>OV277866.1:72700327-77500327 GCA_922989275.2 Gari tellinella
GATAGGAAGAAGGAGAAGGGTGTGAACTTTCTATAGCTGCCTGGAATGTTGAAGGATTAAAGAACTGTTTAACGGACTATGAATTTTTGAATATTTCCCAAACGTTTGATATTTTGTTTTGTTCTGAAACATGGCAAAGTACAAAGGACGATTTTGAGTTACTAGGTTATGAGTGTGTATGTGTTCCAAGGAAAGAGAGTATTTCTAAGAAACGTAAGAGTAACAGAGGTCATGGAGGCGTATGTTTGTTTGTTAAGGAGAAAATTTCGAAGGGTGTAACTGTACAGGAACGAGATAGTAATGGTTTTATTTGGGTAAAACTAGACAAAGCATTTTTTAGTTTTGATGACGATCTGTTTATTTGTTTTACTTATATCCCACCACAAGACTCAGTATATTTTAAAGCACATGAATTTGGTTTTTTTGAGCAGTTAGAAACAGGCATAAGATCTTATTCAACTTTGGGTGATGTTGCAGTTATTGGAGACCTTAATGCTAGAACTGGTAACCGTTCTGACTTCACGCAACTTTCTGAAAGTTTTCAGAGATATATTCCTACCATTAACCCTAATCAAGATGACTTTTGTATTGATTTAAATGAAAGGTTTAGCGAAGATCCAATATGTAATGCATCTGGCACTAAACTTTTAGATATTTGTAAAAGTACGGATCTCAGAATTGTTAACGGTCGAGTGGGTGATGACGAGAGTATAGGACGATTTACTTGTAT
Organism: Gari tellinella; assembly: GCA_922989275.2. Classification (NCBI taxonomy): domain Eukaryota; kingdom Metazoa; phylum Mollusca; class Bivalvia; order Cardiida; family Psammobiidae; genus Gari; species Gari tellinella. Next base: position 72,701,058 of record OV277866.1, read on the forward strand.
GACTAGTAATGGTAAAAGTCTTATTGATTATGCAATTGTTTCTCAAGCTATCTTCCCTATTATCGAAGATTTTATAGTTCATGATATTTATGAATGCTCTAATCATGTTCCTATACAAATAAACTTAAAAGTTAAATATCCAGATATGTATCCCTCAAACAATTCGTCTTGTAAAGTAATAAACAAATTAGTATGGGACAATGAGAAAAGCAACAATTTCAAGCAAGTTTTAAATAATGAAACAAATAATCTGACCAATATTATCACAGATATAATTTCTGAGAACGTAGACATAGACAGTGGGGTAAATACTTTTGCACAAGTACTGTATACAAAGGCATTTGATTCATTTGGACATACTACACGAATTTACGACAATAACAATAAGTTAAATACACGAAAGTATGCAAGTCCGTGGTATAACGGCGACTGTGAGAATGCTCGAAATAATCTAAAGCATGCGAACAAACAATATAAGAGACTTAGGACACAGGAAAATTATAATTTGGTTATTGGTAAACGAAGAATTTATAGAAAGGCAAAACGTATTGCGCGGTATAAACATGCTAACAATAAAAAAACAGAATTACAATATTTAGCAAAAAATAACCCTAAACAATTTTGGGACACTATCCGTAAATTTAATAAAAAATGCAAAAAGTCCACAACCATACCTACTGAAGATTTCTATAATCATTTTAAGGATTTGTTTTCAGACACAGATGCTTTTAAAGATGAAAATGTTGAAAATTTGTTAAATAATTTCCCAAATCAACAATCAGTAGACGAACTTGACAGGGAGTTTGACATAGGTCAAATTAACAGTGCCATATCTTCATTAAAACGTGGTAAAAGCCCTGGTGTGGACAATTTGATACCTGATATTTTCATTGAATGTAAAGATATATTATCACCATTATTATGTAGACTTTTTAACTTTATATATAGCAGTGGTACATATCCTGAATCATGGACAAAAGGTATATTGGTCCCTATTCCTAAGAAGGGAGATAAAAATGACGTTGACAATTATAGAGGCATTATGTTAACTAGTGTATTTGCTAAAATATTTTCGAATTTGTTAGACCAAAGATTACGTAAATGGGTAGAGGACAAAAATATATTAACAGACTTTCAGTTTGGCTTTAGACAAAATAAAAGTACGACTGACTGCATTTTCGTTTTACAATCATTAATAAATAAGGTTATACAACATGAAAGGAGAAAACTGTATTGTGCATTTATTGATTTTAAAAAGGCCTTTGATTTAGTGTATAGAAATGGAATTTGGTTCAAACTTTTATCACATAACGTTTCCAGTAAATTTGTAAAAATGTTGCAATCAATGTATGAGTCAGTTAAAATATGTGTCAAAGTTAATGGTGACATTACAGACTACTTTGATAGCTTTATGGGCGTAAAGCAGGGTGAAACGTTATCCCCATTATTGTTTATTTTGTTTATCAACGACATGGGGGCTTCTTTGCAAAATGAGGATGCAGATGTTATTACTATCAATGAATTACAAATATTCATGCTACTGTTTGCTGATGATACTGTTCTCTTTTCGTATTCAATTGATGGTTTGCAAATGTTATTGAATAGTTTACATAAATATTGTAGTTCGTGGAATATCACTGTGAATACTAAAAAGTCGGTAGCCATGGTATGTAAACCGGGGTCTAGACATGAACATTTTGACTTGTTTTATGACAATGTTAAATTAGAAGTAGTTACTAACTTTACTTACCTAGGCGTATCACTGTCATCTAATGGTAAATTTTACCAATCCCAAAAGTTACTGTCAGAACAGGCTTTAAGAGCAACATATTCACTTAATTCCTTGTTTGATAAAGTCCCCCTTGCGGTAAATGAAAAATTAAAACTCTATGATAGTATGATATTGCCTATATTAATGTATGGATCTGAAGTATGGGGGTTCCACAAAGCGCAAGATATCGAAAGAATATATTTAAAATTTCTTAAACAGGTTTTAAAAGTCAGAACTCAGACCACAAACGCAGCAGTTTATGGTGAGTTAGGTAAGGTCCCATTACAAATACAACGAAAAGAAAGGATACTTAAATATTGGTTCAAAATTGTTCATTCTTCGGGCTCCTTGATTAATACTATGTTTTATGATCAGGTTAACAATAATATAGCTAACTCGTGGGCACTTGAAGTAAAGTGTATGCTTGATGACTTAGGGTTTGGATATCTGTGGAACAATGAAAATATAACGAAATTACAATTAGCAAAGGTTATAGAAAGGTTATATGACCAGTATTATCAACAATGGTATTCTTTTCTTGATTCATCCTCAAAACTTAAAACTTATAAAAATATTAAGAGTAATCCAGGGTTAGAAAAATATTTAAATTGTGTTAAAATTGAGAAACACTGTGTTGCACTTACTAGACTAAGATTATCCTCCCATAGATTGGCCATTGAAGAAGGGCGTTTCAGAAATATTGAAATACAAAATCGTAAGTGCGTTCTGTGTGAAATGAATGTTATAGAAGATGAGTATCATTTTACCTTAGTTTGTCCATGCTATCGTGATATAAGAAATAATTGTCTTCCTAAATACTATTGCCATTGGCCAACTAAACAAAAATTTATATCATTACTTTCAAACTCTCAAACTGGAATATTGACAAGATTAGCAAAATATGTATATTTATCCAATGAAAGACGTGACAGTTTACTTAAGATTTAGAATCGTAATACTTACCATTACCGAATAAATACAATCCAAGAATTTAGTGTCATTGAACACAGAATGCACAGTTATTATATCCCGAGTCTACTTAACACTTTTATCAAAGTAAAACTGTATTTAGTGTAAGAATAAGTTTTACCTGTGCATGGTTACATGTATGTAATATTAATTGCGATGGCTTGTATGTAAGCGATTCTGAATCATTTAACCACAGCGTTATTTTGCTTGGCCTGCTGTACTTCCAGTGGAGAACTCAAAGTATACTGGACAGGTATATGCAGTGTTTAAGCGTGCGAAGTTGATTTAACCTTTAGTCTGCTTGAAAACAATATATGTCTGCATGAAATACTGGATATTGAAATTTCGAGTTGGGTTGTTCTTTTTATGCTTGCTATAAATTGTAATATGTATATCAAGTAGTTTGGATCTTCATGGGACGCCGAATTTTTCGTCGTCCCATCAGGATCCAAACTGTTTGCATATGTGATGCGGATTCACCCGCTACAGACTGCAACAGTATACAGGTAGTAGAATTAATGCGTTACTGTATATTTTGCACTTTGAAAGTTAGCGACTGAGCACTCGGCGTATTGGACAGAGTATGCAATCTTTAAAGCGTGCGAAGTTGATTTAACCTTTGGGTTGTTCTTTTTAATATGTGATTAATTGTACTTCGTATATTAAGCAGTTTGGATCTTCATAGGACGCCGAATTTCTCATTGTCCCGTCAGGATCGAAACTGTTTGCATACGTAATTCACCTGCTACAGACTGCAGACTATGAGATAAGCAGCGTGTAAATTTAAGCATAGTTGAATTAATGCTTTACTGTATATTTTGTACTTTAATAGTATATATTTGATGCTCCGTGACTCTTGAATGAATATGTATATATATGATGTATGTGCGTGTCATGCTCTTCTCGAGCTTGGTTGTGACCGCCTGATTGTAGAGGCGATGGACTATGTTGTCTGTGCCAATAAAGAATATTTGACTTGACTTGACTTGACATTCATATGGAAAATCAAATAGCAAAAATCAACATGTCTAAAGACAATTTTAACTATTGTGCCTGTTTTCTAGATCTAATTAATATTATTATTATATCCATTATTACCTTACTTTTGCCTGAGAGGCGTGATAAACGAACATTGATAAGTTTCTAATAGTCTTGTCTACCGTGCTATTAATTAGTTCTACAAATTTAAACATATTTGGCCTAATCAAGAAGTACCTCGGAATGTATTTCTTTCTCAAGTCTTCAAACTGTTTACATTCCAATACAAAATGAAATTCGTCTTCTAGGACTGAACATGTTCTACATTTTCTTTCATTGTATGGTTTTGGAAGTGGTTTGTTCCATCGCCCAGTTTCAACTGCTAGTCTATGAGATGAGACCCTCAGTTTAGTTAACGCTTGACACATTTTCATCATGTTAATTTTATGTAGATATGGTTGAAACTCAAATTTCGAAATTTGGTTATAAAATATTGCTCTACTTGAGTCATTTAATCTACCTTCCCAACTTTGTACAAACTGGTCATTTAATCGTTGTTTTACCAAAGATAGAAAAACCTTTGTATTTCCAACAGTTTGTGATATCCAGACATAATGAAAACCTAAATTACATAATAAGTCCCTTACATTGGAACACCAGTTAACATACTGCTTTTCTTCAGCCTCGTTTTTTAACATATTGTAAACTTTAGTTATATACTTATTTTCATCAGAGGTCAAAATCTTAGTCCAATATTTAATCGTATTATAATATCTACTAGTTTGACAGCTTGTTCTCCCGAGTTCCCAATAAACGAAATCATTTTGCGTTGTTTTTCTCACACCTAATATTTTTTTACAAAATTGTAAATGGACTCTTTCAATAGCAGGTGCAGTAGCAAAACCCCATACTTCACTTGCATAATTCAATATTGGTGATACTAATTTATCAAATAATTCTAGTCTATGTGCAGGTGTAATATAAGTGAATTTATGTAAGTATTTATTCAACTTAAAAATAGCTTTCTGTGCCTGTCCTGCTAATGTTTCTTGAGTCGTTTTAAAAGATCCACCAGATGTAAATGTAATACCTAAATATGAAAAATTATTGACTATTTCAATACTGTTACCATCGTACTGAAAGTTAAGATTATCGCTCACTTTACCACCTTTTCTAAATATCATTATTTTTGTTTTATTTGTATTTACTTTCAGTTTCCAAGTTTGACAGTACTCAAACAAAGCATCTAAACCTTTTTGCACTTCTAGTTCATTATCAGCAAACAAAACAATGTCATCAGCATATAACATCAGAAAAACTTTGAACATGTCAACACTTATACCATTTAGTCCACTCTTCATAAAAGTATCCTCTAGATCATTCAAAAACATAGTAAATAAAAAGGGTGATAAGCATACACCCTGTCTCACTCCCAAAGTACATTGAAATGGATCACTTAAGGTATTCATATATTTTATTCTCGATTTAATACCTGTATACATAGACTGTATAATGTTTAGAATTTTACCCCTAATTCCTAGCTATATTAACTTTGACCAAAGATTCTCACGAACTACATAGTCAAACGCTTTGGTAAAGTCAATAAACGTACAAATTAGTTTTTTCTTTTGATTCAAATAACTTGAAATAAGCCCATTTAGCACGAAAATGTTGTCCACTGTAGACATGTTTGGTCTAAAACCAGCTTGAGCCTCAACATATACATTGTAATTCTCAGCCCACAACTGTAATCTATTATTCAAAATACGTGTGAACAATTTTCCTATACAACTTAGAAGTGTAACACCTCTATAATTTTCTACATTTTCAAGTTTTCCTTTCTTATGCAGAGGTATCACGTAACCCTCTGACCATCGATCAGGGAAATAACCCAAACTGTATATCTTGTTAAACATTTCATATAATACTGGAATAAGAACATGCTTACTATTCATAATAAACTCGTTAAGTATTAAATCGGGTCCTGCAGACCTGTTGTTTCTAAGTTGCTTGATTGCTTTTTGAATTTCTTTTATGGATATTTCCTGGTCAAGTTCCTCAAACATAACCCCTAGTTCATTTTTTTCATACCTTTCAACAAAATATATAGCGACGATCTTTTGATATAAGGTTCTTTAATAGTTACGATGAAATGGAATAAAATTGAACATTGATATCGAGCATGTCAGGGGAAGATACCCCCGGGAAATGGGTTTTCTTTAGGGGATAGATATATATATAAAAATGGGGCTTGGTAAATGTTTTGGGGTTAGTGTCTTTAAATGTGCCGTTTTCACTGAATTTGGCGTTTTTCAATGGATTTGATGCACTTGATATGAAATTTTACAGACATTTGTTGTTTACAGAAACATGTCGGTTCGCAATTCCCCCGGGGGAAAAAACAGGACTATATATATAGCGACGATCTTTAAAAATAACGCTCTTTTACAGTTTTGATGAAACGGAATAAGTTTCAAATGTTTAGATCCAGCTGGTTAGGGGGAATATACCCCCGGGAAATGGGTTTTCTTTAGGGGATAGAAATATATATATAAATGGGGCTTGGTAAATGTTTTGGGGTTAGTGTCTTTAAATGTGCCGTTTTCACTGAATTTAGCGTTTTTCAATGGATTTGATGCACTTGATATGAAATTTTACAGATATTTGTAGTTTACAGAAACATGTCGGTTCGCAATTCCCCCGGGGAAAAAACAGGACTATATATATAGCGACGATCTTTTAAAATAACGCTCTTTTACAGTTTTGATGATACAGAATAAGTTTCAAATGTTTAGATCCAGCTGCTTACGGGGAAGATATCCCTGGGAAATGGGTTTTCTTTAGTGGATAGATATATATATAAAAATGGGGCTTGGTAAATGTTTTGGGGTTAGTGTCTTTAAATGTGCCGTTTTCACTGAATTTGGCGTTTTTCAAAGGATTTGATGCACTTCATATGAAATGTTACAGAGAATTGCAGTTTACACAAACATGTCGGTTCGCAATTCCCCCGGGGGAAAAAACAGGACTATATATATAGCGACGATCTTTTAAAATAAGGCTCTTTTATAGTTTCGATGAAACGGAATAAGTTTCAAATGTTTAGATCCAGCTGGTTAGGGGGAAGATACCCCCGGGAAATGGGTTTTCTTTAGGGGATAGATATATATATATATATAAATGGGGCTTGGTAAATGTTTTGGGGTTAGTGTCTTTAAATGTGCCGTTTTCACTGAATATGTCGTTTTTCAATCGATTTCATTCAATGGATTTGATGCACTTGATATGAAATCTTACAGAGATTTGTAGTTTACAGAAACATGTCGGTTCGCAATTCCCCCGGGGGAAAAAGCAGGACTATATATATAGCGACGATCTTTTAAAATAACACTTTTAATAGTTACGATGAAATGGATTTCACTGAATTCGCGGTTATTGAAATGATTTTGAGAATTGAAGTTTCCAAAAACAAGTGGGTTAGCATTATTCACGGGGGAAACAACATTACTATATATATAGCGACGATTTTTTAATATAAGGTAATGTGATAGTTACGTTCAAACAGAATAAGTTTCAAACATTTATATCATAAAAATAGCAGTTATCATAAAGATCACGTTCTGCAATTGCCCCGGGGCTGAAAAGGCTTATATAATAGCCACGATCTTTAGATATAAGGTTGTTATATGGGTGGGGTTGAATTTATTCCGTATAAAATCTACTGATTCGTGACAAAATGAAATAAGTTTCAAATATTTATATCCAGCAACACGAATTGGTGCATTGCATATGAAATATTATCCAGATTTGCACTTTTAAGAAACAGGGTGGGTTCGCAATTGACCCCGTGCAAAAAACATGACTATTCATAACAGCGACGATCTTTCATTATAAGTTTGTTTTACGGCTGTGGTGCAAGTTATTCAGTGGAACATTTACATTTTCATTTCAAAACGAAATAAATTTAAAACATGAAAAAAATGAATTTTATATTATGTAAAAGTGTCTGTTTCTTAGGTTTAAGCAGCCACTTATTCAGTTTTCACTCATTAAGTCACGTGCCGTGCCATCATTGTAATTGTCATTATTCATTGGGCCGATTCACGAGGATTACCGGGTATGTGAATTGCAGTTCAGTATAAACGTGATAGTTATGTACAGTAGTGCATTGAATCTTGGTACGAACGGAATACGTGACACAATATTGAATGGTAACAGGTAGGTATCCATTTACAGAGGTAATACTGTAATTTTCAATTGTTATCATTAACTTGTGATATATGCTAACCTGTTGTAATGTTTTGCCAATTGAAGAGGTTTCTCGAGTAAGTGAATTGCAGTTCAGTTTTGAACGTGATAGTTATGTCAACTTGTGAAGGTCGGTTAGCTTGTGACTATGTACTGTGAAATGTCTTACATGTACATGCTAAGGTTGTTTGACGTGTGCTCTTTTACCCTTGAAATCTACAACTAGACACTTCCAGTTTCTAATAAAGTCTGACCCATTTTTGTCTATGTAGGATTGATTTTCACAATGTGTTACAAACTTTGGCAAATACTGGAGACTATGATCAGAGCCCCCTCCCAGTCCTCTGATAGTAGGTCTACAATGTTTGCATAGAACACGCGTACTTTTCACAGGTACGCTGTTTATCAAAGAGCCTCGTCGTTAGACTTGAATGTGTAGACCTTTGCTGTGGGTGGTATTCCTATCCTTAAAATTAGTTGTTTATTTATTGACATTGTACAAGTAGCACGTTTAGAGCAATTGTTGTCCCACTTAATTGTTTACGAGTCACGTATCATGCAACGTTTTAACCCTCAATTAACCCTTGTCATGCTGAATTGTCGTCTGCTTCAAAAATATCGTCTGCGAAAGAAATTTAAAATAAATTTTAAATTTTGGACCCTGATCAGATGATGCGTCTGATCTGGATCCAGACCGTTTGCAAATGTAAGCTAAGTCGCGCTAAGCAAACCGAAGGTTAAGCTGGTTTCTCATGCTTATTAATTCTTTGCCACGCTTTAACCTTCTGCACGTTGTGCAGTTGACGTCTTCTAAATTTGCGTCTGCAACAATTCTGAAGGTTGATTTGTCCTCATTTTATTTCAGAACATATCACCAGAGTATCAAAAGTTTGGTCCCAGATTAGACACCAAGTTACCCGGGATCTCGTCTTGATCCAAATTGTTTGCAGAGGTTTTCCTTTTGATTTAATCCTTTATCCCATACCTATTTCTAGTACTAAAGATACAGTGGAGAATCTGTTATTCTTTCCCAATAAACGCGTTTACGCTAAAACTATTATTTGCAGTGCAAACAGTTTGGAGCCAGATCAGACGCCGGGTAACCCGGCGTCTGATCAGGCTCCAAACTGTTTGCCACACATATAAACATGAAATATCAGAATTGTCCAAAAGTTGTTCTTTTCTACGTTTTAGTGCTTTGCGTTTGCGTACGTTTGCGTTTAAACGGGAAAGAATAACAGATTCTCCACTGTACCTATTTCTAGTACTAAAGATAGGTGACCGTAAAGTTAAATTAGAATGCGCGTTAACCCTTTCACTGCCAAATGTTTCGTTAAGATTGAACATGCTTTTACAAATAACTATTCTCTTAACACATTGAACCCTAGCCACCAATATACTCATCCTATACAACTCTTATACTTGTGAAGAGTACACGTGTTCTACGCCAACAGTGAAGACCACAACCAGAGGTTTCAAAAAGTAGCCCGCTGATCTGAATATTCACTGTTTGTCATTTGATATATATAGGCGAAACTAGTTTAGTAGAGGAGCGTAATGTTTTTATTAAATATTTTTTAAACAAAGGCATAATCTTTCTCTTTTTTTAATTCAATATATATCTAAACTTGTACCGGACCGACTTTTGTCGGACCTTTGCATTAACGTTTATATATATATTGATTATATTAAAAAATTTAACCCTACATCGTCAAAATCAAATGGAAATCCACTCAAAGTTTCCGATGTGAACGTGTTTTTAATGGCAGTTCAAAATCACTTGCAATTCATTTTATTCACTACTGTTTAGACACGATGTATGTGTTAATTATGCATGGCCATATACGACAAGCTATGCACGTTCATTCAGTATTCACATATGCATTGTTCATTGACAAGTATCGTACCAGCTCCTCTGTTTTCTTATTGTCTGAGCGCCTTCTACGTATTGAAGGTATTTTAATTCATTCAAATGATTTATGAAATTTTCTTTACACTATTAGTTATACAGTTACCTCACAGGGTACATGAGGATGTCTTCCCGGCTGAGGAAAATCATGTTGCCCTAGCCGTTAGGCGAGGGTTACATGATCTTACAAGCCGGGAAGAAATCCTCATGTACCCTACGAAGAAACTGTATAACGAATGTATTATACTGCAAAGTTCTCATTGCTCAATTGAAATGTTTCGGAATTTGTCGTGCACAGCGCTCAAAGTAAACAATAACTAAATCGCGTCAAAACATATGACGTTGAGCGTAAATGACGTCATAGATTTATGACGGTTGTTATTCAAAAGAAAAATGGGCACCCTCGTATATAGACGTCGGCGTCAAACTTTCCAAGAAAAAATGTGACTGTTGAAAGTTCCTGCCCCGATTAGTTCTTATCCGAAATGGACTTAAACGGAGGATGCACGATGGAATGCACTCAATCCTGTCGAGCAGTCGGTCGTCTTATTTTCTGCAAAGACTGAAGGGCCCGTCAGCCAATGAAAACAGCTGACTTTCTACGCCCCTATCAGCTCACATGGTACTTGGAGTCAGGTCTACGGCTCGGTAGCCTATCTGAAGTAAGAAATTTACTTTGCAGTATAATAATTGGTGACATTTAAATATGATCGTTAATGAGTGAAATTCATATGCACGTTTGTACAGTGGAGAATCTGTTATTCTTTCCCGTTTAAACGCAAACGCAAAGCACTAAAACGTAGAAAAGAACAACTTTTGGACAATTCTGATAATTCTTGTTTATCTTGGTGGCAAACAGTTTGGAGCCCGATCAGACGCCGGGTTACCCGGCGTCTGATCTGGCTCCAAACTGTTTGCACTGCAAATAATAGTTTTAGCGTAAACGCGTTTATTGGGAAAGAATAACAGATTCTCCACTGTATGTACAAGTACAACAGTGAATGTTCGTATCTCTGTACAATCGACTCAAACTCATTGCATGTCTTCATATGAAACAATGCCCTTGCTACATAAATTATGTAAATAAGTATTGGCGTTTTTGGAGAAAGTTGATGTTGCTACTGTAAGTACCATCGTTTACCATAGTATGTTTATTATATACTTAAATAAATAATGAGACTAACATATTCCCTACTAAGATATTCGATTTGTTTAATCTAAGATCTGCTTCGATAGTGTTTGCATAAACTATGTAAATAATAAATCAAATTAATGTATTGCAGTAAACCGAAAGTGATAGATGGAACTGCAACCTCCTTCCGATAAAATGATAAACAATTTTTAAGACAAATACGTTTTCGATCCTTACTTAAAGATTGGGGTTTGCAATTTATGTGAATTGAAGATACAATAAATCAATTGTAATTCTACCAACAAAAAGAGATTAACCCTTAGCCTGCCATTCACGACTATAGCTCCATATGCAAACAGCTTGGATCCGGATGAGACGCCGAGTAACTCGGCGTCTCATCCGGATCCAAGCTGTTTGACACTCGGACAACATTTTCAGCAATTTTGAGCAACTTTGAAGCACTTTGAAACTTGAAGCAGACAAGAAATATAGCAGACGACAATTTATTTGGCAGGCTAAGGGTTAGAATATAGTTTCGTTGATAGATTACACCTTAACGCTGCTTAAGAAGTTTGGGGTAACACACTTCTACAACTCACACTCACTAGGTGAAACATTGAAATTTAAGGTAAATGTCATTAGTTCATTCATTGATAAAAGTTGAGCTAGTTATCTAATGGTGTGTCCCGCATCACCTCTGCAAAGAGAAACCGCTTTGCTCTTTCAAAAACCGATGTCAGAATATCAGTTTAGATCTAGACGAGATCTCATACATTAGAGAAGACCTAGTTATTTCACGATTAAACGAAACTAAACATAATCGTAATGAAAAAATGTAAAATATGTATTGAGAGTTTTAGCCTTTTGCCTCATAGGCTGTTTATAGTTTTGAAGACAGGTGACCACTTAAACAGGTTGAAAGTAAAGCAGAAGGTGCCTTAAGGCACATTCTGCTTTACTTTCAGCCTGCTTTAAGCTAAAATCTGCTGTTTTTCTAAAAGTTGCATGAGGGTATAAACGGGAACCTCATAGCCTGTTTATAGTTTTGAAGACAGGTGACCACTAAATCAGGTTGAAAGTAAAGCAGAATGTGCCTTAATGCACATTCTGCTTTACTTTCAGCCTGCTTTCAGCTAAACTCTGCTAGGCTATATAAAATATTTTAATGGTAATTGTCCATGAGGGTATAAACTGGAACTATTTTCTTCAGCGGAGGAATACATTTAATACGTTAAAAGTCGCTTCTATGGGGGAAAGGGTTAGATAACTATTTATAAACCTGAGTGGCAAACAATTTGGGGCCTTATCAGCTGCCGTGTTACGTTATGACTCTCACCTGTTTGCAATGAACATAAGTTATTTAGGATTTCAAGAATAACGTCTTCTCCACTGAAACACCGAGTCTTTTCAAAATCCACATTATCATTTAGCTAAAAGGGAGTGAACTGAACGAATCCAACATTTTCCCACTTATTTCAGCACAAAATCCTATGGTATTACTACTTATTAGAATCGTGTCTCCGAGACGATTTTAATGAGTAGTGACACCAAAAGGTTTTATGGTGAAATAAGATTTTAGTTTTTGAAATACAGCGCTCCCTCTCTTCAACGACACCCAATGGGAGACAAAATCGTGTTCGTTGTTCGGAGGGAGTCGTTTTAAAGAGAGAAATTGGCTTACATTTGCAAACAGCATGAATCCAGATCAGACGCCGCGTAAACGCGGCGTCTGAACTGGATTCAAGCTGTTTGTCGCTCGTCAATGTATTTATTCTATCAAAATGTCCACTTTTATGTAACTTTGAGAAAAACAGCAGGCGACAATTATAAGCAGACGGTATTGCAGCCATGAAAAGGTTGGACATTAATGGGGAGGTTGGAGGACAATGACAAAACTCGTTGTAAGGAGGTAGTCGCTGAAAGGAGAGCCGTTTAAGGGAGGTACAGTGGAGAATCTGTTATTCTTTCCCGTTTAAACGCAAACGTACGCAAACGCAAAGCACTAAAACGTAGAAAATAACAACTTTTGGACAATTCTGATTATTCTTGTTTATCTTGGTGGCAAACAGTTTGGAGCCTGATCAGACGCCGGGTTACCCGGCGTCTGATCTGGCTCCAAACTGTTTGCACTGCAAATAATAGTTTTAGCGTAAACGCGTTTATTGGGAAAGAATAACAGATTCTCCACTGTAGCACTGTACTCCCCTTATCTGGTGCCCTGTTATCATTGATCATCACCATACTCATCGTTCACATCCTGCATTCCATTAACTCGTTCAACACTAAGAAACTCCTGTGGGTTATACGGTTCCCTTGTGGATCTTTCTTAGTTACCAAAACAGCAACACGTCCACTTGGAATTCTGTGTAGTTTAATAAATACATGGTACTGCTTTTAATAAGCAGACAGCGTAGATCCTGACCAGAGGACTCATATAATGATGTTATTAGTATATTTTAAACAGGTCTATGATGTTGAAAAAGTTAATGACAACAGGTTATGCATATTTGAGTCAAAGGGTCTTGATTAAGTGGTATGACACAATCAAAGTGAGTATTTTTCTTTCGTCGCCAAGAAAGGTGATAAATCAAGAATCATATCGGCAAAATCACAAGCAGAGGTCCAGAAGTGTTTCATCTTGTCAAAAAATTAACTTTTTCAAACAGCTCTGATTTTGAAACCAGGTCGTTTTTTGGAAAATAAATAATAGGCATGAATTACTTAGATCTGCATAAAATACTCAATATTCTATATTGTATAATGATACAGGCCACGTGAACAATGTATATTATCCATTTTGATGATAACAGCAGCAGCAGAAGGATAATGTAAATAGCAGGAACTGATAATATCATCAACATAAATTCATGATATCATCAGCACACACTTATTAGGTAACGAGCCAATAAGTGACCCCCCCCCCCCCCAACCAGACTTTTGTAGACCTATATTTTCTTGTAGCATATACACTGTGATTAAGAAATCTGGTTGTTGGATGGAATATCGTCGCCGGATAAGCGCATAATTTAATCGTTTCCATGGCAACCCTCATGATTGTTAGGTAGAACACATACATATATATTGCAATTTGTGTTAAATCTTTGCTAAACGGTTATATAAAGCGAATTAAATGGTGCCTAAACAAAGATAATTGATGTGCAATTTATTTGATGTGCTGCTTAGGTAATTAGCTAATTTACATTATTATGCATATTAATAAGTAACTGGAAAAATGCATGAATTTTGACAAAAATACACATATTTTAACCTAAATATCATCAATATATATCCCAGATTGTAACTTGAAGACTCAAAATGTTTGAAACTCGGTATATTAACAAATTTACAACAAAAATATCGCAGTCGATAGTCTAAAAGTGATAAAATACTGGCAAAACCGATGGTAGGATGGGTGGGGTAAAAACCCAATATGCACTAATATGGGTTGTACTATTGTGTTATATCTTTGCTTAATCATAATACTAGTATAACAACATGTAGTTCTAAATGGTGCCTAAACAAATCAAATTGTTGTGCAATTTGTTTGATGGGTTGTTTAGCTAATTAGCTAATTTGCATAACTGTGCAAATTAATGAGCAATTAGAAATAACCATGAATTTTCACCGTGAATAAACCTATTTCAACGTATTATTATTATTATTATTATTATACCAGATTTATATAGCGCTCTTTTCACACAGGGGTAGTGCGTTCTAAAGCGCTTCACATGAAATTATTTGGTATACAATATGTTTAAAAATTTACAAAAAAAAATTCGCAATCGATAGTACTATTATTTTATCAGATTATATATACAGTGATGCTCACTTATAACGAACTTGGATAAGATGAAAAACTGCTTAATACAAAATAAAAATAATTCCCCGACTGCTTGCTTCTTTATTTCAATGGCCCCATGCTTGCTTAAGATGAAAACTGGATATAATGAAAAACTGGATAAGACAAACTGATTTTTAGGTCCACCTGTAAAATGGTTCTGTTAAGGTTTTCGATGGGTAATGCTTATCGAAACGAATCCGCAAAAACTATACACCATCTCATTCAGTATTCAATTCTACATCATTTTCCAGAGTTAAAAGAATTTTCACCTCATATAACTGAAATTATGGATATTTTTGTCTTGTTACCCTACTTTTCAAAAAACGTCCTGAAATGACTACCCCTCTTTTTTCTTTCCGAGGATAAAAAATTACAAATATTAATAAAAAGATCAAAATTTATTCATGCATTTATACCTAAGACATTGTTGTATACAAATACAAGCAGAACAATTAAATATTTTGCATAATTCATTAAAAAAGATCTCTTATATTTCGGGAAAAATAATTTATGAGTCAATTTTTTCTCAAAAATCATTTTTTACGTTTTAGCAAAACTGAGAATTTTACAAAAAATTAGGCAGGGGCATTCATACTGACTACATTTAAAATTATCTACCATGTCTATAGAACAAAATAGAAAAAAATTAGGAGGGTTGACCTCATGTAACTTGTAGAAAAATGAAATTGTGTTAGAGAGGGGTCAACATTTGTGGGAAAGTAAAATCAAGGAAATTGAAGTTTTTTGATAAAACATGCACTGTCATTTGCAAATAGTTGTGGAATTCACAAAAATGTCAATTTAATAGCTATTGTCTGTTTTACAAATTATTTTCGGCAAGATAAACAATATTCTCCAGCAAGAAATGTGAAAAATACAGTCAGTCTTGTATAAAGCAACCACCTTGCGAATCAGTCTGCATACCTCTTCATTATGACACTAGACTAATTAACTCAGGGTAGAAATAGTGAAGAAAACTCCTACTGAAGCATTCTGAATTAGTTATATCCTGCATTAAACAGACAGCTCAATACCAGACAAAATATGGGTACTCACTAGAGTGATCGCTTAATACAAGATTGACTGTAAAAGTTGACAATGATTACCAAGTTTCATAATAAACGGCTGGTATGTTGCAACCCAATAATTGCAAGAGATATTTAACCCTTTACTCCATAGCTTATTTTAAGTATTGAAGAGACATGGTTGCATAAAACAGGCTGAAATTAAAGCAGGATTCATTCTGCTTTACTTCCAGTCTGCTTAAACTATGTACAGTCTGCTTAGATAAAGGATTTTTATTATGCATATTCATGACTGTATAAAATTAAACTATTTACTTTCAAGAGTGAAGAATAAATTAAATGTGTTAACATGAGTATCAATGGGGTAAAGGGTTGATTTAGGAAAACATGTTTAGCATGTACCACAGGTTTTATTTACAGTCAGACCTGTATTTAATAGGCAGTCTGTTCCTCTACCTTTGTTGTGGTTTTAGGGCTTATTTGTCATAGGGAATGTTTTCAGTTTATTAGACCGAGATGATCCCCTCTGCTACAGTGGAGAAAACGTTATTCTTTCCTGTTTACACGCTAACGTAAAACACTAAAATGCAGATAAGGACAATTTTTTGACATTTCTGACTTTTCATTGTTATCTGAGGAGCCTGATCAGACGCCGTGTTTACCCGGCACCGCAACACATAAAATGGTCATATAGCGCAAGTGTGCATGCATCTATATGAATGTAATAGTGTTACTTTTGGGTGGAGTCTTACCACTCAATCATTTATGACGCAATATCAATCTTCAGTTTCTTTCTAAGAAACTTACAGAGCATATACTGAGGCCTGGTGCACGCATTTTGGTTTGAAAATGTGATGGATGCCAATGAAGGGATGAGTTCTGCCACTAGCCGAGATACCAAAGGTGGTGCGTGTTGTTGTCCTCCCAGAAAAGTCTAAACAGACTCAAGACACTTATCGCAGTGTAATGATCAATGTGTATTGTCCCAAGTGCAACACGGATGGCTGCGTCACCGTGTTATGTCTGCGGATATTGCCAATGAAATTTCTTTTTCAAACATGAAGACAAGCTGATCGGCTGCCAGTACTGGTTACTGCTCTGGCCTATGGAAGATTTTCATTCCTTGTGAAACTATTGAAGGGCGGTAAGAAGACTCAATAAACTGAACAAACATATATGACCTAGATGGTGGAGTAGCTTGAAGCTGTGTGATACTGGCAATGCTGCCCATAACATCCTGTCATCCGCTTCAACGGATAGCTTCTACACCAGGCTTTATACGTGTTACAAAAACATATGGCCTTCTTGAATATTATTTGGGTGATTGCAAAATTGAAGAATATACTGATTGTTGATCCTCAAGACATGAACATGAACACCAGTTTTATTTTATTATGATTTAATGACTTACCAATTGGAATAACATATTATTAAATCACGATAATATGTGACGGCATTATAATGTCGAAACCTTTTCATTTTCAATGCAATATGGTCGCATTCTGCTATAATTTGCTTGTCTGACCTTACCAGCACAGTTTTAAGTCCTTTTTAACGCCAGAAATGAACTTATCGACCACAAATTAGCTAGAATTTATATACCACACATAGTTGCAAGTCAAATTATTTCCTAGTATTGGTTAACTTTTCAAAATGGCCGACAAAATGGCTGACGGAAGTCATCTTGGATTTTTAAATGTTGTGTTTAGTTTTTTTCCTATGATTTTACGTCATTTCCATACAATCGGAAACATTTGCAGTATGATTTATAGAGAAACTCACTTAGCATCCCTACATATAGGTGCGTATACTTGGGAAAAGAAGCAAAAAAATTCAGCATTCAGGGGCAGATAATCAATACTTATTTCTCGACCTATCCAGTGGCCTATAAACATCCAACAAGTGCAATTCTATATGAAAAGTTTCAACCTTTTACATGATATATGTCTCATAAGGTCCGGCTAGGGGGAGGGGGCCTAGGGTCGAGTCAGCCCTGAAACCATATGTCATAATTTTTTATGTCATTATTTGTGATACAGTGCACATGTTAAAAGGTGTAGAAAACATTTAAATAACAGAAAGCTGCTAAAAATGAATCACTAGTTTTAAGTGTCACAGACTCCACATGTGTCACAGACTCTACATATTCTTATAATACTGACCTGAATAATCTGAGTCTAGTAGAGTAGGCCCTTTACAACATATATGGAATTTAAAGATTTATCTTTATATAGCAGTACAGGATATGTGCCACAGACTCTAGTGAAATCTGGCTGAATTTATAACTGGAACGTCAGCTAATTTGGCATTATTCCTGGAGTATGGAACTTGCAAAACAAATTTGTGGATCGGTCAAAGTCAAGTCATAGGATAAAAAATAAACTTATTTTTAGGTTTTTTCTTCATACAATTTTTGGGACAGAAATGTTTAAAAGCAATAGGGGGTTGAAAATCAAAAACAATAAAAACAAAGTGATCATTTAGTTTAACCCAGCAATTTTTTGGCAGTATCAAACGTATCGGTATTATTGAACCAGCAGCAGAAAGAGTAAAGATCTGGCTTAAAACAAGGGTAAAATACAATAAACTCTTTTTAAAAGTCTCTCTATGAAACACTATACAAACTTACCTATTTTTCAAGTGAAACAGCACAACATCGAAATATGGCTAAAAATGGAAACAAAAGTGTTTTTTTTCTCACAACACGATTATACCTATGGTTTCATCAATTTTGGGCATTGACAATGGACCAGTACATATCATCTAAATACAAAATTACAATTGGTAAAAGCAACAGTCAATAATTATGGGTGTATAACATAACAAAAACTCTAATGGACCCCTGATTGTGATTTTGCCGTAAGAGTTACTCAAAACTTTAGAAATATGTCCATTCTATTTTTCCTGTCATACTGATCTTTGTATTTGTATAATTTGATACAATGTATGTGTTCAATGTGTTTGTATAAACTGTGTAAAGAATAAAAATGATTTTCAATAAAACGAAAGAGATAAATAGGACTGCTATCGGCTTTCGGGAAAAGAATCTGGTACTTTTGTCTTAAGCTAAATAATTTTTGAGACAAAGACGTTTTAGTGGTTTATTCCAGATCTCTACATAATAAAGATTTGGGAAATGAAAGCCAAATTTTATTTCCATGCATTCAGTTAATAAGTTCTTTGTTCTGTTTCTAAAATCAAATGTTACTGGTTATAAAATGACTGAAATACTTATTAAGTCGCTGGTGTTATATTTCTAAGGCATATCAATAATACAATGCTCTCTCCCTACAACGACCCTCCCAACAACGACTCCCTCCTTACAACGACCCTTACCGCTGTTCCCAAAACAAGACATTTAAATCTTAAGCTTTCACGGCTGCAATATCGTCCGCTTAAAATTGTCGTCTTGTTGTTTTCTCAAATTTACACATTGGACATTTTGATAGAAAAAACAACAATGACGAGTGACAAACAGCTTGAGTCCAGATCAGACGCCGCGTTACGCGGCGTCTGATCTGGATTCAAGCTGTTTGCAAATGTAAATCAAGCTCTCTCCCTATAACGACCCGCTCCGAACAACGCGCACATTTGTTTGTGTCCCATTTTCTGTCGTTGTAGAGAGGGAGCACTGTAATAAACCATAATGAGTTGCCCATGTGCTAGTGAACGTTGTATTAAGCTTTTGACTTACTTTGTGGAAACAGCCGATCACACTCCCGCCACTCGTTACTGCCTCCCGCTGTAACTATATCATTATGGATATACATATATAGTTTAAAATATGTCTTGCTTGTTTTAACGCGTTTCTTCATAGCCTGTTTCTAGGTTTGAAGACAATTGACCACTTAAAGCATGTTGAAAGTAAAGCAGAATGCGTCTAAATGCACTTACTGCTTTATTTACAGTCTGCTTTCTGATCTGGATCCAAATTGTTTGCCACGCATATTTATTTTTTTATTCAGTTTAAAAG
Organism: Gari tellinella; assembly: GCA_922989275.2. NCBI lineage: Eukaryota > Metazoa > Mollusca > Bivalvia > Cardiida > Psammobiidae > Gari > Gari tellinella. Next base: position 72,720,904 of record OV277866.1, read on the forward strand.
ATATATAATTCGAAGTCGACAATTCAGCATGATTCGGTTTAAACATGGACAATTATTAGAGATATTTGTGTACTGATTTTTTTTTATCTTCTTTTTTTTACAATAAGAAAGTTTACGTCCGGGGACAATCGATAATGACAGGTAATCGATACCTTCTTTTCAACATTTTCATATTACATTCGTTAAACCTCGGTGCTATTCTATACAAATAGTGGACAAAAAAAACCGTTCGACACCACGTAATATTTCATTTTCGTCCACTTTTCTAAAATAACTTTTCAAACTAGAGTCACGGTGTCAGCAATTTCAGATTCTGACGAGACATGAGTTAATCGAAGTCTCATTTGAGTCAGAAGTGTTTGTAAAGTTAATTTTGGTTTCGCTTTATAAATGTTCTTTATGTACAGTGGAGAATCTGTTATTCTTTCCCGTTTAAACGCAAACGCAAACGCAAAACACTAAAACGTAGAAAAGTACAACTGTTGGACAATTCTGATAATTCTTGTTTATATTGGTGGCAAACAATTTGGAGCCTGATCAGACGCCGGGTTACCCGGCGTCTGATCTGGCTCCAAACTGTTTGGACTGCAAGTAATAGTTTTAGCGTAAACGCGTTTATTGGGAAAGGATAACAGATTCTCCACTGTAAGGGTTTACGTCTCACGACTTCAAACTATTGGTATATATTGACACTCGGTGGCTTTTAGGCAATACAGCGCTCCCTCTCTACAACGAAACCCAATGGGAGACAAACATGTGACCGTTATTCGGAGGAAGTCGTTTTAGGGATGAAACTTTGTTTACATTTGTCACTCGTAATTAAGCTTTTTTCTGTCAAAATGTTCAATATGTAACTTTGAGAAAAAAAGCAGACAACAACTTTAAGCAGACGATATTACAGCAGTAAAAGCGTTATACATAATAGTTATGGTTAGGGAACTGCGGCAAGGGTCGTTGTAAGGAGGGAGTCGTTGTTGGTAGGACCGCTGAAGAAAGGGAGCACTGTATATAAATAGTGTTAGTCACACACTTATACCTAGTGGATTATTCCATGCTTATATTATAACATGAGTCCATTTTTCATTTAAGGGTTTTCTGGTCTAATTTTTCATTTTTTTTGTAAATTTTTGGCGCGGCGTCTGATCTGAGTCTGCACTATTTGCCCATATCCCATTTATCGGTAGCAATGCACAGATGAGTTACACCGGTACAGTGGAGAATCTGTTATTCTTTCCCGTTTTTAAAAACGCAAGCGTACGCAAGCGCAAAACACTAAAATGAAGAAAATGACAACTTTTTGATTTTTTCTCAGGATTTCTTTTAAGCTGAGTGACAAACAGTTTGGAGCCTGATCAGACGCCGGGTTACGCTAAAATAGTTTTAGCGTAAACGCGTTTATTGGGAAAGAATAACAGATTCTCCACTGTAACTGTCTAAGATCAGTCGGTAAAACTGCCTAACATTTGTCCATTTGTCATCCTCGCACTAGGTAATACGCTGAATATCTATCCGACCGCCTTGCCTGGATCTAAGTTATTCATCCGCTTGGGAATTTTAACAGACTATCTGAAGCAAATGACATTCATGCAGAATACAAAGAGTTGAGGTAAGTGTTATATTAAACCATTCCTTCATAAGTATGTTTTGTTTCTCCGCTAAAATACATGTAGTTTCATTTTAAACAATCATAAATATGCAACATGGAAAATAGTTTTCATGTTTTAGTGGAAATTAGCTTAACTCATTATCCCCTGAAGCTTTCAATGGACAATTCCAGTTTGCATTAAAGACTGGTTCATTTTAGACTATTTAGGGTTGTTTTTGTAATAAATTGCAAAATGACAAACAGTGAAGTCCCTGATCAGAGGGCTCCTGTAGGAGCCCTCTGATCAGGGACTTCACTGTTTGCATAGGACAAGTGTACTCTTCACAGGTACACATTGGGTAAAGGACGCATAAATGCGTCACTCGGGCCCAATGAGTTAAAACAGAATGAAAGTCAAGCAGAAAGCTCCTAAAACGAAGCATTCACTTTTACTTTCTGCCTACTTTAATCAACCATCTGGTGTCAATACTGAGAAAACAAGCTATGGAATAACGGGTAAACTATTGCGAACACAGTGTTTAACATTTGCAATGACTTGCAACACGTATAGATCTATACATGTATTAACTTCTTGACTGTCAAGATCGACAAAACTGGAATTTGCAAAGAGTTTGGATAATGATCAAACACAGTTTAACTCGGTGTCTGATCGGGATAAAATTATTCGACACGCTGCCATTTCTCCGGATTTTTCCTAAATCTTCGGATTTCTCCCCAGTACATGGTAGCTTAAAGCAGGCTGAAAGTAAAGCAGAATGCGCCTTAAGGCGGATTCTGCTTTACTTACAGTCTGTTTTAAGTAGTCGCATGCCAACAAAACTTGAAACAGGCTATGGGGTAAAGGTACGATTCGTTAAATCGCACTTGAAAAATGCAAATTTGGAATTCTTAGGATTTTTCATGTCAACTTATGGCAGCCCTGTGGATGTTTCTTCAGTCAAAATACTTTAAAACTTGGCAATAAACAGGCTATAGTTTATTTACAGGCGGCATTATTAAAGTTACTGGTTACAACATTAAAAGTAAAGAAGGGTCTTTTCTCTCGTGTTTAAACGCAAACGCAATTGCAATTAAATGACGGAACCAACAATTTGTTCAAACTTCTAATGACTAGATCTAGTTTTAATCTGAGCGGCAAACAGTTTGAAGCTTAATCAGACGCCGGGTTACCCAAACTGTATTCAATGGGCATACTGTTGTTTCGCATCAACGCGTTTATTTGGAAAGAAAAATGTCTTCTCCTCTGTACATGTGATGGCAATATTGATTAGGCACTCACAGGCACACATGGCTGGTTTTGGTAACGTTCATAAAATCAAGTCACGTTTTTTTGCATCAGATATTACATATAGCTTTGGTTTAAACCTTTGAACCTTTTTGACATATATGTGACATGTGACGTCCCTTTTAACACTTTCCCTTATATTAGCGCCTTTTAGCGCATTTAACTTATTCCTGCTCTGAAAAAGGAGTTAATATTAATACGGCCATGAACACATTGTGTAAGAAATAGTGTCTATATTCTAGCAGGTGGAACCTTAAATCCGATTTACTTATATTTATACTTTGTGATGTTACACGTTTTGTAAATATACTTAACAAAATTTCTAATCGGTCACTTTTTAAAGCTACATATGTCTGTAAATACTAAGTTCACATTTATGATATTTTACACACAATATGATGGGTTCTTAGGGCTCCTTAATTTTGGATTTATACACGTTGTTCTACGTCGTGAACGTCAGAAAAACCACGTAGCCTGTTTGACCTAATTTGCACGTGTAAAGTATGGAAGAAAGTCTCTGCCCGCAATATTACACGAGTGTAATCTCCAATGACTGCCTAGCCTGACAAACACATAAAATGGCGAGAATAACACGCGAAAAGAGCGACAGGGCCGTCGGAATGTTGCACAAATAAGATTTAACCACCGAGAAATCATAACAGACTAATTTTCCGTATATTCCATATTAGGAAATGTTTTTGTCCATTTGCATGTGGCTAGAACTTTTAACCGGACACTTTCGACCATTTAGGCTATAACGCGGACATTTGACGTCACCGGAAGTAGAGCAAAACGCCCAAAGGAAACACAACCGATGGGTAACAACACCCCTGGGCCGGTACATTGAGGTGACGCACCTGAGCGACAGATTTCTTTCCGTTGCGAAGACGGTATGACAGCTTAAGGGTCAACACGGCCGTAACGTCATATTTGTTGAGTACATTTGTATATGTACAACTGTATTACATGTATATGAGTAATAAGATATGTTTAAACTAAACTAGAAGCGGGCTGTTGGGTAAATGGTTAATTAAAGAATGTTCCTGTTTATAGTACCTATTATCCTGTGCAAACAGTGTAGATACAAAATAGAGTGCTCGTACAGGAGCCCTTTTATCAGGGTCAGCAGTGTTTGTCATGCTGAAATAGAGTATAAAAACAAGTAGAAAATAAATGTACATGTAGTCACAAATGGGTTACCCCTTTACTGTCGTGACGTCATTAATTTTAAACAGTTGTTGTCTGCTTTTTTTTCAAAGTTAATTTTTAGGTATTTTGACTTAAGAAATGTTGAAAAGAGTGTCAAACAGTTTCGATTCAAACATAATCCAAACTGTTTGCATATATCCATTGCGCTCGGGGTAAGGCAGTGAGGGGGTTAAGACTCGATTGGAAACAGGACTTGTCCATTGGAAGTTTCAAGGGTCAATGAGCTAGGTGTCAGGTCAAGTTGAGACGTGCGTTGTACATGTACGTGTTCCCATGCCCTGGTAGTGAAAGCTGAACAATTTCAGTTATGTTTCGCCTACAGTAGATCTAATTGTCGTCTGCGGAAAATCTCAGAGTTACTTCGTCTGTAACATTTTTGAGCTAATGATGCTAGAGTGTCTGACACAGTTTGGATCCAATTAATACGCCAAACGGGTATTTCCATAGATCCAAACTATTTGCAATAAATATACAGCGCTCCCTCTCTACAACGACACCCAGTTGGAGACACATATTGTGTGCGTTGTTCGGTGGGAGTCGTTAGAGGGAGGGAAATTATTTGACATGTGCAAATAGCTTGAATTACGCGGCGTCTGATATGGATTCAAGCTGTTTGTCACTCTTCATTAAGTTTTATTTCTGTCAAAATGTCCAATATGTAACTTTGAGAAAAACAGCACGACAATTTTAAGCAGACGGTATTGCAGCAGTAAAAGCGTTAGACATATAATTTACTTCGTTTGAGTTTACGAATAAGCAGAAAATTATTTTCCCTTGAAATTTATACCACGCCAAAAGGGGCGCTGTTGTGCACGATATGTTCGTGCGTGTAAGCTAATGCAGTCATTCAGCTTTGGGTAACCGAACAGTGCAGACGTTTTTTGATTTTTTAATTTTTGGACTGGATCTAAACATTTAAAATTGCATCTATTTATGTTATGATATTTTCACTTGAATATATCAAATATGGCTGTGACGATTTATTCTGTTCAGATTGTAACTGTTTTTGATCTAGTTTTTCATGCTTTTTGGTATATGTGATGTATGTGTTAAAGCAGGCACATTTTGCAGAAGTCAAATATGTAATGTTAAGATTATTAATAATCGTACGTACTTGTATGTAACTATGTATTAGCTTGTATAATGTCAACATGCGTTTTCTTGGATCTCATGACAATTCTATAGCTGATTTACTCAATGTTAAGTAATAGATACCGTTCGAATTTCGCTTTAAAAGAGTCCGCTAACAAGGGTAAGAGTATTATTTTGCGAGGAAGAACAACAAGGTGTCCGAGGCGAATCCGAGGACATCTTTGTTGTTCGTCCGAGCGAAACAATACTCTTACCCTTGTTAGCGGACTCTTTTAAATTGAACGAGTATCGGTATCTGACTTATACGAAGATTTTAATAAATATTTTACATTTTTACAATAATGATTGTGGTCAATTTAATATAGTAATTTGAAATATCCACTTCTAAAATATTGAATTACACGTAAACCAACTATATTTTTCATTTGTCCTTTTTCTAACTTGCACGGGCATACCGTGCAGCCTGTGTGCTGGGTCATGCCTAAAATAACTACGTACATGTATTTGTTTGTCTTCGCTCCGCGTTAGTACTCAGCTAGTAAGGTAAGCGCTCTATTTATCAGTTTAGGTAGCATTTCTTTTTAAGCATTTAGTAATAAGTTCAATAAGTATTTTAAACTCTTCATCTTAGCCCGATATAATTTATTTTCCACCCCATTATAATCAAACCAAGGGCCAAAGATTTTTCTCCCGAACAGGCACACTATTAAATTGCGTTTTTTACTCTTTCACTGCAATATTGTCGCCTGAAAATGCCGTCTGCATTTATTCTCCAACGCTAAATTTCTGGCTTTGACTGCATGAATATTGATACAAGTGTTATTAGTTTGGATTCTGTTCAAACGCAGAGTTACTGTGTGTCGATATTGATCAAAACTGTTTGCAAATGTTCGTTATCCCTTATCATGCTGAATTGCCGTCTGCTTCAAATATATCGTCTGCGGAGAAACACAAAAACTTTCCTATGCTATTCAAATTGAATAAAAATTGAATATGAGTGCCGAACTATTTGGATCCAGATCACATGTTGCGTTATGCGGTGTCTTCTCCGGATCCAAACTATTTGCCAATGTTAGCCAAACGGTACTTACAGTGGAGAAAACGTTATTCTTTCCCATTTAAACGCAAACGAAACGCAAACGCAAATCGCTAAAATGTACAAATGTAGGCAATTACCATTTTTGATATTTCTCATTATTTGTTTTAATTTGAGTGACAAACAGTTTGGAGCCGATCAGACGCCGAGTTACCCGGCGTCTGATCAGGCTCCAAACTGTTTGCAATGGAATCAAATGTTTAATCGTAAACGCGTTTGTTGGGAAAGAATAACGTTTTCTCCACTGTAGCAGTACAAGGGTTACCTCGTCCATTCCCGGACAGTGCAAGAGTTGAACAGGTGACCACATGCTCACCACGTACATCACGCCCGTAAAAAGTATACAATAACAGAAAGTAAAACTGTCCGGTAACAGAAAAAAGTGTCCGGTATCAGATGTAAGAGGACACTTTTTGAATAGCTCTGTGGGGGGTATCTGCGTATAAGTATGATAAGTTCTTGAAAGCAGGAATAATACATGTTAGTAAATTATGGTCTAGTTTCATTCACTAGTGTTACATGTATGTATGAAGCTATGCTCACATTTTGTTTTGAACACTTAACCCTAGCGACGGTTATACTCGTCATTTACAATCAGTGTGTATTTAAAGAGTACACTTGTCTTAGACAGACATTGTAGACCCAGATAAAAAAGCTCATAATTGAGTCCTCGGATCAGGATCTGCACTGTTGGTCATTTTGCAACAAACTGCAGAAAACAACCAGATCTACCTTTATCTAGATTTAATTTGAATCTGGATTCATTCATTTAAAGTTTTAGGGATGAATGAGTTAGTCACGATCTTCACTGTCGACATGTCTAGAATTTCTTGGATATTTGATGTGGCCGACATGTCAAGATGTGAGTATTATCCCATTACAATATTCATATATAATATGTATTTAGGCTTTGCCTATGGACGGAAAAAAGCAAAATTATACTAATGAAAACGGAATAGATCTATCACCAGTGTGTGATCAGCGCTCTTGTATCAGTTCGTTGTGTATTCCAGATCACACTCGAGGCTACGCCTCTCGTGACAGAGATCTGGATTACACAACCGACTCGAAATTTTATTTTATACCTAAATTGTTTGGGACAAGATCTATATGTTGTTAAACCAAATAATCAAATAGATCTATAAGCACCCGTGTATACAGTGTTAAAAGTTAAAACCCCTCCGTACACCTATAATGCAATCTGAAACTATTTTTGGAAGTCATATGACCACCAATAATGACTTCATTATTTATATTGATGGCGTATTGGTAATCCGTTATTTTTATCGGTTCGATTGAGACGTAGATTTTTGCAAATAACGTTCATTTAAGCGTTTAAGGGTATGGATTGAACTGTTTGAAGCTTTGTCCTTTGGAGAAAATCATTTCAAGTGAGTGTTGGGGGTTATTCATGCTTAAAATGGTTTAAAAATAGCACCGAAATCGTGAATTCCGAAACGTCACTCACAACTCTTCGTAAAAGCCGTGACGTCATCATCCAAGATGTCAGCCCCCATGTTCTGTAGTTGCCTAGTTTTGAGGAAATTTTTCACGCGCAAATCAAACACTTTTCAAAGTCTGTCAGTGATTGAATAAAATTGGAATACCTTTGATTTTATCATGCATTACTTAAGAACGGAAAAAAGGCAAGCCTGTTTTCCGTATTATTATTTTGCATATTTTTGCATGTATATATTTATTTCTGATTGCTATGTAAATATGTTGTCTGTTTGTATGCTTGAACTCTTCAGTATTGGAGGAAATAAGGAAACTAACTAATTACAGGTTCCATTTTACATATACCATGTTCTAACATATATTTATGGTTTAAGATATTCTAAATATCTATATACATCAAGAGATTTCAAATTCAGTGTTTTATCAAATGTTAAATCTATTATTTTATCCATTATTTTAATTGCTAGTCTATACTGTCTGCATACATAATTCGTTAGCGAAGATAATGCCCGACATCTACGTGGTATTGCTTTATGCAACTCGATACTTGCCAAACGGGTACCATTTTCCAGAGTTTATTTTTCTCTTATGAAGATTTTTACCTCTGGTTTTTGTATGGGCGAATCGACCACATCGCAACAAATTATGTGACAAAACTGTTTTCCATCGGATTTATTGAGCTACACTTCGTGAAAATGCAGTTATGAACATGCGCATTAAATTGTGAAGCACAATAACTTCACTTCCAGCATATGGATTGCTGTGTTTAATAGTATCATGATGTAAAAGAAATATCTCTGGAAAACGAAACGAAATTTTCGTTTTCTCGAGATAACAAAAAAAAATATATCTTTGGAAAACAGTCTTTCGGTTTCTCGAGTAATTAAAAAAAGTTGTCTCGAGAAAACGAACGTTTGTTTCGTTTTTCTCGAGATTATAAAAACAAATTCGGAAAAAAAACTTGCAAATGTCAAAGCACCATCGTATATATGAATATAATTTTTAAAAAAAAGTCCATCACAAAGTGAAATGTAGAATCTATTTTTATATATGTAAAACTAAAAAATTCTTTTTTAAAAATCCGACTTACCGTCCCTAATTTGTTTGGGTATGTAATAATAATAATAATAAAGACTTTATGTAACGAGAGAGCTCATTTGGTAAACATAGGATCTGTCATGAGTCGATGTTTAAGACAAGCTGATCTCACACGAGTCTAGAATTGATATGTTATTAAGCGAGCCTTGGCGAGCTTAATAACTTTTCTATTCTAGACGAGTTTGAAATCAACTTGTCTTAAACATCGACGAGTGGCAGATTCTTTTTCTCACATTACCAACGATTTAAGCTATTTTCTAAGCAATATGCATTTTTTTGGAACCCCAGTGACGTCAAAACGCCGTTATAAATAGTGACGTTATAGTGACGTCATCAAAGTGATCTTACACATGTTGGAGATAAGGATATTCGTCATCGTTGTTCGCTATAGAAAACAGGGGTAGTTATGTGAGAAATACCAATCTTCCATGAGGCCCTCAACATATATACAAGCACACAAAACAAAAGGCATTTTCATACAAAACTAATAATTAACAACAATATAACAATACCAACCGTGATGCAGCAATTTGCAAGAACAAAAGTATCTTAAGCATCTGAAAAATTGCACATGACTCATAATGAGTCCTCTGATCAGGGTCTGCACAGTTTGTCAGTTTTATAAGAGAATTTATTAGCTAGATCTTTATAACTTAGATCTATTCAAAGTGCTAGCAAAAAACAAAATCTGTCTAAACAGACGTCATGACGTAACCGATTTACTGTGACGTCACAATATCAGTTTTGACGCGAATTGGAATGTAAAATTTCCCACGGTCTTCTGTTAGATATTATTGGGGTTTAAAGGTCATCTAGGTCAATATATCGACATGACTATTTACCGCCAAGAGACAAGGAGATAAACAATCAAGCATAACAAAAATTGTCTGACCTGAGGTAAAATTTAAAAATTTATTTATTTATTTCTCTTCAGTATACAACATGACAATATATCACAGTTAAAAGTTCAACATAAGATGTACACTGCCACTCTAAGATAGAGTTATAAGAGACTATCTACACTTAAATCGTACTTATCACACTGTACAATTTCGGAAGTTTCAAATGAAGAGCCCTGAACATTATTTCACTTGCAGAGATATATTGTTCAGGCCTATTCCATTTCCTTTGTGAAAATAACAAGGTTGATTTTCAAGAGGGCTCCACCAACAGAGCACCTAAGAGGCAAAAGGAAATAGTACCATATCTGCAATGAGAGACCATCTCTTCCAGATAGCCTTGAGGTCCCATCTAAGAAGAGACGCTTACCAATTACAGAACTTCTTCAAGGAAAAAGCATATTTCCTAAAACTTAATATCCAAGATAAAAAGTTATTCATTTCAATTAAAAAAGGATTATAAGAGACATGAAAATTAACAATACTGAATCAGAAATTATTGCACACATCTTATCCTTGTCTTACATTCTCTGTCTGACTGGCAAACACAAATGTTCTTTGATACTAAATTCTATGAGCATCTGTATTTGTTACCCTCTGCAGCACTAGAAATAGGTGTTAAAATTGTTTTGAAATTGACCAGTAGAGTCCATTTTATAAACTATTTGACTATAATCTGCAGAAGAATAACTATTTGTCAGGCAGCAGGCAGTGAAGACCAGAATGCATTATCATTTGAAGCCTACATGGTAAAAGCATATTACAATAACTGTACAAGTTCACCATCCTCTCTAACTAACTGTCTGTAGAAGCTAGAATGGTTGGAGAACTCTTCAGTCATCAGAAAAATAAAAAAATTACTGTTTACTATAGATAAATGAGTCTAACTCATATAATCTAACCAATCACCCCATAACTATGCCCTTTAACACCTTTAATCCATTCCCTCATAGGAGAAATATTTCTGCTTTATACCATCATGGATATCTATGAGATATTTCCTTTATTCAAGAAGTTTGTAGCTTAAAGAAGACTGAAAGTAAAGCAAGATGTAACTTCAGGCACATTTTGCATTACTTTCTACCCATTTTAAGCCTTCACATCTCTTCCTCTCTTCAAAGCTAAAACCAGGCTGGCTATAAGGCAATAGGTTAACTCTTCTGACTCATATCAAATAAGAAAATATCTGAGGATTTATAGTTATAATACTGTTTCAAACAACTGGACAAAATATGACCCAAGATCATCAGTATTGCTCTTCTTGTAATAACATGATTGTCTCAAACACCTGTCTCAAGCGGTCTGTTTGAGGCTGGTTTTAAGACACACCATATTCTTTACTATAAACTTGAGTGGTATTAACTGTAGATATTTACATATAAAATATAAAATTCTCAGATAATCCCTGACTGAATATCAGAGCTTGTAGACACTGTATTTCAACCATTATATACATGGTAAAAAAAGTGTTTAAAAGTAAAATCCTGATCAGCTATAAAATTCTGATCAATGCAGGTTTTGGCAATATTACAAAATCTCTTAAAACACAGGTTTCTATTTGGCAATATTACAAAATCTCTTAAAACACAGGTTTCTACGTTTCAAGTACATAAAAGAAATGCACTGCAATCCTGAAAGTATTAAATTCTACTTAATCCCTATCTACATAGGAAGAATCTCCTTCTCTGCAGTATCTCATAACATGTTTTAGCAGATATTCTAATCATATTAGGTTCAGTTAAAATTACTTTCAACTTGTCCACCTCATTCATTGCTAAAAAATTTGGAACTGACCTCTCAGCTTTGCTGAACAAGACATTTCTAATGTCATTATACAAAATACAGTCTAACAAAACATGACTTTCATTTTCTATGACATTGCAAAAAGGACAAACCCGTTGTTCAACTGCTAAGCCTTCAAATCGTCCGGTTTCTAAGCGTATAGGTGCGACACCACATCTAAATTTACTGAACGCTGACCTATGATTTGGTGGTAAAATCAGAGTGCAGTACTTTTCAACATGGTATACAGTTTTTAATGTACAGTAGGTACGCAGTTTATTTCGACCACGCCCTGATGGGCCAACAGGTGAATTTAACTTCCTTGACCAGTCATGAACAAATTTTTCCATCATTTTCTCTTGAATTGATCTAGTAATATCAAGCTTAGAAATAGGAATTGACAAGCTACAAAACTTTTGTAAATTCAGATCTTTGAAAAACTTTTTAACACAGAAATACCAGTTTTTGGTATGCTCTGATTTGGAGAAGGCCCATAGTGCTACACGTTTATTGAGTCTTGAGGAATTTGTACATGTTATCCTAGCCCAAAAGTTGGCTACTACCTTCCACTGTCTAATACTATTAGGAATCCAACCCATTTCACCTACAGGTATGTAATAGGAAACACAGGTAATAGTTTTGGCCCTACGACCATTAAAGAATGTTTATCTTCGACATTTAATGCCACTGACTTAAAATATTTTTATATGCATTGTTAGATTACATTACGTATTTAATAAACTACACTTAAGTGTTCAAAAAGCTAAATAATAGACGGCTTAGTGTTTGATAATGATTGTTAAATAAGATCTAGCAAGTATTTGAGTGAAAATTGCTCTAAATCTGTAAATATTTAACCAACACTTTCAACATACACATAAAAAAATAGATAGATAAATACACACAGCACATTTCATTGACACATTTGACATACATATGTTTGTATCACATTATTTCCATCTGTCAATCAACAATATGAATGGATATTTCACGTGTTTGCTATTAACAGTATATTGTTAAGGCTATGAGTGTATGGACGAATTTAATTAACGATGTATATCGATAAATATATACTCTCACGTGCATGCTAGATATGAACCATGTTATTGATTTTGACTTGATATGTGTATAGTTATGTATGGACGATAAACGTCATGTTTAAGTTCAAAAGAAATAAAATATTGCTCTGTTCTGTTGTTCTATGTACATTTTATGCCTAATAAAATATTTTGTATTCTGTATTTATGAGGGTTTGTTTTTGTATGGGCCCAGAGTTTTGCATAATAAAATACTTTCATAAATTTTCATGTATGAATATAATTATATAAAGTACTCCATCAGAAAGTTAAATGTATTATTCTATGGGTAAAAAGAAAGTTTCCGACCTACCGTCCCTAATTTTTTGGGACATGTAATGGGAAAGGCAGCTAAAAAACAACAAACAAAACAATTGCCATATGGTGGCGCAAGGGATGGTGGATTTTGTTATCGATTTTAAATTTGGACATTGATATTGACTTTTTAATCAAGACACGCATTTCTATAGCACATGATATCTAAGAAATCTCATATCATTATTAATAATGTAAGTGGGTTAACCCATTACCCCATAGCCTAATTCTAGTGCCGAAGAAAGGCGACCACTTAAAGCAGGTTGAAATTAAAGCAGAATTTGCCTTCAGGCACATTCTGCTTTACTTTCAGCCTGCTTTAAGCTACCATCCGCTAGAATTATGTCTCCCCACTTTAGGGGAGGGAGACATATTGGTGTTGTGCTTTCTGTCTGTCCGTCCGAGCGCACGAAAGGTCCTTTGTTGGGTAGGGAGAACAATAGATTCCATTCATTCCGTGATTGCCCTATTGTTATTGTTGGGTATTTTAGTGTACTGTTGGGTACTTTTAAACAAAAAATATACCCAACAAATGTCCAACTGTGAGAACGTCCGTCCGTCCGTCCGTCTGTCTGTTAAAATTCTTGTGCAGCTAACTTCTCCTACACTTTATGAGGGATTTACTTCAAACTTAGACAAATGGACTAGCTATATGTGAGGATGGTCATGTGGTTTGGAATTTTGGCTGCAACAATTTTAACAGAAGTTATGGCCCTTTGTAGTTTTTCCTTATATAGAGTATATAGCGAAAATTTCTTGTGCAGCTAACTCCTCCTACACTATTTGAGGGATTTACTTCAAACTTGTACACATGTACCAGCTATATGTGAGGATAGTCATGTGGTTTGGAATTTGGCTGCAACAATTTTAACAGAAGTTATGGCCCTTTGTAGTTTTTCCTTATATAGAATATATAGCGAAAAATTCTTGTGCAGCTAACTCCTCCTACACTATTTGAGGGATTTACTTCAAACTTTTACACATGTACCAGCTATATGTGAGGATGGTCATGTGGTTTGAAAGTTTGACTCCAACAATTTTGACAGAAGTTATGGCCCTTTGGAGTTTTTCCTTATATAGATTATATAGCGAAAAAAGTCTTGTGCAGCTAACTCCTCCTATACTATGTAAGAGTTTTCATTCAAACTTTTACATATGAAGCAGCTATATGTGAGGATGGTCATGTAGATAGGCATATGGGCTGCAGCAATTATGACAGAAGTCACACAGTAAGTATACACACAATTTTAATCTGAAAATAAATTGCTTACAATTTACAATGTCAGTATTTTGACATATGAATGTATTCCTCTTATAGGTGCCAGGGTGGGGGTTGCCAGGGGGTTAATTTATTCCTTTTATGGGTGCTGGGGCGGGGTACCGGGGGGAGGGAGACATGTGTTTTTCTCAAAAACAAGCTCTAGTTTAGAAAATATTTCTTAAGATGTATATTCATGACTGTTAAAAGTGGAAATATTTTCTTAAGTGGAGTAATAAATTAAAGGCGTGAAAAGGCGTAATTTTGGGGTATTGGGTTAATACAGTGAGGGAGAGGTTATTCCTATCCAAGAAAGCCGTTTGTTCTTAGCCAATGAAGTCCTTTGCAAACTGAAACCCTTTGTCAATATAATATATTCTAAACCGTTAGTCACTAAACCCATTACCCCACAGCCTATTTTAAGTTTTGAAGGCAGGTGACCACTTTAAGAAAGTTGAAAGTAAATCCTTAAGGTGCATTTTGCTTTGCTTTCAGCCTTCTTTAAGCTACCACATACATGTACTAGACTATAGACACCATTGCTTATTATTCCTATTCATGACTGTCTAAAATGGAACTATATTTTCTTCAGTACAAGAATAAATTAAGTGCATAAAACGGCGTACAGCCGATCTTCAAAATCTCGAACTCGCCTAACTCGAACTATCCGATAGTTCGACACATGTACTGCATGATTTCATGCTCGGTTATGGTCAAACATACCAATATTTTAAAGTTAAAATGTGGCTAAGACACGTTTTAACTTTGAAATACGGGTATGCTAGATTTAACCGAGTCCGGGTATCGAATTTCGACTGTATTTATGGAGCTATTTAGAAAACTAGTGTGAAGCGTTTACTCACCTTTTTAAACAGTGTATTTATGAAAGGTACATTTGCCTCAGTTGTCCTATAGAAACTCTTTAAATTAGAGTCTACACAGTTTGACAGTCTGTAAAATATCGAAAAAATAACCCTACATGACCATTTATATAGAACTTGACTTGTCTTATACCCCACTATAGTAAAACGCCTTGTCCGTCCGTCGGTTCGTCAGTCCGCGTTAACATTTTGGGTATATGGGACTAGATGACGTAACACAGAACAAAAGAAAACAATAGAGCTGTTCATTCCGTTAGTCCATCTTGAGTTTATGTGGCTTTTTGGGGTTTATATGGCTTCTTTGTGTGTCTTTTCACACCTATTTAACAATGGGAAAGTCACATAAACCTGAAATGGTGGAACGTTTGTCCGCCCGTCCGCCAATCGCATTTTCCGGAACATTTGACTTTTTCTTGAAAACTGTTGATCAAACTCGGTATACATTATAAGTTTTATGTGGGGACACTCATTGACAGGTTTCATAACTCTTGCGCAAAATTTAACAGAATTATGCTCCTTTTTAACTTGATTTTTTTGTCTCTTAATTGAGACATTTTTCTTGGAACATGCCATTTCCTTCAAAACTATCCACGATTTTGTCTTCAAACTTGGTACACAGTATAAGTGTTGTATTGTTAAACCTTTCTTTAAGTTTCACAACTCTTGCAGAAAATTTGACAGAATTATGTCCCTTTATACTTGAAATTTTGTTCCTTAATATGCATGTTTTATTCTTTGGGCGTGTACTTTTTTTTGAAAACTATTTATGTCATTGTCTTCAAACTTGGTACACATTATAAGTGTGATTTTTGCAGACTCTACTTTAAGTAACACATGTTTTGCAAAAGAAAAAGACAGAATGGTGCCCCTTTTTAACTTAAAAATTTACTTTTTAGATGAGATATTCTGCCATTTTCTTGCGAGCTGTTTATGTTATTGTCTTCAAACTTGGTGAACAATATAAATGTTATGTTTTAAGAATCTTCCTCAAGTTTAATAACTCTTCCAAAAAAATTGACAGAATTATGCCCCTTTTTAACTTTAACCTTTTGGACATGTCATATTGTAAACTCGTTTTGATATTGACTACAAACTTGAAACACATTTTTTGTGTTATGTTGCTCAAAGTTTCATAACTCTTACACATTTGACAGAGTTATGTCCCTTTTCAAATTTACGAAGGAAGATGAAGGTCATTTTTTTACTTGCTTTTTATGACTTTATGTGGGGTTTGTGACAGGGCAGTTTGGAGTGGGGCTATCGATCACCTTTAGTGATAGCTCTAGTTGAAATTACAGTTGTCAATGATTTCGATATAGAATTACCTCAATAAGTCAAAAGCACCCGTAGTGTCAAGTAAAGTGAATTGAGAGTAGTCTAACTTAAATAATTGCAAAGCCATTACAAGGACATTAAATTGTTAACCCTTTGCCTGCTGGTCGCGACTTTATTGATGTTTGCAAACAGTTTAGACCCAGATCAGACACCGCGTAACGCGGTGTCTGATCTGGATCCAAACTGTTTGACACTCTTCTTTAGGTTTCTTTACTTAAAAAATGTATAAATCTAAATTTAATAAATTTTGCAGACGACAATTTCGAAGCAGACGATATCACCGCAGGATAAGGGTTAACAGACCAAGTTCACCCGGTATCTCTTTATTTATAATTGAATTGCCTTTGTCCACAATAACCCTCAAATGGACAAAGTATATTGTAGAGAAGACGTTGTTGTTTCTCGTTTGAGTGAATCTAAACGCAAACGCAGAGCAAATAAAACATAGAAAAATAACAATGCTTTGACTATTCTAGTGCTTTATTTCTTTCTGAGCAGCAAACAGTTTGGAACCTGGGCATTCCGGCGTCTGATCTAGCTCCAAACTGTTTGCAATGGACGTAATATGTTTAACCATCAACGTATGCATTGTGAAAGAATAACGTCTTATCCACTGTACTTTATGAACTAGAAACTATAGATTAACATGAGCGATCGTCATTCGTACCATGATTACCCAAATATCGCGGACAGCAGCTCGCCATCGCGGTAACGAGTACAGTTAATCCTCTCTATGTCACCACTAAATTGTTCTAATTATTTGATGTTTATGACAAATGACTGCTTAGTGCAATATGACATAAAACAGAAAGCTTCTTTAGGAGCTCTCTGTTTTACTTTCACCACCTTGCTGTAAGTTGTATACAACCAAACAGTCTTCGCTTTACAGTGGAGAATCTGTTATTCTTTCCCGTTTAAACGCAAACGTACGCAAACGCAAAGCAATAAAACGTAGAAAATAACAACTTTTGGACAACTCTGATAATTCTTGTTTATCTTGGTGGCAAACAGTTTGGAGCCTGATCAGACGCCGGGTTACCCGGCGTCTGATCTGGCTCCAAACTGTTTGCACTGCAAATAATAGTTTAAGCGTAAACGCGTTTATTGGGAAAGAATAACAGATTCTCCACTGTAGTACGATGTTCTGATCGGGCCACACTAAACCTCGCGTGTTCAACATGCGAAGACACGATAAATCTCGCCCTTCGCTAGTCTAACCATTATATATATACAGAACATCGTACTTAAGTGTTCCTAATAGAGAGGTTTTACTATGTACAGAAAGTTAATCTATAAATGCTTTCAATTCCGAACCAAAAACTGTTATAATTATATATGTATTTTCAATAGAGTTGATGAGGCAGGCGAACAACATGGCGCAACAGATGTTATATCAGGGCTGCCATAAGTTGACATGAAAAATCCTAAGATTTCCATATTTGCATTTTTCAAGTGCGATTTTACGAATCGTACCTTCACCCCATCGCCTGTTTCTAGTGATGTTAACACGTGACTACTTTAAGCAGACTGAAAGTAAAGCAGGTTGCGCCTTCATGCGCACTCTGCTTTACTTTCAGACTGCTTTAAGCTACCATGTACTAGAAAAAAAATCCGAAGATTTAGGAAAAATCCGTAGAAATGGCAGCCCTGTTATATTTTCTGCACGATACAAGCGGTTTTGCAATATTTCTGGCAAACAGTGTGGATCTAGATGAGACGCCGTGTAACTCGGCGTCTCATCTGGACCTTAATTGTTTGTCACCCTGGAGATAATTGTTGAATTTGAAAGACACTGCAGAATATTCATCTTTGAAAATTGATTGCAGACGACTAAGTTTGCAGACGATAATTACAAGATATACAAAAGGTTACGTTGCCAATGAAATTGTAATTGTGTATTTGATAAAAAGTAACATGTTTCATCTCTCACTTTCATGAAAACAATTATGTCGGTAACCATTTTACGCCAACCCTACTGTGCCAATACCGTCTTTGCACCAGTCCTACTGCTCGATTGCCGCTTTTATCAAGTTCTAAAGCGTTAATACTACTTGTTACTATAGTCCTACGTCAATACCACTTGTTACTAGACCTGTATCGTCAATATGGATTTTTACTTTACAAGTCCTATTGCGTCAGTTCCCCTTGTTATTAGTCCTACTACGCCGAAACCACTTGTTAAGCCCTACATGTACATCGCCAATGCCACTTGTTACTAGCCCTACTGCGTCAAAACAACTTGTATTAGTCCTACTTGAACAATACCATTTGTTTCTAGTTATATTTAGCCAATGCACATTGTTACTAGTTCTACTGTGTCAATGTCACTTGTTACAAGTCATACTGTATCAATGTAACTTGTTACTGGTCATACTTTGTCAATACCACTTGTTTCTAGTCCTATACCTTATGCAAACCACTTGGTACTAGTCCTACTTTGTCAACGCATGTGTTACTAGTCCCACGTCTTGTCAAAACCACTTGTTACTAGTCCTATCCCTTATCACTACCACTTGTTACTAGTCCTACTTTGTCAATACCACATGGTATTAGTCCTACTGCACCAGTGTCACTTTTTACTAGTCCTACTTTGTCAATACCACATGGTATTAGTCCTACTGCATCAGTTTCACTTGGTACTAGTCCTACTTTGTCAATACCACATGGTATGAGTCCTACTGCATCAGTGTCACTTGTTACTAGTCCTACTTTGTCAATACCACATGGTATTAGTCCTACTGCATCAGTGTCACTTGTTACTAGTCTTACTTTGTCAATACCACATGGTATTAGTCCTACTGCATCAGTGTCACTTGTTACTAGTCTTACTTTGTCAATACCACATGGTGTTAGTCCTACTGCATCAGTGTCACTTGTTACTAGTCTTACTTTGCCAAAACCACATGGTATTTGTCCTACTGCATCAGTGTCACTTGTTACTAGTCTTACTGTGGCAAAACCACATGTTACTAATCCCACTGCGTCAATACCACTTGTTACTAGTCTTACTCCGGCAATGCCACAAGTTACTTGTCCGACTGTGCCATCACAACATGTTACTAGTACTACTGCATCAGCATCACTTGTTACTAGTCTTAATACGCCAACACCACCTGCTATTAGTTCTATTGTGCTAATGCCAACTTTCTACATGCCCTACTGCGTCAATACCACATGTTGTTGTTGTAACATTAATTACTGAATAAGTGTGCAGGTATGGCCCGTGGGCACAGGATTTGTCGTGCCCTGTCTCGGGGTGTTGAAAAACTACTTCTGTTCCTTCCAATTTTGACGATACTGAACGCAAATGAAAACGATTTAAATGACATATGTATACCTCGATATTACAATAAACTCTCTGTATGTGTTTCCTAGAATATTTCATTACAGATATGCGAGGGATGTTCAATAAATAATTCATCTGACCTACTTTCGATTCAGGTAGGAAGTTGAAATTGTACACTGACATTCGATTATAGATATGGATTATTAGATTAGATATAGGTCATGTTGTAAGTTGCAGTTGTGATATTCATTTCGCTTTTCGTTTAGGTGTTTTGATGTAATGTAAGCGATGAGAGAATTGAGTCGCCCTTGCCTATTAGTGTATAATTATGTAGGGAAATACTTAGACCTGTGCCAAGATAGGTTTATCTCTGTCCATTTGAAGTAGGTCATGGGAATCTTTAATAAACATCCCTCGTGCTGGTTAAAGACACTGCAGTGTTTGATCATAGAACATGAGTTTTCATATGGAAATCCAAACCGTGCAGACCCTGAAGACACTCCGCGTCACGCGGCGTCTCATCAGGGTTTACACTAATTGTTATTGCATTCTTTAGCAAACACTAGGCTTAAAACAGGAAATGTACATTGGAACTTTTAGGAGACAGTAGTTTAAAAGCCGCTTACAAGAAAGTTACATGTTGTTGACTTTTTTACTTGGTATTTATTTGGATCCATACTGTTTCACAATATTTGGGTTACCTGAATTTAAAAAAAAAAGTTTATCTTAAATCTTAACCTAATTTTTTTTTTTGCATACGACACTTTTCAAAGCAGACGATATTACGGCAGTGTAAGGTTTGAATGATGGTTAACCCTTTCACCACCGGAGTCGCCTAAAGTCGAATTTGCAAATAGTTTTGATCCTGATCAGACGCCGCGTCACGCGGCGTCTAATCAGGATCAAAACTGTTTGACACTCGTTTCGATATTTCTTACGTCATACTCTTTGAAATCTAGCTTTGAAATGATATTGCAGACAACAATATTGAAGCAGACGACACAATAACGGTGTAGGGGTTAACAACTTAAAAACAATTTGGCGCCGAAAGGGTTAACCTATTTGCTCCCATTGGATTCATCCATGCTTATTACTTATATTGGATTAGTCCAATTATTTATATAAGGGAAATCCTGATCTAAATTTTCATTTTTCGTTTTGTTTTATACTGGAATTTCTATATATCAGCAGACAGTGTAGATTCTGATCAGACGTCGCATTATGCAGCGCCTGACCAGAATATATACTGTTTGCATATGTCCCTTTTATAGAACACTAGGTACACATAGGTTAATTAACCCTTACGTATTCTGAAACATCATGTTAATTGTTCACACCACATAACTAATAGATACTATATGTGTGTATACACGTATACAGTGAGAGAGGCGTTATTATTCACACAATTAACGCATTTGCTCTTAACCCCCTTAACTGTCGGGACGTCATCGCTTTTAAACAATTGTCGTCTGCTTTCATTTCTTAAATTTTAATGTTTGCTTTTGTTACTGAAGAAATATTGAAATGAGTCTCAAAAAGTTTGAATCCTGATCAGACGTCCCGAAACGCGGTGTCTGATCAGGATCCAAACTGTTTGCAAAAACCTGTTGTGCTCGGGGTAAGTCAGTGAAGGGGTTAACAATAATGTCAATTGCAAACAGTTTGGAGCCAACCTGGTTGACACTCAGATCACAATAAATAGCTAGAATTTCCAAATAGATGTCATTTTCTATATCTGTTTGCTTTTCGTTTCCTTTTATTTTCATTGAAATTGGACAGAATAAAGCCGCCACCTCTTCTCATATAGAAGACCGGTAATTATATGTAATAGAGTGAAATAAACTGAAATAAACATGAATACAATATTCCCTCCCTGCAACGGCTCTCCGAACTGCAATTCCCTCCTTACAACAATGCTTGCCGCCATTGCCCGAACAAGTCATTTATGTTTAACCCATTCACCGCAATAGACGTCACTCTGCTTTAAATAATAATCGTCTGCTTTTATTTCTTAATTTTTTTTTTTAGGCAAATGACTAATGAGTGTGAAACAGTTTGGATCCTGATCAGACGCCGCGTTACTGTTTGAAAATAACCTTTCTACTCCGAAGGGGTGTTATTGTAGAGAGGGAACACTGTATATCATTGCATATCATTATCGTTACCATTTTTATCTGTATCATTACTGAATCAACAGAATCACTTTAATATATCAGGTATGGATGAAATTCATTTACGGGCCAATTTCCATAAATGTAAATATTTCAAACATCGAATTAGCAAAACATAAAACTTTATATTGTAACGATTTGTGTGCTTTATCAGCTTCTTTGAACGTTCAAGTAAGACGAACGAACAACTGCAAACAACAACACACATAACTCAAAAAGCTATTTGGTTTTATTAAATAAATGTTTGTTTGCTTTTCCCTGTCCATGGTGTTACCTATGAAAATAACTGATTTTTTAAAAATTAAATTTACTATTACACCTATTCCTTACATTTAGTATCGACATATATAGAGAATATTGAATGAGTGTGTTTTCAGACGTGACTTTATTGAACGAGTTGGATAAAATATTTATAGCCATAACTTTTTATTGACAAGATAAAATTTGCATATAACTATGATATGTCCCTCAGATATTATAGTACGTTTTCTTTGTAAGTAACACAAATGACATGAGGTATAATTACATGGACATTTTTAGGCAAAATTGAGGAATATACCGTTGTCACATGTTAAATACAATGCAATATTAACACGGAAGTCGGTTATATCTGTGTATCGTCTTGTCTTACTAAAGACAATGCTATAAGGATTAAGATCATTTGCGGCACTATATCAATTGATTATCCATTGTATACTTGCAATATAGTCATTTGTGTTACACAGCATGAATTGCATATTCTGACGCACCAGGAATTCAAATATTTGCCAGCATTCAACTTATGCATATTCAAATACCTAGAGCACTGATTTATATTTCTCTTGCTTGGATCAATAAATAATGCATATATTTGTGTATATGAATATGCATTTTGTGTAAGTTTGTCCTTGGTGTTACCAGATATGTCATTTGTATTACCATTTTGTGTGTCGCCAGATAATGTCATTTGTGTTACCTTTTTTTGTGTAACTGCCACAAAGGATAGCATCTCACTCTTTGTTAAATAATCCTATTACATATAAAGTGAACCAAATTTAACATTTCTGCTTATCAAACCCAAGTTTGAAAATCTGCATGAATTTTTCCGAAGAATAATTCAAAAAAACATCTTTAGATGTTCCCAAAGGGACCAAACCTGTCCATGTTGTTACTTTTTGAGCGGTATCGCAAAGGACAGTTACACAAAGGATATATTCCATCTAAATTAGTATTATAGTATTATTTTATAAAATGATTGATCCGTAGCAACACATGTATTTGAAGAAAACATCAGCACATTGTTATATTACATTTATTAAATTTACAACAACCATAAGTCGCCAAAATATCTTCGAACATACAGTAACAACATAGGCATAGAAAAAATATATTATCTTTTTCATACATACTTTTACAACAATATTTTTCAAAATTAAAAATGCCGCCTCATGGCTGCCATCATTTTGACATCACAAGAAATGATGTCATAAGGAGAGGCTGCTAAAACATATTTTTGACACTGTCATAAATATTACTCATCCTATAGATCATATGGTAACACCATGGACACGGCAATAAGTTACATATTTCGAAAGTTTCATTTCAGTACTTTTATCGCAGATGAAGGTCCAATAATGATTTTAGCATAAACGTATAACCGGAAATTTCATAGTGTTGTTCTTAGCAGTATTTAAACTGCTTAGAACTGAATTTATTTTTTTGCACAACATAAACATCGGGCAAAGTCACAACATAATAATAGCGTTTTTGGAGCTATTGCAATGTTATTTCCATATACAGTGGAGACTCTGTTATTCTTTCCCAATAAACGCGTTTACGCTTAAACTATTATTTGCAGTGCAAACAGTTTGGAGCCAGATCAGACGCCGGGTAACCCGGCGTCTGATCAGGCTCCAAACTGTTTGCCACCAAGATAAACAAGAATTATCATAATTGTCCAAAAGTTGTTCTTTTCTACGTTTTAGTGCTTTGCGTTTGCGTACGTTTGCGTTTAAACGGGAAAGAATAACAGATTCTCCACTGTACATAAAGGTGTACACAACATGTACTAGTTGCTGGCTTTACTGTATTAGCTAACACTGATAAGATGAAAACATAAACATTAATTTTGGAAAATGGACATACAGGTTTGTGAAAATATGTATCACTGACTTATGTACATTTTTTGAAAATGGCCCTTATACGCTGTGATATTACGCGTTTGTTCGGCAAAAAATCTTTTCTACACTGTACATGTGTTTATGGCTCTAGAATACTAGATACAGATGAACGAGCTCTAAGAAATTTTGCAGCGACAAACTTGGCTGGCGACAAATAGATATGATACTAAAAAGTTAGATATTTTCGAAGAGGTACAAATCGTGATCCAAATTTATCAGAGACTAAGCTTGAACAGTTTGCATACAATGAATGGTACATCAGCTGAACGCAGACAAGCTGCAAAATATGAAGAAAACAATGCGATTTATTAATATACGACTATATGAGTGTCTTTTTGGAACCTGACCAGGTGCAGCGTTGCTCGGGTCTGATCTGGTTCCAAACTGTTTATTGGGAGAAACTAACGTCGGTATGATACGGCCACGAAGATTATTTAAATGTATAACGCCGCACGTTTATTACAAGATGCTTTGTTATTTGACCAAACTCAATAGAGAGTGACATTTATCACAATAACTATATACAGCACTCCCTCTCTACAACGACACCCAATGGGAGACAAAAATTATGTGCGTTGTTCGGAGGGAGTCGTTATAGGGACGGACATTGGCTTACAGTTGCAAACAGCTTGAATCCAGATCAGATGCCGCGTAACGCGGCGTCTGATCTGGATTCAAGCTGTTTGCCACTCGTCATTTTTTTTCTATCAAAATGTCCAATATGTAAATTTGAGAAAACCAACAGACGACAATTTTGTAGCAGTGAAAGCTTTGGATAAAATTTTTTGTTTGGGGAACAGCGGCAATGAGGGAATTGTTGTTGGGAGGGGCGTTGTAGGGAGGGAACACTGTACATTTACAAATATATTAGGTGTTTAACTTAACTTTCTTAACGTTAAGTGTCATTTGGCAGGCATTTTCATAGAGTTTAACCCATTTACTGCAATGGCGCCACCTGCTTTTAAAGCGACTCGCAAGCAGATGGTGCATTAAAAATAGTAATTTGTAAATATGTGTCAGACGCTTATATAAATGGTAAAGAATTAGTTAAGGATAAGAAATTCTGTTTAAAAAAAATGTATTTCAATAAAAAAAAATATTGGTCTCTGGTGGGATTCGAACCCGGGGCCCGGCATTGGTGGACAGAAGGCAAAATAGGGGAAACCGCTTAGACCAATGGACCACGGAACTATCCGTTTATCTCGGATCGATTTAACGTATTTCAATGTGTAGCGATCGAAAGTGCATACAACTTCGTAATTCGGCTCGTGTTTATGTCTGAGCCCGTGTAGAGAAGCAACAACAACAACTATACCGTTAGCTAACGCTATAGAAAAACGATGGAAAATATCTAAAAATCTAAGATTCGGTGACGATTCTTGAGACTTTTTTTGGACTGATCATATTTTTTTAATGTCAGAAGCCAAATAATGCCACAAATTTGCTTTTATTTGAGTATTTTATTTTATTTTGACACGTACACAATCCGGTTTCGAGTCCCTTTAAACAAGTGTCGTTGCTTTTATTTCTCATATTTGAGGTAAGTTTACCAAAGTTATATCGTTATGAACGTCAAACAGTTTGCATACTGATCAGACGCCGCGTTACATTGTGTCTGACGAGGGGTAAGGCATGCAGTGAAGGGGTAAACTCATTATCAGACAATCTCATTAATCTTGGCGTGTGATCTGTATCCAAAGCGTTCTGCGCTTGTGTCGTTTTTCAAAAGGGCAATATAATCTGACTTTTATAATATATACAGTCGACAGTTTTTGAAGAGGTGAATATTAAGAGAGGTCGGGGTTAAGGGATCAGAGTGCACAACTCACGCACATCCTGTTATATGCCGCCACTGTGTTTTACAGTGGAGAAAACGTTATTCTTTCCGAATAAATGCGTTTACGCTAAAATTATTATTTCAAGTGCAAACAGTTTGGAGTCTGATCAGACGTCGGGTTCTGATCAGGGTCAAAACTGTTTGCCACTCAGAGAAAAATAAAATGCCAGAATTGTTAAAAGGTAGTCCATTTTATAACAAACATTTGCGCTTCGTTTATGACAAATATATTACACATACATGTCGAGGTGTTACAGTGGAGAATCTGTTATTCTTTCCCGTTTAAACGCAAACGTACGCAAACGCAAAGCACTAAAACGTAGAAAAGAACAACTTCTGGACAATTCTGATAATTCATATTTATCTTGGTGGCAAACAGTTTGGAGCCTGATCAGACGCCGGGTAACCCGGCGTCTGATCTGGCTCCAAACTGTTTGCACTGCAAATAATAGTTTTAGCGTTAACGCGTTTATTGGGAAAGAATAACAGATTCTCCACTGTATGAAAGGTATTTATGTACATGTATGTAGACGAGATTGAAATAAAGAGTAAATATATACAGGATTTACAATCAATGTACCGGTGTATGCTAAACTTCTATGTACATATTGGAAATCCTGATTCTAGATGCTCTGATCATGGTGTGCCCTGTTTGTCATTTTGCAATATATTTCTAAATTAATCCTAAATATTTGAAATGGAATAGATTAACTCGGAAATTGGAATTATCCATTTAAAGTTTCGGGTGTAAAAGAATTACTGCATGAAAGTAATAACTGGTGTAAATGCAGTATTTTACAGTGTGACTGTCTTATGTCAATTTTAGTTACTCGTAAGATGGTTAAATATACGCCTTTTATACGTTTAAATCATTCCTCCAACGAAACAATATTTTCAATTTAAAGTCATGAATATGCAACATTCAAAATATTATATGCATATCCTAGAAAATGGTAGCTTAAAACAGGCAGAAAGTGAAGCAGAATGTTCATCAAGGAGTATTCTGCTTTAATGACATCCTTCTTTATGCAAAAAACCCGTTTATGCGATATTACTACTTTGGATGGTGGTATCTACTGGAGATGTTTAGGAAGTATATGCTTGTTTCTTAATTGTTCATTTCTGCTCAAGTGAAGTAAGATAAAAGCACGGATACAACTGCATTTCTGTCTTACAAAAGGAATCACAAAAGCGGATTATATACTGCGTGTTGTGTCTTCACTCTTCAAAGTTTTTCTACGCATCCGGCAATTGTTCAATACGTTCACTATTTCAGACACTATGACAAAGTTTTAAATCCGAGGTGTTGTTGTGCTGACTCTAAATGCATAAGAGACATTAAGTCAGATTAAGCGTTTTAACAGTTTATTAAATAACCGTGTGTCTTCAATAAACAGTATTTGCCATTTCAAAACTTTCATTCACCACGCAAATCTTGTGTGTGTGCATATGTATTAAATATTTTTACATTATAATCCTACGTCATTAGAATTCGTATTTCACGATTATGTAACTGTTTCAAATTGTGTTTATATGCCTTATATTATATTTAAAAATGTGCTTTATATGCCTTATATTATGTGTAAAAATGTGCTTTATATGCCTTATATTATATGTAAAAATGTGCTTTATATGTCTTATATTATATGTAAAAATGTGCTTTATATGCCTTATATTATATGTAAAAATGTGCTTTATATGCCTTATATTATATGTATTAATGTGCTTTATATGCCTTATATTATATGTAAACGCACCGAATATTTGTTTATCATTAAACAGCAGTTTAGTCAAATTAAAAGTATTTAAGCTAACCCCTTTACTGCTTTACACCGAGTACAATAGTTATTTGCAACCAGTGTCAGTCCTGATCAGACGTAACGCGGCGTCTGGTCAGTATCAAAATTATTTGACTATTTGATGTCTAAAGGCCGAACACCTAAATTTTAAATTTAAGAAATACAAGATTATTTATACAATGATTTGATCTTATACACTTTTAGTATCGTCTGCTCAAAATGGCATCTGCTTTTATTTATCAAACTTTGGTTTCATGCTTTTTGCCATAAGACATAAGTGCGAATTCAAAACACTTCGGATTTTGATCAGACGCCAAGTTGCTCTGATCTGTATCTAAAATGTTTGCATACGTAAATCAAGTCGCATTCGGCATTGTAAGAATGAACCCCTTCAATGCCATGTCGTCATCTGCTTTAACTATTTGAACCCTAGTCCCGCATATTGGCGTCCTTTGCAAACAGTGAACATGTGAATAGTACACGTGTCCTATGCAAACAGTGACGACCCAGTGAAGGGTCTTCATTGTTTGTCATAATGCCAAACATTGTCAAAACAATCCTTAAAGGTCAGAAATGGACTAGACTTAAATGGAAACTGGAATTGTCCATTTAAAGTATCAGATAGGAAAGAGTTAAACAATTGGCATCTGCTTTTATATACATGTATAATGTTCGAAATTTATAATACAGTGATTGCGTCGAGACAACCAATGAAACACTCATTAACTCTTTCCTCCCTAAAACTTCAAATGGACAATCCCAGTTTCCATTTTAGTCTAGTCCATTTCTGACTTTTAAGGGTTGTTTTTGTCAATTTTTTGCATTTTGACAAACAGTGAAGACCCAGATCAGAGGGCTCCGTAAGGAGCCCTCTGATCTGGGTTTTCACTGTTTGCATAGGACAAGTGAACTTTTCACATGTATACTGTTTGAAAAGGACGCCTATATGCGGGACTAGGGCTCAAAGGGTTAATATCAACTGGCGTTGTTGATTCCAATTCACACTTGTTCTTCTTTAATATTTTAGATATTACCTTACCTTACTTCTTTACATGATTAAATCATGGACTCGAAAACTGTTGATGGTATGGAAGCTGTCGAGAACGGTGAAGTTCACTCCGACACACCTGAAGAGAACTCCAAACTAATGGAACCGTCTATAATACACGAGCCTAAGGATGAAGATAACGAGCGGGGAACTTGGGCTAAGGAACTAGACTTCGTATTGGCCTGTGTAGGCTGGGCAGTGGGACTGGGAAATATATGGAGATTCCCGTACCTGTGTTACAAAAATGGAGGAGGTAGGTTGCAGACCTCCTTATAAAGGGCACACGATTGATCTTTGAGAGAAAAGGGGTACAACTGATCGTTAGTTTATTCTCACCCTATCTCTACAAAACCGGGCAAATCATGAATACTAATTGATGAAACGAAATTTGAAAGACAAAATTTGCAGACGACAATTTCGAAGCAGACGATATCACAGAAGGGTAATTGTTTAGGTGTTAAGATAAGCCGCTCAAAATAATGTCACAGAAGAAATGTTTGCATACATCGTGCTTTTCCATTTCAGGAGCGTTTTTGGTACCGTACTTTATTTCTGTTATCACGTGCGGAGTTCCCCTGTTTCTGTTGGAGATAGGATTGGGTCAATACATGAGACTCGGGTCAATAGGGGCGTGGTCTATAGCACCCGCTTTCCAAGGTAAGACCAGAGGCATGGAGTTAGTAGTAAAGATAATCCTGTCCCCGTAGCTTGTTTTCAACTTTTCAGTTTTGAAAATAGAGGAAAGCTTAAAACAGGCTGAAAATAGATCAAAATGTAGTCCGTGCTGATGAAAGATCAGTCAGTTTTACTCTTTCAACCTGCTCTTAGCAAAATCTGCTAAGAAAAAAAACACTTCTTATGGTACATGACTGTATTAAACGGAACTATTCTCTTTACTAAAGGAAACAAATAAAGGTATAAAAAGGGTATTTATGGAATAATGGGTAAAATCATTCCCTACTGAACAAAAAATTATTTTCATATATGCTTCTGGTTAATGATGGTTATAGCCGCTATACCAACCTACATTGCTCCCTCCCTACAATGGGCCATCGAACAACGCTAGCCTCCGGACAACAAAACAAAATATTATGTCTAACGCTTTCACTGTTGCAATATCATCTGCTGTTTTTTTTGCTCTCATAGTAACGTATTCGACATTTTTACAAACGAAACATAAAGAGGAGTGACAAACAGTTTGAACACAGATCAGACGCCGCGTAACGCGGCGTCTGATTTGGTTTCAAACTGTTTGAAAAATTGAATCAAGTGTGCTGTCTTATAACAACTCCATTCGAATAACACACATACTATTTGTCTTTGTGTTGTTGAAGAGAGGGAGTACTTTAGCTGAATTGGCAGGTTGTCGCTTAATACAGGGCATCAGTGATGCATAATTCCAACTGCTCTCTGTATTTCTGATGTCCTTCATGAACAAGGTGTCAGTAAATAAAGCTCTTTAATACCAGTTTTAGACTTCGTTGATTTATGAGCGAGTAGGAGACAATACTTTAGGATCACAAACATGTTTCGGTATTCGAGAAACATACTGTTTCCTGGACTACGGTTTTCAAAATTAACAATGGAGAACATATCATGCTCACCCACTAAATGCGGTATCCCTATGTGTCAACAGCAAACAGTTTGTTGCCAGATCAGACGCGCCTGATTAGGTTCCAAACCCTTTGGCACTGAGATAAAATAAAATCGTCAACATGTTGAATGGTCAACGTGTTTCATTTTAGGTAAAGTGGTAACGTCACACTTTAAGGTCTCATTTCAAGTATACTTGCAATAACGTTTATTGTTAAATTCGTTTCATTTCAAGAATATTAGCAACACCGTTCATTGGTCAACATGTTTCATTTCATGTATATTGGCAACGCCGTTCATTTATAAACAAGTTTCATTTCATGTATATTGGCAACGCCGTTCATTGATAAACACATTTCTTTTCATGTATATTGACAACGCCGTTCATTGGTCAACATGTTGCATTTCATGTATATTGGCAACGCCGTTCATTAAAAAAAACACGTTTCTTTTCATGTATATTGGCAACGCCGTTCATTGGTCAACATGTTTCATTTCATCTATATTGGCAACGCCGTTCATTGGTCAACATGTTTCATTTCATATATATTGGCAACGCCATTCATTGGTCAACATGTTTCATTCATGTGTATTGGCAACGCCGTTCATTGGTAAACAAGTTTCATTTCACGTATACTGGCAACGCTGTTCAT
This sequence comes from Gari tellinella, assembly GCA_922989275.2. Lineage (NCBI taxonomy): Eukaryota > Metazoa > Mollusca > Bivalvia > Cardiida > Psammobiidae > Gari > Gari tellinella. Next base: position 72,751,840 of record OV277866.1, read on the forward strand.
TGGTCAATATGTTTCATTTCATCTATATTGGCAACGATGTTCATTGGTAAATGTGTTTCATTTCATGTATATTGGCAACGCCGTTCATTGGTCAACATGTTTCATTTCATGTATATTGGCAACGCCATTCATTGGTAAACGTGTTTCATTTCATGTATATTGGCAACGCCGTTCATTGGTCAACGTGTTTCATTTCATGTATATTTGCAACGCCGTTCATTGGTCAACATGTTTCATTTCATGTATATTGGCAACGCCGTTCAATGGCCAACATGTTTCATTTCATGTAATTTGGCAACGCCGTTCATTGGTCAACATGTTTCATTTCATTTATATTGGCAACGCCGTCCATTGGTCAACATGTTTCATTTCATGTATATTGGCAACGCCGTTCATTGGTCAATGTGTTTTATTTCGTGTAAATTGGCAACGCCGTTCATTCGTGAACGTGTTTCATTTCATCTATATTGGCAATGCCGTTCATTGGTAAATGTGTTTCATTTCATGTATATTGGCAACGCCGTTCATTGGTCAACATGTTTCATGTCGTGTATATTGGCAACGCCGTTCATTGGTCAACATGTTTCATTTCATTTATATTGGCAACGCCGTCCATTGGTCAACATGTTTCATTTCATGTGTATTGGCAACGTCTTTCATTGGTCAACGTGTTTTATTTCATGTAAATTGGCAACGCCGTTCATTGGTCAACGTGTTTCATTTCATTAATATTGGAAATGCCGTTTATTGGTCAACGTGTTTCATTTCATTTATATTGGCAACGCCGTTCATTGGTCAACGTGTTACGACCTCTCCACTGTGTATGTTTTATTTCAGGTATTGGTGTTGCCTCGTTCACTATTTCGTTACTGATGAATATATACTACATTATTGTCATGGTATGGGCTTTGTTTTATCTGTACATGTCGCTGACGTCCGTCCTACCCTGGTCCCATTGTGACAACGAATGGAACACCGACAGGTATACATGTACATTCAAAATTATATTAACCCTTTGCTGAATACCCTAACAAACTACCTATACAGTAGTGTTTATGCTATTTATTCCCGTTTTAACTAAACTAAATCCAGACGCAATGCGATAAAAGTCAACAATCGCAACATGTTGAACTAGTTGAAAATTCAGTTTAGTATGAGTGGCAAACATTTTAGTCCGACAAGACTGCGTTTGCAGTAACATCAGGTTTAAAGTATAAACAATGGAAAATGTCTTCCGACAAAGTCAAGCCAGGTGGCCTCTTAAAGCAAGATTAAAATAAAGAAAGCTACTATTCTAGCAGTTGCATCCAGTGCTATCAATATTCGACAATAAGCCAAACGCATAACAGATACAATGTATAAATTATATCTAAAACATATTTACGATTTATTTATATTTGAATAACAGATATTTTAGAGTGACTCCAAACTGTTTGAAACGGAAAATCAGTGTTGATACACACACTGTCGCACCTTTACTTCCAGATGTTTTGTTCACAACAAAACCCTACAGACCAGCATGGGCAATACGACTGAGTATAACACACACAAGTCAGAGAGTGTGGATTCTGCTGTTGAGTTCTGGGAGTGAGTATTGCTGAAAGTTGTATTTTATCCTACTTTTATCGATATGAAGACTTTAACCCTTTACCCAATAACCCGTATATAACATTAAATACAGGTGAACACTTAAAGCAGGTTGAAAGTAAAGCAGAATGTGCCTTAATGCACATTCTGCTTTACGTTCAGCCTGCTTTAAACAACCATCTGATAGGCTACATAAAAATATTGGTTATGGTAATTGTTCATGAGGGTATAAACTGGAACTATTTTCTTCAGCGGAGGAATAAATTAGATGCGCTAAAAGTCGCTTCTATGGGGTAAAGGGTTAAACGGAATCTATACTTAAGCACGTTACAGTGGAGAAAACGTAATTCTTTCCCGTTTAAACGCAAACGAAACGCAAACGCAAAACACTAGAACGTATAAAAGTACAACATTTGGACAATTCTGACAATTCATGTTTATCTTGGTGACAAACAGATTGGAGCCTGAACAGACGCCGGGTTACCCGGCGTCTGATCTGGCTCCAAACTGTTTGCAATGGAAATAATAGTTTTAGCGTAAACGCGTTTATTTGGAAAGAATAACGTTTTTCTTCACCTTATGTGAGTTTCTGGTTGTCTGCAACAGTTCACGGAAGCAATAGATCTGTAATTTCCTATAGAAAAAAAATCAGTTTGAAACAGTTTAGGCGGCCCTGATTAGACACCGATATGCTTGATGAAAGGAATAATTGTTTTGAATTTTGAGTGAAGAAATATTTAAAACTGCAAAGGAGTGAACGTTATTCTTTCCCAATAGACATGTTTTTAGATAGAAGAAGTATGCCAGTTGCGAATCAAGTGAATCCAGATCATAAAACTCTGACTATTTCTCACTTGTTTGTTAAATCGTCAACATCTTTAAACACCTGTCATTGTTTTGCATTTAGCACATTGCGTTTGTCTTAAAGGGACTCGCAACCGGATGGTGTACTTGTCAAAATAAAATAAAATACTCAAATAAAAGCAAATTTGTGGCATTATTTGGCTGATCTGTCCAAAAACAGTCTCAAGAATCGGCAACGAATCTTAGTTTTTTTAGATATGTTCCATCGTTTTTCTATAGCGTTAGCTAACGGTATAGTTGTTGTTGTTGCTTCTCTACACGGGCTCAGACATAAACCCGAGCCGAATAAAGTATCATCAATCGCTACCAGTGAAGTACGTTAATTCGCTACTTAATATATAGAGAGCGCTGGTAGCCGAGGGGATAAAGGCATTTCCTCATTTTTCATGTTTTTCTCCGCATGGAGGGTCACGGGTCACCAGAGCTTCTTCTTCTTTTTTTTTTAAATGCATTTTTTAATACAATTTATTATCCTGAACTAAATCTTACCCATTTATATAAGCATTTGACATATATTTACAAATTACTGTTTTTAATGCTAAATCCGGTTGCGAGCCCCTTTAAAGGCACAATACCACGGACATTAGTGTTTAAAACGCGCAATTTCTTATATGTGTGCATTTTCTATGTATTAAAACTAAGTGAAATCGCAGGTAAGAAGCCTGACATATGCCCCCACTTTGTAAAGAATCCTACCTTCTTATCGTGTTGGTTAACATGTTTACAAATAAGACTAACTGCAATGATGTGTTCGACCCTCAGCTAAATGACTTGTTCGGTGATTGTTCTAGCTCCGAATGTGACGAACTGCAACAAGAGTGCCAGTGCAGAAAACACTGCCAATATTTATTTGTACTACATGCAACACATCGATGACTATGCTAGCGGCATGTAACATGTAGAATGTAAACTTCGAGTCTTAGCTAGTTGTAGCAGTTGTACCAAAAGGACAGAATAACATCATGGTTCTTTGTTGATCGGTTAATGAAATACATTATACTTTCTTATGATTCACCTTTTAGTCTCCGAGTAACACTAATGTTAAACAAGGCACGACAAATTCTATGAAAGGCTGGTTGCCCCCAGGGCAACCAAAAAAGTCTGGTTGCCCTGAATTTGTCGCATGAAAGATGTACCAAATCATCAGTGTAAAGCAGACCATTTATTCACTGAATGAATTTACCCTTAATTTTCACCATAACAAGTTTCTATATTGCAGACGGTTGACCGCATAAAACAGATTAAAAGTAAAGTGTTCTGCTTAGGAGTCGAACGGCGACAGTCCAGTTTTATACAATTTAATATTTATATACGACCTATAAATTCATACATTTTGATAAATAATAGGGATGGCAACGGTTAATCGGTTAACCGGTTAACCGTTCGAATGTCCGATTATTGGTTCGAAAAATCGGTAACCGGTTAATCGTAAAACTATATTTAAATATTAAAGGTCTGAAATAAACAGCAGAATTTCCATCAATATTTCTGTTTCAGAAGATATTCGCTGTCACACAGGCGGCGTTAATTTGTTTAGGCCTGAAGGAGATAGCCCGAGAGTATGGATCACATTAAAAAAGAGGATGAAATAAACAGTCACATCATTACAATTAGGTTTTGTTTTTTGCAAATCCTTCAACGATCATGCACACACAGGCAACACTAATTTAAAATTATACTCGTTACGGCTTTAAACAGGGGTACCATTATGAGCGGTGGTAGTTTAAAAAATACATGATCTAGCATCTATATCAGACAAAACCCATCACTACATGTAGAACAAAACATGTATTTAGTAAAGCTACGATTCATGTGCAGTAAAATGCACGTCACGTAATCCTTTTATATAACAGATGAAAGGATTAAGTTAATTTTATTCAAGTACATTGATCTGATTTATAAGACCTGCATTAAAAGGATTTTGATAGTTGGCTTCGTGTTTGAAGGTTATCGATTTGTATTTTTTCTACACTTTAAAAGATCATTCAAAGATGACGACTTACATGCACATTTTATACGTGTCTTGAAAACTGAATACTGTGTATCAATTAATTCAAACCCCTTCATCGCCACATTGCATGCTTTAAAAACGTCGTCAGCACTTTTGTTAAATAAAGAACTTTGCTTAACAGTTAAATAAATATCCGGAGCTAAAATGGTTTCTTCTTTGGTAAAGGTAAATACTTTCAGAGCCAGTAAACATTAGTTCACTGCGTTAGTCGCAATAACGAACTAGCTCCAAATTTCGGCGGTCATAAACGGCACAGGTAATACACGCTGATCAAAGATGGTGAAAATCAATTAGCTTTTCTCGCCGCGACATTATCTACCGGAATCCTGGACCTAATCAACTTTTTCGCCGACCAATCGAAGACCTAAGCCGAAGAGTGTACGGGAAGATATATATATATATACCAAGTTAAAGTCTACTTTCAGTCCGAATGACCGCTCAGCCGACTGTACATATACTCCCCTGACCATCGAGCCATCTTGCCTATGAGCACTGCTAACATATGGCGCAGTCAAATGCAGCCGCAGTACCGACTCAGACCCTTCACAGGTACCCATTTTAACCCCTGGGTGGAGAGGAGCAATTCGCGGTACATGTCTTGCTCAAGAACATTCCCGTACATCATTCTATTTTATAATAGAAGATATGTAGGCCTTGCGTCCAATATAATATATATAATTGTTTTTCCAGCTAAATGTGTTTTACCAAGATCTTTTGTTGGGTACTCTAGTATCTAAATAATAGTTATGGGGGAAACCACAATATTTTAAGAGGCATAGTCGTTTATTTATTTATCAACTCTTCATCACCATCGAATCCGCTTTCCAACGTAGCATTGCTCTGATTTACTTCCAAAAGTAGCTCTCCCGTATATTTCTGATTTTCTCTATTTCAATTGTGTGTTCCGGAACCAGTTGCATATAATTCGATTGTTTCTCCATTTTGCAGCTCATTTTGCGGGCAATGTACCTTTAGAGATACTCAAACCTAGATTTTTACCTAGAAATAGGTTTCGCTGGACACATTAGCCCTATGTCTTGTGCTCTCTCAGGCCAGTTTTCCACCGATCCAGAAAAAACGCCGAATTTAATCCGTGAAAACGGTAGACACGATTAAAGCTTACTACTTTCTCGTTCGAATTGGCCGGGTTTCGTCACATTGCCTGACAAATAAAATAATAATAGCTTTTTCAAAAGTTGACTCGAGGCAAAACACGGCTGTACATGGTAGCTTTTATGACGTCAAAGTCACGTGGTATTACCACACTGGATTCGTCTTCGATCGAATGTCAACAAAACAGATTTAACAGTCGACTTGTTGGCACCAATTTCAATGGTTTGTAGGCAATGCTGCCTCTATAATCATCGGGGATTACTTCTTTTTATAGGTTTAGATTACTTTCAATCTGCTTTAAGTAGTCACCTATATTCAATACTAGAAAAATGCTATGGAGTTATGGGTTAATCAGCATGGCTCCCTGCAGGAATAGCTTGCCTTCTGTCTTTTACAAAACTAACCTTTTTAGGAGGCGAGTTCTTCAACAGCCTGGTTATATTTATCAGACCAGTTCCCTCCAAGAAAAGATTACAGTGTGTCTTTTACAAAACTAACCTGTTTGAAGAAGTGGATTTCTTAAAGACATTACATGACCAAGCTTGGGTGGTAACACCTGACACCGTAGAAAGTTTGAGTCAAAGCATAGAGCCCATTCACTTACACGGCTAGCGTCTAGGCAAAAAATCATTCGGACGTCTCATGTGAGGCCCGCATCTAATATTTGATAGCTTGGTTAGTAACAAACCCATTGAAAAACCTATTGAGATCTATTAGATAGATAGATAGATATAATCTTTATTTACATCTCATCAATGCACATTCAATACATATAAGAACATATACAATATAATCTTAAAGATAGCACAAAGCCATTCCTTAAAGGAATTATAAGAGATGATATAAATGACATAACATGTCATGTATAACACAGATATTTATAACATCACAGTATGACACAAATGAATAAAATGTTACAATTTATAATAATGCTTTAACATATTAAAGCCGTGCAAAAAGGAGAATAAAGAAAAACTAAGAATAGTCAACCAAAGCAAGATAAAATATTCCGATGTTCAAAAATTAACATCTGTTAAAAAAACAGAAAGATCTAATCGAATTGACCTAAGATTATTTACATATTAAAAATTGTCTCCTCTGTAAAATGTTAAAGCAGGTTTTGGCACAATCTCTTATCATGTTAGTGTTGGAAAATAGAAACACGTATTTATTAAAATCATCTAGGTCTAAGAAATCTGGATTAAAAGTACTTGCTTTTGTATACAACTCTTCTCTTAAATCATTGTAAACATGACAGTTCAAAATCACATGTATTTCATTTTCTACAGTACTATTAATACAAAATGGGCAAACTCTACGTTCCTCACGAAGACCCTCATAACGGCCAGTTTCAATTCGAATTGGAGCTACACCTAATCGAAATTTACAAAAAGCTGACCGCTGCAAAGGCGGGAGTATCATTTTACAGTATTGCTCTGTAGAAAAGTCGGATTTAAAGCAATTATACAATCTCAACTTGTTTCGACCACGGCCAGATACTCCAACATAACTATTAATTCTATGTAGCCAGCTACTAATAAAATTTTCAAAGGTTTTAGTCTCAACAACTTGAGAAAATGATCTAGAAATCGGAAAGTCTAAACGACAACATATATTCAAATCGTTCTCATAAAAATAAGACTGAACTTTATAGTACCACTTTTTACAAGAACGATTTGATCTTCCGTACGACCAAAGTGCAACGCGTTTATTAACCCTTGACCTGTCCATACACGATATATGTGACCAGTACAGGGCAATACATTTCCACTGTCGAACTAAAGGTAGCTTCCAGCCCATTTCTCCAGCTACACCATCATTTGATGTGTATTTGCCTACACCTAAAAAGAATCTTTGGGCTCTGTTATGGACGGCTTCTATACAAGAGTATGTTTTATAACCCCATATAGAAGCACTATAATCAATAACTGACCATACAATAGAATCGTACAACTTTGAAAATACGTCATGGGGAAAACCGCCTAATGTTTTACACTTGGCAATCAAAAGGCCCAAGGCTCGGCTAGCACTCTGGGCAACAGCTTTAACAGTCACATTGTAATCAAGGTTTTCATGAAGAATAACTCCAAGATAAGTGTATCTATCTACAGTGAGCAGCTGGTTAGCTCCTAATATGAAATTAAATGATGTGCGTGGTACTGAAGGAGTTTTAAAGTGTACAATATTACTTTTAGCTGCATTGACATGCATATCATTCAAACCTCACCAGTCGCTCAATGCAGACAATAATAATTGGAGATCTTCTTCAGATTCTGCTAAAATAACAATATCATCCGCATATAACATGATACAAATTTTCTCATCATCTATAGGTACACCAACATTAAAAGTCTTCAAGTACAATGACAAATCATTAATAAAAAGATTGAAAAGTATCGGTGAAATTATGCAGCCCTGACGTAATCCACAATTTACTTCAAACCACTCTGTATTAAGGGAATTTACACGTACACAAGCCGTCACAGAGTTATATAATGATTTTATCGCTGCAAACATTTTACCACGAATTCCTATGTCCGAAAGTCTCTTCCATAATATATTTCTATTAATGGTATCATAAGCTTTTTTAAAATCAATAAAAGCACAAAATGTAGATTTACGCAGCTTTTTTCTTGTTTCAATAATACCTGTTAATGAGGAAATATGATCGATAGTACTTCTGCCTTTTCTGAAGCCATTTTGCTCATCACAAACTTTATCGTTATCTTCAGACCAAGTGCTAAGTCTACTATTTAAAACATGACAGTATAACTTATACATAGATGCGGCTAAGGATATACTCCTGTAAGACAAAGGATCTCTTTTATCCAAAGTGGAAGATTTTGGTATTGGGTTTATAATACATTTACCCCATAATGTCGGTACAATACCTTTATCAAAACATATATTGAATAAAACATGTAGAAAAGCAAGTGAAGAATCGTTATTTAAAGCTTCAACTGGTATTTGATCAAACCCACATGCCTTACCCTTGTTAACAGAGAATAAGGCTTGACGTACTTCTAGTATAGAAATATGCTCATTAAAACTAGCTTCCGTATTTGGGTTAACTTCTATTACAGAATTATCCAATGATACCGAATTTGGCGTGAGGAACAGAGAGCTAAAATCGTTTCTCCACCTTGAAAGAACGGTGTCGTCTATATCATGTGATATAGACCCATCTGACATAACAACTTCCATAGGGATAGTATTACTGGATGAACAATTTACACCAATTTTACCTATCGACTTCCAAATTTTTGATTTGTCAACTTTACACTCATCTAGTAACTGCTTCTGTAAAGAATACCAATAGAAACGTTTAGCCCTCTGTACCTCACGATCAAATAATTTACGCTTACCAACATAAACACATTTCAACGTAACTCTATTACATTTCACTTTACAAGATAACCAACTTTTCTCTGCTACACATACATCATTCCATAATTCAGACAACTTATCAGACCACCATGGTTTACCTGGGCGACGTTTCTTGTTATTGGATCCAATACGAATTTCTTTGCTTGGTAATCGTTTAGACATATTATCTTTAACTATATTACACCAATCACTGTATATTGAATCTATATCTGACTGTGTACGGAAACCACACTCAAGTTTCGAAATAGTTAAATCAACATTATACCAAGTTTCATGATCTAACATAAAATCATTTGGAACATCCGATACATCAAACTTGGTATAACTTGAAGTTTGTGACAAATTACTAAACTCTTTATAAATATCACAGTCTAAACATATATTCCATGACAATAAGGAATGATCAGGCATGGTACTAGAAGCTACTGATGAAATGATATTAGACTTATTAATAAAATCTGTAACTTTTGTGATATTAAAATCATTAAAAGAAGATAACGTTTCATGGTTAACGAAACAATAGTCCACTACAGCCTTACCCTTTGTTGAAACAGACTGTAAAGTCAGTATTGATGCTGTTTCGACCATTTAAGATGCACATGTTAATATTTATTAAAAAGTCTAAAAGCATTTCACCATAGTTATTATAACTAAAATCAATAACATCCCATTCAGGAACATCATCGATTCCTCGAATAAAATCATCGTGATTACCACATCTGCTATTAAAATCTCCACATATATACATGGTACCGATGTCTTTATACTGATAAACATTAGAGAGTAAAGAGTCATATAAACTGTTGACATCAAACGCTCTGGACGAATTATCAGGCGGGAGATAACATACACAGGGTAATATAATCAAATTATTATGTTTATGGCTTAGTTTAAGCAACAAAATCCCTTCGTAAGAATCATCAATTACAGAAACATTAAAATCAATAAGTAATGAGTTTCATATAAAGAAACCGACTCCACCGGAGCCAATTCTTGCATTTTTATGTAAGGGCCTCTATTCAAAGCTTCAGATGGCTGAGCCGTTATTATCTCAATTTTCTCATGCCCTATACCGGTATACGTGTATTTTGACACCTAGTGAGAACAATGGGCAGAATCAATGAATGGACTAGCTTAATGTCTTTAAACAGTATTGCTGTATTTATCAGACTGGTTCCCTCCCAAAAGTGGTTATAAAAATTACATTGTGTCTTATTTTTTCTTCGAAACCAATTATTTTTAAGGAGGCGAGTTCTTCAGCAGTCTGACGGTATATATGAGCCTGGTTCCCTGCAGGGAGAGCTTGCATTGTGTCTGTTTATTGTCTGGGTCCTGGTCTACTTCTGCGTATGGCGTGGTGTAAGATGGAGTGGAAAGGTAACATTGGCGTTCTCTTTTAGTTAAAGTTAACCTTTTGAACCCTAGTGACGCATATGCACGTTCTTTGCAAACAGTTTATCTGTGAAAAGTACTCTTGTACTCCGATCAGAGGACTCCTAAAGAGGTCATTTGATCAGGGTATGTCCTGTTTGTCTCTTTACAATACATTGTATTACCCTAAATTGTCAAAATAGACTGGACTCAATTGGAAACTGGAATAGCCCATTTGAGGTTTCAGAGAGTAAAGAGTTAAGGAGGAGGTATTTCAAGTGCTCAAATCCGTACATTAACCCTTTCCCCCATAGAAGCGACTTTTAGCGTATTTATTTTGTTCCTCCGCTGAAGAAACTAGTTCCAGTTTATACCCTCATGAACAATTACCATAACAAATATATTTTTATATAGCCTAGTAAGTGATAGTTTAAAGCAGGCTGAAAGTAAAGCAGAATGTGCCTTAAGGCACATTCTGCTTTACTATCAATCTGCTTTAAATGATCACCTTAATTTAATGTTACAAATGGGTTATTGGGTAAAGGGTTAAAAACACTATTCTATTACTACTAATGTATGCAGTCTAACTATTTTTAGAACAAACTTTTTCAGGGTGGCTAGATTGCTGAAAATTTATATGTACGCATTGAAAACTAGCTTGAATGATATAGATTATTTCTGTTGATCAATGTCATCTTGATGAATGTATTGAATGTGTTACCTCATGGACTTGTTAGTCTAAAGGTGGAAATAAAATCTTATCTTATCTTATATTATATAAAACGGTATGGCATGTCAGGTTTTTCACTCTTATATATTGAACCATTATACACTAAATTATGATATATAACGTATATATATATCGTTAATGGTGTTTCCGAGCTATGTTCCTTATAAACCACAGCTAAATTTTATAATCCATTTATAATTATCAAATATAAGTTCTTCAACACATTGAACCCTAGAGGCGAGTAAACTCGTCATTTACAAACAGTATTTCTGTAAAGAGTACACTTGTCATATGCAAATAGTGTAGACCCTGATCAGAGGTTTTCTCATTGAGAAATATGATCAGGGTTTTGCTAGCAAGATAGGAGTAAAATAAAATGTACACTTCACGTCAGCATTTCAACTATGTGGCATTAGATGCACTTTCTCTATCTATCTATATCTGTCCGTCTGTCTGTCTGTCCGTCAGTCTGACCGTCTGTCTTCTCTCTTTCTTTCCTTCATCTTTCCTTCTCTCTTTCTCTCCCTCCCTTTTTCTTTCTCTCTATCTCTCTTTCTCTATTACTCTTTTCTATCCCTTTACAAGTGTCTAAAGTGTACAGTCTTACATGTGGGTATTTATTTGTACATGTAGTAAGTTTCTTAGTTTGTATTTATGTTTGTGCCAGTGGTTTAGTTATTTATATACTCGTATCTAATATCTACATGTATCTCCAAATTTTGTTTCGTTGGAGAAATTGGTAAACGCATATACTACTCTTAGCTAGTAGACTGCTGTGTGTACCTGTATTTCTTCTCCAAATTTCGTCTAGCTGGAGAAGCATATCATATGGGTACCCCAGCATTACTGTTGGCAAAAAGTATTTATTTATTTATTTATTTTATTCATCCTATTAGGTAGAGCTTGGTAAATACCTGTATGCTTTCTTCTTCCATGTACATGTAACCTCGATACTTCTTGATAACTATTATGACACATCAATATACAAATTGAAAGAGTGATTTCGAGCCAGCATAGACCACGAGCAGAGGCCGAGTTACCTAGGAACTGATCATGATCTAAACTGTCAGGTGATATGTATGACTATATATGGAACACATTTTGGTTAACATCTGTTTATTCATAAGAAATACTTTTTATTTAGGCTTTATTATAAATTATAAAAATTTCAAATGAATTTGCGTATTCCCAACTAATGACCTCTCTATTGATATGTATGTTTTCTATTTGTATAAATGTTAATGCTGTCCACGGTAGTGGACCTTATACGAGTTATAGTCATTTCGTAACCGAGTCATTTCGTAACCGGTAAAATAAGTCATTTCGTAACCGAATTTTTGGTCATTTCGTAGCCGCGCAAAACCTAAAAGTCATTTCGTAACCGAATTTTTGGTCATTTCGTAGCCGAGAAAAAAGTTGAATTAGTCATTTCGTAACCACCAAAAATTAAAAAATGAATGGCCCCAAAGAAGGCATAAGTCATTTCGTAGCCTCGGAAATTTGTTAAAGTCATTTCGTAGCCGAATATTTTTTTCTTTGTTTTTTTTTATAATTTTTTTGTGCAGTTTCGTGAACTTATTTCAACAAAATGTGCAAACATGCAAAGTTGAGAAATTATGTAAAGAGTGTAATGGGGGCCGAATTGATTATAAACCTTGATTAATAGAATTATAATCAAGTTGTTGAATATTGTTTTTTAACGTGTCTCTATGCAATTCAATTCAAATTAGTGTTCTATTCTTTAAAATTGGAACCAACATCCGACATAAATAGATATATAAAAGGTGTATAATTGATCATTGATCCCTCATTTTATGTCATTATATGTTACGCGTGTTTTAAGATGTCTATTAAAAAAGTGACAAAGTTAAAACTGGAATTTGTGTAAATTGTGCTAATTGTAAATAATGTAAAATACTAAACGTGCTAAGTGCTTTAAATATTAAGTGTGTTAGTGGTGAATAAGTGATTGTGATTAGGAAATGTTGGACATGAGTGTGAAACCGTGTATTACGTGTTCGGAGGAAGTGAGGCCAAAACAACATGGAGTTAAGTGTGTGTAAGCTGTGGAGGCTTGCAGCATCGCACATGCGGAACAGGTAAGTTATTTCTCTTTTGTTTTGTTTGTAAAGCCCATGTGTCCTAATGATTGTTATTAATTGACCCTTTTATATATTTCTAGACAATACAAAGCCAATAATGTAGCAATAGCAGTAAATTTATGAAACAATAAACGTATCTCCGGCATAAGAAACGAACAATAAATGACGTTAAATGCCATGTTTTCATGTCAGATTACACAGTTTACTTGCAATTAATATCGGCTAAATTCTATAAGAATTAGTTATTCCAGATGATGTTTAAAATTGCTTTAGATGTAAATATAGACAGGATTATTATTGATATTTAAGACAGATGGCAGCTTAAAGCAAGGTGATTGCTGATTTACTTTCATTTTGCTTTGGCCAGTCATTCGCCTAACTGAACTGGCTAATTAGAAATTGTAAGAATAAAGTGAAGTCATGTCATTTTATTCGGCATACCATGATAGATGTCTGTTGCCTGGGAATGGGAATGCTATATTTTAACATAGTTATATTTTCATCATATTTCTTTTCACTTAAAAGATTGAAATAGTTATGCAGAAAATTCCATCTTGAGCAGCCAATTGTACATAACGTTACACTGATACAGTGGAGAAAACGTTATTCTTTCCCGTTAAAATGCAAACGAAACCCAAACACAAATCACTAAAATGTAGAATGGACAGCTTTTTGAAAGTTCTGACTTTTCATTTGTTTCAGAGTGGCAAACAGTTTAGAGCCTGGTCAGACGCCTGATTACCCAGCGTCTTATCTGGCTGCAAACTGTTTGGAATGGAAAAAATAGTTTAAGCGTAAACACGTTTATTGGGAAAGAATAACGTTTTATCCACTGTACGCACCTTAGTTGAAATACAGGTCCAAAAGTATATATGAATACGAGTTGAGTTTAAAGTAAATAAATGATTGCTGATTTACCTTTATTTTGCTTTAAGCAGTGATCTGTCTAATTGAACTGGCTATTTAGAATACGTAGGAATAAAAGATTGAACTAGTTGTGCATTAAATTCATTCTCGAGCAGCCGCTTGTACATAACGCTGCCTTCATATGCACTTTAGTTGAAAAACAGGTCAAACATTTTTTTATTGGTATTTAAGACAGATGGCAGCTTAAAGCAATGTGATTGCTTAATAGAAAAGAACAGAACAGAACTTTATTCACTCAGTCATACAAAGTACGAAACAAGAGGTTGATACAGTTCACACATACACAATATAAGTGATCAACATGGTTATCAGGCTAGGTTGTATAATTATAGTAAAAAGGAAAAAAAAAAGGGAAAAACTTAGGGAAAAGATTTCTTCGTTATATTATTTATAACTCACATTTGTTTTAGGTCCACTTTAAAGGGGGAATTAACTAATTTTGCCTATTTCCTTAAACTATTTTCTTCTTCTACTACTTTTCTTTTCTTCTGAGAGTTAACTACTACTTATATATGTTTTCAAACATTCATTTAACTTTCATACAAAGTTACTAATATAACATGCTTGTAAACAGTGAAACAATATAACATCTATTACTCGCCATACATTTCTATATATTCTTCATTTTGAATTTACAATTAGGTCTGTATAATACTATATTTGGTTATTAAGAGTTGAATTTTACAATATATTGCACGAATGCTTACTGTGCACACCCTGGTCAGGGGGCTTATTCAGGAGCTCTCTCATCTGGGTTTACACTACTAGCATAGTGCAACTGTTCTACACGCGGCGACTGAACTGAACCCAAACTGTTTGACACTCGTCTTTAAGTTTCTATAATTTCGGAGCAGACGACTTTACAGCAGGAAAATGGTTAATACAATCTGTCTGTACAATCTTTGATAATTAAGAGTTGACTTTTACAATTTATTGCATTACAGGTACAAAAGTAAATATAAATAAGATGCTTTAGTCTAATTTAGCGAGATAAGTGAAATGGACCGTGACAAATCCAATCACTGTAGGAGTAGGTATTGGGTGTGGCTTATGAAGGAGATTTATTTGATTGGTTGAAAGGTGTGAGATATCAACTTGTAGACTTCAAACATTTATAAATTGGTAGTGGGTGTGGCTTATGAAGAAGATTTATTTGATTGGTTGAATGTTTTGAGAAAAATAACCTACAGGTAGACTTCGAACAATAAAAATTAGATATTGGGTGTGGTTTATGATATAGATGTAAACGAATTAATACGATTGTTTTTGAAAGTTTTATAAAATAAGTGAACTTTGTAGTTTCTTTGAAATATGAATAAGTTTACTTAGATTCAGTAATTCTTCATTTTTTGATATAGACATTCGTTTCTAAGATTTACTTGATGCAGGCCATCTGTAATGATATGCTTTTATGTATTAATATTAAATAGCTATAATTTGGTGTGTAATGCCTAAAATAGAAAACCGTTCACTCTTATCAGATACAGATCTTTATTCGGCATAAAATAGCATCTTTGTGCTATTGTGTTTACTGCTATGCTATTTGCTGACGGCAATCTGAAAATAAAGTAAAATGCTCTGAAGATTGCATTGTGCTTTACTTTCAGCCTGCCTTTAAAGGCTCCCGCTGTAAATACAGTGAAACCCCTCTAAACTGGAACCTCTAAATAGCGGAATTCTCTCTAAACCGGACAAAAACTTTGGTCCCGTTTCGATCCCTTCTTTATTTTAATCCATTACACTATAAATACGCATTTTTACGTCTTTGGTTTATTCTTACACTGAAGAAAAAGTTTGTACATTCTAGCAGATGATAGCTTAAAGCAGGTTGAAAGTAAAGCAGAATGCGTCTTAAGGCGCATTCTGCTTTACTTTCAACCTGCTTTAACTGGACAGCTATCTTTCATACTAGAACAAGTCAAAACCCCTGTAAACCGGCAACCCCTGTAAACCGGACATTTTTGTTGTCCCCACACATGTCCGGTTTAGAGGGGTTTCACTGTATATGTGTGCAATCTTTGTGCTTATGTGTGTACTGTTATGTGTGTACATAAAGAAATGTGTTTTATTTTGTACTTCCAAATTCCAAATTACATGTATTCTACTAGCAGATGATAGCACTATGTTTTACTTTCAGATTCTAATAATATATTTTCATTTTGTATTTATGCTGTCAACAGTTGAACTTACATGTGCTTATTGAATGTAATAACAAATAAACAGTGATTATTGATTGCAAAGTCATTTTTCTTGTCATTTGTGAAATTAAAAGTGAAAAAAAATTCCACATTTCCGGCACGTGCGGGAGGCGATAATTGCTTTGGTATGAGTGTAAAAATTCCACATTTCCGGCACGTGCGGGAGGCGATAATTGCTTTGGTATGAGTGTTTATCCGATGTGTAAACTGTTAAAACACCATACAAGTTAATGTTTGACACGCTTCACCTACATTGAGCGACTAACGACCAATTATACATGTTCATTGTTAACAAATGGACCATTTAATTGAATTAAAGACAATTAATAATAATCCTGTTTTAAAAAACATTCAACAACTTGATTACAATTCTATTAATCAAGGTTATAATTATTTCGGACCCCAAACTCTCTTAACATATATTTTTTAACTTTGCATATTTGCACATTTTTGTTGAAATAATGTCAGAAAACTGCACAAAAAATTTATAAAAAAAAACAAAGAAAAAAATATTCGGCTACGAAATGACTTTAACAAATTTCCGAGGCTACGAAATGACTTATGCCTTCTTTGGGGCCATTCATTTTTTAATTTTTGGTGGTTACGAAATGACTAATTCAACTTTTTTCTCGGCTACGAAATGACCAAAAATTCGGTTACGAAATGACTTTTAGGTTTTGCGCGGCTACGAAATGACCAAAAATTCGGTTACGAAATGACTTATTTTACCGGTTACGAAATGACTCGGTTACGAAATGACTAGCTCCCCCTTATACAGATATATTTCAATAAAGTTTCAAAGTTTCAAGCCTGTTTCACCATTTTGCAATATATTGTTAAAATCAACCCTTAATAGTAAAAGATTCACTTAACTGGGAACATATTTTTATTTTCATTTGAAGTTTCAGAAGTGAATGGATTAAAAAGTTACGCTTTCAAAATCAACTGCATCTGGGTCTTCAACGTAAATACATGAATAGCTCTTTCGGCACATTTGTTGGGAAACCTTTCGGAATAATTTGGTGAATTTCACATATACAGAAGAACCTCTCTATTGCGACCGCTAAAATGAAGGCTAATTGATTAAACAAAGACAGGTGACAGCTTAAAGAAAGGTAGCAGTGAAACAGAAAGCTCCTGAAAGAGCTTTCTGTTTCAATGTTACCTTGCTTTAAGCAGTCACCGGCCTTAAATAATATGATACATGTATTTAGCAAAGGTTAGTGGTCGTATTAGAGAGGTTCTATTGTAATGAAGTCCTCGGGACGGTCTGATTCTTTCGCAATATCCGAATTTCGTTATATCAGCGGGTCAATTTACTCTAACCCTTTTGGCGCCAAATTAGTTTTGAGTTTTTTTTACCCCTACACCGTTATTTTGTCGTCTGCTTCAATATTGGTGTCTGCAAGATCATTTCAAAGTTAGATTTAAGAGAGTATGGCATCAGAAATCTCGAAACGAGTGTCAAACAGCTTTGATCCTGATCAGACGCCGCGTTACGCGGCGTCTGATCAGAATCAAAACTGTTTGCAAATTCGACTTTAGACGACTCCGGCGGTGAAAGAGTTAAAGTGAATAACTTTTTGTTTTAGCATATCCAAAATAATGTTATATCTTAGTTCGTACTAATTGAGCTTCACTTTATCTCAAATGTGCATCCAATGCACTTTTTTTTGTGGTTGGGGTACACACAATTTTGGTGGGAAAACGTGAACCTTTAACCTCTGTAATAGATGTAAATATCATTTCATGATAACGCAATGCATTAAAACCCCATCAATCTCTTTATCTGCTTGTAGGTGGTATATTTCACAGCTCTGTTCCCATATGCTGTACTAATATGTCTTCTCATCCGTGGAGTAACGTTGGAAGGCGCTACAGAAGGAATCAAGTTCTACCTAAAGCCTGATTTTACCCGACTAGCCGATCCGCAGGTAAGTTGTTCAACCCAATAACTTTTTCAACTCAAAGTTAAACATGTGGGTTATTAGGTTTAGTCTCAGTACTTTTCCCATGTTTTCCTTGGATTTACAATCGAATAAAGTCGTTACCCTTTTCAACGCTATATGCTTATAATACTGCATCAAAAAGAGCATCTTTATTTTTGTCTAATTTAGATTTATTTAAGTGTAATTTGACAAAGCGTTGCAGACAGATCTCTCCATGCAATGACATTATATTGTGTCATGTCTATCATAATTCATGAACACATACAGTCGAACTTCGATATCTCGAACCCGGTTAAATCGAAATTACTCCTATATATGGCTATGGGTATGTTCGACTTAACCGAACATAAAATAATGCAGTTCATGTGTCGAACTATCGGAATAGTTCGAGTTCAGCGAGTTCGGGATATCGAAGTTCGACTGTAGATACAGTGAAGACGATGTTATTGTTCCCAATAAACGCAGTTATGCTCAAACACTTATTTTCATACAAGTAATTTGGAGCCAGATGCCAAACTGTTTGCCACTCAGATTAAAACCAATTGTGAATATTTTTAAACACTTGCAATTTTCGTCATTGAGTGTGTTTTGTTGGTGCTTTGTTGGCGTCAAAACGGAAAAGAATAACGTCACCTCCACTGTATGAGTATAAAAAACTTCTTTCCTTAGTCATAACATTTCGTACAACAAAAACGATCGTAAGTCAAAACTTTAAAATACATTTAATTTCTGATTTCTCTATCAAATCCTGCCTAATGTGACATCTTTTTGGAATCGTCTCGAAAAGACGATTTCAAAAAGATGTCAAAAGACAGGATAAGATGGAGAAATAAATATTTACTGCGACATCTATAATTTGACTTACGACAATATCTTATAAATATGAAACGGGCCCCATTCACCAGACGTCTTGTCAAGGAAGTGCAGTTGTCAATAAACGTTCCAGTATTTCTGAACACAGTTAGATTTGTAATGATTCAAACGCATGTACAATCGAGGCAGGTCGAATGCGCATTCTGCTTTACTCTCAGCCTTCTTTAAGCTACAATCTGCTAGGAACTATTTCAGATAAGATGATATATATTTCATGTATAAAGTGGAATTATTTTCTTCCGTGGAGGAAAACATTAAAGGCGTACTTTGGATATAATGGGTTAAACGAGTTCGTATAACTGAATTTCATCTGAAGAAATATGGCCCAGCGCTTTTAAGCATTTGAGTTCAGTTTGAGTTCATTCTCAAGCATTTGATTGGACCACTTGAGAACGCTTTCAGACTGAACTCAAACGCTTTTGTTGATAGGTTCGACTTATAAGGTTGGATTGTAATGTTCTGTTATGTTGTAGGTATGGGTTGACGGTGGAACACAGGTGTTCTTCTCGTATGCTGTAGCTTTAGGAGCCCTAGTCACCCTGGGAAGCTACAACAAGTTTAATAACAACTTCTACAGGTTTAACCCGTTACCCAATAACCCGTTAATAACAAAAAATACAGGTGACCACTTGAAGCAGGTAGAAAGTAGAGCAGAATGTGCCTTAAGACACATTCTGCTTTACTTTCAGTCTGCTTTAAACTACCAACTACTAGGCTATATAAAAATATTGGTTATGGTAATTGTTCATGAGGGTATAAACTTGAATTATTTTTTTAAACGGAGGAATACATTAAATACGCTAAAAGTCGTTTGTATTGGTGAAAGGGTTAAACATTTACAGTAGGGATACAAACATTAACTTGAACAAACAAAATGCAATGAAATGTAGAAAGTAAGCGTTTCTTGAAAACGTTAGCGATCAAAATTATGTATTCTGTGTATAATTATAGTAGAACCTTTCTATTACGACCACTAAATTGTGTCAAAGCAATATGAAAGTGAAACAGAAAGCTCCTACAGGAGCTTTCTGTTTCACTTTCATTTTGCTTTAAGATGTCACCTGTCTTTTAAACAGACAATTAGCCTTCATTTTAGTGGTCGTAATAGAGAGGTTCTACTGTATTCAAAATCGTTTACAATTGAAAAATTGTACAGAGCTCCCTCTCTACATCTCAATTGCTTTCTATATTAATCAAATGGGGAAAATGGAGATTGTGTTTTCAACAACTTAAGTTTTTTTTATTATATAGATCTACCTGTCATTTTACTAAGACTTGATTTAGCTAAACAATTCTAAATTTTTAATAAGTCTGATTGATTTCTTTTTAAATGACAGCATGTCATGATGACATGTGATGTTCACGTTGCCATGTCAACATGATAACGAACACTAGCCATTGATTTTCACAAGTGTTCTAAAGTTGCTCAGCAACCGAATCAAATAGGCAGTAAATAAATGTTCAGCTCTGAGTCTGACCGGAAATTAATTCAGCTTTTGGTAGGCATTTACCTTTAGTGACTTTTGAGTTAATCGACAGGTTCCTGTTTACCTTAAAAAGCTCCAATACATCAAAAACTTATTTATGGCCAACAACTGTACACCCAATGAGAGACATATATTTTGTGCGTTGTTCGGAGGGAGTTGTTATAGGGAGGGAAATTTGCTTACATTTGCAACAGCTTGAATTGAGATCAGACGCCGCGTAACGCGGTGTCTGCTCTGATTTCAAGCTATTTGTCAGTTAGTCGTCATTATGTATTTTCTGTCAGAATGTCCATTATGTAAATTTTAGAAAAACAGCAGACGACAATTTTAATCATACGATTTTAGATCTACATTCGTGAAAAGGTTGGACATAATTGCCTTGCTTTGGAAACAGTGGCATGCATTGTTGTAAGGAGGGAATCGTTGTACAGAGGGCCGTTGTAGGGATGGAGTACTGTAATATGACTTATGAGTAGTCTAAATATCGACCATCTTTTATGAAACCAGTAGCCTAATTTGAACATAACCTTTGCTGTAACCATGGTCAACCAGGCGAGCGATTCATAGACATTATGTCCATTTTATTAAATTTCAGGCCCATTCGCAATTTTGTTTTAAATTCTTACTTTGGCTCTATATTAGTACATAATACGTGCAGTTGATGGCATTTCGACATATCTTAATTTCTCTTTCTTTATTCACCAGGGATGTTCTTATAGTGTCATGTGTCAACACGGGTACCAGCTTGTCTGGAGGGTTTGTCGTGTTTTCCGTCCTGGGTTTCATGGCGCATGAGCAGAATGTCACCGTGTCAGAGGTGGCGGATGCAGGTATTTTATGTTTAAACCCTATTATGATCAATTTTTTCGTGAGATTTGTACCCCTTCACTGTGTCATTGTCGTCTGTTTCAATATTGTTGTCTGCAATATCGTTTCAAAGTTTGATTTAAAGCAGTATAACTGACGTAACTTTAAAACAAGTGGCAAACAGTTTTGATCCTGATCAGACGCCGCGTGACGCGGCGTAGGATCAAAAACGTTTGCATATGCGCTTTATGAAGTCATTGAGAGTGAAAGGGTTAACCGCTTCACTGCCACTATGACGTCATGACTAGTCTAGAACACATTTACTGTCATAATATTGTCCTCTTGCAAATGTATCGTCTGCTTTTATTTCAAGAGTTAAGAATTTTATACAGTTTGACTTAAAAGCATTTGTATAATTGTAAAACAGTTTGCATCCTTAACTCATTATCTCCTGAAACTTCCAATGGAAAATTCCTGTTTGCAATAAAGCCTGGTCCATTTTCGACTATTTAGGGTTGGTTTTTTTATAATAAATTACAAAATGACAAACAGTGAAGACCCTGATCAGAGGGCTCCTGCAGGAGCCCTCTGATCAGGGACTTCACTGTTTGTATAGGACACGTGTACTCGTCACAGGTACACCTTTGGTAAAGGACGCATATATGCGTCACTAGGGCTCAATGAGTTAATCCAAACCGTTTTTATATGTCACTGTTATAGAGCTTGGTAGCAAAAGGGTCCATGCCTGAAAATAGTTAAATGCCATCAAAAACATCAATGTATCACATTTACTTTGAACTTCTGATCACATAATGCAAGGTTGTAAGTATCTGGTGCCATGAGTGTACAACATGTATACTTTTCTTACCACTATGTTCGATAGTAACTGTTGCTTGAAAGAGACTCTCAACCAGAAATTACTTGAAAAAATGATGTTTTGTGAAAGGATGCCAGACGCTTAAATTAACACGTTATCATTAGTTTAGGAAAATAATTTATTTTTTAAAACGACAATGAAATAAAAATGGTTTGGATTCGAACTCTTAGACAAATTAAATGATAATTTTTGCGACAAGCTTATCTTGTACTAAAATGTTAATCTATTTATCAATGTTTCAGTTGTATCAGCAATATACAGTGCCTTTGGCCATTTACAAAGATATAAGGGGGATATGGCAAAGACAAAATACATATACATTATTAAGTACATACATCACTAAACAGCTATAGTATCCAGGGTATTTTTACGCAAGTTCATACTCTCTTTAATATAATTAGCAGTATTCAATAATAGTTTCGTATTACTAGAAGCCATTAAATTATCATATCAATCATTTGAAAGCGATTATATACATCTACGAACAATGCTTTACATAGCAACTACGTCGAGGCAACGCGTTATACAGTGGAAAGGGTGCTACTGTTTCCCGTTTAAACGAAACTAATATGCAATACAATATAGAAAAGTAACATCCGTTTGCAAATATTTACGATTTATCTCAATCTGGGTGGCAGCTTTGCGCCAATCTTTTTGCAGTGGAATAATTGTTTAAGCATAAACACGTTTATTGAGGAAGAATAACGTCTTCTACACCACGGTGACCAAAATAGAAAACTGCGATCAAAGTCAAAATGAACGCAATGCAGTTATGTTTCATAAATAACACATTTTGTGTAAACTATTAAATTGACCAAGAACGGTTTATTTCAATTGTAATAACTTGTTTCGTAGTCTCTGTAAATTAAATTAAGTTTAAACCTTAAACAAAACATAACTGAATTTGATATGTCTTTACTTCAGGTCCGGGTCTAGTATTTATAGCTTATCCAAAGGCAGTGACACAGATGCCTGTCTCAACAGTCTGGTCAATATTGTTCTTTACAATGGTTCTCTTGGTCGGAATGGACAGTCAGGTAAATATGAGATACAGTAAATCCTCGCTTTAGTGACACTTGTGAGGTGTTTACCCTTCACCGACATAATGTCGTTTGATTCAATAATGCTGTGTTACGACCCGTTTTGTAGTAACGTTGCAAATTGTAGTAATTACTACAAAGTGCGTTACTACACTTTGCGTTGAACCCTCACGACCCGTTTTGTAGTAACGTTGCATATTGTAGTAATTACTACAAAGTGAAATGACAGTGCTATTTCAAAGTGTAGTAAAGTTCTATAAATCATGTCATAGATGTCAAATTGCAACGAATTTTGGAGTAAACCTTCACATTGACATTATACGTGTATACAAGAAATATGATAATGATAGACGACCTATTTGAGAAATTATCCCCAAAATGATTTATAAAGCACCTTGCGACCCGTTTTGTAGTAAAGTTGCAAACTGTAGTAAAACACTAAAAAGTGGATTCTCAGATATATTTCAAATTGTAGTAAAGTTCTATAAATCATGTCATAGATGTCGGATTGTGACGAAATTTGGAGTAAACCTTTACATTGATACTATGCGAGTGTACACGAAATATGAAAACGATCAATGCAACTTTTGAGGAGATATCTCATAATATGACATATATAGGGACCTGCGACCCGTTTTGTAGTAAAGTTGCAAACTGTAGTAAAACCAATAAAAATTGGTTCACAGAGATATTTCAAAGTGTAGCAAAGTTCTATAAATCATGTCATAGATGTCCGATTTCAACGAAATTTGGAGTAAATATTCACATTGATACTATGCGAGTGTACAATAAATATGATAACGATCAACGGCACATTTGAGGAGATATCTCATAATATTTCATTTAATGGACACTGCAACCCGTTTTGTAGTAAAATGCTACAAAGTGGGTTGACAGTGCTATTTCAAAGTGTAGTAAAGTTCTATAAATCATGTCATAGATGTCTGATTGCGACGAAATTTGGTGTAAAATTTCACATAGACATTATACGAGTATACAAGAAATATGATAACGATAGACGGCCTATTTGAGAAATTATCTCGAAAATGATTGATAAAGGACATAGCGACCCGTTTTGTAGTAAAATACTACAAAGTGAACTGACAGTGCTATTTCAAAGTGTAGTAAAGTTCTATAAATCATGTCATAGATGTCGAATTTCAACGAAATTTGGAGTTTACCTTCACATTGACATAATACGAGTATACAAGAAATATAATAATGATAGACGACCTATTTGAGAAATTGTCTCCAAAATGATTTATAAAGCACCTTACGACCCGTTTTGTAGTAACGTTGCAAACTGTAGTAAAATACTGCTATTCGGTTGACATTGATATTTCAAAGTTTAAAAAAGTATGTCATAGATATCCGATTGCGACAAAATGTGGATTAAAAATTCATATCGATGTTGTACGAATGTATAAGAAATATGATAACGATAGAGAGCCTGTCAGAGAATTTATATCCTCAAACGATTCATAAAGGATCTTGCGACCCGTTTTGTAGTAAAATACTACAAAGTGGGTTGACAGTGCTATTTCAAATTGTAGTAAAGTTCTATAAATCATGTCATAGATATCCGATTGCGACAAAAAGGGGGAGTAAACCTTCATTTTGATGTTGTACGAATGTATAAGAAATATGATAACGATAGAGAGCCTGTAAGAAAACTAATCTCCTAAAATGATTTATTAAGGACATTGCGACCTGTTTTGTAGTAAAGTTGCAAACTGTAGTAAAATGCTACAAAGTCGGTTGGCAGTGATTTTTCAAAGTGTAGTAAAGTTTAATAAAACATGTCATATATGCCCAATTGCATCGAAATGTGGAGTAAACCTTCACATTGATACTATGCGAGTGTACAAGAAATATGATAAAAATAAACTGCACGTTTGAAGAGATATGTCATATAATGATTTATAAAGGACCTTGCGACCCGTTTTGTAGTAAAATACTACAAAGTTGGTTGACAGTGTTATTTCAAAGTGTAGTAAAGTTCTAATTAATCATGTCATAGATGTCCGATTGCGACGAAATTAGGAATAAACCTTCACACTAATACTATGCGAGTGTACAAGAAGTATGATAATGATAGACGGCTTGGGAGAGAAATCATCTCAAAAAATGATTTATTAAGGTCATTGCGACCCGTTTTGTAGTAAAATACTACAAAGTGGGTTAACAGTGTTAAATCAAAGTGTAGTAAAGTTCTATAATTCATGTCATTATTGTCCGATTGCGACGAAATTTGGAGTAAAATTTCACATTGATACTATGCGAGTGTAGTAGAAATATGATAACAATAAACTGCACGATTTAGGAGATATGTCATATAATGATTTATAAAGGACATTGCGACCAGTTTTTAGTAAAACGCATAACAAACGCATTTAAATCGCGCATCGTTTGCACATTAGTGGGCATGAACAGGAAAGAATAACGTTTCATTCATGCTTTCGGAGGATAACTAGGAAACACAGTGGATAATCACTTGATATTTTCAATGTTTCAAGCAGTGGCATTATCGTCGCGCGTGTTTCTTTGATGCATTTTCCACGTAGGGCTGCCCAAGACTCGTGGTCAATATTGTCTTATCGTTTCATTCTTGCAGCACGATTTGTAGCGAACCATCCAACGTAAGGACACGAAAACAAGATCGGAAGTAACGACGTAATTCGGATGACGTCTAATCATCAATATATCAGTGACGTAATTGTACGGCAAACTGTCACAAAAATGTGTTCGATATAATTTTGGAGCTCCACACGGGTTAAAATAATATACTTCCGCTTCAAATGTTGAACAATTTTGTTTAAAAAGTGGCTTAAAAGCATAAATAAATAGAATAACTGTATTTTTTCAGTGTAAGATCGAGTTTAAGGTGGTTCGACAGCGGGCGGCCCGCATCTCGAGTTCCGGAAATGCTGATTACTTTCACCTGATCGTTGCGGCACGTGCTTATAGTAGAACATTTACATAACGATAAGATTGATCTGCTTGAGTGTCTTCTCTCTTAGCGCAGTTGGTACGGTGATTGACTAGCAATCCAAAGGTTCTAAGTTCGATTCCCACTCGCTTCAAAACTTGTTTTTAAAATAAATTGTCCGATTTTATTGACTAGTCAATCCATAACGCAGTGATCAAAGGACAGGCTATGTTTAGTCACGAAATAATGAATAATATCAGATACAAGTATAGTCAAGTGACAACTTAACTTTGTGAGGATGTATAGCCTATATGACAGATGGCAGCTTAACACAGGACAACCGTAATGCTAAAAGATAGACCCTAACGAAGCTTTTATGCCTTACTTTTGTTATGCACTAAGCAGTCATCCGCCTTTAAAAATCTATAGGCTACCGTATTCAATTATCCCTTATTACAGGTTTGACTTATGGTATTATTTAGAACTGACGGCATTTTAAAGTTGAACTCAAGGGAGGTTACTCGTATTTTGTTAACATTTTGTCAGAATTTTTGGAAATCGTGTATAAAATGTAAATTCCACTGTAGATTTTCATAAAAATTTTGCGACGAGTGGAACTAAGTAATATCTAGCTAATTAGAGAAAAAATAGTGTATGTTAAACAGCTAGATTTTTTTTAATTTAAGATTGAGTGACTTTTTCTGAATTTGACTTTTTTAAAATATTGATATTTCAAGAAAAGATGTCATGAAATATATTTGTTTGCACAATATATTATAGTCTCTGTACAGTTTACTTGAATGTACCGACATTTTTGAGTTAGATTAGTTTATAAAGAAAATATTCACGTTTATTAAAAAAGGAGCTTTTCTCGACAAAAGGTCCTGTCAGAAAAAAACGGTACTTTATTTTTTTTTTTATTTTAATGAGTTTCACCCCTGATATGGTAAATTTCAATTTAATCAAGATTTCAAAAATTTCTGACACGGAATAAGCTGACCTGCGAACAAACCTTAATCCATTTCGTGAATATCATACTGTTAAATTTTCACGAGTGGCTTCGTCACTCGTGAAAATATAACTTCTGAAGATCTCTGATTAAATTTGCGATCGTTAATTGAAAAAACAACAACAGTTTTTCCTCTATTTTCTCCACTGTATTATGACATAACTACATGTATGTCCCTCCACTAAAATGGAAGATCTTGAATATGTGTTGTATATGATATATTGCCTAAAGGACTAATATCGAGAATTCTTGGTTATTAACCAGTCGCATTAATTAGTTATAGTTTGCCTCATTTGTTTAATCGACATATGTAATAATCCGTGTACATGTTATTGTCTACACGCCTGTAATATTCATAGAAATTAATGAAGAGTAAAATGTATGTTTTATCTGAAAAAATCGTCAAGGCCTGGTGACTACCGGAACCATAATTACTAGTTTAAAAATGTTACAACATTTGTCAACTTCACTTCAAAACAAATCTGGATAGTTAAAAAAGGTAGCACAGAAACCAATATTGTAGTATTTACTACAACTTGCAACTTAACTACAAAACGGGTAGCAAGGTCCTTTAAAAGCATTATATGAGATTTCTCCTTAAATGTGACATATATTGTTATCATATTTCATGTGCACTCGCAGAGTATCAATGCAAAGGTATACTCTAAATTTCGTCGCAATCAGTCATCTATGACATGATTTATAGAACTTTACTACACTTTGAAATATCACTTTCAACCCACTTTGTAGTATTTTACTACAAAACGGGTCGCAATGTCCTTAATAAATCATTTTTGGAGATTATTCTCTCTTAAGCCATATATCGTTATCGAACTTCTTGTACACTCGCATAGTATCAATGTAAAAATTTACTCCAAATTTCGTCGCAATCGGACATCTATGACATGATTTATAGAACTTTACTACACTTTGAAAAATCACTGCCAACCGACTTTGTAGTATTTTACTACAAAACGGGTCGCAAAGTCATTTATAAATTATTATATGACATATCTCCTCAATCGTGCAGTTTATTTTTATCATATTTCTTGTACACTCGCATAACATCAATATACAGGTTGTTGCAATCGGATATCTATGACCTGCTTTATAGAACTTTGCTACACTTTGAAATAACACTGTCAATTCACTTTGTAGTAATTACTACAATATGCAACGTTACTACAAAACGGGTCGTGAGGGTTCAACGCAAAGTGTAGTAACGCACTTTGTAGTAAATACTTCAATTTGCAACGTTACTACAAAACGGGTCGCAATGTCCCTTATAAATCATTTTGGGGATAACTTCTCAAACAGGCCATCTATCGTTATTATATTTCTTAGACACTCGTACAGCATCGATATGAAGGTTAACTCCAAATTTCGTCGCAATCGGATATCTATGACATGATTTATAGAACTTTACAACACTTTGAAATAGCATTGTCAACCCACTTTGTAGTATTTTACTACAAAACGGTCGCAAGGTCCTTTATAGATCGTTTTAGGAGATAAATTCTCTGACAGTCTCACTATCGTTATCATATTTCTTATACATTCGAACAACATCGATATGAAGATTACTCCACATTTAGTCGCAATCGGGTATCTATGACACACTTTTTTTTAAACTTTACTACACTTTGAAATATCAATGTCAACCGAATTGGAGTATTTTACTACAGTTTGCAACTTTACTACAAAACGGTTCGCAAGGTCCCTTATCAATCATTTACGGGATAATTGCCCAAACAGGCCATCTATCTTTATCATATTTCTTGGACACTCGTACAGCATCGATATGAAGGTTTACTCTAAATTTCGTCGCAATCGGATATCTATGACATGAGTTATAGTACTTTACTACACTTTGAAATATCACTTTCAATTCACTTTGTAGTAATTACTACAATATGCAACGTTACTACAAAGCGGGTTGTGAGGGTTCAACGCAAAGTGTAGTAACGCACTTTGTAGTAATTACTACAGTTTGCAACTTTACTACAAAACGGGTCGCAAGGTCCCTTATAAATCATTTTGGGGATAATTTCTCAAACAGGCCATCTATCGTTATCATATTTCTTAGACACTCGTACAGCATCGTTATGAAGTTTTACTCAAAATTTCGTCGCAATCGGATATCTTTGACATGAGTTATAGTACTTTACTACACTTTGAAATATCACTTTCAATTCACTTTGTAGTAATTACTACAATATGCAACGTTACTACAAAGCGGGTTGTGAGGGTTCAACGCAAAGTGTAGTAACGCACTTTGTAGTAATTACTACAATTTGCAACGTTACTACAAAACGGGTCGTAAGGTGCTTTATAAATCATTTTGGAGATAATTTCTCAACTATGTCGCCTATCATTATTATATTTCTTGTATACTCGTATTATGTCAATGTGAATGTATACTCCAAATTTCGTTGCAATTCGACATCTATGACATGATTTATAGAACTTTACTACACTTTGAAATTGCACTGTCAGTTCACTTTGTAGTATTTTACTACAAAACGGGTCGCTCGGTCCTTTATCAATCATTTTCGAGATAATTTCTATGACATGATTTCGTTGCAATGTGACATCTATGACATGATTTATAGAACTTTACTACACTTTTAAATAGCACTGTCAGTTCACTTTTTAGTATTTTACTACAAAACGGGTCGCTAGGTCCTTTATAAATAATTTTCGAGATAATTTCTCAAATAGGCCGTCTATCGTTATCATATTTCTTGTATACTCGTATAGTGTCTATGTGAAGTTTAACTCCAAATCTCGTCACAATCAGACATCTATGACATGATTTGTAGAACTTTACTACACTTTAAAATAGCACTGTCAACCCACCTTGTAGCATTTAACTACCAAACGGGCCGCAGTGTCCTTTATATGAAATATTATGAGATATCTCCTCAAATGTGCCGTTGATTGTACACTCGCATAGTATTAATGTAAAAATTTTACTCCAAATTTCATTGAAATCAGACATCTATGACATGATTTATAGAACTATACTACACTTTGAAATATCTCTGTGAACCAATTTTTAGTGGTTTTACTAAAGTTTGCAACTTTACTACAAAACGGGTCGCAAGGTGCTTTATAAATCATTTTGGAGATTATTTCTCAAATAGGTCGTCTATCATTATTACATTTCTTGTATACTCGTATTATGTCAATGTGAAGGTATACTCCAAATTTCGTTGCAATTCGACATCTATGACATGATTTATAGAACTTTACTACACTTTGAAATAGCACTGTCAGTTCACATTGTAGTTTTTTACTACAAAACGGGTCGCTAGGTCCTTTATAAATCATTTTCGAGATAATTTCTCTAATAGGCCGTCTATCGTTATCATATTTCTTGTATACTCGTGTAATGTCTATGTGAAGTTTTACTCCAAATTTCGTCGCAATCAGACATCTATGACATGATTTATAGAACTTTACTACACTTTGAAATATCTCTGTGAACCAATTTTTAGTGGTTTTACTACAGTTTGCAACTTTACTACAAAACTGGTTGCAAGGTGCTTTATAAATCATTTTGGAGATACTTTCTCAAATAGGTCTTCTATCATTATCATATGTCTTGTATACTCGTATTATGTCAATGTGAAGGTATACTCCAAATTTCGTTGCAATTCGACATCTATGACATGATTTATAGAACTTTACTACACTTTGAAATAGCACTGTCAGTTCACTTTGTAGTATTTTACTACAAAACGGGTCGCTAGGTCCTTTATAAATCATTTTCGAGATAATTTCTCAAATAGGCCGTCTATCGTTATCATATTTCTTGTATACTCGAATAATGTCTATGTGAAGTTTTACCCCAAATTTCGTTGCAATCAGACATCGATGACATGATTTATAGAACTTTACTACACTTTGAAATAGCACTGTCAACCCACTTTGTAGCATTTTACTACAAAACGGATTTATACTACACTTTGAAATATCTCTTTTAACCAATTTTTAGTGGTTTTACTACAGTTTGCAACTTTACTACAAAACGGGTCGCAAGACCCTTTATATGTCATATTATGAGATATCTCCTCAAAACTTGCATTGGTCGTTTTCATATTTCTTGTACACTCGCATAGTATCAATGTGAAGGTTTACTCCAAATTTCGTTACAATCCGACATCTATGACATGATTTATAGAACTTTACTACACTTTGAAATATCTCTGTGAACCAATTTTTAGTGGTTTTACTACAGTCTGAACTTTACTACAAAACAGGTTGCAAGGTGCTTTATAAATCATTTTGGAGATACTTTCTCAAATAGGTCTTCTATCATTATCATATTTCTTGTATACTCGTATTAAGTCAATGTGAAGGTATACTCGAAATTTCGTTGCAATTCGACATCTATGACATGATTTATAGAACTTTACTACACTTTGAAATATCTCTGTGAATCCACGTTTTATTGGTTTTACTACAGTTTGCAACTTTACTACAAAACGGGTCGCAAGACCCTTTATATGTCATATTATGAGATATCTCCTCAAAACTTGCATTGGTCGTTTTCATATTTCTTGTATACTCGCATAGTATCAATGTGAAGGTTTACTCCAAATTTCGTTACAATCCGACATCTATGACATGATTTATAGAACTTTACTACACTTTGAAATATATATGAGAACCCACTTTTTAGTGTTTTACTATAGTTTGCAACTTTACTACAAAACGGGTCGCAAGGTGCTTTATAAATCATTTTGGAGATAATTTCTCAAATAGGTCGTCTATCAGTATCATATTTCTTGTATACACGTATAATGTCAATGTGAAGGTTTACTCCAAAATTCGTTGCAATTTGACATCTATGACATGATTTATAGAACTTTACTACACTTTGAAATAGCACTGTCAATTCACTTTGTAGTATTTTACTACAAAACGGGTCGCTAGGTCCTTTATAAATCATTTTCGAGATAATTTCTCAAATAGGCCGTCTATCGTTATCATATTTCTTGTAT
This sequence comes from Gari tellinella, assembly GCA_922989275.2. Lineage (NCBI taxonomy): Eukaryota > Metazoa > Mollusca > Bivalvia > Cardiida > Psammobiidae > Gari > Gari tellinella. The sequence goes on from OV277866.1 coordinate 72,784,110, forward strand.
ACTCGTATAGTGTCTATGTGACATTTTACTCCAAATCTCGTTGCAATCAGACATCTATTACATGATTTATAGAACTTTACTACACTTTGAAATAGCACTGTCAACCCACTTTGTAGCATTTTACTACAAAACGGGTCGCAGTGTCCTTTATTTGAAATATTATGAGATATCTCCTCAAATGTGCCGTTGATTGTTATCATACTTCTTGTACTATCGCATAGTATCAATGTGAAAATTTACTCCAAATTTCATTGAAATCGGACATCTATGACATGATTTATAGAACTTTACTACACTTTGAAATATCTCTGTGAACCAATTTTTAGTGTTTTACTACAGTTTGCAAATTTACAACAAAACGGGTCGCAAGACCCTTTATATGTCATATTATGAGATATCTCCTCAAAACTTGCATTGATCGTTTTCATATTTCTTGTACACTCGCATAGTATCAATGTGAAAAATTACTCAAAATTTCGTTACAATCCGACATCTATGACATGATTTATAGAACTTTACTACACTTTGAAATATATCTGAGAACCCACTTTTTAGTGTTTTACTACAGTTTGCAACGTTACTACAAAACGGGTCGCAAGGTGCTTTATAAATCATTTTGGAGATAATTTCTCAAATAGGTCGTCTATCATTATTATATTTCTTGTATACACGTATAATGTCAATGTGAAGGTTAACTCCAAAATTCGTTGCAATTTGACATCTATGACATGATTTATAGAACTTTACTACACTTTGAAATAGCACTGTCCATTCACTTTGTAGTAATTACTACAATATGCAACGTTACTACAAAACGGGTCGTGTGGGTTCAACGCAAAGTGTAGTGACGCACTTTGTAGTAATTACTACAATTTGCAACGTTACTACAAAACGGGTCGTAACAATGCTGTCTGAAATATCGTTTCAAAGTTTGAATTCAGCCTTATTGTTGGGGTTTTAATGTACTCTGCATGTTATTTAATGCAGGGTGATAATTTATTGCAGAAACGTCACGAATGAGCTTTCCAATAATTACTTCTGTCATGCAATAAGCACCATATGTCTTTAAATGTCTCTGTTAATGTTTTGTCGTTCAAGACGAACTAGACAAACCTCTTAATCTCTTCACTGCCATTACGCCATCAGCTTTAAATAATTGTCAGATGTTTTTATGACTAACATTTAGATTGGTACTAAGGTATTTTGACTAAAGAACTATAAAAATGAGTGTCAGACAACTTAGATTGAGTTTGACACGTTGGTGGTATTTTGCAAAGGAAATACAGAAAAATGAACTCTTAAATGTCCTTCAGTCAACACAATCAGTATCACATATGTGTAAAATGCTACAAGTAGAAAGAAATGCAGTTGTACTGTAAATTTGAGCTATTTAACGAATAAAACATGCTTTACCTGAATAGTTAACCCTTAGCCTGCCACGCACAACTATAGCTCCATATGCAAACAGCTTGGATCCGGATGAGACGCCGAGTAACTCGGCGTCTCATCCGGATTCAAGCTGTTTGACACTCGGACAACATTTTCAGCAATTTTGAGCAACTTTGAAGCACTTTGAAACTTGAAGCAGACGATAAATATAGCAGACGACAATTTATTTGGCGGGCTAAGGGTTAATGCAATACCAAAGTTACTGTATTCATGTATATGATAAACAGTACCTGACAGCCAATTTCAGTTGATACCGATACTTGCACAATCAAATACAGCAGCTGGTGGTGTGTTTATTATATGCCTCAATTTGCATCATCAAGAATTAAATAAAATGTTTCAATCATTTTGTATCCATAAAGTTTTGATATTCGAAACAGAACAATGATATCTTTAATATCACAAAGAATAACGCTGTTTCAGTTTATTGCTGTTGAAGGCTTGTTGACACCTATACTAGACATGTTTCCTAAGAAGTTGTACAAGATGAGGAACAGGATGCTGGTGACTGCTGTTTACTGTGCACTGACATTTATAGCTGGATTATCCATGGTCACTCAGGTAAAACATATCAATCACTAGTTTATCCCTTTTTACTTCATGAGTACACCTTAGCGCCTTTATTCCCCTCCACACTTCAGTAAATAAATCCAGTTTATACCGTCATTACTCATGGTCATGCACCATAAAGAGATATACTCTACATTATGTATATCCTAGCAAATGATAGCTTAAAACGGATTGAAAGTAAATCATAATGCGCATTAAAATTTAAGTTATTTTCCTCTTGAATACTTATTATACAGCATGTACGTATACAAAACTCTGACATCTACAGTTGAGAGTTGTTAGACTTAAATAATAAAGATAACCAATGGGAAACGTATTTGTGTGTTTCAGGGCGGGATCTATGTGTTTCAACTGTTTGATTACTACAGTGCCAGTGGTTTTGTTCTCCTATGGGTATGCTTCTTTGAGACTGTTGTTATCGGCTGGGTTGTTGGTGAGTATAGATAAAATTATCCCCCCTGTCATGACGTCATCGGCTTTAATCCATTATCGTCTAGCTACCTTTCTCCAATTTTGATTTTAGGCAAATTGACTAAAACTAATAGTGTAGTGGGAGTCAAAAAGTTTCAGTCCTGATCAAACTCTAAATATTTGTAAAACAGGAACGCAGTGGATCGTTCAAAAGATGAAGCATGGATACACATCATAACAGATAGCAGCATTACACTTTCGACGACATTTTTATATGAATATAATAGGTTTGATCCTGATCAGATTTACTCGGTGCCTAATTAGGATCCAAACTGTTTGAAAAATATTAGTGTGATTGGCTAGGCAGCGAATGAATTAATGCAAAAAAGTAGATATATTGCAGATTGCTGAGAACTGCTTAATTATTCATGCAATATGCAGTATCCTGGCTAAATATCTCTCTGGATATTCTCAAAATGATCGCTAAACAACGCCATCGAAACAAGTATCCTACATGTATATACTGAGAATATGGTTGTAAAGAGTACCAAGAAACAGTCCGTTTTGCTTTCCAATGTTGACTAGACACAGGTCATATAGATGAGCAAATGCTATTTCTTGACAATGTTTTATCAGTTAACACCTCCGCTGCCTAACGCCGGATGCCATATTTGTTTTGCAAACTGTATTTGCATTCTGAAATAATTTTATGATTTTATAATATTATTCTTTCGATAAACATTGAAACATACAGTTAACCTCCCTATGATGATCATTAAAACGATTGCTTATTGATTATATGAAAGACAGATGACAGCTTAGGAGCTTTCTGTTTTACTACCACATTGCTTTAAGCAGTCGCCTGTCGTAATCACATATTGGCTAAAACAATTTAGTGGTCGTAATAGAGAGGTTTTACTGGCGTCTTGTTATTCCTAGGTACTGACAATTTCACGGCTGCCATTACACTGATGACTGGACGCAGGATATCAGTCTGGTTTTCTATATGTTGGAAGTTTCTGACTCCAGCCATTTCTACGGTAATAAATCATTATAAAGTTAAACCTTTGCTCGGCAGATACTCGAGAAATAATGTACCGTCCAACCTCGATATAGACTCAAATGTGTGTATGTCGAATTTACCAGTACAGCGCTCCTTCTCTACAACGACATCCAATGGGAGACACAGAATGAGTGCGTTGTTCGGAGGGAGTCGTTATAGGGAGGGACATTGGCTACATTTGCAAACAGCTTGAATCCAGATCAGACGCCGCGTAACGCTGAGAAAGGCAGAGGACGACTATTTAAAGCAGACGACATTGCAGCCGGAAAAACGTTAGATATAATTATCCTGTTTAGTGAACCGCGGCAAGGGTCGTTGAAAGGAGGGAGTCGTTGTTGGGAGGGCCATTGTAGAGAGGGAACGCTGTATTTCAAAATTAAAACGTGCACTTTATAAGCTGTACATGAATATACCCTTGTTTCAAAGTTACAAGGTGACACTTTTAACTTTGAAATATGGGTATGTTCACTTAGAGCAATATCGTACAATCGAATTTAAACTAAAGGAATACGGGTAAAGGCGACTTAAGCGAGTTCGAGTTATGTAGATGCGACTGCAGTAAGTACATGTGTCAGCTACAAGCTAGTCAACGGTGATTGACAAAGTGATACTTTAGGAATCTTCTGACTAACTTTTACTGGATTTAACATTTTACTGGGTTTAGGCAGTCTAATATTTTAAAGAAGGGACATGTAAAGGATTTTTAAAACATAAATTAACTACTACATAAAGATATTCAAGCAAATTATGCCATTGTAGACAACAAAAATCTGATAATGCTTAAAATTAATCATTTGCACATTTATTAATCAAAATTAGATTTTACGGCTAGCGATCAGCAGTAAAGGGTTAACATATCTTTTCATTTTATTAAAGTGTTTACATCGTACACGGAAGCTTCGTGAAATATGTTTTATATATAACTGACAACAATAACATTTAACGAATGTCCATTATTATATTACAATGGTTTAAATACTGTAGAATGTTTCTGGAGTGACCACTAAATTTAATGTCTTATTTGTTTTAAGGCATGTGGCCGTTTAATGCACTACAGTAGGGGATTTCTGTATGATAGCATTTTCATTTTCATGGACGGGTATATTCTCTGTAAAGTAGGATATAATATTACTGTCATTATATGGTATATTTCTGTTCATTGTAACTTATTTCTCTGTAACGTAGGATATAATCTTACTGTCATTATATGGTATTTTTCTGTTCATTGTAACTTATTTCTCTGTAACGTAGGATATAATATTACTGTCATTATATGGTATATTTCTGTTCATTGTAACTTATTTCTCTGTAACGTAGGATATAATCTTACTGTGATTATATGGTATATTTCTGTTCATTGTAACTTATTTCTCTGTAACGTAGGATATAATCTTACTGTGATTATATGGTATATTTCTGTTCATTGTAACTTATTTCTCTGTAACGTAGGATATAATCTTACTGTCATTATATGGTATATTTCTGTTCATTGTAACTTATTTCTCTGTAACGAAGAATATAATATTACTGTCATTATATGGTATATTTCTGTTCATTGTAACTTATTTCTCTGTAACGTAGGATATAATCTTACTGTCATTATATGGTATATTTCTGTTCATTGTAACTTATTTCTCTGTAACGTAGGATATAATCTTACTGTGATTATATAGTATATTTCTGTTCATTGTAACTTATTTCTCTGTAACGTAGGATATAATCTTACTGTGATTATATGGTATATTTCTGTTCATTGTAACTTATTTCTCTGTAACATAGGATATAATCTTACTGTGATTATAGGGTATATTTCTGTTCATTGTAACTTATTTCTCTGTAACGTAGGATATAATCTTACTGTCATTATAGGGTATATTTGTGTTCATGCTGGTTGACTTCAAACCATTGAAGTACAACAAAACCTACGAGTATCCACTTTCTGCTCAGCTTATGGGTGTTGCAATGGCCGTTGTGTCTATGTTGTGCGTTCTTGCAGTGTTCGTCTTCAGATTCATCAGACAGCCCGGTAATCTCACACAGGTAAATCAAACAAACATCGAGAAATATGGTCAGACGTGTCTGTACCTGCCGATGTTTCCAATACATGTATTCTTTGCAAACAGTTTAGGTCCCGATCAAAGTGTTACTAATAGAGGATTGTTTGTTTTTAGTTTAAATATTTTCTGGAAACAACCTTTTAAAACAGCATAAACTTGTCATTTTTAAAAGTGGGGCATTCCATTTCAAACACTAGACGGCGTAAGCGAACTTGACTTAAATACGCCTGCGAATAATATGCTTTCCCTAGGCAAATATCATAGATCCAGATCAGAGGGATTCTAAAGGATTCTCTTGATCAGGGTCTACACCGTTTGTCATTCTGTAATACATGTATATTGTACAAAAACAACTATAAATAGTCAAAAATGGTCTAGACCGTATTTGTAACGGGAATTGACCATTGAAAGTTTTGATGTCAATAAATTGTGTGTTCAATGTTTTGTGGAATACTTTTTAACTGTATCAGAGATCATAGAAAATTAAACTATGCAAACTACAGAAGTATCAAGACTTATTATTTGCTAAAATTCTAGCAAAAGACTCTTTAAACGCTTAATGCCCTATTACAACAACTCAAAAGATGCGCCTCGGTGTTTGTTGTAGAGTTCAGCTCAAAGCAAGATGAATGTCAAGCAGGAATATCTTACATAAGTTTTCAGCTCAAAGCAAGATGAATGTCAAGCAGGAATATCTTACATAAGTTTTCTGCTTTTCTTTCATCCTGTTTAACCCATTACGCCATACCTGTTTCTAGTTTTGAAGATGGATGACCACTTAAAGCAGGTTGAAAGTAAAGCAGGGTGTTGCTAAATGAGCATTTTGCTTTACATTTAGCCTGTTGTAATCAGTCATCTTCTAGAAAATAGTTCTTATACGAACGTATTATTCATGACTGTATCAAGCGGAATTATTTTCTGTGGCGGGGGGAATCATCGCATGTATACTCGTAATAATTTGATGTTACTGGGGAGGATAGCCGTTGGCATTTCCCTTTAAAATGCATTTTAACACAAAGGCGATGCCATTAAATATAGACCATGAAATTAAGAATTGTTTTAAATCCGAAGGACAAACAGTTCGAGCTTGATCAGACGCCGAATAGCTCGGCGTCTTGTGAGACCCCAATGTTTTTAAATGGGTATTTTCTAACGAGTTTTGTTAAGAAATGATCATATTTAACCTCTTCTCTGCCATAACCGACTGCACTGTAAATTGCAAACAGCTTTGGTCCTGGTCAGACGCCACGAAACGCTGTGTCTGATCAGAGTCAAAACTTTTAAACATTCGTGGTATCAAAGTCCCTGAACATATCTCTTTTAGTATTAAAAGTAGAAGATATTATCGAAATGAATCTGTTGGGTTTGTTACGACGCCGTGATGACAGAAAGCGTTAATCCCTTGTATAACACAACATAATTCTTTTAGAAATGGGGTTTTGCAACAACACCAGACTTCAACAGAGCCGGTTGCCTACCAACGAAGGAAAAAGAATGAATTCATTAAGACAGCAATGGTGATTAACACTCAAGAATAATGCTACAATCATTAGCAATAGCTTTAAAGCACGTTTCGAATATTTACATTGGGCAAGCGATATTCCCCCGTCTACACGAAACCTGAACGCAATGTAAAAAGATGTTGAAACTAGAAACTGCGGTTTTTCTGCATGTTTCTTTAAAGACGATTTATTTTTTATCTGAGTGTCTATCAATTTGAAGCTTGACCAGACGCCGACTTACCCGGTATCTGGTATGGCGCTAAGATGTTTGAAATTGATATCGGTGTTGTTGATTTTGTCAAAAGAAAAACGTTTATTAGGAAATACTTGATATTTACCTCCAGATTATCTGCATTGCACTGTCTCTTTGACCGAGCATACCTTACATTCGGGATTAACATGAATCAGGTAAAACATCCTATTTCTACAATTGAAAATAGGTTACTACTTAAAGCAGGTTGAAAGTAAAGCAGAATGCGCTTAAGGCGCATTCTGCTTTACTTTCAGCCTGCTTTAAGCTATCCTGTTCTAGAATATATAGAACTTTCCCTATAATATATATTCATGACTGATTAAATTGGAACTATTTTCTTCAGCGGAGGTATAAATCATATTCGCTAAAAGTCGCTTCAATGGGGTAAAGGGTTAAACTAGACGGAGGTGTTCATCTTTTCCGTAATAAGTTACCAATAACGAAACTAACCCCAAACGAACTGTAGAATATTACGCTTTTGGAAAAGTAGACAATACCTTTATTTCATAGCAAACAGTTTTGAGCCTGTCCCGAATCCGAATTACACGGCTTCTGTTATTCCAATCTATTGTACATTATAATAGCGTTGTACTTAATTCCACACATAATTGTTGCATAACTATTGTAAAAGATTTGTTTTTTGTTTTGTTTTATCCATTTCTCCATATAATCATACGCATTTTACGCATTCAATTCATTCTTACTCTGAAACAAATACATGTACATATAGTTCAGATTTATACAGTCATGAATATCTATTATTATGTTTTCTATTTTCAAGCAGATGGTAGCTGAAATCAGGATAAAAGTAAAGCAGAATGACGGACGGACATGCGGACGTTCTTACGGGAGGATACTTATGTGGCTATTTTGTATTGTTTTCTTTTGCGTGGCTAGCCACTTAAACAGACAATTTCTTTTTGCTCTGGAGGCTAACCCTACCCCTATCCCTATGTCCCACAACTGGCCAGGTTAATGTCACAAGAAATGGCCAGGTTAATGTCACAAAAGACGGCCAGGTTAATGTTTTTTCAATTATGGGGCCAAGAATGTTAGCCACATAAGTACCCTCTCGTAAGCACGGACAAACAGACAGACGGACATGTTCCTACATGCTTGCTCGTCACTTGCATAACAGGTAAAACAACGAAGAGTTTGTTGGTTTTTGTTGTTGTTGTTGTTGTTTTCAGGGGGAAAATGGAAAAGCTTTTTATCAGATATAGATGTTCAATTGTCATACGCGGATCCAGATATGTCTCTCAGTTGGGATGTTCCGATGGAACACTATACCTTTCCACCGCATAATTGTACACCTTTCACTGCCTTACCCCGAGTACAACGGTCCTTAGCTTACAGTCTGGATCCTGATCGGACGCCGCGTTATGTGATGTTTGATCAGGCTCCAAACTGTTTGACATTTATTAGTTTCATTTCTTCTTAATTAAAGAACCTGAAAATTAAAAGTGAGAAATAAAAGATACAGACGACATGTTTTGAAAATATATGACGTCATGGCAGGGGTTATGGGCATGTACTCATCCACTAACGAACCACAGGGTCCAATGTTATAAAGTGTTTGAGCTGAGTCTGAGTGTGTTCTCAAGCATTGGATTGGTCAGATTTGAGCCTAGGCTCAAATCTGACCAATCAAATGCTTGAGAACGACTTTAGACTCAACTGATATGATGTATAACCTTCGACCCAGATGCATTTCCATTGATGGTGTTAACTACGGGTGGCATCATACAGCAGGGGCCGTAAAACATTTTATTTTACTTTCATTCTGCTTTAAGCTGCCACCTTTATAAGCCAATGTGTTGAGTGTACAATGAACAAAGTGGGTGATTTGCACTTTGGCTACGGGGGAAAGAGACTAACTGTCCCAGTGCTGTCCACTCGAACAAATATTAGAATAAACATTGGCGGGTTTCAGCCCAGTACACCGCCAAACTTCTCTATCTCCAATGGATCCGCGCATGAGTAAGAATTAGTTTGTAGATATATATCTCGTTTTATTTTGTTTCCAATCATGCATACTTTATTTCTATGTACTTCGAATTTGTTTCTTTTTTTACTATATAGCTAATAGAATAAAATATATATGCACAATTATATATGGAAAGCAAACGCGTTCTCTTATTATGAAGATACACTTACCTTCAAATAGTATCATCTTACAGTGGAGAATCTGTTATTCTTTCCCAATAAACGCGTTTACGCTAAAACTATTATTTGCAGTGCAAACAGTTTGGAGCCAGATCAGACGCCGGGTAACCCGGCGTCTGATCAGGCTCCAAACTGTTTGCCACCAAGATAAACATTAAATATCAGACTTGTCCAAAAAGTTGTTCTTTTCTACGTTTTAGTGCTTTGCGTTTGCGTACGTTTGCGTTTAAACGGGAAAGAATAACAGATTCTCCACTGTATATCACAACAGTCCTGTATACCATCTTCAGTAAACATCTGGAACAGTTAAAATCAAGATCTTAGAAATTCAATTCCATTAGCTCCTTTAAAAAGTCTCACACGGGTGCCTCTGTGCCTAGTCACTGTGACTTACATCACTAAGCTCCTCAACGCTGTGAATTCGAATCCCAGTCTGGTCATTCGGATTTTTCATGTGAGGAAGCCTTCCAGCTGGTTTGCGGAAGGTCGGTGGTTCTACCCAGTTGCCGATGTGTGCGTGAAACAGTGCATAAATGGCTTCTGGGGTCTTCCTCATCCTGTAATTAGCTGGACGTCGAGATATGACTTAAATGCTGTTAACCCCGCAGCCCTTTTCTAAATTTGAAGACGGGTGACCACATAAAGCATGTTGAAAGTAAAGCAGAATGTGCCTTAAGGATGTATCAATGTCATGACTTTGGGAAATTTTCAAAGTATATGAAAACACTCTATGATGGTTTTGTATTGAAGAACTATTTAAGATGAATGAAAAAATATAAAAAGTGTACATTTTGGTGAACAACAGTTGGCTCTACGGCCATGTAAAATTTACCCCACCCACTTCCTCTCATTTTGTCCTTTTCAAACAGCCCGCTTCAATAAAATCCATTTTAAATGAAAACAAATATGATAATTTGGTTTTGTGTTATTTATTTCCTATCTATGGTAGTATTTCTTCATACAAAAACTATTTTATGAAAAAAAGGCACCAAATGTGAAATTTATAAAGCTCTAAATATCATCGATATGGTACTTTTTTGTAAATTTTGTAAGGGGAGATAACTCTTTTTATTTTAATAACTCAAAATGTTCAACACTGGCCTTTCAATTTCTTTTCATATTTTGAACTGCCTTAGCATGGGCTTTCATCTGGTAGAATATAACAAAAAGTTTAATACTAGAACTATTTCATTTTCAAACTTTTTTAATTTTTTTCATAAAATAAAAAATCTAATAAAAGCATGCCCTATATAAAGCATATTTTTGATATTCAAGGATCCATATTGTTCAAACCTACAGGGTTTTCCCGGATGCAGGTTTCCTGCATCTTGAACTCAATTCTGTCACCTGGGACCCCTATTTGTCCAACCCCTCGGGTCCCCAGGACCCTCAAATCTTTGATCACATTTTACTTCAAACCCCCAAATTATCCGATTTGTAAATCCTGAGTGCTGATGTGGGGTATGCTAATGTCATCAGATCATGAATCTGCACTGTTTACAAAGGTCAAACAAGTTATTTGTCAACATTGTAAGGCATTTTATACACATCAAATTAATTTGGGACCCCCAAATATGCTGAGGGACTCTCAAAGTGAAAGGTTTGAGGGTCCTTAGGAGTCTCAATTACAAAATGCAAGGGAAAACCCTGAACCTAGTGCCTGCTTTGTCTAAATTTGGTTTCTATATATGAAAATACCACCATAGAAATGAAATTAATAATGAAAACCCAAATTATCATGTTTGTTTTGTTTTGAAATAAATTTTACTGAAGCTTGTACTCTGAATGGGTAAAATTTGAAGAAAGAAAACGTCCAAATTTGACATACCATTTTCAAATCGCTGTAGCTCAAAAAAAAGGACACCACCATATTTTTTTTTCATTTTTTCATTCATCATAAACAGCTCTTCCAAAAAAACAATGTTAGAAAAAAGTTTGATACTTTGAAATATTGGCTTATGACATTGATACACCCTTAAGGCGCATTCTGCCTTACTTTCAGCCTGCTTTAAGCTACCACCTAGCTGCTAGGATTTATAAAATACTTCTTATGATACATGTTAATGCCTGTAAAAATTGGAACTGTTTTTCTTCAGCGGAGGAATAAATTACACTTCTTAAAAGTCGCTTCTATAGGGGAAAGGCTTAAAAGCGACACAAAATCATGCCAAATCATCTATATAGATATATAACAAAAAGTGTCACGGTACGTGAAGTGTTTTACACAGTAGACGTGCAGTAATTTAAAGTGTGACAGGTTCTTTAATCTCATTAGCGAAAGTCTATGTTGTGTGTTCAAATGAAAATGAAGATGTTTTTCATTATTTTTTAAGTGTAAATTCTTTCAGAATCAATAATAGAACTATTTCACGCGACGAGGATGTATCACCCTAAATATTGATATTACAGTAACACCACTCTATTAGGTCCACTAAATTATGTTCATTATTATGTGTTTAAGGCAGGTGACTGCTTAAAGAAAGGTGAATGTTAAACAGACAGTTCCTTTAGGAGCTGTCTGTTTTACGTTCACCTTACTTTAAGCTGTCACCTGGTTCTCACGCAGTCAATTAGCCTTATCTTTAATGGACGTAATAGAGAGGGTTTACTGTATTTTGTATAGGAAAGATGACTTAACGTAAGATGATAACAAAACAATATTTGTTGTCGTGCATTGTTTTATTAACCAAACAAAGCGATTCAAGTTCTATGAATGATATGTTCAATATTTAATTGATATTTTGTGATAGCAAACTCCATAGATAGATAAGTATGTTATATAGATGCTTGTCGTTCTCTGATCACAACATCTTATTCTTACAAACATGCTATTTTGTGTGTCATTTGTTACATAAATACGTCATTCTGTTCATGTCGCCATTATGTATTCCGTATAGGTACCCAGCAAGTATTATATAGGGGAACCATATGGAAAGTTCAACCGAGTAGATTATAAAAGACGGGCCCCATATGGGCTGCCCATGTAAGATTTCTTAATCAATCAAATAAATTCTGATAAAATGATTTTTTTTTTCAGCATTCTGTGTGTATTTGAACATAATTTGATGTCCTTTTGTATATAGGGCCCGTATATATGTCACTTTCATTCAGGTGCTATTTGTTCACACAAAATAGTTTTGTTGATAAATACACCGCAGTATGTTAAAATACTTACATACTGCTGAAAAGGGTTCCTATATAATTGATTTTATTGATTTGGATATTCTATATGGGTCCAAGTTTTAACAGAGTTGAACTTTCGGCTTGTGACCAATATGGGCTGCCTATATAGGTCCCTTGTAGCCACGTTTGCTGGGGCATAGTGTAGGAGCCCTCTGATCTGGGTCTTCACTGTTTGCATAGGACAAGCGTACTATCCACATGTTCATTGTTTGAAAAGGACGCCTATATGCGGGACTAGGGTTCAAAGGGTTAAACAACGGGATACCAGAGTGTAAGAAACTTTCTATTGCTAACTAAAGTGGATAGGGTAAAGGCTAAAAAATGCGCACAAATGAGACAAAAGCAATGTTGTTAAAATGAATTACTACGGCGGAGAAGATTTTATTATTTCCCATTCAAACGCAAACGCATTGCACTGAAATGTAGAAAGGGACAACTTTATGACAATTCTGACTGTTTATATTACATGTAATATATGGCAAACAGTTTGGAGCCTGATCAGACATGGTCCAAGCTCAAGAGCTGCATGAGTTGAGTACACATTTCAAATATAAAATATCTATCACATGAAGTTCCAAAGTTATGGCCAATGTTTAATTCACCCGATTTTACCTCTAAATGACATTGACCTTAGTCAGACATGACCAAAGTTGTACTGAGCTCAAGATTTTCTTGAGGTGAGTACACGTACCAAATATAAAGTCTCTATCGTATGTAGTTTTAAAACTAAGGCCAAGGTTAAAGTTGTGTACAGACAAACAGACTAAAACAACCCCCCCCCCCCCACTCCTACATAGTCGTGCGGGGGCATAAAAACTGTTGCACTCCGAGACTGAAAGGGGTTTTAGCAGCCTCGTATAAATATAAAGTATAAAACCCCAATGGGCTGCCATAGAAAAACTTCAATGACTACAATCTTATATAATGAAAAATTCTGAACTTGAAAAGGACATAATGCGTATAACCCTTTTCGCCTAGCTTGTTTTCAGAGCAAGTCAGGTATTCGCTTATAGCATGCTGAAAGTTATGCAGAAAGCTCCATAGGAGCTTTCTGTTTTACTCTCAGCTGCTTTAAGCTGGTCTCCTGTCAAGAAACAGAAACAGTTTCCCCTGGTTCATGACCAGGAAATGGTAGAAGCATGAAAATGAAGGAAAAGTAAAATGCGGTGTGTTTTAAAGGGGTGTGGTAAAAAAGATCAAAATAAAAAAAAAACTTTTTTTATAGAAACTATTTTATTGCAACTCATAATCAACTTTCTCTAAAACAAGACATGTGAAATCTCTAAATAGTCATTACAAATAGTTATCTTAAACATATGCCAGTTATTGCAGACTAAACAATTGTCAAAAGACAGAAATGGAAGTGTATAGCCATTTGCCATGTGACACTAGCCGTACAATGTATATTTTGCAGTCAATCTGTGTAATCAGTCATTTCACAAAACAACTAATCAATCTGTAAAAAACCCTCTTGTTTCATATAGTCCTTTGATGATACAATTTAAGATGATGTACAATGACATTTTTTTAAAAATTCAAAGAGTTCAAGCACAATACCACATTTATTTCACATCTTATTTCAGTCAATTTGTGAAATGAAATAATGTTTTAGACCTTGAATGCTGTAAATATGAAAGAATGTCATATTTTCATGTGATACCACATGCTTAATTTTGTGCATTAAATATGTTTAAAAACAAATTGATAAATTGAGTGATATCGTAGTGAGAGTGTGATGGTTTATGCATGAACTCTTTGACCTTTTAAAAAATATCATTTTAAATCATCATAAATTGTATCATTAAAGGGCTATATGAAAAAGCCATTTCACAGATTTACTAGTAACATATATATGGTAGTAATAATATACAGTAGAACCTCTCTATTAAGACCATTAAGTTGTGTCAAATATTAATCGTTTAAGACAGGTGACTGCTTAAAGCAATGTGAAAGTGAAACAGAAAGCTCCTAGAGGAGCTTTCTGTATCACTTTCACATTGCTTTAAGCTATCACCTGTCCTTTATACAGACAATAAACCTTCTATTTAGTGGTCGCAATAGAGGGGTACTACTGTATACATAAACAAGACAATATAGAGCCAACAGTTGTGAAAGAATTAAAGCTTATATTTTCAGATGTAGATATATAGAACTCAATACATTTCCATTGCATGTCACCTCTGAGTATCTACTAAACCCTGGTATAAAAGTATCAACAAACTAACATATCAATAATCAGTAACTTGCCAATAGTTCATGATTTTCATTTTAACCCATTACTCCATAAAAAACGCCTTTTTATGCCTTTAAGTTATTCCTCCACTGAAGAAAATAGTTCAAATTCAAACAGTCATGAATCTGCCAAATAAGAAACATATGCTAGCATATGGTAGCTTAAAGCAGGCTTAAAGTAAAGCAGAATGTGCCTTAAGGCACATTCTGCTTTACTTTTAACCTGCTTTAAGTGGTCATCTTTAAGTGGTCATCTCTCTTTGAGACTTAGGAATAGGCTATAGGGTAATGGGTTAATATGTGTACCGTGAAATGTTTGTTTAGCTATAATGAAAGGCGGAAACAGTGAGATACCAATAGACAGGAAATTGCAGAATGCACGAATAAGAAATACAGAAACCACTTAACCCATTAAGCCATACTGACTCATATTGAAGCATTGCGCAATATCCTCATACTGACTCATTTTGACACACTTTAATCCACTAGCTTGTATTGAGATAAGCATTGATAATTGTTTATCGCTTATGAGTTAATGGATTTAAAGGGGGCTCACTAAAGCCACCTAAAGGAGATTTCTACCACTAACCTACAAGACTGTCCCAGTTTGGTTAATCTTTTCTTTACTTAACTTTTCATATGAACTATTCAAGTTTTGAAAAAATGACCAGATTATGGTCAAATTTTAGGTTTTCTTTTAAACATATTGCAGAAAAGTGAAAGTACAACAAACAGTGTAGACCCTAATCAGAGGAAGGAGCCCTCTGATCAGGGTCTACACTGTTGCAAAATGCATATATAGAGAATATTTGGTGACTAGCTTTGAATGAGAAATGTTATCTGGCAAGGCGGATGAACATATCAGGTGAGCCGCAGGCGAACCTGATATTTTCAGAAGCCGAGCCAGATAACATTTCTCATTCAAAGATAGGAACCAAATATTCTATTTATCCTTGTCACAATAGTAAAATAAATAGAGAATGCTTTTTTTGAAAGCTAGAGTTATTTTTGGTCCAGATAAGATTCTCACTAAAGAACTATGTTATTATAGGAAAGCGCGCTATTATATAGATGACGTCAGTGACGTCACATCCTAGTTACGTTGAAAAGAAATAAAAGAACCTTTAAAAATCTAGTGTTTTTCACTCATGAAATATAAAAGGTGGACACTTATAGAAGTATGTCAGCAAGCGACTAGTGGCGCGTACTCTATAACGCTTTGATTGCATCGAATAGTTCGAATAAACGTCGTTACACGTCGGGATTCTGTTGAAAGAGTTTTAGAATACCTTTCCTAACAGCGGGAAAAATAAGCGTCTCGGTGAAAAAAGTAGTTCGGGCTACATGTCATGTGACCACTTGACATAATAACATCGGTCATGTGACCACATAGCATAATAAAGCAAAGTTTATCTGTCACCCCTTTATCCGTCAGGAAAACAGGCACGTGACAGGATAAAATCATATACAGTGGATGCTTCGAACTTGCTTAAATCGACCTAACCAGTATTTCATATGCTTAGTTAGGATAAATCATTTAGTCGACCATGCCCATGTTTCAAACTTAAAACGTGGCTAAGCCATGTTTTAACTTTGAAATATGAGTATGTTCAAACTAGCCCGAGTTCCAGTTTTGACTGTACTTGTTTTCAGCATTCATATCATCAAGAGCTAAACTGACTGTCCATGTAAGTGACAGATAAAAAGCATAACTTGTTTCACAAACATGAAATAGTCATGGCAAGGTTGAATGACATAATAAAAACAATAGATGTTCCAAGCAACACTGTGTCACATGCAATAGAAATTGTGACCACATGTACTTTGTAAATAAGAAAGAGTTCTGACAAATTCTCAAATAGATCACAGAATGTTGTCCTACTCTACAGTATAACCAGGACTCCAGATAGGAGGGAGTTATCCGAACAAATCCAACATTTTCTCACTCATTTAAGTAACAAATCCTATGGTGTTACTACTTATTAGAATCGTCTCAAAGAGACGATTCTAATGAGTAATGACACCAAAGGGATTAATGCAGACATAAAGATTTTAGTTTTTGAGATACTCCCCTTATCTGGAACTCTGTATAACTACACAATCATTATATACATCAGCATTAGGAATGTGTAACAGGAATTCAGCAGTACAATTCAAGGCTCCAGATATGAGGGAATACATTTTAGTCTGTACTAAACCCTATAGTAAGACTACTCATTAGAATTGTCTCTTAAAAACGATTCTAATTAATAGTGACAATGTAGGGTTTGGTGCAAAAATTAGAACTGAAGAAGCAAATTTGAGACTTAGGTATTGATCATTGAACCAAGACTAAAACTTGATGTGCACATCTTCACTTGTAGGTGGTACATCAAAGAAGGTTAAATAAAATTTCTACAGTGGAAAAGACAATATTATTTCCAGTTTATGGCAAACAGTGCACATCTTCACTTGTAGGTGGTACATCAAAGAAGGTTAAATCAAATTTCTACAGTGGAAAAGACAACATTATTTCCAGTTTATGGCAAACAGTGCAAATGTGATGCATTAAAATGTAGAAAATGACATTCTTACAATTTAACTTTTTCAAAAAAGTTATAACAATATATTGTGATACACATAGTTTTGTTTGAAATGGAAAGAACAAAGTTCCCCCACTGTAACTCTGTTTATAGTTACAGTCCCAGTTCCACACACATTTGTGTTGTACTTTATACATTTTGTGATCCAAATGTATCCATCAGGTTACAGTGACCAATAAAACAAGTGTACATGTGTAAACAATTAACAATGTTTAACATAAAAGTTAAAAGCCTCTTAATAAATAATCTTTCCAAAATATATTAACATTAACATCAATAAATGATATGTGCAAAGTAAGTGTATTTTATATAAAACAGTCAAGAAACAAAAGTCTTGACTAAATCACAGATTTTGTTCATGAGTAATTATTACATCTGTACAACAAATCAACAGTCTCCATGGTAACACAATTCAAAGAAAGTAAAACTTTGAATATTTCAACAAAGCATATTACAGTAAAGTTGCTTTGTTAACTATCTCCTCTAACCCTTTCCCCCATAACCTGTATCTAGTTTTGAAGACATGTGACCACTTAAAGCAGGTTGAAAGTAAAGCAGAATGTGCCTTCAGTCTGCTTTAAGCAACCATCAGCTAGAATAAAGAAAATATTTTGTATGGTACATATTCATGATTGTAAAAATTGGATCCTTTTCCTTTAGCGGAGGAATAGCTGAAAGGCATAAAAAGGTGTATTTATGGGATAATGGGTGAAAGCGAAACCTTTCCATGCCTTTACCTTATATATAGAGGAAAGGATTAGTTTGACAAATAAAATAACTTGATGTAATAAGTGGACGGAATGTGTCAATGCTTCCTTTCTTTGTTTATATATACAATTTACATATATCACATGCAAAAATAACAGAGTAAGTCACAAACATATTCAATAAGAAGATACCACAATGTGCCATAAGAAAAAAGTGTTCTTGGATACTGAAAACAGTAAAACCCATACCTGTGGTGTTTGAATTGACAATTAAAGTATGCATATTTACCGTTTCAACCCTTAACCCTTTAACCCATAGCCTGTTTCTAGTAGTTAAGATATGTGACCTATTAAAGCAGGTTGAAAGTAAAGCAGAATGTGCCCTAGGGCACATTCTGCTTTACTTTCAGCCTACTTTAAGTTACTAACTGCTAGTATATAGAAAATATTTCTTATAGCACATATTCATGACAGTATAAAATGGAACTAATTTCTTTGGCGTTAGAATAAAATGAATGCGCGAAAAGTCGCTTCTATAAGGGAAAGGGTTAATATTTGTTGTAAATCTGTACAATCATTTTATGCCTTTCTAGTATTAACATTTTGAATCAGTCTACTGATGCAATTTTTGGTACAAAGACAAATATCAAACAGTGCAGACCCTGGTCAGAGAGTTCTTATAAAATCCCTCTGATATATGTCTACATTGTTTGCAAATGTTATCAGTGATATCTTCAGAAAGATGAGGAGTTTACGCCTCTTACATGTGGCAGAAATGATCATATGCAGTGATTTCAATACAGCACAAATCTAATTGTACAATTTATAATATCCAAGGGTACCTTTTCCTTAAAACACATTGAAAAAAGTACATTGTTTTTTGTTTATTGGATTTCATAAAATGTATGAAGTAATCTTTCTTCAACAACTTTAACAATCCCATCACTCTTGTAAATAATCAAAGGTATGATGCAAGCTGAATAGTTTCATAACACAGATATGTAAAATATACAAAAGGCACAAATTTGTAAAGTAAAATATTTCATATACAAAAGTATTAAATATAAATGTTTCATAGAGTGAAAATGTAAATTAATATCAATTTTACTCATGATATCCTGTTTGTATTAACTCATTGAGCCCTAGTGATGTATATATGCGTCCTTTACCAAACGTGTACCTGTGAAGTGTACACTTGTCCTATGCAAACAGTGAGGTCCCTGATCAGAGGGCTCCTGCAGGAGCCCTCTGATCAGGGTCTTCACTGTTTATCATTTTGTAATATATTATAAAAAAAACAACCCTAACTAGTTGAAAATGGACCAGCCTTTATTGCAAACTGGAATTGTCCATTGGAAGTTTCAGGGGATAATGAGTAAAGGAATGCAAAATGACTATTCTCATTATAGACTATTGACATTTTAGACAGAGTAGCCCAAAGTGAAATATTGCATTTGATAAGCAGCATTTGGTTAAAGTTTACACTGATGATTCTAAGAGCTGTTTAATCCTTTCAATTTGTGCTTTTATAGTGTTTTAAGACATGTAATTACTAAAAGCTGGTTAAATATAAAGCAGAAAGCTCCTACAGAAGCTTTCTGATTTATTTTCAGTCTGCTTTAAGCAAACCATCTGTCAGAATATGGTAAAAGTTTCTGACAGCTCATTAACAGGGCAGGGTAGTATACTGAAAAGATATATATATGAGGAAAGGGTAAAATCATGAAAGTCTTCACTATGATGGTAAGGGTGAAGTCTTGATCAAGTAATGACATAACTTAATATCAGGTAAAGATATGGCTGCCCTATTTGACGATTTCAAAGCAATATGAGATAAACATGATTTAAAAGCAAAACCAAAAGTTAATCTAGAGTTTCAGTTGTAAAATTTATGTATATTGCAATGACAGACTATGATTTTGTTCCTTTTTAAAAAACTTAAATTTGGGGGCACATTGGAATACAGAATACAGTAGAACATCTCTATTACTACCAATTAATTGTGGTAATTATTAGGGTGTTTACGATAGGTGACCGCTTAAAGCAGGGTGACAGTGAAACAGAAAGCTCCTTAAGGAGCTTTCTGTTTCACTGTCACCTTGCTTTAAGCTGTCACCTGTCTATGTTACAATCAATTAGCCTTGGTTTAAGTGGTCGTAATAGCGAGGTTTTACTGTAATATTAAAATGAATATACAGTAAAACCTCGCTATAACGACCACTAAAACGAAGGCTAATTGATTGTATAATAGAGAGGTGACAGCTTAAAGCAAGATGACAGTGAAACAGAAAGCTCCTAAAGGAGCTTTCTGTTTCACTGTCACCTTGCTTTAAGCGGTCACCTATTGTAAACACCCTAATAACTAACAAAATTTAGTGGTTGTAATAGAGAGGTTTTACTGTATATCACATATTGATATGGTTGTATACATTGAAAGGCAATACAGTGTGCAGCTGCCAAAGCAAAATTTATTTGAATCTCATTTTCTTGAGGATAAATATTTAAATAATTTATGTCGCTTGAGCAGTAAAAACCTTATATTTTGACCATTCACAAGAGATGTTTTCCTTAAGTTCTAATGACTGGTGACTATTTACAGTTAGTGGCCCAACTATTTTGCTCTTTTATTTGTATGCTATTAATGCATTCAACCCAAACAGTTTTAATGGAAAATTATAATTTCAAGTTAATTTAAGTCCATTTTGACTATTAAGGATTGTTTTTAACAATTTATTTCAAAATGACAAATAGTGCAAAAATCTGATCAGAGGGCTCTTTTAGGAGCCCTCTGATCAGGGTCTACACTGTTTGCATTGGGCAGGTGTACTTTTCTCAGGTACACTGTTTGTAAATGACAAGTATATCAGTCACTAGGGTTGAATGTGTTAAAACTTTGGAATATTTCACCTATTCTCCAATGTACAAATATAATGCAATAAAAATTTTAAACATCAAGATAGGCATAGCTACAGCTGACAGGTTAACAACCTGATGGACTGCTCTGAAAAATGTGACAATGTGTTCCCATAAAAATCTCGTAAGAACATTTATAAGAATGTGAGAAATAAAGTATTATCAAAATATCACAGATCATTACAATTATATTCACATTATGTAGTCAAACCTGTATATGAATCAGTCAATACAAATACATGGAGATCTCTAAGATACGTGGCTACTTAACCATTTTTCTTCCCAGAGGCATGTTATAGTGCAGTAGCCTAGTCCTTCATAAATGTCCCAAAACCTAAACTCACGTGTTTAATCCATTACTCGTTAGGTACAGATTTTTACGCAAAAAGTAAGAAATTAGCTCCAATTTATAGTCATGAATATATATCACAAGATATTTTCTACATTCTAGCAGATGGTAGCTTAAAGCAGAATTAAAGTAAAGCAGAATGCCCCTTCAGGCACATTTTGCTTTATTTTCAAACCTACTTATCTTCAATACTAGAATCAGGCTATGGAGTAATGGCTATGGGTTAATGAAGAATGCACAGAAAGTGTTTTGCTTTCATTCTGCTTGAAGCAATGTTGTCCATAAAATATATACACTGGTGGCAATAAGGTAAATGTTAAAGAATAACAAGGGTAAAGCAGATGGCTCCTAAAGTATGTTTCTGCTTTACTTTCATTATTTATCAATCTGTAAGCCATCTTAAAATAGCTGTCCATGACTTTATATTGATTGGTTCTCCGCCACAGGTTTGACTAGACGAAGGAAATTTGGAATGTACAATAAGTGGGTTACAATATCAATTCTTGGCACTTAACATCAACATATCATTACAAACGCTGTAAAAATAATGACCCACAAAACAGGATCTAACACGTAAAAACAATATCAAAGAAGATTATCAAAATGTCCCTCATTACAGATGTCAAGTTTGACTTAACCCATTATCCCATAGCCTGTGTTCTAGTATTGAAGATAGGTGGCCACTTAAAGCAGATTAAAAGAAAAGCAGAATGTGCCTTAAGGCACATTCTGCTTTACTTTCAACCTGCTTAAAGCTACCATCTTCTAGAAAATAGAAATTATTTCTTATGATATATATTCATTACTGTATAAATTAGAACTATTTTGTTCAGTGGAGAAATAAATTAAAGGCGTTAAAGGCATATTTATGGGGTAATGGGTTAAATAAAAGATAAAATTAAAAATTTATAATAAGTGTTGAACACAGTCCAAATGCAATAGAGTAAGTTTAACTCTTTCCTCCCTGAAACTTTAAATGGACATTTCCGGTTTCCATTTTAGTCTAGTCCATTACTGACTTTTAAGGGTTGGTTTTGCCTTTGTTCAGCAATATGACAAACAGAGAAGACGCTGATCAGAGGGCCCCTTTCGGAGCACTCTGATCTGGGTCTTCACTGTTTGCACAGGACAAGTGTACTATTCACATGTACACTGTTTGAAAAGGAGGCCAATATGCGGGACTAGGGTTTAAAGGGTTAAATCAACATCTCTAGTAAATTGGGAGCATAGAGTCTGAAAATTATGATTGCAAGTATGCAGAGAATCAGAGCATTATGTTTTTGTTTAATATGTATTAACTCATTTATCCCTGACATTTCAAATGGATAATTCAAGTTTCCAGTTGCCTTTTTGTTTTTTATGTATATTGGGTAGATTGTATTAATATATTGTAAAATGACAAACAGTGGATATCCTAATCAGAGGGCTCCTGCAGGAGCCCTCTGATCAGGGTATACACTGTATGCATAGGACATGTATACTCTACTCAGGTACACTGTTTGTTAATAAGAAATATATAAGTCCCTAAGGTTGAGTGTAATAATGACAGTCACTGCATGGTGTGAGACTAGTCATTATTTAATCTTTAATGTTGAAATTCTACATACAGTCGAAACTCGATACTACAAACTCGCTTAAATTGATCTTTACAGTATTTGTAAGTTTAATTTTGATAAGTCGATCTCCTTTAAGTCGAACATACCTGTATTTCAAAGTTAAAACGTGGCTAAGCCACGTTTAACTTTGAAATATGGGTATGTTCGAAGTAACGCGAGTTCGTAGAATTGAGTTTTTACTGTAAATTAAAAACTTAGAAAAAGCTTATGGCTGCTAAAATACTATCTATGATAAGAAGATAGTGATTAGATCTACTTATATCACATTATCTAAGAAAAGAAAGGTATATGTTAGATCCCATGTTCAAAATGTCTAAGTCATCATCATCAAATATAACAAGAGGGCCATGGCCCTAAATTCGCTCACCTGAGGACATTGAAGTTTGTACCTAAGTTGACTGGGCAAGACAACATTTTAATATAACTATAAATGGAGTTATCTTCCAGACAAGAAAACATGACAAAAGTGAATTTTGTTGCCAAGCTTATGACCCTTATCCATGACACATCCTCTTATCAAGCTATTTCCATTTCCAATAAATGATAATTATTTCACTAGCGTCAGCAGAACTGGAATTATTTTCCTGACAATAAAATATGACAAAGGGGAAAAACTAAATATTGCTGCCCTTGTGCATGGCATTTTCTCTCATCAGTTTCTTTCCATACATAAAATTTCATTACAATAGCATCAGTAGAACTGAAGTTGTCTTCTTGACAAGAAAATATCACAAAGGGAAATAACTAAAAAAACAATGATGTCAGAGTTATGGCCTTTGCAAATGGCACTTCCTCTCATCAGGCTCTTTCCAAATAGGCAATTTCATTTTACCCATTACCCCATAGCATGTTTCTAATTTTGAAAATAGGTGGCCACCTAAAGCAGGTTGAAAGTAAAGCAGAATGTGTCTTAACCCTTAGCCTGCCACTCACGACTATAGCTTTATATGCAAACAGCTTGGATCCGGATTAGACGCCGAGTAACTCGGCGTCTCATGCGGATCCAAGCTGTTTGACACTCGGACAACATTTTCAGCAATTTTGAGCAACTTTGAAGCACTTTGAAACTTGAAGCAGACGAGAAATATAGCAGACGACAATTTATTTGGCGGGCTAAGGGTTAATGCACACTTTGCTTTACTTTTGCATCTTACATTTTCATGACTGTTTAAAGTGGAATTATTGAAAAGACATACAGATAACTCTGACAAAACCAATATTAAACATATGTATAAATATGGCATAAGACATAATTACATAACTGTCAGTGGATCACTTCCAGATCCTGTTTCTCTAAGTATGAATCAGACTGAACCATATCTAAACTTTAGCAGACAACATGTTCAGCTGATCATGACCAGTTCTGTGATACTCACTACCAGTTCAGAGTTGCATAATATTTGACCTCAGTGGCTAGAACTCTTGGGCTTACCCTTACCAGACTGAAATGATGTCTGCTTAAAACCTACTGTATGTGAAAAGTGTACAAAAAAACAATTTAGAAAATGTTAAGTTGGTAAATGAGTGGCAAATAGGTTGGATCCAGATTAGATGTAGCATTATGATTATGTTGCATCTGATCTGGATCCAAAATGTTTGCAAATATTGGCTATTTGCCCATAGTATATTAAGGGTAACTCAGGTAAATACAGTTCTGCCTAAATCAAAAATACTGTAAAACCTGCCTAGAGCAGCACTTAAACTGTGCAGGGTGGTGTCAAATGTGACCCTAGGGATTTCATTTTAACAAACTATAGAGGGATCCAGCAGGAGATTCTACTGTACAAATATCAAAGCTTAGGGCCTAGTAGTTTTGGGCAAGAAGATTTTTTAAAGATTTTTGCTTTTTTGCTTTTTCAAGCAGAGTTTGTGCTTTTTTTCCTTTTTTTTGAACAACTTCTGTAGAGAAGCATCCAAGGAACATCATGAGCAGTTTGAACTCTCCCTACAATCGGCGGGTTTCAGAGGAGATGTCGTTTGAAGTAAAAGTGAATAGACAGACGTACTATGGACGGTGAGCGGTCACAATAGCTCACCTTGAGCCTTTGGCTCAGGTGAGCTAAAAATACGTCATTTAACATACAATTTACAAAAATTCTGTCAACAGTGTAAATGTAAACTATCTATAAACAAACAAGACCTAGTTAACACTCTACACTGACTGGCTCGAGTCCGAAACATTTGTGACATTAAAACTAAATTTTCCACTCTAACAATTATTTACAATTAACAAACACTTGATAATCTATCACTCATTTAGGAGGCAAGAAATAATCTTAAATCAGGTGACTGCTTAATACAGGACCAAAACTAATGCCAAAGTTTTTTATCCTGCATTTAGCAACCACCTGTATCAAAGACTGCCTACTAGTTTTCTACCAAGTGATTGCTTAATACTAATAAGACAGATAGTAATACAATAAATAACAGCATCAAGCTATGTTCCCAATAAATTAACACATTCACCCCTGAAACTATGAATGGAACATTCCAGTTCCAAATTAAGTTGTGTCCATTTACTGACTATTTAGGGTTGATTTTTAAAATAAATTTCAAAATGTAAACGGTCAAAAAGATGGTTTGCTACTTGCAGAAACTCCGGCAGAGGTATGGTATTTCAAAATGACAAACATTGTAGGCCCAGATCAGAGGGCTCCTGCAGGAGCCCTCTGATCTGGGTTTACAGTGTTTGCTTAAGGCAATTTAACGTTTTACAAATACACTGTTTGTATATCATGAATATACTTGTTGCTAGGGTTACTAGATAATTCTATTTCATCACTTAGCAACCATTTGCTAGTCACTCTCACTGTCATATCTACCCTTGCTTCTCTTCTGCTTTCTTTTCTTCTTCTTCTTTTCCAGCTTTGAGGAAAACCTTCTTGTGCTGGCTCCGTCATCAGTTTCAGACAAGTCTGTATCATACCTAGCCATTCGCTCCCTTGAACTCCTCTTATGCAGATTCCTAAAATCCTCCTCAGTGTCATCCCGTACCAACCGTTTCGGTGTCCAGTTCTTAGAAGACCTCGGAGTAGTATTTGGTGATAATTCCGTTGTAGGCCTCTTTGGAGTGACTCTCGATGTGGGCGTGGCATTATCAGTCCCAGAATCTTCTTGAAAGTAATGAACAAATTTGTCCACTGTCTCCTTTCTCTTTGGCTTTGTTGGACTTTCAACTTCCTCATGGATAATCTTGCTACCTGGTTCAGGTTTGTCCTCTTGTCCTGGTATGTTAAAACTGATATTCATATTGTTGATTTTCTTCTCAACCAGGGGCACTGGTTCATCCAGTGGTGCCCAAGCGCTTGTTATTTTTGGTATTTCTTCTTGATCGTCAATCAGTTCTGTTTTATCATCGGACTTTCTCTTGTGTTTTTTGTGTTTCTTGTGCTTCTTTCTCTTCCTACCTTCCTCCTCCTCTAATTTCTCCTCCTCTTTCTCTTCAACAATACCAAGCTGAAATCAAAACAGAATTCAGAAATTACAACCAGTTCTGTAATAGGGCTCCAGATAAAAGGAAGTAAACTGAAAGAAAAAAAAAATCTCACTCATATCAGCACATAATCCTTAAGTGTTACTACTCATTAGAATTGTCTCTTCGAGGCGATTCTAATCAGTAGTCTCACCATAAGGTTTAATGCAGAAATAAGATATAAGTTTTTGAAATACGAATCCCTTATCTGGAGCCCTGTGTATGTTTCTATTATTGACCATTTCCTCTATAGCTCTATGGCTACAGAGGAAATGTGAAGGAAAAAAAACCTTAGTTTAAGAGAAAGACTTGGACATTAAAGCAAATCGAATAATGTATCTTTAATTCATAAACTGTTATTTCTATTTTCATTACATACTAGCAAAGTATAAAACAAAACAAAATTTTGTACTAAACTGATGTAATTGTTGCAGTTATTGAGTAAGATGTCTGAAGATAACCTTTATAAATGAATTTAATTCTTACATCAATATGTAATTCTTGTGGGTAATTAGGTTTCCTTGTGGATCTTTTTAGTTATCAAAATATGAACCAGTCTACTTGAAATTCTGGGCAGCTTTATAAATTCTGCTCTAAATAGCAAACAGTGTAGCTCTAAATAGCAAACAGTGTAGACCCAGATCAGAGGGCTCCTATAGGAGCCCTCTGATCTGGGTCTATACTGTTTGCAAATGTAGTGATTATATTTTAATATATTTCCATGGTGTTGAAAGAGTTAAAATATAATATGATAAGGAAACTTTGATAATTGGTACACATGCCCATATCAGTTATTTAAATATGCATATACCAACCCAATATCTGACCTTAAATTTCAACTGAGAATCATATAAAGAACAAGCTGAAGTATTTGACCCAGAAATTTAACAATTTAGCTTTAAAAAGGACTAAATGATAATGGTTAAAACAGTTGTAAAATATTTTCCTCAATTGACTTCTGCAAATACCTGCTGCCTACCCCAGTTCCTGGGACACCTGCTGCAGTTGAAAATTAAGCTCAGGATCAAGACAAGTCAAGTAAAGTCAAATAGTTTGGACCCAGACCAGATGCCAAGTAAATTGGCAGCTGATCATAATCCTAACTGTTTGACACTTCAGGGTGTACTAATATCGCTAAATCTATTAGAGATTTTCGGCTTAAACATTTGTGTAGAAACTGAGTTATACAAGAATAAGATTGAGAGTAAATTATTTTGAGACAACCTGAATAATAAATCCCAGTATAAAATTTCATGGAAAATATTGAAAATACATAGTAATGTTTAAGAAAATTTGTTACAATATATACAGTCAAACTTTGATATCTCGAACTCGGTTAAATCAAACATACCCTTATTTCGAAGTTAAAATGTGGCTGAGCCACGTTTTGACTTTATAATGTGGGAATGTTCGACTTAACCAAGCAGTTCATGTATCTAACTATCGGATATTTTGAGTTAAGCGAGTTCGAGATATCGAAGTTCGACTGTATTCAACACTGTAGATAGAAAAGGTAAAATACAAAGGTACAATAGGTGTTGGGAGGAGCATTTGTCACTTGCAGCAATACTGAAGTTTTACAAGACAAGTATCAAACAGTTTGCATTCAGATCAGGCCTCCATTTCGTGGAACCGTGATCTGTATCAAAACTGTTTGCAAGGAACATAATCAGACCCCTTCATTGTTTTGAAAAATGAAAGCATGTTCAGACAGATTCAGAATCCAAGTTTCAAACAGTTTGGATCAAGATCAAGTCTGCAAAAAATGTTTGTGAGGCTTGATCTTGATAAAAGCTGTTTGCAATGATATCGGAACATGTAACCCAACTGTACTGGGCTGACAGACAGACCTACAATAGTGAGGTCACTGCTACATCTATGTGCCTTTCTGCAATGCAGATAACAAAGTAAAGTGGAGAAAACATTATTCTTTCCTGTTTAAATGAATCGAAACACATGTCAATAAAATGTAGAAAATGATAGCTTCTAGAACGTATTTACAATTCGTGTGACAGAACTACCTGGCATCTGATCTGGCTCCAAACTGTTTGCAATTGAAATAATTGTTTTAGCATAAAGGCAGCAATGGGAAAGAATAACATATCCACTGTAAATAATATCATTTGACCCCAAAAAAACTTCTAATAGAATAAAAGATGCATTACATAAAAAAAGTTTGCAATAAGAAGTAAAAACCAATAAAAAAGTGTGTCTAAAAGTAAATTATGATTTTAAAAATATAGTTTTGAATAAGCAAAGTTTATTGCAGAAAAAAGAAAAAGAATATTAATACACAAATAGTAGTTATGATTATCTACTGGAAAGAGAAGAATTGCCGATTTGTTATAATTGTGCTGCTGATTTTTTTTTCTGGAGATGTCAATGACAGTCACATTTCATTGTCAATTAGCCCATTACTCCATAGATATGCATTTTTACACATTAAGCTTATTCCTCCATAGGTCCAAATGGTTTTCATGAAAATGTAGCTTAATAAATATTTTCCATATCCTAGCAGACGGTAGTTTAAAGCAGGCTTAAATTAAAGCAGAATGTGCCTTAACCCATTACCCCCTAAAAACGCCTTTTTACACCATGGTTTAATTCTCAACTGAAGAAAATAATTCAATTTTTTACAGTCATGACCATGTTTTATAAGAAATTATTTCTATATTCTAGAAGATTGTAGCTTAAAGCAGGTTGAAAGTAAAGCAGAATGCGCCTTAAGGCGCATTCTGCTTTACATTCAACCTGCTTTAAGTGGTCACATATCTTCAATACTAGAAACAGGCTATGGGGTAATGGGTTAAGGCACATTATGCTTTAATTTCAATCTGCTTTAAGTGATCACCTGTCTTCTAAACTAGAAACAGGCTATGGAATAAAAGGTTAATATTTTTTACCATTCACATATCTTCAACAGAAAAAGTATTTCCCTTGCTTTCAAAGTTCATAAGTGATTGAAAGAGCTAATAAATCCATCATTGTTTAGAATGTAGTAAAGCTTCAGTTAAGAGACCATTTATTGTGAAGGAGACCATAAAGGTGCTTGATTTTAAGAATTTCATGTTTATTCATGTCTCTATTAACTAAACAATATTGCATCCATGCAAAAATAGCAGAATTTGAATTGTAGACACATATTGCTGACCAATACCGATTCAATGTGTGCAGTTATACCTTACTACAGTGTTCCCTCTCTACAACAACTCCCTCCTAAAAATGACATTCACCGTTGTTCCAACGAAAATTATCTTTTATGCTTGCACTGATGCGTCATCATCTACCTAAAATTGTTGTCTGCTGGTTTTCTTACATAAACAACATTTTGACAGAAAAAAAAACATAATGACAAATGACAAACAGCTTGAATCCAGATCAGATGCCGCGTAGTGCGGCGTCTGATCTGGTTTCAAACTGTTTGCAAATATTAACCACGTTCCCTCACTAAAACGACTCCCTCCAAACAACGCACATAATTGTTGTCTACCATTGGGTGTCGCTGTAGAGAGAGAGCACTGTACTCCCATCATTCACAATGTACCATATTAGCATTATCTAACCCCAACCATTTATTGTCAGTAATTATCTAAATATATCTACTGGTTTATAATAAACAGTCACACCTATGTTCAGTCACCATTCAATGAATAAGTTTGGATATCGTTTCAATAGATACACCTTTTTACACCTTTTATTCATTCCTCCACAGAAGAAAATAGTTCAGCTTTATACAGTCATGAATATGAAACATATGAAATAATAGTTCCTATATCTAAACAGGTGGTAGCTTAAAGCAGACTGAAAGTAAAGCAGAATGCTCCTTAAGGAGCATTCTGCTTTACTTTTAGACTGCTTAAAGCAGCCATCTGTCCTCAATACTGAGAACAGGCTATGGAGAGAAAGAATAATGGTAGCTGCTTAACCCTTTCCCACATAGCATATCTCTAGTATTGAATATAGGTGTCCACTTAAAACAGGTTGAAAGTAAAGCAGAATGCGCTTTAAGCGCATTCTGCTTTACTTTCAGCCTGCTTTAAGCTATCACCTGCTAGAATATAGAAACTATTTTGTATTATACACATTTATGAATGTATAAATTGGAACTATTTTCTTCAGGGCAAGAATAAACTGAATGCGCTAAAAGGCGCTTCTATGGGGGAAAGGGTTAATGCAAGTCAAAACTGGTGCAAAACAGCTTCCATTGAACATTTTTGTTTTCGTTTTAGTTCTGCACCAAGACACTGCTTTTCATAATAACTATCCATGCATATTCTTATGAATGATGATTTGACACAAGTATGTACATAAATGTTTAAAGTGTCACAGGTGTAACCACTACAAATGTTCACCACAAACACAGCTACAAGATATTCCCAGGTCAGCCCAAAGACGTATTAGTCATCTATATTACCAGAACATCTATATTGACAGACAAACAAACATTTTGTCAGTTGATTAAATATATTCCCATACAGTGACAAAGCTTCAAAGGAGGATGCATACAAATTCAGAGGATGTCAAGTTTAAATATGTACCCAATAAATACAGGACGTTAAGCTATTACAACCACTAAAAGAAACTTTTGTTTTCGGCATGTAGGGCAGGTAGTTGATTAAAGCAAGATGAAAGCAAAGCTTTACTTTCATCTCCCTTTTAACTCTTTGAACCCTAGCCACGCATATATGTGTCATTTGCAATCAGCATACCTGTGAGGAGTACACTTGTCCTATGCAAACAGTGTAAACCCTGATCAGAGGGCTCCTTAAGGAGCCTTAAGGAGCCCTCTGATCAGGGTCTACACTGTTTGTCATTTTGACTTATATTGTAAAAATCAATCCTAAAAAGTCAAAATTGACTAGACAAAATTGAAAACTAGAATTGTCCATTTAAGGTTTCAGGAAGGAAAGAGTTAAGCTACCACCTGTGTTTCTCTCTATCAGTTGAGTGTTTGTTGTAACAGTGGTTGTAAAAGCAGGACAAGGGTCGTCTGCAAGACTGTATTATAGATCTATACCTTTATTACAGTCATGTCGGCAACTCTCCATGCATGTTCCAAATAAGGCATATCGTATATCTTGGGAAATTCAGTGTTGTGAAGGCATTGTGTACAACATTGTACAATCAGCAGGTCACACAGAAGTGCATGTTTACATGATGTGTCAATACATCTTTTATGGCATGGGATTTGGTGGGATTTGGCATGGTTTATGATGTGTGTCCATGATCGCATGACTGATGCCAATACCTTTCCATACAAATATTGTTATAAAGTTTTAATTATTTAAATTGCATCACTTAATTCCAAAAAAGGTGATGGTTCATGAATTAAATTATAGTTTTCTAATGCTAGTGAAATGTTCTTTAAACTACATGCCAAGTAATGAGTAACTTAATCTAGATTCAAAGTCTAACATTTGTATCAATGATTCTCTGGAGATAATGATGGTATTAAACATGAAAGATGTTCAAAAGAACACACAGGTAACCTGTACAATAATTGTAATGATTTCACCATCCAAAGATATCCATAAAAATATTAACCTTATCTACCATTTATCCTAACAAACAGAAAGAATTGGAAACTGAAAACTTGAAAATCATGCAAGAAACAAATGCATGGAAAACCCCAGTGCAACAAATCATTGAAATCAAAACCCACGTTCTACAGCTAACATTCATGATTCTAAAATGCAGGAGTAAGTTGACTGATGGTAGAAGAATATGGGTCACATTGTGAGGAAAAGGGCCCTCAGATATTGCAAACACTGTAAACAATGATAATAAATTATTAAAATTGTGTTTAGCTTTTCCTTCAATAATCAGTGCAATCCCCTTTTTTCCAACTGAGTCCAGCACAGTATGGGTACTAATAAGTGTGAGTAAGGTGGCTGCTTTGATATTAGCATGTCTCAATATAAGAGGGAGTAAATGTGAACAAATACAACATTTACTCACTGGTTTCAGCACCAAACCCTGTGGTGTTACGACTTATTAGAATCATCTAAAAAAATATTCTAATGAGTAGTGACACCACAAGGTTTAATGCAGAGATAAATATTTCAGTTTTTGAAATGCTCCCCTTATCTGGAGCTCTGACAATATGAAAGGCAAGCAAAAGTTTCTGTATGAACTTTCTGCTTTACTCTCATTATGCTTTAAGCTACCACCTGAACTTTACACCATCATTGAATTCCATATATCTAGACAGAAAAGAGGTATTCTAAGGCACTAATACAGAGAAAGAGGGCAAAGGCAGGGCTCCAGATAAGAGGGAGTAAACTGAACAAATCCAACATTTTCTCACTTATTTCAGCACCAAATCCCAAGGTGTTACTACTCATTAGAATCGTCTCTGCAAGACGATTCTAATGAGTAGTGGCACCATAGGGTTTAATGCAGAAGTATAGTTTTAGTTTTTTAAATACTCCCCTATCTGGAGCTCTGGTAAAGGTGTCCTTAAGGATTTATGTGAGTAAAGGGTTAATAGTTTGTCATATCTTTAGGCCCTTTTTCTTGCAGGCAACCCCGGATGATAATACAATGTTGAATGATATTGATAGGAGGAGAAGCAGAACCACCAGGGCTAAAACAATTCAAACCACACCTGACTATTGCTTGGTTCTCTGTGACCATGCAGAACCTGTAATAATAGTTGTATTGTATGGTACATGTATATAAATGAAGATGTCATGCCATATCAAAGGATTGTAAAGCTTGTATACAAATGTCATTCAAAAGAATATTAAAATGTAGCCTTGTACATTTATATAAAGGTCAGGGCTGCTATTTCTCCAGATTTTTCCAAAATCTTCGGATTTTTTTCTTAGCAGATTGTAGCTTAAAGCAGGCTGAAAGTGAAGCAGAATGTGCCTTAAGGCACATTCTGCTTTACTTTCAACCTGCTTTAAGTAATCACACTTGAAAAATAGAAAAAAATTGATAAACTTATGGCAGCCCTGAAAGGTAGCAGCTTAATGCAAGACAAAAGGAATACAGAAAGAAAGCTCCTATAGGAGCTTTCTGCATTCCTTTTGTTCTGCATTAAGGAGTTATCAGTCTTTAGAGATTGCTATGCTTCTTTATCAAGTAGCCACTGAGCACATGTTTTACAAATATATTAGTGCCAAATGTTTGATTGTCCAGTTTTTTTAGGCTGTAAATCTTCCTGTTTTGAAAATAACACCTATGGTTAAACAATAGCCAATTGCTGTTACACAAACCAATGGCATGCAGTGACTGATAGAATTGAAAGCAAAAACATAAACCATTTTCATACCATGATGAAATTAAATACATGAAGTGTAAAAATAATTACGTGAATTACAGACTATCCAAGTGTTTGATATTGATT
Organism: Gari tellinella; assembly: GCA_922989275.2. Taxonomy (NCBI): domain Eukaryota; kingdom Metazoa; phylum Mollusca; class Bivalvia; order Cardiida; family Psammobiidae; genus Gari; species Gari tellinella. The sequence goes on from OV277866.1 coordinate 72,817,989, forward strand.
ATGCTGATGAAAATAATGAAAATGAAAATGATGACTTTCATGATTGAGAATATACCCCAAGCAACGAAACCATGATTTAGACAAATTTTTAGTTAATGTGCTTTTTCTCAAACTTCTTTCACCAGTAAAACCTCGCTTAATACAACAGTCAAAAGTTCTATTGCTCTTTAAGACAGGTGGCACCTTCATGCATGAAAAAAGTAATGAAGAAAGTTGCATCACTTTTACTCTGCATTAAACAGCCACTTGCTTTTCAAGATTCACATTCTTTCTAACTGAATATTCACATTCTTTTTAACCCATTACCCCATAAATACGCCTCTTTACGCCCCTAATATATTACACTTCTAAAATAAATAGTTATACTTTATACAATTGTAAATAAGTTTTATCAGAAATATTTTCAGTATCCTAGCACATGATAGCTTAAAGCAGGTTGAAAGAAAAGCAGAATGCGCCTTAGGGCACATTCTGCTTTACTTTCAACCTGCTTTAAGTGGTCACTTATCTTCAATACTAGACACAGGCTATGGGGTAATGGGTTTACTTGTTGATCAAAGAGAAGCTGTAAATTGTTTGTAAGCTAGAAGCAATACCCTTATACTGATTAATGACTCAAGTCTTACAGCTTGAGTTCGTGCTTTGTCACTGAATGGACCTACAGAGAGGAATCCAGAGATCCATGGTGGTTATTCGGGTTAGACAGTCTGCAACACCACACTGCAGCTTGTAAAAATAGACTAAATTAACCTTTTTCATAACGCCTTCTTGAAGACCAAGTCTTATTACCCTTTGGACCGGTGGCCATCTCGCCTTCTCCTGTCCATCTACTGGTGTTGTGAGATTTGGGTCGATTGTTTCTATACCATACATATGGCTTGGTTGCTGATCGGCGATAACTTCATCTTCAATCAGTTTTGTCAAATCATCCACCCTAAAAAAGCATAGAAGAGATATTTAGTTATTGACACTTGTTTAAAAGCCTGCTTTAAACCATTACCCCATAGTCTATTTCTAGTTTAGAAAATAGGTGAAAACTTAAAATAGGTTGAAAGTAAAGCAGAATGCGCCTTGAGGCGCATTCTCCTTTACTTTCAACCTGCTTTAAGCTAGCATCTGCTTAATATAGAACTTTTTTTATCAAACATATTTATGACTGAATATGTTGCAACTATTTTCTTCAATGGAGGTATAAAATAAAGTGTAAAAAAGCCGTATTTATGGGGTAATGGGTTAAGCAACCATCTGTTTTCGATACTGGAAACGAGCTATGGGGGGTTAAAAGAAGAAGAAAAGTTTTTCAGAAATCTTTTATTTCAGCTTTCTGCATTACTAAGTTTATAAACACTGGTTATTAATCTCTGGCACACATTTTACTGTATAACAGAAAAGAATCATAAATAACTATGATATTATATTCTGATATTTCATCTGTTTTATTCCTGACAACTAATGATATACCAGTCTAGTAGTGTATAATGAACAATGCTCCAACACTTCTCATGCTAATAAAGTGTTTTGAGTTTTTTTGTGAACAGTGTAAAACCAGATCAGACAGCTCCAAAGAAGGAGTCAGACAGGGTCTGCAGTGTTTTCTTACACAATGTGTCTGGCTTGTATTCTTTCCTGGTGAAAATATTTCTAAATTTTACCAGCCATTGTAATAGTTCAAATGATAAGATGATCACAGTAGGCCGAATTTAATATATATATTCAGAAAGAAAAGCGTTAAGAGCAATACCACATAGACTGCTATTTCATCAACATATTTGTTAGGACATAGTATTGCCTGAACCAACACTAAATATCCACTGCAATGACCATAAGTATTGGGCCTGAGCAAACAGTGAAGAACCTGATCAGACTGCTCCTTCAGGAGCAGTCTGATCAGGGTCTACACTGTTTGCCATTCAGTTTGCACTTTTTGGTCAAATTACTGTGCAAAAAGCATTTTTTTTTAAATTTTGTAATAATTACGAAAGTTGCACAGGATGTCCAAATTATTAGGAGTTTTACAGAGAAGAACTAAAATAAGAAAATAAGACAGATATAGTGTGTGCACCTTTTCTGTAGTTTTCCAACAGTCATTTCTAGACTAGACATGGCTGCAGACTTCATGTTTCTCAGCACATTCATCATCATCTCCTTCTCAAACAGCTGTAGGTACTCCAAATGCCGTGTGCCAAATGACTGAACTACAACAAGTCATATGTAACTCAATTATACATCATGTACAATGTTTAATCATTTTCAACCCTACAGCCCTCTGTAGAGAATACTGATAACATATGCAAACAGTGAAGACCCTGATCAGAGGGCTCCTATAGGAGCCCTCTGATCAGGGTCTGCACTGTTTGATATTTTCATTGGTTTTCGTTGTCAAATATGTAACTGTAGACTGGTTAAAAATAACTGTCCTAGAAGAGTTCAAAAGAATTATAAATACTGACAAGAGAAATTTAGGGTTGAAAGGGTTCACACTAGCATCTTTTAGAGCATTCAATGTATTCATCGACTGAAGAAAGTTTTTTTTAATATTTTCGCCAATAAGTTAGGCCCTGTACCTTCAACAGCACTTGCTAATATCAATAAAATTAGTAAGAATTGTTTTAACTATAAATTCTAGACAAACACAGAATTACGCAAAAACACTTATTTTTAGAGCTCTATATAAAGAAACCTAATTCTTATCTCCAACAAACTCTACATTTTAACTACTCATCAGAAACATCTTGATGAAACCATTTCAACGCGTAATCTAAACATAGGATTTAGTGAAGACACATGGGTGAAAATGTGAGAAACGTTCAGTCTACTCAGTCTTATCTGATGCCTTAACCCTTTCCCCCATAGAAGCGCCTTTTAGCGCATTAAAATTATTCCTTCACTGAAGAAAATAGTTCCAATTTATACAGTCATAAATATGTATCATACGAAATATTTTCTATATTCTAGCAGATGATAGCTTAAAGCAGGCTGAAAGAAAAGCAGAATGCGCTTAAGGCGCATTCTGCTTTACTTTCAACCTGCTTTAAGTGGACACCTATATTCAATACTAGAAACAGGCTATGTGGAAAAGGGTTAATATTAAACCCATTCACACCTTAATCTGCCTTGTTATGCCTTTTCTCTACTACACTGCAGAATATAGTTCCAATTTATAGTAAAGCATATGCATAATGAGGAAAATATTCTTTAACCTCACAGATGGTAGCTTAAAGCATATTTAAAATAAAGAAGAATGAGAATTCTGCTTTACTTTCAACCTGCTTTAAGTGGACATCTTCCTTTTAAACTAGAAACAGGCTATGGAGTTACAAGTTTAATTTATATCTTTAAATTACCTTTCTTTTTATGTTTGGAGCATGTTTTTCTGAATATCCAGCGTATTATTAAGAATATGTGTTGGAATATGCTGAAGGGGGGTACTATGGCTGTCTTGACTTCATACTCCATGACCAGGAAATACATCTGGTACTTCCAGATCTCCTTGGCATTCTGGTTTACAGTCTGGAATACTTGACTGAAAAATAGTTTTACATTTAATCCAGTACTACATAAACACATCTTTTTACGCCTCTATTTTATTCATCCACTAAAGGAAATAGCTCCAATTTATACAGTCATGAATGCCTATCATAAGAAAGATTTTCTAAATTCTAGCAGAGAATAGCTTAAAGCAGGTTGAGAGTAAAGCAGAATGCACCTTAAGGTGCATTCTGCTTTACTTCAACCTGCTTTAAGAGGTCGACTAACTTCAAAACTAGAAACAGGCTATGAGGTAATGGGTTAATCAATTAGTCCATAAATACACCTTTTTATGCATCTGTATAGGACAATTGGCTGATTCGAACATTGGAAGTAAGGCAGTAATCTCAATTAGGGAGATTTCTGCTTTACATTCAGTCCACTTTAAGCAGCATCTGTCAGGATATAGGAAAAGTTTCATATAATATTTATAAGGAAAGGCAAAAGTATGGAAACACATTTCATGAAGAATTGGTAAAGATATAAAAATAAATTTCTATGCATATGTAAGTTAACCCATTACTCCATATATAAGCATTTTAATGCCTTAAATTTATTGCCGTACTGAAGAAAATAGTTCCACTTTACATAGTCATATATGCGAGCCATAAGAAATATGTTCTTTATCCTAGCAGATGGTATCTTTACCCTTTACCTCATAGCCTGTTTCTAGTTTTGAAAAACAGGTGACCACTTAAAGCAGGTTGAAAGTAAAGCAGAATGTGCCTTAAGGCACATTCTGCTTTACTTTCAGCCTGCTTAAAGCTAAAATCTGCTAGGCTATATAAAATATTTGTAATGGTTATTGTTCATGAGGGTATAAACTGGAACTATTTTCTTCAGCGGAGGAATAAATTAAATATGCTAAAAGTCGCTCCTATGGGGGAAAGGGTTAAAGCAGGCTGAATGTACATTCTGCTTTACTTTCAATCCGCTTTAAGTGGTCAACTGCTTTCAAAACTAGACACAGGCTTAGGGTTAACTCATTATCTCCTGAAACTTCCAATGGGCAATTCCAGTTTTCAATAAAGGCTGGTCCATTTTAGACTACTTAGGGTTTATTTTTGTAATAAATTGCAAAATGACAAACAGTGAAGTCTCTGATCAGGGACTTCACTCTTTGCAACTAGGACAAGTGTTCTCTTCACAGGTACACATTTGCTAAAGGAGGGCATATATGCGTCACTGGGGCTACATGAGTTAAACAGATTTATATAATTATAATTATGATTATATCGTGAGTTACTAACCTGAAGATGGCTATGAGCAGGTTAAGCAGTAGAATGTTGCCAACGAGCAGATAAGCTGCCAGCAGTATCTCTACCAGCCAGTGGTAGGTTCGGCAATCCAATGCCCCGGCAATACAAGTGTCCTCAGCTGAATAATAGAAATGTTACCAGGTTAACCCATTAACCCATAGCCTGTTTCTAGTTTTGAAGATAGGTGACCACTTAAAGCAGGTAGAAAGTAAAGCAGAATGTGCCTTAAGGTGCATTCTGCTTTACTTTCAGCCTGCTTTAAGCTACAACATACTAGGACATATAAAATATTTCTAATACATGTAGTACATATTTATAACTGTATAAAAAGGAATTATTTTCTTCAGTAGAGTAATAAATTAGAGGCATAAAGGTGTATTTATGGGGTAATAGGTTAACTCCTTTTCCCTGAAACTTCAAATGGACAATTTCAGTTTCCAATTTAGTCTAGTCCAGTTTGTTTTTTTACTATATAGGATTGGGATTTTTTCAATGCACTACTATACGGGAAACAGTAAATAGAATACCTAGATCAGAGGGCTCCTTTAGGAGCCCTCTGATCTGGGTCTATACTGTCTGCATAGGACAAATGTACCATTGAAAGGTTCAATGTTTGGAAAGGATATATATTATGTTCATGACTAGGGTTCAGAGTTTTATCTTTATTCCTTAATATTTACAATCGCCCCATTCAATTCCATTGACAAAAAGTGTGTTCATTTCATATAAACACCACTTTTCGAGAGGGCGGGACCTGTGGAAAAGTTTCGAAGGGGAGGCGGGGCATATGCAGTTTACATTCGAGAAATAATCTTTGGAACATGGGACAGCAAACATTTGGCGGAGTTTTTCAAAATTTGTTCTTAATCGATCTATGCCTTCCTACTAGTGGAAACCATGATTCCCGACTAATATTCTTCTTTATTTATGAGATAAATTGCAAGAAAATTGACATAAGAATCTACCTTATAAACAGCTCGGCTATTTGAGTTTCTTTATGACAAAAAAAACCGATATATTTATCCTACTTTAAAATGGGGTCACTTCCAATGACGTCAAAAATCGGCATTTTTCGCGCCAAACTGTCAAGTTGTTGACAATGGAACTTATTTTTTTCTGCTTTCGAATGTACACAGATTCAGTAAATCAGTCATGGCTGTTCCTTATAGGGTACACATTATTCGTGTTGTCTACCTCTAATATGGATTAAACATACATGCGTACTAACAAAATGTTAATTTAATGTTAGAAAATACAGTAAATATATTGTAAATATAAGAAATGAACTGATTTTTTTCGGCGTTCAAGCGAAATGAACGACAGAAAATTATCGGCAAATTTACCATGATTCGAGCTAGCGATTCATGGTATTTGCCGATAATTTTCTGTCGTTCATTTCGCTTGAACGCAGAAAAAAATCAGTTCATTTCTTAAATTAACTTTTTTATAAAAATTGATCCGATCAAATTCCTTTAAAATTCAAGAAAGATCAATGCAAGGGTCAAACTGTTTGGATGCTGATCAGACACCAACTTACTTGGCATTTGTCCTGGATCAGGAGCCAAAAGAAATAGTTTCATACTTCCTGGAAGGAGACAGCTTAAGCAGGTTTGAAGTAAAGCAGAAAGCTCCTATAGGAGCTTTCTGCTTTTCTTCCAACCTGCGTTTAGCAACTATTCCACTTCAATACTGGAACAAGCTATGGAGGAAAAATAGTTGATCTATAAAAAAGAAGAGATTATATATGAACATACTTTTGATTTCTTCCAGAAAGATTTCTCCATATAGCTGCCAGTAGGGGTAATATAAGATGTCTTTAATTATTTCCCAGCGAGGGCTCCTCTGATGGTAGAGCAAACCCTGACTAGCCACTCCATATGCCAGCAGAAATATGAGCAATACCATGAAGAACATACGCAGCTCATTCAACTGAAATACACAAATAAGTAAATCTGTAGTCTTTTTTCAACCTTGAACGGAATAGAGATTAGGCTGTGTCGGTAGGACACAAATGATGCCATTTAGTTGCATGCTTTTAATATGCAATGCATTACTAAGGTCAACCAACCATAACTCACTGAAGATTAAATAGCAGCAACATAGGCAATACCATAGGTACTTGACACATAGATATAGATCTATAACCAAAAGATTTTTACCTGTTGGATTTCGTTGTATACCTTGTCTTTATAATAGAAGTCTATAAAAAAATTAAAAAAAATTTTTTGGTAATAGATCTAGATCTATGTGTCAAGTACCTGAGGGCAATACAGTTACAATATTAAATCAGGCTGCAACATTATCATGACACAAATTATCAACAAGTTTTTTGCCTTGTTTTTGTTTTAGTTAATGTATAATCATTCTGTAAAATGTGCATACAGTAGCCGCTTAATAATAAAACCTTGCAACTGCTACACACAGATTAGTTTAATGAAAGGCTAAAGTAATGCAGAAAGCTCCAATATCTCCTGGGGCCCCTTTCATAAAACTTCGTACAATAATTGTTGTCTTAAGCCAGATTATTAAAGTCTCCATTATAATTTATTTCTGCATCTAATCCTGTCTTGTAACATCTCTTTGAAATTGTCTTGAAAATATGATTCCAAATAGATGTCACAAGACAGGATTAGATTGAGAAATCAGAAATAAAATGTATTTTAAAGTTTTGAAATGGGCCCCTGAAATGTTTTGCCCTACACTCTAAAGCTGCCATCTCTATTTATGACCTAAAATTTATTCTTCTTTTCAATGGCCACAGTACACAGGATTTTCTGAACATGCAATACATTAACCCTTAGCCCGCCAAATAAATTGTCGTCTGCTATATTTCTCGTCTGCTTCAAGTTTCAAAGTGCTTCAATGTTGCTCAAAATTGCTGAAAATGTTGTCCGAGTGTCAAACAGCTTGGATCCGGATGAGACGCCGAGTTACTCGGCGTCTCATCCGGATCCAAGCTGTTTGCATATGGAGCTATAGTCGTGATTGGCAGGCTAAGGGTTAAGGGATTTGTTCAGATTGCATGCAATTCCATACTCTATTTTCTCACAAGTCACAATACACTGTAACATACCATTTTCTGTATCATAAACACTTTTGGTCCCAACAAGCCATGGTACACATAGAACTGGATAATTCTCAAGAAAAATACTACTGAATTGATACAGTAGATTATCTTGGTGGCTGAAAGTAAACACAACAAGCCATGGTACACATAGAATTGGATAATTCTCAAGACAAATACTACTGAATTGATACAGTAGATTATCTTGGTGGCTGAAAGTAAACACAACAAGCCATGGTACACATAGAATTGGATAATTCTCAAGACAAATACTACTGAATTGATACAGTAGATTATCTTGGTGGCTGAAAGTAAACACAACAAGCCATGGTACACATAGAACTGAATAATTCTCAAGACAAATACTACTGAATTGATACAGTAGATTATCTTGGTGGCTGAAAGTAAACACATCATGTACAGTAAAACCTCTCTATTACAACCACTGAAAAGAAGACTAATTGGTTGCACAAAAGACAGGCGACAGAAAAACAGAAAGCTCCTTAAGGAGCTTTCTGTTTTACTGTTACCTTGCCTTTAAGCAGTGACCTGACTTATACACCTAGTAACTAACATAATTTTGTGGCCGTGATAGAGAGGTTTTACTGTGTTGCAAAGCATTGTTGGATGAATGGATGATTTAGGTCTTGCAATCATATCAGGATGGAATGACTACTACGAACCTGATTAACAATGCTGGTTAACAGATTTATATACAAAGTGATAGAAAAATACATTTAGTGATAGAAAAATACAAATAGCATAGATTCAGAGATTTTATAATGTTTGAAAAACTTATATTTCATAAAAAAAAAATATGATTGTCATTCTCTTTATTGTCCATTGTTGAACTATATACTACCTATTTACATGGTTTTTTTTTTTAACTCTTTACACCATAAATACCCCGTTTTACACCTCTAATTTATTCCTCCACTTAAGAAAATAGTTCAAATTTATATAGCCATGAGTATATATCATAAGAAATATGTTCTAGCTCTAAGCAGGTGGTAGCTTAAAGCAGGCTGAAAGTAAAGCAGAATGCACCTTAAGGCACATTCTGCTTTACATCCAACCTGCTTTAAGTAGTCACCTATCTGCAATATAAGAAACAGGCTAATGGGGGAATGGGTTAAGAGACATGTTTTTTTCATTACATTATGCACACGGCAAGGAAATACATGTATATAGACAAACCTGTGTGAGTGGCATTTTAGATTGCCTAGTACATACCTTCATAAGTTTTACTCCCCCAGAATAGGTGAAGCAGAAAGCCAACAAAGACAAACACAAAGTTGATCAAGTCTAACCACTTCAGAACATCATACCAGTCACGTAACTTAGCTCTCAAGGTTGGAGCTGGGAAAGCTAAAAACTGAAATAGAATATTGAAACCATGTACCTTAACTTAAACAACAATAACAGGCAGTGTCAAAACTACAAATGGATTGAGCACTTTTCTTAATCAAGATATTTAATTACATATAAATTAATTCATTGAAGAGACACCTTTTAGCATCAATTGACTTTGACATATTAGTTTATCAGTATTTTACTATTTAGACTTTCCTTTGGCTTTAAACAAACAATTAAATATTTTATAAGTAAACAGTTTAATACAAAATTTATAATACAACACATTACAGTCAATCTGTAACATCCAAAGGAATAAGTATAAATTACAAAGATTTCAGAATAACTATTTACAAGACATTAGCAATTAAGAAAGCTTTTCTTCCTAATTAACCAATTAAGTCTGCTAAACAATGATATCTGCTGACATCTGCTGTTATCTGAAAATGACTTCTCAATATTTGCACATACACAATGCGTCATGACACACAGTCTGTTACCTGATTAGATGCTGGATTTCTCTGCATCTGATCAGGACTCAAACTATTATCAGTGGTCTGCATTTCCAACTCTCATATGATTATACAGCATCAGAACAAGATATGTTTGTAAAACATGTATGTCCCCTTCCCCTCCCTTTCCAACACCGTCTTGAAACCATTTGGCATACCAACCAACAAACCGACATGTGAAAAGCAATATACAACACCCGCTCTCTACAACAACATCCAATGGAAGATATAAAATGTTTGTGTAATTCAGAGGGAGTCCTTATAGAGAGGGACATTTGCAAACAGCTTGAATCCAGATCAGACGCCGCGTAACGCAGCGTCTGATCTGGATTCAAGCTGTTTGTCATTGGTCATTAAGGTTTTTTCTGACAAAATGTCCATTATATTACTTTAAAACATCAGACGTCAAATTGCAGTCATGTTTTTTTAAGACATCAGACATCAATTTGCAGTCATGAATATGTTTCTAGGGACCTGCGACAAGAGTCATTGCAAGGAGGGAATCATTGTAAGGAGGGAGTCATTGTTGGGAGGGCTGTTGTAGAGAGGGAACACTGTACCCCCATTTCTTTCGAAGGGTGGGGGGGGGTGTATAAAATTATGTATACATTCATATATACTTACTGTGTGCACTTCATCCACAAAGAATGTGAGTATCCATAGTGCCATGATGGCCTCTAGGGCTGTGACACGGTCAGGGTTGAAGTCCACCAGGACCATGTACGAGTGTAACACCAGGAACAACACATACATTATCTGTTAATAACAAACATACCAATCACTGCTAAGTCAAGAGCTATATATGGGGAATACTTCAAAAACAAAAGTTTTTATTTCTGCATTTAACCCTATGGTGTTACTACTCATTAGAATCATCTTGATTTGATTTGATTTGTTATACTTTTACCTAGCTTTCAACAGTATATCAGTTATATCGGGAAGTCTCGCTCATTTCAGGTGGAGGAAGACCCCAGAAGCCTTTTCCCTGGCAACTGGGTAGAACCACAAACCTTCTGCAAACCAGCTGGAATGCTTCCCTACATGTCAAATCCGAATGACCAGACTGGGATTCAAACTCACAGCGGTGAGGAGCTTAGTGATGTAAGTCACAGTGACTATACCACTAGGCCACAGAGGCCCCCTAGAATCATCTCAAAGAGACAATTCTAATGAGTAGTAACACCATAGGATTTGATGCTGAAATGAGTGAGAAAATGTTAAATTTGTTCAGTTTACTTCTTCTTATTGGGAGCCCTGGCTAAATTCTTTCCCTCTTATCCTGTTTATGACAGGTGATTACTTGAATTAGGCTGACAGTAAAGCTGGAAGCTCCTGAAGGAGCTCTCTGCTTTACTTACAGTCTGCTTCCAACCATACACTTGCCAGGATGCAGGAAAAACAAATTCTCTTACTCTGCAATAAGGCATGAATTAAGATATCTCTATGAGAAAAAGTGTTAAAACATTGCTTTGGGGGATATGGTTAATTAAGTACAGTGCGGAAAACATATTCCTTTCTGTTTTATCCTTTACTCCATAGATACATCTTTTTATGTCTCTAATCTATTCCTCCACTGAAGAAAATAACCAATTTATACAGCCATGAATATGCTCCTTAAGAAATAATATTCTATATCCAAGCTTAACCAGACTAAAAGTGAAGCAGAATCCACCTTAGGCACTTTCTGCTTTACTTTCAACCTGATTTAACCCTTTGAACCCTAGTCCCGCAAATTGGCGTCTTTTTCAAACAGTGTACATGTGAATAGTACACTTGTCCTGTGCAAACAGTGAAGACCAAGATCAGAGGGCTCCTTTCGGAGCCCTCTGATCAGGGTCTTCCCTGTTTGTCATAATGCTAAACATTGACAAAATCAACCCTTAATAGTCAGAAATAGACTAGACTGAAATGGAAACTAGAATTGTCCAATTAAAGTTTCAGGGAGGAAAGAGTTAAGTGGTCACCTATCTCCAATACTAGAAACAGGCTATGAGGTAAAGGGTTAAATACATAAGAATATTGAAAATGACAGATTTATTAAAATGGTGGAAAGTACAAGCTTAAATTCACAAAGGAACTTCGTAACTAACTGATTACTTTCATTCTATATGAGTAGCAACCTTAGCTACCTTTTGGTTTAATTGCTAGGACTGACTGTGCAGGAATTTACACAAACATCCAATTTCAGGGGTCCATTAGATACAAATTTGTAAGGATTATGGAACTGGCCCTTATTTTAGGAAAGCAAGCATGATGGATTCCAATGTAACTATGTAACCAGACGAAACATATCTATGTACATATACAGTAAAACCTTTCTAAACCTGACACTTATAAAACAATATTTTTGAACTCTAAATCATTTGGTAACAGGTGAGTACTTAATGCATGATACAAGCAAGACAGAAAGCTCCCAAAGTGAGCTGTCTGACTGACTGATATCCTGCATTAAGTACTCATCTGTCTTTTGCCATCTATCCACTTTTACAAAGAGTTTCAAGTTTAGAGAAGTTTTAATGTATAGATGGTGGACCCTGTTAAGTTTTTGTTTCTTACCAAATCATGCACAAACTTGGACAGTGGAGTGGAGTAGAAAACAGCCATCTTCTGGAGTCCTGACAGCTTCTGTTCTCCTAGTTTCTGGATCTCCAAGGCATAGATAATGTATGGAGGACATAAAATGGACAGAAGCACCTGCAAAATATAAATGCTTCTTGCAATTTTATAGTCTCATATCATTACTTTAACCCTTTAACCCTTTCCCCCATAGAAGCGCCTTTTAGCGAATTTGATTTATTTCTCCGCTGAAGAAAGTAGTTCCAATTTAACCAGTCATGAATATATAGTATAGGGAATATTTTCCATATTCTAGGACATGGAAGCTTAAGGCAGGTTGAAAGTTAGGCAGAATGCGCCTTAGGGCGCATTCTGCTTTACTTTCAACCTGCTTTAAGTGGCCATCAATATTCAATAATTGAAACAGGCTATAAGGTAAAGGGTTAATATAGATATGCATTTTTACACATTACATGTACTTACAATGAGTCTACTGAAGAAAATAGTTCCAACTTGTACAGTCATGAATATGTAGCATCAGAAATAATTTATATATCCTAGCAGTTGGTAGCAGGTTGAAAGTAAAGCAGAATGTGCCGATGGTGCATTCTGCTTTACTTTCAACCTGCTTTAAGTGGTAACCTGTCTTCAAAACTAGAAACAGTCTATGGAGCACAGGGTTAAACTAAGCTTGGGTTTTATAACCCTTACATAACTGACTTTCTCAATTTTCTAAATAATCACCAGGGTCCGAGGTTATAAAGCTTTTGAATTGAGTCTAAAGTCATTCTCAAGCATTTAATTGGTCAGATTTGAGCCTAGGCTCAAATCTGACCAATCAAATGCTTGAGAACACACTCAGACTAAACTTAAACGCTTTATAACCTCAGAGCGAGTTTACATTAACTCTTGAGGGATACATTGTATTTAAAAGTATCACAAACAGTGCAGACACTGATAAGAGAGCTCCTGAAGCATAGCTCCCAATAAGGGAAATATTTTAAAAACTGAAATCATTATTTCTGCATTAAACCCTATGGTGTCACTACTCATTAGAATTGTCTCTTTGAGACAATTCTAATGAGTGGTTACTCCACAGGATTTTGTGCTGAAATTAGTGAGAAAATGTTGGGATTTGTTCAGTTTACTCCCTCTTATCTGGAGCTCTGCTTCTAAACGAGCTCCTTGATCTGGGTCTTCAATGTTTGTAAAAGATGTATATAGACGATTCTATTTAAAAGTTTTGCATGATTTATCTCCCCTGATAACTACTCTTCAATATCTCCGTCCGCCATTAAGACGCTGCTGCTGCGCAACGAACAAAATCGATAAAGGGTCAATCATTACCGCTTTACCCTGAATAGATCTATACAAAGGTTATTTGCAAACAGTTTGAATCCTGATCAGAAGCATAACTCGGCTTCTGATCAGGAACCGAACAGTTTGACACTCATAACGATATAAGTTCTATTTAAGTAACCTTACCTAGAACCTTCAAAGTGAGAAATATAGAAGCAAACGACAGTTGTTATAACCCTTTACTCATAGCCTGTTTCTAGTTTTGAAGACAGATTAACACTTAAAGCAGATTCGGTGTAATGCAGACTGTGCCTAAAGGTGGATTCTGCTTTAAGCAATCATCTGCAGTGAAAAAGAAAGTATATTTCGTAAATGCGTAAATATTGGTAGATTCTATCGATGGAGAAAAGGTTTAAAGCAGACGACGGCATGGAAGTGAAGGTGAAACTCGTTCTGTCTATTGTTCTAAGGTCCGGTACGCTTGACAATTTGTTAGATATCTTGTGATGGTCTTGATTTCACATAGTTTTTTTTAAAGCAAAATGAAAGTACAGCTTTAAGCTCTTATATAAGCATTGTGCTTTGCTTTCATCTTGTTAAAAAAATCAAGCTGAATATAGGAATAGTGCAAGGTCTGCACTGATAACAATATTTGCGAATAAAAATATAACACAAAAGAAAAACCTCGCAACAACAACAAAAAAAACACCAGAAACTGTCAAACAGGGGCATAAAATGATCATTCGAAGATTCAGGGGTAACTTATTTTATAATTTTAATTATATATTGAATACTTTTTTAATTTTATATAGAATCTAGATCTATTAACTCGTACGAAAATATTGAAGCAGCCTCACCATTGTGAGTTGTCGTTTGCTTCAAATATATCGTCTGCGAAAAAAAATCAAAATAAGTTTTTAATTCTTTTTTTAAAATGAATAAAATCTGAATATAGGTGTCAAACAGTTTGGATCCAGATCAGACGCCGAGTTACGTGGCGTCTGATTTTGATCCGATCTTGTTTGCAAAAATAAGTGGAATCAGGATCGACAGGCAAAATATTAAAATACCTCAAAAAAATTACTATTGAATGTAAACATGAATGAAAGTTAGAGGTGACAATAGAAATCATCAACCTAAACACTGATTAGAATTAGATCTATATGATTTGCTAAAAGTTGTATTCTTCATTTTGTCAGTATGTACACTCACATATACAAGAGAATATATTCTATAATCATGATAATACTATATCAAAGCCACGTGAACACAGAGGACAACTTTTATTCAAAAGCGGTTATATGAAATCTCCCTCTAGCATCACATATTGACAACTCTTTAGGGATACATGTATATTTTTAGTTATTACCTAGTTAACTTTTTCAGCCCTAGCGACGAGTATAGTCGTCATTTATAAACAGTGTACCTGTTAGGATTACACTTGTCCAATGCAAACAGTGAGGATCCTGATTTGAGGGCTCCTTAAGGAGCACTCTGATCAGGATCAACATTATTTGTCATTTTCGAATATATTGTTTAAAATCAACCCTAAAAGGCAAAAATGGACTAGTTTTATTTCGAAGTTGGCTTACAAACTTGATAGGGGTCGTGCGAAATCTTTAATTCCTTAATTAGGCACAGATGTGCACCAAATATTCTCGATGTGGCAAGGGGGGGGGCCTTTCTGAGACACAAGATTCAGATCATATGCTAAATAACTTGATCAGGTTTTTTATCTGGATCCACAATGCTGGCGAATGGTATACAAGTGGCGAATCGCCACTTGTATATCAATCTCCAGCATTGTGGATCCAGATCGCCAAACAGCACTCTTTTGGCTTGTCATAATTATCATAAACATTTAAACAAATATTTTGCATCCGATTGATCTGGAATCACACTGCACGTGTTACTCATGTGGCGATTAACACTCTAACGGTGAATAGGAAAGCAACACTTATACAAGTGTCAAGCTCAGTATTTAACCAGATCAGACGCCCATGTTAACTGAGTCTGATCTGGATCCAAACTGTGTTCAAATTAAATTGAAATCCTATGGTGATATCTTCTATAAAAATATATCAGTTCTTTACTTTTAACCAACAAATCTATATGGGTCTTATCTATGATCCATGGGATATGATTATGTCGGTGTTTTACTAGTGGGTAATATAACAGCGGGTGTCTTACGCAATCTACCCGGCCTGCTCGAAGGATAAACCAATCAACCGGAAATATTGCACATCTGTTGGTAATTAAATGACCTACATGCACAGTGATGTAACTTTTGTCAACGAGCCAACATTGACCTGAATTTATGAAATTTATGGCAACCGCTTTATTAATGAGAAATAATTTTGAACCGAATGTGTACTTTACAAACAACAGTTTTGGAGCTCAGTCAGAAATACCGAACTAAAAGACATTATTTTAATTCTACATTTCGGAGATGTTGAATAAAGAACTAGATCTACGACAATATCGGTAAAAGGGCTATGAAATTGATTATTTTTAACCATTACGGTCAGTCGTTTTCATTTCATAGGAAAAAGGATGGAGGCGGCAAGATCATTGTTTTGTAGATGATCAATTTAATCAAAACTCTTATTATATCAGTCGACATAAAATAACTCTAATTCTTGTCTCTAACCAAAGAAATAGAAATTTCGGTGTCTCAAGCGAACTTAATTTCGAAAGAAATGATATATTACTAGTCATTGTGTCACTATATATGTATTAACACTCTCCGAGCAGCAGCGTATTAATGGCGGCTAGGTCACGTGACTCATAATGGCGGCCGTCTAATTATCGAAAATAGAATCGTCTATACTAAGTATACTCTTTGCCCATACAGTAAAGATTAATACAATTCTAAATGATATTAACTGCATAGGAAAATTATTATGTCTGTTAACCTTACCTTGTACCATGGGAATGTTATTCCGTGATTCCATGTGACTGTTATAGAATCCTGACAGCTTGGGGCGGAGAGAAATTTGCGATCTTTGGCCGAGGCTGCAATCTGGAGACAGGTTAACTCATTCCAGCACGGAGACTTACGCTCTATAACCATCATAGCCTTTGCCTGGTCTTTATGATGACTCTCATCTAGCACTTTTGTGGCAAGGTCTTCAAACTCACTGTAGAATAAAATATTTACAAAGTACATTGAAAGCCAAATAAAGCTATTATCAATCCAAACAAGGCTTCTTCTGTCTTCCTAGTAACTCAAGCAGGTGCATTCATAACCAATTACTCATTAGATATGCATTTTAATGCTTTTAGTGTATTCTTCCACTGAAGAAACTACAGTAAAACCTCTCTATAACGGCCACTAAAACGAGGACTAATTGGTTGTTTAAATGACAGGTGACAGCTTAAAGCAAGGTGACAGTAAAACAGAAAGCTCCTACAGGAGCTTTCTGTTTTACTGTCACCATGCTTTAAGCAGTCACCTGTCAAAAACAACTAATAAATTAGGACACTTTAGTGGCCGTTATAGAGAGGTTTTACTGTAGTTTCAATTATACAGTCATCAATAATTTATATAAGAAATATCTTTATATCCTAGCAGATGATAGTATAATACTGGTTGCTCGTAAAGCAGAATGCATCTTAATATGGCACATTCTCCTCTACTTTCAACCTGCTCCAATGGTCACCTGTCTTCAATTCTAGCATGAGGCTATCAGATAATGGGTTAACCCTGTCCTGAACAGATGGATACCCCAACTTACTCCTGCACAGTCACACAACAAATGAATATGTAATTGACAGTGTTGAATACAGGTAATGATTTAATGCAAGATGTAAGTAAAGAACAAAGCTCCTAAAGGAGCTTTCTGCTCTACTTTCATCTAGCATCTAGCATAAGTCACCTGCCTTAACTCTTTGAACCCTAGTCCCGCATATAGGCGTGCTTTTCAAACAGTGTACATGTGAATAGTACACTTGTCCTATGCAAACAGTGAAGACCCTTTCGGAGCCCTCTGATCAGGTTCTTCACTGTTTGTCACAATGCCAAACATTGACAAAAACAACCCTTAAAAGTCAGAAATGGACTAGACTAAAATGGAAACTGGAATTGTCCATTTGAAGTTTCAGGGAGGAAAGAGTTAAACACAATTGTATATATGTGATTTACAGTTTTGGCTATGGAGGAAGGGGTTAAGGCATGATTATTCCACTATACATTTCTGGTACAGTATAACCTCTCTATTACAACCACTTAAACGAAGGATAATTGCTTGTATAAAAGACAGGTGACGGCTTAAAGCAAAGTGACAGTAAAACAGAAAGCTCCTATAGGAGCTTTCTGCTTTACTGTCACCTTGCTTTAAGCTGTCACCTGTCGTAAACACCTTATAATTAACACAATTTAGTGGTCATAATATAGAGGTTTTACTGTATCTTCTATTATATCTGTGTTATATGGTTAATCAGTTCTTACTTCTCATAGAGTTCCAGCTCATCCTTTAACTGGGTTTCATGTATCGGAAGCTTCTTTCCAAGGGAGTGATACATTCTTGATGCTGCCAGTGCACTCGTGATTGGTTCGTCTCCAAGCTCCCAAAATAACTTAGCTAAAGTTTGTCTGGAAAAGCAAAGTACAACCATAAAAGCAAATGTTCAGGTCATCAAACTGTGTTGCAACATGCTGTACTTATTGAAGTGTATACGTATGTGAAGTTGCATGACCGTAGCTGCAATATTAAGCCTGCAAATGACTAAAACACAAAAACTTAACCTATGTCAAAGAGGTCAGTCAAAGATTAACATCATCAAGCTGTAATGCAACACTCTGAACTAATACAGGTGTTCAGTAAATTAACCACACATAGTTGTGCAACCCTTGCTCTAAAACTTGGTCAACAACTGACCTAAGCCCAAATACTTAACCTTGGTTAGTACAGAAGTGCATACTGACTAACAAACCAAGGTTATCTTTGGGGACATAGTAAAGACAGATGTACAGACAAGAGTGACACAAAATGCCCTGCACCACTTTGTAGCAGGGCATAAAAATGATTAAGAACAGTATTGCTGCATCAAAATATGTCTCCTACCCATGAATGGTTTTAGATATACTGTATGCTCAATGTTTGTACCATAAAAAACTTAAATTCATCAGCAAATACCTTTTCAGAATAATAGCCCACACCAGCAACATTTTGTATGGTCTCTTGAATCTCCTGGCTTTTGCATCTTTGATTGAAGATGTCTGGTCCTCTATCAGTTCTATATAACCATCATCATCTGTGTCATACTTGTCAAGCAGGTTCAGCAGCAGGATTTTCACATTCTGTAGAGTTAGTTCATCGCTACCCGTCAGTCGGTGAAGTATCTTGCAGATGTAGTTGTGCTTTGGTATCTTGTAATATACAGAACCGAACATTTAGTATCATATGTAAATATAGTAAAACCTCTCTAATATGTCCACTAAATTGAGTTAATTATTTAGGTGTTTACGTTAGGTGACTGCTTGAAGCCAGGTGACAGTAAAACAGAAAGCTCCTTTAGAAGCTTTCTGTTTTACTGTCACCTTGCTTTAAGATGTCACCTGTAATTTATATAATCAATAAGCTTTTGTTTTAGTGGTCGTAATAGAGAGGTTTACCGTTTTACTGTATGAAGTCATTGAGATCTATCAGTGTTACAGGGCCATTTGAAAGGGAAAATTGAACATTTTTTTGTTTTTCTAAAACAGGTGGTTGCTTTTAAAACCCTTTACCCAATAGTCATGTATCTGGTTTTAAAGACAGATAACCACTTAAAGACAGGCTATAGGATAAAGGAATACTACAAGGTTAAACCCTTTACCCTATAGCCTGTTTCTAGTTTTGAAAATAGATGACTACTTAATGCAGGTTGAAAGTAAAGCAGAATGCGCCTTAGGGCGCATTCTGCTTTACTTTCAGCCCGCTTTAAGCTACCACCTGCTAGAATAAAGAAGATAGTACTTATGATACACATTCACGACTGTATAAGTTGGAACTATTTTCTTCAGCGGGGGAATAAACTGAATGCGCTAAAAGGCCCGTCTATGCGGGAAAGGGTTAACTGTACCTTCAATAAGATAATTGTCATCCAGAGCTCCAGATAAGGGGAGTATTTCAAAAGCTAAAACTTTTGTTTCTGGATTAAACCCTATGGTATTACTACTCATTAGAATCGTCTCTTCGAGACGATTCTAAAGAGTAGTAACACCATAGGATTTGGTGCTGAATTTAGAGAGAAAATGTTGGATTTGTTCAGTTTACCCCCTCTTATCTGGAGCCCTGGTCATCTTCTGTAACTTACTATCTTATAGAGTATCTGTAAATTCTCCACTGTCAGGTACTCCTTCATCACAATACCTTGCTGCAGTATGAGCTCTACAAACTTAACCCTGTCAGAGATCAAAGCCTCCGTCAGAACCTCATCAAGGCTTCCTAAATAAATAAAAACACAAATCTACAGTCAATACATCCAAGCCCTTACGTAGGGGAGAAGGTCAAAGCATGTTACAATATTTCTAGAGAAAAGTGGCTGCTTATTGAATGACAAAGTAATACAGAAAGCTCAACTGGAAGCTTTTTGTATTACAATGTTCTGCTTTAAGCTGTTACTTGTCTAAAGACTTCATATTTTGAGGAATAGTTGCTATATAATTCAACATAAGCCAGAACTGTTGCAGCTTTCTTTTAACAAAAATGACATATACCTGTGACTGATAACAGGAGAGGACTTTGTCCCTATAAAGATGTTGGACCTTACCCAATTATTTCCATTGCAAACAGTTTGGAGACTGATCAGACCCTGGGTTACATTTTCAAAAATTGTCATTTTCAACAATCTATTACAACAAATTTAAGATTTGCCTTTTAGTTTCATACAAAAGGGAAATAATTGATGTCTCCATTACTGTATTAAACCTACCTGTGCTCCACAGGACGTCTTCTCTGAAGATTTCTTCTTGGGCTATATCACTACGGTCCCACATGAGGGCAAGCTTCAGTTGGCTTAACCTTTGGGCCTCATCTGCCCCACTCTTGGCTGGCAAAGTATAAAGAGTTTGTTCACTCTCTGTTATTGTATCAAACATACAGTCGAACTTCGATATCTAGAACTTGGTTAACTCAAACTATTAGATAGTTTGACATATAAACTGCATTATTTCATGCTCGGTAAACCCTTTACCTGATAGCCTATTTATAGTATTAAAGATAGGTGACTAATTAAAGCAGGTTGAAAGTAAACCGGAATGCGCCTGAAGGCGCATTCTGCTTTACTTTCAGCCTGCTATAAGCTTCCATGTGCTAGAATATAGAAAATATTCCCCATAATATATATTCATGACAGATTAAATTGGAACTATTTTCTTCAGCGGAGGAATAAATGAAATTCGCTAAAAGGCGCTTCCATGGGGGAAAGGGTTAAGTCGAAGATACCCATATTTCAAAGTTAAAACGTGGCTTTAGCCACGTTTTAACTTTGAGATACGGGTATGTTCCACAAAACCGACTTCAAGTTATCAAAGTTCGACTGTAATCTTACAAGAATAATCAAGGCTGAGTTTCTAAAGGCAATGATTATTATTGATATCGGAATAAATGGCCTGAGACTGGGCTCCAGAAAGAACCTGTTTTAACTGTATATCTTCTACATCTCCACCAAATCTTTGTTGTGACTTCCCATTAGAATCATCTCATATTGATGGTTAGAATGTGTTCAGTGGAGAAAACGTTATTCTTTCCCAATAAACGCGTTTACGCTAAAATCATTATTTTCATTGCAAACAGTTTGGAGCCAGATCAGACGCCGGGTAACCCGGCGTTTGATCAGGCTCAAAACTGTTTGCCACTCAGCTTAAAATAAATCGTCAGAAATGTCAAAAAGTTGCAATTTCCTACATTTCTGACGATTGCTTTTGCCTTTCGTTTGCGTTTAAACGGGAAAGAATAACGTTTTCTCCACTGAAGTCACACATTTAGAGTTTGATGGAAACATATAGAAATTAGTATCTGAAATACCTTATCTGGAGCTCTATGAGATGCAAACTCTAGCAGTAGTATTTATACATTAATGTGTGACTAGATATGTAAACAAAATCAGTTGGAGAAAACCACAGCTCATCTTTTGACAGAAAAAAATTAAATTCTCTCTATGCTGGTTTTTCAAATAGACATGACCAATATCTGACAATCAAATGATTAAATGAGAATGAACATAATCATAAATTTTGGCAAACAGTGCAGACCAAGATCAGAGGGATCATTAAGGAATCTTAAGATCTTGGTCTACACTGTTTGCAAAGGTTGAATAGAATATATATCCAGCTCCAGTACTGTGACGGTTCGAGAATTGTCCATCAATAGAAATGTGTAGTCCTGGTAAAATTATTTTGAATTAATCCTGAAGTAATGAAAACAGTGTAGACCTTGATCAGAGATTTAATACCCACTTTTTACTGTTAACCGTAAATTTCGACAAAATATTACAAAATACAGTGAAGACCAGAGGGCTCCTATAGGAGCCCTATGATCAGGATCTACACTGTTAACAATTTCAGAGATGAATGAGTTAACAGTATACACTTGTTTCATAGGTACTGAGGGAACAGTCAAATCATTGACCCGAGGTAGCAGGGAAGACCTTGAGAACTGTTGCCCGAGGCCAACGGCCGAGGGCAACAGTTCTCAAGGTCTTCCCTGCTACCGAGGGACAATGATTCGAATGTTCCCGAAGTAAATATGAAACAAGTGATTTATTACCGGACTCTCTATTTAAGACAGATCTAGTTCCTGAATTGTACATGGCTGAATGAAAATCTAGATCTAGATCTACATGATTTGAACAACTGTATAAATTCTAGAGATTATTTATTTATCATATCTTTATTTAATTCACTACAACAACTGAACGCACAACCACTGTATTTAGAAAAGGTTTCTCTAAAATATTCATTTTTTCAAATACGATTTGAAATGTAATCATTTTCTTATTGACTAAAATTGATTGACACTTAGTTTCAATTGCGTCATAAATTCATAAGACATTACGTCATTTAGAATGTAACGTCATAATTTGTTTAAAAAAAGGAAAGATGCTAGATCTGCAAGCGGTTTAACATTCTTTATTCGGAGTCATTCTTAATAATACTAGAATTATCTATATGTAGCCTTTTTAGGGTATTGTTCAAGAGAGAAAACCCCGTAAAATGCTAGATCTATGTAGATCTAAGACGGGTTCCGATGCAGAAAATGTTTGCGCACCATTTTCGCGCAGGCAACAGTGCCGTGCAACAGTCGACTGTTGACCGGTCAACAGTCACCTAGCATAAGTCTGGGAATTCTTTACCAAAAAACAGTCAAAAATGCTTAATAAACACTTAAATAGAGAGTCAGGTAATAATATCATTTAACTCTATCTGTTTTCAATCAAACATTTTGAACTAATTGCAATCTGTCGCCATAAAAGTTAACATATCTATACTTACATTTCAACAGAACAGACAAAATGGCTAAATCCAAATCCTCATGCTTGTTCATATTAAATACGATCATCTGAAAAAGTAACAAGGATTCAAGTTACATATTACATACATTGATACGTTCTGATGAGTTCAAACACTGAACGAAACTAGTCGACAGAAAATTATATACCTCTGCTGGAGTTTCTAAGAGTGGCAAACTATCTTTTTTACCCTTAACATATTACATACACAAGAAAAACAATGGAAAAAAGAAATATTGTCCTGTTATGTGTTATCCTAGTAGCATTGAAAGGATCTTATACAGTGGAGAATCTGTTATTCTTTCCCAATAAACGCGTTTACGCTAAAACTATTATTTCAATCGCAAACAGTTTGGAGCCAGATCAGACGCTGGGTAACCCGGCGTCTGATCAGGCTCCTAACTGTTTGCCACCAATATAAACATGAATTATCAGAATTGTCCAAAAGTTGTTCTTTTCTACGTTTTAGTGTTTTGCGTTTGCGTACGTTTGCGTTTAAACGGGAAAGAATAACAGATTCTCCACTGTATGTTGCCTTAATTACGTTTTGCCATATTATGTACACTTTTTACCAAAATTAATCTATCTCTCATGTACCAATGATTTTGACCCATTACCCCATAAATACTCCTTTTAACTCTTCTAATTTATTTCTTCACTGAAGAAGATATTTCAAATCTATATAGTCGTGAATATGTACATGTATCTTAAGAAATATGTTCTATATTCTAGTAGATGGTAGCTTTATTAAAGCAGGCTGAAAGTAAAACAGAATGCGCCATAAGGCGCATTCTGCTTTACTTTCAACCGGCTTTAAGTGATCACATGCCTTATAAAACTAGAAACAGGCTTTGGGGTAATGGGTTAAGGCGCATTCTGCTTTACTTTCAACCTGCTTTAAGTGATCACTTATCTTAATACTAAAAACAGGCTACGGGGTAATGGCTGAAAGCCATAAATAAATCCCCAGCCTCTGATCTAGTCATGTGACTGGTCTGTGGGATGTGAAGATTTTGCTAATTTGTAGAACAAACATTAAGCTATTAGAATCTGAAGAAAAAAAATTCAAAACACCAAATTTTCAGGGTATTATAACACATTGAAGATAGATGACTGTAAAATAGAGAGCTCCTTTAAGCAATTACTCCATAAACAGGCATTTTAATGCCTTTAATTTATTCCTCCACAGAAGAAAATACATGTAGTCCCAATTTATACAGTTATTGATGTACAACAGGAGAATTATTTTATACATCCTAGCAGTGGCTATCTTAGAGTAAGTTGAAAGTAAAGCAGAATGAGCCTATAGACACATTCAGCTGTACTTTTAACCAATAAGTGGCCATCTGTCTTCAAAACTAGAAAACAGGCTATGGAGTAAACAGTTAAGAGATTTCTGCTTTACTTTCATCTTGCTTTAAGCTGGCACCTATAGTCCAGACCATAAATGATTATTATTGTATGGCACTTATGTGGAGGAGTTGAGAGAGGCACTCTAAGGTACTTCTGTGAAGGATTAGGTTTATCCCATTACCCGATAAATACGCCTTTAAACTATTCATCCCCTTAGTGTTGAATATGTACAGTAAGAAATATTTTTTATATCCTAGCAGATGGTAGCTTAAAGCAGGTTGAACGTAAAGCAGAATGCGCCTGAGGGCCCATTCTGCTTTACATTTAACCTGCTTTAAGTTGTCATCTGTCTTGAGAAGTGGATATAGGCTATGGGGTTATGGGTTAATACAGGATTGACTGTTCACTATCTCTGCCTTTAATATGTGCAAAGAACCAAATTAAACAAACCACCTACCAAATTAGAGCTCTGGCAGCAAAACTGGACAGACTCCTTAATTTGGTTTGTTTTTGCGTCAATTTCCTCTTCCTTCCAGCTTTTACCATAGGCATCAAAGATCTTGTCCATGAGCTTCAGTTCATGTTTTTCCTTCATCTTCCGTTGATTACTATCAATACAAGAAAATCCAAATTTAATCCATTTATCTCTTTAATTTATTCCCCGGATATCCTGCATTGGATCAGAGTGAGTTAAGATGGAGTCATTGGATCACAAGACACAGTTACAAATCTATTATTTCTTAAACATAATACTTGTTTAAAGCATTAAATAAATGTTCCTTAAGAAATGTTCTGCCTTACTTTCAGTCTGCTTCCATTTGGAATGGTACTGGAAATGCCATTTATAAGATTGTTTATTTCATTGTTAAGGATTTCGCAGCTGGTGACTTTCTTTTCTTTAGTGTATGAATAATTTGAGGCAAAAAAATGTGTATTTATGGAATAGAGGGTTAACCCTTTGAACCCTAGTCCCGCATATATGCGTCATTTGCAAACAGCTTACCTGTGAGGAGTACACTTGTCCTATGCAAACAGTGTTGACCCTGATCAGAGGGCTCCTTAAGGGACCCTCTGATCAGGGTCTTCACTGTTTGTCATAATGCCAAACATTGACAAAAACAACCCTTAAAAGTCAGAAATTGACTAGACTAAAACGGAGACTGGAATTGTCCATTTAAAGTTTGAGGGAGTAGAGGGTTAATGTATTTCATGCACCTACCCTGTAGTTTTAGTGTGTGTGTAAGCATATGCGAGAATGTCTGCAGCACGACCAGTTCCTGCACAGACGACTACAGGGATCTTGTGTTGTAGAGAAGACTTGGCATCATTGATACAGTCTACCCCTCCCTCCACCACGACCAGCACCACCGGTATACCAAGACCTCCCTCTGTGAAACAATTAAACCAAAACTTCAAGTACAGTCCAACTT
This sequence comes from Gari tellinella, assembly GCA_922989275.2. Classification (NCBI taxonomy): domain Eukaryota; kingdom Metazoa; phylum Mollusca; class Bivalvia; order Cardiida; family Psammobiidae; genus Gari; species Gari tellinella. The sequence goes on from OV277866.1 coordinate 72,843,838, forward strand.
CGATATCTCGAAATCGCTTAACTTGAAGTATCCGATAGTTCGACTCATGAACTGCATTATTTCATGCTCAGGTAAGTTGAACATACCCATATTTTAAAGTTAAAACGTGGCTAAGCCACGTTTTAACTTTAAAATACGGGTATGTTCGATTTAACCGAGTTCGAGATATCGAAGTTCGACTGTACATGCACATAAAATGGATATGTCTTGGATATTCTAAAATAACATCCAACAGCTGAATTCCAATACATCTAACACAGTGAAATAGAACATATCAATACAAACAGCCAGGAGAGAAGTGAAAGCAAAATAAATCTGCAATGTTATGCAAAAATAAACTTAAGATGAATAAACTATTCATAGTTTAACTATTTTTCTCCATAGCCTTCAGTGAAACACATCAATACCCAACTAGTACTGCATATCTAGTACCTCTGTGTTCAAGTCTGTGGCTGCTTAACCCCTTACCCCATAAATACACCTTTTTACGCCTTTAATTTATTTCTCTACAGTGGAAAATAGTTCCCATTTATACAGTTATGAATATGTACCATAAGAATTATTTCTATATTCTAGCAGATTGAAGCTTAAAGCAGTCTGAAAGTAAAGCAGAATGCGCCTTAAGGCGCATTCTGCTTTAATTTCAACCTGCTTTAAGTGGTCACCTGTCTTCAAAAGTAGAAACAGGCTATGGGGTAATGGTGAAATTTAAGCAGAATGCTTCTATAATAGTTTTCTGCTTTTCTTTCATTTAAACTTATACTACCACCTTTAATTTACACCATTATATAAATATTTATTTAAAAACTTCACACAGGATAGAAGACCAGAATGTGTGTAAGCCTGTTTTAAGCTACAATCCACTGGAAAATAGAAAATCTTTCTTATGCTACATAACCATGACTGTATCAACTGGAACTATTTTGTTCAGTGAAGTAATAAATCAATGGCATAAAAATGTGTATCTATGGAGTAAGGGATTCAAACTTACAGTAAGCACGGGAACTGTGCGTGATAAAAAGAGATGTTTGTAAGTTTACCTGCTTTAGGTTGTGATATTTTCTGTTCCAACTTGGACCTTACTGCTGCTACTCCTCCATATCTGATTCTGTAACCATCATCCACGAATATGAAGTGGGTGTGGTCTGGATTTAAAGGCACAGCTGAGTCGTGCAGAATCACATTGCTGGTGCGGAAGTTGGCATTGAATTTACCCTTTGAAACAAAAATGTAGCATGTGAGCATTTGTATATAACAAAAATAGGTAATCATGTGCAATAAAACTAATAACTAAAGCTGCCAGATAACAGATATCTCCGGATATGGGCTTCTTTAATTCTTTCCTCGATCATAAAAACTGAAAATAACCTATAACCAACTGTGATTAAGGCAGGTATCTACTTAATCCATTACCCAAAAGTCTGTTTTATAGATAGGTGGTCATTTATATCAGGTTGTAAGTAAAGTAGAATGCGTCTTACGATCCATTTTGCTTCACTTTTAACCTGTTTTAAGCTACTAATAGCAAGGATATAGAATATATTTCTAATGGAACATATTCATGTCTGTATAAAGTAGAACTATTTTCTTAGGATATAACAAGAGCTGTCGGAGAACAGCAAAGCTCGCCTAATGAAACCTTTCTTAAATAGGTAACTATCAATAGAAAAGTGTATCAGTAGATTCATATTCAAGCCACAGGAAACCTCCATTCAAAATATCAACTTCCTAATGCAAATATATCATGTAGTATAAGTGCATTCCAACACTTACTCCATAACTAACTTTGAAAATTCAGTCCAAAAACTTTTTTTTAAATTAACAACGCAAAATCAATGTTCAACCCACAGGGCACCTCCATTCCAAATATCAGCTTCTTGATACAAATATTTCATGTAGTATTAGAGCATCACAACACTTACCCCAAAACTTTAACCATGAGAAATCAGCCGAAAAACCTAAGTCCACAAAAGGTGTAATTTTGACTAAATTTAATTTTTTTCTTAAATTTTAACTACGCAACATCAATGTTCAACCCACAGGGCACCCCCAATCCAAATATCAGCTTCTTAATACAAATATTTCATGTAGTATTAGTGCATCACAACACTTACCCAAAAACTTTAACCATGAGAAATCAGCCGAAAAACCTAAGTCCACAAAAGGTGTAATTTTGACTAAATTTAAACTTTTTTTCAAATTTAAACTACGCAACATCAATGTTCAACCCACAGGGCACCTCCATTCCAAATATCAGCTTCCTATTATAAATATTTCATGTAGTATTAGTGCATCACAACACTTACCCCAAAACTTTAACCATGAGAAATCAGCCGAAAAACCTAAGTCCACAAAAGGTGTAATTTTGACTAAATTTAAACTTTTTTTCAAATTTTAACTGTGCAGCATCAATGTTCAACCCACAGGGCACCTCCAATCCAAATATCAACTTCCTATTATAAATATTTCATGTAGTATTAGTGCATTACAACACTTACCCCAAAACTTTAACCATGAGAAATCAGCCGAAAAATCTAAGTCCACAAAAGGTAAAATTTTGACTAAATTTAAACTTTTTTAAAATTTTAACTACAAAACATCAATGTTCAACCCACTGGGCACCTCCAATCCAAATATCAGTACCTAATGCAAATATTCTATGATGTATTAGTGCATTACAACACTTACCCCAAAACTTTAACCATGAAAAACCGACGCCGACGCCGGGGTGATTCCATAAGCCCCCCCATTCTCCGAATAGGCGAGCTAAAAAGGAGTATCTATGGAGTAATGGGTTATGCACCATTTACACAGACGGTCTGGCTTAAATCAATACCTAATCAGTCTAATTATTTTACATCTCTCACTGCTTTAATCGGTTTTCATAAGTGATCAAATTTCAGGCTTTCAGTGTAAATGAATGATGATGAATAATTGTTCAATTGGTAAAAAAACATAGGTTGCTGGTAGGTGACCAACAGCAGCTTAATCGGGTTAGACCGGCTACCAATTGGCGACTCATGAAATCAGATTGGCCACCGAATAAAAGCACCCCAGCAACCAATCAATAACTAATTGAACTGCCATTAACACCCGATGAAATCCCATGTTTTAATTCTCAGCTTTATTCATTGGTCGTTAGTATCAGTTCATCGGTGCTTTATCGGCGGCTTATCGGTGATATTGGTAGTAGACAGGATGTCAATCGGCTCTTTGTAGAATAAAGTTTCACCGAACGGGTTTAAGCAGGTTTAAAATGCCCAAACGATGATTTTTCTCCTTCAGATTTCCTCTTTACCCAATAGCGATTGATAGGTGGAGAACAGGTGGCCAATAGGTGATGTCTGTGGTAAATAGGTTTTCATCGGTCCCCTCCCTAGTTTGGCTAAAAGATCTAACGATCTATCATTGATGGCTCTGTGTAAAGGGGGTGTTAAAGCATGAGTAAGTAAAGGCATCCTAAGGCAGTTCAGAGGAAATGGTCATGTTGATACAGGCAATGATTGCAACAAAATCCATCTTAACCCTTAGCCCGCCAAAGAAATTGTCGTCTGCTATATTTCTAGTCTGCTTCAAGTTTCAAAGTGCTTCAAAGTTGCTCAAAATAACTGAAAATGTTGTCCGAGTGTCAAACAGCTTGGATCCGGATGAGACGCCGAGTTACTCGGCGTCTCATCCGGATCCAAGCTGTTTGCATATGGAGCTATAGTCGTGACTGGCAGGCTAAGGGTTAATATGAAACGGGTGAAGTTTCTGGGAAAACAGATACAGGGAGAGAATGGTACATGTATATTCTAAACAGCAAAGCTAGTACAGGTATTCTTTCCCATTTAACCAAATGCAATGTAATAAATTATAGAATTTAACATGTTCTTGAAATGTGGATTATTTATTAGTCTGAGTGGGTTACCTATCATCTCATCTTGCTCCAAACTGATTCAATAGCCTGAATTGCTTTAGCACAGGCACGTTTATTTGTATAGAATAACATCATGTCCACTGTATAAGATTCCTCTTGGCCAGTTAAAACACCCACTGGGTCCAAGATTATGTGACTCAGTGCAATTTGCGGTCTTTTTCTAGTTATAATATTCGGCTCGGGATTTAGTACGATAGTTCCCGTTGTCATTAAAAGTTACATTCAATCAGTTGTCAGCTATTGAGAAGGTTCATCTTGTTATTCAAAATACCTTGCTTTATTAATTTAAGATTAGGATCAAATCGAAGATATCGTTAGGTAAGATGTTTATTGTTATCATTGGCTAGTTATTTCCTCAGGTGTATTGGTTTTTATCGATATTTAGGCTGAAATTAGAAGAGACGTACTTTCGGTTTATTCACGCCATTTCTATTCTTTGTTCAAAATTACTTTCGACTGTCATAGATGATAACTTGTTTATTCACTTTACAAACAGCATGTTAATAATGTTCATTATTACAGAATTCACCTGCAACACAGAGAGATTGGATTAGAGCGAGAGTTCATGATACCAGATATCTTGGTGAGTTGTAAATGTATTGTGCCACTGTACCATTGTTTTATTTAGGTTTTTGTTAATGCCTTAAGCATTGTTTTTATTTAACTAAGATATCTACATGTACCCATAATATTTTAATAGAGCCACTGGTAAGACATGTAAGCATAAGTATAATTGTATGTTTTGAAACCATGTTTATATAGGGAACCGTTGTTGTCAGGACAACTGTTTAAATATTTGTTTGTTTCATATTTCAGAACGTTGTTTGGCTTACCACGCTGTGAGTGGTGGGATACACCAGTTATCTGAAACTTACATTGTAAATTGGTGAAATAAAAGAACAGAACTCTTCAGGACCAGTTTTTCATTACCGACCCGAAGGTTTAAAATTATAAAGAGTTTAAATTCAGTCTTAGATCCTTCTCAAGCATTTGATTGGTCCGATTTTAGTTTTAACCTTGGAACCTGAACAAAATACTAAGATTCACCTACCTGGCTATCATGACTTTCCAGCAGTTTCCTGTTCTTCACATAGCCCCATGGAGCTATCCCTATACACCTTAGTACATGGGCCATTCTGTCGTTGTCCCAGCAGAACGACTGGCCCTGTCTTACTGCCTGACCCACACCCTTCATCACACCCATATTGAATCCTGATGATATCAGCCACGCTGAGGTGGTCTTGGCTGCCTGAAAACATAGTGGACAAATTGCTAGAATGTAAAGTGAAACATGAGTAGGGCAGCACCACATTTAAATCAGTATTAACCCGTTATCCCATAAATATGCCTTTTTATGCATTTTATTTCTTCCTTCGTTGAAGAAAATACTTCCACTTTATACAGTCATGAACATGAACTATAAGAAATATTTTCTATTTACTAGCAGACTATAGCTTTAAGCAGGCTGGAGGTAAAGCAGAATGTGCCTTAAGGCACATTCTGCTTTACTTTCAACTTGCTTTAAGTGGTCACCTGTTTTTCAAAACTAGAAACATGCTACGGGGTTATGGGTTAAGGGACCATAAGAAATAAATCACCAAAATATTTATAGTATACACTATAGGTAGTGGTTTAATGCAGGATAAAAGTAATGCAAACAGCTCCTATAGGAACCTTCTACATTTTTTTGCAATCCATTAAGTTTTCTATTCTCTTGAAATATCATCAGGCATCTTGATTCAGTGGTCGTTTAACACAGCTGTTTTAAAATAATACAAATCTCCAGTCTTATTACAAAGGTGACAGCTTTATACAGGGCAAAAGTAATGCAGAAAGCTTCTAACATTTGTCCTGCATTCAACAATTAACTGGCTTTAAAGATTATCATGTTTCCAATAGTGAGTGGCCTGTTAATGATACATTTCAAGATGTACAGTACATAATTTTATTCAACAACACACAAAATATATATTGGTACTGATTTCAGCATAATGAAGGATCTTTCTGCATTACCTTTTTGTCAGGCATTAACCCTTTCCCACATAGCATATCTCTAGTATTGAATGTAGGTGTCCACTTAAAACAGGTTGAAAGTAAAGCAGAATGCGCTTTAAGCGCATTCTGCTTTACTTTCAGCCTGCTTTAAGCTATCATCTGGTAGAATATAGAAAATATTTTGTATTATACATATTTATGAATGTATAAATTGGAACTATTTTCTTCAGGGCAAGAATAAACTGAATGCGCTAAAAGGCGCTTCTATGGGGGAAAGGGTTAAGCAGCGGTCTGTGTTAACCCTTTACCTTATAGCCTGTTTCAAGTATTGAACATAGGTGACCACTTAAAGCAGGTTGAAAGTAAAGCAGAATGCGCCCTAAGGCGCATTCTGCTTTACTTTCAGCCTGCTTTAAGCTACCATGTGCAAGGATATAGCAGATATTTCTTATGGTTCATGACTATATAAATTGGAACTATTTTCTTTAGTGGATGAAAACATTAAATGCGCTAAAAGGCGCTTCTATTGGGGAAAGGGTTAAAATAAAATTGCCATGTTTCTTGTTGAGTAGCAATGAAAACAGGCTTTACTGTACATAATTCCCTTTACTCAGAAACAGATTTCGGACATTCATACCTTTATAAGACCAATGGAGAATGTATCTCTCATCCTGCCGTCCAGTTTGAAATTCTTGGCGCCACCAACTACAGATATGACAAGGTTGGGTTTCTCTGGTTCCATGATTTTCCAGTAGTTTACCATCAGCTCTATGAGATTGTCCACCGAGTCCTCGTCACACATACGGATATACTGTGCACAAAAAGGTAAGTCACGTATACAAATCCTATACATATACAACAGTGCTCCAGATAAAATGGGAGTAAAACTGAACAAATCCAATAGTTTCTCACTCATTTCTGCAACAAATCCTATGGTGTCACTACTCATTAGAATCACCTCAAAGAGACGATTCTAATGAGTAGTAACACCATAGGGTTTGATTGAGAAATAAAGATTTTAGTTTTTGAAATACCCCTCTTATCTGGAGCTCTGATACAAGGTTTCAGGTGACTACTAAAACCACTGTTCAGAAACCAAATTTCAGGTCCTCATTGTCAACTGAATACATACCCGTATAAAGGTCAAAGGTAGACGGTTTTTTCTATCATATTGTTTTATTCAAACTGCAGAAGCTTTTATGAACAAAGTTCTACCTGAATGTCTTCCTTTTTTACTCTACAACATAGAATATTTATAAATTTCCCCACATAGGATTTGATATGGACAGTTAATATGTTTAAATTGTTTAATGTGGGCTTTTACTGTTTAATTTATTTTTGCAAAATCAACATTGTTGTAAATTGAAATGTAGAAATTTGATTGTTAAAAGGAGTTTTTTTTTTAATGTATAACAGATTTTCACAAAATCAACATCCATTTGTCAATTGAAATGAAACATTCTAATACAGCTAACCACTTATAAACAGATACATCAGAACAATGCTTTATAGGCCTACAGCAGAGTTGTAGATAAGCAGAGTATCCGAGTACTTACACAATAGAAATTGGTGAAATACCCAATTATTTCAAAACTAATGGGTGACAGTACTCAACAAAAGCAAAAGGAAACCCAATTATTTGAAAGCAATTGCTTAAAAACAAACGAATACTCAATTGCTTTTTAATTTCATCGGGATATCAACTGATCTTTTACTTTAGTCCAATGTGTGTAAACAAAAGTTGCATATAGAACTATGTAAGGTAAACACTGAAAATCATTTTAGACACTTAACAACAATACCCTGAATGCACTGTTGAAAGGACAAGGATAGGAAATCCAAGTTTATTTTCCTACTGATACCCAATTATATTACAAATCATGGGTTCTGGACTCTGCCTACAGTATACATTTTGGTCTTCCTTCCCCTCCTAACATGCCTACCTTGGCTGGTTTCTTTCCTCCTGCATGCTCAACATTCTCAAAGTTGATTTTACCAAATGAGGAAGTGGCTGATGTTCTTATTTTCTCTGGATTCCATTTTACCTGAGGTAGGTTAAGAGGGGGTGCATCATTCCTTTTCTCTCTCGACATCAAGTAAAGCAGTTCTAGAATAGAAAAATAACCATTAAAGACTACAGCTCTTCCTGTCTACAACAAACTCAATGGGTGACACAGAATGTGTGTGTTGTTCGGAGAGAGTCGTTTTAGGGAGGGGAAATTAAGAATTTGCAAACAGTTTAAATCGAGATCAGATGCCACATTATGCGGCGTCTGATCTGGATTCAAGCTGTTTGTCACTCGTCCTTAAATTATTTCTATCAAAATATCCACTTCCACTTATATGTAACTTTGGGAAACAACAGCTGTGACAATTTTAAGCAGACAATATTGCAATAGTGAAAGCACTAGACATAATTGTCCTGTTTAGGGAACTGCGGCAAGGGTCGTAAGGAGGGGTCATTGTTTGGAGGGCCGTTGTATGGAGGGAACACTGTACATGCATAGTTGAGTTTGTGTCTAGAACAAAGTGCAAAAGTAACAGGCAAGCATCATATGAATGCAGCTTAACCATTTACTACATTGGTATGCCTTTTTAAGCATTTAATTTATTTCTCCACTGAAGAAAATATTTCCATTTGATACAGTTATGAATGTGCAACATAAGAAATAGTTTCCTAGCAAATAATAGTTTAAAGCAGGTTGAAAATAAACAGAATGTGCATAAGGTACATTGTGTATTCTGCTTTACTTTCAACCTGTTTGAAAAGGTCACCTGTCTACAATCCTACACACCGGCTATGGAGTAGTTGGTTAAGAAACAAACAAGATTACACAGAAAGGAAGAAAAGTTAAAAAATATGTACAATTCCAACTTGTGTTAATCAAAATAGATGAGTTCCTCGGAACATGTGTGCCACCTGCCAGCAAGTATCAGTATAACATTCTCTTTCCATAAAAGAATTTCATTTCAAAATCTTCAGTAAAACAGAAGAAATCTGCATTAAAAGAAAATGGTGAAAAGGGGAATAACTCTCACGAAATGTATGCAAGAGTTATGACACTTGTGCAATACTCTTCCACTTGTCAAGCTCTTTCCATAAATAAAGATTCATTTTAAAAGCTTCAGTAGAACAGGAGTTATGAGGTGTGACACAAAAAGTGTGATGGATAGACAGACAGACAGAAGGACGGACATACGCCAGAAAAGTGATCCCTACAGCAGGTGACACAAAAATGCCCCTTAAGGCACAGTCTGCTTTTCTTTCATCCTGCTTTTAAGCTATACTCTGATAGGTTATAAATATTTCTTACGTTGCACATTGATTATAAGAGAAACTATTATCTTCAGTGGACGCATCAGTTAAAGGTGTAAACAAGGCATATTTATGGGGGCAATGGGATAATTGAGCTATCCAACCAAAAGTTGAAACAAATGATTAAGTAAGACAGTATGACTGAGACAAACAGACAAAAATAAAGTGTATCTTTCTGAGGTGACCAATAAAGTTTGTCTAGAAATATTCGATTAGGCAAAAGAAATAGGCAAACAACTATAAAGATTGTAGCACCTTCAGGAACTAGATATTTCACCATCATGTCAGCTGTGGCTGATTGTGGAAATGGTCCTTGCATGCCTGCATGCTCTAACAGAACTTCCCCACAATGACATCTGTAACAAGAAAACAAGTGGTCTAGAAACTCTAGGTCAGGTCCATATCCAACGACAGTCAAACTTCGATATCTCGAACTCGTTTATTTAGAACTACCCGATTTGTCGGCTTATGAATTTCATTATTTTATGCTCAGTTAAGTCGGACATACCCGTATTTCAAAGTTATAACGTGGCTTAGCCACATTTTAACTTCCAAATACGGGTATGTTTGACCTAACCAAGTTCGAGATATCTAAGTTTGCCTGTGATACTACATGAATACAGTAAAACCCCTCTATTATGACCACAACTATTATTATAACTATCAGGCGCCTATGGCAGGTGGTTGGTTAAGGTAAGGTGAAAGTAAAACAGAAAGCTCCGTAATGAGCTTCTTGTTTTACTTTTACCATGCTTTAAGCTAGCGCTTGTCTTTTATACAATCAATTAATTTTCTTTTTAGTGGTTTCAAAGGAGGGGTTTTACTGTATATAGTAACTGAATTCCAACACTTTCTTCAACAAAACATAGGGTCACAAAATGTTTAGTATATTTACACTTTTAACATCTTAATCACAAAGATAAGTATAAGGGTAACATACACATTACAAAATTACATCTTAACTAGTTTGACCTCAGAAACTTCAAATGGACAATTCCAATTAAGTCTAATTCTTTTTGACTGTCTAAAATTGGAGTGAGTGTTGTTACAATACATTTGTATAAAGCAAAGCAACAAACATGTCAGACAATAACCAGAAGAATCCTGCAGGAGCCCTCTGATCATGGTGTACACTTTTCCCATAGTTAATGTAATCTTCAAAGGTACACGTTTTGCATCTAGGATGCATATGCACACATGGGTTCAATGGGTTAAGAGATAAAAAAAAAAAAAATACAAAATTACAGAGCTCCAGATAAAGAGAGTTTTTCAAAAACTAAAATTATCATTTCTGAATTAGATCCTATGGTGTTACTACTCTTTAGAATTGTCTCTTTGAGACGAATCTAATGAGTAATTACACCATATGATTTGGCACTGACTGAACAAGTGAGAACATGTTGAATGTGTTCAGTTCACTCCCTCGTATCTTGAGCCCTAAAATAATATATCTTCTGACATGCTTCTTCATAGGTCTTACTTTAAATCTCTTATTTTCTTCACAGCTTTCGCTCCAGATGTCTGGCCAGGTTTTGGAACAAAGCTGGCACATTCTTTTTGTCGAAAGTGTTGCCGTACATATATTTTCAAATTTTCTATATCCTGTATAAAATAATAAATACAACCATGTAAGACAAGTTGAAGTAAGGCAATTGACATATAAAAACAGAAATACAGTAAATTTTGTATTCACTCTTGGCATGCTAGGTAATTTTTTTGCCTGCTACTGTTCTTAGAGTAGAAACTTATTTTCAAAACAGGGTCACAAAGTTAAACAAATTGAATCCTGATAAGACGTCGCATAATGTCGTGTCTCATCAGAGTCAAAACTGTTTGCAAAAGTTATTGTTGAATGCCGCTAATAAGCAAATTGTTAAGCGACAACACAGTTATCAATATCAAACAATTGGACAGCCTTAAATATGAATAGTTGCTAAATGAAGGATAAGAACAATGCAAAAGGTCCTTTAGGAGCTTTCTGCATTGTTTCTATGTTGCATTAAGCAGTCATCTGTCTTCAGTGATAATCATGCTTTTTCAATTAGTGGCCATTTAATAGGAAATTGACTATATATGTAAAAACTTTTCTTAGGATACATACAGTGGAGAATCTGTTATTCTTTCCCGTTTAAACGCAAACGTACGCAAATGCAAAGCGCTAAAACATAGAAAAGAACAATTTTTGGACAATTCTGATATTTCATGTTTATCTTGGTGGCAAACAGTTTGGAGCCTGATCAGACGCCGGGTTACCCGGCGTCTGATCTGGCTCCTAACTGTTTGCACGGCAAATAATAGTTTTAGCGTAAACGCGTTTATTGGGAAAGAATAACAGATTCTCCACTGTACCGGTACTCATGACTGTATAAAGATAAACTGTCTTCAGAGGAGAAAAAAAAAAGGTGTAAAAAGGTGAAGTAATAGTGTAATGTGTGATCCTAGCTCTAAAACTTAGTCAGCAACAGAACTAAATGCAAAAACTTAATATTAGTGCCTAAGTACCAGCGGACTGTGGACAGACAGACAGATACGGGCAACACCAAATAGTCTCAGCACATTGTGGAGGATCATAAAAATATCAAAGGGTCAAACCTGAGTGTATCTATCCGTCACTGTGGCATGATGGCCGTGTCCGTGAGATATATTTTGGGAGGTTGGTATTCCTTGCATGCCAGGAACTTTTTTCCTCACACCAATCCATCGTGCATCTTCCAATGTCATTCTGTTTTTCTGTGTTTCAATATCCTCTGCAGTTATCATGGACATGGCTCCTCCCCTGTACCCTACAGAGGTCATGCTCATATCAATACTCTCCGAGGTACCAGGGTAAACCCGGCTACCAGCCATTCTGCTAGTGTTTGTTTCTTCAACTCGCTATGGATTTTGTCACCCAGTGTCTTTCATATTTGATGAACCTGCAACCATAAGAACATAACAATTCAGTGTACATGTATTTACTATTTCAATTTGGGTTGAAATGAAATAATGACTTGGTAAATATTGATCATCTACAGTAAAACCTCTCTATTACGACCACTCAATTTTGTTAATTGTTTGGCGTTTTGCAACAGGTGACTGCTTAAAGGAAGGTGACATTTAAACAAAAAGCTCCTTTAGGAGCTTTCTGTTTTACTGTCACCTTCCTTTAAGCTGTCACCTGTCCTTTATATAATCAATTAACATACATTTCAGTGTCTGTTATAGAGAGGTTTTACTGTATATATACAGGATACATGTATGTAGGTATATGTAATTAAGCACTGGTTGTAAAAATATAATTTTCACCTGTGTATAATAACAGTCAAACCTATATTAAGTGACAGTTCAGTACAAAAGTTTGTACAGTAGTTCTTTGTTATTGATTTGAAATAAAAACACTTTATATGCTATAAGCAGAAAATGCAAAAGGCTCACATTCAGCAGAAGAGCTTCAAGTGACTGCTACTTCTTGTTGTTCAAATTAACCCATTATCCTTTAAAACTATGCCTTTTTAAGCTTTTAATTCATTCCACTACCAAAGAAATTAGTTCCAATTCCAATGACTCATGAATATGTACCATCAGAAATATTTTCTATATTCTAGCAGAAGATAGCTTTAATAAAGCAGGCTAAAAGTAAAGCAGAATGCACCTTAAGATGCATTCTGCTTTGCTTTCAACCTGCTTTATGTGGTCACATATCTTCAATCCTAGAAACAATCTATGGGGTACTGGGTTACTGAGCAATTTATCCCTCAATTCAGCCTCATTTATCATTAACCCATCCCTCCCTGAAACCTCAAGTGGACAATTCTAGTTTTCAATTAAGTCTAGTCCATTTTTGACTTTTTAGGGTTGATTTTTACAAAATATGTCAAAATGACAAACAGTGTAGACCCTGATCAGAGGGCTCCAAAGGAGCCCTCTGATCAGGGTCTATACTGTTTGCATAGGACAAGTGTACTCCTTTCAGGTATGCTGTTTTCAAATGACGCATATATGCGTAACTAGGGTTCAAAGAGTTAAGGTATTGTAACTATATTGATGACAAATTCAGTTGCGACCCCTAGGATCTCAGCAATGGCTCAAGTCGAATGTAATTCACAGGCAGCAGTTTTACACTTTTATCTTCATCATAATTGTAAAAGCAAATGTATGTATCAGTTTTTCAACAACAGTTTAAATGCACATTTTTTTATGTTTGTACTTAGAAATTCGTAAATGCTGATGGTAGATTCATTTTGTTTATTATTGTTATCGTGAATGCATGTGCGAGTCCAATCTAGTCCAAACCGATCGATTGCAAAAGGACGGACGTAATCACGGGTTGACACGCGTTGATTTAAACCTCTTTAGCTTCTGTAAGGTTGTCCTAAAATAAATACCAACCGTTTGCTGTCATCTCCGATTAAAGTTAAAATCAAGCAACATTTCTACATTCTCTTCGCCAGGTATTTTTTCTTTCTGCTGTCATGGCAAGTATGTACACTTCCTGTTTGAGAATCGATAGGGATAATAGATCTGAAACCGAAAACTTTTTAAACCCTGTTACAATCAATGTTATTTGTATGAAATCATCAATTTTTCTTACTTTAAAATGCATATTTTTCTCCCGCTGTGACACAAACAAAAACCATACCCGTTTCAATTGTTATTTTTTAAATGAAAAAAAATTCGGAATTTACTTACTAGTTCCTTTCGAAGCTCGAAGTACGTGCTCAATCCCCTTTGCAGAGTTGCCGTTCCTGGCAAGTCAATTGGAGGGTAGTGTATAAAACCCCATTTAACGCCGAACATGAACCCGAACTTTTATCTTTTCAGCGGAGCTGTATGGTATCTATTTAGACCCAGCATTTGCAAATTCTACACCAATGATAAATGGTCGGAAATTAAGGTTAATAGGCACTCGCTTAAACTGAATGGTTTTATTGGATAGGGGACCATTTTAAATTGCATGCAGGCTGGTCTATGTGCCCAATTACAAGTTTTACTTTACAAAAATTGTGAGTGCAAAATTAATAGACACCGTCTGCAAAAGCTATCACAGCATGTTTCTATTTTTCCAGTCACAGACGGGTCTGTTTTCTCTTTAAACCTCATCTCTCTGAAACAATTAAGAAGTAGTTCCGGCGCAAAAAATGGTGGACATGATTTTCTGACCAGAGAGACTTTTCGAAATGAATTAATTTTTAGGACAAGTTTTAAGTCTTTTACACTTCAGTAAAAAGGTTGTATCAACCTATTAATTGATAACTTGACACGGATGGATGTGTAAATCTACTGAATTGCCACAAATCACTTGAAAACTCTGTCTCAAACAGACCCAATGGTAGTTTCGTGGGTTGGGTAACATCACAACAAAGAAAGTGAAACTGTAAATTGACAAAGTGCACCTAAGTTTACCACCACCACACACCAACAAAGGATTATACAAGTTGTAGTGCATATAATTTCACCAGGCAATAAGTCTATGTGACATATCTGAGTTTTTGAGGAGTTTGACATTTGGCGGGAAAAAGGTGATATTTGTCGGACATATTGGATTTACATGTCGGGTGACAGTGGTAAGCTAAACTTATTACTCTTACTCTATTGCTTGGTCCCCTGATCCTTCCCCGAGTGTGTCAAAATGGCGACTGGTAGGACTGCAAGCCAGCGGAAAAAGAGCACAGCTAACTCTAACTGTGTGGTGTGCAACAAAAAGATTGATAAATCGACACCAGCACTTGAATGTGACAACTGCTTGAACTGTGTCTGCGTTCCCTATAGCACCCCCCCCCCCACCCACCCGCCCTGTATGCAGAACTAGTTAAATTCAAGGATGAATGTGCCCCGACTGGATTTGCAAGCCGTGTAAGTCGACCAAGTCCGACCTCAAGAGTATCCACCATACTCTCCTAGAAATGAAAAAAGACAACGATACAAGACTGACAAAAGTGGAGGATGGTCTGGCCAACCTCACCGACACAATGAAGAAAACAGTGCAGGAGGAGGTAGATAAAGTGAAAGAAACTCTGTCTGAATCGGTTACCGGGAACATTGCGGCACAGGTAAAGGCCATTGTTAACTCACAACTAAAAGAGATGAAAGAACGGTAGAACAGAGCAACTAACCTTGTCATTTTCAACCTGAAACTAAGTGATTCCAGAGTGTCAAGCGAGAGAATGAAATACGACATTGAACAGGTTAGCAGTCTTTTCAAAGCAATATGTCCGGACCAAGGGGATCTACAGCTAGTTACGTGTTTTCGGCTCCTCAACAAGAAAAGGCAGAAGGAAGACCCAAGTAAAATCCCACCTGTGAAAATTGTACTGAAGTCCAAAGAGCAAAGACGCAATTTCCTCTTGAACTCCAAGAAAATCCCAGAGTTGGAAGACGAAAAACTGAAAGAGCTGGTTATCGCTAGAGACCTGACTCAGGAGCAAAGAAAAGACTACGCAGATCTCATGAAAGAAAAAGAAAAGCCAGAAAAGAAAGGAGAAAAGCTATAGGTGAGAAATGGTAAACTAGTGCCCACAAGACCGCGTACACAGGCCTTTCGGACAGAAGAAGAAGACTCGGACTAAAGAGAAGTGTGTTTTTAGAAATGTAAATAGAGAGGATAAAGCCTTTTTAACTGTGTTATACTCTAACTTAGACAGTGGATTAATGAATAAGAAAGATGAACTCTCAGTGTTGTTGAGCGAAAAAGATCCAGACCTTCTAATATTAAATGAGATCCTACCTAAAAGAAGGAGAAAGAAAAAGAAGCTAATCCCCAAGGACTTTAATCTAAAAGGGTATGGCTTTGTAATTAGGTCGACAACGGAAGGGAGAGGAGTTGTTATTTACTACAAAACTGATATCCGTGTACATAGTGTTGAAGTTTTAAACAATGACAATTTTGAAGAGTCAATCTGGTTACGGATTAAACTATTTGGTAATGACAATCTACTTGTTGGATGTGTGTACCGCAGTCCATCAGCATCTAGAGAAAACAACATCCAGTTGAATCATTTGTTACAAAGGGCAGTGGAGTTACAGGATTCACACCTTCTTGTTGCGGGAGACTTTAACTACGGCTCAATAAACTGGGAGGTCCAGCAATCCCCTGACGCGATCGTTGCAACGCAGGAAAAGAAAAGTGCATATAAATCATGGAAATTTTGCAAGACCGAAGCTAATTGGCAACATTATGCAGCGAAAAGGAGCATTGCAAGTTCGTGAAGGGGTGACTGGGGACAACATATTTCGCCACCGTGTCGTGAACAACTGGAAATGCTCTGCCAGACAGTGTTGTATGTGCGAACTCTATTAACTTGTGTAAGTCTAGGCTTAACAACGAGTGGAGACACACACCCAACAAATTTACCATACCCAACTGCAGTAGATTTACACAGCCATCTAGCGCAAACTACCAGTCATACAATTCAGTAGAGAGAAGAGATCGAGAAAAGGCCTCACGAGCTAACTAACACCTCATCAACGGCCTGCGGTATAAGGTAACTATAAGGTATAAGGTAACTATAATTAAACCAATCAGGAATTATTATAATGACCACTTGCTTTATTTTAATGCAGTATACTCTCGATCATTGGCTAATAGGCCGAAATGACCCAGACTGGTGTTCTGTAAGTTTTTTTTCTTACCTTCATCTTGGAGTTTAAACCTTGCAAAACATTGAGATACAGTTTAAATTATAAATTGCTATTACTATGTCATTTTTCTAAATTTAGCGGGGATACTTTCTAAATTTAGTATGTGGGAAATTCTGTTTATAAAATGAAACAAAATAGACATGGTAAGTTTATATAATGAATACTGTAATAACCCCCCCCCCCCCCACCACCACCACCACCACCACCACCCCACCCCAACCCCCAAAACTTTAACCTGAGACGAAATATCGTTTTTGTTAGATATGAAATCTGTCCAATTATACATTGTAGTTTAGTTTGTTTCAAGAAACTCCATAAATGAAGTGTGATGTACAGAACAGTAGATAAATGCAATAATCTACGATCAGCAGGATAAGGTTTTAACACGGATTTATACACAGAGTGTACACTTCCGTGGTTTAAATTATCGTTTGGCAATTCTGTAGATGATATATTTTTAGTAGCTGTGCTATATTTTACATAAAAGTTACTGTAATTGATTTTTTTTTGCTTTTCAATCCAAGGTATTACCATTCTTTGAAACTCTCAATTTCATACATTTTTCACATCTACAGAATTACTTCCACCATGCAATTCACTGAATATCTTTTTTAAAGATATTACTTGGGTGGTTTTTTTTCGATTTTTGTTTCTGAAATTTCCCCACGCGTGACGTAATAAAGTCACGAGACGGACCAGCAATCTCTTGGGTTTACTAAGCGAAACCTGCACTCTACAAAGAAAGATCCCAAGCAGCAGCATACCAATCGTTAATCCATCCCACGTTAGTGTGTCAATGTCCTTTCTGAGGTGTGGGTCCCAGGCAGACCCGGTTCGTGACAAATAATTACACAAAGACACCAGGGTCTATGACAAATATACTCTCCACTCTAGGATGGACACCATTGGCAGAAAGAAGATAAACCAACAGACTTCTTTATATAAGATTGTCAACAATGCGTTGGATATAAATATCAATCTTTACCTGCAACCTCATACAAGGCAATCAAGACATTTCCATCAACAGTAATTTCAGTAAGTGCAGTCTTCCAATGATGTATTTAAAATTTTCATACTTCCAACGTACAGTATTCGTGTGGAGCTCTAATTGTCTTTTCTTTCCGGACCCTTTTTAGGATTTTCAGCCACACTTGGGTCTACAAAAGTTCCTTAAATAAGATAAATCGCCATTTGATCAGTGATTCCGTTTCTCTCTTTTCTCTGGGCAAATATATAAGCTATATCCCCAAATGTTAAAGTCCCATTGTGTTTTCAGACCTTTTCCTAATGCCTGAAATACAATAACGGTTAATAATAATGTTTGAACATTGTTATGGGCCAAACTGATCTATGAAATGATGAAGACGGACCTAAATCACCAAAAAGGGCAATTTAAAATCATAACAAACCGAAAATAGAACGCCTTGATCGTCGCTAGATCGTACAGAGCGTAGTGTGAGCGCCCAGAGCGTACGAGAAACGTAGTGGAATCGCGGGCAAATACAATGTATCTCGACGCTTTTAGTACGATGCGACTACGCTTGCGCTATGTCAACCACGCTGCGACTACGTTGCTACTACGCTCATGAATTTCTTAGTACGCTTCTGCTGCGCTTCGAGTGCACGGCGATGCCGCTACGTAAATTTTGAGCAGGGTCAAAACATTCGCCGTGAGGTGGCGATCAATGAGCTTCTGTTACGCTTCTACTACGATCAGGGCAATTCTACTGCGCTGTTGCCGTTCCTACTACGATTCGCGGCGATTTTACCAAAATTTCGAGGCGTATAAGAATCGCCGCTCAGTGGAATGGGGGTATATTAAATATATATATATACATCGGACAATTAAAAGTACCATTGAATTTCCCAGTTGCTATACACCGGGCACGTTAAAGACTCATGGAGTTTCCCATGTGCTGTACACCGGCACGTAAAAGTATCATGGATTTTCCAAGGTGCTATACACAGAGGGCGTTTTCATAAAAGTTCGTACGACAAATGTCATAAGTCAAAACTTTAAAATACATTTAATTTCTTATTTCTCTATCGAATCCTGTCTAATGAGATCTTTTTAGAATAGTCATTACGACGATTCCCAAATGATGTCACAAGTCAGGATTAGATGGAGAAATAAGTAAAACATTAGACTTTTATAATCTGACTTACAAAGTTTTATGAAACGAGCCCCGGGCACGTTTCTTCTGGCTGACGTTGCAAAGTATGGGATTATCCATCATTAACTCTTTGCATGCTGGGTAATGTTTTCGTCTGTAAAACGTGTCGTCTGCTATCGTTCTAAAATAGAATTTTCTAGATTTTTTTTAAAACAGCATCAGCGTTTCAAATAGTTACGCGGCGTCTCATCTGGATCCAAACTGTTGGCAAAGGTAATCACTATGACACATACCCACCGTTAGCATGGTAAGAGTTAAGAAACTGCAGATGTTATATTGTTAATCCTCACAAACACTACCATGCAAGGTACAATAGTGGATTTGAGGATATATTACTCAACAGTGCAGTGATCATACCTTTTAAAGTAATGCGCACATCCGCTTAATTATATATAGTATTACAGTAAAACCTGTATTAAGCAGCCACTTAAAACATGATTAATTGACAGGTTTATAATTATAAAGGTTAGATTAATATAAGACGAAACTAATATAGGAAACTCCTAAAAGAGTTTTCTTGCATGTATTACGGTACTTTTGCCCTACATTAAACAGATAGTTTGTCTTCGGAGATTATATTGTCATATATTATTGAGTGGTTGCTTAAGGGTGCATCAATGTCATGACTTTAAGAAATTTTCAAAGTATATGAAAACTCTTTATGATGGTTTTGTATTGAAGAGCTATTTAAGATGAATCAAAAAATAGAAAAAGTGTACATTTTGGTGAACAACAGTTGGCTCCATGACCATGTAAAATTTACCCCACCCACTTCCTCTTATTTTGTCCTTTTCAAACAGCCCGCTTCAATAAAATCCATTTTAAATGAAAACAAATATGATAATTTGGTTTTGTGTTATTTATTTCCTGTCTATGGTAGTATTTCTTCATACAAAAACTAATTTAAGAAAAAAAAGGCACCAAATGTGAAATTTATAAAGCTCTAAATATCGTCGATATGGTACTTTTTTGTAAATTTTGTAAGGGGAGATAACTCTTTTTACTTTAATAACTCAAAATTTTCAACACTGACCTTTCAATTTCTTTTTATATTTTGAACTGCCTTAGCATTGGCTTTCATTTGGTAGAATATAAGAAAAAGTTTAATACTAGAACTATTTCATTTTCAAACTTTTTTACTTTTTTTTCATAAAATAAAAAATCTATTAAAACCATGCCCTATAAAAAGCATATTTGTGATATTCGAGTATCCATATTGTTCAAATCTAGTGCCTGCTTTGTCTAAATTTGGTTTCTATATGTGAATATACCACCATAGACATGAAATTAATAATGAAAACCCAAATTACCGTGTTTGTTTTGTTTTGAAATAGATTTTACTGAAGCTTGTACTCTGAATGTGTAAAATTTGAGAGAAAAAGTCCAAATTTGACCTACCTTTTTCAAATCGCTGTAGCTCAAAAAAAAGGACACCACCATATAATTTTTTTCCCATTTTTTCATTCATCATAAATAGCTCTTCCAAAATAACAATGATAGAAAAAAAGTTTAATACTTTGAAAAAATCGCTTATGACATTGATACACCCTTAACACAGGTTTTACTGTATAAGATGACTAGATGAGTAGTATAACCGGTTAGTATAACACGAGGAAAACTAACGTAAACATAGTATTCCTTGAAGAACGAAACAAAAGTATATGATGCGAGTAACTAACGATCAATGTATCAATATGCATGAGTGCAATCGGGGATACATTAACCCATTACCCCATAGCCAGTTTCTAGTTTCGAAAACAGGTGATAACTTAAAGCAGGTTGAAAGTAAAGCAGAATGCGCCTTTAGGCACATTCTGTTTTACTTTCAGCCTGCTGTATGCTTCCGTCTGTTAGAACTTAGAATAGACAATATTTTTATGATACAAATTCATGACAGTATAAAATAGAACTATTTTCATTTGAGGAATAATTTGAAAAGTGTAAAAGGGTGTGTTTATGGGGTAACGGGTTAACTCTTTGAACCCTAGTTTCGCATGTATTCGTCATTAATTTTGCAAAAATTGTATATGCATGTGAAAAGTACACCTGTCGTATTCCAACAGTGTAGATAAGCAAGATCAGAGGGCTCCTAAAGGAGCCCCCGATCAGGGTCTGCACTGTTTGGCACATTGTAATACATTTACGAGAACAAACTTAAATAGGAAATATGGACTTAACTGTATAGGGAACTGCAATTGTCCATTTGAAGTTTTCTTGGAGGGGGTTACTATGAAATGATACGAAAATGTGATAAAATTAAATGAACTTTCTACTTATATTGAAGTGCTTTAACTCGTTATCCCCAAAAACTTCCATTGGACAATTCCAGTTTACAATCAAGGCTGGTCCATTTCGGACTATTTAGTTTTTGGGTTTTTGGCTCGGAGAGCCTATTTCGAATCCTATTGTATGAAACTGGTGCGAGACTAGCTCCCCCTACAAACAAATCCTGTCATACGGGGTTTACATATGCTATAACAGAGCTTCAGTTGCTGGGTACGTCCCTGTAGCAGCACTCCCTGAGTCTGTACCTGTGGCAAATTTAAACACCGTATTTACTCTCTTGTAATAAGCATTCACCTAGTACATTTGTAGTCATAGCAGACGATGCATTATAAGACATGCACAGTACAACATTCTTTAGGGTCTTTAAGCGCTGCATGTTTTCTGCTTAATGCATGGCAATGGTAATGCAGAAACTCCATAATTAGCTTTCTGCATTACTTTGTTCTACATTAAACTGAAAGTCCGAGCCTGCAGTACTACAGTACTTTGATTTTTGTAATATATTACAAAATGACAAACAGTGAATCCCTGATTAGAGGGCTCCTGCAGGAGCCCTCTAATCATGACTTCACTGTTTGCATTAGACAAGTGTACTCTTCACGTGTACACTTTTGGTAGAGGACGCATATATGCGTCACTAGGGCTCAATGAGTTAATTGAAATACTCTTAATATTGTCAAAGTACTTTTTTCGAAAAAGAAGAAATAGATGAAGATGATAACAAAAACCCTATTTCAACAGTTAATTGCTTTATTAAACATTATGGTCCTGATTTAGATATACTCATTACATTTGCAAACAGTGTAGACCCAAATCAGAGGTATCTACACACTGTTTGCTTATTTAGACCAGTATCTATTAAACTACTCAGAATTAAAGTAGACTGTCTCATGTATTGATAACTAAAATGACCCACAATGAAACCTATTAACCCACATGAGTCACTTAGTGTTGAAATAGTGTTCAAAGCAACATTTTCGTCTCTTCAACCCAGACCTCTCCGGTTACGGTGGCCGCGGCCGGCACAGCAATGTTGCTGGGCCCCTACAAACTGTTTAGAAAGAGAGGTGAGATAGCTCTTGCTTGAAGGATACCAAGTCAGGGGCTTCTGCTACCTCAGAGGGCAGATATTATTGAAAATTCAATGTACATGTATTGAAATCAAAATTTAAGATATTATATCTTTGAATAAAAAAAAGATATTAAATTGAAATTTCAACATAGGGCCTATTATCATCACGAGGTAATTACCAGGGTAGCTACGTGTAGCCTATAGAGTGACACAATGGGACAAGAAGTACAGACAGAATGAGATACAGTAGACAGAGATAGATAGATAGAGTAGATAGAGAGAGAGAGAGAGACAGACAGACAGAGACAGGCACAGAGAGAACTTAGAGACAGAGAGAGAGGGAGTCGTACAGACATATAATATATATACAGACAGACAGGCAGAGGCAGACAAACAAACGGAGGGTGGAGGGATAGAAAGAGAGATAGATGTAGCACTACAGTAGACCCAATTTTTTTTATTTTATTTTTTGAGCCGGACACCTATGGTAGTAGAGGCCGGATGCAACACTACATTGCATGAGCTTGAAGCTTCTTAGGCCCTTTTGTATTCCTTTTTTTCTTATTATAATTTGTTATTTGCAGTTTTATCTGGACTTCTAGTAGATCTAGTCTATATATATCAATGAAATATTTTGAATTTTCAAGCTGCTATGTGAGAGGGGTGTCGCAGTATATAAAGAAAGAAAGAAAATACTGCATAAATTGGCACTATCCAGCTTCCATAGATCTATCTATATACGCAGACGATTTTCTCAACTTCCTTCTATCTCAGATAAAGAAAAAAAAGTTTCCGTCCCGAAATTATTTTGCAGTTAATTGCAAAGGTGAAATGTCATATCAGCGAAAACTTCTGCTTAATCAAAATAATTTCATGAAACTGTGAAATGTAATTTTTTAAAACTAAAATAAACTTCAAGGTCGAAGTGGTACAAGTCCGAGACTCTTCTGTCAAGGTGAAGGCCGAATTTTCTGCAGTTGCATTCTGAAGGTCGCCGACAGTGGAAAGCTCGCAAAAATGGCTACAAAATATAAGATGGTTCTCGTCAGACATGGCGAAAGTGAATATAACCAAGCAAACAGATTTTGTGGATGGTTTGATGCAGATCTGTCCGCAACAGGTGTAGAGGAAGCGAAGAGTGCGGGCAAGGTGAGTGACAGTTATTTTTCGTCCTGGTGCTTACTCGCCCTACATTTTACTGACCCCTGATGGCTATGTGCCAGTATCGTAAAGCCGAAATCAGTTTACAGTAAACTATCTACCACTTAAATTAAGCAATTCTGACTGTCAATGTATAAGACAATTCTATCTATGGCCTTTGAATTTGTGAAGGCCAAAATTATAATGCAGAAACTTTCGGGAACAAATTTATTCTATACATCGTGAATTAATACAGGTTTACAGTTTGAAATAATTACGTGTAGATGCTTCCAAATTTGGCTCTTCTGAAGCAAAAACATTTTGCCAGGGATGCATTTGTCAAGCAACTACTAGCGTGCAAACCCAGAGACCCTGCAACGACAAACCGGTTACCCAGTCGGTGCAAAGCTTAAGCTCACCCCAAGATTAAATGACTCACTTCCCAACATACAAAGATTTGGGAAGCCTCCTTTGCATATACCAACATACTACATAACTCTCCCTTCCGAGAAGTCTCTTCCCGAGACTAGGACCATGGGAGAACCATTGCACAATGGGTAAGGCAACTCCTGTCCGGCAGCTGTCCTTATCCCACCGCTGCCACCATTTGTAACGTGCAAACTGAAAGACCCAGCAACAACAAACCCTGTTGGTGCAAATTTTAAGCTCACACCAAGAGGTGTTTGGTCCACTATATAATTGACTCACTTTAAGTTCCCAACATACAACATGGAATTTGGGAAGCCTCATTTGCATATACCAACGTACCACATACGTTACACGAGTCCCATGGACTCTAACTGCGGTACCGTATAGATAGCAAAAATTTATGATTTTTATTTGTGACAGTATAAATTGGAACTATTTTCTTCAGTAGAGGATTTAATTAAATGCATAAAAAGGCATATTCATGGGGTAATGGGTTAATAGGTAAATTGCTACACATGTTATATATATCACAACCGTTTATTGTTGCAGATGCTGAAGGAAAAGGGTTATACCTTTGATGTAGCCTTCACAAGTGTGTTGAAGCGGGCCATCAAGACCTTGTTCATGATTCAGGAGGAACTGGACCTTCACTGGATCCCAGTTACCAGACACTGGAGACTCAATGAGAGACATTATGGAGGTCTGCAGGGTCTTAACAAGTCTGAGACTGCAGCCAAACACGGGGAAGCTCAAGTGAAGGTACCATTCAAACTTATAAATGATAACTCTTTCACCCCTAAAACTTTAAAAGGACAATTTTCAAATTAAGGCTTTCGAGGTTTCGCAATTTATCCTTTTACAAATGAAAAAGTGAAGACCCTGGTCATAGGGCTCCTTCAGGATAAATGTACTCTTTACAGGTACTCTGCTTGTTAATTAATGTCAAGTATACTCATTGCTAGGTTCACTGTTATAATGACCATTTATTCAAGAAGCAGAGAGATCTCATTGTCATTGAGATGGGGATCCAGCACTTTTGTCCAGTCATGACTGGTCGACCTGCCCTGGTGTCTGTTTATACAGTCAAACCCCTAAAAAGCCTAATGGGGCCTTCACATACAGTCAAACTTTGATATAGCGAACTAGGTTAAGTGAAACATACCTGTATTTCAATGTTAAAACGTGGCTAAGCCACGTTTTAATTTGATATACGGGTATGTTTGACACAACCCAGCATGAAATAATGAAGACCATGTGTCGACATATCAGATAGTTTGAGTTAAGCGAGTTCGAGATATTGAAATTCGACTGTACATGGTTTATCTACGATTTCCTTACAGATAGCACACATACCCATTTTTATACGCCCGTCTTCAGACGGGACGTATTATGTCGTGGCGCTGTCCGTCCGTTAACTTTTTCATGTCCGCTCTCTAACTCAAACAAATTTAGTTCAATCCTTTTGAAACTTGTTCAGAACGTGTATGGCCATAATATCTCGGTCAAGTTCGATAACCAGCAAGATCCACCCAGACATTCAAGAGTTATGCCCCTTTTTTGTCAAAAACGGGCATTTTAGTTTGTCCGCTCTCTAACTCGAACAAATTTATTTTAATCCTTTTGAAACTTTGTCAGCATCATGCAGGGCTTTTTTTCCTTATATAACAGCCGCCGTTAAACGGCGTCTTCCCTTCCCGATTTTTTTCCCCTCTAAAAAAAATTTTTTTATTTTTTTTTTTTACTTTTTATGATCAATGGTAGGTAACATAAATGAAACTTTAGTGCCCTTCACCATCGACCGTTTAGTGTGTCTGTACTGTTTTAAGTGTCATACATGAGTCTCATCATCATTGTTTTGATATTGCAGCACACATCCAGCAAAGGACCAGGGCCTTATCAATCCTACACACAAATACCACTCAAATTGAAATTCAAAGTGACCAAACTATAGACCATCATGATGTTACATCAAATTAAAAAGAAACTTTCTCTCATGAACAACACATGCACAGATGCTAGATCCCTTTCTCAAGGAACATTGGATGCTTTGATGAGAATCAAGTCTAATTTCAAAAGCCTCACTGATGAGGACTTTGAAACTATACTTGAATGCTTCAAAGCATCAAAGAACAGGGACATGGACCTTTAGAGAATCCAATAACAATTACATTTGTAACTACTGTTGCTTTAAGCCTTCATTAAAGAACAAATAAAAGAAATTTTCTTTAAATGTTCCCCTAATTGACCCAAAACGACGCATTTTTCCCCTTCTGTGGGTAGCGGGTATCTTCCCCTATTGGTTAAAAAAAGCCCTGGCATGTGTATGACCATAATATCTCGGTCAAGTTCGATAACCAGCAGGATTGCCTCAGACATTCAAGAGTTATGCCCCTTTTTTTGGTAAAAAACGGGCATATTTTAGTTTGTCCGCTCTCTAACTCAAACAAATTTATTTCAATCCTTTTGAAACTTTGTCAGCATGTGTATGACCATAATATCTCGGTCAAGTTAAATAACCAGCAGGATTGCCCCAGACATTCAAGAGTTATGCCCCTTTTTTCGTAAAAACGGGCATATTTTAGATTGTCCGCTCTCTAACTCAAACAAATATATTCCAATCCTTTTGAAACTTGGTCAGCATGTGTATGACCATTATGTCTTGGTCAAGTTCAATAACCAGCAATATTGTCCCAGACATTTAAGAGTTATGCCCCTTTTTCGTCAAAAAACGGGCATATTTTAGTTTGTCCGCGCCCTTTCTCAAACAAATTTATTCCAATCCTTTTGAAACTTGGTCAGCATGTGTATGACCATAATGTCTCGGTTATGTCTCATAACCAGCTAGATTGCCACAGACAGTCAAGAGTTATGCCCCTTTTTTCTTCTAAAACGGGCATATTTTAGTTTGTCCGCTCTCTTGGTCAGCATGTGTATTACTATAATGTCTCGGTTATGTCTCATAACCAGCTAGATTGCCCCAGACATTCAAGAGTTATGCCCCTTATTTTGTCAAATACAGGCATTTCTTAGTTTGTCCGCTCTTTAACTCAAAGAAATTTATTCAAATCCTTTTGAAACTTGGTCAGCATGTGTATGACCATAATGTCTCAGTCAAGTTTGATAACCAGCAAGATTGCCCCTGACATTTAAGAGTTATGCCCCTTTTATCGTCAAAAACTGCCATTTTTTTGTTTGTTCGCTCTCTTTCTCAAACAAATTTATTCCAATCCTTTTGAAACTTGGACAGCATATGCCCCCTAACTTTCAGGGTTCTTTCCCTTTTGTTCACTTTACCTTGATAGGGTTTTAGTATGACTACATTCTAAGATCGATTTGACGGGCATATAATGTGCCCGGCTTGCGGTGCTCTTGTTATCTGGAGCCCTGCTGGTTCTGATTATTTTGCATGTTGTTTTACAGATCTGGAGAAGGGCCTATGACATCCCTCCACCTGACATGGCACCAGAAGATCACAAGGTTTTTGCTAGCGACCCAAAATATCAGGTGAGACATATAAAGAATAGGAAGGCTTGTTCCAACCCTTTATTCCTTGAAACCTCAAATGGACAGTTCCTGTTAAGTCTAGTCATATGAGCTTGTCTGTGTTTCAAAGAAAAAAAATCAAGCTACTGTTATCACTAATTTCTGGTTAACATTCCCCATTGAAAATGCATTGGAATGACATTTCTGAAAACTTTATATCACAAAATTCCATATTTTTGGGACCAAATGCCAATTCATTTTGTTTTTGTTTACCAAGAGTATTGCCCATTGATCACTCTATGAATTGCAGAAGAAATCTATTCAGGATATGCACACATTACAGAATTGACCAGACTAACTTAAGACATGTTTAACATTGAAAGTAATGGGAATATCCAGGGTGTTGCATTGAAAGTTTGGCTTAGTATAGGTATGGTGAGCTTTTAGGATCGCTTGATGTCCGTCCGTCCACAATTGGTTCTTTAACACTCTAGCAGCTACAAATTTCATCCAATCAGCTGATAATTTACTGTTAAAAAACAACATCTCTGCAGATTTTTATGCTCTCCAATCCTGTTTTGTCTGTCACACTTTCTTCTAATTTATTTCTTATCATTTACTGCTCAAAAGCATTAATGGGTTATTTGGGTATGTGACTGACTGGCTAGGTTTATTTGATGCAATGCTTATGTTTTAAACCTAGTATTTACAGGAATGTCTTCACTTGCTTAACATGCTATAATCTAGGGTATTTCTTTTTGGGGGGTGTGCATGGTTTTCAACAATATTCTTGTTCATACTCACTTTCTGTTCTTCATTGCTCTTTGGATTTGCATAATGGCTGAATACTGATTATTATATTATTATTACAGTAAAAACCCTCTATTACGACCACTAAGGATTAAGCTAATTAGCTGTGTAAAAGACAGGTGACAGCTTTAAGCAAGATGAACGTAAAACAGAAAGCTCCTAAAGGAGCTTTCTGTTTTACATTCACCTTGCTTTAAGCAGTCACCTGCCTAAAACACATGATAATGTTCACAATTAAGTGGTCGTAATATAGAGGTTTACTGTATTACCATATTTCTTTTCTCTGTTTCTTCAGGGTTATGACGGCACTATTGTTCCCAAGAGTGAATGTCTGAAGGATACTGTAGTTAGAGTACTGCCATATTGGCATGACCTCATTGTTCCAGCAATTAAGGTGAGCCACATTATACCAACTAGATAGTACAGTAAAACCTCTCTATTACAACCAGTGATAAAAATGAGTCTTATGGACCAACATCACACATCTGAAAGAAAAATGTAAAGCAGAAAGCTCCTGCCTTACTCTTATCTTGATTTAAGCCACCACCTGGTTAACCTGATAGCCTGTTTCTAGTTTTGAAGACAGGTGATAACTTAAAGCAGGTTGAAAGTAAAGCAGAATGTGCCTTAAGGCACATTCTGCTTTACTTTCAGCCTGCTTTAAGCTAAAATCTGATAGGCTATATAAAATATTTGTAATGGTAATTGTTCATGAGGGTATAAACTGGAACTATTTTCTTCAGCGGAGGAATAAATCATATTCGCTAAAAGGCGCTTCTATGGGGGAAAGGGTTAAATGCCAAAATAATAATTACATGTAGCTCATTTAGTAGTCGTGATAGAGAAGGTTTACTATACAGTGTTACATTTTCAAATTTACTGGAATGTTTAAGTGCTCAAGATTAGTTGCTGCTTGGAGCTTTCTGCTTAATTCTCAGCCTGTTTGAAACTGCCATAAGTCAGAATGTAGAAAATTTTTTCATGGTTCTTGTATCGTTTGAGGGGAAGGCTAAATTGAGCTCTATATGGAAAAATGAAACGAGTGAGTTTACCTCAGAAATATGGGCGTATTTATGTACATGTGGAAATAGAATGAAGTCACAACCTCACACTTTCACCAACTGTGTTGTGATTTATCCCCGATAAATGGCATATAAACCCATTTATTTATGCTTTTCGGTGGATTACCGGAAAATAGCAGTGGATTATCACTTGGTAATCCACTGCAGTGGATTATCACCAATCGCCGTTTTCCCCGTAGGGCTCCCCAAAAATCGTAGTCAATCGTGTCTTATCGTTAAATTCCGGCAGTCCGATTTGTCGCGAACCACTCAACGGAAGAACAAGAATCCAAAATCGGGAGCAACAACGTAATTCGGATGACGTCAAATCAATAAATAAGTGATGTCATGGTACGGGAAACTGTTTCGTTAATGTGTTCGATGTAAACTTGGGGCTCAACACGGGGTAAATCATGTACTTTCGCTGTCACAATTGTCGAAAAATTTCGTTTAAAAAGTGGCTTAAAAGCATAAATAAATAGAATAATTGTATTTTTTCAGTATAAGATCGAAATCCATTTCGTGAACATTAGACTGTTATATTTACATAACGTCTGATGTTCACTCAATGGATTAAATTTCTATCTTATACTGAAAAAAACAATTATCCTCTATATATTTACATTCGCCCCATTCAATTCCATTGAAAAAATTGATGTTTAATTTCGTATAAATGCAATTGCTTGAGGGGGCGGGATGTGTGGATATCTTTCACAGAGGAGGTGGGGCTTGTGGATCTTTCACTGCGAATTAACCTCTCTAAGTCGTACAGCATAAATTTGGCAAATATGCCTTCCTATTAGCGAATACCATGATAATCGGCTAAAATTCTTCTTTATTAATGAGACACAGATTTCAAGAAAATTGAAATACCTTATAAACAGCATCTGTCTGCATTTCTTTATGACAAAAATAATCAACATATTTATCCTAGTTTAACAATGAAGTCATTTCAAAATGACGTTAAATTGTTGTTGTCACGCCAAACTGTCAAATTTGATTACATTTAAATACATGTATTTACAATGAAGCTTATTTTATTGCCTTCCAATGTACACAGCTTCAGTAATGCGGTTATACTCCCAGTGTAGTCGTGAACAACCTAACCAATATTTAGATAATGCTTATAGCTTCTATGTCCTTTGAGATGTTGCTTTCATATTGTATATGGACATGTGTATATACACAAGTCCTTTCTAAGCACATATAATGTTGGATTATCTAAACCTTGAACTTTGGGCCCCGAGTTTAGGTTTCGAAATCTGTGTTTAGGCTTCGAAAATGCTTATTTATAACTCCTATATCTCTTGCGATACTGCTTTCATATTTGGTATACATGTGTATATGGAAGAGACCTCTCCATACATGCAAAAAGTTTGATGCCAGTGACCTTGAACTTAGGATCCCATCTAAGTTTCAAAAGCTACGTTTAGGTTTTGAAAGATGATTTTAACTCCTATGTCCCTTTAGATATTGATTGCATCTGTGGTATGCATTTGTATATGGACAAGACCTTTCCATGCATGTAATATGTTTGAACCCAGTGACCTTGATCTAAGAGCCCTTGTTTACTGTTTAGGATTTGAAATCTGCCGCAGGCCAGCTTTGTTGTCTCTCTGACAACTGGGTTTTAATCATATATTACTTTATGTTTTCAGGAAGGAAAGAACATTCTGATATCAGCCCATGGCAACAGTATTAGAGCTATGGTGAAATACCTTGACAACATCCCAGACTCTGACATCACTGAACTAAATATCCCCACAGGTATGTACCAGTCCCACAATCTTAACCAATTAGCCCATAAATACGCCTTTTTACGTCTTTAATTTATTACTCCTCTGAAGAAAACAGTTTGACTTTATACAGTTATGAATAAGTATTATAAGAAATATTTTCTAAATCCTAAAAAAGCTTAAAGCAGGTTGAAAGTATAGCAGAATGTGCCTTAAGGCACATTCTGCTTTACTGTCAGCCTGCTTTAAGTGGTCGCCTATCTTCAATACTAGAAATAGGCTATTGGGTAAAGGGTTAAGCTAAACCATTACTGTCCTTCATAAATATGCCTTTTTAGCCTTCAATTTATTCTTCTACTAAAGAAAATAGTTTCACTTCATACAGCCATGAATATGTAGTGTTAGCAATGTTTTCTGACCCACCAGATGGTAGCTTAAAGCAGCCTGAAAGTAATGCAGAATTACATTTTTCCTTTCAACCTGCTTTAACCTATTACCCCATAGCCAGTTTCTAGTTATAAAGAAAGGCTAGAAACATGTATCTAAGCTTGAATTCTGATATTCTTTCTACAGGAATCCCTCTTGTGTACGAGTTGGACGCAGATCTGAAGCCAGTGAAGCACTACTACCTAGCTGATGAAGCCCAGGTGAAAGCTGCTATGGCAAAAGTGGCTGCCCAAGGAAAGGCCAAATAAGCGACCACCCCTAGACATAATGATACCCTATGATCTGTAGAACTTTTAAAAATTGTGAATGGCTACCGCTAGTACTTGTGAAATTAGTACCACGGTCTGAGTTTCACTATTCTTATTTATTCTATTGATGTTTGTTGAATGATACAGGCCATATAATGAGGAAAAGGACCTTTACCACATTGGAAGTAGTGTAGAACAGACCACCGATTAAAAAGGAAAACAAAATCTGTACAAATATTGGTAATTGTGACAAACTGATTATGTACAGTACATTCTCTCTATTACGACCATTAAAACGATAGGCTAATTGAGTGTATAAAATGCAGGTGTCACCCGTTGTTAACACCTAATAATTGACACAATTTAGTGGTCCTAATAGAGAGGTTTTATTGTTCTATTGTGGTATCTGACCTGAATCTACACTGTTTGCATTGTCTTAGTATCCGTTTTCTCTTAACCTGGCTTCTACCATTTCTGTTATAGATTTTAAAGGCAACATATTTACTTTACCATTGTTGTTCATATTGTGCTGATGAATCTCTATTGAAGCACATAAAGGTGAAATTGTTGTGCTTTATATGGGGCAAACACGAAGATAGTGGTGTAGCAATGTGTATCAGAAGGACAAAAGCTCAGTCGTTGGAGTGTTTAAAATATACAGTCAAACTTTATTATCGCAAACTCATTTAAGCCATTCATATCCTTATTTCAAAGTTAAACATGGCTTAGTCATGTTTAAACTTTGAAATACATAAGGGTTTGTTAAACTTCGAAATCCACCTGAAGGGTTTGTTAAACTTCTTCGAAATCCACCTGAATAAATACAGTTAAGGTTGACTTCAATGAGTTAGAGATAAGGAGGTTTTGGTTGTATGTGCCATATGTATAGATAATGCTGTATTGTTTTACTTTGGATAGAGAACAACTGCAGACAAAATAGTACCAGTCCGAACTGAGAATTTTGGCATTGTTGTACAGAAAAACTTCGGTGATCACTTAAAGGAACCCTTTGATGGAGTTATAAAGAGTGTTGACTTCTGGAGCAAGATTGAAGTACAGTTAAATCCTATGTCGGATGCTTTCTGCTTTACTTTGATTTTGCCTCCGGCCGCTGAATGCCCTACACACTGTGAACGAGTTCTTATCTAAGTGGTTATTTACTTGTTACTGTGACTGTCAACATCTTGATGTATTGTCAATCTCCTAATAAGCAGCCACTAATATAAGTAGTGTGGGTATATTTAAAAACGGGCGACTACTTAATGCATGATAAAAAATAATGCAGAAAGCTCCAATAGGAGCTTTCTGCATTATTTTTATCATGCATTATGCAAATTCCTGTATTTATGAATACCAACCGATCTAATAAGTGTGTGGTTGTTTATTACAATGTTGACTATAAATTGCTATACTAATGTCTTGTTTGTTGCTACCATTGTTTAGATCAGTGGCAGAGTGGTGCCCTGTCATACCTTCCTATAGTGCTGTTACATGTTTGTTATTTATGCTGGTTAATACTCCCCAGCATGCATAATAAAAGGGATGTCACATATATTTTGTTTCGTTGTCAATATACCAGCAACCATTGGCTGCTATAGAACGTAACACTTTACTCCATAGCCTGTTTCTAGTATTGAATATAGGTGATCACTTAAGAACGTAACCCTTTACTCAATAACCTGTTTTCTAGTATTGAATATAAGTGACCACTTAAGAACGTTACCCTCTACTCTACAGCCTGTTTCTAGTATTGAATATAGGTGACCACATTAGAATGTAACCCTTTACTCAATAACCTGTTTTCTAGTATTGAATACAGGTGACCACTTAAAACAGGTTGAAAGTAAAGCAGAATGCGCTTTAATGCGCATTCTGCTTTACTTTGACCCTGCTTTAAGCTACCATCTGATATAGAAAATGTTCCTTATGATACATTTTCATGACTATGATTCCTTCAGTGGAGTAATATATATGCATAAAAATGTATATATGAAGTAAAGGGTTACCAAACTATCATTGCATTAGGTTGTAAAACTTTATGGTAATCAATTAACCTTTTACTTCTGTAAACTGTTTTGCAATCGTGTACAAAATCACACAGCAGCTGATAGAAGAACAAACCCATTACCCCATAAATATGCCTTTTTACACCTTTAATTTATTTCACCAGAGGTAAATAGTTCCAATTTATATTGTTATGAATATGTATGATACAAATTTTTCTATATTCTAGTAGATGGTAGCTTAAAGCAGACTGTTTTAAGTGGCCACCAATGTTCAATACCTGAAACAGGCTATCGGGTAATGGGTTAAAAGCGTTCGAGACTGAGAACGATCTCGACTTGTCTCAAATGCTTCATAAGCATAATCATTATCTGACATAGGACATTGTTTACACAATACGAGATAATGCAGTTGAAGAGGAGGCTAATTTTTAGCTAACCTGAGCTAGCTCAGGGTGAGCTTTTGCAATCCTTGAATGTCCGTCGTCAACAATTTTAGTGTTTACACTCTAGAGGCCACATATCTTGTCAGACTGTTCGCAGCAAAAATTCCAAACCACATGAACATTTTAATACATAAGTAGTAAAATCTGTGAAAATCTGGAGCAAATCTCTCCAAATGTGTAGATGTTAGCTGGACAGGATTTTCCACATTGTATATTCTATGTAGGAAAACTATTTAAAGGGTCATGAGGTCTGTAAAAATTTGCATCAAATATTCCAAACCAAATGAACACTTGCATACATATATGTACATGTAGTTAAATCTATGAAAGTCTGGAGCAAATCCCTCTAAATGTGTAGAAGTAAGCTTAACCCTTTCCTCCCTGAAACTTTAAATGGACAATTCTAGTTTCCATTTTAGTCTAGTCCTTTTCTGACTCTTAAGGGTTGTTTTTGTCAATGTTTGGCATTATGACAAACAGTAAAGACCCTGATCAGAGGGCTCCTTTCGGAGCCCTCTGATCTGGGTCTTCACTGTTTGCATAGGACAAGTGTACTATTCACATGTACACTGTTTGAAAAGGATGCCTATATGCAGGACAAGGGTTCAAAGGGTTAAGCTGTATGAGATTGTTCCCTATATTATCTATGTTGGAAAACAATTAATTTTGGAGCAAATCACTTCAGTACTGTGTAGTGGAGAAAACGTTATTCTTTCCCGTTTAAATGCAAACGAAACGCAAAGCACTTAAACGTAGAAAAGTACAACTTTTAGAGAATTCTGACAATTCAAGTTGATCTGAGTGGCAAACAGCTGTTTGGAGCCTGATCAGATGCCGGGTTACCCGGCGTCTGATCTGGCTCCAAACTGTTTGCAATAGAAATAACAGTTTGAGCGTAAACGCGTTAATTGGGAAAGAAAAACGTTTTCTCCACTGTAGGAGTTGGCTGCACAAGGTTTTACAGACAGACGGACAGAAAGAAAGCACAGTATCAATATGTCTCCCCACTATACAGGAAGAGACAGAATTACAGAGTTGTTCAACCCTCTAGTATTACAGGTTATGGAATAACAACAAAACAGGTTAAGGTGTTTCAATATTATCTTTCTTTAATTTTACAAAAATATAGTGAACAGGTTCTACAAGTCAATAGCGTTTGTATGCTAGATAAAATAAAGCACAAAGGTCTACTGTATGAAATGCATGCAGTAAAAGAAAGTCCTATTCAAAGAATAAAAGCATACACTGTTAAAAACTGACACAAAAACGGCACTTGTTTTTCCATTTTTTTGTTCATTGACCTTTTCTTCTTCAAAAGGTCTCGAAATTATTGAAATGTCACATTTGGGATATTTGCTTAACCCATTACTCCATAGATACTCATTTCATTTATTCCTTCTCTGAAGAAAATAGTTCCAATTTATAGTCCTGAATATGTACCATTAGAAATATTTTCTATGTTCTAGCAGATGATACCTTATAGCAGTCTGAAAGTAAAGCAGAATGTGCCTAAAGGCACATTCTGCTTTACTTTCAACCTGCTTTATTTGGTCTCATGGGTTCGAAACGAAGGAACAGCCAGGCTATGGGGTAATGGGTTAAATACAACAACAGCAGCATAACAATGGAGTTCAATGCCAAAGCATGAACCCCGACCTTGAATTAACTGACAATGACTGAACTCTGACCTTGTGACCTTGACCTTATTGACAAATGCAAACTTACACCAAGTCAACAGCAAGCTTATAATAGCACTGTATAATACCTGGCTTATTGCAAGCATTGATAATGATAACCATTAAATAGGCAAACATCCAACTGCAACTCATATTATTATGATACTTACAGAGGGTGGTGAAAATCAAATGAGTGTGTTTTAACAACTGGATGATACAACTCATTAACAACAAATTTTAACAAAAAGCAATAAACTTGAAACAGGAAATAAAAAAAATCCAATTTTTGTTAAACTTTCCATATTTGTATCAGCTTCAAGCTGTAACCTTGAGTACTAGTATTTACTGTATTCTCTCCATAGAGAAGCTCTAATTAGAGCTCTAAAAATGCTGATCTTGCTTCATCAACCCATTGCACTAGTTGTATTTGCAGTAGTATATAATACCGTTAAATAAGCGATACAGTCACACTTGAGCTAAGCAGCCTGCCAATTAAGAAACACAGATCTTCTTAGACTGATTGCAGCTTAATTCAGAATAAAAGTAATGCAGAAAGCTCCTCTGAATTAAACTCCTATTAAGCTGAATTAAGCTCCTATATGAGCTTTCTGCATTACTTTTTATTCTGAATTAAGCTGCCATCAATCTTAAATTACTTTGAATACCCATGGATCTTATCATTGTAAGTGGAAGCTTAACACAATTGTGACTGTATGAAATAAATACTGAGTACCATTATTATTTTACACTAAGTATGTAGTATTAATAATAGGTAATGTATTTTGATCATTATGTGTTAATATGATAAGGTACACTATATTAAGTATCCTACATACGAGATGACAATAAATATTGTGCGAACTTACATAAAATATGATGGACAAAAAGTTGAATATTAATACTAATTGTAGTACATATATTGACAAATAAACTGTAAAACATGGAAGCACTTTATCATAATATCAATTTGGATTTTCATTTCAAGTTGTAAAATTTAAATGATGTAAAAACCTCTATGCTATTCAGCTATGTTCTAATGCTTTCTTAATGTAAATATATCTTTACATGTATTTGTTCTTACAAGTAGTGAATATTATCTTTCTAATTATTGAGATTTCAAACGACCAGAATATCACATAGTAGCATTTACAAAATCTTATCAAGTTAAGATTTCAAACGGCCAAAACGCTGCATAGTGAAATTCAATAAAATCACTAAATTAGAAATATAAAATTCATGCACTATATATCTGCTTTGATATTTACATTATTACTAAGTAAACTGTTACAATTTCTGCAAATTCAAATATTTCAAACGACCTCAAATATCACAGAACAGTATTTTACAAAATCTTTTCG
Organism: Gari tellinella; assembly: GCA_922989275.2. Taxonomy (NCBI): domain Eukaryota; kingdom Metazoa; phylum Mollusca; class Bivalvia; order Cardiida; family Psammobiidae; genus Gari; species Gari tellinella. Next base: position 72,881,054 of record OV277866.1, read on the forward strand.
GTAAAGATTTCAAACGACCAAAAATACTGCAATATAATATTTGTGAAATTTTAAATTTACTAAGATTGTCAACAGGTTATTACTGAAATAAAAACAATAAAATAAAATCACAGATGAAGTTACAAGTATTCATATTATTCATGATTCAATACATTAATCTAACAATGCAAAGTTTACCACAAGGGTTTAACCGAAATTGTTCTATCAAGAACAAGTAAACTCCGCAAAATTAGATAGGTTGCTATGACAACATTCAAAGATCAAGGTCGGGTCATCTTGACTGTTTGTCACTGTCTGTTTTGCTGTCCTTATTCTGCTGCTGTTGTTTGCTTCGACTCGCCATCTGAAAGTATTGATACAAAACACTGAAACCTGAATGTAAATTTCAGTGGTACAGCAATCCCTCTCTACAACGACATCCAATAGGAGACACATATTGTGTGTTATTCGGAGGGAATCGTTATAGAGAGGGACAATGAAGACTTGGCTTACATTGGCAAACAGCTTGAATCCAGATCAGACGCCACGTTACACGGCGTCTGATCAGGATTCAAGCTCTTTGTCACTGGTCAATATATGTATTCTATCAAAATCTCCACTTATATGTAACTGTGAGAGAAAACAGCAGACGACAATCTTAAGCTGAGGATATTGCAGCAGTAAAAGAGTTAGACCTTATTATCCTGTTTAGGGAATTACGGCGAGTGTCGTTGTAAGGAGGGAGTCGTTGTTGGGAGGGCCGTTGTAGAGAGGGAGCGCTGTATCTATAACCTTTCCCCCTTACTGATTATGCATATATATACTTCAAACAAATCTGTAAATCTATAATTTGAACTATTAAACAGGCTAATAAATTAAGGATATTTTCTATAGGAAAGAGTGCAAGAGTGCTGACTCATGTCAGACAGATCCTATAAGAAAACAGTGCCATTAGAAGCTGCCTAATACGGTTTTCGAGAATCATCAATATATGCCAGAGATACGTTAACCCTTTCCCTCATAGAAACGCCTTTTAGCACATTCAGTTTATTCCTCCGCTGAAGAAAATAGTTCCAATTTATACATTCATAAATATGTATAATACAAAATATTTTCTGCATTCTAGCAGATGATAGCTTAAAGCAGGCTGAAATGAAAGCAGAATGCGCTTAAAGCGCATTCTGCTTTACTTTCAACCTGTTTTAAGTGGACACCTATATTCAATACTAGAGATATGCTATGTGGGAAAGGGTTAATAAGCTAGGTAATTATGGTCTGCACATTTTATGGTCCCCAACCATTATCAGAGTAAAATGTTCAGGGCTCCAGACAAGAGGGAGTAAACTGAACAAATCCAGCATTTTCTCATTCATGTCAGCACCAAATCCAATGGTGTCACTACTCAAAGAGACGATTCTAATAAGTAATAACACCATAGGGTTTAATACAGAAATAAAGAACTTAGGTCCCTTTTCTATAGTCCTGACTATGTTTATTTATCTGTATGTATTTACACCAAATATGACAGTTAAAGTTTCAGGGGTGAAGTTTTATTGTACTGCTTAACCCATTATTCCACAAATACGTATTTGTATGCCTTTAATTTATTCCTCCATTGAAGAAATAAGTTCCACTCTATACAGTCATGAATATGTGCCATAAGAAATACTTTCTGTGTAATAGCAGATTGTTGCTAAAAGCATGCTGATATAGTAAAGCAGAATTCACCTTGCGCCACATTCTGCCTTGATTTCAATATGCTTTCAGTGGTCACCTATCATCAATACTAGAAATAGGCTATGGGGTAAAGGGATAGTTAATGCCCTTATATGGATAATTCCACCACAATGAGCTTTCTTCATACCTTTTTCGTCCTTGGTGGGGCTTGTGGAATCTCCTCTATGAAAAATGCCGGAACAAGTCCTCGCACATTGTTAATCTGCAAATTAAAGGAAACATAGTAACCATTAACATACTAACCTAAACCCGTCATCTGTTCAGAATCCAAACTGTTTGCAAAGCTGCATTTTGGTGACATTGGCAGTGAAAGAGTTAACCCTTTCTTCTGCAAACAGCTTTCTGCTTAACTTTCATCTTGCTTTATGCAGCCAATTGCAGTAAATACCCAAAACTACCCATCATTCCTTGACACAACAGAGGGGCTTTACTGTAAATATATCTTAAATCCTGTTTATAGCATATTAACTTTAAAGCACTTTCCTTCCTGAAATTTTTAGTTCATGCTAGGTAAAGTCAATTTTGGACTAATTAGGTTTGAGTTTTGTAATACATTGCAAAATGACAAACAGTGAAGACACAGATCAGGGGGCTTATTAAGGAGCCCTCTGATCTGGGTCTTCACTGTTATACTCACTCACTCATTCACTGTTTGCATATGACAAGAGTACTCTACACAGGTACACTGTGTGTAAAGGTCACAATTTTGTGTGATGAAAGGGTCAAGTCTCACCTCCCCATGGTAGAAGCCATCTGATCTCTGTCTCCCAAACACAGTGATGGTGTCTCCTGCATTAAATGCCAGCTCACAGTTAGGGTGGTCCTGTGGCGAGTTCTTTGTGGGATCATAATCATATATACCCATGAACTGAAATGTACAGTTGTTCAAATTTAAAGATTAAATATTTATTAAGAAACAGCAATTACATGACACAAAATACCTTGACCTGGGAACCTCTACACACAATTGTCATCTAAGTCACCATGTTGCTATACCAAGTTTGTTCAAGATGGATGAACCAAAACTTAAGTTATCTATCTTGAACCCCTGATTGTATTTTAAATGACAATGAAATTGACCTCGAAACATGCCACCCCAATTGCAATCTAAATCTTGCTTCCTTTGTAAGCTACCCAAGTCCTAAGTGTCATTGCAATTCTTAATTCCCAAAAGAGAACTAATTTTATATATTTTCAGTAACAGATACCTTGAACCGATATGGCCATAAATGCTATCCCATTACAGGATCCATGCTTATGAGTCTGAGATTGTTCTCAAGCTTCTGATTGGTTAGATATGAGCTTTTGCTCAAATCTAACCAATTAAAAGCTTGAGAAAAAATCTTAAGTCTGACCAATCAAATGCTTGAAAATAGTGTCAGGATCATCTCAAATGCTTTATAATTTATAAGCATAGAGCCAGATCTCTATAATTATGCTACCAACAAATTCCCCCTTACCATTCGTTTTGGGCCCTCTTTGTATACGTCCATATCTAACATACTGGTCATGTCCATTTCACTCTCTGTGTCGCTGTTCTCATCACTCGTCACTTCCTCCACTCCCTCGTACATGATCTCTGACAGCTCGGACACTTGACTATCTGCCGTCACTGTCTGGACGCCCAGTCTGTGGTGTGTGTGGATGTCCACGTTTTCGATAATAGCTTTAGCCGCTAGAGGTCCTCGAGGGTGCACCAAAACCTTATTGTTCTTAAATATCTGTAAATAAAATAGAACACATTCAACCCTAGTGAAGAGTAACTATACTTGTCATATGAATATTGTACCTGTCAAAAGTATGCTTTTTTGTCTTATGCAAACAGTGCAAGAGCCCTCTGACCAGGGTCTGCACTGTTTGTCATTTTGCAATATACTGTTAAAACCAATCCTAAATAGTTAACAAGAGCTGTCGGAGAACAGCAAAGCTCGCATAACTAAACCTTTCTTAAATAGGTAACTATCAATAGAAAAGTGTATCAGTACATTGGTATTCAAGTCACAGGGAACCTCCATTCCAAATATCAGCTTATTAATGCAAATATGTCATGTAGTATAAGTGCATTCCAACACTTACTCCATAACTAACTTTGAAATTTCAGTCCCAAAACTCTAAGTCCACAAAAGGTAAAATTCTTACTGAATTTAAACTTTTTTTTAAATTTTAACTACGCAACATCAATGTTCAACCCACAGGGCACCTCCATTCCAAATATCAGCTTCCTTATACAAATATTTCATGTAGTATTAGTGCATTGCAACACTTACCCCAAAACTTTAACCATGAGAAATCAGCCGAAAAACCTAAGTCCACAAAAGGAGAAATTTTGACTAAATTTTTTTGTTTTTTTTAATTTTAACTACACAACATCAATGTTCAACCCACAGGGCACATCCATTCCAAATATCAGCTTCCTAATGCAAATATTTCATGTAGTGTTAGTGCATTACAACACTTACCCCAAAACTTTAACCATGAAAAACCAACGCCGACACCGGGGTGATTCCATAAGCCCGCCCCTGTTATTTAAGGTATTTCCAAAGTGTATCTGGTTTACAGAGGTGTTACTGTTTAGAGCTCCAGATAAGGAGTATTTCAAAATCTAGAACCTTTATTTCTGCATTAAACCCTATAGTGTCACTACTCATTAGAATCGTCTCTTAGAGACGATTCTAATGAGTAGTTACACCATAGGATTTGATGCTAAAATGACTAACAAATGTTAGGTTTGTTGCGTTCACTCCATCTTATCTTGAGCCCTGAGTCTGTATATACAATACATACCCTATAGCCAGAGACTTTGAGCCCATTGTTACATCCGTTGCCATCTACAGTAACTGGTTGCCAAGCTAACATCAAGCTGTTATTGCCAACAATTTTCTCCACATGGAAGTTACTGGGTGCCTGGGGTGGTCCTGTGGCCACTGTCTGTCTGTATGGCATGTTACCTGAATAATCTCCACTACCTCCATTAGGAAGACTGCTAGTTCTCTGATGCTGAGGAAGACCTAGAATAGTAATGAACACATTGGAAACTTGTTAATTTCTTTGCATGCTGGGTAATAATTTCGTCTTCAACAATTGCTCTGTTCTAAAACTAGAATTTTCCTATTGTCTTTTTTTAAACAGGGTCAGAATGTCAAATAGTTTGGATCCTGATGAGACGACACATTATGCGGCATCTCATCTGGATTCAACCTGTTTGCACAGGTAGGTAATCACTGTGGCACAACCCTGTCTTTACCAAAAAACAACTGCTTGATTATTTTTCTCGCTTAAAATTACCCCAAAATGAGTATATTAACGGAATTGTAAAGACCTACTTTTTTTCTGTGTCACACATTCCATATCCAATAGCAACAAACAGCTGTTTAAAAGTTGCGCTATTTTAACTTAGGTTTTAAGAAGAAAACATGTCCCACTTTAAACCACAACTCAGAAATACATAAGGTTTTTATTGAATTCAAGCAATTTCAAAGAGCAAAATTTATCAAAACGACCATTTTTTCCTTTATATACGTTATACTTTACAGCCATAACAACAACCGACGTCATGTAAGAATGTGATGTGTAGCGTATACTCGATCATGCGAGAAAATAAGTCAGTTTAAACAGTGGATCATTGCATTTTTGAATACCACAGAAAAGTGTAGAGCCTACTGTACAATTCTCAATTATATTTCACTCTGTGAACGTAGCTTGTGGTCAATCTTAAGTTTTAGGGTATTTCTGTAGGAGTTACCTCCCATCTATTGTTTTTATTCCAATTAGGCAGAAGGATACAATGCCAGACAAGGTTTACCGTATGGCTATTTATAGTAACAAAATGTTATCTAGAACTCCTGAAAAGCGAGAAACTGGCATCTCTCTACATCTGATAAGTTTCCAAACAATTATATATATTTATTCATATACATAAAATAAAATAAAATCTTAATATACAGTGCAAAGGAGAATTTGCTGTGACAAAACTTTGGCAGGATGGCGGTCAAACATGCTTTCTCACCCGTCTCCTGCTGCTAGTGTACATTGATGGGTTTTTAAACTGTGTAGACCTAGACCAGCTCCTTAATGAACCCTTTACTCCAGAGAATCACATTTTAACTCATTTAATTAAAAGATTTCCTATTTATACAGTTATGAGTATGTACCCTGAGAAACATTTTTTATAGTCTAGCAGGTGGTAGCTTAAAGCAGGCTGAAACTAAAGCAGAATGTGCCACGGCACATTCTGCTTTACTATAAACCTGCTTTAAGACTAAGTGGTCACCTATGTTCAATTAACAAGATTTGGAGTAAAGGGTTAAGGAGTTTTCTGATCAGGATATACCTTTGTACACTGTTCTCTTACAGTATCTGTTCAATACTCAGTCTGCATCTGGGAGAATTTTGTCATAGTTAACCCTTTCCCTTATAGAAGCGACTTTTAGCACATGCATTTTATTCATCCGCTGAAGAAAATAGTTCCAATATAAACCGTATTGAATATGTGTCAAGTTTAATGCTTTCCTTATTCTAGCAGGTAATAGCTTAAAGCAGGCTGAAAGTAAAGCAGAATGCGCCATATGGCGCATTCTGCTTTACTTTCAACCTATTTTCAAAACTAGAAACAGGCTATGGTGTAATGGGTTAAGCTGATTTATGTTCAAACTGGGCAGAGTTTTTTATGCTTGAATAAACAGCAGAAGAAGGGTTAGAAAATAATAAAGTCCTCTACAATGTGACAGAAAAATTAACATACAAACAGCTCCAGATAAGAGGGGAGTGCACGGAACAAATTAAAAAAATTCTCACTTATTTCAGCACCAAATCCTATGGTGTCGAAGAGACGATTTTAATGAGTAGTAACACCATAGGGTTTAATGCAGAAATAAAGGTTTACGGTTTTGAAATATTCACCTTACCTGAAGCACTGACAAATACATCAAAGTGATATACAACTGAGTTTATCGCAAGTGACACAACAGTGTTACTACCTTCGTTAGCTTGACTTATGTCAGTTTTGCCTTCCTGAGGAGAGGCTGGGGATTCACTAAGATTTTCTTGTCTTGAAATTTCCTTAAGCATTTTATTTGAATCATCTTTCCCCAGGATAGTAAATGGAACTATAAGAATACATGTAAATGATTTCAAATACAGGCATACCATAAGTTGACATGAAAAATCCTAAGATTTCCACATTTGCATTTCTCAAGTGCGATTTTACGAATCGTTCCTTTACCCCATAGCCTTTTTCTTGTTTTGTTGACTTGCGACCACTTAAAGCAGGCTGTAAGTAAAGCAGAATGCGCCTGAGGGCGCATTCTGCTTTACTTTCAGCCTGCTTTAAGCTACCATGTACTGGGAAAAAATCCGGAGATTTAGGAAAAATCTGGAGAAATGGCAGCCCTGCAAATACAATGAGTCTTCAAGATATAGAACTTTATCAGACAGAGCCTATAAGAAAACAGTGCAGACCCTGATGAGACAGCTTCTTGAACAGCTGTCTATTCTGGGTCTACATTGTTTTCGAAGGTCAAAAAGAGTCAATGTTGATTAACCCTTTCATGATCAAAATATTTGGGAGAGTTTTACCCCTTCGTCGCTTTATTGTCGTCTGCTTTAGTATTGTTGTCTGCAAGACACGTTTCAACGATATCTATAAGGTTGTATGACTTGATAAATATCGATAAGAGTGTCAAACAGTTTGGGTCCTGATCAGACACCGTGTTATGTGGCGTCTGATCAGGAACCAAACTGTTTGCAAACACTCTTTAACCCTTTGAGTCCTAGTCCCGCATATAGGTGTCTTTTCAAGCAGTGTACATGTGAATAGTAATCTTGTCCTGTGCAAACAGTGAAGGCCCAGATCAGAGGGCTCTGAAAGGAGCCCTCTGATCAGGGTCTTCACTGTTTGTCAGTAATGCCAAAATTGACAAAAACAACTCTTAAAAGCCAGAAATGGACTAGACAAAAATCGAAACTGGAATTGTCCATTTAAAGTTTCAGGGAGGAAAGAGTTAAAGCGTCATTGAGAGTGAAAGGGTTAAGTACCAATTCTACTGAAATAATTGTCTACTAAATTTCTTTAAGCTAAATATCTGTTCTGCTAAAATTCTTTTTGTTGTTGTAATGTTTTCAGATATAAGAGCCAAATCACACTGTTAGCATACAGTGAGTAAAACATTACTCTTTGTCCTTTAAATGGATCTAAATTGGATGCAATAAAAGGTAGAAAATACCATTTTTTTGAAAATGTAGAAAATGAATTGAAATTTGAATTGATTCAAATTGTTTCCATGCATTTGTCATGCTTGTTTAGCACAATTTTATTGGGAAATTTAGGAGCATTCTGCTTCACTTTCAACCTGCTTTAATCTTTTACTCCATAGCCTGTTTCTAGTATTGAAGATAAGTGACCAATTAAAGCAGGTTAAAAGTAGTTAAAGCAGAATTAACCTTATGACACATTTTGCTTTACTTTCAGCCTGATTTAAGCTTCCATCTCCTAGATATAATAAATATTTCTTATGATACATATATTATATATAATTTATTGACTATATAAATTGTAACTATTTTCTTCAAGGTATGACTACATTAAATGTGTAAATATGTGTATCTATTTGGTAAATGGTTAGAAGGTCTTTAATTAACCCTTTCCCCCATAGAAGTGCCTTTAAGCACATTCAACATATTCCTCCTCTGAAATGTTCAATTTTAATAGTCATGACAATATACATGTACCATAACAAATAGTTTCTATATCCTAAGTGCTTTGCTTTCAGCCTGCTTTTAATGGTCACCTGTCTTCAAAACTAGAATAATTTAACATTAGAAATAATTTCTATAATCAAGCAGCTGATAGCTTAAAACAGGCTGAAAGAAAAGCAGAATGCACCTCAAGCATTCTGCTTTACTTTCAACCTGCTTTAACCCATTACCCCATAGTCTGTTTCTTTTTGAAAATAGGTGACTACTTAAAGCAAGTTGAAAGTAAAGCAGAATGTGCCTTAAGGCACATTCTGCTTTACTTTCAGCCTGCTTTAAGCTAACAACTTCTAAAATATAAAAAAATATTTTTTATCATACATATTTATGACTGTTAAGATCGGAACTATTTTCTTCAGTGAATGAATTAATTAAAGGCGTAAAAAGGCATATTTATGGGGTAATGGGTTAAGTAGTCATCTGTCTTCAAAACTGGGAACAGGCTATGGGGTTATGGGTTAATTGGCAAGGCTACTGTTTCTTGTACTCACCATGTGTATCAGGCTGGTGGGAGTTGTGTAGGTGACTGTACATCTGAGCTATCCTCTCTGGACTGGCATTCAAGTGCTGGGGAACAAACCCACGGTTCCCCCTTAACCTGTGAGGTAGTGCAGGCTGTAAGTAGCTAGCGGGAACCAGCCCAACCTGTCCATTCACTTCCCCTTCATAGTAGCCATTGTCATCCATGTTACCAATCACTTTCACTAAATCACCCTCCTTCAGAGGAATCTCAAGTCTTGGATGACCGCTCATTGAAAACATAGCTGGATCATAGTCTGCTATGGCTACAAAACTAGAAGTTTGGTTACCCTGTAACCCACTATAACCATTATACAAGTTTTCATTCCTCTTGTTTGGCAAATGAGGCATACTAGATGTCCGCATGTTATTTTGCACAGAGCCACGCGGCTGATGTGAACTGTTTGTACGACTGGCATAAATACGTGGAGGTAGATTTGAGTTTCCATGGTGACTATTGCGGTAGCCAATCTGGCGATGATGATGAGCGTCAGCTGATCGTGGACGTGGCAGTTGGTGAGGACTAGATTCACGTAACAACTCGGTGTCACTGACATAGGACATGTGTTCGACACTGTCTACTGATGACTGGGAGGAGGAGCGACTCAGTCTGTTGTGGTTGTAATCTGATGTAGTATCAATACGACAGATTTCCTCCAGTAGCTGTGACGGCTTTGACCCAGACTTCAACTTCTTCAATTCCTGGACTAGCTTTTTGATGAGGACATCCTAAATAAAGAGAGAAATAACAAAGATTACAGATTGCCTTGCTTAATCCATTACCCCATGGGCTGTTTCTAGATTTAAGTTAGGAGACGACGGGTACTTAAATCAGATTGAAATTGAATCAGAATGCACCTTCTACTTTACTTTCAACCAGCTTACAGGTACATTGTACCCTGTTTAAAAATAATGCAAATACATGTCACTAGGGTTTAACCCATTACCCCATAGATACGCCTTTTTACGCCAATAATTTATTCCTCCACTGAAGAAAATAGTTCCATTTATAAAATCATGACTATGTATCATAAGAAATATTCCCTTTATTCTAGCAGATAATGGCTTAAAGTAGGCTGAAAGTAAAGCAGAATGTGCCATAAGGCACATTCTGCTTTACTTTCAACCTGCTTTAAGTGGCCACCTGTCTTCAAAACTTGAAATAGGCTATGGGGTAATGGGTTAATGGGTTAATATAAGATTGTCTTTACTATACATACCTGTTCACTGCACAGACCGGTCAGCTGTACCACTCTAGCTCTTAGTGTAGCCGTAGACCTCGGGGTACTGTGTTCATGTTAATACAAATGTACAAGATTGTCTTTACTATACATACCTTTTCACTGTAGAGACCGGTCAGCTGTACCACTCTAGCTCTTAGTGTAGCTGTAGACCTCGGGGTACTGTGTTCATGTTAATACAAATGTACAAGATTGTCTTTACTATACATACCTTTTCACTGCACAGACCGGTCAGCTGTACCACTCTAGCTCTTAGTGTAGCCGTAGACCTCGGGGTACTGTGTTCATGTTAATACAAATGTACAAGATTGTCTTTACTATACATACCTTTTCACTGCACAGACCTGTCAGCTGTACCACTCTAGCTCTTAGTGTAGCCGTAGACCTCGGGGTACTGTGTTCATGTTAATACAAATGTACAAGATTGTCTTTACTATACATACCTTTTCACTGCACAGACCTGTCAGCTGTACCACTGTAGCTCTTAGTGTAGCCGTAGACCTCGGGGTACTGTGTTCATGTTAATACAAATGTACAAGATTGTCTTTACTATACATACCTTTTCACTGTACAGACCGGTCAGCTGTACCACTCTAGCTCTTAGTGTAGCTGTAGACCTCGGGGTACTGTGTTCATGTTAATACAAATGTACAAGATTGTCTTTACTATACATACCTTTTCACTGCACAGACCGGTCAGCTGTACCACTCTAGCTCTTAGTGTAGCTGTAGACCTCGGGGTACTGTGTTCATGTTAATACAAATGTACAAGATTGTCTTTACTATACATACCTTTTCACTGCACAGACCGGTCAGCTGTACCACTCTAGCTCTTAGTGTAGCTGTAGACCTCGGGGTTCTGTGTTCATGTTAATACAAATGTACAAGATTGTCTTTACTATACATACCTTTTCACTGTACAGACCGGTCAGCTGTACCACTCTAGCTCTTAGTGTAGCTGTAGACCTCGGGGTACTGTGTTCATGTTAATACAAATGTACAAGATTGTCTTTACTATACATACCTTTTCACTGTACAGACCGGTCAGCTGTACCACTCTAGCTCTTAGTGTAGCCGTAGACCTCGGGGTACTGTGTTCATGTTAATACACATGTACAAGATTGTCTTTACTATACATACCTTTTCACTGCACAGACCTGCTGTCAGCTGTACCACTCTAGCTCTTAGTGTAGCCGTAGACCTCGGGGTACTGTGTTCATGTTAATACACATATACAAGATTGTCTTTACTATACATACCTTTTCACTGCACAGACCTGTCAGCTGTACCACTCTAGCTCTTAGTGTAGCCGTAGACCTCGGGGTACTGTGTTCATGTTAATACAAATGTACAAGATTGTCTTTACTATACATACCTTTTCACTGCACAGACCTGTCAGCTGTACCACTGTAGCTCTTAGTGTAGCCGTAGACCTCGGGGTACTGTGTTCATGTTAATACAAATGTACAAGATTGTCTTTACTATACATACCTTTTCACTGTACAGACCGGTCAGCTGTACCACTCTAGCTCTTAGTGTAGCTGTAGACCTCGGGGTACTGTGTTCATGTTAATACAAATGTACAAGATTGTCTTTACTATACATACCTTTTCACTGCACAGACCGGTCAGCTGTACCACTCTAGCTCTTAGTGTAGCTGTAGACCTCGGGGTACTGTGTTCATGTTAATACAAATGTACAAGATTGTCTTTACTATACATACCTTTTCACTGCACAGACCGGTCAGCTGTACCACTCTAGCTCTTAGTGTAGCTGTAGACCTCGGGGTTCTGTGTTCATGTTAATACAAATGTACAAGATTGTCTTTACTATACATACCTTTTCACTGTACAGACCGGTCAGCTGTACCACTCTAGCTCTTAGTGTAGCCGTAGACCTCGGGGTACTGTGTTCATGTTAATACAAATGTACAAGATTGTCTTTACTATACATACCTTTTCACTGTACAGACCGGTCAGCTGTACCACTCTAGCTCTTAGTGTAGCCGTAGACCTCGGGGTACTGTGTTCATGTTAATACACATGTACAAGATTGTCTTTACTATACATACCTTTTCACTGCACAGACCTGCTGTCAGCTGTACCACTCTAGCTCTTAGTGTAGCCGTAGACCTCGGGGTACTGTGTTCATGTTAATACACATGTACAAGATTGTCTTTACTATACATACCTTTTCACTGCACAGACCTGTCAGCTGTACCACTCTAGCTCTTAGTGTAGCCGTAGACCTCGGGGTACTGTGTTCATGTTAATACAAATGTACAAGATTGTCTTTACTAAACATACCTTTTCACTGCACAGACCTGTCAGCTGTACCACTGTAGCTCTTAGAGTAGCCATAGACCTCGGGGTACTGTGTTCATGTTAATACACATGTACAAGATTGTCTTTACTATACATACCTTTTCACTGTACAGACCGGTCAGCTGTACCACTCTAGCTCTTAGTGTAGCCGTAGACCTCGGGGTACTGTGTTCATGTTAATACAAATGTACAAGATTGTCTTTACTATACATACCTTTTCACTGCACAGACCTGTCAGCTGTACCACTCTAGCTCTTAGTGTAGCCCTAGACCTCGGGGTACTGTGTTCATGTTAATACAAATGTACAAGATTGTCTTTACTATACATACCTTTTCACTGCACAGACCTGTCAGCTGTACCACTCTAGCTCTTAGTGTAGCCGTAGACCTCGGGGTACTGTGTTCATGTTAATACAAATGTACAAGATTGTCTTTACTATACATACCTTTTCACTGCACAGACCTGTCAGCTGTACCACTCTAGCTCTTAGTGTAGCCCTAGACCTTGGGGTACTGTGTTCATGTTAATACACATGTACAAGATTGTCTTTACTATACATACCTTTTCACTGCACAGACCTGTCAGCTGTACCACTCTAGCTCTTAGTGTAGCCGTAGACCTGGGGGTACTGTGTTCATCTTCCATACCCTGTAATATTTAAATAATCATCAATTACAATCTCTTTTAAATTTGTTAAAATCATATTGTTAGGAAGATGCTATATTTTCCCCCTAATAAACATAGGTTGAGCTTAACAGTAGTATTCCTTGCAAACAGTTTTAAACTTGACTGGATGCCAAGTAACTTGGCATCTAATTTGGCTTTAAAATGTTGCTACATTTTCAAAAGTCCATATTTTCCTACATTCAACTGCATTGAGTTTGTGATAAGTTTTGTTTAAATTGAAGAAAAAAAATTAACTTCTTTCCTACTACAGCTGTAAAAAATAAAGGACAAAAAGGAGAAACAAGTTTTAACCATTACAATACTGGAACTAGATAGATACACCCTTTGCAAGCAGTGTAGACCCAGATCAGAGGGCTCCTAAAGGAGCCCTCTGATCAGGGTCTGCACTGTTTGTCATACCTCTAAATACACTGGGAACAAATCCCTCAAAAGCAAAAGTAATGTAAGTATTTTATTAGAAAATGTGGGAATCCATTTGAAAATTCAGCATTGTAAGGTCAAAACAGTTGAAATGCTGAATTTCATTAACTTTGGTTCAAGTTCATATTGTTAAATGTATACTGAAGACCTTTATTACAGACACTAATTACTACATAAGCAATTTCAGTGAAGTTTAATTGACAATCTGAACTATCAGAAAATTACATTATGAAAAGGTTAACATTTTCAACAACAATATTATACAACATAGATAACATGGATAAAACTGTGAAATCAATATAACATTTGGTTTTATTTAAACAAACCTGCTACATATAATTGAAATAAAACTCTGAAAGAAATCCAAATTGATTTAAGGATGAATACAATCACACTACATGATGTATATACAGTGGAGAATCTGTTATTCTTTCCCAATAAACGCGTTTACGCTAAAACTATTATTTGCAGTGCAAACAGTTTGGAGCCAGATCAGACGCCGGGTTACCCGGCGTCTGATCAGGCTCCAAACTGTTTGCCACCAAGATAAACATGAAATATCAGAATTGTCCAAAAGTTGTTCTTTTCTACGTTTTAGCGCTTTGCGTTTGCGTACATTTGCGTTTAAATGGGAAAGAATAACAGATTCTCCACTGTAACAGATCTGACAACAAATCACAACATACTCAGAAATGATCCTATAAGCATTGGGACATACAGGCCTGAGCAAACAGCGTAGACCATGATCAGACTGCTCCCACAGGAACAGTCTGATCAGGGTCTACAGTGTTTGCCATTCAGTTGGCACCTTTTGGACAAATTGCTGTGAAAAAAGCACCTGTAGTTTTAAAGAAATATGGCAACTACATGCAGGGCAAATGTCAGACAGAGAGCTTTTAAGAGCTTTCTGCTTTATATCCAACTGGCACTTAGTTGCCACCTTTTTTAAGGAGCTTTCTGCCTTATTTTTGCCATGCATTTCGTTGCCACTTTTCTCTAATAGTACCATTAGTCTAACTTGAAAGGCAGTTTAACAGCTTTCTTGTAATGTAATATAAGTCACTTACAACAGATAGAAAAGAAAGAAAAGAATAAACCTGATACAGTGAAAGAAATATTAATCTCAATGGCTCTGACGACTCTTTACAGAGCTAGTTGCCGAGCCAACACCAAAGATTACAATCACCAAATATATTATATTATCTCTCAAACATCCTCTGACCATTATTAGCTCCTGTACACTAAACCCTCTCTATTATTTGACCACTAAAAAGTGTTAATTATCAGGTATTTAACTCTTTCCTCCCTGAAACTTTAAAGGGACTCGCAACGGGATGGTGTACTTGTCAAAATAAAATAAAATACTCAAATAAAAGCAAATTTGTGGCATTATTTGGCTTCTGACATTAAAAAAATATGATCAGTCCAAAAAAAGTCTCAAGAATCGTCACCGAATCTTAGATTTTTAGATATTTTCCATCGTTTTTCTATACCGACTAGTAGACGGTATAGTTGTTGTTGTTGCTTCTCTACACGGGCTCAGACATAAACACGAGCCGAATTACGAAGCTGTATGCACTTTCGATGGCTACACATTGAAATACGTTAAATCGATCCGAGATAAACGGATAGTTCCGTGGTCCATTGGTCTAAGCGGTTTCCCCTATTTTGCCTTCTGTCCGCCAATGCCGGGCCCCGGGTTCGAATCCCACCAGAGACCAATATATTTTTTTTATTGAAATACATTTTTTTAAACAGAATTTCTTATCCTAAACTAATTCTTTACCATTTATATAAGCGTCTGACACATATTTACAAATTACTATTTTTAATGCACCATCTGGTTGCGAGTCGCTTTAAATGGACATTTCCAGTTTCCATTTAAGTCTAGTCCATTTCTGACTTTTAAGGGTTGTTTTTGTCAATATTTGGCATTATGACAAACAGTGAAGACCCTGATCAGAGGGCTCCTTTCGGAGCCCTCTGATCTGGGTCTTCACTGTTTGCACAGGACAAATGTACAATTCACATGTACACTGTTTGAAAAGGACGCCTATATGCGGGACTAGGGTTCAAAGGGTTAAGGCACATGACTGCAAAAGCGAAGTACATTTGTGAAAGTAAAACAAAAAGCTCCTTTAGAAGCATTTTTATTTTTTTCACATTGCTTTAAGCTGTTGTCTATCTTGTATCCATTTGTAAAAGTAAATCAAAAAGCTCCTTCAAGAGCATTTTAATTTTTTCACCTTGCTTAAAGTTGTCACCTGTCTTGTATACAATAAATTAGCTTTCTTTTTAGTGGTCGTCATAGAGAGGTTTTACTGTACTTTACCCTTGTCCTGCCTGATCACTGTTTGCAAACTGCACAGATCCAGATCAAACACCACATCTGATCTGTATCCAAACTGTTTGACACTCATTTTTAGATTTCTCTTATTCAAAAGCACATAGATCCTAATTTGACGATTTTTTACAAATATTATGGTAGGATAAGCGTAAACAACATGAAAAATATACAAGAGCGTTGAAAGAGTTATGACTTTACTCCATAGAAACACTTTTTACTCATTTAATTTATTCCTTTACTGAAGAAAATAATTCCATTTTATACAGTAATGAATGAGTAGCACTAAGAAATATGTCCTATATTAAAGCAGATGATTGCTTAAAGCAGGTTGAAAGTAAAGCAGAATGTGCCTTAAGGCACATTCTGCTTTACTTTCAACCTGCTTTAAGTGGTCATCTCTCTTCAAAAATGAGAACTCAGTTATGGAGTAAAGGGTTAAAGGAAAACACTATAGCCATTGAAATAATGCTGAAATAAAGTAAAGTGAGGACGTCCACAACACCTAGTGCTGAAAATGAACATTACTGCCGCACCAAAGTCTGTAGAAAAAACTTGAAAATAAAAGTAACGAAACACCGAGTGCCCAAAATTACAGTTTCCGTGGTAACAGTGAGACTTGCCCCATGTTTGTTTTTCTTGCTGTTTCTGTTGTTGTTGTTGTGTTTAGCTGATTTGTCAGTAACACTATCCTGGAGGAGTTTGTAATTGTGGCGTTCGGCATTTGACATCTTCTTACGAACCTCAAATACCTCCTCGGTTAGAGACTCCACTTTCCTCATCTGATATAGCATTATAATAGTAGTAGCTTTAGTGCATGATTTGTATGACTTTCTGCAAGGATGTCCTTATCCCATTACCCCATAAATAAGACTTTTTACGTCTTTCATTTATTCCTCCACTAAAGAAAATAGTTCCAATTTATACAATCATTAATATGTATGATAAGAAATATTTTCTATATTCAAGTTGACTGTAGCTTAAAGCAGGTTGAAAGTAAAGCAGAATGTGCCTTGAGGCACATTCTGCTTTACTTTCAACCTGCTTTAAGTGGTAACCTTTATTTAATATTGGAAACAGGCTCATAATGGGGTAATAGGTTATACAATGATTTTATAACTTGTTGCCAGAGATTGTTACCAAACTATGTAATATTAATCTGATATAACATTATAATAGTAACTACAAACACAAGATGTGTATGCGTTTCTGCTAGGATGTCTTAATACAAGGATTTTATAACTTGTTGCCAGAGATTGTTACCGAACTATGTAATATTAATCTGATATAACATTATAATAGTAACTACAAACACAAGATGTGTATGCGTTTCTGCTAGGATGTCTTAATACAAGGATTTTATAACTTGTTGCCAGAGATTGTTACCGAACTATGTAATATTAATCTGATATAACATTATAATAGTAACTACAAACACAAAATGTGTATGCGTTTCTGCTAGGATGTCTTAATACAAGGATTTTATAACTTGTTGCCAGAGATTGTTACCAAACTATGTAATATTAATCTGATATAACATTATAATAGTAACTACAAACACAAGATGTGTATGCGTTTCTGCTAGGATGTCTTAATACAAGGATTTTTTTACAACTTGTTATTGCGAGGGAATTTCTGGATGTTTGAAACATTAAAACTGAATCTTGAAGAGGGTTTTGGTTTAAATTTTACACACTTATAATGGAAAATATGGATCCCTTGAACAAAATTTACATAATTTTTTTATTTTTTAACTAGTAGACTTTAAATGTAGTGAACTTACACATAGTCATTTGATCAGGTTATATAACCAAGAGTGTAAAGATTAACCCTTAGCCTGCCACTCACGACTATAGCTCCATATGCAAACAGCTTGGATCCGGATGAGACGCCGAGTAACTCGGCGTCTCATCCGGATCCAAGCTGTTTGACACTCGGACAACATTTTCAGCAATTTTGAGCAACTTTGAAGCACTTTGAAACTTGAAGCAGACGAGAAATATAGCAGACGACAATTTATTTGGCGGGCTAAGGGTTAATATTGTAGGAGTTATAGTACTATCTATACTATCAGGCAGCTAGATCTCTCCTATCTATTTGATAAAACTTTCATGATTATTATAATTTCTTAATTCAAATGTTTTCAATGTTTACTTATATGTAATTCTACCATTTCTATTTAAACCACAATTCACAATTTTTGGTATGTTTTCACTTTAATAGGTAACAGTATCTCAGCTTTTTACATAAGCATCTAGCCTACTCACTTCAAAAGCATCTTCATGCTGAATCTTATACTACATTCAAACCCCATAATATCATGACCACTTGTAAGCACTTTTCTGTATTTAAATCAAGTTGCTGCTTATGGCTTTTATTGAGTTTTCTGCATTATGTCATCCAGCTATAAGTTGCCACCTGCTTATAAAAATCATATACATGAACAAGTTTTCTTTATGAAAGTACAGTACAGTGTAGACCCAGATCAGACCAATCCTTGGAGAGCCCTCTGTCCAGGATCTGCACTGTTTGCCATACTTATGAATATGATGGGGTCTAACTTATGACAGAGCTCCAGATAAGGGGAGTATTTCAAAAACTAAAATCTTTATTTTTGCATTAAACCCTATGGTGTCACTACTTATTAGAATCGTCTCGAAGAGACGATTCTAATGAGTAGTAACACCATAGGATTCGGTGCTGATATAAGTGAGAAAATGTTGGATTTGTGCAGTTAACTCTCTCTTATCTAGAGCCTTGATATGAATATTTAACTTAACTCTTTGAACCCTAGTCCCGCATATAGGCGTGCTTTTCAAACAGTGTACATGTGAAACGTACCCACGTCCTATGCAAACAATGAAGACCCAGATCAGAGGGCTCCGAAAGGAGCCCTCTGATCAGGGTCTTCACTGTTTGTCACAATGCCAAACATTGACAAAAACAACCCTTTAAAGTCAGAAATGGACTAGACTAAGATGGAAACTGGAATTGTCCATTTAAAGTTTCAGGGAGAAAAGAGTTAAGCGAAATCTGTGCCATAGGTTAGTACCCTTTCTTTCAACATGTGGGTTACTCCTTCCAGGTTTCTCTCCAGGGCATTCTTCTCAACTTTAGCTTTCTCAAGCTCATAAATCTTGTCTCTCATTTCAGTGTTTGTCTTTTCCACGACATCCTTTTCCTCATGGATTCCGTTTAAAACGTCTATCTGGGCTTCTAGCAGCTGTACCCGGGACTGTAACCCTGCGACCTCAATGTCAAGGTCATCCCGCTGCTTGCTGACATCGTCAAACTTCTGTTGGAGGATCTTCTGATCCTTGTATGCATCCACCAGTTTTGAGAACTTTTTGAACAAAAGGTTATGAAATAAAGGAGTGGTTGGTTTGATAGGGTATGGGAATTAACAAACTAAAGTATACATGGGAAATAGTTCACATATTTTGGAGGATTAATATACAGTCAAACTTGCATTAGCTCATTCACCCCTGAAACTTTTAATAGACAGTTCCAATTTCAAATAAGTCTAGTCCATTTTGGACTATGTAGGGTTGATTTTACCAATATATTTCAAAATGAAAAGAAGTGTAGACCCTGATCAGTGGGCTCCTTAAGGAGCCCTCTGATCAGGGTCTACATTTTTTGCACGGGACAAGTGTAATCCTCACAGGTACACTGTTTGTAAATGAGGAGTATACTAGTCGCTAGGGTTGAATGTGTTAAGTGATAGGTACTTGATGAAGCATAAAGAATTTTAAATATCAGCAACTGCTTAATTATACAGTACAAAGACACAGACATGTTACATAATGCAGAACAAAACTAAAGCAGACTGCTCCTAAAGGAGATTTCTGCTTTATTTTTGTAAGTCCTACATTAAGGTGAAACCTGTCTGAAAGCCTGCTAAATCATCTTTTTTATTTTTAGATAAGCATGACCATATCCAAGACAAAATTAATCAGCAGGTAATTGAAGCATGGAGATTATAAATTTATGCTGAAGGACACGGGGGGCCAACTGCATATTATCATCAAAATGTACTGCTATGACAACCTACATGGGTATTATAATAGATTTGTATTGCTACGAAGTCAGTGTATACAGTGAGAAATGTTTGTCTCTGAAAACAAAGTTGTCGTCCTAGCAATACAAATCTGTTAAAATACCCATATAAGTTGTCGTAGCAAAATAATACCTAGTTTGCCCCACAGAGAGGGATACAAAGTATAGAAATGGTATATATTATATTCATTAAGGGAACATTTAACCAACTACAATGCAGATCTAATACAAATATTGGAAATTCAACTAGCCACATATACAAGAAGATATCAACACATGAACAACTATATCAGGGAATGGGAATCTAAATGAAATTAATATTATGCCAACGAGGTAAATCTAAAGCCTTTTCAAAGGGAGAAAACTCACTTGTACAAGGAAAGGATTAATGAACATTACATGTACATGTTAACAAATAAAGCACAGGTATGCCACTCAGTTAATGGTTACAGAAAACGGATTGGGTTGTGATACATGGATGGAAATCTACACCGGGGAATGTCACTAAGAAAATTAATTTCACTTTCAAACTGTAGATCTAAATATTCTGCCAATCAAAGGGGGATAATAAGCAGTCTTTCAGACAAGTGACTTCTTAATACAGGACAAAGGTAAAGCAAAAAGCTCCTTTAGAAGCTTGCTGCTTTACTTCTGTCCTGTATTTTTAGTAGTTACCTATCTTAACCCTTTACTCCTAAAATGTTTCTAGTATTTAAAATAGGTGACAACTTAAAGCATGGTGAAAGTAAAGCAGAATGAACCTTAAAGTGCATTCTGTTTTACTTTCAGCTAGCTTTAAGCTACCATCTGTTAAGATACAGAAAACATTTCTTGTTGTATATTTACTTATAGTAGTATAAATTGGAACCATTTTTACACCGGAGGAATAAATTAAATGTGCAAAAGTGTGTATCTTTGAAGTTAATGTTTAAGACAAATAACCATGTTTCTTCTAAGAATGGCTTCTTAACACATGTTATAACCCATTACTCTATAAATATGCCTTTTTAGGCCTTTTATTTATTCCTCCACTGATAAAAATAATTCCGCTTTTTATGGTCATGAATATGTACCATAAGAAATATTTTCTACATTCTAGCAGATGTTAGCTTAAAGCAGGCTGAAAGTAAAGCAGAATGCTCTGTAGGGCGCATTCTGCTTTACTTTCAACCTGCTTTAAGTGGTCACCAATTTTCAATACATGTACCAGAAACAGGCTATTAGGTAATGGGTTAACTGATTTCTGCTGACATTCCCCACTGTTTAGACTACTACAGGACATATTTCCAATGTTTACACTATTACAGGGCATATTTCCGTTGCTCCTCACCTGTCCCTTGAGAGTGTTGTACTCATCCTTCAACTCCTTCAGTTGTTTGTCTGCCAGCTGGAGTTCAGATACCTCCACCTCCAGTCCTCGTAGCGAGTCCAGGGCATTGGACCTCATGTCTTCAATGGTGCGACACTCCTGCTGCCATTGTCTTAGCTCTTTCATAAGACTGTCAACCTCGTTCCTCTACAAAATGGACCAAAAAAAATTCATTCAACTTGCTAAGATTCAATTTTAACTTATAATATGTATTAACCCATTACCCTATAAATATGCCTTTTTACACCTTTAATTAATTCCTCTACTGAAGAAAAATGTTCCAATTTATTCTGTCACAAAAAAATCATAAGAAATATTTTCTTTATTCTAGCAGATGATAGCTTAAAGCAGGTTGAAAGTAAAGAAGAATGCGCCTTAAGGCACATTCTGATTTATATTAAACCTGCTTTAAGAGATCACATTTCTTCAAAACTAGAAACAGGCTATGGGGTAATGGATTAAAATTCAACAAAATATGCACTTATTGTCCAGCTACTGCTACAACCATTCGAAATTTGAGAGACGGGTATCTTTCAAATAGGCTGAATTCCTTCTGCCCTGCATTAAGCAGCCATCTTCTTCCAAATGCTTCTTCATTGAATGGCTTCTTTTAAGCATGAGCTGAATTATACAGTCAAAACTTGATACCTCAAACTCGCTTATATCGACCTTACCAATTTTTTATATAAAATGGATAAATAATTCTCGCTAAGCCAGGGTTTATCTTTGAAATATGGGTATGTTCAAACTAACGTGAGTTGGAGGTATCGAGTTTCCCTTGTAGTTATTTCCTATAAATATAACATTCATAGGGTTAAATCATTCACCCCTGAGACTTCGAATTTATAATATCAGTTTCAGAAAATGTTTGAATAGTTTTGACCATTTTGGGTTGTGTTTACACTTCAATTCAAAATGACAAACTATGCAGACCCTGATCAGAGGGCTCATTCAGGAGCCCTCTGATCTGGGTCAACACTGATTGCATAGTACAAATTAATGTACTCTTCACAGATATACTGTTATACTCGTCCTTAGGGTTCAATGAGTTATCTTCACTGCCTCTCACTCACCTTTGCAGCCAGTTCCCTGTCCTTTCTAGCCAGCTCTGTATTGAGTGCTGCAGGGTCCAGACTCATGTCGACTTGTCGGTTCCCAGCCTCTGTGATACCTGACCGTACTCTCTCCACCTCACTCTGGATTCTGCTCACTATCTCACCATCACTGATGTTCTATAATATACAAACCAAATAATTGACAAATCTGAAAAGTTTTAACCCTTTACCACACAGCCTGTTTCTAATTTTGCAAACTTCAACTCTTTGAACCCTCGTCAGGCATCTTTTGCAAACAGCGTACCTGTGAGGAGTACACATTAAGGAGCCCTCTGACCAGGGTCTACACTGTTTGTCATTTTGACATATAGTGTAAAAATCAACCCTAAAACGTCAAAAAATGGACTATTCTGAATTGAAAACTAGAATTGTCCATTTGAAGTTTCAGGGAGGAAAGAGTTAACCCTTTACTCAATAATTATGCCTTTGAATGCCTCCACAGAAGAAAATAGTTCCAATTTTACAATATCATGAAAATGCACCATTAGAAATATTGTCTGTATCTTAGCAAATGATTATAACCTTAAAGCAGTCTAAACGTAATGCAGAATGCACCTTAAGGTGTATTCTGCTTACTTTCAACATGCTTTAAGTGGTTTCCTGTTTTCAAAAAGGTCATAGGGTAATGGGTTCATAATAAATCAATTCTTTTGTGATTATATTGCATAGAATGTTTGATGACTCAAAGTTTAATGTTACATTGCAAAAACTAGTAGGATATTGCTGCCAAAAGGAGGATCACTTTTTCTTACCTTGTTTTTGAGTAGAGATTCAACACTTTTCAAGAACGATTCCATTTGCAGGTAAAGTCGGGTTTTCTCCTCTAACTCTTTCTCTAACTTGTTAATCTGAAATGCAAAAATCACATCAATTAACATCAACCCTAAACTGTTTGTAGTTTTGATGACAAGTGATCACTTAAAGCAGGCACTTAAAGAAGGTTGAAAGTAAAGTACAACGCACCTTACTGCGCTTTCTATTTTACTTTAATCTTCCAATAAGTCAGCATCTGCTACATTAAATTCAGGGTCCATGCTTATAAAGCATATGAGCTGAGTCTGAAATCGTTCTCAAGAATTTGATTGGTCAGATTTGAGCCTAGGCTCAAATCTGACCAATCAAATGCTTGAGAATGCACTCAGACTCAACCTAAACGCTTTATAAGCGCTGGGCCTGATCTCAATCTAAAGCAACTATTGGTGTGAAACTCTGTTTTACAACAACTTTCTTCTATTTTCATCTAACACATTCAGGACAGTACAATAAACTTTATCACACCAATTTCCTGAAAGGACAGGCTCCAAGGTTGTAAAGCATTTAAGTTGAGTCTAAGTGTGTTCCCAAGCATTTGATTGGTTAGATTTGAGCCTAGGCTCAAATCTGACCAATCAAATGATTGGGAACGAGTTTCAAAGTCAAAAGCTTTATAACCTCGGAGCCAGTCTAACAGAATTTGAAAACGGTATCAAAAACTTTTTATTGATACTAATGAAAATAACTATAAAATGTTAGGAGAGGGGGTGACGGCTCAAATCTGACCAATCAAATGCTTGAGAATGCACTCAGACTCAACCTAAACGCTTTATAAGCGCTGGGCCTGATCTCAATCTAAAGCAACTATTAGTGTGAAACTCTGTTTTACAACATTTTTCTTCTATTTTCATCTAACACATTCAGGACAATACAATAAACTTTATCACACTAATTTCCTGAAAGGACAGGCTCCAAGTTTGTAAAGCATTTAAGTTGAGTCTAAGTGTGTTCCCAAGCATTTGATTGGTTAGATTTGAGCCTAGGCTCAAATCTGACCAATCAAATGATTGGGAACGAGTTTAAAAGTCAAAAGCTTTATAACCTCGGAGCCAGTCTAACAGAATTTGAAAATGGTATCAAAAACTTTTTATTGATACTACTGAAAATAACTATAAAATGTTAGGAGAGGGGGTGACTTTGCTACCACATCACCCCTATTAATCCTATTGAATCCCTCTTAGATAGCCAGCTGCTATGTCACAAAATAAGTTATAATAACTACTCATAGAATACAAGAAGGCATATTGCCATCCACTAACAGCTCTCCTCTGCAAATGACACAGTAAAATAAAAATGTGCATTTTACCCTCAACATAAACAACTCACATTGTGATAGAAAAAATGTCATTTGATAGTTTCTCTTATTCAAATGACATACAGAACGGTGTGACATCAATTAAGTTTTATTTAATTGGCATGCTCTCTAATAAAATATACAAAACTGTGATGTCCAAATTGAAACAATACTTTGTGTGAGGTTCAACCATAACAGTTTGTGCAAGGCTCCAGATACAAGGAATTACCGGTAACCCAATTATGCTAAGTGGATTCTTCTATGTTTATATATTGGATATAGAGTCCATCTTTATCTAAGGGGTGTCTGGTCTAAATTTTCATTTTTATTTTGTTTTATATTGAAATTCCTATCAGCAAACAGTGTAGACTCAGATCATTAAGCACCATCTGATCAGAGTCTACATTGTTTCTTAGGTCCCTTTTAAGGAAAGCTAGGCACACATTGGTTAAATTTAAGTTTTCCCATACTTTCTCCTTCATGTCTGCATAAAAGCCTATTGTGTAACTACTCATTAGAACCGTCTTGAAGAGAGCCTTCTAATGAGTAGTCACACCATAGAGTTTGGTGCAGATAAATAGATTGTAATTTTTTTTTAATACAGTAAAAACTCTCTATTACACCAATTAATTTTGTTAATTATTGGGTTTTATGACAGGTGACTGCTTAAAGCCAGGTGACAGTGAAACAAAAAAGCTCCTTTAGGAGCTTTTTGTTTCACTGTCACCTTGTTTTAAGCTGTCACCTGTATTTTATTCAAACAAATAGCCTTATTTTTAGTGTCTGTAATAGAGAGGTTTTACTGTACTCCCGTTATCTGGTGCCCTGTTTGTGAGACAACATTTTCATTTACATCTCACCTTCATCTTACGTCTATAGGCTGGACGAGTTTTGAGAAGCTAGTAATAAATATAGCACATAGCGTAACACCACAATGACACGGTCAAAGACATATATTACACTATCAAAACAATATCAGATGATTCGAGGACAGACAGACTCAGACATTGCGACAAGAGAAGAGAAAGTAAACCCCCTTTCCTTCATACCTTGTTTTCAGTACTTAAACAATTCTTTCATAGATACACCTTTTAGGTTTACAATTTATTCCTCAACTGAAAAAAAATTTCCTTTTTATACAGTCATGAATGTGCACCATACAAAATATTTCTTTGTCCTAGCAGACATTATAGCTTAAATCAGGTTGGAAGTATAGCAGAATGAGCCTTAAGGCCCATTCTGCTTTACTTTCAAACAGCTTTAAGTTGTCATCTGTCCTCAAATTTAGAGGTAGGCTATAGAGTAAAGGTTTAAATCTCTGTATCCTAAATACAGATAAAGAGTAATACAAAAATGCTCAAGAAAACTTTCTGTAATATGTAAGTAAAATCTCTCTATGAAGATCCATCAAATGAGGTTTAATCTTTTTGAGTTTAACCCTTTGAACCCTAGTCCCGCATATAGGCGTCATTTCAAACAATGTACATGTGAATAGTAAAATTGCCCTGTGCAAACAGTGAAGGCCCAGATCAGAGGGCTCCGAAAGGAGCCCTCTGATCAGGGTCTTCACTGTTTGTCATAATGCCAAACATTGACAAAAACAACCCTTAAAATTCAGAAATGGACTAGACTAAAATGGAAACTGGAATCGTCCACTTAAAAGTTTCAGGGAGGAAAGAGTTAAAGCAAGTGGCTGTTTAAAGCAAGATTAAAGAAAGGCAAGAAAGCTCCTGTAGGAGCTTTCTGATTCATTTACCTTGCTTTAGGCGGTCATCTAATCTAACTACAGTTAATAAGTCTTCTTTACAGTAGCTGTAATAGAGAGGTTTTACTGTACTTTTACTCTGCCATACTCCTCCAACTGATCACACTCTAAACTGTTTGCCACTCAGATTAAATACATTTTTAAGAACCTGCCATTTTTCTACTTTTTATTGCCTTTAGCTTTGTTCAAACAGGAAAGAAAGACATCTTCTAATTGTATCTGTCAAAACAAAAATATTTACCTCATCCTTAAAGGCCTTGTTCTCTCTTTCTACCATTTCCAATTTTCTTCCACTTTCGTGAACCTAAAAGTTTTACAGATACAAAAGTTAAAGGTTGTTCTTGATTATCTAGATATAACACCAAGTCCTACAAACACATAAGAAAATACTGGTGTCATACATATCAAATAAGGAAACTGTACAGATGCTGACCAGAGAGCTCCTGAAGGCCCTGTCTGGTATGGGTCAAAACTGTATTTAACTCTTCGCATGCTAGCCCTGAAATCATGGTAATTACTATTGCAATAGTGTGACATGTCATCAGGATACAAACTGTTTGACACACCTGTTTTGATTTTGTTTTTAAATTTGTTTTTTAGAACAGAAGCAGACGACAATAGTGGCAGATGCAAAAAATATCCAGCATACAAAGAGTTAAAAAGCAACAATATAAGCTAATAATAGGAGAAGGGAACATAAATATAGAACTCTTTTCTGAAATCATACTGCAGAAACAGAATATATAAATTGTTTACAAATAGTTAAGTGAAGACCTAACCTAGTAGACTGGCATTTTTAATGCACATAAGTAGTTTAATGAATAAATGACTTTACCTTTGCTTTCCAAGAAGTCAGATCTATTTCACTGTTGAACTCCCTTGCTGAATCTGATTCTCTAGCCTGAAAAAACAACAGAAAATTTGTTGAAACATGTTTCATTTCCTAAAACCAAGAACAATAATGATTAACACTTTTTGCCATAGCTTGTTTTCAGTGTATAACCTTTCCCCCATAGATGTGCCTTTCAGTGTATTTAATTTATTCCTCCACTGAAGAAAAAGGTTCAAATGTACATGACTTTTATTTTGTGTATACAGTTTTTAATATGTACTATAAGAAATATTTTCTTTATTCTAGCAGATTGTAGCTTAAAGAATTTTAAAAATAAGTTTTATGGTACATATTCATGACTGTATAAACAGTTACTGTATCTATTTTCTTCTGTGGCAGAATAAATTGAATGCGCTAAAAGGTGCTTCTATAGGGCAAATGGTTTAGGATCATTGTGCACATTTTCAGCCTGCTTTGAGCTACCATCTGCTAGGATATATGACATATTTCTTAAAGGTGCATATTCATTTCTATTTTCTACAATGGAGTAATAAAGGTAATGGTTAACTCTTTGAACCCTAGTCCCGCATATAGGCGTCCTTTTCAAACAGTGTACAAGTGAATTGTACACTTGTCCTGTGCAAACAGTGAAGGCCCAGATCAGAGGGCTCCGAAAGGAGCCCTCTGATCAGGGTCTTCACTGTTTGACATAATGCCAAACATTGACAAAAACAACCCTTAAAAGTCAGAAATGGACTAGACTAAAATGGAAACTGGAATTGTCCATTTAAAGTTTCAGGGAGGAAAGAGTTAACTCGGATATATCTGCCACAGTGATTATCTTTGCAAACAGTTTGAATCCAGATGAGACGTCGCGTAACGCGGCGTCTCATCTGGATTCAAACTGTTTGACACCCTGACCTTCTTTTGAAAAGAAAAACTAGAAAATTGTGATTCTAGAAAATCAGCAGATGACAATTGTTGCAGAGGAAAAAATTACCCAGCATGAGTTAAGAATAATATCATATGAGAGTCAAGCATTGACTGGTACATGTGTGACAGTTATCACAAATTCATTTCAAACAATAAATTCAAAATTTTCAGTTATTGAAATCAATGACCAATTGAAGGGACACTCTGACAGATAAGATCTATAATTACCGAAAGTTGTCTCTCAATATGTGCAATTCTCTCTCGAAGTGTCATACTGCTTGTTGCCATGGAGATTGAGGCTGTACCACGCCCACTGTCTGGGACACTCTCTGTCACACTTGGTGCAGATGTACGTGTAACACTAGACATGGCTGGTTGGTTTCTCCTCGGTACAATCACCTGCAAATTTAAGGTAACAAAGTATTGGTAAAGTCATAGGAAAGAAGCAAAATGATCTTGCACTCACTTCAACTCCTGCTTAAATGTTGCATCCCAATTATCTATTGGGTGCCATTTGTAAATAACTTTGTAATAATTCACTGCACTAGTAATCCTTCACAAACAGTGTACCTGTGAAGAGTTAATTTGTCCTATGCCAACAGAGAAGACCTAGACTATAGGGGTCCTTTAGAAAATCCTAAATAGTCAAAAATGGACTGGACTTAATCAGAATGTTTTCATTAATTTGAAGTTTCAGGGGTAAAAGAGTTCATCCATTACCCCATAGCCCGTTTCTAGTTTTGATGATACATGTAGGTGACCACTTAAAGCAGGTCGAAAGTGAAGCAGAATGTGCCTTATGCTACAATCTTCATGGATACAAAAACTATTTTTTATGATGTATTTTCAAGAATCAAACTATTTTCCTAAGTGGAGCAAAAAAATGAATGGGCTTAAAAATGCATATCTATGGAGTTAAAGGATAAGCAGTTACCAGTCTAATGATAGTTCCATGCTCCTTCACAGAATGGTTGCAAATCACAAGTTTAACTTAACTTAAAAATAATTTTATGTTAAATAACCCCTAATTCCATTCTGAACATTTAGATCCTCAATCCAAGTTCAATTCTCCAGATACTTAACACATTCACATAAAATCCTTTTATCTCCTTGTAAAAAAGGTCTATAATTTTCCACATTTTGTCAAAGTCTCAACACACAAAAGTCTTTGAGGAACACTAATCAATCACAAATGACATGAAAATGATCCAAGACATGCTTAGTTAATGAACCCTATTTATGACACAGGCACAGCCAAGTGTAGAATAACTTCCCAACACTAACCCTAAGGGTACTAAAACCTCAAACATAAACCATTTGCAAACAGTATAGACCCAGATCAGAGGGCTCCTTAAGGAGCCCTCTGATCTGGATCTACACTGTTTGTAATACTTTTAAAAAGTATTTGGACTATAAACCCATAAAGAGTCAATGTAAACTGATAACTTATCAGGAAACGGATGAGTGCATTTATAAATTCAGCAATGTAAGGTTTAACACTGAAAAATAATTATTGTTTCCCCCAGAATGTTGCCCTGCTTAAAATCTGACACAGATATATTAATTTTACTTCCCTAAATTTTATATTTGCTTAATTACAATCCCAGTGACAAACAGTTTTGATCCAGATCAGGCCTTACACGTTGTGGAGCCTGATCTGGATCAAAACCTTTTGCAAAGATTCTAAAACTTGTTTCCGTTGTTCAAAGGCTTTATGCATAAATTTTTGACAGTAATTGGTTCTATTAATTTCTTACACCTAATATGTTGACAAGTTTGAACATAAAACTGATACACAATATTAGCTCATTCATCCCCGAAACTTCAAATGGACAGTTCAAAGTTTAATAAGGTATTTTCTATTTTTGATAATTTTAGGTTGAATTTAAAATTTATTGCAAAATGACAAACAGTGCAGACCCTGATCTGTGTATGTTTGCTTAGGACAAATGTACTCTTCACATCAAGTTCCACATTTTGTACGACAAGTTTAGGATTCAAACTGTGTTTAAGGGGCTTAACCAATTACCCCACAGCATGTTTCTAGTTTTGAAAACAGGTGACCACTTAAAGTAGGTTGAAAGTAAAGCAGAATGTGCCTTAAGGCACATTCTGCTTTACTTTCAGCCTACTTTAAGCTACCATCTACTAGATTATAGAAAACATTTTTTAGTGGGCATATTAATGACAGTATAAATTGGAACTTTTTTCTTCAGTGGATGAATAAATTAAAGGCATAAAAAGGTGTATTTATGGGGTAATTGGTTAACTATCATTTCCTGAACTCAAAGGGCCATCATTGAATATCAGTTCCTAATCAGGTTTATTGCATTAATTTAGTCATGCATTTAGCAGCCACCATACTTTTAATGTCTACAGACTTCTTCACTGAATGCACAGGTGCTTGTATTGTATGTTTGTTTCCCCTGTGTATGTAGATCTAGATCGATTTAAAATAAATAAAAACAATTTTTTTTTTTATCGATCTAGATCTACATACACAGGGGAAACAAACATACACTACAAGCACCTGTGACTGAATGGATGCTCAATATATATTTGACGGTACCAATTGGGGTTTATTAGGTACCCGTATTACACGTATAACTATGCTCCTTCATTGAAAAACAAGCTGAAAGTTTTCACTACATCTAGACAGGGGACTGCTTAAAGCAGACTCAAAGTAAATCAGAATGCTTGTTTAGGATATTTCTGATTTGCTTAAAGCAGCCACCTGCTTGTCTGAAACATGAAACAATTTCCCATTAAAAGCCCCAACGCCTACCCAAGCCCACCCCACTGTGGACAATATATTCAGATTTCTAGTAATATCCCACCTCTTTAATCTGGTCTGAGTATTCATCCAGACTCTCCTGGGCGGAGCTTGGTACATAGAGAGACTCTCCGAAACTGTCTGTGACCCTCAGATTGCCCACCCCTGGGGGTGCATTCTGAGGCAGTGGTGGGGCATGTACTCCTGTTGAGTTCCTCTGAACATGAGCGTACTGCTCGGGATAAAGTCGCTGCTGCTGTGTGTGTAATGGGGCACTGTAGCGACCTGAAAACATGTCATTCTGTGAGTTTGCTTGACTTTCAGTCTCCGACTGAAGCGTCACTCCTAATTCCAACTCTTCTTCTTTATTGTGGGACCTATTTTTATTGGATCCATTGGCTGCGTACATGCTAGTAGCCTTGCCAATGTTGATCCATTTCTCGCTTCCTCTGCCTGTTGCCTCCATGTGAGATTCTATCTCGCGCCAGTGTCTGTCCTCCTCCTCCCCATCTTTGACCCCCGGAGCCTCGAGGCTCTGCATGAGGTCCTGTATCATCTGGTCTCGGGACAACATCTGGCCTGAAGGTTGTGACTGGGCCGTGCCAGTCGTAGTCTGGAAATACATAATTGTTACTGTAAATAAATAAGGTCAAGTTTGTTTTAACCCATTACCAAATAAATATGCACATTTACGCATTTAGTTTATAACTTGACTGAAGAAAAGTAGTTATATATATATGTGCAACATAGAAAATATTTCCTATATCCTAGCAGATGATTGCTTAAAGCAGGCTGAAAGTAAAGCAGAATGTGCCTTAAGGCGCATTCTGCATTATACTTTCAACCTGCTTTAAGAGGTCACATGTCTTCAAAACAAGAAACAAGCTATGAGGTAATGTGTTTTAAGCAGTGACTTAATAGCATGATGATCGCTACAGACAGTTGAATGTTTAATGTATGATTAAAGTAATTCAGGATGCTCATATTCTTTCATTATTATCAATATATACATAAGTATACATGTACTGCATATTCTATGCAATAAAGATTTTTGGGGTTTGATTGATAATCATTATCAGTCAAATTCCATGTCAAGCTCTCTTCTACACTCAATGTATACCCCGCCCCAGGACTCCACATAAGGGGAGTATTTCAAAAAAACTAAAAAATTTATTTATGCATTAAATCCTATAGTGTCACTACGCATTAGAATCGTCTCTTTGAGACAATTCTAATGAGTAGCAACACCTTAGGATTTGATGTTGACAGAGAGAAAATATTGGATTTGTCGAGTTTACTCCCTTTTATCTGGAGCTCTGCCGTCCTCTCCCAGGCTCCGCCCACTTCTCACCTTTGCCATCTTCTCCTGTACTATCTCCTGGGTGGGGCTGACTCCTCCCACTTCTCCAGGCAGATTGTTCGCCAGGTCAAGGATAATATCCTTCCCGGACGGAGAGAGGCGACTACTTGTTGCTGTCTGGTCAGACGGCAACATCAAAACTGAAAGTATTCAATACACAACAAATGAAATAAGAGTTGTTGAAAAACAACAAAAATTAACATTTGGAAACATTTTTTAAATATTTTGAAAATTATTAGTAGCCGGTAAATATTGTTTATAGCTTTTGCAAACAATCTTGATCAAGATCAGGTCCACAAAATTTAATGTGGTCTCTGATATGAATCAAAACCATTTGTCATTTAGATCTAATTTCTGCATTGAAGCTGACTACTTACATAGACGTAAAATAGTGTTGATTAATAGACCAATTTACCCTAATATTACATTCAACCTGAAGATTCAAGCAAAAACAGTTTTGTGCAAAACAGCTAATTAAATTTCAACCCCTACTGACTTAAAGCAGTGTGTACTTTTCTTGGTTTGATTCTCTGTCCCTCAGGTAGAGTAGCTCATCAATTATTCAGCCACTCAATCAATAAATCTGAGTTAATCACAGGTATGCACCTGTAGTACACCAAAACTCTACTGCTGGTAGCTTAACCCATTACCCCATAAATATGCCTTTTTACACCTTTTATTTATTCATCCACTGTAGAAAATAGTTCCAATTTATACTCTCATTAATATGCCCTCTAAGAAATGTTTTCTATATTCTAGTAGATGGTAGCTTAAAGCAGGCTGAAAGTAAAGCAGAATGCTCATTAAGGCACATTTTGCTTTACTTTTAGCCTGCTTTAACTGGTCATCTGTTTTCAAAACTAGAAACAGGTTAATGGGTAATGGGTCAAAGCAAGAAGAAACTTAATCAGATAGCTCCTGTATGTTTTTTTTGCTTTTCTTCCATCTTGATTTAATCTGCCAATCTGTTTCAACTATCCAGTCACAATCAATGCCCTCAAATGAAGATTATCTGATTGGTTTTAAATACAGGTGGCAGCTTAAAGCAAGATGAAAGTTAAACAGACAGGTCCTAAATGAGCTTTCTGCTTAACTTTCATCTTGCTTTTAGCAGCCACTTGCTTTAACCTTTTACTTTATAGGTACGCATTCATACGCATTTAATTTATTCCTGCACAAAAGAAAATAGTTCCACTCAATACAGTCATGAAAATGTAGCATAAGAATTTGTTTTCTGTATTCTTAAAGCAGGTAGGCTTAAAGTAAAGCAGAATACACCTTAAGGCACATTCTGCTTTACTTTCACCTGCTTTAACCTATATTCAAAGCTAGAAAAGGGTTTTATACAAAACTACTACTTGTATGAATGCTATATCAGTTTGATATAGATGGTTTGCCTTTATGGCTGTGGTTAACCCAGAAGTACAACATATATATATTTAATCAAACATATCAGTTTTAAAAAGGTGATGTTGACTGATGGCTATAAAGGCAAGTATTAATCCTTTCAACAGTAACACCTATCAACTTTTTTTTGTTGTTGAAAATATCGCTTGCTGAAATTCTGAAATTGACTTGTTCTTTGTTGTTGTTTTTTTACAGAAAACAGTTTGAGAATCCTGATCAGGCCTCACAGTTTGTTGTGCCTATTCTGGATTCAAACTGTTTGCAAAGGTTTCAGCATTGAAACCCTTTCCCCCATAGAAGCGACATTTAGCGTATTTAATTTATTCCTCCGCTGATGAAAGTAGTTCCAGTTTATACCCTCATGAACAATAACCATTACCAATATTTTATATAGCTTAGCAGATTATATCTTAAAGCAGGCTGAAAGTAAAGCAGAATGTGCCTTAGGGCACATTCTGCTTTACTTTCAACCTGCTTTAAGTGGTCACCTGTCTTCAAAACTAGAAACAGGCTATGAGGCAAAGGGTTAAAGGTCTGATGATATCACCATTTCGCTGTCAATATTGATGAATGGCTGAAGCAGGTTAGGTGTTTTAGTACAGCATCAATTAATTAACATTCTTCAAAAATGAATCTCCATAAAAAACGGTTTCTGACAAGAGAGTTATGAGTGCATTGAATTGCTCACCTGAGTAATTTAGACATTATGCTTTACAATGTTAAAACCTCTGACAGTCAAACCTTCCAGATTGGACAATGTTACCCAATAGCCTCACTGCCCTGATTCTAGTTATAAAGACAGGTGACCACTTAAAGCAGGTTGAAAGTAAAGAAGAATGCCCCTTTACTCTTTCCTAACTGAAACTTTAAATGGACAATGCCAGTTTCCATTTTAGTCTAGTCCATTTCTGACTTTTAAGGGTTGTTTTGTCAATGTTTGGCATTTTGACAAACAGTGAAGACCCTGATCAGAGGGCTCCTTTCGGAGCCCTCTGATCAGGGTCTTCACTGTTTGCATAGGACAAGTGTACTACTCACATGTACACAGTTTGAAAAGGACGCCTATAGGAAGGACTAGGGTTCAAAGGGTTAAGGCACATTCTGCTTTACTTTCAGCCTGCTTTAAGTTATCATCTGCCTGGATATAGGAAATATTTCTTTTAGTGCATATTCATGACTATCAATTGGAACTTTTTCTTCAGATGATGAATAAATATTTATTGGGGTAATGGATTAAAGAAAGTGATATTAGCAACAATTCAAAAGAAAGATGAATTTGCTAACCCTGGATATTCAAATGGTCTTGTTCATTCTCAGATAAATAACTAGTTTAGATTTACAATGGAGGCATGTGTCCCAAAGGTATTACAATAAATTCCAAACAGTGCAGCCCCTGATATTTGAGGGTTCCTCTGATCTGGGTCTATACTATTTGCCAAGGACAGATATTGATTTCCAGCACTATAAGACAAGCAGCAGCTTAATGCAAGAAATACATTTTTACAACTACTTTGTTAACCTTTTATTTGCCAAATTGTCATCCAAATGTTTTTTTTATATATTTCAAAATTAATGTTGGTATTTTGACTGTAAGAAACAGTAATACAATTTAGATGCTTGTCAGACACCACATTACTTTTACTTTTCAGGTTGCTTTCAATAATCCGTCTTCCACATTAACAGGTTTTGAGAAGGAAAAAGGTTAAAGTTTTACTCTTACTATGCTTAGTGGCGGAACCTTAATTATAAACCTTAGCAAACAGAAATGATCCTCACACGAAACTGCCACTAACATAGCGTCTCATCAGGATCCATTTTAATCTGCTTAAAACTCTGACCCTCTTTTGAAAGAAATTTAGAAATTCTATTTTATGCCTAGGTCACACATTCACGGATGAGCCTCCCGGACGGCTACGGATTCAATCCGGCAGCATCCGTAATGATCCGTAAAAGCTCGTACAGGCCCGTGCCTGAACCTTGATCATCCGTAGGTGTGGTTCCACACCGTACTGGTTTTTTGAACATGTTCAAAAAACCAGTACGGATAAAACTCCGTACTGGTCCGTGTTAAACCGTATCAAACCCGTATAAATCCGTACCAAAACGTAGCTAAACCGTTCTAACCCGTACTGGTACGTAGACACCTGGCAGAGCGTCACAGTACGGATTGGTACGGACCAGTACGGGTTCAGTACGGCTTTCTACGGCTGTGTACGGGGATACTAAGTACACGAAAACGGACTAATACGGTTCAAACAGGACGTCTACGGTCCGATACGTTTCAACACGGAACGTGCCGGATTAATACGTCTTGCTACGGACTGACACGGTCACTTAAGTTCTAGATCGGAGTAGTACGGTTCAGTACGGGTTTTATTTTAATTTCAGGCGGATAATTAAATTGAAAACACATCTAAATATACTTGTGTGAAAGAACATTTCCATTTTCTCAGTGTTTATGGTCTTGTTTAATAACTTCTTTGATTGTGGACGCAATAATGAGCGATAGAAGTTTGGTGGCAATTAGCAGAGGTGCTCTAAAAATATTTATTTCGTGTTAGAACTAAATAGAGGCAAGAGAGGAGATGGTGGATGAGAGTCTAGTTTCAGAGAAGACAGCTTCGTGGCCAATATGATACATTAATGAATGAAATAAGGTTAGAAACCCAAGAGGCATTCAGAAACTTTGTAAGTGTAGATGCACAGTTGTTCGCGGAGCTTCTTGAAAGACTTCGCCCGAGGATAGCAAAGGAATACCCTTGTTATAGAAAAGCCGTCAGCCCTAGGATAATACTTGCAATAACTTGAGGCACCTTGCAAAAGGGGACAGTTACAGGTCACTGATGTATGGATTTCGGGTAGCACACTACACCATAAGAGCCACAATGAAAGAAGTATGCAAGGCTTGTATCGAGGAATACATGGGAGAGGTTGTAACCACTCTTTCCACTCCTGAAAATGGCTGGAAGAGGCACGCCAGTTCTAGGAAAGATGGAACTTCCCACATGTTCTAGGTGCACTAGATAGAAAACAAGTGGACATCAAACAGTCGAAGGGTGGTGGATCGCTGTACTTTAACTATAAAGGTTAAAAAAATTCAATAGTTCTGATTGCACTTGTGGACGCTGACCATAAATTCCTCTTGGTAAATGTGGGTGTAGAAAGCAGGCGTTCGGATGCACGGAGTTAATCGACGTCTCACTTGGATCAAAATTGTCGGCAAAGGTTTTTTTAAGAAATCGCTCATAAATCGGGGACCACAATGGAAATAAGAGGAAAATATTCAAAATACCTTTCTATCCTTGATTTTGGTGCCAGTGAGTTCGATCCCCCGCCGGACCAGCGGTCTGACTAGGGGATTTTTTGTAAATCACCGATGATGTACAGGAATGTTTTAAAGCAAGACATGTACCGCAAATTGCTCCTCTCCACCCAGGGGTTAAAATGGGTACCTGTGAAGGGTCTGAGTCGGTACTGCGGCTGCATTTGTCTGCGCCATATGTTAGCAGTGCTCAATATTGTAGGCAAGATGGCTCAATGATCAGGGGAGTAAATGTACAGTCGGATGAGCGGTCATTCGGACTGAAAGTAGACTTTTACTTGGTATATTATATATTTTTTACGACAACAAAATTGTGTTCATTAAAATGGTAAGGTATCTAAAACAGTTGCGTGCTTAAAGAAAATTGAAAGTACAACAGAAAACCCGCGCAAAGGCTTTCTAATCTACTTTCACCTTGCTTTGAGCTGTCAACCGTCTTTTTACAGTCAGCAAGCCTTCTTTTCAGTGGTCGTGTCTGTGTAAAATGAACTTCCGCCAAACAATAATAAAAATAAGTGTTTGTGTAGTTCTCTGTGTGTGTACATCCGTATGTACCCGTAAATCTCCGCCGCAAACTGTAGTAGCCCGTACGAAATCGTATTTCACCGTAGCAAACCGTATTACTCCGTGTCTATCGAGTATGGTGCTACGTATTATTCCGTGAAAATCCGTTAAAGTCCGTGAGAAACCGTACCAATCCGTTCTGTTCCCCGACAATTAAAAGCTAATCCGCGATACTCCCCGTAACTAAACCGTAGCAACCCTTTCTGGCCCGTTCTCATACCGTAGAAACTCACGGATCTATCACAGTCCGTAGCATTTTCGTCCGTACCCATCCTTCACTATCATCCGTGAATGTGTGACCCAGGCATTAGAAATAGAATCCTTGAAAAAGACCCGATGGGGGATCGAAATGTCGAAATAATAAAATATCGGAAATACCATATTGCCTTGGTCGTGTGTGTCTACTGCCTTTCCTTTTCTACACATATTTTAGAAATAGTTGCAGATGGCATTTTTAAAAGACGAAAAAATTACCCAACATGCAAAGAGGTAAAAAAAATGTTAAGACTTCT
This sequence comes from Gari tellinella, assembly GCA_922989275.2. NCBI lineage: Eukaryota > Metazoa > Mollusca > Bivalvia > Cardiida > Psammobiidae > Gari > Gari tellinella. Next base: position 72,919,173 of record OV277866.1, read on the forward strand.
CTGAAATGTAATAAACATTTGGCACCTACCATTTTGCCCCTTTATAACCCACTGCCCCATATCTTGGTTCTTCAGGATCTGCCAACAAGAACAAAGTTACATAGTATTAGATACTGAAAATATATCACTTACAGACCATAGAAGTGCAGTGTTGTGGCTGAGCATGGGAACCAGTCGAATCCATATCACTATAGACTTTCCTTGTAGGACATGGGGATCCAGACGTTAAATGCTCAAAATCACTACTGCCCTATACACATACCTGAACCATCCACAGACTCATCACTGACTTACATACTTTTTTTTTTTGATATACAGAAAAACCTATGTACAGTGACTATTCAACGAGTAAACATGGTAATCTCAAATGACAGAATTTTGTACAATGCTTATGTAGGAAATATAAAATGCAGAAAAACTCTTGTAGGAGCTTTCTGCATTAAATTTTTCCTGTCTTAAGCGGATTCCTTTACATGAGACTGTAACTCCTTGTTAATATGCATGCTCATTTCAGACAGGGGCAAATGTACATAATTATATAACACTATCAATCTTGTCAATATCCTCTACATGTGTATTTATCACCTGAATGGTGTCTAGTTGTAAAACCTTATTTTCAAAGATGCTTATTTTTCAAATGGACTCATCCATTTTCGAAAATGTCCACCTTACAATGACTTTGAGGGGACCACTCTGATATTGGTCTACAGTTTAGCAAAGGATGCATGCACGCAATCACCACACTGTTAACGCTAACATATATTAATTTTTAAGCCTTTCCTCCACAGAAGCGCCTTTTAGCACATTAAATTTATTCCTCCACTGAAAAAAACTAGTTCCAATTTATGCAGTCATGAACATTTACCATGCAAAATAATTTCTATATTCTAGCAGATGATAGCTAAAAGCAGGCTGAAAGAAATTTGTTTTAATTTATACATTCATAAGTATGTACAATCAGAAATATTTTCTACATTCTAAAAGATTTTGGTTTAAAGCGGGCTGAAAGTAAAGTAGAATGTGCCTTAAGGCACATTCTGCTTGACTTTCAACCTGCTTTAAGTAGTAATCTATCCTCAAAATTAGAAATAGGCTGTGGAGTAAAGTAAACAGTAAAGTAAATTAACAGTTTGGCTCCAGATGAAATGCCCAATAATCAAGAGTATCATCTGGATCCAAACCTTTTGACATTTTGACCCTATTTTGAAAATATTTTTTGGAAAATTCTTATCTGAGAACAGTAGCTGATGACAGTTGTTGCAGACAGCAATATTATTTAGAATTCAAAGTTCCATAGTAAAACCTATTACAGACTATGTAGCATGAGAAGCGTTAACCCTTAGCCCGCCAAATAAATTGTCATCTGCTATATTTCTCGTCTGCTTCGAGTTTCAAAGTGCTTCAAAGTTGCTCAAAATTGCTAAAAATGTTGTCCGAGTGTCAAACAGCTTGGATCCGGATGAGACGCCGAGTTACTCGGCGTCTCATCCGGATCCAAGCTGTTTGCATATGGAGCTAAAGTGGTGAGTGGCAGGCTAAGGGTTAATACCATCAAATCATTTTAATTACTTTGTATTTAACCCATTATCCCATAGCCTATTTCTAGTTTTGAAAAAAGGTGACCACTTAAAGCATGGTGAAAGTAAAGCAGAATGCTTTAAGCTATCATCTGCAAGGATAAAGTTTTTTTTCTAATAGTACACAATCATAACTTAATAAATTGGAACTATTTTCTTCTGTGGAGGAATATATTAGAGGCATATTTATGGAGTAATGGGTTAAGGTAGATGACTGCTTCAAGCAAGGTAAAAGTAAAACAGGAGCTTTCAGTTTTACTTTCACAGTACTTTAAACTGTCATCTGTCTTTTATACAACTAATTTGCCTTATTTTTAGTAGTCGTAATAGTATATACCGTACATAGACCTATATACACACCTTGATAGACTCGTTGGCCTGATCAAGACGCCTCCTCAGAACCTCTGTCTCTACTTCATGGCCACAGACATCCTGTACAAAACAACAAACATTATATCAACATTAAAAAATAACAAGAACTATATGAAATTTAATGTCTCGCTTGTCTCTATTTTGCCAATCAGTCCCTATATACAGACTTAACCCTTTACCTGATAGCCTATTTATAGTACTTAAGATAGATGACTACTTAAAGCAGGTTGAAAGTAAAGCAGAATGCGCCTTAGGGCGCATTCTGCTTTACTTTCAGCCTGCTTTAAGCTATAATGTGCTATAATATAGAAAATATTCCGTATAATACATATTCATTACTGATTAAATTGTAACTATTTTCTTCAGCGGATGAATAAATCATATCCGCTAAAAGGCGCTTCTATTGGGTAAAGGGTTAATACATTCTGTATTCCAAGTTGGGTAGGTATTGTCCTTAACCATGTCAAGAAACAAAGCTTAACCAATTAATTCATAGATATACCTATTTTACCCCTTTCTTTCATTCCTATACTGAAGAAATGACAGTTGACTTTAAACAGTCATGAATCATGAGAAATATGTTCTATATCCTAGCCGGTGGTAGCTTAAATCATGCTAAAAGTAAAACAGAATTTGTCTTAAGGTGCATTCTGCTTTACCTTCAACCTGCTTTAAGTTGCCACATGTCTTCAAAACCAAAATCAGACTATGGAGTAAAGGATTTAGGTAGTTTAAGGTAGTTTCTTACAATGTGTTTCAAAATGGCAAACAGTGAAGACCCTGATCAGAGGGCTCCTTCAGGAGCCCTCTGATCAGGGTCTACATTGTTTGCATAGATCACGTTTACTCTGCACATGTTAACTATCTATAAATGACAAGTAACAAACAGGGTATACACTACTGCAAATCCCCATTATCAAACTGATATAGCATACAAGTTAACCCATTACCCCATATCACGCCTTTTTACGCCTTAAATTTATTCCTTCGCAGAAGAATATAGTTCCAATTTATACAGTCACAAATTTATTTCTGAAGATATATTTGCTATATTCTAGCAGATGGTAGCTTAAGGCAGGCTAAAAGTAAAGCAGAATGCACCTTAAGGCGCATTCTGCTTTACTTTCATCCTGCTTTAAGTGGTCACCTATCATCAAAACTAGAAACAGGCTATGAAGTAATGGGTTAACGCTGCACATGTTCCCCTTATGTAACTGTATATTTGTTGCTAAGATTCATTGACTATTGCTTTTCGACATTAATTCCGCCAGCTCCAAATCACAATGTCTTTTGCTTCTAGTTATTCCTTGCACACACTGCACATCCCCTGTTGATGCATTTGCAGTTTGAAATATGCTTAAAATGTCATGAAATATGGTCAAGTCGCGTTAAGCAATCCACTCACATGTATACCATAACTGAAAGACTTCATAACTTCAAAGACTTATTGCCAGTTTAATTAGTTAGATCAATCATCATTATCACTTTCAAATAGATCTAATACATGATCGTTTACAGTAAAACCCCTATTAAGACCAATAAATTGTTTAAATAGTTAAGTGTTTATGACAGTTGACTGCTTAAAGCAAGCTGTTGCCTCGCTTTTAAGCGGTCGCCTGTCTTTTATACAACCAATTAGCCTGTTTTTAGTAGTCCTAATAGAAAGGTTCAGTGTACATCATTATTCATGCTACAGAAACATCCAATTAAATCAACTCTACTCAAAGAGAACAATTTGTCTTTTCTTTTTAAAAAACTATTTAACCCTATTTTGAAAAGACAATTTTGCAAATATCATTTTTAAACAGTAGCAGACAACAAAGTGTTAGAGAGTCTCTCTGTGTGTTGGTCTACACGGTTTGCATAGGACTTAACCAATCACCCCATAGCCTGTTTCTTGTTTTGAAAAAGGTGACCACTTAAAGCAGGTTGAAGGCACATTCTGCTTTACTTTGAGCCTGCTTTAAGCTACCATCTACTAGAAAATATTTCTTCTGATAAAATTTTCAAAATTGTATAATTTGGAACTATTTTTGTCAGTAAAGGAATAAATTAGAGGACTAAAAAGACGTATTTATGGAGTAATGGGTTAAATACTCAGTCCCTGAAATTTTAACAATATTTATAAAGCTATGAGAGTTAAATGTCTCTAAAGAGACAACTGTCATGTAAATCATTTCTGAACCACTTACTTGTCCATCTCTCAGCTTTTCCACAGTCTCTTGCAAATGGGTGTTCAACCGATCTGACTCCTCCATTTGTCTCTCTGTCTGCTCCAGAATCTGAGCCTTCTTCTGCAGATGCTGGTACTCTGCCTTGGGTAAAGACATTGTTGGACCCTGCATTGGTCCTAGGGTACTGGTACCCTGTTCATCATGTAAGCGGGATTGTAGTTCTGCGTTGTTAGCCTGGAGCATGATGATACGGCGCTGACAGTCTTCCAGCGTCCGTGGTAGCTTGACTCCTTCTTTCAGACTGGAACTAAGGTCTGAGGGAGCCTGTAGTATAGAATACACAAGTAAAGTAAAAACCTCTCTATTACATCCACTAACAAGAAGACTAATTGATTGTATAAAAGTCAGGAGACAGCTTAAAGCAAAGTGACAGTGAAACAGAAAGCTCCTAAAGGAGCTTTCTGTTTTACTGTCACCTTGCTGTAAGGTTTTCTTTTTTCTCAGAACAACTCAATGTAGCCCCTATATTTATAGAATGACCCATAATGAGCAATAGGAAAGTATTCCTATATTTTGACTGAGGCTGCTAAAATCAGGCTTAAAGTAAAGGGACTTAATTATGTTTTATATGTAGCCATTTTCAATAACCTTTTCCTTAAAGAGATGCCATTTGATGCCTTTTCCATGCTCTTTTAAATATTTGTTCCTGCATCTCTGATAGGTGGAAGCTTAACCCATTACTCAATAGCTTTTTAGTTAACCTTTCTCTAAGACTAACCTTAATTCCAATTATGTGCAATTTCCAAATAATTCTGACTAAAGGTTTAATTAATATACATGTGTGGCATTCAAATTGTATAAGACATTGCGATGTTTACTTTACTCTAAGGCAATACTAATCTTTATCCCTTTATTGTAATGACGTCATCTGCTTTAAACAACTGTTAACTGCTTTTATTATAAGGTAAATTGACTAGAAATAACATTGTAATAAGTGTCAAACAGTTTAGATTCTAATCAGATGCCATATTGTGTGGCGTCTTAACAGTTTCCAAACTGTTTGCAAATAACCATTGTACTCAGGGTATAAGACAGTGAAGGGGTTAATCCTAACAAGTGTAATTTCCACATAAATCTGACTATAGTTCGCTGACTATAAAGACAAAACCATGAATACTATTGCAAACAGTTTGGGTTGAAACACAATGCAAAGTAACTCAGCGTCTCATCAGGATTCAAACTCTTTGACACTTTAATCCTATTTTTAAAACAATTCTTTTTGTATAAATTTTAATTAGAATAATAGCAGACTGCAATAATTTGTGGCAGAAGAAAAGTCGACTTAACCCTAAGCATGCTAGCAGCAAAACAATTACAGCCTTTGCAAACAGTTTGGATCCTGATGAGATGCTGTGTAATGCGGCATCTTATCAGGATCCAAACTGTTTGCCATTCTAATCTTGTTTTGAAAAGAAGTTTTAGAAAATTCTATATTTAGAACGTATTTATATCGTTGCAGACGAAAACTTACCCTGCATACAAAGAGTTAAGAGTTCAAAGAGTTAATCCCTAATGCAAATCAGTACACATGAAACCTTTTCTCTCAACAATAACATTTACATTTCTAAAAGCCAGTTACATAAATACTTTAACCACATAAACTAACTCTTTACTCCATAGCCAGTTTCTGGTATTGAACATAGGAAACCACTTAAAGCAGGTTGAAAGTAAAGCAGAATGTGCCTTCAGGCGCATACTGCTTTACTTTCAGCCTGCTTTAAGCTATCATGTGTTATGATATAGAAAATTTCTATTATGATAAATGTTCATGACTGTATAAATTGGAACCATTTTCTTCAGTGGAAGAATAAATAAAATAATGTGATAAAAGGCGCTTCTATGGTGGGGGGGGGGGGGGGGTGTTAACTCCTAATAATGAGAAGATCCAGTTTGCCACTAAGTCCAGTTCAATGTTTAACTGTTAAGTGTTGATTTTTGCAAAATTACAAATACTGCAGAATTTCAGCATGCTTTAAGTAACCACCTGCCTTAAACATTGAAAACATGCTATTAGAGTAAGGGTTAACTCTTACACTGCTAAATCTTATTTCACTTGCTATTGCAAACCTGTTTGAATCAAGAGTGATCAGGTTCCATACTGATTGACATTATTTTCAATGTTACTTCAAACAAAATTCTTTCTCTATCCCGCAACTCCATTGATACGCATTTTCATAGATGTTTTATTCCTGTATACAATACAGTCGTGAATAAGTGCCATAACAAATAGTTTCTAAGATGGCAGCTTAAAGCAGACTGAATGTAAACCAGAATGTATCGTAAGGCACATTCTTCTTTACTTTCATTCTGCTTTAACTGATTGCTTGTCTTCAAAACTAGAAAAGGCTATGGAATGAAGGGCTATTGCTACATACCTGTATTCCAGAGTTCTCTAACTCCTGGACTCTATATTTCAGTGTATTCTCACTTCTCTGTAGTTTACTCAGTTTATCCTTCATCACTGAGTCTGTCTCCTCGAGGTCGCGAACTTTACCATCTAACTCTACTTCCTTCAGTCTGTACACTTTCACCTGTTGCTGTGATTCACCTTCAGTCTTTATCAGAGCTTCATTCTCTTGCCTCAACTTTATTTCAGACTCTTTCAAAGCACTAAGCTCACTTTCCATTGCATCACACTGCTGTTGTGAGTTAGCCAGCTGTCTTGATAGCGGAGAGTTCTCCGTCATTGCATGATGCAAACGTTGCTGAAGTTCAAAGTTTATCTGCTCCAGTTCAACAACTCGAGACTGAGCATTAGCACCAAAGGTTTCCAGTTCTATCACAGTATTTTGTAAGCTCTGCATTATATTCTGCTGATTCTTTGATCTTTGAGCTAGGTCAATCTCGGCATTCTCAATTTCCTTCAACCTCAACTGGAGATACTCAGATCTCTCAGAGAAGGCTGTCTTCTCACTCTCAAGGTTCTCCACTTTCTGCTTCAAAGTCTCTTCCTTTGCCGACATTGCTTTTATAGATGACTCGAGAGTTTGTGACTTGGTTTGAAGAATTCGTTCATCTAATTTGTACTGTTTTACAAGGTCTTTCAGCCTTCCTTCAAGGATTTCTAGATGTCGTATCTGATCTGATTTGTTTTCAAGCTCATTTTCCATTTCATCAAGACGAGCGTAGAGGGTGTTCTCGCTGGTTTCAAATACCTTGATCTGTGCCTGAAGGTTTCTCTGTGAGAGCTGAAGCTCTCGGATGAGGACATTCTGCTCATGAATGATGTTCTTGTCCTTTCTAGCAATCTCATGTAGATCTTCTCTGTCTGTTTCCAGATCAAGCACCTGCATAGATACAGAAACAGCAATTAACCCATTACCCCATAACTGTTTCTAGTATTGAAGAAAAGTAGTCACTTAAATCAGGTTAAAAGTAAAGCAGAATGTGCCTTAAGGCACATTAAGGCACATTCTGCTTTACTTTCAACTTGCTTTAAGCTACCATCTTCTTGAAAATAGAAATTATTTCTTATGGTATATATTCATAGCTGTACAAATGAGAACTATTTTCTTCAGTTTGAGAAATAAGTTAAAGGCGTTAAAAGGCATGACAAATAACGCAGGCCCTGATCAGAGGGCTACGTTAGTATCACTCTGATCTGGATCTTCACTGTTTGCATAGGACAAGTGTACTCTTTATTGGTACACTGTTGGCAAAGTATGCATATATGCCTGACTAGGGTTCAAAGGGTTTAAGTAAATAGAACTCTTATAAGCTCTTCTCCTGCTGAATGTTCATATATAAAACCAGCCATTATGAAAACATACCATCTTAACAATTAATTGGCTAAAAGATTAAAGACAATGTTCACCTGAAAAGAGTGCAGACTTGTGTCAGACATATCCTATAAAGGATCAGTGCAGACCAAGATCAGATAGCTCCTGGAGGAGCTGTCTGATCTGTAGGGGGCAGGGCTCCAGATTAGAGGGAGTAAACTGAACAAATCCAACATTTTCTCACTCATTTTGGCACAAAATCCTATGGTGTTACTACTCATTAGAATCGTCTCAAAGAGATGATTCTAATGAGTAGTGACACCATAGGGTTTAATGAAGAAATAAAGATTTTAGTTTTTGAAATACACCCCTTATCTGGAGCCCTGGTAGGGCATTAAATGATTTCAAAAAATTCAATTCAATTCAATTTTGATTTTTTATAATACAATTTGCTTATTCTAATTCAGTTTTAGAGATGCAAAAAGTACATGATATCCTTTAATAACAATAATCAGGGCACGACAAATCCTGTGCCCGGAGCCCGGCGGGCAACCAAATTTTGGGCTTGGGCAACCATATTTTTTAAACTGAAGCCCGACGGGCACCCCCTAAATTCCAATTTGAGTAGCCCGGGAAATTCCTTTTTCAGAAAACAAAATACGTTTAAAATCTAAAATTTCGATTGAGCGTAACGAATTTTGCCAACTAGATCATGGCTAATTGTCTTATTGAAGGAACAAATACCCCCGTTGACACTTATCAGTGTTTGTATAGCAGTGCGGGTGACATAGGTCATGATAATCTCTGATTAGACCGTCCAATTAGCACTTCACGGTCAAATAAACACCGCACTTCCAGGTTGTCATGGCGGCAAATATTGTGTAGACAAGCCGCGGATACACTCGGGAACACTTCTAACTTTGTGGGCAAATGAAAGAGAAGACCGAGTTGTTGCGTGAACGTAATGTGTAAAAACATAGACTTTCACACCTAGGTTTACAACAAGCTACGAACGATACAGAAAACGCATTTTCGGTGAAAATGAAACTTACGCTAATATAATTAAATGCGGTACAAGTTTGTTTTGGCATATATAATATACTGCTGTTTTACTGTGTGATCAAAGTTGAAATGTAGAACAAGAAGCACATATATTTTCCATCACTCCAAAAAACGTCTGCTAACTAGTACAGTACACAACACATTTTGAATCATGACGTTGACGTTATTGACATTGAAATAAACACAAATAAATCAAAGGGTTTATTTCCAATGGCGGGGTTCAACAAGGGGGAAATACGTCGTTAGGAAATGGAAGTATATTTTTGGAGGCGGACAATGGTTATTGGTGTGATATCAATGTTGGGTTGAAGTTTGACCACGCCTACTGAGTGGGTTGACACATTGCGTTTGTCTAATTGGTTATCAAAACAAGTGATTGACAGTCCCGGACAATGAGCTAAGAAAACTCAAGAGTCGGACAATTCTTTTTCCCGTAAAATGAAATACAGATGATGATTTACCATTTGAAAATTTGAAAATATCACCCCGAATCGAAGACGTGTAAAACTGTTACAACGACACTCAATGATTTATATTAGCCATCACTCTCTCTGCGACAATTAAGCGGTCACGTGCGATAAATAAGATTATTTCAATACGGTTGATAGTTCAGGACAAACATTTTAGGTGAATGCTTAACAGAAATTAACATTTTTCATTTTATTAATTGATTTCCGTCACAAAATCCTTTGAATAACCACGTTATGAGAGACACGCTCACGAATCGTTACAAAACGGCGGGGGGCCGTACTTTTTGCTATGACTGGTACGTGTATTTGTGAGTAAAAAAATACATTCTCCAGCGTAGTTTTCTATTATCCATTAAGGTTAAACATATAAATTCTTCTATTGTAACATACTCTTTGTGTAAATGTATGTTAAGTTAAATTTTGCAACAAAGTATGCACGTAAAATTGATTTTCAATCAGTTTTCGCGGTAGAAATTTGGTTGTCAAAACTTTCTACTGGCTAACCAACCACACCTATTTCATGACGTATGCAATGGTCGTCTGCACAATTTTATCGTCTACAACTATTCTGAGTTTCTCTGTTATGATTTTTATGAATTTTCTTCCAGAAAATATCAGTGTCAAACAGTTTGGATCCAGATGAGATTTCGCGCGACGCGGCGTCTCGTCTCCATCTAAACTGTTTGCAATATATAATTTATATATATGAAACCAGGGACTTTCATAATTTAAAAAATAGGATGAATAACCTTTTTTTTATTATTAAAGTAGTCTTAATGGCGTGTAAAACTGCTCAGTTTAGAACAAAAATTTACAACAACAATGAAATTACAAGCTGTGACTTGTCTTACCAATGGTATTTGATCAAGCAAGTCAAATATTTATCAAAATGTATGAATTTACAGGTATATAAATATTAAATTGTATAAAACTTTTGCCATTCGGCTCCAAAGCAGAACACTTTACTTTTAACCTGCTTTAAACTTTGCTACTTTAAGTGGTCACATGGCTGCAAAACTAGAAACTGGTTATGGTGAAAATTATGGGTTAATGCAGTCAGGGAATTGAAGGGTTTGTTTTACATTGATAATTTGGTACATCTTTCGTGCACAAAAATTCAGGGCAACCAGAAAATAATTCTGGTTGCCCTGAGGGCAACCATCTTTTAATAAAATTTGTCGTGCCCTGCAATAATCTTCAAAACAATATGCATGAACATAAACAGGTGAAAGTGTCCCTGATCTGAATCACTCACCTGCTTTTTGAGATGTTTTTCAAGCTTCTCCAGCTCCCTGATCCTCTGTCTGAGCACATCCTCGGCTTTATCCATCATTCTTGGTGACTCGCTATAGCTGTACTCAGAACTGATATCTGACTGATCCACTAGACTGTCTGTATCTGCATTCTGTGGTGGCACGTCCACTCGGATAGTTTCCGACTGAGCCAGGTATACTAGACCGCTGGTTTTCGGAGATGGAGGAACATCTATGTTGATAGTCTTGGAGATGTCCAAATTGAGTTCCCTAACAGGGGAGGTAAATCTGTCTTTTTCTTCTGGGCTGCTTCGTAGTGATGTTAGACTGAATATGTCTGACTGTTCTTCTGGGCCAGAGGCCTTGGAGAGTTCAGCAGTTTGTGGTAAACTGAAAATAGATGACAAGATGTTGTTAACTCTTCCCTCTATCAGCCGTCAGTACAAATCATCTCTTTTACGACCAATAAATTGTATTTAATAATAGGTGACTGCTTAAAACAAGGTGTAAGTAAAACAGAAAGCTCCTTGTTACCTTGCCTAAAGCTGTCAATGTCTTTTATACAATCAATTAGCCTTGGTATAACTGGTTGTAATAGAGAGGTTTTTCTTCTGTATATTAATATCATCAGTATTTCCGTTTTTATAGAGGCAGGTGACTACTTAAAGCAAGATGGAAGTAATACAGAAAGCATGTAGGAGGCGCTTCAGATCTGTTTTCATCTGCCATATTCATATTTAACACCATCAAGTTTCCTTTTGAGTGCGTTTTATCATGAGAAAGTAGATGCACCCTAGTGGTGTTAAGAGGTAAAGGCCTAAAAATGTGCTTTAGCATAAAATAATTGGTGACCCAGGGTCTTGATTATCTTGATCCAAAATGTACATAAAGTTGTGTTTAGCAAGATAAGGGTAAATAAGAAGATTTAAAGAAAGGACATAAAGTGTAGTAATGCAGTTATGAATCAGCCTCATCCAAATCCATCAAGGGAGCAAACCTAGTCTACTTTTTATAAAACCTTGAAAAGCATTGGATTATTCCCCTTGAAAAGCACAAAATGTTTAGTCTATCTGATGTTATTTTCCCCTGCTTTGAAAAAGCATAAATAGTTTTGATATGCAGGTAGAAGCTAAATGCACCTTAAAAGTAAAGCAAAAAGCTCCTTGAAGAGTTATTTGCTTTACTTTGGCAGTCATGTGTCATTACCTCATAAATACACCTTTTTATGACTTATTTATTCCTACTTTAAAGGGTTAAAATTATTTCATTATATACAGCTCTGTCCATCAATTTGTTAGTCAATGCTATTCAATCAAACTTGTATTAAGCAATGACTTAAAGAAATGATACATTTGTAGTCTAAAGGATAGGTGACAGTGTCTGCTCTCTGTATTACTTAATTCTGCAGTCACCTGTCTTTAAAGGTTTTTTTCCCATTTAGTTGGTGCTTCATACATGTTTGACCGAACCTAAGTCTATGTACCACATTTCTTTCACAATGGTATATTTGATATCCAAAACCTTAGATGGTCAAGTCTGATTTGGAGTTTATTATCCTTTTATTATCTGGGTCATGTGGGGATAAGATCTGGGTATTATCTTATCTGAAAGACAGGAGAGACAAGTAGATTAATCCAGAATTGTGATACTATATAAGCAGCTTAACCATTTGCTCCAGAAAAAAACATTTTTATGAAATCACTTAATTCCTCCACTGAAGAAAATAGCTCCAATTTATATAGTATGAGTACATGTGTATGTTTCAAAAGAAATATTTTCTAATTCTTGCAGATGGACTTAATTTAAGCAGGCTGAAAGAAAAGCAGAATGTGCCTTATGGCGCATTCTGGTTTACTTTCAACCTGCTTAAAGTGGTCACCTGTTTTCAAAACAAGAAACAGGCTATTGGGGAAGGGTTAACTATATTTAACAAGGTTAAATATGAGAGCAATATGACATATCATGAGTACATGATCAGTGGAGCATTGATAATGTGGGTGAATTGAATTCCTATCATATTGAGAGTTCAGACCAGGTCAGGTATAATGTACAACCAGGCCAACATAAATACTCCACAAATATTTTTAATGAAAAGGCTAATTTTAGATGAGCCACTTATCAAACAATTTTAAGAGTAAAAGTCTGAAGATATTCTGAATTGAAAATAGATTTCATTTGGCTTTCAACAGACATATTAGCTGCATCAAATACCAAAATTGTCTTCACCCGTGAATACGCCTTTTTACACCTTTAATTTATTCCTCCACGGACAAATATAGTTCCACTTTATACAGCTATGATTATGCACAATCTGAAATAGTTTCCATATCATAGAAGATGGAAGTTAAAGCAGACTGAAAGTAAAACAGAGTGTGCCTTAAGTCACATTCTGCTTTACTTTCAACCTGCTTTAGGTGGTCTCAGGCTTTCAAAAGTAGAAACTGGTTATGGAGTAAAAGGTTAAGAGGTTACTATGATTCTTCAAAGAATGGTCACAAAACAAAAATGTTACTTTGTATGATGGCTAATTAGAATCAATGCAATTACTCCTACAAGTAGAGCTTTCAGCTATACTTTTACGTTCTGCTTTAAGCCTTAACTCCATAGACCGTTTCTAGTTTTTAAAACATATGTGACCACTTAAAGCAGGCTGAAAGTACAGCAGAATGTGCCATATGGCACATTCTGCTTTACTTTCAACTTGCTTTTAGCTTCCATCTGCTAGGATATAGTAAATATTTCTTATGGTGCATTTTTATAACTATTTTCTTCAGAGGAGGAATATATTAAATGCATAAAAATGAGTATATAATGAGTAAAATGTTAATCAACCACCTGTCAGAAACAATGAAAACAAGTAGTCTAAAGGTATAGTTGCATTTTCACTGCAAATTGCTGAAGTTCTATGCTAACCCTTTACCCCATAACTTGTTTCTAGTTTTGAAAGTAGGTGACTACTTAAAGCAGGTTGAAATAAAGCAGAATGCGCCCTAAGGCGCATTCTGCTTTACTTTCAGCCTGCCTTAAGTTACCACATGCTAGAATTAAGAAAATATTCCTTCTGATACATATTCATGACTGTATAGATTAGAGTTATTTTCTTCTGCGGAGGATTAAACGGAATGCACTAAAAGGCGCTTCTATAAGGTACAAGGTTAAGAAATGGGTGTTTATCAGGCTGGATGAATTATAGAGCACATTTTGCTCTCCTCACATTCATTATTCAAACAATCATGGAGTCATAGAGGCGCTGGGGGAAACGATGCATGATTTATAAGGCCCGGGCAAGGACAGCCTAGACTGAACAACTTCTAAACATGGAAGTCATTTCATTCTTACTGTGTTTAATGTATGTTATTTAGACCTTTTCATATTTTAACCATGACAGAATCATAGGAATGGTTCCAAGAACCTTTTTAACAATTTAACCACGACCTTAGTCATTGTGAATCCTCATAAATTAGGAAAGCCTTTTAATAGGACATTGTAAGGATGTTCTCAGATACTTATGTGGAGGAAAGGTTTACTGGATATAGTTGTTGTTGTTGTGGTTGAAGCACACAGGCTCCAAGTGGTAAGCGGACATGAGCCACCCCCCCGGCTGATTTTGCGCGGGCGGACACGAGCCCCCCGTCTGTTTTGCGCTTGCGGCCATGAGCCCCCCGAATGATAAAAAATATGTTTTATTGTGTGAAAAATTAGATTTAAAACTTCAAAACGTGTTTTAAGTGTTATTTTGTCATAATTGCACTGTATATATTGTGCTTTTAACCCCAAATGTTTGAGAACTTTGATATGTTTGAGAATTATGAGACACAAAGTTAACAACACCTTTAACTTACGATTATAAGGACAATAGATTCAATCAATCTATCAAACTTACACGTTTCACTGGCGGTGTTTCTTCAGTAAAAAGAGTCAATTAAACAATAAATTCCATGTATCATGAAAGTGTTACCGACAGTTTGATTCGCTAATAGGCAATGATTATCTTATTTTGTCACTTTTGTGCAATCAATTTGACATTATAAATGATTAGATCTATCATCATTATCTTTTTCCTTAGATGCATCATGATTAAAATGAAACAATTAATAATTGGCGAATTATATTATTACTAACAAGCAAGGCAATATAAATAGCCAAAGAAAAACTTTTGCTACAAATATTAACAAAAAATTAGTTAATTATCAGAGTCCGACCTGGGGGGCTTATGTCCGCCCGCGCAAAACAGGCGGGGGGCTCGTGTCTGCCCGCGCAAAATCGGCTGCGGGGGGGGGGGGCTCATGTCCCTCAATCGCTCCAAGTGTAATTGTTCCAAGCCACTGTTTCATTAACTCTTGCATGCTGGGTAATTTTTTCGTCTGCAACAATTTGTCGTCTGCTATAGTTCTAAAAATTAGATTTTTCAAATTCTCTTTTAAATTCAGTGACAGAAAAGCAAACAGTTTGGATCCAGATGAGACCCCGCGTTATGTGGCGTCTCATCTGGATCCAATCTGTTTGCAGACGTAATCACTATGACAGGTATATCCGCCGCTAGCCTGCAAAGAGTTAAGCATGCCTGTTTGACATTCTGACCCTGTTCTAAAAAGAAATTTGGGAAACCTCTTTTTTAAGAACACTAGCAGACAATAATTGTTGCAGATGAAAAAAATAAGAGTTAAAGGGTAGGAATTTGTATTGTTCATGTATTTGTTTAGACGTTGGCTTTGTAACCCAGAGTCCCTCAGCATAGATGTCAAAGAGAATACTGAGAATATTTTGCTGAGAATACGATTTGAAAGAGTCACTAAATTGATATTAGCTTTAAGCCACCATCAGCTAGAAAATAGAAAATATTTCTTATGGTTCATAAGGTTTACATGACTATACAAATTGGAACTACCTTCTACGACGGAGGAACAAATTAAAGCCATTAAAAGGCATACTTGTGGGGTAATGGATTAAAGTGAAAATAGTTTTGAAAGATGGAAACAAAGAAGTACAGAGGAGACATCTCCCTATATCGTATTTGCGTACATGTATAAATATTGATTTTACAAAAACCCTACTGAGTATAAGTAGTAGTACCTGCTATTAACATTCCATACTCCCAGTCTTAATTCCCCACACAATCTGCACTACACTTTCAGTATGCAATCTTCAAATTAGTCCAAGATGCTAATATACAGCTCATTTAGCAGCAAACGTAAGTGCTGCAAGCAATTCTTTTCCTATACATCCAATTGAAATTAAAACATCCCAACATTATCCTTTTTGAATACAGGTGTAATTTTCACACCCACAAAAACAAATTGTACAAAAAAGGATAACCACCAGTGACATG
Organism: Gari tellinella; assembly: GCA_922989275.2. Taxonomy (NCBI): domain Eukaryota; kingdom Metazoa; phylum Mollusca; class Bivalvia; order Cardiida; family Psammobiidae; genus Gari; species Gari tellinella. The sequence continues at coordinate 72,935,189 of OV277866.1, forward strand.
ATCCAACCTGTTGAATATGTATTTAATCCAAGATTTATGACCAAGGCTAGAGAGTGTAAACAAATCCAGCCCTACTCCACATTTGAATAAATAAAGGCCAGTGTGTTCAATATGTAAACTGTCCAAATAAGTCAAGGCCACAACAGATTGAGATAAAGTAATCTGCTTACTTTTGAAATGAAAGCTGTCCCATTGTTCAAGTTATGACCACTTTATATTGTCTCTAAAGATAATTGTACAAATCGTGTAAAAGCCTTTATAGGATTCTACGACGTACTATATTCAGATTCAGATCAGATACAGTAGAACCTCTCTATTACGACCACTTAAAAGGAGGCTTACTGTCTGTATAAACAACAGGTGACAGCTTAAAGCAATGTGACAGTGAAACAGAAAGCTCCTGTAGGAGCTTTCTGTTTCACTTTCACATTGCTTTAAGCAGTCACCTGTCTTAAACGACTAATATTTGACACAATTAAGTGGTCGTAATAGAGAGGCTCTACTGTACATAGATCTATGACAAACATATATCAGACCCCAATCAGAGCGCTCCTTCAGGATTGTCAATTGCCTTCGTTTATTCGATATCAGTAAAGATTTAACTCTTTCCTTCCTAGATCTTCAAATGGACAATTCAAGTTTCCAATTTAGTCTAGCCCATTTTAGAGCTGTTTTTGTCAATGTATTGTAGTAGGACAAACAATGGAGACCCTGATAAGAGGGCTCCTTTAGCAACTAGAGTTCAAAGGGTTAACAAGTTTGACTGTATTGTAGAGTATGCGAGGTGAGGGATTAACCCATTAACCCTTTCCCTTATAGAAGCGACTTTTAGCGGATATGATTTATTCATCCGCTGAAGAAAATAGTTCCAATTCAATCAGTAATGAATATGTATTATAGGGAATATTTTTCTGTATAATAGCACATGATAGCTTAAAGCAGGCTGAAAGCAAAGCAGAATGCGCCCTAAGGCGCATTCTGCTTTACTTTCAACCTGCTTTAAGTAGTCATCTAGCATAAGTACTAGAAATAGGCTATCAGGTAAAGGGTTAACCCATAACCAGTTTGTTGTTTTGAGACCAACGACCACTTAAAGCAGGCTGAAAGTAAAACAGAATCAGCCTGCTATAAGCTACTATTTGCTTGGATATAGAAAACTTATCAAATGAAAATATTTTCTTCAATGGATGAACAAATTAAAGGTGTAAAAGGGCGTATTTATGGGGTAATGGGTTAAGACTAAGGTAACCTTTTTGAAAGTCATCAGAGTAAGGGTTAAGTACATATGTATTTGTGGGGTTATAGATTTATCAGCTGATGGCAATTTAACCCATTACCCCATAAATACGCCTTTTTACGTCTGTAATTTATTCCTTCACTGAAGAAAACAGTTCAAATTTATGAAGTGATGAATATTTACCCTAAGAAATATTTTCTATATTCTAGTGGTAAGTAACTTAAAGCAGGCTGAGAGTAAAGCAGAATGTGCCTTAAGGCACATTCTGCTTTACTTTCAACCTGCTTTAAGTGGTCACCTTTATTCAAAACTAGAAACAGGCTATTGGATAATGGGTTAAACAAGATCTTTTTTCTGCCATGTAAGGGTGTACATATATTGGACAAACAATTATCTATTGTACTGGATTACTGTAAAATGTATGGGCTTACATAATTGCTCCTTTTCTATTGTAGAAGTTGGCTACCTACATGTACTGTTAGCCTTTCCCTTATAGCTTACTTTCACTGTCTTTGACAGGTAACTCAGTGAGAATACAGAAAGTAAACCAGATAAGTTGAGTTTTCACAATGATCCATTAACCCTTTACTCCATAGCCTGTTTCTTGTATTGAAGATAGGTGACTACTTTAAATTAACATCTTCTAGAATATGGAAAATATTTGTTACGATACATATTCATGACTTTATAGATTGGAACTAATTCCATCAATGAAGAAATGAATCAAAAAGTGTAAAAAATCATATCTATGGAGTGAAGCAGTTAATGTACCTTTTATTTAGCCAGCATCATAAGAAACCAAAGCATATCCATGAAAACTACTAATGCTATTGAGGATAGTTTTATCAGAGTGTGGCCTAACTTTTCCTGTACAGTATAGGCAGCTCAGGTAACCTGCAGGTATGCTATTATTATTGATTGGGGACACACCAAGCTGGTGATACAGTATCAGTACAGTGTGTGCATCTCTACCCACACCAAGTACAATAAAACTTGGGAATAACTTCTTTATTGCCATGACGTCACCTTCCTTAACCCATTCCCAAATGGACAATTCTAGTTTTCATTTTAGTTTCGTCCATTTTTTACTTTTAGGGTTGATTTTTACAATATATATCGAAATGACAAACAGTGTAGACCCTGATCAGAGGGCTCCTTAAGGAGCCCTCTGATCAGGGTCTACACTGTTTACATAGCACAAGTGTACTACTCACATGTATGCTGTTTGCAAATGATGTATATATGCCTGACTAGGGTTCAAAGAGTTAACCCAGTACACCAATAATACACCTTTTTACACCTTTGATTTATTCCTCTTCTCAAGAAAATAGTTCTAATTCATATAGTCAGAAATATGTATCATAAGAAATAATTTCTGTATTCTACAAGATGGTAGCCAAAAGCAGGTTGAAGGTAAAGCAGATTTCGCCTAAATGGGCATTCTGCTTTACTTTCAACCTCCTTTAAGTGGTAATATATCTTCAATGCTAGAAATCAGCTATTGGGTAATGGGTTAAACACATGTTATCTGCTTTTATTTTTCAAGTTTAAGATTTAGGTAAATTGAATGAAGAAATATTGTAATGAGTGCATTTTGCTTTACTTTCAACCTTCTTTAAGTGGTCACCTGTCTTCAAAAATGAAGAAATAGGCCATATGGTAAAGGGTTAAAACTATTTCAATAGATACCCAAATCAAGTTTCTCTCAAAAGCAGACATTTTCAGTAAATGACATTTACTCAGTGTTGAAAAGTTAAAATGCACAATGCTTAGTAACCACTTAACTCATTCAACACTAAGTAAGTATTGTGGGTTATCATGCTCTCTTGTGGATCTTTTAAGTCACAAAAACATGAACCAGTCTACATTGAAATTGAGTAGTTTAATAAATACTGTTCTAGTTTAGCAAACAATGTAAAAACCCTGACCAGAGGGCTCCTATAGGAGCCCTCTGATCTGGATATACACTGTTTGCAAAAGTAGAGTATATTTTAAACATAGCATGGAGTTGAAAGAGTTAATAGTTTGTTTTCATTGTCCCTTTACCTCATAACCTGTTTCTAGTTTTGAAGAAAGCTGACCACTTAAAGCAGTTTGAAAGTAAAGCAGAATGTGCCTTACTTTCAGCCTGCTTTAAGCTAAAATCTGCTAGACTATATACGATATTTGTAACAGTAATTGTTCATGACGGTATAAACTGGAACTTTTTTCTTCAGCGGAGGAATGAATTAAATACGCTAAAAGTCACTTCTATGGGGGGAAGGGTTAAGACGGTTTGTTCCCTTGAACAAAATGGATTTTACAAACTGCATACTAATATCATATTCAATATATGATACCAACAACATATGGTGCACATGTAATGACTAATTATAAATATTGGAAATCACTTCGTCTACCACATATAGGTGATTAGCCTATTGTTCATTAATTTGTGTAGTGTTTAAAATACCGGTAGATGGTTGTTTACAACAGAACAAAAGTAAAACAGAAAGCTCCTTTATAAGCTTATTGCTTTACTCTAAGCCTAATTAAGCTTCCAGTCTGTTTAAACCCATTACTACATAGCCTGATTCAAGTTTTGAAGAGAGATGACCACTTAAAGCTGGTTGAAAATAAAGCAGAATGCCCCTTAAAGCACATTCTGCTTTACTTTCAGCCTGCTTTGAGTTATCACCTGCTTCTGCTGCCAGGATATGGAAAATATTGCTTATGGTATATATTCAACAATGTATAAATCAGAACTATTTTCTTTTCTTAAGTGGGAGGTGGTGAAAGAATGTGCATCTATGGAGTAAAGGGTTAATGCATCCACATGTCAGGGTGTTGAAAAAAAGTTCCTTTGACTTTTTAACCCCATTGTTTTAGTGGTTGTAATAGAGATACTGAGATATACTAATAGAGATAATGTGATGCTGTATTTCACAACAGGACGGAGGTTAGTGTATCTCATTAGCTCTTTCATTGTAAACCAATATCAACAGATGCTGCCAGTATCCCAAGGGAATTAAAGACAATTGTATCAACCTCACAGGTGACATTTCATAACCTGTGGCATAAATCATACAACTAATGTTAGTAATTTGTTAACCCTTTACCCCACAGCCTATTTCTAGTTTTGAAGACAAGTGATAGTATGTTTGTCCTTTACAAACAGTGTACATGCACAGAATTATACACTGACGGAATTGAAACCTCGCGCTATATCGCAAATCTCGTGCGGCGCATACGAGACTCGCGAGACTTGATAAGAGAATTTCTATCGGTAGTTAATTTGATAAATGTCTGTTTCGAAGCATTGTTCACGGGTTTATATTCCCGTGAATTGATAGGAATGTCCACCAAGTCATTTAAATCCTATAAAATGTCAATAAAAACACTCGAGTCGGTAAATTTTCACCCCCGAAATGGCGGACAACGAGGCAAAAAGTGAAGATGTTGTCATGTGACACATAATCTCGCAAAATTTAACCGCTGCGAGAGCTCAGATGCTCGCCTATTCAACTTTGCTGAGTTGCTATTCCGTTTTGTATAATTCCGTGGTACATGTAAAAAGTAAACTTGTCCTATGCACATTATGTAGACCCAGATCAGAGTGCTCCTAGAGAAGTTCTCTAATCAGGCTCTACCCTGTTTGCCATTGAATTAATTCTAACAAACCAACCTAATTAACCAAAAATTGACCAGACTTTATTGGAAAATGGAATTGTCCATTTGAAATTTCAGTGATGAATGAGCTAAAAGGTATACCTGTTAGCAAAGAATGGCCACTTAACTCAGAGCTCTAGACTGAACAAAGCTAACATTTTGGCACAAAATCCTATGATGTCACAGTCACTGCTCATAAGAATTGTCTCAACCAGACAATTCTAATGAGTTGTGACACAATCTAACATTTTGGCACAAAAAATCCTATGGTGTCACTGCTTATTAGAATCGTCTCGAAGAGACGATTCTAATGAGTAGTGACACCAAAGAGTTTAATGCAGAAATAAAGATTTTATTTTTTGAAAACCCCCCTTACCAGGAGCCCTAACTTAACATAACCTTGACTATATCCACAGTTCTTCATTGAATGTCAATGGTATGTTCTTACCTGTGTGAGACATTAGTGAGGTCTTCAATCTGGGTCTCCAGTTCTTGTATCTTCAGTACAGACTCTTGATTCAGTCTCTCCTTGGTAATCTCATTTTCTGCCAGGATGATCCTGAAACCAAATATAGAAGTGGGATCAAATGTGTGTTAACCTTTTACCAAATAATCTTAATCCATGTCAGACAAAGGAAATTTAGTAAAAGTGTAAATTTAAAAATGTTTGTAAGCATCGATTTCAGATTTCTTGTAATGAAAATATTTACAACTAAATATTTATATCAGAATTCTAATCAAGTAGTATTAAAATGTTTTTCAAATTAACATGAGGATTAAAATCTTTTATTTTGGTAAAAATTAAAACACACCAAAAACCAATCCTTCAAATATTATCTAATTAGCTCATGAAGTATATATTCAGAATTATTAAATTGTTCAAGGGAGGTAATCTAACCATATATAAAATATTCTAGCAGGAGTTTTCTCCCTTGTTTTTACCTGAGTTTTTCCTCACTGTCTTGTAGAGCTTCAAGCTTGCGACGTAGGCCGGTTACTGAATCCAAGACCTCAACAAAGCAGGAAGATTGTCCAGTCTGGTGTTATAAATATCAAAGAAACAAAATATTACTTTTTGCACAGTGGTATTCAGAACAACTCAAACAGTAGGGAACAAAAGTGTCAATTAACTCATTTACAGGGCTGCCATAAGTTGATCATAAAAAATCCTAAGATTTCCAAATCTTCTATTTTTCAAGCATGATTACTTAAAGGAGGTTGAAAGTAAAGCAGAATGCGCCTTAAGGCGCATTCTGCTTTACTTTTAACCTCCTTTAAGCGACCATCTGCTAAGATAAAATTCCAAAGATTAAGGAAAAATCCGGAGAAAAGGCAGCCCTGCATTCATGCATATAACTTTTTATGGACAACTCTTATGAATTTCAGATTAAGTCTAGTCCATTAACCTTTTTTCCATAGCCTGTATCTAGTTTTAAAGACAGGTGACCAGATAAACCAGATTATTGTAAAAGTAAAGCAGAATATGCCTTAAGATGTATTCTGCTGTACTTTCAGCCTGCTTTAAACTACCATCTGCTAGGATATAAGAAACATTTTTTTTATGTTTCAAAGGCAATACAGCATAAAACGGAACTATTTTCTTCAGTGGAGGAATGATTTAAATGCTTTTACAGGGGTATCAAAGGAGTAAAGGATTAGTGACTATCTAGGGATGTTATCTGTAATATCTGCCAAAAAGTAAGAATACAGTAAAAACCCTCTAAACCAGACATGTGTGAAAACAACAAAAAGTTCAAGTTTAGAGGGGTTTTAACCCATTACCAAATAGCTTGTTTCTAGTATTGAAGATAATAATAATAATAATAATAATAATAATAATAACGACTTTATTTTACGTGGATAACATATTTGGTGTGTAACCAATTTTCAATATGGTCCACAGCTGACCACTTAAAGCAGGTTGAAAGTAAAGTAGAATGCGCCTGAAGGCGCATTCTGCTTTACTTTCAATCTGCTTTAAGCTATCATCTGCTAGAATGTATAACCTATTTTCTTCAGTGTAAGACGTAAAAAAGCGTATTATGATGTAATGGGTCAAAATAAAGAAGGGTTGGAAACGGGACCAAAGTTTTTGTCCCGTTTTAGAGAGGATTCCGGTATTTAGAGGTTCTGGTTTAGAGGGGTTCCACTGTACAGTGAAATGCAAGCACAATACAATACAAGGCAGAAAAGGACAGATTTTTAGAAATGCTGACAATTTATCTTTATCAGATAGATATAAGCTGTCTGCTCAACTTTTATCTTGCTTTCGATTCTGTTTTGTTATATGATTGATTTGCATATTTGGTATGAGGAATGTGATACTTGTTTGATTTAAAGACAGATGCAAACACAAAATGAAAGTAAAGTACATGTATAGAGTATCTAATGAGCTTTCTGCTTCACTTCCATCCTGTTTTTAAGTAGGGGTAGCCTCAGATGATATTTGACATTATATCCTAGCATATGGTAGTTTAAAGCAGACTGAAAGTAAATAGAATAAGCCTTAAGGTGCATTCTGCTTTATTTTTAACCTGATTTAATTGGCTGTCTGTCTTCAAAACTAGAAACAGGCCATAGGTTAAACCGTTAAGGTAGGATACTGCTTAAAGCATAATGACACTAAAGCAGAAAGCTCCTATAGGAGCTTTTTGCTTTACTTTTATCTTGCTTAAACCTTCCCCCATAGTTTTGTTTTAGTATTGAAGACAAATGGTTGCTGCATACCTTTAAGCTTACATTTACTAGGATAAAGGAATTGTTTTCTAAAGTGCATATTCATGACCATATAAAGTTGAACTATTTTCTTCAGTGGAGGAAAAAATAAATGTGCTAAAGGGCACTTCTATGGGGTAAAGGAGGTAAATCAAAGGTGTTAAAAGGTGTATATATGGAGTAAGGGGTTAAAAAATACAAAAAATCTGTATATGTATCTTACCTGACAAATCTCCTTAAATGCTTCAGCATTCTGTATGTAGGATTCTAGTGGCTCTGATGTAACAATACCAACCAGCTGTTTCAGAAGCTCCCTGGACTGGTCTACACATTCCTCCAATTCTGTTATCCTTCTAATATCCTGATTTTGTTTCTCCTCCAATAGTTTTGCAGTCAGTATCAGTTGTTTCTGACTCATGTTTTCATATTGCGTAGTACTGACTTCATCTCCTTTGAAAATATCCTCATGGCCTTCATAAGACTGACTGTCACTATCCAGACCCTCATCGGAGCCTGATCTGTCAAGACTAGACGTAGATGCCCTTAAACTTGAAGAGGGTTCCCTGTATTTCATCAGTTCCAGCTGAAGCTCTTTGATTTCTTGTTTCAGGTCTTTCTCCTTACCCTGCATTACCTTCACTTTCCTACTAAGTTTCATATTTCTTTGATCAGTTTCTTGAACTTTTGTTTGATAATTTGTTTCTCTTTGATCAAACTCTTGCATCTTCCTGAGCATCTCTAGCGGAACTGACCCTAATAAGTCAGTATCAGGTGTCTTACTTCTCAACAGATCTAGTTCTGTTTCATTAAAGATACTTGCAGTTAATGGGTTTTCAGAGATCACTTCAGGGTTTTCTGACATTGCAATGTTTCCTGACTTATCACTGTTTTTAGCACCATCAGTTTCATCCTGATTAGTTTGTTCTGAGTAAGGCAGCAGCTTCATGAGTTTGTCCAGTTTAAGTTCTAACTCCTGATTCTGTGTGATCAGTTGTTGATGTTTATGGAACATTCTCGACTCTGAAATTTTGCATGCTTCAATCTCATCCTCTAGCTCACTGTTTGATGTTTCATATTCTTGATATTTCTTCTTCAGTGTTTCTTTCTCTCTGAGAACTTTATTCAATTCTTCCTTAATCAGCTTTTCATTTTCATCTTTATCTGACAGCTTGTTTTCATACTCTGTTTGAAGTTCTTCAAGTTTCTCTTGTGTTGAAGCTAACTCATCTTCCATTTCTTGAATTGATTTCTTCTGTGATGATACACTTTTCATTAACTTTTCTTCACCTTTGAGTAGGCTATCTACCTTCTTTTTCTCATCCTCATATGACTTTTGCACCTTTGCCAGTTGTACGGCAATGTCTCCTTTTTCAATTCCTGAACATTCTATTGTTTTCTTCAGAGTCAAATTTTCAAGTTCTAGCTTATCAGTACTATCCTTCAATTCCTTTTCACTGTCTTGAAGTGTTGAAAGTTCATCTTCAATATCAGAAACACTTGCCAAGCTTTTTTTGGCTTTGTTCAATTCCCTTTTCCATCTATCTTCTTCATCTTCAAGTTCCATAACTCTTTCCATAAGTGAATCCTCGTTTTCTTCCAAAGCCTTCACTTTTTCTGATAATTGTTTGACTTGAGCATCAGTAGCAGTTAGAGCACTAAGCTTAGCTGTGAGTTCCTGATTCTCTGTTTCCAGAGCTTGAATCCTCACAAACATACTTGACACTGGTTTACCCTGCTCTTGCCCACACATGACACCTTCCAAGAAGTCATCAGTGCCAACCAACTTGTCTGAAAATTCCTTCACAATCTCACGGCTACTTTCATAAGCCGAATCAACTGAGCTTTGTTTCACTGGAACAATTAAGGCACCATCTGGATTACCACGTAGTTGCAGTTTTTCTATTTCATCTGTTAGATTTAGTTTTGTTTCTTCAAGGCTTTTAATCTTTTCTTCTAATTCAACCTGATTTGATTCAGTTTTTTCCTCTGTTTTTTCCATACCTTTAACTTTTTCTAACTCACTTTTCAATGATTCATTTTCTTCCAAAAGAGACCTCTCAGACTCATCAAGTTCCATAACTCTTTCATGTAGATCATTGTTTTCTGTGCGCAGTTGTTCAACCTCTATCTTAAATGTCACTGCTTCTCTTGCTAATGTATCGTAATCATCTAAATTGTCTGTTCTTTGTGACTTTTTACGTTTCTTTTCCTGTTTTCTAAATTTGTCAGCTAACGCCTTTTGTTCTTTTTCAGATTCTTGAACTTTCAATGTCAAATTTTCAACCTCCTCTTGAAGACTTTTGTTCAGAGCTTTAACAGATTCCATATCTTCACTACTTTCAGCTTCAAAAGAAATACTTTTAGAACTTTCTGCCTCAAGCTTGGCAAAACTTTCCACTTTATTTTGAATTTCAACTGAACCACAATTTCCATTAATTGATCCAATGGTAAGTTCGGAATTTTCTTGCATTTTAGCAGTTTCAAGAGTGTCTTTGTCTTTTTCTGACAGTTCTTTTTCGTGTTTCTCCAACAGTGATACTTTCTCCACCAACTGACCATTGTCCTGCTCCAACTGACCAACCTTCTCAATCAGTTTAGCTTCTTTGCCTTCTAACAGCTGGATTTTCTGATAGAATTTATCAGCTATCTCCTTCTCAGTTCTTTCTAATTCTTCAACACGCTGGCTAAATCCAATTGTAAGACTTGTTTCTCGATTTTCAATTTCTTCAATCTTATTTTTCAGATTCATCTCATTTTCTTTGAAATTTTCAATCTTACTTAAAAGTCTGGTTTCATTTTCTTCAAACTCCTTTATCCTAGCACATAAATCATCCTCTTGTTGTTGATATTCTGCAATCTCACGCTCAAGCATTTCAAGCTGTTTCTCATGTGTTTTTTCCATATGCATAATTTTCTCTTTAAGATCATCTTCATGATTTTCCATTGAATCTAACCTCTCTATCAAATCTTCTTGCGAGGATTTCAACATGGTGATTTTGTCCTGATAGTTAAGCATGGTGGAGGCAGCTTCTTGTGAATCCTCAGATTTCTCCAAAACAGCAATCTGATTTTTCAATGTTTTTTCTGAGCTCTCCATTTCAGCCAGTGTTTCAGTTAGTTTCACTTCATTTTCTTTCATCTTACCAAGATTCTCTTGAAGTGTCTCTATCTTCTCATCCTTTCCTTCTTTCAGGGATTCCAGCTCATTTTCAAGTTCTTTTATTCTTTCATTTAACTGTTCAATTGCATCCTCGTTAAGTTCTGATGCTATAGATTGGCAAGCACTTAAATCAAGATCACTTTCATGTTCTTTGAGTTTAGATTTCAGGTCTTTATTAGCACATTCTAACACTTTAATCTTTTCCTCAAGACATTCACGTCTGTCGGCTTCTTCGTCAGCTACTTTTTTCCAGTTGTCACGCAATATTTCATTGGCTTCCTCAAGGTCTATCACTTTTGATCCTAGGTCATTGTTCACAGTTTCAATTTCATGAATCTTTTCCTTTAAGTCTGCAACATTTTCAGCATTGTCATCAAATTCTTCTTTCAACTCAAGGCGTTGTTTCAAAACCGTGTTAGTATCTTCCAATTCAGCAATTTTCTGTGACAGTTTTGACTCAGTGTCTTCAAGGTACTTCAACTGAAAATAAATACAAACATTTTTATAATAGTATACATATTCACATTATATGTTCATAGCTCCAGATAAGGGGGGGGGGGGATATTTCAAAAACTAAAATCTTAATATCTGCATTAAACCCTATGGTGTCACTACTCATTAGAATCGTCTCAAAGAGACAATTCTAATGAGTAGTAACACCATAGGTTCTGATGCTAAAATGAGTGAAAAATGTTGGATTTGTTCAGTTTACTCCCTCTTGTCTGGAGCACTGAACATATATAACAACTTAGTGTTTACCCATATATTGCTTGAATCATAAATCATTTGCAAACAACTTAGACCCCGATCAGAGAGCTCTTAGCAAAGACTTCTGATTGGGGACTGCATTACCCCTCATACTTTTTAACCCATTCCCCATTAGCATGTTTCTACTTTGAAAGACACTTGTCCTCAAACTTAGAAACAAGATTTTTGGGGAATGGGTTAAACCCACAGAAAGGATTTCTACCATGAAAAAGGTTACACTGGCTTGACCACTTAAGACAAATAGTTTTTCAGTGAAATGCCAGACATTATAGTAAGGATTAATTTCAACTTGATTTAACTCTCTTTAACCCTTGCTATGATCATTTCTCTACTAGTGACTAGTTTACATTGATTTTGGAGGGGTTTATTCCAAATATGTTTTCAGAGTACATGTACGACAAACAGTGCAGACCCAGATCAGAGGGTTCCTTAAGGAGTCCTCTGATCTGAGTCTACACTGTTTGCAAAGAATGTGTAAGTATGCTCCAAGCATTGTAAGGGGTTAATCCTTAATGATAGTCTCATATAAACTTTTAAAGTGCCAGAGATTATTTTTATTAGCATTAGCAAACAGTTTGTACCAAGATCATATTATGCAGAGTAGCATGACATGTGCTCTGGATACAAAGCTATTGTCTCTCAATTTGCTTTTCTTAACATATACAAATTGATCATTTAAAGAATTTTAGCATGGGTTAATATTTCACCAGACAGAATTGATTCAGCAATTAAATAGTTAAACCTGGCTAGGGATTAGGATTAGCATTAGATTAAAGGATTATACTTTATATCCTAGTGCCAAGAAAGTCAGCAATCAAAATATTTATGTCTCTATATGGTAAATTGACATGTCACATGAAGCATTAACCCATTACCCCATAACCTGTTTCTAGTTTTGAAGATATGTGACCACTTAAAGCAGGTTGAAAGTAAAGCAGAATGTGCCTTAAGGCGCATTCTGCTTTACTTTCAGCCTGCTTTAAGCTATTATCTGCTAGAATGTAGAAAATATTTCTTAAGACTTTAAATTGTGACAATATAAATTGGAACTATTTTCTTTAGTAGAGGAATTAATTAAAGGCGTTAAAAGGGTGTATTTATGGGGTAATGGGTTAATCAATTTGCCTCATGGAAACTTTTTCATGTCTTTATCTTTCACTCAAAAAATGTTTTTTCATTCTTCTACACTGTCAATAATTAGCTGAAAGATAAATAATGTCCTTAAAATCAAATCCTATAGAATTTTCTGTATTGTTTTCATTTTCCATTAACCCATTACCCCATAGCCTGTTTCTTGTTTTGAAAAAGGTGACCACTTATATCAGGTTGAAAGTAAACAGAATGTGTCTTTATACACATTCTGCTTTACTTTCAGCCTGCTTAAAGCTACCATCTACTAGAAAATAGAAAATATTTCTTCGATAAATATTCAAAATTGTATAATTTGGAACTATTTTTGTCAGTGAAGGAATAAATTAGAAGCATAAAAAGGCGTATTTATGGGGTTATGGGTTAAGCAATGTTCAGTCTTAAGAGATTTCAATCTGTTTTTATTGACTCACAACTAAACCTTATTTAAGTATTTCAGACAAAACTAAGGAAATAAGACATTGCTTTATTTCGAATAAGTTATATACAGTTGTCAAAATCAACATCTCTATACCAAATAATACTATCCTACAATAAACAAGATATACATGACATATTGTATTATAAAAGTAAACCATGCAAACAAGAATAATGCTAGATTAATGAAATACAATGTACAAAAACATTCTTTGTTAGTAATACTCCAGAGCTGCCATTTCTCCAGATTTGTCAGAAATTTTCGGATTTTTCTTAATTTCTCTGGACCTACACACTTTTTCCGAAATCTTCAGATTTCTGCTCTTACTTTAAAAAATTGTAATTTTATGCCTTTTTTAATTAGGAAATATTGATATGAGTGTCTAACAATTTAGAACCAGATCAGGTGCAGCGTTGTGCGGCGCCTGATCTGGATCCAAACTGTTTGCATAATTATGTTAATGTTATAGAGACTGGCAGCCAAAGGGTTAAAGGTACAAATTCTAAAATCGCGCTTCACTGAACACACAGGCTAAAATGTAGAGTTAAAAGTCATAACAAACCACAGTTATGTTAATTAAAGTATGAAAATTAGAAAAATCAATAAAAACTTGCCACCAGGTAAATATAAACATGCCACACTCTTAATCTCCAGCAATTTTTAGCTGTTTATTTGACCAAAATATTTGCATAAAAATTCTAATATCTAAACATTTTTAGAAAATTTAATTAAAATTGAACATAATATCAGTTAAAATCACAACTTTGCCTATTTCAAAAGGTTTATACTTGGCACATCACAGATTAAGAGGCAATATTGCACTGATTAAGGCCAAAATAATAAAATTACTGTCTGAGCTCAAGAATAAACAATTACATCTGTTTAGCCACTAGATAAAGTAAAACGTCTTACAAATCAATGTGCAAATCCTATGTAATTCCAATAGATATCTAAGTAAATAATTTTCACGGAAGAACTTATATAGTTCCTTCTGTAGGTACCAAAATACACAGGTGATCTGCTATGACGGCTTTAAGTCTCTCTGGTCAAGACTGGCATATTAAGTCTCTTAGTCAGCCTTAACTCTTTGCATGCTGGGTAATATTTTCGTCTGCAACAATTGTCGTCTGCTACTGTTCTAAAGTTAGAATGTTCTAAATTCATTTTTCAAAATGGGGTCAGAGTGTAAAACAGTTTGGATCCTGATGAGACGCCGCATTATGCGGCGTCTCATCAGGATCCAAACTGTTTGCAAAAGTTATCATGATTTCACCGCTAGCACGCTGAGAGTTAATCCCAGGGGGCACTATAAACTGTCGATAGTTTCTCACACCTACTTAAACATTTAATAAATGTAAGACACAATTGCACAACCTATAGACAGCAGTACAAGTAAGTGGCCTCTGAAAGTAGGATGAAAGTAAAGCAGTAAGCCCTTGTTTCTATATTATCCCTTTTCTCCATATAAGTGTTGTAGGTCAATTTTACCCCTCTGTCTGCCTAAGCTCAATAAATGACCACTCATTGACAGTTTTGGATACAGGGGGTAGCTTCCTGCTCTACTTTTGATTGAAGGGGTATAAAAGCCGGTACCATGCCGAACCGAAACGTAAATTGCCGTAGCGAACATTTTTTGGAGTTTAAATACAAGCATAAAATTTACTTAAATTTGGAAATTCTGGTACGTATTGGTTCTTAAACATAATTATTATGTACATCCTGAAAAAGTTTTGTAACCATCAGAAGCCTTATTTGATGAAACACCTTTTAGCGCATTTAATTTATGCCATTGAAGAAAAAAGTTCCAATTTATACAGTCATGAACAGGTATAAAAAGAAATATTTTCTAAATCCTAGCAGGTGACAGCTTAAAGCAGGCTGAAAGTAAAGCAGAAAGCACCTTAAGGCGCATTCTGCTTTTCTTTCAACCTGCTTTAAGTCGTCACATGTTTTCAAAACTAAAAAGTGTTAAAGCATAATGTAGGAGCTTTCTGCATCACCCTCTTCCTACATTACACTTTCAAATATCTCAACACCATTATCAAGCACAGGTTACCTAAATTAATTAGGTGCTTTTATGGAAAGGACACAATCAGCAAAGTAACTGCTGCTGAGGGAATGGTGCTTGAGGCATGGTTTAGTTGATTTGATTTGTAATGATTTTATATCACTTTATCAATATTTCAGTCATATTACGAAGTCCAGCTAATTATAGATAGAAGAAGACAGAAGTACAAATTGGCGGATGGGTAGAACTACCGTATCAACTTTCTGCAAGCCAGCTGGATGGCTTCCCCGCATGAAAAATTCACAGTGCCCAGACTGGGATTTGAAATCGCAGTATGTCAAGTTGGGCATACCAACTTAACTGAAATTGTGCGCCCAAGAAATAAGTTCAAGTAGTTTAATTCTTAAAGTTCTTAGAATTCTTAAGGCCATTAATTGGTGCTACAAATGAGGCAAAGTAAGCCGATCAATTATGAACTTTAAAACCCTTCAATGCCATTACATTGCCTGATCAAATCTTATCAATCTATATTCTATCTATTTCCATGGAAGGAATATAAATGTAAGTACCAAACAGATTGGACCCTGATCAGATGTCAAGTCAAGTAACTCTGGTAATTTAACTCAAAACTGTTTGCAAATGTTCTTCATCAGCGCAATCTTGAATGGCAGTAAACAGATTATTCTTATAGGTGATTAACATAATTTTCTGTCATTGATTTGTAGTATTGTTACCATAATACTTTATGAATACTCGTAACATGAGTCACAGACTGCAATACCTAATATTCCCAGAGTACTTAGAATGTTTGGTTCAGTAACACCCTGATTCTACAACCAGACCACTCAACAGAAGATTCAATGATGGTATTAAAAGTAAAGCTGAAATGTAAAGCAGGATGAAAGTAAAGCAGAAAGCTCCTGTAGGAGCTTTCTGCTTTACTTTCATCCTACTTTAAGCTGCAATCTTCCCTTAAGCACTGTAAACAAACATTCTATTTAGTGGTCATGATAGAAGTTTACTGTAATTTTGTCTAATTATTTCATGCCTTTTCAAACCACAAGTAAAACAGACAATGTATATCATTTTGCATGCAAGATGAAATGATGCCAGCTATTTAATAATGATCATTAAAGAAAACTTATTGATATTATCATAGATGAGACAGCATGAAGGTAAACCAAAAGCAATTCTAATTTACTTTCATCTTACTGAATGCATTCCCTCATAGAAATGTACTATAACATGTATATAACGTCTACCTAGTCGTGATAAAAAGCCATAGGATCAAGAGATTTCATAAAGTATGTTGAAGTTAAAAGCAG
The DNA here is from genome assembly GCA_922989275.2 of Gari tellinella. Lineage (NCBI taxonomy): Eukaryota > Metazoa > Mollusca > Bivalvia > Cardiida > Psammobiidae > Gari > Gari tellinella. The sequence goes on from OV277866.1 coordinate 72,951,617, forward strand.
AAATCTCCACATGGAAGCCTGCCTGAACCTTTCCCCAATAGAAGCGCCTTTGAGCGCATTTAATTTATTCCTCCCCTGCAGACAATAGTTCCAATTTTTACAGTCATAAACATGTACCAAAAGAAATATTTTCTATTTCCTAGCAGATGGTAGCTTAAAGCAGGCTGAAAGTAAAGCAGAATGCGCCTTCAGGTGCATTCTGCTTTACTTTCAACCTGCTTTAAGAAGTCACCTATTTTCAAAACTAGAAACAGGCTATGGGGTAAAGGGTTAAACAGTAGCTGCTTATAAACTCTGAAAACATGCTACAAAGGAAAGGTTACACATAATAAACAAGCCTTTATTTCATGAGTCTTGCGAGCAATATCTTACAGTATATAACCATGTACCAAGATAATAAAGATTTCTGCAATAATCAGTTGAGTTAGTAATAGATTGTATGTAAGTCAGTATGAAGCTGGGTGAAAACACATACCACTACAGTATTAGAACATGTGGGGTCGGTTATTGACTGAAAATGAAAGTTACACACACATCTTGTTAGGAGTGGGGAACACATTATATTTTCTCTTTTAAACAAAACAAAATTATCCCAGTACCTATAGTTTGTTTCTAGTTTTGAAAACAGGTGACCACTTAAAGCAGATTGAAAGTGAAGCAGAATGCACCTTAAGGTGCATTCTGCTGTACTTTCAGCCTGGTATAAGCTAAAGTGCTAGCATTTAGGAAATATTTCTTAAGTGCATGATGGTTTGTTTCTAGTTTTGAAGACAGGTGACCACTTAAAGCAGATTGAAAGTGAAGCAGAATGCTTAAGGTGCATTCTGCTGTTCTTTCAGCCTGGTATAAGCTAAAATCTGCTAGCATTTAGGAAATATTTTTTAAGTGCATGATTCATGACTGTATAAATTGGAACTATTTTCTTTCATGGCGGATTAAATTAAAGGTGTAAAAAGGTGTCTATTTTAGTAATGTGTTAAAAAGGGGCTACTATTGAGGAATGAGTATAAACAAATCAAACTCATTAACTAGTATACATACAAAGAATGTAAATAAAACCCAATCTGATTACAATAAGCACATTTCCATTCCAATATGCTATCATTGAAAAGAAACTAACCATCATCATCATCATAAATGCAACTTGATCAGCTTTTTCAAACAGATTGGTGTCCCAATTATATCCCAAATAAGATCCCAAGTTACTTGAGATCTATACAGACTTGACCAAATTAATAATGTTTGTTCTACTAACCCTTTACTCCATAGCTACTCATTTTATTGCACTTAGTTTATTCCTCCATTGAAGAAATTATAGTCATGAATGTATAGTCTAAAGTCAGATCAGACATAAAATTACCTTTTTACATTTCTTGATCAGACATAAAATTACCTTTTTACATTTCTTGATCAGACATAAAATTACCTTTTTACATTTCTTGATCAGACATAAAATTACCTTTTTACATTTCTTTGCATCTAATTTCTTTTCTTTTTTCAGCATTTAATTTCATTCATATTATAAACCTGTTTAGTTTTGAAGCGAACAAATCCTTAGAGATCTTCTTACATGCAATGTATCATGATGATGGTTAAAACAACTATTTTAATTTGATAACAGCAAATATTCAATAAAAAAATTTAGTAATTTTTTACAAAACAAAAAATTACAACAAGATAACAATTAGGAAAATCAAGCAGCAAACATAAAATATTATAACTACCCTTTACCCCATAGCCAATTTCTAATTTTGAAGACAGGTGACCACTTAAAGCAGGTTGAAAGTAAAGCAGAATGTGCCTTAAGGCACATTCTGCTTTACTTTCAACCTGCTTTAAACTATCATCTACTAGGATATAGAAAATATTCCTTACTGTATACATTCATGGTGGTATAAAATGGAACTTTTTGTTTTCAGCAGAAAAATGAATTAACCCTTTCCCACATAGCCTGTTTCTAGTATTGAATATATGTGTCCACTTAAAGCAGGTTGAAAGTAAAGCAGAATGCGCCTTAAGCGCATTCTGCTTTACTTTCAGCCTGCTTTAAGCTAGTATCTGCTAGAGTATAGAAAATATTTCTTATAATACCTATTCATGACTGTATAAATTGGAACTATTTTCTTCAGGGCAAGAATAAACTGAATGCGCTAAAAGGCGCTTCTATGGGGGAAAGGGTTAAGGCACATTCTGCTTTACTTTCAACCTGCTTTAAGCTATCATCTACTAGGATATAGAAAATATTCCTTTCTGTATACATTCATGGTGGTATAAAATGGAACTTTTTTTTTCAGAGAAAAATGAATTAAATGCATAAAAAGGTGCAACTATGGAGTAAAGGGATAATGTTAGTAGTAAGACACATGTAATGGGACTATGTAATTGTCAACTGATGTCCATGTCATTCTATTGCTATGAATTCCTGAGGTAGTAAACACATGTTGGATGCAATATCAACATGCAACATAAAACTTTAAGGATGTTTATGTTAGCATAAAAATTTCTTTTGGCTGTAATGAAAGAAACAAAATCTGCATAGCGTCTGATTTTATACAAATGGCTGCCAGGGATGGGGGACTTTTCTTTAAAATTATTCAAAACAAAAAGTTACTGCATCACTTCTGCCCTGCATTAACCCTTTCCTCCCTAAAATTTAAATGGACAATTCCAGTTTCCATTTGAGCCTAGTCCATTTCTGACTTTTGAGGGTTGGTTTTGTCAATGTTTGGCATTATGACAAACAGTGAAGACCCTGATCAGAGGGCTCCTAGGAGGCCTCTGATCTTGGTCTTCACTGTTTGTCATAGGACAAGTGAATTATTCACATGTACACCTTTTGAAAAGGACGCCGATATGCGGGACTAGGGTTCAAAGGGTTAAGCAGGTACATATCTCAAGATTCTTTACAGAATTACTGCCAATAACTTATTAAACATTTAAATCTCCCCTTCCTTGACATTTAACTGTTATCTGAACACAAGCACTGCTCTCTGATAATGTACAAGACGTCAGGGCTCCAAATAAGGGGAGTATTTCAAAACTTAAAATCTTTATTTGTACATTAAACCGTATGGTGTCACTACTCATTAGGATTGTCTCTTCGAGATAATTCTAATGTGTAGTAACACTATAAGGTTTGATGCAGATATAAGTGAGAAAAAGTCAGATTTGTTTGGTTTTCTCCCTCTTATCTGGAGCCCCGAGACTTTCATGACATACAACATTCAAACAAACAAATTACAAGCTAGTGAGTTGCCATGCCATTCCATCTCACAAAACATCCAGCTGAATACCTTGTCAGTCAATGTCTGCTCAAATATCTCTTTCTCTCCGTTAACCTCCTTCAACTCCCGTATCTTACGCTGCAGTCGTACGATCTGTTTCCGCAGTTTATCACAGTCAGCATTCCCTTCCTCGACTCTGTCTCGAAGTACGCTCTCACTGAGCTCAAGTTCTGTTATATGCTTCTCCGCCAGCTTGATCCGGTCTCTGTGCTGTCGCTCTGACAGTTCCGCACTTTGAACTTGCCCTTTGAGATGTTCAATAGTTTCACGAAGTTCGACAAGTCTTGAGTCTTCAGAATCCGATCCAGATGCGTCAGAATCGCCATGACCCTTCTGAGCTAGCTCGTACCTCAGGACGTCATTCTCATCCTGCAGATCTGAGATCTGTCTCTGAAGGTCGTCTACTTCGCTGGTAGTTCCAAATTGTCTGGTAAAATGGCTTCCTAATACAGGCACGCTGTTTGTTCTGTTATGTCTTGGTGATGCTTCGAAAGTGACTGGTTCTGTGTTTTCAATGGTTGAGACTTGTTTCTCGAAAGTTTCCTGTGTCTCACTGTTTCTCCGGCTGAGGGTGTATTGGCCCTCGCCAAGTCTATCTTTCGCATAGCTCGAAAAGGAGTCTCCTCCGTGTACGGATGTTAGTCGTGGTGATCGTGGTGACGTTAATGGGCTAATCATTCGCTCCTGAGATCTCTCACGTTCTAGAGATCTCTCACGAATGCTGTCATGGCCCACCTCTGCTAGTTTAAGACGGTTATTGAGGAGGTTATCTGGAGCCTTGCGCTAGTGGTAAAGATAGGTCATTATCATCTCAATAGTAAATACAATATGACAACTATTAACAGAGCTCAAGATAAGGGGAGTTTTTCAAAAACTAAAAACTAATGTTTGCTAAAAACTCTATGGTGTGACTACTCATTAGAATCCTCTCCTTGAGTTGATTCGAATGAGAAGTTACACCATATGATTTGGTGATAAAATGAGCAAGAAAACGTATTTTATTAATTTACTCCCTCTTATTTTGAGTCCTGGATAGGTGTTTATCATTCAATAGTAACAATACAATATGATAACTAACATACAAACAACTTAACTGGTTTGAGGGATATTTGTAACTAGCGCAGATTGATGAAAGTTGAACTATCACAATATCCGAGTTAAATGGATATTCAAAAAGAAAACGAAATAGCAGTCTTGGATAAATATGGGACTTTAATGCAAGACAAAAGTAATGCAGACAGCTCCTTAAGGAGCTTTCTGCATTACTTTTGTCTTGAATTAAACTGTTACCAGTCTTCTCAAATCTAAATTGAAGGCATATTTCTATGATTTTCGGAATACTATAAAAATAGAGAACGCAAGAAAAAAATCTCAAATATCTGCACTGTCACAAAATCCAATCCAACTATAAAAGCTAAAGTTTATATCTTAACTTTAACCATTCTGTTAGTGGCAAAAATTCATGACTATATCCAGCCACCTTGAAATCTAAGAACTTGGTATTATAGTACGGAACTATCTATCTAAGAAAGTAGAGACATCAAGTAAAAATAATAATAATAATAGCAATATTAATAATAATAATAATAACTTATACATCATTTTTCTTCAGCATTTTTATAATAATAATGATAATAATAGCAATATTAATAATAATAATAACTTTATATCATTTTTCTTCAGCATTTTTCAGTTTACAGAAGAAAGGAGCTTCTTATACGCCATATGCAGTCAAAATTATCTTAAGCAGTCACAATCTGAAGAAAGACAGAATGCTTTAAAGATATACAACTGATTATCGCAGGGCATAGGTAAAGCAGAAAGCTCCTATTGGAGCTTTCTGCTTTACTGTTATCCTGCATTAAGCAGCTGCCTGTGTTAAAGACTGATAATATGCTTCCCTTTTGAGTGATTGCTTATCAAAGTTTTGACTGTATACAAAAGAAAGGTGAAAGAGACTGCGAATAAAATACATTGAATAGGAGTGCCTCCCCAAGAGTGCAAGAAAAAGTCAAAATCAAAGAAACAGTATGCTTTTTAAGTGATATCGCTTACTATGAAACTAGATAATAATTATTTTCTTATTTAACATTTGAAACTAATACAACAAAACCCTGGTAGAAATATGTAATAAATTTAATGTTTGTTAAATCAAAGCACCATACAGTATAAGTCCTGATATTATAATCATTCAAAAAAGGCGTTTCTCTATTTGGTATCAAAGCAATAAAGCTAAATGCAAGACATAAGCAATGTAGAGAGCTTTCTGCATTGCTAGTTTCTCTGCATTAAGCTATCATCTGCAGGGCTCCAGATCAGGTGAGTATTTCAAAAACGAAAATCTTTATTTCTGCATTAAACCCTATGGTGTCACCACTCATTAGAATCGTCTCGAACGATTCTAATGAGTAGTAACACCATAGGATTTGGAGCTGAAATAGTGAGAAAATATTTGATTTGTTCAGTTTACTCCCTCTTATCTGGAGCCCTGCATCTGCCTTTAAAAAACCCTATTATCTCATACAGGATTGTAACTCAAAAGAGATATTATTGTACTTTAGTATCTTAAGTATTGAGAAAATCATACTAAGCTCAACTTAGTATCTTATGTGCCAAGAAAACCCAACAGTATTTGCCCAGGCATACCTTGACCTGCAGCAGTTCCTCTCTCTCCTCTCTGGACAGCGCCAGTGAGTGTTCCTGGGCATCAAGTTTGCCCCGATACTGCTTCAGTCTCTGTGACAGCTCCGATTTCTCCTCCTGTAACGTGATGACCTTTGACTGTAGTTCGTTCATAGTACTCTCAACATCACTGACATGCTGAAAATATCATGAAATACAAACATGAAAACCAAGAATTACATGGAATAAGTTAATAACCCATTTACCCATAAATACGCCTTTTTACGCCCTTTAATGAATTCCTCTACTGAAGAAAATTGTTCCAATTTATACTATCACAAATAAAAATCGTAAGAAATAATTTCTATATTCTAGCAGATAATAGCTTTTAAAAAGCAGGCTGAAAGTAAAGCAGAATGCGCCTTAAGGCGCATTCTGCTTTACTTCCAGCTTGCTTTAAGTGCGCACATATCTTCAAAATATTAACTAGTCTACTTGGAATTCTGTATTATTTAATAAGTACTGATCTAATTTATCAAACAGATCCCTGATCTGGATCTACACTGTTTGTATATTTAATGAGTATATTCTAAGCAGGTCCATGGTGCTGAAAGAGTTCAGTGTAGTGTCTACTAAAGTTGAAATTGGCGAACAGTGTAGAACCTGATGAGATGTTACGTTACCCTGCGCCTCATCAGGATCTGCACTGTTTGTTATATCATATGAAATATATTTCTGGATGGACAAACACTACAGTGTCTTTAGACCAGCCTTGAGCTATTTCAGGGTAGGAGTAAATAAAATGCACAAAACTTGTATCTATGGAGTAATGGGGTTAAAGCAGGCAAAGCAGGGCTGCCATAAGTTGATCATGAAAAATCATAAGATTTCCAAATTTTCTATTTTTCAAGTGTGATTACTTTCAGCAGGGTGAAAGTGAAGTAGAATGCGCCTTAAGGCGCATTCTGCTTTACTTTCACCCTGCTTTAAGCTATCATCTGCTAGAGTAAAAATCCGAAGATTTCGGCAAAGGCAGGAGAAATGGCGCTCTGGAGAAGGGTTAATAGTTAATTCAGCAATCAAAGGGTTGATAATGCTGTCTGCATGTAAACTTTGAATCTGTCATAAACACTTGACTAATTAGTATTGATCCTAATAGGATTATGACAAACATTACAATTAATCTTAATTATGCTGCCTGAAATTAACTATAATTTTTTTCAATATTCCAGATAGGGAATTAAATTAATATTAATATATATACTGCTCTTTTCTAATATTTCGACCTCTAAGGGCCTTTTTCAAAGAAAATCACGTCAAAACACACGTCACATTTTTGTTACATGCATTCAGCCATAAAATCAAAGAGAAATTAACTTTTAAGTTCAGCCAAGTCATTTAGATTATTTCAGACTAGTAAGAAGCTTTTGCTGAATTAATCCTTAACCCCATATCCTGTTTCTAGTTTTGAAAACAGGTGACCACTTAAAGCAGGTTGAACGTAAATCAGAATGGACCCACTTAAAACAGGTTGAAAGTAAAGCAGAATGCACCTGCTTTAAAAGGTCATTTGTTTTCAAAACTAGAAATAGGCTTATATGGCATGCTTTTAATATCAAGGAGTTTGAGTTATTGGCCTTACCTGTTCTGCCTGCTTGAGTTGTGTGATGACGGTGGTGACCTCTGAGCCCTGACCTTGGAGAAGATGTTGGAGTTTCTCCTCCAGGTCCCTGATGGTGGCGCGGTACTCTTGTTGCATGTTCTCCCCCATATCTAGCTGTAACCTAAGTGCTGCCTCACTACAATGAAGCTCCTCTAAGGCTTTAGCCTGAAATAAATATACAAATATGATTGGATTTTATATATATACACATTTTTATGCATTTAATGTTTTCCCATTCTTAAAAAAAAGTTCTATTTTATACAGTAATGAATGTGAAACAATATATTACCTAGAAAATGGTAACTTAATGCATAATGGTAGAAAATCTACATTACTTTTGTTCTGCATTAAACAGTCTATAGTCAGTGATTTTACATTAACCTATTATCCCATAGACTGTTCTAATTTTGAAAGCAGGTTACAACTTAAAAGTATTGCTAAAGGAGCATTCTGTTCTACTTTCAGCCTGCTTTTAATGCTTTTCCCCAATCTTGAAAGGTACTGGAAATGCTCTTTATATTTCATGTTCAGGACTTTCTAGCTGGGGACTACTTCTCTCAGTGTATGAATAATTAGATGTGTTAACATACATATTTATTTAGTTATGGCTGAAACAGTGATTTGTCGTTTAAGATCTCCATGCTTCTTCAATGATTGCTGCCCAAACACAGGTTTAATTGCACATTAACTCTTTCCCCATAGGAGTGCTTTTCAGCATATCTAATTTATTTCTCCACTTACGAAAATAGTTCCAATTTATAGTCATAAACATGTACATGTACCATAAGAACTATTTCCTATATCGTAGTAGACTGTAGTTTAAAGCAGGTTGAAAGTCAAGCAGAATGTGCCTTAAGGCACGTTTTGCTTTACTGCAATCAGCTGTAAGTGGTCATCTGTCTTCAAAACTAGAAACTGGCTAAGCGGTAAAGAGATATAATTAAGTGGTCATCTGTCTTTAAAACAAAGAAACAGGCTATGGAATAAAGGGTTAAAAAGGCCATTTTTCTTTCAAGATATAATTTCTCCTTTACTGAATGGTGTAATGCCACAGGTTTGATTGTATATTTAAGATATTTTGTTGGAACATGTATTAATATTGCATATGCAGGGAAGTGCATACCTGTTCCTGAATCTTTTCATTGTTTTCAGTGTTGACCAAGTCATGGGTGGATGTGAAGACACTCACTGAGGGGATCTCAACCTGCAAAATAAAGCAAACACATTGTAGCAAAGGTTTATATCATGAGAGTTTATCAAATTTGTCATTGATTCATGTTTTGCAATATTGTAGATTTTTCTGTCCAGCTAAACACTGTTATTACCGTGACAGATTGAGGAGCATTGATTCCTAGATGACAACACACAGCATGCTTATATTAATGTTATAAATAAAGCTGAAAATCTTTAATGACATGTTGACAAAAAATGCATTTGAAGAAAAAAATTGCACTATGTCCTGTTTCTTTGTGTTAAAGGCAGGTGATCACTTAACCCTAATTCTCCAAAGATACTCAATTTTACCCATTTAATTTATTCCTCCACTGAAGAAGATGGTCCCAATTTATACAGTTATAAATTATGAATATGTATCATTAGAAATAGTTCCTATATTCTAGCAGATATCATGAAGGCAGGCTGACAGTATAGCAAAATGTGCCTTACAATTTCTGCTTTTCTGTCAATCTGCTTTAAGTGGTCACATGTTTTCAATTTTACAAACAAGCTTTGGAGTAACTGGTCAAAGTAGATTGAAAGTAAAGCAAAATGCACTTTAAGCCTATTTATGTCACAATCTGCTAAAAACAATTCGTATTGTGCTTATTCATGGCTGTATAAATGGAACAATTTTTGTCAGGTGAGCAAACAATTAAATGCGTAAACAGGTGTATCTATGGAGTAAAGGGTTACAGTACAAAGGAGTGTTTAAGCGAACATGCTTTGGGAAAAGGTTAAGCCAATTTATCCTCAATAAGTGCATTATGAAGACTGAAGGTCTTTATCATTAATACATGCACAAAGAATCAGGGATTAACCCTTTGAAAACTGCATATGCGGTAGACATCTGTGCACTAGTCAGTCTGTTGAAATTCTTAAATTGATTTGATTGACGGATATATTTCTTCATTCCACAGAATATGAGTTATCCTTAGATATGTAGTTACAAAAAGTAAGGATCCTGATCAGGCCCCACGTTTCGTGGGGCCTGATCTGGATCCAAACTTTTTGCAGTGGAATACCTGAGTATTGAATATTGATTTCCGGGCTCACACTTAAAGGGTTAAAGCCTGATTGACTGGAATATCATTAAAGAGTTCATGAGGTCATGAACCCGATGAATCCATGAATCTTTGTCTGGGTTTGATGTCTGTCTCCCGATACAGGTAGTGCCTTTGTCTCGACCACTTACAGTGAAATATTTCCTATATGACACATGGAATAAATCTAACCCTTTATTCCATAGATACATGTATTTAAATTATTCCTCCACCAAAGAAAATAGTTTCAATTTATACAGTCATGAATATGTATCATAAAAAATATTTCCTTATACAAGACACTACTCCATAGTCTGTTTCTATTATAGGAGATAGGTGACTTCTAGCTGGAAGCAGGTTGAAAGTAAAGCAGAATGCACCTTAACCATCATTCTGATATGAATGTTTATTATATTAAATAGTTTCTATATTCCTACTGTATAAATTAGAACCATTTACTTCAGTGGAGAAATGAATTAAATGCAAATTATGGGTATCTATGGAGTAAATGGTTAAGACAAGTGACAGCTTAATGTATAATGATGCAGAAAGCAGTAAACCCCATTCCTGTATCATTAGATCTTACATACTAAGTGACAAACAGTTTGGAAATTGATCATGCAGGTCCCATAAAAATTGTATGCCTGATCAGTATCCAAAAAACTTGCAATACATACAGTATTTTTTAATTCATAATTTAAAAAGAGACTTCAACATAATTCTATCACAATACGATTTCAGAACATGGAGTTTGGATCCTAATTATGTTTCACTTTGAAGGGCCTATTTTCTAGGGCTCCAGATAAGAGGGAGTATAAACTAAACAAATCCAACATTTGGTGTTACTACTCCAAATTGAAGAGATGATTCTAATGAGCAGTGACACAATATGATTTAAGGCATAAATAAGGATTTTAGATTTTGAAATACTCCCCTTGCCTGGAATCCTGATTTGCATTACAGTACATAGTTTATGATTCTATAAAAATCCTTCCTAAGTAGCTGATTTCGACATCACTCAATCATGAGGTGATTGACATAAAGGAAATTGACAAGGTCATGTGACCATGGCATCCAGGAAATATAACTCATGTAATGATTGAGCCCCAATTACCATGAGAAACAATGTGGAAAATTATTGTTTGATTATACCCAACATAATCACCAGGCATTCGATACTTTATCTAACTACCATATATGGATAATCGTAACAAACTACGATATAGAGTTACGTTCACCATATTAACCTGTTACCCCATAGCCTGATTCTAGTTTAGAAGACAGGTGATTACTTAAAGCAGGTTGAAAGTAAAGCAGAATGCGCCTTATGGCGCATTCTGCTTTACTTTCAGCCTGCTGTAAGCTATCATCTGCTAGAATATAGGAACTATTTCTGATGAAACATATTTATGACTGTATAAATTGGAATTATTTACTTCAGTGGATGGATAAATAAAAGGCGTAAAAAGACGTATTTATGGGGTAATGGGATAAACTACATACAAGGAAACAATGATATTTCCACTACTTAAAAGATGTTAACACTTTCTTCCGCAGTTACACCTTAACTCTTTAACACCATAAATAAACTTTTAAAGCATTTAATTTTTTCCCCCACTGAAGAAAATAGTTCCATGATATAGTTATAAAGTATATATAAATGTACCATAAGAAATATATATCTTTATCTGAGCAGATGGTAGCTTAAAGCAGGCTGAAAGTAAAGCAGAATGTGCCTCAAGCACCATTTAAATAATTATTCATTTAGTTTTTATGCAAAGAGCAGTTAAACAGGACAGTCTAAGGTAAAGCAAAAAAACTCCTATAGGGAGCTTTATGCTTTACTTGCATCTTGTACCTGCCTTAAACACAATTGGATATTGCGAATTTGCACCTGCCTTTTACACCAAAAAGAAACAAAAGTTTAAAGTTTATAATTGAAGAGTTTGTATTAACTTGACAATTCAGATCAATGTGGGACAGTTTTGTTGCCATTAACATTGTCATAAATGTTTCATAAAGTTTAGTAACTATGGTAACCAGTATAAATAATTTACAAGTTTAGATCGTATTTGTCACAAGTCTACCACCATGTCACTTTGCTGCTGTCACTTTTTCTCACCTATCTTGGGCAAAGCCCATAATTCTCACCAACGCCCTATTGGTTTTCTGACAAACTTGAAGCATGACAAGCCTAGTGTCTATTAACAGGGAAATTGGCAAACAGTGTAGACCCTAATGAGCTGCTGCGTTATAACGCAGCATCTCATTAGGGTCTACACTATCTGCTATTGAAATGTTCTGCTGTATGGTAAAAGATTGCAGTGTCCTTAGATCACCCTTCTATGATGAAACATTGCACCCTTGTATGTCTATAATGAAACCGCCCAGCAAGACCATAGGGAGAGTTCAATACAATATCCAGGCATAAATGGGTTAATACTTTTATTCACAGGCTCGCATAATTATGAAGAGGACCATAGCAAAGAGTACAGACCCTGATGAGACACCTTGTTACGCAGTCTCTCAACAGAGTCTGCACAGTGAATGCACTGTTTGCTATTTCATATGTTATATCTTAACCAATTACCCCATAAATACGCCTTTTTACGTCTTTAATGTATGTCTCTATGGCAGAAAATAGTTCCATTTTATATAGTTATGAATATGCAACATATAGAAAATTTCTTATATCCTTGCAGATGGTAGCTTAAAGCAGGCTGAAAGTAAAGTAGAATGTGCCTTAAGGCACATTCTGCTTTACTTTCAATCTGCTTTAAGTGGACACCTGTCTCCAATTTTTTAACAGGCTATATGTAAATGGATTAAATGGAATCTTCCAGCATGTGTACAGGGAGAGTTTATTGCAATATCCAGGCATAAACGAGTTGTTACCCTTTCCCCCATAGAAGCGACTTTTAGCGTATTTAATTTATTCCTACGCTGAAGAAAATAGTTCCAGTTTATACCCTCATTAACAGTGTTTTACTATAACAACTATTTTATTTAGCCTAGCAGATTTTAGCTTAAAGCAGGCTGAAAGTAAAGCAGAATGTGCCTTAGGCACATTCTGCTTTACTTTCAACCTGCTTTAAGTGGTCACCTGTCTTCAAAACTAGAAACAGGCTATGAGGTAAAGCGTTAAACACCCACTTCCGAAGCTTGGAATTCAGAAACAAGTGATATCTATCTCCATTACTGGGAACAAGTGTGTGGAACATTATCTAAATATGCCAAAACAACAAGACAAATTCTCTCCGAACTTTAGCCTCTCTAATCCACAAAAAACATACAATCTGAATGAAGTATGTGTGCCAATATCTGAGAGAGCACCAAAGTTTGGCACCACAGACTGCATGGTTATCTGATGCTAGGCATAGCGTGTCAGTGTTAATTGACTAGATGTTGATGCAAAATATAACTGTTAAAACAGGTGTATCGACATATCCAATGGCATTCAATATTGCTGGACATTCAATCTTTAATTTTCAATATTAGACAATCACCTGTTTGTATCAGAAATGCCTTAACCCAATTTACCCCATAGCCTGTTTCTAGTTTTGAAAATAGGTGCATTCTGCTTTACTTTCAGCCTGCTTTAAGCTCATGAACATCTGCTAGAACATAGAAAATATTTTATATGATACATATTTATGGCTGTATAAATTGGAACTATTTCCTTCAGTGGAGAAATAAAATAAAGGTGTAAAATGGTGTACTTAAGGGGTAATGGGTTAATATATGCTTCTACCATGTCCTGATAAAGAGCAATAGAAATAGTTTTCTACACATTAACAAGAGGTTGTTTAACCCATTACCCCATAGCCGGTTTCCAGTTTTGAAGACAGGTGGCCACTTAAAGTAGGTTGAAAGTAAAGCAGAATGCATCTTAAGGCACATTCTGCTTTACTTTCAGCCTGCTATAAGCTATCACCTGTTTTGTTTTAGACACAAAAAATTATCATGGTACATTATCATGGTACATGTACAAATTGGAACTTTTCTTCAGTGGAGGAATAAATTAAAGTGCGGCTAAAGGCACTTTTGTTGAGGAAAGGCTTATTTACTTTCAGGAGCATAATACATTGCTTTATGTTCAAACTGCTTCAAAAATTAGAAACAGGCTATGAGGTACTTGGTAAAGCAGCCAAATGTCTTAAAACACTCACACATCCACAAACATCATAAAGTACAATCTGAATGGAATATATTTTCCAATCTCAGAGAGCACCAAGGTTTGGCACCATAGACTGCATGGTTATCTGATGACAGGTCTACCATGTCAGTGTGAATTCACTTGATGCTCAGATGCAGGTAAACTGTTAAAACAGGTGTATCGACATATTCTCAAAACCATGCACATTTTAACCCTTCGCCTGCCAGAGTGCAACTAAAGATTGGACTTTGAAACTGTTTTTGAATGAGATCAGACTACTCCAGGAGTTGTCTGATTTTGGTCTACATTGTTTTAAAAAAGGATCAACATAAGGGTTAAAAGATAATTAAACTAAATTTGAAAACAGTTGTGAAACAGATCATTTTATTGCATAGCATACTTTTTAGTTATACGCTAAATGCTTTGCCAGCAAAACTTCTTTTATCAGCCATATCAGTATTAATATCTAACCATATTGGAATTTGTGATAGCTGGATGTAGATCAGATCGAAATTATAGACAGAACAGCTGTTTACTTATTATGTAATTATACTTTAAAACTGTATGCATCATCTTTGTCAAGATTGGTGTCTGCTGCGATTTCCGTTATGCATTCATTCACATTTTATTGAGAAAGTATTTCTATAACATTTTCACTGTTTCCAAAGTTTGTCTTTTCTTGTTCCCTTCTTATAACCCTTTAACATGGGCTATTCCACTGATCAGGTTATGTTGATTTTTAGAGTGTTTTTAGAAAGTATTTCTGAAAACTTAAAATTAAACAGTGTAGATCATGATCCTTAGGAGCCCTCTGATCAGGGCCTACACTGTTTGAAACACAAATACATACACTGGTTTGCTGTTCTTTTCTCTCCTTAGATATACACTAAAACCTCTCTGTTAGGACAGCTGTAAATGATAGTATTTAAAACAAGCCACAGCTTAAATCAAGATAAAGGTAAAACATAAAGCTCCTTTAGGAGCTTTTTGCTTTACCATTATCTTGCTTTAAGCAACCATCTGCCTAACACTCCAAAACAATAGCTCATTTAGTGTTCATAATAGAGAGGATTTACTGTTTACAGATGTCTATGAAACAGAGCCCCAAGGTTGTGGGGAAATTGCTTGCTAATTCTATTTATTATAAGCACATTATATACACATTATACAAGGCCCTCAACCTGAACCGGTGCTGACAGTATGTAACAAGCCCTTTGTCAGAAACAATAACAATCAGTCTTCTATCACCTTTGACCTTCTGGTTCTGAAACAAATCCTTACACTTAAATCCTGTTACACACTTCTATAACCCATTTCCCCATTATATACACCTTTTTTTGCCTTTAAATTTTTCCTCCACTAAGCAAAATAGGTCCACTTTATAGTCATGAATAATTTATTATTATGCATCATGCACATTTTTCTTTATCATAGCCGATTGTTACTTTATGCAGGCTGAAAGTAAAGCAAAATGTGCCTTAATTGCTTCTATTGTATTTACTACTCAAATGTAGTTTTGTTTTAGGTTTTGTTTTATTTTTATAAATTTAATGCAGATAGCTGCTTATAGCATGATGTAAGTAAATCAGAAAGTTCCAATATCTGTTACTAAGCTCCATCAATGATAGCCTGCTTAACTCTTTGCACATCATGATAACCTTTGCAAACAGTTTGGATCCTGTAACTGCATCTCATCAGGATCCAAACTGTTTGACACTTTAACTCTAGTTTGATAGAATTTTTAAACAACTTATTTTTCAATAAATATAACAATATTCCAGATAAGGAATTAAAATAGTGCAATAGCTTTTTATATAAACTGCTCTTTTAAATTGTTTCAACCTCTAAGCGCCTTTTTCAAAGAAAATTTGGATGTGAAGTCCTTTAAAAAAGGCCCTTAGAGGTCGAAATATTAGAAAAGAGAAGTTTATAAATTAATTTTGCACAGAAGCAGACAACAATTCTTGCAGATGAGAATATTACTTAGCATTGGAAGAGTTCATGGTCGCAATAGTGGGGGCCTTTCTGTGTTATATCTATACAAGATCAAAGCAGACAACCTCTCCAGATGGCTAGGAGTCTTAGGAGTCTGGCAAGGTAATTATTTTACCTGCTAAAACATACAATTGGTGGAAGTACATGCACAGTCAAATATATCTTCTGAGCTTTCAGACAGAAGAAGATCTTTAATATGCATTTTTGTCTACTCTCTAACTCCAAATTTTCATAGGTTTTTTTCAGTGCTTAAGACAGGTGGTTCCTGAAAGCAGGTCAAAGTAAAGCAAAAAGGATCTTTCTACATTACTTTTATCCTGCTTTCAGTACACATGCCAGTGCATTCCTTTAGCTGTTTATCAGGACATGGTAGAAACATGGAAAGTTATTTCTTAGATGTTGAGGAATGGAGGAATTCAGGCATTTTCAAAAAGACACTTCTGTGGGGTAAAGGGTCAACAATAAGTCTTCAGATAGCTATATAGTTTTTTCTTTGAATGGTTAGAAAATGATTAAAAAATAGATACCACATACTTGCAATAACATGCACTGTGTAAAATATCAAAATTACTGCTCAAAATTAAAATAAAACTGTTTTGCATGTTGTAGGTAGAGTACAAAACATTTATGTAACCTTTATTAGTGGAAAAAAGTATAGTACATGTACATTTTCTGCAAACAGTGTAGACCCAGCTCAGAGGACTTATTATCAGCTCTGTGATCAGGATCCTCACTTTTTGTTGAATATCTAAACATTATTAGGACAAAATCCTCATGAATAAACAATACTACAATAATGGAAAGTGATGATCAGAAGTTGCACACATTGTAACATGCACTGCTGTAGTAGAAGGTATATACCTATCATAATGGTGCAAAGCACCTATGAATACTAAGATAATTATGGGTTAATGAGATATAAAAACTGGTTATCAAATGCTGTAATTGGTGAACTAGTCATCCCAGGTGCTGTGGGAAGGTATTCCGTGTTCTTGTCTTCCATTCATGTTTTCTTGAAGTCAGAAATCACAAAGAAATCTCAGGCACCAGAAGGATTTGATTTGATTTGTTTTGATTTTACGTTGCTTTCAACAGTATTTCAGTCATACTGCGAGGTCCAGTTAATTACAGGCGGAGGAAGACCCCAGAAGTCCTTTAAGTTGATGCACTGTTTCAGGCACAAATCGGCAACTGGGTAGAATCACAGACTTTCCACAAGCCAACTGGAAGGCTTCCCTACATGAAAAATCCGAACGACCCTACTGGGATTCAAACTCACAGCGGTGAGGAGCTTAGTGATGGAAGTCATAGTGACTTTACCACTAGGCCCCGGAGGCCCGGGCACCAGAAGGAGGCGTCGCCAGTGGGGTCTTGCATGTTTTTCAAGAACTGAATCCATCTACTCCACAAAGAAGCCTTTTCACACAGATTTGATTAATTAACATTCTCCACTGTGGAAAACAGTTTCCAGACTTTATACAGGTATGAATATATTCTAGATTCTAGCAGATTGTTGTATAAAGCAGGCTGAAAGTAAAGCAGAATGTGCCTTGAGGCACATTCTGATTTACTTTCAACCTGCTTTAAGTTCACCTATTTTTATTACTGGAAACAGGATATGGAGAAAAGAGGTAAAGAAGATATATCTGTAATTCTTTCATGATTGCGGTAGGCTGCAACCTATTCATAGACTGACAACTTATTTTGTGTGTTCACTCGAGACAGGTTTTACAGTATACATTTATGAAAGTAACTTTCAAACACTTAACATCTAAGCATTAATTAACATAGGCAAGGCTACTGAATTATCTTCAGCTCTCTGAGTTAGGTTTGACTGATGATTTGTGTGGTGTGTAATCCATTATGATCAAACAGAAACCTCTGACCTAAAGTGTTGGTGGTCAAACGCCATTAACACAAATCACAATGACAGATCACATACTGATACTTGTACAGTCAATCCTGTAGGCACCAACCATTCACAGCCTGTTGTAAGACAAATGGCAGCTTAATTCAGGACACATGAAATACAGAAAGCTCTACAAGGAGCTTAATTGCTGCATTATTTTAGTTCTGAAATAAGTATTTATCTGTATCTTTAAAAGATATCCATGCATCTTCTAATAATTGTATGTTGCTGAACAATAAGGTTTGACTGAATAGACCTAGACCTCGATTAATCAATTGTATGTCTTTAGATTTAGCTACAATTGAAACTAGATACTTTCGAACTAGCGTTAGCTCAAACATACCCATATTTCAAACTTTAAAACGTGGCTCAGCCACGTTTCACTTTTGAAATATGGGTATGCTCGACTTAAGCGAGATCGGGTTATCAAAATGAGACTTAAAGGTAAAGTCAATTTAAGTATGTATCGAGTTTCGATTTAGCTATTTCATGAGGACATGACATTGTATGACCTCATTTATCTTATATGCCCTTTCCTCATTACCTTGTTTTCAGTATCATAAACACAAGTATTTGCCAGCAGGCTAAAATTAAAGCAAGAGCTCCTTCAGGAGCTTTCTGCTGTACTTTCAGCCTGTGTTGAGCATGATAAACCTGAGTCGAGGTGATAGGAAATATTCCTTTTGCTCTTTGTCAGGAATTAACTCTTTCAACAGTATGTAAATCTTGTGGGTTATTAGGTTACCTTGTGGATCTTTTTAGTTAAAAAAAACATGAACCAGTCTACTTTGAATTCTGGGAAGTTTGATTATGACTGCTTTAAATCAGCAAACAGTGTAGACCCTGATCAGAGGGCTCCTAAAGGAGCCATCTGATCTGGGTCTACACTGTTTGTAAATGTAATGAGTATGTTTTAAATAGGTCCATGGTGTTGAAAGAGTTAATATAAGTAGAAACATGAACAGACATTTCTATAAAGAACAGGTAGATGCATCAAAACGTGTTTCTATGGAGGAAATGGTTAACCCTTAAAATACAACATATAAACATCAGCTTTCATGATGGCTTCAAAAACTTAAATCATGATGCATGTATGATTATCTGCTAGAGCCAGCTTGCTTCTGGTTTAATAGGGCATGATAATGTACAGAGGCATTATAACAGCTAGACTATGTCTGGAATCTGTGCAATATGTTTTAATATTTCATGGCTTATAAGTACAGTAAAACCTCGCTATTACGACCACTAAAACCAAGGCTAATTGAGTGTTTAATAGACAGGTGACAGCTTAGAGCAAGGCGACAGTGAAACAGAAAGCTCCTAAAGGAGCTTTCTGTTTCACTGTCACCTTGCTTTAAGCGGTCACCTGTCGTAAAGACCCTAATAATTAACATAATTTAGTGGTCGTAATAGAGAGGTTTTACTGTACAGTAAAACCCCTCTGTCGCGACTATTTAGTTTTACGTTAATTATTTGGTGTTCTGAGGTAGGAGGCTGCTAAAAGCAAGGTGAAATTAACCCCTTACCCCATAGTCTGTTTCTAGTTTTAAAGATAGGTTACCACATAAAGCAGGTTGAAAGTAAAGCAGAATGCGATTTAGGGCGCTCTCTGTTTTACTTTCAGCCTGCTTTAAGCTATTATCTGATAGAATAGTGCAAAAATAGTGTACGATGCAAATTCATGACTGTATAAATTGGAACTACTTTCTTTAGTGGAGGAATTAATAGAAAGTCGTAAAAAAGGTGTATTTATGGGGTAATTGGTTAAAGCAGAAAGCTCATGCAGGTGCTTTCTGCCTTATTTTCACCTTCCTTTAAGCTGTCACCTGTCTAGGTCAACATCATTTGAAATGGACAAATGTATCAGCTTCAAGTAATATACGAGTTCACACAAAGTCTAATTAGCTTTACTATACACTTACAGTATTATATTACTTAATTTAAGAAAATTCCATGTGATAATATAAATCATTATAACAAGAATACATGAAAATACAAACCTCCTGTCTAAAATTGTACTGCCTGTCCCTATAACCTCTCTTTTCAAAGAAAATTCATGGCACCCATAAAACCCAAATCCACACACAGTTTGAAGCTAATTCCAGATCAACACTAAATCACGATTTTCACACAAGTACTTGGCACACATATGCCTAACTTCAACACTCTTGATCACTATAAGGTATCACGATAACACTAAGAAAGATAAAATTCCAAAGTTGCCTTTTTTTTCTTCTCAACTAATATTTCTTTACTCATCTTAACAAAACAAAACCACCTGAGATATCCAACAGAACAACTTTAACCCTTTACCCCATAGCTATGCCTTTTAAAACATCTAATACATTCCTCCACTGAAGAAAATAGTTCCATTTTATACAGTTAAGAAATATTCCCTATAATTATATATCTTAGCAGAATGGTAACTTAAATAAAGCAGGCTGAAAGTAAAGCAGAATGTGCCTTAGGGCACATTCTGCTTTACTTTCAACCTGCTTTAAGTGGTCATCTGTCTTCAAAACTTAGAAACAGGCTAGGGAGTAAAGGGTTAGAGACACTTGTTTCCTTACATAAACTATCCATCAAATAACAGTATAAAGCCTGTACGAGAATGTATGCCTAGAAAATGGTAGTATTTCATCCAGCAATACAATCTCTCATGTAATGGCTCTCATGTATGTTTATGTAGTCTATATATCTACCAGACAGCCGTTCATTAGCCAGTGTGTCTAAATAATATACAATCAGACCTCTGTTAAAAAAGATGCCACTTAATGGCATAATAAAAATAATGAGGTTTGATTAAAGTGGTAGCTTAACCCATTACCTAATAGATACACCTTTTTACACCTTCAATTTATTCCTCCACTGAAGAAAATACTTCAGTCATGAATATGCACCATAAATAATGTATTCTATATCCTAGCAGATATTAGCTTAAAGCAGGCTGAAAGAAAACTGCTTTAAATGATCGTCTATTTTAAACCAGAAACTGTGAGGCGAGAGGCACATTCTGCTTTACTTTCAGCCTGCTTTAATCTACCATAATTATGCTAGAATAAAGAAAATATTTTTTATTTTACATATTCATGATTGTAAAAATTGGATCTATTTCCTCTAGTGGAGGAATAACAGAAAGATGTAAAAAGGCATATTTATTACAGAAATGGGTTAATACAGACTTATTCTACCTGTTTCATTATTCCTCTCTATCTCAAACTGTTAAAAGTAACAATATTCCTTTCTATCTAACTTCATGTATCAATATTTACTACAATTTTGAGAGTAAACATTTTCCTTCCCTCTCTCTATTTGTCTTTTACACTTTCTCCTGTCTCACTATTAACCCATTATCCCATAAATACACCTTTTTACGCTTTTAATTTATTCCTCCACTGAAAATAATAGTTCCAAATTATACCTTCATAAATATATACCAGAAGAAAAAAGTTCTATACCCTAGAAAATGCTAGCTTAAAGCAGACTGAAAGTAAAGCAGAATGTGCCTTAAGGCACATTCTGCTTTACTTTCATTCTGCTTTAAGTGGTAACCTATCCTCAAAACAAGTTTCCACTATTTTCCTCTCTAACTTTCCACAAACTTTTCACTAATTTCCTCGCTAACTTTCCACAGTATTTCTTTATTTTCCTATCTATCTCACTCTCTATTCCCTACAGTATGTATAAAATCCTGTACTATATGTATCATGTGAGTCTGCCAATTAAATGTTTAGCAATGTTCGGAAGAAAGGCAGTAAAAAATCACTTTCTCCCACTAAAATTAATCACACAGGGGTAAAGATCTGAGTCACGGGGAGGCTTGGTTGAGGCTGAGGCACCTGTAAATACTGCACACAGGTAAATGTGCCATCTGCCAGAGACATGCATGTAAGGAGACTACTGTGGAGAAAACGTTATTCTTTCCCAATAAACGCGTTTACGCTAAATCTATTATTTCCAATGCAAACAGTTTGGAGCCAGATCAGACGCCGGGTAACACGGCGTCTGATCTGCCTCCAAGCTGTTTGCCGTCCAGGTTAAAATCAGCATTCAGAATTGTCAAAATATTGTCATTTCCTTCATTTGTTTGCAATGCGTTTGCATTTCGTTTGCGTTTAAGGGGGAAAGAATAACGTTTTCTCCACTGTACCAGCACCACTGTTATAGCCACCCTGATAAGGTCAAGGTCAAGGCCATAATAACTATAAAGATACCAGAAGGGTATTCTTGCAGACATTGAGCTAAAATCCCTTTTCTGCACAGAATTAATTACCTTTAGAACATAATTATGCCTTTTCCTTTTGACTCAGCTATACTACTTTTTAGTATCAACGAAAGGTCACAGTTAAAGCAAGATGAAAATAAAGCAGAAAGCTCTTTAAGGTGCACTCTGCTCTATTTTCAACCTGTTTTATTCAGTCAGCTGTCTTTGAAATTAGAGTTAAAGTGTTAGTAGAAGTCAAATGGCATCAACCAGTTAAATAGTCAGTGTATATTTATATTGTCTGCTTATGACTTATCCCAGTACTTCGCTATACTTGTAGATATATAATCAAAATGATTTACAGTTTAGATCCTGATCAGACATCGAGCTACTTAGCATCTGATCTGGATCCAAACCATTTGTGAAAAGTCTAGAATACTTATATACCCACATCAAAGGGATAAAAACATTTACAGCAGCCTTGACCTGGATACTATAGATATAGAGAGAGGGGGAGTGGGGGATCCGACAGGGACAGGTATAAGGCATGATAATGACATACAGATACATTAGTGTAGTGTCATTATCAGAGAGGTATCCATCCATCATCATTGCCCTCCCCTAAAATAATGGTAACCAGGAATCCAGTCATTAATAACTCCTCTATCTATCTATATATATTATCCAAACGTTTAACCCTTTACTCCATATAGTCTGTTACTAGTTTTGATGTTTAGGAGCACTCTGATTTACTTTCCGCCTGCTTAAAGCTATGTTTTATGATCAAGAATTCCAAAGTGGGAACTACTTTCCTTAGAGTAGAAATAATTCTAACACACTTCAGGCAGAAAAGAAAGAAGGAACGTATCAGTGTTTGAATTCTCAATAAAACACTCATGCGCTGTAACGTTCTAACGTGACGTCATATGGCTTCGAAAATGCGTACGCAAAGAAATATAGCGCCGTTGCTTCAGTGCAAATTAAGGTTTGAATTATGTGTTAGAATCTAAATAATAAATTAATACCAGTGTTTTATCTAACAATCCAACATGGGGAGTCGTTGAGATGCTTGTAATTAAACCACTCGGCCTAAAGGCCTCGTGATTAAATTACTACGCATCTCAACTCCTACCAGTGTTCGATTGCACGATAAAACACTGGTATGAATTTATTATTTCTTAATTAGAGGTGTATATATAAAGGCATATTTATGGAAAAATGGGGAAGCTAGAACCTTAACATTTATTTTGAAATCACAAAGATCTTTTATAACACATGTACAACATAGTCTATATTAAAACTGTTAATAAATCCCATGTAGAATAAAGGTCAGCTAACCGCAATACATATTTCGTCCATGATGATACCTATGTTAGAGTCACTGACCTTCGTGTTCACACCAGGACCCTGTTACACTGGAGAAGATGTTATTCTTTCCCAATAAACGTGTTTGTGCTAAAACAATGGAAATAATTAGAGCTAGATCAGACGCCGGGTAAACCCGTGTCTGATCAGGCTAAAAAATCTGTTTCCCACTCAGATAAAAATAAATTGTAAGAATTTTAAAAAAGCTGCAAAGGAAATTTTAAATCACACTTCTAAGATATATCCAGGTCCCAGGTGTCATGACAAACAGTATGGATCCAGCTTAAAACCCAAATAAAACGGCATCTTAATCTGGATCCAAATTTCATTATTTTTTATCTTTTTGCTTAGCATGATAAGGGCTAAGGCACAAACAAATGTATGAAGTTTTATGTTAAGCAAATATGTGGATTTAACAAATATTTCATTTCCTTGTTTGTTGTACTACAAGGCACCAGTGAGAAGTATTGTATGTATGTTCAATAAAAGGCCACTTTATCACCCAATTCTATGATGCATTATACAAGACATTATAGTGTACAAAGTGCATTTCTCTTTCATGTTACAGGCTTGATGGGCAGTAGTAACTCTCCAATACAACAGGTATGTATTCAGAAATAATGTATTAAATCTTAGATATTAGACATAACCCCATAACTACACCTTTTTACGTCTTAGTTCCATTTTGTACAGTCATGGAAATATACTGCAAGACAGTTTCTATATCCTAGCAGATAGTTAATAAAGCAGGCTGAAAATATGGCACATTCTGCTTTACTTTCAACCTGCTTTAAGTGATCCCCTGTCTCCAATACTAGAAACTTGCTACAGGGTAATGGGTTTAAAATATTAGAATATACTCCTGATAACACTCAAACACAATCATGTATTCCATCAATAGAATGAAAGCAAACATTTGTAGACCCAGATCTCGCAGGTCCTGGGTCTACACTGCTATCTGAACTAGTTAGAAAATCAAGCTGTGGATAGTATCACACAAAATGTTATGCAAGAACCCTTCCCGATGTTAAGGCTTGCCAATTTCTACATTTACATAATTTTACATTATAATCTGAGTGACATATAAAGGATACTGGATCCTAATCGGATGACAAGTTTCTAATCAAATGAAAAGTTATTTATAATCTGATCTGCATTCAAACCATTTGTAAATGTCTACAAAGCTTTTTGTGAACGAATGTTTCTTGTGCCATTCCTTGTTCCTGAAGCACAAGTTTGGACAAGGAAATTACACTTTGGAATGTAAATTACTGAGAAAGCTGTAACTGCTGACGTGTTAAATATTGTAAAAATTGTAAAACAGTAGTCCCTTGTTCAACAATCACACAACTCTGTATTTGCAAGTACAGGGTAGAAATAATACAGAAAGCTATACAGTAAAACCTCTCTGTTACGGCCACTAAATTGCCTTAGTCATTAGGAGTTCAGAACAGGTGACTGCTTAAAGCAAGGTGACAGTAAAACAGAAAGCTCCTTAGGAGCTTTCTGTTTTACTGTCACCTTAGTTTAAGCTGTCACCTGTCTTTTATACAATCAATTAACTTTCTTTTTTAGTGGTCATATACATAATAGAGAGGTATTCTGTAATAGGAGTTTTCCCTATACTTTTGTCCTGAATTAAGTAACCATTTTAGAAGCGATATAAAGTAAA
Source organism: Gari tellinella (assembly GCA_922989275.2). Classification (NCBI taxonomy): domain Eukaryota; kingdom Metazoa; phylum Mollusca; class Bivalvia; order Cardiida; family Psammobiidae; genus Gari; species Gari tellinella. The sequence continues at coordinate 72,976,745 of OV277866.1, forward strand.
TCTTGTGTTCAGGGGCCACTAAACTTTAACTACAGATATTTAACACACTGACAGATGCAGAAATGAAGTAATGCAGGAATCTCATAGCAGCTTTCTGCATGACTCTAAAGACTTGCTATGCATTAATCTACATTAATCTTCAAACTTGCATTAATCTATGCAGTACTGCAATGTTATAGATTCCAATCAAATGACAGGCTTGAATGTGGGGTCTGATCTGCAATTCAAACTGTTTGACAAGGTTTTTTTTTGTCAATATCAATGTAATGCAAATGAATATAATTGTTTCCTCTTCATTGTATTATATGTGTGTCTGCTAATGTTCCCTATTCCTACAGTACTGAATCTTATTAAATTAACAATTTTTGCGATTTGCTTGCAATTCGCTTGCAATTCGATGGCAATTCGCTTGCGATTCAAAGTACTAACTTTACCCTCGGGTAAGTTTTCTTGAATGGTGTATCTCACAAATGTTCGCAAATATGCCTTCGTTATTTTTTTCGATTCCATTTATGTCACAACCGCTTCGGAAAATTCGCATAAAAATGTTCAAACGTAGGATTTGTTTTTTGAAGCGCGCAATTCGATGGCAATTCGCTTGCGATTATCAATTTAATTTAATAAGGTTCAGTACTGTATCTTGACAAAGAGTTGTTTGAGTTAGCAATTTGAACTTTTCCTGCATCCTGATAGGTGGCTCAATATTAACCCATTCCCCCATAAATAAGCCTTTTTACGCCTATAATACATTCCTCAACTGAAGAAACTAGTCCTGTTTTATGCAGTCATGAATATGTATAATAAGAAATATCTTCTATATTCTAGCAGATAGTAGCTTAAAGCAGGCTGAAAGTAAAGCAGAATGTGCCTTAAGGCACATTCTGCTTTACTTTAAACCTGCTTAAAGCAGTCACATGTCTTCAAAACTAGAAACAGGCTATGTGGTGTAGGGTTAACTTGTACTCTTTTTACTTTCAGCTGTTTGCAAAAATTATCAATACAGGTTTTTCATTATATCATAGCACATAGTGCATGTGCACCCTCAGGATAGATGGATGAGTTCGGTTTTACAGCACAGCAACACTGAATACCAGTAGGTCACAGAGGGCCAATAGACCCTCAAGTTATAACACCATAAATCTAGGTCTTCACTGTATTGCCATGCTATTACAGTGTTGATGGGCATAAATAGGTTAATGGTTTGATACCCTACAGTACAGAGTAAATGGAGCAAATTGTTTATAGTGACATGAGCAAGCTGGAATTCCCAAACTACTGAAGGCTGCTGATAAGCCATGTAATGCTAACCCTTGGCATTCCCTGATGAATGCTTCCAGTAGTGCTGGTTAGAATACATACTGTTGTTAAACCTTTCCTTCATGTAATGTTTTCAATGTTAAGCAAAGGTTGCGTTTTAAAGCATGTTAAAAATAAGCAATAATCTCCCATTTGGGACCAATGTACATTAACCCATCTATTTCCTGGTATTGTAATGAACTTTCCTTTCTGCAGTGTTAGCCCACACAGCTGAACAATTTATATGAAATGGCAATGCAGACCTTGATATGACACTGAGTATATATTATAATGTAAGTTTTTCATCAGAGTCTACACTGTTTGCTAATGTCCTCTTTAGTCGACACTATAAGGCTTAATCCATTACCCAATAGCCTGTTTATAGTTTTGAAAATAGGCTACTTACTTCTTAAAGCACTTAAGGCACATTCTGCTTTACTTTCAGCCTGCTTTAAGCTACTACCTGCTAGAAAATAGATAATATTTCTTATAAAACATATTCATGTTTGTATAAATTTGAGATTTGCATCAGTGGAGGAATATATTAGAGGCGTTAAAAGTGTATTTATGGGGTAATGGGTTAAATGGGCTAGATCTTGAAGAGGGCTCCCAACACTACTTATCATAAGCCAAACAGTGCTGACCTTGTTAAGATCAAGGTCAACACTATTTGGCATTCAGGATGTATGTTATGCCTTCCCTGCAGTATATAGGATAATTAGCGAAAAATGCTAAAACTGCTACAGACTCCAGATTAGACAAGTTATGTTAACTACATAGTTATATCATGTTCTGTACAAAACAGAGAAGTCTGAGACAGAAGCTCTAGAATTCTGGAACCCATCAAAACATCTGAAACCATCTGATATTGCAAGCAATTTAACCTTTATCCTGTAAATATTACATTTCATTACAGACTAAAGGATAGTTTTGATCCAGATGCAACTAAAAATCAATTAGTCTCAATCTAAGATAATTTAGAAAATAGCAATATTTGAAATTTGAGGGAACTTTATATTACTTTACTTTTAAGGGAAATGGTACCCGGTAGTTGTTATCATAAGCATACACCTAAGAAAGGGTTTGAAAAAACAAACATTGTCTAAATCTACTCTGAAATCTTGTAACAATTCTGTTACAGTCAAACTTGTGTTAACCCATTAGCCCATAGCCTGTTTCTAGTTTCGAAGATAAGTTATCACTTAAAGCAGGTTGAAAGTAAAGCAGAATGCACGTTAACTCAAACTGGCTTAACTCAAATTTTCCCATATTTCTGCAGTTGAAATTCATTAGACCTATCTCGCTTAAGTCAAACATAACCTAATTTCAAAGTTAAATGTGGCTTAGCCACGTTTCAACATTGAAATAAGGGTATGTTTGACTTATCCCATTCCCCCATAAATATGCCTTTATATGCCTCTAGTTTATTCCTCCACTGTAGAAAATATAAGTTCCAAATTTTACAGTGATGAATCTCTATCATAAGAAATGTTATCATTATTCTAGCAGATGGTAGGTAGCTTAAAGCAGGCTGAAAGTAAAGCAGAATGCGCCCTAAGGCACATTCTGCTTTACTTTCAACCTGTTTTAAGTATTCACCTATTTTCAATACTAGAAATAGGCTATCAGGTAAAGGGTTAAGCGATTTTGAGATATCAAAGTTTGACTGTGCATTTTATTTGAGATACTTGTACTGATGATATCCAGGACAGGTAAGACAGACTTTCACAAATACCCGACTTGTTATCTACCTTCCTTATCAGACAGAATACTTGAAAGTAAGGAGCGATTCAAATCATTATTGAAAGAATTTTGAGTGCAAAAATAAACCAATAGGTTCTTCATATCATCATAAATCAAAATAATCAAATACTTGACAGTTTCTTTTTCCTTGTGTGATTCATAAATTGAACATTTTTAGACAGTGTATAACCCCAATAACAAACAATATGACAGCTCAAATGTAGGCTTGTATTTTTACCCCATAGCCTTTTTCTATTTTGAAGACAGTTAAGCACTTAAAGCAGGTTGAAAGTAAAGCAGAATGTGCCTTAATAATAATAATAATAATAATAATAATAAAGACTTTATTTCAAGAGGGTAAACACAATTAGTTACAAACAGACAATCAAACTGCTTTAAGCTACCATCTGCTAGGATATAGAATATATTTCTTACGGAACATATTCATGATTTGTATAAAGCGGAACTATTTTTTTTAGTGCGGGAGAAATAATTAAAGGTGTTTAATGTTTATCTATGGAGTAAAGGGTTAAGGCACTGATGAGTGATTAAAGCAAGATTAAAGAAATGCTCCAGTTTCTGTAAATATTATATAACTTAACCCTTAGCCTGCCACTCACGACTATAGCTCCATATGCAAACAGCTTGGATCCGGATGAGACGCCGAGTTACTCGGCGTCTCATCCGGATCCAAGCTGTTTGACACCCGGACAACATTTTCAGCAATTTTGAGCAACTTTGAAGCACTTTGAAACTTGAAGCAGACGAGAAATATAGCAGACGACAATTTATTTGGCGGGCTAAGGGTTAAACCTTTGTTTTCAATAGGGTTTCAGTAGTTAAAGATTGACTCCCCATGTTATAGGCCACTGCAATACAATCAGGAAAAGTTCAATTTTGTCCCTAAAACCATTACATTCATGACTATTCACTTCAGTGGAGGAATGAATTAAAGGTTACATTTTTAAAGGCATATAACTGGTTAACGCAATGTCAATACAGACCTACAATTGTAGCATAATTTACATGAAATGCCTACGTGGTTTTTGAGGTCAATTATTTTAAGGGTTAACAGTTGTTAAAATTACTCTGACAATGATTCAAACGTGATTGATTACCTGTATATGCAGTACGTCAATCAATCATAATTGAATCAGAATTATCAATCAATCATGCATAATATGTACGAGTCAAATATATCACTAACAGACTGTGTTACCTGCAGTAGGTTTTTTTTGTATGGTTTTTTGAAATATTAAACTTGTAACCTTTCTAATGCTGAATGGTATATCTTGTTTTAAAGGTATACAATCAAACCTTTATTAACTCTTTCCGCCCTGAAACCTTAAATGGACAATTCCAGTTTCCATTTTGGTTTAGTCCATTTCTGACTTTAAGGATTGTTTTTGTCAATGTTTGGCTTTATGACAAACAGAGAAGACCCTGATCAGAGGGCTCCTTTCGGAGCCCTCTGATCTGTGTCTTCACTGTTTGCAAAGGACAAGTGTACTTTTCACATGTACACTGTTTGAAAAGGACGCCTATATGCGGGACTAGGGTTCAAAGGGTTAAGCAACCACTAAATATTGGATACATTTTTTATCTTTAGCCTATCTAGGACATACATGTATGACAGATTAATGAAAGACAGAATTAATGCAAAAACAGGAGCTTTTTGCATTACTTTTGTCCTGCATTAAACGGTTACATAACTTATCAACTATAAATTGAAAATGTAGGTTGTTTGAAAAAATTAGCTTTTTTTCCCTTTTTATTAAAAACAAACAGTTTGTATGCTGATGAAATATCAAGTTATCTGACATTGAATATGGATCTGAACTCACTATCATCCAGTTTGCAAAAGTCATGAAGATATGCAATTAACATGAGAAGGGGTGATAGTAAAAATTAAGATTAATCTACTACAACAATACGTCTAGCCAATTTTGTTTAATCAAACCTATTCTCAAGGACCATTCAAAATGTGATTTGCATCTTTAAACCACTGTTTCTGCTAAATGCAGAACAAAAGTGATAAAGACTACTATATCTTTCAGAGACATTCTAAATGCTTCAAAATTAATTTAGATTACATGTTATATTGTTAAAAAACCCACAGAAGTTTAAATTCTGTAAAATGGTTTAGCATGTTTGAATTATTTATTATGATGAATAACATTGAAATAGAAACAAGAAACGTCTGCTTTTAAACAAGATATATAGGTTCATCCTGTACAAATTGGTGCCATGCTGACAAATAAGTTTTGAAGCATTAAATGTTTTCAAAATCATACAGAATGCATTGTTTTCAAGACCTTTGCAATTAATTTAGATTCAGAACAGCTCCATGCCAAGATATCAGAGTGTATGTCAGTAAACCATTCTAAGCTGAATTAAATATGGACTGTTTGTTCCACTGTTGAAAAGTAACCAGTCTAGGTTGATAGTAGGGATGTTCTTAGCAAGAACTTTACTTTCCTCTCGCTTTAACTCTTTGCATGCTAGCGGGGGATATATTATGTGCCACAGTGATTACCTTTGCAAACAGTTTGGACCCAGATGAAACGCCATGTAACCTGCGTTTTATGTTTAAGACTTCCTAGCATATTTCCTACTTTGCCGTATATAGTAGAAATAATAAGGGGCGTAAAAAGATTTATTCATGGAGTAATGAGTTACTTATTTGTCTCTACAAATTGGGACTATAAGACAAAACTACCTGTACTGTGAAACTGAGATATCAATTACAGTAAAAACTCTCTATTACGACCACTAAATTGTGTTAATTATCCCATTAAGCCATACTGACTTATTTTGACTCATTGCGCAATAGCCTCATACTAACTCATTTTGACACACTTTGATCAACTAGCATATATTGAGATAAGCATTGATAATTGTTAATTGCTTATGAGTTAATGGGTTATTAGGTGTTGACGACAGGTGACTGCTTAAAGCAAGGTGACAGTAAAACAGAAAGCTCCTTCAGGAGCTTTCTGTTATACTGTCACCTTGCTTTAAGCTGTCACCTGTTTTTATACAAGAGATAAGCCTTGTTTTTAGTGGTCGTAATAGAGAGGTTTACTGTACTGCTGAAAAAGCAAAGGCTAGTAAAGTGAAACAGGTGATGATCAGATCAGTGCAGAATGGTCACCAGACCTGACACCTAATGTGACCTTCATACTGGTTTATCCTCATTACAGTGTCCAATACAATACAACACCACCCATAATGACATCTGAAAAGCACAGTCAAACTGATGTATGAACCCTTTACTCCAAAAATATGCCTTTTTACGCCTCTATATTTTCTACGCTAAGTAACATAGTCTCTATCTAAGGAGTACAGTTCATAATTTCCAATTATATTTTCCCCAGAAGTTGATCGTAACTTAAAGGAGCATTCTGCTTTACTTTAATCCTGTTTTAAATGGTCATGTAGTTTCAAAACAAGAAACAGGACAACATAATTATCATGACTTAACTCTTTACTCCCTTAAACTTTAAATGGACAATTCCAGTTTCCATTTAAGTCTAGTCCATTTCTGACTTTTATGGGTTGTTTTGTCAATGTTTGGCATTATGACAAACACTGAAGACCCTGATCAGAGGGCTCCTAGGAGCCCTCTGATCTGGGTCTTCACTGTTTGCATAGGACAAGTGTACTATTCACATGTACACTGTTTGCAAAGGACGCCAATATGCGGGACTAAGGTTCAAAGAGTTAATGGGCTCAGCGAACATTCAACAGAAGGTGAATTATAAACTGTAATTTAAGACTCAGGTGACTGCTGAATGCAGGGCAAAGGTAAAGCAGAACGCTGCTAAAGGAGCTTTTTGCTTTATCTTAAACTGTCCTGCATTAACTAGTCACCTACCTTCAGAGAGACCTAAACATTGCTTCTCTGAAGAGGTACACGTATCGCTTAACACAAGAATGGTTGTATGAGGAAAACTTTCTGCTTCAAGCAACATGAAAGTAGATCTAAAACAGAATGAAAATTTGAAACCCAATTATTATTAAATTGTTTGAACTGTTGCTAATCTCACTAAAAGCGCTAAGAAATGTGACAGCTCAAAGCAAGATGAAAAACAGCATGAAAATTATGACAATATAATGTCTAAAGCTGTCAATTAGACTGCATCTTTATCTTTGTACCATTATGTGTCAAGGAGACCACACAAAATTTTTTAGTTATACTGAATACACTTATAATGCTCCAGTGTATCAAAGTGTCAAAGCAAAATTTTCAATTAATGATCAGCAAAGTCATTAACTTTAATAGGTTCTAATCAACTGTAATCAGTTTCTAACAAATTCTTCACAACAATGTAAAGTTTTCCGATACAACCCAACCAATGATTAGTGACTTATTCAATACAAGATGATGCTACATTATTTTACCTCTTCCCCCCCCCCCCCCCCCCCCCCCCCCCCCCATTATTAGCTTGATTTCAGTATTGTTGACAACTGATTGCTTAATGCAGGCTAAAAGTAAAGAAGAATGCTCCTTAAGGAGCATTCTCAGCAGCTTTACTTTCAGCCTGCTTTCTTCTACAATATGCTATATGATGTAGAAAATATTCTTATATGGTTTATTCATGAATATGAAGTAAAGCTATTTCCTTAAGAAGAGGAATAAATCAGGACTAAATCAAATGTGTATCTATGAAGCAAGTGGTTAAAGACAGGTTGATGCTGAATGCAGATCAATAGCAATGAATAAAGCCCCTTTCAGAACTTTACCTCCACATTAAGCTGTTTCTTGCATTAAATACTGCATACACACTTTTTTTTATATTGGTTGTTTATTACAGCTCTGACTGTATACTGTATTTGATATTTCATCAAAGAGGTTTTCTTTCCTTGACTAAAGATTTGGTGATTAGCAGGACTGTCTTTGTAACTATTTAACAGTCTAGTAATCATATAGGCTCAGCATGATTTGACCCAAAAATGTGATTGATCAATAAATGAAAATAATTATTAGTATATACCAAAGAATGTTCACTTTACCCTTGCAATGGTGTTAATAGATTTCTGTGTTCTTAGTAAACAGTGTAGAAACTGATCCTTAAGGAGCCCTCTGATCGGTGTCTGCACTGTTTGTCATACTTTTCACTTTTTCTGGGACAAACCCCTAGAAAGTCGATGTTGTTGTTGGTGAACTTTTGAGTTGTGACAATAGGAAAGTTTTACTTAAGGTTTCCTGGAGTCAGAATCTTGCCCACACTGCCAACCAGTGCCCACCGTTAAAGTTTACAATACTTTTATTTGAAATTTTTCACATACTTACTTTATTTTTCTTTATCTCGTTAAACACACATTATATTTGAAAACAGTGTAGACCCTGATCAGAGGGCTCCTATGGGAGCCCTCTGATCAGGGTCTGCACTATTTTCTAATTTAGACCAGTATTAATTAAACTACCTAGACTGATTCATGTTTTGGTAACTAAAAATATCCACAAGGGAAACTAATAACCAACAAGAGTTACTTAGTGTTGAAGTGGTTATGTCAGCATGACATTGCAAAATTAAGCAATTAGTTAATTTTATTTTGACACTCAAAAGAAACAAATCACTGATGATCTGAAAGATATGTTGCAGTTATAAACAGGATGAAAGTCAAATAGAAAGCTCTTGTAAGAGTTTTTTGCTTTACTTTCATCATAGTTTTAAACTTTTTAATCCATAGCCTGTTTCTAATTTTGAAGACAGGTGATCACTTAAAACAGGTTAAAAGTAAAGCAGAATGTGCCTTAAGGCATATTCTGCTTTACTTTCAACCTACTTTAAGCTATCATCTGCTAGGATACAATTCATTTTTTCATGGTACATGTTTATGACTGTGTTAATTGGAACTATTTTATTCATTTAGGAGGAATAAATTAAATGTACTAAAAGGTGATTCTCTGTCAGGGAACGGATTACAAGTATCTGCTTTAACCCTAACCACTGAAAATAAGCATTGAATTGCTGAAATAGTATATAATAAGACAATTAACACAATGATATTACACTTTACCTCAAGATAATTCAAGTCAAATTCAGTTTATTCTATACCGGTATGTTAAACATTTTGTTGAATCAAACAATTTTCAAACAAGCACTACATACTACACGGAGCTCCAGATAAGGAGAGTATTTCAAAAACAAAAATATTTCTTTCTGCATTAAAACCTATGGTGTCACTACTCATTAGAATCGTCTCGAAGAGACGATTCTAATGAGTAGTAACATCATAAGATTTGGTGCTGGAATAAGTGAGAAAATGTTGGATTTGTTCAGTTAACTACCTCTTATCTGGAGCCCTGCTACAACAATTCCTGTTTCTATTAAGTTCCAAGCCAATATTTACTCACTTCAAATTCTTATTCATATTCTCCTCAACAAAGAAAATCCAACCTTCACATAAACAAAACATTCAACACTTCCATATATACAGTTGTACTACTGTTGCGCAATTGTTCAAAGACATCTATAAATTCCTTAAGTCAGGTTAAAACTTAATACAGAACAAAAAAAATGCAGAAAGCTCCTTTAGGAGCCTTCTGCATAACTTTTGTTCTGTATTAAGCAGCAATTAACCTGTTTTTAAGACACCATGATGTTCCTTACTATTAACAGTCGCTGAACAAAGGCCTGACGGTTACATGGTATCTTCTGTTTATGCACACACCTATTGAAATGAAATTTAGCACTAATCTTTATACTCTTGACCATTTTTATGGCCGTCTTATCTACGATTATTAGCTCCTAGTTGTAAATCTAAAGCTAAATATTGACATAGATAATAATTCTTGAGAACAATCAACACACCTCTGGCATGCTGAGTGGCCAGTGTAACCGATCCCTGAGATGTGTCACAAAGGGAGGAAATGGGTCTAGGGGTTTGGTCAAACCTGTATTAAGCGACCCCTTAAAAGACAATGTATCTGTAGTATTTATGACAGATGGCAGCTTAATGCAAGACAAAAGTGATGCAAAAGGATCAAGGAGCCTTATGTATTACTTTTGCCCTGCATTAAGAGGTCATTTTTTTAAACAATGTAGACCTTGTCTGTCATAAATTGTCATTAATTTTCATTTATCATAATTATAATCATGTGGGATTTTGGTACTTCTTGAGAAATTGATAAGACTATAATTGTACCTATAATTTAAATTTGTTTTGATTCAATTTAGTATCAGAAAACTGACAAATTTATCAATTCCATGTAAAAAATGCATTTTATAATCTCTAAAACTATCCTCTGTTTGGTAGATCTACTGTCATTACAAATATCATGTGCTTATCATTCCTTACACTTCTAATGTAAATCAAATCGAAAATAGAAGACGAGTATTATTACCTTTAAGTTTTATGCGTTATATCCACACACTGTACGTCTCACAAACAAATCCACAATGAAATAAAATATATTCCCAAGTGCACTTTTTCGACCAAAAAACTATTAGAAGGAAACCAACATAAGCATGTGTCAACCTGACAACTGTAGTGTATGCATAATTAATAATGGACAAATTAATCGGAGAACTTCATTACTGTTTCCACTGTAGAGTACTTGTATCTGACCATAGTAAACGTACGTCTAGTACAGTAAAACATCTCTATTACGACCAATAAAACAAAAGGCTAATTGATTGTATAAAATACAGGTGACAACTTAAAGCAAGGTGACAGTAAAACAGAAAGCTCCTAAAGGAGCTTTCTGTTTTACTGTCACCTTGCTTTAAGCAGTCACCTCTCGTAAACACTTAATAATTCATACAATTTAATGGTCGTAATAGAGAGGTTTTATATATACCGTATGTTGCGAGCTGTTATGTGACAAGACTGAATGTTAGTACATGGCTCGACTATGTATGCCCAGAGGCGCTCACCGACCATACATAAAAATTTGTAGATCTATATTCAATTAATGTGTTTCAAGTTGTCAATAATATTTCAAAATAATTTTCCTTCTCCATTTCCTTGTTTCAGTCAAAGGTTTTATGATAGTAAATCAATTGAGATTTATACCTTTAAATCATTTCACCCCTGAGACTCTAAATGGAAAATTCCTGTGTCTAGTTAAAAAATCTTTATTTTATTCTTGACTTTGTATTAATATTAGCAGTTTGATCAGAAAATGTTGGGCCTGATCTGGATCTAAAGAAAAGTGTTTGCAAAGTCTTCCACATTCATCTATTATAATCTAAGGGCTTCAGGTAGAGGACCCATAATAAGATCAGGCAAATGTCTGTCAATATCGGAACTCTATGGAGACCAAACAGCCATTATCGTCAACAGCTGACTTTTTCTGAACGGCGCTAAAGCATGGTTCAAAACAGGTCAGCAGTTGAGGAGACTGGCCAATATTAATTGCTGTACGCAGCGTACTGATTTTGGTCAGATCTTATAAGAGGTCTTCAACATAAAAAATTCAATAAGTATCATCATCTACTTTTAACCTGAAACATGACTCTCTTTTATCAAAACATGCAGATTTATAATCTGAAGGACAAACAATTAGGATCCAGATCAGATGCCAAGTTACTTGGCATCTGATCAGGATCCAAATTGTTTGCAGAGGTCTAGATATTTTCCAGGCATGTAAGGGTTACCACTCTACAAGTTGCACAGCTATTGTGATTTTCCCTGACAGGCATTATTGGCTTATTGTCAATGATCAATTATTTAAACTGTTCAATTATGAGCATTAACATGACAAACAAGTTTGAAGACATACATGTACATTGATTTTCAAACCCTAATAGGTAAACCCTTCCCCCATTAGCATGTTTTCAATATTTTAGTAAGGAAACTGTTTACTGCACACTTAAAGTAAAGCAGAAAGTTCCTGTAGTGGCATTATTTTTGTTCTGCATTAACCCATTACCCAATAACTGGTTTCTACTTTTGAAAATAGGTGACCACTTAAAGCAGGTTGAAAGTAAAGCAGAATGCGCCTTAAGGCGCATTCTGCTTTACTTACAGCCTGCTTTAAGCTTACATCTGCTTAATATAGAAAACATTTTTTATCAAACATATTTATGACTATAAATTGCAATTATTTTCTTCAATGGAGGAATAAATTAAAAGCGTTAAAAGGTGTATTTATGAGGTAAATGGTTAAGCTGTTGCCTGTCTTATCTTTCTTCTTCATAGTAAACGGCTCTTCTTCTCCTTATTATATTGTAGTGGACAAAGTGGCCTGAGTAAACAGTGTAGACCCTGATGAGCAGTCTCACTCTCTTCACTGTTTGCCAATTAATTTAGTGCACCTTTCTAACAAATTACTATGTGATAAAAGCAATTAGTTCAAGTTTTAGGATTATTAACCCATTACCCAATAATTACGCTTTTTATGCCTTTAATTTTTTTCTGCACTGAAGGAAATATTTTCAATTTATATAGTCATAAATATGTATGACAAAAAACACTTTCTATATTATAGCAATTGTTAGCTTAAAGCAGGCTTAAAGTAAAGCAGAATGTGCCTTAAGGCACATTCTGCTTTACTTTCAACCTGCTTTAATTAAGTGTTCTCCTATTTTTAAAACTAGAAATGGACTATGGGGTAATGGGTTAAAGTAGGTGTCCCCGGAGTTTTCAGGATTTTTATGGTATTCTTAATATAGAACTGATACAATTTTTGTGCTTCTGTCCGTTTCCGGATTCTATTCATGTTACAGATGTTTGTTGGAGGTTACTGTATTGCACAGTCACATGTGTCAAACAATTTTAACCCTTGACTCCACAGATAATTATGCATTTTTACACTTTTATTTTCCACCGATAAAAAAAGTTCCATACAGTCAGGAAATTATAGGGATATGTATCATCAGAAATATTTTATATATTCTAGCAGATGGTAGCTTAAAGCAGGATGAAAGTAAAGCAGAATGTGCCTTAAGGCACATTCTGCTTTACTTTCAACCTGCTTTAAGTGGTCACCTATCTTCAATACTCATTAAAGAAATCATCATCATCATGTCATGGCTTGGCTTCGCAAACGAAGATCTAGGGCTAGGCTATAGAAAAGATTCTTTTATTCAAAACCATTAGGCCATTGGCCCATGAGGCAGTATACATGTGTATACAACAAAACATATTTACAGTTTAACTAATAAAAGGGTTAATAAATCATAGTACATCATTATAACCCATGACCTAATAGTCTGTTTCTAGATTTGAAGACAGCTGACCATTTAAAGCAGGTTGAAAGTAAAGCAGAATGTGCCTGAAGGCACATTTTGCTTTACTTTCAACCTGCTTTAAGGTATCATCTTTTAGGATTGAGTAAATATTTCTTGTAATACTCAATCATAATTATATAAATTGGAAATATTTTCTTCAATGGAGTAATAAATTAAAGGCGTAAAAAGACGTATTTAAGGGATAATATTACTGAGTTAGACAATACCAGTATCTCAAAATACAGAAAGTATAACTTTCATAAAGAAATAGGGGGGGATATGTCATGAAAGTTACTCATACAAACACAGAACAAACTAAGGCAAATCCTGCCTAAGGCTTTAGTTATGTTTCAGTCATGGTAAAAGTATGTCAGAGCAGGACACATTAAAGTACAAGACTTGGCCCCATTCCCACTACATACAGTCAAACCTGGGTTAACCCATTACACCATAGCCTTTTTCTAGTTTTAAAGACAGGTCACCACTTAACCCATTACCCAATAAACACCCTTTTATGCCTCTGATTTATTTCTCTCCGAAAGAAAATGGTTCCAATTTTTACAGTCATGAATGTGCACAAGAAGAAATATTTTCTATATATTAGCTGATGACAGCTTAAAGCAGACTGAAAGTAAAGCAGAATGTGCCTTATTTCAACCTGCTTTTACTGGTCACCTGTCTTCAAAACTAGAAACAGGCTATTAAAGCAGGTTGAAAGTAGAGCAGAATATGCCTTAACCCTTAACCCCATAGCCTGTTTTTAGATTTGAAGCCAGGCGACCACTTAAAGCAGTGTGTATGTAAAGCAAAATGCACAGATTCTGCTTTATTTTCAGCCTGCTTAAAGCTACCATCTGTTACTATATAGAAAATATTTATTATGGTGCATATTTTTGACTGCATAAAGAGGAGTAAATTAAAGCAGTAAAGGAATATATTAAAGTGGTAAAGATGTGTAAGGTTAATGCACATTCTGCTTTACTTTCAGTCTGTTTTATCAGCTACCTGATGCTAGAATATAAAACATATTTCTTATGGTGTATATCTATGCTAAAAATATGGTGCATATCTATGCTCTTTAACCCTTTACCGCATAGAAGCGCCTTTTAGCGGATATGATTTATTCATCCGCTGAAGAAAATAGTTCCCATTTTATAATCAGCAATGAATATGTATTATAGGGAATATTTTCTATATTATAACACATGATAGCTTAAAGCAGGCTGAGAGTAAAGCAGAATGCGCCCTAAGGCGCATTCTGCTTTACTTTCAACCTGCTTTAAGTAGTCACCTATCTTAAGTACTAGAAATGGGCTATCAGGTAAAGGGTTAAAGTGGAACTATTCTCTTCAGTGAAGATATATACATTAGAGGCATAAGAAATCCATATATATTTATGGAATAATGGATAAATTTACCATTCAGATGACTGCTAATGAGAAATAACACTTTCCCCGGCATAGAAATGCCTTTACTTGTCTTCTCATAGAAATGCCATCTCATGTTTCTAGCAAGTAAATGAGCAATAGAAAACTGCTCAAAAGCAGGCTTGACATTTGGCTTTCTCATGCTTCAGACACACATTTTAAGGGAAAGAGTTACTATGGAATTCAATGTAAAAGCATGAAAACCTCCCATGATAGATTATAACCTGTTACTTCATAACTTGTTTTTAGTTCTGAAAACAAGTGACTTCTTAAAGCAGATTTAAAATAAAGCAAAATGCGCTTTAAGGTGCATTCTGCTTTACTTTCAGCCTGCTTTATATTTCAACAAATTATGGGTTAAATGGGTGCATGAACAAAAATTATTGCATATCTTAAATTTCCTGATCTAGCTGATAAGAGGTTATCAGGACAGTTTAATTGTCATGCTTTAAGTTTCCTGCTCTAACAAAATAAACACTAGAAAAGATCAAATAAATCTCTTTCCTGCTGCACTTGTCATTTTAACTCTTTGCATGCTAGCGGTGTATATATCTGCCACAGTGATTGCCTTTGCAAACAGATTGGATCCAGATGAGATGCCACGTCACGCGGCATCTCATCAGGATCCAAACTGTTTGACACTCTAGCCCCCTCTTGAAAAGAAAATTAGAAAATTCTTTTTTTAGAACATCAGCAAACGACAATAATTGTTGCAGACGAAAAATATTACCCAGCATGCAAAGAGTTAAGAGCTGATGAGCCAACAGGTATGATTTTAACAGGTTTGATTTTATGCCTGTCACAGGCATGTCTTGCATGTTTCAACCCTATAACCCATAGCTTGTTTTTAGTATTGAACACAGATGGTTGCTTAAAGCAGGCTGAGAGTAAAGCAGAATGCTGCTTTAACCCTTTACCCAATAGAAGCGCCTTTTAGCGCATTTATTTATTCCTACGCTGAAGAAAATAGTTCCAATTTATACAGTCATGAACATATACTATAACAGTGTTCTGCCAAGGCCGTGCCCTTGCGCCATTGGCGCATAAAAATCACAAACGGCGCATAAAAATTCCCGTAAATGGGCCCGAGGGCGCGCTGAAAAAATCGCGAAAAAAAATATTCCCGCTACGACGGTCAATGTTTTAGTCGTTCCGTACTATTAGAGCATTTGAAGCGACTAATTTCATTGGATACGTCGACCGGAAGTATCCGCTATAGTCCAATCGCTGATAATCTCTCATGCCTTCTCGTTTGTTTTGTTGAAAGATGGCTGACCAAAAACGTAAGGCAGCTACACTGATAGACTTTTTTCAAAGTTCTCGATATACGCGGAGTAAAAATAAGGAAATAGACGAAAATAATATTAAGTATTTCACAGAGAAAACGTGCATGACGCTGTCGCGGATCAGAATACAGCCGTAAGTAGTAAAAACGTTCAATTGATTCTCAAAAACAGAAACCCCTCTACATCCGACGACCGAGTTTGATAAAGTTGACCGCTCTTCGAAACGCACGAATGGTGTATCCGCCGAGAAAAAGAAGGGTTGAACTTTTCAGCATAGATGGTGAAAAGATCACACGTGGCTTGCTTACAATGGTGGGTCAGATTCTATGACTTGCAATCTGTGTCTAGACTAAATCACTTTAAGAAAAAGAGCACACAACTGGCGAATGCCGTAATTGGAAAACGAGTTACATGTATTTTTATTGTGTTTTCTATAATTTTTATGAGAAAAAAATGTGGGGCCCCAACTTTTAAAAAATGGCCCCCTTTTTTCATGTCCAGTGGGCCCTGGGGCCCATAGTTTTGGATTTCTTGGCAGAACACTGCTATAATAAATATTTTCTATATCCTAGCACATGGTAGCTTAAAGCAGGCTGAAAGTAAAGCCGAATGCGCCTTAAGGCGCATTCTGCTTTACTTTCAACCTGCTTTAAATGGTCACCTGTCTTCAAAATAAGAAACAGGCTATGGGGTAATGGGTTAAGGTACCAATAGTTCTGCTAGGATATAAGAAATATTTATGTATATTCATGATTGTATAAAATGCAGCTATTTACTTTAATGGAAGAATAAATCAAAGGTGTAAAATGTTTATAACCCAATACCCATTGTATATTTCTAGATTTAAAGACAGGTGATTGAAAGTAAAGCAGAATGAGTGTTAAAAAGGTATTTTAGTTACCCATTCTACTAGAGTACAGAAATAATTTATGATACATATTCATGAGTGTACAAAATGGAACTATTTTATTAGTCGAGGTATAAAGAAGATGCCTAAATATGTATATCTATGAAATCAGGTGATAAATAACTTCGCTTATCTAGATTTATTGGTACTGTACAGTCATATATAGGCATCTTGGGTGTATTGTATACATATTTAGAATATAACCTACATTTTTAACCAATCAAACTGCCGTTTGCGCCCCATTAAGTACGGCACTTAATCATTAAGAATTTTGTTGTGTTTTGACGTCGCGTGGTGTCTTGCGCGCAGTATAGATAACTCCGCCTCGTAGCAACTAGTTGTAAAGAATGCCATATTTGGACGATCTCACAACCAGAATAAGCCAGCTTTGTTTACGATACGTGGGAATTATGTAGTCCTCGGCCAATAAAAATATAGGTTATATTCTAAGTTAGTTAGAACATATTAAGTGAAATCTTAATGGTTAAGAAGGGGCCACTCGCTAACGCTCGATACGCCCCTTCTTAATCATTAAGATTTCACTTAATATGTTCTAACTATAGTCTGTATGAGAGTAGGCGGTATGTTATTGCACATGTCTGTTGGTACTATCTATCTACAGAGATATGTGTCTACATTGCATCATGTTTGTCACTCTAACCTATATCTACAATCCTGTCCCTTAATGAGCTTGTGTGTCAGACAGTGAAATTAGTTGATGCTAGATAATCTAATCTACTGTTGTCAACTGCCCAAGGCTAGCTGCTGTCCTGATCAAACGTCCTGATCTAAGTTAGACAATAGTTTGTGTATGCAGATGTAATATTAACAGCTTAATAAAAACTGCTATCTGCATGAAAATAATCTAGGAGTGTTTGTGCGACTCATTCCTGGTGTCCGTGAGAGATGACAACAGTGTAGAGTTAGATGAGGAGGACAGGGCTCCAGATGAGAGGGGGTAAACTGAACAAATCCCAACATTTTCTCACTCATTTCAGCACCCAATCATACGGTGTTACCAGGGTTCCAGAAAAGAGGGGTAAACTTAAAACAAATCCAACATTTTCTCACTCATTTCAGCACCAAATCCTATGGTGTTACTACTCACTAGAATCATCTCGAAGAGACGATTCTAATGAGTAGTGACACCATAAGGTTTTAATTTTATACAGAAATAAAGATTTTTTTTTTTGAAATACTGCCCTTATTTGGAGCTCTGTTTGAGGATATTAATAATAATTCTTTTTATACATATTCATGACTTTATAAATTGGGTTTAATTGTGTTGAAATACTCCCTTATCTGGAGTTCTATGAGGATGGTAATTAAGACTGAATAATTCATATCAGCTGTTGGTATGATTCATGTACAGTTTAAAGTAAAACTTCACAGATTAAATAGTTGGTAAGAGCTTGATTTCGTTTTTTTTTAAAATCCTATTCAAAAACCAAAGATTAAGTGCAAAGCAAGATTTCTCAGCTGTGAAAGCATCTAGAGACAATTCAAAGCCCAGAGACTGCACCTTTATACTTGAAAAACAATAACAACAACAATATTTTATCAAATAAAGTTCAAAGGATACAATAGTCAATCCGAAGATGGAAACTCAACAAATTCAGAAGCATGGATATATAACGCATGATTCTATACACAGGTTGTTAACCCTTTGAACCCTAGTCCCGCATATAGGCGTCATTTTCAAACAGTGTACATATAAATAGTACACTTGTCCTATGCAAACAGTGAAGACCCAGATCAGAGGGCTCCGAAAGGAGCCCTCTGATCAGGGTCTTCACTGTTTGTCATAATTCCAAAGAGTGACAAAAACAACCCTTAAAAGTCAGAAATGGACTAGACTAAAATGTAAACTGGAATTGTCCATTTAAAGTTTTAGGGAGGAAAGAGTTAAACTAAATGCAGTACAACAGAGGGAGATTTCTGCATTACAGTTGGACTGAATTAAGATGTCCCCTTTTTAAAAACTTGCCAGTATCATTCTTACAAATGGTCCTTTAACACAAGTTTGACTGTCTGTTTGTTTTGGGTCCTTCCTGTGTCCCCCACAGGAAATTACCTCTTAAATAATTTGTCAAACCCCTATTAAACCCTTACATCTCGTGTACTTGACTCGTAAAATATTGATTTTCACAAAATTTGTCAAATTTACCTTATTACCAACATTATGATAATGACCGCACACATCTTTACAATTTTATCTTAAGAAAGAAAGGTTACCACAGATACATTCGCAAGCTAGTCACGCGAAATTACTCCATGGTTCTGTGGATTCGAAAGACGAGTTGACAATTCGTTCATACAATTAGGCGTAAAAGTTTGTAAGGGATTTCAGCTGAACCCTTCTCATACTTATGCATGTACAGTGGAACCCCTCCAAACCAGAACCTCTAAATCTGACAAGTGGTTTAAGAAATGAAATGTTTAACCCTTTACTCTTTAGCTTTTTCTAGTATTGAAGAAGTGACTACTTAAAGCAAGTTGAAAGTAAAGCAGAATGTGCCTTAAGGCACATTCTGCTTTTCTTTCAGCCTGCTTTAAGCTACCAATTCTGCTAGAACATAGAACATTTTTTTTTTTATAGTACAGATTATTGACTGTATAAATTGGAACTTTTTTCTTCAGCAGAGAAATAAAATGTGCATTGGTTACCCCATTTGTGCCCACGATCCCATATATGGGACATAGGCAAACAATGTAGACTCTGATCAGATGCCACATTATGCGGCGTCTGATCAGAGTTTACACTGTTTGCTGATAGGAATTACAATATAAAACAAAATGAAAATGAAAATTTTTTGACCAGGCATCCCTTTGATAAAAAATGGGATAATCCAATACTAAACATGGAAGAATCCACTTGGCGAAAATGGGTTAAGATCAAGTTACAGTACTGATTGACACAATTGTAACACAATTACAGTAAAACCTCTCTATAACGGCCACTAAAGTGTGCTAATTTATTAGTTGTTTTTGACAGGTGACTGCTTAAAGCATGGTGACAGTAAAACAGAAAGCTCCTGTAGGAGCTTTCTGTTTTACTGTCACCTTGCTTTAAGCTGTCACCTGTCATTTAAATAACCAATTAGTCCTCGTTTTAGTGGCCGTTATAGAGAGGTTTTACTGTACTTATTTCCACCGATAGGATTCATCTGCTGATCAGTTCATGTTTCAGTCCTCAACCCCTGGCTCCAAGATGACCAGTAGAGATAATCTTAGCTCCTTCGTATCTACAGTAAAACCTCTCTATTGCGACCACTAAATTTTGTTAATTACTTAGTGTTTAAGGCAGGTGACTGCTTAAAGCAAGGGGACAGTGAAACAGAAAGCTCCTGTAGGAGCATTCTATTTCACTGTCACCTTGCTTTAAGCTGTCACCTGTCTTTTATAAATCAGGTAACCGTCTTTTTAGTGGTCGTAATAGAGAGGTTTTATTGTATATGTACAGCAAAACATGTATAAGTAACCATTCCTTTACTAATTGTTAAGCTTTTCTATCCTTAATGACAGGTTAGTGCATAACCCTTAGCCCGCCAAATGAATTGTCGTCTGCTATATTTCTCGTCTGCTTCAAGTTTCAAAGTGCTTCAAAGTTGCTCAAAATTGCTGAAAATGTTGTCCGAGTGTCAAACAGCTTGGATCCGGATGAGACGCAGAGTTACTCGGCGTCTCATCCGGATCCAAGCTGTTTGCATATGGAGCTATAGTCGTGACTGGCAGGCTAAGGGTTAATGCAATACAAAAGTACAGGAGCTTTCTGCTTTACTTTTGTACAGCATTAAGCTACCATTTGTACTAAAGACATGAATTTATCTAATTCAGATTGGTGACAAATTTCAAGTTTAGTGGTATTTTAGGGGCAAAGTTTGGGACACAGAGGCAATGGAGTAATCGGGTGGAAAACTTGTTATTGTGTTTGTAAGGGTTTAGCATCATTAAAATGGTACTACTGTTAGACAACAATGGTTGAGATCAGCATCAAGTATCTGGTTACAGTAAACATTGGGTTCATCTTTAACCCATTAACCCATAAATACGCCTATTTATGCCTTTGATATATTCCTCCACTGAAGAGAATAGTTCCAATTTATACAGTCATGAACATGTATTATAAGAAATATTTTCTATATTCTAGTAGATGGTAGCTTAAAGCAGGCTGAAAGTAAAGCAGAATGTGCCTTAACCCTTTCCCCCATAGAAGCGCTTTTTAGCACATTAAGTTTATTCCTTCACTGAGGAAAATTGTTCTGATTTATACAGTCATAAATTTGTATCATACGAAATATTTTCTATAATCTAGCAGTTGATAGCTTAAAACAGGCTGAAAGTAAAGCAGAATGCGCCTTAAGGCACATTCTGCTTTACTTTCAACCTGCTTTAAATGGCACCTATATTCAATACTAGAAACAAGCCATGTGGGAAAGGGTTAAGGCACATTCTGCTTTACTTTCAACCTGCATTAAGTGTTCACCTTCTTCAAAACAAGAAACAGGCTATAGAGTAATGGGTTACCCCTTCTCCTGTTATTACCATATATAAGTTTAACCCATTATGCCATTGATACACATTTTAACGCATTTGTTTATTCTCCACTGAAGAAATTAGATTCAATTTATACTATCACAATTGTGTATCAAAAGAAATTATTTCTATATTCATGCAATATTTTATATCTTAAAGCAGGTTGGCAGTAAAGCAGAATGCATTTACCCAACATCTGATCTGGATAAAAACTGTTTGCAAATGTAATTTAAAGACAAAGCTAGTGCTCTAAGAGATATGCATGTGCCAGAGGACCAATTCAAGATGTTCTCTTGTATCTAATGCATGTACAAACACCCACTCTGGAATGTATAGTAACCATTTATCATACAGCAAGGTCAACCAACAAACCTTGCTATGGAACAAAAATATTTCTACAATTAAACATGTGCAGAACGCTCAGCCACTGAAAAATATGGCAGATTATGAATTACCTACATTATAGTATAAATAATGAACAGAAATCTCTAAAACCATCTGCCAAAATTCCCTATAATTAAGCAGTAGCCTGCCCCCTGTTTAAAATATTACCATTTTGTAACCTTTTTTTTAGTGACATGTTGACTGTACATAAATTATTTTGGTAGTTCATGACTTTGAAACATGAGTAAATTGCTTATGGTTAAGACAATATGATAATCATCTGTCCCCATGTAATGATAGCCCACAGTTTTTGTCACATGTCATTGAAGAACTATACAATCAATATACAATAGTAACAATCAACCTGGAGTAACCATGTCTTAATTCATAAACATGGACATTCGGTACGATAAGTCACAGCTTAATGAAGGATAAAAGTAATGCAGAAAGCTCCTAAAGGAGCTTTCTGCATTACTTTTATCCTGCATTAAGCAGTCACCTGTCTTTGAAGATATATTGTTCTTGATTGGTTAGGTGGTGAATGCAGGTTTAACTGTAACAATAGTTATTCATTATTTACGCCCATTCGTGTAACCAATACCACAAGCATTTTTAATGAATCACCTTAGCCTTAAACAAATTGGGTGTCTTCTTCTTGTACATAAATCTAAATGGAACATTTAAATGAGATTAAAAAACAGCAACTATATTATACACTGCATGGTTGTGATACAAACCATTTAAATATTTAGATCACATGCATGTACAATTTCATATCAATCATTTACCTCTTTTCCTAAACATAAAGTTTGATTAAGTATAAATAGATATATCATTTAAGTATAAACAGAAAGTTCATTTAAGTATAAACAGAATATTCATTTAAGTATAAACAATTTTAATTTAACCCATTATCCCGTTATCTGTTTCTAGTTTTGAAGCTGACAAATTACTTAAAGCAGGTTGAAAGTAAAGCAGAATGCACCTTAACCCTTTGAACCCTAGTCACGCATGTATGCATCATTTGCAATTGGTGTACCTGAGAAGAGTACAGATGGCCTATGCAAACAGTGAAGATCCAGATCAGAGGGCTCCTAACGGAGCCCTCTGATCTGGGTCTTCACTATTTGTCATATTACAATATATTGTTGATGATTAAAATGGATTAGACTAAATTGGGAACTGGAATTATCCATTTTAAGTTTCAGGGAGGAAAGAGTTAAGGTGCATTCTGCTGAACTTTGAGCCTGCTTTAATTAGCTGCCATCTGCTAGAATACAGAAAATGGTTTGTATGGTGCATTATGCATGACTGTATCATGTGAAACTATTTTCTTCAGTGTAGGAATAAAGTAACGGCATTAAAAAGCTTATTTATGGAGGAATGGGCTAAAATGATTATAATTATAAAAGTAGCTCTTACCTTTTATTATATATCCAGAAATGATAAAATCCGAGAAACTTATGCTCTAAGTTGAGTTTCAATCATGTTTAAATTCCATCCACAATTTGCTTCTTTTTCTGTTTTTAACTGGGAACAGAACTCTTATAGTAACACATTTCACTTTTCAAAGATCATTCAAATGTCCTCAAAATATCAGATTCTCTAGTTTTCGAAATACTTTTGAACACTTAAAAATTTAAGATCAGTTCTCCTCCTTTTAATCCTTCAACTATTATAATCAATATCAACTCTTTGCATGCTAGCGGCGGAATTTACATGGGCCACAGTGATCACCTTTGCAAACAGTTTGGATCCTGATGAGATGCTGCGTAACACGGCATCTCATCAGGATCCAAACTGTTTGACACTCTGATCCTACATTGAAAAGAAATTTTGAAAATTCTATTGTAAGAACAGTAGCAGACGACAATTTTTGCAGACGACAAAAATTACCCAGCATGCAAAGAGTTAACAATCAAACGTGTGTCAAACAGTCACTCAAATGAAAATAAATTAACAAAAAAAAATATTTAAAAAAGTTGGATTCTTAATGCAGGATCATGGTAAAGCAGAAAGCTTTCTGATTTACTTTTCATTCTGCATTAAGCAGTCACATGTTTAAATCTTAGCATGCTAGCAATGAAACCATGGTAACATATAATTATGCAAACAGAATGGATCCTGATATCAGTGATGAGACACTGCATAATGTGATGTCTCATCAGTATCCAAACTGTCTGACATTCTAACCATATTTTAAATCAATTTTTTTAATAAATTCTATTTTTAGAACAGTTGATGACAATTATTGCAGACAAAAATATTACCCAGCATGCAAAGATATAATAGCTCTAGATCCTTGTAATTTCAAAGGCTGTTTAACCATAACGTGACTGTAGTAGAACTGATTTTCCTCTTACTAAGCTAGTCACATATGTCCTCGCCCATCCACCGTAAAACATTGACTCGTTCCTTATTGTACTAGTTGTCATCAGTTAACCATGCTTCCTTAAACCTTGAAACACTGAAACCTAGTACTGAACACCTTTGCAAACAGTTAGGATCCAGATCAGGCCCCACAAAATGTGGGGCCTGATCAGGATCCAAACTGTTTGTCAGTCAAGTACTGATTCTGATAATTTACTTGAAACTGTATAAATTTCAGAAATCCAGCAGACAACATTTTAAGCAGAGGACAGTTAACCCAGTGTTGAAAGGGTTAACCCAATGAATTATAAATAAATGCTGTCTGCTTAAAATGTCATCTGCTTCAATTCTCAAACAAGCCCCCTCTTCTCTGTATCGACAAATCAACTATTTAGGTCTGAATCCAATTTATGTACAAAAATTCTAGAAAAATTAATTTCCCACATTCAAATTCTCTTACCCAAGTATTTGGACATCTGCACACATCGCATGATTTTAAAATTACCCGTTACCACGTTACGCCAACATTATCTCATTCTATGCAATTTAAACACACTTCCGAAAACTTTTGTAAACACACGTAACTTTCAATCCAGTCTATAGAAGTATGTGGGTTTCTGTTGGGTCCCTTACCATCGTCCCCCAATGAATGACTATAATAGCCAGGTGGGCTAGATCATACACCTTCCCTATGGTCCCTGAGTTTTTATCGCACTAGGCTACAGAATTATTATAGGCTTATACCAATAATACTATAAATACAGTACCAACCGGAAATTTTTTCAAAATGTTGAAAAAAACCGTTATAAATGTTTCTGGATCATAGAGCTTTATTATAATCAGTCATTAAAAGAAGTTGAATTTGTATTTGTTTAAGAAAGATAATAGCTTAATGCATGCCAACAGTAATGCAGAAAGCTCCTCAAGGAGCTTTCTGCATTACCATTGTCCTGCATTAAGCATCCACTTGTCCTATGATTGAGCACTCTATGCTTCCGCTTTAAATGGCTGCTAAGCATTTAGAGCAGACGTAAGGGAACCGAGAAATGTGTTAAGATTTTAGAGACATCGGGTTATAAGGAGTCCGGTTTACAAGGGTTTCTCTGTATTTATCAATATTGTTCTCCGGAGACAAAGACTTATGGTGCATGTACGCTGCTCGACTTTTAAACCCTTTAAACGCTAAATAAATAAATGACTGCTCGAACTTCCATCTGCTCAAACTTCTTGAAAATCTACTCATTCTTCTCAATAACTACTGAAAAACTTATCTGAGTGACATAATGGTTGGATACAGATCAGATGCTGAGTTACTAGGCCCCTAATCAGGATCCAAACTGTTGCTAAAGATCTGTTATACTATTTCCAAACATTTAAAGGGTCAAAGCATTCAGTCACGGTCCCGTCATTGTCAGGTATCGGGGAAATACCAGATCGATACCAAGGGGTCGACTAAGGCCTGTAGCAAATTATTACAGTCCAACTTACACTCATCAACAAGTAAATGAACCTGCATTGCCATCCTTAAAGAAAGATAACTGCTTAATGCAGGACAAAAGTAATGCAGAAAGCTCCTTTAGGAGCTTTCTGTATTACTTTTTTCCTGCATTTAGCTGAAACTTGTAAGACAACTAATGTTTGCTCATTTTTACGGGTTACTTATTACAGGTTTTTCATGTATTTGACTATCAAAGGATCAATGTACAGTTTAGGTATTGACTTATGAATTATAAACGTAATTCTAGAACCCATGAATACAATAGAAATTTATCATTGTAGTTATTTATGTGGGTCTGTCGATGTGGGAACCCTCAATATAATATGGACAATCATAAACTCCCATA
Organism: Gari tellinella; assembly: GCA_922989275.2. Lineage (NCBI taxonomy): Eukaryota > Metazoa > Mollusca > Bivalvia > Cardiida > Psammobiidae > Gari > Gari tellinella. The sequence goes on from OV277866.1 coordinate 73,002,722, forward strand.
TCATACCAATTCAAAATATCGCCTGTTTTAAGTATTAACTCTTTGCATGCTGGATAATTTTTTCATCTGCAACAATTGTCATCTGCTTCTGTTCTAAAATTGGAATTTTTCAAAAATTCTTTTCAATTCAGTGTCGGAATAGCAAAAAGATTGGATCCTGATGAGACGCCGCATTACGCGGCGTCTCATCTGGATCCAATCTGTTTGCAGAGATAATTACTATGGCAGGTATATCCGCCGCTAAGCGTGCAAAGAGTTAAATTAAGAAAGCCAAAGGTTGTAGCTTAATTAAACTTTAATTACTCAAAATGTATGCATTTTAACACCTTTATTTTATTTCTTCACTGAAACCAAAATTGAGAGGAAGTAAAATATAACGCTCCTAAAGGAGATTTCTGCATTACTTCCAGCCTGTTTTAAGCTGTCATCTGTTTTTGTAATACAGTCAAACTTTGAAATCTCGAACTCGGTTAAATGGAACATACCCGTATTTCAAAGTTAAAACGTAGCTTAGCCACGTTTTAACTTTGAAATATGGGTATGTTCGACTTAACTGAGCATGAAATGATGCAGTTCATATGTCAAACTATCGGATGGTTCGAGTTAAACAAGTTCGAGATATCGAAGTTTGACTGTACCATGTTGAATGGCTATAACAGCCATAGTTCAGAGGGGTATTTGTATATAAAAATCTAGAAGTATTCAGTTTCAACATAATGAAATAGGTAATTTGATCCATTTTGATATCAAAGCTAATTACAGTACAACAGCTTCAGTGACTTGCATAATTTGAAGAAAAAAATATTTGAGAAAAAAAATAAATTAAAACATTTCTTTAAGATTTAAATAATTATATTATCAACAAATTGTCTTTTAAAAAAATGTAGAGTTCCCATAGATTGGTAGGTATAAGCATTTTGAATCACAATCAAAATTTCAATCTTCAATTATTTCAGTAATAAACTTTTATCCCACAAAACCTGCCATAATGACCCATCAGAGGTAGACTTTCCTTTGAAGTGTAAGTAAGGTGTCTAATCTTAAAGCAAGATGAAAGTAAAGCAGAAAGCCCCTTTAGTAATTTTCTCCTTTACTTTCATCATACTTGCAAGCTTCTGCCCATCTTCTATACCATGTAGTCGTACACGTCTCGTTTTGATATTTCAAAATAGCGGGGTTTCACTGTTTTCAAATAATTGCATAAATTTTAGGGCTAGCAATATTTTGTCAGGAAAGAATGAACATACATAGTTATTCCATACTTGTAAGATCAACAATGTGATATCTTTTAAGAGCTACTCATCATTCATCAGATTAAACAGTTGTTAAATGGCAATCTCTCTCAATTTCTTTACAAAACCTGTCAAAACTTTTTACCGAGCATGTAGTAGGAAATAATTATCAAGTTTATTAACCCTATCTTCCATAAAAGGAAACCTTAACCTATCAATGCAAAAAACCGACTTCATGCATGCATGTGCTGATAAATACACTCAAATGAGGATTCACTGATGGTTTATGAATCCCTTACCGCTAACCAATAACTCGGGTTCTAGTATTATAAAGACTGGTTACCACTAATAGGTTGAAAGTATAGCAGAATGCACCTTATGACTCATACTGTTTTACTTTAAGCCTGCTTAAAGCTGCTAGAATATAGAAATTATTTATGGTATATATTTGTGACTGTATAAATTGGAGCTTTTTGCTTTAGTGGAGGAATGATTAAATCACAGCATAACATGCACATCTATAGAGTAATGAGTTAACCCATTACCCTATAGCCCGTTTCTAGTATTGAAGATAGGTGGCCACTTAAAGCAGGTTCAAAGTAAAGCAGAATGCGCCTTAATTAAGGCACATTCTGCTTTACTTTCAACCTACTTTAAGTTACCATCTTCTAGAAAATAGAAATTATTTCTGATGTTATATATTCAATACTGTATCAATTAGAACTATTTTCTTCAGTGGAGGAATAAATTAAAGATGTTAAAAGGCGTATTTATGGGTTAATGGGTTAAGTGACATGTATATGAATCATTATACAAATAGTGTAGTACTAAATAGTACACTAAGTCTTGCCTTATGCAAATAGTGTAGACACTGATCAGAGGGCTTCTACGTGAGCATTCTGATCAAGATCTGCTCTGTTTGCCTCTTTGCAATATATTGTTAAATACAACCATCAAATTGTCAATTTGAATTTTCCAGGGGTGAATGAGTTAACCCATTACCCCATAAATATGCCTTTTTACGCCTTTGATTTGGTCCACTGAAGAAAATATTTCAACGTTATACAATCACTAATATATAGCATAAGAAATATTTTCTAGAACCTAGCAGATTATTGCTTTACGCAGAATGCGCCTTAAGGTGCATTCTGCTTTACTTTCAACCTGCTTTAAGAGGTCACCAGTTTTCAAAACTGGAAACAGGCTATGGGGTAATGGGTTAAAGCAAGATGAAAGTAAAGCAATAATCTTCACAGCAGCCACCTAGGGACAAACAAGCTTACCTATAGATTAAACCCATAGACTTCTTTCTTTTTGAGTATTTTAATCCATTATTCAAGAAAATGTGTGAAAAATCATAATTTTCAATAGCAAAGCCTAATAAATTGCCCATTGATATAGAAACACACAGAAGAGAAAACTATAAAACTTATTTAGTATATTTCCAGTCATGAATGAATACAATTGCGGAAACTTAAAGGAAGTTGAAAGGAAAGGGAGATATAGTGAGACAGAGAGAGAGGGGACACAGAGAAATAGAAAGAAAGACAGAGAGAAGGAAACAGGGAGAGAAAGAGAGAGAGTTTTGAAGTACATGACAAAACATTAAACATGCCCAACATAAGAAGATCTATAGCCCATAGAGCCTACCTCATTTAAAGTCCAAAATTCCTGTCTCTTATGTCACAGAACACTTCCAAATACTACACATATATCCAGTTAAAGCAATACTATTTAAAATTCTTACTTACAATTAACAAAACGTTGTAGGGCAATGAAATTTCATGCTCCAGTTCATTGAAAATAAAAGACGGTAAAACATTTAAATACAAACTTAAACAATTGCCGATCTTATCATTCTTTCAACACATTTCAGATAAACGATACTCTAAAACAAGTGTCAAGTTTTGAAACTCGGCCAAACTTATAATGAAAATACAATAAAGTCACACTTTTAAGACTGACGGCAAGAAAAACTCATTGATGGTTCTAAAAATAGGTGGCAGCTTAAAGCATGATGAAAGTAAAGCTTTCTGCTTTACTTTATTTTGCTTTAACTCTTTCCTCCCTGAAACTTTAAATGGATAATTTCAGTTTCCATTTTAGTCTAGTCCATTTCTGACTTTTAAGGATTGTTTTTGTCAATGTTTGGCATTGTGACAAACAGTGAAGACCCTGATCAGAGGGCTCCTTTTGGAGCCCTCTGATCTGGGTCTTCACTGTTTGCATAGGACATGTGTACTATTCACATGTACAGTGTTTGAAAAGGACGCCTATATGCGGGACTAGGGTTCAAAGAGTTAAGCAGATACTTATTTTACACAACAACATTAAAACTATTCATTGAACGCACTAACAAGGTTTTACTGAATTTCTGCTACTCTACTGTCTTAAAGGGCTGAACGCAATAACAGAACCTTTTGGAATACGTTTAATCGTAATTTGGAATCAATTTAATAGCAGTTAGAATTATATCTGTTATCTTAATAGCTCTTTTGTATAGAGCCATAGTGTTTGTTGATAATTAATATTCGGCCTATTACCAATATAGGAGAATAATCTTAGAATACAGTCAAACTTATATTAACCCATTACCCCATAGCCTATTTCTTGCTTCGAAAAAGGTGACCACTTAAAGCAGGTTGAAAGTAAAGCAGAATGTGCCTTAAGGCACATTCTGCTTTACTTTCAGCATGCTTTAAGCTACCATCTTCTAGTATATGGAAAATATTTCTTTTGGTACATATTCTTTGCTGTATAAACTGGAACTTTTTTCTTCAGTGGAGGAATAAGTAAGAGGCGTAAAAAGGCGTTTTTAAGGGGTAATGGGTTAATCAACTCTTTGCATGTGTAATCTTTTCGTCTGCATCAATTATCATCTGCTATAATAATTGTTCTAAAAACATATTTTCACAATTTCATTTCAAAACACAGGGTCAAACAGTAAAACTATTTCGATTCTGACATGCGATACTGCCCTTATGTGGCATCACATCAGGGCTCAAACTATTGGCATAGAGTTATAAATACTAAGTGTAAATCTTGTATTAGCCCATATAATATAAGCTTTATAATGCTTTATGAAAACAATGTAGACCAAGATCTGCAGTGAGACAGCTCCTGAAGGAGCAGTCTAATTTGGCTGCATTTCTCAACTCTTTCAACACTAAGTAACTCTTGTGGGTTACTACTGGTTCCCTTGTGGATCTTTTTAATAACCAATTACCAAAATATGAACCAGTCTACTTGGATTTATGGGTAACTTAATAAATACTGGTATAAATTAGAAAACTGCAGATCCTGATCAGGTCTGATCTGGCTCTTCACTGTTTTCAAATGTATTGAGTATATTATTTTTTTAAACAGGTCTATGGTGTTGACAGAGTTAAAGAATTCGTTTCCATGTGAATTAATTAAGTAAAATAGTTTTTACAAACAAGCAGAAATAAGACGTTTGAAAAAAAAAAATTCAAGTGATTTACAACAAGGAAACTCATAAATATTTATATAAGGGAAAGGAACTTTTGCGCATATTTCTTGAGGATTAGAAAATCTAAACCTGTTTGATCTAAGTCAACAATGTTAGTTGTTATTTTTCACCCCACTAGAGCAATAATAAACTAAAATCAATATCCTTATCACTAAAGTCGCTGTAGTGCAAGAAAATGTTCAAAATTCACAAATATTTATCTAGCTTTAACTCTTTGCACGCTAGCGATGAAATCGTGATTACCTATGCAAACAGTTTGGATCCAGATGAGATGCCGCATAACACGGCATCTCATTTAGATCCAAACTGTTTGATATTCTTACTCTGTTTTGAAAAGAAATTTAGAAAAATCTAGTTTTAGAGCAATAGGAGATGACCATTGTTGCAGACAACAATTGTACTAGGAAGAGAGCTTCAATAGAGTAAAAACATTTGGTGTCAATTTTCCATTCATACAGTGTAGTGTTGTTGTTTTTCTCACTAAAGAAAGAATTTAGTTATCTTTAATAATTTGTACAAACATAGGTCAGACCTTTAAATTTTTTAGATATCAGTCAAATCAAATATAGTTAACACTTTTACCCATTATTCCAGTCTGTTTCTAGTTTTGAAGACATGTGACCACTTAAAGCAGGTTGAAAGTTAAGCAGAATGCGCCTTGAGGCGCATTCTGCTTTACTTTCAGCCTGCTTTAAGTTACTACCTACTAGGATATAGAAAATATTTCTATGGTATATATGCATAGCTTTATAAAATGTGACTGTTTTATTCAGTGGAGGAATAAATTAGAGGTGTAAAAAGGCATATTTATGGGGTGATAGGTTAACTATTTTTTTCATTTGGGTAATACATTAAAGGTATTGCCTGGTTTCAAAACTAGAAACAGACTATGGGGTAAATGGTTAAATCAAATAGAATGGGGTAAAAGTGTGATTCCATTCACAAATTAAACAAATCTGATTAATAAGAGTAGCCCAGGGTCAGAGCCGTTGACCTGTTAATTATACTCTTATGAAACTTTGCATAAAGAGTGTCTACAATAATATTGTTGTCTGTATTGACTCAGATATTGTGTAAGTGACATCATCTTTTCCAAACAGTCTACCAAATTTTCTACCTGTAATACTGTATAATAAAATAAATACAACTTTAACCCTTTACCCCATAGCCTGTTTCTAGTCTTGAAAACAGGTGCGAATTTTAAACAGGTTGAAAGTAAAGCAGAATGTGCCTAAAGGCACATTCTGCTTTACTTTCAACCTGCTTTATAAGCTACTATCTAATAGGATAAAGAAAATAGTTCTTATGGTGCATATGCATGACTGTATAAACCTGAACTATGTTTTTCAGGAGGCATAAATGAAAGGCATAATAAAAACCATATTTATGGAGTAATAGGTTAATACAGTCAAACCTAGGGTTAGCTGCTATTGGATAATATCACTAATCCTTCTTCTACTATTAGCAAATATTGATGCTTTTTGCAAAAAGAGTAGACCCAGACCTGACAACTCCTGAATCAGCTGTTTGATCATAGTCTGCACTGTTTTTTTGAGTATTTGATTGACAAGAGTCTTCACTTTTCCTATGGAATTTCGTCCTTATTTAACTGAAAGTTATAGAGTTGCTTTATAATGCTCTGAAAGTCCTTCAAAAAGTGTTCAACTCTAGGCACACTAGCTGAAGAATCACAAATATCTGTGCAAACAGTCTGGATCCTGATGAGATGCCGGGTACAGCGGAATCTCATCAGGATCCATACTGTTTGATACTCTGATCCCATTCTGAAAAGAAATTTAGAAAAATCTATTTTTAGATTAGCAGACGACAATTGTTGCAGACGAAAAAATACCCAGCATGCAAAGAGTGAAGTAACATTCTAGCAGGCTGAAATGATATGTGATTCTCTTTATTTGATTCTTTTCTCTAAATTTCAGTCGTCCTTCAAACCTCCAAATTTTCGGACACATAACAAAAGCAGTGAATTATGGGTAATCATTTCCTGTTGTGATGCTTTCAACAGATAAAAAATCTTGTGCAAGTTAATTGCTGTTTTGGGGTGTTGATAATTGCATCTTAAGTTGTGCAAATTGCAAAATTTACATTTGTGACCTGAAGCTCAATGAATGAAAGCGACTAAGTGTGACTCAGACCTGGGTCAATGCAATAGCAATTTCTGAGACAAATATGTGTCAGTTTTTAGACATCAAGAAATGTGCCTTAATCTAAAATTTATTCCATATATATGGATTTAACACATTTAATTTATGCTTCCGCTGAATAAAATAGTTCCACTTTATACTGTAATGAATATGTTCTATTAAGAATTGTTTTTACATTCTTGCAGACTGTAGCTCTTGAAGCAGGTGCATTCTGCTTTACTTTCAACCTGCTTTAAGTGGCCATCTGTCTTAAAATCTATAAGATCAGGCTATGGGGTAATTGCTTAAAGAGCATTCTGCCTGCTTTAATTGGTCACCTGTTTTCAAACTAGAAATGGGCTATGGGATAATGAGTTAATCATAAACTTAATCTCAATAATACAGCGAATGAAAAAAAAAATAGTTGTGCTACATATATGATAGATTTCCTTAACTCTTTCCTCCCTGAAACTTTAAATGGACAATTCCAGTTTCCATTTTAGCCTAGTCCATTTTTTACTTTTAAGGGTTGATTTTGTCAATGTTTGGTATTATGACAAACAGTGAAGGCCCTGATCAGAGGGCTTCACTGTTTGCATAGGACAAGTGAACTTTTCACATGTACACTGTTTGAAAAGGACGCCTATATGCGGGACTAGGGTTCAAAGGGTTAACCCTTCACTCCATAACCTGTTTATAGTTAAGACAGATGACCACTTAAAGCAGGTTGAAAGAAAAGCAGAATGCGTCTTGTGACACATTCTGCATTACTTTCAACCTGCTTTAAGCTACCATCTGCTAGAATATATATAAAAAAATAATTATGATACATATTCATGACTGTATAAGTTAGAACTATTTTCTCCCGTGCAAGCAAAAACTTAAAGTGTCAAAATGTGTATCTATGGAGTAATTGGTAAGTGACCATATTACATTGGAATATTGACATTTACGTAAAAAACCTTGCCACTCATGTGATATACCCCCATAGACTGAGATAGGGCCACACCTAAATCAGTCAATCTCGGCCCCTAAGGGCTTTGTAACACTGCTATCTCGTACAACAGACCTGGGCGATGACTATCACAGATTACCATCTACAGTCAAATATGTGTTAGCTCATTCATCTTCGAGATTTCAAACATGGACGGCTGCAGTTTCACATCAAGTTTTTAACTATTTCTAAATCACAAACAGGGCAGACCCAAATCTGAGGGCCCCTAACAACAGCTCCTAACAAATGACTGTATAACCCATTACCCCATAACTACACCTTTTTATGCCTTAAATTTATTCCTCCAGTGAAGAAAATAGTTCCAATTTATATAATCATGAATGTTTACGAATGTGTATAATCAGAAATATTTTCTATATTCTAGTGGATGGTAGCTTAAAGCAGGCTGAAAGCAAAGCAGAATGCGCCTTAAGGCGCATTCTGCTTTACTTTCAACCTGCTTTGAGAGGGTATATCTGTCTGCAAAATTAGAGACAGGCTATGGGGTAAAAGGATAAAGTAAGATACTATTGTAGCTATCTGGTTGGTTGTACATGTATCTCTGGTAACATCAGCCAGGTCAATAGGGTCTGTTTGGGTGTAGAACTATAAAACACACAGCTCATTGGCTTAACCATTCATGCGTTCAATATCAATAATTAATACTCAACCTACTATGAATATCTTATCATCTGAAGTATTACAACAGCTAATAAAACAAGAACAAATTCCCAGGATCCAAGGTTATAAAGCTTTTGAGTTGAGTGGTATCATTCTCAAGTATTTGATTGGTCAGATTGGAGCCTAGGCTCCAATCTGACCTATCAAATGCTTGAGAACTACTCCAGACTCAACTCAAAAGCTTTATAACCTTGGAGCCAGGAAAGAATGCAAACTCTGTCAAACAAACAATGCTACCATGATCTTTCTATTTCTCCAGAAGCTGTCTGATGACTCTGATCTGAGTCTGCACTATTCTAAAATAATATCAGGGCTGCCATAAGTTGACATGAAAAATCTTAAGATTTCCAAATTTGCATTTTTCAAGTTTGATTTTACAAATCCTACCTTTACCCAATCGCCTGTTTCTAGTTTTGTAGTCACATGACTACTTAAAGCAGTCTGGAAGTAAAGCGGAATGCGCCTTAAGGCGCATTCTGCTTTACTTTCAGACTGCTTTAAGCTACCATATACAAGTAAAAAATCCTGAAAAAATAGCAGCCCTGTAATATCATCAGATCCTATTAACAAGAGAAGGGTTTACTGAAAACAGGCTATGAAGAAATGGGTTCAAGCAGGACTCTAAATTAAAGTTAATACAAGAATATAGTTGGAAACAATGGATGCTCCCCACAAACAAATACCATGAAGTATAGCATGTTAAGTAGGTGAACACATACAGTATCAAATTTCATTAACTTATGATGTAACGTTCAGGAGATATGCTTCAAAAACTGATTTTTTAATGAGAAAAAGGGAAATAATTTAATATTGGGCTATTATGATTCTTGTGTACTGCACAGGTCCTCTTGTCATCCTCTACCACTGTTTCATGTTTCATCAACTCGTGGTGTAGCGGTCAGGAGATATGTTCCAGACAAAATTTGAATTTTTTAAGAGAAAAAAGGAGATAATTCAATATTGGGAGATCATACAGAGTTATAGTTCTTATGTACCACACTATCTCTAGTCATCCTCTGTCACTATATTAAGTTTCATCAACTTACAGTGTAGCATTCAGGAGATAAGCTCTGGACAAAAAGTATGGCGGACAGATGGAAATACAGATTAGCGGATGGACAAAGTGGGGACTACTATGCTCCCCATTTCTGACATTTTACCAAACCCTACATTGTGACTACTCATTAGAATAGTTGAAAAGAACAATGATTCCAATGAATATCTACAACAAAGAGTTTGCAAGAGACATAAGGATTTCAGTGTTGGAAATACTCTCCATCTTTGGAGCGATAAAGACTTAAACATAATTGATATACCCCTGAAAACAATGCTTAACTCTTTGCATGCTAGCAGTGGACACATGAGCCATAGTGATTACCTTTGCAAACAGTTTGGATCCTGATGAGACACCGCATTATGCGGCGTCTCATGAGGATCCAAACTGTTTGACACACTGACCATGTTTTGAAAAGAAATTTTGAAAATTCTTTTTTTAAGAACAATAGCAGACAACAATTGTTGCAGACGGAAACAAATTACCCAGCATGCAAAGAGCCATGCAAACTGTATCAGCAGTGTCAACTGGTCCTATACCCATTTGTATTCTGGTCTGACAGAGACAAATGAACTAAGTTACTTTCAAACACCTGGAAAAGACCTATTCCCCGGCTTTATTTCAGTTTAATGATTCAATACCTGACAGCAAAAGGAAGAAAAGATAACTGTTGCCAGGCAACTTTAAACTTGTAATCCTTATGTATGGCTAAAGCCAGTAAGACCTTGATGCAGCAACCAGTCAAAGAAACTTCGTCATTTCTTAAAACAGATTAAGCTTAATGCAGGTCAAAAGTAATGCAGAAAGCTCCTATAGGAGCTTTCTGTATTACTTTTGTCCTGTATTAAGCTGCTAGCTTTATGGAATAATTATTTTAACTCTTTCCTCCCTGAAACTTTAAATGGACAATTCCAGTTTCCATTTTAGTCTAGTCTATTTCTGACTTTTAAGGGTTGTTTTTGTCAATGTTTGGCATTATGACAAACAGTGATGACCCTGATCAGAGGGCTCCTTTCGGAGCCCTCTGATCTGGGTCTTCACTGTTTGCACAGGACAAGTGTACCATTCACATGTACACTGTTTGAAAAGGACGCCTATATGCGGGACTAGGGTTCAAAGAGTTAAGTGGCTGCTGTACACAGGTTTAACTGTATTTGAAGTTTGAAAGCAGTAGCCCAACAAAAGCGGAAGGGTATAGAGGATTAACATTTTCACCAAACTAGGTAACCAAATACCCTATTGCAAGCAGGGAAATATATTACCTTAAAATCAGTGGCAAGAAGATAAATTAATAGCTTTCATGGCAGACAGCAGCTTAGCCTTAACGAAGGGTAAAATTAATATAAACAGTCTCTTGTATAATACTTTCAACCTGCATTAACCCTTTGAACCCTTGTCCCGCATAAAGGCATCCTTTTCAAACTGTATAAATGTGAAAAGTGCACTTATCCTATGCAAACAGTGAATACCCAAATCAGAGGGCTCCTTACTGAGCTCTCTGATCTGTGTCTTCACTGTTTGTCATAATGCAAAACATTGAAAAAACCAACCCTTAAAAGTCAGAAATGGACTAGAGCAAAATGGAAACTGGGATTGTCCATTTGAAATTTCAGAGAGAAAACAGTTAAGCAGCAACCTTTCTAAAATACATCTGTATATCTTCACTGATTGGCAAATAGGAAGATAGATAGAAAGACAGACAGACAAAATTATGGTAGAAATAAATAGACAGACAATCAGACAAAGACAGAAAGATAAAAGAAAATGTGTCTCTACCTAGTTAGATCACTTGGAATAGTGAAAATGACAAGATTTTCATCATTTATATAATACAACATTATGATTTTTGATAAAAAAAATTTAACACAACTTACTTAGAAAGACATACAGAAAGACAAACAGACAACAATATGATAAAGAAATAGACAGACAAATGGTTAAAGGAAAAAGTTTAACATTGACCTAGAATGATCACTATGATCATGGAAAAACAATAGTTCTAAGACCCATTTAAAACCAATTCAATAAAAATATAAAAGATTGAATCGAAAAAAAGAAAAGATTTACAAGCTTTTCATTGCAATTTCATACACTATTATAACTTTTGCTGAAAACAATAATTTCTTAATTTACCTGCAAAGTTGACTTGTTGACTTCAGCTTAAACTTCCAACAACCTTTAAATCCCTAAGAAGTTAGCAAAAAGCTCCTTTAATATCCGGTAATTGTTGATTTAAAGTTAAACCAATTAGTATATTAATGCCTATTTACTTCTTTTTCCTTAGTCAACAACAGTTTTGAGTAGATACCACTTATCAAATATTCAAAGGTTTAATCCCTTCACTGAATTACCTCACGTAAGATAGTTATTTGAAACATTTTGGATCTTGATCAGATGCTGCATAATGCGTAGTCTGATCAGAACCCACAGACTGTTTGAAACAAATTATGATATAACTTAAGTCAATTTACCTAAAATTTAAATTTTGAGAAATAATTAAAGCAGATGACAATTGTTTAACCCGTTGCCCCATAGCCTGTTTCTAGTTTTGAAAATAGGTTACCACTTAAAGCAGGTTGAAAGTAAAGCACATTCTGCTTTACTTTCAGCCTCCTTTAAGCCAACATTTTCTAGGATATAGAAAATATTTCTTCTGGTATATACAGTAAAACCTCTCTATTACGACCACTAATTTATGTTAATTATTAGGGTGTTTACGGTAGGTGACCGCTTAAAGCAAGGTGACAGTGAAACAGAAAGCTCCTTTAGGAGCTTTCTGTTTCAATGTCACCTTGCTTTAAGCTGTCACCTCTCTATTATATAATCAATTAGCATTCGTTTTAGTGGTCGTAATAGCGAGGTTTTACTGTATTTATGAAGGTATAATTTGGAACTTTTTTCTTTAGTGGAGGAATAAATTACAAGAGGGCCTGAAGGCCCTGATATCGCTCACCATTAATTTTGTAATGAAGCCTGATAGCTTTACCTTTGAAATTCACCCGTTTTATTCTAAATCCATTCAAGTTTGTCGACCTACTGTAGTATAGTAGAGTACATCAAAGACAGATAACTAGAGCCTAAACAATACTGAAATGAAGCCTTTTTCTAGCATTTCAAAGTATATCAAGGGCAGGTAAATATTGCCACAATGATTACATTTCAACAATAATTGCACTTCTTCGAGAACGCATAGCTACCGGTGTAACAGTCCAGTTTTTCCCCAGTCAGTTTTTTCCCCGGGGAAAAACTGGACTAGTCTAGTTTTTCCCCGGGGAAAAAACTGACTAGACCAGTTCTTCCCCGGGGAAAAAACTGACTAGTCCAGTTTTTCCCCACCCAGTCAGTTTTTTCCCCCCTATTTTATTAAATGAAGGGGGAGAAATTCTGGACTAGTCCAGTTTTTCCCCCCTATGATTTTTTATTACGTAGGAACTGGAGAACTTCTGGACTTGTCAAATTTCCCCCCACTATGTTTCTTTTTAACATTTTAGAGGCCACAATTTTGGGCCAATCTTCATCAGATTTGCACCTAATGTTGATATCATGATTCATTCTATGTCAAATTTAAAAGAGAGTCATGTTGGGTCAAAAATTTGCACTAGGTCAGATCATACAATCAAAGTACTGTAGTACTGCAGGCTCGGACTTTCAGTTTAATGTAGAATAAAGTAATGCAGAAAGCTAATTATGGAGTTTCTGCATTACCATTGGCATGCATTAAGCCGAAACCGGCAGCGCTTAAAGACCCTAAAGAATTTTGTAATGTGTATGTCTTATGCATCGTCTGCTATGACTACTAGGTGAATGTTTATTACAAGGGAGTAAATATGGTGTTTAAATCACCACAGGTACATACTCAGGATCCTGAGTTTAACTCAGTGCTGCTACACGGTTTATCTGATAGTGACGTATCCACCAACTGAAGCTCCGTTAGATAGCATATGTAAACCCCGTATGACAGGATTTGTTTGTAGGGGGAGCTAGACTCGCACCAATTTTTTTCTTAAGGATTCAATATAGGCTCTCCGAGCCAAAAACCTTGTAAATGTGCTAAAAAGTGACACTTTTAGGCAAATCTTCATCATACTTGCATCAAATGTTTTCTCCCTCATTATTTGACTACTGAAGTGATGGCAGGAAAATTTCAGCTAGTTCTTTTTTTCCCCTTATCTTACTATTTTATATGAAGTTGAGGAAATTAACTACTCACAGTGGAGGTGGGGAAATTCTGGACTAGTCTAGTTTTTCCCCCCTCACAATTTGATTAATGTAGATGTACGCAAAGTCTTGGCTAGTCCAGTTTTTCTCCCCTCTCTAACAAATTACTTTGGAGGTGGGGAAATTCTGGACTAGTCCAGTGTTTTCCCCCATCATAATTTGATTAATGCAGATATTGGCAAAGTCTTGACCATTATAACTTATTTCCCCTCTCCAAACTTACTTTTGTTGGGGTGGGGAAATTCTGGACTAGTCTAGTTTTTCCCCCCTCACAATTTGATTAATGCAGATGTACGCAAAGTCTTGGCTAGTCCAGTTTTTCTCCTTCGATTCTGGGCAAGTCAAGTTTTTCCCCCCTAACAATTTCATTTATGCAGATGTACGCAAAGTCTTGGCTAGTCCAGTTTTTCACTCGTCTCAAACAAACTAACTCAGAGGGGGGGGGAAAATTCTGGACTAGTCTAGTTTTTCCCCCCTTACAATTTGGTTAATGCAAATGTACGCAAAGTCTTCGCTAGTCCAGTTTTTCTCCCCTCTCAATCAAACTACTGTTGAGGTGGGGAAATTCTGGACTAGTCCAGTTTTTCCCCCATCACAATTTGATTAATGCAGATATTGGCAAAGTCTTGACCAGTCTAACTTATTTCCCCTCTCCAAACTTACTTCTGTGGGGGTGGGGAAATTCTGGACTAGTCTAATTTTTCCCCCTTCACAATTTGATAAATGCAGATGTACGCAAAGTCTTGGCTAGTCCAGTTTTTCTCCCCTCTCAAACAAATTACTGTGGAGGTGGGGAAACTCTGGACTAGTCCAGTCTTTCCCCCCTCACAATTGTATTTATGCAGATGGACGCAAAGTCTTGGCTAGTCCAGTTTTTCATTCGTTTCAAACAAACTAACTCAGAGGGGGGAAATTCTGGACTAGTCTAGTTTTTCCCCCCTCACAATTTAGTTAATGCAGATGTACGCAAAGTCTTGACTAGTTCAGTTTTTCTCCCCTCTCAAACTAATTACTTTGGAGGTGGGGAAATTCTGGACTAGTCCAGTTTTTTCCCCCTCACAATTGTATTTATGCAGATGTACGCAAAGTCTTGACCAGTCTAACTTATTTCCCCTCATCAAACTTACTTCTGTGGGGGTGGGGAAATTCTGGACTAGTCTAGTTTTTCCCCCCTCACAATTTGATAATGCAGATGTACGCAAAGTCTTGGCTAGTCCAGTTTTTCTCCCCTCTCAAACAAATTACTGTGGAGGTGGCTAAATTCTGGGCTAGTCAAGTTTTTCCCCCTCACAATTTCATTTATGCAGATGTACGCAAAGTCTTGGCTAGTCCAGTTTTTCATTCGTTTCGAACAAACTAACTCAGAGGGGGGAAATTCTGGACTAGTCTAGTTTTTCCCCCCTCTCAAACAAATTACTTTGGAGGTGGGGAAATTCTGGACTAGTCAAGTTTTTCCCCCCATCACAATTTGATTAATGCAGATGTACGCAAAGTCTTGACCATTATAACTTATTTCCCCTCATCAAACTTACTTCTGTGGGGGTGGGGAAATTCTGGACTAGTCTAGTATTTCCCCCCTCACAATTTGATAATGCAGATGTACGCAAAGTCTTGGCAAGTCCAGTTTTTCTCCCCTCTCAAACAAATTACAAGTATAATCAAAATCCATTGAAAACTGTAGTTGCAAGAGTGTAAACGTTGTAAACCATGGCATTTTCAGCAATTCAAGGTAGATATCTCTTGATCTATTTGTCGGATTCCAACCATAATCACCCTTTTTCGAACTCTTATGGTCATATACAATCTGGGCAAGTTTGAGAGAGCTTGGATAAATATTAAGGCCTCTAGAGCGTAAACACTGTTAAATATGGCATTTTCAGCAATTCAAAGGTAGATAACTCTCGACCTATAAGTCTGATTTAAACCATAATCAAACTCATCTGAACTCTTATAGTCATATACAATCTGAGCAAGTTTGAGAAAGATTGGATAAAAATTGCAAACTCTAGAATGTAAACACTGTTAAATATAGCATTATCAGCAATTCAAAGGTAGATAACTCTTGATCTATTTGTCCGATTTCAACCAAAATCAAACTCATCCGAACTCTTATGGTCATATACAATCTGGGCAAGTTTTAGAAAGATTAGATAAATACTGTGGCCTCTAGAGTGTAAACACCGTTAAATATGGCATTTTCAGCAATTCAAAGGTATATAACTCTTGACCTATTAATCCGATTACAACCATAATTGAACTCATCCGAAGTCTAATGGTAATATACAATCTGAGTAAGTTTGAGAAAGATTGGATAAAATTTGTGTCCTCTAGAGTGTAAACACTGTTAAATATGGCATTTTCAGCAATTCAAAGGTAGATAACTCTCGACCTATAAGTCTGATTTAAACCATAATCAAACTCATCTGAACTCTTATAGTCATATACAATCTGAGCAAGTTTGAGATAGATTGGATAAAAATTGCAAACTCTAGAATGTAAACACTGTTAAATATAGCATTATCAGCAATTCAAAGGTAGATAACTCTTGATTTATTTGTCCGATTTCAACCAAAATCAAACTCATCCGAACTCTTATGGTCATATACAATCTGGGCAAGTTTTAGAAAGATTAGATAAATACTGTGGCCTTTAGAGTGTAAACACCGTTAAATATGGCATTTTCAGCAATTCAAAGGTATATAACTCTTGATCTATTTATCCGATTTCAACCAAAATCAAACTCATCCGAACTCTTATGGTCATATACAAGCTGGACACGTTTTAGAAAGATTGGATAAATACTGTTGCCTCTACAGTGTAAACACTGTTAAATATGGCATTTTCAGCAGTTCAAAGGTAGATAACTCATGACCTATTTGTCCGATTCCAACCATAATCGCACTCATCCAAGCAAGTTTGAGAAAGATTGGATAAATATTGTGGACTCTAGAGTGTAAACACTAAAATTGTTGACGACGGACGAGGGACGACGGACATTCAAGGATTGCAAAAGCTCACCCTGAGCTAGCTCAGGTGAGCTAATAAAAAGCATAAAAATGTGTATTTATGGGGTAATGGGTTAAGTCAATTTACCTCAAATTTAAATATTGAGAAATAAAAGCAGATGACAATTGTTTAAAACAGAAGTTGTCAAGGCAGCGAAGGACTTAAGAACCAAATAGCACAGATTACCTCAAAACTGAAACCATGCAGCCTTGAAACTATTTCCACATTTCTATATATATCCCACAAGTTTTGAATCATGCCCCCATCACTTGACCACAGTAGTTAGTACAGCCCTCAATGCTTGAAAACTTCAAGCCTAATTATTTATTTCAGAAACACAGGACAGAGTAGCCAAACCATGAGCAATCTTGTTCACTTCATCAAAATCTGACACATGCCCCCCTGTGGCCAAACAAGTTCACCTAAGCCTTTCACTTATTTAACCCTTTAAACCCTAGTCCCCCATATAGGCATCCTTTTCAAACAATGTACATGTGAATAGTACATTTGTCCTGTGCAAACAGTGAAGGCCCAGATCAGAGGGCTCCAAAAGGAGCCCTCTGATCAGGGTCTTCCCTGTTTGTCATAATGCCAAACATTGACAAAACAACCCTTAAAAGTCAGAAATGGACTAGACTAAAACGGAAACGGGAATTGTCCATTTAAAGTTTCAAGGAGGAAAGAGTTAACCCTATACCCCATAGCCTGTTTCTGGAATCAAAGATAGGTGACCAATTAAAGCAGGTTGAAAGTAAAGCAGAATGCGCCTTAAGGCGCATTCTGCTTTACTTTCAGTCTGCTTTAAACTACCATCTGCTAGAAAATAGGAAACATTTCTCGTGATACATATTCATGACTGTATAAATTGGAACTGTTTACTTCTGCAGGCAAAAATAAATTAAAGGTGTAAAAAGGTGTATTTATGGGGTAATGGGTTAACCTTCTCTTGCTGAATATTCATATATAAAACTCTGCGCAATATGAACAACTATCATGTGAACTCTTACATTGACTTATTAAGTATGGACAAATTTCTCTATGAAAATTGCAGACTCCTGTTCATGTAGAAGAAATGGTTCTGTAAAGAAGACCATCAAATCAATAATATCATTAATTTTGTTGCATTATTGTTTGAAATGATGAGCTGAATTTGTTTGGTGTTTAAGCAAAATAAACGACAGAAAATGATCAGGTAAAATTGCTGATTATTTTCTGTCATTTATTTTGCTTAAAAGCCAAATCAAATCAGTTCATTTCTTATATTTTTGCTGTAATTTCTAATATTAAATAACTAAACCATTTTATTAGTATGCATGTATGTTTAATCCACATTAGAGGTTGTTAACACGAATAATGTGTACCCTGAAAGGAACAGCCATAACGGTGCTACTGAAGCAACGTAACAAAATGATTTAAGGAAAGCAGATCCATTATGCCCCGCCTTCTCTGCATATATATCCACAAGTCTCACCTTCTCGAGAAATAGCGTTTACACAAATTAAACTTATATTTTCAATGGATTTGAATGTTGCAAATGTAAATATAATGTAATTGGTCTCAGAAGCTCTGGTATGTATCCAAAGTAGTTGATTACTTAAAGCAAGATGAAAGTAAAGCACAATGAATCCTCATGTAAGTTGATTTACCTTGACCATTCTGCAGAGGAAAGGCTGAATGGGTCCTTAGGTGCTAAGCAGAAGAAAGGGTTAACAAAGCAGAATGCTCCTGTCAACTTTGAACATCTACTGGTCTAAACACTGAATACCAGAGGATAACGACTGATTTGATACTTTTCAAAGACCATCATTTTGAAGCTGACAATATTTTCAGTAACAGCTTTGAGCACTTACGGTACTAACTGTTGTCTGCTAAAGAAATTCAGCAAAGTTCCCATTCTTTAATATATTTGCATACCGCTCCATAAAAGTGGCACACAGTTTGGATCTAGATGAGATTTTCCACATTCCAACCATGATGTAATTAGCCATCTAAGGGTTAAATGATTTGAACTCTGAATACATGTCTGTCAACATGATTGTCATCTGCTTTAACTCTTTGCATGCTTGGTAATTTTTTCGTCTGCAACAATTTGTCGTCTGCTATAGTTCTAAAATTAGAATTTTCAAAATTTCTTTTAAATTCAGTGTCAGAGTTGCAAACATATTGGATCCTGATGAGACGCCGCATTATGCTGCGTCTCATCTGGATCCAATCTGTTTGCAGAGATAATCACTATGGCAGGTATATCCGCCGCTAGCGTGCAAAGAGTTAATAATGAAAATTTACTTTTTCTTCATTAAATTCAATAATTGTAATTAATGACAAACAGTTTGGATCCTGATCAGATTCCAAGTCACTCTGTATTGAATCTGGATCTAAACTGTTTACACAAGCTTAACACACTAAGTCTTATTTTCCAGTATTTTAACTCTTTGCATGCCAAATAATATCGTCATCTGCAACAACAATTGCCATCTGCTACTGTTCTTCAAATCTATATTTTCAAAATTGGATCAGAGTGGCAAACAGTTTGGATCCAGATGAGATGCCGCGTAACGTGGCATCGCATCAGGATCCAAACTGTTTGCAAAAGTAATCACAATTTCACCCCTAACATGTAAATAGGTTCAAAAGGTGGTCAATTAAAGAAACATTTAGTACATAAATGAATCACCGTCCTACATGTCCTTATAGAAAACCTCTTCTCCAAACATTCCTGCATCCCTACCTGTCAAACCCTCAACATCTCAATTACTTTACAGGCCGATAAAATACACACAAACTCCTGTTGAATGATCATTAAATAGTAGAATCTACAGACTTAACCCATTACCCCATAACCTGTTTCTAGTTTTGAAGATACATGACCACTTAAAGCAGGTTGAAAGTAAAGCAGAATGCGCCTTAGGGCGCATTCTGCTTTACTTTCAGCCTGCTTTAAGCTACCATCTACTAGAAAATAGAAAACATTTCTTATGATGATAAATATTCATAATTGTATAAATTGGAAATATTTTCTTAAGTGCAGGAATAAATTAGAGGCCTAAAAAGGCATATTTATGGGGTAATGGGCTAAATACTTTTAGACAGGTTACAGTTTAACTCTTTCCTCCCTAAAACTTTGAATGGACATTTCCAGTTTCCATTTTAGTTTAGTCCAATTCTGACTTTCAAGGGCTGTTTTTGTCAATGTTTGGCAGCATGACAAACAGTAAAGACCCTGATCAGAGGGCTCCTTTCGGAGCCCTCTGATCTGGGTCTTCACTGTCTGCATAGGACAAGTGTACTATTCACATGTTCACTTTTTGCAAAGGACGCCTATATGCGGGACTAGGGTTCAAAGGGTTAATGCAGAACAGAAGCAATACAGAAAGCTACGGAAGAGGCTTTCTGCATTACATTTGATCTGTATTTAGCTGTTGACTATCTTCAGAGCTTTATGTATTTTTTAATGAATTGCTGGTGATCATTACAGGGCTCTCGATAAGGGGAGTATTTCAAAATCTAAAAAATCATTATTTATGTATTAAACCCTATGGTGTCACTACTCATTAGAATCATCTCTTTGAGACAATTCTAATGAGTAGTAACACCATAGGATTTGGTGCTGACATGAGTGAGAGAATGTTGGATTTGTTGAGTTTTCTTCCTCTTATCTGGAGCCTGTATAAGTGTTTAGCTGTAGCCTGTAGGTGCATGTGTTGGTCCACATGGCAATAAAGGGTGGGGTAGATTATACATTAAGATCGGTGGTGGTCAGTTAAATGGTGATAATGTATATATAAGTGTTGTTAATGTATTGGTAATGTAATTTAACCATCAGTCCCTAAGCCATATACATCAACACAACTGGAAATAGTTGGGATACTTTAGACAAGTATTTTGTCTTGAACAAGATTTTAATTTGATTTTTTTTTATTTTACATCGTTTTCAACAGTATTTCAGTTATATCGCAACTCATACATCAACACAACTGGAAATAGTTGAGATATTTTAGACAAGTATTTTGTTTTGAATAAGAATAGAAGTCATAAGGCCAAACATTGACAAAAAGAACCCTCAAAAGTCAGAAATGGTTTAGACTTAAATGGAAACTGGAATTGTCAATTTAAAGTTTCAGGGAGGACAGAGTTAAATTCTGCTTTACTTTCAACCTGCTTCAGCCACCATCTGCTATCATGTTATATTAACTCTTTCCTCCCTAAAACTTTAAATGGACAATTCCAGTTTCCATTTTAGTCTAGTCCATTTCTGACTTTTAAGGGTTGTTTTTGTCAATGTTTGGTATTGTGTCAAACAGGGAAGACCCTGATCAGAGGGCTCCTTTCGGAGCCCTCTGATCTGGGTCTTCACTGTTTGCATAGGACATGTGTACTATTCACATGTACACTGTTTGAATAGGACGCCTATATGCGGGACTAGGGTTCAAAGAGTTAAACGTCTCTTATGGTACATATTCAAGACCGTATAAAATGGAATTATTTTATTCAGTGGAGAAGTAAATTAAAGGTGTATAATGTGTATCTATGGAGAACAAGGTTAAGACAGATCATTGCTTAATGCAGGGTTAAGACAGATCATTGCTTAATGCAGGCCAAAAGTAAAGCAGAAAGCTTCTATAGGAGATTTCTGCTTTACTTTCATTTTACATTAAGCTTTGACATGTATTAAAAAACTGCTATTTCACAATCTTTTGACCAGCTAAATATACACAATATTTGACTGTATCATTTTTTTATGTTCATACAAGAGAAATATGACATTGTTATATTGTTTGTCAATATTTGAACAATTTTATATACAAAATAAATGTTGATGTAGCTCATTTATAGCTAGATAGTTAACCCTTAGATTACCCAATAGCCCTGTTATAGTTTTGAGGAAAAGTAGAATGTGCCTTAAGGTGCATTCTGCCATACTTTCAAACCTGCTTTAAGCTACAATCTGATAGGATTTAGAAAATATGTCTTATGGCACATGTTCATGATAATTGAGTGTATAAACTGAAACAATTTTCTTCATTAGAGGAATAAAATGAATGCACTAAAAGGTGCTTCTATGGGGGGAATTGTTAAGCAGTAAATTTTTACAGATTGTGACATATTTTACTGAGTGGATGCTGTGCACAAGTTTTATTGTAGATGCATTAAACTTCAATCTGCACATTTTGGAGAAACAAATGATGTTCAAACAGGCGAATTGAAAACATAGATTAGGATCTTCTTTTCAAACAACAGAGTGCTTGAACAAACATATACTGGTAAATAAGAACATTTGCCCCCAAGTTTGAACCTTGCAAAGCAGGGCCCAAGATAAGGGGAGTACAGTATAAACTCGGAAAACCGGAGTCCCAGAAATCCGGAATCCTCGGAAAACCGAACTTTCTGTCCGGTCCCGATTTATTTCCTTCTTATTTTAACCAAAAGTAAGTCTCAGAAAACCGGAACCTCAGAATTCCGAAAACCGAACGATTTTCTCGGCCCAAAAAGTTCAGATACACACAAAATTACCTCGGAAAACCGAACATCCACTGTATTTATTACCTCGCATCTCAAATTTCACCATTGCGATTATGGAAAAATTATTCAACCGAGTCGACCCTCAAACACATCTGGGACACTTAGCGTATTATTGTGAACGGGATTTATTCCAAATTTCGCGCTTTGCGTTATGGATTTATCTCCGCATCACAGTTCCTAATTTTTCACAACTTCACGTACCAAACGGACAGTGTCTTGAAACGACGAGCTGGAAGTCAGAAAGGAGAGCACCAATTTAGTCTAATCCTTTATTCTACCTTAGCACAGAATCCAATATATCAATATTTCATCATTCATTCAATCAAATAGTTGTTTAAAGTTTGGAAATGGGGTTATCCTCTATTTCTATATCTTAGATTATGAAGTAGGATTGTGAGTGAATAAAAGCATTCTTTAACAGTTGTAATGCGTATCGCTAGCTCTTCGCTGAGATTAAGAAATAGAGATGTGATCTATTTCTGAATAGAAGTTAGAACTAGTGATCTTAAAGACTGTACTGTGTATCTGAATTTTAAACGTAATGTAAGCTTTTGAGAAATAAGCTAAGCAATGGTTGAACTATTGTATTTTTATACGCCAATTGTTATTGTTACTTTTTGTAACTGATTTAAAATGTTGAATTAGTTACTATTGCTTTACACGTTATGGGACATGTGTGTGACACTTGTTCCCTCACTGATGTGAAGAAACAGTAGAGGTACATGTAACTTTAATTAAGATAGAAAGAATATGTAGTAACTTAAGATAGAAAGAATATGTAATCTTAAGGTAGCTCTTATCTCACAAAATTGATAGTATAAAGAAGAACTTTCTTTGATAACTTGAGATAAATAAAGTGCTCAAGATTTAACTACTTCTATATCTAATTGAGATTTATCTGTAACTAATTGACTGATGTAACATGTATCAAGAATCACATTTTATTAAATGCAAAGCTGGCTTGGTATCTCTTACACTGCAAGCGAGAATTCCCCAATTCTCTACTAATGCCTTATATTGAAACTATGGAGATAGTTCAATATAAAGCGTTATTTAACATATTAAGGCACTGCTACTTATTTAAGTTCTTATTCAAAAGATTCAGGCAGTTATTCTTGATGCATAAATATACATGTACATATTTGAAATAATTGTGATTAAATGATTGATTGATGATTGGATGACTATTTGATTGAATGAATGATGAAATATTGATATATTGGATTCTGTGCTAAGGTAGAATAAAGGATTAGACTAAATTGGTGCTCTCCTTTCTGACTTCCAGCTTGTCGTTTCAAGACACTGTCCGTTTGGTACGTGAAGTTGTGAAAAATTAGGAACTGTGATGCGGAGATAAATCCATAACGCAAAGCGCGAAATTTGGAATAAATCCCGTTCACAATAATTGGTGGAGTAGAAGATCCTATGATGCCAGCACAACGGAATACGTCCTGCGGAACCGTCAACAAACGACAGCTGTGGAGGAGGACAGAGGAGCATCCAGACGGTCCAAATCTTGTAAATACCCCTTACAGGACAGTTGCAGTTCATAAACAACAAGAGCCTGTGACTACTGAAAAAACTGTGGCAGACTCTGACAAGCAGGGAAATATGCCTTCACCTAAAGCAATCAGGTTCTTTAGGACATTTATCAGTGCTAATAGGAGATTGTGCTATGTTGAACTTGACGGCACCTGTAGAATGTGGTTGTATGAAACAGATGTAGACAAAGATCTAGTTCATGAATACTGGCGAACCCATACAAGAACTGGGAAATGGCGAGAGAAACCCAAAACATTTAAGTTCTTCAAACCAAAGACTGAGAACTCTAATTAATGTGATAGTATGCACTTCTTAAAATGATAACTTGTTTAAACTGCATGTGGCCCGCAGTTATTAGGCAACGTATTCCAAATTCTAAATTATTTTTTCCAGCATGAGGAAAGAAATGTGTCTGATCAACACTTAAATTTCTTATTCTCACTGTTGGTATTTTTTGTGTTTTTCAAACAAGAAATCATTTAGTGCAGCATTATTTAATTTGTGTTTCGCAATGACTAGTTTCTGTAATTTCAGTTATTTCTGAAGGGTTGTAAGGTCCATGATGCTCTGTCTAGAATATTGATGTTACATTATGTTCGTACTAACCATTATAATCTGCGCAAAGTGTAACATCAAATCTCAGAGATTGTTGCAAGTTTGCGCAGATTGTGTTGCTTATGCAGTTCTTCATTCTAGTCAATCTAAGAAAAGCATTATTTGTCCTGAATGTAAGATTGCCACAGGTGGCATTTTTCAAAAGATAATTTGGAAGCTGCTGATAGTTGGTGAATTTAAACAATTGCCTTTGTGCTCATGACATTTCATAGGTAAATAGTTTCACTTTAATTTGAGATTGACAGCAAAACCAAGAATTCATTATAAAGCAAGAATTTTTTTCTTCTTCTCTTTATCAGATATTTACCTCATTACTGTAGCTGAGCAAAATGACCAAATGAATATATGTGCTTATATGAACATTTAATAATGCAAATGTATAGACCAATATTAGAACTATACTTTTATGCCAACTTGGAACTATAATCATACGTTGAAAACAGTTTGCAAAGCATAACACTGATGTGATTTGCAAAGCAAATACATCAAAATTACTTGGCAAAGTCAAGTTATAACACGCAAATGAGTAATATATACAAAGTATATGATAAACTTTCTTGTTGCAAAGTGACAAGACTATACTCTGATTATGTTAGTTCTGTACTGAGCGTATTAGTATGTAAATATTCTGTGTCAAGTATTTTGCTAGTAGCTTCCCTAGAATGATTCACATTTTTCTGCTTTTGGGGTCAAAAGCAAAAGAATGAGGGAGGAATTATTATGATTCATATTTTTGCATATTTCATAATTAATAATTGTATTCAAAATATGAATAATTGTCATAACACTTGTAAATTTGGTATCAAAATATTGATCTTGATGAGAGGAATTTGATTTTATAATGTTTATTTTGAAATTTTAAGATATAATTCATAAGTTTAAGAAAATCTTATTTTAAACATTTTACTCTCTTATTCTTATGAATTAGCATAATAATTCTTGAAGTATGACACAGATGTTAGCTAAGCAGTGCCACTTTATGACAGCTCATAGATAAGCACCTTAACAGGATATGCAGGCTGATGCCAGACCCACTTACTGGGTCTGCATCCTGTAAATTAAAAGGAAGTGTCCACTATCAAGACTGTGACAGGAAAATAACCTGGTGTGTCACAACATCTGGACTTTAATCTGGAAGTGGAGAGAGCACAATATAAACCCAGTCTAATCTCTACCTCAGCATTCTGTGCTAAGGTAGAATAAAGGTTTAGACTAAATTGGTGCTCTCCTTTCTGACTTCCAGGTAAGTTGTATTTTCATACCATTTACATGTTGTATTTTTAACCATTGTTTGCTGAAACTTTGCATCTTAATGCTTAATGTTTAATTTCAAAATAAACATTATAAAATCAAATTCCTCTCATCAAGATCAATATTTTGATACCAAATTTACAAGTGTTATGACAATTATTCATATTTTGAATATAATTATTAATTATGAAATATGCAAAAATATGAATCATAATAATGTGTTAAGATTGCGTAATGGGTGGGGTGTTTATTGGAGATGACACATGTATTTCACGCTTGTGACACTTGATTGCTTATTTAAATAAGGCTCCGATCTGACAGTGCTACAGCAACAAAAATGCGTTCCATTGTTCATAGTTTGTTTCGAAGTACGTCGGTACACTTTACTGTTTAGAATTCTAATTTATAAAAGATCAGTAAGGCATTCTGAAGACAGAAAGAAAGGAAATTATTCAGTTATATTTCATAATTACATGGAGTAAATAGATGTACATGTATTTACTCCGTGATAATTATTGTTTGCAATTGCGTACTGAATGAGTGTGTTGTAGAAGCAAAGTCTTACTGTATAAAGAACCGCTCAATTAGTTCATCCAATAAATATACTATGCAAAACGAAAACACCGGCACTCGATTTACACAGCAAAATTTCCTTTAGCGACATATTCGCAAATTCGGAAACGTTCTTGATTATACTGAATCTACGAACTTCCGTAGAATAATGTGCTGCTCGAAATGCTAATAAAATAAGCCCATCAAAAGTTTAAACAATGGCGGTTGTTTCGTTTTATAATGGTTGCGACAATCTAAAAATTGAAGTGTTTATTCAAACCACAGATGCTTCTAACCTATGGGAATACATTTATATCCTGTGATTTAACCCTAAAAATTCAGAGTATACACGAGTGCACATTATACACGGCAAAAAAAGGTAAATAATTATTGAGCTATTGTTAAAAATGCTCTGTCGTATTGAAAGTTTATTTTCATTCTTGATCATTCTATCAAACAGTTTTGATCTAGATGAGAATTCACTGTTACGTTCATGTTATTGAGTTATAGGTCTGGTCTGTGAAGATGTCTCAGGCTGAATTCACTGATTCATGAAAAACTCAGAAAACCGAACACCTCAGAAAACCGAACTTTTTACCTGGTCCGGAGGGTGTTCGGTTTTCCGAGGTTTTACTGTATTTCAAATACTTAAATCTCCATCAAACCTAATGGTGTGACCCCCCATTAGAATCATCTTTAAAAGACGACTCTAATGAGTGGTTACAACATAGGCTTTAGAGGACATAATTATTAAGAGAAACTGTTTTGGAAATGTTTAGTTTACATGGAAAACGTACACCGAAGGCCATAGCAAATGCCAACTGTGTCACCTAACAATTACTCTTCACATTAGATAACCCATTGCCCCATAAATACGCCTTTATACGCCTCTAAATTATTTCTCCAATTAAGAAAAGAGTTTGAATTTATACAATCATGGATATGTATTATACAAAATAGTTTCTAAGAAAAAATTATTCTTCAGGGTGACCATAACTTTGAGAATAAAATTCCTTAGATTTCAATTTTTATTAATTCGAAGCGCGCGATTCTGAATAATTGACAATTTTCACGACTCGCGCGCTTTGATTTACTATTTACTCCATATTTATGGCTTTTTACACATTTAATTCACTCTTCCACTGAGGTAAATAGTTCCATTTTATGCATTCATCAATACATAATTATGTAAACAACAAACTAACTATGGAGTAATGGGTTAAATATAATGTAGAACATCTATGATTTACCCTTTACTCCATACATGTGCCTTTTGAAACATTTAATTTACTCTTCCAATGAGAAATATAGGTCCATTTTATGCATTCATGAATACATATATAAACAACTAGAAACAGGCTAGGGAGTAATGGGTTAAATATATATATGAAATATAACACTAATGCACATTTTAGAGGTTTGTGTAATTTATTGCACAATAACCTTTTCATTAAGATACACACTCACAGCCAGACTCACATAATTAAAAATAGTTCTAACATATTTTCACAGATAAGTATTGCCTCTAGGTATTCATGATAAAACTGGGTATTTATACATTTGTAGTTAAAAAATAAGGAAAATCATTATTAAAGATTAATACAAAGACAGCAATTTTATATACAGAATAACATTGAAGCTATCATGCCTTTCATAGACTAAATGCATAACAAATACATGTATTGTCAAAATAATTTATGTTTCATTGCAAAAAACAGGGCTCTTGATAACAGGGAGTAAACTAATTTCAGCATCAAACCCTATGGTATTACTACTCATTGCAGCTACGGTGTTACAACTTCTTCTGTTTTTCTTCTTCCTCTTCTCCTTCCTCACAGCACCACGATCTTTCCTCAGTCTAATGAAACATGATGCAAATGCACCAATTCGTGCTCGATAAGCATTTAAATCTACCATCTTATTACGCGATCTATCATTGTCTAATACAGTATTTTTCTTTTGTTTGCGTTTATATCTGTCATTGTTTTGTAATTTCCGCGTCTTGATGTAATCGGCCCGTTGATTGGCTCAATTAATCCAATCCAACCAATCTAGCTTATCGGCTTATCTAAAGCGATCACGTAAGCCTATTCGGAGTACCTTGTTGTTGCAGACAAAGGAAAACTATAAGACCGAGTTGTAGCGATTGAAATATACGGTGTCTGAGTAAATTTACTACCTGATTTTTTTTTTGTACGGAAATCTTTGCCAAAAATCCGCAGATTTGAAAATTATTCCGTAGATCCGCAGAAGTTGTCAAAAATCCGCAGATTCTGGAAAAATCCGCAGATATGGTCAGCCTGATTCTTGCAGACGGTAGCTTAAAGCAGGCTGAAAACCTGCTTTAAGTGGTCACCTATTTTCAAATCTAAAAGCAGGCTATGGGATAATGGGTTAAATAAATGTCTCTCTTTAAAACTTAGCTGCCTTAAATACCCGCTGAGACTTTAACCCAATACTACATAAATATGTGGGTTTGTGTTTTTTTTTTACATCTTTAGTTTATTCCTACACTGAAGACAATAGTTCCAATTTATACAGTCATGAATACATGCACCATAAAATATATATACTATATCCATGCAAGCAGCTTCAAGCAGGCACATTCTTCTTTTCTTTACTTTCAACCTGCTTTAAGTGGTCACCTTGTTCTCAAAGCTATAATCAGGCTATGGCGTAAAGGGTAAAAAAGACTAAAACAAAACAAGCTAATATATACAAACCCCTGTAACTTTAGAAAACAGCCTTCGCAACATGTCTGACTGGTGTCTCTCTCTTTACAATCCTTCAAAGTTTGTGAAATTTAACTTGAAACCCGAGCTTTCCCACCTAATCTAGCATCACCACATGCAATCACACATTAATCCACTATCCTATGGTCCAGCAGCATGGCTGGATGTTGGCTCAATGATAACTAAGACAAAAGATGTCCCCAATAAACATTATTGTAGTTTGACCCAGTGTAATTAAGTTACATGAGCCTGTCATAAACTACAATATAATTGTGTTTCATTAGAGAAATCCTGGTCAAGGATTTAACCCTTTACCCCATATCCTGTTTCTAGTTTTGAAGACAGTGTCCACTTAAAGAAGGTTGAAAGTACAGTAGAATGTGCCTTAAGGAACATTCTGCTTTACTTTCAACCTGCTTTAAGCTACCATCTACTAGAATATAGAAACTATTTCTCTTGGTACATATTTATGACTATAAATTGGAACTACTTTTTTCAGTGGAGGAATAAATCAATGGCGTAAAAAGGCATATTTATGGGGTAACGGGTTAAGGGCTTGATATTTGCTACTAGGACAAACTGCACAGACAAACCTGTGTTGGTATAACACTCAATGAACAATGATAGATATCCTAGTAAATGGTGGCTACTAATTGCAGAACAAAAATAATGCAGAAAGCTTCTGTTGTTCTCTTAATTGTTCTACAATTAGCTATAAATCAATTGTTTTATAAATTACTTATTATTCTTTTTCTGGTTGGCCATTGTTAACAGGATTTCACTGTACATGTTTATGTATCTTAATGTTGTCCCTGTATCTATTTCTGACATCTTAAGAGCAGGTTACGATAAATAATTTTTACACACCATTAGCCTAATATTTGAAACCAAATACATTAAATTTTACAAAGATTAATGCAAACAAAAACACCTATTTTTTTTAAAGTTCAATGTTTTCTGTTTAACATGATTTTTTCCCCACTTACACTCTACTCTTGCCATAATACCATAAAGAGGGCATACTCTTGCCATAATACCATAAAGAGGGCATTAAACTGCATCTCAATGAAATACAAATTTCTAGTTTTGAAGATAGGTGACCACTTAAAACATGTTGAAAGTAGAGCAAAATGCTCCTTAAGGTGCATTCTGCTTTACTCCAAGGTTGCTTTAAGCTGTAATATACAAGGAAATAGAATGTTCTTTTGGTGCATATCCATGCCTGTATAAATGGAACTATTTTATTCATTGAAGAATAAATAAAAGGCATCAAAAAGCGTATTTATGGTGTCATGAATTAGCACAAGTTAACAATTTACAAGTATACCATGCAGAGCACCAGATAAGAGGAGTATTTCAAAAACTTAAATCTTTATTTCTGCATTGAACCCTATGGTGTCACTACTCATTAGAATCGTCTCGGAGAGACAATTCTAATGAGTAGTAACACCATAGGATTCGGTGTTGAAATGAGTGAGAAAATGTTGGATTTGTACAGTTTACTCCCTTTTATCTGGAGCTCTGGTTTACAAGTAAACTCAGTAAAACAAGATGTGAAGGACAAAAATACAGATATACAAAACTGTACCTTTCAGGTTATCTCCCCTGACGTCATTTACAAAACATGTGAACATGCAAAGGACAACACATACTGCATGCATTTAACTGTTCCTGTTACAAAAATAGAAAGTCAAGCATTAACAGCATGCAACAGTTTTTATTTGTTAATTTGTATTTATCTTAACCCTTATTGTGCTGGTCTGAGAATATACATCCTATGAAAACCATGTAGACCCAGATCAGAGGACTCCTGAAGGAGCCCTCTGATCAGGGTCTACACAGTTTGCCATCGTTTTAAATAATTGTGTAATAAACTGCTTGAGAGTCAATATGAATTGGACACTTATCAGGAAATGAAAGAGTCTATTTGAAACTCAAAATTGTAAGGGTTAACCCTTTGAACCCTAACCCCGCATATTGGTGACCTTTGCAAACAGTGTACTTGTGAATAGTACAAGTGTCCTATGCAAACAGTGAAGACCCTGATCAGAGGGCTCCTTTAGGAGCCCTCTGATCAGGGTGTTCACTGTTTGTCATAATGCCAAACATTGACAAAAACAACCCTTAAAAGTCAGAAATGGACTAGACTTAAATGTAAACTGGAATTGCCCGTTTCAGGGAGGAAAGAGTTAAACTGTTTGCATGCTAGAGGGGTAAACATGATTATCACTGCAAATAGTTTGGATCCAGATGAGACCCTGTATTATGCAGAATCTCATCAGGATTCAAACTATTTGACACTCTTATCTTGTTTCAAAAAGATATTTTGAAAATTCTACTTTTAGAGCAATAATTGTTGCAGACATAGATAAAATACCCAGCATGCAAAGAGTTAAGGATCTAGCATTGCGTTACCCTTATGCTTAAAGAGGTAACATATTTTGGTATTTTCAGTAAAACTATTGGGTGGTATTTTTATATTTTCTTTGGGGGGGGGGGATGGGAGTTGTTGTTTTTAACTAGAATGGCTATCACTAAAGGTGATAAATACCCCCACTATACAGCACTCTGTCACACTCTGCAGACGTTTTCAATAAAGTCAAAGGTGTAAGCCAAGGTCAAAAATGACTTAAAAATGGTATATGACACTCTGCAATCCCAACTTATAACAATGACAACACACCAGGTTTGATAATCATGGATGATAGGGTAAAAGAGATATGCTCTGGACAATTTTTTTTTTCATAACCAAGGTTAGAGGTCAATATCAAGGCCAAAGGTCAAGGTCACAGAGATTTGAAATTTGTGTCTTGCACATCTATTACTCCTGAGTAACATTTATGCCAAGTGTCAAGTGAATCAGGTTGAAAGTGAAGGAGGAGTTCAAAGTACAAGATTTTGCCTGCCAATTTCAAGACCAATTTCAAGGCCAAAGGTCAATGTCAAGGTCACAGAGACCTGAAATTTGTGTCTTGCACATCTACTACTCCTGAGTAACATTTATGCCAAGTATCAAATGAATCAAGTTGAAACTGAAGGAGGAGTTGAAAGTACAAGATTTTGGAGACCAATTTCAAGGCCAAAGGTCAAGGTCACAGATACCTAAAATTTGTGTCTTGCACATCTACTACACCTGAGTAACATTATGCCAAGTATCAAATGAATCCGGTTGAAACTGAAGGAGGATTTGAAAGGACAAGATTTTGTAGACAGACCGACCAACCGACCGACAGGCTGATTCCAGTATACACCCCTCAAACTCTGTTTGTGGGGGTATAATTAAGCACATCAATACAGATGAAGAAGCCTTGTTGTAAAAGTCAAACAGTTTGGATTAAGATCCAAATTTGAGATCACTGATCTAGAGCAATAAGAAGGCATTTTCAGCATCTTTTCAGATGGTAGCTGAAAGTTGGTTAACAGTCAAGCAGAATGCTGTGTTAGGAGCATTTTGCTTCACTAACAACTTGCTTTACGTTATCCTATGTCTTCAAAACAAGAAACAGGCTATGGGGTAATGAAGTAACTACTTGCATGCAACTTTTTATAATTGCTGATAACTTTTGCAAACAGTTTGGTTCAAGATCAGGACCAATAAATGTGCAGCCTGATCTAGATCTAAACTATCGGACACTCTGGCCTGATTTCAGCAAAACTGAGTTTGAATATAAAACATTTACTAAGACAGTAAAGCTTATAAAAATCACATGAAAATTACTTATCCGAACATAGAGTATAAATACTATTTTTTCAAAAGTTATTAAATAAAACCTCTCTATTAGAACCACTAAATTGTGTTACTAATTAGGTGTTAAAGCGGATGACTGCTTGAAGCAAGGTGCCGGTAAAACAGAAATTTCTGTTTTACATTCACCTTGCTTTTATCAACTGCTTTTATGCAACCAAGCAATATTCTATTCAGTGGTCGTTATAGAGAGGTTTTACTGTATAGCTTCTCTATTCTCATACACTAGACCTACCTTATTGTCACACTCCTGAGTTTCCAGGACCAAGAACTCTAGATTTTCCACCTGTTCTTTGGCCTCTTCATACTGCTGAGTTGTCTCCTCTAGTTCTGCTTGTAGCTCATTGAGCTGAAGTAAATAATTTACTCATACTGAAATTATTAAATCAGAGATTTATACCTAAATTTAGCAAACTGTCATATTCAACTCATTAATTTCTTGTCTACCAAAATCTAAACCTTTTAAAGTACAGGTAAATGGTACTTCGATCAAAATGAAACATTTAGTATAAATCTGTATTAAACATGTTTCTGGCTGGTTCTTAATTATTTCTCCCATGACCTGTTTCTAGTTTTGATGACAAGTGACCACTTACAGCAGGGTCTTCCCCAGAAAAATTGGAAGGCGCTGGGGCAGGGGGAGGGTGCGGGAGGGGGTGTTACCCCCTTCCGTATGTCGAATTTTTTTGAAGTTTTAATGTATAAATGGTGTTCCCTGAGCCACTTTAAGCATTATTTCAATGGTGTCCTAAAGATAAACAGCATACTAAAACCTTTGTTTTTATTAATCAATTTAAATTAGTTTATGACAAGAACTTGCTAGAATCTATATCATAACGGTAGATACAAGGAGTTCAGAATTACTGATATGTTATTTTGTTTACAAAAAACTATACATCTTAATTCTTATAGATGAAAGGGTTTGACATAAAAATATAGAAAGACACATTACCTTCATTGGTTTACTTGCTTTCTGATGATATAATCTATAAATGAGCATTAGATAATAATTTGAAGCAAAAAATATTATTTTTAAAAAATATGTGTGTTTGCTTTATATGTTGCCAACTTGCCACGTAATTATCTTAGCATTATGATTTTATGATAATTTGAAGAAGAAAATTGCAAACATTTGCAGTACTAGATCAGAGGGCTTTTATAAATAAGAGTTCTCAGATCTGGGTCTTCACTGTTTTCCTAAATGTAGATACTTTTTGAAGTTTTTGTACAGTAATCCTGAATGTCATTTGTATTTCCTGTTTTTTTTTTTTACTTTATATCTTCATTTCTATCTGCTAGATTAAGTTCTAGATCTATCACAATTTAGAATTCAGATCCTAAATCTGATTTCTTACTTTACTATTTTCTCTCTTTCACTTTTTCTTGACCAATCCAAACCCGTTGGGTAATAGTCAATAGTGACTGCACCAACGTATGATGTAGATGTAGAAAAAACTGTGCTTTGCTTAATCACGGATGTACAACATGACTAAAATGCTTAAATAAACCACCTTTTATCATAAAATCGGATCATCTATGTTATTTCTAATGCTATGTTTTCTATCTTATTGGTTGGGGATACTCTCTCAGACTTTGAACCCACCCAGCTAGGGTACATAACTTTAAGTGGAATATTATTTCTGTTGAAAAATGCTATCGTTAATTCGCGAAAACCGATGACAAAATGTACGTGCACGATTGAAGGAAAACAGATGACAAGCTAACACAATCATTCACGCTAACTTTGAAGTTACCAACACAGCGATATTTCGGGAAAATATATAACTATCCTATTTCAAACAAATAGATCTACGTGATAATTCAATAAGTACTGTAGGCTTGATCGATTTTGGTTACATTTGATTTCATAAGGCACAGAAACCATTTGTCTCGATTGTGGTCACTACAAACTGCTATGAGCTAAAAATATACCAACCCAGCGATATTTTGTGGGGAGGGGGGACCAATCCTAGAACATTTCAATGAAATAAAATAGCTCTAAAATCTAGATTTAATCGATTTTGATTTGAACTTAAATAGGGCATACATGTACTTGTATCTTGTTTTCATTTTGCATTGAAATTTGTGGGCGGGGCGTTAATGCTCGCAAGTTGACTACGGAAATTCACGAACGTTGTTTGATATTGATTGTAACTAAACCGCCGAATTCCGAGACTCTCCGAGCATAAATTATGAAGACGAAAAGTCGCGAGTATGTGTCTGCACGAATGAATAACGACGGTCGTAATTCGTGGTGTCTGCGAATCGAAATAGTGCATTATAGGTTCTCCATAACGATGATAGCTTGCTTGCTTTATTCGTTTTAACGTCTCATCCGAGTTATCGTTCTCTGTTAAGACTAAACTAATGCGGGGGAGCGTTGGTTTTTTTTTTTAAAAAAAGTCTACGGCACCCGCGGTCACCCATCCAAGTATTAACCGGGCTCGACGTTGCTTAACTTCCGCGGTCACCCATCCAAGTATTAACCGGGTCAGAGACAGTGTGCTCGACGTTGCTTAACTTCGGTGATAGGACGAGAACCGGTGTTTTCAACGTGATATGGCCGTAGACAAAACAATGATATGCGAGATATTGAGATTATATATATTATGTTTAAATCATGCACAGTAAAACAATAAGCATGATTTTCTCATCGTGTGAAGTTGAAAGGTTGACAGCTATTTTTAGAACGGTCACGTGAGAGTCACACGTGACACCATTGCAAAGGGGTTATAACTGCCTCGGGCGGAACGCGATCAGAGGTGTGCAATATTGTCTCCTGCTGAGAGGCCCCATCTACCCCACGCTTTAATTAACATACTGATAAGAATAGTTTTACGACCTTTTAGCAAGTTTGATAATAGCACTGTTTCGCAAGTGGGGCTTTTTAAGGCGCTGGGGTCTCGGATTTTAAGCGCTGGCGAGAATTTAAGGCGCTGGGGCAATTGAGGTTCAGAAATTAAGGCGCTGGGGTACCCCAGCGCTTAAATGGCCTGGGGAAAACCCTGTACAGCAGGTTAGAAGTAAAGCAGAATGCGCCTTAAAGAGGCTCGCAACCGGATTTAGCATTGAAAATGGTGATTTGTAAATATATGTCGAATGATTATATAAATGGGTAAGATTTAGTTTAGGATAATAAATTCTGTTAAAAAAATGCATTTCCAAAAAAAGAAAAATAAGAAGCTCTGGTGGGATTCGAACCCGTGACCCTCCATTGTGGAGACAAACAAGAAAAATGAGGACACGCCTTTACCGCCTCGACCACGGACGCTCTCTATATATATGGTAGCCAATTAACGTAATTCACTGGTAGCGATTAATACTACATTATTCGGCTCCGGTTTATGTCAGAGCCCGTGTAGAGAAGCAACAACAACAACAAAACCGTCAGCTGACGCTATTGAAAAACGATGGAATATATCTAAAAAAACTAAGATTCGGTGACGATTCTTGAGACTTTTTTTGGACTGATCATATTTTTTTAATGTCAGAAGCCAAATAATGCCACAAATTTGCTTTTATTTGAGTATTTTATTTTATTTTGACAAGTAAACCATCCGGTTGCGAGTCCCTTTAAGGTACCATTCTGCTTAACTTTCAACCTGCTTTAAGCTGTCCTCTACTATGATATAGAAAATATTTCTTATATTGCATATTCATGATTGAAAAAATTGAAACTATTTTCTTCAGTGGAGGAATAAATTAAATGTGTAGAAAGGCACATCAATGAAGTATAAGGATTTTTGTATGTGACTGTTTCTATTACCTTTTGTTCCAGTGTTCTGTTGGTTGCTGTGAGTTTGTGAATATCTGTAACAAGTTCGTCTTTCTCCAGTACCCAGCTTTGGTCCCAATCCTAAAAGATACAAAATATAGTCATGTATTAATCAACAACGAAATGAGAACCAGCTACTTGTCACAGTCCAAATTGACTGGGACTTGCAAACATTCTGGATCCAGATCTTGTGTTGAGTAACTCAGCGTCTGAGCTAAACTAGTTCTAAACTGTCCGGCACTTATATTTCAGTTTCTTAATTTAAAGAATACCATCTACAAATAAAGATTTCACAAAATATGCATTACAACTATGAAACACACAATATTGTAGCAGATGAATGGGTGAAGAACAAGAGATGCTCAAAGGAAAATGCAATCTTCATTTATTAGCATTAACTGAAACTGGAAAATAATATATTTCACCCATTATACCATAGCCAGTTTCTAGTTTTGAAGATAGGTGATCAGTTAAAGCAGGTTGAAAGTAAAGCAGAATGGCCTTTCAGCCTGCTTTAAGCTTCCATCTGCTAGGATATAGAAAGTATTTCTAATTATTATTATTATACCCAAATTATATAGCGCTCTTTTCACACAGGAGTTGTGCGTTCAAAAGCACTTCACATGTAATTATATAAATGTACCTACAAAGCAAGAAAGACAAATAAATACATTCACAATAAAAATGATACAATATTGAGATGCATGGAAACATGGAAATTCTTTCAATATTATTACCAAGATTATAAAATTGTTATAGTAAGTTTGTAAAATCATTTATAAAATGAGTCAAATAATTAAAAGATCAATGGCATTATTAAAAACAGAGTGGTTTTTTGTTTGTTTGTTTGTTTCAGTGTAGAGCCGGAGAGTAGTTCACAAATCGTAAAACGAATGTTTAAAACAATACTCTCCATGTTGTTTGGTTGAATTTGTTTGTTTGTTTCAATGTAGGGCCGGAGAGCAGTTCACAAGTCGTAAAACGAATGTTTAAAACAATACTCTCCGTGTTGTTTGGTTGACTAATGGTACATATTCATGACTATATAAATTCGAACTAACTTCTTCAGTGGAGAAATATATTAAAGGCGTAAGAAGGTGTTTTATGGGGTAATGGGTTAGCCCATTACTCCATATTCTGTTTCTAGTTTTGAAGAAGGGTGAGCACTTAAATCATGCTGAAAATAAAGCAGAATGTGCCCTAAGGCACATTCTGCTTTATTTTCAGCCTGCTTTAAGCTACATTTTGCTAGGATATAGGAATTTATTTCTTATAGTGAATATTTATGGCTTTATATGGTAGAACAATTTTTCTTCAGTGGAGGAATAAATTAGAGGCTTTCAAAAGTGCGCTTATGGAGTAATGGGTTAAATTCCTCCACTGACCAACTGTCTTTGTAAAATTGGTTAACTGTATATATGTCTTATTTTATTAATCTTTCACATAAGATTTTTGATACAACTGTCAAAGTTTTAATCATGACCAGACATTGAGTTCTCAATGTCTGATCTGCTTCTAAACTGTTTTGAAATGCCATTACCCATTACTCTCTAAATACCTCTATTTTACACCTCTAATTATTTCTACACTTAGGACAGTCAAACTTCTATGTCTCGAACTGGGTTAAGTCGACATACCAGTATTTCAAAGTTAACAAGCACCTTAGAGCTGATATCCCCTGCCGCAGTGATTGTCCAGAAGAAAGTGGCAAACTTTAATGTGGGAGGAAGGGGCAAATGGTGATCACCTGTCTTTAAAGATCAACATTCAAAAGCTTTTTACAAAGTTTTATAAAATCCATTCAATTTTGTACATGTTAAAGCCTAAACAATACAAAAAATAAAGCCGTTTGTAGCATTATAAATCTAAGTATGACAGGGGCAGGTAACTCTTGATTCAAATTCAACAGTAATTAAACACTTTCAAGAACTTATAATTGTGTTATTAAAAAAAATTCAGAACTGTAGAATTTACTAGAGTGTAAACACATTTTCAACTCATCAAGGGCAGAGTATTCTTGACTAATTTGCACATTTTCGACAATAATTGAACTCATTCTATAAATAATAGCCATATATGATTTAATTTTTTTTTTTCAAAATCCATTCACATTTGTACACAATAGCATGTAAACAATAAAGCCATGTTGAGCATTACTAAGTACATAAAGGGCAGAAAACTCTTGCCACAAAGTATCCTTTTTTGACAATAATTGCAACTCTTATATTTATATACATCGTGTGTAAGTTAAATCAAAATCCATTAAAGACTGTAGTTTCTAGATGTTAAAAACTGTTAAATATGGTTTTTTCGACTCATCAAGGGCAGATAACTGTTGACTTGTTTCTCCGTTTTCAAAAATGATAACAATTATTTGAAAACTAATAGCCATACATAGTTTAAGATTTTTTTTATCAAAATCCATGCATATTTATAGATACTAGGATGTAAACAATATTAAAATAAAGCATTTTCTATCATTTCTAAGTACATCAAGGGCAGATAACTCTTGCCACAAGTATCCTTTTTTGACAATAATAGCACACCTTCAAGAACTTTTACTTATAGACATTGTGTGCAAGTATCATTTAAATCCATTAATAATTGTAGTTGCCAGAGAGTAAAAACAGTTAAATATGGTCTTTTTTACTTATCAAGGGCAGATAACTCATGACTAATTTCTCCGTTTTCAACAATAATCAAATTCATTTTAAAACTAATAGCCATACATAATTCAAGAAAGTTTTTTCAAAATCCATGTATATTTATAGGCTCTAGTATGTAAAAAATATCAAAATAAAGCATTTTCTAGCA
This sequence comes from Gari tellinella, assembly GCA_922989275.2. Taxonomy (NCBI): domain Eukaryota; kingdom Metazoa; phylum Mollusca; class Bivalvia; order Cardiida; family Psammobiidae; genus Gari; species Gari tellinella. The sequence goes on from OV277866.1 coordinate 73,042,084, forward strand.
TTTCTTAGTACATCAAGGGCAGATAACTCTTGTCACAAGTATCCTTTTTTTACAATAATTGCACACCTGCAAGAACTTGTACTTATAGACATTGTGTGAAAGTATAAACAACATATGTTGAATACTGTAGTTGCTAGAGTGTAAAAACTGTTAAATATGGCATTTTTAACACAAAAAGGGCAGATAACTCATAAATTCCTAAAATTTTCTGAAAAAATTGATTTCCCACGGTGCTCCTATGATGACAAATAAGTATACCAAGTTTCATCCAAATCTGTTTATTGGTTTCGGAGATACAGTTGCGGACGGAAAACGTGACGGACGGACGGACAGCCGGACGTTCTCACATTTGGACATTTGTTGGGTATTTTTTTTGTTTAAAAGTACCCAACAGTACACAAAAATACCCAACAATAACAATAGGGCAATCATGGAATGAATGAAATCTATTGTTCTCCCTACCCAACAAAGGACCTTTCGTGCGCTCGGACGGACAGACCTAAAACAGTATCCCTCTGCCTTTCGGCAGGGGATAAAAATGGTTAAGCCACAATTTAACTTTGAAATATGGATATGTTCAACTGAAATAATGCAGTTCATGTGTCGAGCTATCAGATAGTTCCAGTTAAGCCAATTCAAGATATCAAAGTTCGACAGTAGTCTCCACCAAGGAATTGGTCATGAACATAATACACTGAAGTCACTTTCTGTATCTTTCCAGATACAGTAAAACCTCTCTATTATGGACACTAAAAAGAAGGCTAGTTTGGTGTATAAAAGACAGGTGACAGCTTAAAGCAAGGTGACTGTAAAATAGAAAGCTACTAATTAACCCTTTCCTCCCTGAACCTGACAATTCCAGTTTCCATTTAAGTCTGGTCCATTTCTGACTTTTGAGGGTTGTTTTTGTCATTGTTTGGCATCATGACAAACAGTGAAGACCCTGATCAGAGGGCTCCTAGGAGCCCTCTGATCTGGGTCTTCACTGTTTGCATAGGGCAAATGTACTATTCAAGTGTACACTGTTTGCAAAGGACGCCAATTATGCGGGTCTAGGGCTCAAAGAGTTAACTGTCAGAAAACACCTAATAATTAACACTTTAGTGGTCGTAATAGAGAGGTTTTACTGTAGTTTACTGAAGCAGGTGGAAAGTAAAGCAGAATTGTTTACTTTTAACCTGCTTTAACAGATCAGTTGTCTTCAAAACTAGAAACAGACTATGGGGTAAAGAGTTCAGTAGAAAAAGACTCTGAAAAGAAAAAGTGCATAAAGGGAGATAACTGAGACTAACTTATGTTAAATAAGAATGAGTTACTTACCTTATAATTATGCAAACATTCTTCCAGATTCTCTATCTTACACTGTGCCACATATAGGTCTGTCTCAAAGTCAATTCTTTTCTGAAAGAACATAATTATACAGTAGGTTATAACGAAGACGTTTGTATTTGCCTTACTGTATATTGCTAAAAGTAATTATTTCAAATATTAGGGTAACTGAAGCAGATATATACAGGGTGTTCCAATTTCAGTATTTAGTCAAAACTAGATACTTCGAACTTGCTTAACTCTTTCCTCCCTGAAACTTTAAATGGACAATTTCAGTTTCCATTTTAGTCAAGTCCATTTCTGACTTTTAAGGGTTGTTTTTGTCAATGTTTGGCATTATGACAAACAGTGAAAACCCTGATCAGAGGGCTCCTTTCGGAGCCCTCTGATCTGGATCTTCACTGTTTGCACAGGACACTTGTACTATTCACATGTACATTGTTTGAAAAGAACACCTATTTATGGGACTAGGGTTCAAAGGGTTAAATCAAACTTATCAGTATTGTGTATGTTGAATTTCAATAACTTAATCCAGCTTAACTCGAACATTCCCAAATGTGGCTAAGCAACGTTTTAACTTTGAAATATGGGTATGTTCGAATTAACGCAAGTTCGAAGCATTGAGTTTTGACTGTATTTTACTAACCTTGTTATATCTCTGTGGGTCAGTACTCCAGCCTAGTATACCCTGTAGTTTGGCCATGGATTTCTGCAAGGCTAGGTGCTCCTATTCCCTGTTACTTACCTTGGTATATCTCTGTGGGTCAGTGCTCCAGCCCAGTATACCCTGTAGTTTGGCCATGGATTTCTGCAAGGCTAGGTGCTCCTATTCCCTGTTACTTACCTTGTTATATCTCTGTGGGTCCGTACTCCAACCTAGTATACCCTGTAGTTTGGCCATGGATTTCTGCAAGGCTAGGTGCTCCTATTCCCTGTTACTTACCTTGGTATATCTCTGTGGGTCAGTACTCCAGCCCAGTATACCCTGTAGTTTGGCCATGGATTTCTGCAAGGCTAGGTGCTCCTATTCCCTGTTACTTACCTTGGTATATCTCTGTGGGTCAGTGCTCCAGCCCAGTATACCCTGTAGTTTGGCCATGGATTTCTGCAAGGCTAGGTGCTCCTATTTCCTGTTACTAACCTTGGTATATCTCTGTGGGTCAGTACTCCAGCCCAGTATACACTGTAGTTTGGCCATGGACTTCTGCAAGGCTAGGTGCTCCTATTCCCTGTTACTTACCCTGGTATATATCTGTGGGTCAGTACTCCAGCCCAGTATACCCTGTAGTTTGGCCATGGATTTCTGCAAGGCTAGGTGCTCCTATTCCCTATTACTTACCTTGGTATATCTCTGTGGGTCAGTGCTCCAGCCTAGTATACCCTGTAGTTTGGCCATGGATTTCTGCAAGGCTAGGTGCTCCTTCATCAACTTCTTATAGTTCTTCTCCACTCGCTCTGCATCATCTTGTGGTAACTGGGTAACAAAATTAATATACAATGAGAAATTGTTTGAAAGCTTTCTGTTTTTACTTTTATCCTGTATTAACCCTTTAACCAATAACCTATTTATAATATTAAAGACATGTGATCAGTTAAAGCAGGTTGAAAGTAAAGCAGAATGTGCCTCAAGGCACACTCTGCTTTACTTTCAGCCTGCTTTAAACTACCATCTGTTAGGCTAAATAAAAATATTTGTTATGGTAATTGTTCATAAACTGAAACTATTTTCTTCAGCGGAGGAATAAATTTAATATGCTAAAAGTCGCTTCTATGGGGGAAAGGGTTTTTATGATAGCTTGATGGGATCCAGTTAAGATGTCACATAACACAACGTCTGATATGAATCTTAACTGTTTGGCACTCATATTTTTTCTTCAGTTTAAAAGTTTTCATAATACAACATATTTATTGTTAAAGCAGGTAGCAAATCAGTATGATAAAAAATGAGCAACAACTTAAATGAGACAAATTTGTAGATCTTAACCATATATTCCATAGATATGCCTTCTTACGCCTTTGAATAAAAAATAGGTCCAATTTTATAGTTATGAACTGCAGTGCATTTGGCTTTACTTTCAGCCTGCATACTGAAAGAAAGTAATGGTGGAAAGGGTTAAGACGGGGGCAGATTAACCCATTACCCCATAAATACACGTTTTACTCCTCCTGATTATTGTTCCACTGAAGAAATAAGTTCCAATTTTTGCAGTCATGAACCTGTACCATAAAGAAAAAGTTTCTATATTCTAGCAGATGATAGCATAAAGCAGGCTGAAAGAAAAGCAGAAAGCGCCTTAAGGCACATTCTGCTTTACTTTCAGCCTGCTTTAAGTGGTCACCTATTTTCAAAACTAGAAACAGGCTATGGGGTAATGGGTTAATGCAGGACAAAAGTACTTTTGTTCCTGCACTAAGCTGCCATCTGTTTACAATGATTAACAAACTTCTTCGTTCAGTCATAAAAATGTTTAACCCTTTACCAAATAACCCGTTTATGACATTACATACTAGTGATTACTTAAAGCAGGTTGAAAGTAAAGCAGAATGTGCCTTAAGGTACATTCTGCTTTACTTTCAGCTTGCTTTAAACTGCCATCTACTAGGCTATATAAAATATTTGTTATGGTAATTGTTCATGAGGGTATAAACTTGAAATATTTTCTTTAGCGGATGAATAAATTAAATACCCTAAAAGTCGCTTCTATGGGGTAAAGGGTTAACTCAATAAATACCTGCTTCTACGACTATAATTTCTTCCTCTGTTGAAGAAAATAGTTCCACTTTATACAGTCATGAAAATGTACCATAAGAAATATTTTCTACATCCTAGCAGATGGTAGCTTAAAGCAGGCTGAAAGTACAGCAGAATGTATCTTAAGGTGCACCCTACTTTACTTTAAGTTGTAGTTTTCAAAACTAGAAACAGGCTATGGGGCAACGGGTTAACATTTAAACTCTTCTTGTAGTTCTAAAAATTGCCTCTATGGAGGGAAAGAGTTGAGGTGCATTTTGCTTTACTTTCAACCCGCTTTAAGTAGTAGTTGTCAAAAATAGAAACAGGCTATGGGGAACAGTGGTAAATACGCTATTCTTACCCATTTATGTGTTAATCTATGCGTAAGAAACGCATAGTGAACGGTTAACGAACAGTTAACGCCTAACGATTTTAACACGTTTAAACGGGTTAATAAACGATTATACCAATACAGTCTCGGCTAAGGGGTCCGTCGGCTAAGTGATGGCCCTTTCATCCGGGCTCTTTTAAATGCGTAAAGAAACGGCTAGGAAACGCGTTTAATGAAACGGATAATAAACGCTTAAGAAACACCTAAAGTGAGTAGGAATAGCGTATTTACCACTGTAACAGGTTAAGGTTTGTTTGACAGTTTCCTTTATAACTAACCTCTTCCTGTAGTTCTTCATCTGACAGTGTACTGTTGGATATAGAATTGAATGATATGTCCGAGTCCAGTGATCTCTCATCATCCGCATTGCTACATGGACTGCTCAATCTTGACAACTGAAATGAACAAAAATCAGCAGGGCTGTGAACAGTGAACAAAACCAACATTTTCTCACTCATTTTACCATCAAATCCTATGGTGTTACTACTCATTAGAATCGTCTTGAAGAGACATTTCTAATGAGTAGTGACACCATAGGGTTTAATTCAGAAATAAAGATTTTAGATATAGAAATACTCCCCATAACTGGAGCTCGGCAAAGCCAAAATTTTCTCACTAATTTCAGCACCAAATCCTCTGGTGTAATTACTTATTAGAATCGTCACAAATAAGCCACTATTTTTAAATTTGAAATATGGGTAAGTTCGACCTTACAAAGCATAAAACAATGCAGTTCATGTGTCGAACTATTGGGTAGTTCAAGTTAAGCTAGTTTGAGATATCGAAGTTTGACTGTATATGGTAATCATTTTTTTTACCGCTTATATACAAAGACATTCTCTTGCAGTAAATGATACCATATTGTCCCGTAATAACGTATGAAATTTGACTCTTTAACTCTTTGCATTTTTAGTAATTGTTTTGTCTACCATTATCGTCTGGTTCTGTTCTAAAAGCTATCCTTCTAAAATTAGAATTTTCAAACTTTCTTTTAAAATCAGTGTCAGGAATGGCAAACAGTTTGGATCCTGATGAGACGCAGCGTTACGCGGCGTTTCATCTGGACCCAAACTGTTTGCAGAGATAATCACCATGGCAGGTATATCCGCCGCTAGCATGCAAAGAGTTAAACCTTTTCTTTGCTGAAAACCAGTATGTGTTTATCAACAAATTCTTAACCCATTACCCCATATATATGCCTTTTTACATCTTTAATTTATTCCTCTATTGAAGAACAAGAGTTGTCAGAGAGACAACAAAGCTCACCATTGGCACATTTAGAAACTTAAAAGCACACTCAAGGTCACCGAGTTCAACCTTTTTGCCTGCATGGAAAGGTCTTGTCCATATATACATGAAAATCAAATACATGTATGAAGTTACACCTCAGGGGACAGAGAAAATATAAACATTTTTTTAAACCTAAACACAGATTTCGACACCTTAACCCTGGATCTAAGTTCGAGGTCAAGGTCACAGGGGTCCAAATTTTTCTGTGCATGGAAAGGTCTTGTCCATATACACACACATACCAACTATGAAAGCAACCCTCAAGGGACATAGAAGTTATAGGCATTTTTCGAAACCTAAACACAGATTTCGAAACCTAAACGCGGGCCTTATGTTCAAGGTCAAGGTCACAGGGGTCCAAATTTTTCTGTGCATGGAAAGGTCTTGTCCATATACACACACATACCAACTATGAAAGCAATACCTCAAGGGACATAAAAGTTATAGGCATTTTCGAAACCTAAACACAGATTTCGAAACCTAAACGCGGGCTTTAAGTTCAAGGTCAAGGTCACAGGGGTCAAAATGTTTCTGTGCAAGGATTGATCATGTCAATATACACACACATACCAACTATGAAAGCAATACCTCAAGGGACATAGAAGTTATAGACATTTTTCGAAACCTAAACACAGATTTTGAAACCTAAACGCGGCCCTTAATTTCAAGGTCAAGGTCACAGGGGTCCAAATTGTTCTGTGCAAGGATTGGTCATGTCCATATACACACACATACCAACTATGAAAGCAATACCTCAAGGGACATAGAAGTTATAGACATTTTTCGAAACCTAAACACAGATTTTGAAACCTAAACGCGGGCCATAATTTCAAGGTCAAGGTCACAGGGGTCCAAATTGTTCTGTGCAAGGATTGGTCATGTCCATATACACACACATACCAACTATGAAAGCAATACCTCAAGGGACATAGAAGTTATAGGCAGTTTTCGAAACCTAAACACAGATTTTGAAACCTAAATGCGGGCCCTTAGTTCAAGGTCAAGGTCACAGGGGTCCAAATTTTTCTGTGCATGGAAAGGTCTTGTCCATATACACACACATACCAACTATGAAAGCAATACCTCAAGGGACATAGAAGATATAGGCATTTTTCGAAACCTAAACACAGATTTCGAAACCTAAACGCGGGGGGCCCTAAGTTCAAGGTCAAGGTCACAGGGGTCCAAATTTTTCTGTGCATGGAAAGGTCTTGTCCATATACACACACATACCAACTATGAAAGCAATACCTCAAGGGACATAGAAGTTATAGACATTTTCTTAAAATTGTTTACGCCGTTCACGACGACGCCGACGGCGACGACGACTACACCGGGGGTATTGCAATAGCTCGTCATGTACTTCGTACAGGTGAGCTAAAAAAGCTCTTCTTCATACAGTCATGAATATATTATAACTGTCAGAAATATTTGCAGATGGTAACTTGAAGCAGGTTGAAAGTAAATATGTCACCTATCCTCAAAACAAGAAAGTTACATACTATGGAATAAAGCATTAAGGAAGTTGAGATCCTGATGAGACACTGCATAATCAAAATCAACAGACCTCAAAATTTATGGTATCATGTTTAAAGTTGGCCAGTACATATTACACACATATCCTGTTCTTTTTTAAATACAGTTGAAACTCTATACTTCAAACTCGCTTAAATCAATCAAACCAGCATTTCATAAATTGAATTTCGATGAGTTGATTTTCCTTAAGTTGAACATACCCGTATTTCAAAGTTAAAACATCGCTAAGCTACGTTTTAACTTTAAATTATGGATATGTTTGAACTAACACCAGTTCAAATTATCGAGTTTCGACTGTTTTAAGAGCACCATGCAGCAGGATAATGTTAACTCTTTGCATGCTAGCGGGGGATATATCCACCACAGTGATTGTCTTTGCAAACAGTTTGGATCCAGATGAGACGCCGCGTTAAGCGGCGTCTCATCAGGATCCAATCTGTTCGACATTCTGACCATGTTTTGAAAAGAAATTTAGAAAAATCTATTTTTAGAACAATAGCAGACAACAAAGGTTGCAGACGAAAAAAAATTACCCAGCATGCAAAGAGTTAAAAGTTAGATAAATGATATTGTAGTACAGTTAAACCTCTCTATTACGACCAATATAGTGTTACTTATTAGGTGTTAAAGGCAGGTGACTGCTTAAAGCAAGGTTAAAGTAATAAAGGGGATTTCTGTTTTACTTTCACCTTACTTTGAGCTATCACCTGTATTTCATACAATCAACAAGCCTTCTTTAAGACCCTTATAGAGAGGTTTTACTGTATTTAGAATGACCAAATTCCTAAAAAATTTACACAATAAGATCTGTCGCTGATATCATATAGCATACCCTGTACGGTTAATTCATTTTTTTAAATTCTCATGCTAATAATTTATTGATCTATAATTTCTGCACACTATAAGCGGTGTCTCATCAGAATTCAAACAACAACTTTTTTTTGCAGACAAAAATACTAAACATCTGGTTTCCCTACATATAAGGCCAACCACCCTATTTCAGAGCTTCAACTCACAACACCTTCAGCAGAACTGAGTTTTTCAGTGATGAAATTCAGGGCTCCAGATAAGGGGAGTATTTCAAAAACTTAGATCTTTATTTCTGCTTTAAAACCTATGGTGTTACTACTCAATAAGAATCGTCTTGAAGAGACGATTCTAATGAGTAGTAACACCATAGGATTTGGTGCTAAAATAAGGGAGAAATTAGTGGATTTGTTCAGTTTCTTCCCCCTTATCTGGAGCCCTGTGAATATCAAGTTATAACATTTGTCTCAGACGACTGATTTCTGAATTTTACCAAACATGGGGATACTTGGAAACAAACGTATCGTCAATTTTGTATTGAGCGACTACACAATAGATTACTTATTGTTGTTCTCAAACCTATACAGGTGGTTGGTAAATGAATGATTAAAGTACCAAAGTATTTGAAGCTGTATTGTTTTTATCCTGCAATAAACAGTCTTGTGTCTTCAGAATTCTCCATGCTACTTCAGGTAGTGGTTGCTTAATAGAACATGCAGGGTTCCAGATAAGGGTAGTTTTTCAAAAGTAAAATCTTTATTTTCTGCATTAAACCCTATGGTGTTACTCCTCATTAGAATTGTCTCGAAGAGACGATTCTATTGAGTAGTAACACCATAGGATTGGTGCTGAAATAAGCAAGAAAAGTTTGAATTTGTTTAGTTAACTTCCTCATATCTGGAGCCCTGAGTCATGGAAGGCACACCATTTACAGAAATAGAATATCTCGGATGTCAGTAAAAACTGATGTTTTTTTAGTATGAGTATGTTTGAGTATGTTTTTATCCTGATTTTTATCTTTTTCACACTAGTATTTAACCCTGTCACCTTTATACCTCTACTTCCTTATCTTTAATCTTTTCCTATTTCTATTAAATAGGCACCGGGGCGCAACTGCTCAAAATTACCCGCGAGGGTGTGAAGCGGAATATCGAGATAGATAGATAAAACAGGCATACAGAACAAAGATTACAAACAGGAAGGTTGTATATAACAATGGCTGCAGAAACACTTTCTAATGCTACAATTTACAGCTTCACAGCCAGAGAGCCTACAGATGGTCACTGTGAGTTTAAGGAGTTTGGATTCCAGGGTGACATAGCAGAACCAGGAGCTGTTGTGTTTGCTATTCTAACCGCTTTTCAAGGATTATTTGGACTTTGGAAATCCAACCAGGTTGCCACAGGAACACGCTACATATTCAGCCTGTTGCTTGGATACGGAGTAGCATCAGCTGGAAATACTGCTACTTTATGGAATGGTTTTGATAAAACTGCCAAAGCCATCTTGAATCTCTTGCAAGCCGTTGTTATTACTCGACTTGTAAACACGTTGAAGTTTCCACCCTTTACCACACAGAGACATTTCCAGATCATTAGTAGTATACTGATGTCAACATTTGGAATATACCCAGTCATTGCATTTGTGCTTGGATCCAGTTATGACAACCCATGGGTTAGTTGGTTGACCTTTGACCTTATTTGGGCAGCTGTTATAATCATAGCTGTTGTTATTTTTGTTTTTCGTAAAAGGTATCCACAATACAAGGACAACCCAGAGATGTTCTACCTGATATTCAACACCACTGTTACTTGTATATCGGCTTACGTTTTCTGGCTAATAGACACATATGCCTGTCATCGTGCTGTGGCAATCTTAAGATTTTACGGACTCTGGCTATTCCTGATGGGCCTAACCTTCTACTACCTGGCTATACTAGATGGCTTTCTACAGTCAGCTTGGGAAGGTTATATTCCTGTCATCACAAGGTGGCCAAAGAAATATATCATTCTCTATGTTCAACTTCAGTGGAAGAAAGATACAAATGATGATATACAAATGGATACCATTGCAACAAGAGAAGGCGAAGTGCAGGAATCAGTACCTGAAGGGACATGAACCCTCACTATAACATTGTTCAGATATGTCATTTTGCGTTCACAATAGCTGAAAATACTGACACAGTGTATAATAATGTGACTGATGACGTGTCCTTGTGGCATAGATATAAATGGAGGCCTGACTCCGAGGTTATAAAGCATTTTAGTTGAGTCTGATTGTGTTCTCAAGCATTTGATTGATCAGATTTGAGCCTAGGCTCAAATATGACCAATCAATTGCTTGAGAATGACTTTAGACTCAACTGAAAAGCTGTATAACCTTGGACCCTAAGCTTCAGATCGATTTTGTAGATAAGTTTCAGGTTTACTCTCATGGCATTAATCAAAAAGTATTTATCAAAAAGAAAAGGCAGATTTTAATGTATTTTTGTTGATTTTGCTATGGCATTTGGTAGCATACAGCACAAGAAACTATGTAATAATATCAATGGACATTTTTTAAACACTATAAAATAAATGTATAGTAAATTGAAGGCGTGTGTAAAAGTAACTGACAAATAAACACAGTTTTTCAGCTGCAATACTGGTACGAGACGGCTGCGTGTGCAGTCCAATAATATTTTCTATGTTTATAAATGATTAAGTAACTTTTCTTCAAGAGAAATGTGATTGTTGCGTTTTGGTTTCAAATAATTTTGATGACTTGCTGGCAATTAGTTCGCTGATCTATGACGTTTCTTACTTTACTGAAACAGTCAAACTTCGATATCTCGAACTCGTTTAACTCAAACTATCCGCTAGTTCGAGATATGAACTGCATAATTTCATGCTGGGTTAAGTCGAAAATACCCATATTTCAATGTTAAAACGTGGCTTAGCCACGTTTTAACTTTGAAATACGGGTATGTTCGACAAAACCAACTTCGAGATATTGAAGTTCCACTGTACTATTGTGTGCTTACAACGTCAAATAATTCATATTGAAGAGTTTTTCAAGTCAGAAGATATACATGTTAACTTGAATAAAACAAAAACCTATGATGTTTCGAAAATGGGGTATAGTTAAAATGACTGTAAAGTGGTATTTTAATAATGAACTTGTTGAAATTGTACCTTTTTTATAAATATTTAGGCATGTTCTTCACACCAAAACTGGTTTGATAAAAAAAACCATGAAGCTTTGTATCAGCAATGATTAAAAGCATGAGCATGCATTTTCAGATTCCAAAGGCAATTTGGGCATATTGATCCTAAAGCCATTTTTAAAATATTTGATGCTAAGGTTAAACCAATTTTGTGTTATGGGTTTGAAATTTGGGAATGTAATTACATCAATAGAATAGAAAATGGCAAGCAATATTGCCATTTATTGCAACAATCATCAAATGTTTTTGCATTAGGGGAATGTGATAAGCTGTCTCTTTGTGTAACAAATATGACAAATTGTTTAAAATATTGGCTCAAATTAATTCACATGGAAGACTATAGATATCCAAAGCAGAGTTATTTCATGTTGAAGAGATTAGATGAAAATGATAGGAAAACGTGGGCAGGGACAGTCAAAAAATTTACTCTTTAGGTATGGGTTCGGATATGTGTGGATATCTCATGATGTTGGTGATGATAAAGCTTTCATTAAGATTTTCAAACAACCCATCATGGACTGCTTTCAACAGAAATGGCAAGAAAACATGCATAAATCACCAAAAGCCAGTCACTATTAATATTTTAAATCACAGCTCAATCTTGAAACATATCTTAGTGTAGACCTATTTATTGTATAATTTTAGGAAAATACTATCAAATTTTAGATGTTCTTGTCATACACTGATGATTGAAGAAGGGAGACTAGGGCTCCAGATAAGAGTTAGTTTTCTCAACAAATCCCACATTTTCTCACTATTTTTAGCACCAAATCCTATGGTGTTACTACTCATTAGAATCGTCTCGAAGAGACGATTCTAATGAGTAGTGACACCATAGGGTTTAATTCAGAAATAAAGATTTTAGTTTTTGAAAAACTACCCTTATCTGGTGCTCTGGCTCAGACATTTAGGCATTGATAGAAACCTACGATTTTGCATATTATGTAACACAGTAAATGTACAAGTAATCGAAGATGAGTTCCATTTCTTCTTTGAATGTTACATATATGAACACCTAAGAATACTTTATTTTTAGAACGATTGGTTAAGATTTAGAATTTTGAACTCCTTTTATACTATTATGTCCTCTACAAATGAGCATGACATTGAAAATGCCTCAGAACTCTTAACTAACGCATTTGAATTAAGAAAAACAGAACTAAGTATTATGAATATATAAGTATTTACCAAATACCCAAATGTTGTTATAATTGCTTCTTTTGTAGCATTATCTTAGTTATTTTAGTCACTCCTATTTAAGTATTATGTATATGTATGCTGTATTTTGGGCCAGAGACCTATATTACTGAATAAACTATGTCTATGTTTATTAGTTTTCCCTTGCTGTATCCATATATATCAAGTTTTTATCTATTTCTCCAAAACATGCTTCTAATCAGTTCTGATAAGAGCCTTGGTTTAACCCGTTACACTAGCTCCATGGCCTGTTCCTATTTTTGAAGACAGGTGACCACTTAAAGCAGTTTTAAAGTAAAGCAGAATGCACCTTAACATATGTGTGACTGTATTAAACCCTTATCCTGATATAAGCAGGTCTTAACACTTTTTGAAATCAGTGTAGGCCCAGTTCAGATAACTACTGAAAGACTTGTCTGATTAGGATCTGCACTGATCTGTCTTGACATGAGTCTGCAATGTTACCTGTTGACAAAATTCTTTATTTCATTTACCAATGTAATACAGGTCTGCCATTTCCACGAATTTTTCCTAAATCTTCGGGGTTTTCTGGTACATGGTAGCTTATAAGGCACATTCTGCTTTACTTTCAGTCTGCTTTAAGCAGCCACGTGTCAACAAAACTAGAAACAGGCGATGGGGAAAAGGTACGATAAAAGTGTTTGGAGTACACAAACTTTGCTGTTGGCAAACAGCTCTTTTTGAAACTGTATTATTTCTATAAAACTCCTATTGTTGAACATTTGTATATAAAACTATATACTATGAATATTTACCTTCTCAACTATTACCAGGGCTGCCATAAGTTGACATATAAAATCCTACGATGTCTAAATTTGCATTTTTCAAGTGCGATTTTACGAATCGTACCTTTTCCCCATCGCCTGTTTCTAGTTTTGTTGACACGTGGCTGCAACATATCATTTTGTCCAACAAGTTAAAAAATTCACGATTGAAAACACACGAATTTGATATCCTATTTATCACAAAATGACACGAAAATCCGACGGTCTTACTTTCACTTTTGCCCTCGGCTCTTAGGAAAACGATTCGTCATAGGTGTTATTATATAAATATCACATGTCTGACAGGGTGACAGTAAAATTGTCAACTTTCGGAAAAATACTGTTAACCGAGGCGAAGCCGAGTTTGACAGTATTTTTCTGAAAGTTGACAATTTTACTGTCATCCTGTCAGACATGTGATATTTAATTTATTATACCGAAAAATGAATTCAAAGTATGAACATCATAATTATATACTCAATAATGGTACGTAATTGCAGTAATGAGCAACAAATAATCACAATAATAACAGTAAACTGGTTATATCACAGACATGTGGTTATCACAGTAAATTGAAATTTTAACAGTAACTGCAGTGTTAACACATTTAACCCCAGTGAAGAGTAATCTCATCATTTACAAACAGTGTACCTGTAAGGATTACACTTGTCCTATGCAAACAGTACCTGATCAGAGGGCTCCCGAAGGAGCCCTCTGGTCAATGTCTAAACTGTTTGTCATTTTGAAATATATTATTAAAATCAACCCTGAGTGGTCAAAAATTGACTCTAGGGTTGAATATATTAACGGGAAAAAAAATCAATGTTCCTGTTTTCGCTGCTGAAAACATGTTCTGTGGTAGATCTAATGGAAATGAACCTGGCAATTGCTGAAATTAAAATGAGGAGCAGTTCTAAATAGGTCTGCGACTCTGCTGTTACTATGCTGAATCACTTGGTTTTAAATTCTCTTGACCTCTTCTGAGAAGGTAATACATCACGTCGAATCACACTTTGTTCTGAATATTCATGACGTCAAATCAATAAGTATTTGACGTCATGGCACAGTATAATTTTCGAACATTCAGCTGTATCTATGGTAGTGGGCGACAGTAATTTTGACGTCATTTACGACTTTCGATTACCAATGGTAGCGGGAGACAGTATTTTTAAGACAGTATTTTTTTCCCGCTGGGTCTGCCAGTATTTCTATGGCACTGTGGCCTATGGGAGATTAACATTGTAGATAAAATTGAACCGTAGATAAAAACACCTATTAAACTAAAATAAAGAAAATCAACATCAATGCGTTGTGAAAAGACTTCTCTGATACCATGCATATTCAAATTTTAAATTAATATTTAATTTAAAATTGTTCTAATTGACTTAAAATGATCATTTGACATTTAGAATCTAGTTTCGTTTTCAAAATTACGTCATCATAGTAACATGACGTCATTATCATTGTGAAGTCTAAATTTGAAAAACAGTCTGAGTCACTGTTAATACTAGAGCTCTACGTAGCCTGATTTGCAGCCTGAGTTTGCGGGACTGCTCAGGATAATGTTTTAAGGACACTTGGAAATGTTTCAATACCTAGTGGTGATCTAAGTTTGTCTATATTCTTGTAACTGATTTACAGTCTGCGTAGTAGTACAGTATTTTGGTGATTCGAAAATTATATGCCCAGTGGGCCGTACAATTTTTACGGACCTCTATAATTTGCACGTTTAAGTGATAAAACCCATTACCGCATAGTCTGTGTCTAATTTTACGGAACGGACGTTCTAACATTTCAGGTTTAAGTGACTTTCCCATTGTTAAAAAGGTGTGAAAAGACACATAAACCCAAAACATCCCACATAAACCCAACATGGACTAACAGAATGAACAGCTCTATTGTTTTCTTTTGTTCTGTGTTATGTTACGTAGTCTCATATACCCAAAATGTTAGCACCTTCATACTAAGACCATTAAGTGTCCAACTAGTTCACATATTATGAATTAATTTCCAACCTAAACCATGAGACAAGCCCTTTGTAAAGCGCTCACCTAAGTAGACCACGTAAAACTTTTTTGTGAAAAAAAATCTAGAGCAATGTAACAAAAGCGCTGAGATATGAAAGTTACAGCCTAGACACGATATTTGTGACATTATTATCATACCCTGTGACCTTGACCTTTGATCCATGGATAAGGGAGTTAAATGTGACATATCGTCTTTGCCTGGTGAACATTTGTGCCAAGTTACTTTGAAATCCATTGATAGATACAATTCGCGATGGAAGACAAAACAAAAAAGAGCCCCATGGGGCATATTTCGCTCACCTGAGAATAGCTGACAAAATGGAGAATCTGATAATGATTTATGTCCAGGATGGTGTTATTTTTTACCCGAGGGGCATAATTTGAACAATCTTGATAGAAGACCTGTAGATGATGCTATGTGCCAGATATCTATGATAAGGGTAGTAGGGTTTTAGACAAGAAGATTTTTTTAAGTTTCCATTGAAAAAAATCTATTTTTAGCCCCTGTGACCTACATATGCAACAGCTAGACTGAACCATTTGAACAAAATACGTAAAGGACGTCTACAAGTGTCACCATGCCGAATATCAAAGCTCTGGCCATTTTAGTTTCAGAGGAGAAGACGTTTGAAAAATTCACTATATATAACTATAATGTAAAACTGTGACCCTCAGGCGGGGCCAATTTTTACCCCAGAGGCATAATTTGAACAAAATTGATAGAGGACCTGTAAATGATGCTATGTGCCAAATATCTAAGCTCTGGCCTTTGTAGATTTTGACGAGAAGATTTTTTTAAGTTTTTAAAGAAGAAATCTATTTTTAGCTCCTGCCACCTACATATGCAACAGACCAGAACCATTTGAACAAAATATGTAAAGGATATTTAGAAGTGTCACCATGTCCAATATCAAAGCTCTGGCCATATTAGTGTCAGAGGAGAAGATGTTTGAAAATTTCACTATATAACTCAATGTAATACTGTGACCCCCTGGGAGGGGCCAATTTTGAACCAAGTGGCATAATTTGAAAAAAATTGATAGAGGACCTGTAGATGATGCTATGTGCCAAATATCTAAGCTCTGGCCCTTGCAGTTTTTGACAAGAAGATTTTTTAAGATTTCCTTATTTTTTCACTTTGGTTACCATGACAACCAGAGTTCTGCATTGTTTTTAATTCTTTGTACAAATTTGAAAGAGCTTGGCCCAAGGAACATTTCTGTAAAGTTTGGTTGAAATCTGTCAAGCAGTAAAGGAGTAAATGTCATTTGAAGCCATTGTTAACGATGACGCACAACGGACGACGGACCCAGGGCCATCCCAATAGCTCACCTTGAGCTTTTGGCTCAGGTAAGCTAAAACAAAGGAATGAAAAAACAGACAGAAGGACAAACGGACAATGTGATTACTATATGCCCACCTTCAAGGTCATAAAAATATTTTATTTACATTAGTGAATCTCAACACATGCATTAAATCTAAACCTTTAGATTACAGCCAAAACATGTCAAAATATAAAAATTTAAAATGATTTATTCATTGAGAACCTTCATTCCAAATACAGCTCCCTAGTACATAGAGGATATTGAAGGAGTGTTTTTTCAGTAATGAATTTATTGAACGAGTTGGATAAAAATGATATTTTGCGAGCCTTGGCGAGCAACATATCATTTTTATCCAACGAGTTCAATAAATTTATTACTGAAAAAACACGAATTTAATATCCTATTTATCACATAAACACCAAATGACACGAAAATCTGAACGGTCTTACTTTCACTTTTGCCCTCGGCTCTTAGGTAAACGATTCGTCATAGGTGTTATTCGGTTTTATTCATCCATGGATAAAAACACCAATCATAATTAACGTAAAGAAAATCAACTCCATTACGTTGTGAAAAGACTTCTCTGATACCATATTCAAATTTTAAATTAATATTTAAATTAAAGTTGTTCTAATTGACTAAAAATGATAATTTGACATTAAGAATCTAGTTTCGTTTTCAAAATAACGTCAAGACGTAACATGACGTCATTATCATTGTAACGTCTAAATTTGAAAAACAGTCTGAGTCACTGTTAATACTAAAGTCTACGTAGTATTAAGTTTAGTCTGATTTGCAGCCTGAGTTTGCGAGACTGCTAGGGATAATGTTTCTAGGACACTTCGAAATGTTTCAATACCTAGTGGTGATCTATGTTTGTCTAGATTCTCTTAACTGATTTACAGTCGGCGTAGTAGTACATTATTTTGGTGATTCGAAAATTAGTATAAAATATATGCCCAGTGGGCATTTTTACGGCCCTCTATATTTTGCACGTTTATGTGATAAAAACGGAATATTACTATACTTTGCATATCTTATGCACTGGATCACTCGAGTTGTGTGTGTAAAGGCTATATCCAACGAGACCCTAGGTCGAGTTGGATATAGCCTTTACACACACAACGAGAGTGATCCGGTACATAAGATATGCAAAGTATAGTAATGTTCCTTTTATTATATACCTCTTATAATAAAAATAAAATGAAAAACGATAGAAATGTTTCGAGCGTTACTATAAATAAACGGGATTTCCCATACGTCACACTTCGGGGGAATGGCGCGTGAAAGTAAATACTCGCTATTACGACCACTAAAACGAATGCTAATTGATTAAATAATAGAGAGGTGACAGCTTAAAGCAAGGTGACAGTGAAACAGAAAGCTCCTAAAGGAGCTTTCTGTTTCACTTTCACCTTGCTTTAAGCGGTCACCTACCGTAAACACCCTAATACTTAACATAATTTAGTGGTCGTAATAGAAAGGTTTTACTGTAGTTCCGAACTTCCGACTACACAGTAAACATTCTTTTCCCATTACACAAGGTACATGGGTAATACAGAATTTTCAATCCCTCAAGGTGTATTTGTTCGATAAAATACAGAAATATTTCGGGCAGAACATTGGTAGGTATATAATAAAAATTAATATTTCACATAGCATAAGTGAATCTCAACAAAACCTTAACCATTTACCCCTCAGCCTGTTTCTTGTTTTGAAGACATGTGACCACTTCAAGAAGTCAAGCTGTAGATATATGACTGCATAAAGTGGAATATTTTCTTCAGTAGAGGAATAAATGAAGTGTAAAAGGGCATATTTATGAAGTAATGAGTGATTCTAATCAAGCCAATACCAATACCCATGACAGGGTGACAAGATATAGAGGATAACTGTTTTTTTCAGTGTAAGATCGAAATTTAATCCATTGAGTGAACATCAGACGTTATATTTTCACGAGTGGCGAAGCCACGAGTGAAAATATAACAGTCTGATGTTCACGAAATGGATTAAATTCGATCTTACACTGAAAAAACACAGTTATTCTATTTATTTATGCTTTAAAGCCACTTTTTAAACGAAATTGTTTCAAAATTGAAAGCGAACGTACATTATTTATCCCGTGTTGAGCCCCACGTTTTATGTCGAACACATGTGGCGTGACAGTTGGCGGTATAATGACGTCATCCGAATTACTTCGTTGCTCCCGAGTTTGGATTCGTGCTCTTCCGGTGAGTAGTTCGCGACAAATCGGACTGCCGGATTTTAACGATAAGACACGATTGACTACGATTCTTGGGGAGCCCTACGGGGAAAATTCATAATAAAAGCGATTGGTGATAATCCACTGCAGTGGATTACCAAGTGATCATCCACTGCTTTTTCGTGGTAATCCACCGAAAAGCATAAATAAAAAGCCATATTCTTTAAATATGACAGTGCACCAAAACAGGATACAAACATGATAAATATCAACATGCTTTAAGTACAGTAATGCCCGGCTTCTACAGTCCCGTAATAGAAGGTTTGGTTTGATTTGAACTTTTTTTCTTCTTATTTTAGGTAGATAATTGATCATTTTTTTAACCTGCCATGTGTATTTAACCCCTTTAACCTTTGGATTCTAGTCACGCATATACTTTTAAAGATGTCATTTGCAAATAAAGTTCCTTTGAAAAATAAGCTTGTCCTATGCAAATAGTGAAGACCCAGATCAGAGGGCTCCTAAAAAATGCCCTCTTATCAGGGTCTGCACTATTTGCCTTATTACAATACATTAACAAAAACAATTCTAAATATTCAAGAATGGACTAGATTTAATTGGAAACTGGACTAAGAGAGTTTCAGGGTGGAAGGACTGTACATGCGATCATTGAGTGGTTCTATACTGATAACAAAGTCACCTATCCCAAACACGGATATATCTTTATCTTAACCCTTAGCCCGCCAAATAAATTGTCGTCTGCAATATTTCTCATCTGCTTCAAGTTTCAAAGTGCTTCAAAGTTGCTCAAAATTGCTGGAAATGTTGTCCGAGTGTCAAACAGCTTGGATCCGGATGAGACGCCGAGTTACTCGGCGTCTCATCTGGATCCAAGCTGTTTGCATATGGAGCTATAGTCGTGAGTGGCAGGCTAAGGGTTAACATGCATGCATTTTCAAATAGGCATTAACATATCAGTGTTGCAAGTGAATTGAGTTATAAAAACATTGCCGTTGTGTCTGAATATTTTACTATTGAATACCCTGGAACAGAATTCTATTTGTTTTCTAAGACAGACTGAACACTACTTTTCAAGCATGTCAGCAGAGGAAAATACTCCATTGGTATTACTGAAACCTGTAAATGTTACATACTACAATTTCACAGCCATACAACCTGCACAAGGTCACTGTGAATTTAAGGAGTTTGGATACCAGGGGTCCATAGCAGAACCAGGAGCTATGGTGTTTGGCATTATGACAGCTTTTCAAGGATTATTTGGACTTTGGAAATCCAACCATGTTGCAATAGGAACTCGCTACATGTTCAGCCTGTTGCTTGGATACGGAGTGGCATCAGCTGGAAATACTGTCACTTTATGGAATGGCTTTGATAAAACTGCAAGTGCCATCCTGAATCTCTTGCAAGCTATAATTATTACTCGACTTGTAAACTCTTTGAAGTTTCCGCCGTTTACGGTAAAGATTCATTACCACCATCTTAGTAGTATACTGATGTCAACATTTGGACTATACCCAGTCATTGCTTTTGTGCTTGGATCCAGTTATAGCAACCCATGGGTTAACTGGTTGACCTTTGACCTTATTTGGGCAGCTGTTATAATCATAGCTATTGTTGTTTTTGTTTTTCGTAAAAGGTATCCACAATACGAGGACCACCCAGAGATGTTCCACCTGATCTTCAACGCCACAGTTACTTGTATATCGGCTTACATTTTCTGGCTAATAGACACATTTGCCTGTCATCCTGCTGTGGCAATCTTAAGATTCTACGGACTCTGGCTATTCCTGATGGGGCTAACGTTCTACTACCTGGCTGTCCTGGATGGCTTTCTACAGTCAGCTTGGGAAGGTTATATCCCTGTGATCACAAGGTGGCCAAAGAAATATATCATTCTGTATGTTCACCTTCAGTGGAAGGAAAAACCGAAGACAGAGTAAAATCAGGGCTCCAGATAAGAGGTAGTTATTTCAACAAATCAAACATTTTATCACTCTTTTTAGAACCAAAACCTATGGTGTTACTACTCATTAGAATTGTCTCGAAGAGACAATTCTAATGAGTAGTGACACCATAGGTTTTAATTCAGAAATAAAGATTTTAGTATTTGAAAAACTACCCTTATCTGGTGCTCTGGATTTTCAAATGGACTCATCAACTTCCTGATTTTCTCTTCTACAATTGGCCATTGCTGCAAGGGATACAACTTTAAGTACTCATAATCTACAACAAGAACTGCTAAATTAGCAGTTAACATTGACTCTCAATGATTTTACATAAAGTAAAGTACAGAAAAACCTCTCTATAACGACAACTAAAACGAAGGCTAATTGATTGAATAAAAGACTGGTGACAGCTTAAAGAAAAGTGACAATTAAACAGAAAGCTCTAAAAGGAGCTTTCTGTTTTACTGTCATCTTTCTTCAAGCAGTCACCAGTCATAAACATCTAATAATTAACACAAATTAGTGGTCGAAATAGAGACGTTTTACTGTACAGTAGACAGTGTAGACCCTTACATGTACATATGCTGATGTGGACATTTAAAATTTACCGAGTTATAATATGACATACATGTACATGCACTGACATGCATTAACCCTTAGCCCGCCAAATAAATTGTCGTCTGCTATATTTCTCGTCTGCTTCATGTTTCAAAGTGCTTCAAAGTTGCTCAAAATTGCTGAAAATGTTGTCCGAGTGTCAAACAGCTTGGATCCGGATGAGACGCCGAGTAACTCGGCGTCTCATCCGGATCCAAGCTGTTTGCATATGGAGCTATAGTCGTGACTGGCAGGCTAAGGGTTAATATGCATTGATGTTGAGAAAAGTGTAAAAAGTAGCAAAATCACTTGCATGTACATGCACTGATGTGGAGAAAAGTGCAGTGTTTTAAAGGTACAATGTATATGACCACATAAAGCAGGTTGAAAATAAACAGAATGTGCCTTTTGGTGCATCCTGCTTTACTTTCAACCTACTTTAAGCTGCCAAGATATTGAAAATAATTATTATGGTTCATGTTCATACCTATATTTTCTTCAGAGGGAGAATAAATCTGGCGTAAACATGCATATTTACTGAGTACAGCGCTCCCTCTCTACAACAACACCCAATGGGAGACAAAAATTGGGTGCATTGTTCGGAGTGAGTTGTTATAGGGAGGGAACTTTGCAAAACAGCTGGAATCCAGATCAGACGCCGTGTAACGCAGCGTCTGATCTGGATTCAAGCTGTTTGTCACTCGTTATTAAGTTTTTTTCTGTCAAAAAGTCCAATATGTAACTTTGAGAAAAACAGCAGGCGGCAACTTTAAGCAGACGATATTACAGCAGTGAAAGCGTTAGACATAATTGTACTGTTTAGGGAACTGTGGCAATCGTTGTTGTAAGGAGGGAATCGTTGTTGGGAGGGAATACTGTATTGGGTTAAAAGCTACAATATAACTTACATGTTCAGCTGATACTCTCAATCTTCTCTTCTTCCTGTGCTGTAGTACCTCCATTCGTCTGTCCTTTTCCTGAAATATGTAAAAATATATTAAAATTACATTCAATAAATTCTAAAGTTTGTTGTTTTTTATCTCTCTAATATCGAAGTATTATTAGTGAGCTGCACAGAGAGGGAAATTCAGATACAAAAGAACCCTCTACCTATTCACATCTATTAACACCTTTCCATAAATTAACCTTTTCATGTCATTTAGTAAATTACAGAAAAACCTCTCTATAACAGCCACCATTATTCATTATTAGGTGTTTAAGGCAGATGACTGCTTACAGCAAGTTGAATGTAAAACAGAAAGCTTATTTAGGAGCTTTCTGTTTTACATTCACCTTGCTTTAAGCTGTTATCTGTATTTCCTCCTTGGTTGCTATAGATACCGAATAAATACCAAATTACTTTGAATAAATTGCAAAAGTTTATTCACTAAAATGTGTTGAGAGCGAAGAATGGGTTATGATATTTTTGTAGATCAAGGGGAATAACTCTATACAGTTTGAATAAATGTGACCTAAAATTATCTATCTTCCAAGCTAAGACTGTGAATATTTTGTCTGTTTGGTTGCCAACTCCTCAGTTGCTGTTGGACACAGCTTTTACTGTATTTTTCAAATTAACCCATTACCCCATAAATATGCCTTTTTATGCCTTAAATTTATTCCTCCACTGAAGAAATAGTTTGATTTATACAGTACAGTCATGAATATGTTTTGAAAGAAATATGTTCTATATTCTAGAAAATAGTAGCTTAAAGCAGGCTGAAAGTACAGCAGAATGTGCCTTAACTCTTTCCTCCCTGAAACTTTAAATGGAAAATTCCAGTTTCCATTTTAGTCTAGTCCATTTCTGACTTTTAAGGGTTGTTTTTGTCAATATTTGGCATTGTAACAAACAGTGAAGAACCTGATCAGAGGGCTCCTTTTGGAGCCCTCTGATCAGGGTCTTCACTGTTTGCATAGGACAAGTGTACTATTCATATGTACACTGTTTGAAAAGCACGCCTATATGCGGGACTAGGGTTCAAAGAGTTAAGGCACATTCTGCTTTCCTTTCAACCTGCTTTAAGTGGCCGCATATCTTTAAAACTAGAAACAGTCTATGGCCAGGGGTAAAGGGTTAAAGCAAGTAACACAGTCATTGCTTTTTTTTTTTAAAGTAAAGCTTTGATGCATTATGAAGAGAGGTGACTACTCAAAGCAGTTGAAAGTAAAGCAGAAATTATCTATCTTGCAGGCTAAGACTTTGTGAATATTTTGTCTGTTTGGTTACCTGGTCAGTCTTCAGTTCCTGTCGTACACAGCTTTTACTGTATTTTTCCAAATAGTTGAAAAGTCAATTCAAAACCAGAATTCAAATTAAAGCAAGCTTTAAAGTCATTGCTTTTATCTATATTTGCCAATAAAAACATCAAATAGATTGCATCCTTATATCACAGGGCTCCAGATCAGAGAGGGTAAACTTACAACATTCCAAACATTACTCCTCCAATCTTTCAACACCATGCACCTGTTTAAAATATACTCACTACATTTGAAAACAGAGCACACCCAGATCAGAGGGCTCCTATAGGAGCCCACTGATCAGGGTATGCACTGTTTTCTAATTTAGACAACTATTTGTTAATTAACTACCCAGAATTCCAAGTAAACTGGTTCATAATTTGCCAAATTTGGTAATTAAAGGTCCAGAAGGGAACTTAATAATCTGCATAGTGTTGAAAGAGTTAATTTCTCCATCAAACCCTATGGTATGACTACTCATTAGCATTAATTGTCTCAGAGAGAGGATTCTAATGAGTAGTAACATCATAGGGCTTAATTAGTTGTGACATAAGTATGTAAGATTTTCAACCCAATTTACCCCTTAGCCTGTTTTTAGTTTTGAAGACCGGTGACCACTTAAAACAGGTTGAAAGTAATGCATTGATGCATTCTGCTTTTCTTTCAACCTGCTTTAAGCCTTAACCTCATAGTCTTTTTTTGGTTTTGAAGAGAGGTGACTACTTAAAGCAGGTTGAAAGTATGTCAGAATGTGCCTTAAGGCACATTCTGCTTTACTTTTAACCTGCTTTCAGCTACCATTTATGAGAATATAGAAACTGTTTTATTTGACACATGTCCATGACTGTTTAAACTGGAACTATTTTCTTCAGTGGAGGAATAAATCAAATTCGCTAAAAGACATTCCTATGGGGGAAGGGTTAAGCTACCAGCTGCAAGGATATAGGAAATATATTTGATGATGCATATTCATTATTGTATAAAGTGGAACTATTTTCTTCTGTGAAGGAATAAATTAAAGGCATAAATATGTGAATCAATGGAATGATAGGTTAAAACCGCAAAGCTGTTTTATCAGCTGTCAAGTGACTTGTTACTTCCTCAATAGAAAATTGATAACATTCTTCAATTTATCATGGTTACTTTTTTATTTCTTACCTTTACACGGCTGAATTTCCAAATAGTTTTGCTCCTTTAGGAGTTTTATGCTTTACTTTCATCCTGCATTAGCCCTTTCATTTCATAGCCTGTTTCTAGTTTGAAAACAGATGAATACTTAGAGCAGACTAAATTCTAAGTACAGTAAAACCTCTCTATCACAACCACTGAAAAGAAGGCTACTTGATGTTATGAAAAGACATGTGGCAGCCACTTGTCTTTAACATATATTAATTGACATACATGTAGTTTAATGGTCATAATAGGGAGGTTTTAGGGTATGTAAAGGAGTTATAGATTTGAGGTGCGAAACTGTATACAATCCATGTATATATGGGGTAATGGGTTATACCTCCCCACTATGACTCTCAGTGATAACCTTTTATCAAGGTTAAATATGATATTATCCATAAGGTTTGACCTGTCAGTCATCACTTTCCGTCAATTTTCGTTGGGTACCATCGGAAGTTTCCGTATACTTTATTTACAGATCAATGAAAACATCAGGTAATATACTTTTGTCGATAATCTAACACCACTATCTCGCAATAGCTCAGTGATAGTGTCATTGACTTGTAGTGGTAGGATCGTTGGTTCGATTCCAGGCACTGTTTTGTAAACGTCGGTTTCAGGTATTTTTTCCTATAATTTTATTTTTTACTAAAACAAAACAGTAAACATTTGAGTAAAGACAAGAGCCCCATGGGGCATATTCGCTCACCTGAGAATAATTGGGAAAATGGAGATATTGATTTATGTCCAGGACTGACCTAGATATGCAACAGACCGGAACAATTTGAACAAAATATGTAAAGTATATTTAAAAGTGTCACCATACAGAATATAAAAGCTCTGGCCATATTAGTTTCAGAGAAGATGTTTGAAAATTTCACTATATAACTCTATGTAAAACAGTGACCCCCGGGGCGGGGCCAATTTTGACCCTAGGGGCATAATTTGAACAAACTTAATAGAGGACCCTTAGGCGATGATATAAGCCATATATCTAAGCTCTGGCCCTTGTAGTTTTAGACAAGAAGATTTTTCAAGTTTTCACTGAAAAAATCTATTTTTAGCTCCTGTGACCTAGTTATGCAACGGACCAGAACCATTTGTACAATTTCGGTATAGGACATCTAGAAGTGTCACTATGCCAAATATCAAAGCTCTGGCCATATTAGTTTCAGAGAAGAAGACGTATGAAAATTTCACTAAATAACTCTATGTAAAACCGTGACCCCCCGGGGCCGGGCCAATTTTGACCCCAGGGGCATAATTTGAGCAAACTTGATAGAGAACCTGTAGGCGATTCTATGTGCCAAATATCTAAGCTTTGGCCCTTGTAGTTTCAGACAAGAAGATTTTTTAAGTTTTCATTGAAAAAA
Source organism: Gari tellinella (assembly GCA_922989275.2). Taxonomy (NCBI): domain Eukaryota; kingdom Metazoa; phylum Mollusca; class Bivalvia; order Cardiida; family Psammobiidae; genus Gari; species Gari tellinella. The sequence continues at coordinate 73,068,261 of OV277866.1, forward strand.
TCTATTTTTAGCTCCTGTGACCTAGTTATGCAACCGACCACAACCATTTGAACAATTTTGGTATAGGACATCTAGAAGTGTCTCCATGCCAAATATCAAAGCTCTGGCCACATTGGTTTCAGAGAAGAAGACGTTTGAAAATTTCACTATATAACTCTATGTAAAACTGTGACCCCCGGGGCGGGGCCAATTTTGACCCCTGGGGCATAATTTGAACAAACTTGATAGAGGACCTGTAGATGATGCTATGTGCCAAATATCTAAGCTCTGGCCCTTGCAGTTTTTGACAAGAAGATTTTTTAAGATTTCCTTATTTTTTCAATTTGGTTGCCATGGCAACCAGAGTTCTGCATTGTTTTTAATTCTTTGAACAAATTTGAAAGAGCTTGACCCAAGGAACATTTCTGTAAAGTTTGGTTGAATTCTGTCAAGGGGTATAGGAGGAGATGTCATTTGAAGCAATTGTTAACGACGACGCACATACGCACGCCGGAAGACGCACGACGCCGGACACAGGGCCATCCCAATAGCTCACCTTGAGCCTTTGGCTCAGGTGAGCTAAAAACATTGCTGCTTAACGAAATACAGAAGTAACAAAGAGTGCTTTCTACCATAGAGTAATGTTGCTACAGAGGAGAAAACGTAAATTCTTTCCCAATAAACGCAATTATGCTAAACCTATTATTTCCATAGCAAACAGTTTGGAGCCAGATCAGATGCAGGGTAACATGAAAAGCAAAACTTATCAAAAATTTGTCCTTTTCTATGATTTATTGCTATGCGTTTGCGTTTCCTTCTCGTTTAAATGGGAGAGAATAACATTTTCTCCACTATATAAGCACGTTTCTATCCAAGTTTCCTTAGGAAAGTTCACTGTACTTTATTTTATACAATAGCATGAATATCATGGTTTGTATGTGTCTACCATGAAAAAAAATTAAACAAGAGGGCCATGGCCCTAAATTTGCTCACTTGAGGACATTGAAGTTTGTACCTAAGTTGACTGGGCAAGACAACATTTTAATATACATGTAGCTATAAATGGAGTTATCTTCCGGACAAGAAAATATGACAAAAGTGAATTTTGTTGCCAAGCTTATGACCCTTATCCATGACACATCCTCTTATAAAGCTATTTCCATTTCCGGTAAATGATAATTATTTCACTAGCGTCAGCAGAACTGGAGTTATTTTCCTGACAATAAAATATGACAAAGGGGAAAAACAAAATATTGCTGCCCTTGTGCATGGCATTTTCTCTCATCAGTTTCTTTCCATACGTAAAATTTCATTACAATAGCATCAGTAGAACTGGAGTTGTCTTCTTGACAAGAAAATATCACAAAGGGAAATAACTAAAAAAACAATGATGTCAGAGTTATGGCCTTTGCAAATGGCACTTCCTCTCATTAGGCTCTTTCCAAATAGGCAATTTCATTTTACCCATTACCCCATAGCCTGTTTCTAGTTTTGAAAATAGGTGGCCACCTATGGCAGGTTGAAAGTAAAGCAGAATGGGTCTTAATGCACACTTTGCTTTACTTTCAAACTGCTTTAAGCTACCATCTACTAGGATATAGAAACTTATTTCACATCTTACATTTTCATGACTGTTTAAAGGGGAATTATTTTCTTAAGTGGAGGAATAAATCAAAGGCCTAAAATGCACATTTATGGGGTAATGGGTTAACAAAGGTCAGTATTTATTGGGGGAAAGGGTTGAATCCTGGACAAGAAAAAATGACAAAACATACAGATAACTGTGACAAAACCAATATTAAACATATGTATAAATATGGCATAAGACATAATTACATAACTGTCAGTGGATCACTTCCAGATCCTGTTTCTCTAAGTATGAAGCAGACTGAACCATTTCTAAACTTTAGCAGACAACATGTTCAGTTCTGTTGGCCTGATCACTGAGGTCAAATATTATGCAAGAGTACCGTAGCATTTGCAGCTGCTGGGGGCTTACCCTTACCAGACTGAAATGATGTCTGCTAAATACCTACTTTATGTGAAAAATGTACAATTTTTTTTTTTAGAAAATGTTAAGTTGGTAAATGAGTGGCAAATAGTTTGGATCCAGATTAGATGCAGCATTATGTTGCATCTGATCTGGATCCAAACTGTTTGCAAATATTGGCTATTTGCCCATAGTATATTAAGGGTAACTCAGGTAAATACAGTTCTGCTTAAATCAACAAGAGCCCCATGGGGCATATTTCGCTCACCTGAGAATAACTGACAAAATGGAGAAAAAGATTTATGTCCAGGACAGAGTCATTTTTTACTCGATTGGCATAATTTGAACAATCTTGAACGAGGACCTGTAGATGATGCTATGTGCCAAATATCTAAGATCAGGGTACAAGGGTTTTAGACAAAAAGATTTTTTTAAGTTTCCATTGATTTTTTTTTTTTTGAGCTCCTGTGACCTACTTATGCAACAGACTGGAACCATTTGAACAAAATACGTAAAGGACATCTAGAAGTGTCACAATGATGAATATCAAAGCTCTGGCCGTATTAGTTTCAGAGAAGAAAACGTTTGAAAATTTCACTATATAACTCTATGTAAAACTGTGACCCCTGGGGCGGGGCCAATTTTTACCCTAGGGACATAATTTGAACAAACTTGATAGAGGACCTGTAGATGATGCTATGTGCCAAATATCTAAGCTCTGGCCCTTGTAGTTTCAGACAAGAAGATTTTTTAAGTTTTCATTGAAAAAAAAACTATTTTTAGCTCCTGTGACCTACTTATGCAACCGACCGGAACCATTTGAACAAAATATGTAAAGGACATCTAGAAGTGTCACCATGATGAATATCAAAGCTCTGGCCATATTAGTTTCAGAGAAGAAGACGTTTGAAAATTTCACTATATAACTCTATGTAAAACTGTGACCCCCGGGGCGGGGCCAATTTTGACCCCAGGGACATAATTTGAACAAACTTGATAGAGGACCAGTAGATGATGCTATGTGCCAAATATCTAAGCTCTGGCCCTTGTAGTTTCAGACAAGAAGATTTTTAAAGTTTTCATTGAAAAAATCTATTTTTAGCTCCTGTGACCTACTTATGCAACCGACCGGAACCATTTGAACAAAATATGTAAAGGACATCTAGAAGTGTCACCATGCTGAGTATCAATGCTCTAGCCATATTAGTTTCAGAGAAGAAGACGTTTGAAAATTTCACTATATAACTCTATGTAAAACTGTGACCCCCGGGGCGGGGCCAATTTTGACCCTAGGGACATAATTTGAACAAACTTGATAGAGGACCTATAGATGATGCTGTGTGCCAAATATCTAACCTCTGGCTCTTGCAGTTTCTGACAAGAAGATTTTTAAAGATTTCCTTATTTTTTCACTTTGGTTGCCATGGCAACCAGAGTTCTGCATTGTTTTTAATTCTTTGAACAAATTTGAAAGAGCTTGACCCAAGGAACATTTCTGTAAAGTTTGGTTGAAATCTGTCAAGCGGTATATGAGGAGATGTCATTTGAAGCAATTGTTAACGACGACGGACGACGGACAACGGACGACGGACGACGCCGGACGCCGGACACAGGGCCATCCCAATAGCTCACCTTGAGCCTATGGCTCAGGTGAGCTAAAAATACTGTGAAACCTGCCTAGAGCAGCACTTAAACTGTGCAGGGTGGTGTCAAATGTGACCCTAGGGATTTCATTTTAACAAACTATAGAGGGATCCACCAGGAGATTCTACTGTACAAATATCAAAGCTTAGGGCCTAGTAGTTTTGGGCAAGAAGATTTTTTAAAGTTTTTTGCTTTTTTGCTTTTTCAAGCAGAGTTTGTGCTTTTTTTTCCTTTCATTTGAACAACTTCTGTAGAGAAGCATCCAAGGAACATCATGAGCAGTTTGAACTCTCCCTACAATCGGGCGGGTTCAGAGGAGCTGTCGTTTGAAGTAAATGTGAACGGACAGACGGACTACGGACGGTGAGCGGTCACAATAGCTCACCTTGAGCCTTTGGCTCAGGTGAGCTAAAAAAGACACATGAAGAAATATTACAAAATAAACTCTATCGGGGATCGAACCAACAACCCTTACGTTGGTAGCGCAGATACCTAGCCACTGAGCCATTACCAACTGTAGTTTTCTTTATCAGATAATATAATCAAATTCGAGTCATCGTTGAATGGCTTATTTACTATACACTGTTTTGTTGTTTCCGGAAGATAAAATAGCTTACGGAAAAAGACGGAATATTCATAAACTGACAGGTCAAACCTTATCGACAATACACCTGAACATCAGTGTTCAAAACTAAAAACAGGCTATGGGGTAATGGGTTAAGCAATGGCTCCAGTTTCTCAACAAGAACTGGAAAAACCAAAATAAATGCGTTTTTAAGAGGAAACTGTTTAAACACGTATAAATGATGTCTGCTTTAAACAATGACATATCTGCAGATAAAGAGAAGTATATGTTTATTCTATCAAGATCATCATTTCTCACTTTCAAATTACAGTAAAACCTCTCTATTACGACCACTAAATTATGTTAATTATTAGAGTGTTTACGGTAGGTGAGCGCTTAAAGCAAGGTGACAGTAAAACAGAAAGCTCCTTTAGGAGCTTTCTTTTTCACTGTCACCTTGCTTTAAGCTGTCACCTCTCTATTATACAATCAATTAGCTTTCATTTTAGTGGTCGTAATAGCGAGGTTTTACTGTATACCTAGATATTTACTCTTTGCATGTTGGGAAATATTGTCGTCTGCAACCACTCTAAAACAGTATTTGCAAAATTACTTTTCAGTATAGGGTCAGAGTGTCAAACAGTTTGGATTCTGATGAGATGCTGTGTAAGGCGGCATCTCTTGAGAATCCAAACTGTTTGCAGGTGCGGATCCAAGATTCTTAGTTAGGGGGGGGGGGGGGCGTAAGACATATTTTGAAGCTGGGGGCCCGGGGGCCGCTAGGGCCTCCGGTGAGTCCAGGGCAACGCCCTGGTAGGGGGTTCAGGGGGACGAAGACCCCCGACCGAAATCGATTTTACGCGGTTTTTTTACCATTTAGATGAGCTCTCGAGCTCTCCTGAGCTTAAACATCTGGCTAAAACCATGATGACACATTGCAGGGGCGTAGCCAGGCTTCAATGAATGTTACGTACCTCAGGGGGAGGGTGCGGGTGCGGGAGGAAGGTACCCCCTCCTGCAGAAAACGGAAAATATGAACTGAAATGGTGAGCTTTGAAGTGTATTTTGGATAGTAAATACGATCTATGAGATGTCACTGAACCATACAATTTTGTCTAAAGCTCCGTTTTATTAGACATAACATAATTTTGTGATGACCATTTTCTTTCTGCTAGAATTATTCAACTTTAGACGTACGAGAGGTAGCTGAAGCACCATAGCTTTCAGGCTGCCAACTCTGTAGTTACTTTCTGAAAGGTGCTTGAGTCTGCTGAAACTTGAAATTTACAGATTGTGGTGGGAGGGGGGGTTCGGGGATGCTCCCCCGGGAGAAAAATGGAAATTAGAACTAAAATGGTGAGCCCTGAAGTGTACAGTTGGAGATATTTGGGACACTGAATACGACTAATGTGAACCATACACTTTTATTCAAATCTCCGTCATTTTATACATAACAATATTTTGTGACTAACATTTTCTTCTGCTAGAAATATTCTATTTTTAGATGTACAAAAGGTACATGAAGCACTGTAGTTTTTAGGCTGTCGACTTTGTAGTTACTTATTTCTTGAATTTCTGAAACCTGAAGTTGTTAAATGCTAGCAGGGGTCCGGGGGTCCTCCCCTGCGAGAATTTGGAATTTAGACTTGCATGGTTAGCTCTAAAGTGTAGTTGGAGGGATTTGGGACACTGAATACGATCTATGTGAACGATACAATTTTGTGCAAAGCTCTGTTATATTATATATAACATTATTTATGTGTGACTAACAGTGATTTCTGCTACAAATATTCAACTTTTAGACGTACGAGAGGTACATGAAGCACCATAGGTTTTAGTCTGCCATTATGGTACATGTAGGTACTTAGTTCTTGAGTTTCTGGAACTTGATCAAATCTAGGGGGTATGGGGTCCTCCCCGGGAGAAAATTGGAAATTAGAACTGAACTGGTGAGCTCTGAAATGTGTTTGGAGAGACTTGGGACACTGAATACGACTTATGTGAACCATACAATTTTGATCAAAGCTGCGTTATATAAGACATAACATTTTTTTGCCACTAACACCCATTTCTGCTAGAGCTATTTGACCTTTAGACGCACGAGAGGGATGTAGTTACCAAGTTCGTAAGATTCTGAAAGTGGATATTGACAAATGCTGGTGGGGGTCCGGGGGTTCTCCCCCGGGAGAAAAATGGAAATTAGAACTGAAATGGTGAGCTCTGAAGTGTGTCTGAAAAAACAACCTTACCTTGACAGATTTTAGGGGGGGCGTACGCCGCTTCCGCCCCACTCTAAATCCGCCCTTGGTTTGCAAAGCTAGGTTATCATGTTCAAGGGTTAAGGTTATCAAGAAAACCCAAAATTTATGATAAACCACAAGTGAGTACAGTAAAACTCACATTCCCCACCTTCCATTTGTGAGATTAAAAACAGGTGGCACTTTAAAAGAAGAATGAAAGTAAAGCAGAACATTTCTCTGATCAGAAAATGTCTCTGATTTATGTTAATCATGTTTTAACCCATTACTCCATAGCCTGTTTATAAGTTTGAAAATATGTTACCACTTAACCCATTAAGCCATACTGACTCATTTTGACTCATTGCGCAATAGCCTCATACTAACTCATTTTGACGCACTTTAATCAACTACCCTCTATTGAGACAAGCATTGATAATTGTTTATCGCTTATGAGTTAATGGGTTAAATCAGGCTGAAAGTAAAGCAGAAGGAGGCGCATTCTGCTTTACCTTCAGCCTGCTTTAAGATACCATCTGCTAGAATATAGAAAATATTTCTTATATTTATTTATAACTGTATAAATTGGAATGATTTTCATCAATGGAGGAATAAATTAAAGGCATAAAAAGGCATATTTATGGGGTAATGGGTTAAGCAATCCACCTGTTATACACCCAAACAATTCTTTTTAATTGTCTGTGCTTTACTATGACACCATGACATTAATTTAACTTGGCTGTACTATCTTGTAAAGCATTACTAAGTCATAGTTACAAAGGTGTAATGACTAATATGACAAAAACAACTTCGCTGCATACAGTAACTACGGCTAAAGTGAAACTAGACGCAGAGCTGTAGCTATATAGGCTGTGCCAATTTCATTTGTGTTTCAGAGAACTTCAGAGTCTGACTTGAAAATGATGTGACATATAAACCTCGATACATACTGTAAATAATGAGGATTTATTTTCTTAAAGTGACCGGAAGGCAAATAAAGATGTTTCCGTAACAAGTAAGGTTATTATATAGACCTAAGTGGTTAAAATTAAACCTAAGGATTTCTAAGACTGGTTTATGCAGATCCAGGGCCCCAGATAAGGGGAGTATTTCAAAAAATAAAATCTTTATTTCTGCAATAAACTCTATGGTGTCACTACTCATTAGAATCGTCTCTTCGAGACGATTCTAATGAGTAGTAACACCATAAGATTTGGTGCTGAATGAATGAGAAGATGTTGGTTTTGTTCAGATCACTCCTTCTTATCTGGAGCCCTGCTTCACCCTTACAATGCTTCCTATTAATTACAAGCATCTCAACGACTACCCGTGTTAGATTGTTAGATAAAACACTGGTATTAATTTATTATTTCGATTCTAACACATAACTTAACCTTAATTTGCACCGAAGCAACGGCGCTACATTTCTTGGCGTACGCATTTTCGAAGCCAAATGACGTCATGTTAGAACGTTTAGCGCGTGAGTGTTCTACTGAAAATTCGTACACTGAGACGGTCCTTCTTCGCTTATATAGGGGTGTGGGCGAGGTGTGTTAGAATTTCAGATTAACTAGACCATACATTTAAATGTGTGTCAAGTTGTCATAGATATCTCGATAAAGATATAGCTGGCATACTTTAGGCTGCGTTAACCCTTCTCCTGCCATTAGCTTATATTGGATATTTGTTTTTAAAACAGCATAGACCCAGATCAGACATCTCCTGAAGGAACTGTCTGATCTTGGTCTTCACTATTTTCTATCAGGATCTGTCTGTCTGACCTGCACTCTTTTCAATGGAAACTTTTCATTATTTTACTAGCATTCATTATTTTTCTAAGCAGGTGTACATCTTCAGTACAAATGTAATTACTGTACATCGTACATCGCTAGTATTTGGAGACAGAAAGAACTACAGTGAAACCCCCTCTAAACCGGACACGTGTGGGGACAACATAAATGTCCGGCTTAGAGGGGGTTCCGGTTTAGAGGGATTTTAACCCATAGCTTGTGCCTAGTATGGAAGATAGCTGATCACTTAAAGCAGTTGAAAGTAAAGCAGAATGTGCCTTAAGGCGCATTCTGCTTTACTATCAACCTGCTTTAAGCTAGCATCTGTAGAATCTATTTCTGATGATACATATTCAGAAATATATAATTTTCAGTGAAGGAATAGATCAAAGGCATAAAAAGGCATTTAATGGTGTTATATGTGTTTAATAAAGAAGTGTTGGAAACGGGACCAAAGTTTTAGTCCGGTTTAGAGAGAATTCCGGTATTGAGAGGTTCCGGTTTAGAGGGGTTTTACTGTATTGGGGTTTTTCCTCTTCTAAAGGGATATTATACTTATAGCCTCAATTTAATCATTTGATTTGATTTGTTTTGATTTTATGTCACTTTCAACAGTATTTCAGTCATATCGCGACGTCCAGCTAATTATAGGTGGAGGAAGACTCAATTTAATCAATACCATATTAAGCCTGTTTCTAGCTTAAAGGCAGGTGACAACTTAAAGCAGGTTGAAAGGTGCATTCTGCTTTACTTTCAGCCTTCTTTAACTCTTTCCTCCCAGAAACTTTAAGTGGACAATTCCAGTTTCCATTTTTGTCTAGTCCATTTCTGACTTTTGAGGGTTGTTTTTGTCAATGTTTGGCATTATGGCATCAGGGTCTTCACTGTTTGCATAGGACAAGTGTACTATTCACATGTACACTGTTTGAAAAGGACGCCTATATGTGGGACTAGGGTGCAAAGGGTTAATTAAGCTACCATCTGCTGGAATATTGAAAATATTTCTTATGATACATATTCAAGACTGTGGTCTCAGGAATCACTTAACCCTTTCCCACATAGCATATCTCTAGTATTGAATATAGGTGTCCACTTAAAACAGGTTGAAAGTAAAGCAGAATGCGCTTTAAGCGCATTCTGCTTTACTTTCAGCCTGCTTTAAGCTATCATCTGCTAGAATGCAGAAAATATTTTGTATTATACATATTTATGAATGTATAAATTGGAACTATTTTCTTCAGCGGAGGAATAAACTGAATGTGCTAAAAGTCGTTTCTATGAGGGAAAGGGTTAAATTAATGTGTAAAATGTGTATCTATGGAGTAAAGGGTCAAGATTAAATTGAACAATTCGCCTGCTAACAATGTTCCCATTCACCCCTAGACTATTAATGGACAATTCCAATTTCAAAGTAAGTCTAGTCCATTTTTGACTATTTAGGGTTGATTTTAACAATATATTTCAAAATGACAAACAGTATAGACCCTGATCAGAGGGCTCCTTCAGGAGCCCTCTGATCAAATTCTACACTGTTTGCATGGGGCAAGTATAATCCTCTCAGGTACATGGTTAGTAAATGGCAAGTATACTCGTTGGTAGGGTTGAATGTGTTAAGAAAATAGTGTAGATCTGATGATGATCAGACAAATTCTAAATGAGCTGCCTTATCAGGGCCCGCACTGTTTTCCTACAGGATCTGTCAGACATGAGTTTCAAGTGGCGACACTCTTTCCTGGGGAACATGTTTCTTAGTTTATAATCCTAAATGAGCTGCCTTATCAGGGCACTGTTTTCTTACAGGATCTGTCAGACATGAGTTTCAAGCGGCGACACTCTTTCCTGGGGAACATGTTTCTTAGTTTATAATCCTAAATGAGCTGCCTTATCAGGGCACTGTTTTCTTACAGGATCTGTCAGACATGAGTTTCAAGTGGCGACACTCTTTCCTGGGGAACATGTTTCTTAGTTTATAATCCTAAATGAGCTGCCTTATCAGGGCACTGTTTTCTTACAGGATCTGTCAGACATGAGTTTCAAGCGGCGACACTCTTTCCTGGGGAACATGTTTCTTAGTTTATAATCCTAAATGAGCTGCCTTATCAGGGCCCACACTGTTTTCTTACAGGATCTGTCAGACATGAGTTTCAAGCGGCGACACTCTTTCCTGGGGAACATGTTTCTTAGTTTATAATCCTAAATGAGCTGCCTTATCAGGGCACTGTTTTCTTACAGGATCTGTCAGACATGAGTTTCAAGTGGCGACACTCTTTCCTGGGGAACATGTTTCTTAGTTTATAATTCAAAGTCACAGCGGTGAGGAGCTTAGTGATGTAAGTCACAGTGACTATACCACTAGGCCACGGAGGCCCCCGAAACCTTTTTGTGCTTGAAACCAGCATAGTATGTAGATTTTGCAAAATGTGTAGGCCCCGATCAGCCCCAGTTTATTTTATTTGTATTTTTCTGAAATATTTTCTAACAGTTACAGCCCTTAACCCATTACCGCATAAATACACCTTTTACGCCTTTAATTTATTGTGCCACTGAAGAAAATAGTTCCACTTTATACCAGAAAAAATATGTACAGTAAGAAGTATCTTCTGTATCCAAGCAGTTGGTAGCTTAAAGCAGGTTGAAAGTAAAGCAGAATGCGCCTTAGGCGCATTCTGCTTTACTTTCAACCAGCTTTAAGTGGTTAACTATCTTCAATACTAGAAACAGGCTATGGGGAAATGGGTTAAATCAACATAAACTGGTCATAATCTTAGAATAATCCAACATTCAGCATAAAAGGTTTAACCCTTTACCCCATAAAATCGACTTTTAGCGAATGTAACTTATTCCTCCGCTGAAGAAAATAGTTCCAATTTGTACAGTCCTGAACATGTATCATAGAATCTATTTGCTATACTCTAGCAGATGGTAGCTTAAAGCAGGCTGAAAGTTAAGCAGAATGCGCCTTAAGGCGCATTCTGCTTTACTTTCAACCTGCTTTCAGTGGTCACATATCTCCAAATCTAGAAACGGGCTATAAGGTAAAGGTTTAAGCATTAATTCATGGTTTTAATGCTAAGTGTTTGTATATTTTCAGGGTTGAAGAGTTGAGAATAAAGAAGAAAAGGAATATAAAGTTAGCCTATGGAAGCAAGTACATTATTTTCCACATGAAGTATATATGTACTCAACATGAGTGAAAAGCCAGCAGCAATTCTGTGTGAAATCTGCCCATCCAGCAAGGCTCGGTTTAGGTGTAGCGAGTGCCAGCAATATCTGTGTGAAAACTGCCTCACCTATCATCAGAAGTTTAATGCCACCTACCAGCACATTGTCTGCCCTATATCATTAACAGAACCTGCAGAAATACCCACAGAATGTGCAGTTCACAATCAGACAATACAGTTCTACTGCAGAGATGATGAAACTGCATGTTGCTATCAATGTAAAGACACCTGTCATAAAAAGTGTATGAAGGTGGAACACTTTTCCACTATTACTTCCCAGAAAGACTTGGTGCTTAGGGAATGTTGTGAACTGAAAAACAAAATAGAAAGCAAGAGGAAAGAAGCCGACAAATGTCATGAATTACTGATACAAAACACCGGCAACTGGAACAAACGTATCAGTGACATACTAGGAAAGATGAAGGGCCTCATGGATGATCTGGAAGAGAAAGTCAAACAAAAACAGTCCAATCTTGAAGACCTTATGAAGAAACGGCAGGTTGAGAATAAAACATTGACCACCAGCTATGCAGACTCTATTCAAGCTCTTGGATGTAAGATGGCTAAACTGAAAACTTCAATGATTGATTGTGAGCATGAAATGGTGATGGCAATACTTGAAATAGAGAAAGCCTGTGGTGAGTACAAAGGTCTGTTAAACCGAGATCCATGTGAGGGTCACACTGTAGCCTTCCTCAAGGAGGAGCATCGATTTGAAGCAGAGCACTATGTCTCAAGGACATTAGAGGAGATGGTGGCAACAGCAAAATCCATTTACCACATTTACACAGAGATGCAGAGAAACTCCCTACAAAATAAATGTGCTGGAGGCAAGCAGCAGGCTCAGGTGGTAGTTCGGTCACGTAGTGCAGATGAAACTTATTCACGTGTTCGGACACTATCAGAGCATGAGAAGGTGAAGCATTATGAGAGTCTGGTTCCAGTCAAGGAAACCTCTGTACCAGAGATACCTGTGGAATCTCTACATGAGATAAACGTTCACATGGCTGATGATGAAAACACATGTGCAATCACTGGAATAGCAGAGCTGTCAAGTGGACAAATAATCATGTCAGACTTCAAGAACTTTAAAATGAAATTGATGGACAAACATGGTCGCATCATTCACTCAGTAAAAACTGACAAGGAACCTCGAGATATTGCTGTCATTGATGGAAACAATGTAATGGTTTCTGTCCCAATGGCAAAATGCATTCAATTTGTTGATATTTACCATGACAAGGCAGCCCTGGAGAGCAGAATGACGTTGGTAAAGAGATACGATGTGGATGGTAAGTGCTGTGGAATTGCCTACCATGACAAGAAAATCTACACAGCCACTCAGGCGCCCACACAGATACTAATACTAGACATCAGTGGTTCCAAGCTCCAGTCTATACCAGGAGACACTCTGTTCGAGCGTCCAACATACACAGCGGTGGCCCCCAATGGCTCTCTCATATACATGTCAGATCCGAACCACAAGTTTGTCTATGGCCTGACTAGTGATGGACAGATTCGTTTCAAGTATCCAGTGGAGGGTCCTCATGGTATTACAACCAACGAGAAGGGAGAGCTGTTTGTTGCTGACTTTGATTCCAGTTCTGTTCATCTTGTCTCTACAGATGGTCACAAGATTGCCAGTCTGACTCCAGAGAACTGTAACTGCCCACAGAAAGTCTCCTACAACAAGCAAACCAACTGCCTGCTCGTGACAATGTGGAACTCAGATGTGATTTACAAAGCCCAACTCAAAATGGAGAACTAAATTTGATCCTTTAAACAAGGGCCACTATGGCCCTAAATCGCTCACCTGGTACACCATGGCAAACTTGACCTATAGTGACCTAGATTATGACTGGCCATGACCCACAATCAACTTCTAGAGTGTAAACAAGATTTTCCTATGATTTGACCTAGTTTTTGAACGAACAAAATCCATATTATATTTTGACCTAGATTTGATGTAGGCAAACATTCTGACAATATTTCATGCAGATCAAGTGAGATTTGTAGCTTCGAAAAGGTTAACACTGTTTTTCTTTGATTTGACCTAGTGACCTAGTTTTCAACCAGACATCATTCAATATTAACTGAGCTAGATATCAATGAGGCAAACATGTTGAGCAAAATTCACTAAAATCCAATGAGAGTTGTAGCATCTAGAGTGTTAACAAGTTTTCCCTATGATTTGACCTAGTGACCTAGTTTTTTACCCTAAATGACCCATATTCGAACTTGGCCTAGGTATCAATTAGGCAAACATTCTGACCAAGTTGCATAAATATCAGATGAAATTTAAAGCCTCAAGAGTGTTAACAAGGTTTTTCTATGATTTGACCTAGTGACCTAGTTTTTGACCGGACATGACCCATATTCAAACTTGACCTAGATATCAAAAAGACAAACATGCTGACCAAGTGTCATCAAGATCCAAAGAGATTTGTAGCCTCTAGAGTGTTAACAAGGTTTTTCTATGATTTGACCTAGTGACCTAGTTTTTGACCGGACATAACCCATATTCAAACTTGACCTAGATATCAATGAGACAAACATTCTGACCATGTTTCATCAAGATCCAATGAGATTTGTAGCCTCTAGAGTGTTAACAAGGTTTTTCTATGATTTGACCTAGTGACCTAGTTTTTGACCGGACATAACCCATATTCGAACTTGACCTAGATATCAATGAGACAAACATTCTGACCAAGTTTCATTAACATCCAATGAGATTTGTAGCCTCTAGAGTGTTAACAAGGTTTTTCTATGATTTGACCTAGTGACCTAGTTTTTGACCGGACATGACCCATATTCGAACTTGGTCTAGATATCATTGATGCAAACATTCTGACAAAGTTTCATCAAGATCCAATGAGATTTGTAGTCTCTAGAGTGTTAACAAGGTTTTTCTATGATTTGACCTAGTGACCTAGTTTTTGACCCAACATGACCCATATTCGAACTTGGCCTAGATTTCTACTAGACAAACATTGTGATCAAGTTTCATGAAGATTCGATGATATTTGTAGCTGCTAGAGTGTTAACGAACCAATTGTGGACGGACGACGTACGACGGACGACGTACGACGGACGATGGACGACGGACATCCAACGATCCTAAAAGCTCACCTTGGCACTTCGTGCCAGGTGAGCTAAAAACCCATTACCCCATAAATAAGAATTTTTACGCCTCTAATTCATTCTTCCTCTGATGAAAACAGATCCAATTTATACAGTCAAGAACATGCACTGTAAGAAATATTTTTTTATATTCTAGCTGATGGTAGCTTAAAGCAGGCTGAAAGTAAAGCAGAATGCACCTTAAGGCCCATTCTGTTTTACTTTCAACCTGCTTTAAGTGGTCACCTATTTTGAAAACTAGAATCACTCTATGGGGCAATGGGTTAACCCTTTACTCCATAGCCTGAGTCTAGTTTTATAAACATGTGAGCACTTAAATCAGGTTTAAAGTAAAGCAAAATTTCAAACTGTTTTAAGCTACCATCTGCTATTTCATATGAAATATTCCTTGTGGTGCCAATTCATTAGTGTGTAAAATGGGACAATTTTCTTTAGTGGAGGAATAAATTAAATGCATAAAAAGGCCTAGTATCTATGGAAAAATGGTTAAATCCTGAAAGCTCCTATTGGAGCTTTGTACTTGGCCCAATGGTTAACACCTTGGACTACGGTACCAGGGGTCGTGAGTTCGATCCCCCGCCGGACCAGCGGTCTGACAAGGGGATTTTCTGAATCCCCGATGATGTACAGGAATGTTCTTGAGTAAGACATGTACCGCGAATTGCTCCTCTCCACCCAGGGGATAAAATGGGTACCTGTGAAGGGTCTGAGTCGGTACTGCGGCTGCATTTGACTGCGCCATATGTTAGCAGTGCTCATAGGCAAGATGGCTCGATGATCAGGGGAGTATATGTACAGTCGGCTGAGCGGTCATTCAGACTGAAAGTAGACTTTAACTTGGTATATTTTTTTTTTTTTTTACTTTACCTCAGTTCTGCATTAAGCTGTCATCAGTCTTATAGACTGCAAATTCATTGTATTTCAAGGGCCACTAATCTCGAAATACAGTAAAACCTCTCTATTACGACCACTAAATTATGTTAATTATTAGGGTGTTTACGATAGGTGACCGATTAAGGCAAGGTGACAGTGAAACAGAAAGCTCCTTTAGGAGCTTTCTGTTTCACTGCCACCTTGCTTTAAGCTTTCACTTCTCTATTATACAATCAATTAGCCTTCGTTTTAGTGGTCGTAATAGCGAGGTTTTACTGAACAATAAATCTGACTGCATTATGTTGGCTTTCTACATTACTTTATTAGTGCTAGTTAACCCTTAGCCCGCCAAATAAATTGTCGTCTGCTATATTTCTCATCTGCTTCAAGTTTCAAAGTGCTTCAAAGTTGCTCAAAATTGCTGAAAATGTTGTCCGAGTGTCAAACAGCTTGGATCCGGATGAGACGCCGAGTTACTCGGCGTCTCATCCGGATCCAAGCTGTTTGCATATGGAGCTATAGTCGTGAGTGGCAGGCTAAGGGTTAATGCAGTAAAATCTTTCTGAACATTTCGACCACTAAAATATGACTAAGTAATTTAGTGAAAATTTTACTTTCACCCTGCTTTAAGCAGCTACCTTCCTTAGACACAAAATAACTATGTTAATTCAGTGGTTGTTATAGAGAGGTTTTACTATAAAAGACATGCGTTTCTCAACCATGAATTTGGATGTTCATTATGTGCAATCGTATGATATTTAACAAGGTATATGTACAGCGTTCCCTCTCTACAACGACATCCAATGGGAGACAAACATTGTGTGCGTTGTTCGGAGGGAGTCGTTGTATGGAGGTAAATTGGCTTACATTTGCAAACAGCTTGAATCCAGATCAGACGCCGCGTAACGCGGCGTCTGATCTGGATTCAAGCTGTTTGTCATTCGTCATTAAGTTTTTTTTCTATCAAAATGTCAATTATGCAACTTTGAGAAAAACAGCAGACGACAATTTTAAGCAGACGGTATTGCAGCCATGAAAAGTTTGGACATAAATGTCTTGTTTGGGGAACTGTGGCAAGGGTCGTTATAAGGAGGGAGTCGTTGTTGGGAGGGCCGTTGTAGAGAGGGAACACTGTACCTGTAGTATATGAACAAATTGAATTAAAGTATGTTCTGTTCTGCACACTTAATTAAAATAAACCTATATACATACTGGTCTACATATCCACTACATCGGGTTAAGGTGTTGGTATATATTGAAGGCGGTTGCTTAAAACAAGATGAAAGTAAAGCAGAAAGCTCTTTAAGTTGCCTTGCTGTAGCTGTCACATGTATTTATTCATATTTTCTGTCCTTACTTGAGATGTATAGGATCTGTCACGCATCGATATTTGAGACAAGCTGATCTCAACGTCGTCTAAAATTGTAATGTTATTTAAAGCGAGCCTCAGCGAGCTTAATAACGTTTTTATTCGAGACAAGGTTGAGACCAGCTCATCTCAAAGATTGATGAGCGTCAGATTCTTTTTCTCACAAAACCAATGATTTTAAGGTACTTTAAGCAATAGAGTCCTTTCTTGGAATAGAGTGCAGATGTCATCAAAGGGGAACTGAGTGATGTCATCAAAGTGATCTCACACATGTTGGAGACAAGGATATTCCCGTATTGTTCGCTATCGAAAACAGGGATAGTTATGTGAGAAAAGTTTGTTTTCCCAAATATAGACAAACACTAAGTCTTGTTATCTCAAGTAAGGTCAGAAAATATGAATAGGTTATCTGTATGATTAAATAAAGACCAATGGTTATCATGTAAGAATGAAAGTTCAAAATCTGATCTCATACTTGTAAAAACCCTGAATCATGTAGATAGGACAAAGACCAAATTGAATTTGTCCTCAAATTATGTCACAATTTTCAGTTAAGATTTACAAAATATCTACATAACCCTTTACCCCACAGAAGAGCCTTAGAGCGCCTTTACTTATTTATCCACATAAGCCCTTCAAATGGTTTTGAAGACAGGTGGGCGCTTAAAGCAAGATAAAAGTAAAGCAGAAAGCTCATGAAAGAGCTTTCTGCTTTACTTTCAGTTTGATTCAAACAGTATCATACCTTAAATACAGTTGGCAATGAAGGCAATCAAGGGTTAACTCTTTCCTCCCTGAAACTTTAAATGGACAATTCCAGTTTCCATTTTAGTCTAGTCCATTTCTGACTTTTAAGGGTTGCTTTGTCGATGTTTGGCATTATGACAAACAGTGAAGACCCTGATCAGAGGGCTCCTTTGGGAGCCCTCTGATCTGGATCTTCACTGTTTGCATAGGACAAGTGTACTACTCACATGTACACTGTTTGAAAAGGACGCCTATATCAGGGCTAGATAAGAGGGAGTAAACTGATCAAATCCAACATTTTCTCACTCATTTCAGCACCAAATCCTATGGTGTTAGTACTCATTAGAATCGTCTCGAAGTAGTAACACCATTCAGCCTGCTCTAAACTACAATCTGCTAGAAAATAGGAAATATTTCATATATTGCACATTAATTTCTGTATGAAACAGAACTTTTTTCTTCAATTAAATGCGTTAAAAGGCACATCCATGGAGTAAAGGGTTAAGTGATTATGGTGTGTGGGATCTACTGTACTAATTGTACCACCAGGTAATTTAGTACAAGTGGGTGTGGAGCTTTCTGTCTTACTTTTGTCTTGCTTTAACCCTTAACTCCATAGCCTGTTTCTAATATTGAAGATAGGTGACCACTTAAAACAGGTTAAAGTAAAGCAGAATGCGCATTAAGGCACATTCTGCTCTATTTTCAGCCTGCTTTAAGCTACCATACGCTAGAATATAGAAAATATTTCTATGATACATTATTATTCATGACTGTACGAATGGAACTATTTTCTTTAGGAGGAATAAATTAAATGTGCTTCAAAGTTGCTCAAAATTGCTGAAAAAGTTGTCCGAGTGTCAAACAGCTTGGATCCGGATGAGACGCCGAGTTACTCGCCGTCTCATCCGGATCCAAGCTGTTTGCATATGGAGCTATAGTCGTGCGTGGTAGGCTAAGGGTTAACACTATACCCCATAAATAAACCTTAATTACTTTCATTTTTTTTTTATTCATACGCTAAGAAACGAATAGTCCCCAACTAGAAAGTCCTGAACATAAATGGCATTTCCAGTACCTTTCTAGATGGGAGCTTAGTAAAGCAGAATGTTCCTTTAAGAGTATTCTGCTGTACTTTCAACCTGCTTTTTTAAGTCATAAGTTGTTTTCAAAACTAGAAACAGGCTATGGGGTAGCTGGTTAAACAGGTGATTGGTATTGATGCCTATGGAAGAAAGGGATACAGTTAAGATCAAAACCATCTTAATTCAGCATTCAAATTAAAGGATTAACCCTTTACCCCATAGCCTGTTTCTCGTTTTGAAGACAGGTAACCATGCACTTAACCCTTTGAACCCTAGTCCCGCTTATAGGCGTCCTTTTCAAACAGTGTACATGTGAATAGTACACTTGTCCTGTGCAAACAGAGAAGACCCAGATCAGAGGGCTCCGAATGGAGCCCTCTGATCAGGGTCTTCAATGTTTGTCATAATGCCAAACATTGATAAAAACAACCCTTAAAAGTCAGAAATGGACTAGACTAGAATGGAAACTGGAATTGCCCATTTAAAGTTTCAGGGAGGAAAGAGTTAAAGCAGGTTGAAAGGAAAGCAGAATGTGCCAGTGATACGTATTCATAGCTGTATAAAATGGTTAAATGTGCCAAAAAGAAGCTTCTATTGAGGAAGGGTTATACAAATACACAAACCTCTAGCTGTTCTCTCAAATACAGATAAAAACAGATAACCTAATTAATCAAGAACAGTATTTGATCTCAAACTTCTATGATACCAAGAAATAATGAATCATACTACTAGTTAGGCTACACTGACCATTTAATTTATTCTTCCACTGAAGAAAATAGTTGCAATTTATATAGTCATGAAAGTGTACAAGAAATATTTTCGAAATCCTAGTAGATGACCGCTTAAAGAAGGATGAAAATAAGGCAAAATGCGCCTTAAGGCACATTCTGCTTTACTTTTAACCTGCTTTAAGTGGGGACCTATTTTCAAAACTAGAATGAGGCTATGGGGTAATGGGTTAAGTGATCACCTGTCTCCAGAAGTGGAACCAGGCTATGGAGTAAAGGGTTAAATGGTCACCTGTCTCCAGAAGTGGAACCAGGCTATGGAGTAAAGGGTTGAATGTGGTCACCTTTTTTTCTAGGTATTTCCAAAACAGGACATTGATAAAGGTGGTTTTTATCATGAATAAAATCAGAATACACCCAGAGTATCTAACCTATAAATTGTTCAGGTATTTAATAATACTCATTGGAGTGACAAGTTTGATGTAAGTAAATACTGTGAAACCCATCTAAACCGGACATGTGTGGGACAACATAAATTTCCGGTTTGGAGGGGTATCCAGTTCAGAGGGATTTTAACATATTACCCAATAGCTTGTTTCTAGTAGGGAATGTAGCTGACCACTTAAGGCAGGTTGAAAGTAAAGCAGAATGCGCCTTAACCCTTTGAACCCTAGTCCCGCCTATAGGCGTCCTTTTCAAACAGTGTACATGTGAATAGCACACTTGTCCTATGCAAACAATGAAGACCCAGATCAGAGGGCTCCGAAAGGTTGGTCATAACGCCAAACATTGACAACAATAACCCTTAAAAGTCAGAAATGAACTAGACTAAAATGGAAACTCGACTTGTCCATTTAAAGTTTCAGGGAGGAAGTACTTATGGCGCATTCTGCTTTACTTTCAACCTGCTTTAAGCTATCATCTACTAGAATATAGAAATTATTTCTGATGATACATATTCATGAATGTATTTTCTTTAGTGTAGGAATAAATCAAAGCTTATAAAGGCGTATTTGTGGTGTAATGGGTTAAAATAAAGAAGGGTTGGAATCGGGACCAAAGTTTTTGTCTGGTTTAGAGAGAATTTCGGTATTTAGAGGTTCCGGTTTGGAGGGGTTCCACTGTATCTCTTCAAAGTGTCAACACACATTTGTGTCATAATGTAAGTCTTCATGATAGACGGATTTGATTTGATTTGTTTTGATTTTACGTCGCTTTCAACAGTATTTCAGTCATATCGCGACGTCCAGCTAATTACAGGTGGAGGAAGACCCCAGAAGTCATTTATGCACTGTTTCAGGCACAAATCGGCAACTGGGTAGAACCACCGACCTTCCGCAAGCCAGCTGGAAGGTCATGATAGACGGATGTAAAATACTGCAGAAAGCTCCTTTAACCTTTCTGCTATACATTTACTGTTATATTGCATTAACCCTTTACTCATAGATATGCCTTTTTATGCATTTAATTAATTCCTCCACTAAAGAAAATAGTCCCATTTTATCATAGTAACTTATGTGCAACATATGAAATATTTCCTATATCCTAGCAAATGAAAGCTAAAAGCAGGTAGTAAGTAAAGCAGAATGTATCTTAAGGCTTAATCTGCTTTACTGTACGTCAACCTACTTTTGATGATGTTCGTCCATCGCTAGGCGAAGATGACCGTGACTACTGGATTGGCAAGGTGCCATGTGACCGAATGTGGCTCGTCAGACCTATGCGTGCATGAAACGCTCTGCCACAGATGGAACACATGTGGGTTGGCTCAGTTGTAGGGGTAATGTCAGCCCTCTGTTTACGGATGGCAAGTTTCCTCTGAGATTCTTTTATACGGGCTTTCTCAGCTGCCTTTGCCCCAGCAGCTATTGAACTCCTCCAGGTCGACCTGTTTTCTGCAAGTGACTGCCATGTGTCTGTTGGGATGCTGAGAAGCTTCAGTGAGCACTTAAGGTTGTCTTTGAAGCGTTTCTTCTGTCCTCCAACTCGTCTCTTCCCTTCTGACAATTCTCCATAGAACAGTTGCTTTGGTATGCGGGAGTCTGGCATGCGGCAAAGATGGCCAGCCCAGCGACATTTGGAGCGCTGAAGCATGGTGTGTACAGATGGGAGGTTAGCCCTAGTTATAACTTCTGTGTCTGGTACCTTGTCCTGCCATCTTATGTGGAGAAGCTTCCTCAGGCATGTCATGTGGAAGTGGTTGAGTTTCTTGGCATGCCTTGAATAGACAGTCCATGTTTCACATGCATACAGGAGAGTTGTAACAACAGCTGCACGGTAGACCTTGATTTTGGTGCTGAGTTTTATTCCTCTACGCTCCCATACATTTAAGCGGAGTCTGCCGAAAGCAGCACTGGCCTTCGCAAGTCTATTGTTGATGTCCTCATCTATGTGCACGTCCCTTGACAGTGTACTTCCAAGGTAGGTGAACTTGTCAACTGCTTTCAGTGACTGACCTTTCACATGAATTGTAGGCTCTTCATAGACAGATCCTGGTTTGGGCTGGTAAAGAACTTCCGTCTTCTTGATGCTTATTGTTAGACCAAAGTTGTCACAGGCCTGTGAAAAGTTGTCCATGATGAATTGCATGTTTGAATGAGAGCCACCATTCAAGGCACAGTCGTCAGCAAAGAGAAGGTCTCTGATGACAGCATTTTTTACTTTTGTAACTGCGTTCAGACGTCTTAGGTTGAAGACGTTGCCATCTGTCCTGTATCTTATGTTCACTCCTGGGTCCTCACTGGTGAAGGCATCTGTCAGCATAGCAGAGAACATCATACTGAATAGGGTTGGGGCCAGAACACAGCCTTGTTTGACTCCGTTGCTCACTGGAAAGTCAGGAGATGTTTCATTATCATCAAGCACACGCGCCATCATACCATCATGGAATTGGCGAATAATGCTAACAAATCTTTCTGGGCATCCAAATTTGGCCATTATCTTCCACAAGCCCTCACGACTAACAGTGTCAAATGCTTTAGTTAGGTCCACGAACGTGACATACAGATCCTGGTGCTGTTCTTGGCATTTTTCTTGAAGTTGACGGGCAGCAAACACCATATCAATTGTACCTCGACCAGAACGGAAGCCACACTGACTTTCAGGAAGAAGAAGATCCTTCTCTAGGTGCAGAATAAGCCTATTGAGCAGCAGTCTGGCCAGTATTTTACCAGCTATACAAAGCAGTGAAATCCCACCGTGGTTATCGCAACATTGTCGATTGCCTTTGCGGACGTTCTCACAGTTGGACATTTGTTGGGTATATTTTTTGTTTAAAAGTACCCAACAGTACACTAAAATACCCAACAATAACAATAGGGCAATCACGGAATGAATGGAATCTATTGTTCTCCCTACCCAACAAAGGACCTTCCGTGCGCTCGCTTATACAGGTGCACAATGGAAGCATCCTTGAATTCCTGTGGAAGCTTGCTGTTTGTCCAAAAGGTGGTGAAGAGTTCATGAAGCTTTTGAAATAGAGTAGGGCCACCAGATTTGTAGACTTCTGCGGGGATGGCATCTGCTCCAGGTGCTTTACCACTTGACAATTGCTTAATAGCTTTTTCAACCTCAGCAATGGATGGTGGACAGTCAAGCTCAGTATTGATCCTGACCTGCGGGAGTCGCTTTATGGCTTCATCATTGATGGATGATGGACGATTCAGAGCTGCGTTGAAGTGCTCAGCCCAACGCTCCAGAATTTTCCCACGTTCCGTGATTAGTTTATCACCATCAGAGCTGAGAAGAGGAGGTGAACTAGAAGGTTGAGGTCCGTAGAGAGCTTTTAAAGAGTCGTAAAAGCGTTTGGAGTCATGCATATCAGCAAACTTCTGGATCTCCTCGGCTTTATTGCTGAGCCAGGTGTCTTGCATGACACGAAGTTCTGTCTGAACTCGCTGGCGTTTTTCTGTGAAAGCAGTTTTCTTGCTGATGGAACTTGGGTCTTGTTGGTGTGCTAAAAAGAGCTTGTTTTGGGCAGATATTAGGTCCTGTATCTCCTGGTTATTATCATCAAACCAATCCTGGTTCTTCTTGGTCTTTCGACCTAGGATACTGAGGGAAGATGAGTAGACGGTGTCTCTGAAGAGTGCCCAGGCATCCTCAAAGTCAGTGTCTCTGTAGTTTTGGACAGTGAGTTATTTCTTGAGGTCATCAGCAAGCTGAGAGGCTTTATCATCTAGCTTCAGTTTAGAGACATCAATTTTCTTTGGTGCATTCTTCCCTTGGGGTCGGCGTTTAACCTGGAGGTCCAACTTCAGCTTTGACATGACAAGCCTATGGTCAGTCCAGCACTCGGCTCCACACATGGCCTACTTTTAGTGGTCACCTGTCATCAAAACCAGAAACAGGCTATGGGTTAACTCCTAAATCCCTGAGATTGCAAAGGGATCTGGATTTGTATGATTTTACTTCGCTTTAACAGTATTTCGCGACTTCCAACTAATTACAGGTGGAGGAATTTAGGCACTGTTTTAGCCACAAATCGGCAACTGGGTAGAACCACCAACCTTCAGCAAGCTAGCTAGAAGGCAAAGGGAGAACTCCAGTTTCAACTTAACTCTCTCCCTTATAGAAGCGCCTTTTAGCGCGTTTAGTTTATTCCTCCGCTGAAGAAAATAGTTCCAATTTATAATGCCATGAGTATGTATCATAAGAAATATATTCTATCAGATGGTAGATTAAAGCAGGCTGAAAGTGAAGCAGAATGCACCTCAAGCAAGCAGAATGCGCCTCAAGGCGCATTCTGCTTTACTTTCAACATGCTTTAAGTAGTCACCTATCTTCAAAACTAATAACATGCTATGGGGCAAAGGGTTAAGTCTAGTCCATTTTTTGAAAATCTAGTGTTGCAAATGCAAATTTACAAACAGCCCAGACCCTGATCAGAGGGCTCCTACAGAGACACTCTGATAAGGGTCTACATTGTCTGCATAGGACAAGTGAACTGTTCATAAAGAATGCTTACACTTGTCATTAAGGGCTTACCATTTGCTGTTTAGGATGCTACAATGAAACCTCTCTATTACGACCACTGAAGTGAGTCCAGAAGAGGGTATCTAAGACAGATGACAGCTTAAAGCAAGATAAAAAGGTAAAGCAGAAAGTTACTATAGGAGCTTTTTTGCTTTACTTTTATCTGCTTTAAGCAACCCCTGAAATTTTAAAGGGACAATTCCAGTTTTCCCAATAAAGTCTGGTCAATTTTTCGCTATTTAGATTATTATTTATTTATTTTTTACAAAATATTGGAAAATGTCAAACAGTGCAGACCATGATCAGAGGGCTCCTTAAGGATCCCTCTGATCAGGGCCTGCACTTATTGCATAGGATAAGTGCACTCCTCACAGGTACACTGTTTGTAAATGACAAGTATACTTGTCGCTAAGGTTGAATGTGTCAATAAATATTTAGGGATTTTCAGCTTTCACTTATTTGCTTAACCTAATTTTTTGTTCACCGATATGCTACTGATTAGTATTGATGGGTTTTCCATTCTATTTATAGGTACACGTAAGTCTACTTTTCAGACCAATGTTGTTATAACAATGTTCTATTTAATAAAACATACAGTCAAATGTGTGTTAACCCATTACCCCATGGCCAAGTTTCTAGTTTTAAAGATAGGTGACAACTTAAAGCAGGTTGAAAGTAAAGCAGAATGCACCTTAAGGAGCATTCTGTTTTACTTTCAACCTGCTTTAAGCCAACAACTTCTAAAATATAGAAAATATTTCTTATTGTGCATATTCTTGACTGTATTTTATGGAACTATTTTCTCCATTAGAGACGTAAAAAGGCATACTTATGGGGTAATGGGTTAACTCTTCTCATTGAATATTCATATACAGTTAAACTTCTCTATTATGACAACTACTTGAGGGTATATTGAGGGTCGTTTAAGGCAGGTGAGGTGACTGCTTAAAGCAAGGTGAAAGTTTAGCAAAAAAGCTCCTCAAGGAGCTTTCTGCTTTACTTTCATCTTGCTTTAAGCTGTCACCTGTCTCTGAAATCATCAATCAATAATCTTTTACGTGGTTGTAATAGCGAGGTTTTACTGTTTAAACCTGCTCACTATGAACATCAATTATC
This sequence comes from Gari tellinella, assembly GCA_922989275.2. Lineage (NCBI taxonomy): Eukaryota > Metazoa > Mollusca > Bivalvia > Cardiida > Psammobiidae > Gari > Gari tellinella. The sequence continues at coordinate 73,093,720 of OV277866.1, forward strand.
TTAACTATTGGCTAATAAAAGAAAAAAAATCACCATCAAAAGGTGTGTCGGACAGATCTTGTAAGAAAATGGTTCCACGCCTGATCAGAGAGCTCCTTTAAGATCTGTCTGATCTGTGTCTACACTGTTGTCCAAAAGCACCAATCAATGGGTAAGTGGTCAGTGAGATTTTGATACAAGTAGTTCTTATAACAGAATAGCTGTTTTTTAGCATTATTTTGACCCTACATTAAGTGCTCAGATACAGTAAAACCTTAATTCCTATTACAACCACTAAATTGTGTTAATTATTAGGTGTTTATGACAGGTGACTGCTTAAAGCAAGGTGAAAGTTAAACAGAAAGTTCCTTTAGGAGCTTTCTGTTATACTTTCATCTTGCTTTAAGCTGTCACCTGTCTTTTATACAATCAATTAGTCTTCTTTTTGGTGGTTTCATTGAAAAAATCTATTTTTAGCTCCGCTGAACCAGATATTCAACAGACCGAAATCAATTCAACAAAATATGTGAAGGACCTCTAAATGTTACACCATGCCAAATATCAAAGCTCTTGCTGTATTAGTTTCAGAGAAAAAGATGTTTGCACAATTCACTATATAATTCTATGTAAAACGCTGACCCCCGGGGCGGAGTCACTTTTGAACCCAGGGGCAACATTTGAACAATCTTGATAGAGGATCTATAGATGATGCTATGTGCCAAATATCTAAGCTCTGGCCCTTGTGGTTTTGGTTTCTTTCCAGAGTTCTGCATTGTTTCAAATTCTTTGAACAACTTTGAAAGAGCTTGACCCAAGGAACATTCCTGTGAAGTTTGGTTGCAATCAGGCAAGTGGTTTTGAAGAAGAAGATGTTTGAAGAAATTGTTGACACACGACGCACGACAAACTACTCACGACGCATGATGAACGACGGACAAAGACCGACTACAAAAGCTCACCTTGAGCACTTTGTGCTCAGGTGAGCTAAAAACTGATAATGGCCCCGGGGCCATTATTTTAACAATCTTGGTAAAGGTTCACAACATGATGCTACATATGAAATTTGGTTGCCCTAGGACATATGGTTATTGACAAGAAGATCTTTAAAGTTTTGACTTTGGTTGTCAATATTACGTAAATACGGAAAATGACCATGCCCTCTGGCGGCCATTTTTTTTTGACGGATCAAAATTCTTAGAACAATTTTGAAAGTATATCAATTGAGAAACATTTTGGTGAAAACCAAATTGAAATCGGACCAGTCGCTTTTGAGAAGATTTTTTTTAGATATTGTGCATGGTTGCCATGGCAACAAGACCGATAACCCTACCCACTTTTTTTCAACACTTTTTGAAGCTCACAACTACAGTATGTATTTGACCAAGTTTGGTTAAAATTGGGTCATTGGTTTCAGAGAAGAAGAAGTTATTTGAAACAAATTGTGAACAGACGGACACCGACGTACGGCGACCAATCACAATAGCTCACCTTGAGCACTTGAGCTAAAAAGACATCAAGATGGAGTAATGGGTAAACACAAGTTTGACTGTAGGTATAATGTAGTTTAGAAGGCCATGAATTGAATAAAGATAAACAATCAGGGTTTTGAGTTATTTATTGTTCATCCTAGACTATTGCTGTATCACCAGATGATTCAGATTTTTATCAATATCACTTCCTGAAATGGTTATACATTTTGAAATCCTCTCAAACAATGACCCCACTGTTTGGTCCAAGTCATGTTTTAGTGATGGGACTGTAATAGATTAACCCTTAGCCTGCCACTCACGACTATAGCTCCATATGCAAACAGCTTGGATCCGGATGAGACGCCGAGTAACTCGGCGTCTCATCCGGATCCAAGCTGTTTGACACTCGGACAACATTTTCAGCAATTTTGAGCAACTTTGAAGCACTTTGAAACTTGAAGCAGACGAGAAATATAGCAGAAGACAATTTATTTGGCGGGCTAAGGGTTATTCTAACATGACACGTGAATTCGTCTCTATAAACAAAGAACAGGTCTATCGTGGTATACCTGAGACGGTATACCACGCTCTTCCCTACCCTGCTCCTCCCGCGGTTATATGACATGACGTGACCTCGTGCGTTCATACGTTATGTTTTTTAAATTTCTTTCGTTATTCATATAGCCCGTAAAGACCATATACTTTTAACCAGTAACGTTACAGTAATTTTTTTATTCTTCTGTTTTGTTTGGTGTAATGTTTGTTCTATGTTAGATTGTGGATCGGTAAATGTAAATTTGCTTATGGGTGTTAGATTCTTGTAATGCCGCGGGAAAAGTTATTCGGTCGAAAAACTTCATCCGCTAAGGAAATAAGTATGGAACATTTGATTTCCTTTCTAACATGAATTTCTTTAAATCTGGTCATGTTAGAATCAAAATAATCTATGTTCTACCGTTGTGAAACTGTAGTTTACAACGGTCGGTCGTTGTGGTGCGCAGGAATTGACCACGAAGGCCTTCGGCCTTCGTGGTCAATTCCTGCGCACCACAACGACCGACCGTTGTAAAATACCGTTTCACAACGGTAGAACATAGATTATTTCTTAAATATACAATTCTCTTTTAACCCTTACTCCATAGCCTGGCTCTATATTTAAAGACAGGTGGTCACTTAAAGCAGCTTCAAAGTAAAGCAGAATGCACCTTCAGGTGCATTCTGCTTTACTTTAAGCCTGCTTTCAGCTGCAAACTACTAAAATATAGAAACTATTTCTTATGATGCATATTCATGATTGTATAGACTGAAAACTGTTTTCTTCAATTGAGGAATAAAATAACGGCATAAAAAGGCCTATTTGTGGGATAATGGGTTAATCACCCACTGATTCTCAACACTGTTAGACCTCATGGGTTATCTCCGTTGATCCAATCCATTTTACTTCCTCCTATGTTTTACCATGTCTAGTACTCCAGAAGAAAAGAAGTGAAAAGCTTACATTTGCATTAAGTTCTATAGCCTGCCACTCACGACTATAGCTCCATATGCAAACAGCTTGGATCCGGATGAGACGCCGAGTAACTTGGCGTCTCATCCGGATCCAAGCTGTTTGACACTCGGACAACATTTTCAGCAATTTTGAGCAACTTTGAAGCACTTTGAAACTTGAAGCAGACGAGAAATATAGCAGACGACAATTTATTTGGCGGGCTAAGGGTTAAGTTCTTTATGCCTCCACCAAACCTTATTTTGTTATTTCTCATAAGAATGGTCCCTTCAAGATAATGCTAATGAGTAGTCACACAATATACTTTGGTGAAGCTTAATGAGTAGTCACAACATCAGATTTGGTAAAATCTAATGAGTAGTCTCAACATAGGGTTTGGTAAAGCCTAATAAGAAGTCATCAGATTTTGGTGAAATCTAACGAGTACTCACAGCATAGGGTTTGGTAAAGCCTAATGAGTAGTCTGAAGATAGTTTATGCTTTGAAGAAGCTTAATGCATGAGTAGTCACAACATCACATTTGTTGAAATCTAATGAGTAGTCATGCCATAGGGTTTGATGAAGCCTAATGAGAAGTCACAATATAGGGTTTAGTGAAGACTAAAGGATTTTAGCATGCCATAACTCCCCTAATCTAGGGCTATTTCTTTAAACCAAATCATCACAGAAATAAAATGCTATCTGCAATGGCCTCTTATCATTTTTGGACGAAGCTTCTGGAATAAGAAATAGATTTCATAGTTTGTTTATGATAACAAACAGTACAGAGGAAAAGCTTATCCATCAATGGTACCATGGTAATGATTATTTTCTGGGAGGTTTTGTGCATATCTTTTAGGTTTTCACAGCATAGCTTGCCAATACACCTGCAAAACAGCAATTACAGTAAATCCTGCATTAGCTGCTTTCTCATTTAACCAGTTATACAGTATTCCCTCTCTACAACGCCCCCCCCTCCCAACAACAACTCCCTCCTTACAACGACCTTTGCAGCAGTTCCCTAAACAAGACAATTATATCTAACGCTTTTACTGTTGAAATGACTGCTTCAAACTGTCGTCTGATGTTTTTTCTCAAAGTTACATTTTGATGAAATAAATATTATGACGAGTGACAAACAGCTTGAATCCAGATCAGACGCCGCGTTACGCGGCGTCTGATCTGGATTCAAGCTGTTTGCAAATGTAAGCCAGTTTCCCTCTCTATAACGACTCCCTCCGAACAACGGACATGATTTTTGTTTCCCGTTGGGTGTCGTTGTAGAGAGGGAGCGCTGTACCTTGTTTCTAACTTTTAAGATGTGTGACAACTTAACCCTTTACCCCATAGCCTGTTTCTAGTTTTGGAGACAGATGATCGCTTAAAGCAGGCTGAAAGTAAAGCAGAATGCACCTTAAGGTGCTTTCTGCTTTCCTTTCAGCTTGCTTTAAGCCATCATCTGCTTGGATTTAGACAATATTTCTTATAGAGATATACATTGACAATAATAATGTGGAAATATTCTGCAGTGGAGAAATAAATTAAAGGTGTAAAAAGGTGTATTTATAATTATAGACATAAAAGTGTATTTAGGGAGTAACGCAGATATATCAAAAGACAGGGGACTGGTTAATGCAGGACAAAAATAATGCAGAAAATTTCTTCAGGTGCTTCCTGCATTACATTTGTCCTGCATTAAATTGCAACATTTTCTACAGACAAACCAATGTTTTCTTCCTTCAATGAGCACTGAACACAAGTCAGCCTATATGTATATGCTTTGCCTGACAGGAAAACTTGAAAAGTAATCAGACTTAATTATATTGCACACAAGAACTTCCAGCTAGTTTTTACTTTCACCATAAATTATATTCTCAGAAAGAAGAAAAGAGTGGCTAAGCCACTCTCTTTTTTTTAAATACTCATACTTTTTTTATTGTAAGACTCAAGTGAGATCGAAATAATATAAATGAACTGCAGAAATACGGGTAAGTTTGACTTAAGCGATTTCAAGATATCCAGGTTTAACTGCATATCACAGTTTTTAACCCTTTCCCCCATAGAAACGCCTTTTAGCGGATATGATTTATTCCTCCGCTGAAGAAAATAGTTCCAATTTATACAATCACAAATATGTATCATACAAAATATTTTCTATATTCTAGCAGATGATAGCTTAAAGCAGGCTGAAAGTAAAGCAGAATGCGCTTAAGGCGCATTCTGCTTTACTTTCAACCTGCTTTAAGTAGACACCTATATTCAGTACTAGAGACATGCTATGTGGGAAAGGGTTAAGGCATAAGACAATTATATCTCATATGTATAAGAAATATGAAGGCATGATTAATGCATCATGCATAATACAGTGTCTGGTCAGGATGAAACTGTTCGACACTTGCATGATTGTTTCTTCGGCAAAACATGAGTAAAATATGATTTGATAATTTAAAGCAGACAACAATTAAGAAGCTGATGTGACATTATTACATCAGGAAAACGGTTTAGTCTAGACTCAAGTACTTTACACCACAACAATTTGCAACCTCTTAGCATTACTTACATCTATAAACCCATTACCCCATAGCCTGTTTCTAGCCATTAAGATAGTTGCCCACCTACAGCAGGTTGAAAGTAAAGCAGAATGTGCCTTTAAGGCACATTCTGCTTTACTTTCAGCCTGCTTTAAGCTATAATCTGCTAGGATTTAGAAAATATTTCTTAAGATAATTTTTTTTGACTGTATAAATTAGAAAGATTTTTCTTCAGTGGAGAAATGCATAAAAAGGTGTATTTATGGGGTAATGGGTTAACTCATTCATCCCTGAAACTTAAAATGGACAATTCCAGTCTCAAATAAGGTCTCGTCCACTTTTGACCATTTAGGATTGATTTTAATAACACATTGCAAAATGACAAACAGTGCAGACCCTGATCAGAGGGCTCCTGCAGGAGCCCTCTGATCAGGGTTTATCTGTTTGCATAGGACAAGTGTACTCATCACCAGTATACTGTTTGTTGATAAAGAGCATATTCGTCATTAGGGTTGAATGTGTTAGCCCTTAGCGAGCTGAGTCAGTCTTGGATTGACTAACATTTGTCAAACATTTTGGATCTAGATCATACAACATGGGATGTGTCCAGAGCTCCAGATAAGGGGAATATTTCAAAAACTAAAATCTTTATTTCTGCATTAAACCCTATGGTGTCACTACTCATTAGAATCGTCTCGAAGAGACGATTCTAATGAGTAGTAATTAGAATCGTCTCGAAGAGACAATTCTAATGAGTAGTAACACCATAGGATTTGGTGCTGAAATAAGTGAGAAAATGTTGGATTTGTTTTGTTTATTGCCTCTTATCTGGAGCCCTGGATGTGTCGTCTAATCAGGCTCCAAACTGTTTGGCCAAAATATTGATTTCCTTAAATTTAACTTTGAGACATAAAAGCAGATGACAACTTTGCCTTAAATCTAACTTTGTGGTATGTCATCTAAGTACATGTAGGATCTAAACTGTTTAACAAACCCATTGATAAATGTTTCTTCTGTCAAAATGCCTTATTTATCTAACTTCCAGGAATAAAAGCAACAATTTTTTAAGCAGACGATATCAAACTCTTTCAAACTGTCATCTGCGGAAACCAATCATGCTTCTTTTGGGGAAGGGCCAAGCAGTAATTAATTTCTCTGTACTTATCCTTATCATGCTGAATTATAGTATGCTTCAAATATATCATCTGTGAAAAAATAAAAATCAGTTTTGATGCTCTTTATACTGAAGAAAAATCAGATATGAGGGCAAAACAGTTTGGATCCAGATCAGACGCCGCATTATGCGGCGTCTGATCTGGATCCAAACTGTTTGCAAATGTAAGCCATTAACCCATTACCCTATGAATGTGCCTTTTTTATGCCTTTATTTATTCCTCCACTGAGTAATATAGTTCCAATTTATACAGCCAAGAATATGCACCAGAATATATTCTTTCTATATCCTAGCAGATAGTAGCTTAAAGCCGGTTGAAAGTAAAGCAGAATACACCTCAAGGTGCATTCTGCTTTGCTTTTAACCTGCTTTACGTGGTTAACTAGCTTCAATACTAGAAACAGGCTATGGGGTAATGGGTTAAATAGGGCATAACATGAAATGGGCTAAAACAAGTTAACTATTCTACTTACAGCAGACGCCTGTTTGAGGTTTGTGATGGCTTTCTCCTGTTCTGCGACCTGAGTTCGAACCTTTCCTAGTTCCTGTGCTTGGATCTCCAGGCTACCTTTTTCCAATTTCTCCTGGTTCAGTTGCCGTGACAACCCGCTACATTTACGTCGGCTTTGGTCCAGGCTATCCTTCTATTGACGGAAAAAGAAGAGGAAAAATGGTATCAGCAACAACTGCACTGCATGCTGAATGTGATGACTTAACATTAATCCTGCTTGTTGTCAGGATTGAAGAGTCAGGTGGCTGCTTAAAGCAGGTTGAAAGTAAAGCAGAATACATTCTGCTCTACTCTCAGTCTGCTTTAAGCTACCATCTGCTAAGATATAGAAACAATTTATTTTTTGGATCATATTATAATGACAGTTTTAAATGGAACCAATATCATTTGGAGTCACAAAAGCAAAAGTATAAATCAAGTTATCTCTTAAAGCATGATGAAAGTAAAACAGACAGCTCTTGTAGAATTTTTCTGCATTTGTTTCATCCTACTTTAAGCTACAAACTGTCTTAACTCTTTCCTCCCTGAAACTTTAAATGGACAATTCCAGTATCCATTTTAGTCTAGTCCATTTCTGGCCTTTAAGAGTTGTTTTTGTCAAATTTGGCAGTACTGACAAACAGTGAAGACCCTAATCAGAGGGCTCCTTTCGGAGCCCTCTGATCTGGGTCTTCACTGTTTGCACAGGACAAGTGTATTATTCACATGTACACTGTTTGAAATGACGCCTATATGCGGGACTAGGGTTCAAAGGGTTAATGATAATCACTGTCAATGAAAACCTGCAGATCAGCCAGACCCATATCATACAGCTTCTCAAGGAGCAGTTTGATCAGGGTCTGAATTGTTTTTTTTATAAGATCTGTTTTGACGTTAGTCTGCACTTTTTCTGCAGATTTTTGTTCTTATTTAACTAGCCAATGTAACAGTTATAAGAACTGTTTGTCATAACAGTTCATGACAGATATTCATAGTGGGCGGAGTTTTATACATGAATATTCAGCAGGAGAAGGGCAATGTATAACACCTGAGCATGGCTTAACCCATTACCCAATAAATACACCTTTTTACACCTCTAATTTATTCCTCCACTGAAGAAATAGGTTCCAATTTTTACACTCATGAACATGTACCATACGTAACAAATTCTATATTCTAGCAGATGGTAGCTTAAAGCAGGCTGAAAGTAAAGCAAAATTCTGCTTTACTTTCAACCTGCTTTTAGTGGTCATCTATTTTCAAAACTAGAACAAGGCTATGGGGTAATGGGTTAAGGTGCACTCTTGAAACTTACCAATTTCTTGTTCTCTTCTGCAATGTTTCGTATCTGTTCCTTGAGATTTCTGTTCTGCGCTGTTAGTTCCATATTTTTCTCGAGGAATTTCTTATTCTTTTCTTGTAGAGGTTTACACTTCTGTTCGAAGTCTTTAATCTTCTTTACCTAACACAAATAAACAATGCCATACTTCATTTCTTTAAATAAACACCCCCAGTAATTGCTTCTTCTAACTATTCCATATAAGAATAAAGTTTCAGCTTTACTTTTAGTCTGCTTAAGGCAAGCAAAAACCTGTCTTAAATCATTACCTCATAAATACGCAATTTTAAGACTTTAATTCATTTCTATAATGAAGAAATAGTTCCACTTTATACAGTCATAAATATGTACCATAAGAATTATTTGTCTTAGCAGATTGAAGCTTAAAGAAGGGTGAAAGTAAAGCAGAATTCTGCTTTACTTCTGCTTTACTATCAGCCTGCTTTAAGTGGTCATCGTCCTTAAGTGGTTATCTGTCTTCAAAATTAGAAACAGGCTATAGGATATACTAGGTTAACCCTTCACCCCATAGCCTGTTTCTAGTTTTGAAGATAGGTGACCACTTAAAGCAGGTTAAAAGTAAAGCAGAATGTGCCTTAAGGCACATCCTGCTTTACTTTCAACCTGCTTTAAGCTATCATCTTATAGAATACAGGAAATATTTCTTATAAAAAAAAGTTCACGACTGTATAAATTGGAACTATTTTCTTCAGTAGTGAGTAATTAAACGAGCTAAAAGACGCTTCTATGGGGGAAAGGGTTAAAGACATTGGCAGTAGGTTCTGTCCTGAGCACAAGTTCACATGGGAACATTAGATAGATGAGGTTTCTTGTCATAATCAGCCAATCCTACATATCTAACAATACCAGAAGCCTGTCATTACTACATCTAACCCATGTTAATGCCATTAGGCATCAGCCACATGCACTTGTCATAATACAGTGTTCCTTTCCTACAACAGCCCTCTCAACAAGGACTCCCTCCTTACAACCACCCTTGTCTCAGTTCCCTAAACAGGACAATTATTTCTAACAATTTTAATGCTGCAATAACGTCTGTTTAAAATTGTTGTCTGCTGGTGTTTTCAAAGTCAGATAGTGGACATTATGACAGAAAAATACTTGATGTTGAGTGACAAAAAGCTTGATTCCAGATCAGACGCCGCGTTACGTGGCGTCTGATCTGGATTCAAGCTGTTTGCAAATGTAAGCCAATTTCCCTCCCTATAAAGACTCCCTCGGAATAATGCACACAAATGTTGTCTCCCATTGCATGTTGTTGTAGAGAGGGAACACTGTATGTGTCTAGAAAAATACAGTCAATCCTGCTTGTAATGACCATTCACTGAAAAAAAGCAATATCTCAGGGCTTCAGATAAGAGGAAGTAAACTTAACAAATCCAACATTTTCTCCCTTATTTCAGCATCAAATCCTATTGTGTTACTATTCATTAGAATCGTCTCTAAGAGACATAGGGTTTAATGCATGAATATAGATTTAATTTTTGGAATACTCCCCTTATCTTGAGACCTGCATGTCATTCTCTTAAACTGACAGACTATTGCAGAATGCATGACAAAAGTAATGCTAAATGCAGGGTGAAATAAATGCAGAGGTAACTTCCTGTGGTAGCTTTCTATACTTTTTTTGTTCTGCAATCAGGATACGTGTTTCTAAAAGACAGTCAATGTTTCTATCTATTTAACCCATTTATTTTGATTTGATGACGTCCAGCTAATTACAGGTGGAGGAAGACCCCAGAAGTCCTTTATGCACTGTTTCAGGCACAAATTTGCAACTGGGTAGAACCACCGACCTTCTGCAAGCCAGCTGGAAGGTTTCCCCACATAAAAAATCCGAACGACCCTACTGGGATTCGAACTCACAGCAGAGAGGAGCTTAGTGATGTAAGTCACAGTGACTATACCACTAGGCCAAGGAGGCGCCTTATTGGGCCCTTAACCTATTTAAACCCAGTGGATTCTTCCATGTTTATATATTGGATTAGTCTTTTTTTATCAAAGGGATGCCTGGTCAAAATTTTCATTTTCATTTTGTTTTATATTGAAATTCCTGATTATATTGAAATCTGATCAGAGTCTACACTGTTTGCCTATTTCCCATATATGGGATCGTGGGCACAAATGGGTTAATGAATGCTCAATTGTATGTAACAGTACCAGAACATTGTCATTAACACTCATCCTCTATGATCATGTCATTACATATGGGACTATTTTAGTGAAATGCCTGGCTTAATCGAGGGAGTTACTCCCCTTGAAAATAAGCCGATACGTGACTGTCCAGCAAGAAGCCATCGATTTAGATTACAAAGAATTGATAGGGGACAATTTTTGTAACTGCAATAAAACCATTATTATTCCAATCACAATATTCGCCCCGTTATGAGTTGAAAGGTCTACATCTAAACTTTATTATGGTATATTGTGTTTTAAAATGATATATTATCTTCAACAGTATTTTTTTGATTATTTAAACAGTAAAGTGCTGCTTATATATTCTTATACGATTATGCAAAAAAGGGGGAGGGTTGTACCATGCTTGGCTCTTAAAAGCAATTTATTTATCAAAATTAAATATCCGCCCCGTTATGAGTAAATTAAGAAAACATTGTTCTTTTTAATGATATAATTTTCAGAAAAATAACTTAGTGTCTTGTACAGTATTTTTTAGGTTGAATTACACTATATTTCATGATATCGATATATTAGAACCACTCGTTAAGGTTCGTAAATTTCCGAAAATTTCCGGAAATTAACGACCGTAGCAATATCAGCGGGCAACCCCCCGGGGCGTTTATTGCTGGTATCATAAATCTGCCAAGGGAAAGGACATATTTCAACCCTATTAGCAATAATCTGTTGCATTAACAGATTAAGAAAAGACAAATGCAGCAAAGCGTAAATTTGAGACATTCTCTACGAAACGTTTGTAGCAGCAGAATTTATAAAGTTTTATGTTGAATGAATCTATATATAATTGTTTTAAACATGTGATTGGTTATAATGTGTAATAACTTATTTTACCAAAGTGTCATGAAAAATTGAATAAAATAAACGATCAGGTAAATTACCTAATTTAATTGGATTTGAAATTTTTAGAAATGTTGTCAAATTTTCTTGTAATGAAATATTATCCAATATGCTGCGTTATCTTAAAGATCGAATGTTGAATAATATTTTGCTTTGAATTGCTTTGAATAACCTTTAAATACTTCGAAATGCAAACAGTATAGTCCCAGATCAGAGATCATCCTATATGATCCTACATGATAGGTCTTGAATCCATTGTAAGTATGTGAAGACAGTATAGAAACAGATAAGAGGAATATAGAGAAGGGTCCAGTACTTTCACGAAAGAAATGACAATTTAAATAAGCTTTATTTTGGACAGTCTGAAATGGAAGTTTTACGCAAAAGAATTAACGGAGTATTTGTAACTTTGAAATCAATTCTAGTGCTATATAGATCTAAAATGTATGCAATTAGTTATAAACCGTGTAATAACCTTTTACAAGGTAAACTGAGAACAATACATCATAAGATCGGGAAAAACACTTAGGTAAAGTTGACGTAATATCATGATATGATGTAATAAAGTTTTAATAATTTGGTCTCATTATCTTTAACTGAGACGTTATGCAAGATGTTTCTTTGATGATGGAGATAATAAAGTTGAGTAATTGTTTGTTTTTAGCAAATTGATTCGGATAATTTTTCATCACATACACAATAACCCTCTGACTTGTTAGTTGGTTGGTAGAATGTTGACACTTTGGTCGAGGTAACTAACTTGCTATTGTTCCCCTAATATTCAGGGACAATAGGTAAAGCAGAATGAGCCTTAAGGTGCATTCTGCTTTACTTTCAGCCTGCTTTAAGCTATGATCTGCTAGAATATATAAACAATTTTCTTCAGTAAAGGAATAAATCAAAGAGGTAAAAAGGCGTATTTATGGTTTAATGTGTATTAAATAAAGAAGATTTGGAAACGGGACCAAAGCTTTTGTCCGGTTTAGAGAGAATTCCGGTATTTAGAGTTTCCGGTTTGGAGGGGTTCCACTATAGTTGCTTATAGCTGTTTAAAGATTACATTATCATTTAACTGATACAGTTCCGAAATGAGAGAAAGAAATGATGATAGTTTTATTTATTATACTGACGCTTATATTGTTAAAAGGTAATATATTAAGAAAATCTATCTTTTATTAGATCTATTCTTATATGTTCTGTTCAATTTAATTGTATACCGTCAGAAGTAATGGAGAAAGCTCCTGTAAGAGGTTTATGGACCACTTTTGTCCTGCATTAAGCAGCCACCCTTAGTTACATATCTCAAGTCTTTTTGACCGGACGGTCGTTTTACGGGTCATTTACTGTACATAAATATATTTTAAAATACTTATGATAATTCAATCACTCGTGAAAATGCAAATGGCAAATTTCAGTCCAGTCCAGTTAAATCTAGTCAATATTTAACTGCTTCGGGCTGTCATTCTTAAACTGCATTGCTGAATGGAAGACTATGCAAACCCTGATCAGATGGTTTCTTTGAGTGATCTGAGTCTACGCTGTTTGATAAGAAGTTGTGATTTTCAAACATACTTTGTTTGCATATGAAGGGTTGTGTGAAATGAGCCGGAAATACAAGGGGCATACGATTGCTTACTGTCATTAACCTTTTAACTGCCTAAGCCGACGACACTGACTTTTGCAAACAGTTTGGATCCTAATTACGCATGCGGTGTCTGATCAATTTTCGATCTGTTTGACACTCACATTAATTGATCTTAAGTTAAAACTGCATACAATTCCCCAAAAAATAAAGTAAACGCTGACGCATGAATAAAAAATGCGGGCGATAATATAGCAGCGGCTGTGTTTGACGGGTTAATCGTTATTACGTCATAAAGGCAGAGAAATGGTTAACTAACAATAAAACAAATGTTTGATGTGTCGATCTATAAAGCCTTTCTAACGCGACCACTCGATATAAGTATCATGGTCGGCCTCGGGGTGACAGCCTAATGCAGGAAAGAAGGAGCCCCAATACGACTCACCTCTGCGCTAAGCAGTCGCCTGCAATTAAAAATCCCAAATCATAATGACTGGGCGGTCGCATTAGAGAGGCTTTATTGCATAAATGTCTCTGATTGTTACTGTAGTTAAGCCGAAAGCTCCTTTACTTTAATTCAACTTAGTGTGTTCAATTTTTTCAGAGCTTTCTTGATATGTTTGGATCAAAGCGTTGCTTAGATTCAGGGCACGTTTTGTATTATGTTGAATTATTTGTTAAGATGAAAATGTCTGAAATGATTACCAAAGCAAATTTCAGCTAGTTTAAATGCATGTATTAAATCTGTGTCGAATAGTTTGTGTCCTGGTAAGTGGCCGAGTTACACGGCGTCTTACGAGGACCCAAACTGCTCAGGCAGTTAAACTTAAAAGCTGTCGTTCAAAGTTCCAGGCCAAAAAAGAAGAAAAAAAAGAGAATCGTCTACAATGATGAAGTGTGTGCCGTTCATTTACTTTTATTCAATATTTTGGCGAGAATGGCGAGCAACGTGTATAAGAAAATTAAAAGTGTATTTGGATACAGAAAAATAATGTTTGCATAAGATTTGAGTAAAAGTAAAAATTAAAAATTAAAAAAAAGAGTTATTATTTAGATCTGGTACTCTGAAATCAAACACTGTATATTCATGACATTGTATTAGACGTTTCATTTTTGTCTTATAGCACAAATACATTATTATGTTACATGTACCAAATATTAGCTACAGCGGGGAAATCGTTATTAATTCTCAATATACGCGTTTACGATAAAACTATTAAACTGTTTTTCTCTAAGATAAACATAATTCGTCAGAATTGTCCAAATTTTTTACCTTTCTACGTTTTAGTGCTTTGCGTTTCAACTGGAAAGAATAACGTTTTCTCTACTGTACCTTAATGAATACCAAATGAACGCAATTATTCAGTTGTCATTTTCATGTAATAAATCATTATTTACATATTATTAAATGGCTTATTCATTGAAACCTGCTTAAACTGAGAACCCGAAATAGTGTGAGATTATTTTATTACCCACGGCGATAAGACTTAGTGAAGATTATACACACAGCATGTCGTCTGTTTTATTATCACAGTGATAGGGTCGTGGGCAAGTCACGGAAACACGTAATTTCCGGCAATCGGCGACCGGAGCCGAACATTATCAAATTTATAAGAATAGGTTATCTGTCATGTATTGACACAAAGGGAGAAAACCGCAATGCGTATTTTGGCTTCTTCACTAGGTGTATTTAAGGGACGCAATCCAGTGAAATAGACCAAAATAGTCCCATATGAGCTGTCAGAGACAAGTCATAATACAAATGTATTTGTCTAGATAAACCATTGCCATCTCTTATCTATAGGCAGCCCCTGTGTTGAGCTACCATTCTCCCTTTACTTCCGTAGCCTCTTCCTAGTTCTAACCCTTTACACCATTAATAAGCCTTTTTACACCTTTCATTTATTCATTCACCAAGGTAAATAGTTTCACTTTATACAGTTATGAATATGAACCATAAGCAGTATTTTCTATACTCTAGTAGAGTGTACTTTAAAGCAGGCTGAAAGTAAAGCAGAATGCGCCTTCAGGTGCATTCTGCTTTACTTTCAACCTGCTTTTAATGATCAAATATTTTCAATGCTAGAAACTGTCTATGGGGTAATGGGTTTAAGATAGGTGAACACCTAACCCTTTCCCTAATAGAAGTGCCTTTTATCGCATTAGGTTTATTCCTCTGTTGACAAAAACAGCTCCAATTTATACAGTCAGGAATAATTGTATCATAAGGAATGTTTTCTGTATTTTAGTTAGTGGTAGCTTAAAGCAAGCTGAAAGTAAAGTAGAGTGCACCTAAAGGCACATTCTGCTTAATACATTCAACTTGCCTTAAGTGGTTACCTTTCTTCAAAACTAAAATCTAGCTATTGGTTAAAGGGTTTAAGCAGTTTGAAAGAAAAGAAGAATGTGCATTCTGCTTTACTTTTAAGCTGCTTTAAGTAGTCACCTGTCTTCAAACTAGAAATAGGCTAAACCATGATAAGGTCACCATACAGTTTGTACAAGCTTCTAACTCAGAAACCTGATACAACATGTTGACTATATTGGGCTATTTAGCATCAAATATCTCATTTTAACTTTTTGTATTGTCATACTGAAAATAGAATACCTTTACAACCTCAGTGCAGTTAGACATGAATTTTGAAAATAAAACTTTTGTTACTTTTTTCTTTAAATTCCACATGAAATGAGAAGAAGTGTTTTAACCCTTTACTTTACAGGTACACATTGTTACGTATTGAATTTATTCCTCCACAAAAGAAAATAGTTTCAATTTATACAGTCATGAACATGTATCAGAAGAAATACCGTATTTCTATAATCCTAGCAGATGGTAACTTAAAGCAGGCTGAAAGTCAAGCAGAGTGTGCCTTAAGGCACATTCTGCTTTACTTTCAACCTGCTTTAACCCTTTGAGCCCTAGTCCCACATATAGGAGTCCTTTTCAAACAGTATACATGTGAATAGAACACTTGTCCTATGCAAACAGTGAAGACCCAGATCAGAGGGCCAAACATTGACAAAAACAACCCTTAAAAGTCAGAAAAGGACTAGACTAAAATGTAAACTGGAATTGTCCATTTAAAGTTTCAGGGAGGAAAGAGTTAAGTGGTCACCTGTCTTCCGAGTTTTGTCTTCAAACTAGGAACATGCTATTGAGTAAAAGGTTCAGATGTAGCATTGAGAGACCGATACTTACAAGATAGAGGCTATCCTGTTTAGATAGCGTCATGTTTTTGACGTCTAAGACGCGTTGTGCCCTCTCCCCACTCCTCAGTCCTGGGGTCTCTCCTGAGACTACATCCTGCAAACAATACCAACAAACACTGTAAGTACAACACTCACTGTGAGTACAATGTCAGTTATAAAAACTTTTAACCCTTTGAACCATAGTCCCGCATATAGGCGTCCTTTTCAAACAGTGAACATGTGAATAGAACACTTGTCCTATACAAACAGTGAAGATCCAGATCAGAGGGCTCCTTATGGAGCCCTCTGATCTGGGTCTTCACTGTTTGTCATAATGTTAAACATTGACAAAACCAACCCTTAAAAGTCAGAAATGGACTAGACTTAAATGGAAACTTGGGTTGTCCAATTGAAGTTTCAGGGAGGAAAGAGTTAAACAATACATTTTACCTATTTTTGACTTTTGTAAGGGAGTGTTTGCAATTGCAAACAAGAGAAAATGTGATCATATGTGACCGTTATTGCAATACTTAGTCCATAATTGAGCAGATAACTTTTACTCAGTGGTCACAAAGAATTGACCCATTACTCCATAAATACTCCTTTTACAGTTTCACTTCATTCCTCCACCGAAGAAAATAATTCCATTTTATACAGTAATGAATATGCACCATCACAAATATTTTCAATATCCTAGCAGATGGTACGCAGCATAAAGCAGGCTGACAGTAAAACCTGCTTTAGATGGTCTACTATCTTCAATACTAGAAACAGGCTATAGGGTATATAAGGTGTTAAGGCGACTTCTGCTTTACTTTCAACCTGCTTTAAGTGGTCATGCATCTACAACACAAGAAACAGGCTATGTGGTGAAGGTTTAAATCATTAGGCTCACCTCAACCATGTACATTCCCCAGCTTCACTTACAATTTTCTCATTTCCAGCACTGCTCACATGCTTTTTGTACAATTTCCTATTTCCCTGAGCACACTTATCCTAACATATGCTAACTCATAATAGCTCAGGGCACAAGATAACAGGGATTAAACTAAATATTTCCTCCATTTTTTTCCACATAGCTACACCAAACTTTATTTTCAGACTTTGCGTTGAATTAAATTCATCTCTTTGAGACTATTCAAATGAACAATGTTGTTATCGTGGGAAGGCGATATACCTAGTCATCTAATCAAGTAATTGAAACATACTTAATACAAAGACCTTTTCATTTCACACTTATTTTCCCATTGCATGTAAAAAGATATCTACCATAAAACCCCTCCATAACGCCCACTGAATCGTATTAATTATTAGGTATTTCATACAGGTGGCTGCTTAAAGAAGGGTGAATGTAAAACAGAAAGCTCCTTTAAGAGCTTTCTGTTTTTCTTTCAACCTGCTTTAAGCTGTCACATGTCTTTCATACAACCAATTAGCCTTGTTACTTGGTTGTAATAGAGAGGTTTAACTGCATTGAAAACAACAAAGAGCTGTACCAACCTTACAAAACAGTTATCCCAACATTATAAACTTATCTATTGTCTTAATTTTTTTTTACAAAATCATTGAATTCATTCTTTTCCATTATATTAACCCATTACCCCATAGCCTGATTCTAGTTTTGAAAATAGGTGACCACTTAAAGCACATTCTGCTTTACTTTCAACCTGCTTTAAGCTATCATCTGCTAGAATATAGAAAAAAGTCTTATACATTTTTAGAACTGTGTAAATTGAAACTACTTTCCTCAGTGGAGAAATAATTCAAAGGCATAAAAAGGCGTATTTATGGGGTAATGGGTTAAAGCAACAAATAAAGAGTTCAGAATGTGTGTGGAAATGGTTCAAATATTGATAATAGCGGCTGTCAAAAGGATATGAGGCTAATTCATTAACTAGCTCCTAATAAAACTGGGATGAGGCATATATATGTACATGTATATAAGCCAGGGTTGCAGAGAAATTGTTGAAATTTTAACATTCCAATATTTTCTCCATCTCTTCACCAAACTCTTTGTTGTCAAGGCTGCCATTTCTCCGGATTTTTCCTAAATATTCGGATTTTTTTCTAGAACATGGTAGCTTAAAGCAGGCGCATTCTGATTTACTTCCAGCCTGATTTAAGCAGCCACATGTCAACGAAACTAGAAAAAGGTGATTGGCTAAAGGAACGATGTGTAAAATCGCACTTGAAAGAAGCCAGTTTGGAAATTTTAGGATTTTTCATGTCAACTTATGGCAGCCCTGTGTTGTGGATACTTATTAGAATCTTCTCAGAGAGATGACTGAAATGAGTAGTCACAACAATGGGTTTAAATGGTCACTCAATGTTAGGACATAATGGATATCCAAAGATAAAATATTGCCTAGTGCAAGACAAAAGTAATGCAGAATGCTTCTTTAGGTGCTTTCTGCATTAATTTTGTTCTGCATTTAGCTATATGAGCCTACCAGTAAATCATGTACCAGTATTAAGTGGTCACTTAAAAGAGGTTTATCTGTACTGAGCTTAACCCATTACCCCATAAATACCCCTTTTAACGCCTTTAATTTATACCTCCACCAAATAAAATAGTTAATTTATACATGCATAAGAATGTACCATCAGAAATACTTTCTACATTCTAGAGGATTTTGGCTTGAAGCAGGCTGAAAATAAAGCAGAATGTGCCTTAAGGCACATTCTGCTATACTTTCAACCTGCTTTGAGTAGTTACCCATCTTCAAAACTAGAAACAGGCTATGGGGTAATAAGATCTATACATATTATCTTAGTGGTGCTCAGTTTGGATGTTCAACAAATCCTGAGCCAATCCTAGCAAAAAACAGCTTAAAACAGACTGGGAGTAAAGAAGGCACATTCTGCTTTACTTTCAATCTGCTTTAAGCCTTTAAGTGTTCATCTTTCTTCAAAACTACAAACAGGCTATGAGGTAAACTAATACTGGTGTGAGTACTCTTTACCAAAAATAAAACAGACACAGTAATGATGTTTGAAATTACTGCTGTCAATAGGATAATTTAATCTATTAACAAGCTGCTAATA
Source organism: Gari tellinella (assembly GCA_922989275.2). Classification (NCBI taxonomy): domain Eukaryota; kingdom Metazoa; phylum Mollusca; class Bivalvia; order Cardiida; family Psammobiidae; genus Gari; species Gari tellinella. The sequence continues at coordinate 73,113,058 of OV277866.1, forward strand.
AAGTTGATCAGGGGCTCCCACATGTATAGGTCTTTTATTGCTTACAGGTATGGGTGGAATTATGAGTGAAACCTGTAAAACATGTACAGGGGCCACTCAAAAAGCATTTGCTAGGTCTTTAAATTATATGAGGATGGCAGTTTAATCTAGGACAAAAGTAATGCAGAAAGCTAATGTATAACTTTCGAAATGCTTTAACCCATTACTCCATAGCACATTTCTAGTATTGAAGATAGGAAAACACTTAAAGTATGTTGAAAGTTAAAAGCAGAATGTGCCTTAAGCCTGCTTACCTGCTTTCAGTGGTTACTTCTCTTCAAAACTAGAAACTCAGGCTATGGAGTATTGGGTTAATTACTATCATACTCTCCAAGCAAACAATGGGATAATGATCAGGTTAACTCTTTCCTCCCTGAAACCTCAAATGGACAATTCAAGTTTCCATTTTAGTCTAGTCCATTTCTGACTTTTAAGGGTTGTTTTTGTCAATGTTTGGCATTATGACAAACAGTGAAGACCCTGATCAGAGGGCTCCGAAAGGAGCCCTCTGATATGGGCCTTCACTGTTTGCATAGGACAAGTATACTATTCACATGTACACTGTTTGAAAAGGATGCCTATATGCGGGACTAGGGTTCAAAGGGTTTTAAGCAGCTTTTATATTTCACAAAAAGCAAATTATCTGATATCCCTTTTCAAAAACATTGAAGTAATCACACGTGTTCTTGGTTATTTGATCCAATTTCATGGACATGCACAACCCACACACATCACTAACATCTATTTTTACTTTCTATTTTACTTTTACGATTGACTCTGCTACAGTTTTTGCCTCAACTGTTAGCCTATTACCCCATAGCTTGTTTCTAGTTTTAAAGATAGGTGACTACTTAAGCAGTTTGAAACTAAAGCAGAATGTACCTAAACCCATAACCCCATATCCTGTTTCTAGTTTTGAAGATAGGTTACCTCCTAAAGCAGGTTGAAAGTAAAGCAGAATGCATCTTAAGGCACATTCTGCTTAATTTCAGGCGGCTTTAAGCTATCATCTGCTAGATAGTAGAAAATATGTCCTATGAAGGCTATGATACATATTCATGATAGTGTTATATTACAATTGAAGCTATTTCCTTCAGTGAATGATAAAATAGAGGCGCATTTATGGGGTAAAGGGTTAAGGTATGTTCTACTTTACATTCAGCCTGCTTTAAGTTACCATCTGCTAGGATAAGAAAAGTATTTCTAATGGTTCATATTCATATCTGAATAAAGCGAAACAATTTTTTTCAGAGGAGGAATAATTCAAGGGTGTAAAAATGTGTATATATGGGGTAATAGGTTAAATTAACATCTAGTAAGGGCTATAATGCCTTCCCATACATGTGATAACTCACAGATGCTTGTCAGGTAGATTTGAAAATTTTCACAGGTAGATTTGACATCTGTCAGGTAGATTTTTAAAACCCGAAGTTCAACAATCATATTGGCCGTTTTCACCATAGGTTCAACAGAAAAAAAATCCACTATAGACTGCAATATTTTAATCAAGAGACCATGTCAAACATTATAGAATCTGAAATGATTAATAAAACAATTCATCACAGCATCTGTTCTGTTTCTAGATTTTGCACAATGCCCTCTTATTCATAGTGTCTCTAATCATCAATAAAAACATCTATCATCACATCTGGTCTGAGTCTACATTTTACACAATGCCCTTAGATTGATTGATAGTGCCATTGTACTTTTAATATACATGTCACTAAATATTCCTGAATATCTGATTATAAATATTTTTTCTAATTGATTAATTAAAGAAAATCCTGAATTCATATTAATGGAATGCATCCTATGACATTTGTATCTGTATTTTACTTTCCCAATAATCTCTATCACTAAATGGACTTAAACTGAGTATGTAAGTGTGATTCTCACGAAAAAGTTATTTTTATGGTTCAATGATTTTTTTTTATGATTGAAAATATATTGTTTACTTTTAATTAATTACTGCATTAATGTTTTTAATTCATAACATGTAATTAATTTTCATTTTAGCATAGTCTATTGAACCTCAAAAAAACACTTTCAAAAACATCCTTTTCTGATGTGTTCATTTCAATATTATTGACGTAACTCAATTCAATATCATTAGTTTGTGAAGGCCGCCATATTGAAAAAAATTGCATGTCAATAAAGTGATTTCTTATAGTTTAAAGTTATTTAGTGGATATTTTCATCAATTTCATGTGATTGGGAGGATTATAACTCCTGTTTAGGTGAGTAAAACTTTACTAGAAGTGACTTAACAGAAACGTGATGTCCGTTTCACCCTTTGTTTACATGTGTCAATTACTATTTGCCTAGCCGAGCTCTTATAAATGTAAGCGATCTCATTGGTTAATTTCATAGAGCATGACTGATGGCAGGTTGTCATCCCTGATCAAACACATGCTGTGAGAGGGTTGCCTACACGCTTAATTGAACACTTAATTGGGTCATTCCAGCCTACGCGTGGCAGGATATTATCACATGTGTATAGGATTACATAATGAATGACACAAAGTTGAACCAAGTAATTAAAGTATGCTGGGGAAAATTCATAACGGTAGGAATCGTCTGCCGTTCAGGCAGACGGCTCAAAGCCTCACAAACCGTTAGGAAGACTCTGCCGCCGGTAGTTATCACATGTATGCCTTCCTGTTATATTACATTATTGGAATAGCAATGAGCAGTTTATCTTTGTGTTATATGGTATTCATAAAGCCTGCTTTATTGAATGAGGTGTCTTTTGATGCTGGTGAGTTGTGCCAGATCTCTCTGAGAGGACAAGCATAGCTAAATACTGTATTAACCCATTACCCCATAGCCTGTGTCTAGTTTTGAAGAAATGTGACCACTTAAAGCAGATTGAAAGTAAAGCAGAATGTGCCTTAAGGCACATTCTGCTTTACTTTAAGTCTGCTTTAAGCTACTATATCTGCTAGTAGGGGTGTAACGATTCGGCGGTGTACCGATATATTGCGGTGTGAGCTGAATAATATTGCCCCGCGGTTCAGATTCAGAAAAACCGATTTTCTTTGCCTTATTTAAAAACAGTAAAATAATGGACAAACTTACTTTTGTTTCGCGGAATTGTTTTCGAAACAACGCGTAGTAGACGCAGTCCGGTGTTTTATCCATATCCCTAGCCGGTGTAACAGTACTATTTCGTTTCCGTTTAATCTCGCTCAACGAGACGCTCTTATTAAGAAACAAGCAGCGAATCAAGGGCCTAGTTGAACAAGATTAATATAGTAAACACGATGGCAGATGCTTGTTCCATACTTACACGGTGTATTGCAATATATTGCGATTCGATTTCTCCGTATTGCGATAAACTGCGATGCGGGTTTCGGCGAATTGTTACACCCCTATCTGCTAGAATATAAAAAATAATTCTTGTGTTTTTTATTTGTGACAGTATAAATTGGAACTATTTTCTTCAATAGAGGAATTGATTAAAGAAGTAAAAATGCGTATTTATGGGGTAATGGGTTAATATCAAATGGTGTGAGGTGATCAAATATGTATTTATCAGTGTTAATCTGTTACCCCAAATCCTGTTTCTAGTTTTGAAAATAGGTTACCACTTAAAGCAGATTGAAATTAAAGCAAAATGCCATACGTCCAACCTGCTTTAAACTTTCATCTAGAAAGGTAATGGGAAATATCTTTTAAATTTCGTGCTCTGGACTTCCTGACTCGGAACTGAGTATGAACAATAAGAAGCGTGAAAAAGTGTATTTATGGGGTAAAGTTTTAAGTTAAATTTTAATTAATAGTTTAGTTTAATCCTAATTTTAATTAATATTTCAGTCAGGTGAGTTGATCCCTGATTCTCCAAATACTCACCAGGCTGGCAGAGGAAGCAGTTTTGGTCCCACTAGTTTCCGTTGCCATGGTTGCACAGTTGGAGTTCAACTTGCGCAGGATCTGGGCCACTTTTATAATGGTCCCTGGATCCAAATCAACGTATGAGCCTCGACTGTTTGTCGAGCTCAAATCGTCACCATCTGCCACTAAATCCCGCAGAACTGAACTCAAATCCTCTCTTGAGCTCAGCTGCTCTATCTGAAAAGAAATAAGAAAGAAAAGGGAGATAACTAAGATTATCTAAACAACGGGATAATACCAGGATCTTCTTTACCCCATAGCCTTTTTCTAGTTTTGAAAATAAGTGACTACTTAAAGCAGGCTGAAATTTAAGCAGAATGTGCCTTTCTGTTTTACTTTTAGCCTGCTTTAAACTACCATCTACTAGAATAAAAAAAATATTCCTTATGATCCATATTCATGACTGCATAAATTGTATCTATTTTCTTCAGTAGAGGAATAAACTGAATGCCCTAAAAGGCGCATCTATGGGGAAAGGGTTAAATAACGGGAGAGTAATTTTAACAAAGGGAGAATACTTAGGTCTTCTTTAAACAAAGGGAGAATACCAGGGTTTTCTTGTACCAAAGGGAGAAAACTGGGATCTTTTTCTCTTTAAACAAAGGGAGAATACCAGGGTCTTCTTTTTAAACAAAAGGAGAATACCTGAAGGTCTTCTTTGTACGATGGTCCATGATGGGCATTGGCATTTTTAAGGCATTTATTTACAAAACATTAAGATGTAAAAGCAAAACTGGAGTTTATCCTTTCCCATACAGGTTGCTCTCAGTTTTTCATGACAGTTGGCTGCTTAAAGCAGGTTAAAAGTAAAGCATAAAGCTCCTTTAGCCTCCATCTATCGGAGAGCAGGAAAACTCTAGTGCCTCTTTCCCAGAGCATATAAAGGCTTGGAAGGCTATCTTTATGAGGAAAACTTTAAAGTGCACAGTTTTTGTTGAGGGAAAGGTTAATAGTCCATGAAGTTATATCTCTGCTTGATTCTGAATCTCATTTCTAACCCTACAAGTTACTGTGTGCAAACCTATAATAAGTATGTATTGCAAACACTGTAGCTCAGCACTGTTGGTTTTCATTTTCTAGTGACAGTCCATAAAATTAATAAAACTGCTTGTTTTGGAGAAAGTGGAATTGTCTATTTGAAAGCTGTAGCATTAACCCTTTGAACCCTAGTCCCGCATATAGGCGTCTTTTTCAAACAGTGTTCATGTGAATAGTACACTTGTCCTATGCACACAGTGAAGACCAAGATCAGAGGGCTCCGTAAGGAGCCCTCTGATCAGGGTCTTCACTTTTTGTTATAATGCCAAACATTGACAAATAAACAACCCTTAAAAGTCAGAAATGGACTAGACTAAAATGGAAACTGGAATTGTCCATTTAAAGTTTCAGGGAGGAAAGCGTTAAGGGTGATATGTGCTTTGAAAGCTGAAACCGTTCACTAGGTTTAAAAGCCTTGTCAGTGCTTATGGAATGTCAGCCAAAGCTGAACTCTTTGAATGCTAGCTGCAGATACATGTGCCACAGTGATTACATTTGCAAACAATTTGAATCCTGATGAGACGCCGCGTCACGCGGCGTCTCATCAGGATTCAAACTGTTTGACACCCTGACCAGGCTGTTTCGAATGGTTATTTTTGAAAATTCTATTTAACCCTTTACCTGATAGCCCATTTCTAGTATTTAAGATAGGTGACTACTTAAAACAGATTGAAAGTAAAGCAGAATGCGCCTTAAGGCGCATTCTGCTTTACTTTCAACCTGCTTTAAGCTATCATGTGCTAGAATATTGAAAATTTTTCCCTAAAATACATATTCATTACTGATTGAATTGGAACAATTTTCTTCAGCGGAGGAATAAATCATATTCCCTAAAAAGCGCTCCTATTGGAGAAAGGGTTAAAAGAAAAGTTAGCAGACGTCAATTGTTGCAGAGGACAACATTACCCAGCATGCAAAGAGTTAAAGCTCCCCAGGTGGTCAATCAGGATCTCGAAGAGAAAATGAAGGCAGCATTGATGCAAACCATTAGTCCCTACATCTGTCAGTCACAATATAATTCATAACACAAAAACGCATTGATCAAGTTTCTTGACCCAAAGGATGCTGAATAACTGTTGCTGGCTTTTTAACCCTTTACTCCCTAAATATAGTTAAGATCAGGGCTCCAGATAAGAGGTAGTTATTTCAACAAACCAAACATTTTCTTACTCATTTTAGCAACAAATCCTATGGTGTTACTACTCATTAGAATCGTCTCGAAGAGACGATTCTAATGAGTAGTGACACCATAGGGTTTAATTCTGAAATAAAGATTTTAGTTTTTGAAAAACTACCCTTATCTGGTGCTCTGTAAGATACAACTTTTAATTCCTCCACTGCAGAAATAATACCATTTTATACAGTAATGAATAAGCAACATTAGATATGTATTCTATATTCTAGCGGATGGTAGATTAAAGTAGGGTGACATTAAAGCAGAATGCACCTTAATGCACTTTCTGCTTTATTTTCCAGCCTGCTTTAAGCTACCAACTGTCTCCAAAAAGAAGAAACATGCTATTGGGTTTGAAAATATTTCTTATGGTACATATATTCATGACTGTATAAAATAGAACTATTTTCTTCACTAGAGGAATAAACTAAATGTGTTAAAATGAGTAATGGCTCAACCTTTTACTCCATTTATACCCCTTTTTACACCTTTGATTTATTCCTCCACAAAAGAAAATAGTTCCACTTTACACGATTACGAATTAGAACTGTTAGAAATATTTTCTTTATCCTACCAGATGGTAGCTTAGAGCAGACTGAAAATAAAGCAGAATGTGCCTTAAGGTGCATTCTGCTTTACTTTCAACCTGCTTAAAGAAGTCACCTGTCTTCAATACAAGAAACATTTTATGGGATAATGGGTTAACTCTTTGAACCCTAGTCCCGCATATAGGCATGCTTTTCAAACAGTGTTCATGTGAATAGTACACTAAGTCTTGTCCTATGCAAACAGTAAAGACCCTGATCAGAGGGCTCCGAAAGGAGCCCTCTGATCAGGGTCTTCACTGTTTGTCACAATGCCAAACATTCACAAAAACAACCCTTAAAAGTCAGAAATGGACTAGACTAAAATGGAAACTGGAATTGTCCATTTAAAGTTTCAGGGAGGAAAGAGTTAAAGACTGAAAAAGCTGTATCACCTCATCACCTGCCTGTATAAAAGATTTCCAATGAATAGATCAAAACAGGGTTGAGGAATGAAAAGGCAATGGTAAAGGCATGATGATGGTTATGATCTGGTTCTACGTTGTTTGCACTGGCTAGACTTTTCATGAGGCTGCTGACGTGTTACAAGAATTTCAGTTCATAAACAGAAACCAGCCTACATGTATCTACTTGCCATCCATCATTTATAACATTATTAATTACCAGAACCTACTGCCAAGGATAGGAGGATGAAGTTAAACAGACAGAACCAATTTACACTGAAAACCTTCTACACAACCTGAGCATGAAAACCACTCAGGTCCATTAACTCTTTGAACACTGAAAAATATCTCCCCTCCAACCCCAATAGAAAACACCTTTAATATCTATTCTAAATTCATCATAGAAATGACTTCCAAATTTTAACCCTTTACCACACATAGTCTATTTCTAGTATTGAAGACAGTTGATCACTTAACTCATTACTCCATAAAACGCCTCTTTACACCTTTAATTTATTCCTCCACTCATGAAAGTAGTACCAATTTATACTGTCATGAGTATGAACCATCAGAAATAGCTTCTATACCCAAGCTGATTGTAGCTTAAAGCAGGCTGAAAGTAAAGCAAAATGCACCTTAAGGTGCATTCTGCTTTACTTTCAACCTGCTCTAAGACTTGGTGATCACCTGTTTTCAAAACTAACAACAGGCTATGGGGTAAAGGGTTAAATCTGGTTTAAAGCCTGCTTTAACTCTTTGAACCCTAGTCCCGCATATAGGCGTGCTTTTCAAACAGTGTACATGTGAATAGTACACTTGTCCTAAGCAAACAGTGAAGACCCAGATCAGAGGGCTCCTAGGAGCCCTCTGATCAGGGTCTTCACTGTTTGTAACAATGCCAAACATTCACAAAAACAACCCTTAAAAGTCAGAAATGGACTAGACTAAAATGGAAACTGGAATTTTCCATTTAAAGTTTCAGGGAGGAAAGAGTTAAGCTACCATCTACTAGGCATTATAGAAAAATCTCTATTATGCTGAATAATCATGACTACATGTATATAAATTAGAACTGTTTTATTCATTGGGGGAATAAATCAAAATGTAAAAGGGATTTTTCTTGCATAAAGGTTTGATTATTACCGTGTCCTTTTACAGAACTTTCCCTGGATTTAGAACCCAACAAAAAGCTATTTGGGAAACCATGAACAATGTTTCCTCTCATGAGAAGTATACTAAACGCATAATATACCTGGGACATGTTTAATGCCATACAAAGGGAATGCAGAAAACTGCTATATGTATTTTCTGCACTACAGTGTTCCCTCTCTACAACGGCCCTCCCAACAACGGTTCCCTCACATGCTACAGTTCCCTAACAGAACTAACGCTTTTATTGCTGCAATATCGTCTGCTTAACATTGTCGTCTCTTTTTTTCTCAAAGTGACATAATGGCTATTTTTACACAAAATAAATTAATGACAAGTGACAAACAGCTTGAATCCAGATCAGACGCCGCGTTACGTGGCGTCTGATCTGGATTCAAGCTGTTTGCAGATGTAAGCCAATTTCCCTCCCTGTAACGACTCCCTCTGAACAACGCACACAATCGTTGTCTCCCATTGGGTGTCGTTGTAGAGAGGGATCGCTGTAATTTCCTCTGAACCAAGCTGTCTCCGGGTGATAAGGTGCATTCTACTTTACTTTCAACCTGCTTTAATTGGCCAGCTGGCTACAAAACGTGGAACAAGCTATGGGGTAATGGGTTTAAGAGTTAGACTGTAAATAATGAACTCCTGATGAACTATTGCAATATTCCATCCCTGGACTAGTAGAACTTTTAATTACATCCTCCAATGAGCTTTTCCCCTTAACAAACAAATTAACCTCTCAGGAACATAAAAGTTGCAGATTGCCATTCTTTTGGTCAAGAGTACCAATTTATGAATTATTAATAGTTTTTTATGCAACATTGTCTAGATATTAATTCACTGTTGCTACTCAGTTATCTTATGAAATACAATTCTAAAGAACTTTGATGATAGAAATTAAGTAGTAATGTTATTTTTCACTTATACAAGATCGGTGCTGAGACCCTTTTATTAGGGATCTTTAAGTAGTACATGTACCATGGTACCTGGTGTCCAACTACTGTTGACAGGGGACTGCCTAGAGCAGGCTAAAAACAGAAGCCGCCTGTGAGAGCTGTCTGCTTTACTTTCTAATTGCTTTAGCAGCAACTTGTAAGGGTGTCATAAATGTTTCAAATTGATTAATTATAATTATACATTGGGTTAAAAATTTAACTGAATTTTTCTTTAATTGGAGAACTAAATACAGTATACATGTATAAGGAAATATAAATATACTATCTTCTATTTCTGCATTTAACCATATGCTGTAACAACCAATTAGAATCACCTGGAAGTGGTGATGTTTTCTGCATAACTTTTGCACCACAATTAGCAGACACCTATCTTTAAAGAATGTGCATTGAACACAGGGTTTGACAGCATACAAAACTTTTCAAAGCCACAACCCAACAGCCACAAAGCTTTCCCAAAGGACATACACTGTTCTTACATCAATAACTAAACCCTTTGGCACACCACCAGCTGACTGTTATATACAGAAGAAAAAACATGCGTACTGTCGCTATGCATTGAAGAAACAAGATCTCATGAGGCAGATAACTGCTTAATGCAGGACAAAAGTAATGCAGAAAGCTCCTTAAGGAGCTTTCTGCATTACTTTTGTCCTGCATTAAGCTGTAGCCTTAATATACGGCTGCAAATACATCATCCATTGAGTGAGCGGAATACATAGGTTCAACATTATGCCAAAATATGCCGCAAACAATCATGCTGCCTATATTAGAAAATTAGCCCCAACTATTTTTATTGGTGCCTGGAATTGCCTCGGCTAATTTTCACATGTACAAATGATTGAACAGGCTGGAATTACAGCAGATAATCATACGGGCAGATAAAATGTCACAGGACTGGGGCCATTTTGTTTCAGGGAGTCCTCAGTGCAATACGAACAACATGTGTTGTTGAGTGAGTGATATTCTATGTATGTTACAAATGTATTTTACTATTAAACCTGCATTCAAGGAACACGTCAATGAAAAAGCATGGATGACCGCCTCTCAACACCAGGTTGAAGCCTAACCCATTACCCAATAGCCTGTTTAGAGTTATTTTGACATGTGATGACTTAAAGCAGGTTGAAAATAAAGCAGAATGCACCTACAGGTGCACTCTGCTTTACTTTCAGCCTGCTTGAAGCTACCAGCTGCTAGTTATCATCAGAAATATTTCTTATGGTGTATATTCATGAATGTATAAAGTGACACTATTTTCTTCAGTGGAGGAATAAATTACAGTCATTAACAGGTAAATTGGTTTGTGATCAGTCATGCATATTCTGCCCATGAATATTTTGTTAGGTGGTTGCTCTATATAAGTTTTATTGTACCTTACGTGGTGACATTGATCAAAGCTGAAATGACGCTGCCAGCATGCATGTCAGGGGATTTGGGGCATTTCTCCATCAGACTTGAAACAGAATGCCAAATGTAATTGTGCTGTAATCATGCAGAAATATGTTGTAGCACTAACATATACTAATGTTTGATACTATCGTATCCATGGGAATATTTTACATCTATGTTCTACAACTCTTATACAGTTGAACTTCGATATCTCGAACTTGCTTAACTCAAACTATGTGCTAGTTTGACAAATGAACTGCATTATTTCGTGCTCGGTCAGGTCTAACATACCTGTATTTCAAAGTTAAAACGTGGCTTAGCCACGTTTTAACTTTGAAATATGGGTATGTTCGATTTTAACCAAGTTCAAGATATTGAAGTTCGACTGTACTAAAGTTTGATACAATGGTATCCATGGGAATATTTTACATCTATGTTCTACAACTCTTGTACTTGTTGTCCATGAAAATGGGAAGTTGAAAAGCAAGAACTATCCTGAAGAGTCCATGACTCTAAATATGAAGGAGTTAACTAAAACTTTCCCCCAGTAGGAGCTTTCTGCTTTACCCTTCAACATTACCACATACTAAGCCTGTTTTCAGATGGGTGTCTATTTAACGCTTTACCCCATAGCCTATTTCGAGTTTAAAAGAAAGATTATCCCTTAAAGCAGGTTAAAAGTAAATCAGAATGCACTTTAAGGCGCATTCTGCTTTACTTTTAGCCTGCTTTAAGCTATTATCTGCTAGAATAAAGCTGCTAGAATAAAGAAAATATTTCTTATTATGCATATTCCTGACTGTATAAAAGGGAATTATTTTCTTCAGTGGAAGAATAAATTAAAAGGCGTAAAAAGGCGTATTTATGGGGTAATGGGTTAAGCTGTTGAAACTAAAGCAAAATAATCCTGTGTTTCCTATTCAGGACTTCCTATGTGGGAACTATTAAACTGTCCATAGGCAAAAATAATTAGAGACATTGAAAGACATATCTATGGAGTAATGGGTTAAGCAGCGACCTGCCTTAACCCTTTCCCCAATAGAAGCGCCTTTTAGCGGATATGATTTATTCTTCCGCTGAAGAATATAGTTCCAATTTAATCAGTAATGAATATGTATTATAGGAAATATTTTCTATGTTATAGCACATGATAGCTTAAAGCAGGCTGAAAGTAAAGCAGAATGCGCCTTAGGGCGCATTCTGCTTTACTTTCAACCTGCTTTAAGTAGTCACCTATCTTAAGTACTAGAAATAGGCTATCAGGTAAAGGGTTAAAACACAATATCCTGAGGAAGCTTTTTTGGATTCAGGTGTTTAGCTCTGATAGCTTGAACACAGTACCCCGTAAATGTGGCTTTTTACACCTTAAATTATATTCCTCCACTGAAGAAAATACTTCAATTTTATACAGTCATGAATATGTTCCATAAGAAATATTTTCTATATCCTAGCAGATGGGAGCTTAGAGCAGGCTAAAAGTAAAGCAGAATGTGGCTTAAAGAGTCATCCGTCTCCAAACTAGAAGCAGTCTATGGGGTAATGGGTTAAATGTTTACTGATTTTGATTTGTTAAGATTTTACGTCGCTTTTAACAGTATTTCAGTCATTATCACAACGTCCAGCTAATTACAGGTGGAGGAAGACCCAAAAAGCCCTTTATGCACTGTTTCAGGCACAAATCTGCAACTCTATGGGTAGAACCACTGACCTTCCGCAAGCCAGCTGGAAGGCTTCCCCACATGAAGTTCCGAATCAACAGACCGGGATTCAAACTCACAGCAGTGAGAAGCTTAGTGATTGTAAGTCACAGTGACTTTAACCACTACGACATGGAGGCCCGAAATGTTTACTTTACAGTTTAATGGAGTTTTGATGAACCTCCTAGGAAATTTTCTACCAAATACCATCATCCCAAATCCATCAAGCAGTATACATGCAGCAACTCGATCAATACCCCATAGCATGTTTCTAATTTGATAATAGGTTAGTGCTTAACCCATTACCCCATAAATACGCCTTTTCACACCTCAAATTTATTCTTCCATCCAAGAAAATAGTTCCATTTTAAACAGTCATGAATATGTATCATAAGAAATATTTTCTATATTCGACAAGGTGGTGACTTAAAGCTGGCTGACAGTAAAGTAGATTCTGCACATTCTGCTTTACTTTCAACCTGGCAGTGCTTTAAGTGGTAACCTATCTTTAAAACTAGAAACAGGCTATGGGGTAATGGGTTAAAGCAGATTGAGAGTAAAGCAGAATGCACCTTAAGGTGCATTCTGCTTTACTTTCAACCTGCTTGAAGCTGCCATCTTCTACGGCATAGAAAATATTTCTTATGAATGATACATATTTATGACTATATAAATTGGAACTATTTTCTTCAGTTGAGAAATAAATTAAATGTAATTTTTTTAGTAAGTGCAGGACAATTTGAATTCTTGCTTCTGAAGGCAATTCCAATCAATAACAGAGCAGACCAATAAAATTGAGATCTGCATAAAAATAGTCATAAATGTGTCACCATGGTAACATCTGTACTCACAGACCACGTCAGGTTTGCATGACCTTATGTGCTAAATGTCTGATATGGATCCTATTGTGGTTAACAAGTAGCTGGGTAAATGCATGAGCCCATGTTATGTTTTCATCATTTCAGAGAAAATCATCACTTGAGCCTTTAAGTCTTTCAATACCATGGACCTGTTTAAAATATACTCATCATATTTGCAAACAGTGTAGACCCAGATCAGAGGGCTCCTTCAGATTGCTAATTTAATGCAGTGTTAATTTAAACTACCCAGAATTCCAAGTAGACTGACGTTTTGGTAAACTTAAAAGATCCACAAGGGAATACTAATAACCCACAAGAGTTGAAGTTAACATTAATTCTGAGTTTGCTAACTTGATCTTTATTCTGCTCAATTCTCAAGGAATTCAAAACCTGTATGGTAATTGCAAACGAACCATGCATGTTAGACTGATGTAAACATCCCAAGAAGAGCAAATCCAGCTTGGATCCTGATTCATCCATTACAGTAAAACCTCTCTATTATGAGCACTAAGTGGTGTTGATTATCACATGTTTACGACAGATGACTGTTTAAAGCAAAGGTGAAGGTAAAACAGAAAGCTCCTGAAGGGAATTCTAATTCTGAAGACAGGTAACCACTTAAAGCAGGCTGAAAGTAAAGCAGAATGCACCTTAAGGTGCATTCTGCTATACTTTCAACCTGCTTTAAGCTATCATCCGCTAGTATATAGAACAATTTCTCATTCTGAATATTCATGACTGCATGACTCAATGAAGGAATAAATCAAAGGTATAACAAGAGCTGTCAGAGAACAGCAAAGCTCGCCTAATTAAACCTTTCTTAAAGGGACTCGCAACCGGATGGTGTACTTGTCAAAATAAAATAAAATAAAATACTCTAATAAAAGCAAATTTGTGGCATTATTTGGCTTCTGACATTAAAAAAATATGATCAGTCCAAAAAAAGTCTCAAGAATCGTCACCGAATCTAAGTTTTTTTAGATATTTTCCATCGTTTTTCTATAGCGTCAGCTGACGGTATAGTTGTTGTTGTTGCTTCTCTACACGGGGTCAGACATAAACCCGAGCCGAATAAAGTACTATCAATCGCTACCAGTGAAGTACGTTAATTCGCTACGATATATATAGACAGCGCTGGTAGCCGAGGGGATAAAGGCGTTTCCTCATTTTTCATCTTTGTCTCCACATGGAGGGTCACGGGTTCGAGTCCCACCAGAGCTTCTTTTTTTTTTTTTAAATGCATTTTTTAACAGAATTTATTATCCTAAACTAAATCTTACCCATTTATATAAGCATTTGACATATATTTGCAAATTACTATTTTTAATGCTAAATCCGGTTGCAAGAGCCTCTTTAAATAGGTAACTATCAATAAAAAAGTAGATTCATATTCAAGCCACAGGGAACCTCCATTCAAAATATCAACTTCCTAATGCAAATATATCATGTAGTATTAAAGTGCATTCCAACACTTACTCCATAACTAACTTTGAAATTTCAGTCCAAAAACTCCTCAACAGGTGAAATTTTGACTAAATTTAATTTTTTTTTAAAATTTTAACAACGCAACATCAATGTTCAACCCACAGGGCACCTCCATTCCAAATATCAGCTTCTTGATACAAATATTTCATGTAGTATTAGTGCATCACAACACTTACCCCAAAACTTTAACCATGAGAAATCAGCCGAAAAACCTTAGTCCTAAACAGGTTAAATTTTGACTAAATTTAAACTTTGTTTAAAGTTTTAACTACACAACATCAATATTCAACCCACAGGGCACCTCCTTTCCAAATATCAGCTTCTTAATACAAATATTTCATGTAGTATTAGTGCATCACAACACTTACCCCAAAACTTTAACCATGAGAAATCAGCTGGAAATCCTAAGTCCTAAACAGGTTAAATTTTGACTAAATTTAAACTTTTTTTTAAAGTTTTAACTACACAACATCAATATTCAACCCACAGGGCACCTCCATTCCAAATATCAGCTTCTTAATACAAATATTTCATGTAGTATTAGTGCATCACAACACTTACCCCAAAACTTTAACCATGAGAAATCAGCCGAAAAACCTAAGTCCACAAAAGGTGTAATTTTGACTAAATTTAAACTTTTTTTTCAAATTTTAACTACGCAACATCAATGTTCAACCCACAGGGCACCTCCATTTCTAATATCAGTTTCCTAATACAAATATTTCATGTAGTATAAGTGCATTACAACACTTACCCCAAAACTTTAACCATGAGAAACTGACGCCGACGTCGACGCAGGGGTGATTCCATAAGCCCCCCCATTCTCCGAATAAGCGAGCTAAAAAGGCATATTTATTGAGAGATGGGTAAAAGCAGACAACAATTATTCTGCATTCAAATGGATAATAAATCAAAGTAAAAACAAGAAGCGAGCGTATTAATCTGAAAGCAATTATACTTCTAAAACCATAAGCATTTCCAGCTAACAAGTTAATAATGTTTTTGAAAATTCAATAATTATTTTGACCTTCACAGAAAATCAATCCTTTGATATCTAACATTAAATGCCAACTAACTTTGCTGAAAATGATGTCTGCTTGAATTCTAAAATTGGTTGGATCCAAGTTAAAAACAGTCTGGAACCTAAATAAGGTCAGCATTTAGTAATTGGCTCTTCACTGGATCAAAACTCTTCTCAATTATGCAAATTAAAGTCTGAGCCTGGAGTTATGCAGAGTAACTTTACATCCCTTTTGGATCATATAATATACTATGTAAATTGTACTCAATATCAATTGGGAAAGAAATGTCAATTTCAGATATATAGCAGATGGGTATTTTTTGAAAAGAAGAAAACTTGTTTCACACTCCTCCCATGTTGGTTTTAGTTTTTAACCCATTACCCAATAAATACACCTTTTTACGCCTCAAATGTATTATTCCCCTAAAGAAAATAAGTCCAATTTATACAGTCATGAATATTTATAAAAAACTTTTTTATTCTCGCAGAAAGTAGCTTAAAGCAGGTTGAAAGTAAAGCAGAATGTGCCTTAAGGCACATTATGCTTTACTATCAACCTGCTTTAAGTAGTCACCTATTTTCAAAATTAGGAACAAGCCAAGGGGTAATGGGTTAAGACAGGTGATTATCTAAATCAGTCTTAAAGTACAGAAGAAATATTAATTATGAGGTTCTTTATTTACTTTTAGCCTGCTTTAAACATTCACCTATCTGGCTGCAGAAAAGGGTCTCTTTTTCTATGACTTTTTGTATTTTTTGCATGCAGGGTAATATTATTTATCTGCTACTGTTTTTCAAAAATTATTTTTAAACCAGGGTCAGAGTGTCAAACATTTCGAATCCTGATGAAACACCGTGAAATGTGGCGTCTCTTAGGAACCAAACTGTTTGCACAGATAATCACAATTCCACCCCTAGCTGTAAAGATATATTTATATATTGATGTTAAAAGGAACTTCTTTATGGGAGAGGTTGAACTATATTTGTTGCAGGATGAGAGAAGTATCAGTGTTACATATAGGTCAATACACCTGATCTGTAAGAGGCATCATTACCTCTCTCTTCTCTCTCACTGAGAGGTGATTATCAGTTAACACTCATCCCATTTCAAAAACAGCCAACACAAACATCTCTGCTATTACATCTACTCAAAACATGATACTAATTGATGGCGTTGACTCTTTCCTCCCTGAAACCTCAAATGGACAATTCTAGTTTTCAATTTAGTCCAGTCTATTTTTGACTTTTAAGGGTTGATTTTGACAATATATGTCAAAATGACAAACAGTGAAGACCCTGATCAGAGGGCTCCTTAAGAAGCCATCTGATCAGAATCTACAGTTTGCATAGGACAAGTGTACTCCTCCCAGGCACATTGTTTGCAAATGATGTATATATGCTTGACTAGGGTTCAAAGAGTTAACTTATTCACCCCTGAAACCTTAAATCGACAATTCCAGTTTCCCATTAATTTTAGCCTGTTTTTAATAATTAAGGGGTCTTTTTTACATTATATTACAGAATGACATACAGTGTAGACCCTTCAAACTTCAAATTTATTTCCAATTTCCCATCAAGTCTTGTCCATTTTTGAAATTTAGGAGTCTATTCTATATTTTATTGTATATTACAAAATGACAAACAGTGTAGACCCTGATTAGAGTGTCCCTTTAGGAGCCCTCTGTACCGTACAAACATTTATCACAAAAGCTCACGGCACTTTGTGTCAGGTGAGCTAAAAATACAATAACTTCCCCTTAGAACTACCTGTTTGAAATTACAATTGTTCACAAACATATGTGAAGTTCATTATCTCCAGTCAAACATTTTTCCCCTATCCAAGAAGCTTTTGAAGCCTTTACATATGATAACTTTTTCGGCGGAGCTGTCTGTTATCTATTTAGTCACACATTTCTATTTAAACAAACATTTGAACCAATCATATTTGATCAGAAATTTAGAATTAAGAGCACCTGTTGAAACTGAATTGTCTGATTGGATAGTAGCCAGGGCTCCAGATAAGAGAATTATTTCAAAACTTAAAAACTTTATTTGTGCATTAAACCCTATGGTGTCCAACTCATATGAATTGTCTCTTCGAGACGATAAAAATGAGTGGTAACACCATAGGGTTTGGTGCTGAAATGAGTGAGAAAATGTTAGATTTGTTCAATTTACTCCCCTCTTATCTGGAGCCCTGAAACAGTAGCCTAGCTGTTTATGCAATGATGTGAGTGTAAAATTAGACACAGCCAGTGTGTAATACTGAGCTTCTATTTTAAGATATGCTAGCAGAATCTGATGTGTATAGACAGTGGTAGCTAGGTTTTTTGTTTAATAATGGTTTACTTCCAATTTATTTTAATTGTTGGCCTCAAGTGAGTTAAACACAATTGTGTTGTTTCATCATTTATTTACAAGAGTGAGGTGTTATAGACCTTGTAAAGCAGGGCAGACTGTTCTGTATGGGCCTGCACAGTTTATCTAGTTATAGTTTGTTTCAAGAAACTCCCCATGAATGAAGTTTGATATACAGAACAATATAATTTAATCTGAGGATCTCCTACCAGTAGCTAGGATATGTTTTGCATTTCTGTACATTTATAGTTTTTTAGTCAGAGTTATGCTATATCGTTGAATGTGTATTTTTTGCTTTTCAATCCAAGATATTACAATTCTTTGAAAACCTCCAATTTCGTACAATTTTGCACACCCATTAACAGCATGAATTCCACCAACCATTCCGCCGAATATCTTTTTTAAAGATATTTCTTGTTTATGTTTAAGTCTACCATTGTCCTGATAGAGCAATACACCTTTTTACTATATCATTACAGGTGCTTTAACCTATTACCCCATAAATACACCTTTATACACCTTTAAATTATTCCTGCACTGAAGAAAATAGTTCCAATTTATACATACATAAATATCTACCATCAGAAACATTTTCTATATTCTAGCAGATTGTAGCTTAAGGCAGGCTGAAAGTAAAGCAGAATGCGTCTAAAGGCGTATTCTGCTTTACTTTCAACCTGCTTTAAGTGGTCCCCTATCTTCAATACTAGAAACAAGCTATGGGGTAATGGGTTAAGTAGAAAGCTCCTGAAGGAACAAAATTTAAACACACCTAATCAAAAGAATCCTCTTGCAAGTACCATAGGGTTAAATTTCTTTATTCTGGCAGATGGCAGCATAAAACAGGCAGGAAGTAAAGCAAAATGTTCCTAAAGGAGCATTCTGCTTTTAACTTCCAACCTGCTTTAGGGAAACATCTGGTTAACATACTAAAGTAAAGTTATGGTGTACAGGGTTAAGTTAACACCGAGGGATGGGAGGAGGGGTCATAAATGCCATGAGAGATAATGTTAAAACATTGGTCAACAGTTTAGCCTGTTTCTAGTTTTGAAACCAGACAATAACTTAAAGCAGGTTGAAAGTAAAGCAGAATGTGCCTTGAGGTGCATATGATGTATAAATGATGGAATATGTAACGAGATACTTAATATATAAGTTATAAATAAACTATGTCTATGTCATCAAAAGGCGTATTTATGGAGTAATGGGTTGAAACCAGACAAGAATATACAGAGGCTTCTAAGCATTAGTCCAGGATCTGCACTGTGTGTTACCCATATATGCTGTTTAGACTTATACAGGTAACAATTTTAATTATCTAACGCTCCCTATAAAACAGATAATGAACACCCCCAACAAGTACAGGGAAGAACTTATTGACAAGTTCCAGGTATAAATCTCTCAGCACATAAACAGGCCCCATGCCTGCCTGGCTACAGAAGCTGCTGTAAATCAGGGGAAATTCTGATATTATTATCACTCCACTTAATTCCTGGCATAGCATGAAGTCAGGCTCGGCAGACAGTCTAGCTACAGTGGAGAAAATCTTAGTCTTTCCCGTTTAAACGAAACGAAACGCAAAAGCGTAACAATAAAATGTAGAAAATGACAAGTTGTTGACAATTCTGATTAATAATTTTAGCTGGGTGGCAAACTGTTTGCAGCCTGATCAGACTCCGGGTTACCCGGCGTCTGATCTGGCTTCAAACTGTTTGCAATGGAAATAATAGGTTAAGAGTAAACACGTTTATTGGGAAAGAATAACGTTTTCTCCACTGTTTATAACATGTCAGACCAACATCAAGGTATGGACATGTCTATTGGCTGGGAGTTTTTCAGGTGATAAGGATGATAGTAAAAACAAATGTGTTACTAGTAGTCCGTCTCCGTCTCACTCAACATGATATACAGAAGCTACACTGGAATGTTGCTTAACCCTTTACCCCATAGATTTGCCTTTTATCGCCTTTAATAAATTCCTCTACTGATGAAAATAGTTCCTATATATACTGTCACAAATGAAAATAAAAAGAAATATTTTCTAAATTCTTGAAGATAAAAGCTTAAAGTAGGCACATTCTGCTTTACTTTCAACCTGCTTTAAGTGGTCAAATGTCTTCAAAACAAGAAACAGGCTATGGCGTAATGGGTTAAAGCATTACGGGAAGTCATAAAGCAGACAAGTCTTTAAAGAGTTTTTTCCTTTACATCCATGTTTTAAGCATCTGTATGTCTCAGCTGCATGGTTCAAAAGATCATTAGGTTGAGAGGATATTGTAGAAAAAATTAACATGTTAGCTTTAGCAGTCTGTTATCTCAATAATCTCATATAAAGTGATAATAGATATACATTAAATGTCAAGCTATTTCATTCACTAAAATGGTTCAATGATATAATGGCAGATGGCTCAGCAAGATGGAAGTAAAAGCAGAAAGCTCTTGCACTTTTTGCTTTACTTTCACCTTGCTTTAACCCATTCCCCCATAAATATCCATTTTTACGCCTAAAATTTATTTCTCCCCTTACGAAAATAGTTCCAATTTACAGTCTTGAATATGTATCATAAGATTTTTTTTTTTTATTCTAGCAGATAGAAGCTTAAAGCAAGCTGAAAGTAAAGCAGAATGTGCCTTAAGGCACATTCTGCTTTACTTTCAACCTGCTTTAAGTTGTCATCTATTTTCATAACTATAAACAGACTATGGGGTATTGGGTTAAACACTAGTAACAAGCTATAGGCATTAGCTCATTCACCCCTGAAACTTTTAATGGACAATTCTGATTTCAAAATAAGTCTAGTCCCTTTTTGACTACCGTATTATGGGTTGATTTAAACAATATATTTCGAAATGACAAACAGTATAGACCCTGATCAGAGGGTTCCTTAAGGAACCCTCTGATCAGGGTCTACACTGTTTGCATAGGACAAGTGTAATCCTCGCAGGTACACAGTTTGTAAGTGATGAGTATACTCGTTGCTAGGGTTGAATGTGTTAATATATTATATAGAAGTTTCATTTACAATTGAGTTTCAGGGAAACATTTCATTAATTGATGGTTATCAATAAAAAGTTATTTTTATGGTTATGATTCAGACATGTTTATGGCTTCAGACATGTGTTGTATATATAGAACGGCAGGCCCTTCCAACACATCCATATCTCTTGGACCGCCACACCTACAACTAAACATATGCCTGCAAGCATTTAGAATCTGAATGAATACTCATCTCAACTATAGTTCCCTCAAATTTTGTGTTCATTACTTATTTCCACCCCAACAATCGCTTGTTTTCAGTATTATTTAACCAATAACACAAAAAATATGCCTTTTTACGCCTTTGATTGATTCCTACACTGAAGAAGCTAGTTCCATTTTATACAGTTGTGAATATGTATCATAAGAAATATTTTCTATATTCTAGCAGATGATAGCTTAAAGCAGGCTGAACGTAAAGCAGAATGCGCCCTAAGGCGCATTCTGCTTTACTTTCAACCTGCTTTAGCTGGTCACCTGTCTTCATTATTAGAAACAGGTTATGGGGTAATGGGTTAAAAACAAATTGCCAGGTTGCTTAAAGCAGGCTGAAAGTAAAACAGAAAGCTACTTTACCCTTTACTTCAAAGTCTTTTTCAAATATTGAAGATGGGCGCTTAATAATAAGCTACTATATTTCTTATGGTTCATATTTATACCTGTATAAAGTAGAACTACTTTCTTATTCTGCAGTAGAGGAAAAACTTTAATATGTAAAATGGAATATCTATTGGGTATGGGTTAGTTAGGAGCCTATAGCTACTGTTTCCAAGATCTAGTAAACTATGTTCCAGCATTCTAAGGCTTAAAAGCTGGGTAATTTGGAAATCTGTGAAAGGTTTGAACTGTCTGACACCATTATTACGAGTCTGTAGGGAAATAAAATGAAGATACAGTTGGGGAAAAACATTATTCTTTCCGGTCTAAATGAAACTAAATTCAAACCATTAATATATATACTGTAGAAAATTGCAGGTTAATGAACACTGATATATTAATATTTGAGTCGCTAAATGTGAATCTGATCAGATAATGTGTTATTCAGTGACTGATATGACTAGAAACTGCTATGAACATACACTGTAAGTTAATTTAACATCAACAGTTTTATTGGGAACAAATAATGTTTTCCCCACTGAACAATCCCTAAATCTTTCAACAGAAATCACATTTGGTCAGTCTTATTTCTTTACTCAGGGAAAGACTTTTCATTACTTTTATCTATTCATCATAGAAATGCTTAATAATACATGTACTATATCTTCCCTGCTCTGATCAAGACTATTGTATGAAGGACAACATCTTTAAGTTTCTTGAAAAATGTAAAAGAATTTCCATGACAACAACAACGATAGGAAGACTGTTTTTAAGAATTTTAAAACCTGGTAATGTGTGTATACAGCAATAATTCTTGCCATTACATAGATACGAGTTGTTAAACCTATTAAGCTTTGTGATTATAATTTATGTCTATCGGAAACGCAATCCCCTGCAGCAACCTTGTGAACAAAGCAAACTTGAGAATCAAAGCCTTTTGCAAGGAAAGAAACACAATAAGCTAGTTTTGCTTTCGTTTCAATCCTAAACTTTATTGTATGTTTGTAATATGCATGTAAATATCTGAAATAAAATATGTTTTAACTAACACTTTCGCAAACAATTGGACTTCAGATCAGGCCCCACGTAAATGGGGCCTGATCTGGATTCAAATTGTTTGCTACCATTATCTAAATTCAAATTGTTTGCTAACATGACCATATTTCTGCCAGAACAGCTAGCATAAGCATCATTATTTGAGCAGATGGCATTTTTTCCTCAGACATTTATTCAGCGTACAAGTCAGGAAAACATTTAGTGAAGTCTAAACAGCTGAGAATCATATTTAGATGACTCAGGCCGGGGAGAACTATGCAATAATGAGATAACAACCTATACAACAGCTATTTGAGCTGTACAGAGGTGCATCAAGGTCCAACATGTCTGGAATCATGTCTGAATGGGGGCCATGGTGAGGACAGCAAAGATGGGGCTGGAGGGGGAACAGGGGATTGTATCCCTTTTAGCTGTCATCAGCAACATTTGGTTGGATTCTGACAAATCTTGAACTTCTAATTGAAAACTAAACCCATTACAGATACCATTATTACAGTTAAACCTCTCTATTAACACCACTTATATTTGAGTACAAATGTTCGTAGTTAAATGCAGTGTTAGGACAGATAAGTCTGCATGTGGGAGCAAACAGTAGTGCCCCTGATCAGACTGATCCTGTCTGATCATGCAGGGTCTACAAACTTTGCCAGGCAGTTTGCAACTTTTGGACAAATTACTGTGTGATAAAAGCAATTTGTTTCAATTTTATGATAACTACATCAGTTACACCATAAACGGTGTCTAAAGATTTAAGATTTTTACGTTATTCAATTTTTTTTTTAGGAATATTCAAACTGACAGACAATTTACAGAACTTACAGAAACCAGCCAGATAAGATTTAGCAAACAAATCAAGCAATTGAATTTTATGTAATGTCAATATGATGTGTGTTACTAAGATCCATATCAAAGTTCTCTTCTGATAAAAGCCAATCTACATACTGACCTAGCTCATAGTCTTGAGATGATGCAATATGCATCCCAGTCAAACTTGTACATAAAGTTTCCTTTCAGAAGAATGGCATTTCATATCAGTCTTTCTTTAGTACAGTCTAACTTTGATATCTCGAACTTGTTAAACTCGAACCATCCGATAGTTCAACATATGAACTGCATCAGTTCATGTTCGGTAAAGTAGAACATACCCAACTTCAAAGTTAAAACGTGACTTAGCCACGTTTTTACTTTGAAATACGGGTATGTTTGACAAAAACGACTTCGAGGTATAGAAGTTCGACTGATCCATGTTTGTTAAATGTAAGTTTCCAAATAAGTCTAGTTCATTTCTTAACATTCATGACTATTGTTTAAAATATATTGCAAACTGACAAACAATGCACTGGGTCTGCACTTTTTGCATAGGCAGTGCACTCTTCACAGGTACACCATTTGTAAAGGACCAGCACTGTTCTCACTGCTTAGAGGGTTCAATAGGGTATTTTTCTCACCATAAAAACAGGAAAATATCAGGGATTGAACTCGCCATCCCAGCGCAACAGGGCCATCAATTTAATTTACACCATGCACCTTAAAATATACTCATTGCATTTGCAAACAGGGTCTACATTGTTTGCTAATTTTTAAAGCAAATTTAATATTCAAGTACCCACTATTCCAAGTAGACTGTTTCATGTTTTGGTCTAAAATGATCCACAAGGGAACCAAATAACCAACAAGAGTAACTTAGTGTTGAAATAGTTAACCACCACACATGACATTTTCAGCAATTCAAAGGTAGATAACTCTCAACCTATTGGTCCGATTTCAATCATAATCAAACTCAATCGAACTCTTATGGTCATATACAATTTCAGCAAGTTTGAGATAGATTGGATAAAAATTGTGACCCCTGGAGAGTAAACACTCTTAAATATGACATTTTCAGCATTTCAAAGGTAGATAACTCTCAACCTATTAGTCTGATTTCAACCAAAATCGAACTCATCTGAACTCTTATGGTTATTTACAATCTGAGTATGTTTGAGATAGATTGAATAAAAATTGTGGCCTCTAGAGTGTAAACACTGTTAAATATGGCATTTTCAGCAATTCAAAGGTAGATAACTCTCAACCTATTGATCCGATTGCAACCATAATCGAACTCATCTGAACTCTTATGGTCATATACAATCTAAGCAAGTTTGAGATAGATTTGATAAAAATTGTGGCCTCTAGAATGTAAACACCCTTAAATATGGCATTTTCAGCAATTCAAAGGTAGATTACTCTTGACCTATTAGTCCAATTTCAACCATAATCGAACTCATCCAAACTCTTATGGTAATATACAATCTGAGCAAGTTTGAGAAAGATTGGATAAATATTGTGGCCTCTAGAGTGTAAACACTAAAATTGTTGACGACGGACATTCAAGTATTGCAAAAGCTCACCCTGAGCTAGCTCAGGTGAGCTTAAAAGCTATTGGATGCCATAGAAACATTTCCTAATTGTTACAGTGCTCCCTCTCAGTAACGACACCAAATGGGAGACAAAGATTAATTGTGCGTGTTGTTTAGAGGGAGATGTTTTAGGGAGGGAAATTAGCTTACAGCTGCAAACAGTTTGAATCTAGCGAGATCAGACACCAAATAACTTTGATCTGGATTCCAACTGTTTTGCCACTCGTCATGGTTTTTTTTGTCAAAATGTCCATTATGTAATAAAAACAGCAGACAACAATTTTAAGCAGACGATATTGCAGCAGTGAAAGCATTAGACATAATTGACTTGAAAACAGCAGCAAGCGTTGTTGTAAGGAGGGAATCATTGTTCGGAAGGCCATTGTAGAGAGGGAGTTCTGTAATTGCATGTAACAAGCTTGCTGAAGTACAGGGAAATTTCTTACTACAGAAGTTACTACATGTTTCTCACAACTGATTCAAGCAGGATTAAAGTTAGTCTCAGCAATGAACTCATGTGAAGGCTTGCTAATTTTTAAGACGTGTAAAAATAGCCCCATATCAGCTAACTCTACACATTTGGACTATATAGCTGAAAGTATCTAAAGGAGCTTTCAGTTTCTCTTTCAGCCTGTCTTAAAAAGTAGTTAATTTAACCCTTTCCCTCAGAGAAGCAAATTTTAGCGTATTTAATTTATTCCTTCGCTAAAGGAAAATAGTTCCAGTTTATATCCTTGTGAACAATTACCATAACAAATACTTGTATGTAGCCTAGCAGATGGTAGTTTAAAGCAGGCTGACAGTAATGCAGAATGTGCCTTAACCCATTAAGCCATACTAACTCATATTGACTCATTGCACAATAGCCTCATACTGACTCATATTGACACACTTTAATCCACTAGCATATATTGAGATAAGCATTGAAAATTGTTAATCGCTTATGAATTTAAGGCACATTCTGCTTTACTTTCAACCCGCTTTACGTGAACACCTATATTTAATGTTATAAACTGGTTATTGAGTAAAGGGTTAAGTAATGCAGGAAAGGGTAAAATAGGCACTGGAATGAATTCTTAAACTAACCCCCATTTTTTTTAAAGAAAAAAACAAAACAAACCAAAACTTACAATTTCAATCAGATGTCCTAGAGTAGAGTATACTTTAGGTGGCAGACGGCGGTACGGAGGCGGTGGGTGGGGCACTTTGTTCACAATAGGTGGTAGCACAGAATGACACGATTCCATTTAGGAACTCCTCGTTTAATCCCCTTCAAAAAGCTGTGTAGATGTTCACTACAGCATCGTTCCTACTCTACTGAAGATTCCTGGCACGGGCTCTCTACTTATGTATACATTCTCTCTCTGTCTACCCAGTGCTGTATATTGTAGACCTGCCACAGGTCATCCCCTCTGCATGGCTGCAAGTACAACATATATAATAAATATATCAGGGCTGCCATTTCTCCGGATTTTTCCTAAATCTTCAGATTTTTTTTCTAGAACATGCTAGCTTAAAGCAGGCGGAAAGTAAAGCAGAATGCGCCATAAGGCGCATTCTGCTTTACTTCCAGTCTGCTTTAAGTAGTCAATTGTCAACAAAACTAGAAACAGGCTATGGGGTAAAGGTAACGATTCGTAAATTTGCAATTGAAAAATGCAAATTTGGAAATCTTAGGATTTTTTATGTCAACTTATGGCAGCCCTGATATATATATAAAACCTCTCTATAATGACCACTAAATTCCTACTCTACTGAAGATTCCTGGCACAGGCTCTCTACTTTATGTATACATTCTCTCTCTGTCTACCCAGTGCTGTATACTATAGACCTGCCACAGGTCATGTCCTCTGCATGGCTGCAAGGACAGTATAAAACCTCTCTATAATGACCACTAAATTACATTTTTTAGTTTAACTCTTTGCATGCTAGCAGCGGATGTATCTGCCACAGTGATTACCTTTGCAAACAGTTTGGATCCAGATGAGACTCAGCATCTCATCTGGATCCAAACTGTATGCCATTCTGACCTTGGATTTAAAAGAAATTTGGAAAATTCTAATTTTAGAACATCAGCAGACGACAATTGTTGCAGACGAAAAGAATTACCCAGCATGCAAAGAGTTAAAGACAGATGGCTGATTAAAGCAAAGTGAAAGTAAAACAGAAAGCTCCTATCTTTCATACAATCAATAAGCCTTTTTTTAACCCATTACCCCATAAATATGCCTTTTTACACCTTTAATCTATTCATTCACTTAATAAAATTATGAATTTATACAGCCATGAACCATAGGAAATATTTTCTATGTTCTAGCAGATGGTAGCTTAAAGCAGGTTGAAAGTATTCTGCTTTATTTTCAACCTGCTTTAACCCTTAGCCCACCAAATAAATTGTCGTCTGTTATATTTCTCGTCTGCTTCAAGTTTCAAAGTACTTCAAAGTTGCTCAAAATTGCTGAAAATGTTGTCCGAGTGTCAAACAGCTTGGATTTGGATGAGACGCCGAGTTACTCGGCGTCTCATCCGGATCCAAGCTGTTTGCATATGGAGCTTTAGTCGTGACTGGCAGGCTAAGGGTTAAGTAGCCCGGGGCCTGTCTTACTAAACATCGTACGACAAATGTCGTCGTAAGTCAGTTTCTAAAATTCTCATTTATTATTTATTTCTCCATCTAATCCTGTCTTGTCACATCTCTTTGGAATCGTCTTGAAAAGACGATTCCAAAGAGATGTAACAAGACTGGATAAGATGGAGAAATCAGAAATTAGGCGTATTTTAAAGTTTTGACTTACGACCGTTTTTATCGTACGACGTTTCGTAAGACAGGCCCCAGGTTACTATCTTCGAATCTAGAAACACGCTATGGGGTAATGGGTTAAGAGGTTGACTTGTAATATAGGGTTTAACTATATTGTGTATCATGTGAAGTGAAAAATTAAGCGTTTAAAAACAACTAAACTCTAAATGTTATATTTTTTTTCAAATAGAAAAGTCAAGAGTTTTCATTCTGATTTGTTGCAGTTATTCTAGCATTACTTGAACCAAAGTTTTAATATACATTAAAAAACCTGACTCTATTAAGACCACCATTTGAGGTTAAATGTTCAAAGTATAATGGGGATGACTGCTTAGAGCAAGATGAAAGTAATGCAAAAACTCCTAGAGCTTTAAGCTGTCATAAATACATGTAGCGCCATTTAGTTGAGTTTAAAACTTTATAGTGGTCGTAATAGAGAGGTATTATTGTATGGATTGTCAACCCTTTATACCTTTCCCAAACAAAGTTGCCTTTTTGCCCTTACGATTTGTCATACATATAATGCCTTTTGTTTGCTCTTCTGCTATGTCCTGACAGTGACTTATAGGAAACATTTCCTAAATGCTGACAGAGGTGTCTGGTCTCAACGCCCCATCGCACCAACGCCCCACGACATCAACGTACCATTTGTGGACCCAACGTGCCATTTTTAAAAAATTATATATATCACCCGTATTTGACAATTATTAATTGATGCAAAAGTTAAATAGTGATTTAAATGAGTAACTGGGATTAAATGAAATATTTTTTGCTTACATACGATGTTCCTATGCGAGTATTATCATCCGTTAGTCGGGGTTGTTTTATCCACTTATAGCATCGCATTAATCTTCGTATTTCGTAGAAGATAAGTTTCCTTTCGCTAATGCCAAACCCAAGTATATGTTTCATGTCTACGATTACACTCTTTGAAATGTCGGCATACATGAAAGGGAAAAGTTGCAGACGAGAGGCGTAACACATATACACGTGTCAAGTCTGATATGCCACTGTGTATTCCGCACGCGCTGATAATCGCATAGCATAATATTTTTCGCGAGGGTGTGAACATCGGCACGATTTGATAAATTGTTGAAATGTTTGCGACTTTCTTAACTTTCTTAACGTTTTTAAATGTCTGATTGATTCACACAGAAAAACTTCCAACTTGTTTCATTTATTTAGCAAACGTTCAATTCCAATTCGAAATTGCCATTATAAAAAAAAAGATATTGATATCATAATAGATCATAATAAGACAGCAAATTATTGGTTTATATATGACACTTGAATGAAATTAACGGATTTACCTTATAATTATACTCCCATGAAAAGTGTTTTGTTTTCGCCAAGTTTATTTTTTATCTTCAGCATTTTTCGTAAAATTCCAGAAAATCATTCACAGATCACTGCGTGTAAACTCATTACATACACACGAACATCGTAACTCGAAGATTTAGAAACATTATCCATTTGTTAATTTCACATATGGGCCCTAAAAGGAAAGTTTCATGCCCCCAAAAGGTGTATTTCAATTGGATAATTATTAGTAAAATCCGCTGTCAATCACTTTTAGAAAACAACAAACTCTACTTGTGAGTTGAATATGTTGAGCGGGGAAGCGAAGTCGGCTAACTTTGAAGATTTGATCAAAGAGTTTTTAACGTGTTCATGCTGAATTGTCGTCTTTTTTAAACATATTGTCTGATAAGCTGAAAATTAGTTTTCATACATTTGAAAAAGAAGAAAAGTTGAAATGAGTGACAAATAGTTTGGATCCAGATCTGGATACAACCTGTTTGCAATTATTAGACAAGTCGCACTTAACATGATGAGGGTTAAATATTTTACTTAAAGACAACAACTGTATAAGTATCTAGGGATTTGAGTAAGTGGTATTGATGCTGGAGGAAACGGTAAAGTCTACTTAACGGACGGACACACGGACAGGACAACGCTATACGCATCCGCATTTATAGATACCGGGGGCATCAAATAGTGAAGATTCTGATCAAAGAACTCGTGAAGGATTCATCTGAGCAGTGTCTACACTGTTTGCTTAACAAAATAGATAAGGCTAAATGGTCTGGGTACAGCGGTAGTTTAATAGGCCAGGTTTGCATGCGTGCATAACTATTACAATTTTTTTTAAATAACATTTAAACAGTGTGTTCTGATAATTTGACTGGTGATTCTTCTCAGCAGATGGTCCCTTTTTAAAAACAAAAAAAAATCGCCCTCTGCGCGGCAACATCAAAGACTATGAATAGAGCCGACTGCCGAAAATAAAGTCTGCAGAAACAGATGAAACATGTCATCAGATGAAACATGTCATCAGAAAGCCGTTAACCTGTAAGAAGCTGTGTCGATTAACTTCAAAAGACCTTGTCCTGTCAATCACCCGTCCCTTACGTGTTTGTGTGTATGAGTCGAATCAGACTTTGAATAGTTTTGTTACAGATAATATTGACTGGACAAGGAAATATACAGAAGTTTATAATTCCGTGGACTGGACTATTGATTTGTTAGGTAATTATAGTGGAGAACATATTATTCTTTCCAAATAAACGCATTTTTGCTAAAACTTATTATTGACATTGCAAAAATTTTGGAGAGTAACCCGGCGTCTGACCAGGCTCCTTAATGTTTGCCACTCAGATTAAAATAAATAAATTCAGAATTGACCACTAGTTGTCATTTCCTACATTTTATTGCAATTGCATTTCGTTTGCGTTTAAACGTGAAAGAATAACGTCTTCTTCACTGTATGTGTAAGTTTTACTGTAATATCAGATATTACGATTTCTTTGAAATTACATGTGTTTTCCAACCTGCGACTAATTTCAGTCAAGTTTCAAAAAGATGCCTTTGTGGACTGTTAAAATCGGTGTCAATATAAAAGTGACAATTCAGTT
This sequence comes from Gari tellinella, assembly GCA_922989275.2. NCBI lineage: Eukaryota > Metazoa > Mollusca > Bivalvia > Cardiida > Psammobiidae > Gari > Gari tellinella. Next base: position 73,143,913 of record OV277866.1, read on the forward strand.
TTAAGTGTAGCCGCATTTAATCCAATAAAAGAATCATTTTGAATGGGATTTTTGTTTTAACACCAATTTGTAGGTCTCTTAACCCTTTCCCGACTGAGCCTTTTAACGCCTCTGCAAACAGAGCAGACATTGTTCAGGGCCTACTATACCTGTCTATAGAGTTATCATAGGTCAGAGTTGTCACAACTGTTTAGCAAAAACGATTGTTAATTATAACAGAGTAGAAATTTAGTTAATTATTCATAGTGGGTGGAGTCTGGAAAGAATATTCACAAGGGAACGAGCTAATATTATGTACATATTAAATGAATTTCGGCTTTTGTTTTCGTATGTCAGGGATACTCGGCACTTTTATATGGTCGCCAATGTTCGACCATGAGTTCATACTATACATTTAAATTGATATAATAAGTTTCAAGACTATATCTTAAACCTATTTTAAACATTGTATTCGGTATTTCAATGTGTATTTGTACGCCATGGCCGGAGTGTCGAAAAAAGTCCAAAAATAGAATTAATGCATAACCCCTATTTTAAATGGGGAACTCGGGGCGTTTTCGTAGGTTTATACATTCAGCCCTGCAACGACGAGTATACTCGTCATAATTATACTATTTTGTATAATTTATTGTTTTTGAGATTATTCACGATATATAATCTGATTGATTTAGGATATCTGTTATTACAAAAAAGAACACCCGATCGTAGAAAACATTGCAAATAGTACACTCCGACGGCCGTGACTGCAGCTAAAGCTAATCTCCTGATAACCTTTTCAAACAGTTTCTTCCAGATTAGAGACCAACTCAATTCTCATCATATATTCCAAATTGTTTGTAAATTTGATATTAATAAAGTCACATATAGAGGATATATTGATTTAAGCAGGCGTCATATTTAGCAGAATTCATTTTCTTTGTTTTCATCGACGAGCGACTCGAAATGCAGAGAACACCACAGGAAAAGGGTTTTATGTTGTAATAGCGTATTTAAAGGTATCTGTGTACCAGTTTATAAGTCATATATGAATTCCTGCTCAAAAAGATACTTTTATTGTCCAAAAATCGGCGACGATATGAAAAATGCCGATCCTACCTAACCTTCGTAAACACCAACTAAAATAGATTTGATGTACTAATATCGTATTTAAAGGCATATATATATTGTTTAAGTAACTGTATCGACACCCCTGTTAAAAAAGTTGGCTTTTCTTGGTTTACAATCGCCGATATTTTTCCTTAACCTATTCATCCCTGAATGGACAATTCCAGTTTCCAGCTAAGTTTTGTCCATTAATGACTATTTAGGATTGAATAACCCCTGATCAGGTTCCTCACTGTATTCGTATGACTGTACATCCGATTTACACACAGATTCAACCCTTATTAAAGCCTGCGATGGCTTCTAGTCTGTAATGAGACATTTGTATAAAAGCCAAACATTCCATCCCATCGTGATACGAGTTTATACAGGCATTCTTTTTTTCCTTCGATCGGGTGTTAATTTTTTGACAATATTCTTCATAAAACCTTCAGATTAGGTTCGGGAAAATTATTAAACCATTTCTTTATTAAGGAACAGTAAAATAATACTGTTTTCATATAATTTTTATATAGTGGGACGTTCCATCCAGATAATTGGGACGTTCCGTCTGGTACGTTGCAGTCTTGGGACGTTGATACCATAAACCCTGACAGATGGCTGTCAAAAACAGGCTGAAAGTAAAGCTGAAATCTACCGTGGGTAGTCTATTTCTGTCTGGAATATTCAAACGAAGCTATGAGGGAACATGTGCAAAACATGGTCATATAGTCAATAACACTTTACAGAAAAATAGTTAATTTGCTAATAGTGTAGACCTTGATCAGAGGGCTCCTTTAGGAGCCCTCTGATCAGGGCCTTCACTATTTGATTCATTTTAATTATTCTCTGGAAACAGCTCTCAAAATTCAACAATAGCTGGTCATTTTTCAAAAAATTGCCTAATCCATTAAAGAAATCAGCATTGTAAGGATTAAATTAAGCAATACTAAAACACCTACCTTGTTTCTCACATGTTTTTGTCTGCCATACACATATGCCACACATGGCCTCGACAGACTGGTTCCTAACCCTGTCCTAGACAGTCTCCTGTCTGACTGTGATCAGTGCATACTGACTCTTCCTCCATATAAAGATTCATACCATTATTGATCCGTGTCATCTTCCTACTGAGAGAGATGCTGTACCCCTTATTATGTTGGAAGTATTGTCTGTTTCAAAAGTGTCATATCTGCAAAATAACATAAAATCAGGGTTTTTTTTAAATGAAGGGAAATTATTTTTTGATAGTCAAACAGGTTTATTGGTGTTTGATCTAGAACCAATCTATTGACAGATATTGCCAAGCTGCGATTACCAAATATGAGTTGACACTCGTATCAATATTTCTTAAATCCCTTGGAATATTGAAGACGAGTCTAGAAGATCTTTTGGAAATTATTTTGATCCAGATCAGGCCCCATGAAAATATATCTAGATTTCTAGATCTATTTTTACACATATGTAAACAATTAAAATAATGAGTTGAATTCAAGAAACTTAAGCAGAAGACATTTTGAGCAGATGAAATTTGCTTTGTGTTGAAAGAAGTAACCTTTCAAACAATGGCTAGTAATAATCGGATGAACACACGGCCTTCTATAACTGCATATAACTAATTTTGAAGAAATGGAGTAAATTGTGACAAAGTTTGAACCCTGATTAACCCTTTACCCCATAGCCTGTTTCTATTTTGAAAATAGATGATTACTTAAAGCAGGTTTAAAGTAAAGCAGAATGTGCCTTCAGGCGCATTCTGCTCTACTTTCAGCCTGCTTTAAGCTACCAGCTGCTAGAATTAAGACAATTTTCCTTATGATATACATATTCATGACTGTATAAATTGAAACTCTTTTCTTTAATGGAGGAATAAACTAAATGCACTAAAAGGCGCTTCTATGGGAGTAATTTAGGTTAAATACAGTGTTACTTGGTGGTTGATTTGTATGTATTGTCTTTCAGTACCTGTTGCCTGCTGAAAATGTTGTCTGCTAAATTCTGAAATTGGTTCAGTGTCTGTAAAAGGGCTCCAGATTAGTGGAGTATTTCAAAAACTAAAATCTTTATTTCTGCATTTAAACCTATGGTGTCACTACTCATTAGAATCGCCTCGAGGAGACGATTCTAATGAGTAGTCAGGGTTCACCCTGGCTTAAAATTTTCTTGCGGCAGCACTTGCGCCAAATGAAAAAAGTTTGCGCCAAAATAATATTTTTGGAGTCAAATTTTTCGCCATTTTTTTATGTATGTTATACATACATGTGATATTTTCTTGGACCCAAATAGGGAGATTTTGTCATTTTAATAGGGGGATTGGGGTGCCAAATAGGGAGCTTTTTTCGCCACACCTTTTTCGCGATTTTTTTTAAATCAGTGAATCTAGATAAGTCTATAGACCACTAAGACAGAGACAATTTTCACCCAGAGATATACTTTTTATAATACTGATTCTAGCATCTAGGCTGAAAATTAAGCAGAATACTCTTCAGGAGCATTCTGCTTCAGTAAAAGTTTAAGCCTGCTTTAAGCTAGATCTTACATCTGCTAGGATATAAGAACTATTTCTTATGGTTCTTATATATATTATTCATTCATGACTAGTAAAGGTAAACTGGAACTATATCTATTTTCTTGAGAGAATAAATGAAGTAGTTCAAATGGTCTAGATTTCTATCTATGGAGTAGATCTAGAAAGAGTAAGCAACTTAACAATCTGTTATTCATTAAATTATGCAAACAGTATGGATCAAGATGAGACGCGCATCATCTTATATAGATACAAACTGTTTGACACTGATATTTTCTGAAAAAAAATGCACAAAAATTAACTCAGAGAATTGTTGCAGATGACAAAGGTTGCAGACGACAAATTCTGCAGACGATATTTACTAGCGCCATAAAGTGGGTGTGGTTTTAACAACGAAATAACGCGTCTTAATTTTCTACCGCGAAAACTGATTGCAACTCAATTTTACGAGCGTAATTGGTTGTAAAACCTAACTTTAATAATTATACATTTGCACAAATCGTATGTAACAAACAGAAGAATTTAGGTCCAATGTTTAATTTTAATTTATTGTTAGAAAACGGCGCTGGGGAATACTTTTTAGACAAACAAAATATACGTAGTTCTCGTAGCAAATGTTACGGCGCCCCGTCATTTTGTAACGGTATCATTTTCGAAGTATTTTGCTGTTACGTGATTATACAAAGTTTTTTGTGGTGGAAATCAATTCATGAATGATAAATTCTGATCAGCTTTCATATAAAATGTGTGTTTGTCCAGAACTTGCGGATAATTATCTGATTTTAATCCGACCCGTATCGGCGACATAGATCTTTATCCTTCGCATCACCGCTTCTAAAAATTGTCGTTGAAAAGGTCTTCGATTCGGGGCGAACCTGTCAATCACTTATTTTGATAACCAATTAGATCTACAACACATTAAAAGCAATCTCGGCACGTGTGGTCAAACATTGTTTGGCAGCCTGCCATTACACATGCCGTTATCGACGATTGCGTAATGTGTTTACACGCATCAGTAGCGTTTGGTGATAGGCTAAGCGTGTGTATGGATTAGCCGAACTCTGAAGCCAATTTTAAGATTTTTAGAGACGACGAGAAAATAAACTGTACTATTATACGGCGACAATTCCGAAATTTCTCGGCGCCAGACACTTTCGCCGATTCGAAATTTCTGTCGCCAGAATTATTTTTTTTGCGCAAATGGCGCCGTTGGCGATGCCCAGCGGGAACCCTGAGTAGTAACACCATAGGATTTGGTGCTAAAGTGATATAAGTGAGAAATTGTTGGATTTGTTCAGTTCACTCCCTCTTATTTTGCCCTGTTTATATTATATACAGAAAGACAATCTGAATAACTAACGGGCTGGACACAGATCAGGGTTCAGGAATTAATGTCTGTAGTATTTCTTTTCTTTGTTGGGAAAGTTATCATTATGTCAGCTTAACAATTCAATAATTAATTCTTTGCACTCCAGCAGCGAAAGCCTGATTACCTTTGCAAACAGTTTTGATCCAGATGAGATGCCAGGTAATGCTGCATCTCATCTGGATCCAAACTGGTTGACGCTCTGATCTTATTTTATAAAGAATTTTGAGAAAATTCTTATTTTAATAGCAGACGACAATTGCTGCATAGAACAGTATTACTTAACGTTCAAAGATTTAATAAAGCCTGATATTGCCCGTTGAGTTATTGTTGTTGCTCAGCGACTTGCTGCATCTTTTATCGAAGAAATTGCAACTCTTCAAAACAATTAGAATCTGAAGAGTAAACAAATAGTCGTTTCTTTGGATCAATATCTAATGACTCAAACCTTTTCTTCACAGTTTTTTTTAAATCTCATCTGATTTCTCTACACCGGATACAATGGGTATTTGCAACCTTTATATTTAGAAAATAACAGCTGATCGCAATTGTTTAACCCATTACACCATGGCTTGTTTTATGTGTTAAAGCCAGGTGGCCACTTAAAACAAGTTGAAAGTAAAGTAAAGCAGAATTCGCCTTCAGGTGCATTCTGCTTTACTTTCAGCCTGCTTTAAGCTTCAATTCTGCTAAGACTTAAGATATAGAAATCATTTCTTACAAAACTTATTCATGACTGTATAAATTGGAATTTTTTTCTTCAGGGGGGGGGGGGGGGAAATAAATTGAAGGCATAAAAGGGTGTATTTAAGGGGTCATTATGGGTTAACTCGATATCTTTCCTCCCTGAAACTTTAAATGGACAATTCCAGTTTTCATTTAAGTCAAGCCCATTTCTGACTTTAAAGGGGTCCTTTTGTCAATGTTTGGTATTATGACAAACAGTGAATACCCTGATCAGAGGGCTCCGAAAGGAGCCCTCTGATCTGGGTCTTCACTGTTTGCATAGGACAAGTGTACTTTTCACATGTACACTGTTTGCAAAGACGCCAATAAACGGGACTAGGGTTCAAAGGGTTAAGGGGTAATTATGGGTTAAAGCAGATGCTGTCATGGGACTGAAGGGAGTCAGTGTTTAAGACAGATGGCTGCTTACAGCAATTATGTACTAGGAAATTATATTATTCTTATAATGCATATTCATGACTGTAGTGGAATGACTTTCTTAACCCTTTCCCTCATAGAAGCATCTTTTAGCGCCATTTTATATATTCCTACACTGAAGAAAATAGTTCCAATTTATAGTCATGAACATGTACCACAACAAAAAATTCATAAATCCTGGTAGATGGTAGCTTATATGGCGCATTCTGCAGGCATGGGGTCAATTACTTAAGAATGTAATGCATTATATTACAATTACATTGCCAAAACAGTGCATTAAATTACAATTACAAATACTCAACTTTTACAATTGTAATGAATTAAATTACAAGTACATTTGCAAAGTAATGCATTACATTACACATTATATTTTGATTTCATGCTATGATACCAATTCAAAATAATGACTAAAAAAATAACTTATAAATTATCTAACTGAGGTTGTTATCTACAAGTTCATTGTCAGCTACATTTATAGAGATAAGAATACATGTATATAGCTTGAAATCTCAAAGCGCCTTTATAGTGACCACTGGGTACGGAAGCATATTCTGTAAGATATGCTAGCCCTTAAACCTTTCCTTCAAAAAAGCGCCTATATACCTACTCCTGCACATAAAACTAAGAGCCACAAATGAAATTCAATAATGGCATTATTTTTGGGTACACAGTTTTCATATAGGGAACATTTTCAGTGGATCATTAATAATCCAAGTTAGAAACATGACAACATTTCTATAAGTAAGTAAAGGTAAGATCAGGAAGGAAGGAAGGGCACAGGTAATATAAGCTTTATGCAATATCCATTGTTAAACAAGTGGGAGGAGACAGGATATATCTTGAGAAAAAGCATGTCTAATGCAGATTCCAAATGCAGTTATTGGAAAATCTCAGTAAATTTTTCCAGATAGTACAGACTTGCTAGTGTTCATGTAAGCATAGTAAAACCCACCAGGGACATAGTAAATACATACATTGCAAACAGTGTAGATCCAGATTAGAAGACTACTGATCTTGGTATAAACTGTTTGTCATACTATAGTTTATTCTGGTGACACATCCCTTGAGAGTCTATGTAAACTGATCATTTATCAGAATTTGGAAGAGTCCATTTGAAGGTTCAGCATTACGAGGATTAACCCATTACCCCATAAATATGACTTTTACGCCTATAATTTATTCCTCCATGGAAGAAAATAGTTCCAATTTATTAAGTTATGATTGTGTACTGTTAGAAAAAAAGTCTTTATCCTAGCAGATCATAGCTTAAAGCAGGCTGAAAGTAAAGCAGAATGTGCATTAAGGCGCATTCTGCTTTACTTTCAACCTGCTTTAAGTGGTCACCTGTTTTCAAAACTAGAAATAAGATATGTGGTAATGGTTTAGGACAGATATGGCGCTGCATAAAGCTGGTCAAAATGATGCAGAAATCCCTCAAATCAGCTGTCTGTTTCATGTTTGTCTGACAAACATACAGCAACCAGACTGTAGATCTAGATCTCCTTGCAGGGCTCCAGATAAGAGGGAATAAACTGCACAAATCCAACATTTTCTCACTTATTTTAGCATCAAATCCTATGGTGTTTCTACTCATTAGTGAGTAGTGACACCATAGGGTTTAAAGCAGAGTTAAAGATTTTAGTTTTTGAAATACCCCCCTTATCTGGAGCTCTGATTTTTGTCTGGCAAACATGCAGCAACCAGCCTATAGATCCAAATCTCCTTGTTTCCTCACTGATTATTGAGCGGATGCAGAACTATTAGCAGTTACAATACAAAAGTTTCATTTTGTTTTCATGGGAACCACATGCAAAATACTATTTAAGTAAATGGCAAATCACATTTATGAAATTAAACCCAGATTTAAAAGAGAGTATTAAATTTTGTTCTAATTTTATATTTAATTCTTTGACGGCTAAGCAATATTTTTGTCCTCAACGATTGTTACTTGGCATTTTTTCCAGGATCTATTCAGTGTTTTGCCAATCCTGGTAACAATGTTTTGAAATGAATCTACAATTATGTGACAGCTTAATTCTGGGAAAAAGTGATGCAGAAAGCTTGAAGTTAGTTCAACTTAATGAAATTATGTCAAAGCATGAGTAGAAAAAAACTGAAACACATATTTCTAATATTTTAAGTTTCCAAAGGGGCATAACTCATGCACACATTGACAAATTATGTTGACACGTAAACTCAATTGGCAGTTCATCAAAACAATACGTCCCGTCTAAATGCGGACGTTTAACAATGAACAAGACTACATTTGACATTGGAATTGTCAACATACATGTGATATCTCCGGATATGGTCGGGAGCTCCCGAAATGAGACCTCTACTCACGATCTCCCGGTTGGGAGACGAAATCTCCCGATATTTTCTAGTTAACCAGATTCATTTTTTTTAATATGAACTTTTATATCATTTACCTCGGTTGCCGACTCTAAAAATCTTAAAATTGGCTTCAGAGTTCTCTGGCTAATCCCTACACACACTTATCACGAAACGCTAAGTGATGCGTGTAAACATGTTACGCAATCGTCGATGACTTTGATTGTGCAGCACTATTATTATGGCAGGCTGCGTGATAACAATGTTGGGTAAAAGTTTGACCACACGCGCCGAGTAGATCAACATTTGTAATTGGTTATCCAAAAAATAAATCAAAGTACTGTAGTACTGCAGGCTCAGACTTTCAGTTTAATGTAGAACAAAGTAATGCAGAAAGCTAATTATGGAGTTTCTGCATTACCATTGCCATGCATTAAGCAGTAACCTGCAGCGCTTAAAGACCCTAAAGAATTTTGTAATGTGCATGTCTTATAATGCATCGTCTGCTATGACTACTAGGTGAATGTTTAGTACAAGGGAGTAAATACGGTGTTTAAATCACCACAGGTACAGACTAAGGATCCTGAGTTTAACTCAGTGCTGCTACACGGTTTATCTGATAGTGACGTGCCCAGCAACTGAAGCTCTGTTAGATAGCATATGTAAACCCCATATGACAGGATTTGTTTGTAGGGGGAGCTAGACTCGCACCCATTTTATACTTTAGCAGTCGATATAGGCTCGTCCGAGCCAAAAATGATTGACAGGTTCTCCCCAAATCGGAGACCTCAACAACGACACCTTTTAGAAGCAGCGATACAAAGGATAAAGATCTATGTCCCCGATACGGATCGGATTAAAATCAGTTAATTTTCCGTAAGTTCCGCACAAACACATTTAAGATGAAAGCTTATCAGAATTTAACATTTATGAATTGATTTCCACCACAAAATACTTTGAATATTCACGTAACAGAAAAATACTTCAAAAATTATACCGTTACAAAATGACAGGGCGCCTTAATATTTGCTACGAGAACTACATATATTTTGTTAGTCTAAAAAGTATTCCCAAGCATCGTTTTCTAACAATCAATTAAAATTAAACGTTGGACCTAAATTCTTCTGTTTGTTAAATACGCGATTTGTGCAAATGTTTAATTATTTAGTTAGATTTTACAACGAATTACGCTCGTAAAATTAATTTGCAATCAGTTTTCACGGTAGAAAATTTAGACGTGTTATTTCGTTGTAAAACCACGCCCACTTTATGGTGCTAGTAAATGTCGTCTACAGACTTTGTCGTCTGCAACAATTCTCTGAGTTAATTTTTGTGAATTTTCTTTCAGAAAATATCAGTGTCGAACAGTTTGTATCTAGATGAGATGATGCGGCGTCTCATCTGCATCCATACTGTTTGCAAAATTAATAAAAGATTATTAAGTTGGTAACTCTTTCTAGATCTATATCTTACTCCATAGATTAAAATCTAGATCATTTGAATTAATTCATTCATTCTCTCAAGAAAATAGATATGGCTCCACTTTATCTTCACTAGTCATGAATAATATAAGAAATAGTTCTTATATCCTAGCAGATGGTAGATCTAGCTTAAAGCAGGCTTAAACTATTACTGAAGCAGAATGCTCCTGAAGAGTATTCTGCTTTACTTTCAGCCTGCTTTACAGAACCATCCCTCTGCAGGACTAAGATACTAGAACAATTATATATAGGTCCATTTCAGTATTATAAGAATTCTATCTCTGGGTGAAAATTGTCTGTCTTTGTGGTATACAGACTTATCTATTCACTTATTTATAAAAAAAAAATTAAGCAATTAGTGATTAAAGTCCCATTGTGTTTTCAGACCTTTTCTTAATGTCTGAAATACAATAACGGTTAATAATAATGTTTGAACATTCTTATGGGCCAAACTGATCTATGAAATGATGAAGACGGACCTAAATCACCAAAACGGCCGATTTAAAATCATAACAAACCGAAAATAGAACGTCTGACATAAACATTACCACACGGCTTAGTATCACGTGATACAGCCGAATTCAACTTCACTGGGGGCAACCGGTATCTATCTTCGCCCGTCCATCCATAAGTCAGTTAGATTATCACACTTTTTTGTCCGCTCTCTAACTCGAATATTTTTTATCCGATCTTCCACAAACTTGCTGAAAATGTTCATTGATTACTAATAAAATCGCATAAGGACTTTTTGAGTTATTGCCTGTTAATTAATAAAAAATGACTGTTTCAGTCATTTTTGCACTCTAAAACAAACAGTTTTTATCGGATATTCACCAAACATGCTGAAAATATTTATTCATATAAAATTTAGGTATGGTTTGGTTATTACTAAAATTGCATGTGGCATATCTGAGTTTTTGCCATTTATGTATTAAAAAATGACTGTTTTCAGCAAGTTTTGCTCTCTAACACAAATACGTTTTTAGTGGATCTTCACCAAACTTGCTGAAAATGTTTATTGATATAAAATCAAGGTTTAGTTTGATTACTTCTAAAATCGCATAAGGTATATCTGAGTTATTGGCTTTTTATTAATAAAAAATGACTGTTTCAGTCATTTTTGCTCCCTAACACATACAGTTTTTATCGGATATTCACTAAACTTGCTGAAAATATTTAATTATATAAGATTTAGGTCTAGTTTGATTATTACAAAAATCGCATTTGGCATGTCTGAGTTTTGGCCCTTTAAGTATTAAAAATGAATGTTTCAGCATTTTTTGCTTTCTAACACATACAGTTTATATTAGATATTCACCAAACTTGTTGAAAATGTTTATTAATATAAAATCTAGGTCAGTCCTCTTAACTACCAAAATCGCACAAGGCATGTTGGAGTTATTGCCCTTGAATGACTAAAAATTTCATTTTTTAATTATTCAAGGGCAATAACTCAGACATGCCTCATGCGATTTTGCTAGTTATTAAACCCGACCTACATTCTATACTAATAAACATTTGTAGCAAGTTTGGTGAAGATCCCAAAAGAAGTGTTTGAGTTAGAGAGCGGACAAGGCTGAAATAGTCATTTTCAGCAAGCTCAAGGTATAGATTCTCCGTAAAAAAAATTAATCGCTTACCCACAGTGAAGAATATACACACGTTTTCACTGGACCTCATAGTGTTTAACCCTGTGCCTACTGGTCGTAATTTTACTGCGTTTACAAACTGTTTGAATCTAGAAAGACGCTGTCTTAAGGTTTGTTTAATTAAAACAATGCATAAATCTAAACTGAACAAATTTTGCAGACGACAATGTCAAAGCAGACGTCTGTGCAGCAGAATAAGGGTTAACCAGATGCTCCAGTACACATGTATAAGCGGGAGTAATCTGAACTTATCTAACATTTTCTCACTCATTTCAGCACCGAATGCTATGGTGTTACTACTGATTAAACCGTCTCTTCGAGACAATTTTAATGAGTATGACACCATTGGGTTTAAAAGCAGAAATAAAGAATTTTAGTTTTCGAAATACAGTCGAGACTGTCTTAGCGACCCCTTGTGTTCAGCGACGGTTTGTCTTTAACGACCCTATTAGATCCCCCAAATGCGTTTTACACTGAAAAGGCTCTGTATACAACGACTCCCTGCGAAATCCGTACAACGACCATGATTTTCAACTCCCGAAACGACGATTTGGACTTCTACAGCGGCTTTCGCAACTTTCGTAATGGCCGCCATAAAAAAACCACATTATGTTTCGTAACGCTACGTCGTGTAAACTGCCACTTAAACATATATGGGTAGGTACTACGCTGGTAGAATGGTCAATCTACTGGCAATGATTAGCTGTCAATCACACTAAACTCCGCCTTCATTTACTCAAACACTAGAAAATCTAGAAGCTGCTACTGAAAAAGTCGCCTATCGACTGACCTAATTACACGAGACTGAGTGTTTACACAGTGAGACTGCTTCTACATGTACGGCATATGTTTTCTTGATTACGCGATTATACGCATTAGTTATGAAATTTTGCTGCTTTCTTTGCGTGAGTTATGTTGCGGACATTCTTTACTGAGATAATAGCTAGCGTTAACGGTATACACATTTAGCTTGAAGCCTTCCGACGAAGAAAAAAGTTTGAATGATGGAGTTGTTAATTGCCGATCGAGGCGCGATTTTTTATATGCAATCAAACTTTAAAGGCATATAAACAAGTGTGTACTGGCAATTATTATAATCCGTTAACGGTGATTACGAGTCAACACACAAAGCTTAGTAAGTACTGATGAGTGAGGTGTGTAATATGGATGGCCAGCGGTATCGTTCTGCGGAAACAATCATGATGAAGAAAGCAAACGTAAAAATTAAATTCTGATGTCTGTTTATGGCAATGAACACAAATCAAATGCAGTTTATCACGATTTATTCACGTTCTTCTTTTTTAACACATATTCATACTTGCAATGACTACCTGTATAGTAATTCACTGTAAGCCCCTCTTTCCATTTTGAATCAATAACTACAGGGGGAAAACTTGGAATTTGTGTATAGCGACCGTTTGTCTACAGTGACCTTTTTCCATTCTCCCTCGGAAGGTCACTGAAGACAGTCTCGACTGTACTTCCGTTATCTGGAGCCCTGTATTTACAGAGTTGTCCTTCTTTCCATTCACAAGGGAGGCTTTTTAATTTGTGCTGCACCAAAATATTATAAATAAAATTTAAAAAGCGAATTTCCTAGATAACGCCGGTTTTTGTGAAAGAATCACGTCCCACGTAGTTCAAATTGGACCCCAAACAACCGTTTTATGCAGGTTTCTCAAAAACACAATGCGGCTTTAAGTTATGAAAATATGTAAATGTATTGGATTTTCATCGCCTGCGTCTAGTTTTGTCGCGAAAAAAGTGTCGCGAAAAAAGCTTCCTATTTGACACCCTGATCTCCCTATTAAAATTTCCACATCTCCCTATTTGGGCCCAAGAAAATATCACGTGTATGATTGTCAATTTGAATTTTCTGGGTAGAAAGAGAAAAGCAGTGAACAATGTCTTCAACCCATTAACCCGTAGCCTTTTTCTAGTTTTGCAGAAAGGTAACCACTTACAGCAGGTTGAAAGTAAAGCAGAATGTGCCTTATGGCACATTCTGCTTTAGTTTCAGTCTGCTTTAAGCTGCCATCTGCAAGGATATAGAAAATATCTATTTTGGTACATGTTCATGACTGTATAAATTAGAACATTTTCTTAAGTGGAGGAATAAACTAAAGGCAATTAAAGGCATATTTATTGGGTAAAGGGTTAATGATTGCCATGTTTCTCCTGTCAGCAGTGTCTTAATACAAAATACTATTTATTTCCATGTTGTACAAACCTGTAGTGAGACTAATTCTAGTAGACCAGAGAAGTCAGGCAATCTGGTCATTACCAATATGTTTACAAGAAAAGCCCATTACTCACACAAATTAGATTCTGAAAATACCTGAATAATGTTTAAGCGCTTAGCCAATATGTCTATATATCACACCTACAATTAATAGTGCACTCTTTCTACACACATAGCTTCAATAGACAACAAGAAACCACCAATGTTTAGTATGCTCGGATTTCATCTAATGTAAAACTTTTCTATTGTGACCACTAAAATGAAGTCAAATTGATTGAATATAATCTTATCACTAGACTCACTGACTGTTATGATATTGCAACATTGTATTCATAACTACACCCGAAACATGAGTTATTCTGTATGTATGATGCGAATAAAATTATGGAGGAGGGCCTGACTGTTGCAGACGACAAAGTGTAACTTAAACATTGAAATAGAGGTAATTGGACGAAATGTAGCTATTTTAGGACAAGGTGAACCACTATAGAAATTGTAAACTGATATCATTATTATCATTATTGAAAAGTGGTCTATGAAAATGGCCAAAGAAGTTTCCGAATTTATTGTTTGCATGTTACTTACGCGTTGAGTGTGTCTGACTAATTAGCTAAAAGAACATACCTGCAAAGAAGGTGTTTCATGACAAATCTTGGGCAACTTCCGCTTAAAATGATGGTTTCTAAAAAAAATTTTCACGAGTCATTTTTAAACACTTTTGGTAGCAATTTGCTCTCTGCCCAGCGGACTGACAAAACTACTGTTCCGGGGCATATTTTTAACATCACGTGACAGTTTCCCGCCAAAAGATATAGAAGCAGCCTCTGTAGCATCAGTCGTTCCGGGGCCAGTTTTTGGTTTAGTTTCGCGCAAAGTGTTAGTAATATTCGCATGATGCCTGAGCACAGCACGCAGTACATATACGCGTGTCTTAATCCTTTGTTTCAATTTGATTTGGCTACATGAAATGTAAATTGGTCCGGGTGGGGGTTAGGCCCTATGAAATTAATACTATCGTTTATTACAATTTGCGAGATGCGTAAAACTAAATACAAATTTCAATGTAATGAAAAACAAACAAAAAAACCACTGATATTGATAAACTGTCAACTTATGTGATGTAGATATCGTAATCGTGTCTTTGAAGGATGTAAATTGAAAGCAAATACCTTCTTGCATAAACCCACATTGGTCAAAAACAGTAGCTCGATGCGTCAACTGGTTTCTACATGTATTTATATGTATGTTAATAAAAGCTAGGTCATAGAATACCAAGGAAATATGAGGTCTGCTGCCTTAAGGGTGTATCAATGTCATGAATTTGGGAAATTTTCAAAGTATATGAAAACACTCTATGATGGTTTTGTATTGAAGAGCTCTTTAAGATGAATGAAAAAATAGAAAAAGTGTACATTTTTGTGAACAACGGCCATGTAAAATTTACCCCACCCACTTTCTCTAATTTTGTCCTTTTCAAACAGCCCGCTTCAATCAAATCCATTTTAAATGAAAACAAATATGATAATTTGGTTTTGTGTTATTTATTTCCTATCTATGGTAGTATTTCTTCATACAAAAACTAATTTAAGAAAAAAAGGCACCAAATGTGAAATTTATAAAGCACTAAATATCATAGATAGATCTATTGTACTTTTTTTTTAAATTTTGTAAGGGGAGATAACTCTTTTTACTTTAGTAACTCACAATATTCAACACTGACCTTTCAATTTCTTTTCATATTTTGAACTGCCTTAGCATGGGCTTTCATCTGGTAGAATATAAGAAAAAGTTTAATACTAGAACTATTTCATTTTCTAACATTTTTACTGTTTTTCATAAAATAAAAAATCTAATAAAATCATGCCCTATAAAAAGCATATTTTTGATATTCAAGGATCCATATTGTTCAAACCTGGAGCCTGTTTTGTCTAAATTTGGTTTCTATAAGTGAAACTACCACCATAGACATGACATAAATAATGAAAACCCAAATTACCATGTTTGTTTTGTTTTGAAATAGATTTTACTGAAGCTTGTACTCTGAAAGGGTAAACTTTGAAAGAAAAAGTCCATATTTGACATACCTTTTTCAAATCGCTGTAGCTCGAAAAAAAGGACACAACCATATATTTTTTTTTTCAATTATCATAAACAGCTCTTCCAAAAAAAAACAATGATAGAAAAAAAGTTAAATACTTTGAAAAGTTCGCTTATGACATTGATACACCCTTAAATCGATATTTTCTTTATTTCAGGTGCATTTCTTATCCGATTTATAAACAGTTTGTAGATCTAGTGAAAGTCAAACTGTTTGCATAACTTCTCCCCTTGCATTCGAGTTTAACATTAGCCTTTTCACCTGCATGTAAAAACCGATTCAAACAGACGAACATCAATGTATAAGGATTCAATTTTCCACTTGTCCTACAGAAACACCTGGTCCCAAGGTCATAAAGAGTTTGAGGTGAGTCTGAGACCGTTCTCAAGCATTTGCTTGAGAACGACTTAAGACTCAACACAAAAGCCTTATAACCTTGGGACCTAATGCAAATGTTTATTTGTCCTGGGTGAATTTCTGCTAGTCATGACCAATGGAATGTTCAGCTATGTCTCAGGGTCACTTGCATGTACATAACGTATGTGCTTTCTTTTAAAGCTACGGTGGTTTTTTTTATATTCTAGTATCTAGAACTATTCTAGTTATAATATATCGGGAATAGTTATAAAACTGTAAATTATTTAACAAGAATGTCTTGGGGTCCTGATGTCGCTTACCTGATGTTATTAAACTTGGTAGTTTTACCCAATTGTTACCTGTGAGTCAAAATCATCGGATAACTTATAGCCATTTAATACAGTATGTCAGAGTAAGATATTTATTTCATAAGGATATACACAAATGTAATGAGATTTGTCGCCTCTAGGGTGTTGACAATGTTTCTCTATGATTGACCTTAAATTGTGACTTCGAATGTTAATGGACATGCCCCACATTCAGACATGGCGGCAAACATTTTGACAAAGTTTAATAAAGAATCCAATGAGATTTGTAGCTACTAGAGTGTTAACAAGCTAATTGTGGACAAACTAATGGACGTAACGCGTAAGGTAGTCCTAAAAGCTCATCCTAAGCTTTGCTCGGGTGAGCTAAAAAATATGAGGGGAGTAATATGACCGTTTCCTTAGACCTATATAGTTCATAGTATGAACTATATACAGCGGTACTTCAATCTGGTAAGCTTCAGCAATTGTATACTTCATTCATTAGCCCAAAGAGTTAGGGAGTAAAGGAACCTTCTGCATTACATTTATTTTGTATTATGCAGCCATCTGTCCTCTCTTTAAATATAGCATTACTTCTTCATTTAAGTGTACGGAGAGTATTGCTTTAAACACTCGTTTAACGATTTGAGAACTCTGCTCTACACTGAAACAAACAAGACAAACCGAACAACGATTTCCACCTTACAACAATGATTGCTGTTGTTCCCAAAACAAAACCATTATATCTTAACACTTTCAGTTAAAATATTGTCTGCCTCAAATTGACTTCTGCTGATTTTTCTCAGGTTTTTTTTATTAATGGACATTTTGACAGAAAAAATGTAATGAAGAGTGACAAACAGCTTAAATCCAGATCAGACGCCGCGTTACACGTTGTCTGATCTGGATCCAAGCTTTTTGCAAATGAAAGCCAAGTCTTAATTTTCCCTCCCAATAGCACGTAATCTTTGTCTCCAATTAGGTGTTGTTGTAGAGAGAGAAAGCACTGTACTTGCAAGCTAACAAAGGGATAAATGTGGAATATTAAATGTGTCTGAACTATTTCCTATAAACTTTAAAAAAATCATTGATCAACTGGTTGTAGATGAATGGACAGTGTACAGTTAAAACCCTGTATAACCACCACTAATTAAGGGTTCAATCTTTGTGCTTAACTCATTAAGCTCTGAAGCTTTTAATGGACTGTTCTAATTTCCATTAAGAATAGTGCATTTTTAAATAGTTATACTTGATTTTAACAATATACAGCTAAATGGCAAACCATGCAGACCCTAATCAGAGGGCTCCTGCAAAAAGGAACGATATGATCGGGGCCTTTTAGCATACTTTAGAGAGGTGTACTGGTACACTGTTTGATATTCATGAGTGTACTCATTGCTTGGCTTGAGTCTTAAAGCAGGTGGCTTTTCCTGCAAGATTAAAGTAAAGCAGGAAGCTGTTTTATGAATTTTCTGCTTTACTTCACCTTACTTTTTACAATCTGTAACAGGTCTTTGATAGCACAAATGAGTCTTATTTTCATTGGTCATAATAGAAGGTTTTACTTTATTTGCAAAGCAACATAATCAAACTAGACAGTTATTTACAGTGCTCACTCTCTACAACGGCCCTCCCAACAACGACCTTTGTCGCAGTTCCCTTAACACGACAATTATGTCCAATATATTCATGACTACAATGCCGTCTGCTTAATTGTCTTCTGCTGTTTTCCTTAAAGTTATATAATGGACATTTTGACAGAAAAATTTTGATGAGTAACAAACAGCTTGAATCCAGATCAGACGCCGCGTCACGCGGCGTCTGATCTGGATTCAAGATGTTTGCATAATGTGGGTCCATTTCCCTCCCTATAACGACTCCCTCCGAACAGCGGACACAATTTTTGTCTCCCATTAGGTTTCATTGTAGAGAGGGGGCGCTGTAATTAATTATGGGCCAATAATTGTGACTACCAAACTAAATGGCCGAAAAAAGTGCCATTTAGTTCTCCTATTAAAATTCCAATGACGTGTTACATTTGGGAGTAAATCATATGAAATCTAGTAGAGATATTGAACAGATTATGATTCTTCAGGCCCAACCTACAACAGTTTTACAGTGACCTAGATTTTGACCCGACATTACCAATATTCAACGGTGGCCATGATTTCAACAAGAGCCGCATGCGGCACTAAATCGCTCACCTGGTATCCATGATTACGGGCATGTAAATGGACCAGTAATGATTAAGTTTTCACTTATTCACCTCCACCCATTGGTGGCCATGTTGTTTGAGCTAGGAAGATTATTTGAAGAAAACTGGCAAAGGGTCACCCATGAATCATTATTTGTGTAAAATCATTCTTAAATCAGACCAATAGTTGCAGAGATTTATTTTGGAAAGTTTTTCTATACAGAAATATAAGGAAAACTTGCCCCACCCACTGGTGGCCATGTTTTTTAAGATAACAAAATGATTTTAAGATATCTGGTAGAGGGTCATCAATTAACCATTTGTGTAAAATTATTTTGAATTTGAACTAGTAGTTTCAGAGAAGAAGATTTTTGAATGTTTTTACTATACAGTAACATGCCCCACCCACTGGCGGCCATGTTTTTTAAGTTAACAATATGATTTTAAGAAATCTGGTAGAGGATCATCAATTAACCATTTGTGTAAAATTATTTTCAATTTGGACCAGTAGTTTCAGAGAAGAAGATTTTTAAAGTTTTTACTATACAGTAACATAAGGAAAACTTGCCCCACCCACTGGCGGCCATGTTTTTTTAGATATCAAAATAATTTTAATAAATCTGGTAGACGGTCACCCATAGATCATTTGCATAAAATTACTTTCAAATCGGACCAGTAGTATCAGAGAAGAAGATTTTTAAAGTTTTTACTATACAGTAGCATGCCCCACCCACTGGCGGCCATGTTTTTTTAGGTAACAATATGATTTTCATAAACCTGGTAGAGGATCATCAATTAACCATTTGTGTAAAATTATTTTCAATTTGGACCAGTAGTTTCAGAGAAGAAGATTTTTAAAGTTTTTACTACACAGTAACATAAGGAAAACTTGCCCCACCCACTGGCGGCCATGTTTTTTTAGATATCAGAATAATTTTAAGAAATCTGGTGGAGGCTCACCCATAGATCATTTGCATAGAATTACTTTCAAATCGGACCAGTAGTTTTTGACAAGAAGATATTTTAAGTTTTCACTATATAGCCATATAAGGAAAATCTGCCCCACCCACTAGAAGCCATGTTTTTTAAGATAGGAAAATTGTTTTAAGAAATCTGATAGAGGGTCTTCAATGGCACAAATTTGGGAAAAATTATTTTCAATTCGGACCTGTAGTTTTTGACAAGAAGATTTTTAAAGTATTTTCAATTGGTTGCCATGGCAACCACAATTTCAATTGGATGACCTATATTTGAAGAAATCTGAGAGAGTACCCTACAAGGAACTATCCTATGAAGTTTTGATGAAATTGGCCCAGTGGTTACCAAGAAGAAGATCTTTGAACAAAAGGTTTGACGACGGTCGACGGACACAGGGCGATCACAATAGCTCACCTTGGCACTTGGCACCGTGCCAGGTGAGCTAAAAAGGCAAACATTTTGACCAAGTTTCATCAATATCAAATGAAAAAATGTAGCTTCTAGAGTGTAAACAATGTATTTTCATGATTTGACCTAGTGACCTAGTTTTTGACCAGACATGACCAACATTCTAACTTGACCTAGATATCAATAAGTTAAATAATGTGACCATGTTTCATGAAGATTTAATGAGATTTGTAGCCTCTAGAGTGTTAACAATGTTTTTCTATGATTTGACCTAGTGACCTAGTTTTTAACCAGACATGACCCAAATTCAATCTTGACTTAGATTTTATTAAAACAAACACTTTGACCAAGTTTCATGAAGATCTAATGAAATTTGTAGTCTCTAGAGTATTAACAAGGAGAGAAACTCAATAAGTTTATTCTTCCGTTTCAATCCTTTTCCTAAGTATTGTAAAATAACGTTAGCATGTATAATTGTAATCATATGTACTTCTGGAAATAAATATGTTTAAACTAACAAGGTTTTTCTATGATTTAATTGACCTACCAGTAGTTTTTGACCCGATATGACCCACATTCGAACTTAACCTAGATTTTATCAAGACAAACATTGTCATCAAGTTTCATGAAGATCCAATGACATTTGTAGCTGCTAGAGTGTTAGCGAACTATTGTGGACCAACGGACAAAGGACATCCAGCGATCCCAATAGCTCACCTTGGCACTTCGTGCCAGGTGAGCTAAAAACTGAACATACAATGTCCAATCAGGATCCAAACTGTTTGTTAATAACAATTGAAGTAAGGCAGTGGCTGGGTTAAGACAGCTGCAATATCTCTTCCAGGCTAGAGGCTTCATTTTCTCAACCCATTACCCAATAAATACACCTTTTTACGCCTTTAAATTATTACTCCACTGAAAAAAATAAGTTCTGGTTTTATAAATGTCATGAATATGTATCATAAGAAATGTTTCTTTATCCTAGCAGATAATAGCTTAAAGCAGGCTGAAAGTAAAGCAGAATGTGCCTTAAGGCACATTTTGCTTTACTTTCAACCTTCTTTAAGTGATCATCTCTCTTTAAAACTAGAAACAGGCTATGGGGTAATGGGTTAAGATTGTCAACTGCATTGTTTTTTCCACACAAGAGGCTCAAGTGCCTTAAGTTTTATCTGGTTCCGAACCATTTGCAATGAAAGAGCAGTTGCTTACTGTATATCAGGAAATTCTGGTAATAAATTCAAGACTAGTTTGAACTGAGGTTGAAATTCTTTATTTCTCGTTTTATCTGAAACATTTTAAAAATAACCTCATGTATACATTATTACAAAACGTTATCCAAACAATAAACAAGAGACCCAGAGGGTCACATTTCGCTCACCTGAGGACACTGTACCATAGAATCTGACTGGGCAAGACAACATTTTGATATAGCTATGACCCATGTGCCATAATTTGATCTTGGTAGAGGCCCACAATTTGAAGCTACATGTCAGATATTAATGATCTGGGCCTTATGGATTTAAGAGAAGAAGATTTTTAAAGGTTTTCCTATAAAAACTGATAAGCCCCTGGGTGGGGCCAATTTTGGCCCGGGTGTCTTAATTTGAACACACTTGGTAGAGAACCAAAAAGCAAAGCTATATGTCAAATATTAAAGATCTGGGCCTTACAGTTTTAGAAAAGAAGATTTTTAAAGGTTTTCCTATGTAAGTCTATGTAAAACTGATAAGCCCCGGGGTGGGGCAAAATTTGATCCAGGGGTAATAATTTGAACATTCTTGGTAGAGGGCCATAGGGCAAAGCTACATGTCAAATATAAATGATATGGGCCTTACAGTTTCAGAGGAGAAGATATTTAAAGGTTTTCCTATGAAAAACTGATAAGCCCAAGGGCGTGGCCATTTTTGGCCTGGGGTCATAATTTGAACAATCTTGGTGGAGGACCACACGGCAAAGCTATATGTGAAATATTGAAAATCTGGGCCTTACAGTTTCAGAGAATAAGATTTGTAAAGGTTTTCCTATATAAGTCTTTGTAAAACTGATAAGCCCCAAGGGGCGGGGCTAATTTTGACCCGGGGGTCATTATTTGAACAACTTTGGTAGAGGACTATAAGGCAAAGCTACATGTCAAATATAAATGATCTGGGCCTTACAGTTTCAGAGAAGAAGAATTTTAAAGGTTTTCCTATATAAGTCAATGTAAATCTGATAAGCCCCGGGGCGGGGCCAATTTTGACCCGGGGTCATAATTTGAACAATCTTGGTAGAGGACCATAAGGCAAAGCTATATGTCAAATATTAATGATCTAGGCCATACAGTTTCTGAGAAGAAGATTTTTTAAGGTTTTCCTAAGAAAAACTGATAAGCCCCAGGGCGGGGTCATTTTTGGCCCCAGGGTCAAAATTTGAACAATCTTGCTAGAAGATCATTAGGTAATGATACATTCCAAATATCAAAGGTCTGGGCCTTTGGGTTTCTGAGAAGAAGATTTTTTAAGATTTTCTTATGCATTAAAAGTTGTCTATATGGTCATGTTAGAAAATCTGGTCCTACAGCAAGGGGAATAACTCTAGCCAAAATCTTTGAACAAGATTTCGTTCCCCCTTGTCACTGATGCTTCTGACAAAGTTTGGTTGAAATCGGGTCAGTGGTTTCAGAGGAGATGTTGTTTGAAAATGTGAACGTACGACGGACACCGGACGGAATGGTATCACAATAACTCATCCTGAGCCTTCGGCTCAGGTGAGCTAAAAACATATCTGTCACAGCGGCTTTAATTGATATGGAAAAAAACCATATAAAGGGAAATAACTCTAAAGCACTTAAAGCAATCTGACTGATTGTTCAATCAACAGTTGTTGAGTTATATGCCCTTAACCCTTTCAACACAGAATAAATGTCAGCTGCTAAAAGTATTATGTTGAATTTCTAAAATTGGTGATTTGGTGCTAGCGACGGATATGCCCCACCTTTGCAAACAACTTAGATCCAGATGAGACGCTGCGCAACACAGCATCTCATCAGGATCCAAACTGTTTGACACTCATACTTTGTTTTGAAAATAAATTTAGAAAATTCTATTTTTAGAACTGTTGCAGACAACAATTTTTACGAAGGAAGAAAAACATTACCCAGCATGCAAAGAGTTTACCTACTGAACCCTAGTACCATGTTTTTGCATCTATTACAAACAGTGTATCTATAAAGATGATTGTTCAATGCAAACAGTGTAGACTAATACCAGAGGGTTCCATTAGGAGCCCTTTGATCAGGGTCTGCACTGTTTGGCATTTCGTTGTTTTATTGTTACAATCAACCCAAAATAGTCATTCAATGATGAACGAGACTTAATTGGAAATGGGAATTATCTATTTGAACTGTCAGGGGTCACTGGGATAAACTTTTCTCACATAGCTTGTGATTAGCAATCGTAGATAGATGGCTGCTTGAAGTAGGTTGAAAGTAAAGGCGCATTCTGCTTTAACCCATTACCCCATAGCTTGTTTCTAGTTTTGAAGATATGTGACCACTTAAAGCAGGTTGAAAGTAAAGCAGAATGCGCCTTGAGGCGCATTCTGCTTTACTTTCAGCCTGCCTTAAGCTATTATATGCTAGAATATAGAAGATACTTTCTATGATTTTTATTTGTGACAGTATAAATTGAAACTATTTACTTCGATGGATGAATTAATTAAAGGCGTAAAAAGGTGTATGTATTGGGTAATGGTTTATATTCAGCCTGCTTTAGGCTTCTATCTGCTTGGATATAGAAGCTATTTCTTATCCTGCATATTTATGACTGTATAAAGAAGACAATTGTTTTCCGTGAAAGAATAAATTCAAGGGTGTATATACTACAGTGGAGAATCTGTTATTCTTTCCTGTTTAAACGCAAACGTACGCAAACGCAAAGCACTAAAACGTAGAAAAGAACAACTTTTGGTCAATTCTGATAATTCTTGTTTATCTTGGTGGCAAACCGTTTGGAGCCTGATCAGACGCCGGGTTACCCGGCGTCTGATCTGGCTCCAAACTGTTTGCACTGCAAATAATAGTTTTAGCGTAAACGCGTTTATTGGGAAAGAATAACACATTCTCCACTGTATAAAGGCTTATCTATGGTGTAAAGGTTAACCCATTATATCCCCAAAGCCAGTTTCTAGTGTATGTGACCACTTAAAGCACGTTGAAAGTAAAGCAGCATGCACATTAAGGTGCATACTGCTTTAATTTCAGACTGCTTAAAGCTACAATCTGCAAGAATATAGAAATGTTTTTAAGATACATTATTCATGACAGTGTATAAACTATTTTCCTCAGTGGAGGAATAAAATAAAGGAGTAAAAAAATAAATTAAGGAGTACTGTTGTTCAGTGTTGAAAGGCTTAAATACCATGGCGATCAAATATACATGGTGGGGAGCAGCAATATTGCAGGATTAGTGTAAAACAATAAACAAACAAAACAAACAATAAATTGATGTAAACATTTCCAAAAACTGAAATCATGAATTATAATACAAGTACATACATGTTATTTCATTGTAAATTGTAAGACATGAAATCTTTCTAAAAAGACTAAGTGTGAATTATTGCGTCCTGTAAAAAAATAAAATTTGATTTTTTTTCACATGAACTTCATTTGTATTCATGATACTCCATGTATGAAAAGTAAAAGAAATATGACAATCCCATTATATCAGAGCAACAGATAAGGGTAGTTTTTCAAAACTTACAATCTTTATTTCTGAATAAAACCCTATGGTGTCACTACTCATTAGAATCGTCTCTTCGAGACGATTCTAATGAGTAGTAACACCATAGGATTTGGTGCTGAAATGAGTGATAAAATGTTTGATTTGTTGAAATAACTACCTCTTATCTGGAGCACTGATTATATATAGCATCCTCATGCCTTCACTAGATCCTATACTGTGACTACTCATAAGAATATTCTCTTCAAGACATTTCCTTTACCTAGTTTAGATGGGTTGTTCTTTTACCTTGTTTCTAGTTTTGAAGACGAATGGCCACTTAAAGCAGGTTGAAAGTAAAGCAGAATGTGCCTGCTTTAACTTTAAGCTAACATAGATCTGCTATAATATAGAAAGTTCTGATAATACATATTCATGTATAAATTGAAACTCCTTTCTTCAGTGCAGACATAAATTAAAGGGGTAAAAATGCATATTTATGGTGTATTGTGTTAAACACACACCCTCTGACAAACATCCTCTCCAAATATATTTTCTGAATTTAGAATTTTTAAAAAAAAGATAGGGTCTGAGTGCCAAACAGTTTCGGCCCTGATGAGAAGACGTATTATATTAGGTAGCCTCTTATCTGCATACAAACTGTTTGAAGAGGAAATAATGTTTTGCTGTTAGGAAATTGTGTATCACACCTAGGGGCATTTACCTCTTTCAACACTAAGTAACTCTTGTGGGTTATTAGATTCCCTTGTGGATCATTTTAGTTACCAAAACATGAACCATTCCGGGTAGTTTAATAAATACTGCTCTAAAGTAGCAAACAGTGTAGACCCTGAACAGAGTGCTCCTACAGGAGCCCTCTGCCCTGGGTCTACACTGTTTGCAAATGTATTAAGTATATTATAAACAGGTCCATGTTGTTGGAAGAGATAGACAGAGTTATACATATATAATTGCCACAGCATGGAGTCTGGTGGAGAAATATTGGATGTTGGTTCATGTGTTTGAAAGTACCCGTCTTTTCTATTATATTGAACACTTTAAGTTCATGATAAATATAGTAATGTTTGAAAGCACATAATTATAATAATGGCTAAGAGCACATACAATAATGGCTAAGAGCACATACAATAATGGCTAAGAGCACTCATCATAAAGTCAAATTCTACCTTTAACCCTTCTCCTGTTGAGTATTGTATATCTATCATCTGAACTATTACACAGGAGTGGCGAAACCTAAAAAAATGTACTTGTCCACGGACAAGTGGTTTAAAATAATCACTGGTGAATTGTTCCATTTTTATGGGAGATCTTAAAATAATTTTCCTTGTTACAGTAGTGCCAGTATAAAATGCACTCTTTTGTTAAGTTATTGAAGGAAACTCATAGCAAATTTAGCATGTTAGGTTATCCGTAATGTTGACTCTAAGGGACAAAAATTGGTTTTGAGTATTTGAACATTATAAATTTTTACTTGTCCACGGACAACCAAGACAGGAAAATTCACTTGTCCGTATCCAAAAAAATGTCCACCTCGGACAATTGATTTTGCCACCCGTTACATTGCATTTTCCCCCAGGAAACAGTGCTCACTCATGTCTGACAATTCCTATAAGAAACCAGAACAGACTCTGATCAGACAGCTCCTGAAGGAGATGGCTAATCTTGTAATCTTGGTCTTCCCTGTTTCCAAAAAAAACATCAGTATGCTCAATGCAGGAGAAGGGTTAAATGCAAATTTATGTTACAAAGATTCATCCCAAAAACATATCTATAAAATGAATTGAAACGCAAGAATGGCCATAAGGAAAAGCTTGAAGCATAAACCAAACCAAATAAAATCAGGCAGAAAACACTAACAAACAAAAATTTAACAAATTAACTAAAGAACTCAATAACCTTTTCCCCCCACTGAAGGGCCCTGTGATACCTACTCCTCAATGCAATAAAAGATCTATTTTCAAAGTTCCATGTTTCTACATTCTCTGCATAAAGAGTGATAGACATTTTCTGCATTCTGAAGGTGCTTTCTGCTGTATGATCAGCATGCTTTAAGCAACCACATGTCTTAGCCCATAACCTTATAGCCTGTTCCTAGTTTTGAAGATAGATAACCAATTAAAGCAAGTTGAAAGTAAAGAATGCACCTAACGGTGCATTCTGCTTTACTTTCAGCCTGCTTTAAGCAACCATCTGCTGATGTAGGAAATAGTTCGTAGAGTTCATATTCGTTCCTATATAAAGTCGATCTATTTTCTTCAGTGGAGGAGTAAATTAAATCATAAAATGTGCAAAAATTGTGTATCTATGGAGTAAAATCAGACTCTCATAGCTCCAGATAAGGTGAGTATATTAGCCAATTACATCCTTTTGATTTTACCAAACACTATTTTCCAACCACTCATTAGAATCATCTCTTCAAGATGTGCTGTCACAAAATAGGGTTTGGTGGTGATATACAGGAGAAAAGAATTTTAAAAACATTCTTTTTACTCACTCTTATCTAGAGCCCTTACTAGTTTTAATAAATGAACAAAAACAAAAAGCAACGAAGCCAATAACCTCTGCATAACAACCCGTATATACAGTTAAACCTCTCTATTACGACCACTAAAACGTAGGCTTTTTGATTGTATAAAAGACAGGTGACAGTTTAACGCAAGGTGCCATTGAAACAGAAAGCTCCTACAGGAGCTTTCTGTTTCACTGTCATCTGGCCTTAAGCAGTCACCTGTCAAGAACATCTAATAATTTATACAATTTAGTGGTCGTAATAGAGGGGTTTTATTGTACCTCCATTCCCAAATCCTACAACTCCCGCATCTAAGTGAAGAGTAGTAAAAACTCCATAACGTGTGAACTACTTCAACCCTTTACTCCATAGATACATGCATTTCATGCATTTGATTTATTCTTACACTGAAGGAAGTAGCTCCAATTTATACAGCCATGTACACGTATCATAAGAAATACTTTCTATTTTCTACGAGAGCTTAAAGCAGGCTGAAAGTAAAGCAGAATGAGTCTTACTTAACATGCTTTTTACTTTCAACCTGCTTTAAGTGATCACCTGTTTTCAAAACTAGAAACAAGCTATGGAATAAAGGGCTCAGTTGAAAATGCACTTATTTCAAGTTTAAAGCTAATCAAACATTGATAATATGAACTCATTCAAGTTGAACATACACATATTTCTCAGTTAAAGTGAGTCAGACCTCACTTACATGAACTCTGTTTAGTTGAACTTACACATTTTTCATGTTAAAGAACCTCACTTACATGAACTCGATTAAGTTGAACATAAACATACTTCCTAACCTTGCTTACATGAATTTGATTAAGTTGAGCACACATATATTTCCTAACCTTGCTTACATGAACTCGATTAAGTTGAACATACACATATTCCCTAACCTTGCTTACATGAGCTCAATTAAGTTGAACATACACATATTCCCTAACCTTGCTTACATGAGCTCAATTAAGTTGCCCTAACCTTGCTTACATGAGCTCAATTAAGTTGAACATACACATATTTTCTAATGCTGCTTACATAAGCTCGATGAAGTTGAACATACACATATTCCCTATAACCTTGCTTACATGGGCTGGATTAAGTTGAACATACACATATTTTCTAATATTGCTAACATGATCTCGATTAAGTTGAATATAATGCATATTTTCAAGTTTAAGAACCTCGCTTACATGAACACACACATATTTCCATGATAAAGAACCTCGAAATAAATGAACTCATTAAAGTTGAAGATACACATATTTCAATGATAAAGAACCTTGATTAAATGAACTCTTTAAAGTTGAACATACACATATCCATGTTAATTTAAAGAACCTCAATTAAATGAACGCATTAAAGTTGAACATACACATATTTCCATGTTAAAGCATGTCAAACCTTGATTACTGACTCATTAAAGTTGAACATACACATATTTCCATGTTAAAGCATGTCAAACCTTGATTACGTGAACTCATTTAAGTTGAACATACGCATATTTTTTAGCAAGTTTCATTTATTTATTGTCAATTAGTATAACTTAAGCAAGAATGATTTTATCAAAGTTTGACTGTATATTTCATGAACCACACAGTTTTATCAAGAAACCTCTATAAAAATTTCCTTGGGGAAGAAAGTTTATTTTTTTCAGTATTTACAATTTAAACATTTGCAAATGCCTGTAAATCAAACCTCTTCAAAACTTTGCTTGCTTTAAGTCCCAAAGACAGAATAAAGAAGGAGAAAACTAAACAGTTTCAAAAATGTTCTCCAATACTTCTGTACCAAGACCTATGATGTGATTTCTCATAAGATTAATCTCTTTGAGACAATTCTACTGAATATAAGTAACACCATAGGGTTAGTACAGGCATACAGATTTAAGATTGGGAAATACTCAAATTATCTGGAGTTCTTGCAAACGGTTTAACAAGTAAAACCTCTCTATTTCAACCACTTAATTGTGTTAATTATTAGTTGTTTAGGACAGGTGACAGTTAAAGCAAGGTGACAGTAAAACAGAAAGCTCCTTTAGGAGCTTTCTGTTTTACTGACACACTGCTATAAGCAGTCACCTGTCTTTTATGCAATCATTTTGCCTTCATTTTAGAGGTTGTAATAGAGAGGTTTTTACTGTATTTCAGTAATTACATTTTATTTGCATGAATCTTTAAATGTAATTTTAAGCTATTTTTTGATGAGAAAGACTTGTAGCATATGTGACAAATATCCTGTTTGTTCTCATCGTGACACTTCATGTGTGCTTTTAACTGGTATCGCTGTCCAAATGCCTTCTTGCACAGATCACACACAAATGGCTTCTTACCACTGTGAGTAACCATGTGTCTATCGTAGTGACTCTTGTCAGCGTACCCTTTGTTACATGTCTCACACACATAGGGTTTCTCACCTGTGTGACACGATCTTACATGTACCCCAAGTTGACCACTCTGCAGGAAACTTTTATCACAAAAGTTGCATTTAAAAGGTCGTTCTCCAGTATGGGTCCTCAGGTGTGACTGTAGCGTGGATTTCTGCCTGAACTGTTTACTGCAGATGTTACAGGTGTGCAGCTTCTGTTTGATGTGGCTGAGCATGTGTTTCTTCAGGCTGCTCTTGTGAGAGAATCTTTCTGAACAAATGTTACACATGTAAGGTGAATCCCCTGAGAAGATCTGAACATCCCTGCTTACGTCTTGTAATGCTGGCTTAGTATTTAAAATCCTACACATCTTCATATGAACATGTAAATTACTCTGGTCCGTGAAAGTTTTCTGACAGATGCTACATGTGAATGGTTCCTTTCTCGTATGTGTCAATAAATGACTTTTGTTTGCCACCCGTAAGCCACAGTATTCACATAGAAGGTAGGTCTGTGGAGGCTTGCTGGGATCTTTACAAGTGAAGCCTGTACTGGGAGAATCAGTGTGGCTGACAGGGGTGTTGCAGGTCAGCTGAGTTTGATTACTTGGCTCAGATATATCAGCTCCATTACTACAGTCATTGGACTCTTCTCTTAGCAGACCAGCAACAGCTGAGGCAGTTTCCTGTGAACTAAATGAATGATTTAAAGCTTCACCAGCTAAATGATTACTAGAGTCTTTGGGTTTATCAGTAGAGTGAGATTTGTTGCTGATAGGAGGGTTCACAGAACCATCAAAAGGTGCTGCCTTTACAAAAGAAGAGGGAGCAACACTCGATGATATGTTGCTGATGGGACTGTCAGTCCCATCAGCAACATATCCTTGAGTGTTGCTCACTTTTCTAGGTCCCTGACTTCCCTTAACATAGTCATGGTCCATAGCTGTGTCAGTCCCAACAGGAAACATACATGTGTCCGCTTGCTTTGCATCTCTGGACACTAGTCCTGGAAACTCGAGCAAATTGTTGCAATCTAAATCAACAGTATGCGCAAGCTTTTCTTCACCAAATGTTTCAGTATTGTGCAATGTTTCATGATAATTTGCTGGCCCATACTGTACTAATTCCGTTTCATTCACACTTGTATATTGGTCTTGATCAATAGTGTTAGCATTACCAGGACAATAACTGACAGATCTATTTTCAGAAATGCTCCCAGATTCATTAAATATAAACTCTCTTTCACTAGTTTCAGAGGGGTTTACACTTATAAAGTCCTTTTCAATAAGCCTTTTAGGCCCTTTCAATACAAAGTCTTTTTGCCTGGCAAAGTCATCTTCATTTATGTTAGCGGGCCCATAAGATACTCCTTCATTTATACATGTATCTACACAGCTATCTAGTGAACAGTCCTTTTTACTTCTTTTTGAATGACCATAACCTACAAAGTCAGTTTCATTGAAATTTAAAGGGCCGTAGAAAACACAGTTCTTTTCCCCTATATTTTCAGGGCCATTGAGTTCAAAGTCTTTTTTACCTCTGTCCTTAAGTTCATGATTTACAAAGCTCCTCTCATTAACATTTGCGGGACCATTGAACACAAAATCTTTCCCCCGTACTTGAGAATGGTCATAACTAAAGAAATCATCTTCATTTATATTAGCAGGGCCATACCTTATGAGTTCTTTTTCACCTATATCAATGGGGCCATTTTGTTCAAAGTCCTTTCCTTTTTTCTGACCATGACCGTAATTTTCAAATTCTGCATCACTGAAATTAGCTGGGCCATAGGGTATTAAGTCTTCCTCACTCATCTCGGTTGATCTACTCATGTTCACATGTTCATTTGTATAACCACTTAAGTTATCTTTATTGAAGTTCTCAGGACCATAGTATGTATATCCTTCTTCCTTCAGGCCTCCAGAACCACAGTCATTCTGTTCTCTTGCAAAAGAACTGCCAGTAAGTTGAAATTCTGTCTCATTTGCAGTTCCTGGACAATTTGGTATATGTACAAAGCCAAGCTCTGATGCAACTGTTGAAGCATCACCCATGTAATCATTTGAGGAATGGAAACTTAACTTGTCTGAATTTTGCTCAAAGAAATCATCCTTAACATTGTACGGTGTGCAGAAATCTGTCACCTTATTAGCAGGTGCCATATTGTTCTGCTTTTGAGGTTGTTTGTTCTTGTTTTTACAATCCAGTGACACACCATGTGTGGTATTGTCTGATTCTGTTTGATCACCACTGCTGTCTATAATCTGTGAAGATCTGTGTGCTTCTTGTTGAACACTAATTTCCCCTTTGTTACAAAACTTCAATACACAAGTTGTCTGTTCACCCTGTGTATATGTACTGGTTCCTGTATAAATCTGCATGTTTTGTTGAGAACAGATATTGATATTGGCTCCATGGCTCTCTATTTCTACAGCTGGTTGTTGTTCATTAACATCACTGATTGAGGTTGCTGCTACTGGTAATGATACATGTTCATGCTGAACCTCATTGAAGCTGGCAGTATAGAGTTGTACAGAACAAGCTGTTTGATCCTGCTCTTTGTTGCAGTCAGTTGGTCCAGTTCCCTCCATGGTTCCCGATACACTTACAACTGAACTTTGCGGAGGAATAGTTTCCTCAAGCGTATTTCCTGTACACAAACTTTGTCCTGCAGCAATGTTTTCACACTCATTTTGTTCCAAATCTTTACCAAGAACGCATTCTTGATTACTTTTTGACGTTGAAGTGTTTTGTTCATGCTCACATTCACCAGTGGTTGTAAGGGTTTGGGTTATGTCTAGGGCATATGAAGTCCCTATCACAGATTCATTACGATTATTATGCATATCAGTGTCATCAGTTTTTGAAGTAAAATACACTTGTTTCTCCCCATCACTTACACCAGTCTTCTCAGTACTTTGATCATCTCCCTCAGCACTTCCTGGTAACACATGGCACAGACTTTTATGATTGTTGAAATTTTCTGTCTGGGTGAATCCCATTCCACAATTTTTTGGTTTGTCTCCCACGTGTGACCTCATGTGAACCTCAAGGTCAGCTTTCACACTAAAGAGACTCCCACAAAACTCACAATGTAGCTGATTGTCTTTTCTTTGTTTTATAAGCATTTTCCCTAAACTGTAGACTTAAACATACTACACAAACCTTTTGGAATAGATGCAGTAACCTATCAGTTCAACATTGTTTCTTTTTCTTATTGAAGGTAACTAAACATAACTAATTCCACATGTAACAAATCTGGCATCTTCATCATCTTAGCACATTCAGAAATTAATTGCTCATTTGAACACTAAATCTCAACATAAACACACAGCTGGTTCATTTATAAGTTAGTTGTTCATTGATTTCATTGATTCTAAAACTAAATATTTCTGCTGAAAATGCCATATGCTTTATTCTTGAAATCAGTTCTCTTTTTAGATTAATGGTCAAGTGGCAAATAATTTGAATCCTGATCAGATATTGAGCTGGATCCAAACAGCTTACAAAGGTCCTAGATCCTCGCTGTTCCTGCATTTTATAAGATTAAGTTCTGTTGTGACATAACTGGGGCTTCTAAAGGGACAATAATAAAGGTTCATAACAGATTGTTATATTGGTGTTGCTCTAAGAACACCGGTTTTATGACTTGTTCCAGCTTCAAGTTGTCATTGTCATGACAGCAAAATGTTGAATATGTCTGCTGATATGTCTGCCATACATATAAAGATAAGCTGCCGTCTCGTGTTCAAGTAAATGAAATCCAAGCTTTGACTCCCATAAGGACCACAATTTTCCTCCTTTTGATTCAGTCTGAAATAAAACAAAAATGATTATATTTTGAGCTCTTGTTCTGCCAAGTATGACTTAACCCATTACCCCATAGCTTGTATCTAGTTTTGAAAACAATTTACTACTTAAAGCAGGTTGAAAGTAAAGCAGAATGCGCCTTAGGGCGTATTCTGCTTTACTTTCAGCCTCCTTTAAGCAAAAATCTGATAGAATATAGAAAATATTTCTTGTGGTACATATTCATAATCGTGTAAATTAATTGGAACTATTTTTCTCAATTGATGAATAAACTAGAGGCGTAAAAAGGCATATTTATGGGTTAATGGGTTATAAGAGCTCCAGATTAACCCGTTCACCCATTGTCTGTGTTAAGTGAGTTAACTCTTTCAACACCATGAACCTGTTAAAAATCTACTCATTACATTTGTAAACAGTGTAGACCATGATCAGAGGGCTCCTATAGGAGCCCTCTGATCTGGGTCTACACTGTTTGCTAATTTAGACCATTATTTTTTAAACTACACAGAACTCCATGCAGACTGACTCATGTCTCATCAGGATTCAAACTGTTGCCATTCTGACACTGAATTTAAAAGAAATTTTGAAAAACTACAATTTTAGAACAGAAGCAGACGACAATTATTGCAAACGAAAAAATTACCCAGCATGCAAAGAGTTAGATTATCGGCATTTATCGCTTGCCAAAATAAAGGAAATGGACTTTATGGTACTTGTCCATCAATTGGGTTTTAGGAATACAGTACTCCGTCCCTTCAACAATACCAAATAGGAGAGTAGGAGACAAAGATTGTGTGTGTTGTTTGGAGGGAGTTGTTGTAGGGATGGAAAAGGATTTACATTTGCAAACAGCTTGAATCCAGATCAGACCCTGAGTAACGTGGCATCTGATCGTGGTTCAAGCTGTTTGTCATTCATCATTATGTTTTTTTCTGTCAAAATGTTCAATGTGTGGCTTTGAGAAAAACAGCAGAAAACAATTTTAAACAGACGATATTACAGCTGTGAAATGGTTGGACATAATTGTCTTGTTTTGGGAACTGCAGCAGGCATTGTTGTAAGGAGGGAATCATTTTTCAGAGGGCTATTGTAGGGAGGGAGCACTGTAAAATGAGGTGTTCAAAGGCATGTAGAACCATTTCACAAAGACAATTTCTTATGTGTTGTCATACCATAGAGTTTGTTTGAGATCTGGAGCTCTTGCAAATAGTGTTGATGTTTCTTTTGGTAATTTTTTTGGTGTGTAAGCCAATTTAAACGAGCAGCCAAAAAACAGGCTTTAATGGAGTCATGAAGAAGAAAACACTTCTAAAAACTTAAAAGGAACCCAGTACCATTTGCAATTATAGTTACGAAGAAAGAATTATTTGCTGTTTTAACTCTTTCCCCCATAGAAGCGCCTTTTAGTGCATATAATTTATTTCTCCAATGAAGATTTCCAGTTTATGCAGTCATAAAAATGTGCCATATGATACATTTTTATATTTTAAATCTTAGTAGATGATAGCTAATGCAAGTTGAAAGTATATCAGAATGTGCCTTAAAGAGCATTCTGTTTTATTTTCAACCAGTGCTATAAATGGTAACCTGTCTCCAGAAATAGAAACAGGCTATGGGGTTAGGGTAAAGCGTTAAACGTAAATGGCAGAGAATCTGCAGCCAGTCTATATGTTACACCTGTGCAGAGTTCCAGTGTATTATAACTCTCTCCAGCAATAAGCATATCCAGCCGTATACAGTACAACTCCTCTACTACCAACATTTCATCAGGTAAAGTTTTCAACTTGTTTAACCCATTACCCCATAAATACACCTTTTTACTCCTCTAATTTATTCCTCCACTGCAGAAAATAGTTCCAAATTATACATTCATAAATATATATCATAAAAAATATTTTCTATATTCTAGCAGGTGCTATATTCTAGCTTAAAGCAGGCTGAAAGAAAAGCAGAATGCGCTCTAAGGCGCATTCTGCTTTACTTTCAACCTACTTTAAGTGGTCAACTAATCTTCAATACAAGAAATAGGCTATCAGGTTATAAGTTAACCTGTAACTAGTTTTGAAAACAAAAGACCACTTTTTAAAGCAGGTTGAAAGCAGAATGTGCATTAAGCTTAATTTTCAGAATGAATAAAGCTGCTATCTGCTAGGATAAAGAAAATACTTTTTATGATGCATATTCATGACTATAAAGTGAAGGAAAAAATTAAAGGTGTTAAGACAAATATTTATGGAGTTAAAAGGGATAAGAACACACAGTCTGCTGAAGATTAAATAGAGGATCTTATATGAGTGCTCATTAATTATCATTTTTTAATAAACGAGTTGACTAAATTAATATGATGCAAGCCTTGGTCACATCACATAAACTTATCCTTAATTAGTTTGTTTGCCAAATGTATTTTCTGCCAAAACTTTACATTGTTTACGGTAACGTCATGACAAATTACATCAATTGGCGTCCCACGTCATGCAGCCCTTGTGGATGAACAGGTTGGGCCAGAGCCCAAACATTGATATTTCACTGCCATTTATTGAATGGCTTTATTACACTGCCAGAGGTGGTTCAATTTAAAAAGTTATATGTATATATAAGTGCCAAAGAAATTAAATCTTGATCGGATAATAACCAACTTTTGAAGTGGCTGATCGCAAATAAATGATTGATCAAGTGCAGCTGCACTGCAGATTACCAAAAACTTGTGCCAAACAATACATAAACCAGAATAATGCAGAGACAGTGCGACCTAGTATATACATGCATTGCAAGCAGTGTATACCATGCAAAGAGTGCACCTTCAGGTGCCCTATGATCAGCATCTGCACTGTTCGTCACATTTTTGAACTGTTTGGGGAACAAACCCCTTAACCATTTCCTCCCTAAAACTTCAAATAGACAATTCCAGTTTCCAATTTAGTGTAGTTTATTTTTTACTATTTGGGGTTGTTCACAATATCACAAAAAGTATAGACCCAGGGTTGACACTTTTTGCATAGGACAAGAATACTCTTCACAGGTACACTGTTTGCAAAGAACAAATATATATGTGACTAGGGTTCAATGAGTTAAGACTCAATTTAATCCATTACCCAATAGCCTGTTTCTAGTTTTGATTATATGTTACTTCTTAAAGCAGGTTGAAAGCAAAGCAGAATGTGCCTTCAGGCACAGTCTGCTTTACTTTCAGCCTGCTTTAAGAAACTATCAGCTAGAATAAGGAAAATATTTCTCATTACATATATTCATGACTGTATTAAATTGAGCTATTTTCTTTATTGGAGTTATTAATAAAAAGCCTTAAAAGACGTATTTATGGGGTAAAGGGTCATAGATCTGAAATGGAAGAGTCCATTTGAAATCAGTATCTTACCCCATAGCATGTTTCTCGTTTTGAAAACAGGCGACTACTTAAAGTAGGTTGAAAGTAAAGCAGAATGCACCTTAAGGTGCATTCTGCTTTACTTTCAGCCTGCTTTAAGCTAAATTTTGCTAGAATATTGAAAATATTTTCTTTGCTACATATTCCTGACTGTATAAATGGGAACTATTTCCTTCAGTGGAGGAATAAATTAAAGGCGTAAAAAGGCGTATTTATGGGGTAATGGATTAAGGGTTACTTACCTGGGGTGTTTGGCATGTTCTTGCTCCTCTTGTCATCCTGATCATATCTATCAGGGTTAAAACTGTGTGGTAGTTATTCTTGTTACATCAATATCCTGAAGAAAGGCAACAAAGAACATCATTAACCCTTAGCCCGCCAAATAAATTGTTGTCTGCTATATTTCTCATCTGCTTCAAGTTTCAAAGTGCTTCAAAGTTGCTCAAAATTGCTGAAAATGTTGTCCGAGTGTCAAACAGCTTGGATCCGGTTGAGACGCCGAGTTACTCGGCGTCTCATCCGGATCCAAGCTGTTTGCATATGGAGCTATAGTCGTGAGTGGCAGGCTAAGGGTTAACCCTTTACTCTGTAGCCTGTTTCTAGTATTGAAAGTAGTTGACTACTTAAAGCAGATTAAAAGTAAAGCAAAATATGCCTTAAGGCACATTCTGCTTTACTTTCAGCCTGCTTTAAGCTTCCATGTGCTAGAAAATACAAAATGTTCCCTATACTATATATTCATGACGGATTAAATTAGAACTATTTTCTTGAGCGGAAGAAATTTAGAATAAATCATATGCGCTATAATTTGCTTCTATGGGGTAAAGGGTTAAACTACTTTCTTCAGTGGAGGCATAAATTAAAGTTGTAAAAAGGTGTATCTACTGGTAATGGGATAAATGTGAGTACTGATATTTCACATGCTTATCTCCCTGTGTCTTCATCAAACACTTTGTTGTCACTACTCATTAGCAGTGTCTGAAAGAGAGAATCCTAAGGGGTCACATTGTAACAACATTGGGTTTGTGGATGCATATAAATTGAAGGTTGAAAACAATATTTTACTCACTCAGGAGCATTGTTACATAAACACTTTAGGATGGCTTAATCGATTCAATAGATTTTTACCAAAGTAGGTCAAAAATCAAGGTCACAAGGGCAAAAATATTGGCATGGCAGTTATATCATTTAAATATTATTTTTTTACAGAAGCTGGTCAAAGGTCAAGATCACAAGGGCAAACGTACATGTTGAGGGGGGGGGGGGGGGGGGGGGGGTGCATAGATGGAATGGTTGGAGAGGTATCGGCACAAGGAAGATACATATCATATATGAAAGCCCTATGCTTATTGGTTCAAATGTAATAGAAATTTAATTTTTTATATAAGTAGGTCAAATGTCGAGGTCAAAGTCACAAGATCAAACCTTTTGGCATGATTGGTGAGGTCTTGATACAAGCAAGTCACATGCCAAGTATAAAACTAAGGCCCATGTGCAACAGTGCAAAGATGTAGCCAATGTTAAGGTTTAGGTTAGTAACATTACCCCAGTCCATTCATTGATTCAACCCGCATTGTTCTCATAAGGCGTGAAAGTAACTGTAAAGCATGAGAAAAGTGTACTCAGCCACTGGCAGAAATCTCAAATTTTCTATAGAGGCCCTGACCAACTCACAATCAAGGGGTTTTTCAATGGGTTTTACTAACCAAACAATCAAACATAAGGCACCAGGGCCTCACATTGAGACGCTTCAATGTTTTTCTTGTGTAGACAATTTTGGTGGAGAATTTCCTCAATTTTTATTTTTTTTTGCATTTTTTTTCTTCAATTACCAGTCCCTCTTTAGTGTTAAGTAATTTTTTTTTCTGGTATTAAATTAATGAAACTTTCTTTTTCCTGTAAGTAAGTAGACTTCCATTCAGTTCTTATGTAATTTGAAAGTCAGTCTACTTTTCCCAATTTGGTCGGAAATCATGCTTGAATTATCATTTTTGGAGTTATTTCCAGAGACAGTGTATAGCCATACACTGTCTCTGTTATTTCCCTGTGTTATATTTTCTTGTCCTGGAGATAACTCCAGTTCTACTTATGTTAACCCATTGCCCCATAATGATACATATGCCTTTTTACGCCTTAAACTTATTCCTCCTCTTGTTGTGTTTCTGCTAAGGTTTACTAGTCCCGCATAAGCTTTATCAGATGCGTCATCCCATTGTCTCAGGATTTGGACAATGGTCAGCATCATGCCTATTATTGAGTGGACTTTGAATTCCTCCTCTAAAGAAAATAATTCCACTTTATAGTCATAAAAATGTTCGATATAAGAAAGAGTATATATATCTTAGAAGCAGTTTGAAAGTCAAGCAGAATGTGCAATAAATAAATCATATGAAAATACATGTAGCTTGATAAGAGGAAGTGTCATGGAAAAGGGCCATAACCCTGCCAACAATATTTTTTTAAGCTCTATTCCAATTTGTCATGGTTTTTTTGTCTAGAAGATAATTCCATTTACAGCTATATTAAAATGTTGTCTTGTCTAGTAAGCTAAGGCACAATGACCTCAGGTGAGCCAATTAAGGGCCATGTATAAGTCCGTGAATGTACAGAGACAGTGTATAGCCAGAGATACACGGCTCCCTTATTTTCCTTCTTTCCCCATATAACAGGTGTCCGTTGAGAGGCAGTGACGTATGTCGATGCGGTCACGTGACCAGCACAGGTAATGACAGCGTCGCGATAATGGAAAAAAAATACACATATCGACCAGTTGACTTATAAATATTGACTTTATTTCGTTTTTATACGATATTTTGTGATTCTAATCGAGTGAAAGCAAAATATGAGTTGTGGATTAATTAAACCAAGAAAGTGTATTCCTGGCTCAACGGAAGATACGTTGCTGGTAAGTTCCAAAAAAATGAAGATCGATTCAATATCGTCTTGCCGTAAACGCTTAAAACTTCAGTATGAACATTCAAACATGAATAAGAATGGGTTATCCATGTAGATCAAACTAAGATACAGTTTTGGCGAAATTTTCATGTCAATCTGTCCAAGCATTTTGCTATAAATTAAATTTTATTGAGGCCACCCACTGGTGCTTCGATTGAAGATCGATGCAATATCGTCCTGCCGTAAACACTTAAACTTCAGTTTGAACATTCAAACATGAATAAGAATGGGTTGTCCATGATGCTCGGACTTTATTCTTATTATTCTTTTGTGTTAAACCTCGAAAAAGAGGCTTCTTTAAGGAATGTTTGTATTGTAAAATAACTGTAGACCGTATTAACGAAGCAACTGATAAGCAGGGCTTGAACTTTAGATTTTTTCCCACTTGCATTTTTTTGCAAGTGCCCATATTTTCTACTTGCAAAACCAGGTTCCAACTTGCTTTTTCAATACGATTATCTACAAATTGACGTTTCACATCATTTTGATCAAAATTATAAGATAAAGTTCATAAACATTACTTTGTTGAACTTTCATTCTGTATCTCATTCTGTGCTAGATTACTCATGTAAATAAAGTTTCAAAAATAATAACTAGTGTGTGTCTTTTTGTGTATAAACTGTACAGTTACTTACTATTCTTAACTCTAAATAACTCTTTATTTGCAGTCCATCCCATATAGTCAATTTTCATTCAAAACAGCAAGGTTCGCAGATTAATTAATTATTAAACACAGACTATAGCTGAAACTTTGTAACTGGGTCGTTTTGTCAAGGGGGCGAAAGGCTTGTGTTATACTTTCAGAGTTCGATGTTTATGGATGATTTTTTTTTATCTTTGGTGAAGACAGTCAGCAGACAGTTCACTATATTTCGAAAACGCTTTCACTATAGTCCATAATATTATGTTCGAGAAAGATGCGCATTTCTTTCTACCATTTTAGGACAGATTTTAGCGACGCCGTGGTTCGTCCCATTTTCGCACAAAGCAATAAAACCCAATTACTTCGTGAGTTTCGTAACTTGGTTTGGGCTAGCTTTCAGTCTGTTTTCGGCTGTTCTTCCTTAAATGTCTCGTCAGCCTTCCGTTTATAAACCCTAGAAGGACGAGTCGACTGGAAAACGTTGTAAATTAGTTTAATTTACATCAACATTCGCAGTTTGCGGTCACTAGCTAATAGACTGGTTCCCCTTTTTCTAATGCTGATTCGGCATTGGTACGTATGAAGCCGGGCTATCAATCATGCGCATGCGTTAAGCGCTGGGTTTCCCGAAGTTATAAATAGCCGAGATATGAAAAGAACAAGATGGGCGAACAGCGATAATTATTTAAATTACTGCAAGATTAGAAGGGTTAGACAGTATTCGTCTTTACCATTATAACCTTACATTTTGGAAAGTCTGAACATGAAAATATACACTCGCAATTTTTTTCAAGTGCTGACATTTTCAGCTCGCATTTTCAAAATTCCACTCGCATTTTGCGAGTTCGCAAGAGCGAAGTTCGAGCCCTGATAAGTAATTCCAAATATCGACTTTTTTCCCGATCGTCGCTAAAGCTTATACAACTCGCGAGGACCTGTTCTCGCGAAATCTCGCTCAACGGTCTCGTATGTATAAATCATTGGAGTCGTGTATCTCTGGCTATACACTGTCTCTGGAATGTACTATATTCAGATTCAGAAACTACTGTCATCAACAAGAGCCCACAGGTACATGCATGACATGTACATATCTACACCGGTATTTAAAACAAGAGGGCCATGGCCCTTAATTTTTTGGGCCACGGCCCTTAATTTTTGTATAAGTCTGTGGTACATTTTAGAATCCTATTAAGGCTTTTACACGACGGATGTGAAGAGACGCCGTTTTATTCGCAATGATCTCGAAGGGCCATCTTTAAAGCCTCTACGGAATCAACATTCCAACGGGAAACATCTTTGTGCAATTATGTATGCAATTTGCACGTGCCATATCAATTCGGTGTCCCAATGGTGCACCTAAAAAGTATTGATGGCGAGAAATAGACATTGGTCGAGACATACAGGAGGAAATTAAAAATCATGTCTGTAATCGTTGACTCCTTTTACCGTTATATAAAGTCAAAGCTTATCCTCTTGATACTTGGTGTTCGAAAAAACGAAAGCCTCGAATTGTAAGGTTTCAGCAATGTCTATAGATACGCCGGGTTCCGGTTTATCACACATTCTAGAGCACTCAATTAAACAACAGTAGTGCTACCCCACAGCCGTGACAACCGCATTTATCAAACACGAGTCATTGTCAACTAACACAAGTTACTCCTTTTAGCATAAAACAAATAATACAGAGGAGAGATTGGCGGTAGCGGTAGTAATTGATTTTCCTCAAAACATTTGCATGCCCAAATACTCTTCAAAGGGAGGAACAGGGGCAATAACTCATATATCGCGCACTCTTCAAAAAAGAAGAATTAAGGGGCAAGTAACTCACCTGACTGAATAATATCGGAGTAAATTTAAGATATATTACTTCCAGAAACACACAATTCTGCTTGTGACAACCGGTTTAAACAATCATATAAGAATATTCAGTCCGAAAGGTATTTAAAAAATTGGAATTTACTATCTCAATAATAGATAATGTCCGTTTTGTTAACACCCTAACTCGGTCCAAACTCGGCCTTCTTGATTCGGACCTAAGCAAACTCGGCCCAATTAAAGATACACTTTATTGTCGCCAGAAAAAATATTAATATGACATAAGGCAAATTCCTCATGTTTTGGGCGATGTCATAAAACTTGCAATTTTGAGAAAGTTCAGTAAACAGTAGCAATGCCAAAGGCCGGTAGTGGGCGGGGCCTCGGGGGATCTCATGAATATGTATATAGCAATGGATCCCAACCCGACAATACGTGTATTTTTGTGGTCGCTTAAACACGCTTTATCCATAGCGTGATCGGGATCTCAACACCGGAAATAGCATTCCGAATGATTTAAATAACCGGACATACCTTTAGCACGAGGCCATTCGAAAGATTCCTTGTTGAAAAACAGACGTGAAAAATAAAAAATGTAAGCGCGTCTTAAATTAGACATTTGGGGATTATTTAAATAGCATTTTATATTAAATTAAATATTTCTTTGCATGTCACAACCAAAAAAAAGTAAGATATCGACCGTGAACATACTCCAATTCTGTTTCAAAGTATGCAGGGGTTCGACAGCCAAGGGAAATAATTTGTCTCCCAAATTATCTCCCCAAATGGCCGCACCCACAGGTACTTGACACATACATCTAGATCTATTACAAAAAAAAACAAAAAAACCCACCTTTTTTTTACTATACATCTACTATCCTATAGATACAAGGTATACCACAGGTACTTGACACATACAAATAGATCTATTACAAAAAAAAAAAAAAAATTATTTTACTATACATCTACTATAGATACAAGGTATACCAGTAACCACAGGTACTTGACACATACAAATAGATCTATTACCAAAAAAAAAAATTATATATTTTTTTTACTATACTTCTACTATAGATACAATAAGGTATACAACCACAGGTACTTGACACATACATATAGATCTATTACCAAAAAAATAAATAAAAAATTGTACTATAGATCTAGATCTACCTCTATAGATACAAGATATACAACGCAATTCGACAGGTAGTCTTAACCATCGACTTTTAAACTGGTGCTAAAACAGACTAGATCGCCAATATTCTCTTGTGGTACCCTTGAGAAATGATTAATTTATCAATATCTAGTTTTTATTTAATCAAATTCCGTCAAATAACGCCACAGTACATGAATTATGACGAAAAAAGACTGCATCAAAAAGTTTTATGTTGTTTGGGATGTCCAGTTTTTTTATTTGCCAAAATAAGGGGAAATCTTGTCGGTTTGCACATTTAACGGTCTTTATTGGTGGCATTTTCACATTGATTCATTAGAGCAAACACGTGTATGTCAAAACATGACCCTCTTCGCTATCAGCTATATGAAAAATACATGTACATGTAATTTGGCACGAAATTGACAGTGAAAGACTAATTTCATTTTAAATGCCATTTTCAATACCGGAATGGGTCGAATGAACGGAGTGATTTCATTGGCCAAAATTAAACA
Organism: Gari tellinella; assembly: GCA_922989275.2. Taxonomy (NCBI): domain Eukaryota; kingdom Metazoa; phylum Mollusca; class Bivalvia; order Cardiida; family Psammobiidae; genus Gari; species Gari tellinella. The sequence continues at coordinate 73,187,969 of OV277866.1, forward strand.
GGTAAAGTTTTTTTTTAATTTTGCATTCTATGTAAATTATATAAAACTGAAAATATTTCATTTAAAGATGATTCATAACATTTGGTGCAAGTTCCAGTCGCATAGGCCGTTTACTTTGAACACCTAACAGATCACACCTACATACATGTTGGCCCGTTGCTAAGGAATGAGGACGTCCCAAACGACATAAAACTTTTTGATGCACATTTTCATTATAATGCACATACTGTGGCGTTATTTGACGGAATTTGATGAAACAAAAAGTAGATATTGAAAGTGGAATGTGACACGCCACCATCTTAAGATGTATGAACACACTAGGTTTGGTCAACATAGAAGATATGGTATATGAGTTATGCTTTTAACAAGATATTTAGTTAATCATTGTCAGAAGTCAAGGTCAAAATGGCCTGAACGTGGTATGTGATACGCCTCCATCTTAAGTTAAAGATGTATGAACACACTAGGTTTGATCACCATAGAAGATATGGTATATGAGTTATGCTTTTAATAAGATATTTCCTTAATCATTGTCAGAGGTCAAGGTCAAAAGGGCCTGAAAGTGGTATGTGATACGCCACAATCTTAAGATGTGTGCACACACTAGGTTTTGTCAGTCTAAACGATATGGTATATGGGTTATCGGTTTTTTAACAGGATTTTTCCCTAATCAAGGTCAGAGGTCAAGGTCAATCATACCTGAAAGTGTTATATGTAACTCCACCATCTTAAGAGGTATGCACTCACTAGGTTTGGTCATTATAGAAGATATGCTATATGATGTATGCTTAACCTTTGAACCAGATTTTTCAATAATCAAGGTCAGAGGTCAAGAGGGCCTGAAAGTGGCTTGTTACACGTCACCATACTAAGATGTATGCACACACAACATTTTGTCATCATAGAAGATATGGTATATGAGGTATGGTTCTAACATGATTTTTCAATAATTAAGGTCAGAGGTCAAGGTCAAGAGGGCCTGAAAGTGCCATATAACACGTCACCATCTTAAGATGTATGGACACACTAGGTTTTGTCATCATGGAAGATATGGAATATGAGTTATTCTTTTAACAAGATTTTTCAATAATCAAGTTCAGAGGTCAAGGTCAATGTCAAATTTGCCGGGAAACTGTTACACAACATTTAGTTATCCCAATATATATCCACACCACCAGGTTGTGTCATCTTACGTGACATATTAAAGAAATTTTGAAAAAATTATGCTCGGGACACTTTTGGGATGGACGGATGGCCGAACAGATAGCCGGACGGGTGCGATGGATAAGCAGAATGAAAAACAAAAGATTCCTATATAGTCCCCAATACCCAGTTGGGGTATATCAATATCTAAATTGTTAAAAAACACATTAATTACTGTATTGCAGACTTGGGTTGCTTTTTGAAGAGAAATGAAAAAAATAAATTCTGAGGCACAGATTGGGTCATTTCTTTTTTTCATTTTTTTTTTCAATCGTTGTACTTTAACATTAGTTTTTGTTTCTTTTATACATGTTTAGGTCAAACTCTACCCATTAAGCACAAAATATCCCTGAAATTATTTTAAAAAAAAAATCCTTTGGCATTGCTATAAACAGCTCTGCCTCAACATCCTTTATCTTTTACTCTTAGTAGTTTCACGAATTAATAAGCACCGGATCTGAAACCACATATTTCCCCAATAATGGTGTCGTTCATTCGCCGATCGATACCTGTCCGCCGACTCGAGGTCAATCGATCGATGAACACGTCTTAAGCGTGTGCGTTCGCCTGGGACGGCTACCTATAGTTAATTAAAATTCCGTTAAAACTTTAATTTTCCTCCGATTTCCAAAATATAGGGCTCAAATGAGAGCTAAGATATTCAGCTTTTATTTGTGAAAATAATAACGTTCTATATTGAGCGAGTAATTGTTAACGACAGGTTAAAGAGTATAAAACTAATGAACCAGCACGCATTTGACCGCAGATTCTCGCACAAGAAAGGGTTTCCTACCGTTATAAAAAAGCCTATAGACAAATCATTTTTCATCCGATTTTTACAGTCAATATCTTAAATAAAAGCAGAAATCTGTATCTTTAAACTGTATCAAAACCATGAATTCATATTATTCTAAACCAGAGCAGTTGCGAGTTATATATGAGCCTAAGCAAATAACGCAGACCGGACAGCTGCCGATCAGCGCGCCGCCCGAAAAACGAGACTGAAGCGCTATTTCTGCAAATTTTAATTAAATAGACGTGTTTTAAGGCATTAAATATTTAAAATATTTATGCTATCGGATTCGGTAAGTATCCCCTTTTTCATCTGTGTCGTTTATATAAGTATACGCGCTGTTTTCACCGGTTAAATAAGAAGGAAATTATATGGTCAGAAAACCGTCGTTTGTATCGAGCGGAACAAAAATGGCGGATTTCTATTTGTATACATAATGCGGCTGCCGCCCCATTTTATAGAAAGGTATTTCTTGTTGTCCATTTTTATTGAAATTAATACAAATACTTCAAAAGGGGATCCGGACAATTCCCCACCAGGACAATTCCCCACTAGGACAATTGCCCACCGGACAATTCCCCACAGGACAATTACCCACTAGGACAATAACCCACTTTTTGGCAGGGCGGACAATTCCCCACTGTTAAAATTAAATTGTTAATAAATCATTTTTTTGAAATATTAAAGAGGGAAAAAACAGTGAGGATACAAATTCAAACCAATATAAATAGTTTGTAACCTTTTAATTAACAATTGATGCATAAAAATGGTTGTTAGGCAATGGTTGAACTTAGGTGGATTTATGACAGAATTTGTAATTTTTATCCTAGGACAATTCCCCACCGTTAAAATTAAATGGATATTTGATCATTTTTTTGAAATATTAAAGTGGAAAGAACCACTGAGAATACAAATTCAAACTAATACCAATAGTTTGTAACCTTTAAAATAACTATGGATGCCTTAAAATGGTTGTTAGGGCATGGTTGAAATTGGGTTTACATTATTACTGAACCTGTCAGTTCTATCCCATATTTTAAATTGAAATAGTTCGTAAAGCACTTTTAAGACAATTTTCTAAAGGACAAAACGCATTAGTGAGAATATTAATTCATAGTTATAGCAATATATTTTTAATTCAACCATAAGTAAATAAAAGTGGTATTTTCAACTATTTTGGGCTATTTATTGATTAAAAAAAACACATTTTTTATATCAGTTCTGTCAGTCTTATCCCCTATTTTAAATTGAAATGTGGTGGTATTTTGGGCTATTTATTAAGAGATCTAAATACTTGTGCTCAGCTCTGGATCAGCCATCACTGATGCTGAGGTAGGTTCATATTTTTCATTATTTATTTTAAAACACATTACCCCATAACCTGTTTCTAGTTTTGAAGATAGTTGACCCTTTCAAGCAGATTGAAAGTAAAGAGCAGACATCAACTATCTTTGTATTGCCTGCAAACAGTTTAGATTCAGATCAGATATTTGATCTAGATCTAATGTTTGAAATTGTTATGCATAAGGCATTTAGTAAAAAGTAAAAAAAAAAAGAAGTTTATATCAAAAGCAGACATCAACTACCGGTATCTTTGTATTTCAAACAGTTGAGATTGAAGATCAGATATTTGATGTTTGATCTGGATCTATTGTTTGAAATTGTTATGCATAAGGCATTTAGCATTTTAAGAACGGTTATAAAAGATATGTCATTATAATTAAAAATTGTTTAAATCAAGAGCAGACATCAATTATCTTTGTACTTCCTGTTTAGCTTCAGATCAGATATTTGATGTTTGAATTGGATCTATAGTGTTTGAAATTGTTAAACATAAGGCGTTTAGCAAAACTAGAAACAGGCTATGGGGTTATGGTTAATAGTAAAGAAACGTCATTAACATAATCAACCTTTATCAAGATCAAGCACCCACTGTTTATCATTGACTGATCTTAGTCAAAACTGTTTTGCAAATGCAACTAAAATCCTGATATGATTGGAGTCTACACTGTAAGTTTTATATTGGGCATGGTTAAATTGCAATAAGTGCTTAAATTCATTAATTAAATACATAATTATAATTAATAGTGGGGTATTGTCCTAGTGGGTAATTGTCCTGGTGGGTAATTGTCCTAGTGGGGAATTGTCCGGTGGGTAATTGTCCTAGTGGGGAATTGTCCTGGTGGGGAATTGTCCTACACTCCTTCAAAAGATACTGATGCTTTTGTTTTTGAAATTTGGTGAGGATTGGTTGTGTCTTTCTTGGTGAGTTTAACGCGTGAAAACGACGATTTTTCATGTGTTGTAAAGAATTCTTTAATATGTAGGGTGTGGTAGCGCCCATTTTATAGAACTGAAACCTATTTGTAATATTTACTTCAGAATGGTTTTTTTGTAATAAGAACATGTTGATGCAATTATTTTTTCAATTTTGGTGAGGATTGAATGGATATTTCTTATCTTTTTCATGTTTTGAATGTAGTACTTTTTTTCAATTTTCGAGCATTGCAGACATTTTGAAATCTGTTATGTGTTGTCTCAAATTCATTCAAAATCATCAGATTTTGTATTATTTTCACTGAAAAAGGTTTGCTTGTTATAAAAATATCCTATCCCAAAAAGTCAAAATGGACTTGACTTAATTCAAAACGAGAATTGTCCATTTGAGGGAGGAAAGGCCCTCATACTTATATCTACTGAAGACCAGTTCAAACGTCTAGTTGTATACATCTTCTAAAGGCTAGCAGGCATTTTAATCCCTTTATCTGTCCAATTAGTGGTGACAGGAGATATTGTTTATTGGAAATCTCCTCTAAGGGAAGGGGACATATGGTTTTGGGGGCTAAGGCAGGAAGTCACCCTCCCATGATGTAAGATTATGCAATCAGTCAATCACCATCATAAAACACTGGTCTAAGTGTAATCACTTTAGACTTAGACTCTAACAAGCGACTGAAGACTACAAGCTCAGAAAATGCAAAAGCTTTTCAGTCATTGATACTTTTTAATTGACAGGCCGCTTTATGTCTCACAAGAAATATTTTCTACACCTAGCAGATGGTAGCTTAAAACAGACTGAAAGTAAAGCAGAATATGCCTTAAGGAGCATTCTGCTTTACTTTCAATCTGCTGTAAGGAATAACCAATTTAAAAAAGAAAGAAAAATGTAATGGGTTAAAGGAAACATGCATTCACAAAATGCTGTGGAAACATGTTATCAAAAACTAAAATCTTCATTTCTGCACCAAACCCTTTGGTGTCACTACTCAGATTTGTCTCGAAGAGACGGTTCTAATGAGTAGTAACGCCATAGGATTTTTTGCAGCATTAGCTTAAAAATGTTGGATTAGAATACATTACACCCCCTTATCTGGAATCCTGTGTTGTTAGATGCTTACTCTGAACATTCTGCTTTACTTTTAGCCTGCTTTAGCTTCCATCTGCTAAATTATAGAAACTATTTCATTTTCTAGTGTGATAATTAATTATTCGTACGTGTCAAAACTGAAGAAAAATTATTTCATCAGTTCTTTGTTACGAGAAAACTGTCCATCCTCTTTCTACTGCAATAATCGTGTCCGGTCTGCATTATTTGCTTAGGCTCATATATAACTCGCGACTGCTCTATTTTTAGCTCACCTGAGCCAAAGGCTCAAGGTGAGCTATTGGGATGGCCCTGTGTCCGGCGTCCGTCGTCGTGCGTCGTGCGTATGTGCGTCGTGCGTATGTGCGTCGTCGTTAACAATTGCTTCAAATGACATCTCCTCCTATACCGCTTGACAGAATTCAACCAAACTTAACAGAAATGTTCCATGGGTCAAGCTTTTTCAAACTTGTTCAAAGAATTAAAAACAATGCAGAACTCTGGTTGCCATGGCAACCAAAGTGAAAAAATAAGGAAATCTTAAAAAATCTTCTTGTCAAAAACTGGAAGGGCCAGAGCTTACATATTTGGCACATAGCATCATCTACAGGTCCTCTATCAAGTTTGTTCAAATTATGCCCCTGGGGTCAAAATTGGCCCCGCCCCGGGGGTCACAGATTTACATAGAGTTATATAGTGAAATTTTCAAACGTCTTCTTCTCTGAAACTAATGTGGCCAGAGCATTGATATTTGGCATGGTGACACTTCCAGATGTCCTATACGAAAATTGTTCAAATGGTTCTGGTCGGTTGCATAACTAGGTCACAGGAGCTAAAAATAGATTTTTTTCATTGAAAACTTAAAAAATCTTCTTGTCTGAAACTACAAGGGCCAGAGCTTAGATATTTGGCACATACCATCGCCTACAGGTCCTCTATCTAGTTTGTTCAAATTATGCCCCTGGGGTCGAAATTGGCCCCGCCCCGGGGGTCACAGATTTACATAGAGTTATATAGTGAAATTTTCAAACGTCTTCTTCTCTGAAACTAATATGGCCAGAGCTTTGATATTTGGTATGGTGACACTTCTAGATGTCCTATACCAAAATTGTTTAAATGGTTCTGGTTGGTTGCATAACTAGGTCACAGGAGCTAAAAATAGATTTTTTTTCAATGAAAACTTAAAAAATCTTCTTTTCTGAAACTACAAGGGCCAGAGCTTAGATATTTGGCACATACCATCGCCTACAGGTCCTCTATCAAGTTTGTTCAAATTATGCACCTGGGGTCAAAATTGGCCCGGCCCCTGGGGTCACAGTTTTACATAGAGTTATATAGAGAAAATTTCAAACATCTTAATATGGCCAGAGCTTTTATATTCGGTATGGTGACACTTTTAAATATACTTTACATCATTTGTTCAAATTGTTCTGGTCTGTTGCATAACTAGGTCAGTCCTGGACCTAAATTATTATCGCCATTTTTTCAGCTATTTTCTCAGGTGAGTGAAATATGCCCCATGGGGCTCTTGTTTAATAATATGAATTCATGGTGTTTATACAGTTTAAAGATACAGATTTCTGCTTTTTTTTAAGACATTGACTGTAAAAATCGGACGAAAAATGATTTGTCTATAGGCTTTTTTATAACGGTAGGTAACCCTTTCTTGTGCGAGAATCTGCAGTCAAATGCGTGCTGGTTCATTAGGTTTATACTCTTTAACAATTACTGGCTCAATATAGAACGTTATTATTTTCACAAATAAAAGCTGAATATCTTAGCTCTCATATGAGCCCTATATTTTTGAAATCGGAGGAAAATTAAAGTTTTAACGGACTTTTAATTAACAATAGGTAGCCGTCCCAGGCGAACGCGCGCGCTTTAGACGTGTTTATCGATCGATTAACTGCGAGTCGGCGGACAGGTATCGATCGGCGAATGAACGACACCATTATTGGGGAAATGCATGGGTTTATAGGTGGTTTCAGATCCGGTGCTTATTAATTCGTGGTAGTTTTGGACAGCCCGGTTACTGGGTAGTTTTGGAGTTCGGACGCTATACAAATTAAACATACATGGAACACATGCAACCGCTTAAGCTTGCCAGAATTCTGTGTAAACTTTTCAAAGATACTCATTTCACTTTTTAAAGAAGAAACAAACCAGGATTGCTGACTGTTTTAAAGACATTTAATGTAGCATTATGCCAAATGCCGAAAGGGGGCGTGGTCCTTGGGGATCTCATTAATATGCATGACTCAATGGCTTCCAAACCAACAATACGTGTAAAATAATTTCGCGCTTAAACACCCTTTATTTACAGCGAGATTGGGATCAAACCAAAAGAAATAGCATTCCCAATGATTGAAATAACTGGAACCACGAGGCCACTTTGAGTTTTCAATACTGAAAAACTGATGGGATAAAAGTCAAATTTGACATTTATATATAATACAGAGTAAAGAAAAAAGCGAGTTCTGAGGCACAAATTGTGTCATTTTATGTTTTCCTTTTATGTTAAAATGTTGTACTTTAACATCATTGTTTGTTTCTTTTATACATGTTTAGGTCAAGAACTTGCCCATTGACCACACAATATATTATCCCAGAAATTGTGGTATTTTTAAAATCCTATGTCATTGCTTTTTAATGATTGACCTTGAATCACCATAATTATTGCAATTTCATGAACATGTCGCAACACAAAATTGAAAGACAGTGCCATCACTTATTTCCACTATTAATTTTTTCTCTGTAAAATAACTAACCTCTCAGTGACCGACTGCAGTTGTGAACTTTTCCCCTAAGACTCTCTATATATATGATCTCATTAATCACTTGGCATCCGAAACTACCTGATGTGTTTCAGTGATACAGATTGATCAATGGGCATGTTTGTTTAGGGTATGTGTGCATTTTTAAAATGCACTTGTAAGGTTGTTAGTGTTGACTATTTTAAAGACGTTTTGTTATATATTCAGTTTTGAAACAAAACCTGTTCCACTCGTGCTAGATGCAAGTGCATGTGCACTGATAAACAGTTTAGATGTCCGTAATAACCCTACTCCAGACTAAGTATATCTAAGGCGGCAGCATGATTTAGCCAAAATTTTGTGTCACCTGCTGTAGGCAGAGGTGACACTTAGGGATAACTTTTCCAGGTGTCTGTCCGTCCGTCCGCCCGCCTGTCTGTTCCTCACTCTTTTTGTGTCACGCCTCATAACTCATGTTCTACTGAAGCCTTTAGGATGAAACTTCATTTATGGAAAGAGCTTGACAAGTGGAAGTGTATTGTTAAAGGGTCATAACTCTTGTATCAATATTGTGAGAGTTATTGCCCTTTTCAACATTTTCTTTTCATGCAGATTTCTTCTGTTTTACTGAAGATTTTGAAATGAAATGAAATTTATTTTATGGAAAGAGAATGTTATACTGATGCTTGCTGGTAGGTGTTCTGAGGGGTTTACGGACATTTCGCTACACGGCGTTTCGCTACCCTGGACGTTTCGTTACAGTCGTTTCGCCACCTACCGGTAAGTCGTTTCGCTACCCAATTTTTCTAATGACCTTAACCGATATTTTTTGGGTTAAATATGATATGGCGATATATTATTAGGCTAAAATGTATATTACATACTTATTTTTGAATGAATAATTGAAAAAATGATCGATTTATTGACAAACATCGTGTAAGTTACTAAAACTAGGCGCTGCTATATTTCTATGTACATGTATAAATATAATATTTTAGCGTAATTGCTACTTATAAATATAAATATATTGGATCCAGACGAGACGCCATGTTATGCGGCCACTCGTGGGGATCTTAAATGGCTATTAGAAATTAATTATAGTTATTAGTAAAAAAAAAAAAAAATTTTTACGGCGAACTATGTGAACAGTTGTTACGCTGCCGCATACAACTTATGCCAGTTGACCATTAGAATGCAGGGTTTAGAGCATGAAATGAACGTGGTGTGAATGATAGAATAAGTAGCAAACCGATTGGATCCATGTTAGACGCCGAGTTATGGATCTAATCTGTCTGCATAAGCCAAACAGTCTTGAAGTAAGTCTGCATTAATTCTAGTAAAAAGAGGTTTACATATGAATCAAGCAAGCATGATTTAAATATGAGAATGACTTTTTAATTTGATAATTATACATGTGTTAACACATTAACCCTAGTGTCTACTAAAATGGACAAAGTCTGCATGGTGTGATCACTCTCCAGAACGATTCTAATGAGTAATGACACCACAGTATCCGGCGCATACACATGGTGTCTGCTTTAGAGAACAGTTTAGAAGATATGGCTATTGCGTGTATATATAGCGATATGAATGTCCAACATCCAAACAGTTAGGATCCTGATCAGACGCCGATTTTCCCGGCGTCCGTGTATTATCCAGGCTGTCTGTAACTTTTATTTCTTTCGGGGTACCTAACGCAGTGAAGGGTTTAAATATTATATACGTGCTAAAACATTTATACAGTGAAGTTACATGGGATACTATATATAACATATTATATTTGAGATAATATATATCTTTTCCACGCCCATAACGTATAAAAACGTTTTGACGTGTTGGGAGACTTTTCTAAAGCCGTACCGCCGATCACACTTTACTTTAAAGACAATGTATATATATATATCTGCTTTATGCAAGACAAAAGTAATGCTAAAACTCTACGTTACATGTGCCAAGCATGAAGCAATACATATTAAATCAGCACATGCCTGTATATGACACAGCAGGAGAGTTTGATCAGGATGCATAAAGGAGTGTCAAACAGTTTGAAACCTGATCAGATGCTGAGTTACCCAATGATGACACATTTAAAAATTGAAGTGGGTTAATTTATTCCTTAAAGTAAATTTCATTCTAAAGTTAGGAAATCATTAGGAATGCAATCAATTCGATTGCTGGTGCTGTTTTAATCGATCGTTGACTCGGCACGTGCCGGTGTAATGAAATAAAGTGACCCCCATAATAGAGTGACCCCCCTGTCGAAATATTTTGACCGGGGGTCACTCTATTACGGGGGGTCACTTTATTTCATTACACCGGTATACAGTAAAACCTTTGTTCGACGTCACTCAATGATAATGTTCAGTGATCTTCAAAGACACTGTATATCTGCTTAATGCAGGTCAAAAGTATTGCAAACATTCTCCTATGAGTTTTCTACCTTACATTTGTCATGCGTTAAGCAGTACCTTTCTATACGCATGTCAATTTATTATGCGAGTGCTATAAATAGTCGTTTATAATATTATAACACAGATTTTATTGTTTCGGCACGTGCGGGTTAATTTACTCTTTAAAGTAAAATTTCATGTGAAAAAAATTATAATCATTCATTTTCGTCGCGCATGCATTAAATAAAAACATATACAATTTTAACTCTGAAATTTAACTCTTTTTCTCCTTTTATTTAAGTATATTTTGGTAAATTATCATCAAATTATATTAATCTTTCTTTATTTATGATTTAAATTGATTCTCTGAGTTTTAATTACTACAGATTCATTAATTTTCCTGCGCGTGTGTTAAATAAACATACACAATATTAACTCTGAAATTTAACTCTTTTTTCTCATTTTATTCAAGTTTATTTTGATAAATTATCATCAAATTATATTATTTTTTCTTTATTAATGGATTAAATTGATTCTCCGAGTTTTTATTACTACAGATTAATTAATTTTCCCCTATTTTAAACATTGGGTAGGGAAACGTACAGGTAGCGAACTGTCCGGGGTAGCGAAAGGACTTCAGGTTGGGTAGCGAAACGACTGTAGCGAAACGTCCAGGGTAGCGAAACGTCTGGTAACCTTCTGAGGAACCCATCTATTTTTATATTAATGTATTCCTAAGTGTCATGTGTACCAATCAAATTGTAATCCAGGTGGTTACCCATCCTGGCCATGCAGAGCGTTGCTTAACTTCATTAACCATACAAACGCTCAACAATTTGACTATAAAAGCTAGCAGACTTCCACTGTGCAGTGTTGTTACTAAGAAGGTTTTCTGTACACTGTGTGGAAGTGTTTATGTAGGCCTGAATTTCTCCCACATTTCTCCCCATTTTCTCTTGACTTTCCCTCAAAGTCTCATCTTCTCACATGGCAGTCCTCACTCAGAGGGCAGAGACAATGCAACCTGGATCATGTCATCCCAAGTCCCACCACTTCCCCCAAATTTTGTAATTTGCACTGGCTGAAAGTAATCTCTAGGCCAGCACTGAGTAGAACATTGCTTCACTTCAATAACCATATAAACAAAACAGATACTCAATAATTTGACTACAAAAGCCTGCTTCCACAGTCATACTGTAAAACTGTTAACCCTTTGAACCTTAGTCCCGCATATAGGCGTCCTTTTCAAACAGTGTACATGTGAATAGTTCCCTTGTCCTATGCAAACAGGGAAGACCCAGATCAGAGGGCTCCGAGAGGAGCCCTCTGATCAGGGTCTTCACTGTTTGTCATAATGCCAAACATTGACAAAAACAATCCTTAAAAGTCAGAAATGAACTAGACTAAAATGGAAACTGGAATTGTCCATTTAAAGTTTCAGGGAGGAAAGAGTTAATATAATATACTCCTTTTCCCTCACATAAGTAAGACATCTGATGATGAATAATCAAGTGTTGTACTGGGGTATGTGACAGCAATTTCCCTTCCTTTAACCAATTACGCCGTAAATACCCTGTACTTCTCTTCTGTGCACACCTTTATTTTATTCCTTCACTGAAGAAAATGGATCCACTTTGTAGTCATGAATGTGCAGCATAAAAGGTATTTTCTATATCCTATCAGATGGTTTCAAGCTGAAAATAATGCAAAATGTGTACATTCTGCTTTATTTTAAGCCTTCTTTATGTGGTCATCTGTCTTCAAAATTAGAAATAGACTATGGGGTATAAGAGGAAGCAGAAAAACTTTTTTTCTTCATTTTTTGGGTTTTGGGTGCCCTTTCATTTGTAAGGAATGACAACATATCCTTTTTGTCGTCATCATACATAGCCATTGTTTGGCAGTTTTGTAACTATGTCCAATTTGCAATTTGGACTAAGACTAGTTATAAATGGACTTAGTACTGAATGCAGAATTTTGCAGCTAATATTTGACCCCCATCCAAAAATGTCACATAGGCCTACTTTTTCTCACAGATCTCGGCCTCTATTTGGGTTAGTTTTGTTTCAGCCATGAATGAAGAGTCACTCAAGCTGTGTGAGAAGTTGGTGCCAACCACATATGTGCAACAAGGAGTCCAAGCTAAGAAAATCCACGAGCAGAAAATACGCATCTTGATACAACATGTAGGTTAACATATACAGTAAAACCTATCTATTACAACCACTAAAATAAAGGCTAATTGATTGTATAAAAGACAGGTGATAGCTTAACTCATAATCCCCTGAAACTTTATTGAACAATTCCAATTTCAAAATAAGTCTAGTCCATTTTTTACTATTTAGGGTTGATTTTAACAATATATTTCAAAATTAAAAAAACCCCAGTGTTGACCCTGATCAGATGACTAATTAAGGAGCCCTCTGATCAGGGTCTACACTGTTTGCATATAACAAGTGTAATCTTCACTGGTACACTGTTTGTAAATGACTTATCACTAGGGTTGAATGTGTTAAAGCACAGTGACAGTAAAACAGAAAGCTCCTAAAGGAGCTTCCTGTTTTACTGTCATCGTGCTTTAAGCAATCACACGTCGTATACACCTAATAGTTAATACAATTTTGTGGTCGTAATAGAGAGGTTTTACTGTATAAATGATGTTTGTATTGATTACATTTAACCTTTTTACTCATAATAAGGCAGTTTTCTCAGCTATACATATTTCTTATAAAAAAATTGTCCTGTTGGATAAGCCATAGGAAACTTTTCCTACACCCTGATAGGCAGCTGGTAGGGAACTGTTTGCTTTATTATTTACATTATGCTTTAATAAGTCACATATCTTAATATCTGTGCGTCTTTTCAGTAGTCATAAAAACAACAACTTTCCGTACAGTCAAACTTCCAAAGAAGATAAATCTGTAGCCCATTACACAGGTTGCAGGTAAATGCAGGCTACAATTAAAACAGAAATCTCCAACAGTTTTGTAATAACAGTGGAGAATATGTTATTCTTTCCCGTTTAAACGCAAAGGAAACACAAACACAAAACACTAAAATATAGAAAAGGACAACTTTTTGACAATTCTGACTTTTCATTTTTAGCTCGCACTGTACGAAGTACATGACGAGCTATTGCAATACCCCCGGTGTAGTCGTCGTGAACAGCGTAAACAATTTTAAGAAAATAACTATAACTTCTATGTCCCTTGAGGAATTGCTTTCATAGTTGGTATGTGTGTGTATATGGGCAAGACCTTTCCATGCACAGAAAAATTTGGACCCCTGTGACCTTGACCTTGAACTTAGGGCCCGCGTTTAGGTTTCGAAATCTGTGTTTAGGTTTCGAAAAATGCCTATAACTTCTATGTCCCTTGAGGTATTGCTTTCATAGTTGGTATGTGTGTGTATATGGACATGACCTTTCCATGAACAGAAAAATTTGGACCCCTGTGACCTTGACCTTGAACTTAAGGCCCGCGTTTAGGTTTCGAAATCTGTGTTTAGGTTTCGAAAAATGCCTATAACTTCTATGTCCCTTGAGGTATTGCTTTCATAGTTGGTATGTGTGTGTATATGGACATGACCTTTCTATGCACAGAAAAATTTGGACCCCTGTGACCTTGACCTTGAACTTGGGGCCCGCGTTTAGGTTTCGAAATCTGTGTTTAGGTTTCGAAAAATGCCTATAACTTCTATGTCCCTTGAGGTATTGCTTTCATAGTTGGTATGTGTGTGTATATGGACATGACCTTTCCATGCGCAGAAAAATTTGGACCCCTGTGACCTTGACCTTGAACTTGGAGCCCGCGTTTAGGTTTCGAAATCTGTGTTTAGGTTTCGAAAAATGCCTATAACTTCTATGTCCCTTGAGGTATTGCTTTCATAGTTGGTATGTGTGTGTATATGGACAAGACCTTTCCATGCACAGAAAAATTTGGACCCCTGTGACCTTGACCTTACCTTAAGGCCCGCGTTTAGGTTTCGAAATCTGTGTTTAGGTTTCGAAAAATGCCTATAACTTCCATGTCCCTTGAGGTATTGCTTTCATAGTTGGTATGTGTGTGTATATGGACATGACCAATCCTTGCTCAGAAAAATTTGGACCCCTGTGACCTTGACCTTGAACTTAAGGCCCGTGTTTAGGTTTCAAAATCTGTGTTTAGCTTTTGAAAAATGCCTATAACTTCTATGTCCCTTGAGGTATTGCTTTCATAGGTTGTATGTGTGTGTATATGTACAAGACCTTTCCATGCACTGAAAAATTTGGACCCCTGTGACCTTGACCTTGAACTTAGATCCAGGGTTAAGGTTTCGAAATCTGTGTTTTGGTTTCAAAAAATGCTTATATTTCCTATGTCCCCTGAGGTGTAACTTCATACATGTATTTGATTTTCATGTTTATATGGACAAGACCTTTCCATGCAGGCAAAAAGGTTGAACTCGGTGACCTTGAGTGTGCTTTTAAGTTTCTAAATGTGCCGATGGCGAGCTTTGTTGTCTCTGACAACTCTTGTTATCTGAGTGGCAAACAGTTTGGAGCCGAATCAGACGCCGGGTTACCCGGCGTCTGATCAGGCTCCAAACTGATTGCATCGGAAATAATAGTTTTAGCGTGAGCGCGTTTATTGGGAAAGAATAACGTTTTCTCCACTGTATCAGTCTTTACAGCATTTCTTTCTTCTTCCTCAAAATTTTTATGAGTGTTTTAAAAGCTATTCTTTCTTTGTTTCTGATTTAGAGAAAGCTGCCAGAGGAGGGATGGGATGATCAGACAATAGAGCTACTTCTACAAGAGCTGTCGACCATGGACAGTAACAACTTCCCAGGCAATTGTGGTGTAGGAGAGAGAGAAGCTCGACTCTCCTCCAACCTGGTAGCAAGGCGTCATTACAGGCTCGGTCACGGTATAGGAAGGTCGGGTGATATAACAGCTATACAGCCCAAGGCTGCAGGTTCAAGTCTCCTCATGAAGATTACAAATGCTCTGGCTTTAGATGCCATTAAAGTAGCAGGTTTGTATTGAACAAGTCTATGTTTACACATTATCCCATAGCCTGTTTCTAACTTTGAAGATAGGTGATCCCTTAACCCATTACCCCATAGCCTGTTTCTAGTATTGGTATAGGTGACCACTAAAAGCAGGTTGAAAGTAAAGCAGAATGCACATTCTGTTTACTTTGAGCCTGCTTTAAGCTAACTGCTGCTAGAATATAGAAAATATTTCTTTTGATACATGTTTATGACTGTATAAATTGGAACTATTTTCTTCAGTGGAGGGATAAATTTGATGAGCTAAAAGGCGCTTCTATGAGGGCAAGGGTTAAAGCAGGTTGAAAGTAAAGCAGAATGTGCCTTAAGGCTTATTCTGTTTTACTTTCAGCCTGATTTAAGCTACCATCTACTAGAACATAGAAAATATTTCTTATACTACATATTCATGACTGTATAAAGTGGAACTATATTCTTCAGTGGAGGAATGAATATAAAGCGTGAAAAGGCGTATTTATGGGTTAATGTGTTCAGCTCTGCTAGATAAAAATAATAACAGGGCTTCAGATAAAAGTGAGTAAATAGATCAGCTTAAACAGTTTTCCATGTCTCCACCAAACCTCATGTTATCTTTATGCAAGCCTCACAGTCAGTGCTTTCTCCCCTTTCAGAATTCAACAGCCCTATTTCATGCAATGGCATATTAATGTTTATAACATAACTTGCGGTCTGGGAGTGGCATAAAGTCATTATGTAAATATAATAATCCACTAGTGGAATATTGCTTTTTTTGGCTCTGGCTCAACCTGCTCGTCCACAAGTGCTGCATGTAGCGGGGCGCCAAATGACGTCATTTGCGACGATGTTAATGTAAACAATGTAAAGTTTTGGCGGAAAATCTATATAGTGGAGGGTCTACAAACTACGGCTTCAATCAATTTAATAGGTGCTTAACCTTGTTATGTGATAAATAGAATCTCATATTCGTGCTCATTATTTATAATTTTTAATAAACTCGTTGACTAAAATGAATATGACGCTTGCCAAGGATCGCGTCATATTATTCTAGTCAACTCGTTTATTAAAAGTGATCATTAATGACCACTCATACAAGATCCTCTATCTATTCTGTGTTCTTAAAAGTGTATAAATAGAAACATTAACTAACCTGCATTGCAAGAGGCAAGTTTGCATCATCTGAAATTACAGTATGTGTATCATGTAACTGTTTGGTCAGTATTGAATTTAGAAGTAATTCAAGCTAAACCTTCAGGGCTCCACTGATAAGGGGGGTATTTCAAGAACTAAAATCTTTATTTCTTTATTTAAACCCTATGGTGTCACTACTCATTAGAATCGTCTCTCCGAGACGATTCTAAAGAGTAGTTAGACGACAGAATTTGATGGTGAAATGAGTGAGAAAGTGTTGGATTTGTTCAATTTACCTGCTCTTATCTGGAGCCCTGAACCTTACTGTGAATGACAATCACTTTGCTCCTCAGCTCTGTGGGTTTGAATCCCAGTCTGGGAATTTCCGATTTTTCATGTGGTGAAGCCTTCCAGCTGGCTTGCGGAAGTTCAGTGGTTCTGCCCACTTGGCGATTTATGCCTGAAACAGTGTATAAAGCGCATCTGGGGTCTTCCTCCCCCTGTAATTAGTAGTTGGATGTCCAAGTATGACTGAAATATTGTTAACCTATAACCGCTTAGCCTTTTTCTAGTAATAAAGATAGGAGACCACTTGGCCTTAAGGCACATTCTGCTCAACTTTCAGCCTGCTTTAAGCTACCATCTATTAAGATATAGAAAACAGTAGTTATAATGCATATTCATGTCTTCAATGGATAAATCAAATAAAGGTGTCAAAAGGCATATTTATTGGGTAATGGGTAAAAGCGACACATAATCATAACAAATCAAGGTACATTGTAAATCTTAACTCTTACAGTGGAGAATCTGTTATTCTTTCCCGTTTAAACGCAAACGTACGCAAAGCACTAAAACGTAGAAAAGAACAACTTTTGGACAATTCTGATATTTCATGTTTATCTAGGTGGCAAACAGTTTGGAGCCTGATCAGACGCCGGGTTACCCGGCGTCTGATCTGGCTCCAAACTGTTTGCACTGCAAATAATAGTTTTAGCGTAAACGCGTTTATTGGGAAAGAATAACACATTCTCCACTGTATCATGCTAGAGGCAGATTAGTTGCAATACTGTAACTGTATTGTGGATACTTTCAGCCTGCTTTAAGCCACCACCTGCTAGAATAAAGAAAATATTTTTTATGATACATATTCATGACTGTATAAATTGGAACCATTTTCTTCAGCAGAGGAATAAATTGAATGCGCTAAAAGGCGCTTCTATTGGGGAAAGGGTTAACTCTTACCATGCTAGAGGCAGATTAGTTGCAATACCGTAACTGTATTGTGGATACAGTGGTCTAGAGGTACAGTACTGCAGCCAGAGGCAGATATGACTGCAACAGTGATTACCTAAAAGCAAACAGTTTGGATCCAGATGAGACGCTCTGTAACATGGCATTTCATCAGGATCCAAACTGTTTGACACTCAGACCCTGTTTTGAAAGTAAATTCAGAAAATTCAATTTTAGGAAAAGTAGCAGACGACAATTGTTGCAGACGTAAAAAAAATACCCAGCATGCAAAGTGTAAACTTGTGTCAAATATTGTTGCTAGACATGAAACTACCATTACTTAAAGCTTTTGTTTAGCATTTTCTAATGAAATTTGCACAGGGACAATGTCGGTGTCAAGCTGTTTTGTTGTTCCCATGGCAACTGGCATGAGCCTGGTTTTATGTATGCTGACCCTTAGGCTACAGAGACCCAAAGCAAAGTATGTGATATGGCCAAGAATTGACCAGAAGTCATGCATCAAGTCAATGATAACAGCAGGTTAGTTAGAACTGTCAGTATGTTGACGTTTTCTTTAAACTTTTCTTGATGTCTTTATCAAATCCTGCATATACATGTATGCAGAGATAGACATACTCAATCATACATTTTAAAGGGACTCGCAACCGGATGGTGTACTAGTCAAAATAAAATAAAATACTCAAATAAAAGCAAATTTGTGGCATTATTTGGCTTCTGACATTAAAAAAATATGATCAGTCCAAAAAAAGTCTCAAGAATCGTCACCGAATCTTAGATTTTTAGATATTTTCCATCGCTTTTCTATATCGACTAGTAGACGGTATAGTTGTTGTTGTTGCTTCTCTACACGGGCTCAGACATAAACACGAGCCGAATTACGAAGTTGTATGCACTTTCGATCGCTACACATTGAAATACGTTAAATCGATCCGAGATAAACGGATAGTTCCGTGGTCCATTGGTCTAAGCGGTTTCCCCTATTTTGCCTTCTGTCCGCCAATGCCGGGCCCCGGGTTCGAATCCCACCAGAGACCAATATTTTTTTTTATTGAAATACATTTTTTTTAAACAGAATTTCTTATCCTAAACTAATTCTTTACCATTTATATAAGCGTTTGACACATATTTACAAATTACTATTTTTAATGCACCATCTGGTTGCGAGTCGCTTTAACAACAGGTGTCTACTTTACCCATTACTCCATTGCCTGTTTCAAGTTTGAAGATGTGTCTGCACTTACAGCAGGTTGAAAGTAAAGCAGAATAAGCCTTAAGGCACATTCTGCTTTACTTTCAGCCTGCTTTAAGTTTCAATTTGCTAAGGTATAAAATATATTTCTTTGATATATATTCATAACTGTATAAATTGCAACTATTTTCTTCAGTGAAGGAATATATTGGTTATGTAAAAAGGCATACCTATGGAGTAACGGGCTGTGGGGGGTCAATCGATCATGTCCGTCAATCGTCAAACTTTAATTTCTTGACACAAAGCGGTGCAGGGCCTATAGTACCATCCTTGCCCATTGGTTAGTCCATTTCGGTTAAATGTTTGGCTTTAGGTCAGTTATGGACACACAACCTAACATTCTCAATGAGTACAGCATACATTACAGTTTTGTCACCTTGACATTTGACCTTATAATTTCTATGACCTTGGTCAAGTGTTTTGTTTAAAGTTATTTATTTCAATGGACTCCTGCTTGCTTAAGATGAACTGGAATCACTGGATATAATGAAAAACTGGATAAGACAACATGCTTTTTAGGTCCCTACCTGTAAAATGGTTCTGTTAATACAACATGGCGGTGATTATCACAGTTTGACAAGTGGCTTACAAAGGTGACAGTACTTAATTGCTTAGCTGCTCATCACCTCTGATAACAAAACATTACCCAACAAACATGTTTTGTATGGTAAGCGGACACGAGCCTCCCGGCCAATTTTGCACGGGCGGACACGAGACCCCGCCTGTTTTGCGCGTGCGGACATGAGCCACCAGACCCACCGTATGATAAGAAACATGTTTTATTGTTGAAAAATTAGTTTTAAAACTCGTTTTTAAGTGTTTTTTTTGGTCATAATTGCACTTTATATATTGTGCTTTTAACCCCAAATGTATAAGAACTTTGATATGTTTGAGAATTATGAGACACAAACAACACCTTTAGCTTACGATTAGAAGGACAATAGATTCAATCTATCTATCAAACTTACACGTTTCACTGGCGGTGTTTCTTCAGTAAAAAGAGTCAATTAAACAGTTAATTCCATGTATCATCAAAGTGTTACCGACAGTTTGATGCGCTAATAGGCAACGATTATCTTTTGTCACTATTGTGAAATCAAGTTGACAATATAAATTATTAGATCTATCATCATTATATTTTCCCTAAGATGTATCATGATTAAAATGAAACAATGTCTGTCAATCGTTTTGTATATATGCTATTGATAAGATATTCAAACAACTGGAACTAATTAGTTTACTGGGCTCCGTATTTGTTTGGATCCAGATCAGATGCTTGGTGTCTGATCGGACTTCTTACTGTTTGATACCCATATTCTGCAAAAAAGATAACAGCCACTGATGCTATATCAACATAGTAGATCTATATTAAAAAAAACTTTTATGTTAATAAAGTTTACCGGTACTTATTAAATATTCATAATAGGTTGAGTTTTCGATTTATACAAAAAAGGTAACAGGTTAAATTTTCAAGAAGAAAAATGGCATTTCTTATGTCATAGCTAATCTAATATTGTTATCATTCATGATTATTCTCTTTGATTTTATGGCTGAATGCATGTAACAAAAATGTGACGTGTGTTTTGACGTGATTTTCTTTGAAAAAGGCCCTTAGAGGTCGAAATATTAGAAAAGAGCAGTATATATATTAACATTATATTTGGTAAAATTAAAAAAAATAATTTCAGATTTAATTTCTATGCCTTTCTATCTTTCTTTCCTTCTAATCAATTTTGTATTAAATGTATGATAAGTAAAAATTCCTTTATATGCAAACTATTCACAAAGAAATTTCATTGTTTGGATAACACAAAATAATTTGTAATAACAATGATAAACAATCAACAGATGCATTTCTAGTTCTAGAGTGATAATAATTTAACCCATTACCCCATAGCCTATTTCTCATATTGAAGATAGTGGACCACTAAAAGCATGTTGAAAGTAAAGCAGAATGTGCCTTAAGGCGCATTCTGCTTTACTTTCAGCCTGCTTTAAGCTACCATCTACTAGAAAATAGAAACCATTTCTAATGATAAACATTCATAATTGTATAAATTGGAAATATTTTCTTAAGTGCAAGAATAAATAAGGGGCGTAAAAAGGCGTATTTATGGGGTAATGGGTTAAGGTTTCAGCTATAAAGGTATACATTCAGGTTTTGAACCAGTGGTTATAGAGAACAGATTGGAGGGAGATGAACTGAGAACTGATGTAGAAGCTGTAGAAGCCAAGATACAGGAGCTAGGAGCAGAGACTGTCCTGTGTGTCATGACTACTACCAACTGCTTTGCCCCACGGGTTCCAGACAGGTAAGGAACATTGTCGAAAGGGCCTTGGGTCCAAGGTTATAAAGCTTTTCAGTTGAGTCTAAAGTCGTTCTCAAGCATTTGATTGGTCAGATTTGAGCTTAGACTCAGCTCAAACGCTTGGACCTTATTCTTCATATCGCTAGGAAAAAGTCTTTGATCAGAACTCCAGATAAGGAATGTCCCTTGAGGTACATCTTTCATAGTTGGTATGCATGTGTATATGGACTAGACTTTTCTATGTGCGCTAAAAGTTTAACCCCAGTGTCCTTGAGTTTGAACTTAAGGCCAGCAGCGAGCTTATTTCCACATATTGGTCATATACATATCTACCATAATTGCACCATAAGAAACATTTTCATTATCCTAGAAGATGGTATCTTTTTTCAGGGCTGAAAGTAAAGCAGAATGCTCCCGAGACACGTTTTGCTTTACAGTCAACCTGATTTAAGTGTCTTCAAAACTAGAAAAAGGCTATGGGATCATGGATTAATATAGTCAAGGAGATCAAAACTCTATATTTGAAGTTTTATGGTCAACTCTTTGAACCCTGGTCACGCATAAAAGCGTCCTTTGCAAACAGTGTGCCTGTGAGGAGTACACTTGTCCTATGCAAACAGTGTAGATTCAGATCAGAGGGCTCCATAAATTGGCAACTAGAATTGTCCATTTGACAATTCAGGGAGGAAAGGGTTAAGTGATTCTGACTACCATTTCTACAACATGTTCTGCATTATCTTCTATGTCAGGTTAGAAGAGATAGGAAGGGTAGATAAGTGATTCTGACTACCATTTCTACAGCATGTTTTACATTATCTTCTATGTCAGGTTAGAAGAGATAGGAAGGGTAGTTAAGTGATTCTGACTACCATTTCTACAGCATGTTTTACATTATCTTCTGTGTCAGGTTAGAAGAGATAGGAAGGGTAGTTAAGTGATTCTGACTACCATTTCTACAGCATGTTTTACATTATCTTCTATGTCAGGTTAGAAGAGCTAGGAAGGGTAGTTAAGTGATTCTGACTACCATTTCTACAGCATGTTCTGCATTATCTTCTATGTCAGGTTAGAAGAGATAGGAAGTATTTGTAAGCGCTATGATGTGCCACACCTGGTCAACAACGCCTATGGCTTACAGTCATCTAAATGTACCCACCTAATCCAGCAGGTAAATGTGTAGTACAGTCGAACTTCAATATCTCGAACTCACTTAACTCAAACTACTCGAACTTACAGTCATCTAAATGTACCCACCTAATCCAGCAAGTAAATGTGTAGTACAGTCGAACTTCGATATCTTGAACTCGCTTAACTCGAACTATCCGATAGCTCCACACGTGGACTGCAATTTTTCATGTTCATTTATGTCGATCATACCCATATTTCAAAGTTAAAACGTGGCTAAGCCACGTTTTAAGTTTGAAATACAGGTATGTTCGATTAAACGAGTTGGAGATATCAAAGTTTGACTGTATCTTGATTCACCCAAGTTTACATGTCCATTACTAACTGTGTACCTGTGAAAAGTATACTTGTCCAATGCAAACAGTGTAGACCTTGATCAGAGGGTTCCTACAGGAGCCCTCTGATCAGGATCTGCACTGTTTGTAATTTTTATATTGCAGAAAACAACCCTAAATAGCCAAAAATGGACTTAATTGAAAACTGTAGTTGTTGATTGAAAGTTTCAGGGATGAATGAGTTAAATAGATGACCATACCAAAATTGTAGTTTCTCATATCCTGTATTAGTAGTGTATATAGTACTGTATTCCCCAAAGAATAAGCTTTTAATTTATTCTTTCACTAGAGAAAATGGTTCCACATGAATATGTATCATAAGAAATATTTTCTGTATTCTACTAGCAGATGGTAGCTTAAAGCAGGCTGAAATAAAAAGCAGAATGTGCCTTAAGGCACTTTCTGCTTCACTTTCAACCTGCTTTAAGGAGTCACCTGTCTTCAAAACAAGAAACAGGCTATAGGGTAAAGGGTTAAATATTCACCTGTGGCTGTCACGATTCATATGTACATGTACCTTCATCACGGCTGAATAGAAGTATGAAAATGACATTTCTATTTGGTTAAGTATGAAAATGTATTACTTCAATGCAGGGTTCCAATAAGGGAGAGTAATCTGAACAAATCCAACATTTTCTCACTCATACTGCACCAAATCCTATAGTGTTACTACTCATTAGAATCGTCTCTTCGAGATGATTCTAATGAGTAGTGACACCATAGGGTTTAATGCAGAAATAAAGACTTTAGTTTTTGAAATACTCCCCTTATCTGGATCCCTGCAAAATGGAAAATGTTGAATGCTAAAACCAATCTTCTATGATGTTGTCATAGTACGGAAAAAAGGCTTGTCTTTTTTCCGTTCTTAAGTAATGCATGATAAAATCAAAGGTATTCCGATTTTATTCAATCACTGACAGACTTTGAAAAGTGTTTGATTTGCGCGTGAATTATTTCCTCAAAACTAGGCAACTACAAAACATGGGGGCTGACATCTTGGATGATGATGTCACGGCTTTTACGAAGAGTTGTGCGTGACGTTTCGGAATTCCCGATTTCAGTGCTATTTTTAAACCATTTGAAGCATGAATAACCCCCGACACTCACTCGAAATGATTTTCTCCAAAGGACAAAGCTTCAAACAGTTCAATTCATACCCTTAAACGCTTAAATGAATGTTATTTACAAAAATCTACTTCTCAATCGAACCAATAAAAACAACGGATTACCAATACACCATCAATATAAACAATGACGTCATTATTGGTGGTCATATGACTTCCAAAAATAGTTTCAGATTGCATTATAGGTGTACGGAGGAGTTTTAACTTTTAACATTGTATACACGGGTGCTTATAGATCTATTTGATTATTTGGTTTAACAACATATAGATCTTGTCCCAAACAATTTAGGTATAAAATAAAAGTTCGAGTCGGTTGTGTAATCCAGATCTCAGTCACGAGAGGCGTAGCCTCAAGTGTGATCTGGAATACAAAACGAACTGATACACACTGGTGATAGATCTATTCCGTTTTCAATAGTATAATTTTGCTTTTTTCCGTCCATAGGCAAAGCCTAAATACATATTAGAACAGATTTAACACGTTCAACCCTAGCAACACTTATACTTGTCATTGACAAACAGTGTCACTCGATCACACTCACTATCCCAGTTTAGCGTCTGTGTTCCCTTTGTCAGGGGTTCGATATTGTCTGGCGGTCCTTATACATCGTCTCCAGTGGTCACGGTTGTGGGGGTCCATCTTCACCATCTGCCACTTAAAGTCTTTATTTGGTCTTGCCTGTGATAAGTACACTTGTCCTATGCAAACGGTGTAGACCCTGATCAGAGGGTTCCTAGATTATTCTATTTAAAGTCTGTGGGGTGAATCATGAATGAGTTAAAACAGTGCAACATGAACAAATTGTTATTTTACAGGCAGCTAGGGTAGGAAGGGTTGATGTGTTTGTCCAGAGTTTAGACAAGAACTTCTTGGTTCCTGTGGGAGGAAGTATCATAGCTGGCTTTGACAAGGACCTGATTCAGAAGATTGGAAAAACATACCCAGGTACATTGCAGGGCGCCAGATAAGAGTGTGTGAACAACCTACATGTATTTACAACGTTTTTCTCCTATTTGCCTCATCATATAGTGTGACCACTCATTAGAATCGTTGCAGTGCAACGATTCTATTGAGTGGTCACATCATAGGGTTGGTGGAACCATAAGGGTTTTGGGTTTTAAAAGACACACCTTATGTGGGGCTCTGTACACTGGTCAATTGCTCTTAACTAATTTTGTGGTCTGTAACAACTGTCTGCTGCCACTGTTCTAAATTCAGAATTTTCTCAAATTTCTTTTCAAAACAGGGTCAAAGTGTCAAACCGTTTGGATCCTAATGAGACACTGTCATCTTATTTGGATCCAAATTGATTGCAAAGGTAACAAACGAGAGCTAAATCCCAGGTATTACAACCACTAAAAATAAAGATGTGTGTGGCTTCTTTAAGTAAGATGAACATAATGAAGAATGTTTAAAGAAGAGCACTGTGCTTTACATCCAACTTGGTTCAAGTCGACATATATGTCACTAAAATATATGTCACTAAGCCATTACTACAGACCTTTTTACGCTGTTAGTTCATTCCTTCATAGTAGAAAATGCATTTTTCTATCCAGTCATGAATATGCACAACAAGAAATAGTTCTTGTATCTTAGCAGATGGTAGTTATAAGCAGGCTGAAAGTAAAGCAGAATGCTCCTTAAGGAATACTCTGCTTTGCTTTCAGCCTGCTGTAGGCAACTGTCTGATCCAATACTAAAAACTAAACCTTTTACCCTATAGCCTGCTTCTAGTTTTGAAGACAGGTGACTACTTAAAGCAGGTTGAAAGTAAAACAGAATGCGCCTGAAGGCACATTCTGCTTTACTTTCATCCTGCTTTAAGCTACCATAGTCAGTTCAAAAGCCTTTATGGCTTATTTTGTCTATTGTATGTCTTGCCGACTTAAAATAAAATTTATCTTATCTTATCTTACCATCTGCTAGATGTAGAAAATATGTCTTCTGTTACATTTTCATGACTGTTTTATAAAAACTATTATCTTCTGTGGAGGAATTAATTAATGCGCTAAAACGCGCTTCTTTAGGGGAAAGGGTTAATACAAGGCAACATTACAACAAGCTAGTCACATGTTTGTACTGTTGTAGGTCGAGCTTCTGCCTCTCCAACACTGGACCTGTTCATAACCTTGCTGTCACATGTTTGTACTGTTGTAGGTCGAGCTTCTGCCTCTCCAACATTGGACCTGTTCATAACCTTGCTGTCACATGTTTGTATTGTAGGTCGAGCTTCTGCCTCTCCAACACTGGACCTGTTCATAACCTTGCTGTCACATGTTTGTATTGTAGGTCGAGCTTCTGCCTCTCCAACACTGGACCTGTTTATAACCTTGCTGTCACATGTTTTGTATTGTTAGTGTTTTAGCTAATGCGGAATGGCGGGGCGGCCCGCCCTTCTGATCCGCCCTTCTGCCCTTATTCCGGTGTAAGGATCCGCCCTAGTGCCCCTATCCATTTGATATAGACCGCCCCGCTGCCCGGAGCGATACCACTTACTGTCGCTAATCCCATTATTGCCAATCAGTGCAATGCGACATGCGCATGTCATAGACAATCAACAATTATAGTGTGTAATCGACCGATACACATATGTACCTGGTGTGGTACCCCGCATAGCGAGAGTGTACGACTGAGCCGGATTAAATCGAAACGCATGTTGGCCTCGTTGAAAAACAGAATATACGACACCCTTTTCCCTAAATTTAAACATTCATATGATTATTATCCATTATGAAGACTGAAAAAAAATCACAGATTAAAACGCAAACGCGAGTCGGATCTTGGAAAAATATGCTCGATACAGGGCCAATAAAGAATGCTCGACGAACGAACATTTTAGGTGAATATAGATCTAAAACCGAAATTAATTTTCTTAGAAGGAAATACTTTCCATACAAATCTTTATTAATATTCACGTACCAGAAACGAACAGTCTTCCAAATTTCGGAAATGGAATATTCAAACGCGCACCGTGCTTCGAACTTTGACACAAGTTGTCTTTACTCGTTTTATTGGCTATAAGAAAGGTAATTCCCCGCATCTTTTTTTTTAAACATCCAATGAATGTAGACGTTATATACACCCATTTAGAAAGACAGTATTGATGATTGACGTGAAATTAACAAATTACATCTTACAGGTGTATATTTCGCTGGAGTTTCGGGAAATAAGTTACGACCGAGAGAGGTTTGGTTGGTTTGATAACGTCCGTTTCTGCCATCAAATACTACATACGCGCGAGAATCGAAGAATGGGATATTTCTATTTCTAAAAGTATCGGTTCTGTGCTGTTGTTTTATTTTGGTAAGTTCATATTGAATGATCTATTTGAAACAGAACATCAGCGTGACAACACACATCTAAGTAGATCCTGTTTAATTTTTCCCGTGATGCAGTCTAATTAATTGTATTCTGTTTGATGACCGGTGGTTGCTTAGGGAAGGCTGAATTTTATTCATAGGAAAATCCTTAAGACACCCACTTGCCTGGATACAGCAAAAATCCAATGCCAATAATTATTGTACGTTATAGTAGATCTATTTGTCTGTGTGCATGTTTAACTGTGTGCGATATTAGAAAAATCTCAAAATAATTTTAAATCAGACAAACTGGTAATACACCCTATACAAAGGACTTACCCAGGGCACTCTGATCTGGGTCTATACTATTTGCATAAAGGTAAAGACACTCCATAACCTAGTTTCTTGCTCTTTTTTTTTTAAAGAATTAAGTAAGAGAATTGATATTTTCTAGTAATTGATCGTTTTGGGGCTTTTACACCCCTGTTTTACAAAATACATTGTTTCAAAAGAATGGAATACTAGTTTAAATGCCAACCTTAATCAACAGCTGTAATGGGAAATCATCAGGTGCTGGAGTAAAATTTAGTTGTGTAACTTTAAATATTAATAATGTGTGATTTAAAGAAAAAAAATCTTGATCTGTTAATATTCTATTTGCAAACATTGGCTGATTTCATCCATTTTCCATAATACTTGTATGCATCTGTATTATGTACATGTATAGCTAAAATCCACTACATGTGCATATATGTTTATTATATATCTCTGTATAGCAAAATTGCACTATTTCATCATTTAAAGTCCAAAATTTTTTCGCCGCAGCACAGGAGGGGACGCCCCTCCCGCACCCTACCCATTGTTCTATTGCCACATGTATAACCTTTATCTTTACAGACTTATATGCTGAATACATTAAAAGTGCTTATGGACCTATAATACTTCGAATATGATGAAAAGACACCTAGAAATGTTAACAATCCCCTCGCCGAAGTTGCGGGTCCGCACTTTGTTTGCACCCTGCCCTTTTTTGGTGCCCCCTGCCCCTTTTTGGTGCCCCCCCTGCCCTTTTTGAGAGTCTGGCTAAAACACTAATTGTAGGTCGAGCTTCTGCCTCTCCAACACTGGACCTGTTTATAACCTTGCTGTCACATGTTTGTATTGTAGGTCGAGCTTCTGCCTCTCCAACAATGGACCTGTTCATAACCTTGCTGTCACATGTTTGTATTGTAGGTCGCGCTTCTGCCTCTCCAACACTGGACCTGTTCATAACCTTGCTGTAACATGTTTGTACTGTAGGTCGCGCTTCTGCCTCTCCAACACTGGACCTGTTCATAACCTTGCTGTCACATGTTTGTATTGTAGGTCGCGCTTCTGCCTCTCCAACACTGGACCTGTTCATAACCTTGCTGTCACATGTTTGTATTGTAGGTCGCGCTTCTGCCTCTCCAACACTGGACCTGTTTATAACCTTGCTGTCACATGTTTGTATTGTAGGTCGAGCTTCTGCCTCTCCAACACTGGACCTGTTCATAACCTTGCTGTCACATGTTTGTATTGTAGGTCGCGCTTCTGCCTCTCCAACACTGGACCTGTTCATAACCTTGCTATCACATGTTTGTATTGTTTTAGGTCGAGCTTCTGCCTCTCCAACATTGGACCTGTTTATAACCTTGCTGTCACATGTTTGTATTGTAGGTCGAGCTTCTGCCTCTCCAACACTAGACCTGTTCATAACCTTGCTGTCACATGTTTGTATTGTAGGTCGAGCTTCTGCCTCTCCAACACTGGACCTGTTTATAACCTTGCTGTCACTGGGGAGTAAGGGTTACAAACAGTTACTACAAGACAGGAAGCAGATGTATGATTACCTGTTAACTGAGCTGAGGCAGTGTGCAACAAAACATGGTCACCGGATGCTCGACATCAAACATAATCCTATATCAATGGGTAAGCTAGTGTGCAACAAAACATGGTCACCGGATGCTCGACATCAAACAGAATCCTTTATCAATGGGTAAGCTAGTGTTCAACAAAACATGGTCACCGGATGCTCGACATCAAACATAATCCTTTATCAATGGGTAAGCTAGTGTTCAACAAAACATGGTCACCGGATGCTCGACATCAAACATAATCCTATATCAATGGGTAAGTTAGTGTGCAACAAATCATCGTCACCAGAATCTCGACATCAAACATAATCCTATATCAATGGGTAAGTTAGTGTGCAACAAAACATGGTCACCGGAATCTCGACATCAAACATAATCCTATATCAATGGGTAAGCTAGTGATGGGAATTCAACTATTGAAACCTTTCCTCCATAGTAATGTAAATCAACTAAATCCAAGTTTACTTAACCCATTACTCCATACACCATTTCAAGTATTGAAGATGGTTGACCACTTAAAGTAGGCTGAAAGTAAAGCAGAATGTGCCTTAAGGTAGCTTTATAGTTTCGATACTGCAAGCGGATTTTTCTTATTTATCATCATGATTTATAATTTATTCCCCCATTTTATAGCTGAATGGTTTAAGTGGTACACATGTCACCACAAAATGTCTTTTTTTAAAAAATATTTTATTTTTTTACGATTTTATAAGACAAATTTAAAAAAAATTCAAACAGCGATTTCAAAGCCGTCTTAATTTGTAACGCCTTTAAAATTGCCCATAATACACTTCAGTAACATATCTAGGGATCCGTGTCTCAGATTTTTAAAATTCCCCTTCCAACTATTATTAAGTAACATCAAAGTTATTTTACCGTTTAAAGTCGATTTCTATTACGTAATGCTTTGCTGTAAACAGCTGGAGAACCTCATCAACATTCTGAGACACGGTTCACTAGAGAAGATAATACCCTTTCATCTGCTTTAAACCGCATGAAAATCGGACCCCTACCGCGAACACAATCGTTGTCCAAAGATGCGGCGTGTTTGAAAATAAGGAGGTGCCGAAAACGTCAATTAACTGTTAAGCGTGTCATTTTGACTGTCTGACACAGTGCGAATACCCCCGGGGTTCAACTATGTCCTTTTTGTTTCAACCAATAAGAAGACACATATTTCATAAGCGATTTTCCTTAGCTCCACCCTTAATAAAATATACCAATCATAATTCAATAATGATTTTAACATGCGAGACCCATAAATCACGCAACAGCAGCTGGAGAACTCCTCTAGGTGGTCACGTGGCTGGACTACGGAGTGCTTAATGAGGTGTGATTTATTGATCAGATAGCCGTGTAATGCGTTTGGTTTGGTTTTTGAGATTTTGGTAAAATGTAGAACAGAATGTCGGCTATCAAAATCGGAAAAAAAGGTTAAAAACACAATTTTTGCAGTTTTAAAGCTATAAAGACACCTTAAGGCTCATTCTGCTTTATTTTCAGCCTGCTTTAAGCTACCATCTGCTAGGATATAGAAAATATTTCTTTTGGTACATATTTATGACTGTATAAATTGGAACTGTTTTCTTCAGTGCAGGTATATGAAAGGCTTTAACATGTGTATATATGGGGTAATGGGTTAACTTATTACCTCATAGCCAGTTTCTTGTTTTGAAGACAGATGACCACTTAAAACATGTTGAAATATGCGCCTAAAGATGCCTTCTGCTTTATTTTCAGACTACCTGTACTTTAAGCTACTGTCTTCTAGGATATAGAAATTATTTCTTATTGTACATATTCATGACTGTGTGAAGTAGTAGTATTTTCTTCAATGCAGGAATAAATTAAAGGCATAAAAATGTGAATCTATGAGAAATGATTAAAGCAGGATGGGTGTAAGCCAGAAAGCTGCTAAATGAGCTTTCAGTTATAATTTCATCATGCATTTGTTCCTTATATTTTCCCTGTTTTAATGAGTGGTAAACTTTTGTCTTTTCAGCCATGGAGCTTACAAACCTAGGGAATGATGACAAGCTGGCAACAGAGATTGGCTCTATGCTTTTTACAAGATTTGTCTCCGGAACAAGGTGGGGGAAATGTTAAAGGAATTGTTCACCTAAATATGCATTAAGCCACATTCAACCCTAGCGACTAGTATACCTGCATTTGCAAACAATGTACCTGCTAGGATAACACTGGACATATCCTTTTTGACTATCTAGGGTTACAAGAAATATTTTCTACTTCCTAGCAGATTTTAGCTTAGAGCAGGCTGAAAGTAAAGCAGAATGCTCTTTCAGCTTTACTTTCAATCTGCTTTAAGTGGTCATATGTCTTCAAAACTAGAAGCAGGCTATTGGTTAATGGGTAATATGACAGCTAACATTTCATAGCTGCCCAGGAAAAATAGGTTAAGTTTTTTCCCTCACTTTGCTATTGTCTGATTTCAGAGTGGTTGCTAAGACTGGCAAGGTTACTGATGTAAACGGGCAAAACTTCCTCAACTTTGGTGCTCACTGTGATAACTACCCGTGTTCTTACCTTACTGCAGCAGCTGCCATAGGAATGACAAAATCAGACGTAGATACCTTCATATCTAGACTGGATCAAGTGTTAACTAAATGTCAAAAGAAAGTGACCATACCAGTGACTGTCAGTGTACTGTGTAGTGAGGAAACAAACAATCAGCAACACGAGAAAGACACAAACAGTGATCAACAGGAGAAAGACACAAACAGTGATCAACAGGAGAAAGACACAAACAGTGACATGTGTGATTAACACATTCAACCATAGCAAAGAGTATAGTCGTCATTAACAAACAGTGCGCTTGTGAAGAGTACGCTTGTCCTAGATGCAAACAGTGTAGACCCTGATCAGAGGGCTCCTGCAGCAACTAGAGAAAGACACAAACAGTGACATGTGTGATTGACACACCCAACCCTAGCGAAGAGTATAGTCGTCATTAACAAACAGTGTACCAGTCCTGTGAAGAGTAAGCTTGTCCTATGTAAACAGTGAAGACCCTGAACAGAGGGCTCCTGCAGGAGCCTTCTGATCAGGGTCTGCACTGTTTGCCTTTTTGCAATATATTGTTAAAATCAACACTAAATAGTTAAAATGGACTAGACTTAATTGGGTATTGGAATTGTCTATTAAAAGTTTCAGGGGTGAATGAGATAAAGGTCCAGATGAGGTCAGTTCATCCCTTTACCCCAGTCTATGTCTACTTTTGTTTACCATTTAAAGCTACCATCTGCTAGGATACTAGGAAGTATTTCTTATGCTGCATCCAGCTGTAATAGTATAAATGTGGAACTATTTTCATTTCTGGAAGAATAATATAAACAAAGGAAAAATGCATTTTTATGGGGTAATGGGTTAAATACTTCCTAATGACTTCACCAAACCTTATGTTGTCACTACTCATCAGAATGGCCTCAAAGAGATGATTTGAATGAGAAGTCAAAACAGAAGGTTTGTAGAGAAGGAGAAAAGGTTGAAAATGCTAAGTGATCTTGCTTTTATCTCAATCACTGTGTGTGATTATGATAAGAACTCAGAGGACCATGAAGTCAGCTGTAATCAACTGTCTAGACATGCAGCATCAAAGCAGTGGAGTTTGTACCGCCATGTCAGGGCTGCCATTTTCCCCAGTTTTTCCTAAATCTTCAGAATTTTTTTTAATTTCTCCAGATCGACTGATTTTTTCAGAAATCATTGAATTTCTACTCTTACTTGTAAACTTTGGAAATTTATGCAAATTTATGAAATATTGATGCCAAAGTGTTTATATCCAGATCAGACGCCATGTAACACGGCATCTGATCTGGATCCAAACTGTTGGCATAATTATGTTGGTTTGTGGTGTTATAGAGCCTGGCAGCAAAAGGATTAAAGGTAAAATTCCGAAAATCGCGCTAGAAAATTTGACATCTTAGGATTTTTACAAGCATCTTATGAGTGCCCTGTCATATAGGAGCAAAAGCATACTATGGTATTCCTTTTCAGTTGAAGATGGAACAGAGGTGTCAAACATATCAGGCGTGCCACGACAAAACCTGCCTTATTGCACTGCAAACAGTGTAGATCAAGGCCAACAGTCGAGTCAAAGACACGGCGGTTGGCCTTGATCTACACTGTTTGACACCCACAATCATCTAAAGCATTGTATTTAGCAGTATTATCTATGGTATTTGGCAGTGTAGATCAAACTCAGATATAGAGCCCAGGACGACAACGGTGCTTGGTCTGTACAATATTGCAATGTAGTAAGGCAGGTTTTCTCATGACACGGCTCAATTATCTATTTTGTTCTATTGTTAAGTTTTACTTTTTACATTATTATTCAATGCAATTTGCTTTGTTGCTGCCATGAATTCAGCTTTTAAGGAATAGTGGCAGGCCACTACTGAGAGACAAAATTTTAGACGGAGGTTTAAGATGAGGATCATTGTATGACAGAAACATTTGATCAATAAAAACAGTTTGTATAACATGTCTGAGAGTGTGTTGTCTATTGTACCTTTTGAACCTCGGTATCTTTCTGTTCACCCCTTTTAATTTCATAAACAGGTGACAGTTTAACCCATTACCCCATAGCCTGTTTCTAGTTTTGAAGACGGTGACCACCTAAAGCAAGATGAAAGTAAAGCAGAATGCACCTAAAGGCACATTCTGTTTACTTTCCGTCTGCTTTAAGTTTTCTATCTGCAGCATATGATATCAGATCTAGCATTGACAGTGCTGTCCACTCTTTAATGTTGTTGGACCAACCAACGTTTCCTCTGCCTTCCTAGTCTACCCCCACCTTCCACTGTCCCTAGGAGGAGAGTTTTATGGTACATATTCAGGAGTTCATTTAGCACCTAGCAGACATCTGCCTAACTCCGAGTATGCTGGCCAATATTTTTGTCTGCAACAATTGTCATCTGCTAATATTCTAAATATATTATAGAATTTCAAAATTTCTATTCAAAACAGCCAGAGAAGTTTGAGAAAAAGTTTCTCCTAAAGAAGGTGATAAGTGATAAGAAATCTGATCATTCTATAAGGAAATTCATATTTGGATTTAAAAAAAGTAATAAATTCGTTTCTTATTAAAACAACTCAATTTTTTAATTCATTCATAATTCACATTCTCAGCTCAAACATTCAACAATTTCAGGAAAGTTTATGTACAGTTAAACCTGTGTACAGCATTGACTTCATCAGTCAAGAAAATATGAATTTCCAATCTTTGCATAAACATGACACAGACAGCTTACAGAAAGACCAAATTACTGCACAAAGCTAGATATATGAGAACACTATGTTTATCTTGAGGCCGCTGTTCACAGGTTTTACTATACAATTCCATGTTACAAGTATCTTAACCCATTACCCCATAAATATGCCTTTTTATGCCTCTAATTTATTCCTCCACAAAAGAAAAAGTATAGTTTTATACAGTCACGAATTTGAAAGATAAAATATTATTTTCTATATCCTAGAAGATGGTGGCTTAAAGGAGGCTGAAAGTAAAGCAGAATGCGCCTTAGGGCGCATTCTGCTTTACTTCCAACCTGCTTTCAGAGGTCACCTATTTTCAAATCTAGAAACAGGCTATGGGGTAATTGGTTAAATGTTTTATTTATGTCCTTGGTGGTCTCTCATCATCGTGTGGTTCCAAACTATCCTCATCCTGTTTGTGTGAGTCTGATTCCACTTCCTCTGACCCCACAATAGAGCCTTCAGGTGTAATGGCAAACTCGTAGCTCACTCTGGAGTTCAGCAGCTTCTCAATCTCACTGTCCAAGTTCTCCTCAGGTATATAGTCTGAAGATATCCTCTGAAAAAGTGCAGTGAAAAATGACCAGTCGATTGCTGATAATGAGACTGAACTAAGCATTAATTTACTTTTTGAAAATAAAAAGACAGCCACCACTTAACCCATTACCCCATAGCCTGTTTCTATTTTTGGAAATAGTTGACCACTTAACCCTTTGAACCC
Source organism: Gari tellinella (assembly GCA_922989275.2). NCBI lineage: Eukaryota > Metazoa > Mollusca > Bivalvia > Cardiida > Psammobiidae > Gari > Gari tellinella. The sequence continues at coordinate 73,223,256 of OV277866.1, forward strand.
TAGTCCCGCCTATAGGCGTCATTTCAAACAGTGTACATGTGAATAATACACTTGTCCTGTGCAAACAGTGAAGGCCCAGATCAGAGGAAAGGAGCCCTCTGATCAGGGTCTTCACTGTTTGTCAGTAATGCCAAAATTGACAAAAACAACTCTTAAAAGCCAGAAATGGACTAGACAAAAATCGAAACTGGAATTGTCCATTTAAAGTTTCAGGGAGGAAAGAGTTAAAGCAGGTTGAAAGTAAAGCAGAATGTGCCTTAAGGCGCAATCTGCTTTACTTTCAGCCTGCTTAAGCTATTATCTGATAGAATATAGAAAATATTTCTTATGATTCTTATTTATAGCAGTATAAATTGGAACTATGGCCATTCTGCTGTACTTTCAGCCTACTTTAAGCTATTATCTGATACAATATAGAGAATATTTCTTATGATTCTTATTTGTAACAGTATAAATTGGAAATATCGTCTTCAGTGGATGAATAAATTATAGCTTAAAAAGGGGTATTTATGGGGTAATAGGTTAAAGCAGGTTGAAGACATTTCAGAGTTTAAATAAAAGTATCTTACAGCAACTTCTAAGACCTTCTGTCGAGCCTTTTCCCTCATCTCTTCTCGCTCTCTGACATCTCTTTCTTGTACCTTCTGTTTTTTTATAGCAATGACCAACTCTTTTTCTTTTTGTTCGTTCAACCTGTGACAGAAAAAAAATTTCAGTGAAGTTTTAAACTCACTTGAGCTCAATGTGAGCTTTTATGAAACCTGTCCGTTTGTCTGTACATCAGAGATTTCAAACAACATCTCTGAAACTAATGGCCAGATTGTAACCATACTTTGTTACGGTAGATATATACTTTGATGCTTAGCTTCATCAATTGAATAAACATAGTAGGCAGGGCCATTGATTTTTTTTGCCATGACAACCATGCACAATTTTCTAACTGATAAAGTTTCTTGTATCTTGTGATTAGCTTCTGAGCACTTTAACCCATTACCCCATAGCCTTATTCTAGTTTTGAAAATAGGTGACCACTTAAAGCAGGTTGAAAGTAAAGCAGAATGCGCCCTAAGGTGCAGTTCTGCTTTACTTTCGGCCTGCTTTAATCTACCATCTGCTAGAATATAGAAAATAGTTTTTATCAAACATATTCATAACTGTATAAGTTGAAACTGTTTTCCTCAGAAGAAAAATAAATTAAAGGCGTAAAAAGGCGTATTTGTGGGTTAATGGTTTAAGGGCCATATTTTAGCAGCTGAGTAACTTGGTGTCTGATCAGGGTGGACTGTATTTATATTTCTTACATAAAATACAAAAGAATTTGAAAAGAAAAATGCAAATGATATATCAATTAAGCCAACTAAAATTGGCAAATATTTTATACCCTTTACTCCAGAGCCTGTTTCTAGTAAATGAATTATGTAACCACTTTAAGCAGGCTGAAAGAAAAGCAGAATGCAGCACATTTTGCTTTACACTCAGCCTGCTTTAAGGTAACGTCTGATAGGATAGGAAAATATTTCTTTGTCATGACTATATAAATTTGAACAATTTCTTTAAATGAAGGAATACATTAAAGGGACTCGCAACCGGATGGTGTACTTGTCAAAATAAAATAAAATACTCAAATAAAAGCAAATTTGTGGCATTATTTGGCTTCTGACATTAAAAAAATATGATCAGTCCAAAAAAAGTCTCAAGAATCGTCACCGAATCTTAGATTTTTAGATATTTTCCATCGTTTTTCTATACCGACTAGTAGACGGTATAGTTGTTGTTGATGCTTCTCTACACGGGCTCAGACATAAACACGAGCCGAATTACGAAGTTGTATGCACTTTCGATCGCTACACATTGAAATACGTTAAATCGATCCGAGATAAACAGATAGTTCCGGGGGATGGTCTAAGCGGTTTCCCCTATTTTGCCTTCTGTCCGCGATGCCAATGCCGGGCCCCGGGTTCGAATCCCACCAGAGACCAATATTTTTTTTATTGAAATACATTTTTTTAAACAGAATTTCTTATCCTAAACTAATTCTTTACCATTTATATAAGCGTTTGACACATATTAACAAATTACTATTTTTAATGCACCATCTGGTTGCGAGTCGCTTTAAATGCGTAAAAAATGTGTATCTAGGAAGTACCGGTAAAGGGTTATAATTAAGTGTTGAGAGGGTTAACATCATGAAAACAAGGCTTATTCAGGGCTCTAGATACAGGAAGTATTTCAAAAACTAAAATCTTTATTTCTGCTTTAAACCCTTAGCCTATAGTTTCACTTTTCATTAGAACCGTCTCTTCCAGATGATCCTAATGAGTAGTAACACCATAGTATTTGATGCTAAAATAAGTGAGAAAATGTTGGATTCCCTCTTATCTGGAGCAAGGCTTATCAAAAGAAAATGGCCAACCTCAGTATTCCTGCAGCATTGTTCCAGGCATCATTCTTCTCCATCATTACTGCAAACTTTGATTCCCAGCTTGCTGTCTCTCTCTTCGTATCGTCTGCTTGTTTGTGTTTTATCTTTGTATGATACTGTTGGAGAAAGGCCCTGGAAGAAATCAACACAATCGTAAGTATCCTTGCTTCTTGTCAATTCGCCACTTTCTTGTCAATTCGCCACCTAAGCAAAACTTAGAATTCTGTCACGAGCAGGCTACTGAGGATGTCCGAAAACTACAGAGGATATCCGAATACTAGGACAGTTTCACTAAGGAAGATTTAAAGCGTCGAAAATGCCAAAGAAACAGGAAAAATAAAAATAATTCACAAAAAGTTTCAAATCAACGGACATGTTGGTAATTTTAACTCTACATGCCCGTTGTTACTTTTTTATTGTAAAGTTGTAAAAGTTATTATTTACTTTTAGAAAATTCAATATTTCAAAATCATTAAAAATGTTCAAATTTCATGAAACAAACTATAACATACTGACAGAGCCTACATTGACCTAATTATCGAACGACCAATCAGAGGTGGCGAATTGACAAGAAAGCATCCCGGTGATCCAGAGCAATGACCTCGTTCGAAAACGGTACAGTTATCTACATTTGTATTTATTTCACAAGTTTTATTTGTATATATTCGTGTTATTGAAGGTTCAGTTCAGAATTAGATTTGTGAACAAGTAAGAAATGTTACATCAGAAAGCACATGCGCGAAAAATATAGCTAAGGGTGGCGAAAACACAGGTAAACAGGCTATATACCGTAATGATCGTAAGTATTGGGACTAACAGGCATGGACAAACAGTGAAGTCCCTCAGCAGACTGCTCTATGAGGAGCAGTTTGATCAGGGTCTACACTGTTTGCCATTAAGTTTGCACCTTTTGGACAGATTACTGAGTGATAAAAGCATTTCGTTAGGATAATTACAGCAGTTACACAGGATGTCCCAGGGCTCCAGATAAGGGGAGTATTTCAAAAACTAAAATCTTTATTTCTGCTTTAAACCCTATGGTGTCACTACTCATTAGAATCGTCTCGAAGAGACAATTCTAATGAGTAGTAACACCATAGGTTTAAGTGCTAAAACAAGTGAGAAAAGTTTGGATTTGTGCAGTTCACACCCCCTTATCTGGAGCCCTGTGTCCCAATTGTTAGATCAATGCTTAACTCATTACCCCAAAGCCTGTTTCTAATTTTAAATATAAATGTAGGTGACTATCTAAAGCAGGCTAAAAGTAAAGCAGAATGCGCCTTAAGGCGCATGCTGCTTTACTTTTAGCCTGCTTTAAGCTTCCATCTGTTAGAATAATAGAAAATATTTCTTATGATATATGATCAGGACTTTGTAAAGTGGAATTATTTTCTTCAGTGGAGGAATAAATTAGAGGCATAAAAAGGCATATGTATGGAGTAATGGGTTAATAAATGTGAGGGAAACTCGTATTTGGTGCAGTACGTCCTGTCATTCATAGCCATCAGTGCAAATCCATCTGTCACTAAGAGTACCTAGGAAATTAACCCATTACCCCATAATATGCCTTTTTACGCCTTGAACTTATTCCTTGACTGAAGAAAATAGCTCCAAGTTTTACAGTGATGAGTATGTCTTATAAGAAATATTTTAGCAGATGTAGCAGATGGTAGCTAAAAGCAGGCTGAACGTAAAGCAGAATGCACCTTAAGGCACATTCTGCTTTACTTTCAACCTGCTTTAGGTGGCAACTTGTCTTCAAAGTTCAAAACTAGAAACAGAATGTGGGATGATGGATTAAAGCAGGTGTCACGGTTGCTTGACCCATTACTCTGTGAATACCCCTTTTTACTCCTCTAACTATTTCTATACTATGGAAAGTAGTTCCACATATGAAGTCCTGAACATAAAACACAAGGTCTTTCCAGTATCTTTTCAGTTGGTAGCTTAAAGCATGTTGAAAGTAAAGCAAAATAAGTTAGCATTTCTGCTTTACTTTCAACCTGTTTTAAGTGGTCACCTATCTCCAGAACTAGAGACAAGCTTTGGGGTATATTATGGGTTAAAGCAAGATAAAGGTGAACCAGAAAGCTTCTTCTTTACTTTCACCTTAGGCCTAAAAAAAAAAGTGGTGTTTCCGGTTTCCCGACCGACCCTATTTTTTACCCCCGACCCTAAAGTTTTTAAAGGAAAATTAAAAAAAAAAAATTTTATTTTTTAGGTAAAAGTTTTTTTGGTGAGGGAAAAAAGATACTGGAGGGGAAGGGGCCATTATTCGGCACCCGTTACAGAAGGAAAAAAGGCTTGTGTTAAAAGCAAACACACCACATTTTTTATTAAAATATAATACGGTATTTATTTGATGCAATGGTTTTCAGATTGAAACAAGAACTATTTCACATAATTATATTATGAAATACCATACAATTTAAACTTGCAATTCAAGATAAATCATTTCAGACACTTTCAATGTTGAATACAACAAGAGCAAGGTCATTATTTGTCATATAAACCCATCCGTTGATTGTAAAAAAATTCGCATAATTATATGCTCTATATAAAAACTTTTTAAAAAATAAAAACTTTTTCCTACCGATCTACCCTAATTTTTGGGAGGGTGAAACCAGAAACACACATTTTTTTTTTAGGCCTTACTTAATTTCAACCCGTCTGAATTATCATTTCAGTGAACCATCAGGAAGAAAGGCCAAACAGTACACCAATAATGTCATTGAAGCCATGATCGTTTTCTGCATTTTTCATTTGTGCATGAACATATCTTTACAGAGTTTCACTACCCGTAGGATTTGCTAATATCAGTTCCCTACACACTGTACCCAGGCTTTGGATGTTTGGCTACCTTAAACAGTTATCTAGACACATCGTGTGATAGGGAAATAAAACATGATGTCACTAATTTATAGCTTTTATTTACTCCAAAATATCAAGTATGAATAGACAGAAATGCCGTGTCTTAATCTAGTGATTTCGGCCAAATTAGCTATTAAAATAAGATGCGCTTGTGAAGAAGTGATCATGATGTGACCATGACCTCTAAATTACACTGACCTTAAGTTTGTCTGACATGTCAAAATTATACTGCCCTCGAAAGCTCTTTCAGTGGATTTGACCTCTTAATGACCTTGACCTGTGTCTGACATTATCAAATGTGTACTCAGCTAACATGCTTTTTTAGAGGAATACACATATACCAAATAAAAATTCTCTATCACATGCAGTTCTAAAGTTATGACCAAGGTTAATTCAGCCTATTTGACTTTTACCTAATAGGGTCATGTTGCACTGAGCTCACGGGTGTCTTGAGTGGAGTGCACATGCCAAACCTGAAGTCTCATCACTTGTAGTTTCAAGATATGGCCAAGACTGAAATCAGCCTATTTGACCTCTGAATAACCTTGACCTTTTTATGACATGACCAAAATAGTACTGTGCCCAAAGGTTTTTCGAGTAAAGTACACTAGCCTGATTTAAAGATGTTCACATGTGTTGTTTCAAAGTTATTGCTACAATTAAATATAGCCTTTGGATTTGAGTTAAATGACATTGACCTTTTCCTGGCATGTCATGGTATGCTGGGCAGAAAGGCTTCATGAGTAGAGTGAAAATGCAAATTATGAAGTCTATCACAGGAAGGTTTAAAGTCAAAGTAATGACCAAGATTTGACCACTAAATGACCTTGACCTTTTTCTGACATCCCAAAACAGGTGAAACAGAAAGGTAAAGCTATCAGGCTTCAGTACAACAGGTGAGTGATATCAGGGCCTTCAGGCCTTCTTGTTTTGAGATTTGACCTAGTAACCCACTTTTTGAACCAAAATGAACCCATTATCAAACATGACCTAGATTTTGTCAATATAGTCATGTTGACCAAGTTTGATCAAAATCGGGTCAAATTTGTGGCTACTAGAGTGTTCACAATCTTTTTCTAGGATTTGACCAAGTGACCTACTTTTTGACCCCACATAACCCATTATCAAACTTAACCTAGATTTTGTCAGGATAGTCATTCAGGTCAAGTTTGATAAAGATTGGGATACAATTATGGTTACTAGAGTGTTCACAAGCTTTTTCTAAGCATTGACCTACTTTTTGACCACACATAACTTATACTCAAACTTGACCTAGATTTTGTCAAGATGGTCATTCTGACCAAGTTTGATCAAGATTGGGTCAAAATTGGGACTGATAGAGTGTTGACAGCTATTTTCTAAGATTTGACCTAGTGACCTACTTTTAGAACCAACACAACACATTATGGATCTTGACCTAGATTTGGTCAATATTGTCATTCTGGCCATGTTTGATAAAGAATGGGTTAAATTTGTGGCTACTAGAGTGTTCACAAGCTTTTTCTAATATTTGAGCTTGTGACCTATTTTTTGACCCAACACTGCCCATTATCAAACTCGATCTAAATTTTGTCACGATAGTCATTCTGACCAAGTTTGAATTGATTGGGTTAAAATGTGTTGCCTCTAGAGTGTTCACAAGCTTTTTCTAAGATTTGACCTAGTGACCTACTTTTTAATCCTACATTACCCATAATAAAAAATTTTTTATAAATATTGACCTAGCTTTTGTTTAGATGATCATTCTTGCCAAGTTTAATAAAGATTGAGTCAAAAGTGTGGCCTTTAGAGTGTTCAAAAGATACACGTGACGCACATCGACACCGGAAACAGCTTGATCACAATAGTTCAACGAGCACTACGTGCTCAGGTGAGCTAAAAAGAAAAGTGAATGCAAGCGACCAGCACATGTCTGTTTTAAAATGTAAGAATAAACTGTAAATTTTGTAAAAAGACTCTGCAATGAAAAAAAATTGGGAAAAAGATCAGACCTTCAGAAAAAGCGTATCAGATTGACTCGACACATGCACATCTATTGAGTTCATGAGTGGAACAAGGGCCATAACTCTGGCCTCACTTTCAATAAATTACTCGGTAGCCCAAAGTCTTTAGGTGGTTCTGAGGAATAATTATCAGGAAATCACTGTATATCTACAAATTTACCTCACTGATTTAAGCTCTGTATTGTACAAGTTAGTCCATTTTTGCATTTTCTCATATTCAATGGGTATTCTTGGAGTTGGTTCTTTCACTCTGTATATTTTGCTGGGAGCCTTTGGCACCCATCTTGGCTTTCTGAACCTTACAAACTGCTGATTCACAGACCGAAGATTGGGGTTGCGCACATAACACGACAATCCACACGAACACTTCGTTATGTTTTTTAAGACTGACATAGTTTCTAGATTGAAGTATCTTCTTAAAACATGCACATTGGAGTTCTCGGCATGACTTTGTCAGCCATTTTGCCTTGATTCGGTCCAATTTAATTCGACATGTACATGTATGTCGAGTCTGCCATGAAGCGTTATTTTACAGGCTTTAATCAAATCATAAATCAAACAAGTTTTTTAAACAAAAGATTTAACACTCTGTTTAACACTCATATATCAGAACAACAGCGGTATTAATGTGCGGTTACTATTTTTGGTTACGATTTCTTTCGGGATGCAACCTATTTCTGTCCAAAATGTTACGCCTCGTATAATTGGATGTTTACGAGTGGTAAGCCAATCAACGCACACATTAGAAGCATTGAAAACCGTAACCGGTGTCGATACTCTTTTTCCAACCGGTGTTGTTGCTTCCACTATTGCGCAATGCTTACACAAATTTCCTCTTCTTCATCTAGAAAATACATTTGATTGAAGTGAACGTATTTTTTAAAATGTTGAACAAAGCAGCATTTCCTGTTATTATACTTGGCGGTGGTAAGTTCAAAGATCAGCTGTCATATGTTTCTATTTTTGTCTATCCTAAATCTGATTTCTTACTTTACCTTTTCTCTCATTTCCCTTTTGTGACCAATCCAAACCCTTTGGGTAATAGTCAATAGTGACTGTGCCAACATATGATGTAGATGTATCTGAATACGTCACATGATGTGCTGTCAATGACTGCCTGAGGTAGAGTGATCCAGAGGCGAATCACGTCTATGAAGAATGAGTGTTGATATTGTAACATGCAATCCGAGAGACCCAGCAACAACAAACCCCGTCGGTGCAAAGCTTAAGCTCTTACCAAGAGATGTTTGTTGCGCTATATAATGCACTCTACTTCCCAACATACAACGGTTTGGGAAGTCTCATTTGCATATATCAACGTACAACGTAGGTTACATTACTCTCTCCTCCGAGAAGTCTCGTCCCGAGCATTGGACGCGAGAGAACCGTGGGTATGGCAACTCCAGTCTGGCAGTTGTCATTATCCCACCGCTGCCACCATTTGTAACGTGCAAACCGAGTGACCCAGCAACAACAAACCCCGTCGATGCAAAGCTTAAGCTCACACCAAGAGATGTTTGTTGCGCTATATAATGCACTCTACTTCCCAACATACAACTGTTTGGGAAGCCTCATTTGTATATACCAACGTACGACGTATGTTACAATATATTATTATAGTGTCCGGGCCCAGGAATCGAAACCGAAACCTCTTGCTTGGAAGGCGAGCATTATAACCATTGAGCCAAAAGTCTGGATGTTAGGCTCGAGGGCCTAACACTACGTTTATTTCACTACACTCCTCCCCATCTTAATTATGAGGTCCTTTTTATCTCTCAGCGATCATACCTTTTGTCTTACCGTAGCTACCACACATAATTTCTGACGGTGATCCATGCATTTGGCAAGGACAGTCATCACCAGATGGGGCGTAAAAACCCGTTTGCCGACAAGGCCATTATAGTTTCCACGCCCGGGAATCGAACCTGAAACCTCCCGCTTGGAATGCGAGCGTTATAACCATTGAGCCAAAAGTCTGGAGGTTAGACTCGAGGGCCTAACACTGCCTATCTTTCACTACAATTATGACATTAGAGCTCTCCAACATGAATTTAAGTTTATAGTTTATCCAACAACGTTTCGCCATTATAAGGCTTTTTCACAAATTTTAGTTTATAATTTATCCTCCGACGTTTCGCTGTAAGGCTTCTTTTGATATATTTTGATATAATTATTATATAAAATGTCTGGTTGTGAGCACAATGGTTTGAGATAGGTCTGTGAGACGTGTATGTACATCATCACATCCCAAGCCAGTGCTTGTCTCTCTTGTATTGTGAACGGGTGCAGATTTTGTAGCTTTTATATGTAGCAGCATTGAGTGTTGTCGAGTCACATGCTTGGGGGAAAAACAGTAAGTCCAAAGAACCAGAGCATGATTTATGTTGGGTGCCAACTGTAACAGCCTATCAGGACTGTTGAAAAGTCATGGCCCAATCAGACCCCAGGGTCTCTGAAATAACTTGCCAGCACTCTAACCACATGTATGCACTGAGCTTCCAAGTCACATGATCAGACACAGAAGGTATTATCTTCTTTTTTCATTACTGACCACAATCAACTAATTGAATATACTGCCAGACTTCGCAACAAGAATAAAATCTTGCTACACAGCTATAAGTAAATTTTATTAACCCAGACAGTATCGTGAACTGGATGTCCAGTCTGCTTGATCACTGGCAACAAGTGGAAGTAAATCCCAGTTCCCACGGATCAGTCGCCAGAACTTACTAAAGCCTGTCTCACACAGAACACGGTTGGGCACACGGTTCAAATACGGTATACTCGGTTATACACGGGTTGACTGGTATGAATGTAGCACGAGTATGTACGAACAAAACACGGATATACTCGGTCAAGCAAGGTTTGTCACGGTTTTAACACGATTTGAAAAACGATTTTCATACGATTGTTGTACGGTTCCAAGTACGGTCTAGTACGGTCTGTTACGGCCTAGTACGATTAAACACGACTTTTACTGGATTAATTGGACATTTACAGGGTTTACATACGGTCCCACCGACTTTTGCTCTATACGATTTATATACGATATTGACACGGTTGAGCTCACTCGTGTTAAGTGGAATTCATGTGCGGTTGTGTATACGGTCTCACACGGTCTCTCACGGTCTTGTACGATCGCTAATACGATCATACACGGACATGGCACCCGTGCCAGTTTTTTAAAAGTTTTAATAATTATACACGGATACACTCGAATGGCCCGAGTGTAACTCGGATAAGGCCACGGTTGGTTCGGTTGTATGTACGGTTTACACGGGTGGCCAACCGTATAAGCCGTGTGTTCTGTGTGAGACAGGCTTAACAAAATAAAAAGGCCTATTTATAAGGTAGTGTGTTAACTCTTTTGTAGCTGCAGTTGTATGGACTTTGTACAGATATGTGAGGTCACGGCAGCAGAAACACATACATTTTCGAGCAAAGGGAAACAGAGAGATTCTTGTTGTCAACAATGCTTCAGAGTGGGATGAAATTTATCCTCGTCTATGCCAAAGTTGCACTGTTATAAAGGTAAGTGCTTGGCTTATAGTAACACTTTTAACTGATGTTAAAAGATTTTGTTAATGCCACCTGTATCTGTCCGCCCATCAGTATCAGGTTAACCCATTACCTCTTAGCCTATTTCTTGCTTCGAAAACAGGTGACCACTTAAAGCAGGTTATGGCACATTCTGCTTTACTTTCAGCCTGCTTTAAGCTACCATCTTCTAGGATATGGAAAATATTTCTTTTGGTACATATTCTTTGCTGTATAAACTGGAACTTTTTTCTTCAGTGGAGGAATAAGTAAGAGGCGTAAAAAGGCGTTTTTAAGGGGTAATGGGTTAACTAGATTATGTTTCGTCTAATATTAACACTGCTTACTCAAACACTTGGATACCTATACAGTTTTTGCCTTGGACCATTACCTATACAGTTGTTGCCTTGGTCCATTCTCAATCTACCAATATCACCCATCCTCAATTGACCTTGACCTAATTTGGACCTAGAAAAGATTCAGAATATATTGTCAAGGATGCGACCAAATAATGTAATGGAACATTCTACAGTATTTACTTTCAGTCTGCTTCAAACGATCATATGCTTGGAGGCTAGGTTGTATTTGATATGCATTATTGCGCATATTTCATGACTGTATAAAGTGGAACTATTTTCTTAAGGGGAAAATTAAATTTAAGGTGTAAAAATGTGTATCTATTAGGTAATGGGTTAAATGATGTATTGTTCATATTTTCAGGCTTTGGGATTTGACTGTGAGTGGGTGAATTTAGACCAAAGAGAACCTGTGGCTTTAGTTCAACTTGCCACCCATGATGGCTTATGTGTCTTGGTACGAATCTTCTTGATGAAAGATGATGTACCAGTTACATTGCGACAGCTGTTGTCTAATAAAAGGTTTGTGTCCTAGTTTTTGTTAGTACGCTTAACTAGGAAATAAAGACAGTCAAACTTGGATACATGAAGAATGCAGAACTCAAATGAGAGATGACTTTTAATCTTTCCTACCTGAAGCTTCAAATGAACAATCCAAAATTCCAATTTATTCTAGTCCATTTATGACTGCATTGTATTTGGGTTGTTTTTGCAAATATATTCCAGTGTGACAAACAATGAAGACCCAGAACAGAGGGCTGATCAGGGTATTCACTGTTTGCATAGGACAAGACTAGTGTATTCTGTAAAGGTACAGTGTTTGTAAAAGGCACATAATTATATGCATGACTAAAGTTCAAATGGTGAAATCTTTTCCCAACAGCTATCATTGCATATTGATCCCTCACATCAGAAAGTATCTTTGCCTTCCCCAATGGCTTTGGTATTTTTGTAGGGAGGGAGCATTTTTAGCTCACCTGGCACGAAGTGCCAAGGTGAGCTTTTAGGATCACTGGATGTCCGTCGTCCGTCGTACGTCTGTCTGTCTGTCCACAATTGGTTCGTTAACACTCTAGCAGCTACAAATATCATCCAATCTTCATGAAACTTGATCACAATGTTTGTCTAGTAGAAATCTAGGCCAAGTTCGAATGTGGGTCATGTCGGGTCAAAAACTAGGTCACTAGGTCAAATCATAGAAAAACCTTGTTAACACTCTAGAGGCTACAAATCTCATTGAATCTTGATGAAACTTGGTCAGAATATTTGTCTTATTGATATCTAGGTCAAGTTTGAATATGGGTCATGTCAGGTCAAAAACTAGGTCACTAGGTCAAATCATAGAAAAACCTTGTTAACACTCTTGAGGCTACACATCTCATTGGATCTTGATGAAACTTGGTCAGAATATTTGTCTTATTGATATATAGGTCAAGTTTGAATATGGGTCATGTCCGGTCAAATACTAGGTCACTAGGTGAAATCATAGGAAAACCATTTTAACAATCTAGAGGCTATAAATCTCATTGGATCTTGATGAATCATTGTCAGAATGTTTGTCTTATTGATATCTAGGCCAAGTGGGAATATGGGTCATGCCCGGTCAAAAATTAGGTCACTATGTCAAATCATAGAACAACCTTGATAACACTCTTGAGGTTTGTGTTAGTTCAAAAACTAGGTCACTAGGTCAAATCATAGGAAAATCTTGTTTTTTTTTGTTTTTTTTTTTTTTTTTTTTTTTTTTTTTTTTTTTTTGTTTTTTTTCACTTGTTTACACTCTAGAGGTTGATTGTTGGTCATGTCCAGTCATAATCTATGTCACTATAGGTCAATTTTGCCATGGTGTACCAGGTGAGCGATTTAGGGCCATAGTGGCCCTTGTTTAGCTCACCTGGCACGAAGTGCCAAGGTGAGCTTTTAGGATAGCTGGATGTCCGTCGTCTGTCCGTCCGTTCACAATTGGTTGTGAACACTCTAACGGCTACAAATTTCATCTGATCTTCATGAAACTTCATAACAATGTTTGTCTTGATGAAATCTAGGTCATGTTTGAATGTGGGTCATGTCCGGTCAAAAACTAGGTCACTAGGTCAAATTATAGAAAAACCTTGTGAAGACTCTAGCGGCTACAAATTTCATCCAATCTTCATTAAACTTCATAACAATGTTTGTCTTGATAAAATCTAGGTCAAGTTCGAATGCGGGTAATGTCCGGTCAAAAACTAGGTCACTAGGTCAAATTATAGAAAAACCTTGTGAACACTCTAGCGGCTACAAATTTCATCTGATATTCATGAAATTTCATGACAGTGATTTTCTTGATGTAATCTAGGTCAAGTTCGAATGTGGGTCATGTCTGATCAAAAACTAGGTCACTAGGTCAAATCATAGAAAAACCTTGTGAACACTCTAGAAGCTACAAATCTCATTGGATTATAATGCAATTTGGTCAGAATGTTTACCTATTTAATATCTAGGTCAATTTCGAATATGAGTCATGTCAGGTCAAAAACTAGGTCACTAGGTCAAATCATAGGAAAATTTTGTTACCACCTTAGAGGCTACAAATCTCATCCGATTTTCATGACACGTGGTCAAAATGTTTGCCTTCTTGATATCTAGGTCAAGTTTGAATGTGGGTTTTGTCCGGTCGAAAACTAGGTCACTAGGTCAAATTATAGAAAAAAACCTTGTGAATACTCTAGAGGCTTCAAATCTCATTAGATCTGAATGAAATATTTTCAGAATGTTTGCCTACATCAAATCTAGGTCCAAATCAGATGTGTATTGTGTCTGGTCAAAAACTAGGTCACTAGGTCAAATCATAGAAAAATCTTGTTAACACTCTGGAGGTTGATTGTGGGTCATGTCCAGTCCTAATCTAGGTCACTATAGGTCAAGTTTAACATGGTGGTCCAGGTGAGCGATTTAGGGCCATGGTGGCCCTTGTTAACATTAGAAGGGTTTCAAGAACTGTTGTGTATTTCAGTATTGTGAAAGTTGTCAATTATAGAACTGTTGTGTATTTCAGTATTGTGAAAGTTGTCAATTATACGGAAAAAAGGCTTGCCTTTTTTCCGTTCTTAAGTAATGCATGATAAAATCAAAGGTATCCAATTTTATTCAATCATTGACAGACTTTGAAAAGTGTTTGATTTGCGCATGAATAATTTCCTCAAAACTAGGCAACTACAAAACATGGGTGCTGACATCTTGGATGATGACGTCACGGCTTTTACGAAGAGTTGTGCGTGACGTTTCGGAATTCCCGATTTCGGTGCTATTTTTAAACCATTTTAAGCATGAATAACCCCTAACACTCACTTGAAATGATTTTCTCCAAAGGACAAAGCTTCATACCCATAAACGCTTAAATGAACGTTATTTACAAAAATCTACTTCTCAATCGAACCGATAAAAATAACGGATTACCAATGCGCCATCAATATAAATAATGACGTCATTATTGGTGGTCATATGACTTCAAAAAATAGTTCCAGATTGCATTATAGGCGTACGGAGGAGTTTTAACTTTTAACATTGTATACACGGGTGCTTATAGATCTATTTGATTATTTGGTTTAACAACATATAGATCTTGTTCCAAACAATTTAGGTATAAAATAAAAGTTCGAGTTCGAGTTGTGTAATCCAGATCTCAGTCACGAGAGGCGTAGCCTCGAGTGTGATCTGGAATACACAACGAACTGATACACACTGGTGATAGATCTATTCCGTTTTCATTAGTATAATTTTGCTTTTTTCCGTCCATAGGCAAAGCCTAAATACATATTAGAACTGTTGTGTATTTCAGTATTGTGAAAGTTGGGGTTGCCTCCTGTGATACTTACTTACTTACTGGCGTTCACCAATGACTGTGTAGACATGGCGTAGAAGCATAGTACCATGGTTTGTTAGAGAGCGCCAAACTGGCCTGGTACATCTGACTTCAGCTCTCTGGATTTTCTGTTAGGGTTACCCTTCCCTTAGCTCATGGCCAAAGGACCTACCCTAAGAGCATAGGGGAGGTTTCTGTCAGGGTTACCTCACCCTTAGCTTCTGGTCAAAGGACCTGCCCTGGAAGCACAGGGGCTATTTACCCATAACTGGGGGTCTGATCATGGGCATCAGGGCATGTCCACACACCGGTGGGCCTAGCATGCCGCATGTCTTGGGGCAGACCTCCTCCGAGTCCTTGCAGTTTAGCCTGGGGCCGCAAGGTTCCCAGTATCCATGTGTCGCCACGGGGAGGCACTGCATAGGGCTTGTCTATTGGTAAGCTATACTACACCGAGCTGTGTAGTGGCAGGGAAGGCTTGCGCACAATGAATCCTTTTCACCTCATACGAGGCTAGCCCGTTACGCGCCAATAGACCATTTTACACACGCCTCCTGTGATGATGGGAAGAAGTTGATGGCAGATTACGGGATCATGGTATATGGTTGTGTTGACCTTAGATACATAGCATCAAGGGTCAGAGGATTGAGAGGGTAACAAGAGTTGAAAGAATTATTACATGGAAATCTATGTTAAACCCTTTAGCCTATAGCCTGTTTCTAGTTTCAAAGACTTCATATTACATCCAAGCCTATGTTAAATCCTTAAATTACCCCATAGCATGTTTCTAGTTTTGAAGACTAGTGACCACTTAAAGCAGGTTGAAAGTTAAGCAGAATGCGCCTTAAGGCGCATTCTGCTTTACTTTCAACCTACTTTAAGCTATAATCTGCTAGGATATAGAAAACATTTCTTATGATACATATTCATGACTTTATAAAATGAAACTTATTTCTTCAGTGTATGAATAAATTTAAGGTGTAAAAAGGCATATTTAATGGGTAATGGGTTAACCCTTATCTTGCTGAGCATGACTTGGCTAACATTTGCAAAAGTTTGGATCTAGATCAGATGCCCCTCACTGGGAGGGAAAGGGTTACTTCTTCTCTCATGCTACAGTAAACTTGAGTAAAGCCTCTCTAATATGATATGTAAATTGATAGATGTTAAAGGCAGTTGCTTAAGTAACCATATGTTTTACTTTCACCTTGCTTTAAGTTGCCACATGTCCGTCATTCTATTAGTAAACCATTGTTTTAGTGCAATAGTGATACTGTCAGATATGTAGAATTTCAGATACCGGTAGGTAGAATTCAACATTTTGCAAGAAGTCAATTTATTTCAATTGAAATGTATTTTATTAACAGAAATTTTGTTAATTATAAAAGGGTTAAACCAGGGCTCCAGATAAGGGGGAGTAAACTGCACAAATCCAACAGTTTCTCACTTATTTTTGCATCAAATCCTATGGTGTTACTACTCATTAGAATCGTCTCTTCGAGACGATTCTAATGAGTTGTGACACCATAGGGTTTAAAGCAGAAATAAAGATTTTAGTTTTTGAAATACCCTCCTTATCTGGAGCCCTGGTTACACCTTTTTTGAACGTATATATTTATTTACTACAGTCCCAATGTGGGTCTTAAGGGGTTGGCTCAGGCTACTCTGGGTGTTACCATGTTGAAAGATCCCGACACAAGGCGAGGAAATTGGGAGGCTGAGACCTTATCTCAGAAACAGGTATAACATTACACCTTTTCTTTTCTATGTCACGTTTTTGTTTAGCAGTAACTCTTTAAAATCATGTAATCTGTGTGTAAAACATGCAGGTTATTGTTTAACAGATTTCCCTATAGCCTGTTTCTCAATTTTGAAGACAGGTGAGTGCTTAAAGCAGGTGGAAAGTAAAGCAGAATGTGCCTTAAGGCACATTCTGCTTAACTTTCAGCCTGCTCTAAGCTTTAATCTGCTAGGATATAGAAAATATCTCTTATGTTGCATATTAATGGGACTATCTATTTTCCTTAGTGTAGAAATAATCTGAGGCGTAAAAAGGTGTATTTATGAGGTAATTGGTTAATGCAGAAAAAAGTAAAATAGAAAGCTCTTACAAGGGATTTGCTGCTTAACTTTTGTCATGCACTTGTATTAAAGATGTTAGTTCACAATTATTTGAATGGTTAGTTATCATAAGTTTGACTGTATATGGCTATAGGTGAAACAGAAAAAAATCTTCTCTGAATCCACTGACCCAATTGGAAAATTATTTTCACAAAATGTGTGACCCTCTACCAGGTTATTAAGAAATCGGCCCAGCTTAAAAACATGGCCTCCAGTAGGTAGGAAAGGTTTTCATTATATGGGTTCATTGAAAGCTTACCATGACCAAATGCTACCAGGTGAGCAATTCAGTGTCATCATGACCCTTGTGTAATTATATCATTTGCAATCAATGAAGACCTTGATCAGAAAGTTCATTTAGCTCTCTGATCAGAGTTTGCATTGTTTGCCATAATGTCAATATTATTAAGACAAGGAATAGGAGGATGCGTAAAAATTAGGGATGTCAACGAATATCCGGATATCCGTATAGCACCGAATATCCGGATATTAATTTAGTATCCGAATATCTCTAAACGAACTTGTGAGAACCTAAACGATTATTTCATAATCTGCATGAAGATACAGGTAGCGGTCAAACTGTTACATAATTACCGTTAATACCCATGGTCCCCATCGTAACATAGCGATAAATGCGCGTGTGGAGTGCCTATGACACCAGTTAAAACAACATGCGTGTAATTGCTGTGGTGTCTTTTGTCGCCGATTAAAGGTCTTTGTTTTGATAACGGCTGTCACAGTTTGCCTGGATCAACAGGGTAGCATGGACTGCATTGTTTCGGACAATTATCACAGTTTACATAACCACCTCTTTAATAAGAACATCAAGAGTTGTATTTCACTAACTTAAAGGTTAATTAGACATTTTCAAAACAGAAAGAAGTAAATAAATCAGTAATATGTTTATAGTAAATGCATGAGTGTACATTTATGTGCAGTCTATATAACTGCGTAATTAGGCCATACCGTTGGGATATTCTTTTGTAGAACCTTCTGTCTGCTTTTCAAGCGTCTGAACAAATGAAGGCGGGGTTTAGTTTGATTGACATGCACTCATTGCATGTAGCCTTTGACCAAGAGTTATCTGAGAATGCCCAGATATCGGCGCTCGATTTGCACAGTTAAAACTTTTGTTGTGTTTGAAATATTCGGAAACCTGCCCGATTATATCGTACTGATTGATATTCCAAAAAGTATTACTAATATTTAAATTAAACATTACATGAATTTTCAATAAAGACGAGTTAGTAGACTATTTACATATTTTGATAAAGTTTTTCAACGAACTTCTTCTCTGAATAATGCGACGTAGTAAAAGTAATAAAGTACACACAGAAACAATGGACGCGCCGTTAACGATTGCAAGTAAATAAATGTTTTAATAGTTGTTGCAAGTATGTAAAGTCTATTGAACACGGGGAGAATCTTGAAATCTATTCTGCCTAGAATTAATTTACAGACCCGCTTATTAAAGCGTTATGAAAGCTACGCTGTTTAATAGATAACGGCAATTCAATGGAGAAAAAAAACTTCGTCACAAAAAAAACCCGAACAAACATTGTATGGATACGATTTTTCCACCGCACTTATAAGTGAAAACAAAATATTCGATGCTTTAGAACAATCAACACTTACAGTTTTGCATTCTTAACATTGCCGTGGGTTCGACTCAATGCGAATATCCGGATATATCCGGATACCTCATACGGATATCCGAATAGTGATTTTGGTATTCGTTGACATCCCTAGTAAAAATGTTCATCTATGGAGTAAAGTGTTAACCCTTTCCCACATAGAAGCGACTTTCAGCGTATTTGATTTATTCCTCCGCTGAAGAAAATAGTTCCAGTTTATACCTCATGAACAATCACCATTACAAATATTTCATATAGCCTAGCAGATTTTAGCTTAAAGCAGGCTGAAAGTACTTTCAATCTGCTTTAAGTTGTCACATATCTTCAAAACTAGAAATAGGCTATTCATAATTGGGTAATGGGTAAAGCATGGAGCATGTTTTATTTGTTTCAGATGGATTATGCGGCAGATGATGCTCTTGTTGGAATTGATATATTTCTACAGCTGATATGTATGAAACTATATGGTAGGAACAGGAGACAGAAGTATTATGACACTGATATATCAGCCGATGAAACAGCGTTCTCGAAAAAAGCTCAGTCATTATGCCAAGGTAGGCCAGAGTACTGTTTGTGATTGATTTTGTAAAGGTGTATGTCTTGGAACTTTCCTCCATAGCCACCTGTGCTGCATGGATACACATTCTAGCACCTTAATTTATTCCGCCATTGAAGAATATAGGTCCTATTTATACAGTCATGAATATGTTTTGTTAGCAATATTTTCCATATTCAATCAGATGGTAGCCTAATCCATTACCCTATAGCCTGTTTCTAGTTTTTAAAAAAGATGACTACTTAAAGCAGGCTGAAAGTAAAGTAGAAATTGCTTTGATATCAGCCTGCTTTAAGCTACAGTCAACTAGAATATGGGAAATATTTCTTAAGATACATATTCTAAACAGTATAAATGGGAACTATTTTCTTCATTCGAGGAATATATTAACAGCGTAAACATGTGTATTTATGGGGTAAAGGGTTAAAGCAATCTGAAAGTACTTCAGAATGCACGTAAAGGCACATTCTGCTTTACTTTCAATCTACTTTAAATGGTCACCTATGTTCAAAACTAGAAATAAGATATGGGGTAAAGGGCTAAGGCAGGTGGCTGCAGAATGCAGGATGAAAGTAAAACAGGAGCTTCCTGTTGCACTTTAATCCTTTCTTTTGAGCTGTTATATATATTCAGCATGGCATTTAGTAAAACTCATAAAAACCTTTTACATTCTTCTATCATGTACAAACCATAAGAAACATTTCCTACATCTTGACAGGTGGCTGCTTAAAGCAGGCTGAAAAGTTCCTGTAGGAGCTTTTACTTTATGAAAGAAGAATTGAATGAATGACTTTATTTAACCAGGGTGACTTGGCTTGCGTTTAATAGTCGCCTGTCTCAAAAGGTCTGTCTGAACTTTTTTGCCTGTGAAAGAACCATGCCATAATTCCTATACAATATTGAAATAAATCAAAACATACGTTGTACAACTCAATATTTAACCCATCTCCTGCAATAAGCCTACCCATGACACCTTTTGGAAACACCTTAGACTCAGATCAGAAAGCTGAAGGAGCTGTCTGATCAGGGTCTGCACTGTTTTCATATAGAACAGTTTGTCATCAATCTGCACTTTTTCATATAGAACAGTTTGTCATCAATCTGCACTTTTTCATATAGAACAGTTTGTCATCAATCTGCACTTTTTCATATAGAACAGTTTGTCATCAATCTGCACTTTTTCATATAGAACAGTTTGTCATCAATCTGCACTTTTTCATATAGAACAGTTTGTCATCAATCTGCACTTTTTCATTTGGAATTTTCTATTTCATTAGCCATGTTAACCCATTTGTGCCCACAAATACCATATATGGGACATTATGCGGCGTCTGATCAGAGTCTACACTGTTTGCTGATAGGAATTTCAATATAAAACAGAACGAAAATAAAGCTTTTGACCAGGCATCCCTTTGATAAAAAATGGACTAATCCAATATATAAACATGGAAGAATCCACTGGGTATAAATGGGTTAATAATTCAGATGATAGATGTTCCTAGTGGGCTGAGCTTTATGCGTGTACAATGTATATAAATATGAAGCATGAGAAGGACTAATAGAGTTACTGTAGAGAAATGCCACTGTTTTCCAGGTATTGTTGATATACCTTTCAAGCATAAGAATGTACCTGGTCTGGTGGACATGGGCAATGACGGAGAAGACAGTGACAATGTTACGGTAGGTTTCCGGAAGAAGATAAGCAAGTACCATATAACTCCATTTAACCCTTTACTCCATAGCCTTTTCAATTTTTAGCTCTTCTCCAGGAAGTGAGGGGGGGCTTATGCTATACCCCTGCCGTCAGTGTCCTGACTGGATATCATAAACTATAGTAGCTAAGTCTAACTACTGCACATAAGGTCATGAAACTTCATATGCTGATGCGCCTCAATGAGTAGACCATGATGCACTGCAGTTTGGTGACCTTGACCTCTAGGTTCAACATTAAGGTTTTGCGTTGAAGTCTGTTCTTTGCAGGAGGTGATCTTCGTAATCTTTGATTACCCATTATGATTTAAAACAGGTGACCACCTAAAGTAGGTTGAAGTATGCTTCCAGATAATTCTGTTGCAGATGGAAGATCCATGTTTGTAGCTTGAAAAACAGTCATTAAGTAAAGATGGTCCTGTCATACCCAGGTTTGAGTGTCAGGGATTTTCTTTGGTGACCTTTATCACTGTGATGCTGACAGCTCTTCTTCTCCCAGTAATTATGGACTTGTTTATTTAAAATGTTTTTCCTTTTAACCCTTGACCCCATAGTCTGTTTCTAGAATTGAAGACAGGTAACCACTTAAAGCAGGTTGACAGTAAAGCAGAATGTGCTTGAAGGCACATTCTGCTTAACTTTCAGACTGCTATAAGCTATAATCTGCTAGAATATGGAAAAAATATCTTATGATACTTAATCATGACTGTATAAATTGAAACTTTATCCTTCAGTGAAGGAATAAATTAAAGACGTAAAAAAGCTATATATAGGGTAATAGGTTAAGAGAGAATCAATGTACATATTTCACATATCTCTAGCTGTGTCAGTACAATATCGAGTGCCAAACAGTTTGAATCTAGTTGAGATGCAGAGTCCAACTATTTGTAAAACTAAAATGTTATAAATATTATTCTATTAGCCTGAGACATCTTGTCTTTTTACATTTTTTCAGTTGTTAGAGGACCAGCAGTATTATATAGAACTGTCTGACGTAAGTACATGTGTACAGTAGAACCTCTCTATTACTACTAGTGCTGTTCTGATTAATCGACTTAGTCAACATCAAATCATTTATATACAGAAATCGATGTAGAATCGTTTATCTGCAGAAATTGATTAATTGACCATGAGAAAATCAATTTTGTAAGCTAGCTTGCTAACTGCTGTATCAGACCCTATGTTGTGGCCTCTTATTAACCCATTGCCCCATAGACACTGTTTGTTTGTTTGCCCCGTAGACTGGTTATGTGATAGTTGCCCACTTAAAGCAGGTTGAAAGTAAAGCAGAATGTGCCTTAAGGCACATTCTGCTTTACTTTCAGCCTGCTTTAAGCTATTATCTGCTAGAATATAGAAAATACTTCTTATGATTCTTATTTCTAACAGTATAAATTGGAACTATTTTCTTCTGTAGAGGAATGGATTAAAGGCATAAATAGGCGTATTAATGGGGTTATTGGTTACATTCTCTCAAAGGGAGGGTTATTGTGGATACAGATCAGAAATATTCAGTTTACTTAACTCATATCTGGTGCCCTGTAAAGGATTAATAATTCTCTTTGGGGTTTTCTCTATAGATAAGTAAAGATGGGACACCAGGTAAACCTACGAGAGTGAAAACGTCAAAGAAGGCATTCATGGCCAGGAAGAGACCCCTGTACTATAACTGTTGTCTGGTGGCCCCTGATGGAACAATGTTGACAACCTGTGACATCAGAAAGGCCCAGTGGTACCTAGACAAGGGACTTGGACGTAAGTAGCTGCATGAAATACACAATCTTTACTGTCTCTCCCTGACAAACAGTAAAGTTAGAATAAAGCTTAACCCTTTACTCCATAGATACACCTTTTCATACGTTTTTTTAATTCCTTCACTGAAAAAAAAAAGTTATTAATGTGCAACATAGATATTTTCTATATTCTAGAAGATGGTAGCTTAAAGGCTCATTCTGCTTTACTTTCAACCTCTATAAGTGGCAACTCATCTTCAAAACTAGAAACAGGATATGGGATAATTAGTCAAATGCACATTCTGCTTTACTTACATCCTGCTTAAAGCTACCATTTGCTAGAATATAGAAAATATTTCTTATGGTACATATCCATGACTGTATAAAGAGGATGAATTTTGTTCAGTGGAGAAATAGTCAGTAAAAAGGCACATGTGTCGTGTTACGGGTCATGGTATTGCTTATCCTTTGCTGTCAACAATAGCATCAAACCTTAGCTAGGTCGAATGTTTTTCGATTAAGCTCCAGGGTTAAGATGTTATACCTTAGTCACCCTTCTTTGTTAGGACAAGATATGTAACTCTGTGGACATCCAATTCACTTTTTGCTTTCCGGCAGTCAGTTTAAAAAATTGTTGATTACATTGCAAACCGTTTGAATCCAGATCAGATTGTGACTTCATCCCAAACTGGATCCAAAGTGCTTGATATTCATATTCACTATAAGCTAGCCTAAGGTTTTATTTTGAATAGTAGTTTCATGATTTGAGATTTAACCTGTTATACTGAATATAATTGTTGTGACTTGTGTAATTTGAAAGCCCTCCTGATCTTGGTCTACACTGTCTGCATATGAACTCATAACATGTGCAGGTTTGGTAAAAGATGTATTTACACATCATTAGGGGATTAATTGGTTAACATGTTCAACCCTAGCAACAAGGATACTTGTCATTTACGAACAGTGCACATGTGAAGAGTACGCTTGTCATATACAAACAGTTCAGACCCTGATCAGAGAGCTCCTTAAGGAGCTCTCTGATCAGGGTGTGAACTGTTTGTTATTCTGAAATTTATTTTAAAAATGATCTCTTAAACAGTACAAAAATCATTAAATGGACCAGACTTTATTATGTCTCCCCCCCCTTTAGGGGAGGGAGACATATTGGTGTTGTGCTTTCTGTCTGTCCGTCCGTCCGTCTGTCTGTCTGTTAAAATTCTTGTGCAGCTAACTCCTCCTACACTATTTGAGGAATTTACTTCAAACTTTTACATATGAACCAGCTATATGTGAGGATGGTCATGTGGTTTGGAATTTTGGCTCCAACAATTATGACAGAAGTTATGGCCCTTTGTAGTTTTTCCTTATATAGAGTATATAGCGAAAAATTCTTGTGCAGCTAACTCCTCCTACACTATTTGAGGGATTGACTTCAAACTATGTACCAGCTATATGTGAGGATGGTCATGTGGTTTCGAATTTTGACTCCAACAATTATGACAGAAGTTATGGCCCTTTGGAGTTTTTCCTTATATAGATTATATAGCGAAAAAGTCTTGTGCAGCTAACTCCTCCTATACTATGTAAGAGTTTTCATTCAAAATTTTACATATTCACCAGCTATATGTGAGGATGGTCATGTAGATAGGCATATGGGCTGCAACAATTATGACAGAAGTCACACAGTAAGTATACACACAATTTTAATCTGAAAATAAATTGCTTACAATTTACAATGTCAGTATTTTGACATATGAATTTATTCCTAATATAGGTGCCAGGGTGGAGGTTGCCAGGGGGGTGAATTTATTCCTCTTATGGGTGCGGGGCGGGGTACCGGGGGGAGACATGTGTTTTTCTCAAAAACAAGCTCTAGTTGGAAATTGGCATTGTCCATTACAAATGGCAGGGGTGAAAGAGTAAAACAAGTTTGACTATTTTTTATATTCAGATCAAATCAAGGATGATCCAGTATGGGTACAGTTGAATTTCGAGCCAGCCAAGCGACCTACGTCGGACAAGGATTACTACCTCCAGGATAAAGAGAACATTTGTGTTGTGTGTGGTGCTGATGATGAATACATCAGAAAACTGATCATTCCACAGGAGTATAGAAAGTGAGTACCTTGAAACCCCTCTAAATCGGACACGTGTTGGGACAAGATAAATGTCTGGTTTAGAGGGGTTTCCGGTTTAGAGGGGTTTTAACCCATAGCTTGTTTCTAGTATGGAAGATAGCTGATCACTTAAAGCAGGTTGAAAGTAAAGCAGAATGTGCCTTAAGGCGCATTCTGCATTACTTTCAACCTGCTTTAAGCTAACATCTGCTAAAATATAGAAAATATTTCTAAATGTATTTTCTTCAGTGTATGAATAAATCAAAGGCGAAAAAAGGCATATTTATGGTGTAATGGGTTCAAATAAAGAATGGTTGGAAATGGGACCAAATGTTTTGTCCAGTTAAGAGAGAATTCCGGTATTTAGAGGTTCCGGTTTAGAGGGGTTTCACTGTACCGTGAAGCTGGCTTACCATATTTTCTGTGATAGAGGCCCATCTGCAAGTCAAGGCCCATCCCTTTATCAGGGCTCCAGATAAGAGGGGGTACATCTAACAAATTCAACATTTTCTCACTTATTTCAGCATCAAATCCTATAGTGTTACTACTCGTTAGAATCGTCTCGAAGACATCTACATCTACATTTAAACATTACTGACCACCTTCATCAGGTTGAAGATTATGTCAGAGTTGTGTGCAATAACGCAAAACGGGTGACAAGGCCGTTAGTTTAGTAAACTGATTGATGACTGATGATTGATGATTTAAAATCTTCTGATGATTGGATTGACGAGATATCAGGTGGCAAAGAATTCCAGTCTACTATAGTTGTAGGAAAGAATGAGTATTTTCGAGTCTGGGTTCTAAAAGGGAGTGTTCGGAAGGTGTTTGGATGGGCATGTCTTGTGTGGCGTATGGGGGGCATAAGAGGATCTTTTTTAATATTAATTTTGTTATGGACTATTTTATGGAAAGTTGTAAGTCTTGCGTTACATCTCCTGGTTTCAAGTGACTGCCAGTTCAGGTTGTTTAACATGTTGCCAACACTGGAGGTGTTCCGAAATTTATTTGTTACAAATCTGGCTGCTCTTCTTTGGACCATGTCAATCCTGTCTATATCAGACTTGGTATGAGGGTCCCAAGAAGAGCAGGCATATTCCAGTGTTGGTCTGACCAGGGTTTTGTATGCCATCTCTTTGGTGGAGCTGGAGCTTATCTTTAGATTCCTCCGCAAAAAGCCAAGGGTGGAGTTTGCTTTGTTACAGATGTTTGCAATGTGACTGTCCCATTTTAAGTTGGACTGTATGGTTTCAGTTTTCTTATTATTTGTAATAGAGAGGACATTACATTTACCTGGGTGGAATGACATTTCCCATGATTTTTCCCATGCTGAGAGCTTGTCTAGATCTTGCTGTAGTTGTAGGGCATCAGATGGACATTTAATAGTTAAATAAGCAATAGTATCGTCGGCGAACAGGCGAACAGTGGAATTAAGGCGAACAGGGATGTCATTTATGTAAGATGATTCTAATGAGTAGTGACACCATAGGGTTTAAATCAGAATTAAAGATTTTAGTTTTTGAAATACCCCCCTTAACTGGAGCTCTGCCTTTATTTGTTGTCAAAAATCATCAGTATAATATTTGTTTTGTAACAGTAAAATTATTACCAATATCAAATTTCCAAAATGAGTTTCAAAAGGTTTATCCCTTTATCCAATAGCCTGCTTCTAATTTTGAAGATGGGTGACCACTTAAAGCAGGTTGAAGTAAAGCAGAATTAGCCTTAAGGCAATTGTTGGTTATGATTTGTCTTTTTGTTCTTTAATTATCCCCCTTATCATAGTTGCTTCTTTCTTTTGGTAATTAATTTAGATGCAATCTGCTCTACTTTTAAGCTGGTTTAAATGTTCACCTGTCTTCAAAACTAGAAACAGGCTATGGAGTAATTGGTTAACAAGGCATTGCACACTTTGTATTCAGGTATTTTCCTGCCCTGCTGAAGGATCATTCCTCCCATGACGTACTACTGTTGTGTATTTCATGCCACTTGTATAGTGCTAACACATTGTACACTTTGTATTCAGGTATTTTCCTGCGCTGCTGAAGGATCATTCCTCCCATGATGTTCTACTGTTGTGTATTCCATGTCATTTGTATAGTGCTAACACATTGTACACTTTGTATTCAGGTATTTTCCTGCGCTGCTGAAGGATCATTCCTCCCATGACGTACTACTGTTGTGTATTTCATGCCATTTGTATAGTGCTAACACATTGTACACTTTGTATTCAGGTATTTTCCTGCGCTGCTGACGGATCATTCCTCCCATGATGTTCTACTGTTGTGTATTCCATGTCATTTACACAGTGCTAACACATTGTACACTTTGTATTCAGGTATTTTCCTGCCCTGCTGAAGGATCATTCCTCCCATGACGTACTACTGTTGTGTATTTCATGCCATTTATATAGTGCTAACTTTGACAATATCTTACGACAACGCTTGGCAATAGAGTGTGATGCTCCACTGGACTCAGGGAAGGATTCCAGGAAGATGAGGGATGGAGACCTGCTGAAAGTTGTCTCTGCAGCAAAGTAAGTGACAAAATAGCTTTACCCGTTACTCCACAGCCCATCTCTAATTTTGAAGATAGGAGACCACTTAAAGCATTCTGTTTTACATTCTTTATGGTAACGTCATCACGTAATGTTTTGTTAATTGTAACATCATTTCATATTGTGTCATTTGGTTTCCCTCTTCATGCTGTTCTTGTGGACATACAGGCTTGACCAGGGTCCAAAATTTGACATTTCAATAGTGAAATATTGAATGGATTTATTACACTGCTAGAGGTTGTTTTATGTAATGAAAATGTCTATATAACCTTTATTTTCCAGAGCATTAATGAACAACAAAAGCAAAATACCAGAAACTCGAGTGAAAGAGTTAGAAGATACAGTGAAGAATTTCTATGGTGTGAGCTCTTTGAATGAAGACCTGTTAAAACAAACACAATCTATTGACTACAGGTACATTATGTTTTGTATCATTTCCTTAACCCTCTACTCCATAGCCTGTTTCTAGTAAAACCTGCTTAATATTTAAAGATTGGACAAGACTTAATTGGAAAATGGAATTTTCACTAAGAGTTTCCAGGGTGAAAGAGATAAACCAAACTTGACCCTACTCAATGCAATAAACAGCTGATAACCACGTGTTAGATATCTGTGTGCCAAACTGTTTAGAACCTGATCAGATGTCTTGTTAACCGGCCTCAGGTCTGGATACAGCGGCTCTAGTGTTTCATTGTCATAGGTAAATGGTTTGTTTATTTGACTGAGATTGGCCTCTCTGCTAAGAACTAGAAGGAAGGTAGGTCAGTGGTTTGGGTCCCAAAAATTAGGTGACCACTTAAAGCAGGTTGAAAGTAAAGCAGAATGTGCCTTAAGGCACATTCTGTTTTACTTTCAGCTTGCTTTAAATTACCAACTTGAAGCTAAATATTTCTTATGATACATACTCATGACTGTATTTTCTTTTGTGAAAGGCATTTATATGTATCTGCGGAGTAATGGATTAAAGTTGAAAAACTCTGCTATATGTCGGTTTATAAGTAGAGTTATTTCCCATTTCCTAGGTAAGTTTTTGTCACTTTTTAGGTTCCGCCATGATGGCCGAAAGCTATATAATAGTGTAGAATTTGCCAGAAGGGCCATTCTGTTTTATCTGAAGCCTTCTTCCGTCTTCAGGAATATAGAAAATATTTTTTTATGGTGCATAAAGTATCACTGTATAAAGTGGAACTTTTTCTTCAGTAAAAGTGTAAATTAAAGGCTTAAAAAGGTAAATTTTTAGGGTAATGGTTGAAATTATCTGTATGTTTATTGTTTGAAAATTATTGAATATTACAGGATTCAGAATAGCAACTTTACACCACATGGGAAAAAGGTAGTGGCATATTACATGAAAAAGGAAGGAGGCCTAATTGAATTTGAAAAACTGTGGAGAAAACAGTTTGTAGAGACAATGCAGCCAAAGCATCTGCCAGCGTTGTGGTCAATAGAGCATAAACCAGAGAGATTGCAACCTTTGACTGACGAGATGAGAGCGAACTTAGTGCCAGAGTGCTATGTCTAAGCCTAACCATACAATTCGTGTTGACCCATTACCCCATAAATACACCTTTTTACGCCTTCAATTCATTCTTACACTGAAGCAAATGGTTCAAATTTACACAACCATGAATATGCACCATATATTTTCTAAATCCTAGCAGATACTAGCTTGAAACAGGCTGAAAGTAAAGCAGAATGTTCCATAAGGCACATTCTGCTTTACTTTCAACCTGCTTCAAAACTAGAAAACAGTCTTTTGTGTAAAGTTGTAAGAGATTTCTTTATTTAATGCATTAAAATATTGAATATTACAGGATAAATAACAGCAGCTTTAAACCTCATGGGAAAAAGGTAGTGGAATATTACATGAAAAAGGAAGGTGGCCTACTTGAGTTTGAAAAACTGTGGAGAAAACAGTTTGTCGAGACAATGCAGCCGAAACACCTGCCAGCCTTGTGGTCAATAGAGCATAAACCAGAGAGATTGCTGCCACTCAGTGACCATGAAGAGGCGAGAAGGAATTTGGTGACAGAGTGCTCTGACTAATGCCTTACGGGCCAACTTGTGTTTACCCATTCCTGACCACTTAAGGCACATTCTGCTTTTTTTCAGCCTGTTTTAAGCTATCATCTGCCAAGATATAGAATATAATTGTTTTGGTTCATGTTTATGACTGTATAAATTGGAATTATTGGCTCCAGTGGAGGAATAATTTCAAGCTGTTAAAATGTATATCTTAGGAGTACAGTAAACCTCACTTATAACGAACTCGGTTATAATGTACCCTCGGTTATAAGGAACAGTTTTAAAATCCCTGAAGCTTACCCTTCTTTACTCTATATAAAAAAAATATGGTTATAGCGTACTTGGTTGTAACAAATCAGCTATAGCATTCACCGTTTTCTGGTCCCGATTCATCAAATTTCATTAAAATATCGGTTATAGCGTACCATCAATTTCCAGTGTTTCAACTGTATGTCACAGAGTAATTATCGATCGATAATTACCTCCCAGGTAAAATGTTTGTCAGCGATCATTTTCATGTTTCCTGTGTAGGTATGAGCGATATGAACAGACAATTATTAAAAAGTTTGATTTAAGTTGGAATGACTTAAGCTACGAGTCAAACAGTTTGAATCCTGACTACACACAGCATTGCGCAGCATCTGATCTGGATCCAAACTGTTTACAAAGTCAACATTAGGCGATGAATGGGTTGAATAAGTCTACAAAATGATTTCTGTGTTTGTTCCTCCAAGTAAAGTGGTTTATGGATTACAATATTGTTTTGTCAAGTGTAATATTAGTTATTTATTGCCCCGTAATGCGGAAATAATAGAGCCTCGAGTCGTTTTTGGTATTTCAGTCACCTGTATGTTAGGCTTTTCCGTAAGTGAATGTATTTGTAGCCTGACATAAAACTGAGTCATGAATGCAAATGGCGACCAGTCGTCAAAGTTTTGTGTGATAAACAATTAAAATAAGACTACCTTCGCACAAGCTGTCATGTTAAAGGTAAACGAACTTGCAAATTACTGAAATACTATTTCGTTAAAAACATAAATATTCTTGTCTGCCAAATTTATAATGTTTCATTTAAACACATAGGTTTACACATGTACACAAGTACATGTACATGTCTGGTGTTTGTTATAAGTCCGATCAGTTTGTTATACTAACCTCGCCTATAGCATACTAGTTTTCTATACGGTTATAACAAACTTCAGCTATAGCGAACACTTTTTTAAGGTCCCGAGGTGTTTGTTTTAAGCAAGGTTTACTGTAATGGGTAAATGCTTAATAGCTACTTGATACTCGTTTGCTATTTGTTTTCCTCAGAGTTTAGGGTGTACATGTTACCGGTGATGATCATCCGAGTACACAATCATGTTGTTATTGGTATTTATTATATGCCTTCCTGTGATACTGATCTTTCCCTCATGTATCTGTACAGTAAGATACA
This sequence comes from Gari tellinella, assembly GCA_922989275.2. Classification (NCBI taxonomy): domain Eukaryota; kingdom Metazoa; phylum Mollusca; class Bivalvia; order Cardiida; family Psammobiidae; genus Gari; species Gari tellinella. The sequence continues at coordinate 73,254,177 of OV277866.1, forward strand.
AGAGTCTGTATCTTCCTTCTTGTAGTTTACTGTTCGTATTTTATTCTGACGCTGTTTTCAATAAGTTTGATGTCATGTGCATGTACAGTAAAACCTCTCTAATATGACCACTAAATTTGGTTCATTATTAGGTGTTTACAACAGGTGACTGCTTAAAGCAAGGTGACAGTAAAACAGAAAGCTCCTGTAGGAGCTTTCTGTTTTACTGTCATCTTGTTTTTAGCTGTCACCTGTCTTTTATATAATCAATTAGCCTTCTGTTTAGTGGTCGTAATAGATGGGTTTTACTGTACAAGTACCACTCTATTCTTTGTGGCAATTTTTAGAATTCTTGTTCAGCTGCAAATGTCAATGTACTGTATTAATATTGGAATTCTAGGGAGAGTATTTTTATTATTAAAACCCTTACATATCCACCAAACCCCGTAATGTGACTACCCAATACATGTAGTATTGTCACTTTACCACAATGCTAATGATAAGTCACATTTTGGGTTTGGTCATGAAAGGAGAAATTAGTTGTTAGATTATATACATTTTATCTAGTCTTGTATGTGATTAAAACCTCTCTATTACGACCACCAAATTTTATTATTAGGTGTTTACGACAGGTAATTACTGAAAGCTAACAAGAGCTGTCGGAGAACAGCAAAGCTCGCCTAATTAAACCTTTCTTAAATAGGTAACTATCAAAAGAAAAGTGTATCAGTACATTGATATTCAAGCCACAGGGAACCTCCATTCCAAATATCAACTTCCTAATGCAAATATGTCGTGTAGTATAAGTGCATTCCAACACTTACTCCATAACTAACTTTGAAATTTCAGTCCCAAAACTCTGAAGTCCACAAAAGGTGAAATTTGACTAAATTTAAACTTTTTAAAAAAATTTAACTACGCAACATCAATGTTCAACCCACAGGGCACCTCCAATCCAAATATCAGCTTCCTAATACAAATATTTCATGTAGTATTAGTGCATTACAACTCTTACCCCAAAACTTTAACCATGAGAAATAAGCCGAAAAACCTAAGTCCTCAACAGGTGAAATTTTGACTAAATTTAAACTTTTTTTTACATTTTAACTACGCAACATCAATGTTCAACCCACAGGGCACCTTGATTCCAATTATCAGCTTCTTAATACAATTATTTCAAGTACTATTAGAGCATCACAACACTTACCCCAAAACTTTAACCATGAGAAATCAGCCGAAAAACCTAAGTCCACAAAAGGTAAAATTTTGACTAAATTTAAACTTTTTTTTAAATTTTAACTACGCAACATCAATGTTCAACCCACAGGGCACCTCCATTCCAAATATCAGCTTCCTAATTCAAATATTTCATGTAGTATTAGTGCCCCAAAACTTTAACCATGAGAAATCAGCCGAAAAACTAAGTCCACAAAAGGTGAAATTTTGACTAAATTTAAACTTTTTTTAAAATTTTAACTACACAACATCAATTTTCAACCCACAGGGCACCTCCAATCCAAATATCAGCTTCCTAATGTAAATATTTCATGATGTATTAGTGCATTACAACACTTACCCCAAAACTTTAACCATGAAAAACCGACACCGACGTGATTCCATAAGCCCCCCCATTCTCCGAATAGGGGAGCTAATAAAACAAGTGGACAGTAAAACTGTCACCTTGCTTTAAGCTGCAACTTGTCTTTTATACAATCAATTAGCCTTCTTTTTAGTGGTTGTTATAGAGAGATTTTACTGTACTATGATTTTATTCTTTATCATGCTATGGGCGAATACTATGTGTGAACTAGGAATGAAGTTTGGATTTAGACTAGATGTACAGTAATCTTATCTGGATCCAGGATGTTTGATATTTTGTTACTTTCTGAAAGAATAGAGGAAAAAATTCTGCATTAAAAATATAATTCAACATAAACTGCCCTAGCATGCGAATTGTTAGTGATGTTGAAATTGAACCTGTGATATACATTTACATGTTTCATATCTTCTTTAGTGTTTAACTCGCTCATTCCTTAAAGGCAGTATGTAGCTGTCAAGTAGCCAAAATCGCGCATTTCTTAAACCTGAAAATTCAGGCACATACGTAATCTAAACATATAAAAAGAAGTAATCCGCTATGTATACGGAGGCAACATTGCTTACAAACCCATGAATTTGGCGGAAAGAAGTCCAATTTTAAATAGGTTTGTTGACATCCGATCAACGACGGAGATTTTCCGAGTTGATTCGGCTTGCGCCCGGTAAAGATGTTTTCATAGTGTTTTCTTCTGACTTGGCAGTTATTTTTAGATTGGAACATTCTAAAACTTTAAAAGGGATGAGTATTCCCTACATTCAGCAAGAGACATTGATAGCTGTATTTATTGTGCGCAATATACAGTAGAGAATACATTTTTCTTTCCGGTTTAAACGCAAACGCAATTCACTACACTGTGGAAATTTACTTTTAGAAATTTTAACTATTTTTTTAATCTGAGTAGCAAATAGGTTGGAGCCTGATCAGACGCTGGGTTATGCAGTGTCTGATCTGGCTCCAACCTGTTTGCAATGGTAATAATAGTTTTGTTTATAAATGCGTTTAATTTGAAAGAACAAAATATCAGTAAAGTTAGCGCAGCGTTCTCGTGCTGCACGATGATCATACTTATCTCAAGTAGGAATGTGTGCGACTATGATTTCGATTTTACCTTCCTTACAGTGGAGAAAATGTTATTAATCCCAATAAACGTGCTTACGCTAAAACCATGATTTCAATTGCAAACAGTTTGGAGCAGATCAGACGCCGGGTAACCCGGCGTCTGATCAGGCACCAAACTGTTTGCCACTCAGGCTAACATGAATGGTCATAATTGTCTAAAGGTTGTGTTTTTATGCGTTTTATTGTGATGCGTTTGCGTTTCGTTTGCGTTTAAACGGGAAAGAATAATGTTTTCTCCACTGTTACCTATTTACCATTATTAACTATTCTGTTCTAAAGTAACACAGACAAGTCAGAAAAATCGGATCGATCACGTGACTCTTATTCGACCATGCGGAAATTCTCGGAAGCCGACACGAAGATTTGTTATGTAAACAAAGAGCTTATTTTTCCAACCATCTCGATAAGAAATCGGCACATTTATGTATGATTCTTAAAGAAAGGGGGGCATATGTCAGGCATCTGACAACCATTTTCGCTTAGTTTTAATACATAGAAAATGTACATATATAAGAAATTGGGCGTTTTAAACATCCTTTAATTTTGGGCGACATTCTGACTTTAAACTTCAAATGGAAAATTCCAATCATCAGTTAAATAAAGTCCATTTTTGACTATTTAGGGTTGTGTATTACAATATATTTATTGCAAAATGACAGTCAGTGCACACCAAGATCAGAGGGCTCTTTTAGGAGCCCTCTGATATGGGTCAGCACTGTACTCATAGGACATATGTACTCTTTACTGACACACTGTTTATTTGTCTGTCTACATCTTTTAACCTGGGCTTTGTGTAGTTAAGATTGTATTGATCTTGGCACAACTTGAGTCATGTCCGACAAAGGTCAATGGCATTCAGAGATTATGGTCACATCATGGGGCATAGAACCAAGTATTTTACAAACAAACATGTTTTTGAATAAAGCAGGATTGAAGTTAAACTTGTTTTACTTTCAGACTGCTTGATTACCTGTTTTAATGTCAATGCCATTAGGTTTCTGTTTGTAAGACTGTAATAGAGGGATTCATTGCATGTCTGCAATAGTTTATAGGATCGTTATAAAATGAATCTTTGATCCAGGGTGTGTGCATAAAATTCAAATCTTAACCTGTTAAATATACTCCATACCTTTGAAAACAGTGTAAACTCAGATCAGAGGGCTCCTACAGGAGCCCTTTGAGAGTGCACTGTTTTCTAATGTAGACCAGTATTTACTTAAGAGCCCATAATTCCATAGTTGACTGGTTCATATTTTGGTATTTAAAAAGATCCACAAGGGAACCAAATAACACACAAGAGTTACTTTAATAGTGTGGAAAGAGTTTAACCCTTTACCTGATAGCCTATTTCTAGCACTTAAGATAGGCGACTACTTAAAGCAGGTTGATAGTAAAGCAGAATGCGCCTTAGGGCACATTCTGCTTTACTTGCAGCCTGCTTTAAGCCATCATGTGCTATAATATAGAAAATATTCCCTAAAATACATATTCATTACTGACTAAATTGGAATTATTTTCTTCAGCCGAAGAATAAATCATAACTGCTAAAAGGCGCTTCTATCTGGGAAAGAGTTTAAGAACTGACTAAAATGACAACATTGGTGTGTTCAGTGACAACTATAAACATGTTAGATCTAGTTTTGGATATTATTTTATTAATAGAAATTGTCAGTAACAAGCATACTTATAATCATACAAGTATTATTATTATTATACCAGATTTATATAGCCCTCTTTTCACACAGGTGTTGTAATCAAGTAAACATTGATACATTGCCATACTCTGGTATAAATGAATTGATTTAAGCCTTTCTTCCTAGCCACATTACCTCAATCCAACTGATTACCTTTATCATGTACAGTGGATAAAACACCTTTTACAGTCGAAAAGAAACGGATCGTTTGTGTAAGAGAGATGACTGCTTAACGAAAGATGACAGTAAAGCAGAGAGCTCCTGAGTGAGCTTTCTGCTTAACCCTTTGAACCCTAGTCCCGCATATAGGTGTCCTTTTCAAACAGTGAACATGTGGATAGTACACTTGTCCTATGCAAACAGTGAAGACCCAGATCAGAGGGCTCCTTACGGAGCCCTCTGATCTGGGTCTTCACTGTTTGTCATAATGCAAAAGATTGACCAAAACAACCCTTAAAAGTCAGAAATGGACTAGTAACTAAAATGGAAACTGGAATTTTCCATTTAAAGTTTCAGGGAGGAAAGAGTTAAGCTGCAAACTGTCTTACACACCAGAAGCGTGTTCATTTACCACTGTTTGCTGTTAAGGTAAGCAGTTTGTGTCCCGTGTGCAGTGTACAATAGAGAAAATATTTTCTTTCCCAGTACGTGGTTATGCTAAGACTATCATTTACATTGCAAACAGTTTGGAGCAAGATCAGACGCCCGGTAACCTGGCGTCTGATCAGGCTCCACCCTGTTTGCACTCAGATTAAAACTGGTAGTCAGAATTGTCAAAAAGTTGTCTTGTTCTATATTTCATTGCAATTCATTTGCGGTTGAACAGAAGGATTACGTTTTCTCCACAGTATTTCAGACCGGTAGCCAACTCGCTGCTGAACTCATGGCAGCTGTTTCTTTTCAACCTTTATGTGGACGATTAGATAATAACATTCTATGAAATTAAGTTTGGGAACAAAATCAAGAATTGTTTTTGGAACAATTTTTAGTTTTAACATTTCTTCTTCTATAAGTGTATATGGATGCTTTTGAAAACAGTTTAGACTCAGATAAGACAGCTCCTAAAGGATCAGGGTCTGCACTCTTTTCTATAAACAGAATCTGTCCAACATGAGTTTAATTTAGGGTTAAATTTTTAACAACTTTTTATCAGTTTTTTAATACTACTCATGTATACTCTTTTCACGCCATTAGTGTAAGTGTTATGGTATTTGTATATTGTTTTGCTAAGACAAACATTTATGTATATTTTTTTAATAAATCATGTTGATCAATAAAATGAAATGCGTTTCTTTATTTAAAACCTAAGAGGGGAAGTATAGTCAATCTTTTATACCCTTAACCCCATAGTCCTTTTCTAGTTTTGAAGGCAGGTGACCACTTAAAGCGGGTTGAAAGTAAAGCATAATGCATCTTAAGGCACATTCTGTTTTACATTCAGCCTGCTTTAAGCTAAAATCTGCTAGGATATGTGCAAGTTCAGGACTGTATAAAGAGGAACTATTTACTTCAAAATTGGAATGAATTCGGCAGTAATAAGAAGTTACTTGGTGTCTGGTCTGGCTCCAAACTCTTTGTAATGGATGAGTTATTGCAGTGTACTTACATCAAATTTTTGGGAAGTGAATTTTCAGTTGTAAAGAGGTGACGGCTTGATCCTGGCCACTATTTAATCAAAAGTTCCTATGGTAGCAGCTTCCTGCTTAACTTTTGCTCTGCATACTAACCTGTCTTTTAATAGAGAAAACTATGTGTCCTTACCCCCATTACCCCATATCATCTTTATAGTTTTGAAGGCAAGTGACCACTTAAAGCAGGTTGAAAGTAAAGCAGAATGTGCCTTAAGGCACATTCTGCTTTACTTTCAGCCTGCTTTAAGCTACCATCTACTAGAATATAGAAAATATTTCTTATGGTGCATAATAATGACTATTGAGCGAAATTACCGGTATTTTCTTCAGAGGAGGAATAAATTAAATCAGCTAAAAGGCACTTCTATGGGGGAAAGGTTAATAGAGAAAACTTTGTGCCTTAAACGAGTGGCCTGAGAACACTAGTTCAATAGTATTCCACAAGCATTATTAACATAGCTGGACATATACTACAGTAAAACTCCTCTATTAGGACCACTCAATTAAATTAATGACTATTTGTGTCCCCTGCTGTAGGCAGATGCGACACTTGGGGATCACTTTTCCAGTGTCTGTTCGTCTGTCCATCCATCAATCTGTCTGTCAATCCTTCTGTCCATCACGCCTCATAACTCCTGTTCTACTGAAGCTTTTAAGATGAAACTTCATTTATGGAAAGAGCTTGAAAAGTGTAAGTGTATTGCACAAAGGGTCATAACTCTTGCATCAATAGTTAGAGAGTTATTCCCCTTTTCAACATTTTTTTTATGCAGATTTCTGCTGTTTTACTGAAGATTTTGAAATGAAATTTCTTTTATAGAAAGAGAATGTTAGACTGCTGCTTGCTGGCAGGTGACACATGTGTTCCGAGGAACCCATCTATCTTGTTTAAGAGCTTTAGTGGCTTTCTGTTTTACTTTCACATTTCTTTACAATGTCACCTGCCTTTAATGCAATCAATAAGCCCTGCTTATAGTGGCCGTTGTAGAGAGGCTTTACTATAAACTGCAAAGTGCAACAGTCTACAAACAATTTTGATCAAATATAAATAAATACTAACATTAATTGAAATATCACAATTTATTACATGTATTATGTCAGATCAAGCTATATATTAACATGATACAGTACATATAGTAAACAGGGCGGAAGACATTATTCTGACCCAATACAACATACAGATAATTATGTGCTCAAATATTATTTCCATTGCAAACAGTTTTGAGTTGGATCAGACGCCGAGTTTGCACTAAATTTCATTCAAGTCTGAAACTTTTCATGGGACAGATTAATGTCTTGCCTACTGTAAGAATCACACCGTACAAAAGCACATTTATCCATATCACATATAAGCACTGGAAGTAATACAATCCAATGTCTTTATCAAATGCACATGACAAAAAGCCAGCAATTACCAGTAACATTTTCACCGAGCCAGGGTCAGAAAGAACAACATACTCCCCAGTATACAGGTAGCCAAGACTTTAATGCCTTCATTGCTGTGATGTCATCTGCTTTACACATTTGTCGACTGCTTTTATTTTTCAAATTTAAATATTCGGTATTTTGACTGAAGAAATAATGAAATTTGTATCAAACAGTTTGGTTCCTGATTAGATGTAGCATTGCAGGGCATCTAATAACGATCCAAACTGTTTACAAATAACCATTGTAATCGGAGTAAGGTAATGAAAGGGTTAAACATAATTAAAACATACAGCAAATCCTAATACAACCTCTCAAACGAAGGCTAATTGATGGCACTAAAGACGGGAGCAGCTGAAATCACCACCTGCTTAACTCTTTCCTCCCTGAAACTTTAAATGGACAATTCCAGTTTCCATTTAAGTCTAGTCCATTTCTGACTTTTAAGGGTTGTTTTTGTCATTTTTGGCATTACTGACAAACAGTGAAGACCCTGATCAGAGGGCTCCTTTCGGAGCCCTCTGATCTGGGCCTTCACTGTTTGCACAGGACAAGAGTACTATTCACATGTACACTGTTTTTAAAGACGCTTATATGCGGGATTAGGGTTCAAAGAGTTAACCCATTCCCCAATAAAAACACCATTTTATGCCTATATTTAATTCCTCCACTGAAGAAAACACTTCTATTTTATACAGTCGTGAATATGTGTCATAAGAAATATTATCTATATTGTAACATAATAATTTAAAGCAGGCTGAAAGTAAAGCAGAATGCGCCTTAAGGCGCATTCTGCTTTACTTTCAACCTGCTTTGAGTGATAACCTTTCTTTAAAACTATAAACAGGCTATAGGGTAATGGGTTAATCCTTTCGCCCACAGATGCAACTTTGGACATCTATACCTTCACCTGCACATCAGCACCACACATGAATTTATTATGGATGGATAATGTATTACAGCTAAAAGTTTATAGCAAGATGAAAGTAAAGCAGAATGTTACTATAGGACAATGTTGGGGAAAGTAATTGTAAAGCACTTATGTGAAGGAGTAGCTAAAGAAGCTTCTGAGGAGGAAAAGGTCTAGATATGGCAAGCTCTCACCCCTTCCAACTGTCTTACTGACAAGGAAAGTTTAGTCTCAAAGCAAACAGATTGGTTTTACTTTACTCTAACCACTTAGCTATTAATGCTATTCAAATGTCTTTCATGCAAACAATTGACTTTCTATTTAGTGGTTCCACTGTACATTATTTGCGAGTATGCCAAAGCAGATGAAGTAAGTTGCCGCTGTACATTAAGTATAGTGACTTAATATTGGTATCAAGAAGCAAGTGGTCCAAATGCAACAATGCTAACCTCAGAATTAAATTATAGGGGTATGATTTGAACAAGTTCAACCAACATGTACATGTATAATGTCTCGGGGGTTGGCCTATTCTGACGTATTTATTCCATACATTCAAATGATTACAAAGACATTATGCAAATTGACAATACAATGTATGAGTATTTCAGTAATACATGTATAATGCATCATGATTTGTTTTGACTCTTATAACTTACATGATTGACTGTAACCAAGTGTTACATTGGCAAGAACAGTGGCATTGCACTGATAGTGCTAAACTTTCTTCACAGCAAATATTGTGTTGTCAAACTGATATCTGGAAAAAGCATTCTTTCAAACCAACATTGTTTGTGTTAGTCATTGATGAAGTGTACAGTTATAACTTTTATCACATAACTTGCGGTCTGGGAGTGACATAAAGCCATTATGTTTAAGACAATCCCAAAGAGATGTCACAAGACAGGATTAGAAGGAGAAATAAATATTGATAATTTTAGAATCTGACTAAAGACCACTTTTGTCGTACGATGTTTCATAAAACGGGCCCCTGAGCTCCAAATCTAATGACATGACTACTCATTAGAATTGTTGCTTTGGCAATGTTTCTAATAAGTAGTTAACATCATAGGGTTTGTTTGAGGCATTCAGAAGAAAATTGTTAGCCTACTGGCTCTTGTCCTGGAGCTCTGAAATTATAACCTGAACATATCTTAGTTCTTGCCCTTGGTTTTGAACGTGTTCTATTATAAATCATAGAACATAAATACATAGATGTTCTTACAGAGGGTTAACATGTACAATCCAAACTCTATACTTCCAACTCGCTAAAATCGAACTTACCAGTATTTCATAAGTTGAATTTCTATATTTCGATCTCGTTCAAGTAGACATACCCGTTTTTCAAAGTTGAAAGGTGGCTAAGCCACGTTTTAACTTTGAAATATGGGTATGTTCGAACTAACGCGAGTTCAAAATACTGAGTTTCGACTGTACTTGATACATTGACATATAACCCATTACCCCATAAATACACCTTTATCTATTTTTCCATTATAGAAAATAGTTCCAATTTATACAATCATGATTATGCAACATGAGAATTATTTTCTATATCAAAGCAGATGGTAGCTTAAAGGAGGCTGAAAGTAAACCAGAATGCACCCTAAGGCGCATTCTGGTTTACTATCAACCTGCTGTAAGTGGTTGCCAATCTTCAAAACTAGAAACAGGCTATGGGGTATTGGTTTAAAACAGATACAACAGAGCCACAGTAGCCCTACATTGATCAACTGAGTGACTCATAATATACAAAAGGTTAAAATGATTCCACTTATTTGAACACAGTTTGTACAGAACTGTTCAAGGAACATCCGTGCTAATGTTCATGGTATTCCATGTGATGATAACAGAGGAAACTTCATTTTAACCCTTTTTCTCCCTGAAACCTTAAATGGACAGTTCCAATTTACAATTCAGTATAGTCCATTTTTGACTATTTACTGTTGTTTTTGTAACGACCATTATATTGCAAAAATATTACAAAAAGTGCAGATCCTGATCAGAAGACTCCAGTAGGAGCTCTCTGATCTGTGGCTTCACTGTTTGCAAAGGATATGTACTCTTCACAGGTACACTGTTTCCAAAGAAAGCAAATATGCATGACTTGGGTTCAAAGGGTTATGCTGAATGGATGGACAGACAGACCAATTGACAGACAAGACTGATGGATGAAGGAGTGCGAGTTATCACAATAGCTCATCTTGAGCATTATGCTCTGTTGAACTAAATCAGAGCTCCAGATCAGTGGAATATTTCAAAAATTAAAATCTTTATTTCTGCATTAAACCCTATGGTGTTACTACTCATTAGAATCGTCTCAAAGAGACAATTCTAATGAGTAGTAACACCATAGGATTAGGTGCTGAAATAAGTGAGAAAATGTTGGATATGTTCAGCTTACTCTCTCTGGAGCCCTGACTAAATCGCACACATCTTTCACAGAATGCTTATCACCTTGGTCTATAGACCCCTTCAAGGAATGGCTGCTTTACTCATTGAGTCCTGAAACTTCAAATGAACAATTCCAATTCCCAACTAGGTCAAGTCAATTTTTGACTGTAATTAGGTATATTTTTTTACAGTAAGTTGCAGTATTACTAAAAGTACAGACCCTGATCAAAGGGCCCCGGCTGGAGCTCTCTGACCATCATCTGGATCTGAACTGTTTGCCTAGGGCAAGTGTACTTTTCACAGGTTCCTTGTTTGTAAAAGACAAGTACACTCATGGCTAGGGTTCAATATACAATGGTAAATACGCTATTCCTACCCATTTACGCGTTAATCTATGCATAGAGAAACGCATAGTGAACGGTTAACACCTAACTATTTTAACGCGTTAATAAACGATAATACCAATGCAGTCTCGGGTAAGGGGTCCGTCGGCTAAGTGATGACCCTTTCATCCGTAAAGAAACGGTTAGGAAACGTGTTTTACAAAACGGATAAGAAACGCTTAAGAAAGGCGTAAAGTGGGTAGGAATAGCGTATTTACCACTGTATTAACCCTTTACCTGATAGCCTATTTCTAGTACTTAAGATAGGTGACTACTTAAAGCAGGATGAAAGTAAAGCAGAATGCGCCTTAGGGCGCATTCTGCATTACTTTCAGCCTGCTTTAAGCTATCAAGTGCTATTATATAGAAAATATTCCTTAAAATACATATTCATTACTGATTAAATTAGAACTATTTTCTTCAGCGGATGAATAAATCATATCCGCTAAAAGGCGCTTCTATTGGGGAAAGGGTTAACACAAGTGTGACTATATGCAAACCTGCCTAACTGAGCAGCTGTATGATGAAGAAGCACACAACACTGCCATACAGTGGGAGAAACCTTATTCTTTTCCAGTCTACCCTTTCCTCACTGAAACCTCAAATGGACAGTTCTAAGTTTCTATTTCAATTTAGTCCATTTTTTACTTTCATGGGTTGATTTTTACAAAATATGTCAAAATGACAAACAGTGTAGACCCTGATCAGAGGGCTCCTGCAGGAGCCCTCTGATCAGGGTCTACACTGTTTGCACAGGACAAGTGTACTCCTCACAGGTACACTGTTTGCAAAGCTTATATGCGTGACTAGGGTTCAATGAGTTATCATGGTTGTACTAACACCTTGATGTCCATAACATACAGTTTGGAGCAGGAGTACTGTGACACATGACTTGTTAGGTGGTGCCAGTTTATTATGCCATGTACAGTGCTCCCTCTCTACAACAACATCCAATGTGTGACAATGATTTGTATTGTTCAGAGGGAGTTGTTAGAGGGAGGGAAAATGAATACCCTTTAGTACATTTGCAAACATTTGAACCCAGATCAGATGCAGCATAATGTGACATCTGATCTGGGTTAACTGTTTGTCTGTTGTCTTTATGTTTCTCCTGTCACAATTAAATTCGTAGCATTGAGAAAAAACGGCAAACAGCAATTTTAAGCAGACGATATTGCAGCAGTGAAAGCATTAGATATTAATAAATTATAATGGTCTTGTTTGGGGCACTGTGGCAAGTATTGTTGTGAGGAGGGAATCATTGTTTGGAGGGCCGTTGAAGGGAGGGAACACTTTATCTACAGAGTGCTATCACAGTGAGCCTCAAGTAGACAACTTCTCAATATAACTGAAATACAGTCGAACTTCAATATCTCAAACTGATTTTTTCGACACAGGAATTACATTATTTCTTGCTCATTTAAGTTGAACATACCCGTAGTTCAAAGTTAAAACGTGGCTCAGCCACGTTTTAACTTTGAACTACGGCTATGTTCGACATAACCGAGTTCGAGATATCTTAGTTCGACTGTATATAGGTGGGTTATTAAAACCCAAATAACCTCGCTCAGTCACAGCATTATTGAGTTAGTGTTTAGTTTCGTTTAAACAGGAATGAATAACGCCTTCTCCACTGTACTAGCGCAGGTCCTATATCCTTGCCAGGTGGAGGAATAGGGGGCTGGGATGCCCCTGTGATAAAGAAGCAAATAAAGCCAACTTGTTATGAACTTTGACCTTTTCACTTTTCATCTGACCAATCAGGATTGAGTCTGAGCAGCCATTTGTCCATTCACTAGACTCTTTAGTCTCTTTAGAACCTCCTCCTGTAATTTTTTCTTATCACGTTCATTCTTCTTTAGTGATGCAAACACTTTGTTCTTCTTCTTTTCTGCATTATTTAGCCTGAAATAACAAACAGGAAATATAGTTAACCCATTACCCCATAAATACGCTTTTTTACGCTTTTAATTTATTCTTCCACTGAATAAAAAAGTTTCAATTTATACAGTCATGATTAAGTATTGTACGATATTTTTTCCATATTCAAGCAGATTATAGCTTAAAGCAGGCTGAAAGTAAAGCAGAATGTGCCTTCAGGCACATTCTGCTTTACTGTCAACCTGCTTTAAGTGGTTACCGGTTTTCAAAACTAGAAACAGGCTATAGGGTAATGGGTTAAACAATACAAAAATAGAGAATACTGCCAAGAGAAAACCCGGCTGGAATATTGTTGACTTAACATTCCCATTAAGCCATACTGACTCATTTTGACTCATTGCGCAATAGCCTCATACTAACTCATTTTGACACACTTTAATCAACTAGCATGTATTGAGGTGAGCACTGATAATTGTTAATCGCTTATGAGTTAATGGGATAATTTAAAATAAATATGTTTGTAAAAATAAGAATGTTAATGTAATTAATGAAATATTGACTCTGTTTTAGAAAAAATAAGACTGTATTCAATAAACGCACATGCCCCGGTGCACATTCTGAATCTTTTCTATTTACAAATTAGATCAAGGTTGCGTGATATTGGTGGATTTGTTATGGTCCAAGGCAACAACTGTTTAAGTATCAAAGTTTTGTAGCAAGTAGTGATGACGCTAGACAAAAGAGTAAAATCTAAATACAGTCGAACTTCGATATCTCGAACTATGTTACTTCAAACATACCCATATTTCAAAGTTAAAACGCAGCTAAGCCCCGTTTTAACTTTGAAACACGGGTATTTTCACCTAAACTGAGCTTGAAATAAGGCAAATTCATGTGTCTAAATATCGGTTAGTTCGAGTTAAGCGAATTCGAGATATCGAAGTTGACTGTAATTCAGAAATAGCCCATTTGTATTATTCAGGCAACAGCAGTATAAGTATCCAAGTATTTGAGTAAGCGATGTTGATGCTAATCAAAACGGTTAAATCTGGATAATAAAGAGATAGCCCAATAACAATATTCTAAGTCCAAACTAAGTCCAGGTCAAGGTCAAAATCAAGATTGGGTGATATTGGTGGATCGGGAATGGTCTAATGCAACAACTGTATAAGTATCCAAGTATCTGAGCGAGCAATCTTGATGCAAGACGAAACCCTAAAATCTACTTAACCTTTTACAGACAGACGGACGCATGGTTGGACAGACAGAACAATCACAAAATGCATAAGCATCTAAAGATGGCAGGGGTATAGAAATAGAAACAGGCTATGGGGTAAAGGTTTATTTCTCTTTTTAATTTTGTTACTCACTTCTCCATAACACTGATGGCATGTTGTGGCTGAACTCTCTGGTATTTGGCCTTGGGGTTGCCATAATCCTTTAGGTAACTCGACCAGTCTTCATTCAGGAACAAATCCAAGAGCTGCAAACAAGAACAATGATGAAAACTTCTGGGAAAACTTTTGCCTTACATAAGTTGGTCAACTGTCTTAAAAGATCCAAATTTTTTTTTTTTAAAATAGTATTTAGCTTAACCCTTTGAACCCTAGTCCCGCATATAGGCGTCCTTATCAAACAGTATACATGTGAATTGTACACTTGTCCTATGAAAACAGTGAAGACCCAGATCAGAGGGCTCCGAAAGGAGCCCTCTGATCAGGGTCTTCACTGTTTGTCAAAATGCCAAACATTGACAAAAACAACCCTTAAAAGTCAGAAATGGACTAGACTAAAATGGAAACTGGAATTGACCATTTAAAGTTTTAGGGAGGAAAGAGTTAAATACAGTCATTCCTAACGACAAGTATACTAGTCCTTTACAGTGTACATGTAAAGGGTATATTGTCTTTAGTATGTAAACAGTGTACTATTTTTAACTACTCGTTAGAATTGTTTCAAAAAGATAATTCTAATGAATAGTCATAACATGAGAACATAAAGCTCAGTGAAGATATCATCAGAATGTTTGTATTTGAAATACATGAAATATAGTCGAACTTCGATATCTAGAACTCGGTTAAGTCAAACATAGCCATATATCAAAGTTAAAAAGAGTCTAAGCCACATTTTAACTTTGAAATATGGGTATGTTTGACTTAACCTAGCATTAAATAATGCAGTTCATGTGTCGAAATATCCGATCTTTCAAGTTAATCGAGTTTGAGATATCGAAGTTTGACTGTATTTCCTTATCTGAAGTTTTTATAGACTCTTCACACTACAGGAAAACCTCTCTATTACGACCACTAAATTGTGATAATCATTAAAGCAAGGAGTTTTCTGTTTTACTATCACCTTGCGTTAAGCTGTCACCTTTATTTAAAAAGTTTGCCTTCTTTTTAGTGGTCGTAAAAAAGAGATTTTACTGTACTTTAAATACTTACTTATCTGAAGTTCTGACACTCTCCACACTAAACATATTAACTCTTTGAACCCTAGTCACGCCTTTATGCGTCATTTGGATACAGCACACCTGTGAAGAGTACACTTGTCCTATGCAAACAGTGTAGAGCCAGATCAGAGGGCTCCTTAAGGAGCCCTCTGACCAGGCTCTACACTGTTTGTAATTTTGACATAGATTGTAAAAATCAACCCTTAAGAGTCAAAAATGGACTAGACTTAATTGAAAACTAGAACTGTCCATTTGAGGTTTCAGGGAGGAAATGGTTAAAGGTTCTCACCTGTCTCAAGTCTGCAAAGGCCATCTGCAGGGTACCATCATTGAAGCCTGGCACTGGTTCTGAGCCTGCAAACTCTACAATAAGCCAAGTGATACCTAGTTAACCCATTAACCCCATAAATACACCTTTTTACACCTTTAATTTATTCCACAACTTAAGAATATAGTGAAAAGTTATACAATTTTGAAAATGTATGATAAGAAATATTTTCTATCTTCTAGTCGATGGTAGCTTATAGCAGACTGAAAGTAAAGCAGAATGCGCCTTAACCCTTTCCCCCATAGAAGCGACTTTTAGCGTATTTAATTTATTCCTCCGCTGAAGAAAATAGTTCCTGTTTATACCCTCATGAACAATAACCATTACAAATATTTTATATAGCATAGCAGAATTTAGCTTAAAGCAGGCTGAAAGTAAAGCAGAATGTGCCTTAAGGCACATTCTGCTTTACTTTCAACCTGCTTTAAGTGGTGACCTGTCTTCAATATTATAACTAGGCTATCAGGTAAAGGGTTAAGGCATATTCTGCTTTACTTTCAACCGCTTTAAGTGGTCACCTATTTTCAAAGCTAGAAACAGGTTATAGGGTAATGGGATAATAATCAATTTTTTGGACTGATATGAAAATATACCACGAGAATGGTTTGTTATTTGGTTAAAAACAACTCTGCAGGACGAGTTTTCTAACCGGATAACAGCCCGATTGAATAACATGTTTTTCATACACATCCAAAGGAATTGATTATTCTAATAATTATATACCTTTTAACTTAAGTTTTTACAGAAAAAACACACATGTTTACATGTGATGTCACAAAAGGTAGTTCAAGCAAAAATGATATCGTCACTAGTGATGAAATCAACAGTGACACATATGAAATTTATCTAACTGAGATATCTCTATAAATCATTGATAGGTATATACCCTCACCTGTCTTTTATACATTGTACAATCAATTAGCCTTGTTTTTAGTGAACGTTATAGAGAGGTTTTACCGCATATTGTAACAAACTATAACTACATATTTAAACAAGATGCAGTTGTGAAACACTATGCCCCTGAATTGACCTCTAAGGGACATTGAACTTTATCTGACATGACCCAAAATGTTTTAAGCTCCAGAAGTCCCCAGGCACATGCCTCAGGGAGCAATCTCATTAGGGTCTACACTGTTTGCCATTCAGTTTGCAACCTTTGGGAAAATTACTGCGCAAAAAAAGCAATTTGTTCAAATTTTATGATAATTACTGAACAGCAGTTATGTAGGATGTCCTAATTTTTAGGATAACTATGGTAGGTGAACCTGCAATCATACCTTCACACTGGATGACATCTAGACTGAACTGCTGCAGGGCATAGTGGGTGATCTGGTTTACATTGTTGTCTAAGAGGAAGTCCTTTAAACTCTGAGCAATGTGCTTACATGCCGACATACAAGCTGTCTTGGCTACTTTCTCCTGTAATAAAAACATTTAGCAAAATATAAGTACATGTAAGTTGTAAAGAAATTTGGCTCAAATACAAATGTACAGTCAAACTTAAATATTTCTAACACACTATGTCAAACTTATTCCTATTCTACAGTTTAATTTCACCAATTCAAATCACTTACGGCAAACATATCCATATTCCAAAGTTAAAAAGTAAAGTATATGTTCAACATAAGTGAGTTTGAGATATGCAAGTTTTATTGTACTTGTAAATAATAAATAGTTTAACCCTTTCCCCCATAGAAGCGCCTTTTAGCGCATTCAGTTTATTCTTGCCCTGAAGAAATTAGTTCCAGTTTATACATTCATAAATGTGTATAATACAAAACATTTTATATATTCTAGCAGGTGATAGCTTAAAGCAGGCTGAAAGTAAAGCAGAATGCGCTTAAAGCGCATTCTGCTTTACTTTCAGCCTGCTTTAAGTGGACACCTATATTCAATACTAGAGATATGCTATGTGGGAAAGGGTTAAGAACTTATCATCATGGTAAACAACTTTGATTTCAGACATAAGTATATTATCACTTTCAGCGCTAGTCAAGACTTCTCTGGCATTTGTAAACAATTTGAATCCAGATCAATTTTTTCTAACTCATTCTTCCCTGAAACTTTTCCAATTCCAATTTCCAGTTAAATCTAGTCCATTTTTATATTTAACCCTTTCCCCAATAGAAACGCCTTTTAACGGATAGAATTTATTCATCCGCTGACGAAAATAGTTCCAATTTAATCAGTAATGAATATGTATTATAGGGAATATTTTCTTTATTATAGCACATAAAAAGCTTAAAGCAGGCTGAAAGTAAAGCAGAATGCGCCCTAAGGCGCATTCTGCTTTACTTTCAACCTGCTTTAAATATTCACCTATCTTAAGTACTAGAAATAGGCTACCAGGTAAAGGGTTAAGAGATGTTATTTACAGTATATTGTAATATGACAAACAGTGCATACCCTGGTTAGGGTCTACACTGTTTGCATAAGACAAGTGTACTATTTACAGGTACATTGTTTGTTAATGACCAATAAACTTGTTACTAGGGTTGAATGTGTTAAAGCATATATTTCTATTGCAGTGGAAAGTTACATTTCAGCTAAATTAAAAGACAATGTTCAATTGTTTTCAAAATATTATTTTACATGTATCTTTAAAGGCAGATGCCAGTTACTATCAAGGTAATAGATGATTAAGCCATTATCCAATGAATATGCCCTTTTACACCTTTAATTTATCCTCCACTGATAAAATAATTCCACTTACCAGTAACCACAGTCAAGAATATGCTTGATTTGCTTACTTATAACTTGAAATCATTTGTTAAAGCATTTCAGTCATATCAGAAATAACACTGTCCAACCAACAACAAGTAGAGGAAGATGCAAGATGCCCTTTATTCACTGTTTCAGGCACAAATCGGAAATTGGTAGAATCACTGACCTTCCACAAATCAGCTGAAACTTTTAATGGACAATTTCAATTTAAAAATAAGTCTAGTGCATTTTTGACTATTTAGGGTTGATTTTAATAATACATTTCAAAATGACAAACATTGTAGACCCTGATCAGAGGGCTCCTTAAGGAGCCCTCTGATCAGGGTCTACACTATTTGCATGGGACTTGTGTAATCTTTACAGATACACTGTTTGTAAATGACAAGTATACTCGTCGCTAGGGTTGAATGTGTTAACATGAAAAATTCGAAGTGCCCACACTGGGATCTGAACCCATAGTGGTATGGAGCAAAGAGACTGTCAGGCTTAGTGACTATATAACCACTTGGACATGGAGGCGCCCTGTATAAAATAGAACTGTTGTCTGCAGTGGAGGAATAAATTAAATACCTATTCATGGAATATTGCTTAAAGCAACCATCATTCTTCACTACTGAAAAGTTGAAAACAGGCTATGGGGGGAAAAGGTTTAAATTGGAAATAACAAGAGGGGCAATTATCAGGCTAGTGGTCTTCAGAGAGGTAGGTGTTGTAGTCATTGTAGAAAGCAAGCATGGTATGCAGGTAGGTCAGCTCACTCCCTCTGAAGATAGGACAGGGCTTTTAGGCTATAGATGGGCAAGGGACTAATATAATCATTATGTAACATATTGGTCATCTCTAAGACGGATTACTGCTTAACCCTTTACCCAATAGAAGCGCCTTTTAACGAATAAGATTTGTTCCTCCGCTAAAGAAAATAGTTCCAATTCAATCAGTCATGAAAACATATTATAGGGAATATTTTCTATATTGTAGCACATTATAGCTTAAAGCAGGCTGAAAGTAAAGCAGAATGCGCCTTAGGGCGCATTCAGCTTTACTTTCAACCTGCTTAAAGTAGTCACCTATCTTCAATTCTAGAAATAGGCTATCAGGTAAAGGGTTAATGCAGAGCACAAGTAAAGCAGAAAGCTCCTCCAGCATTAAACTGCAATCCATTTTGCAGCTGTTGGTCAAAAAGAATCACAAAGTATGAAATCTTTAAAGACATGTATTGCACTCTGAATAAAAACGCATGTACTAATTTGAGTTTTTTCTCAGAAAAGTAACTCAAATATTTCAACTAGTTTCATAGAAACAAGAAAAAAAGTATCTCTGTCTATTTTAGCGAACCATAAATTAAATCATTGGTGCAAACATTCAAATCATGTTGAGAAGCATGTGTTTGTGAAACACTATACTCCCAACTTCTATCTTTAGGGTATATCAATATTCAGTGAAGAATAACAGCCTAATGATATGGCCAGCTACACAGACAGACAAACATAGGCATATTCAGTTCAGTATATTCACCACAAAAAAATTCTTGTGCGGATGGGTTTGATAATACAATGTAGTTGCATAGGTTTCAAGGTTGGTCGTTACAATTAGGATGGGTTTTATGAGTTGCTTCAAACTTTTGTTCAGGGTCCAAGGTTATAAAGCCTTTGAGCTGAGTCTGGGTGTGTTCTCAAGCATTTGATTTGGTCAGATTTGAGCCTAGGCTCAAATCTGACCAATCCAATGCTTGAGAACAACTTTAGACTCAACTGAAAAGTTTTATAACCTTGGAACCATGTCAGATACAATAAACCATACAGTCAAACTTGTGTTGAGAGGTCGTTCAATAAAGAAATGATAAGATCTATAATAACAGGTGATTGCTGATTACAGAATAAAAGTACAGTCAAGTATTGATAATTTGCTAAGTCAAACTTACCAATATTTCAAAGTTAAACCCTGGCTTAGCGGCATTTTAACTTTGAAATACCAGTATGTTTGAATTATGTGAGTTCTAGTTGATGGAATTCTTATATAGCATTTCAAGTTAGTTTGACTTGAATGAATTTAAGCGGCATCTTAATACAGAAAGCAACTATTTGAGCTTCTGTATCCCTGCAACTATTTGAGCTTCTGTATCACTTTTGTCTTGCATTAAGTCACCACCCATCTTTAGATGTTTGTAGGTGAATGCTAATTTAATGGATATCCTCATAACACCAGTTCGACAGTACATGAACATGCAAGACACAGACTTCATTCAAGTTCATAACATTTGAAAGGAAACAAGCAGTATTGACTTGAAGATATAAAGTTGTATGTCCATGTCTTGGAATAGCCAATAGCATAATAAGGCTGGTAACTAACGGCAACATGTGAACAGCAGCAACTCGAAAGGTCAAGGTGAACTCAAGTCTTAGATAGCTGTGACAGCTTATTGCAGAACAAAAGTAATGCAGAAAGCTCTCATAGGAGCTTTCTGAATTACTTTTGTCCTGCATGAAGCAATTTCTTGTCTATAAGAGTGCTGATTTTTTTGTATTGAGTGGTCGCTGTATACACGTTTTAAAATACATATAAAGGGAGTTAATTCAGAAATAAACCTCACCGGAACCAAGGTAACCATTGCCTTGTAACAATTTCATAATTAAAACATAATGAAATCTTATATTACATCCAGTTCACTGTAAGTGTTAAACTATCTGTAGACAGTCATGTTTTCTGTAAAATGCTTTGTTCAAATTCAATTTATTGGCAAATTGTATCAAGGTAAATCACACTGTTCTGTAGCTAATTCTGTCTGTGGGATAATTACTTTAACTTACTCAATCTACAAACATTATCATAATAGTGTTGTTTAGAGTAAATTACTTCAAAGGTACCTGTATGTCTATGTCTCTACTGAGAAGTGTCATGTTCTGCTAGGAGTATCTGAGCTCTAGATAAGACAAGAGATAAACTAAACAATTGTAACATTTTTTTCCATACAACCATAAGTCTTGGTTGAAAAATATTTAAGTTAATCTTTTCCATACAACCCTTTGTTGTGACTACTCATTAGAATTGTTTCAAAGAGACGGTTCTAATGAGTGGTCACATCATAAGGTTTAGTTGAAAGATAATTATGTTAGTATTTGAAATAATCACCTTATCATGAGCTCTGGTGTATGTAGGAACAATAGGAACTGTGCCTGTGTGATATCTTTGCAATCTTGCATTCAATGACCATTAAATACAGAAGTGACAAGATCTGTTAACTCACTACCCCATAGCCTGATATTAGTTTTGAAGACAGGTGACCACTTAAGGTAAGTTGAAAGTAAAGCAGAATGCACCTTACGGTACATATTGCTTTACTTTTAGCCTGCTTTTAAGCTGCTGTCTGCTAGGATGTATGAAATAATTATAACGATATATATTTATGGCTGCATTAATTTGAACTATTTTTTTCAGTGAAGTAATAAATTAAAGGGGTTAAAATGTGTATCTATGGAGTAATGGGTTAAGATGGATGACTGCTGAATGCAGGATCAAATTAATGCAGAAAGCTTCTATAGGAGCTTTCTGCATTATTTTTATCCTGCATTTAGCAACCACCTGTATTCAAAACGTCCACGTTATGGGTCCTTTATAGGTTGGTCACTTAATACAAGATCATTTATGTGTTTATTGCAGAGAGAAGAATAAAGCAATGGCTGTCGCTGGGGCGTTGGGGACTGATTCAGAACAGACCTGTGTGTTTTTAGCTCTCTGTCCAATCAACAACAAACAAAAAATTAAGATCTATCATCAGTTAAACTCTAACACAAGAGGGTTTCTAGTGTATATGGTTCCAATCTTTAATTTCTCAGACTATAAAGCATTTTCTTCATCCTCTAAACATCATACAAATGGGTTAGTAAGAACAGAAACGGTTTTGAAACAGAAACTGAGATCTAGAAATACACAATTCAATCAATCAATCTACATCTCGTATAAATTGGACTTCAGATAAGGGGATTCATCAGTATTTCTAAAGCTAAAATCCTAATGTCTACACCAAACCCTATGATGTAACTACTCATTAGAATCTGTCAATCACCTTTTCAAGATGATTCAAATGAGTAGTCACGGCACAAGATTTGGTGCAAACACTGGTACAGTAAAACCACTTTATTATAACCAAAACATGATGTAATTTTCCCCAAGTTTTAGGCAGGTGGCTGCTTAAAGCAACATAAAAATAAAGCAGAAAGCTCATTTAAGGAGCTTTCTGCTTTACTTTCATATTGCTTTAAGCTGCCACCTGTCTTAAATGCCACAAGTAGCTTAATACCATAATAGAAAGATTTTCATAATAGAAATATTTTACTGTATTGAAGAGAAAATATGGGAAAGGAAATATATTGGAACGTTTAAGTTTACTCCCTCTTATCTGGAGCCTTGTATAAGGATTGTCGTTCACATTGCATTCACATGATCAGTCCATGACAAAGATAATAACAAACTGTTAATAAACAGTCATGACTAAAGCTCAGGTAACTTGAGAAGCAAGGGCCTGCTTCATAAACTTTCTTAAAGAAAACAATATCTTACAGAGGAGAAAAAGTTATTATTTCCCAATAAACACGTTTACGCTTAAACTTTAATTTCCATTGCAAACAGTTTGGAGCCAGATCAGACGCCAGGTAACCCGGCATCTGATCAGGCTCCGAACTGTTTGCCACCAAGATAAACATGAATTGTCCAAACGTTGTGCTTTTCTATGTTCTATTGCTTTGCGTTTGCGTTTCGTTTGCGTTTAAATGTGAAAGAATAACGTTTTCTTCACTGTATGCCAGTACAACCTGAGTGGTCTCTAAAGAAGACTCATGTCAGGATGCACTAAAACAGACACCGAAAAAGTTTTCTGCATCCTGATAGTAGGATGCTTTAAGGAGTTTTCTGCTTTATTTTGAGCCTGCTTTAAGCAACCACCTGTCTTAAACTGAAAACCAGCTATGGAAGGAAGGGATAGGCAGTCACCTGCCTTAACTCTTTCCTCCCTGAAACTTTAAATGGACAATTCCAGTTTCCATTTCAGTCTAGTCTATTTCTGACTTTTAAAGGTTGTTTTTGTCAATGTTTGGCATTATGACCTACAGTGAAGACCCTGATCAGAGGGACAGGGCTCCTTTCAGAACCCTCTGATCTGGGTCTTCACTGTTGGCATAGGACAAGTGTACTATTCACATGTACACTGTTTTAAAAGGATGCCTATATGCAGGACTAGGGCTCAATGAGTTAAATAACAAGCTGTTTGTTGGGTGGTTCTAATGACGGATGTTACTGTACAGTCTTTGCTAAGATAAATCAATGAAACAGGCCCTAGAAATCAAACATAGAAGAAAACCAATACTGATTTACCCTTATCAAGCAAAATAACCCCTGTATAAGAACACACAGAGTGAATCAAAAGGCACTCTATAATGTGAGTAGTAAAACATACTTAGTGGTAATACATATACACTATACCCTGCTAATGCAACTACTCAATAGAAGGCATTTTGACAAGAGTCAGCCTAAATCAAAATGGAAGTGAAGCAGAAAGCTAATGTTATATCCTTCATTTTTGTCTTGTTTAAAGCTGTCAACTGTCTCAACTCATTCATTCCGAACTTCAGACAGATAATTTCAGTGTCCAATAAAGTCCAGTCTTTTTTTTTAGGGCGAGGTTTTTTGCAATGTGATGCAAATTGAGTGCAGACCCTGATTTGAGGAATTGTTTAAGAGCCCTCTTATCTAGGTATTCACTGTTTTGATAGGACAAGTGTACTTTTCACAAGTACACTGGTGGTATACTAATCACCAGAGTGGAATGAGTTAAGTAACATCATAAATGAGTATTTAAGGCAGGTGATTTGCTTCAGACAATAATGTAGAATGCTCCTATAGCAACTCTGTGCCTTCATTTCATCCTGCTTTTAGGTGTCAACTATCAAATACCATGAATGAAACTTCTTTTGAATAGGAACAACAGCGGGCACAGCTTAAACTGATAATAAATAATTGAGCCGTGCCATGACAAAACCTGCCTTATTGCAGGGCAACGTTGATCAGACCAAGCATTGTTGTCACTCCAGGCTCTGTATCTGGGTTTGGTATACACTGCCAAATACCATATACAGTAAAACCTCGCTATTACGACCACTAAAACAAAGGCTAATTGAGTGTATAATAGACAGGTGACAGCTTAAAGCAAGGTTACAGTGAAACAGAAAGCTCCTATAGGAGCTTTCTGTTTCACTGTCACCTTGCTTTAAGCGGTCACCTATCGTAAACACCCTAATAATTAACATAATTTAGTGGTCGTAATAGCGAGGTTTTACTGTATAATAAAGCTACATGAAATGCTTTAGAGGCATGTGTGTGTGAAACAGTGTAGATCAAGACCAGCCGCCACATCAAACAAGCAGCAACTGGCCTTGATCTACACTGTCTGCAATGCAATAAGGCAGGTTTTCTCATGGCACAGCTCATATGTATACATGTATTTATATTTGAAAATACTTCATTTTACTTAACCCTTTACCTCATAGCCTATTTCTAGTTTTGAAGACAGGTGACCACTTAAAGCAGGGTGAAAGTAAAGCAGAATGTGCCTTAAGGCACATTCTGCTTTACTTTCAGCCTGCTTTAAGCTAAAACCTGCTAGGCTATATAAAATATTTGTAATAGTAATTGTTCATGAAGGTATAAACTGGACCTATTTTCATCAGCGGAGGAATAAATTAAATACGCTAAAAGTCGCTTCTATGGGGGAAAGGGTTAAATAAGGCAAAAACGCTCATATTGTGGAAGTTCTTATGTGACTTGCTTGTTAAGCTGCTGGACAATTCCAATTTCCAAAAATTAAACTTTATATATTTAAATCAATTAAGAAACAAGCTTTAACAACTAACACAAATCGTTCTCAATTCCAATTTATAGTCATGAATCTGTATCATACAAATATAGTTTCTATATGTCACAGGGGGAGAAAAAGATGCAGCCTGACCGGGGCTCGAACCCGGGACCTTCGGACTACCGTTCCGATGCTCTACCAACTGAGCTAACCGGCTGACTACAAATTAATCTCCCCAACTGTGTTAGGTTCGGTACGTTGACATACTTCCCCATGAAATTGAAAATTGTCCTCGAATTACCCTACATGAAAGTAGTTCAATTGTGAGTTAGTCTATGTTATATATGCAGATGCTGTTAAGCTAACCATACATTAACAGTCACGGTCCCTCGTTAGGCGCCAAATGTCACAGGGGGAGAAAAAGATGCAGCCTGACCGGGGCTCGAACCCGGGACCTTCGGACTACTGTTCCGACACTCTACCGACTGAGCAAACCGGCTGACTACAAATTAATCTCCCCAACTGTGTTAGGTTCTAGCAGATGGTAGCTTAAATTAGGCTGAACACGAAGCAGTATCAGCATTTAGGCACAAACTGCTTTACTTCAACCTGCTTCAGTAGTCACTTATCATCAATACTAGAAATAGGTTATGGGGTAAAAAATTAAAATCAACCAAGGCATATGTGACTGATGTGATGTATAAACAAAACTTTAAATTTAAGACTTTATAATTCTATTAGGTAAACTTCAATATTGTAAGAAAATAACATTCTGCACTATTGTAACCAAACAAATGCATTAAAACCCTGCTACAGTGGAGAATCTGTTATTCTTTCCCGTTTAAACGCAAACGTACGCAAACGCAAAACACTAAAACGTAGAAAAGTACAACTTTTGGACAATTCTGATAATTCATCTTTATCTTGGTGGCAAACAGTTTGGAGCCTGATCAGACGCCGGGTTACCCGGCGTCTGATCTGGCTCCAAACTGTTTGCAGTGAAAATAATAGTTTTAGCGTAAACGCGTTTATTGGGAAAGAATAACAGATTCTCCACTGTATTTCTACCACTCAGTACAAAATTTATCAATGAATTAACCATTATCCCATAGCCCTTTTCTAGTTTTGAAGATAAGTGACCGCTTAAAGCAGGTTGAAAGTAAAGCAGAAAGTGCGTTTAGGCACATTCTGCATTACTTTCAGCCTGCTTTAAGTAATCATCTACTAGAATATAGAAAATATTTCTTATGGTACATGCTCATGACTATATAAATTTGAACTATTATCTTTAGAGGAAGAATAAATTAGAAGTGTCAAAAGACGTATTTATGGGGAAATGACTTAAAGCAGGATGAAAGTATTGAGTGGTTGATTTAGCAAGGTTCTACCATAACTGTGTATTTCTACATTACTTTTCTAGACCTCAGCTTTGCTAAACAATTGAGACAACAATCACTTTTAATTCCTAACATGCTGATACACACAAATTGTTGAGCCCATATCTTGTATAACATAATTTGATAAGCCAGTAGTAAGCCGATTTGATTTCACAGTATGGGTAAAGATCAGGGTCAAAGGTTCTTAAACGTTTGAGCTGAGTCTGAGTGTGTTCTCAAGCCTAGGCTTAAATCTGACCAATCAAATGCTTGAGAACGACTTTAGACTCACCTTCAGACTGAGACAAATGCAACCTGTTCACTAGTGACAATTATGACCATCTTTCTGATGGCTCAATACAGCTTTTAATTGTTATTTATCAGCATGTTGCGAATTAAAATCTAGAGCTCCAGATAAGGTCAGCATATCAAATACTACAATCCTTATTTCTCAACTAAACCCTATGATGTGACTACTCATTAGAAGCGTCTCGAAGAGACTGAGTAGTCACAACATAGGGTTTTATAGAGACATAAAGGAGAAAATGTAGGAAGTGTTGAATTTATTCCCTCTTACCTGGAGCTCTGTAAAAATCTGTACAACACTGATAAACCAATGAGGAAGTGATTGTAGTTTCTTGGGCTTACCGGTAGGTTGGTGAAAGACATGAAGATACTCTGTAGGAAGGCTATCAGGTCCATCAGGTAGCCACTCGGATGGGTACTGGCTTCCTGGCTGTTCCAGTTGTAACTTGCTGCAATAACACAAAAGCCTTTCATTAATCTTAATCCTTACTATTTGGAAAACCAGTCGACGAGTGTTAGGCACCTAATAGTTTGGAGCCTTGTCATTGACATCTGATCTGGATGTCAGCATATTGAAACTGACAATGAAGCTACATTAATCAGTAAACGAGAGCACCGCAAACGGGTGCTAGACGCTGGACTTTCATATACTTGAGACGGCTACAATTTTCAAACTTAAAGAATGTGTATGGGTGTTTAATGCCCAATTGATCATATAAGTTTGTAAGCAACAACAACTTAAACATACTTGGACAGTCTACATTCCATTTAAAGTAAACTATAAGTCAAAAGAAGGACAATATCTTTGCCTGCTTTACCTGCCTTGTTGTAATGAGTTGCCCTTTTGAAACTAAACAAGTATTCAAATATATTGGAAGTTTGAAATTAATAACTTTCTACAGTTACTGAATAATTTCATATACAAATTCTTGGTCAAACAAGGGCAATAACTCTGCATTGACAAATCCCATGGTTATCTGCTTTGTTGAAAGGTAATGCCCTTTTGAAACTGAACAAGTATTCAAAGTTTCAAGTTAATACCTATGGTAATTATTGAGAAATTTCAATTTACAAGTTTTATGTAAATAAAGACAAGGGCAATAACTCTGGAATGGCACATCCCCGATCACCTTTCTTGTTTGAATGAGTTGCCCTTTTGGTATAACACAAGTATTTAAAGTTTCAAGTTAATACCTTCAACAGTTATTAAGATATTTCAATTTACAAGTTTTAAGTAAATAAATAAAGGGCAATAACTCTGGAATTACAAATCACAGAGTAACTTACATTATTGTAATGAGTTGTCCTTTTAATACTTAACAAGTATCCAAAGTTTCAAGTAAATATCTTTCATAGTTATTTAGATATATTAATTTATAACTTTTAAGTAAATAAAACAAGGGCAATAACTCTGGATACACAAACCTCAGGGTTACTTGTCTTGTTGTTATGAGTTGCCCTTTTGATACTGAATAACTATTCAAAGTTTCAAATGGATACCTTTGATAGTTATTGAGATATGTTAGTTTATAACTTTTAAGTAAATAAAACAAGGGCAATCACTCTGAAATGACAAATCCCAGGGTTACCTGCCTTGTTGTTA
Organism: Gari tellinella; assembly: GCA_922989275.2. Taxonomy (NCBI): domain Eukaryota; kingdom Metazoa; phylum Mollusca; class Bivalvia; order Cardiida; family Psammobiidae; genus Gari; species Gari tellinella. The sequence continues at coordinate 73,282,823 of OV277866.1, forward strand.
TGAGTTGCCCTTTTGATACTGAACAAGTGTTCCAAGTTTCAACTGGATACCTTTGATAGTTATTGAGATATGTTAATTTATCATTTTTAAGTAAATAAATCAAGGGCAATAACTCTAAAATGACAAATCCCAGGGTTACCTGCCTTGTTGTAATAGGTTGCCCTTTTGATACTGAACAACTATTCCAAGTTTCAAATGGATACCTTTGATAGTTATTGAGAAATCAACTCTTACAAAAACCTTAAGCAAAAAACTTAACCGACGCAGACGCTGACGCAGACGCAGACGACAGGGTGACGACAATAGCTCGACTTTTCGAAAAAGTCGAGCTAAAAAATAAAACCCTTCCACCCTTTTCATAGTGTCAAGAGCATAGTAATCCTGTAGAAATTTCAGCTTTACTTTCAGCCTGCATAAAGCAGTCGCCAGTCACGCTTTAGAAAAAGTTTCCTGTTTTTCACATTTACCCCATAATTAAGCTTTTTATGCCTCAAATTTATTCCTCCCCCTTAAATATTTGTTTTCCTTTTTCTATAGTCATGAATATATACCATAATGCTCCTTAACTCTTTGAACCCTAGTCCCGCATATAGGCGTGCTTTTCAAACAGTGTACATGTGAATAGTACACATGTCCTATACAAACAGTGAAGACCAAGATCAGAGGGCTCCGAAAGGAGCCCTCTGATCAGGGTCTTCACTGTTTGTCATAATGCCAAACATTGACAAAAACAACCCTTAAAAGTCAGAAATGGACTGGACTAAATTGGAAACTGGAATTGTCCATTTAAAGTTTCAGGGAGGAAAGAGTTAAGGTGCATTCTGCTTTACTTTCAGCCTGCTTTAAGCTTCTATGTGCTAGAATATAGAAAATATTCCCTATACTATATATTTATGACTGATTAAATTGGAACTATTTCCTTCAGCTGAGGAATAAATCAAATGCGCTAAAAGGCGCTTCTATCAGGGAAAGGGTTAAGGCGTATTCTGCTTTCCTTTCAACCTGCTTTAAGTAGTCATCTGTATTCAAAAGTAACTATGGGGTAACGGGTTAATGAAGGAAAGGGTAAGATTGGTTTTTTGACAAATGAGCTTTTTCTGCTAGGAGCATTTATAACAGAATATGAGAGCGAATGGGACAAGTATTTCAACAGGCTTACCTAATTCCAGGAACTCATCAATTTTCTGGTTGAGTTTTTTGTAGATATATTCCTCTGCTTCACCTCTAGCGTCCTGTTTGAAGTAATATAAATATGAGAGAAAATATGACACACAATGCTTTGATCACTTCATTTATGACAGGTACAGTATACCTCTCCATTAAGACCACTAAATTGTGTTAATAATCAGGTATTTTCGACAGGTGACTGTTTAAAGCAAGGTGACAGTAAAAATAGAAAGCTCCTTTAGGTGCTTTGTTTTACTGTCACCTTGCTTTAACCCTTTCCTCCCTGAAACGTTAAATGGACAATTCCAGTTTCCAATTTAGTCTTGTCCATTTCTGACGTTAAAGGGTTGTTTTGGCAATGTTTTGCATTGTGACAAACAGCGAAGACCCTGATCAGAGGGCTCCTTTCGGAGCCCTCTGATCTGGATCTTCACTGTTTGCATAGGATATGTGTACTATTCACATCTACACTGTTTGAAAAGCACGCCTATATGCGGGACTAGGGCTCAAAGAGTTAAGCTGTCACTTGTCTTTTCTAACTTGAAGCAGACGAGAAATATAGCAGACGACAATTTATATGGCGGGCTAAGGGTTAAGCTGTCATGTGACTTTTCTACAATCAATTAACCCTCTATTTGGTGGTTGTAATAGGGAGATCTTACTGTATATATAAAATTGATCTTCTGCACACTATGTAATTCTTGTCTGCAAATTTGACGTTTGGAACAATTCTACAAGTTGGTATTTATCCATTTTCTATAAAAAAAAAAAGTCAAATCTTCGATATCTCGAACTCACATAACTCAAACTATCCTATATTTTGAAACATGAATTACCTTATTTCAAGCTCGGTTTAGGCTAACATACCAGTGTTTTTACTTTGAAACACGAGTATGTTCGACTTAACCGAGTTCGAGATATCGAAGTTCGACTGTATCATCAAAATGTCAAACAGATTGGATCTAGATGAGACGTCAAGTAACTCAGCGTCTAATCTGGATCCAAATTGTTTGCATTATGTATCTATCACATATTAGCACATTAAGCAATCACTCATTGATTGAAAAGACACTTTGGGAAACTAAAATCCAAATGGTTGCTTAAAGCGGGATGAAAATAATTCTTCTAAATAACCTTTCTGCATTACTTGTACAATGTATATTGCATTAAGAACTTAGAAGTCACTTGTCTTTACAAATCTCAACGCAAACTTCCGTTAATCCATTCACCCCTGAAACTTTTAAGGGACAATTCAAACTTCAAAATAAGTCTAATCCATTTTTGACTATCTAGGGTTGATTTTAGCAATATATTTAAAATGACAAACAGTGTAGACACTGATCAGAGGGCTCCATAAGGAGCCCTCTGATCAGGGTCTTCACTGTTTGCATAGGACAAGTGTAACATTCACATGTAAACTGTTTGTAAATGACAAGTATACTCATCGCTAGGGTTGAATGTGTCAATGGCCCACACAAGATGGACTGTAGTGTATAGGAATTTAACATGATTAGATGTCTCATTGCAACTGAGAGTGAAAGTCAAACAAAGTTATTGATTACAAAACAGCAATACCAACAGAAGTGCGGGAAGATGAAAACTTCAGGTTAGAGCTAAATCCAAATGTTTGATGCTGACAGAAAACAACAGCATAGTCTATCTTTCACGAAACAACAGCATAGTCTATCTTTCACTCCCTTGTCTCAGTATGACAATAAAATAAAATATTGCGGAAAACATTCTGGAGGAAGACATTGTTTAAACATCTGCCGAAAAGTATCAAGAAGACAGACAACTAGCTTCAGGAGTCCTCTGATCAGGGTCTACAATGTTTGCATATTAGGACAAGTGTACTTTTCAAATACTGTTTGATTCATTCACCCCGACTCCTCTGAAGACGGAGCATGGCTGCATATATGGCGAGGTAATTGAAAACAGCTATGCACATAATCCTCCTGCTTGACAGTCAATTCTGTCTGTACCAAGCTGTCCTGCGAGTGTTAAGCACAGGTGCGCCTACAACAACAACATTCACCCCTGACACTTTTAATGGAAAATTCCAATTTCAAAATAAGTCTAGTCTATTTTAAGCCAATAAGGGTTGATTTAAACAATATCTTTCAAAATGACAAACAGTGTAGACCCTGATCAGAGGGCTCTATAAGGAGCCCTGTGATCAGGGTCTACACTGTTTGCATAGGACAAGTGAAATCCTCACAGGTACACTGTTTGTAAATGATGACTATACTTGTCACTAGGGTTGAATGTGAAATGATGAATATACATACAAAAGGCCTTCACTTGAGTGATGGTAAAAACAGACATTTACTCTACCTCAATGCTTTCATACCTTAAACATGGAAATTCCATGCAATCGAGCAGCATGGACACTGTCCTTTTCTGCCCTGAAAATGAACGAATAACTTCTAGGTATGAAGAAATAAAATCACTAAATAATATAATTCTCACACGCTTAAGTAACCATAAAACAATTGTCATTTCCATATATCTAACCTATAACTGTAACTCAATAGAGATGCATTTTATGCCTTTAATGTATTCACCTACTGAAGAAAAGAGTTCAACTTTATACATTCATGAGTATATTCTATATCATAGCAGATGGTAGTTTAAGGTGCATTCTGCTTTACTTTCAACCTGTTTTAAATGGTAAATATAGAAACAGGATTTGTAGTAAATGGGTTTTTTTATGTACTGTTTCATTTCAATGGGAAATAACATTTATTGCACTGTATAGTCTGAAGATCAATGTTTATGCTCTTGAACAAACAGAAAACAATATCAGTGGCTTAACAAGAGCTGTCGAAGAACAGCGAAGCTCACTTATTGCAAACCTTTTAAATAGGTAAACGATCAACAGAAAAGTGTATAAGTACATTGAAGCAAGAGTCATCTAGTCAGTGTAAATGGCTCTCTGGAGCCCGGGGGAGGCATTCCTTTACACAAGCTTACCCTGTGATACTGGAAATATACTCTTCTAAGTGCACACACGACTTCTCCAGGTAATTCATATTGATGGATATTTGTATTAACTGAAATAATCAAACAGAAGTACTCTTTAAATTCTCAACAAATAATTCTCCCCTTTCAATGTGCTGATAAGTGTCGTAAAACTCAATATTATTCTAATGATACATTGTATTTATGAAAATCTAAACATTGTTTAAAATATGATTATGAAGACAATTGGAACAACACTAATGAAAATATTACTGCTAAAGTTTACGTAGAACACCTCAAATGAGAACCAGTCAATGTCAATCAATATTGGTACACTACGTACAGCGATTGACCATTCTCCTCAACAGATGGTTCAAACCTCAAGCATGGTTCGGTACCAATCAACTGATAGAGTGTTGAAGAGAATGTCTCATCACTCTGCATAGAGTACAGATAATGACCAACATTAAGGAAGTTCTACCTTTAAGACACTTCAGGGGTTGTGAGTTTGATCCCCCACCGGACAAAGTCCTTCGAATGAGACTTTATAAACCGAGGTCCGATGTAGGAGTGCTTTACACTTGGCATCTAAAAGAACCAGAGAACTCTTTCGATTATAAGAGTAGGGCATTGCGTCCGGGTTCTCTGTATCCGCTCCCCTCTCTCTGGGACGTCCTATTAGCCCATAGATGGCAGAAACGGACGTTAACAAACAAAACAAACTACCTTAAAGACATTACCCCAGTCTATTCATTGATCCCCCACTCCCCCTATTGTTCTCACTAAAGTTACTGTAAAGCATGAGGAAATTGTGCAGGTAACGGCTCAGCCATCTGAAGTTTTGAATAGAGGCCCTGACATACTAGATCTCAAGGGGTTATTCAATGGGATTGACTAACCAAACTATCAAATATTAGGTGCAGGCCTCATATGAGACGCCTGAATGATTTTTGCAAAGACGCTAGCGAATTAAGTGCATGCTCTCCATGCTTTGACTCAAACTTTGTACAGTGGAAGGTGTTACCACCCAAGCTAGGTCAAGTTATGTCTTTAAGGTAACCATCCTACCTGTAGTAGACTAAGACTTGGTTTCTTGATCAGTGAAGACAAACAGCCACTAAGAGTGCGAGTCAACAGCAGATTGGTGGATTTTCTGATCATGTCATCAATCTCAGTATGGCTAAAATAATGGACAAGAGAAAAGCTCTATAAGATTTTGTAAATGCTACTATGTGATATTCTGGTTGTTTGAAATCTCAATGATTAGAAAGATAATTTTCACTACAGTCAAACCTCTCTATTACGACCACTAAATTATGTTAATTATTAGGTGATTACAACAGGTGACTGCTTAAAGGCAAGGTCGCAGTAAAACAGAGAGCTCCTTGCTTTAAGCTGTCACCTATCTTTTATACAATCAATTAGCAGTCGTTTTAGTGGTCATAATAGAGAGGTTTAACTGTACTTGTAAGAACAAATACATGTAAAGATATATTTACATTCAGAAAGCATAAGAATATAGATGAATAGCATAGAGATTATGTAAACTCAGCACTCCAAAGCCCATGGTTATAAAATGTTTGAGATGAGTCTGAAATCTTTCTCAAGCTTTGGATTGGTCAGATTTGAGCATTCTGCTCAAATCTGACCAATCAAAAGCTTTAGAACGATCTCAGACTCATCTGAAAAGTTTTATAACCATGGACCGTTACATTGTGATTATTTCAAATACTAACATGCCAACAACTTCACAAAACATTACAATATAGCTGATTAACCCTTTACCCCATAAATACACCTTTTTACGCCTTCAATTTATTCCTCCACAGAAAAATATGGTTCCAATTTATACAGTCATGAATATGAACTATATGAAATAGTGTCTTTATTTAGTGAATTGTAGCTTAAAACAGGCGGAAAGTAAAGCAGAATGCCCCTAAAGCCCATTCATCTTTACTTTCAACCTGCTTTTAAAAGGACTCGCAACCGGATGGTGTTCTTGTCAAAATAAAATAAAATACTCAAATGAAAGCAAATTTGTGGCATTATTTGGCTTTTGACATTAAAAAAATATGATCAGTCCAAAAAACGTCTCAAGAATCGTCACCGAATCTTAGTTTTTTAGATATTTTCCATCGTTTTTCCATAGCGTTAGCTAACGGTATAGTTGTTGTTGTTGCTTCTCTACACGGGGTCAGACATAAACCCGAGCCGAATAATGTTCTATTAATAGCTATCATTGAAGTAAGTTAATTCGCTACCTTATATATAGAGAGCGTCCGTAGCCGAGGGCGTAAAGGCGATGCCTCGTTTTTCATTTTTGTCTCCGCATGGATGGTCACGGGTTCGAATCCCACCAGAGCCTCTTTTTTTTTTTTTTTGGAAATGCATTTTTTAACAAAATTTAATTATCCTAAACTAAATTTTACCGATTTATATAAGCATTTGACATATATTTACAAATTACTATTTTTAATGCTTGATCCGGTTGCGAGCCTCTTTAAGTGGTCACCTGTTTTCTAACTAGAAACAGGCTATGGGGTAAAGGGTTAAAAGAAGTATCATTTTGAGTCACAACTGAGGGTTTGGTAGGGACGACATACTCCATTAGATACACACTCAACCTAAACTTCCACAAAAGTGCCACAAACAAGTATTCATTTACAGTGTTGAATACAAGTTGCAGTGTAAAGCAAGATGAAAGTAAAGCAGAAAGCTCCTATAGCAGTTTTTTGATTTACTCTCATCTTGCTTTTTATAAGCAGTATCCTGCCTTAAACACAGATAGATACATGTGATTTGCACTTCGGGCTATGGAGGAAAGGGATACAGGAAAAAAGACTGAACATGTTCATTCTACTCAATCTTACCTGCAGCTTTGATCATGTTAAGCCTTTAACTGCCAAATTTAACAGTTTGATTTTAATATTTTCAAAGACAAAACATCTGCTTCTAAAACTTCTCGTCTGAAGTGTTATGCCTAATTCAAATTTTTGAACAATATTGAAACAAGTGCAAAAGAGATTATGGTATAATGGGTTAAGCAGACTATGTATAAAGCAGAACTCTTCTTTAACCCTTTACCCCATAGCCTGTTTCTAGTTTTGAAAATAGGCAACTACTTAAAGCAGATTGAAAGTAAAGCAGAATGCGCCTTAAGGCGCATTCTGCTTTACTTTCAGCCTGCTTTAAGCTACTATCTGCTAGAATAAAGAAAATATTTCTAATGATATATATTCATGACTGTATAAATTGGAACTATTTTCTTCAGTGGAGAAATAAACTGATTGCGCGAAAAGGCGCTCCTATTAGGGAAAGGGTTAAGAGACTTAAATAGCACATCTTGAAAATTTCCAGTTGACTCACTCTTGTTTCGAGCCTATTTACCTTAAGTGAAGGTCAGCAGAAAATTTGAGGCAAGCATTTATATATTCTTTGACTTGATTGTATACATCTGGCACAAACTGGGAAAATGGAAACCTTTTAGGGTACGGAGCCTGCAAATAGACAATACATCAATGCAAAAGTTTGTATTAATTTTCATCTCTTTTTCTACCTTAACCCATTACCCCATAGCCTGTTTTTAGTTTTGAAAAAAGGTGACCACTTAAAGCTGGTTGAAAGTAAAGCAGAATGCGCCATAAGGCACATTCTGCTTTACTTTCAGCCTGCTTTAAGCTATTATCTGCTAGAATATAGAAAATATTTCTTATGATTCTTATTTGTAACAGTATAAAATTGGAACTTTTTTCTTCAGTAAAGGAATAAATTAAAGGCATAAAAGGCGTATTTATGGGTTAATGAATTAAAGCTCCGAATGAGGTGAGTATTTCAAATTCTAATTTCCTTATAGTAATTATAGCAAGGATGTGGCCAGTCTACACCTATTGTCAGCAGCGAGCATGTGCAAGTGGCTCTAGCCTCAGTTCTTATAACCCATTTATACCCAGTGGATTCTTCCATGTTTATATATTGGATAAGTCCATTTGTTATCAAAGGGATGCCTGTTCAAAATTTTCAGTTTGTTTTATATTGAAATTCTTATCAGCAAACAGTGTATACTCTGATCAGACGCCGCATAATGCGGCGTCTGATCAGAGTCTACACTGTTTGGCTATGTCCCATATATGGGATCGTGGGCACAAATGGGTAAATAAACTTACAATGTTATCTTGTGGGTTTAATACAAAATGTACAGAACTTTGCACTTATAATTCCACCAAACCCTATGATTACTTACTAGAATCATCTGGCATAGGTTTAGGCGTGACATAATGGAGAAAAATGTTGGATTTATTTAGTTAACTCACTCTAACCTGGAATCCTTTGAAACTGTTTGAAATTGAAGTAAATACAAAACCAATTGCTAATCAAATGCCACCATCCACTTAAAATTGATAATTAGTATATGAACTCATTGAACCCCAGGACTTCAGATCGTCAAGTTCATTATCGACAACTTAAGACTACTTTTTACTACATGTATAGCAAAATGACAAACAGCGCAGACCCTGATCAGAGGGCTCCTTCAGAGCCCTCTGTTCAGGATCTACACTGTTTGTCTAGGACACGGGTACCATTCACAGGTGCTGTTTGCGAAGGGTGCGTAATTGTTTTTTGCATATACGTGTACCTGGCACTAGGATTCAAATAGTTAACAAACGTTAGTTAATTGAAACCTCACCTGTTTGAGTTCCTCATCGTGGAAAGCAAACTGAGTTATCACAGACAAGTAATCAGCATCGTTTTCTATGTATATTGGAGTGTAGTTGTCCTCGGCAAAGATTCCATTGAAAACCCCCACCCACTGCAGTGTCAGAGTGTCGCTGTACTGGTCTCTGGAGAAAGGGTATCAATGTGACTAAAGCATCAATATGGTTTATACGCTAATTCTTTACACCATAAATATGTTATGATTAACTTCTAAAACTTTTTGATTTCACATACAAACATATTGAAAGCTTTAGAAGCAGGGCTCCAGATAAGGGGGAGTAAATTGAACAAATCCGACATTTTCTCACCCATTTGAACACCAAATCCTATGGTGTTACTACTCATTAGAATCGTCTCTTCGAGACGATTCTAATGAGTAGTGACACCATAGGGTTTAAAGCAGAAATCAAGATTTTAGTTTTTGAAATACTCCCCTTATCTGGAGCCCTGTAGAAGTTAATCATAATGAACAATACCACACAGTTGAATTTCCACAAGAACCATAAATATGTGTTTTATGCCTTTAAACTATTCCTCCACTGAGGAAAATGGTTCTAAATTAAAAAGTCATGAATATGCACAAAAAGAAGCATTTTTCTATATCCTTGCAGATGGTAGCTTAAAGCTGGCTTAAAGTAAAGCAGAATGCTTCTTAAGGCACAGTCTTTCCTTTCTACTTGCTTTACGTGGTCATCTGTTTTTGAAAACTAGAATCTGGATGGGATAATGACAGAGCTTGAGAAAACAGATGAAAATTCACTCATGGTGATAAAGATGGAAGCTTTAACCCTTTACCCCATATAAGTACCTTTTTATGCCTTGAATAAATTCATCCACTGAAGAAAATACTCCAATTTATATAATCATGGATATTTATTATAAAAAAAATATTTTATGTTCTAGTAGATGGTAGCTTAAAGCAGGCTGAAAGTAAAGCAGAATGCGCCTTAAGGCGCATTCTGCTTTACTTTAAACCTGCTTTAATGATCACTTGTCTCAAATACTAGAAACAGGCTAAGGGGTTAGGGTTTAAACATGATGAAAGGTAAGACTGAACCTCTTACAAGAGATTTCTGCTTTACTTCCACCTTGCTTAAAGCTACCACCTACTCTAATCACAGTTGGATATGGGTGATTTAACCTTTGGCTATGAAGGAAATGGATGATCAAAATAGTCCAAGTGCTGATCATTCCAACAAATCAACAACACTTTTGCCTATTTTGCACCCCCTGTCCACCATTCTCTAGATCTGCAAATGTGTACAGAACATACCTTAATTCCAGGAGCAGCTCCAACAAATGCCCAACACTGAATCCATAGCCCTGAAATAACGAAAGCCTGTCAGAATTACACTGCAATGCATAAATGCTCATCAGTGATCAGTCTATTAGCCTTAAAAGTTTTGTCTTACATTCGCAGTTATCTGGATCCAGATCAGACAAAAAGTAGATGAGTATCTCAGCATCTGATCACGATAAAATGTGTTTGCCACAAGAAACATAAATCTGCATATTTAAAGAAGAAAGGTCCAAATTAAGACAAAAATCAGACATCATCACCAGAAGACACTAACTTTGTATTTAAAAGTTTTTAAGCAGTAATATTATGAAGTAGAATTTTAATTGTTCTAAGCATGTATTCACCCTTTCCCCAATAGGAGTGACTTTAAGCGCATTTTATTTATTCCTCTGCTGAAGAAAATAGTTCCAATTTGTTCAGTCATGAAGATGTACAATAAGTAATATTTTAAAATTCCTAGCAGTAGGTCGCTTAAAGCAGGCTGAAAGTAGAGCAAAATGCGCCTTAAGGCGCATTCTGCTTTACTTTCAACCTGCTTTAATTGGTTACATCTCTTCAAAACTTGTAACAGGCTATTGGGTAAGGTTAAAGCTCAAGAAAAGAGAGTACTAAACATTTCCACAATCATTTCCTATGTCACTTACTAAACACTATGTTGTGACTACTCATGAGATACCATTACTCTAGAGACAACCCTTTTAACACCTTTGAATTATTCCTCCACTGAAGAAATCAAGTCAAATTTAAACAGTCATGAATATGTAGCCCATAGCCTCTTTCTAGTATTGAAAATAGTTGACCACTTAAAGCAGGTTTGAACTAAATAAGAATGCACCTTAAGGCACATTCTGCTTTACTTTCAGCCTGCTTAAAGCTATTATATGTATCTGACAGGATATAGAATTTTTTTCTTCTGATACCTATTCATGACTCTATAAAAAGGAACTTTTTTCTTCAGTGGAGGAATAAGTTAAAAGCCTTAAAAGACATATTTATGGGGTAATGGGTTAAAGCAGGCTAAAAGTAAAGCAAAATGTGCCTTATGGGTCTTGACTTACCTTGAGAGTATGGCAGAACAACACTATCAACTTTTTTATCTCTAACATCATACTGCCCTCCTTACACGCTGCCTACAATGAAATAAATATCCTGTTAAACATTTACAGTGACTAGATAAGTAAAAGTGTTTTGTGTAGCAAAATAATCACAAAATTCAAAATAACTAAAATTTAAATTATCATTATACATACATTAAAATCTAATATTGCATAGATAATTATGGATAAAAATAATATTGCATTGATTGCAAAATTAAAACATAATTCAATCAAAGAACGTTAGACTGTTTGAAGCTGCCTTTTCATGTAAACTATTAACGTTACAATCAAGAAGACATTATTATTTTTTCTTTTGATCCTTCTAAACAAAATGTGCTTATATGTAGAAAATGTTATTTTCCATCAAAGTGGCATAAAATTTTGAGATTGATCAGACAAAGACTTACAATGGTCGGTTCTGACAGAAAACTGCAGAGGGGGGGGGGGGGGGGGGGGGGGGGGGGGGGGGGTTAAATTGAACAAATCCAACATTTTCTCACATTCTAGAACCAAATCCTATGTTGTTACTACTGATTAGCATCGTCTCTTTGAGACGATTCTAATGAGTAGTGACACCATAGGGTTTAAAGCAGAAATAAAGATTTTAGATTTTGAAATACTCCCCTTACCTGGAGCCCTGAAACTGTTTGCAATGGGCAATCTTATTTTTAGCACAAACATGTTTATCGGGAAACAATCTAAGAAGAGTCTGAAAAATAATCATTTTGATTTTCCACATCAGTAAACGAAAGGCAAAGAAAACCAAACACAGTTTTGCTTGATCTTTGTAAAGGCCACTTACTGAGTTTGTACGGAGGACAGCAACAATTTTATTGACGGATGTTTCCCACAGTTCATCCATGTACGCCCTATTGACTAGTCCTTGTGTTGTACTTAAGATATGGTCCTCTACAACAAAAAACCTGAAATAACAAATACAATAAACATCAAATTTATGATCTGGCTCCAAGGTTATAAAGCTTTTGTGTTGAGTCTAGAGTAGTTCTCAAGCATGTGATTGGTCAGATTTGAGCCTAGGCTCAAAGCTGACCAATCAAATGCTTGAGAACACATTCAGACTCAGCTCAAATGCTTTATAACCTCGGGCCAGATCTATCTGTTTTTAGGTATCTTTATCAAATATATTTGAATGAGATACTTCAGTGACATAATGGATTCTATACTCATCAAATGTAGAAACATCCCACTTTTTGAATGAACATATCTCTGACTTTATTTAAATTATACATCCAGTGCATTTACTTGTTGGACACGGGTTAGTTGGGATAACACAAGTGTAAAGTTGTCACAAAATAACACAGGTAAAATCATTAATGAAAAGGAAGCATGATTTTCACGTGCATGGTACACACATGTTCAATAAAGTAATTCACCTTAATTGAAGCTCTGAACTGGTCTAACCCAATACCCCAATAGCCTTTTCTAGTTTTAAGAGAAGTGACAACTAAAAGAATGTTAAACGGAAAGCTTTATTTTTAGCCTTCTTTGAGCTATCATCATCTAAGACATACAAAATATTCCATATGGTGCATATTCATGACTGTATAAATTGAAACTATTTTCATCGGTGGATGAATAATCTAGAGGCATAAAAGGCATATTTTTGGGGTAATGGGTTAATTGTGAATTAGTCATTTCATTAGTGTAAATACACTTACCCTACTATATCATGGAAGTATTTTTTGTAGCCATCTATAAGCTCATGCTGAAAAAAAGAAAGATGGCATAAAAACTCAATGTAATCAGATGTCTCCCCAACAACATGGAAGCAAATAACCGTAAAAACATGGTTAACATTTAATGGCAAATTCCTTTCCAGTTTCCTATTTCAATAATCTACTGTCACACTTGTGTGAGGTCCTCATTCTTCAAAGAAGCGACAGAGATTAACCTTCACATGTGACTGTTTGGTAGTGTTGTAGCCATGATCGATTTTCATCGAAAATTGATCAAAAACAGACATAATTGGCGATAATCAGCCGTGCTTGGTACAGAATATGTGGAGCCATCATCATTCTCGATAATCAGCCGTGCTTGGTACAGAATATGTGGAGCCATCATCATTCTCTTCTGTGGAGCTGGGGCCCGTTTCATAAAAATTATTGCGACAAATGTTGTTGTAAGTCAGATTATAAAAGTCTCAATTATAATTTATTTCTCCATCTAATCCTGTCTTGTGACATCTCTTTGGAATCGTCTTGAAAAGACGATTTTGAAGAGATGTCACAAGACAGGATTAGATAGAGAATGCTCTACTTTCGACCTGCTGCAAGTGATCATGTGTCTTCAAAACTAGGAACAAGATATGGGGTAATGGATTAATTATGTCTGTACACTGACCAATCAGATGCATCAATGTGTGCTTACCATATTTGACGGAGGCTGCAATGATAAACTAGCCTGTTTCCATCGCTGTTTTCGGTAATATGTTTCAAAGTTTTCTCTATCGCCCTACAACAACAGTATTAATAACAATATTACAATACTGTAAAGTTTCTCTATTACGACCATTAAGTTGTCTAAATTATAAGGTGTTTAAGGCATGTGGCTGCTTAGAGCATGATGAATGTAAAACAAAAAGCTCCTTTAGGAGCTTTTTGTTTTACATTCACCTTGCCTTAAGCTGTCACCTGTATTTTATTCAATCAATAAGCCTTCTTTTTAATTGTCATAATAGAGAGGATTTACTGTTAATTATACAACTATAATATACACATCTGTAGTATATGTGAAAACATCCTAATATATAAACTAGACATGTGTCTGTGTCTGTAAGCCACTAAGGTTATATGATGCCCCCTAGCTGCATGAACTGTATATGTGAATAATGACTAATTCAACTGTAAAACATTACCCCATAGAAATGCCTTTTGCACTTTTTATTTATTCCTATTCTTAAAAAAATAGTTCAAATTTATATAGTCATGACTATATGCAATAAGAAATAATTTCTATATCCTAGAGGATGGAAGCTTAAAGCAGACTGAAAGTAAAGCAGAATGCGCCTTAAGGCACATTCTGCTTTACTTTCAACCTTCTTTAAGTGGTCACCAGTCTTCGAAACAAGAAACAAGCCATGGGGTAATGGATGAAAAACTCTTTGAAAATTTGACAGAAATCAATCCATTAACAATATGCTCATCTGTGGTATATGTGGGAAAACCCCTATAAATTTATAAGGTTGTATCTTGAAAACTGTAGAAGTTTGACTGACTAAGTATGTACCTTATAATTATGTTGACGGGCAAACGGACAGACGGTGTTAAAAAAGTATACCCCAGATGAATCTTCTAACGAGCATAAGCATGATGTTTTAGCTTGCAAACTGTAAGAGGATTAGACAGACAAAGAATGTACCATAAATGTGGATGGACAGACGGATGAAGGAATGAACGGACATGGGTAAACCAGTATGCCCCAACCCTCCAAACTTGTTGAATCATTGTTAAGGCATAATTAGCAACCCATAAACTTACTAGCACTGTGTATATGTGTAGACATCTGTACACTGGTGAAAAATCAATCAGATCTTGGGCACTTAATTCCTGAAGGAGAAAGAAAGTCAATAATTATACAATGTCCCTCTTATATTGATTGATAGAGACGATAGTCAAAAGTTAAACAAGAACTGCATCAAGGTAAGTGACGAAGGAAACCAGAAGACATTTCAGATCGACTTCACTTGAAACTATAGTTAGGACCTTTAGTCAGGCAAACTTGTGGCCGGCGCATGCGCATTGAGGCCGGCAAAGGAACACCTTTGTTGAACTTAAGTCGACTTTACGTAAACACAATATGATATAAATGTCATAATCAGGCATTTATTGCAGTATAAATTTGACAGTTTTATCACTGCAGTCAGATATTTGTAGGATTGAAAAGACAACACATTTGTTTAACAAAGATAACACATTTAATTTTCAACACCCGCAATTTCAAGCAGATTATGGCTTAAGGCAGGTTGAAAGTAAAGCAGAATGCGCCTTAAGGCGCATTCTGCTTTACTTTCAGCCTGCGTTTCAAGTGGTCAGCTATCTTCCATACTAGAAACAAACAATGGGTTCTCCTCTGAACTGGAAACCCCTGTAAACTGGAAATTTATGTTGTCCCCACACATGTCTGGTTTAGTGGGCTTACACTGTAGTTTACTCATAGGGTTTGTAGACCTAATAAATACTCACTCCAACTGGAGCGCATGGGCTGCCATAAGTTGACATGAAAAATGCTAAGATTTCCAAACTTGCATTTCTCAAGTGCAATTTAACGAATCGTACCTTTACCCATTAGCCTTTTTCTTGTTTTGATGACAAGGGACTACTTAAAGCAGGCTGTAAGTAAAGCAGAATGCGCCTTAGGGCGCATTCTGCTTTACTTTCAGCCTGCTTTAAGCTACTATGTACTGGGAAAAAATCCGGAGATTTAGGAAAAAATCCGGAGAAATGGCAGCCCTGGAGCGCAGAGTTCTCCTTACCTCTTCCTCCTCTCCAATAATGTCATGGTTGACATCTTCACTGGGCTGTTCAACTTCCCCTGTGAAGGGGTTTGGCGGTACTGGCGCTTTACGCTTCTTCGGCCTTTTCTTTGCTATAGAAGGATCCATGTTGTTCTGTTCTGCAGCCTGGAGAAAGAGACAGAATTCAGTGATGTAGAAACACAAACTAAATATGTCTACCTTATTTTCAGCCTGCTTTAAACCCTTTCCTCCCTGAAACTTCAAATGGACAATTCCAGTTTCCAATTTAGTCTAGTAATGACTATTTAGGCTTGTTTTTGTCAATTTAGTGCAATTTATGTGTCTTAGACTGTTTGCATATACCCATTGTAAGCATTACATGTCCACTGTTTGCATAGATGCTTATATCCATGGCTAGAGTTCAAAGGGTTAAACAGTCACCTGCCTTAAGCATGTAAACAAACTCTCATTTGAGTGGTCTATATGTGTATATTTATTATTTGCAAATGAAAAACGAAAAGCACCATTGGGTAAAGTTTCTACTTACATGTCGCATGGCAACCTCTCCAATCTTGCCGGAATGTTTGCGTATGTTTTCAAGGAAGTCTTTCAGATCTATCATGGAGGCCTCTTTGATGCGATTTCGGAGTTGTGGTATGGCCTCTGCCATGGTTTCAGAGAACCAGTGTGTACTAACCCGAGGCAAGTAGGTGTGCTCTAGTTGTTCAAGGGTTTTTAGTGCTGGGTAATACCTGGTAAAGTACATGAACAAAGTCCAGTTTACCAGTTTTAATTTTCCTTCATAGCCTAAAATTAACATCACCAATATCCGACTGTTTTAGACAGTTGATTGCTTAAAGGGTAATAAGAATACTTTCATCTTGTTTTAACCTTTTATCTCATAAATACGCCTTTTTACACCCTAATTTATTCTTCCACTGAAGGAAACAGTTCCAATTTATACAGTCCTGAATCTGTTATCATAAGAAATAGTTTCTATATTCTAGATTGTAGCTTAAAGCAGGCATGTTCTGCTTTACTTTCAACCTGCTTTAAGTATTCACCTAACTTCATAACTAGAAACTGGCTATAAAGTAAGGGGTTTAAGTAAGATGAAAATACTTTCATCTTGCTTTAAGTTGTCACAACATCATTTTATTTTCATTAATCAGCAGTATTTTTTTCCTGCTTTAACCAATGTATTTTATCCTGAATTAAGCAAACCATTTCAAAGACTGCCAATTTGTCTCTTGAATAAACATGGCATGCAAGTTTAACCCATTACCCCCCCCCCCCCTTTCTATACCTCTAATTTATTCCTCCACGGAAGAACAAGAGCCGCATGCGGCCCTAAATCACTCACCTGAGGAACTATTGTGTTATACTCGATGCATAATGAAGTTTGTCATTCATGATTGCATGTATGTGGACTGTTGCATGAAACTGAAACAACTCGGAATTAGGTTTTCCTATAGAAGTCTATGTAAAACTGATAAGCCCCTGGGCAGGTCCATTTTTGACCCTGGGGTCATGATTTGAACAATCTTGGTAGAAGACCATAAGGCAAAGCTAGATGCCAAATATAAAAGGTATGGGCCTTACGGTTTCAGAGAGGGAGATTTTTAAAGGTTTTACTACACAAGTCTTTGTAAAACTTATAAGCCCTGGGGCAGGGCCATCTTTAATCCGGGGGTCATGATTTGAACTATCTTGGTAGACGACCATAAGGCAAAGCTAGATGTTAAATATAAAAGGTCTGGGACTTAGGGTTTCAGAGAAGAAGAATTTTAAAGGTTTATTCCTATATAAGTCTATGTAAAACTGATAAGCCCCGGGGCGGGACCATTTTAGATGCGGAGGTCATGATTTGAACAATCTTGGGAGAGGACCATAAGGCAAAGCTACATGCCAAATATAAAAGGTCTGGGTCTTACGGCTTCAGAGAAAAAGATTTTTAAAGGTTTTCCTATATAAGTCTATGTAAAACTGATAAGCCCCGGTGCACCGGGGCGGGGCCAATTTTTACCCTGGGGTCATTATTTGAACAATCTTAGTAGAGGACTATAAAGCGAAGCTAGATGCCAAATATAAAAGGTCTGGGCCTTACGGTTTCAGAGAAGAAGATTTTTAAAGGTTTTCCTATAGAAGTCTATGTAAAACTGATAAGACCCGGGGTGGGGCTATTCTTTACCCTGGGGTCATGATTTGAACAATCTTAGTAGGTCCATAAGGCAAAGCTACATGCCAAATATAGAAGGTCTAGGCCATACAGTTTTAGCATACATGTGATATCTCCCGATTTGGTCGGGAGCTCCCGAAAATAGACCTCTACTCACGATCTCCCGGTCGGGAGATGAAATCTCCCGATATTTCATTTAACCAGGTTCATTTTTTTTCAATATGAACTTTTATATCATTTATCTCGTTCGCCGACTCTAAAATCTTAAAATTGACTTCAGAGTTCTCTGGCTAATCCCTACACACGCGTATCGCCAAACGCTACTGATGTGTGTAAACACATTACGTAATCGTCGATAAGTTTGTTAGTGTAGCACTATGATGACAGGCTGAGTCATAACGTTTGACCACACGCGCCGAGTACCGGTAGATCTAATTGGTTATCAAAAAAGTGATTGACAGGTTCACCCCGAATCGGAGACTTTAACAACGACAATTTCTAAAAGCAGTGATGCGAAGGCTATGTCCCCGATACGGACCGGATTAAAATCAGACAATTCTCCGTAAGTTCTGGACAAACACACCTTTTAGATGAAGCTAATCAGAATTAACATTTAGGAATTGATTCCCACCACAAAATACTTTGAATATTCACGTAACAGAAAAATACTTCGAAAATTTTACCGTTACAAAATGACGGGGCGCCTTAATATTTGCTATGAGAATTGCGTATATTTTGTTAGTCTAAAAAGTATTCCCAGCGTCGTTTTCTAACAATCAATTAAAATTAAACATTGGATCTAAATTCTTCTGTTTGTTAGATACGATTTGTGCAAATGTATGTTTATTAAGTTAGATTTTTTGATGCATTACGCTCGTAAAATTGATTTGCAATCAGTTTTCGCTGTAGAAATTTTAGACGTGTTACTTCGTTGTTAGAACCACGCCCATTTTATGGCGCTAGTAAATGTCGTCTGCAGAAGTTGTCTGCAACAATAGTGAATACTCTGAATTAATTTTTGTGCATTTTATTTCAGAAAATATCAGTGTCAAACAGTTTGTATCTAGATGAGATGATGCGGCGTCTCATCTGGATCCATACTGTTTGCAAAATTAATAACAAATTGTTAAGTTGCTAACTCTTTTTTGATCTACTCCATAGATAGAAATCTAGAACATTTGAACTAATTCATTCATTCTCTCAAGAAAATAGATATAGTTCCACTTTATCTTTACTAGTCATGAATAATATAAGAACCAAAATAAGTTCTTCTATCCTAGCAGATTGTAGATCTAGCTTAAAACAGGCTTAAACTTTTGCTGAAGCAGAATGCTCCTGAAGAGTATTCTGCTTTACTTTCCGCCAGCTTTACACAACCATCCTTCTGCAGTACTAAAATACTAGAAAAATAGGCCCATGTCAGTATTATAAGAACTATATCTCTGGGTGAAAATTGTCTCTGTCTTAGTGGTCTATAGACTTCTTTATTCACTTATTTAAAAAAAAAAAAAAGCAATTAGATCTAGTAATTAACTTATGAAAATATATAAAATTATTGGAATTTCATCGTCTGCGCCTAGTTTTGTTGCGAAAAAAGTGTCGCGAAAAAAGCTCCCTATTTGGCACCCCAATCTCCCTATTAAAATTTCCAAATCTCCCTATTTGGGTCCAAGAAAATATCACATGTATGAGTTTTAGAGAAGAAGAGTTTCAAAGGTTTTCCTATGACAAGAGCCCCATGGGGCATATTTCGCTCACCTGAGAATAGCTGACAAAATGGAGATAATGATTTATGTCCAGGACGGGGTCATTTTTTACCTGATGGGGCATAATTTGAACAATCTTGATAGAGGACCTGTAGATGATGCTATATGTGCTAAATATCTAAGATCAGGGTACTGGGGTTTTAGACGAGACGTTTCCATTGAAAAAATCTATTTTTAGCTCCTGTGACCTACATATGCAACAGACTGGAACCATTTGAAGAAAATAGGTAAAGGACATCTAGAAGTGTCACCATGCCAAATATCAAAGCTCTTGCCATATTAGTTTCAGAGGAGAAGACGTTTGAAAATTTCACAATATAACTCTATGTAAAACTGTGACCCCCGGGGCTGGCCCAATTTTAACCCCAGGGGCATAATTTGAACAAACTTGATAGAGGACCTGTCGATGATGCTATGTGCCAAATATCTAAGCTCTGGTCCTTGTAGATTTTTATGAGAAGATTTTTTAAGTTTTTATAGAAAAAATCTTATTTTAGCTCCTGTGACCTAGATATGCAACAGACCAGAACCATTTGAACAAAATAGGTAAAGGATATCTAGAAGTGCCACCATACCAAATATCAAAACTCTGGCTATATTAGTGTCAGAATGGAAGACGTTTGAAAATTTCACTATATATAACTCTATGTAAAACTGTGACCCCCGGGGCGGGACCAATTTTGACCCCAGGGGCATAATTTGAGCAAACTTGATAGAGGACCTGTAGGCGATGCTATGTGTCATATATCTAACCTCTGGCCCTTGTAGTTTCAGACCAGAAGATTTTTTAAGTTTTCATTGAAAAAATCTATTTTTAGCTCCTGTGACCTAGATATGCAACCAACCAAAACCATTTGAACAATATTGGTATAGGACATCTAGAAGTGTCACCATGCCGAATATCAAAGCTCTGGCCGTATTAGTTTCAGAGGAGAAGACGTTTGAAAATTTCACTATGTAACTCTTTGTAAAACTGTGACCCCGGGGCGGGTGTAGCACCGATAAATACGAAATGTCTCATTTGCAGTGTTGTTTAACGCTTTTGTTTAAAGTAAATTATTCTGGCCATCAGCTGTTCGCTAAGCCAAGTTTGTTGTTATTACTGTGACAGCATGTTTAATCACCGCAATCATGGTTTGACATGTGCATTACGTTTCTTATCATCAGTAATAAGGAAATCACAGTTGGAAGTAGCTAGTGTCTTCATATAATGCCCAGTCAAGGAGGGATTAACATATGGCACTTCCTACCAAAGCTGTCACTTTTGTTAGTCTCACTACATGAGATCAGTGTCCATACCGCTGTGGTCACGTGATGCGAACCATGCGTGATTTAGCCGGTGTAGACACTAGAGAGTTTAGATTCAGATTTCGGCGAGTAAAGATGTAAAATTAATAACGCGGGTGGCGGATGCCACCCGGCGTCCGTCGAAAATTTCCCGACGAAACTAAAATATAGTTCGGACATTACACTTGTGATTTCCTTAACAAATTGCTACTCTAGAAAAGTTTGTGTTTAATATAAATACGAAATGTCTCATTTGCAGTGTTGCTCCAACGCTTTTGTTTAAAGTCAATTATTCTGGCCATCAGCTGTTCCCTAAGCCAAGTTTGTTGTTATTACTGTGACAGCATGTTTAATCACCGCAATCATGGTTTGACATGTGCATTACGTTTCTTATCATCAGTAATAAGGAAATCACAGTTGGAAGTAGCTAGTGTCTTCATATGTATCGCCCAGTCAAGGAGGGATTAACATATGGCACTTCCTACCAAAGCTGTCACTTTTGTTAGTCTCACTACATGAGATCAGTGTCCATACCACTTGGGTCACGTGATGCGAACCATGCATGATTTAGCCGGTGTAGACACTAGAGAGTTTAGATTCAGATTTCGGCGAGTAAAGATGTAAAATTAATAACGCGGGTGGCGGCGTCCGTCGGAGATTTCCGGACGAAACTAAAATATAGTTCGGTCATTACACTTGTGATTTCCTTAACAAATTGCTACTCTAGAAAAGTTTGTGTTTAATATACTTATGTTGGATTACCACGTATGTTATAACGGTACACTGGATTTCCAGGATTGAAATAAAGCAATCAGAAAACTACGTCAACCCAGTTTTCATTTACAACCCTAACAAGAAATGTTACTGAGGGACACGCAAAAACACCCTTAGTACACGGGGCTAATTTTGACCCCAAGGGCATAATTTGAACAAACTTGATAGAGGACCTGTCGATGATGCTATGTGCCAAATATCTAAGCTCTGGCCCTTGTAGTTTCAGGCAAGAAGATTTTTTAAGATTTCCTTATTTTTTCAATTTGGTTGCCATGGCAACCAGAGTTCTACATTGTTTTTTAATTCTTTGAACAAACTTGAAAGAGCTTGACCCAAGGATCATTCCTGTAAAGTTTGGTTGAAATCTGACAAGAGGTATAGGAGGAGATGTCATTTGAAGCAATTGTTAACGATGACGGACACACGTGACACACACCGGACGACGGGCACAGGGCCATCCCAATAGCTCACCTTGAACCTTTGGCTCAGGTGAGCTACAAAACTGATAAGCCCCGGGCGGGCCATTTTTTACCCGGGGGTCATTATTTGAAGAATCTTGCTAAAGGTTCACAATATGATGCTACATGTGAAATTTGGTTGTCCTAGGACGTATAGTTATTGACAAGAAAATGTTTAAAGTTTTGACTTTAGTTGTCAATATTATGTAAATACGGAAAATGACCACGCCCTCTAGCGGCCATGTTTTTTGACGGATCAAAATTCTTTGTACATTAATTGAGAAACATTTTGGTGAAAACCAAATTGAAATCGGACCAGTAGTTTTTGAGAACAAGATTTTTTTTAGATATTGTGCATCGTTGCCATGGCAACAAGACATGAAACAAGAGGCCCATGTGGGCCTAAATATCGCTCACCTGGAAAAACCAACATAAGGTTCACATGACCCCTGGGGTGGTATCATTTTTTACCCCAGAGACATAATTTCAAATATCTTACTGATGAACTTGAAAATTAAGTGTTCTGCCAAATATTTTGTACATGGGTGGTTTCAGACAGGAAGACTTTTCATTGAAAAAAATCTATTTTTAGCTAATGTGACCCAGATATGCAACAGACCCGAACCATTTCAGCAATATTGGTAAAGAACATCAAAAAGTGTCACTTCATAATGCTAAATATCAAAGCTCTTGCCATAATAGTTTCAGAGAAGAATATTTCACTATATAACTCTATGTAAAACTGTGACCCCTAGGGCCTTGGCAGTTTTGACCAAAGGGGCATAATTTGAACAATCTTGATAGAGGACCTGTAGATGCTGCTTTATGCCAAATATCTAATCTCAGGGTATTGGGGTTTCAGACAAGAAGATTTTTTAAGTTTTCATTGAAAAAATCCATTTTTAGCTCCTGTGACCTAGATGTGCAACGGACTAGAACCATATTTACAATATTGGTAAAGGGCTTCTAGAAGTGTTTCCATGCCAAATATCAAAGCTCTGGCCATATTAGGTTCAGAGATAAAGATGTTTGAAGATTTCACTATATAACTCTATGTAAAATTACGACCCCCGGGGCGGGGTCAATTTTTACCCCAGGGACATAATTTGAACAATCTTGATAGAGGACCTGAAGACAATGCTTTGTGTCAAATATCTAAGCTCAGGGTACTGTGGTTTCAGACAAGAAGATTTTTTAAGTTTTCATTGAAAAAATCTATTTTTAGCTCCTGTGACCTAGATATGCAACAGACCGGAACTATTTGAACAACTTTGAAAGAGGAGCATACAAGAATCATTCCTGCCAAGTTTGGTAAAAATCCATCCAGTAGTTTCGGAGGAGATGTCGTTTAAAGAAATTGTTGACGACGAAGGACACAGAACTATCAAAATAGCTCACCTTGGCACTACGTGCCAGGTGAGCTAACAAGAGGGCCTGAAGGCCCTGATATCGCTCACCATTTGTAATGAAGCCTGATAGCTTTACCTTTGAATTTCACCCGTTTTATTCTAAATCCATTCAAGTTTGTCGACCTACTGTAGTATAGTAGAGTACATCAAAGGCAGATAACTAAGCCTAAACAATACTGAAATTAAGCCTTTTTCTAGCATTTCAAAGTATATCAAGGGCAGGTAACTATTGCCACAATGATTACATTTCAACAATAATTGCACTCCTTCGAGAACGTATAGCTACATCCTTTGTGTACAAGTATAATCAAAATCCATTGAAAACTGTAGTTGCAAGAGTGTAAACGCTGTAAAATATGGCATTTTCAGCAATTCAAAGGTAGATATCTCTTGATCTATTTGTCTGATTCCAACCATAATCACCCTTTTTCCAACTCTTATGGTCATATACAATATGGGCAAGTTTGAGAGAGCTGGGATAAATATTGTGGCCTCTAGAGCGTAAACACTGTTAAATATATCATTTTCAGCAATTCAAAGGTAGATAACTCTTGACCTATTGATCCGATTACAACCAAAATTAAACTCATCCGAAGTCTTATGGTAATATACAATCTGAGTAAGTTTGAGAAAGATTGGATAAAATTTGTGGCCTCTAGAGTGTAAACATCGTTAAATATGGCATTTTCAGCAATTCAAAGGTATATAACTCTCGACCTAAAAGTCTGCTTTCAAACATAATCAAACTCATCTGAACTCTTATAGTAATATACAATCTGAGCAAGTTTAAGAAAGATTTGATAAAAATTGTGAACTCTAGAGTGTAAACACCGTTAAAAATGGCATTTTCAGCAATTCAAAGGTAGATTACTCTTGATCTATTTGTCCGATTTCAACCAAAATCAAACTCATCCGAACTCTTATGGTCATATACAATCTGGGCAGGTTTTAGAAAGATTGGATAAATACTGTGGCCTCTAGAGTGTAAACACCGTTAAATATGGCATTTTCAGCAATTCAAAGGTAGATAACTCTTGATCTATTTGTCCGATTTCAACCAAAATCGAACTCTTCCGAACTCTTATGGCAATATACAATCTGGGCAGGTTTTTAGAAAGATTGGATAAATACTGTGGCCTCTAGAGTGTAAACACTGTTAAATATGGCATTTTCAGCAGTTCAAAGGTAGATAACTCATGACCTATTTGTCCGATTTCAACCATAATCGAACTCATCCGAACTCTTATGGCAATATACCATCTGAGCAAGTTTGAGAAAGATTGGATAAAAATTGTGGTCTCTAGAGTGTAAACACTAAAATTGTTGACGCCGCACGACGGACAATCAAGGATTGCAATAGCTCACCCTGAGCTAGCTCAGGTGAGCTAAAAACAAAGAACAAACCACTTTTTTTAAACAATTTTTGAAGCTCACAACTACAGTATGTATCTGACCAAGTTTGGTTAAAATTAGGTCATTGGTTTCAGAGAAGAAGTTATTTGAAACAAATTGTGAACAGACGACACGGACACCGACACACGACGGCAACCGATCACAATAGCTCACCTTGAGCACTTTGTGCTCAGGTGAGCTAAAAAACTTTATTCAGTCATGAATATGCAGCATAAGAAATATGTTCTATATTCTAACAGATGGTAGTTTAAAGCAGGCTGAAAGTAAAGCAGAATGTGCCTTAGGCCTATTCTGCTTTACTTTCAACCTGCTTTAAGTGGTCACTCATTTTCAAAACTAGAAACAGGCTATGGGGTAACAGGTTAACAGTACTAATTAAAACACAATTACGAAAAGTACTAATTTTGGTACCAGTCCTTTCAGGTTAAATGGGGAATATTGTTAAAACAAGTGTATGTATACAATGTCCATGGTACACTGTGTAGAATAAGCTATAATTCACATACAGTGGAGAATCTGTTATTCTTTCCCAATAAACGTGTTTACGCTAAAACTATTATTTGCAGTGCAAACAGTTTGGAGCCAGATCAGACGCCGGGTTACCCGGCGTCTGATCAGGCTCCAAACTGTTTGCCACCAAGATAAACAAGAATTATCAGAATTGTCCAAAAGTTGTTCTTTTCTACGTTTTAGTGCTTTGCGTTTGCGTACGTTTGCGTTTAAACGGGAAAGAATAACAGATTCTCCACTGTATATATGGTAATTATGCTAAGTTTATATTTAATCTAGATATTACAAAGTCATCAACTGAAGAGAATGAGTTACCTTTTACTTTTCATCTGTGTTTGCAGTTTGCCATACATTTCTAAAACTGAAAAACAACACCAAAGTCAATGTGAAAGAAAAGTAAAAGTGTTGTTGTTTTTTCTCCCATACATGTACTTATAATACTGATTCTGACAATATCTTTGTAAAAGAATAAAGAAGCTATTTCAAGAAAAATAAAAGTTCATCACTATAAATGTATTCAAGCAGCTATAAAAAATGGACACAAATCCACTATGCTATTGTGGCATTAAAAAAACAGTGCTAACATATTCTTCACATTCTTTTGGGCAAACCTAATTTAGACAGCAAATTACCTGGGGCAAATTCTATTTTCCCATCTGAGCAAGCTCAAATTTTTGGAAGTTAGTATTTCATAAAGTATTAGCAATGCCCAGTTTACTAACTCTTATCTGGAGTACCGTATTTTCTCGCGTATAAGACGGTTTTTTTCCCTTCAAATTCTCGATCTGAAGTGGGGGGGCTCGTCTTATAAGAGAGTCAAAGAATTTCCTAACTTTTTTCCCTATCATTTCAGGTCAAAAGAAGAATCTGAAAAGATCGTGACCAATCTTTTTACCAGAGTACATAATCATATGTTATTCTGTATTTAAAATAAAGACAGAGAATAAACATTGATAAAGTACGTTTAGTTTGCTTTTTGATTAACAATTCACCACAATTCCCCCTTAAAATTGCCGAAAATCCAGGTAAGACTGTCTATAAACTTCAAAACAATGTGTAAAGTGCCCGCCATATTTAATCAACATCCGGCGTATTCATATGGCTGACCTCAGTATATAGTGATTGAAGTCTTTCTCCTACTAGATTTACGTATTATTTGTTTTCATTAATAAAAGGAAATATAAATTACCATACAGGCCTTGGTGTTAAAGAGAGCTATTTAAAGTGTCCATGCGCTTTCTTCATCAAGATTTTAGCGGCAGAACAATATGCCTCTCAGTCTGGCAATCAACGTATTACGCAACACTGATCACTGGCCCAAACCTTGTGTTGACTCTTTATATGACACGCTGGGCTGTTAACGGATTATACTCAACACACTTTGCCAGTACACAGGAATGCCTTTGATTGCTAGTTTATCTAGCTGCGACTGCTTATCAGTTGAAATTGGGCTTCGATCCGTGATTAACTCTATCCACCGTTCGAAGTTTTTTTTTCAAAGTCAGGATCTACACTTAAATTTCATAATCTTTTGTACACGCACGCTATTCTTTCATTAAGGTCAGAAAGGTATTTTAAATCAGTAAATTTCATAATTAATGAGTGTAATCAAGCAGTCAAGAAAACTAGTGACATGGAAGCTAAGTCTTACTGTATAAACACTCCCTTAATTATGTCATTATTCTGTAACACTTGTACAATGCTTTTCATGAAATGAAGGCGGAGCTTATTTTGATTGACATCTTAACACTGATCCAGACGTTTGCCGAGAATGGCACTCGGTTGTAGTTACTTTTTTTGTGTGTTTGAAATATTCGGAATCATGCCCGTATATTATTGATTGTAAATCTTAATAAGAGTTACTAATATTTAAATCTACGAGGGTATTTTAGTATTTTAATTAAAAATATCTACGAACTTGTTCTTACTCTGAATATGCGAAGCTTTAAATGTAAATAAAGTACACCCAGAACAAAACAATGGTGGGTGTTGAAGAGCGCCGTTAGCGAGTAAAAAAATGTTTTAATTGCTGAACATTTGCAAGTAAGTAAATCTATTGAACACAGCTAGGAGAATCATAAAGTAGTCTGCCTAGAATTAATTTTACAGACCCGTTTATGGAAGCATTATTTAAGCTACGCTGTTAAATAGACATGGGTAATTCAATGGAAAAATAAAACTTCGAAGATCGTCACGGAAAAAAAATTCTCGGACCGGCCACGATGTTTCCACCCGTCTTATAAGAGGGTCAAAGCAAAATCCAAGGATTGTCTCCTCAAAGTAGGGGGGCCCGTCTTATACACGGATCGACTTATACGCGAGAAAATACGGTAATGACATACACTGAAATTAGACCCAGGTCTTTAACCCATTACCCCATAGCCTGTTTCTAGGAGTGGCTTTTGAAAATAGGTGACCACTTTAAGCAGGTTGAAAATGCACATTCTCCTTTACTTTCAGCCTGCTTTAAGCTACCATCTACTAGAATGTAGAAAATATTTTTTGTGAAACATATTTTTGACTTTATAAAAAGGAACTATTTTCTTTATTTAAGGAAACAGGCATATCTCTGGGGTAACCGTAATGGGTTAAAAAAGACAAGCCAGATTCCCACTAACCTGGGAGACAAAGTGACAATTTTTCAATGGCTGATGCAATATTCTTCTGAACATGTCTACACCTCACAAGGTGTTCTCCTTTCTTCAGAAGTGGTTCACAGGACACTTCCAGGGCTGTGTTGACTGAGTCAATTTCACCCTGTGACAGGAGAAAGATTTTACAGCCATTCATTTTACACTTTCACGCCTCACGACAAGACAGTATAATTGTCATTCACAAGCAGACTTTAACAGTGTACCTGTGAGTTTGAAGAGAACACTTGTCCTATGCATACAGTGTAGATCCTGATCAGAGGGCTCCTAAAGTCCAGGGCTCCAGATAAGAGGTAGTTTTTTCAACAAATCCAACATTTTCTCACTCTTTTTAAGCACCAAATCCTATGGTGTTACTACTCATTAGAATCATCTCGAAGAGACGATTCTAATAAGTAGTGACACCATAGGGTTTAATTCAGAAATAAAGATTTTAGTTTTTGAAAAACTACCCTTATCTGGTGCTCTGTAAAGTCTTCTGATCAGGGTTTACACTGCTTGTCATTTTGCGATACATTGCGGAAAAAGGCATCTGAGTATGCTCTAAACTGTTTGTCATTCAGAATAAAATAAATTTAATATAGAGAAATTTTATAAAAATTGATTTTTTTTTTTATTGTTTACTACAATGCCAAATTTGCATTTAAATGATAAAGAATGACATCTACTCCATTGCAGTGTATATTGAGTCCTGTCTTGTGAAACCCAACTGCATACATAGAAACATACCCTTAAATGTGCAGCATCAGTACTGACTTGAAGTAGCTCACGTACAGAGTCAATAAAACCCTGGTAGTGATAATTGCACATGCGCTCAATCTCTCTGTCATGGCCTTTGATTCTTGAATCCAGAAGGCCAACAAACTTTCCAAGTTCACTATCATCATAGACAGCTCTGTAAATAAATTATTTAATTATGATTTACATGATTCATAAATTAATGCTATTTGAAATTTAAGATATTGGCAGGGCTCCAGATAAGGAGGAGTTATATGGACAAATCCAACATTTTCTCACTTATACAGCACCAAACCCTATGGTGTTACTACTCATTAGAATCATCTCGAAGAGGCGATTCTAATGAGTAGTGACACCATAGGGTTTAAAGCAGAAATAAAGATTCTAATTTCTGAAATACTCCCCTTATCTGCTACTTATATTGGAAAATGTTCTATACAGGAAGGGTTGACTATCACCTAAATTCTTAAGTAGCAGGGCTTATCAGCTGGAGTATCTACTGTTAACTAGTCCTGCACGGAAAATAGAGTTCCACAGCAATCATAAGACATTTGATCTACGATTTGAGGCTTCATGATTTTAATTCAATGGGTCCATGTTTATCCTATACCTTTTTATACTGTGAATAAGCTAAGGATGTTATGAATTTTTGGATTAAATAGATCTATAAATCTGTCAAATGGGCAATGTGTACTATTTTCAACTTCAAAGATTGCCAA
The DNA here is from genome assembly GCA_922989275.2 of Gari tellinella. Classification (NCBI taxonomy): domain Eukaryota; kingdom Metazoa; phylum Mollusca; class Bivalvia; order Cardiida; family Psammobiidae; genus Gari; species Gari tellinella. The sequence continues at coordinate 73,312,439 of OV277866.1, forward strand.
TATTTTAATCATGAATTTTTCCAAGGCCTTCAACAAAGTCAGTCATAATCTACTCACTCATAAACTAAGTCATTATGGTATTCAAGGACAGACTAATAGATCGATCCAGAACTTCCTTTCAAATCGTACCAAAGCTGTTGTCCTGGAGGGTGAAACGTCGGAACGTGTCACTGTACAGTCTGGGGTCCCCCAGGGTTCTGTGCTCGGCCCCAGTCTGTTTCTTTTTTACATTAACGACATACCTGTTGGTCTTAACTCTACTGTACGCCTTTTTGCAGATGACACCATAGCCTATCTTACTATTAAGGTAGCTTGATAGTTTCGATACTGCAAGCGGATTTTTCTTATTTATCATCATGATTTATAATTTATTCCCCCATTTTATAGCTGAATGGTTTAAGTGGTACACATGTCACCACAAAGTGTCTTTTTTAAAAAAATATTTTATTTTTTTACGATTTTATAAGACAAATTAAAAAAAAATTCAAACAACGATTTCAAAGCCGTCTTAATTTGTAACGCCTTTAAAATTGCCCATAATACACTTCAGTAACATATCTAGGGATCCATGTCTCAGATTTTTAAAATTCCCCTTCCAACTATTATTATGTAACATCAAAGTTATTTTACCGTTTAAAGTCGATTTCTATTACGTAATGCTTTGCTGTAAACAGCTGGAGAACCTCATCAACATTCTGAGACACGGTTCACTAGAGAAGATAATACCCTTTCATCTGCTTTAAACCGCATGAAAATCGGATCCCTAAAGCGAACACAATCGTTGTCCAAATATGCCGCGCGTTTGAAAATAAGGAGGTGCCGAAAACGTCAATTAACTGATAAGCGTGTCATTTTGACTGTCTGACACAGTGCGAATACCCCCGGGGTTCAACTATGTCCTTTTTGTTTCAACCAATAAGAAGACACATATTTCATAAGCGATTTTCCTTAGCTCCACCCTTAATAAAATATACCAATCATAATTCAATAATGATTTTAACATGCGAAACCCATAAATCACGCAACAGCAGCTGGAGAACGCCTCTAGGTGGTCACGTGGCTGGACTACGGAGTGCTTAATGAGGTGTGATTTATTGATCAGATAGCCGTGTAATGCATTTGGTTTGGTTTTGGAGATTTTGGTAAAATGTAGAACAGAATGTCGGCTATCAAAATCGGAAAAAAGGTTAAAAACACAATTTTTGCAGTTTTAAAGCTCTAAAGACACCTTAAATCAAGCACTGACAGTAAACTCCTTCAAAATGACCTAGACATGCTCAGTATCTGGGAAACTAATTGGAAAATGGCGTTTCACCCGGACAAATGTAAAGTTATGTCCATAAGCAGAAATAAAAAGATTATAAACAACACTTATTCTCTCCACGGCCACACACTTGAACATGTTGATAAAGCTAAATACCTTGGACTAACAATTCAATCTGACTTAAAAATGGCAGTCACATTCACAGCACCTGCAATAAAACTCTGGGTTTTCTAAAACGAAACTTAAATATAAACTCAACCTCTATAAAAGAACAAGCATACAAGTCTTTAGTCTGCCCATTACTTGAATACTCTTGTACAGTCTGGGACCCTTACTTTGCAGAAGATATAAACAACATTGAAAAAGTACAGAGAAGAGCCGCTCGATATGTTACAATCAGATATAGGAACCTCTCTAGTGTAAATGACATGCTTAACAGGGGTGTAAAATTCCACTCGCCATGGCGAGTAACATTTTATCAGGGCGAGCAGATTTTCTGATAATTTACAACAGAAACTAATTAGCAAAATGTCAATATCACCCAGCAGGGCGAGTAACAATTCTGAAAATGTTACACTCCTGCTTAACAACCTAAACTGGAAAAGCCTTGATGACAGGAGAACTGATGCCCACCTAGTCATGATGTATAAGATCTCACATAACCAAATTGCTATTCAGAAAAATGACAGACTTAAGCCTTTACTTAGACATTCTCGAAACACCCTTTCTTTCTCTATATACTGCTACACGCCCCTTTCGGGTATTACGAGCAGGGGCGCTTTTTAGGTGCACCAATGGGACTGTACCAGTTCGGTCACTTTATCCTGACACCGACGAACCAGTTGTAATGCTAACCCGAAATCCTGAGCGCCAAGGAGGGAAGCCATCACTACCAATTTTTTAAGTCTTTGGTTTGACCCGGCCGGGGATTGAACCCACAACCTCCCGTACTGCAAGCAGACACTCTACCACTAAGCCACGCACCCACTCACTAGGTTATCAAATTCCATCTTGTAGAACACAAATCAGACAACAATCTTTTTTTCCACAGACAGTTAGAGACTGGAATAACATCCCCCAGGACATGGCAACAAAAGAATCTATTGACTCCTTCAAAACTGCCATCAAAACATATAATCCATAAACAAATGAAACATTGTACATAATTTTAAATTGTTATTTACATTTCGTGAACACAGATTTTTATTGTGCACACACCACCAGTGACAGAAACTTCAACTAGTTGAAGGTGGTCACTATATATTAGAACTAGAAGTAGAAGTAGAACATGTAGAAAATAGGTTGCTCAGCAAAATCCTCTTAATCAGTTAATGAACTATCCAAAAAAGTTTTGTTAATATCAGCACCAACTCCCAATGTCTTGCCGCTCTTCTGCATCGTTTCTTCGAGACGGCTCTGCTGGATAGTGGCACCAGACGTTTTACGAATGCATGAGGATTTTAGCTCTGGATACTGAAGAAATACTCCTGGAGTCCTGTCGGACACCTTACGCCCATATCTCATTAAGAACTGTCAAACGACACTCGACGAAATGTGCTGTTTACCTGAGTGTGGTCGCAAGAGGACCATCAGATGTTTCTATTTCGGTTATTAAGTGATCATGTTTTGCGTTTATCGATTCTTGTTTCAAGCTTTCGGCGTCCTGTACGCTGTCAAGCCGTTTCCAATGCTCGCCAGCTAATTTTTTGGGTGTTGCTTCCGCCATTGCACCATTGTTACGCATGCGCAGTTCACATTTTGCTTACTGTTATACGGGTCTAGTATGGTGTCCCGGTTGAACCAGCAGTAATTCAATTTTCTTAAAAAAATCTTCATTGTAAAATAAAGGAATAGAATTGAATAAAATTAAATAAATTTAAATTTAATTTAATTTAATTTAATTAAATAAATATTTAAAATACAATAAAATAAAATTTAACAAATGAAATAAATAAAATAAATAAAACAAAAATTAAAATAAAATAAAACAAGTCACTTAATTAGTGAGTCAAATAAAGTAAACACGCCAGTAATATACTAGACATGCACTAGAAACAAAACAAATAAATAAACAAACAAACAATTAAATAAATACAGTGTAGCTGATTGGATGAATGAATGAATTCAATAACGGATGCCCATTGCAAACAATTTACTTAGCACAACAACCAGAGGTGACTATCGGTTTGCATAGTCTGTTTGTAATCTGACTTGTAGTTCGTTTATATCTATGTGTTGCTGACATGGACTTCGTTATTTCAAAGAGCTTTATAGAACATTGTTTCTTTAATCTTTTGCCACATGACCTGTTTCTAGTTTTAATGACAAATGACCAATTAAAGCAGGTTGAAAATAATGCGCATTAAAGCGTTACTTGCAATGACTGTATAAATTGGAACTACTTTGTATTTTCTTCTGTCTAGGAATACATTAAAAGCTCTTCTATGTGTTGGTTTTTTTTGGTTGTTTTTTTTTTTTGGGGGGGGGGGGGGGGGGGGAGGAGGGAGGCTTAAGAAAGTGGTGAAATTTGCCCCCGCCCCGGTCTGTACCTGCTATATACATGTAGTACTATTGATACCTACCTTGATACCTCTTCTACAGGATATAGGCTATGCAGCCTGTAACTCCCGCTCAGGTCTTCTTGAATTACTTTCTGCATGCGTGGGTCTTGTGGTGTACTGTATGTCTTGTCAGAACTTGTCTATTTTGGTTTTAAAGTCGTTAGTGTCTTTGGCACACACCACCCATTCTGGTAAATTATTCCACTCATTCACTACTCTTAAGCCGAATGAATACTTCCTGATGTTCAGGCGACAGTGCCTCTTTGCCAGCTTTTTGCTATGGCCTCTTGTTCTGGATGCAGTGGCTAGCGGTAGTAACTTTTTCTGGTCCACTCGGTCTTTTCCTGACAAGATCTTGTATGTCTGGATCATGTCACCCCTCTTTCTTCTGTAGTGCAGAGACGGCAGTTTTAATCTCCTGAGTCTTTCAAGGGATTTATGCTCCTATAATATTATAGATATCTCGTATGAATCATCTGACCTAGGTTGTCACTTTTTACAGTATAAAGCTCTTAAAACCAGTGTTAACTGTGCTGTGTTGTACTGTGTTGTAATGTGCAGTGATATACCATGCTGAACTGTAACATACATCTGTATACTCAACTATTGTGTCGTACTAAACTGTACTGTGCTTTTCTATACAATATATTGCGATGCCTTGTGATATACAGTAGTATACTGCGCTATATTGTGCTGTACTAAACTGTGCAATGCTGTGGTGTACTATACTGAACTGTTCTACTTTATGATATACTGTAGTATAGTGTACTGCATTGTGCTGTACTGTGCTGTACTATAGTGTGATATACAATGCAATACCGTGCTATATTGTGCCGTTCTAAATTGTACTGTATTGCATTGTACATAGCATACTTTGCTACGTTGTACTGTACTGTATTGTGATGTACTTTACTATACTGTGTTGTTTTGAGATATATAATATCACACTGTGCTATAGTGTGCTGTAATGCACTGTACTATAATGTGTTGCATGTGTGATATACTGTAGAATAGTGTATTCTATTGTGCCGTACTAAATTGTGCTGGACTGGCCCCAGGGGTGTTCTATACTGTACTATGTTATAGTATAGTACAGTATAGTACGATGTGCTCTGTTGTGCCGTACGAAATTGTACTGAACTGTAGTGTACTATACTATACTGTGCCGTGTTATGATATACAATAGTATACCGTGCGATATGATGCCATAGTAAACTGTACTGTACTATATACTGTAATATACTGTGCTATATTGTAGCATAATGTGCTCTATTATGTCGTACTAAATTGTACTGAACTGTAGTGTACTGTACTATAATGTGCTGTATTATGATATACAATAGTATACTGTGCGATGTAGTGCCATAGTAAACTGTACTGTACTATACTTTATACTATACTATACTGTGTAAAACTGTATCATACATGTTATGTGCTATATTGTGCCGTGCTAAATTTTACTCTTCTGTGGTGTATTGTACTATACTGTGCCGTAGTATTGATATACAACAGTATACTGTGCTATATAGCGCCGTACTAAATTGTACTGTACTGTAGTGTGCTACATACTATACCAGCTGTGCTATATTTTGCTGTAATAAACTGTACTGTACTACAGTGCACTATATTGTACTGTGAAGTACTTTGCTCTTATGTAGTGCGTTGTGCTTCGCTGTACTGTGCAGTGATATATACTACACATTGCTTTACTATACATAAAACTTTACTACGAGGCACAAATGATGTTTTCACAATGCAATGCCCTCGTTAAGGAAAATCCATTTAAACATGTGTTTGTGAAAGCATTAGTTTCGAAAATGATAAACTATAGGGTATTCTGGCAAAATATAATTTGATTATGCACATTTACTGTCGAAAAAGAACATAAATGTATCGGTCTGTCTCTCCCATATCCAGAACAAATTACGATGAGAAATTTCTTTTTGAACTTCGAGATTTTGAATTATGCTTGAATAACCTGTAATAACATATTCAGCTACATAAGTAGACAAAAATATTCTGCCAAACGCCATCTTGGCATACCGTTTTCCCTAATTTGTGTTTATTGTTGCTATGCTAATGGCTCATGTTAGACTTATATTTCCAGTAAATAATTACGTGTTGTTATGTGTTCAACATTTCGTCAAAGTATTCACAATGTAACACTAAAAAATAAATACTATGCTCATTATCCAACTCTTTATCCTATTTTACTACTGTTTTAAGTACATTTAGAGATTTTTCTCTTGCTGTCTATGTTTTTAAAGCATTTGTCGTTTTGCCAAAATGGGCAATAACGAGTTGCAACACATGCATTTTGCTTTGTAGAATTGTTTCTTTGTCATTACATTTCTTCATTGAGGGAATTCACCAATACTGAACATATTATGGACGAGAAAGGTTGAGAAAGTTAACATTGACAACATAAGAAATGCAAGCTACCTTTATTTATTTAAGTATTTTCTGATATAATGTATTTGAAAGTTGAATTTCCAAAAGATGAACATCGTGTTCTTGCACCAATGACTAGCTGTTAGTTGACTATCAGCATTGCTTAACCAACGATGATACCAGGTGACCTGAAAATACATGTAACATGCGTATTAAAGGGAGGTAATCAGATAACTCATATGTATGCAGTAAACCACTCTTATACAGTCCATTCCCTAATGAATCGGATATGGCAGCAGCGCCTAGCTAAGACAGTGTATAACAACAGACTGGTAGCTAAACAAGTCATTAGAAATGCTTCACCACCAGCTATATAGACTGAATACCCTAACACTCCTAACTGACCAGGGGAATTTGCATCTACCCAATTATAGTCACTATGTAGGTTCCCTGTTATGGGTTTCACCTAACGCATGCTATATATATCACACACCACATAGAGAGTTGCTGTATCTATAGGATACACAGATGATGGCATATTGCGTATTAAAGGGAGGTTATCAGATAACTCATATGGTTATACAAAGTCCAGCTGTTACGAATAGTCAATCCATAATGACGTCATGAAACATCAGCTGCCATGTCCTGTGAGTTTTAGTTTCCTTATAAAAGCATATGATTGTCAAACAATCTGGATCCTGATTAGACGCCATGTTACACATTTTAAGTTTAGATGCTTTGCGTTTTGTTTTGGTCGAACGGCATACATTAACAACGTCTTCGTTATATACAGCATTCCCTCCCTATAACGGCCCTCCCAACAACAAGTCCCTCCTAACAACGACGTTTGCCACCGTTCCCTAAACAAGACAATTATATCTAACGCTTTTACTTCTGCAATATCGTCTGCTTAAAATTGTCGTCTGCTGTTTTATCTAAAGTTACATAATTGACATTTTGACAGATAAAAAACTTAATGACGAGTAACAAACAGCTTGAATCCAGATCAGACTCGCGGCGTCTGATCTGGATTCAAGCTGTTTGCAAGTGTAGTTAATTTTCCCCTATAACGACTCCCTCTGAACAACGCACACAATGCTTGTCTCCCATTGGGTGTCGTTGTAGAGAGGGAACGCTCTAGCAAGCGCAATACCATACATTCTTGGTTCCAGAGCGTTTCCTCAGAGCGGGTACATGTAATGCCGAGAAGATTTTACATACAGAAGAGAAAACGGCATTCTTGCAAATAAACTCATTTATGCTAAAACATCAGGATTTTCCGTGGGGATGGGAGGGTGTACGGACCTCGGCGTCAACAATTCTTATCTTAGAGCTGTAGCAGACGACATTTATTGTTGAAGACGGCAAGATAACGAGGCTACAGAAGAACTCATACCCGCTGTTATCTTTCTCGCACACATAATGCTTTGGAGTGTAACAGGGACCGTCGGCCCAGCGGTGGCTTGTTCCGGTAATGTAGGCACAGTTTTCATCATGGTGATGGTTGTCAGGTTGACCGTGAAGCCAGTGGGTGTAAAATGAACCATTCACTGGCGTCTTGCTATTGCTCCAAACCCATTGCCCTTCCTCCACCACGTCCGTCAGAGCTATCCAATGGTCAACTAGAATAGGATGAAACAGTAATGCAGTGGATAAGAAGTTATGTTTTCGTCGGATCTGTATAATATCTATTCAGACCAGCATTTTCACATTTTCAACCAATGATAAACAGTCAGAAATCAAGTTTTAAGGGAACTGTACCTATCGTGGGTTACCACATTTGTTATACCATACCCTGGATTTCCAGGACTAAATTGGAATTACACGTACAAGTACTAACTGCATGTACTAATTACATGTACCTTAACATTGTTTTCTTTAACAACCTCTTAAAAATCACTTTAACTCTTTCACTCCCATATTTTCCACGAGTTATTTTACCCCTTTACCGTTTCATTGTCGTCTGGTTCAATATTTTGTCTCTATCCTCCAAAAATTATGACCGTCAGAATATGTCGATACCTTTTAATTGACAATTTCTGTATATGCAATTTTTCATGTTTATTGTTGGTTATTCGGTAATATGTTATTATCATAAAAAATGACACTGATTCATGTAGATGCCATGCCTTGACGATATGTTGTATGTTCTGTATCACTGATTTACAACATGATTATTGTATTTGTTATGCATTGTACATTTTACAGAAATAAAATTAATTACCAAAAAAAAAAAATGTTGTCTGCAATATCGTTTCAATGTTAAAAAATGAGGCAGTATGACTGATGAAATTTCAAACGAGTGTCAAACAGTTTGGATTCTGATCAGACGCCGCGTTACGGGATCCAAACTGTTTGCAAACGCGCTTTTAAGCGTCATTTTGAGAGAAACGGTTAAGATATTAGTCACCTCTAGTACATGCTGCACGTACGACTCTGTCATTTCCATAGTACCGTCTAAAACCATTCTTTCCCAACAAACACGCTTGCACGTTAATCGAGGTAAATGTTCCCATTGCAGACAACTTGGAGCCAGATCAGACGCCGATTTCTCGGCTCCTAATATGATCCCAAACTGTTCGACACTCAGACTTTTGAAGAACAAACACCTGCTACATTCTATAGCATTATGTTTGCTTTTAGGTTTCTCTACCCCTTTCATCGCTAAGTTAAACACATATCGTTTGCTATAATTTTATAGTGTGTATTTTCAAATCAGAATCGAGGAAGTGTTATTAACGAAATATCGAATCGAGACGTCATGCATGATCAGGAACCAAACTGTATGCAAAAAAAGGCAGCTTTTACAGGAAAGGAGTTATCTTTTCACATTGCAATAGAACTATTTATAACCCGTCCCATACCATAGCCTGTTTTCTTTATTGAAAATATACGGTTGCTGAAAGCAGGCTGAAAATAAATAGCACTCTACCTTACTATCAGCCTACCTTAAGCTGCCATCTTTTAGGATATAAGAATAATATATTATAGTGCATACCCGTGACTGTACGATGTTCATTCAGAAAGTGCTGTTATTTGGACGTTTTCTTGGAATCTAAACGTATGATTATCATACACTCAGTACAAAAAGAAACGCACATTGTGCTCAGGTGCAGATTAAGAGTCTTTTTTTAAGATACTAAGACCATATCTCAAGATCGATTTAATGCTGCCACAAGTTTAGAAAAACATATACTTAAAATTACTGTGCTGTATTTTAACCTTTTCACTCTTAATGACGTCAAAATGCGCGTTTTCAAACAGTTTGGATCCTGATCAGACGCCGCGTAACGCGGCGTCTGATCAGGATCCAAACTGTTTGACACTCGTATAGATATACTTTAAGTCATACTACTTTAAATCTTACTTTGAAACGATCTTGCAAACAACAAAATTGAAGCAGACGACAATGAAACGGTGGTGGGATAAAAATCTCACGATTAATTTGGCAGCGAAATAGTTAACTAGTGCCTGTTGAAAACACCGCACCGATTTGTACAGGTTGTGATGATACCAATTCCATGATAAACCTCCCATTTTCAACATTGATAGCCCAAGACGGAACTACTGACTGTAATGAAAAGATTATTTCACAAATACGTTCCTTCTACATACAGATAATATTGTAATAAAAGTGTGCGTTTCTTTTTGCACTGAGTGTATGTGATACATCCTTGAAAAGAACTTTTCTTTTAGACACAGAGATGAATAATACCGCTACTTTGACCACACCACTTTTCTTAGTTGTGTAAAATAAACATCAATTTTGATCAGTAATAAGCACTGGCCATATTTGCTACTGAACTTAATCATTTTTTCATAACATACAGGTATGGCTTAGAAAAAGCACCATACCGTTTTAAATACGCGCTTTAGATTAATGGAATTTTACTAGTATTTTAAGCCAACAACACGTGTTATCGAATAATCTTAATAATAAAATCGGTATGTGTCTTGACCTCCTTTTTGTAAGATTTAAACATACATTAAACGGTATAATACATGTACTTATAATAATATGATTTTATTTATTAATGCAAAGAACTATATACAATATTTTAAAACGGTTCATTAATTATATAAACTTGTTATGAGTAAGTGATTTTTCAAGCTCATATAAAATAGGTCATAGGTTTGCAACAAACATGCATATTTTACATTAAGTCATGAAACTAGATAGATAAATGTCGAATTCACCGACAAAGTACACTGAATTTTATTAGTTTATTTTATATTTATAACAGAGAAAAACTCCATACAATGAACATAAGTTTCTTTTATTTCTTACATGGTTCGGCCTGTGGCCTTCTTCAAAGAAACTTTCACACAACATTAGAAATACATGTACATTGGTGTTTACACATTAAAGCGTAAATTTATATTTATCCCTTCAATGCATCACAACAGTAATTAAGATTTCTATAAACATGCATCTAATGGTTTCAGTGCCATTTATGTGTGATGTTATACCAACCATTGAAACCGTTTAAAATAAAAGATATTGACTAGCATTATACACCTTCAATTCCATAAGACAACTATCTTTTAAATGATGTATCATACATGAAAATCGTACTTGTAGATATCATGAAAATACCAAAGCAACACGACTTTTTGAAGGACACTCGTACAGAATAAGGCAGAACTATTTTCTCTGATGGAGGGGTAACTCAAAGGAGTAATAGGGCGTATTTATGCGGTAATTGGTTAAGCATTACCTCCCGCTAGCTTTATTTGGTTAGAAAAATAATGGTCCTCGCTAGCTGAATTGATTTCTGCAAGATCGCCACCCAGCCATGCACAGAATGCCTGAAAAAAGAAAGATGTTTGGTTAGATGGGTTCGATTACACGTAACCCATTTGCACCCAGTGGATTCTGCCATGCTTATATACTGGATTAGTCCTTTTTTATACAAGGGATGCCTGGTCTAAAATTTCGTAGTTATTTTGTTTTATACTGAAATTCCAATCAACAAATAGTGTAGACTCTGATCAGACGCCGCAATATGCGGCGTCTGTTCAGTGTAAACACTGTTTGCCTATGTCCTATATATAGAACCGTGGGCACACATATGTTGATAAAAAATGGTCATAACAGAAAGGCTGCCGGACCTTCTAACGCTTTCAGTGCCATATGAAACTAAAGTCTACTTTGAAAACAACTGAAATCCATATCAGACGCCTCTTAACGCGGTGTCCAATCAGAATCCGGACTTTTTGACACTCGTGTCGATATTTTTACAGTCGTATTGTCTAAAGCTAATTTTAAAACGATACTGCAGTAAACAGATGACTATATCTGTACTGCGTTCTAGCTACATGTTCGCGAAGACAAAATACTGGCCATGGATCTAATATGAAATGGCCATATGCTGATAAAACTAGATGAAATACATGTAGCACTTTTTGTAAATATTGTCACTTTAATAGTGTCAAACACTTTGCACAGGAAAACAAAACGTGTTGGTAACACACTATGTCCCTGACGTGACCATGACCTGTTAATGACCATGAATCTTTTCTGACATGACCAAACGTGTACTGAACTCAAGGGTTTCTTGGGTTAAAAACGCACGCCACCTATGAAGTCTCTATCGCATGCAGTTCCAAAGGTATGGCCATGGTTAAAGCTATAGACAGACACACAGACAAGCAGGAAAAACAAAATTTTCCCCGACTCAGTAGTAAGTCTCGAAAGGGCATTTAGTAGCTTTCTGTATTTCTGTTATTCTGCATAACGACACCGTTTTTTTGAAGATATTGATGCATCTTAGTTCAATGGTTAGCAAGAAAGCAGAACACATTCCTTTGAAACCGAAGCACTTGTCCGGTATTTTTTCTGAGGAGTCTTGTGTCCGAGACTTCCGATGTTCCGAATCTCGGGTCCGTCTAACGAAACGTCGTACGAAAAAAACGGTCGTAATTCAAAACTTTAAATAAACTTTGAATTCTCCATCTAATCCTGTCTTGTGACATCTCTTTTAAATCGTCTTGAAAAGGCGCATCCAAAGAGATGCCACGAACAAGAATTAGATGGAGAAATAAATAATGACTGAGAATTTTAGAATCTGACTTACGACAATATTTGCCGTGCGATGTTTCATAAGACGGTCCCACGGTGTATAGAGTCTTCAAGAATTTTAGGAAACCGATTTTCATGTTATACATTTACTCGTACAGTGGAGAATCTGTTATACTTTCCCAATAAACGCGTTTACGCTAAAACTATTATTTCAATTACAAACAGTTTGGAGCCAGATCAGACGCCGGGTAACCCGGCGTCTGACCAGGCTCCAAACTGTTTGTCACCAAGATAAAAATGTATTGTTAGAATTGTCCAAATGTTGTTCTTTTCTACGTTTTAGTGCTTTGCGTTTGCGTACGTTTGCGTTTAAACGGGAAAGAATAACATATTCTCCGCTGTATAAGCATAATTACCGCTGCGCTCGTCCAATCCTCGGTATCATGGCTAAAGAAATAACACATAAACCCGTGCGTTGTCCAGCCATCGGGACAATTACACTCTGAAATAAAAACCAACAAACATAACTACAGCGTAGCACCCTACAGGGAGTAAATGGTTATCCTTTCTACTACAAATGCTGATTGATGTTGCCCATTGCAAACAGTTAAACGATTGGTCAGACACCGAGTAACTCGGCATATCACTCGGCGTCTTATCAGTCTTCAGCTGTTTTTCACTTTTATCTAAATATAAATCAACAAGCCTATCAAGAAACTGTATTTTCTCCATTTTCTGACGTTTTATTAACTTTTACTTTTGTTTAGAAAGTTTGTAAATGTTGATTTATTCTTTATTCATGACTTACTTTTTATATACTAATGTTCATTCATGTACACATTTTGGAAGATTGATTGTCTGTGAATGTTCGATTCAGCATTAATTGTTACACATTGACGATTCATAGATGCTGACATATTTGCATAAATTGTGTTGTTTTACTTATTCGTACATGAAGAATATGCATAAATAGTGGCATGCCACGTTTATGATTGACAAAGACTGTAATTAGAGAATTGCATAACTTCCAGCATGTTGCTGTCATGTAAACGTAGAGTTGATGAGGTATGCATTAACTATTGCAATTTTTTTTATCTTTAAATGTTGTTTGATGCATAAATTATCACAATGCCATGTTGTTTTTGAGTGATTGTTATGAATATTGATGATATGTTGATGACTTTTACATGTTGTTAATTTGTAAATATTGATATTCGCCTTTCTCATGGAAGGTTGTTGAATCGTTGGTTTTTGCATAAAGGGTGGTATGTTGTAGACTCGCTGATGTTTGGTTATGCGTAACTTATAGAATGTTGTTGATTTGTAAACGGTGATTGGTACATGTGTATAAATTGTAGCAAACTATTGTTGAGTAAATTCTGATTAATTCTTGACTCTTTACCTGGTAGTCTATTTATAGTATTGAAGATGGGTGACTTCTTAAAGCAGGTTGAATATAACAAAATATTTCCTTTAATAAATATTCATGACTGATTAAATTGGAATTATTTTCATCAGCGGTGGAATAAATAATATTCGCTTAAAGGCGCTTCTATGGGGGAAGGGTTAAACTGTAGCATGTTGTTGAGTTGTAAATGCTTTTCGAAGCATAACTTACAGAATGTAGTTGGTTTGTAAATAGTGTTTGGTACATGTATACATATAAATTGTCGAAAAGTAACTGTTATTTGATGAATAAATTTTTGTATGTTGTTGATTCGTAAAAAAGTAGTAGGTGCATAAAATGTAGCATGCTTTTTTTTCAACTGCTGTTTGATTCATGCAGTGGAGAATCTGTTATTCTTTCCCAATAAACGCGTTTACGCTAAAACTATTATTTGCAGTGCAAACAGTTTGGAGCCAGATCAAACGCCGGGTAACCCGGCGTCTGATCAGGCTCCAAACTGTTTGCCACCAAGAAAAACATGAATTATCAGAATTGTCCAAAAGTTGTACTGTTCTTCGTTTTAGTGTTTTGCGTTTGCGTACGTTTGCGTTTAAACGGGAAAGAATAACAGATTCTCCACTGTAGTTGTAACAACAGTAACATGCTGATCAGGGCTACCATACATTGCTCGTAAAAATCCTAAGGTTTCAAAAGTTTCAAGCACACTTTTAGGAAATAACTCTTTCGCTGCCAGGCTCTATAACACTTAACATAATTATGCAAACAGTTTGGATCCAGATCAGACACCGCGTAACGTGGCGTTTGATCTGGATCTAAAATGGTTGACATCAAAATATATGTTTCATAACTGAAAAAAGCATTACACAAATATTAAAAGTAAGAGCAGAAATTCGAAGATTGCGAAAAAAACCTGTAGGTCCGGAAAAAAATTGATAAAAAAAATAGCAAAGATGTAGGAGAAATCTGGAGAAATGACAGCCCTGGTTAATTAGCAAATTTTTATATCAATGCATAAACTGTATTTTTGTTAATTGCAAATGTTCTGATACGTATAAAGTTAACATGTTTTGGGATTTGTAAATGTTGTTTTTCTCGTAAAGTCAGAGCTCAAGATAAGGGGAGTATTTCAAAAAATAAAATATTTATTTCTGTCTTAAACCCTATGGTACCACTACTCATTAAAATCGTCTCTTTGAGGTGATGCTAATGAGCAGTAACACCACAGGATTTGGATTTGTCTACGTAGCTTTCACAATAGTTCAGTCATACCGCGACGTCCAGCTATAATTACAAGTGGATGAAGACCTCCAGAAGTCCTTTATGCCTGTCTTAGGCATAAATTGGCAACTGGATAGAATCACCGACCTTCCGCAAGCCTTCTGGAAGGCTTCCTAACATGAAAAGCCGAATGCCCAGACCGGGATTCGAACCCACAGCGGTGAGGAGCTTAGTGATGTTAGTCACAGAGACAATACACTAGGTCATGGAGGCCCATATATGATTTAGGGCTGAAATAAGTGAGAAAATGATGGATTGTTCAGTTTACTCTCTCTTATCTGGAACCATGAAGGTACAATACTTGCCATCTGTTCAAAACACAGATAAAACATTGATCATAAACATTTTCAAGAAATTGGCTGTTTAACATTTTATACATTTGTTTTACAATGAGTTTCAAATCATTTGTGAAGAGTATACATACGTATTATATACAAACAGTAATGAATCAGACCAGAGTGTTCCTAAAGGAGTCCTCTGATCAAAGCCTGTGCTGTTTGTTATTTTGTTATACAAACGTATATATTGTAACAAACAATCCTAAATAGCAAAAATTAGACCCGACTTAATTGGAAACTGGAATTGTTCATTTGATATTTCAAGGAATAATTAGCTAAATAAGACAAACCAACAACTGTTAGCAAAACTGCTCCTAATGCAATCCACAGCAAACTTGACGCCATATTTATCTTAGACTCTTTATCTTAATGTGGATAGGTCAAGGTTTGTCATGAACATATTGGTAGAATTCGGTCATTACATTGCTATCCAGTAGTATACATTGTACAGTGGAGAAAACGTTATTCTTTCCCGTTTAAACGAAACGAAACGCAAATGCAAAACAGTAAAACGTAGAAAAGTGTTACTTTTGGACTATTCTGATAATTCATGTTTATATAGGTGGCAAACAGTTTGGAGTCTGATCTGCCTCCAAACTGTTTGCAATATAAATAATAGTTTTAGCGTAAAGGCGTTTATCGGGAAAGAATAACGTGTTCTCCACCGTAGCTAGCATACTACCATACTCGTATATATCTCCTTATCTTAACCCCGTCACTGCCTTGACGTCATGCATCTTCTACAATTGAAATCTGCTTTCATTTCTCAAATTATTGTTTTATGTATTTTGACTTAAGAATTATTGAAATGAATGTCAAGCAATAAGGATCGTGTTCAGACGCCACGTTATGTGGTATCTGATCAGGATCCAAACTGTTTGCTTACAGTTATTATACTCGGGTTAACGCAATGAAGGGATTAACAGGCTACATGTCAGGTGGTTACTAAAACGCGGAACGACGGAATACCGGAACAGCGGAACAGACTAAAATGCGCAACCGGCCGAACCGCGGAACGTCAAAAGAATGGAACAGCGGAACAGTCGATAATACGGAACGACGTAATAAAACAGTGACGTCACAATCAATCTCCATGGTAAATTTACGCAGGTGTAACGAAGTATTTTGACCCCCATCGAAAAGTGACCCCCGGTCACAATTCGACGTCGTAGAATGACCCCCTGTCGTCGAAAAAGGACCCCCATCGTCGAATATTGACCCCTTTCTGTCGAAAAATGACCCCCTTTCTACTTACCTTTATATTTGGTTTAAAGTTAGTTTTGCAAGTGCTAAATGTGTATTTATATCCCAAAGCTCAATTTTGGACGTATGTAGTAACAAAATTGCGCGTGTCTGAAAGTGATTCCGTCTTCACATGTACCTTTTGTTTAGAGCATATTCTCTTTATTACATCAGCAAGATATACCAAAGTTGGTGCGTGAGTACAGCTTGCCACGGCAAAGTGACCTATAACGGTTTAGGTCATTGTGATCTTTTTCTTGACCTTTGACCTCCATTCTAGGTAGATAAAAACAACTTTTCGTGGGGATATATTCTTTACAAAAGCAGATATAGGGATACCGTACTTGTTTATTGAGAACATTTTGGGCGGAGTGTGGTGTAACATTTGCAGGTCACTGTGACCTTAACCTTAGACATTATTTTTCGATAACAACTTTTTATGGCGTTTATTTGGTACCACGGCGCTCATACATGTACGTTCTATTGGTTTAGAAGGATACCTGTCAGTTGGCAAGTCAATACGTCAGTGCCAAAAGGAGATTTTGAGGGGGTCCGTGACAAAAACTTTGGAATTTTCTTAATGCGTTTTTTTTTAAACTTGACTAAAGGTTTACATTTTATTTTTCGAAAACACATTACTGTAGAAAAGTATCTCAGTTTGGCCAACAAACTTTGATCTAATCTGTGCTTTGGTTGCGGGGTTCGTTTCAAAAGTTTTAGTCTCAAGACACAGGCTCGAGTTTGATCTCGGTCGTTAATTCTGAAGTAAAGTTGGTATCAAAACAACTGTAAAACCTTTATTAAGCTGCACTTGCAGGTATAGTTTGGTCATCTATTTATTACCATTACTTTTATTTTTAGTGTTCCCCAGCTTTACATTTTAATAAGGTAGTGTCACATCGAATGACTTAAGTATTATAGTAATGTTTACTTGTAAAACTCTTTACCCTGCATAACTTAGCAACTGCGAAATGTACCCTTGTCGTATTTAGCAAGTGACCAATATTGTGAGTATCGTGATATCAGTTGCCTCAGTTTGACCTTGGATTCTGTAGTGACCAAAGCTCAAGATAATAAAGAGTTTGAGTTGAGTCTGAGATCGTTGTCAGGCATTTGATTGGTCAGATTAGCGTAAACGCCCAGACTCAACTCAAAACTCTTTATAACCTTGGGCCCTGAAGTACCTATCAAATTGCCATCATTCAAATATTTTTTCATTCATCTTAAAAAGCTCTTCAATACAAAATATACTTTGAAAATTTCTTAAATTCATGACATTGATGCACCCGTAACAGGTTTAATATGTAGAAAGCACTTCAAAGAGCTTTGCACAATACTTTTGATCTGTATTGACCCTTTGTTCCACAGGCAATCTTGCAAATTAGCTATGTTTAACTGTGCTTAAGGTAGGACACTGCGCATAGCAATATGAATTTTATGCAGAAAGCTCATGTCAGCTATCTGCTTTACACTCATCTTGTTGTTAGCTGACACTATTATTGAATTTTATCAGTGAATCTTAATCTCATTGCAGATAGGCCCACTAACTAATGATGAAATCGTTAGTTTATTTAAATCATGTGAACATATTGAAATAATTCCTTTTCGACCGAAAGGAGGGAAAATTTTGGTATTCAAGCCAAAATCATCGACACAAAAAGATGATTGGCGAGCTGATGGCCACAGGTAATTAAACTCTAAACTATTATCTACGCGATAATTATAAACAAATTGTATTTCTTCTCTTTTCATATCTTTTCGTATCTTATATTGCTTTCTTCATTTTTCTTATCTTTACTTTCTTTCTTTCTTTTGCTAGATGGTCTAATGGATCCACAAAGAAACTGCCACGAAAAGACCCTATCTACAAAAAATCATACTTCAACGGAACAACGACATGACAATTCCACTGTTCCGTGGCTGACGTCAACATTACATGTCATAAACTTCCTACTATGTACTGGATACCAAAACTCCACAAAACACCATATAAGTCTCGTTTTATTGCTAATTCAAGTGCATGTACTACTACTAAGCTTTCCAAACTTTTGACATCGTCTTTAATTAAAATCAAAGAACATGTTCAAAGGTATTGTGACAAGACTTACGAAAATTCTGGACTTAATCTGTTTTGGTCTATCAAAAACTCGAATGAAATTTTAACGAAGCTTGAACATAGAAAATACCGAGCTTGCAATATTAGTACGTATGACTTTTCAACACTATATACTACCTTACCTCATAATTTAATAAAAGCTTAACTTATACAACTTATTGAAAAGACTTTTGCCAGAGAAAGGAAACTATTTCTGGCGTGTAATACTGATCGTGCATTTTTTACAAATGACACGGTTAAGCATTACACTATGTGGACTTGCACCGATGTCTGTAAATCACTATCATTTCTTCTGGATAATATTTATGTACGTTTTGGGAGTACCATATACCGCCAAGTGATTGGTATCCCTATGGGTACAAACTGTGCGCCCCTTGTCGCAGACCTATTTTTGTACTGTTATGAGAGGGACTTTATGCTAAGTCTAAAACCTGATACACAGGCAGATATGATCGAAGCCTTTAACAACACACCACGCTATCTAGATGATATTTTTAATATAGACAACCTATTTTTTGATACGTTGTTTCCATTTATTTACCCAAAAGAATTACGCCTTAATAAAACAAACGAGTCAAATTTATCGGCACCATTTTTAGATTTGGATCTTTTAATAAATAACGGTATTGTTTCTTCTAAGATTTACGATAAACGAGATGATTTTGATTTTAGTATTGTAAACTATCCTTATCTAGATGGCGATGTTCCCCGTTCTACATCTTACGGGGTTTATATTTCACAACTTATTCGTTTTGCTAGGGCTTGTACCTCTGTTGAGGACTTCCACATTCGTAATAAAACTATTACTGAAAAGCTTCTTAAACAGGGGTACAGATTTCATAAACTTCGTAAAACATTTTCTAAATTCTTTTATAGAAATCTTCCTCTCATTAACAAGTATAAATGTAATTTAAAGTCTTTTCTGCGGCAAGGTATTTCACATCCGGAGTTTTATGGTGATGTGATTTACAGACTTCGTAAGATTCTTGGACATATGCATTTTCAAAACCTATTTGTGAAACGTATTAGATTTTTCCTCCAAAAAGATTATGATCCAACTATATTGCTGCGCACTTCACGTTTGGTTATCGATCAATCTACAATTGATAACTATGCTTTCCTCTTTGGTTGTGCGACGACAGACAGGGCTTAGCACTACATGATGATGTATCTCTAAAGCCGTCCTTAACCGGGAGAGTTATGTCGGATTTTCGTGCTTTGAGTTTTTCTCTCCCTCTCTGTCGTACCCTAAACCCTCCCATGTCTTACAGTTACTCGTGACTACAGACTATTCGCTTGAGTACAATTTGACCGTTGCTATAGTGGGTTATTTTTAGCACGGGCTTGAATGTTTAATTCTTTCCCGTGTTACTGTCAGATAATTTTGTTAGATGTTTTACATGTATTTACTTACTGTGCTGGCGGTCTTTTTGATTGTAAGGTTGTGGAACAGGGTTTATATTTTATGTACACTGTTCGTCTTTATAGGTGAATATAGGAGATAAGTGTGAGGCTGGGCGCCCCTAAACCCAGGTTTAACCCCCCAGTGGTTGTTAATAGTTAATTAATTTATAATTGATTATTGATTGCTACTGACCGTACCAAGGCGGGCTCCTATGTTCACTTAGCTTTATGTTTGTCTTGCGTGTTGTTTTCTATTTAGTGTGTAGATGAAGGAATGGTATTGCGTGTGTGTGTGTGTGTGTGTGTGTGTGTGTGTGTGTTTGTTATGGTATGGCTGTGTGTGTGTTCTGCTTTAGAGATGGGTGTATTGTTTGTGTTGCGTTTCCTGCTTGAGTCTTCTTTCGTATTTATTTACATGTTATTCCGTGTTTTAGTCTGTTTCGCTGTTCCGTTGTTCCGCTGTTCCGTCTTTTAGGAAACTCCTACATGTCACAGTGCCGTCTGCTAATATGCCGTCTGCAAATTTTACCAAAAACAAGCATTATGTAGACTTCTAGGTATAAATCATGACCCAGAAGCGAGGTGTTACGCTGTCATTTTATACTATCTACTGATACAGCAAATGTGGGCTACAAAAAAGTTTCCGATATTACATTTTTTCATTTTTGTATGAAGAAACTCTAAACAGAGTGACAAACAGTTTGATTCAAATAAAAACCGCTGTTTTCGATGTCTGGTGAAGGTTCAAACTGTTTGCAAATAATGATACTATTGGCAGCGAAGGGAGCATGTGGAATGCCTGACGTCACACATTGTCACTATCCTGTTAAGCCATAAATATGTCTTTGATATTTTCATCCTATGAAGAAAAAAGTTCCCCTTTATACAAGCATGAAAATGCACCATAAGAAACATTTCTATATCCTAACAGATGGTAGCTTACATCAGGCTGAAAACTAAGCAGATTGCGCAATAATGCACATTCTGCTTTACTTTCAGCTGCTTTAAATATTCACCTGCTTTCAATACTAAGAACCGGCTATGGGGAACTTGTTAGATCAGGGTAGATATACAACTTTAGTTTTATTGCATTACCTTGCACCTGAGCATGAGTTATATGTATTTCCTAATTTCAGTAATGTATTTGCTTTTAGATCACGTTTTCCTGTCGGGCAACGAGATATACTCACGGAATTTAAAAACTGTGCATGGTCGAAATTTGTTTTAAATGTACACGTTTTCAAAATGCTCACGTAAAGACGATTTATACAGCTGAATAAAGTGTGCAGAATGTTTTGGTTATCCTTTTAATGAAATTCACGTTAATTTTGCGTGTTAAGTGACGTTTGTCTATTTTGGCATCAATTGGTCAGTACACTCATTTGCACGGTACATGCAACACGTTTTCAATGTGCACTGGTTGTTTTGGAAGTAAATCACCGGAAAAACAAGTCAGGTTTGTTTTATCAACCATGACGGCTATGCCACGGCTATCTGAAAATGCGCGTTTTCGTTCAGTCAGCATATTAGAGGCGTGAATGAAGAATAAATGATGCCACAGGTCGATTTGACCTTTATCGTAACATCGTGTTGTCATTATGGAGACGTATCGACAAATTGGCAATGCTCGCGAAAATCTGCGACCAGGGATACCGCTATTTAACGTAACGCCGCCAAGATACGTATTTACCCGTTACACATGTGCGTGATCGTTTTCAGTCTTCAAACTGTACGGCTAGAAACATTTGAGACCCTCGCCTAATCAGCCGGAGGACAGTGCTTAAAAGATTCCGCTAATTTTGAATCCGTCCGGGACGTCCTACTGTACGTACCGGTCTGACGTCAAACTCGCCATATTGTCTTACAGCATGGCAGCGCTCACCCACACATTGCTCGCGTGCGTTGCTACAACCTTCCTTCAGAACAAAAACACCGAGGTCATTGACTGGCCCGCAGTCTCATCCGATCTCACGCTGAGCACGTTTGGGATGAGATTGGATGTCATGTGCGACGATGGAACAACAGTTGTTTTGGTTGATTCATGGTATGAAATGACATTACTTAGTAGTTTTTCGCAGCATAAGCGAGGTCTATTTGACGACGACGCCGTGCTTGCTTTGATGCAAACGGAGGACACATGCGTTATTAATTGTGTGACATGGGTTTTGACCCTTAATGACAAAAACGCATGACAGTACAGTCATGAATGGCATCATACGTTAATGACTCTTATCAAATGTTAGATTGATGTTTAAAATAACACGAAAACAAAGTCAATTTATATCTGGTTTGTTATTCCTATGATTTAAAAAGCTATTCCCAATGCACAGTTTTTAAATTCCGTGAGTATATATAAATGACACTTGCTGATTGGGCGTTAAGAAATGAATTGATTGTTTTCGGTGTTCAAGCGAAATAAACGACAGAAAATTATCGGCAAATACCATAATCGCGCTAGCTTGAACGACGAAAAAAAATCTGGTCATTTCTTATATTTACAATATATTTGCTGTACTATCTACTATTAGATTAACATTTTGTAAGTATGCATGCATGTTTTCTCCATATTAGAGGTTGAAAACACGAATAATGTGTACCCTATCAGGAACAGCCATGACCGATTTACTAAAGCTGCGTACATTCGAAAGCAAAAAAATAAGCTCCATTGTTTACATTCTAAGATCAACAACTTTGACAGTTTGGGCGCGAAAATGCCGATTTGACGTCATTCGGAAGTGACGTCATTTTTAAAGTAGGATAAATATATCGTTTTATTTGGCATAAAGGAATGCAGACAGTTACTGTTTGTCAATTTTCTTGCAATTTATCTCATTAATAAAGAAGAATTTTAGTCGGGAATCATGGTTTCCACCAATAGGAAGTCATAAATCGGTTAAGAACAAATTTTGAAAAAATCCGCCAAATGTTTGCCCTCCAAGTTCCAAAGATTAACTCGCGAATGAAAACGGCATATGCCCCGCCTCCTCTTCGAAACTTTTCCACAAGTCCCGCCCTCTCGAGAAATGGTGTTTAAATGAAATGAACAGTATTTTTGTCAATGGAATTGATTGGGGCGACTATATGTATACTTGTCCTAGATGCTTATAAATAACATGTCCTAATTGAATGTTAACTTGTCCAGAAGCTTTATAATGTAAAACAAAACATATCCTGACTATATGTTTACTTATCACAGATGTTTATTAGTAACATATCCTGACTAAATGTCTTCTTGTCCCAGAGGCTTATAAATAACATGTCTTAACTAAATGTTTACTAGTTCCAGATATTATAAATAACGCGTCGTAACTAAATGTTTACTTGTCCCAGAGGTTTACTGATAACATGACCTTACTGAATGTTTACTTATCCTAGATGTTTATGAATAACATGCCCTAACTAAATGTTTACTAGTCCCAGAGATCTATGATGAACACGTCTTGACTAAATATTAACTAGTCGTAGATTTGTATAACTTAAATGTCCTAACTAAATTTTTACTTGTCCCAGAGGTTTATAAACATCATGTATTGACTAAATGTTTACTTGTCCCAGATATTTATGTATAGCGTTTCGTTACTAAATGTTTACTTGATCCAGAGCTTTATGAATAACATGTCTTGGTTAAATGTTGACTTAGCCCAGACGTATATGAATAACATGAATGCTTTCTTGTCCAAAAGGTTTATAAGTAGAATTCCTGACTAAATGTTTACTAATCCCAGGATTTATTGAAAACATATCTCGATTGAATGTTCACCTTCCCCAGAGGTTTATAAATAACATAAATGTAACCTGGCCCAGAGTTTTATAAATACCATGTCTTGATAAATATTTACTTGTCCCGGAGGTGTATAAATGATATAAATAATTAGAAGTCCCAGAGGTGTATAAGTAACATGTCCTGACTAAATGTTTTCTAATCCCAAATATTTATAAATAACAAGTCCTGACTAAATGTCTACTAGTCTAAGAGGTTTATGAATAACATGTCTTGACTAAATGTTTACTTGTTCTAGAGGTTTGTATATAACATAAATGTTTAGTTATCGCAGAGGTTTATAATATAAATGTTTACACATGCTAGTCCAAAATGTAACAAGACCTGACTAAACTTTTACTTGTCCAACAGGTTTAATTATATGTCTTGATTAAATGTTTACTTGACCCAGAGGTTTATAAATACAATAAATGTTTAGTTGACCCATAATTATATAAATAACATGTCCTAACTAAATTTTTACTAGTCCCAGAGGGTTAAACATAACATGGCTTGACTAAATATTTATTTGTCCCTGTCAATTGACTTCAATGACATTAAAACTAACATGTCATATTTCCTATACCGTATATAAGCTAGAGAAACAGTACATCTTTGAAAAGCAGAGTGTTGCGTACCATGGTCAAGTAGTTTGTTTGAATATATTCATTGAATGTCATACAAAAACAAAATGTATTCAGTGCCAATAAACGCTTTATAGGGGGCATTTGCACCTACTGTGATCCAGATCTTGTTTAACATAAATCGTTTTCTTCAATTAATATTTATATATTTGTATAAGAGCCTGGATTCCATTTATATATATATATTTTTTATACCAATACATAAATAGGAAAGACTCAAGCAGGAAACACAACACAAACAATACACCCACCTCTCAAGCAGAACACACACACACACATAGCCATACCATAACAAACACACATACATACACACACGTACACACACACACATACGCACACACACACGCACGCACGCACGCACGCGCGCGCAATACCATTCCTTCATCTTCACACTAAATAGAAAACAACACGCAAGACAAACATAAAGCAAAGTGAACATAGGAGTCCGCCTTGGCACGGTCTGTAGCAATCAATAATTAATTATAAATTAATCATTAACAACCACTGGGGGGGGGGGGGGGGGGGTTAACCTGGGTTTAGGGGCGCACAACCTCATCAAAGTCTGGTTTTCAGTCTCATTAACCCAGATTGACTCTATATTCAGTTGATGTTGTCGAGTAAACGTTTATACAGTGGGGAAAACGTTATTCTTTCCCAATAAACGCGTTAACGCTAAATGTCTTACTTACAATGCAAACAGTTTGGAGCCAGATCAGACGCCTGGTAACCCGGCGTCTGATCAGGCTCCAAACTGTTTGCCGTCCAGATTAAAACCAATATACAGAATTGTCAAAAAGTTGTAATTTTCTACATTTTATTGCGATGCGTTTTCGTTTCGTTTGCGTATAAACGGGAAAGAATAACGTTTTCTCCACTGTAGTACAATATTAGGTCAGATTTGAAAACACAAGTCCGACATTTAGCTCATTATGAAGTTAGCAATGTCTAATCTTCATCTTGGTAGTAGCGAATTTGTATTGCATACTGCAAACAGTTTGTGCCCAGGCGAGACGCCAAGTTATTCGGCGTCTTACCTGAAAACAAAATGTTTGGCCCTTTGGTGATGCTTTTCATTAAGATAGGACAGATATTGATGCAGTCGACCTGCCTAGCGTTTTGAAGGTTAAGCGGGATAAATGGATCAGAAAATAGGACATGGTAAACTGATAACAATGTTATTCTAATGTAATCGTACCCATAGCTTACATGAAGATCGAACGTTCAAGGTGTAATATCGATATGTTTTTCCTCAGTTTCAGTTAAAGGGACAAACGGATCAAATGGTGAAGCATGACTTAAATCCAGAATAGAAATACATGCACATGCATGTAGTATGTATAAACTATGTACAAATGAATTCTAAATTTGGGTATACATGTATACAGGTCAATAGCCCAAATCATTTGTGTCACATCAGTTATATTATTATTATTTATTTATAGTTATCAAATAATTCAAAAACCGTCTGTTACGGGTAAATGTATGACGTAGATGTATTGCTATTTATTAATAAATATACATCTGCCTTATACATCTGGGGCCCGTTTTACTAAACTATTACGCACATTGTTTGCGTAAGTCAAAATTTTAAATTTTAATTCATATTTTTTATTATCACTTGCTACAAACAGCAAATAGCCAGATCAGAGGACGCGCTTTTAGCGCGTCCTCTGATATGGCTGTTTGCTTTTTGCAAACGTTTATGATCGAAAAATAAGAGTAAAACGATTTCGATTTACGCAAAGATTTTGCGTAAGTAGTTTAGTAAAACGGGCCCCTGATGTTGAATTTATAAAGAGGTTTACTGTATATCAATCATTTTATCGCCATAGAACACTACAAGCTTCTTTTCAAAACAGTTAGGATTCTGATCAGATGTGGCATTTCGACATGTCTCTAGCCACCTTACCTTAAAACTAAAATTGAACTTGTCAATTACAAGTCCCAGGTGTGGATGTTTAAATAATGTGTTGCGAAATGTGTTGTGTGTGTACTGTTGCGCTCTATACTCCGATGACCTTGATGACAATGACTCATTTATACAGCGCGCTAATACTCTTTCCCAATACACGCGTTTGTGCTTAAACAGTTATGTCCATTGCAACCCGTTGTAGCCAGATCAGACGCAGAGTTACTCGGTTTATTATCTGGCTCCATACTGCTAGCAATGACCACCGTCTGTTTATAAAACGTGTTTGACCGGTGTGCAATTTTATCCGATCGGAACTCGATACTTCAAACTCGCTTAAATCGAACTTACCAGTATTTCATAAGTTTAATTTCGATAACCCGATCTCGCTTAAGTCGAACATACCCGTAAGCTAAGCCATAATTT
Organism: Gari tellinella; assembly: GCA_922989275.2. Lineage (NCBI taxonomy): Eukaryota > Metazoa > Mollusca > Bivalvia > Cardiida > Psammobiidae > Gari > Gari tellinella. The sequence goes on from OV277866.1 coordinate 73,339,202, forward strand.
AACTTTGAAATATGGGTATGTTCGAGCTAACGCGAGTTCGAATGATCGAGTTTCGACTGTACTTCATTATATCGCAATAACTAGTCGAACATGGTCACAGCTATAGTATCACCTGCTAAAAAAGCGTTTAGAACTATGCGACTGTCAAACAATTTGGTGTCCTGGTCAGACGCCGCGTCACAATGTGTCTGATTAGGATAAAAACTGCCTGCAAATGTCAGTGTTACTTGTTGGGTCTTGGCAATGTTGGAGTTAAATACCATTGTATCCGCTTAACTCATTATCCCCTCATTATCCCCTGAAACTTCCAATGGACAATTCCAGTTTACGACGGACCATTTAAGACTATTTAGGTGTTTTTTATATAATACATTGCAAAATGACAAACAATGAAGTTCCTGATTAGAGGCCTCTAATCAAGGAATTCACTTTTTGCATTAGACATGTGTACTCGTCACAGTACATTTTTGATAGAGGACGCATATATGCGTCACTAGGGTTCAATGAGTTAATTTGCAATCAATAGTTTGACCTTCATCATTTAACACGTCAGTTTTAAAAGCAGATAACTCTTTCAGCCACCCAAACGTTATCTCTGTTCGTGAATATAAATACGCCTATATGTATTTGTCGCTGTGCAAAACAAGATTGTCGGTGTGGGTTGAGGATTAAGTACAGGAGACTTTGGGTATATAGATATACACGTTTATGGTAAGCATGAACTGCATTTGTTAATTAACCCCTTCATCCACAGAAACGCCTATGTAGTATTTTACTCCAAACAATCGCCGTTTCCCGGTCCTCATTAATGCTATAAATCCTGCATGCTTAACAAAAGCGGAAGGTTAAGGCAAGGTGAAAGTTAACAGGCGACCATTTATGCTGTGTTGTAATATACAACTATCTACGTTGAGTTAGTTAACATATGCATCAGTTTTAGATAGGGTTGAATTAAACAACTACCCTTTTTAATTTACTACAGTGGAGAATCTGTTATTCTTTCCCAATAAACGCGTTTACGCTAAAACTATTATTTGCAGTGCACACAGTTTGGAGCCAGATCAGACGCCGGGTAACCCGGCGTCTGATCAGGCTCCAAACTGTTTGCCACCAAGATAAACAAGAATTATCAGAATTGTCCAAAGGTTGTTCTTTTCTACGTTTTAGTGCTTTGCGTTTGCGTACGTTTGCGTTTAAACGGGAAAGAATAACAGATTCTCCACTGTACGTACAGCTACTCATGTTGAGTTTTTACATACACTGCTATCTATGTTGAGTTGTTATACATGTAATAGGAGCTTACCATGTTGAGTTGTTATATAACAGTACAAACGTTGAGTTATAGAATGCATATTTCAGGTAGAGTTGCATTAAACAACTACCCACACTGAGGTTGAGTTGCTATATACAGTTCTACCCACTGCGAGTTGTTGTATGAGTAGTTTAGGTAGAGTTGCATTAAACAACTACTCACACCGAGGTTGAGTTGCTATATACAGTTCTACCCACTGCGAGTTGTTGTATGAGTAGTTTAGGTAGAGTTGCATTAAACAACTACTCACACCGAGGTTGAGTTGCTATATACAGTTCTACCCACTGCGAGTTGTTGTATGAGTAGTTTAGGTAGAGTTGCATTAAACAACTACCCACACCGAGGTTGAGTTGCTATATACATTTCTACCCACTGCGAGTTGTTGTATGAGTAGTTTAGGTAGAGTTGCATTAAACAACTACTCACACCGAGGTTGAGTTGCTATATACAGTTCTACCCACTGCGAGTTGTTGTATGAGTAGTTTAGGTAGAGTTGCATTAAACAACTACTCACACTAAGGTTGAGGTGCTATAATACAGCTTTACCCATGACGAGTTTGTATAAGTAGTTTAACTACATAATAAAATTATCTTGAGTTGTTATTGGTGCCGTTTTTACCCAAACTGAGAACGAGTTGTTGTATACAGCTACCCTGGTACATGTAACCCATATTGAGCTGTCGCAGCGAGGAAGGCTTTTTTTTTTAATACATTCCCCTAAACCCCCTTATATTTGCTAAAACAGCCATGTCCACTGCAAAACTTACACCCCGGTCACACAGAGCCATCGGTGATAGATCTGGGTTTTTTTTCGCCAAACTAGGGAGGGGACCGATGACAAGCTATTTACTACCGACATCACCTATTGGCCACATGTTTTCCACCTATCAATCGCTATTGGGTAAAGATGAGTTTCGTCGGCGAAAAATCACCGATTGGGATTTTTAAACGTGCTTAAAATTCTCGATCGGTGAAAATATTTTACAAATAACCGATTGACAACCTGTCTACTACCGATATCACCGGCGAGTCACCGATAAACCACCGATAAACACCGATGAACTGATACTTACCACCGATGAAAAAAGATGAGAATTAAAACGCAGGATCTCGTCGGTTTTCATCGGTTGTTAATGGCAGTTCAATCGGTGATCAGTTGGTGATCAATCGGTTGCCGCCAGCATTTCATCGGTGTTTTATCGGTATTCGTCGATTATTGATAGGTTGTTGGGCGCTTTTAATCGGTGGCCCATAGGAGTTCATGAGTTGCCAATCGGTGGCCAATCGGTGGCGGGATGGCGTTTCACCGATTGAACAATTATTTATCACCGATACCCGGTCACACAGAAAGCCTGAAATTAAATCACTTATGACAACCGATCAAAACAGCAAATAATTCGACCGATTGGGTACCGATTTAAGCCCGACCGTCTGTGTGACCGGGGCATAAAGAGCCTGATCAGATGCTGATTAACTCCATAGGTAATCGTACCGAGTTTAGAACATTTTTTGTTGTTGTACATTTATTTTGGTTCTCTATAAGTTCGGCACGATGGCATATGACTAACTCGGCATATTAATAGACTTCAAACCTTTGGCTACTCAAATTTTACAATATCTTCCAACATTTCAACATTTAAAAAATATGCCACTTTCTTAATTTATAACGTTTTGTCAAGCGTATACACTTATAATTTGGTGTAACGTTCAGTTGTCGTTAATACCATAAATAAATATCTCACCGCTAGGAGCCGCATGAAGTTTCGCGGTGTCTGATCAGGATCAAAACTATTTGACACTGGAATCTATGTATTGTTTAAGTCATACAACACTGAACTATAAAACTTTCTTGCAGACAACAATATTGAAGCAGACGACGAAATAGCGGTAAATGGGTAAAATATCACGATTAATTTGGCGTCGAAAGGGTTAAGACTTGAATTGACCGGATCCTGTTTCTGGGATTTATTGTGTTTTTCCTTTCAATTTCAGGACACAGAACAGAAGTTTTAGTGTAGAGTTCCATTCTCTCGAGGCCACAATACTGACAACAAACAACACATTATGGAAATACTCGGGATAATCGACCTGCCAAGATGGCTTCTCTTTATTCTGGCCTTTTTAACTACAGTTATTGTGTAAGACATATTTTCCACCAAAACCGAAAAACCAGAATTTACTATCACTTAACTCTTTCCTCGCTGGAACTTCAAATGGACACTTCAAGTGTCCGATTTGATCTAGTCTATTTCGGACTATTTAGGGTTGTTTTTGTAAATATATTGCAGTACGACAAACAGTGTGCACATATCCTGCTCAGAGTGCTCCTTTAGCGCCCTGGTCTGGGTATTCACTGTTTGCATAGGACAATGCATTCTTCACATGGATACTGTTTTCAAAGGACGCATAATTATATGCTTGATAATGGTTCCAAAATTTAAGGTACAATTTCCTATTTATTAAAGTGTTGGATTGACACTAAAATGCATTTTGCTTTCAAGTGTAGGCGGGCCAGTATATAAACTCATGTTCATCATTTGAAAATGGTACATGAGGAAAATAGTATCCCTTGCTGGTTTGGTTTAAAAAATATGCTCCGGACAGGCTTTTCCTGTAATTGAGGTCAATTATAAAGGTCAAAGTCACATAGACCCGAAAGTGGTACCTGCTACCCAATCATCCCTACATATATATTGTAACAAAATTTGGTTTTCCTTCTATAGCTGATGTGGAAAATAACATAAATATATGCCACGTACAATAGGAACACGCACTAACGAGCACTTGCTAAATTAAATCACTATACGCTGTGCTTTGGACATAAACTCTTTCACTGCAAACAGCGCCAAAAGACGACTTTACATACAGTTTGGATCCTGATCAGACGCCGCGTTACGCGGCGTCTGATTAGAAACCAAACTGTTTGACACTTGTATCGATATGTATAAGTAATACTATTACTTAGGCACTATGTTGCAAAAAACCTAAATTGAACGACAATGAAACGTTGAAGGGGTAATCATCTTACGAAGCGAGGAGCTAAAAGTGATCCAAGATAGAATGCAGACTCGTGTCATATAAATTCTGTAAGACAATAGTACACGACCTGATGAGACAGCTCCTTCAGTCACGGTCTTAACCCTTTCATGGTCAAATTTATCGTGAAATTTTTACCATTGCACCGCCATATGGTCGTCTGCTTCAATATCGTCTGCAATATTGTTTCAAAGTTAGATTTAAGGCAGTATAACTGACGTTATTTTAAAACAAGTGGCAAACAATTTAATCCTGGCCAGGGATAAAATTGTTTGCAAATGAACTTTATGACGTCATCGAGATTGAAAGGGATAATGAAATATTATTTACGCTTAAGAATTCCACGAGAAAATCTGAGAAGATGTAATAAAAAATGATATGTACTTTTCTTTCTTTAATAAATGAACAAACATGGTTTGTTAACTTCCCAATGTTTATGTTACAGTAAAACCTCTTAATTATGACAACTAAATGTGCTAATTCTTGGGGCGTTTTAAGCAGGTAGTTGAAGGAAGGCAGAAAACTCTTAATGTACGAAAGCCCGGTGGTGACATTCTAAATTCCCAATTCATACTTCCATTAGAATGTCACCACCGGGCTTTCGTATAAATGAGCTTCCTACTTTTCTTGATTTAAACTGTCACCTGTCTTAAATACCGTCTTTTCAACCAATTTTCTGAGAACGTGATAGAAAGGTTTTACTGTATGGTTAAAGTATGAAACTTTGTTTCAGGTACAATGTTTGGAAAAAAGGCACATTCAAGCGGCTAGGGTTTAGGACGAAGCCGACCAAATTTATCCTCGGGGACCTTGGAGACATTGCGAAAAAGGTATGAGTAAAATTGTCAATTGATAAATATAGTATTTAAACATTTATTTTGTTTTTAACCCTTTCCCCCATAGAAGCGACTTTTAGCGTATTTAATTTATTCCTCCGCTGAAGAAAATAGTTCCAGTTTATACCTTCATGAACAATTACCATAACAAATATTTTTATATAGCCTAACAGATGGTAGTTTAAAGCAGGCTGAAAATAAAGCAGAATGTGCCTTAAGGCACATTCTGCTTTACCTTCAACCTGCTTTAAGTGATCACCTGTCTTTAATATTATAAAAAGGTAATTGGGTAAAGGGTTAAAATGAAATAACATCATAATTATAAATAGCAGATAAACATTTGTTCTTTTTTTAATATAATTATTTTATATAAAATAAAACCTCTGTATAACGACCACATAAACGAAGGCTAGTTGCTTGTATAAAAGACAGATTACATTAAAGCGCTTTCTGTTTTACTCTCACCTTGCTTTCAGCACTCGCTTAACGTAAACAACTAATAACCAACACAATTTCGTGGTCGTAACAGAGAGGTATTTATTGTAAACACAGTGTAGAAAACGTTACTTTCCCCCAAATAAACGCGTTTATTCTTAAAACTATTACATTTATTTCCATTGCGAAACGTTTGGAGCTAGATAAGATGATGCCGGTAATCTGCGGTCTGACCAGGCTCCAAACTGTTTGTCACTCAGATTAACAAATTAAAAGTTGTCTTTTATACATTTTATTGGTATGCTTTTGTATTTCGTTTCAAAGGGAAAGAATAAAGAATAACGTGTGCTCCTGTGTAGCAGTTATTTTTTCTTCAATACAATTATCTTTTATACAGACGAATCTGGACAGTTCGAACATGTCTAGGTCGAACAACCCCTGCAATGACCCTCCGAACAATTATGGTTCCCTCCTTAACAATTCTTGCCCCTGCCCCCCCTCCCCCAAGCTGAATGCAAACGTTAGCTTGGTCAAAAACAATTCCTCTCTATTACAACTCCCTCCGAACAACACACGAACTCTTTGTCTTCGAATGGATGTTGTTGTAGAAAGGGAACACTGTTCGAATGTAAATCGTTGCATAGCCATGTTTTAAGTTCAAAGTAAGGGTAGGTTCGACTTAACCCTTTAACCCATAATCTATTTCTAGTATTTAAGATATGTGACCTATTAAAGCAGGCTGAAAGTAAAGCAGAATGTGCCCTAGGGCACATTCTGCATTAATTTCAGCATACTTTAAGTTACTATCTGCTAGTATATAGAAACTATTTCTTATAGTACATATTCATGACAGTATAAAATGGAACTATTTTCTTTGGCGGATGAATAAAATTAATGTGCCCAAAGTCGCTTCTATAAGGGAAAGGGTTAAGGTTCTTCGAGGCTAACAGTATGGACGTTTTCAGACATATAGAAACATATGAGTCGTGCCGTGACAAAACCAGAAAAAGTGCATTTCAACATTGTACATATCAAGCACCGTTGTCACACCAGGCTTGGTATCTGAGTTTGGTAAACACTACCAAAACCGTATACTGCTAAATATAATGCCTTAGATGAATGTAGGTGTCTTAGACGATGCGGTTGGCCTTGATATACAGCGTTCCCTCTCTTCAACGACATCCAATGTGAGACCAAAATTGTGTGCGTTGTTCGAAGGGAGTCGTTATAGGGAGGGAACTTAGTTTACATTTGCAAACAGCTTGAATCCAGATCAGAGGCCGCGTTACGCGGCGTCTGATCTGGATTCAAGCTGTTTGTCACTCGTCATTTTTTTTTTCTGTCAAAATGTACAATTATGTAACTTTGAGAAAAGACAGCAGATGACAATTTTAAGCAGACGATATTGCAGGAGTAAAAGCGTTAGACATAATTATCCCGTTTAGGGAACAGCGGCAAGGGTCGTTGTAAGGAGGGAGTCGTTGTTTGGAGGGCCGTTGTAGGGAGGGAACACTGTACACTGTTCGCCATACAATAAGGCAGATTTTCTTATGGCACGGCTCATATTATTTTGGAAGAAGCGAGGTTCGACTGCGCTCTTATTAAGATAGTTAAATTAATTTAAACTATCTGTCATCGATTTCAAGCATTTAATTTGATTTGGTCTTTAAAGACAAGCATGTTCTGCTTTAGATCATATTTTATATCGTATTTTATCTTTTAGGATAACTATTTCTTATATAATAATCATTTTATAAGAGATACATGGTTGGTTTGTTGGTCTTTAATAGGATGTGTTTCATCTTAGACGATAAACATGTCTTGTCTTATAAGAAAGACATAGCTTGCAGTTTAGGAAAGACATTTTTCAAATTTTAGACATGAACAGAGAAACCACTCTATTGCGATCACTAAATGAAACGTTTTTGATTGAGTGAAAGACATGTTGCAGCTTAAAGCAAAGTGAACGTTAAATAGAAAGCTCCATTCGGGACTTTCTGTTTTACTTTCTCATAGTTTTAAGCTTTAACCTAATCTTTTAGACTTAAACTTATAGACTTAATATTTATTCTGGTTGTCGTTATGGAAATGTTTTACTGTATGTCTTGTCTTCGAGTGGTATGTGTAAAGTTGTGAGTAATGTTTACTCGTATTGTTTATGTTACAGTTTTTTTGTTTAATTTGTTATCGGATAATCTTGTTATTTCGAATAGCTTATAGCTAGTGTTATTATGTTGACTAAAACCGACTACAGCACTCCCTCTCTACAACGGCCCTCCCAACAACGACTTCCTCCTTACAACGACCCTTGTCGCTATTCCCCAAACAAGACATTTATGTCCAACCTTTTCTTGGCTGCAATACCGTCTGCTTGAATTTGTCGTCTGCTATTTGTGTCAAAGTTACACAATGGACATTTTGACATAAAAACCTTGATGTCGAGTGACAAACAGCTTGAATCCAGATCAGACGCCGCGTTACGCGGCGTCTGATCTGGATTTAAGCTGTTTGCCAATGTAAGCCAATTTCCCTCCCTGTAACGAATCCCTCTGAACAACGCACATAATTTTTGTCCCCCATTGGATGTCGTTGCAGAGAGGGAGCGCTGTATAAATAAAGATTATCATAGCTTATCTTATGTTAGGGTGCTGCTATGTACAACGTTGACATGGTGAATAAATACGGCAAGTTGTTCGGGTAAGTGCTCTTCTTACTCATTCGCTGTTATTGTGACAGACATTTGCTGTTGCAGTGCTCCCTCTCTACAACGGTCCTCCCAACAGCGACTCCCTCCTTACAACGACTCTTGTCTCTGTTCCCAAAACAAGACAATTAAATCCAACCTTTTCATGGCTGCAATGTCGTCTACTTAAATTTGTCGTCTGCTGTTTTTCTCAAATTTACATGAAGGTAGACATTTTGATAGAATAAATATAATCACGAGTGACAAACAGCTTGAATCCAGATCAGACGCCGCGTTACGCGGCGTCTGATCTGGATTCAAGCTGTTTGCAAATGTAAAACTGTTTCCTTGTCTATAACGACTCCCTCCTAACAACGCACACAATCTTTGTCTCCCATAGGATGTCGTTGTAGAGAGGGAGGGCTGTATTATGACGGGCATACAGTGGAGAAAACGTGTTTCTTTCCCAATAAACGTGTTTACGCTAAAACTATCATTTCCATTGCAAACAGTTTGGAGCCAAATCAGACGCTGGGAAACCCGGCGTTTTATCAGGCTCCAAATTGTTTGCCACCAAGATAAACATGAATTGTCAGAATTGTCCAAATGTTGTATTTTTCTACGTTTTAGTGCTTTGCGTTTGCGTTTTGTTTGCGTTTATACGGGAAAGAATAACCTTTTCTCCAGAGTACCCGTCAACACAGTTTCTGCCATTATGACGGAAATACCGTCTGCTTATATTTGTCGTCTACTTTTACTTTTAGAAGTTGAATTTTTATGCCATTTTTGCCAAGGAAACATGAGTGTAAAAAAGTTGACTCCTGGTCAGACATCGTGTTACGCGCTGTCTGATCTGGATCCAACTGTTTGTAATGTCAGAATTGTCCGTCTTTGCAGTAAATGGGTTAACTTGTGTTCCCATGCTACTTCAAATGGACTCTCCTATGTTTTAAGTCTGTTCCATTTTTTGGCCTCTTTTGTCAGTTTTTGCAATACATTGTAGGATCATACACAGTGCAAACACTGAATATAGAGCTTCATCGTGAACCCTCTGATCTGGGTATACATTGCACTGTTTACATACATGTAGGAGAAGTGTCCTTTTCATATGTTGACGCAAACGCGTGGCATTAGGGAGAATGAGTTAACGAATAGGTTTGAAACCAGTAGTCCGTTCTTTATACAAATTTTAGATAACCTTTTACCTTTTTCTAGTTTTAAGGACAAAAGGGTACTTAAAACAGGTTGAAAGTAAAGCAGAATGCGCCTTAAGGCGCATTCTACTTTACTTTCAGCCTGCTTTAAGCCACCATCTGCTAGGACATAGAAATATCTAATTTGGTACATGTTTATGACTGTATAGATTGGAACTATTTTCTTCAGTGGAGGAATATCTGAAATGTTTAAAGGTGCCTAGAACCATGAAGTAAACGGTTAACCATTTCCTCCACACATGAGAGCGCACCTAGTAGTGGTGATAATCGGTTGCAACACAGGGCTACCATAAGTTGACATGAAAAATCCTAAGATTTCGAAATTTGCATTTTTCAATTGCGAATTTACGAATCGTACCTTTACCCCATAGCCTGTTTCTAGTTTTGTTGACATGTGACTATTTAAAGCAAGCTGGAAGTAAAGCAGAATGCGCCTTATGGCGCATTCTGCTTTACTTTCAGCCTGCTTTAAGCTACCATGTTCTAGAAAAAAAATCCGAAGATTTAGGAAAAATCCGGAGAAATGGCAGCCCTGCCAACATGACTTACCGATTATAGATTCTATCGGATGACTAAGAGGCAGTTATAAAGCGCTAAGATTATGTTACAAAGGTGTATTACATGGAAAACTTAAAATTGTATCTTCATTCTTCAAAAGTGAGGAACATGATTAATCTATCGTAAAACTACCCAACATAAGCCTCTGTATGCCTTTAAATATCAGATATTTTGAAACATAAAAGAAAGTGGAACATTTGTTCCACCTTTGTCAAAAACATTTAAATGCTGGCAGAAAAACAACCATAAATGGTCAAAGATGGACTGAAATTATTCAGAAAATGGTGTTTTCATTAAAGGAATCAGGGGTGCATGAGTTAAGGTATTTGTCGTTGAAATGATTATTTACAAAACGAGCAAAATACATCGTTTAATGTTTGAAAAATAGTTCGTCATTCTTCGACATGCTTCAAATGTTTTCAATTGTGTTTCAAGTTGAGAAAATGTTAAAGTTAATGTTGCTTTATATTCGTTAAAAGGTGAGAAATGATAACAGGGCTGCCATAAGTTGACATGAAAAATCCTAAGATTTCCAAATTTGCATTTTTCAATTGCGATTTTACGAATCGTACCTTTACCCCATAGCCTGTTTCTAGTTTTGTTGACACGTGGCTGCTTAAAACAGGCTGGAAGTAAAGCCGAATGCGCCTTAAGGCGCATTCTGCTTTACTTTCAGCCTGCTTTAAGCTACCACGTACTAGAAAACAAAAATCTGAAGATTTAGGAAAAATCCGGAGAAATGGCAGCCCTGTGATAACATCCACACCATTATATTTACAGCACCTTTTGGGGAAACCAACCACTTATGATCATATCGGATGTTGAGATGATAAAGCAGATTACGACGTCAGAGTTCTCAAGTTTCCCACAGAGATTTGTAAGTACGTAGGGCATGGGTCACCAAATCGGCTCTCCGATTTATTACACGAAGGGTAAAATTGCAACAGAACAAAATAATCAGTTTAGTGAATATAATTGATAAACTCTTTGCACATACTTGACATACAAGTTGATATACATTTAAAGTTACATCAATACCCAACATCTTACAATATAATGTGGCAGTTATGGCCCCTGATGCAACAAAAAATCCCAGGGAAATGCTTCATGCTTACATTCTGCAAGGTCCAATCCTTACAGCAAACCAATCGTAGGTCCAATCCTACGCACACCAGCCTCTACTGGCCGGTTCCCTGCCATAGGTCATCCTTATGGCCTTCCTTACTTACTCTGACCAATCACATAGCAGGTGCCTATGGTTGGTACAAATATACCCAATCCATAGCGGATGCCTATGGTTGGTGCCATACCTACCAACTCATAGCGGATGCCTATGGTTGGTGTAAGCCCTACCAACTCACAGCGGATGCCTATGGTTGTTGAAAACCCTAAAAATGGATCGGTCATCAGTCAGTTCCTTCGTACATACAATCCAATTCCCTTTACAAATCATATTAAAGCATTTCCCCGGAATTTTCTGCCACACGAACAATGTTCGCCCCAAAATTCCGGCCATTTACTACCTTCCAAAAACTTTGTCCAAAACCTCCTTAATATCAAATAAGAATAAATCAATGCCCACATCAGAAAGATGAACACCATCTCTGAAGTACAATCCAGGGGTATCCGTAGAGATATCTTCATGATTCACAAATAATCCTCCATCGTGTTCCACCAAACGTTTCACATATCTGTTCAATTGTCTACGTTTCTTTTCAATCTTATCTACAGGGATAGCCCGGGGCATAAGGTCGATATTTTGCCAAAATACTTCAAATAATGATGCAAGCAAGGGACTTTCTACAATTAGTGTTTAGACATATCTTATCCTAAAAACCCCGTTAGCCACTTCAATTTCCCTGGCAGATTCAAGATGGCGGCCATTTTCAAAATGGCTGCCATTTCAAGTTTGCATAAGTAATGTCGTTATTGCCCTCCTAATGTACATACTAAAAGGCACGCAAAACTAACACTTATGAGATGTAAAACATAAATCATCAATTTTGGATCGCGGGATATTGCAAATTATTCAAGATGGCCGCCAAAAATTCAAAATGGCGGCCATTTTCACTCTTTTTTCATTGTTATACGAGCACATGTATTTCTAAAGGATTATTAAACTACATTTCCATGGATTGTGTGTTCATTGTTCTGTCCTAATACTATGTAAAGCTATTGAAGTATATACATTTGTTTTATGCATGATTTCCGATACAATTGTAACGCTCAAAATTTCTAATAACACTAAGATTTTTCATTTTGTAACATTGCTTTTTTATCTTAAATAGACTTGTCGGGTTTTGGGGAAATAACATTCCTATAGGCATTTTTGGGAAAAGTTGACAGATCATATTTTTGCCATAATGTAGGCATGTTAAATCCATTTTTATTGTCTTTCACTCTCTCCCACGAGGCCGAAAGCCCAAAAATGGTAAAAAAAACAAAATGGCCACCAAAACACTTATTTTCGTTATTATTTCCGATCTTTCGGGAATTAAATACACATAGTATTTACTCCTCCTTAACCACATTGCTGAGTACAAACCATACGTTACAGGAACATTCTTTGGGCTAATTTCTTTCAAAGGATTTATTCAATAAAGAGCTCTGATTGCCATGGCAACCAATGTGAAAAACTTGTAAAATCTTTAAAATATTTACTTGTAAAAACACCAGACACAGAGGTTAGATATTTGATAAATTGTATTTACTAGCAGATCTCAATCAAGTTTATTCATATCATATTCTTTCATCTAAATAATACGCTGAAAGCCATATTTTAATATATTGCAATATGCAGAAACTGTATTGCAATATATAGGGTCTAAATTTGGTGAAAATAACACAACACGAAAGGCACTACAGCCATGCATGTTATAGAGTTTGAAACTACTATTGTGATGCATTGAAGGGCCAAATATAGTTTTATACTTTAATGTGTCAACATTTATGTTGTTTTGTTGTTATGCGAACGTTTCAAAACAAAGTTATCAAATTTAGTACAGTTTGTCGATGAATACTATATTCATATACATGTTATAATTGATAGATTAACAACTTAGTTATTGAGAAACAAAAAATAGTTTAGTTTGTTGTAAAAATGTATCTTGTTTAAGATGAAATTGAAAAATAAATCACTTATTCGTAATCAATTTGTTATAATCAATAAACAAATGTAAGATCTTTTTTGCATTTTTCAAGTTATATTATACATTTTAATGCATATTTGAATTTTACAATAAAAGTAGGTGAAACACACACCTCAAATTTATTAATACTATTCAATTTAATATATTAAGTGTTGGTGGCCTAAAACATAAGTAAAGTTCCAGCTAGTTCGACATTTAAAAGCGTTATGGCACTTTTTCTAAGCTATATGATATAACAATATGGCTAGTGCCTATGACTGTCAAACATTGATGCCTATTTTCCACAACGATGAGATCTGTTGTTGTCAAATTATTATGCATCGATGTATCCGCAAGAAATGCGCTTTTCAACGATGTATTACACATGATTATTATACATGTGTGCAAAAGTAAAATAATTTTGGAATGACCCTCGTAAGTAAAGAGGCCCTGCCTCGGGGTCAATAGCTTGACATAGACTTATCGCATATAGAAAAATATGCTTCACAAAATTCATAAACCCAAAGCTCATATATTTGATGTAAAGCAAAGCATAGTAGACATCTACACAGTTTGTTAAAAGCATTGTAGTCTGGATGTAGTAAATAACCCCACAAATAGGTCACCAGCTTTACATAGAAGACCTCTATCAACTTTTTTAAAATCAAGACCTATGTCATCTTGATGGTCGAGGTTAACCCTGTCACTTTCCAAAGCAATGATGTATGCTCACTCTTTGCTTGCTCATGGTGACTCGCGCTAGATTCTTCATCGTACTCTGTACATAATCGGGGCCTGCCATAATTTAGTGTCTTAGAGGTGAAGGTCCTCTGTGATGCAAAGTGCACCCCCATTGCCTTTGATGATTGCATTCGTCTGTTCGTGAGCTTGGTCTATTGCTAGGGTTGAGAATTGTCTCATTAAGGTAGTTGTGGTCTTAGTGTTACCAATAATTCCTGCTTATTCTTCTATTTATTTATCAATTATTGGCTTTTAACTCGATCAGCATGGTTGAATCAACACTTAGGTTTCATCGCTACAACGATTCCATTTCAGAAATTCATGAAACGATTCTGTTGATAGCTGCATGGTGCATTTTATTCACATATACGTTTCCCCTTTGAGCATAGTTTGTGTGACTAAACTGCTTAAACAAGAGGACCGTAACCCCCCTATATCGCTCACCGGTGTCATGGATTTTGACACAATAGCCGCTGTGTGGGGACAATTATAATACTAGGGCTCTGATTTGAACTAACCTGAAAGAGGTCTACTACGTCATTCTGGTTAAAATATACTTATAGGATGTTTCGCATTATGGTATTGGACACTTTTTCAAAAACTAATTTTTCATTGGTAATATGTTGACATGACAGCTACTTTCTTCAACAAACTTGAAAGAATTCTACACTGCTGAATCGCTACAGCAATACCCAGCCGTAGACAAATATGTTGTGTGTTGTAAGGATGGAATTGTTATAGAAAAGGTGTAAATTGTGTTGTATGGGCAAAAGTGGTAACCATTGTTGTAAGGAGGAAATCGTTGTAAGGGGGACTATTGTAGGGAGACAATAATGCTTTAGGGTGTTGACATGAATAATCTTTTAAGTATTCAAATAAAAGTCTATGTAAACCCATAAAACTATAGATACCAAATTCTAAAACTAGCGCTATGATTTAACAAAGTTGATAGATGTCTTCAAGGCGATACTCTACAATATGAAACGAAGTTCTGGGCTAAAAGGTTTTTGATAAGATTTTATATAGTTTCCTATTTAAATATATGTAAAGCTAGTGACCCATGGGCGGGTAGATTTATGAATCCCGAGCTATTATGGTTTTAACTACTTGGTATAGGTCTACTTCGTCATACTTTACATCAAATAGCTAACTTTGGGCTAATCCTATATACGATACGTCTATGTAAGGCTGTTAATCCCGGCGCTGGACCAATTTACTTATATTGCAATACAGTTTCTCTGTATTGCAATATATTACAATATGGTTTTCAGCGTATTTTACACCACAATAATCTTGATTAAGGAATATGTTATGAATAAACTTGATAGAGGCCTGCTTGGTATTACTATACATAACATGTCTAAGTTCCGGACTTTGTGGATAATATATTTTAAATTGTGCAGTTTTTTTACTGTTGTCGCCATGGCAACCAGAGTGTTATATTAAATCAATTCGTTAAAAGAGATTTGCCTACAAATTGTCCATCTTGAGTTTCGTTGTAATCAGCCATGTGGTTTAGGAGAAATAGATGTAATATGTGTGTTTGATCCCCGAAAGATCGTATATAATAACGAAAAATAATTGTTTTGGCGGTCATTTTGTTGTTTTTGTTCATCATTGTTTGGCTGTTAGTTTCATAGGAGAATGTGACAGATAGCAGGAATAGATTCAGCACACCTTAATTGTGGTAAAAAGGAGGTATGTCAACTTTCCTTAAAAAAGCCATTTCCCAAAAGTCCGGCAAGACTATTTTAGAAATAAATCAAAGTTTTAAAATGAAATCATGTGAAGGAATTTCGTTAGTATCTTCGTGTAGTGTGGACGTGGAAATCGTATTGGAATTAATGCATTAAACAAATGTATAGACTTTAATAACTTTAAATAGTAGTATAAGAACAGAAAAGTTTACAAATGGCCCGAGGAAAAGTTGTTTTATAATCCTTTAAAATTACATGTGGTTAAAGTACAATTGAAAATAGTGAAAATGGCCGCCATTTTGAATTTTTGGCTACCATTTTGAATAATTAGCAATATTTCGTAATCCACAATTGATGATTTTCATTTTACATCTCATACATGTTAGTTTTGTGTGACTTTTCGAACTGGCATGGAAATAACAATTACGAAAAAACTTATACAAAATGGAAATGGCGGCCATTTTGAAAATGGCCGCCATCTTGAATCTGCCAGGGAAATTGAAGTGGCTAACGGTTTTTTTCGGTTGACAATGGTCATATTAGTAAACCTGCAAAGTGGTTTGCTTGCATCATGAAATGAAGTATTTTTCGACTTATGCCCCGGGCTAGATAGATGTTCTGCCCCATACCAATCTCGGCAGCAAGGCAGATACAATCAGAGTAGTGTTCGGAAAAGTTTGAACAATTGAAATAATATCCTCTTTCAAGGCGTGTCACATGGCTACGCCTTTCTCAGTCCCTAAATCATTGGATCCCAAGTGAATTATAATGGCCTGTGGAACAGGATTATGCAATGCCAAATACTGAATGTTATGTTTGAGCTGCGCCCATTTCATGCCCCGCAAACCCATCCAATTGATGGCCTTCACCTTCACTAAACCTAAATTTCTGGCGATATTACGACGGTCTGCACGCTGCTGGGCCCAATATACATATGAATCCCCTATGAGCCATACATCTGAAAATATACTTAGATAGGTGTTAGAAAAAATCTGTGAATAGCAAATGTTACGCAGTTCTTACAATCTAATGTACCTAAGGAAGGCGTCAGAAGACCACCTACCCATATGCTTTATAGTATTGTATGGAATGCCTTGCTGGGCCAACCAAGTAGCTGCCCCAATACGAAACGAATGAGTTTTAAAATTTGTTGCAGGAAGGCGTGTACTCTTAATAACCTTTGTTAAGACTGCACCAAATTGATATCTTGTTAATGGAGAACCATCAATATGACAAAATAATAACCGACAGTTATGAAACTGAGGACGGATCTCGAGATAATCAGTCATAGCAGCAACCGGGCAAACTGCAGTACCTGTCGCTGTAATGGGGATGATAACTGGGGCACCTTTTTGATTTGTCTTTGATCTCCGAAGTTGGACTTTAAAAGACTTAGTTGGGTGAAACTGAACAATATCGGACCTCAACAAGGGGGCATCAGCCATGGTTGGAGAAGAATACACCATCTCTCCGACCCTAAATAAACCAAAAAATGCCAATGTGTATGCTGCCTTAAACAGGACACTCTCAAAATGGGAGATGCAGACTAAGCTTAACTTTGAACTAATATCTAACAAAATTTCATACGTGATTGGCATTCTAGTGTCATGAGAAGGTTTGGAACGACGAAACCCTTCAAGCATTTTAACAACCGTCAGGCATGAAGTGTTATCTGTCAAACCGTACAGCCTGTGCTGAAACCGAATAGCCGACAAATATGTTGTGGCAGTCTTATAAGCATAACCCATCTGAAATAGGTACGAAATAAAAGCCTCTAAATGTGCAAGAGTTACAGGCCATGTCTGTCCAAGATTATAACAGTCCCTAAAAGAAAAAAGCACTTGTAAGGCGTTTGTATATACTACTTTTGTGCTAGTTGCTATTCCTGCACTCAAAAGCTGTCTGGTTCCAACTCGAAGATGTTCCATAGAAACTCTTGTATCTGAGCTGGGTGTTGCTCTGCTTCTGGGGCCAACTGACGGAAGCGATTGAGCTGTAAACGAGACAAACTGTCAGCAATTTCATTGTGGGTCCCTGGTACATGTTCAGCTTTAAAAACTAGATTAAGTTGTAAACACTTTAAAGTTAGTGCTCGGACCAAAACCATTAAATCTGCAGATTTGGATGTCTGTTTGTTTATCACATGGACAACAGACTGGTTATCACAACAGAACAAGACCTTCTTATTTTGTAACTGCTCGCCCCAAACATAAAGAGACACTAAAATCGGAAAGTACTCTAATAGTGTGATATCCCTAGTTCGACCCTTTTCAATCCATGCAGCGGGCCAGGTTGCACATGTCCACTTCCCATGAAAGTAACCACCGAAACCTTTGTCAGAAGCAGCAGAGCTGTCTGTAAACAAACAAATATCTGCATTAGTGGACCAAATCATATCCTGAAAAACTGAAATGCCATTGAACTCCTGAAAAAACTTCAACCACATTTTCAGGTCCAATTTCATTCCATTTGTCAACCTGATGTGGTGATGAGGACATTTAACCCCGCAAGTGGCATCGATTAAACGCCGACAAAAAGGGCGACCAGGTACAATAGCCCTACACATGAAGTTTAGTGAACCCAAAACCGACTGCAATTCCTTCAATGTCCCGCTATGCTTATGATTTAGAATGCTTTGGATCTGAGACACCAATAAATGAAGTTTATCCTGTGGAATCCTAACCTGCATTAAGACTGAATCCAGTTCTAACCCTAGAAAAACCAAAACTGTGCAAGGACCTTCTGTTTTCTCTTCAGCCACGGGTACACCAAATGCTTTACAAATGTCCGAAAAGGAAGTTAATATGCATGAACAATGAGAAGTACCTCTTCTTCCCCCAAACAGAAAATCATCGAGATAGTGTTCCAGTTCCCCTACTGAGCATGAAATACGAACCACCCACTCCAAGAAATTGGCAAACATCTCAAATGTTGCACAAGAAATACTACAGTCAAAAGGAAGAGACTTGTCAAAAAAGTACTTCCCATCAAATTTAAAACCCAAGAGCCTAAAGTTATCCTTTGAGAATGGTATTAAACGGAAAGCAGATTTTATATCGGATTTAGCTAGCAAAGCACCTTTTCCCAAATGTTGAACCATCTTAACAGCAGCATCAAACTTGGTATACTGTACCGAGCAGAGCTTTGGATCAATATGATCATTAACTGAATCCCCCCTTGGGTAAGAAAGATGATGTATCAGTCTGAAATCTCCCGGCTCTTTTTTTGGAACCAGACCCAAAGGCGAGACCCTGAAATTTGGAAATGGTGGCTCACTAAATGGACCCTCCACACGCCCTAAATTAACTTCTTTGGTAATTTTATCCCTGACAATCTCTGGATATTGCTTAGCAGATTTTAAATTTGTGGATTCATAAGTTTTAATAGGTCCATCGTAATGTAAAGGAAACCCAAACGAAAAGCCATTATAGATTTTCAATGCAGAAATTTGATCAGGATATGTCCTTAAAAACCTGACCATAACATCCAACTGAACTGGTGTGTTTGATAGTGTAAATTCAGTTTTGGCCAAATTTGGGTTGCCTTTGACCTTGCCGATTTGGACCATTCCCCCCTCGAAATGCCTCAGAACCAAATGATCGATTTGGACCATTCCCCCCTCGAAATGCCTCAGAACCAAATGATCGAGGACACCTCTGTTGTGCGTGTGAACCCCTGCAAGCTAAACAGACATGATCATATATGCAGGGTTTAAATGAGCAACCATGAATGGAATTGAAATCAAAGCATGGGCGTACAAATTTCCTGGTGGTAGCCGCACTGGCTGACCTAGGTGCCGCAGGCACCCGAGCCAGCATATTTTGTGCAGGCTGCTGTGACAATGCAGGCACATTCATTGTTCTGGACCACGAATCAGAATGTATCACCGCCCATGATTGAGGCTGGATGGCCTGGCGCATCCTAAATCTCTCGTCATATCTACGCCAAGCAAACGTTCCACCAGACATGGTTTCTGCATCCCTGATGATCGCCATATATTGCAGTAAATCACCTGCTTTCTCAGGGAATTTCCTAACGAAAATAGCTGCGAAGATCAAGAATGCGTCAGTCCATTCCCTAATATTCTGCACCATTTTCCCCTGCCCCGACTTCCATTCCAACTGTCCCTGCTCGTCAACTAAAAGTTTGGAAGTGGAGGCATGGGATTTATTTAGCAGCAGCGCCAAGTTAAAATATTCCCCAAGCCAAATATTTTGCCATAGCTCTTTTGTGACATGTAGTGTCAAATCGTCTGCACTACTGAGTGCAGACGAAGGCATTGAAAACTCTTGAGATGGCACAGTGCATTGTTCATGTTGTTGATTAGGGGGTGGGAAAAGATTAGGAAAGACGTTGGTGATACCAGATACTTGGGTTTCCGTGCACAACTGCACCACCTCCGGTCCTTCACGATCACCACCTCCGATATGGCGTCCTGTTTGGGGAGTCACCTCCGGTCCCTCCGTGTCCTCAACATCGCCACTGCCAATATTGCGCCTTGTAGAATACGGCGTTCTTCTTGTGGATGATCTGCGAGTTGCCGCGCTCCCCTTTTCCGCTGACGAGGCATCTTTACCGTCTTCGCGATATTAATTACGTACAAATATTAGTAGAATTGATAAGTAAATTAATTGATTAGTAAATTTGCAATGAGCAAGATGGTGGCGCGATAAATTCCCGCGGAATGAGTGGTGTTTTGTATTTCCACTATTTTATAAAACCAGCTAGCCGGTGCTTATATTTTCTACTACTTCAAACGGTGTTACGGTAAACAAATAATCAAGCGGAACCGTGAACGAAGCATTTTACTAGTAATAAATCGGTCTATTTAAATCAATAGACTTTCAATAATTCGTATAAATTATCGCGTCATTTCCAAGATACAATGCCAATACCAAGAGCGCTACTCCCGATTGTCCTCCAAAGATACATTTATGAACATCTGAAAAATGCAAAGAAAACAATGGGCCACGTAGTCTGTAAAAACGCATAGCGCTTAACAGCGATGAAGGCCTGGGCAGTTAAATGTTTCAGTAACAGAATTAGCAGCAAACTTCACCTGCTGTTACCTCATTGGCTCGGCGTGGACTACTTTAAACTAGATTTATTATCTTCCACACGCTTGTTACGTAATGTTGACCATAGATAAGGTAACAATTTTGCAATCACTTTTTAATTGTCACCCTTATCCTTGATGTTTCTGATGATTTTCTCTTTCCTGTATATCAATCTGAAAATTGTTCCGTTGTTTTCATAAAAAAATAACTACTTGGTCTATATTTTTGAAGTTTTTAAATGACTTACGTAAGTAAGTTTAATAACAGTTCTTTTCCTAATAGTAACGCAGATGGGTTCCGTTACGCTTTGAGAATACAGTGCTCCCTCTCTACAACGACACCCAATGGGAGACAAAAAATTTGTGTGTGTTGTTCAGAGGGAGTCGTTATAGGGAGGGAACATTAAGACTTAGCTTACATTTGCAAACAGTTTGAATCCAGATCAGACGCCGCGTAACGCGGCGTCTGATCTGGATTCAAGTTGTTTGTCACTCGTCATTATATTTATTCTATCAAAATTTCCACTTATATACAACTTTGAGAAAAACTGCAGACGACAAATTAAGAAGACGGTATTGCAACCATAAAAAAGTTGGACATAAATGTTTCGTTTGGGGAACAACGGCAAGGGTCGTTGTAAGGGGGCGTCGTTGTTGGGAGGACCGTTGAAGTGAGGGAACGCTGTATTATGCTGATCGTTATTTTCAGCCTACTTCCGAAAAACGGAAATGGAAAACTATTCTGGTGTTTACGTGTAAATCACTGCGCCGTTTACATGGACTATGTTTTAAGTGAGATGTAACGAGATACTATGTGTATAAGTTACCAAATAAACTATGTCTATGTCTAGTTGGCGGCTATTTGATGTCCCTGCACCTTGTATACACCTATACCCTATAGCAGTTATGAAGACATGACTACGTGATGCGGGTTGAAATTAAAGTTAAATGTCACTAAAACCCTGGTGCTTTTAAAACAGATGGCCACTTAAAGCAGTTTGGAAGTAAAGCGAAGTTACACTGTTTGCAAATATCCTATTTCTCTCTTTTCTCTTTCTCTCTCTCTTTACCCCTCTGTCTGTATCTCTAACTCTGTTTGTCTGTCTGTCTGACTGTGTCGCTATGTCTCTCTATCCCAATGTCTGTCTATGTATGCCTTCTCTCTCTCTCTCTCGCTGCCTCTCTCTCTCCCCTCTGTCTGTTTAACTCTTATTCTCTTTCTAGTTGTTTTCAAGTGGCAATGGTTGTATTTTTTTCCAGAGCTTCAGGGATAAAACACAGGATATGAATTTAGCAGTGTCTATCGCGAGGGGACATCACTGGAAGTTTCTGAGGAGCAATTTAAGCCCATCTTTCTCGACAGGCAAGCTCAGAATGGTGAGAAGATTGTTATATGATTAAACCATGACCCATTGTGAGGGGTAAGCGTTGTTATATTTCCTCTTCAAACGAAATGAAATGAAAACACGATGCAACAATATTTACTGTATAATATATAGGTAAATGTAAAGTTAGCGAAGTGGAAATCTTTGCGAATTTCGCGAATACACAAAATCGTAAACAATACCACCAGCGGTATTATCAACGACCGCTGTGTTTTATTTTATATCAGAAATATTCTAATGAAAGCGTCAACCGGGGTTTTGTTTTTGTAGAACCCATTTATTTATTAAAAGAAGAATGAAGTTTAACCCTTACGCTACCTACCACAAGTACCCTGAGTACAATGGTTGTTTGTAAACAGTTCAGACGCCGCATGATGCGGAGTTTTATCAGAATCCCAACTGTTTGTCACTCAGTACAATATTACGCTGCAATGAAGATAACAGTGTTAAAAGAAAGGACTGATGAGAATAGTAGATCTTTAAGATTACAGTGGATAATCTGTTATTCGTTCCCGTTTAAACGCAAACGTACGCAAACGCAAAACACTAAAACGTAGAAAAGAACAACTTTTGGACAATTCTGATAATTCATCTTTATCTTGGTGGCAAACAGTTTGGAGCCTGATCAGACGCCGGGTTACCCGGCGTCTGATCTGGCTCCAAACTGTTTGCATTGCAAATAATAGTTTAAGCGTAAACGCGTTTATTGGGAAAGAATAACAGATTCTCCACTGTATATGTTTTGCTGTTTTTCTAATATTTTGTCGGCTTTAGGCATTTATAAAAGAAAAACGTGTCGCAATACCGGTTCACATATTGAACGATAAAATCAAAGAGGATAAAACTAAAAAAATCATGGAAGATAACTCTCCTTGATTTTATGGATGAAAGTGTGAAATAAAAGTGTGATGCGTACTTGGACATGATTTTCTTTGATAAAGGCATGTAGATCTGCGTCGAAATATTTGAAAACAGCAACGCTTTATAAGTTCATGATACTACTTTAGTCAATTTATCCTAACTTAAATTTATGAACTAAAAGCAGACGTCACTCATTTATTTCAAGCAGATGATGTCATTGCAGAGGCGTTAACACATTCACTGCCGTGACGTCATCAATTTTGAAAATTGTCGTCTGCTTTTATTTTTCAAAGTTAATTTTCAGGTTTTTGGACTTAAGAAATAATTAAATGAGTGTCAAACAGTTTCGATTCTGATCAGACGCCGCGATACGCGGCGTCTGATCAGAATCCAAACTGTTTGCAAATAGTCATTGTGCTCGGGGTAAGGCAGTGAAGGAGTTAAATAAATACGAAAGACTTTGTGCAATACGGGATTTTTGACTAAGCAAATCGCAATCACTGACGTATTCTAAACATATATATACAGGTAAATATTTTCTTATAGATGAATCATCACCTTTTAAGTTGTTTGGAAAAACTTCACAAGAACTTGGAAGAGCAATCTACACGATCCCCGGACGGAGTTGACGTATACTAGTACGTATTCAAAACTGTCTAATCCTTTCAGTGACAAAGATTTCTCGAGGAATTCACCCTTTCATCGCAATTGTATCGTCTGTTGTTGTAATGGTTTGTCTGTAAGACTGTTTCAAAGTTAACCATAAAATAGTATGACTTAAGAAATATCGATACGAGTGTCCAAAAAAGCGTTGATACTGAGCAGACGTCGCGATCCAAGCTGTTTGCAAAGTCGGCTGGCTCAATCACATCCATTCAGGGCTGCCATTTCTCCGGATTTTTTCTAAATCTCCGGATTTTTCCCAGTACATGGTAGCTTAAAGCAGACTGAAAATAAAACAGAATGCGCCTTTAAGCGCATTCTACTTTACTTACAGCCTGCTTTAAGTAGTCGCGTTTCATCAAAACTAGAAACAGGCTAAGGGGTAAAGGTAAGTTGCAATATCGTAACTGTAACCTTGGTCTAGAGTTAGAGGTACAGTACTGCAGCTAGGGTAAAGGTATGATTCGTAAAATCGCACTTACAAAATGCAATTGTGGAAATCTTAGGATTTTTCATGTCAACTTATGGCAGTCTTGTTCATTTATAAACGGGATACAAACATAATGAAAACATGTTTACACTACACACAATACAGTATATAAATAAGCATATCAACGTTTAGAAAATACAGAAGTACAAGATACGAATAGTACATTGGCCGTAGTAGTGCTTAGGGCAATACCATCTTAAGATTTACTGTGCATTGTTATTGGCTTAAAATAAATATCTAACTGAAACATTAAAGTAGAATAAGTGATGTTTGTTCCACCCTTTTACAATGACACAAAATACTTTATATTGATTAAAAAGTAATAAAGAAAGTTTATATTTGATTAAAGTACGTATATCGATGCAAGGACACAATATGTCTTCCTATCTATTTGATACCAATTATGAAGACCAATTTATTCAGCCATAGTTTACATGCCATGTATATGTATAATGATGTTTGTGAGCCTTGACGAAAATACTGTATGTATTGGTCTAAATAATATCTTTTCTGTTTCGTTCTGTTCTTATCGAAAGCAGCTTTTGATTGCTGAAAGTTATGTGTGTAATAGACATAACTTTAAATAGTAACAATGGCTGGCTCATATGAAATTGTTCCTTTCAATACAGTACCAAATTACTATAGAGTAAAACCTCTCTATAACAGCCACTGAAATAAAGACTTAGTGCTTGTATAAAAACAGGTGACAGCTTAAAGCAAGGTGGCATTAAAACAGAAAGCTCCTAAAGGAGCTTTCTGTTTTAATGTCACCTTGCTTTAAGCAGTCACCTGTCACCAACAACTTATTATTAAAACAAGTGTGTGGTGGTTATAGAGAGGTTAACTGTAAAGCTTATAATTTCGAACGGGTGTGTTAGACTGATTAAACATGTCAGAAAGAACACATTTCCAGAAAAGTGCCCCCATTCCCATATACAATTCCACAATATGTCAATGTGACGTCGTATGGACTCGTTGCAGCTACTTCACAGCTTACACACTCGACGTTATCTGCAGCACTGGCTTTGGGATCGACGTTGACTCGCAAGGGGATCCGAACAATCCGTTTGTTACGCATGCAAAGAATTTAATGGGTAGCCAATTTGCAAAAGACCCTCTCGTTATTTTCAAAGGTATAAATAAATATCGCATATTGTGGACATTTGCGTAAATGCTTTACTCCAGTTTATTATTCCACTGATGAAAATAGACCCAATTGAACAGTCATGAATACGTGTTATATGAAATAGTTTCTATGTTTAACATTTAAAATTTCAAATGTGACTGAGTAAGTGTACCTCTTCAGATATATTATCCTGTAGTGTTTAAATATTAGCATTGTGCTATACATGTATATCTGCGTGTCTTTAACTTAAACTAAACAAATCGAAATTACCCAGTTAGCACAAATAAATATTCATATCTCGAACTGGCGTAAACCGAAGATGCATGTATTTCAATCTTATATCTTTTAACAGAATTTCTTCAAGGAACTTGCTTATTTCGAATGCATACTGTTTACATATTTCAAAGTTAAAGCTGCTGCGGAGTTCGATTTGGGAAAGCTCGAGTTAGAGAATTACCCCCTTCACTACCTGACTCCGAGTCCAATGGTGATATGTGAACAGGTTGGGCCATGATCAAACGCCGCCTACACGTGTTACAGTGGAGAATCTGTTATTATTTCCCGTTTAAACGCAAACGTACGCAAACGCAAAACACTAAAACGTAGAAAAGTACAACTTTTGGACAATTCTGATAATTCATGTTTATCTTGGTGGCAAACAGTTTGGAGCCTGATCAGACGCCGGGTTACACGGCGTCTGATCTGGCTCCAAACTGTTTGCACTGCAAATAATAGTTTTAGCGTAAACGCGTTTATTGGGAAAGAATAACGTTTTCTCCACTGTACGCTGTTTGACACTCAATTATATATTTTTTAGCATTATTTCCTGACCTTCCCGGTCTTGACTTAGTGAAAACCAGCCAATTTCCACCAGAATCTATGGACTTCTTCAAAAGGGCAACACAAAATATTTTTGAGGAGCGGAAGGAATCCAAATCGGTAACAACATATTATTGAAAAATAGTCACTCCAATGGTGTCAAGTTCTGGCCACACTAAATTTCGACAAATTCAACTTTCGAACAAGCCCTAACCCATCTGTGCCCACGATCACATATATGGGACATAGGCCAACAGTGTAGACTCTGATTAGACGCCGAATTATGCGGCGTCTGATCAGAGTCTACACTGTTTTCTGATAGGAAGTTCAATATAAAACAAAATGAAAATGAAATATTTAACCAGACATCCCTTCGATAAAAAATGGACTTATCCAATATATAAACATGGAATAATCTACTTGGTATAAATGGGTTAATTAGAATCTCTTGCCTTCCGGGCGAGACAAATATACCCATATTTTTTATAATGATGCTTTGATAATAGAAACTCAGGTTGTATGGTTTATATTTATTTTCTTCTAAGAATTTTTAAAGCACAGAGAGAAAGTTTACTTGGTAAAAGCCCGACTTTGTAATGCATTTACATGGGACTACTTTTCATACCATATATAGAGATCACGATGGCTAGTTCATCTATTAGACATATTTGACCAGTATATGATATAGTCATGCAAATAAAACAACTGTAGTCAAGACACGCTTTGCTATTGACAACGAAGAATATAAAGATATAGCCATAAACAACACCATTTTGAAGTAATTGGAGGTTCACGAAACTTATCTAGAAAAGCTAATACAAGGAGTTTATGCACCGATAAACAGCAGAAAGACTTCCTTCATTTCTTCATTAAAATTCACTTGTTTTACATTGGGTTTTGTTATAGATCTATACCTATTTATAAATGCAAGCAAATACAGATCCAGCACATTTTTCCGTATCAGGGGCCCGTTTTACTAAACTACTTACGCAATTTTTTTGCGTAAGTCAAAATTTTAATTTTTAATTTATATTTTTTATTAGCACTTGCTATAAACAGCAAATAGCCAGACCAGAGGACGCGCTATTTGCTTTTTGCAAACGTTTATGATCGAAAAATAAGAGTTAAACGATTTTGACTTACGCAAAAATTTTGCGTAAGTTGTTTAGTAAAACGGGCCCCCGATGGTTTGTTTCAGATGACGACGTCGTTGCTTTTATGCAGCAGAAGTTATACACGATCTTTTTATATAAAACGCATTGTGCGTGACGTCTCGGAATTCCGGGTTTCGAAGCTATTTTTAAAAAAGTTGAAACAAAGCGTTGATAAAGTTTGAACAAATCATTTCCATATTAAGCATGGAAAACCAACAGCACTCACTTGTTATGTTGTCCTTCAAAGGATTAAGCTTAAAACAGTTAAATTCTTACTAAACCTTGAAACGCTTAAATGAACGTTATTTGCATTAAAAATTACTTCTCAATCGAACCCATAAAAATAACGCATTATATCAAGAATAAACCAATACGTCATCTACATGAATAATAACGTAATTATTGGTGGTCACATGACTTCCAAAAATAGTTTCAGATTGCATATACGTGTACGGAGGAGTTTTATCCGTATTTCTTCAGTTGAATGGAATAATGTTTTATACTATGAATCGAATTGGCTTACGACGAACATATCAATATTTCAAAGTTAAAACGTGACGTTCGTCGTAATCCAGTTCGTATTATAGCGGTTATTTGCATTACTGCAGGATAGTAAAGATTTGCTACAGGGCATGGTGAACGCACAGAAAGAGGACAGCTCGGGTATCAGCAACACGGAGAGACAGACAATATCACTCGATGACATGCAGAGAACGGGTAAGAGGATACATGTACAGTAACACCTCGATATTGCGACCATTGAAACGAAGGCTAATTGATTGTATGATAGAAAGGTGACAGCTTAAAGCAAGGTGGCAGTGAAACAGAAAGCTCCTAAAGGAGCTTTCTGTTTCTTTGACACATTGCTTTAAGCAGTCACCTTTCGAAAACACCCTTATAATTAACATAATTAGTGGTCGTAATAGAGAGGTTTTACTGTACATGTAAAAAATCACCATGTTTGTTTACGTTTGAAATAGAATTTACTCAAAAGTGTTCTTTAAATGGGATTACAATACCGTATTTATGTATGCATAAGAAAAGTTAAATTCTAATCCGACACGCCTTTTCGAAAAAACCATAGAGCTAAATAATTTACAGCATCATATGATTTTCCCCCATTAATTGTAAATAGCTCATATAAAACATCCCCAAAACAAAGGATCAATTTTTTTTTAAGTTCACAAGTTCATGAGTTGATACACCATTTTGTGGTCACCTATCTTCAATACAATACTAGAAACAGGCAATGGGGTAAATAATAATTGTTTTTATCACCGCAAACTCGTTTTGTGTAGCCAGTGTGCTATTATTTCAGGACTTACGGACAAGGAAGTGGTCGCCAATTTCATGATATTCATGTTGGCTTTATACGCCTGCAAATTGTTCATCCAGAATATTGTTTACCCTAACTGTAGCAAATGTATCATTGCAGGACTTTCGGACACGGAAGTGGTAGCCAATTCCATGGTATTCATGTTGGCTGGCTTCGACACGACGGCCGCTGTACTTGGTTGGACGGCCTATGATTTGTCCTTAAACACTGTTTGTCAAGACAAACTCCTAAAGGAAATAGACGCACATATTGGAGAGGTAAATTTTAAAGTGTAAAACCCCTCTATTACGACCACTAAATTGTATTAACTATTTGGGGTTAAGAACACGTGAAGTCTTAAAGCAAGGTAACAGTAAAACAGAAAGCTCCTTTAGGAACTTTCTGTTTTACTGTCACCTTGCTTTAAGCTGTAACTTGTCTTTTATACAACCAATTATCCTTATTTGTAATGGTCGTCATAGAGAGGTTTTACTGTAGTGTAAATATGAATAAATGTGTGTTGTTAAATCGAGTTTTTGGAAAGTGCATTTATTGATTTGACATTTAAGGTTCGATTGATAGACTTGAATCGTTGTTAGTATAGACAGGGCTTAAAAATGCAATCTGCTATAGATTGACCCATGACCTCGAGTGTATGTGAACGTCAATGAAACAATCATTTCGTAACTTCAGTAAACTTTACCAAGTCCGAATCACATCCAACATCCCTAAAAGACTGCTACTTTGCATTGGTCTCCTTTTTAAAGGAGTCAAATTGTGAGAAAAAAGGTCATAAGTGCCGTCTGCTCGGAAAAAGGTCTGAAATTTTGCTTTCCAAATTAAGATTTTACACTTAGTTATACTATGTTCAAACAGTGTGGTTCCCGATAAGACGCTGAGCTCTTTTCTGGATCTATACTGGTTTTCCAAAGCTTCAATGATGATGTAATCGGCAGTGATAAGGTTATTATTGTATAAAACTATTTATCCTTTTAGGAAGTACCCAACTACGACAGTGTTGTCAAACTGCAGTATTTGGACATGGTTGTTAAAGAAACACTACGCATGCACCCTGTGGGAATTGGGTAAACTTTTCTTTGTAGTCAAGCATGCATCAAACCTTCCACTGACCTGACGTCATCCCCTTTAAACCTCCCACTTGCATGACGTCATCCCCTGTAAACCTCCCACTGGCATGACGTCATCCCCTGTAAACCTCCCACTAGCATGACGTCATCCCATCTAAACCTCCCACTTGCATGACGTCATCCCCTGTAAACCTCCCACTGGCATGACGTCATCCCATATAAACCTCCCACTGGCATGACGTCATCCCCTCCAAACCTCCCACTGGCATGACGTCATCCCCTGTAAACCTCCCACTGGCATGACGTCATCCCCTGTAAACCTCCCACTAGCATGACGTCATCCCCTGTGTTAACCTCCCAGTGGCATGACGTCATTCCCTCCTACTGGCATGACGTCATCCCCTGTAAACCTCCCACTGACCTGACGTCATCCCCTTTAAACCTCCAACTGGTATGACGTCATCCCCTTTAAACATCCCAGTGGCATGACGTCACCCCCTCTAAACCTTCCACTGACCTGACGTCATCCCCTGTTAACCTCCCACTGACCTGACGTCATCCCATGTATACCTTCCACTGACCTGACGTCATCCCCTTTAAACCTCCCACTGGCATGACTGATCCCCTGTAAACCTCCCAATAGCATGACGTCATACCCTGTAAACTTCCCAGTGGCATGACGTCATCCCCTCTAAACCTCCCACTGGCATGACGTCATCCCCTGTAAACCTCCCACTAGCATGACGTCATCACCTATAAAACCTCCCACTGACATGACGTCATCGCCTTTAAACCTCCCACTGGTATGACGTCACCCCTGTAAACCCCCCACTGACCTGACGTCATCCCCTTTAAATCTCCCACTGGCATGACGTCATCTCCTGTAAACCTCCCACTGACATGACGTCATCCCCTGTAAACCTCCCACTGGCATGACGTCATCCCCTGTAAACCTCCCACTGACATGACGTCATCCCCTGTAAACCTCCCACTGATATGACGTCATCCCCTTTAATCCTCCCAATGGCATGACGTCATCCCCTGTAAACCTCCCACTGGCATGGCGTCATCCCCTCTAAACCTCCCACTGGCACGACGTCATCTCCTTTAAACAATTATGGTCAAATTCATATTTTAGCTAAACTGACTAAATTAATATCGTAATGCGATTCAAACAGTTTGGTGCTAATCAGACGCCGCATTATGCGTTGTCTGATCAGGATTCACTTGTTTGCAAATATACATTGAAAGCTACTCGCGGTAAGGCATTGCTTTTGTTAAACTAAACAACTGGAGTTCACGAAAATAGAAACTCATGTCATGAATAATATTTGTGGAAAGTATCATCAAACTCAATGGATAAACTGTTAAACTATGAGCTACACTTTTGTGTGTCTACAGACGGACAGGCCAGACGATTCTAGTATATCCTCATACAGTGGAGAATCTGTTATTCTTTCCCGTTTAAACGCAAACGTACGCAAACGCAAAGCGCTAAAACGTAGAAAAGAACAACTTTTTGACAATTCTGATATTTCATGTTTATCTTGGTGGCAAACAATTTGGAGCCTGATCAGACGCCGGGTTACCCGGCGTCTGATCTGGCTCCAAACTGTTTGCACTGCAAATAATAGTTTTAGCGTAAACGCGTTTATTGGGAAAGAATAACACATTCTCCACTGTAACGTGGTTTCGGGACGGCGAGAGTGGGATTATAATAACGAATTTACACTGTCAACAATGTGAATTTGTTATCTTTTGATATACCGGTATTAATGTTTTACCTCTTTACTGTCATTATGACGACATATTTTAAAAATAATAATAAAGCGTCTTATATATTCTCTCAGGGCAACAGATAATAGGGAGTTTGCCGATCAAATCAAGCATTTTCTCACTTATTTCAGAACCAAATCCTATGTTGTTACTACTCGAAGAGACGATTCTAATGAGTAGTGACACCATATGGTTTCATGCACAAATATAGATTTTAATATTTGTAACCCCCCTCTTATCTGGAGCCCTGGTCTCTATTGTAAAACACTGCTCGCTAATATATCGTCTGCTCATATTTCTAACATTTCGAATTTTAAGCAGTTTGACTAAAAACATATTTATGAATGACAAACACGTCGTCCATTTGTATCTAAATTGTTTGCAAATGACAGTGTTGTCGGCCTTGGCAGTCATTATCTTCCCTTTCAGAATATTCAGGCAAGCCGTTGAAACCACAAACGTTTGTGGGGTGACCATCCCAGAAGGAATGTGGATTATGGCCCCGGCATTTGCCACACATTTCATGTCAGAATATTGGGAGCATCCGAATCGGTACCAGCCTGAGAGGTATTGTTTTCTTCTGACCTGTCAGAGTTATTTTTAGATGGGAACATTCTAAAATTTTAAAAGGGATGATGACCGTACTCGTTGATTTCCGTACAGTCAGCCAGGGATACGGAAAGCTGTATTCATTGTGCGTAATGTACAGTAGAGAAGACATTATTATTTCCCGAATAAACGCAAACACAATGCACTAAACTTTAGAAAATAAATGTTATCTCTTTAAACTGGGTGGCAAACAGGTCTGATCTGGCTCCAACCTGTTTGCAATGGACATAATAGTTTTTAGCATAAACACGTTTGTTCAGAATGAATAACATATCCAGTAAAATTAGTGCAGCTGTCTCGTGCTGCACGAGGATCATGCTTATCTCAAGCTGGAAAGTGTACGACTATATAGATCCTATGTTACCTATCTATTTACCATTATGAACTATTCTGTTCTAAAAATAAATCTGACAGGTCAGAAAAATCGGACAATATGCATATGCTAAAACGAATTGTTATTTGTCCATTTGACAAATTACGCCATAAATACGCAGTTTTTACGCCTTTACTATAAGTTATTGAATTTCAAATGTAAAAATACATGTATCGGTAAGTTTGAAATTTAGATAGTTCGAATTATCTACGTTCGGCGGCTCATATATCCATTAATAGTAAAACCCCAAATTTAGTAATCCGAGTAACAAACAATTTGGTGTTGGATCAGACCCCGAGTTACTCGACGTTTCATATGGCTCCAAACTGTTCGTAGCGGTCTTCCTTGCTTTGAGTACAGGCGCATTAATGTTTAACTCTTTCACTCTCAGTGACGCCATAAAACGCGTTTGCAAATAGTTCAGGTCCTGAACAGACGCCGCTTTAAGCGGCGTCTGATCAGGACCCAAACTGTTTGACACTCTTATCGATATTTATTTAAGAAATATTAAATTCATACCAGTGTTTCATCGTGCAATCGAACACTGGTAGGAGTTGAGATGCGTAGTTTTTTAATTTCGAGGTCTTTATGGTTTTAATACAAGCATCTCAACGACTACCCGTGTTCGATTGCAAGATAAAGCACTGGTTTTTAATTTATTATTTCGATTCTAACACATAATTAAACTTAATTTGCACCAAAGCAACGGCGCTACATTTCTTTGCATACGCATTTTCGAAGCCATATGACGTCCGTTAGAACGTTACAGCGCGTGAGTGTTTTATTGAGAATTAAAACACAGATACGTCCTTTCCATATTTATATAGGGGTGTGCGAGAAGTGTGTTAGAATAAGTAATACAACTTTAAATCTAACTTTGAAACGTGTCTTGCAGGCAACAATACCATGTTTGTTCACAATGATATTCGTATTTAGGTTTTCGCCAGAGAACAAGGATACTTTACAGGAGTATGCCTACATGCCGTTTGGTAATGGGCCTCGCAACTGTATTGGCATGAGGCTGGCCTTGTATGAGTTGAAGATGACCATTGTCAGTATATTACAGAAATACCGCATCGTCAAATCCGACAAACTTACGGTAGGTTATCAAAGATTGATAATCGGTAGATTGAGAAGAACTCATTTCTCAATAAACCCGTTTGTGTTGCCCGCATGTTCGAAGTTTGGAGACAGTTGAACGCCGAAAGCAGGTTAAAAGCCTAAATGCGATTTCTTCTTTACTTTCAGCATGCTTTAAGCTACCATCTGGTATAATATAGAATATATATTTCTTATGATACATATTCATAACTGTTTAAAAACTATAAATAAACTATTTTCTTCAGAGGAGAAATAAATTAAATGCGTAAAAGCGTATTTATGGGGTAACGGGTTAAATTGAATTTGGCTCTAAACAGTTTGCCACTCAGGTTTTAAGAATTGATAGGTTTCATTTTAAAAACATTTTAAATAGTTTTGTATTGTGTTTTTTTAGACGAGGAAAATAATGCAATATCGTTATATCAAACTGTTTCCAACTTTTACATTGGCACTTGGGGCCAACTAGGTATTACGATGAAATGTTTTGCTACGACAACTTATATGGGTATTATAACAGATTAAGGCAACTGCGTTTTCGTAGACAAACATTTCTCAATGTATACACTGACTTCGTAGCAAATCTATATATTATAATACCCATTTAGGTTGTCGTAGCAATACATTTTGATGATAATACGTAGTTGCCCTCCCCCTTCCCCCCCCCCCTGATTGGACAAAGGCTGAATGCTTTTCCATTCAACGCTTTTATTTTAAAAGCCCTATTTTTATTGCAGATAATATAGAGCCAGATCACACGCAAAGTAATTCGGCTTCTTATCACGCTCCAAGCTGAGTGCTTAAAATGAGAAAAAGCATCAATAGTTTCGGAAATATTAATCACTCTCTTCCTATTATTGCACTACGTTTGTGTTTAGTTTGGTTTAACTCATTCACTGCCATCGTCGCCTAAAGGCGACCTTAAAAATAGTTTTGATCCTTATCAGATGCCGCGTAACGCGGCGTCTGATCAGGATCCAAACTGTTTGACACTTGTGTCGATATTTCTTCAATCAAGACAGCCCGAAATGACACTATCAATTCAGACATTTTTTTGTGGTAAGAGGGTTAAAGCAGACGATAAAACATGGCAGCGAAAGAGTTTTAGGAGGAAGAACACGTCTTCCTTAATGTAAAACTACAATGGTTTGGACGAGTTTTATCTTAGGATTCTCATGTTATTGATATTGCGCTGAGAATTAGAAACCCTGCATCATTCTAATCTAAGTCTTCATTGCTTGTCATGCATCATGTCTCTATCAGCCACCGCAGTACACGGAGACTATGTGTTTCCAAAGTGATGTCTTACAGTTGAGAAGGCGTTATTCCTCCCCTATAAAACTCATTGCTAAACCATTTATACAGTAGCAAACTATTATGAGCCAAAGCAGACACCGGGTTTTCCGGCGTCTAATCTGGCTCCAAATTGGTTGACTTTCTGACACAAATAAATAGTCAGTATTTTTCTAAACATGGCATTTCCTGTTGTGAGATCGTCTATGTTACAATGGTTATCTGCAAATGAAACCTCTTCTGTTGCGTACATGTAAGTGTTAAAGTAACAATGCCGTGTATTGCGAAGAGGCTTTCAAATTTAGAAATGTAGAAAATTACAATGTTGTTAAATTTCTAACATTTAAGTTTAATCTGAGTGATATACAGTTTAGAACCTGATCGGACGCCGGGTTTAACTGTAAGCCTTCCCACTGTAACAGATCAAGATTAACCCTTTCCCCAATGGAAGCGACTTTTAGCGTATTGAATTTATGCCTCCGCTGAAGAAAATAGTTCCAATTCATACCCTCAAAAACAATTACCATAACAATCATTTCTATATAGCCTAGTTGATGGTATTTTAAAGCAAGTTGAAAGTAAAGCAGAATGTGCCGTAAGGCATATTCTGCTTTGCTTTCAACCTGCTTTAAGTGAACACCTGTATTTAATGTTATAAACGGGTTATTGGGTAAAGGGTTAAAATGAACAGTTCCCTTGACCTCTGCTTTATTCATCACTGACAGTTCAATTACATTAGACCGTAAATGTGTATAGAGGATATTGAATAAATGTGTTTTTAGTATGGGATTTATTGAACGACTTGGATAAAATTAAAATTTCGCGAACCAAAGACCCGGGAGAAAAAATGATATAGTTGGACACTTGGACATGTTTCTTTGACTCATTGGGTTGTGTTGCAAATGTTAAACAAAATTGGTTTTTACCATTTGCCATATGTCAATTGCCAAAATGCGGAATGCTAATTCTTATTTTGTCACTTTCTGGTTTTTTTTCACTGAAAATTGCTTGTATCGGTAACCGCAAATATGGCGATACGTTAAGTAGCCGAAATGGCGCTTCCGCACCTCTTTTTCGGGTTCTGGAAAATATTAGATAGATCTGGCTTCATTGAACAATATGTCTTGCATTCTGTCTGAATGCTATTGTGAAACATTCTAATAGAATACATATTAACCAGTAGGTAATGTGGGTCGGACATGTCAATCGGCAAATAAAGGCTGAAGTTTTAAACCAATATTTTTCCTCTATTTCTTGTATTGACGACAGTAAAGCCGAACTCCCTGTTTTATAGGCAAAACAACTGAAAGTTAAAGAGATATTTATATTACAAGGGAAGAAATTGAAGATATAATATGTAGTCTTGAATTAAATAAACCATCCGGACCAGATGAAATTAGTCACCGTATGCTTAAAAATGTGTCGCACTCAGTTTCGAAACCTCTTTCGTTGTTATTTAATAGATCTTTACAAGAAGGAATATTTCCCGATATATGGAAGTTAGCAAACTCCGCTTTATAAAAAGGGTGATAAAAACAACGTCTCCAACTACCGGTTGTTGTGGAAAGATTCTTGAAAGAATAGTATTTAAATATATGTATAATTTTTTTATTGATAATAATCCTATATATAAATATCAATGAAATCCTTCCATCACTTCGCTTTGATAATACACATATTGATTTTGTTGATAGCCATAAACATCTTGGCGTTACTCTTGACTCAAATGGACACTGGAATACTCATATAGATAACATTTTAAAATCTGCTTCAAAGGTAGTATGCATAATGCGTAGATTGAAATTAAATTATCCCCTGCCGAAAGGATACTGTTTTAGGTCTGTCCGTCCGAGCGCACGAGCGGTCCTTTGTTGGGTAGGGAGAACAATAGATTCCATTCATTCCGTGATTGCCCTATTGTTATTGTTGGGTATTTTAGTGTACAGTTGGGTACTTTTAAACAAAAAATATACCCAACAAATGTCCAACTGTGAGAACGTCCGACCGTCCGTCCGTCACGTTGTCCGTCCGCAACTGTATCTCTAAAACCGATTAACAGATTTGGATGAAACTTGGTATAGTTTTTGTTATCATAGGAGCACCGTGGGAATTTATTTTGTTTTAGAAAATGTTACGAATTTATGAGTTATCTGCCCTTTTTGTGTTAAAAATGCAATATTTAACTGTTTTTACACTCTAGCAACTACAGTATTCAACATATTTTGTTTATACTTGCACACAATGTCTATAAGTACAAGTTCTTGTCGGTGTGCAATTATTGTCAAAAAAGGATACTTGTGACAAAAGTTATCTGCCCTTGATGTACTTAGACATGCTAGAAAATGCTTTATTTTGATATTGTTTACATACTAGTGTCTATAAATATGCATGGATTTGGATAAAAACTTTCTTGAACTATGTATGGCTATTAGTTTTCAAATGAATTTGATTATTGTTTAAAACGGATAAATAAGTCATGAATTATCTGCCCTTGATAAGTAAAAAATCCATATTTCTTAAACTATGTATGGCTATTAGTTTTCAAATAATTGTGATTATTTTTTAAAACGGAGAAACTAGTCATCTGCCCTTGATGAGTCGAAAAAACCATATTTAACAGTTTTTTCCATCTAGAAACTACAGTCTTTAATGGATTTTGATGTAATTTACACACGATGTATATAAATATTAGTTCTTGAAGGGGTGCAATTATTGTCAAAAAAGGATACTTTGTGGCAAGAGTTATCTGCCCTTTATGTACTTAATAATGCCAGACAATGCTTTATTGTTTACATGCTAGTGTGTATACATACATGTGACTGGATTTTGACCAAAAAAAATTAAACCATTTATGGCTATTATTTATAGAATGAGTTCAATTATTGTCGAACATGTGCAAACAACTTTATTATAGATCTACTATAAAGTACAAATACAAAGCCATTAATTTTCAAATGCGTTCATTCATTGTTGAAAACGGACACAATTGTCAAGAGTGTTACGCCCTTGATGAATTGAAAATGCCATGTTTAACAGTGTTTGCACTCATGTAAATTCTACAGTTCTGAATTTATTTTGACAACTCTTGCACACAATTTTAATTTCTTAATGTGTTAAATCACTGTTGAAATTGAATCAAGAGTTACCTGCTCCTGTCATACTCAGATTTGCTACAAACCGCTTTATTTTAGTATTGATTAGGCTTTAACATGTACAAAATTTTTATAAGACTTTGTAAAAAGCTTTTGAATGTTGATCTTTAAAGACTGATTATCACCATTTGTCCCTTCCTCCCACAATAAAGTGTGCCACTTTCTTCTTGACAATCGCTGCGGCAGGCGATATCAGCTCTAAGGTGCTTGTTTAAATAGACATGCCTTAAACCAGATTTATATGTCCTACGTGAGACCAATTTTGGAATACTCTTCTGAGGTTTGGGATTACTGTACAATGCAGCAATAAAATTCCTTAGAGAAGCTTCAAAATGAGGCTGTTCGTATAGTTACAGGACTAACACGTTCTGTATCTCTAGAGAATTTGTATAAAGAATGTGGTTGGCAATCTCTAGAAAAGCGTCGCGAAATAAAACGTCTCTGTTTCA
The DNA here is from genome assembly GCA_922989275.2 of Gari tellinella. Taxonomy (NCBI): domain Eukaryota; kingdom Metazoa; phylum Mollusca; class Bivalvia; order Cardiida; family Psammobiidae; genus Gari; species Gari tellinella. The sequence continues at coordinate 73,377,549 of OV277866.1, forward strand.
TGTATAAAGCAACTCACAACATGCTGCCTGGTTACTTAAATGAACTGTTTCCTCAAATCCCAATATAGCGAAATTATAACTTAAGAAACGCTAATGATATTCCTGTTCCTTTTGCTAGGACAGAAATATTTCGTAATTCATGTATTCCGTCATCAATTGCATCACGGAATAATACAGCACATATACTCAAGAATGCTCCTTCAATTTCAAGTTTTAAAGAAAATATTACTAAACATGCCATAAGTACCATGTTTCTATTTACATGGAAGCCGATATTTATCAGTCATGCTTGCACGTCTGCGAAACAACTGTAGTAATTTGAACAGCGATCTTTATGATAATCACATATCAAACAATCCAAACTGTACCCACTGTAACCAAATAGATAATGCAGAGCATTGTCTTTTTGTCTGTCCTAAATACCATGCTCAAAGAATAAAACTTTTCAATGCTATTAGAGCGTTTCATCCTTTAAATCCAGGATTACTAATGCACGGATGTAACAACTAAACTAATGATGAAAATGTGGTAATATTTGATGCTGTACACCGATATATAAAAGAAACAAAGCGTTTCACATTTGAAAAATGTTAACCAAATGTGATTTGTTCTGTTTACCATGAGTTGCTATTATTTTTTTTTACATAAACCACTTTTTGTATTGTTGTTTTGTTCTGCATTGAGCTACATCATCTATTAGACTACTTTGTTACAAGACAAACTGTACATGTTCAGCTGCTACCTACTGGTCCAAATGATGTCACTCAAATTAAATAAGTTATTTTACAAGTATCAATAGTAGGCTATTTCTTATTTCTTCTCAATCTCTTCTCTTACTTACCACTCCTTCTATTTGTTGTCACTAAATAATTATATATGTTTAGAGCCATTGTATATATTGTCTGAATGTTTACATACAAGGGGAAGAGCCATTTCTAATGTTGTGAGAACTTGTGGCCCAACCCCATTTCTACGTATATTTATTTAATAAAATATGTTTAAACTAAACTAATCGGCAAATAATATATATAATTATAAAATTGCTTATTTTCTATTTGCCATATGCCAAAAGCTAGTTTGCCAGTTGGTAGTTTCGTTATGATTATTGCCAATTTGCCACTTGTCAATTGCTAAATGATAGATAGAGTAACCGCTTCGTCATTATTTCTGGCCTCTTTTCACCGAAGAGTGTTTGTCGGTAACCCGGCAAATTTGATGAATAAAAGCAAAAAAGAGTATGAGAAATAAACCATTATATTACAATATGAGAATTTGTACGCTTCCTTCCATCCTGTCATTTGTGGCTGAAAAAGACGATGATTAAGTGAAAACAACATGTGCGCACTTTTTGTCTATTGGCAAATGGCAATTTTAGCAAATTCCGTACTGTACAGTTGGTATAGTAATACAGCATATAAAATGTATGCACGGTGTGTCATACGATATTTATTGTACTTTTACACGTTTATGTGATAAATGATTGTATGGATATTGTAGGTACCAATGCCTGGCTGTGTGAAGGGGATTGTCAAACCAGATAAACCTGTATTCGTAAAGCTTGTGAAGCGCAAAGAATAGGACCACTGGACACCGAGAGTGAACTGTTAGAAACGCCAATTACACTGACTAGTGGAGAATACTTTATTCTGTTCCTCTTAAACACAAACGAAAAATCCTGATCCCAATGTCATAACACGTTTAAGATGGGTCTGACATAATTCTTATTTGTTTGATTGGTAAGACTTTGAACTTCTGATCTTATCTGACCAATCAAAAGCTTGAGACTGATCCCAGACATACCAATGGCTTTTTTGTATGTATTGTCTATGTACATTTTGTTTTGTTCCTCATGTTTTGTCTATGTATATTGTCTGTTCCTCATGTTTTCATGTAAAATCATGAACTGAGTGTAATAAAGAAATTGAAATTGAATAGCCTTTGGCCTTGGTATTAATCAATAAAATAAGTGTTTATGATTGTATAGATATTGCAGGTCCCAATGCCGGGCACGGTGAAGGAGATTGTCTCACCAGCTAAACCTGTATTCGTAATGCTTGTGAAGCGGAAAGAATAGAGCTACATGTACCTGGGAATCCAGAGTAAAACAACAACTTAAAACTGTTAGAAACACAGATTACATTGGATACAGCGAAGACCGTTAAACGCAAATAAAAAACGAAAATAAAATACAATTAAAGAAATAACATTTCATTTTTTTGAAATTGTTAACGATTTAATTTTATTTAAGTTGTTAACAATTTTGGGGCCTAGTCAGACATCGGGTTACCCGGCAGCTGATCAGGCTCCAGACTATTGAAACAAGACATAATTAATTTAATATACATGTATACGAGTTTGTTGGGAAATAATGTTTAAGCTCTTTCGGCATTGCATATTACTGCACCAAAAAAGCACTCAATTGCAAAACTGTTCAAAACACCAGTTACAGTAAATCCATCCTTTTTTACGACCACTAAATTATGCTAAATATACGGTGTTGAGGAAAGGGGAGTGTTTAAAGCAATGTGAAAGTAAAACAGAAAGCTCCTTTTAGTCGTCGTAGAAAGGTTTTACTGTAGAATGGCAAAACGCCATTTCTATACAATTAAAACGGACATAAGTGCAGTGCTATTATACGAGTACAGTGTTCCTTCTCTACAACGACACCCAATGGGAGACACAGATTGTGTGCGTTGTTCAGAGGGAGTCGTTATAGGGAGGGAACTTATTTTACATTTGCAAACAGCATGAATCCAGATCAGACGCCGCGTAACGCGGCGTCTGATCTGGATTCAAGCTATTTGTCATTTGTCATTATGGTTTTTTCTGTCAAAATGTCATTTATGTAAGAAAAAAAGCAGACAACAATTCTAAGTAGACGATGATTCATCAGTGCAAGCATAAAACATAATTTTCTTGGGGATAGCGGTGAATGTCGTTGTACGGAGGGAGTTGTTGTTCGGAGGGCCGTTGTAGAGAGGGAACGATGTATGTTGAAATGACATTGTATTGACAGTGTTGACCACGCTGTGAATGTTAGTGTTAACCAGTGTTCTGCCTGATCGGAGTTCTTTTTCTGGGTATCTGATTGGCTGTAGCTGTTAACAATGTACAATACTGATCTGTGAAAGGATCTACACGAGTGATCGTAAGACCAGGGCTGCCATTTCTCCGGATTTTTTTTCTAGTACATGGTAGCATAAAGAAGGCTGAAAGTAAAACAGAATGCACCTTAAGGCGCATTCTGCTTTACTTCCAGCCTGCTTTAAGCAGCCACATGTCGACAAAACTAGACAAAGGCGATGGGGTAAAGGTACGATTCGTAAAATCGCAATTGAAAAATGCAAATTTTCATGTCAACTTTAGGCAGCCCTGTAATGCACGCTCTCTATGTCTGTGTTAGAAGATTTCATAGATTTACAAGAGTGATCGTAAAACGCTGCAGTGGTTACTCATTCAGCAGATTGTTTCCATAGTAAGCAGAACAGAGACCCAATAGCATGATTGCTTTTTGCTTCTCTACTTTTGTGGGCGTGTGAAAATAAAGGGTTAAGAATACTTGTAATTATTCAGTATCAATATATAAACTGCTCTTTTTCTATTATTTGGACCTCTAAGGGCCTTTAAATTTTTTTTAAAAAAATCACGTCAAAACGCACGTCACGTTTTTCTTATATGCATTCAGCGATATAATCTAAGAGTATATTCTCTTTAATTTTATGGCTGAATGCATGTAACAAAAATGTGACTTGCGTTTTGACTTGATTTTCTTTGTAAAAGGCCCTTAGGGATCGAAATATTAGAAAATAGCAGTTTATAAATATATTAATACTATTTTAACTCCCTACTTGGAATATTGTAAAAATTATTGTGTATTTATTTAGTCAGACTGTGATAAATGTTTGTCTTAGATTTGCGTATAAACATTTTTTTCAAATATGTTTTATGTTAAAAGCACAAATACTTTAATGAGAACTATAATACGTGATTTCAATTTATATGTTTATGTAACTAAATATTGTATTATGCATGGCGTTATTTTCTTTTTATATAAACTAGATAGTGAATGTTTAATTATCTTCATGTAACCATGCTTGCTTAGGGGGTAAACAACTAAATCAAGCCGGAACGTAGGTTCGTCCTTTATTTGGTGATACACAACAGGGAAAACAACCCTGCCCTGAAATAGCATATATATAATTAAGTACAGGGTAATAATTGCATGTTGTCCCTGAAATTCACATTATAATATATATATGAGCTTTCAATGCTTTCATTTTAAATAATATAATTTAAGCATTCTTTAGTAATAATTTATGGTATGTGACCACTCAAAATATAATAGTTAAATACAGTTTGTAAGAAATACAATGCTACTGACTCCGGAACTATCTCTCTTCACTAGTAAATGAACATTCTCCCATATGCCTGAACTTTCCTTACTTTATTATACATTTTATAATTTCATGTGCAAAGCAGACGAAATAGTATAGCGACAAACTTGTGACTTGACCGAGACTGGCGCCTGAGCTAACGAGTCAGTCAGTGAAGTCCAAACCTTCTCGCCGTAATATTCAACCTCGTGTACATTTGCTTACCAGGTATAAGGTACCAAGGGCGTCCTTTACTTCAAGTATCTCATCTGCAGTCCTGTGTCGTCGTGTCGTATTCTATTGCTGTAAAGATGAAACTATGGTTAGCCGAAACGAAAAGATTATTCTGACCATGTGACAAACCCACGCCGCCATTACAGAATTTCAGACGAACACCTTTAAAAACGCGCAAGCTCGCTAAACCGACCGACACGTCTAAAAATAATTCCATTTCAATAAAAAACCTTTTCAGTAATACAGCAGAATAAATATCTTTAACATTGTTAGTCGCCAAGTCGACATAACTTTAACCACCCAAACTCCAACTTCTTAAACAACCAATGTCCTGACTACTCGCTTCAAACTCTAGTACCGAAAGAAAGAAATGTCACATGTTTCTTGATTATAAACCAAAAAGGTAAGGCTAATTCCTGAGCTCGGCACGAAATAGCCGGAATACTTGAAAAAATACGATAGAATAAATAATGACCAAAACCCGTCATCATCACATTCATATCTTTCCTTTGCATAAAGTTATTTATAAATATACAATGTACACCCAAATACATGCACAACAATATTTTCCTGTAGTAAAGGTTTATATGATTCACAAGTAATACACAATTTATTTTTAAAGAAAAACCTTGCGCATGACGTTCGGAATTCCGGCTTTGATGCGAATATTTTTTTAAAAAAACCCACTTAAAACCAAGCATTGATAAAGTTTGAACATTTTATTTTCGTTTGAAGTGCGAATAATCCAAAAACATTCCTTTATGTAATGTTTTTTCTCCTAAGAATTAACTTAAAACAGTTACATTCATACTCTTAAACGCTAATGGGCCCGTCACACTATAACGTTCTGGCCAACGTTCTCTGACGATTGCGGAAACGTTGGTAGTCGCCCATGGTCGCTGGGATAGCGCCGGAAGAGCGTTGTGTGAACGCTAGTAAACGTTAGTAAACGTCGGTGATCGTCGATAATCGTCGGAGAACGCTGGTCCGAAAAAAAAGTTTTGAACATGCACAGAAATTTTCTCTGAGACCAGCGTTCTTCGAACGTTTAGTGTTAAACGCTGGAGATCATTTAAGAACGTTCGTTGAACGTTTTACAAACGTTTACTGAGCGTTGTACGCGTTCGGCTATCGTTAGTCAGTCGTTACTCTAGCGTTACTTGCTTGTTACTAATCGTTTGCTTTGCAGTGAACGACTCACTGGCGACCTGCCAACGACAGCTGAACGGTCCCCTAACGTTCGCAGCATGTGACTCAATTCAAACGAACGTCCGTTGGCGTCCATTGAGCGTTATTCGAACGTCCATGTATATGGGTATATAAACTAATGTTTTGTAAGCAAGGTTCATTTGAATTTGGACTACCGTAGAGAACACCTACTATGGAGGATCCAGAAAGACTAAGGAGGTTATATGTACCTGCTATAGACCAGCATGAAGTAGATTACTGAACTTGAACATAGCTGAACTTATTGAGGGACCTCGCCCGAAGAGAAATATACCCCGGCAGTGCTGAATTTCGCCAAGAAGATCTCAGTTCTTTCACAATCTTCATGCGCATGCCACTGGAAATGTTTGATGAAATCTTTGGACGCGTCAGGGGCAGATTGACAAAGCAGCACACCTTTTACCGAGAGCCCCTCGAACCTGGCCTGCAACTGGCGGTGACACTGTGACATTTGGCCTCTGGATCTAAGTATGCTGACAAACTCGACCAGACTATCCTCCATCGCCCGTTCCACGATCTTACAATCCTTACTCTGCTTCTTCCCTCTCTTTGCAATGGTCATCATTGGGGGTTTCATGGTGTTTAGGGTCTTCAGGGGGTGTCGCATGGCCCTTAACCTCTCGGAAGTGCTCTTCCTCATGGTGTTCTTCTTCGTCAGAAGACATTGCTAGTGTATAGGAGGCTTATTCTTACCTGAAGCGCTATTATCAGAAGCTATCTTCCCACCCTTTTTGCGTCTTGGCGGCATGATTCTGACTGATCAAACTCTCAAGAACAACTGAATTCACTACGAAATTTCCAGCGTTTTGTAACCCGTTCGATCGTAAAAATCACGCGCCAGCAAAACGTTATGCTGTCGTTGGTCGTACGTTAGTCACATGTTAGTCGGACGCTAAACACGCTCGTCTTACGTTGGCAAATCGTTCGTCGCTCGCCAGTGGCACGTTAGCACACACTAATGGTTTTCGGGAGTATCTTACTTGGTCGCTGTTACACGCTTCTCGTGCGTTAGAAACACGCTAGTCATACATTAGGTACACGTTAATTAAACGCCAGAAGTGTCATCTTCGTTCTAGAACGCTCGAAAATTGAACGATTGAAACGCTCAGAGACCGTTGGCCAGAACGTTATGGTGTGACGGGCCCATTAAATCGCCGTTATTTGCAGCCTCCCCAAACCAACCCCAACCCCCCCCCCCCCCCCCCCACACACACAAATAAAATAAAAAATAAACCCACTTCTCAATCTAACCAATAAGAAATGGTGGATCAAGTCGAGAAAAAATAAATACGCCATCAATATCAGTGACGACCTTTTGAATGACACAATTATTTGTGCTCACATAACTTCCACAAACGGTTTCAATTTGTACTATTACGCAGCAGCAGTTTAACATATGCATTTGGTCATTCGATTGAGCAAGATATAGTCCCAATTTTAAAGAGTTTGAAATAACTTTTATAAAAAAAAGAAAAAAGTACAAGAAGAACATTATATGAAGATTAGGTATATAATAAAAGGAATATCACCACACTGTATGATCCGAGGTCTTGTACATGTATCAGTTTTCGTTGGTATGTTTATTTCGTAGCCTCTCGTGTTATCCAAAATTACATCACCAACTCGAACTGATACAAGACCGGAGGCTCACGCACTTTGGTGATATACCGTTTTCATACGTTTATATGAAATCAGATGTTATTATTATGTTTCATGCCTAATGTTGTTAATACTTATAATATTTATATTTTAGCTTTTTCCCCTCGCTTAATTAAACCGACTGTTTAATTCTTTTGCAGACATAATATTGTGTTCAAAACTTTGTCACCTGAATTTTTATTCTGATTGAAATATGTGATGTTTTGACTGAAATGATATTGATACGAGTGCAAAAAACTTTTTTGTAAAGTAGACTTTAGTAGTTTATATGGTGGTGAAAGGAATAATGTGATTTATGTTGTCTTTATTATCGTTATGTATGTATTTGTACTCAACTGAACTGATACCAAACAGTGAAATAGTAGAGGCGGTGAAACATCTAAAAATCAATAAAGTATGTGCCATTGATCTTATAAGAAATGAATATATAAAGTGTTCAATTGTTATACTTCTACCAATATATAACAAACTTTTTGATACTTTTCTTAATACCAGTATTATACTAGAATCATGGACAGTTGGTATCATTAAAACCACTATACATGAATGAAGGTGAGGCTGCAGATCCAAGTAATTACGGACAACTCACTTTACTTAGTTGTATAAGCAAGTTATTCACGGCTATTATAAACACAAATTTGGGCAATTACATAGAAACATAGAAACCTTTAAGCGAAAACTAATTTTGATTCAGGAAACGTTATTCTACATCTGAAGCCTTTTTGGTTCTGTATGCTTAAACCGAATATTTACGTATCAGAAAGAAAAAGTTATTCTGTTGTTTTTTGACCTTCACGGCTGAATTATAACGCCTAGCTGATGCATTATTTCTGTATTTCAATACCTGGTAACTCAATATAAATATAAGTAAAACAAAATGTATGTTTTTTCAGACACACTGAGGAGAAAACGTAATATTGTAATAAATGGAAATGTTTTAATATCAGTTAAATCTTTTAAATATTTAGAACTAGTATTTTCAAGAAATAAAGCCAAACGCCATGCATGTGACCAGGCTCGAAAGGCGGTGTTTGCTTACTTAAAGAGATCAGAACCTTGATATATCAATTGTTGCCAACTAAAATTGGTTAATAGTACAGTTCTACCTGTGTTATTGTATGGATGTGAAGTATGGGGGTTAGATGACATAAAGGGTATTGAAAGAGTACATACTGAATTTATGAAGCTTATTTGAATGTTAAAAGCAGTACTTGACATTTACTATTATTTAGAGAATTTGGTAGATTTACTGTCTGACTAGTTGTTTAAAAAACAAATATCTTTATAGAGTAAATTAATAACTGATGAAGACAGGAAATTTAGTAAATTATTTTTTAAACTATTGTTCAATGACTAAATAATAAACAATCTTGAAACGACAGGATCGCAAACATTAAAACAATATTGGAAGGCACCGGGCTAAATTGCGTATGGCTAAATCTTTATCCAGTTAACAGTAGCTTAATTGGGGAAAAAGTTTGCAAATTTAGAAAGATCAAGTATAGACAGGAATGTCATAGAACAGTTAACGAATCTTCTAAATGTCTAAATTACAGGTTATTTAAAATGGAACATAAATTTGAAAAAAATGCCTTCTAACACTTTCTGCCTATTATATGAGGCAACTCATCAATTTTAGGACATGCAATAATAATTTGACTATTACAAGTGGCAACTGGCAAGGAATAGAAAGAAACTTAAAGAAATGTACACTGTGAGGCAAATATATTGAATATGAATACCACAATCTCTTTTACTGCAAAACATTCGATAATGATGGAAAAATAATTAAAACTTTTTTTATTAATATAACAACCGCAAGAACTCAAACTTTCTCGTTGATACTCGATGACAATAAAGTTACTAGGCTAAAACACTTGTTGTTTATTAGGCTTGATCTTAATAAGATTCAGCGCTCTTCCTGGCAAAAACTTCTATCAATATTATTGCTATTAAGTGATATATGTATATTTGTATATGTGTGGGTATGTATGGATAATTCGGGTTAAATATGATGCAGAAGAGTAATTTAGGGCTTTTCTGTGTTGTTTTTATCTACATTGTCCACCCGTCAAGATCCTCATACGGGTGGTTGATAATTTATTTTATACCTTGAATAACATGCTTAGATATGTTCTGAGAGAAAATAAAATGTAAAACTGTAAATTGTATAGCATGAAAATATGTTGTTTGGTGGTTTAATTTTATGACATTAACTATTCTATTCTATATGTGAGTGTTGTTTTGTCATTTTATGAATATTTAGCATAATATTGTATGTTAGGGTTCAGAATAAAGTTTTTTGTATCTGTAACTTTACTGAATTCTTTGTGATTACTTCAATACAACAAGCACATACATTTAACTATACGTAACAAAGTAATTAAAGGGACATGCCTTCTTTATTTCAACGGAGCTGTATGGTGCAAACTAACAGCCAATGATGAAATAAAATCTGTTTTGCTGATCGAAATGCCTTTCTAGAATATGTTCTTACGGAAATAATCTCTGAAATTTCGCTACAAATTGAATAAACCAAAAATTTCAAAAAATATATTTTTTACCCCGAAAACGACTAGGTTGATAATTTTGTAACTTGGGACATTTTATTATCCTTGTCGAAAGTCTTTGCGATCAGTGTTTGACCCTCTGTACGTTTTTACATGAAACTTTGAAAATTATGTTTTAGACTAGTTTCAGACCGAAATTGTGGCAGACAAAACAAAACATGAACATACCCAACCCCAGACCATTACACTGACCTTAGCCCTCGGAGCAGAGAACACTAAATGCGGCTTCATTTCTTCCATAAACACATTACCCACCATTGAAATACCTAAAATATTATCAGTTGCAAACATTGTAGACCAGGATTACAGTGGAGAATCTGTTATTCTTACGTCATTGGTGACGTCATACAGTGGAGATTCTGTTATTCTTTCCCGTTTAAACGCAAACGTACGCAAACGCAAAGCACTAAAACGTAGAAAAGAACAACTTTTGGACAATTCTAATAATACATTTTTATCTTGGTGACAAACAGTTCGGAGCCTGATCAGACGCCGGGTTACCCGGCGTCTGATATGGCTCCAAACTGTTTGTAATTAGCGTAAACGCGTTTATTGGGAAAGAATCACAGATTCTCCACTGTATATGGCACATGTGGGAACCATCTGATCTGCTCAGTAAACTACCCAGAATTCCAAGTAGACAGGTTCATGTTGATGACTAAAATATCCACAAGGGAATCTAATAACCCACAAGAGGTACTTAGTGTTGAAAGAAATTTAAAAAGATGTCGTTATATTTGCCAATCACCAACTGACTTTTAATTCCAAGTTCCTATTAGATATTGATTGTTTGTACTACATGTATACTTATGGTTGATTTTAACAATGTATTTACAAAAGTCAAACAGTGCAGACACTGACAAAAGGGTTCATGCACTAATCAGGGTGTACACATTTTGCATAGAATAAGTGCACTCGTAACATGTACATCTTGTTAACCCATGTGTGCCCACGATCCCATATAGTGGACATAGGCAAACAGTGTAGACTCTGATCAGACGCCGCATTATGCGGCGTCTGACCAGAGTCTACACTATTTGCAGATAGAAATTTGAATATAAAACAAAATGAAAATGAAATTTTTGACCAGGCATCCCTTAAATAAAAAATGGACTAACCCAATATATAAACATGGAAGAATCCACTGGGTATAAATGGGTTAATGACGAGTATGGGCTACTCGTCGCTAGAGCTGAGTATGTCGAGTGAGTCTATATCATGAAAATTGCGACACACTACATACAGTGGAGAGGACGTTATTCTTTCCCAATAAACGCGTTTACGCTAATATTATTATTTCCATTGCAAACAGTTTGGAGATTGATCAGACGCCGAGTAACTCGGGGTCTGATAAGGCTCCAAACTGTCTGCCACTCAGAGAAAATAAAAAGTGAGAATTGTCAAACTGTTATTTTACTACAATGCGTTTTCTTCTAGGAAAGAATAACGTTTTCTCGACTGTACCAGATTTTAACCCATTTAAAACCCATGGCACAGAACAGTAAACATTGGGATACGGTGAAGACAATGATTAAACGCAGCAAAATGTAACTGTTTGCCGCCCAGTTTAAATCCTCATCATTTTCTACAATTTATTGCAAATATTGCGTTTAGTTGCGTTCGAACGGGAAATAATGATATCATCCCAGCTAAATCTTGGTGTCTATACTTGGACATGGCGACTACAGTGGAGAATACGTACTTCTTTCCAAAGAAACGCGTTTACGCTAAATCTATTTTCCAATGCAAATAGTTATAAGCCAGATCAGATGGGCGTCTTATCTGATTCAAAAACAGTTTTCCGTCTAGGTTAAAATCATCATTCAAAATTGTCAAAAATTTGTCATTTTCTTTTTTTTTGCAATGCGTTTGCTTTTCGTTTGCGTTTAACCCTTTCCCCCATAGAAGCGACCTTTAGCGTATTTAATTTATTCCTCCGCTGAAGAAAATAGTTCCAGTTTATACCCTCAAGAACAATAACAATTACAAATATGTTATATAGCCTAGCAGATTTTAGCTTAAAGCAGGCTGAAAGTAAAGTAGAATGCGCCTTAGGGCGCATTCTGCTTTACTTTCAACCTGCTTTAAGTGGTCACATATCTTCAATACTAGAAACAATGCTATCAGGTAAAGGGTTAAACGGGAAAGAATATCACTGTATGAATACACTACTTTATACATTTTGGCCCTGACCTATCTGGTCGCTGATTAACTTTCATGTGAGATTTTTCCCCTTCACTGCCATATTGTCGTCTACTTCACTATGCTGTTGCAATATTGTTTCAATATTAGATTTAAGGCGGGTGACGGGGAATTTCGAAAAGAGTGTCAACAATTTTGGCTCCTGGTCAGACGCCGCGTCACGCGGCGTCTGATCAGGCTCTAAACTGTTTGCATTAATGCGTCTTTTTGGCACCATTGACAGTGAAAAGGAGCTGACATTAAGCGCGCTTAGTCACGTCGTCTGCATTAAATGTCATATGCAACAATTTCAAGAGATGATTTATTTAATTCTGCAGTTTCGAGCAGAAATTATCAGAAGAGTGTAAACCACTTTAGACCCGGATGGAAGGCCGAATCACTTTATGTATTACATGGACCCAAACTGTGTGTACCATTAATAACAACAGGTCATTGTGCTAGATAAGTTATCTAGTTTGCATTTTCCCATCACTAAGCAAGGGTTTAGATAAGAATGGAACACACCAAACAAGTGTCTCCTTTATAATTCAACAAACCCATATGTTGCGACTACTTATTAGAATCGTTTCGAAGAGACAATTCTAACGACTAGGCACAGTATAGGGTTTAGTTCTCACGTGAGGATGTTAGTACATATTTACGTTAATACACGTATAATCTGGGACTTTAACTACAGACATGAATACATGATTAACTCTTTCCTCCCTGAAACTTTAAATGGACAATGCCAGTTTCAATTTTAGTCTAGTCCATTTCTGGCTTTTAAGGGTTGTTTTTGTCCATTTTTGGCCTTATGACAAACAGTGAAGACCCTGATCAGAGGGCTCCTTTCGGAGCCCTCTGATCTGGGTCTTCACTGTTTGCACAGGACAAGTGTTCTATTCACATATACACTGTTTGAAAATGACGCCTATATGCGGGACTAGGGTGCAATGGGTTAACTTAAACATTTTATCCGATGATGGAAGGGTGATACAGAGTTCGCTCCCTACAACGGCCCTCTCTGCAACGATTCCTTCATTACAACAACTCTTCTCGCTGTTGCCCTAAACAAGACAACCATGTCTAACAATTTAACTGCAGCAATATCGTCTGCTTAGAATTGTCGTCCGCTGTTTTTTTCCTCAAAGTTACATATTAGTGGACATAATGACGAGTGGCAAACAGCTTGTATCCAGATCAGACGCCGCGTGACGCGGCGTCTGATCTCGGTTCAATCTGTGTTTGCTAATGTAGGCCAACTGTTAATTTCCCTCCATATAAAAACTCCCCGGACAACACACGCAATGGCTGTCTCCAATTGGGTGTTGTTGTAGAGAGGGAACACTGTATATATAACATATTTGCCCGGGTCATTATGTAGTGTATTGCAGTAGTGCAGTAGTTGTAGGACATAAACGGACAGGAAAGTAATATATTCATCATAACAGGTACGATTGCCGACTTCAATATGATTTTCTCTAACCCATTTAATGGCATGTATTGTTGTGTTTATTAAATTGTCAAAAATTAAATAATAAGACGCTGGCTAAACTCGCTATATATAGCTTCGGTCGATATCGATTGTTTCCGCTAAGTTGTACGGGTAGGTCAGGTTTGAAACACGAAGTTCACATTTAGAATAAGATTTTGATACATATACAGTGGAGAATCTGTTATTCTTTCCCGTTTAAACGCAAACGTACGCAAACGCAAAGCACTAAAACGTAGAAACGAACAACTTTTGGACAATTCTGATCATTCTTGTTTATCTTGGTGGCAAACAGTTTGAAGCCTGATCAGACGCCGCGTTACCCGGCGTCTGATCTGGCTCCAAAATGTTTGCACTGCAAATAATAGTTTTAGCGTAAACGCGTTTATTGGGAAAGAATAACAGATTCTCCACTGTTGTATGTCATCGTGGTGGAAACAGTACAGTACTGTTTTACTGTACATTGTATGGCACTGCGTTCGATACCCAGCGGAGGCTTTATTATAATCATTGTTATTATTTGGGGTATACGAGGAAGAAGAAGCAGAATGGATTGAAAATCCCATCGGATCTGATTTATGTACAATACTTTTTATATGGAGTAACCTTAAGATAAAGGTATTGCTAAGACATTGAACCCTGGCGACGAGTATACTCGTCATTCACGAAAACTTAACCTATACATCTGTCCCATACAAACAGTGAATTACAAGATATGAGGGTTCCTAAGGGGCCCTCTGATCATGGATACACTATTCGCCATTTTGACGTTGTCAAACATTGATTAGAATTAATTGGAAACTGGAATAGTCCATTAAAATTTCAGTGATATATATGTTACATGTAAGGCATTTGTTACATGTATCTAGCAATGAGAGACCACGTCGGTTAACATTTTGCATACATTTAAAACTTTCAATAGTTTACAAAGCGTTTAGGTTATCTATGGCACATTTTGCCTATTAGGCAAAACGAAAAATACCCCTGTTTCCGGTAACCCGACAAACCCTAGTTTTTCCCTCCGAACCTAAACTGTTTGGTGTTCTTTTCGAAAAATGTATCGGCGAATGTCGGTAATTTTTGTGGTGCATATGTGCAATAGCAGCTATTCTCTACTTAATTGTTCACAAAGCAACTTTAAAATTGATTTTTAAATAAGATTAAGCAGGAATTTAAGTGAAATTTTATCTAAATCTGTCATAAAATACCTTCTTTGCAGATATGATATGCTACTTAATTAACCATTGACACATTCAAAATGCAGGCAACACATTTTCTTGACACATTTGATATGCATACAACACATTTCAAAACATTATTAGTTCAATCTGTCATAGTTATAAACGTCACTACTTTGCCGGTTTGGATTATCAATATTTGTTAACAATAATACCAGTTTTAATGTTTAAGGTAATTTTGGTAATGGGACCTATCAATTTTATCAACAATTTGAATTTATATTTTTAAGGGGTTTTATTTATGGCCCATGGCTCTTCAAAGTAAAGTACATTCATTATGTTCGTATATGAATATGATTTTATTTAAAACACTCCACCAGAAAAGTAAAATATATTATTATATAATTGTTTTTCAACAAAAAAAAGATTTTCCGACCGTCCGTCCCTAACTTTTTTGGGCATGTAAAAGGAAAGAGATAATTTTTGAGTTGGCCTTATAGATCTCTGTGTTGAACAATTCAAGTTAACACATTTGGTTATCAAATAACCAACGCTCGACTGGTACTCTGGGTAACAGACTTAACAGCTACATTACAATCAATCAATGTTCAATTTTCACATTTAGAATAACTCCAAGATTAGTTTACTTGTCTGCAATTAACAACTGTATAATTTTATGTGACAGCAATCGTATGTAAATGCAATAGCCATAATTGTGCAGCAGCTGACAACGCGTCCCGTTTTGGCGTATTCTCCGAAAAAGGGTAATTTTATTGAAAAAAAAAGCCCGTGTTAGAAATCAAGGTAACGAATTGTAGTTGAGATGTGAGTTATTAAATCTCTCGGCCTAAAGACCTCGTGACCTAATGATTTCTTATCTCAGCTCTAAACAGTGATCTTATGCACGATAAAGCACAGCTACCAATTCAGTTACTTTGTAATTACAAACACCAATTTTGCATGTAGTGTAGGGTTATTGAATTAAAGTTTCACTTTTAATGATTTTTAAAAAAAAAATTGTCTCTTTGTCTCTCTCTATCAATAACCAACAATCACTAGTGATATAATTTCCCAATAAACACCCTTTCCATTGTAAACAATTTGGAGCCAGATCAGAGGCCGGGTAAACCGGTGTCAAATCAGCTTTAAATTGTTTGCCACTCAGATTTAAATAAATTTTGTATTTCTATTGCAATGCTTTGCATTTCGTATGCGATCAAACGGAAAAAAACAGCGACCCTGTCGTCTTCTCCATTGTAAATGTAAAGTGTAACGTTTCTTTATTACAGAAAGCACAGCTCAAAACTGTATTCTTAGCGAATCCGTGCACACAAAATGGAGATACTTGGTTTGGTTGATCTGCCAACTTGGCTTTTGGGAATCATTGCGATAATAGTGACCTTCATTGTGTAAGTATCAGCAGGAACGTATATTATACATACATGTACGTCCCTGGTATCAGCAAAACCTCCCTAGGGTAGATCCAGAAACTATATTGAGTTGTCCTCGTGCATGGGCTTACCTCGCTTGTGCTTGCTGTTAAAATGAAGCTGGCAAATCAAAAGTTAAAAATGTAATATTAAGCGCAGTGACAAATTCTACTTATTTTCCATCTTTGACGCCTTTAAACTAAAGGCCGAGGTCACCTAGCGAGATCGGACTAAAATCGACACTCTTTGTACAGCGATCGACCATTCTCGTCCATTGTCTGCCTGCTCCGAACAATACTAAAGCATGGTTAGGAATAGACTGACAGTTGACAAAAATGGCCGATCGTTTTCAGTAGTGTACATTTATCGACATTGTCCCGACCTGTTTAGGAATCATCGACCTTAAAAGATAGCTAATAATAGTAACTCTTTGCATGCTGGGTAATTGTTTCGTCTGCAATAATTTTCGTCTGCCACTGTTCTAAAAATAGAATTATTTTCCAAACAGTCTGGTCAAAGAGTCAAACAGTTTGAATCCTGGTGAGACGCCGCGTTACGCGGCGTCTCATCTGGATCCGAACTATTTTCACAGGTATTCACTGTAGGATATATCAATCGCTAGCATGGTAAGAGTTAATACCGCTGACGTTTTGTTTCTATGTGTTGGCAGCCTGAACATGCAGACACCAATATACTCGGCTTCTGCTCTGGCTACATAATGTTCACAGCCAAACATGTATTAAGCTACCTCTTAATGATAATATATGGCGATCTGTACAGTAAGATTACCGCTCAATGGAGCACAACAGCAATACAGATGAATCCTAAATGGGCATTTTAGCTTTACCCTTTTCTTTATATATATTTAACCCATAATCCAAATTTTCAAAGTATCTTTCATGGTTATGTTTTGAAAACTTTATAAAATAAATGAAAATAAAAAACAACACCTAAAACAAATCATATATTGGTTTACATATTTATTTTGCTCTATGACCATTTGGATAATGTGTTTCATATTTGGACTTTTCAAATTTTGTCCCATTCAAAGTTCGAGCTTCAGAAAAATCCATTGCAAATGAACACATTTTTTTTCATGATTCTTTTCGCGTCTTGTGAAGTATATACTTACACAAAGAAACTTAATCGAGACAAAACAGACACGATATTTAAAAGGTATGAATCTCTGAATATCAACAACATGGTTTAAACGGGTATTTTTTGTTTTTCTTTTATTTCATTTTATTTGTGAAAGTTTTAAATAGAACTTAGTTAATAACTTTTAATAAACATATTTTTAGTATCAAATGTTTCTCATATTCTAACAGATGAATGCCAAAACTTAGGCAATTCAAATTCTGAAAAGAAATTTGCAAGAAATTGGTATTATATATATAAGTGTGTAAAAGTTGAGTCCTGAAGCAATAATAGTTACCCCCTTTACAAAAGCTATTTAGAGCTTCATAACTTTCAAATTTGGTGCCTGTTTGGTCTTAATTCAATTTGTCATGAGAAAATACTACCATAGATATGGAGTAAATAATGTAAAACAAATAACCATGTTTGTTTTCCTTTGGCCGTGTTTGTTTGGAAAAAAGAATTAATTCTTAACCCTTTCACTGCCGTGACGTCATCAATTTTAAACAATTGTCGTCTGCTTTTATTTATTAAATATTTTGAGTTTGCTATTTTGACTGAAGAAGTATTGAAATGTGTGGCAAACAGCTCGTATCCAGATCAGACGCCGCGTAACGCGGCGTCTGATCAGGATACAAACTGTTTGCAAAAATATGTTGTGCTCAGAGTGAGGTAGTGGAGGGGTTAACTTTAAACACTGTGTTTTTATCGTGTTTAGGTACACGGTGTACAAAAAGAACACATTTTGGAGATTGGGAATAACGTCCAAGCCAACCGGCTTCCTTCTAGGGGACTTTGGACTAATGAAGAATGAGGTATGAAGAGGAATGTTTCCGTCGTTTAAACAAGACGATGGCATAGTGGAGAAAACCCTATTCTTTCCCCGATAAACGTGTTACATTTGTAACACTTAAACTATTATTTCCATTACAAACAGTTTGGAGCCAGATCAGACGCCGGGTTAACCGGCGTCTGATCAGGCTCTAATCTGTTTGCTACTCAGATTAAAAGAAAAAAAAGAAACTTCAAATTTTCTACATGTTTATACATTGCGTTTGCGTTCCGCTTGCGTTTAAACGGGAACTAGTAACAGTACAAATCCATATGTTTGAAAACCGGACCCTTCCGGGCTGCTTAAAGCCTCGGATTTAAAGAAGTTCCTGGATTGAAGGTGGATGAGGTAAGGCAGCCATTAAGCTTTTCGTTTGCGTTAACTTCTTTCCTCGCCAAATTTTATCGTCTGCTTTAACCCTCTTACCTCCAAAATATCGTCTGCATTGGTAGTAACGTCTGCAATATTTTTCAAGTCAGATTCAGGACTTCCCTCCCTCTTGACTTTCTACAATAACCTATATATTCTTTTTTGGCAGTGACCTGTATTTTACAGTGCTATGCTTCCCAAGGGGGTCTGCTCACAGTTTCCATCTTCTATTGTTTAGAAAAAATATTTTAAAAGCAATATTAGCTGAAGAAACCTTAAAACAATGTCAAACCTGTACGTAAATTACATTAAATTCGCTGCAATGGTGACGATGGTTTAACTTGAATATCGCGTTAGGCTTCTATAGGAGCGTTCCGTATTATTTTGATCTTGTATTCAGCATCCGCTGTATTATCTAATAAATATACCGATAACTATTTTATTGCATGGTCGCTTATTAATACAATATAACAATTATGTATTTTTTTTATTTCAGGGTCTGCAGCTATACAACCTTTCAATGGTTAAGAAACACGGAAAAGTATTTGGGTATGTTTGTGCATTACTCGCGATATCTTAACCGCCTTAACCCATTTATGCCCAGTGGATTATTCCTTGTTTATATATTGGATTAGTCCATGTTTTATCAAAGGGATGTCTGGTCATAATTTTCATTTTCATTTTGTTTTATACTGAATTTCCTATCAGCAAACAGTAGAGACTCTGATCAGACGCCGCATAATGCGGCGTGTGACCAGAGTCTACACTGTTTGCCTATGTTCCATATATGGGATCGTGGGCATAAATGGGTTAAGTTTAACTCTTTCCTTGCAAAGTTTTCCTCGTCTGCTTTAACCGTCTTTGCGCCAAAATATCGTCTGCATTGGTACTGTCGTCTGCAATAGTTTCAAAATCACAATTTGGCTGATTTTACTGGTGAAATGTCAATACGAGTGTCAAACAGTTTGGGCCATGATCAGACGCCGCGTTACGCGGCGTCTGATCAGGATCCAAACTGTTTGCAAAGTCACATTTTGGGCAGTGTGCATTGAGAGATAATGATGCTTGTAGCAGGGTATAAGTTTATCTTTCCCGTTCAAACGCAAACGAAACGCAAAGACAATCCACTATAATGTAGAAAAATGACAGAATTCAGGAAAATTTGACGCTGTTATTGACAAAGAATATAACAACGTGTTAAGTACTATAGAACTCTACTGACGTAATCGCTATAGTAACAGTATGACTGACGTCAACACTATATTTACTGTAGGACCCTACTGACTTCATCATTATATTTACTGTAGAACCCTACTGATGTCATCAATATATCTACTGTAAGCCATTATTGGTGAACAATATATCTACTAAAGGACCTTACTGACGTCATAACTATATTTACTGAAGGCCACTATTGACGTGAACAAAATATTTACTGTAGGACCCTATTTGCGTGAAAAAAAGATTTACTGTTTGACTCGTATGACGTTATCATTGTATTTACTGGAGAACCCTTCTGACGTCATCACTATATTTATGTAAGCCACTATTGACGCCAACAATATATTTACTGTAGGACCAAAATGACGTCATCACTGTATTTCCTGTAAGCCACTAATGATGTGAACAAAATATATAATGTAGGACCCTACTGACGTCATCATTATATTTATGTAAGCTGCTATTGACGCCAACAATATATTAACTGAAGGACCCTACTGACGTTATCACTATATTTATGTAAGCCGCTATTGACGCCAACAGTATATTTACTGTAGGACCCTACTGACGTCATCACTATATTTATGTAAGCCACTATTGACGCCAACAATATATTTACTGTAGGACCTAAATGACGTCATCACTGTATTTACTGTAAACCACTATTGATGTGAACAATATATTTACTGTAGGACCCTACTGACGTCAGCACTATATTTAATGTAAGCCACTATTGACATGAATAATAAATTTACTGTAGGACCCAACTGATGTAACCACTATATTAACTGTAGGTCACTTTTGACGTGAACAATATATTTACTGTTTGACTAGTACGACGTCATCACTATATTTACTGTAGGACCCTATTTGCACCAACACTATATTTATTGTAGGCCGCTATTGGCGTGAACAAAATATTTACTGTTTGACTAGTACGACGTCATCATTATATTTACTGTAGGACCCTATTTGCACCAACACTATATTTACAGTAGGTCGCTATTGGCGTCATCACTATATTTACAGCACGCCGCTTTTAACGGAAATAATATATTTATTCTAGGACCCAACTGACGCCATCACTATATTTATTGTAGGCCGCTATTGGCGTGAACAAAATATTTACTGTTTGACTAGTACGACGTCATCATTATATTTACTGTAGGACCCTATTTGCACCAACACTATATTTACAGTAGGTCGCTATTGGCGTCATCACTATATTTACAGCACGCCGCTTTTAACGGAAATAATATATTTATTCTAGGACCCAACTGACGCCATCACTATATTTACTGTAGGCCGCTATTGGCGTGAACAAAATATTTACTGTTTGACTAGTACGACGTCATCATTATATTTACTGTAGGACCCTATTTGCACCAACACTATATTTACAGTAGGTCGCTATTGGCGTCATCACTATATTTACAGCACGCCGCTTTTAACGGAAATAATATATTTATTCTAGGACCCAACTGACGCCATCACTATATTTATTGTAGGCCTCTATTGGCGTGAACAAAATATTTACTGTTTGACTAGTACGACGTCATCATTATATTTACTGTAGGACCCTATTTGCACCAACACTATATTTACAGTAGGTCGCTATTGGCGTCATCACTATATTTACAGCACGCCGCTTTTAACGGAAATAATATATTTATTCTAGGACCCAACTGACGCCATCACTATATTTATTGTAGGCCTCTATTGGCGTGAACAAAATATTTACTGTTTGACTAGTACGACGTCATCATTATATTTACTGTAGGACCCTATTTGCACCAACACTATATTTACAGTAGGCCGCTATTGGCATCATCACTATATTAACTGCAGGCCGCTATGGACGTGAAATATATATCTACTAAAGGACCCAACTGACATCATCACTATATCTACTGTAGGACCGTACTGAAACCATCACAATATTTACTGTAGGACCCTTTTAACACAAACACTATATTTACTGTTGGCCGCTTAGATTGGCGTCATCACTATATTTATTGCAGGCTGCTATTGCCGTGAATAATATATATACTGTAGGAACCTACTGACGTCATCACTGTATTTACTGTAGGCCACTATTGACACCAACACTTCATTTACTTTTGGATCCTACTGACGTCATCACTATATTAACTGTAGGCCACTATTGACACCAACACTTCATTTACCTTTGGATCCTACTGACGCCATCACTATATTAACTGTAGGCCACTATTGACGGGAACAATATATTTTTCTGTAGGACCCTTTTGACGTCATCAATATAGTTATTTGCTATATGATCAGCCTTATGGTTTTAACATTATACTGACGGTTTGGCTCGTATGACATCAACAACATATCTTAGAACATTATAGGGTAACCAATCGTTTATTCATTAGTTCCATGTAGGATGCTATTGACGTCAGTACCGTATTTACTGTAGGAATCTTTTGACGTCAACACTGTTTTACTTTTGGGCCCTATTAGGGTAATCTTTATACTTACTGCAGTACATACAGTAAAAACTCGATTCTACGAAATCGCGTTACTTCGAACATACCCATATTTCAAAGTTAAAATGTGGCTTAGCCACTTTTTAACTTTGAAATACGGGTATGTTCGACTTGAATGAGATCGAATTTAACTTAAGAAATACTGGTAAGATCGATTTAACCCTTTGAACCCTAGTCCCGCATATAGGCGTCCTTTTCAAACAGTGTACATGAATAGTACACTTGTCCTATGCAAACAGTGAAGATCCAGATCAGAGGGCTCCGAAAGGAGCCCTCTGATCAGGGTCTTCACTGTTTGTCATAATGCCAAACATTGACAAAAACAACTCTTAAAAGTCAGAAATGGACTAAACTTAAATGGATATTGGAGTTTTAGGGAGGAAAGGGTTAAGCGAGTTCGATGTATCGTCTGTATATTGACGTCATAACTATTTATACTGTATTACCCTTATGAGGTCAACTCTGTGTTTCAGAACGTTCTGGGGTAACCAACCGTTCCTAGTGATAAGTGACCCTGAGATGATCAAACAAATCACAGTCAAGCAGTTCAATCAATTTTCTGAACGGCTGGTGGGTAGCATTATATATATACAGTCCATCCTCTCTTCAACGACACCCAATTGGAGACACAGAGCGTGTGTGTTGTTCGGAGGGAGTCGATATAGGGAGGGACCCTACTGACGCCATTAACAATTGGCTTACATTTGCAAATAGCTTGAATCCAGATCAGAGTCTGGTCTCCAAAATGTCAACGTATATGTTATTTTGAGAAAAAACAGCAGACGACAATTTTAAGCAGACGATATTGCAGCAGTTAGAGAGAGAGATAGAGACAGACAGACAGACAGAGACAGCCCGAGAGAGACAGACAGCGAGACAGGGACAGACAGAGAGACAGACAGAGAGACAGAGACAGATAGAGACAGAGAAAGACAGAGACAGAGAGACAGACAGACAGAGAGACAGACATACAGAGAGACACAGACAGACAGAGAGTCTTGTGAGAGTCTTGTTATTGTACTTTACTGGCTTATTACTACCCAGTGTGCAAACGAGCGGAGTAACTCTGTATATAGGTAGAATCCCACTAAAATTGGTGTGATTGAGTAAACGTTGATAATGTAGGACACAATAATTCAGAAGGCTCCTTCTACATTGCTTTTGCCCTGCATTTAACAGTAAATGGGCAGTCGGTTGAAAGTACTCTATAACTTTTATAGTGCTCCCTCTCTACAATAACAGCCAATGGGTAACAAAGACTGCGTGTGTTGTTCGGAGAGTTGTTATAGGGAGGGAAAATAAAGACGAGACTGACATTTGCAAACAGCTTGATTCCATACGACATTTCAAGCAGACGATTTTGCAGCAGTGCAAGGGTTAGACATCATTGTCTTGTTTGGGGAAAGCGGCAAGAGTCGCTGTTAGAAGGGGTCGTTGTTCGAAGGGCAGTGGGGGGATGTTTACTTTTAACATTTGCTCTGTTTATCTTTCCAGCGATTTAAAAGCAAGTTTAAAGGAGCACAGTCTGCGATAAGTTCAGCTGCAGGAGACCACTGGAGGTATCTGCGATCCGCACTTAGCCCAAGTTTTACCACAGGCAAGATCAAGAAAGTAGGTAGTTATAGCAACTAGCGTGTTCCCTACATGTGCCATAATATCGTCGGGTTAAAAAATAGCCTCCTGATAAATTCTTTAAATTATTTTTTTGTTGGAAAAGCGTCAAAATGGTTTCATTAAGGCTGGATAAATAACAGACGGGTCCAATAATTTTGTTTGTTCTGTAACAGTTGAGAAGAGTTATTCTAATTTTATACACGTGTATTATCGTGCAATAGAACAGGGGTATGGGCTGAGATGCGTAGTAATTATATGTTATCAATTACAAGCATCTCAACGACTAACCTTGTTCTATTGGACGATAATACCCTGTATAGTATTATAAATATATTTTCAACTGCAGAACATGTAAATTGAAATAAAACTTGAAACAAAAGAGTTTGTATTCCAACTACATATGCCCGTTGAAAAAACTTTGGAACCAGCTCAAATATCGGACAACTCGGCAACTGGTCGCGACTTGACTAATGTTGTACAGATTTTGGATCCAGATCAAATCATCAGAAATGTAAAATAGATTAAAACACTACAGCCAGTTTCAGTCCGTGTGCTCCCACTCTACAACCACGCCCATTGGGAGAACAATATTGTGTGTGTTGTTCGGAGGGAGATGTTATAGGGAGGGAAAATTAGTAGGCTTGGAAAACATATGCGAACAGTTTAATACCAGATTTGACGCCACTTTACTTGCCGTCTGATCTTGATTCAAAATGTTTGTCACTTGTCTTTATGTTTCTTCTGTTAAATATTAAATTATGTAACTTTAAGAAAAAACAGCATACGACAATTTTAAGCAGACGATATTGCAACAGAGAAAGCGTTAAACATAAATGTTTTGTTTGCGGAACAGTTGCAAACATTGTTGTAGGGAGGTATTCGTAATTCATAGGGTGGTTGTAGGGAGGGTAGACTGTCTTCTCCAATGTTTACTAGTACAGTGGAGTATCTGTTATTCTTTCCCAATAAACGCGTTTACGCTAAAACTATTATTTGCAGTGCAAACAGTTTGGAGCCAGATCAGACGCCGGGTAACCCGGCGTCTGATCAGGCTTCAAATTGTTTGCCACCAAGATAAACAAGAATTATCAGAATTGTCCAAAAGTTGTTCTTTTCTACGTTTTAGTGCTTTGCGTTTGCGTACGTTTGCGTTTAAACGGGAAAGAATAACAGATTCTCCACTGTACACTGTTGTGGATATAACCATCTGTACCAATTAAACTACTTCTTTATTTATAGCTCACATTTAGAACTTGTTGAACATGTCAGATATTAATATATTGATCTGTTTCAGATGAATGCAAATATATGTACTTGTTTAGAGAAATTACACAGCAATCTACAACACCAGGCCAAGGAAACCCCTGGCGGCTTCGACGTGGTCCCGTAAGTATATTTGTATTATTAATATTTGTTTCTTTGTTTTTTGGGGGATGCGGGGAAAATTTCGTTTTCACCACTCTTTCCAAGAGTTTTGAAGAAGGCGACATTTCTATTTAATAAACGCGTATGTGAAAAAGAATAACAAAAGTTTCACTGCATTTGTGCTAAACGAAAAAAGTAAGGTTTACATTAACACGGTCCTTTTTTGAACGGGAAATAATGAGATGAAATGATATCTCACTGTACCGTAATTTTTTTGTCTCTTTTTTTGTCTCTTTAGACTGTTCCAAGCGTACACCTTGGATGTTATCTGCAGTATTGGCTTTGGTATGGATATAGACTCACAGAAAGACCCGGACAACGCCTTTGTAAGACATGCCAAACACACCGTGCAGGCCCAGTTCCAATCAAGTCCTATCGTTCTATTAAACTGTAAGTAATGTATTGCAAAAAATGCCTACATGTGCAGGTCTAGAGGGAGAGGTTGGAGGGTACTGAAAGGAATGAACCCTTTCATGATCAAGTTATTCGGGAGGTGTTTACCACTTCACCGAGTATTTGCCGTCTGTTTCATTATTGTTGTCTGCAAGACACGTTTCAAAGTTAGATTTAAGATTGTATGACTTAACAAATATCGATATGAGTGACAAACAGTTTTCGGTCCTGATCAGACACCACATAACGCGGCGTCTGATAAGAACCCAAACTGTTTGCAAACGCACTTTAAAACGTCATTGAAAGGGTTAAGTACAGTGGAGAATCTGTTATTCTTTCCCGTTTAAACGCAAACGTACGCAAACGCAAAGCACTAAAACGTAGAAAAGAACAACTTTTGGACAATTCTGATAATTCTTATTTATCTTGGTGGCAAACAGTTTGAAGCCTGATCAGACGTAACCCGGCGTCTGATCTGGCTCCAAACTGTTTGCACTGCAAATAATAGTTTTAGCGTAAACGCGTTTATTGGGAAAGAATAACAGATTCTCCACTGTACACACTGAATTTATGTTGTATTGTGGACAACAAGCTATTTTTTCTTCTTTAAACTGTTTGCAACTGACACACTAGTTTAACCCTTCCCCTCATAGAAGCGACTTTTAGCACATGCATTTTATTCATCCGCTGAAGAAAATAGTTCCAATATAAACCGTAATGAATATGTGTCATATTTAATACGTTCCTTATTCTAGCTGGTAAAAGCTTAAAGCAGGCTGAAAGTAAAGCAGAATGCGCCATATGGCACATTCTGCTTTACTTTCAACCTGCTTTAAGTAGTCACCTATTTTCAAAAATATAAACACGCTATGGGGTAATGGGTTAAGTATAAACGCCAGGAATACATTTTCGACACTGTAGTGGTATCAATCCCT
Source organism: Gari tellinella (assembly GCA_922989275.2). Taxonomy (NCBI): domain Eukaryota; kingdom Metazoa; phylum Mollusca; class Bivalvia; order Cardiida; family Psammobiidae; genus Gari; species Gari tellinella. The sequence goes on from OV277866.1 coordinate 73,404,332, forward strand.
TTACTGCCTACAATTTATGTACATGTAGTTATTTGCAAACAGTTTCGGTCTTGGTAAGACGCTGCGTAACGCGGCATCTGATCAGGATTCAATCTGTTTGGCACTAATTTCAATTGTTACGTCAGTTAACCACTTCAATGCCTTACTCCCAAGTACAGTTGTTGTTTGAAAACAGGTTGGATCCTGTTATCAGACGCCGCAAAACGCGAGCTTTCTGTTTTATTTTCACCTTGCTTTAAGCTGTCATTTGTATTTTATACCATCAATTACCGTCTTCTTACTCAAATGGTCATGATGTATTTTTTTTACAGGTCTACTCCCCGATCTACCAGGACTCAGCTTAATTGAGATTGGGATATTTCCGAAAGATTCGTTCGATTTCTTCAAACAAGCTACAACGACTATGTTAGAAGAGAGGAGGAAAACGAAATCGGTAACGTGCTGCTGAAGCTTTGCTCGCCTTTGTTCCGAATAAAGCAATCAATGAACTTTCTGCTTTACTTTTGTTCTTTATGGGGAACTTAATGAACGTTCCGCTTTATCTTTACTCATGAAACATTAGTTTATGACGAATGGAAGAAAAATCCACGAGTTGAACAGTTTGAGCCTTAATCAGACATTGAGTTAATTGTCTGATAGCCATATCGATGTTCTAAGGTCTAAATACAAAATGATAAAAAAAAATTCATTCTCTAAACAGCAATCCCAATAGGGACAAACATACTGTCTATTTTCACGAGCGATAGAAAAATATCGCCTGGTTTTAACAGATAGAGAAAGATGTGAACATTGGAAAGAAGCAAACCGTTATCTGAACTTAGCAATATCTATGCGTGTTACACAATTATCCAAGGTACATGTAAGTGCATTCTGTAAATGAATATCTAGTGTTTATTTTCTATTAACGTCACACCTAGATCGCAAATTTGGATAGATTGATCTTTCAATCTCAATTTTTTTATTCAATAATTGTATCAAAATACATCGGGCAAGAGCAATAGGTTGTTCATTTCCAATAAACGTACATGTATTTATGCCAAAACAACTACATTTTTGTCCATTGCAAATGGTATGTAGCCTGATCAGATGCCGTGTTATCCGGTGTCTGATCAGTCTCCACATTGAATGCCACTCCTACGAAAAATAAATCATTAGAATGTTTAAACAACCTCTGTCATTATGTACTTTGTCTTGCGTTTCGTTTAAACAGGAATAATAATGTCTGGTCCACTGTACAAGTCAGTGCCCCGTTTCATAAAACTTCTTACGACAAATATTGTCGTAAGTCAAAACTTTAAAATACATTTAATCTGTGATTTCTTTATCTAATCCTGTATTGTGACATCTTTTTGGAATCGTCTTTTCAAGACGATTCCAAAACGATGTCACAAGACAGGATTATATGGTGAAATAAATAATAATTGAGACTTTTATAGTCTGACGTACGACAACATTTGTCGTAAGAAGTTTTATGAAACGGGCCCCTGATATTAGTGTTATACTGTGGAGAAGACGTTTTTATTTTCCAAATAAACGTTTTTATGGTAAAACCATAATGTCTTTTGCAGAGGGTAACCCGGCATCTGATCTGGCTCTAAACTTTTCGCCAAAATAAATTGGTAGAAATATCTTGAACTTGACGTTTTCTACGTTTCGTTTACGTTGAAACGGATAGAATATCGTCCTCTCTGTTGTAGGATTATGCAGATTTGCTGCAGACCATGGTAAACGTCCATAATGAAGGTGACACCACTAACATCTACGAGAGGAGCACTCAGTCTTTAGAGGAAATGAAGGAAAAGGGTATACTAGTATAGCCTACAGTTAGAAAGACGTTGCAGACAAATACAAGTAGATCTAGAATCTAATAAAATACGCCGGTTATGCTAAAAACCGTATTCCGTTTGCAAACATGTTTGGGTCTGGTCAGACGCTGGATAAATCGGCGTCTGATCAAAAACCTATTTTTATGATGACAGTTGGGATCCTGATTATATAACGCGTAATGGGACATCTGATCAGGAACAAAACTGTTTGACGTTCTTCGAAATATTTCTTAAGTCAAAAAAGAAACTGCATAAATTCTAATTTTGATAAATAAAGTATATCTCTGTTACTAAGGTCAGTACCATGGCCTACAAAATGTGCAGTGGCAGATATACAAGTACATTGAAACCCCTCTAAACCGGACATTTCTAGTTTAGAGAAATTTCCGGTTTTGAGGGGTTTTAACCAATAACTTCTTTCAAGTATGGAAAATAGCTGATCACTTAAAGCAGTTTGAATGTTAAGCAGAATGCGCATTAAGGCGCATTCTGATTTACGTTCAACTTGCTTTAAGTCATGATCTGCTAGAATAAAGAAATATTTCTAATGAAACATATTCTTGAACGCATTATCTTCAGTGAAGTAAAACAAATGCGTAAAAAGGCACATTTATAGTGTAATGGGTTAAAATAAAGAAGGGTTGAATACGGGACCAAAATTTTAGTCCAGTTTAGAGAGAATTCTGATATTTACAGGGTTCGGTTTAGAAGGGTTTTCTTGTACACATGCACTTAGTGTTACAGTGGAGAATCTGTTATTCTTTCCCGTTTAAACGCAAACGTACGCAAACGCAAAGCACTAAAACGTAGAAAAGAACAACTTTTGGACAATTCTGATAATTAGTGTTTATCTTGGTGGCAAACAGTTTGAAGCCTGATCAGACGCCGGGTTACCCGGCGTCTGATCTGGCTCCAAACTGTTTGCACTGCAAATAATAGTTTTAGCGTAAACGCGTTTATTGGGAAATAATAACAGATTTTCCACTGTAGATATTGACATGCAACGCTGGGGCCTTTTAGTTATACCTCGTGCAATAGTTATGTGTGATTCGGTATATTAGACAGACAGACATATCCAAATCCAAACGATATACATGTATATGATTATAAACACGCTAGGTCACTTAAAGATGTTAACATATCTAGTTTCATTCAGAAATATTTAAAAGTTAAAATTCTTCTGCATAGTATCGATTTTAAAATGGGTACATTTTAAATATTCGTTGAAAGATGGCAGCTGAATTGATCATGAATCAGATTTGAATGCAGCTTATAACCTGTATACCAAATTAGTTCACATTAGACGCGCTTAACTCTTTCCTCCCTGAAACTTTAAATGGACAGTTCCAGTTTCTATTTTAGTGTGGTCCATTTCTGTCTTTTAAGGGTTGTTTTTGTCAATGTTTGGCATTATGACAAACAGTGAAGACCCTGATCAGAGGGCTCCTTTCGGAGCCCTCTGATCTGGGTCTTCACTGTTTGCACAGGACAAGTGTCCTATTCACATGTTCACTGTTTGAAAAGACGCCTATATGCGGGACTAGGGTTCAAAGTCTTAAACCCGTTCGCTCTCAATGACGCTTTAAGGCGCATTTGACACTCGTTTCGAAATTTCTTCAGTCATACTGCCTTATTTTTTATAAACTTTGAAACGACATTGCAGACAACATAATTGAAGAAGACGACAATGAAACGGTGAAGGGGTAAACATCGCACGAAATATTTGGCAGTGAAAGGTTTAAACCCCTCACTGCCAAGTCTGATAACACAAACAGTTGCCAACAGTTTTAATCCTTGTCAGGCCCGGCCGCTCGGGTCACACGGCGTCTGATCTTGAACAGACTTTATGCTAATGTTCAAGCTGTTTATCACTCTTCATTATATTTTTCCTATCAAAATGTCCACTTATATGTAACTTTGAGACAAAGAAGCAGACAGTAATTTTATACAGTCGATATTGCAACACTTAAAGGGTTAAATACTTTTGTCTTGTTTGGGGAACAGGGGAAAACATTGTATTAAGGAGGGAGTCGTTGTTTGGAGGGTCGTTGTAGGGACGGTCACAGTATCAGGGGCCCGTTTCATAAAACTTCTTACGACAAATGTTGTCGTAAGTCAGATTATAAAAGTCTCAATTATTATTTATTTCTCCATCTGATCCTGTCTTGTGACATCTTTTTGGAATCGTCTTGAAAAGACGATTCCAAAAAGATGTCACAAGACAGGATTAGATAAAAAAAATCACAGATTAAATGTGTTTTAAAGTTTTGACTTACGACAACATTTGTCGTAAGAAGTTTTATGAAACGGGCCCCTGTTTTGCATGATTAACAAATGACGATACCTTTCTTTATACAGCCACATACAGTTGAGAAAACATATTCTTTCCCAATAAACGCGTTTACGCTAAATGCCTATTTCCATTGCAAACAGGTTTTAGCCAGATCAGACGCTGGGTAACCCGGCGTCTGATCAGGCACCAAACTGTTTGCAACTTAGGTTAACACGAATAGTCAGAACTTTCGAAAAGTTATCATTTTCTACGTTTTAATGCGATGCGTTTCGTGTGTTAAAAAGGGAATGAATAATGTTTTTTTCACTGAACCTCAAACCTTATTTAGTGGGCGTTACAGAGATGTTATTTGTATTGCAGGGCTGGAGATGACGAAGTTACTTATACCATGCTTTATTCAGCCACATACCTTTAACCTAACCCATAATGGGCATTTGTGCCATCGATCCCATATATGGGACTTAGGCAAACAGTGTAGACTCTGATCAGACACCGCATCATGCGGCGTCTGATCAGAGTGTACACTGTTTGCTGTTAGGGATTTAAATATAAAACAGAACGAAAATGAAAATTTAGACCAAGCACCCCTTTATGGATAAAAAATGGACTCATCCAATATATAAGCATGGACGGATCAACTGGGCACAAAAGGGTTAATTTAGTGGGCGTTACAGACATGTTCTTTGTATTGCAGGTCTGACAGATGACGAGGTGATCTCCAACTCGATTATCTTCATGTTAGCAGGCTTCGACACAACGGCAGCAACACTGGCCTGGTTGATATACGATATGGCAGTGAATACTGACGTCCAAGAGAAACTCATTGAAGAGATAGATAATGAAATTGGTCAGGTACAGTGTTTGAATGTTTTATTGATTTGTATTTAGTTAAAACCGTACTATATGTGTAGACTTATTCTAGCATTAAGTGTGATGTGAACTCCACTATACAATAAGATACTTGGTTTCAAACGGGTTAATGTCTGATCATGTCTTTCTGTACCCGAGGTTGGTCTAATCCCAGTCCAAAAAGGACCTTTAGTAACACAGCTTATCAGAAACACCTGAAAACGAGAATAGGAAAAGGAGTCACAACCTAGAAAGTCTTGAACATGAAATACAGAATGCATTATCAGTATTATACATAGGTTATTATCAGTATTATACAACAGGTATTATACGTATTATACAGAAGGAATTATCAGTAGCATACAGCAGGTATTATAAGTATTATACAAAAAGTATTATCAGTATCAAACTGAAGATGTTATCAGTTTTATAAAGCAGGTATAAATCAGTATTATACAAAAAGATATTATCATTAGCATACATCAGTTATTATAAGTACCATACAAAAAGTAATCAGTATCATACAGAAGATTTTATCAGTATTACACAGAAAGTATCATCACTATTATACAGCAGTTATTATCAGTATTGTACAGAAAGTATTATCAGTGTTATACAGCAGGTATTATCAGTATTGTACAGAAGGTATCATTAGTATTATACAGCAGGTGTTATCAGTACCATACAGAAGGTATTATCAGTATTGTACAGAAAGTATTATCAGTGTTATACAGCAGTTATTATCAGTATTATACAGAAGGTATCATTAGTATTATACAGCAGGTGTTATCAGTACCATACAGAAGGTATTATCAGTAGCATACAGCAGGTCTTATCAGTATTGTTCAGAAGGTAATATTAGTATTGTACAGAAGGTATTATCGGTATTGTTCAGAAGGTATTATCAGTATTGAACAGAAGGTATCATCAGTATTATACAGCAGTTATTATTAGTATTGTACAGAAGGTATTATCAGTATTGTAATCAGGTATTATCAGTATTGTATAGAAGATATTATCAGTATCATACAGAAGGTATTATCAGTATTGTACAGCAGGTATTATCAGTATTGTTCAGAAGGTTTTATCAGTATTAAACAGCAGCTATTATCAGTATTTTACAGAAGGTCTTATCAGTATCATACAGTGGGAATTACCAGTATTATACATAATGTTTGTATCAGTATCATATAGAATTTATTATCAGTATCATAATGCAGCTATTATCAGTATCATACAGAATATATCATCAGTATTATACAGAAGGTATTACTAGTATTATACAGAATGTATTATCAGTATCATACTGAAGGTATTATCAGTATCATACAGAATATATTATCAGTTTTATACAGTAGGTATTACCAGTATTATACAGAAGGTATTATCAGTATCATACAGACGATATGATCAGTATCGTACAGAACGTATTATCAGTTATTTTACAAATAGTTTGACGCTAGTTCACGATAAAGTAAAATGCTCCTTTACATTCTCAATAGCCTGTTTAGAACTAAGTTTGATGGCAGTCGACAACTTAAAAAGCAAGTTAAAAGTAAAGCAGAATGCTTTAAACGACCGTCTGCTAGAATATAGAATATATTTCTTATGATATATGGACATAATGTTATGATATTCATGACTGTATAAAATGAAACTATTTTCTTCAGTGGAGGATTACTAAATAAAAATTAAATGCGTAAAAATAGTATATATGGAGTAATTGGTTAAGAACATTTTGCTTTACTTGCAATCTGCTTTAAGTGGTTAAATGTTTTTGAAACTAGGAACAGGTTATAGGGTAAAATGATAACGTGTCCGAGTTATCGATTCTCGTCTGTAACTATCATTGTCTACTTTCAGACAACTCCAGCGTACGAATCTGTTTCCAAACTACAGTACCTAGATATGGTCCTTAGTGAAACATTACGAATGCACCCTATTGCTCCCGTGTAGGTATTAACAGCGGTCAGTAAAACTGTTACGTGTCTTACGCCTTCGCTGCAATGACGTCATGTGTTTTAAACAATTATCGTGTGCTTTTAGTTCTAAAAACTATTGAAGCAGGTAAAGGTTTAACGAACTACCATTGACGTTGTGGTTCAAAATGTAATTTTATTATATGACGTTTCGACCATACTTTGGTATTCTAAAATAAAAAAACAGTTGGTACCCTGGTTCAAACTGTTTGCACATAACCACTCTAGTACTCGGGGTAAGGCAGTTTACTCTTTCAACACTATGAACACCTTCACTGCCAAATTTTTCGTGTGAATTTTACCCCTTCACCATTTCAGTGTCGTCTGCTTCAACTGTTTTGTCTGCAATGTCGTTTCAAAGTTAAAAATAAGGTAGTATGACTGAAGAAATTTCAAATTTCAAAACTTGTCATTGAGAGCGAACGTGCAGTACACCCATACAACTATAGGAAACCTCTGATCAGGGTCTACACTGTTTGCTTATACATCACTCCCTCTCTACAACGGCCCTCCTAACAACGATTCCCTCCTTACAACGACGCTTGCCGCTCTTCCCCCAAACAAGACAATTATGTCCAACCTATTCATGGCTGCAATGTCGTCTGCTTAAAATTGTCGTCTGCTGTTTTTCTCAAAATTACATAATGGACATTTTGACAGAAAAAACGTTATGACGAGTCACAAACAGCTTGAATCCAGATCAGACGCCGCGTTACGCGGCGTCTGATCTGGATTCAAGCTGTTTGCAAATGTAAACCAAGTTTTAATTTTCCCTCTCTATAACGGTTCCCTCCGAACAACGCACACATTTTATGTCTCCCGTGAGGTGTCGTTGTAGAGAGGGAACGCTGTACCAAGAATTCCACGTAGACTGCTCTTGCTTTCAGCAGTCACCTACCTTGGAAACTAAATAATTAGCATAATATAGTGGTGGTAATAGAGAGGTGTTACATGTACTGTATCTCCTGTCACTTCCAGGATGACCAGAAAGACAGTGGAAAACACGGAGGTGTGTGGCGTGCCCGTGGAGAAGGACATGGGTATTATCTTCCCTGCTTTTGCCTTACACTTTATGCCTGAGTACTGGGACGAACCGGAGCAGTATAACCCCGAAAGGCAAGAGTGAACCTGTTCAAATTGTTCACATTATGGTTACCATTTCATGTTTTATCATATAAGTATTAAGTGTCTGCTGACAGGATGACAGTAAAATCGTCAACCTGAGCAAAATACTGTCAATGTAGGCGAAAACCTAAAACTATTTAATGCAAAGAACAACTGTTATATTCAATAATGGTATTCAATTGCAGTAATGAGCAACGATTGATTACAATAATTATAGTAAACTGATTTTCAGATTTGGTCGTCCGTTTACAACGTAAATGTAAATATTTCTACTGCTTATGCGCGAATGAAACTCTTTCAACTTTGGAAATAAAGAAATACACGGAGCCTGACAAGAAGCCGCTTGACCCGTTGTCTTATCTTGCTCCAAACTGTTGTAATTAGCACAACTGCGTTTATTGAAATCATCACTGTAAACGCAATATTTAATTGGCTTTCGAATCAGAGGCACTAGTCATTGTCTAATGGGATTTCGAAAATTCAGTTTTGTGTGAATAATGTTTTATCTTTATATAGCATTGTTTACATTCTTGTTCAATACAACTTCATACGTTAAGAGTTTTAGTTAAGTCATTGACACTGTGTTTGAAATGAAGATCCAATACCTGGACATGATTATCATTGATAGAATCATGAAGATGTCGAAATACATGTATTAGTTAACAGCAATTTAATATTTTTTTTTATAAATGAGCACTTACAGGACAAAACCTGCCTTATTGCATTGCAACATTGTACAGACCGTCACCGTTGTCATCTACGGCGTTCTATTTGAGTTTTGTCTACACTACCGAATACCGTATTTAATATAGCTACATAAAGTGCTTTAGATGCTTGCAGGTGTCAAACAGTGTAGATCAAGACCAGCCCGGCTGGCCTTGATATACACTGTTTGTAATGCAGTAAGTCATGTTTACCCATGTAACGGCTCAAATGTTATTTTTGTTCCAGATTTGGGCCTGATAACAAGCATCGCCTAAATGAATACGCCTACATACCATTTGGCATCGGGCCCCGAAACTGTATCGGGATGCGCCTAGCTATGACAGAAGTTAAGATGACTCTAACCAGCATTCTACAGAAATACCGCATTATCAGATCAGAGCAACTCATGGTAAAGTAGTCCCTCTCTACGGAGACACATATTGTGTATGTCGTTCGGAAGGAATTGTTATAGGGGGGGAAATTGGCTTACATTTGCAAACAGCTTGAATCCAGACCAGACGCCGCGTTGCCAATCAGAATTAAAATTATTTAATTCTCAATTCAATATTTCTTCTGTCAGAACATGCGTTTTTTTCGTTTTGTTTCGATAAAAAGGGAGCACGATTAACGTTTATAAGATTGTAAACCATCGCTCGGAGCAGGTTTAACCCTGTCGGCTATAGTCCCGTATATTAGTATGCGTCATTTACAAACACTTTACTGTATAAAGCACAATACTTGTCCTATGCAGACAATGAAGACTCAGATTAAAGAGATCCTAAGAATCAGGATCTGCTCTATTTTAATATTGAAATACATCGACAAAACAAACATAGACAATCATAAATGGTCTAGACTAAATTTGAAAGTGGAACTGTCCATTTGAAATGTCATGGAAGAAGGGATTTAGTGGCATACATTTTTGTTTTAGGTGCCAATGGAAAGCAGCAAACGCAGCCTGAACAAACCTAGCAAACCAGTCAGCATTAAGTTGCAGGAACGAAACCTATAACTAGGACAAACCAATCTGTATTAAGTTGGAGGCACGAAAACAACAAATGTGACATACCAATAGTTGGAGGAACGAAAACATTAAACATGACATATCAGTCAGCTTTAAGCTGGAGGAACGAAAACAACAAATATGACACGTATCAACTTTTAGTTGAGGGAACGAAAAACAACAAATGTGACGAGCCAATTAGCTTTAAGTTGGAGCAAACAAACAATGTTTGACGAACCAATCAGTTATACATTGGAGGAACGAAAACAAAAAATATGAAAAACCAATCAACATTAAGTTGGAGGAACGGCCTATATTAACTGATCGATACCGGATATTTTTAAATCGAAATATTTAGTTTATAGATTAATCTTGTCCATTTTTGTCTAATTCGAGATATTTTTACAATATTTTACAAAATGGCAATCAGTGCAAACCCTAACAAGATGACTCTTGTAGGAACCCTCTGAATGTTGTCTTCACTGTTTTCAGAGGACACATGTACTCTTCTGTAAAAGTCATTAGGGTCTAGTGGGTTAAACGAAGGCTCATATGTTAGAACTGAGAATAGGTAAATCACTACAGTACTACAAGTATATAGATACATTCTGTTTGAACTGTGTAGTCTTCAACAATTTATATGCTATCAAAACAGAGGCATTTGTAAAATTATATATATTTATGATAAGGAGGTAATCTACAATATACAGAGAGTTTGGAATATGTAAGTCGGTCAACCAGTGTACTATTATAGAGTAGTTGATATGAATCGTACAGATAGGCTTTATGCTTAGAATATGTAAATCCGTCAGCCGGTGTAAAACTATAAAGTAGTTAATATGAATCGTACAGAAAGGTTTTATGCTTGGAATATGTCAATCGGTCAGCCAGTAATTAATATGAACTCCATAGAGAGGTTGTATGCTTGGAACATGTACGATAGTCAGCTAGAATAAACTAAGTAGCTAATATGAATTTACATAGAGAGGTTTTATGTTTGGAATATGTAAATTAGACAGTCTTTGTTAAACTGTAACGCTTTATTTGAACTACACAGAGAGACTGTAAGCATGGACTATATGTATGAAAGTTAGTCAGACAGTGTTAAACTATAAATTTGTTAACCTATTCACTTCCAATACCGACCATTCTGACGTTTGCAAACAGTTTGGATCATGATCAGACCCCGCGAAATGATAATTCGTATTGGGACAGGTGGGCCTGAGAAAAACAGTGAAAACCGGACCTTTGAACTGCGCAAACGATGAACATCCAGATCGCGTGTAACCGTTACCCTATAAATAATCATTTTACGACCTAAGTTTATACCTAAGTGAAAAAGGCACGTAGTTCTGCTTTATTCACTTAAGTACATACGTGAACACCGTAAAACTGTTTTCAATATCTTAGCAGATGTAGTTTAGAGCAGACAGAAGGTATAGAGCAGAATGCGTCTTGCTTGTTTAAAATAAAATCTTCCAGCAAGCACAAAGCCAGGGTTCATTGAAATAATAACCCTTTAATGATCAAATTATTGTGGAGATGTTTACCCCTTCACCACTTCATTGTCGTCTGCGTCAATATTGTTGTCTGCAAGACAGGTTTCAAAGTTAGATTTAAGACTGTATGACTTAATAAATATCGTTAAGAGTGCCAAACAGTTTGAGTTCTGATCATACACCACGTTCCGCTTTAAAGTGTCATTGAGAGTGAAAGGGTTATGGCATTAACCATTTCTCCACATACAGTGGAGAATGTGTTATTCTTTCCCAATAAACGCGTTTACGCTAAAACTATTATTTGCAGTGCAAACAGTTTGGAGCCAGATCAGACGCCGGGTAACCCGGCGTCTGATCAGGCTCCAAACTGTTTGCCATCAAGATAAACATGAAATATCAGAATTGTCAAAAAGTTGTTCTTTTCTACGTTTTAGTGCTTTGCGTTTGCGTACGTTTGCGTTTAAACGGGAAAGAATAACAGATTCTCCACTGTAATCGTCACAAGATGCCCCTTTTCCTAACCTCCACATAAGCAATGAATATTTATTACTGTTGTTGAATACAGGGGTCAGCGTATAACATGATGAAAGTAAAGTAGAAAACTCCTACTTTGTGTTTTCTGCTTTACTTTCATCACGCAGTATCTTGCCTAAATATAGAATATAAGATATTTGCATTTGGCTCAGGAAGAAACGGTTAAAAGGTTGAGCAAATGATATAATAACACTAAAGTAAATTAATTCTTATTGGCCCCAGTTCGAACATTAACCCATTCAACCTTTGGGGTGAGTATACTCGTCGTTAACACACAGTCTACATGCAAAGAGAACAAATGTCCTATACGACAAGATGTAGACTCAGATCAGAGGGCTCTGTGTTGTTTGTCGTTGGCAGTTGATTGCAGAAAACAACCTTAATCCATTACCAGATAGCCTTATTCTAGTTTTGAAAATTGGTGGCTACTTAAAGCAGTTTGAAAGTAAAGCAGAATGCGCCATATGGCGCATTCTGCTTTTCTTTCAGCCTGCTTAAAGCTATTACCTGCTAGAATAAGGAAAGTTTTGAATATGACACATATTCATTACTGTATATTTTCGAACTATTTTCTTCAGCGGATGAATAAAATGAATGTGCTAAAAGTCGCTTCTATAAGGGAAAGGGTTAAATAGTCATAAATGGAGTTGATAGGGAGTTGATAGGGAATTGATAGGGAGTTGATAGGGAGTTGATAGGGAATTGATAGGGAGTTGATAGGGAGTTGATAGGGAATTGATAGGGAGTTGATAGGGAGTTGATAGGGAATTGATAGGGAGTTGATAGGGAATTGATAGGGAGTTGATAGGGAGTTGATAGGGAGTTGATAGGGAATTGATAGGGAGTTGATAGGGAATTGATAGGGAGTTGATAGGGAATTGATAGGGAGTTGATAGGGAATTGATAGGGAGTTGATAGGGAATTGATAGGGAGTTGATAGGGAATTGATAGGGAGTTGATAGGGAATTGAAATAGTCCATTAACCCTTTCACTATCAATGATATCATAAAGCGCATTTGCAAACAGTTTTGATCCTGATCAGACGCAACGTCTGATCATGATCAAAACTGTTTGCCACTTGTTTTGAAATTACGTCAGTTTTACTGCCTAAAATCTAACTTCGAAACGATATTGCAGACAACAATATTGAAGCGGACGACACTATGGCGGTGAAGGAGTAAACATCGCATGATAAGTTTGATAATGAAAGGGTTAATTGGGGATTGAAATTGTCCATTAATCCATTATCCCCTGAAACTTCCAATGGACAATTCCAGTTTGCAATAAAGGCTTGTCCATTTTCGACTATTTAGGGATGTTTTTATAATATATTACAAAATGACAAACTGTGAAGACCCTGATCAGAGGGCTCCTGCAGGAGCCCTCTGATCTGGGACTTCACTGTTTGCATAGGACAAGTGTACTCTTCACAGGCACACTTTTGATAAAAGACGCATATATGCGTCACTAGGGCTCAATGAGATAAAGGTTTCTCAGATGAATATGTAAATGGTTTGAACACATCGATCTAGTGACACTAAAAGGGGTTAATTTGTACTGGCTCTAGTACATATCCTGTCACGTATCAAAGTCATTTATTTCCATTTGACGATGACATCTTTTCGTAAGGTAAATCAGGGATAAATTTTTACTGAAAATAACAGAAAACTACATAACAAGTTATGCAGACGAAAATTGTAATACATACGTGAGCTGAAACGATGATAATAACGAAATGGAGGCATTAAACTTGATATACATGTACATTAAAAACCGGCTTACCCGGCATCTGATCTGACTCCAAACTGTTAATGGAAATAAATTTGACGAAGCCAACATTTTTCTCTTTCAATTACTACTCATTAGCATCGCCTCGAAGTGGTAGATCTAGCTGCATTGCTAGTGATCTGCGTTAAAAACGCGAAAGGGCGACCCGGTGTCAGAAATAATTAGTAATGACACCATAGGGTCAATGAGAGCCTTTTTGCAAACTAAGATTGTAGATTGCATCATTTCAAAATGACTGTCATCATGCTTTCTGCTGACTGACCCCAGCCGGACAGTCCAATAACTTTATTTTAATTTTCTAAAAAAGAAATAAATTAAACGAAAATATGTTCGGGTCGGTTTAACCCTTTCACTATCAATGACGCCATAAAGCGCATTTGCAAACAGTTTTGATCCTGACCAAACGTCGCGTCATGCTACGTTTTATCAGGATCAAAACTGTTGGCCACTTATTTTTTAATTACGTTATTTTAACTGCCTTAAATGTAACTTTAAAACGATATTGCAGACAACAATATTTAAGCACACGACAATATTGCGGATAAGTGGTAAAAACCCAAGAGGAATTTGATCATTTAAGTGTCAATTGATCAATGCAGGTAATAGTGTTTAATATGACTAAATTCTAAATTCCGCCAGGGAACAGTGGTACCTGCGGTCAGCTGACGGTGCCAAATTGATCTCTAGAACCAACAGTCGCTCATTGACATCAGTATAATCACACTCACGAGTATATTTTCAAAACTATTTTCAGGAATGTTAGATACAAGATTAAGGAAATGGGCCGAAAATAATAGATTGTTAACCGATTTTCAATTTGGTTTTAGAAATAGAAAAAGTACAATAGATTGTGTGTTTGTCTTACAAACCTTAATTAACAGAATCCTTAAGCTTGAGAGAAAAAAATTATACTGTGCTTTTGTTGACTTCCGAAAAGCTTTTGATCTTGTATATCGTGACGGTTTATGGGTAAAACTAATCGAAACTGGGGTGTCAACAAAAATGGTAAAAATGCTAAGGGCTATCTATTTAAGTGTAAAATCATGTGTAAAAGCTAATTGTTCGCTTAGTGAGTATTTTGACAGTTATATGGGGGTTAAACAGGGAGGATCGTTGTCACCGTTGTTGTTTTTATTTTTCGTAAATGATATGTATCATTCCTTACATACGGAGGATATTGACGCAGTTACATTGGACGAACTGCAAGTTTTTATGTTATTGTTCGCAGACGATACAGTGCTATTTTCTTACACTAAAGAGGGCTTACAAAAACTGGTGTTACAATTACAGAATTACTGTGAAGAATGGGGTATAACTGTTAACACAGATAAAACTGTAGTTATGACTTTTAAAAATGGCACAAGGGCAGAAAAAGTCGATATTCGTTACAATGGTTCATCATTGAAAACAGTATCTAGATTTTCTTATCTTGGGGTTACACTGTCAGCAAATGGATCTTTTTACCAATCTCAAAAAGTTTTAGCACAGCAAGGTATGAAAGCACTATTTTCCTTAAACTCTCTTTTTGAAGTGGTATCGCTTGATATAAGTGAAAAAAATAAATTGTTTGATGCTATGGTTTCACCTATATTGCATTATGGAGCAGAAATCTGGGGTTTTCATACTGCTAATGAAATAGAGAGAATCCATACTAAATTTTTAAAACAAATCTTGGGTGTGAGAAAACAAACTGTAAACAATGCAATATATGGAGAGACTGGCAGATTTCCATTGAGTGAAATTAGAAAAATCAAAATAATTAAATACTGGTATAAAATTATATCATCCAGAGATTCATTATTATATAATATGTTTTACTCTGATATTGATGAAAATGGTAATACCTTATATGAAAGCTGCTGGGCATCTAAAGTAAGACACTTATTGCAGCATTTGGGTTTTGAATACTTATGGAACAATGATATGGTTACTAAATTGCAAATTGAGAAAGTAATAGAAAGAATAAGAGATCAATATATCCAATCGTGGTATGCTGACATTATAGTCCTGTACCTGACCTGAAGACCCGTTTGCAAAATGGTGTTGAGAGAGTTTCTCACTTGATGTGAGTTAACGAGACCATAGACATCACAAATCACCGAGGTGCTTGTCTGCCACACTGTCACGTTTCCCACAATATCCAAATCCAATATGGCCGCCGCCAGCCATTTTGGAAAAGCTAACTTTTTTGTTTTTTGGAGAATAAATAAGTGTAATACCTCTAAATTGATTGTTTTTTGGTGTGGAACTCATTTCTGATGCCCTTTGTGCAATCTGGGGTGTCTTTGATTTGGAAAGGTCAAATTTCACATTAGCCAAATCCAATATGGCCGCCGCCAACCATGTTGGAAAAGCTTTTTTTGTTGTTTTTTAAGAAAAATCTAATATAATACTTCTAAATTGATTATTTTTTAGAGTATAATTCACTTCTGATGCCCTTTGTGCAATCTGGGATGTCAAGTTCCACTTGAATGATCAAGTTCCACGATAGCAAAAAATCCAATATGGCCGCCGCAAGCCTTGTTAAAAAAGCTAATTTTGTTTCTTTTTTGGAGAATAAATCACTGTTATACCTCTCAATTGATAATTTGTGGGTGTTGAACTCATTTCTCATGCCCTTTGTGCAATCTGGGATGTCTTTGATTTGGAAAGATCAAGTTCCACAATAGCCAAATCCAATATGGCCGCCGCAAGCCATGTTAAAAAAGCTAATTTTGTTTCTTTTTTGGAGAATAAACCAATGTAATACCTCTCAATTGATAATGTTTGGGTGTTGAACTCATTTCTGAGACCTTTTGTGCAATCTGGGATGTATTTGATTCGGAAAGGTCAAGTTTCACAATAGCCAAATCCAATATGGCCGCCGCAAACCATGTTGAAAAAGCTAATTTAGTTGTTTTTTGGACAAAAATCAAATGCTATATTTCTAAATTGATTATTTTTAGAGTAGAACTCATTTCTGATGCCCTTTGTGCAATCTAGGGTGTCTTTGCTTTGGAAAGATCAAGTTCCAAAAGAAGCAAAATCCAATATGGCCGCCGTTACCCTGTTGAAAAAGCTATTTGTTTTCTTTTTTTGGAGAATTATCAAATGTAATACCTCTATATTAATAATATTTTGGTGTGGAACTTATTTCTGAGGCCCTTTGTGCTGTCTTGGGTGTTTTTGATTCAGAAAGGTCAAGTTTCACAATAGCAAAATCCAATATGGCAGCCGCAAACCACGATGGAAAAGCTAATTTAAAAAAAAATAATTAAGAAAGATCAAATATACATGTAATACATGTATATCTGAATTTGTTATTGCTTGTGTTTAACTCATTTCCTCTCTGAGGTCCTTTGTTCAATATGGAGAGTCATTGGTTTGAAAAGGTCAAGTTCGATGTCTTTTTGAAACATTAACGACCTTTGGCTTAGCTTGAACAGCAGTAGTCAGTATGTAAACAAGATGTAAACTTATTTCTGAGGCCCTTTGTGCAATCTTGGGTATTTTTTATTCAGAAAGGTCAAGTTCCACAATAGCAAAATCCAATATGGCAGCCGCAAACCACGATGGAAAAGCTAATCTAAAAAAAATAATTAAGAAAGATCAAATATACATGTAATACATGTATTTAAGAAATGAACTGATTTTTTTCAGCGTTCAAGCGAAATGAACGACAGAAAATTATCGGCAAATACAATGAATGCTTTAATTTCTGACATTAAATAAACATTTTGTCAGTTCACATGTATGTTTAATCCATATTAGAGGTCGATAACACGAATAATGTGTACCCTATAAGGAACAGCCATGATCGATTTACTGAATCTGTGTACATTCGAAAGCAGAAAAAATAAGTTCCATTGTCAACAACTTGACAGTTTGGCGCGAAAAATGCCGATTTATGACGTCATTAGAAGTGACGTAATTTTGAAGTAGGATAACTATATCGGGGTTTTATTGTCATAAAGAAACGCAGATATAGGCCGCTGTTTATAAGGTAAATTCTTATGTCAATTTGCTTGCAATTTATCTCATTTATAAGGAAGAATATTAGTCGGGAATCATGGTTTCCACTAGTAGGAAGGCATATATCGGTTAAGAACAAATCTTGAAAAAAAATCCGCCAAATGTTTGCTGCCCCAAGTTCCAAAGATTAATTCGCGAATGAAAACTGCATATGCCCCGCCTCCCCATCGAAACTTTTCCACAAGTCCCGCCCTCTCGAAAATTGGTGTTTATATGAAATGAACACACTTTTTTGTCAATGGAATTGAATGGGGCGATTGTAAATATATCTTAATTGATTATTGCTTGTGTTTAACTCATTTCCTCTCTGAGGTCCTTTGTTCAATATGGAGAGTCTTTGGTTTGAAAAGGTAAGAAAGTGGATGTTATCCTAACCAATAAGACTACCACAGCCCCACGGACAGACGGTTGGGCCGGGACAGAAATATAACACATTGTTCTACATGCATGGAAAGGTACATCAATAAAGCATCAAAAATTGATTAGGTACACATGTAGTTCCAAAGTCATTTCGTGTCGGGTTTTCACAGGGTGAAGAAACTGAAGACAGACATGCAACAAAAGTGTCGGTTCATCAATATTTATTCATGATATGCCCGGCTTTGTCGAGATAGGGTGAGAATATACTGACAATCAGTTGTATCCCTTTCCTCTATTTATCCCTTCTGACGATTTTTCCCCTCAAAATCAATCGTGTCGGATCCTTGTGGTAAGGAGTACATTGGTACTCTGCTGCCCTAAAAGTGCCTTAAGCCATAGAGTCTGCTCACATTGTATTAGTGTACAGAGACGTGTGATACTCGTTGATGTCTTTGCCGTGCTGCAGAGGTACTTTTTGCAACACATTTTGTCAAGGAAAACTGGACACTCTTCAGTTTCTTCACCCTGTGAAAACCCGGCACGAAATGACTTTGGAACTACATGTGTATCTAATCAATTGTTGATGCTTTATTGATGTATCTTTCCATGCATGTGGAACAAGGTGTTATATATTCTGCCCCGGCCCTACCGTCTGTCCATGGGCCTGTGGTAGTCTTAGTGGTTAGGATAAAAGCCTCTTACCTCAGGACGTAGGATTGAGTCCCGCTCACTGTCATGTTTTCTCTGTCTAATGTCAGAGAGTTGCCATTTACTTACATCTTATTTACATACTGACTACTGCTGTTCAAGCTAAGCCAAAGGTCGTTAATGTTTCAAAAAGACATCGAACTTGACCTTTTCAAACCAATGACTCTCCATATTGAACAAAGGACCTCCGAGAGGAAATGAATTAAACACAAGCAATACCCAATTAAGATATACATGTATTACATGTATATTTGATCTTTCTTAATTATTTTTTTTTTAAATTAGCTTTTCCATCGTGGTTTGCGGCTGCCATATTGGATTTTGCTATTGTGGAATTTGACCTTTCTGAATCAAAAACCGCCAAGATTGCACAAAGGGCCTCAGAAATAAGTTCCACACCAAAATATTATTAATTTAGAGGTATTACATTTGATAATTCTCCAAAAAAGAAAACAAATAGCTTTTTCAACATGGTTACGGCGGCCATATTGGATTTTGCTTCCTTTGCAACTTGATCTTTCCAAAGCAAAGACACCCTAGATTGCACAAAGGGCATCAGAAATGAGTTCTACTCTAAACAATAATCAATTTAGAAGTATAGCATTTGATTTTTGTCCAAAAAACAACAAAATTAGCTTTTTCAACATGGTTTGCGGCGGCCATATTGGATTTGGCTATTGTGAAACTTGACCTTTCCGAATCAAAACATCCCAGATAGTAGAAAAAGCTTCAAAAATGAGTTCAACACCCAACTATTATCAATTGAGAGGTATTATATTGGTTTATTCTCCAAAAAAGAAACAAAATTAGCTTTTTTAACATGGCTTGCGTCGGCCATATTGGATTTGGCTATTGTTGAACTTGATCTTTCCAAATCAAAGACATCCCAGATTGCACAAAAGGCCTCAGAAATGAGTTCAACACCCAAACATTATCAATTGAGAGGTATTACATTGGTTTATTCTCCAAAAAAGAAACAAAATTAGCTTTTTTAACATGGCTTGCGGCGGCCATATTGGATTTGGCGATTGTGAAACTTGACCTTTCCGAATCAAATACATCCCAAATTGCAAAAAAACATCAGAAATGAGTTCAACACCCAAAAATTATCAATTGAGAGGTATTACATTGGTTTATTCTCCAAAAAAGGAAAAAAGTTAGCTTTTTTACCATAGCTTGCGGCGGCCATATTGGATTTTGCTACTGTGGAACTTGATCATTCCAATTCAAAGACATCCCATATTGCACAAAGGGTATCAGAAATGAGTTATACTCTAAAAAATAATCAATTTAGAAGTATTATATTTGATTTTTATTAAAAAAACAACGAAAAAAGCTTTTCCAACATGGTTGGCGGCGGCCATATTGGATTTGACTAATGTGAAATTTGACCTTTCCAAATCAAAGACACCCCAGATTGCACAAAGGGCATCAGAAATGAGTTCCACACCAAAAAACAATCAATTTAGAGGTATTACACTTATTTATTCTCCAAAAAACAAAAAAGTTAGCTTTTCCAAAATGGCTGGCGGCGGCCATATTGGATTTGGATATTGTGGGAAACGTGACAGAGTGGCAGACAAGCACCTCGGTGATTTGTGATGTCTAGGGTCTCGTTAACTCACATCAAGTGAGAAACTCTCTCAACACCATTTTGCAAACGGGTCTAGAGGCCTAGTCCTGGACTATTAGAAATACATCTAAATTAGAGATTTATAGATCTGTTAAAAATTCTTTCCAATTTGAAAAATACTTAAGTAGCATCTTAAATGAAAAACATAGGAAGCCTTAAGTCGCTTCAGATGCTCAGCACATAAGTTGGAAATTGAAGAAGGGAGATATCGAAATATTGATAGAAACCAAAGGTTATGTACTAGATGTAATATGAATACTGTAGAAAATGAATATCATTTCCTTTTAGTCTGTCCAAAATATAAGGACTTAAGAAGAGAATGTCTTCCAAATTATTATTGTTCATGGCCAAGTAGAACTAAGTTCAATATTTTATTAAGAACTGAGCAGTCGGGATTATTAAGGAAATTAGCTAAATTTATACATCATGCGAATGAAATAAGATTATCGTAATGTAAATGTATTTTTAATTTCCGTACACAGGTTAAACGCGCAGTTCCAAGTATTTCGAAGATTTAAACCATACCGTGTCCTGTGGTAGGGCCGATCAGTGGAATTGTCTCGGTGAGACAATTCTACTGAGTGGCCGTGCCGCGGGATGTCATTAACACTTGTGTTCATTAAGTAATTTTGTGTAATCATTAATGCATTAATAAATAATCTGCATTATTTTAGTTGATGCAAGAAAAGATGTAAATAGTGTATTATAAGTTTTATGGTGTGATGTACAAAGCTTTAGATAAGGGGGTACTCTTTATTTCTGCTTTAAGCCCTACGGTGCCGCTGCTCTTTGTAGATAAGTAGTAGCACCGTGGGGTTTGATACTGAAATGAATGGGACCTTATGGATCGGTTTAGTTCTACTCCCCCTTATCTTGAACCCTATTCTTATTTGCTGTTTTGCAACAAATTATAACTGTGTCCATTTGTAATACCTAAACCTCCACTCCAGGTTTTGTTTCGCTGGAGGGAATCTAGGGTATTTAGTTTAAGGTTCATGTAATGTCCCTGTACGAGAAAAAATACCCAAATTTGAAAAGTTGCAATACTCAATAACTATACCACATTGGCTAAAAATATTTTCACACAGCATAAATAATTAGTCAATGAAAAGGAGCATGCCTAAATTTTCATTAATATAAGTATACTTGTGATGTCAGAAGATCCAAAAGTAGCGAACTTGGAGTGAAAATAGCCTCTTCAGCAGAATATATCAAATCACTTAATGACACGTATTTTCGGAAATCTGGTAGAATACATACAAAGAACCCATTACATACTGGGTACTCCTACACAGAATGTCTTACAAAAGTCAGAAAAAACCCTTGTAATTGGCCCTTCGAATACCCCATGCTTGATTCAAGGGCAGCCATTTGCATTTTACAAATTTGTAGAAGTTTGCTAACATTTAAGGTCCATTTACTCCAAATCTACAAAACCGATTGACAATTGTTATATACGTGCGGACAGAGAAAAGAACAAGCAATATTATTGATGGAATGTCACTCACCCGAATCACTGCAGTTAGACAATATATCCGTTCAATTATATCAAGGTCACCGAAATATGTCATTTGTCGACTTTTCCGATTAATCCGCATTTTCTCATTTTTTAATATCCATATTTTCAACTTTTATTTCAGTACACTATTGTTGTTTGATACATAAACAATAAAATAAGTGCATTGCGCATTACTTTCGATCATAAATTTCTCCGGGTGTCACGATTCTTCAGCGGACTACTTGTCGGAAACTAATTTCGTCCCTGTACAGCTGACCTTTGTTTCAGGAAAATCAAGAGTTTGTCCCTTTAAATCACCTTTTTACACCCATTCAAGTATTCCACATATTTCCGACTATTGTAATGTTGATTAATATTTCACTTTGCATTGCGATCTCTATCATATAAAGCTTACATTGTTGTGAAACTATTCAAGCCTTTGGCAGGTACAGGGTAAATGCTCATGTACAGTGGAGAATGTGTTATTATTTCCCAATAAACGCGTTTACGCTAAAACTATTATTTGCAGTGCAAACAGTTTGGAGCCAGATCAGACGCCGGGTAACCCGGCGTCTGATCAGGCTCCAAACTGTTTGCCACCACGATTAACATGAAATATCAGAATTGTCCAAAAGTTGTTATTTTCTACGTTTTAGTGCTTTGCGTTTGCGTACGTTTGCTTTTAAACGGGAAAGAATAACAGAGTCTCCACTGTATATACTATTGCACGAGTTGGACAAGGCTTTCTATGGTGTCCTAGTAGGGACACAACCGACGATTTCGTTGGGCAGAGACACACAATTCTTTTTTGTCCTTACTACTTTTTTCACGTATATTCTGCTTCTGCATTTCACACATACACACACATTAAAATACTGTAATAGTTCATGAGTTTAATTATGCAACTACCACCCTGATAGCCTTACTTCAGTAGTTGTAAGAATTTAAAACCAATCATAAGGGCACAGATATTTGAAAATTTAGTCAGAAACAATCATATATTAGTTTATATGATGCTCAATTTGGTTTTCGTTCTAGGGGATCCTGCGTTTTACAGTTAATTGAATACATAGATGATTAGTCACATTACATTGAGGGTGATAGAATTTGGGAAAATATATTGTATATTTAGATTTTGTCAAAGCTTTTGAGAGCATAGTACATTAACGTGTTCTCGCAAAGTATCAGTATTTGGTATCAGAGGGCCAGTTTTGTCATGGAAACGTGACTTTTTTACTGGACGTAGGCAATATGTATCTGTGAAAGGACCCTGGTCTTTTTCGTGGGAAGACATTTTAAGTGGGGTACCCCAGGGAAGTGTCCTGGGACCCATATTATTCATGTGTTTATAATAGATGATCCCTACCCCTGAAGTTATACGTAGTATTGTGAAATTATTCGCTTATGGTACCAAACTATACAACAAAGACATTAGAATTGATATTATCCAGCACGACTTAGATGCCTTACACATAGTCAAAGTGGCTGTTGCGTTTTAATGTGAAAAATTACAGAACCATACACTTTGGAAGAGACAACCAATATTACAAGTATACTTTGAACTTTGCGGACATTGAGTCTGCTAGTGAAAAGGGGGATTTAGGGGTAATATTAGGATTAAAAAGTTAGTAGTCATATAGCTGAAAAAGATAACAAATCCAACAATGTATTATCCTTAATAATCAGAATGTATGATTACATTTCGAAAAGCTATTTCATATTTTTGTACAAAGCACTCGTCAGGTCAATATGGAAACACTATTATCATGTATTATGGTATATATTCTTAAAAGAAGTGTTTAAAATTATGTAAGCCTACTAATAAGCGTCTCCTGGATTGTCAAACTTACATGTACCGAAAGATTGGTTTTCAAAAATAGCTTGGTCATCGACGAAGCCGTGGTGATATGATACAATGTTGAAAATTATTTTAAGAAATGGAAGATATACATATAGAAAGATTTTACATTAAAAATAGTTTTCGAATTAAAAAAACATCATTAAGTTTACAACACTTTTCACAGAGAATTATAAACAACCGGATCTCACTTCAGTTTATATAGAATTAAAAATAATAAACTTTGTTGATACATTTATATGCCGGATGAATTATTTTTGTAATCGAAGCTTCAATGTCATAGTCATGTGTTTGTGTACTATATTGGATTAGAATCAAATAGTGCGTACTGTTTAATAAATAATTCAGTTGAGAAGGGTCGAAATGGAATATTCTTAATAATTAGAATGACCACACAGCATCTTGAAACAAACATTTACTTGATGCGCATTTAAAATGATGTTTAAAAACTAGTAACCACTGTTCCCTCCATTTTACGGATACATTGCAGAATACGTCCCCTCATTGATTTTACGTAACGTTTCAAATACGTTGGCATTCCAACCAAAATGCACTTGGAGGTCATTATGGTATAAATTTGATGATTTGACCCGACCTTGTTATCAAATACATCCGATATGTGTTCTATGGGGCTCATGTCCGAGGATAAAACAAGCCAAGGCAGAACATTAATGTATTTTAGCAAGAAATTGTGTGGTGATACGCGCCGTGTGATGCTTTATACATGTATTGTCAAGCTCAAAATGCCAGGTCCTTCCTTTCTTTTGCATGAATCGAATCACTGTGTTATTTAAAACATTGATGAAACGCTGAGCATTGGCATTTTATTGAATAATAACCAAGTCAATTTCCAGAGTTCCAATTTTCCCAAACCAAACCATAGCGCTGCCACCACCCATTATGTCTCTCTCAAACATATCGTTCTCCACGGTCACTCCTCCTTTTTGCGCATTGAGGCGAGCGGACCGTGGCGAGATTCTCTTGCCTTCGCGGTAATGAATGTAGCGCTGTTTACAGTGAAACATCTGTATCTGCGCACGTGCAAAGTAAGGAACACGTTGGCAAGCTTAGACGCATAAAGAGACCTGGGATTTGAATAGCAATTGTGTAATCGTTATACGCAATGAAGTCATTATAATCATGTATGTATCTTGCAACATGCGTTAAAACACAGTTATAGAAGAATTCTAGGAAGAGGATGGGGTTATAAAGAAGCAGATCCTCCCGCGAGAGCCCAACAACGATTCTCAATGTATTCTCAAGGTATAATTCAGTTAAAAAAGGATGAAAAAATAATACAGCCTGCATATTTATACATGTAATAATGTTTGACAGAGGCTCGTGTTGCCCACCATACTTTGGAAAAATTAAGTAGTCCCCCATTGCAAAATAGTGTTGTCCTTGAAAATTGTCAAATATTCCATGACTTCTTCTGTTGTTATTTGAGTGGATTTCGTCAGGATTTTGGTCCTACTACCTCATGTAAAGCATATTCTTCAATATAGAGGAAGGATTTGTTGAATTTCAGTACAGAAAATTTGCTTCACATTTTGGTGCAAATCCAAACATATTGTTCAAAATCAAGATACACAGTTTTCCTTTCAAATTGTAACCTATCTCATAAGCTTGTTCATTTCAATACGAACATTTTGATATGAAATTATGCAACATTGCTCCATAAATGACCAAAAAATCACCTTTCAAAAATGCACCAAAAAACACTTTACAAGAACCTTAACCTATATCTAATAAACCCTTTCATTGCCGATGCTCGATATGGTCCCTTTAATATGGCGGATAGTAGGCACCGATCGGACAGTCTTTTCCTTAAACCCTCTGTTTGGTGCCTGCATCTGGTAATAATGTTCTATTTGGACCCCGGCATTGTTAACCCATTACCCCATAGCCTTTACATCTTTGAAGATAGGCGACAATTAAAGTGGGCTGATAGTGAAACAGAATATACTCCTTTAGGAAAATTCTGCTTTAGTTTCATTCTGCTTTAGCTACCAGTTGGGCATATACTTGTTCTATTGTTCTGTGGTTTATATCCAGAACCTCATACACTAAGACTACTTTTCTTGGTGTAGAAATAACTAAAGGTGAAAAGGGCGTATATATGGATGTAATGGAGATAAAGGGAAATTTATGTCAAGCGTGTGACTATTAGATTTGATTAGATACGCAGCAATAGCTGTCATTGTTATACATAGTTCTAATAGTATAGACGTGTTAGCACTATCCCAATTACATGTAGTAAAGAAGTGTTTTTCTCTATGTAAGCGTAATTATGTATGTGTACACATGATGAAACATTTTATACTGTTCTTTTTAGAAAGGTTAATTATAACCAGTGAGTTATATTGCGTAATCTTAAGTGTCAATTTAGCTAAATCATTGAATGTTACTTCTAGACAATAGCAGACAGTGCATACCCTGATGAAACACCGTAGCTGGATATCCTCTGATCTGCATTGTTCGTCTGTGTTTATGTTAGTAGCTTAGAACTAAGTGGGCCCTGAGAGTATAATATACCGGTAACTGGTACGAGTTCACAAGCAGATGGATTACTGACGAGACGCCGAGTAGCTTGGCGTGTTGTCAGTATCCAAACTGATTGAAAAGTTAAATGATGTTTCCCAAGCATAGCGCCGTTACATGATCAAAGCACGTGGCAATAACAGTAGTCAGTACGCTTTCATGTTACATGTCCTGAGAACAGGACTGGAGCATGCAAGCAAGGAATAGAATCGACTCACCACAATGAACATAGTTTCCAGCCCGTGCATTATATCCAATTAGTAATCCATGGGAATTAAACACTAACAATCACATTTACAGTAAATTCCAAACACGTTGTACATGTTATGTACATACTGATAGAATGTAGAAAAAGCACGATATTCCTTCACCGTGTTCGAAACTGGGCGAAATGGTCTAGAGTCGTGCTGACCGCTCCTGAAATGGGTAGACACCACACAAGTGGCGTTATTCACCAGTTTCACGTGGGGCCGCATGCTCTTTTTGCCGGTATGAGTTTAGGTATGTATGAAGGTGTTCTTGAATATGCTGTCAAATGTTAGGTGGCTTTGACCGTAATGATAATTAGGATATAGGTAATTAAAAAATAGATACGGCTGTTTATTTATTTATAATACTATGTCATACCGTAGATATTCAATAATATAGATAAGAGCTTATTAATAATGATAACTTTAGAAGTTGCATATGTGGTATTGTTTGTTTATACTCTTCTCGTTATCCTATGTATATATCGCCAATGTTATGGCAACAGACATGTATATGTTATGCCAAATAAATATATTGAATTGAATTGAATTGAGTAGTAATCTAATTTACCATCAACCGTTCGTATATAAATGGTGACCACTGATGCAGACAGAAGACAACGTACCAACTGTAATTTCATTTTTTACCAATGTTAAAACTGCAAATGTGACAATTGTTTCGACACACCAGTAAACAAGAGGCTGTATTAACAGTCAGGTGTCTGCTTATCCAGGACGAAATTGTTATTATAGAACAAATATTCAATACCATTGTTTTCGATGAGAATTGGTATGTTTGCAACTAAAATCACGAGCCATTTAATTAGGATCATTCTAAAAGAGATTTCACGTAATCTAAATGACAAGGTAGATAAAGGCTTCACTACAGCAAAGTACTGTCAAACGACATTATTACTAAAGTGTAGACACTTGCATAGCAACTAACATACGTAAGGTACTGGTACGTTTTGCACCATATTTCTCCGAAAGGCCAACTCGCCCATGCGTAACCGATGGCGTCAGCCAGACTGAGTATCAAAACATTTGATGTAGCTCTCGTGTTCCTGTTTGTTGCAACAACAATTATAACCAAAGTATTTCCAGCTAGGCCTTACAACACTACCAGTCCGAATATCGGCGGTACGATGATCCATATATAGTATTCAAAACCCTTTCACACTCAGTGAGCGCATTCGCAACAGTTTTGGTCTTGATCAGACGCCGTGTTTAACTGTTTGCCACTTGATTTGAAATTACGTCAGTTGTTCTTAAAATGTAGTAGTTTTTCTCGATTATTTTTCTTGTTTTACTGTTACATTAATCTTATTCCATATTGTTGTCAAATGTTTCAATTAAATGAAGCTCCTTTCTGTCTCAACTTCGTTATTGTCTGCATTCCGAATTTCCTGTTTACTAATATTGAAGACATACATGTAACATCGAAAGAAAATAACATTTATATTGTTTACCGATATGTTTTGTGACAGTATGGGAAGGGCCGAATCTAATGTTGCAAGAACTTGTGGCCCAGCCCTTTTGTTTATATTAAACAAAATGCATGACGCTTGTGTGAATATGTCAACTAATTGAGCAATAAAAATATTAAACTGAAAAGGGTTAACTCATTATCTCTGTCGTTTGTGTTATTTGAAGGCGACACTGAGTGTGAAATAGTTGTTGCCATCATTGGCGGTATCCTGTAGAAAACAATAGACATACGTCTGTTTAATTCTATAGCATAAAACCTCTCTGTTACGACCATTAAATTTAGTATTAGGTGTTCGTGACAGATGACTGCTTAAAGCAATGTGACAGAAAAATAGCTATTTTAGGAACTTTCTGTTTTACTGTCATCTTCTCTTAATCTGTCCCCTGTCTTTCATACAATCAATAAGCAAATTGTTTTCAGTAGTCGTTATAGAAAGGTTTTACTCGTGTTACTGAAACAAGTTCACGGCATTGGTCTTATACAGTTAACACAGTAAAATGAAACCTTATTAACTCTTTGAACCCTAGTCACGCATATATGCGTCATTTGTAAACAGTATACCTGTTTGGAGTACACTTTTCCTATGCAAACAGTGCAAACCCTGATCAGAGGGCTCCTTAAGTAGCCCTCTGATCAGGGTATACACTATTTGTCATTTTGACATTTATTGTAAAAACCAACCCTAAAAAGTCAAAATGGACTAGACTTAATTGAAAATTAGAATAGTCCATTTGAGGTTTCAGGGGTGAAAGGGTTAAAGCAGCCACTAAAACCTTTATCTTATGTCTACTAAATAAAGTAAATTAATTTAAGCAAGGTTCAATATGGAGCTTTCTGTTTTGCGTTCACCTTGCTTTAAGTCTCCATCTGTTTTTATACAACCAATTAGCTTTGTTTTTACGACCACTTAATTAAGTAAACTATTTTGTGGTTAAGGCAGTTGACTGCTTAAGTGAATGTGAAAGTAAATATACAGCTCATAAAGATGTTTTTCTGTTTCATTATAACGTTGCTTTAAGCTGCCATTTTCGTACAACCTTTTGCTTTTTTAGAGGTCGTCATAGTGAGGTTTTGCTGTATATTAATTTCAGTGTTTCATAAATATTAAACTTGAAATTAATAAAAACCTGCTTCAAAAGGTGTCCTTAGAAACATAATATTTTGTATTTTGTACAAACGGTTTAGTTGTTTCGTCTATGGTCTCTGCAGTTTAATACTCCCTGTGCTATATCCAGCGTGCGTGTTGTCATCTCTGAAGTGACTCGAAATCCCCTGCCACCAGCAATGTCCAATCATCAACAAGTCTGCTTCACTATTGTTGTCTGAACTATCGTTTCAAATGTAGATTTAAGGCAGTATAATTGACGGAATTTTAAAACAAGTGGCAAACAGTTTTGAGTTACCTGCCGGTATACGACATTCACTTAACGAAATAAATTTCACATAGAGACAATATTTGTTTAATAGATGTAAAAGACATGCAAAATGATTCAATTTGGTTTATGTGAAATTAATATTGTAACTGTAAGCGAGGTGTAATAATTATGAATATTTCAAAATTGGTGTTACATGAGAATAATAATTAAAAAATGAACTGATTTTTCGGCGTTCAATCGAAATAAACGACAGAAAATTATCGGCAAAACCATCAATCGCGCTAACGACCCATAGTCAATTTGCCGATATAATTTGTCGTTTATTTCGCTTGAACGCCGAAAACAATAAGTTCATTTCCTATATTTACAATATAGTTGCTGTAATTTCTAATATTAAATGAACATTTTGTTAGTACGCATGTATGTTTAAATCATATAAAAGGTTGTCTCATTAATAAAGAAGACTTTTAGTCGGTAATCATGGTTTCCGCTAATAGGAAGGCATAAATCGGTTTAGAATAATTTTTTGAGAAACAAAAAACCGCCAAAGTTTTGCTGTCCGAGTTCCAAATATTAATTCGCGAAGGAAAAATGCATATGCATATGCACCGCCTCCTCTGCAAAACTTACAACAAGTATCGCCCTCTCGAGAAATAGTGTTTACACGAATTGAACAACATTTTTTGCAATTGATTTGAATGGGTTGAATATAAATATTGACATAAGAATTTACAAAATCGCTACATGTTTTAGACTAGCATGTAAAACGCCAAGCAGTAAATGCAACAACACCGTAAGTGGCGAATTTTCGGTAAAATGACTATTTTCGGAAGTACAGACGCTCATACATGTAAGTCTTTCCCCAAAATGGCTGGCGTTGTGTTCTCTTACCTAAGCACATGTGAACTTTAAACATCATCAAACTCGAAACGGCAACTCAAACTCATACTTTCAGTATTTTGAAATAGACCTGTTTTCTCTCAGAATATATCGAATACCGATCTTCTTGGAATACTTTCATAAAGTAATTGTACATAGGCGTTTACATAATATAGTTTGCAAATATGTTCAACCATTTTCTATTACATTTAAGTCTGGGCTTTAGGCTGGTCGAACCATTCTCGGGATATTATTATTTCTAACCGTGAGGTGATGAGTCTAAATTCATGCTGGGTGGTATTGTCATCTTGAAAACTGTAGGGCTTGTTGGAGAGGTTTTTAACAATTTCTGGTCAAAACATTTCTCGGAATGGAGA
Organism: Gari tellinella; assembly: GCA_922989275.2. Classification (NCBI taxonomy): domain Eukaryota; kingdom Metazoa; phylum Mollusca; class Bivalvia; order Cardiida; family Psammobiidae; genus Gari; species Gari tellinella. The sequence goes on from OV277866.1 coordinate 73,434,911, forward strand.
TTACCATCAGCAGGTGTCAGGGTTCCAACTCCGTCATATGTTAAACAGCCCCTGAACACAACAGATGCTCTGCAATATGGGGCGGGGTCGGCATGGACTTCCGTGGTCTCCCATATCCTCCCACTTTGGATCTTGTATTCGGAGCTCCATCGCTCCCGAAATCTCTTTATAAACTTTGAAATGGTAGATCTATCGATATTTACCACTCGTGAATTTTTTTAGCACTTTGAGTCTTTATGTAAATGACGAATAGCGTTTTTCTGCTAGTGTGTCAATTCCTTGCGTTTCATACTTTATATTTTACGAAGCAGACGATCAAAACACATCACTAGTACCCGGTATATGTTTACAAAAAATAAAGAATAATGAAATTCACTGTGTCAAACTTTCAGTCTTCTTACTAACTAAACCGCGGCGCTATAAAACATTTGCTGTACCGATATCGGCGCCATATTTTGGGAAAAGACTTATGATGGCACTATAGTCCATGTACAACATAAGTCATATAAACTGTCGGAAAATTTTTACTAGTAAATAAACGTCTATATAATACATGATATGGTAACCTCCAAATAAATCGGTTGGAAATTATAGAAGTTACTACCATAACTATTAAACCTTTCAAATGCTAATATGCCTCATTTTGTCGACAATCTAATTGATAATTTTCCTACAAGTATTATGGCATAAGGGTTGATGTTAATTTTCTGATATTAGTATCTTGTTTTGTTTCCGATAGAGGAGGGTGTATCTTTCAGAAAATATGCACTTTTATATACATTTATTGGATATTATGCTATTAACAGAAGCTTTATCAGAACTTTTCAAATGCCCCTGGTAAAAGGGGCCCGTTTCATAAAACTTCTTTCGACAAATGTTGTCGTAAGTCAAAACTTAAATAAAAAACCAATTTAATTTCTGATTTCTCTATCTAATCCTGTCTTGTGATATCTCTTTGGAATCGTCTTTTCAAGACTATTCCAAAATCATGTCACAAGACAGGATTAGATGGAGAAATAAAAAAAATAATTAGGAGTTTTATAATATGGCTTACGACAACATTTGTCGTACGAAGTTTTAGAAACGGGCCCCTGGAATGTAGCTCACTATTGTGGACAATACTCCCACCCAATATATATTAATCCATTTGCGCCCAGTGGATTACTCCATACTTATATATGAGACTAATCCATTTCTTATCTAAGGGTTGCCTGGTCTAAAATTTCATTTTCATTTTGTTTTATATTGAAATTCCTTTTAGCAAACAGTGTAGACTCTGATCAGACGCGGCGTCTGATAAGAGTCTTCACTGTTTGCCTATGTCCTATATATGAGATCGTGGGCACAAATGTGTTAATCAAAAATCCGATGAAGATGATAACTCGGAGTATGGTCATGGAGGGGTTAAACATTATTAAACCTTTCACGTATTGAAGTCAAATTGCGATGACATTTACTAACGCAAATCGTGGATAATGTTTCACTGAAAATAACAGCAAACTTCAATTTATGCAGGCGAAAATTGTTAGACATCTACTTGAGATGAACCGGTTGTAATACCGAAATAGTGACATTTAAAATGGTATCCATTAAATGAGATTCGCAAACAGCTTTCTAATGTCAACAGGTTATTCTCGCGGGCTATTTATTTTGTTTTTACATTGTCCCCTCACTCCGGCGACATATAAGTAAAAAGGAATGGTGTTATTTAAAAGCAGACGCCTGCTTAACCCATTTGGGCCAAATGAATTATTCCATGTATATATATTGGATAAGTCGATCTTCGATATAAGGTTGCCTTGTCTAAATTTTCAAATCCGTTTTGTTTTATATTGAAAGTCCTAGCAACCAATGTGCAGACACATGCGGCATCTGATCAGAGTCTACAATGTTTGCCCTTCTCCATTATATAAGACGCTATGTAATAATGGGTTAATATAGGATAAAAATTATATATCCTGAAAGTTCATGAATGAGGTTTCTGTACAACGTTTGTCCTACATTAATCCATTGATATCCAGTTGATTCTTCCATGTTTATACATTGTATTATCCATTTTTTATCAAAGGGATGCCTGGTCAAAATTTTCATTTTCATTTTGTTTAATATAGAAATTCCTTTTAGCAAAGAGTGTAGACCCTGATCTGAAAATAATCTACACTTTTTGCCTATATGGGGTCGTGGGCACTATTTGGTTAAGCTGAAACCTGCAATGAGCAAGGTTAAACGAGAGTTGTTGATTTATTTTGGTATTTTTATTTTAATTTTATAAAGGCAATAAGAGTTTAAAAATCTGTTTTGAAGTATGAACTTAAGCAGGTATTCCGTGTTCGCTGTCAGGATCATAAGTACCCTAATGCTGCGTTTACACTCAGCCACGATAGCTGCGATGCCCACGATTTGAGGGAATCGCGGTGAGCGTGGCGGATCGTTGGACGAATCGTGGTGATCTTGAGAGAGCGTGGAAGAATCGGGAGAATCGCAAGGATCGTGGCAGATTTTTTGACGGTCAAAAATTTTGGCACGATTATGCCGATTGGTTTTTATATCGTGAGAGAGCGTAATAGAACTTGGGAATCTTAGTAGAGCGTCGTGCAGCTTAACAGAGCTTAACAGAACTTAACAGAACGCATCACAGCGTGAAGCCCAAACGTAGGGGATCTTTGTTAACTTGGAAAGGCGATTTTTTAAATGTGTACATGTATTATTAAGTTAATGTAGTGTTCCCTCCCTACAACGGCCCTCCGAACAGCGACACCCTCTTTACAACGGCACTTATCGAAATTTCCTTTAAACAAGACAATAACCGTATTTCAAGCGCTTTCACTGCTGTTTTGTCTGCTAAAAAATTGTCGTCTGCTTCTTTTCCTCAATATTACATAAAAGTTGACATTTTGATAGAATAAATATAAATACGAGTGACAGGTTAAGCTTCCCACCAAATATTTTCAGATGCGTCACCCCAATGTAATCAATGTTTGACACCAGCATCTAGAGAATGAGTGGATGACCCAGCCTCCTTTTTATACCCTAATCTTTCTCAAAACGCAACACTCTTGACGAAATCGTTGCCATAAATCGCAGGAGAGCTTAACAGAACGTTATATCGTGTTAGATCTTAACAGAACGTGATAAAACGTGATAGCGTATCGTGGTTAACGTAAGAGAGCTTGAGAGAACGTGATGACATCGTGGCAGATCCTCATCAGAATCTTGTTGGGTTCGCAACAAAACGTTGCAGGAGGTAACAAGACGTGCATAGAGCGTAAGAAAGCGTGGTATAGCGTAGAAAAAGATAATAAATCGTGAAGCTCTGCGCTTTTTCTAAATCGTGGCTATCGCAGCTATCGTGGCTGAGTGTAAACGCAGCATTAGCCGAAGGCTCGCAGAAAATCAAATCATGTTATGCAACATGGGATCATTTGTCCTACCAAATATCTGGGGTGACATGCTGTTTCTCGGGTTGACAATTTGAATGTCCCACAAACTGCCATCTAATATTTATATATTATTACACCTTAATTTGAGTTACAATGTTAATTTCTCATAGACCAAAATGTATTATTTTGCAAAAATGTTACATCTACCCCAAAACTTCAATGTCACTCTATGACATTGCTGACTGAGCTATGCGACATTCTTTTGCTATGCGATATTCTTTGGAATGTCACATAGCGGCAATTAACTCAAATGTCGTTTGATCTCTGTCACTCTAGGACATTGTAGTGTGTGCTATGCGACATTCTTTTGCTGTATCATTCTTTGTCAAATAGAGGCAACTAACTAAAATGTTTATTTTTTCCCCTGTATTTTTAAGATCGCTTTCCTTCTTATTTTATAAAGCACAAATGAGGCGATTCCAAAGCCAGGGTTATGCTCGATATAATGAAAATGTTTTAGATACCAAGCCTTGAAGACAAGAATGTCACCTTCGGCTTCGCTTCGGTGTGACATTCTGTTTCGCGGGTTGACAATTGGAATGTCACGAAAACTGACATCTTATATTTGTAAATTGTCGTCAACATCAAGTTTCACCTGCTACTGTTCTAAAATGTGTACACTATTATCATTTCGACCAGTGTGACTTTCGTATATCTCGATCTATTTTATTCTGTTTGAATTACATGTAACAAATATTGAAAAAAGCTCTACTTTCTGCCGGGACGGGGAAAGAAAAAATAGAAATGTAAACAAGTAACATCCGGTGATTTTCCGACAACTCGATCTCGCTTAAGGCCTTTCGCTACCGGAAGTCGGTCTTGCGGGCGAGCGGATATGCGTCTGGACGACACAGACTTTTTTCGTACGTGTTTATACTAGAAAATTTATATAAAGGAAATGTTGATACGAATTAGTATAATCCTTCATAGCGCAGATAGTATAGTGGTTGACTAGCAATCAAAAGGTCATAGGTTCGAGACCCATCCGATCCAAATATTTTTTTAAGTGTCCGATTTATTGACTTGTCAATCCATAACGCAGTAGTCAAGAGACATGTTATGTTCAGTCTTTGTTGATTAGAACTAGTGATGTTTACTGTCCAAGTATATGTCCACTTACCTGTACGTTTTAGTTTAATGACTTACAAGTCAATTAAATCGGTATACATGTAAACGATTTGATCGAACTATAAAGCCACACATTGAAGCTTATCAATACGCTAACCTTTTCAAGATCGATATTGCCCATTATAATTATGTTAAAACAATATAATAAACCTTTTATGCAAGTCCATGAATAAATAATAATGCATTTTAATGACAAAGTTTTAATTCTAAGGTAGGTAAATGTATCTAAACAACAAATATCCCACATTTTAATAAGAAAATATGTTATTACAACAAATCCTGACTGTAATTTTTTCTAATTTTTTCAGACTGACTAGTTCATCAACCATATATTTGAATAAAATGAAAACAAATATACATTGAATGAGTCAGTTTTTTGTTATTCAATTTTTTAGCATTTTGCAAAATTTAAATAGCTGATAACATCTTTCTGAACACCTTTATTCAAAATGTTTTTAGCTTTTCTTGTAATGAATGTTGTGGACTACTTATTGGGAGAGAATTATAGTCATTAGCTTTATTCATTTTTAAGAAAAATAAAATCATCAAAATTCTAGGTTTTTGTCAGAAAAAAGACCTTAAAGACAAACCACACGATAAATTTTGCCTATAATTACACACAATATTTCTTAGGCTATTATCATTCTTCATGAAAAGTTTCATAACAATCGTATGGAAACTACGCGCATATGCGAAGTACCTTAAGCAGAACATACTAATATTCCAAAGTAAAAACGAGGCTAGGCCACATTTTAACTATGCAATCTGGGTGTGTTCGAGCTAACGCGAGTTGAATTATCGAGTTTGGACTGTTTACCATTTGGTTCTCAGTTAACTTAAAAACCAGAGTTTCGATGCTCTTATCATATGAAAGCTAAAAGAAACTACACCTTTTTACTTTTTATTGTTAAATCTAGCTATATTTTTAAGATAATTTTATATTACATTTTGGTACCAACCTTTTTGTAAGGCATAAAGGTAACTTTGTGTAGAGTAATTTTTCATTCAATTTTCCGGAAATGCCTTTCCAATATGCTAAGTCGTGTCTGACACGCTATTGACAAAAGTGCCTTGAACGCCCTGGATCCGAGGTTATAAAGCGTTCGAGCTGAGTCTCATTAATATTAATATACGTCACTGATTTTGCCAAATTACATACATAGAAATGCTAGAAAAGGCTTTATTTTAGTTTAAGACAACATGTTATGTTTATATATATATATATACTGGTACATATGGGAATTTCAAACCATCAATGGCAGATAAGTATTGATCTACGTATCCGATCTATCAATTGAGAACTTAGTTATATACAATCTGAGCAAGTCTGAGAAACATTATATAAAAACGGTGGCCTCTAGAGTGTAAACTCTTAAATTGTTGATGACTGGCGAATAATTGAAAACGAACGACGTACGCCGGACATACAATTATACAAACGCTCACGCTAAACTTTGCGTTTTCGTTTTGGATTTTCTGTTTTAGTCTAATGGGTCTGAATCAAAATTAAATACTGCATTATACGTACATGTATTCGACATATATTTTTACGCAAACCAATTAAAACTGGAAGAAATAAACGAAAATAGAAATGCATCACAGGAAAATCGATAATTTTGTGTTTTTCGATAACGTGCAAGACATGGATAAGCCTATCAAAACATGTTTTCCAGAAGTTTGAATTAACAATTAGACATTGAAACCGTTATACTAATGCCTTACATTTACACATTTTGATATAAAAATTTCACACTGAAGTTGTTTTTGAAAATAGTAGTAAACATAAACTGTGTAAGTGTATTGTCGGCTTTGACTTTCAGTATATTTGACTGCTATTTCGTTTCCGTAATTTTACCAGATTTAAAATTTTGCGTCCAGAGTGACAAGTAATAAAGCCTTTGAGTTGAGTCTGAGGTCGTTCGCAAGTATTTGATTGGTCAAAGTTTAGTTTTTGCACTGAAACAAAATTCAAAATCTGACCAATCAAATGCTGGTAAATAGTCTGAGACTCAAATCAAAAGCTTTATTACCTTTGGGTCAGATGATATGTCATGCTACTTGGACTCATATCTGCATCTAGACTGTTTTAACCAATTTCCCAATAGATACGCATTTTTGTATCTTTAATTTATTCCTCCACTGAAGAAATCACTTCCACTTTGTAGAGTCATAAGTATAGAATGTTAGAAATATATTTAAAATCAAAGCAGTTGGTAACTTTAAACAGGCTAATTTAAGTGGTCACCTGTCTTTAAACTAGAACAGGCTGGTGAATTGGTTATCATTACTCCGTATTTTTTTAGACGTATAGGTTAGACCATGGTTGGGCACGACCAAAACAATAGTTCGAGGGGGCGTAGCTCCCGAGAACTATGTCTCTTCATCGCGCTCAACCATGGTCTAACCTATTTAGCACTGGTTTGGGCTCGAGGAAAATAAGAAATTACAAGACCCTTCTTTTCTGCTTTTTGGTTTTTAGATTTGATTTGTAATTTCAACGTGAAATTTGAGACATTTGAGCACATTTCATAAGCAGTTGTCTTTAACCCTTTTACCTTATAGAAGCGACTTTTAGCGCATTCATTTTATACATCCGCCAAAGAAAATAGTTCCATTTTATACTGTCATGAATATGTACTATAAGAAATATTTTCTATATCCTAGCAGATAGTAACTTAAAGCAGGCTGAAAGTAAAGCAGAATGCGCCCTAGGGCGCATTCTGCTTTACTTTCAACCTGCTTTAATAGTTCACATATCTTAACTACTAGAAACAGGCTATGAGGAAAAGGGTTAAAGTCTTAGTCTCACTGTACATTTAAAAATGATATATGACGACATTAAGTGTCTGATGTCATCTATTTATTAAAGACAATATAGACATGCAGATTCCGGTTTTTATATCTACAGCTAAAATAATGCATATGTCTAGGTCTAGCGGGATGGAGTTGATCTAGATGTATTATTTTTACTGTGAAATTCTTTGATTTGGTGTTTATTTCTCTTAATTTTCGATTATACATCGTTAAGCCTATAGCGCAGCCTAAAGGAGTGTGACGTCAAAATTGCCTTTAGATGGCGGAAGCGTGGACTAAATGAACAGTGTGTTAATTAGTCCACGGCTTTGTTCAACTAAACGATATAGTCACAGGTTTTTGAGACATCTGATTGCCCGAACGCTCCAAGCCATCTGCTAAAATACAATAGTTAATATGACAGATTTGCAAAATTGGCAATCTTTATTTATGCATAATCTGCAGGGGAAGTTCTTATAGTAAACTACAAATTGTAACAAAACTATTGAAAACAAACATGTTTTATTCATGTGACTTGCACACATTCTTAAAGTTCTGTCGAAACTTAGACGAGAGAAAGGTATATAAAATTGGATTGACGCAGGAGTTTGTGTATGCTAAAACATTGCCGACGAATTGAAAAGTTATTGAGCGTATATCTGATTGATACTCGCCGAAGTTTTGAATCATAAATATTATTTGTATCGGCATCCAACAAACTGCAAATGCTATCACCACAATTACAACCATAATTGCTGCACGTTTTTTCATTTGGTGGGTTACATTTGTATGACACTCTCCGGGTGTTTCGCTATGACAAAGCACACTTAAAATGCGGCTATATAGAATACATACCACAGATAATGGTAACCCATATCCAAAGACGAAAAATGACCCGTAAAATAGTTTTGACAAACTTTTGGAAAAAACAAATTGTCCTAATATACAGGCACTTCTCTCTCCGTCATAGAAACGAAATTCAACTACCTTACTTTCGATGAGAATTGGTATATTTGCAACAATAATCACGAACCATTTTATAAGGATTATTCTAAAAAATAATGCACGTGATCTAAATGACAAGGAAGATAGAGGCTTCACTACAGCAAAGTACCTGTCAAACGACATTATTACTAAAGTGTAGACACTTGCATAGCAACTAACATACGTCAAGTACTGGTAGGTTTTGCACCATATTTCTCCGAAAGGCCAACTCGTCCATGCGTAACCGATGGCTGTGGAAGGTACACAAAATAGGATAAAACATAAATCTGCCACAGCCAGGTTGAGTATCAACATATTTGATATAGTTCTCATGTTCTTGTTTGTTGCAACAACGATGATAACCAGAGTATTTCCAGCTAGGCCTAACAACACCACCAGTCCGAATATTGGCGGTAAGATGGTCTTTACATAGTATTCGAACCGTAAAAATTCTTTTTCCCAGTCGTTTGTCTCATTCAGAGGCGACGTTGATTGTGAAATAGTTGTTGCCATTTCCCGCAATCAGCATTAACGATATCCTGTCGAAAACAATAGACAAATCTATTATAAATGTTATATTATAAGACACATACATGTAAACGAAAACTATTTATGGCATTGTTCTTATAGATAGCTCCTATACTGCCATGACGCCATCATTTACCAAACAGTTGTCATCTGTTTATATTTCTCCAATTCAAAATCTTAGATATTTTGACTTAAGTCCAATTCCACACAGTTCTTGGAGTGGTTGACTAGCTACTCAAAGGTCATGGGTTCGGCCCCATTCTATGCAGAGTTTTTTCTCAGTTAGTTCCCGATTGTATTGACCTGTCAGTCATAAATAGCGTACAGATCAAGGGACAAGTAATGTTAGGTTGTCGATGATTAGATTCAGTTTTCGCTATAAAGAATTCCAAATTACAATATTTAAATGACTGAAAATTCATCAAAGTCGGGATATAAACTTCGATCGAGCTATCAAGCCACACATTGAAGCGTATCAGCATTTTTGTGTTTGTTCGATATGGCCCATCATATTGTTTAACCCTTTCCTCCATAGCATGTTTCTAGTTTGAATATAGGTGTCCACTTAAAGCAGGTTGAAAGTAAAGCAGAATGCGCCTAAGACACATTCTGCTTTACTTTCAGCCTGCTTTAATCTATTATCTGCTAGGATATAGAAACTATTTCTTATGATACTTGTTCATAACTGTGTAAATTGGAACTATATTCATCAATGGAGGAATAAATTGAATTTGGTCTATGGGGGAAAGGGTTAAACACTATTCTAAAACTTGAATGCAAGTCTTAAAAAACTTATATTGCATTCAAGTGACAGATTTTCATTTTCATATTGTTTAGAAAAAAGTTTTTAAAAAGAAAATCTTTCATTACAACAAATCAAAACGATAAACGTTTCTATTTTTATGACCAACTATTTCATTTACTGCATTTTTGAATATACAATAACATTTTACAAAATTGAAATACGCTCATAGTTGATAACAGCCTTCTAGACAGCTTTATACCAACTGTGTTATGATTTCTGATGATGAATGGTGTGAACGACTTATTGCATGAAATTAGGTCGTTAACTTTATTTATTTTAGAGTTATTATTTTTCATAAAGTTTCCTACTTTTCTTAACAAAAAGACATCTCAAAAACAAACTAAACGATCGGTTTTGACTATATTAGCACATATTATTTCTTAGACTAGTATAATTCTACAAGCAAAGTTTCATAAGAAAAGTATGCTCATCTGCGAAGAATATAAAATTTGAATGGGTGGCACACAGTTTGGGTCCTGCTAAGACGAAGCGTTACGCGGCGTCTTGTCAGGACCAAACTGTTTGAAAATAACTATTGTACTCGGGTTAAGGCAGTGATGGGGTTAAACATTCCTATCTCTAAATAGTCTTTGTTCGATCTGTACATTTAGATAATAAATGCAGAAAAATATTATTAAGAACCGCTCAAATAAGATATAGTAACGACACCTAAATAAAGTTATTTTAATGTTTAAGACTGCTACGTTTTGTTTTACTTTCAGGTTACTTTAAGCTGCAACATTTCTTCCAATTAACCTTATTTTCACGCAATAAACCCTTTGTATTATGACCAATAGATTCAGTGTAATTAATTTATGGCTAATGCAGGTTACTACTTAAATGTAGATAGAGGTAAAACAGAAACTTTATAAAAGAGCTTTCTGTTTCACTTTAACTTTGCTTTAAGCTGCCATCTGTCTTTCCTACAATCTAAACCAATTAGCCCTATTATTTTTATTTGTCGAATTAGAGAGGTTTTACTGTATGCGGAGCTACAGTTTTCGATAAATTAGGCAACCCTAATACAAACCAGCTCCAAAAGGTATCCTAGAGAGTAGAAACTTTTGTATTCTGCACAAACGGTCTATTCTATTTGTTTCGCCTGTGATATCCACAATATCCCCTACGCTATATATCAAGCATGTGTGTTGTCATCTCTCTTAACTGACCCTAACTCCCCTGCCACCAGCCACATACAACCATAAAGTAGTTGATGTTAACGAGACATCAATCGATGTGCATTATCCTTTGTTGTATTATCCATTTGGCTATTATAACAGTTAAATGTTTATGCCAAATGTCAATAGATATATACATGTATGTGTATATCGTAACATAAATCAGCGTTTACATGCCAAGTTCTGGGATAACTACGGCGTGAATTAATGAATGAGTTTGGTTTAATGGCACTGCGGCACTGGATTTGTTATATATTGTCAATAGCTACAGTGTATTTTCGACTAAAGCAAAATCGAGGGATCGAGGGATCGAGCTTTACTGTACATAGAGACATAATAAACAATCAAATGGCTAGATTTAATTAAAACACTCAACCCCAGAGCTGAGTACAGTCGTCATGTACAAACAGTATACTTGAAAATAGACAACAAGTCATATACAAACGAAGACGTAACTATTTCAACATTAAGTATCTCTTGTGGGTTATTTGGATCTACTTGGAATCCTAGGTAATAAATACTGGTTTAAATAAGGAAAACGTGTATACCCTGCTCAGAGGGCATCTATAGGAGCCCTCTAGTGTTGTCTACACTTTTTGCTAATGCAATGAGAAAAAATATACACTCGAACTTCGATATCTCGAACTCGCTTAACTCGAAATATCCTTTGTTTCGAAACATGAATTTGCCTTATTTCAAGCTTGGTTTAGGTGAACATACCCGTGTTTAAAAAATAAACGCGGCTTGAAAAACGGGTATGTTCGACTTAACCGAGTTCGAGATATCGAAGTTCGACTGAAGTTTTCAACAGTTTCATTGTGTCGAAAGAGTTAACTGGAAACTGGAGTTATCCATTTAAAGTATTAAGGGCGAATGAGTCATGGTTAAAACGATGCAGCTGAATGTATCTAGCGGCCTAGATTTAACCTTTCCTACTCCGAAACTTCTAACCAACCCCTTCACTGCCAGGCTCGATAACATAACATTTGCAAATAGATTAGATACTGATCTATTACAGTAAACCTCTCGATAACAACCATTCTAATGGGTTAATTATCAGGTGCTTTAACCCTTTCATGCTCAAATTATTCGTTTACCCCTTCGCCGCTATATTATCAGTATTGTTATCTGCAAGACGCGTTTCAAAGTTAGATTTATAGTTGTATGACTAATAAATATCGATAACAGTGTCAAAGAATTTGGGTCCTGATCAGACGCTGCATTACGCGGTGTCTGATCAGGAGCTAAACTGTTTGTAAACGCGCTTTAATGCGTCATTGAGAGTGAGAGGGTTAAGCAGGCGAATGCCTCAAGCAGGGTGAACGTAAAACAGAAAATTCATTTTGGAGCTTTTTGTTTTACGTTCACCATGCTTTAAGCTTTCACCTGTCTTCCATGTAGTTGATTGGTCTTCTTTAGAGAGGGTTTACTGTATTTAAATAATAGTTAAAGAAACTAAAAAACGAGTGTCAAACTGTTGGAGAAAACGTTATTCTTTCCCGTTTAAACGCAAACGAAACGCAAACGCAAAGCACTAAAACGAAGAAAAGTACAAAATTTGGGCTCCAAACTATTTGCAGTGGAAATAATAGTTTTAGCGTAAACGCGTTTATTGGGAAAGAATAACGTTTTCTCCACTGTATCAAGTCGTGATCGTCAGAATAAGGGTTAGTTTAATTTCACCTGTGATACTCACAATGTTATACTCCGCTCAATGTAGCCAGTGTGTATATCCCCACCTCACTGTAGAGATAGTCATCGCCCAAATTCCAATACATGAATGCAGCAAGCAAGAGTATACATCACACGAGCGTAACATGTTAATCCAATTTATACCTAGTGTGTTCTTCCATGTTTATATATTGGATTAGTCAATTTTTTATCAAAGGGATGCCAGGTCAAAATTTTCATTTTCATTTTGTTTTATATTGAAATTCCTATCAGCAAACAGTGTAGACTGTGACCAGAGTCTACACTGTTTGCTTATGTCCCATATATGGAATTGTGGGCACAAATGGGGTCACCCTTTACTTCAGAGAGACGTCCTTTTTGTATTTTGATAACTCCAGCACTGAAGAAAACAATTCCTTTTTAAATGCGCAACATAACAGATATTCGTACATCCTAACAGATGATAGCTTAAAGCAGGCTGAAAGTACAACAGAATGCACCTGAATGAACATGTTTTACTTTCATTTCAACCTGTTTTAAGTGGTCACCTGTACTCAGTACTACAAACAAGCTATGTGGTAAATAATTTCATCAGGATTGAGGGACAACAGGGACTAAAATTGTGTAATATCTTAATTCGCCTGAGCCACTGTCTTTTTACGAATAAACACGAAAGAAGACTCAAGCAGGAAACGCAACACAAACAATACACCCATCTCTAAAGCAGAACACACACACAGCCATACCATAACAAACACACACACACACACAACCACACACGCAATACCATTCCTTCATCTACACACTAAATAGAAAACAACACGCAAGACAAACATAAAGCTAAGTGAACATAGGAGCCCGCCTTGGTACGGTCAGTAGCAATCAATAATCAATTATAAATTAATTAACCATCAAGAACCACTGGGGGGTTAAACCTGGGTTTAGGGGCGCCCAACCTCACACTTATCTCCTATATTCACCTATAACGACGAACAGTGTACATAAAATATAAACCCTGTTCCACAACCTTACAATCAAAAAGACCGCCAGCACAGTAAGTAAATACATGTAAAACATCTAACAAAATTCTCTGACAGGATTATTAGTAACACGGGAAAGAATTAAACATTCAAGCCGATGTTAAAAATAACCCACTATGGCAACGGTCAAATTGTACTCAAGCGAATAGTCTGTAGTCACGAGTAACTGTAAGACATGGGAGGGTTTAGGGTACGACAGAGAGGGAGAGAAATACCAAAGCTCGAAAATCCGACATAACTCTCCCGGTTAAGGACGGCTTTAGAGATACATCATCATGTAGTGCTAAGCCCTGTCTGTCGTCGCACAACCAAAGAGGAAAGCATAGTTATCAATTGTAGAATGATCGATAACCAAACGTGAAGTGCGCAGCAATATAGTTGGATCATAATCTTTTTTGAGGAAAAATCTAATACGTTTCACAAATAGGTTTTGAAAATGCATATGTCCAAGAATCTTACGAAGTCTGTAAATCACATCACCATAAAACTCCGGATGTGAAATACCTTGCCGCAGAAAAGACTTTAAGTTACATTTATACTTGTTAATAAGAGGAAGATTTCTATAAAAGAATTTAGAAAATGTTTTACGAAGTTTATGAAATCTGTACCCCTGTTTAAGAAGCTTTTCAGTAATAGTTTTATTACGAATGTGGAAGTCCTCAACAGAGGTACAAGCCCTAGCAAAACGAATAAGTTGTGAAATATAAACCCCGTAAGATGTAGAACGGGGAACATCGCCATCTAGATGAGGATAGTTTACAATACTAAAATCAAAATCATCTCGTTTATCGTAAATCTTAGAAGAAACAATACCGTTATTTATTAAAAGATCCAAATCTAAAAATGGTGCCGATAAATTTGACTCGTTTGTTTTATTAAGGCGTAATTCTTTTGGGTAAATAAAAGGAAACAACGTATCAAAAAATGGGTTGTCTATATTAAAAATATCATCTAGATAGCGCGATGTGTTGTTAAAGGCTTCGATCATATCTGCCTGTGTATCAGGTTTTAGACTTAGCATAAAGTCCCTCTCATAACAGTACAAAAATAGGTCTGCGACAAGGGGCGCACAGTTTGTACCCATAGGAATACCAATCACTTGGCGGTATATGGTACTCCCAAAACGTACATAAATATTATCCAGAAGAAATGATAGTGACTTACAGACATCGGTGCAAGTCCACATAGTGTAATGCTTAACCGTGTCATTTGTAAAAAATGCTCGATCAGTATTACACGCCAGAAATAGTTTCCTTTCTCTGGCAAAAGTCTTTTCAATAAGTTGTATAAGTTTATCTTTTATTAAATTATGAGGTAAGGTAGTATATAGTGTTGAAAAGTCATACGTACTAATATTGCAAGCTTGGTATTTTCTATGTTCAAGCTTCGTCAAAATTTCATTCGAGTTTTTGATAGACCAAAACAGATTAAGTCCAGAATTTTCGTAAGTCTTGTCACAATACCTTTGAACATGTTCTTTGATTTTAATTAAAGACGATGTCAAAAGTTTGGAAAGCTTAGTAGTAGTACATGCACTTGAATTAGCAATAAAACGAGACTTATATGGTGTTTTGTGGAGTTTTGGTATCCAGTACATAGTAGGAAGTTTATGACATGTAATGTTGACGTCAGCTTTTAATTGTTTACAAGTATCAAGATGATCAGATACTACATTATGCTCCGTTAAATTAGTCGTTGTATAGGAATTGGTATTCACAAGTTCCTGGTTTAAAGTATCAACATAATGTAATCGTCATACAATTATCACATTATTGGATGCTTTGTCTGCAGGAACAAGTACATATTTGGAATGAAAGTCTTGTATGCCCTTCTTTAAGTGACGAATGTTAAATTTAGGTTTAGGTGGTAAAAAATGGTTATTGGATAAATAGAACGAAATCCGGGTATCGATAGTATCAAAAATTAATTCTTTCCATTTTGTAAGAGCGTCATTTTCAGCATGTTCTCTGCGGCACCAGTTGGTACTATACTTATTCAAAGCTTCAGAAATATGATTGCGAAATCCTCTATTGGGCCCCAACCTGGCGCCAACAGGGCCCTAACCTGAACAGTTTGTGATTGTGGAGTTGGAAGAGAGTATTGTTGGGTCCTGACCTGAGATGCGATTAGGACAAGTGTAACCGAACGAGAGTTGTACTAATTCCATACATGCCTTTTGGGCTCTGTAATGCACCTGCCACATTTGAAAGGCTAATGGAGACAGTTCTCTTTGGATTAAGAATATAGATTTGTTTGATTTTACGGCGCTTTTAGCACAATTTGGTCTTCTTTGGGTCATAATTGGGTATGTGCTTAATATGTGGATGGTATCATTGTTTTTGGAAATTCCTTTGAGCAGATTTTCATGATGACATGGCGAATGACTAAACTGGGGGCTAGACTTATACAAGTACAGCAGAACCTCTCTATTACGACCACTGAAAGAATGATAATTGTCTGTATAAAAGACAGGTGACAACTTAAAGCAATGTGAAAGTGAAACAGAAAACTCCTGTAGGAGCTTTCTGTTTCACTTTCACATTGCTTTAAGCAGTCGCCTATCTTAAACGACTTATATTTGACAGAACGTATTGGTCGTAATAGAGAGGTTCTACTGTACATATAGTCAAACCTCAAAAACTACCATTTAGGTTCGAAACTAGAACACTGACCACGTCAGTAAGGGTCCCCCAAAAGCTGTCAGGAGGAGTAAAGCACCGAGAGAAAAATGCACAAATCAGTACATAGCATCTCCGAGTCAAACATTTGCATAAATTGAATGAAAATCTTTCAAGGGGTAGAGTAGATAGATTTCATGGTCCCTTGTGACCTTAGCACATGTGAAAAATATAACAAATGCAAACATTGTCTGAAAATTTGACTGAAATCGGCTGAAAACTGGTTTGAGTTACAGAGCGTACAGGGCTAAAATAGACTATTTTTAAGTAATTCAGGGGCAAAATCCTGACATGCCTTTCGAAATTTAGCTGGTAATCAAAGTTTGCCAAGATTTTATAAATATAAAAAGGCAATTAGTTTGTACAAGATCTGATGAAAACTATTTGAGTATGAGTTTGGAAAACGCTTTGTCCGCCAAATTTGAATAAATCATGGGGTGCCTTACACAATTTAGCTCGTTTTCGCACTTGGCCAAGATTTCACAACTATAAACGTCTTTCATATTATAAGATCACTAAATATTGATGTTAAAAATACTTTTTGACATCCTTGTTTTGAAGTTATTTGTGATCATTTGGCAGTGTTGATAATGCGCCGTTACGTCAATTACGTCAATTTGTTTATTATAATATGACCAAGCCCTATACCTTTGGTTGAACGTAACACCCCGAGGACGAGCTGTGGCAGAGCAAAACGTTTTTAGGGCCAAATATCTGGTAGCAACCCCCAGTACAGTGACACATCAATATGCCGTTCAGTGATATTTCATTTACAACGCCGTACACTTGACACAAATATATATGTTTTAAATCTATTCAAAAAATTATGACTCAACAGTGTGGTATTGAGTTGTAGGAATAAATTTGAAATTTAGTGACTTTTTTCAGAATTTGACTTTTTTTAAATATTGATATTTCCAGAAAATATGTCATATCATATAGTCTCTGTACAGTTTACTAGAATGTACGGAAAACATATATAATTTTTTAAAAAGAAACCGGTGCTTTAACTTTTTTTATCTTAACGATTTTTCACTCTCCATATGGTATATTTCAATTTAATCCTGGTTTCAAAGAAGTCTGACAGGGAATAAGCAGACCCGCGAACCACCTTAAACGAAACAGTAGAAAAATACAGTGTTTTTTATGGAAGACCGGTGCGCCATGCTAATTGCTAGTTGTAAAATGCCAAATGCCAAATGCGAAATGCTATCTGTGAAATATTAAATGCTATATGCGAATTGCTATTTGCGACATGCTATTTGCGGGTTTCCTGAAATGGCGGTTTTTCTCAATCATTTGACATTCAGCATATCGCTTTTAGCATTTAGCAAATCGCATTTAGGCCAAATAAAAAAGTATCCGTGTTTCCTATTACATGCCAAAATAAATAAATAAATAGGGACGGACGGACGGTCGGAAAATCTTTTTTTTAACACAATCATATAATGATATAGTCCATTTTACTTTTCTGATGGGGTATTTGATATAATCATATTCATATATAAAACATATGAATGTATCTTATTGTGCAGAGCTCTGGGCTATAAATAAAATACCTTAAAAATATCAATTCAAATTATTAAATGATAGGTCCCATCAGTACCAAAATTACCATTAACTTGAAACTGGTATGATTGTTAACCAATATTGGTATACCAAACCGGCAAAGTAGTGACTTATATATAGTGGGATAAATAATATTTTGAAATGTGTTGTATGCTTGTCAAATATGTCAATAAAATGCGTTGTCTGCATGTTGAATATGTCAATTGTTAATTAACTAGCAGATCATATCTGCAAGGAATTTACTTTATGGCAGATTGAAATCATTTCTCTTAAATTATTTGCTAATCTAAAAATCAATTTTTAAAACACTCAAAAGACTATAAAGCAGCTGTTTAAACAATAAACTCAAGAAAAGCTTTTATGACACGTTCCTCAAAAAACGCAAAAATGACCGACATTTGCCGATAGGTTTTTCGAAAAATGAAAAAAAAACAGTTTAGGGTCATCTTTATCGAATTGCGTTTAATTTCATTTTACCCATTATCCAATATCTTGTTGCAAATTTTGAGAACAGGCGGTCCCTTAAAGCAGATTGAAAGTAAATCGGAAAATGCCTGAAGGCGCATTCTGCCTTACTTTCGATCTGCTTTAAGCTTCCATCTGTTTTAATATGCCTTATGGTAGATCTACATGGTTATGACTGTTTAAATTGAATATGTTAATTGCACTAAAGGACGTGTCTTTGGGGGAAAGGAAAGAATAACGTTTGCTCCACAGTACTTCGACAAGAAAGTCAACTGCAGAAAGTGTTGTCTATAACGTTTTTCAAGTTTATTGATCTGCGATTTCTATTATAAATTATCACCAGAGTACTAAACCATTTGTGCCAACGATCCCATATATGGGACATAGGCAAACAGTGTAGGCTCTGATCAGACGCCGCATCATGCGGCGTCTGATCAGAATCTACACTGTTCGCTGATAGGAATTTCAATATAAAACAAAAGGAAATGTTTGACCAGACATCCCTTTGATAAAGAAATGGACTAAATCAATATATAAACATGGATGAATCCACTGGGTATAAATGGGTTAAACAGTTTGGATCCATATAAGACGTGTACATGTACATATAGTTACATGGTGTCTGATCTGGATCCAAACTGTTTTCAATATGCACAGCGGAGAAGACGTTTTTTAAAAGCAACCAAAATACAAACGCATTGAAATAAAATCTAGAAAATGACAAATTTTTGACAATTCTGACTATTGATTTTAATCTTAGTAGCAATTTACCAGAGCTTGATCAGATGCTTGATTACCCGGCGTCTGATCTGGTTCCGAACTGATTGCAATAAATTTTGTTTCAGTGTAACCGCGTTTATTGGGAAAGTTGTACAGTCGAACTTCGATATCTCGAACTCGGTTATGTCGAACATATATACCCGTATAGTTCAAAGTTAAAACGTGACTTAGCCATGTTTTAACGTTGAACTACGGGTATGTTCGACTTAACCGAACATAAAACAATGTAATTCATGTGTCGAAATATCGGTAAGTTCCAGTTCAGAGTGTTCGAGATAACGAAGTTTGACTGTATTACATGTCCACCCACAATCATGAATGTGCGCAATGTTACTATTATACCCTATGAAAGTATATAAGAACAGCCTGGTCAAGGAATACATGGATAGCCTACTGCAAACAATAAGGACCCAGATCGGTCGTTTTATTAGTGTCTACACCGTCACGCCTGCCATAAGTTGATTTTGAAAAAAAACAAAGATTTTCTATTTTTCAAGTGCGATTACTTAAAGCAGGTTGCAAGTAAAGTAGAATGCAAATAAAGGCGCATTCTACTTTACTTTCTATTTGCTTTAAGCTACAATCTGCTAGGATAAAAATCCGAAGAATTCATAAAATGGAGAATTGGCAGCCCTGCCACGTCTGTCACGTGTTCATTCAGGACTGTTTTTTCTACCGACTGACACATGAAGAATTGCATAATGCAGGTCACTAGGATTAACTTTTAAACTAATATATAAGACAATATGATGTGATGTAAAGTGATTCTTGATAAAGGTCAGTGTGTCAGTGATGTGATCTACAGTAAAACCTCACTATTACGACCACTAAAATGTTGGCTAATTGATTTATAAAAGACAGGTGACAGCCTTAAAGGAGCTTTCTGTTGTTACTGTCACCTTGCTTTAAGCAGTCACTTGTCGTTAACACCTAATAATTATCAGAAAATTGTGGTCGTAAACGAGAGGGTTTACTGTAAATCCTTTGAAATGTCATGGTCATACTTGTAAACAGTGTAGATTCAGATGACACGCCTTAAGTATAATGATAACTCGACGTCTCTTCTGGGTTAAAACTGTTATGATAGTTTTATGTCTCTATTCCATTATTCAATAGACTGTTATTACTGCTGAAGGCAAATAGTTCCTTAAAGCAGGCTGAAGGTAAAGCAGAATACTCATTAATGAGCATTCTGCTTTACTTTCAATCTGTTTGAAGCTATACTACTAGTATCTGGAAAGATACTGGACCTCATTTTGTGTTTAATATTCAGGACTTCCTATAGGTGGAGACTATTTTCCTTAGTGAAGACATTATTAGAGGCGTAAAAAGGAGTACATGTTGAGAAATGAGTTAAAATAAATGACATAAAATAAATCAACTCCGAAACTTGATGAACTTCCAAACCTTCCAACAGGTTTGACTATTTAACCCTTTCCCCCATAGAAGCGACTTTTAGCGTATTTAATTTATTTCTCCGCTGAAGAAAGTAGTTCCAGTTTATACCCTCATGAACAATTATAATAACAATTATTTTTATATAGCCTGGCAGATGGTAGTTTAAAGCAGGCTGAAAGTAAAGCAGAATGTGCCTTAAGGCACATTCTGCTTTACTTTCAACCTGCTTTAAGTGATCACCTGTATTTAATGTTATAAACGGGTTATTGGGTGATGGGTTTATGCCACGTTTTATCGTCTGCTTCAACCCTATATTACCGCCAAACTATCGTATGCATGTATAGTGTCGTCTGCATATTTTCAAGTGAGATTTAGATTTGCAGAATTATCCATACGAATGCCTAACAATTTGCAAAGTCGCCTTTTGGCGCCATTGGCAGTGAAATAGATGTTGATATGCACAAGGCAGACGAATAAGCTACAACTGTTGCTAACAGGTTGGACCCAGATGAGACGCCGAGTAATTTGGAGTCTCCTCTGGATCCATTTTGTTTACATTTCTAATGTAGTAATGTACCTTGAAAGAAAACCTTAATAAATCCAATTTGAGAATTATAGCAGACGACAGTTTGTATTTTGCAGACGACAATTCCTTGGCGTGCTCAAGCTTAACTCAATCAACCCTAGTGACGAGTATAGTCGTCATTGACCAACAGTGTACCTGTGAGTGGTAGTCTGTTGAGCCTGTAGACCCCGATCATCATAGGGCTCTTTTAGGAGCCCTCTGACCAGGATCTGCATTGTCAGGGCTGCCATAAAGTGATCTTGAAAAAATCCTAAGATTTCCAAATTTTCTATTTTTCAAGCGCTATACTTAAAGTAGGTTGAAAGTAGAGCAGAATGCGCCTTAAGGCGCATTCTGCTTTACTTTTAGCCTGCTTTTAGCTACCATCTGCTAGGATAAATATCCGAATATTTCGGGGAAAAATCCGGAGAAATGGCAGCCCTGCATTGTTTATTATTTTGCAATATTTTGTTTAAAAAACCTTCACCCTTATCATGTCATGCGCGACTTGCCTAACATTTTCAAACGGGTTTGGATCCAGCTTAGTCTCATCAATGAACCCCTGTGACGACAAGTTAACTTTTGACGGGTGCCGCCTGAAATCTAAAAATAGCTCGCTGTCTCTTACTGTACACATAGTGGACTAGATCCAGCTCAGATTTGGATCTTGCCACTCGTATTTAACTTGTCTTCTCTTTCAAAAGCATGAAAACTAATTTTTATATTTTTCAGCAGACGATATGCTTAACATAGACGACAAGTCAGCATGATAAGAATAAATCCTCAATAGTCAAAACTTGACTAGACTTTATTAGAAACAGGAATTGTCCATTTGAAGTTCCAGGCGTGAATGAGTTAACGAGATTACAAGGTTTTGGGTTTTCTTTTCTAGAGTGTGTGTCCTAGGTTGTGACTCTATCACGCCACTACTCATAAATCTTGTCAGTTCCGGGTCAAAATAAAGTTTATACAATTACACATTCTTCTTTATGATAAAACTGTTTATACGGTCAGGCCTGTATGCGGCAAATAAAAATAAGATGTATCTGATGTCTTTAATGCAAATGAAACAATCATCGTGATTTGCAAACAGTTAACTCTTTGCATTGTAGGTATTCTTTTCATCCGCGACAATTGTCGTCTGCTACTGTTGTTTGTATTTTTTTTTAAAAAAAAGAATTTTCAAAATTTATTTTTAAAACAGAGTCAGATTGGATTCTGATGAGACGCCGCATTACGCAGTGTTTCATCAGGATCCAAACTGTTTGCATAGATAATTACAAGTCCGCCGCTAGCGCGCAAAGAGTTAAGGTCAGATCAGACGCCGCACGGCGCGGCGTTCAATCAGGTTCTAAACAATTTATCATTCGTATGAATATTTCTTCGGTCGAAATTAAAAACTGCGTAAAAGGCAAAATATTACAGACGACAATTTTAGCAGATAGTAATTTGGCAGTAAAGAATTACATGTAAACCATTACCCCATAGCCTGTTTCTACTTTTTAAAGGCGCATTCTGCTTTACTTTCAGCCTTTTTAAAGCTACCATCTGCATGCTAGGATATAGAAAATATGTCTTATGGTACATGTTCATGACTGAATAAATTTGAACTATTTCCTTCAGTGGAGGAATAAATTGAATGGGCTACAAAGCTTACATTGGTGTCTGAATTAATGGGTGCTTTACCCCCTCATTGCCTTACCGTGGGTACATGTACAATCAATTATTTGCAAACAGTTTGGGTTCTGATCAGACGCTTTTGGTTTAAACGGTTTTTTTTATTTCAGATATTGTATATGAACAATACACATTGATATAAAGAAAAAGGACGCCGTTACCAACCGACCAGGCTTGACAATTACGTTAATACTTGTCAAGCCTGATCGGATGGTAATGGCGTCCTTTTTCATTACCCTGAAAATTTGAATTTGAGAAACAAAAACAGACAGCTTTGTTTTAAATGACGTCATGGCAGTGAATGAGTTACAGTGGAGAATCTGTTATTCTTTCCCGTTTAAACGCAAACGTACGCAAACGCAAAGCACTAAAACGTAGAAAAGAACAACTTTCGGACAATTCTGATAATTCTTGTTTATCTTGGTGGCAAACAGTTTGAAGCCTGATCAGACGCCGGGTTACCCGGCGTCTGATCTGGCTCCAAACTGTTTGCACTGCAAATAATAGTTTTAGCGTAAACGCGTTTATTGGGAAAGAATAACAGATTCTCCACTGTAATACAGTTTTAAAACATTGATCATGTAGCCGCGCGTGCACTACTTGTCATACAATAGTATGTCTGCAGTTTCTTTTTAATAATGTCGATTTAAGTTAATCACAGTGGAGAAGAGGGTTTTTCTTTACCAATAAGCGCGTTTCTGTTTAACACTTTCACTTGCAATGGCGCTTTTAATCGCGTTTGCAAACAGTTTGGGTCCTGATCAGGGCCCAAACTGTTTGACACTCTTATCGATATTTATTAAGCCATACAACCTTACACATACAACTTCGAAACGTGTCTTGCAGACAACAATAATGAAGCAGACGACAATAAAGCGGTGAAGGGGTAAAAATCTCCCGAATAGTTTGATCATGAAAGCGTTTTAAGCATGTTTTCCATTGAACACTGTTTGAGTCATACATATGTATTAGACTCCGGATAACCCGGCGTCTGAGCAGGCTCCGAATTAGTTTCTACTCAGAAATAAATCGTCCAAACTTTAAAACGTTTGTCATTTTTTTCTTTAAAATTATGGTATTGCGTTTGCATTTAATTTAGTATAACGATTTCTCCACTGCAAGACGTTTGGCCGTTTTCGAACCCAGTTTAATCCTTTCACTCTCAATGACGTCATAAATCGCAGTTGCAAACAGTTTTGATCATGATAAGACGCCGCTATACGCGGCGTCTGATCAGGATAAAAACTGTTTGCCACTTGCTTTGAAATAACGTCAGCTTTACTGCCTTAAATCTAGCTTTGAAATGATATTGCAGACAATAATATTGAAGGAGAGTCTTAGCAGACGACAATAGTATTATGGCGGTGAAGGGGTAAAAACCTTACGATAGATTTGATTCTGAAGGGTTAAAGTGTCGACAAGTTCATCAGTTTCCATGACATGATCAGTGTAACAAAGTGGTTCGATGTTATCTGGTGATGTCCTTGCAATTGTTGGAGATAAAATCCTTTGTATTAACAATATGACTGGTTAAATACCTTAAATGAACTCTGATTAACTTTATCAGATAGTCTACATGTGTAAATCTGTATTTGTATTTGGGTTCAGAGTTTGTTGACGTTTTAAAATGTACCTCACGTTAGTACTGGTGTTTTGCAACCTTCTTATGTAATTTCGTTAAATCAAAGGCAGCAAAGGGTGCAAGGAACACCACCTTTCTATGAAATATGGCACCATAGGCAAATGCGGATCCAAAAGATACACTGTGTGTGATTGGGGGTGGTGGGGCTCCATCTTCGGGAATTTGGCCCAAATGAGCTTTGCCAAAGGTTATAAAGCGTTTGACCTGAGTCTGAGTAAGTTCTCAAGCATTTGATTGGTCAGATTTGAGCCTAGGCTCAAATCTGACCAATCAAATGTTTAAGAACGACTTTGACTAAACTGAGAAGCTTTATAACCTTGGATCCAGAACATTTTTTTCCCCATTGGGCAACGTTTGGGACGTTTGAAACTCTGTCGTTGCCGGACTAGCATAAAGTCGACTTTGCAAACAGTTTGGATCTGAGCAGGATCTAAAAAAGCTACATTTGAAACGAGCTTGCAGACAACAATATTGAAGCATACGACAAAATAACGGTGAAGGGGTAACGATTAATTTGGCGCCAAAAGGGTTAACTCATTCATCCAATGCACGATTCCGATTCCAATCAAATTTGGTCCATCTATATAACTCATATGTTTGTGCAATTTATTGCAATATGGAGAAAAAAACACATTGAATACCTTGGTCAGAGGATCCCCAATCGGTGTATACACTGTTTGCAAAGGGCATGTGTACTCTTTATAGATACACTGTCTGCTAATAACGAGTATACTCGTCGCTAGGGTGGAATGTATTAATACTTCTTTCTATAGCTGGACGTCAAAACCTTATATCTCCAACTATATTTTAAACAAGAGACTGTTTAGTATTGGATAAAAGTCAACCATAAAACACTATTTAAGAGTTTTCTTGCTTTAATTTTATCCTGCCACAATCGGTTTTTTGTTTTCAATACCATAGACTATTACTCATGAGTGATATGTTTACATTTGAGGAAGATCATGTAGTCTGAGGCGTCGTCGTTGAGTGCTTGGTGTATGGATGTGTGTTGTTTGTGTGCCGGGGTGGGGGTTAAGAATTTAGTTGGGTCTCTCCCCCCCCCCCCCCCCCTTTAGAAAAATAACTAGATCCGCGCATGGCAGAAACCCGCCTGGCTATATAAATGATACAACCCAGGGTTTACAATGATAAAAATATTTCATGAGATTGTAACTGTTGCGAACTAAACGTTTTAAAAATGTTTCTTGTGGAGTTTTTGTGCTACTTATTACCAATTTTATCAATATGCTCCAACAATGTGGAAAGATCAATACAATATAAAGACTGTGGTAGGTATATGTATTTAGTTTCTAAATTGTTTTAGTTTAAATCCAGCTTGTTTAGCCATCCCTGATCAGAGCAATATATGGTGCATTGCTATTGCAACCACAACAAACTTGCAAAGAAGCAGGGTTTCCATAAGTTAATCATGAAAAAACCCTAAGTTTTCCGTTTTAATATTTATTAAGCGCTATGACTTAAAGCATGTTGAAAGTAAAGCAGAATGTGCCTTTTCATAACGAGTTCAAAGAGATGTTACAAGAGAGAGTTCGATTGAGAAATAAATAACAATTGAGAATTTAAAATCTCACTTACGACAACATTAATTTTGTTGTACGACTTTTCATAAGACGGGCTACCATTGAATATGAGTGACAAACAGTTTGGATCTAGATCAGACGCGCGTTACGCGGCGTCTGATCTTGACCCAAACTGTTTGCAAATGGTAGCCACAATATGTGGATGATGTATTCGTAGCTACAGTGGAGAATCTGTTATACTTTCCCGTTTAAACGCAAACGTACGCAAACGCAAAGCACTAAAACGTAGAAAAGAACAACTTTTGGACAATTCTGATAATTCTTGTTTATCTTGGTGGCAAACAGTTTGGAGCCTGATCAGACGCCGGGTTACCCGGCGTCTGATCTGGCTCCAAACTGTTTGCACTGCAAATAATAGTTTTAGCGTAAACGCGTTTATTGGGAAAGAATAACACATTCTCCACTGTACGTGCCTGTCGACGACTTGTACATGTAGAAAACAATAAGACTTTAGGAGAAACTTCGCTCTGGGTCGATGTCTTCACAATTATGAGCCATTGCTGATCAGAGCTACAAGGAATGGAATGATGCATCATTACACTCAGAGGATCTTCTAACCGATCAGCTAGATTTAAAGGTGCTACTCTAAAAACTAGTTAATCCGGATGCCAAAAATAACATTTTCCATGAGATGAAGATGTTTTACAATAGAGAGAAAAGTTTGAACAAAATTGATCACGGATTATGGAAAATATGAATGAAATTGTAACCTAACCCTAAAATAACAAGTCACAGTGTCATGAATGACATTTGTCTGTTGGGCTAACAGCTTTCAACGGGACATTGGTGCCACATGTAGTATTTAAATGATTACTTTGAAAAATACTATCTAGATATTGATGGAATGTTGTTCAACTGGAACTGAAATAAATTTTTTGAGGCAACCTCGAATCTAGATTGGTGGAATAATAGTTTTCATAATTGAGTTGCTAATTACCAAGAAATGTAATTGGCGGGTTGTCATGTTTCCCAGGTTCTACTCCGTCTATAATTGCTGCAGATGTGAGTCCATGTCCAACAGAAGAATGTGAGTTAGTGAAGGGGAAGGTGACAAACTTGACCTTGACCTTCAAGATTGATGGTAAGTATACGAGTATAGTGAAAGACGTCATTGTAATATCGTGGAAATGTCATTCTAATATCCCCATTCCACGAGAAGGCTCTATGGCGATCTCCGCGCTCCGACAGAGCGCAATAGGTCGCCTCAGGATGAGGCGATCTAACGGCATTTATGATCCGATTCCGATCAGATAACGCTCCGATGGCGATCCGTATGCGATCTGTAAGATCCGATAGCGACTTCATGGTCATTGGTATTCACCCTATTCATAAAAATGTTGCGACCTTGTATGATCAGATTGCGCTCCGTTAGCGCTCTAAGGCGACTAAGAGGCGATCTACTGCGCTCTATTTGCGCTCCGGTGGCGACCACCAGAAAAGTACAACATTTGGACAATTTTGACAATTCATGTTTTTCTTGGTGGCAAACAGTTTGGAGCCTGATCAGACGCCGGGTTACCCGGCGTCTGATCTGGCTCCAAACTGTTTGCAATGGAAATAACAGTTTTAGCGCAAACGCGTTTATTGGGAAAGAAGAACGTTTTCTCCACTGTATAAACAAAGATATTGCAAGGGGACGAAGACGTCTCTAATATTGAAAAAACATGTGGTCCGACCCCATTCCAGTCATAAACATGGAATAAAATGTTTGACTTGACTTGAAAGACTTAAACTCAGATATTGACAACTCTTTTAAGTAAAATCAGTTATTGATCTGATGCTGAGTGATTCGATGCCTGATCTAGATCTAATCTTGTTCGTAAATGCCTGTTTGGTCAGGCTTCTCAGCGATATTTTTTACATACAATGAAACCTCTCTATTACGACCGCTAAAAAGAAGGCTAATGGATTATATGACAAACAGCTTAAGGGTGTATCAAACCCAAAGCGAATTAATTTTCAAAGTATTTAACTTTTTTTCTTTAATGTTTATTTTGAAAGAGCTGTTTCTGACAAATGAAAAAACAGGGGAAAAACATATGTTGGTGTGCATTATTTTGCACTACGGTAATTTGGAAAAGATATGTCAAATTAAGACATTTTTCAAATTTTGTCAAATTTATAAGTATAAGCTTCAATAAAATCTATTTTTAATAAAAACAAGCATGGTAATTTTGTTTTTCATTATGTATTTCATATCTGTGGAAGTAATGTGACATCAAGAAACTAAATCAAGACCAAATAGACACCAGATTTGAAAAATATGAATCTCTTAATCAAAATGTTTTTTGTGGGTTATGATATTTTTTTAAAACAAAAAATTATGAGAAAAGTAAATATTTCTAGTATTTATCTTTTTCTTATATTCTACCAGATGAAAATCCATACAAAGGCAATTCAAAATATGAAAAGAAGTTGATAGCTTAATGTTGAAAACTTTGAGTTATTGAAGAAAAAGGAGTTTTACAAAATTTGCAAAAAAGTACCATATCGATCATATTTAGTGCTTCATAAATTTTCACATATGGTGCCTGTTTTGTCTTAAATTAGTTTTTGTATGAAGAAATACTATCATACACATGAAATAAATAACACAACCCCAAATTATAATGTTTGTTTTCATTTGAAATGGATGTTATTGAAGCGAGCTGTTTGAAGAGGACAAAATAAAAAAAAAGCGGGTGGGGTAAATTTTACATCTTTTAAAATGGCCGTAGAGCCAAAAGTTGTACACCAAAATGTACACTTATTCTCTTTTTTTCATTTATCTTAAATATCTCTTCAATACAAAACAGTCATAGAGTGTTTTCATATACTTTGAAACATTCCCAAATTCATGAGTTTGATTCACCCTTAAAGCAATGGGAACAGAAAGCTCCTGAAGGAGTACAGTTCATCTTGCTTTAAGCAGTCACCTGCCTTAAACACCTTATGATTAACACAATTTAGTTGTTGTAAATAGAGAGTTTGTTTCTGCTTACTTCACAGAAACGGTCACCGCCGTGACAGCAAAGGCCGACGGTATACTAGGAACGACCTCCATACCATATCCCCTACCCCAGCCGGATGGGTGCAAGGACAGCGGATTGACGTGCCCTTTGAAGCCAGGAACTTTTACCTACAAGAATGGTCTAGCAGTGCCAGCTATTGCACCGTCAGGCGTAAGTCTGTCCTTTACATGAAGTAATACAGTGAACCCCTCTAAACCGGACATGTGTTGGGACAACATAAATTTCCAGTATATAGGGGTCTCCGGTTTAGAGGGGATTTAACCCATAGCTTGTTTCTAGTATGGAAGATGGTTGGCCACTTAAAGAAGGTTGAAAGTAAATCAGAATGCGCCTTAAGGCGCATTCTGATTTACTTTCAACCTGGTTAAAGCTATCATCTGCTAGAATATAAACAAAATATCTGATTATATATATTCATGCATGTATTTTCTTCAGTGAAGGAATAAATAAAAGGCGTAAAAAGGCATATTTATGGTGTAATAGGTTGGAAAGAAGGGTCGGAAACGGGACCAACGTTTTTGTCCGGTTTAGAGAGAATTCCGGTATTTATAGTTTCCGGTTTAGAGTGGTTTCACTGTATATATTTATGTTGGTGTTGGTGCGTGCCACAGTGGGTAAAAGAATTGGAACCGCTGCATGCAGTTTGTATGATCGTAAGAGGAGACTATAAGGGGTTTAACTCATTTACGCCCAGTGGATTCTTCCATGTTTATTAATTTGGATTAGTCCATTTTTTATCAAAGGGATTATGAGTTACTTCTTCATGCAACAGTCCACAAACATGGAATGACAAACTTAAGTTTACATTGAGTACAACACAATATTTCCTCAGGTGAGCGATTTAGGACCGCAAGCGGCTCTTGTCTTATTTCTACAAGAGTACACATGTCCTGTGCAAACAGTGTAGACCCAGACCAGAGGCTTCCACAAGAACCATGTATTCGGGGTAAACGGTTAAGGGGTAAAATCTCACGTTAAATTTGGCAGCGACATCATAAACCATCTGTACTCTGATATATGCTGCTATTTTTGTTTTTACAGATTCGACTGGTTGTCAAATATGAACTGATTGACCAGAATGAGAAATCAATCGTGTGTATAGAGTTTCCGGCGAAAATAGTAGATTAACGACCCGGAATCTGCTAGTGAAACA
Organism: Gari tellinella; assembly: GCA_922989275.2. Lineage (NCBI taxonomy): Eukaryota > Metazoa > Mollusca > Bivalvia > Cardiida > Psammobiidae > Gari > Gari tellinella. The sequence continues at coordinate 73,465,017 of OV277866.1, forward strand.
GTAGTATGTTCAATTACCAATGTTTGTTGTTTTAGGTTAGCAGTTTGTGCCCCGTGTGCAGAGTACAGTAGAGAAAACATGTTCTTGATAAATAACCCAGGTTACGCTTAAACTATTATTTTTCATTGCAAATAGTTTGGAGCCTGATCAGACGCCGGGTAACCCGGCGTCTGATCAGGCTCCAACCTGTAAGACACTCAGATTAAAACTGGTAGTTTGAATTGTCAAAATGTTGTCATTTTCTATATATATGTAATGCGTTTGCGTTTGAACGAAATAATAATGTTTTCTCCACTGTATTTCAAACTGGTAGCCAACTCGCAATCGATGGCCATCGATTTCTTTACTGAACTCATCACAAGCGTATCTAAGACAGTCACTGTTGGCTCCGGATTCAAACGCTACACCAATTTTAAGATAGACGTTGCAGTTTGGATCACAGGTAGATTCTACTTGACACATTTTGAATTTTTCATTTTTTAACTATCTACCTAATCAAATCTCTACAATTAGGGTAGGTAGTAAAAAAAATCCTCAAAATTTGTCAAGTACTTGTGGTTTGGATCCTGGTCAGGTGTCGCGTAACGCTGCGTCTGATCAGGATCCAAACTGTTTGACACTCGTTACGTGTCGACATTTCTTAACCCTTAGCCTGCCACTCACGACTATAGCTCCATATGCAAACAGCTTGGATCCGGATGAGACGCCGAGTAACTCGGCGTCTCATCCGGATCCAAGCTGTTTGACACTCGGACAACATTTTCAGCAATTTTGAGCAACTTTGAAGCACTTTGAAACTTGAAGCAGACGAGAAATATAGCAGACGACACTTTATTTGGCGGGCTAAGGGTTAAGTCATACTACCTAAATAAAATTTTGAAACGATATTGCAGACAGCAATATTGAAGTAGACGGAAATATGGATGGTGAATGGTTAAACCCTCACTATTAAGTTGGCTCCGAAAAAGCTAAAAACTGTTAACCGGTAACCTAAATTGCCATGTTTACAAACATTTCATATACAATTCATTATCTTCTATTAATGACATTAATGTTTACATTGTACATGTATGATCCATGTCATAAGAAAACCAGACTTATTGCACTGCAAGCCACAGGTACTTGAAACATTTATAAAAAAAACAAACCCCAAAAACAACAAAAACTGTCTTTTTACCCGTATATGCCCAGTGGATTCTTCCATGTTAATATACCGGATAACTCCATTTTTTATCAAAGGGATGCCTGGTCAAAATTTTCATTTTGTTTTACATTGAAAATCCTATCCGTAAACAGTGTAGACTCTGATCAGACGCCGCATTGTGCCTACACTGTTTGCCTTTGACACATACAGTGGAGAATCTGTTATTCTTTCCCGTTTAAACGCAAACGTACGCAAACGCAAAGCACTAAAACGTAGAAAAGAACAACTTTTGGACAATTCTGATATTTCATGTTTATCTTGGTGGCAAACAGTTTGGAGCCTGATCAGACGCCGGGTTACCCGGCGTCTGATCTGGCTCCAAACTGTTTGCACTGCAAATAATAGTTTTAGCGTAAACGCGTTTATTGGGAAAGAATAACAGATTCTCCACTGTATATGGGATCGTTGGCACAAATGGGTTAATTTACCGTAGATATGACTGGTTTCCTAATGATGTGCCTAAATATTTTTTATATGTTTTGCATCATATCAATAAAATGTTTATCTACTACCATGGAGAAAGGACAAATGGAGAAGTATCCGGCCTGCTCGCGATTTATCGTGTCGTTCAATCAGCGGCGCTCGCTGGCGGCTAGAAAACAACGTTTTTCCGAAAGTTTGGTGTTAATAGAAATGCTTTTAATGTTATCTTTTCGTTATAAATTTTAATACAGATGTTTTATTAGACCATGATCTCACGACTAGTACAGAATTTGAGGCGATAGCTTATAATTTGTTTGTTTAGTGAGTTTGTGAAAATGAGAGAGAAAACGTACAGTACTGTATTTTCCGTTTTTCCTACGAAAGTTTGGTGTTAATAGAAATGCTTTAAATGCTATCTTTTCGTTATAAATTTTAATACAGATGTTTTATTAAACCATGATCTCACGACTAGTACAAAATTTGAGGCGATAGCTTATAAATTGTTAGTTTAGTGAGGTTTTGAAAATGAGAGAAAAACGTATTTTTTCGTTTACCTACGAAGTTTGGTGTTAATACAAATGCTTTTAATGTCATCTTATCGTTATAAATTTTAATACAGATGTTTTATTAGACCATTATCTTACGCGTAGTACAAAATTTGAGGCGATAGCTTATAAATTGATAGTTTAGTGAGGTTTTGAAAACGAGAGAAAAACGTATTTTTTCGTTTACCTACGAAGTTTGTGTGTGTCTATATTTCTCTGCCACTGTCTGTATTTATGTCTCTGTTTCTCTTTGTGACTGTCTCTCTGTCTGTCTGTTTTTCTCTTATCTCTGTCTGTCAGTCTCTCGCTTCTTCTTTTCTGTCTCCATCTTTCTGTATGAATGTCTGTCTGTCTCTCTGATGATCCTCATGCGGAGAAAAGGTAAAGTGTGTCATAAAGAGCTTAATTTGAAAAAGGGGTAAACTATATTTCAAGAGACATACTCTATGAATCCGACATTTTTGCAGCCTGGTCTGGATTACAACTGTTTGCAATTGCAATAGTCATCATGTTACTGGTATTTTTTTTATTTTTTTTTTAATTCAATTCTATTATCTTTATTTTTTGTGATTTGTATAATATATAAACATCATGCGGTTACAGAAGTCAAGAACACATGTTCAAGTTACACGCACGGGTAGCATTGATCTTTTTCATTAAAGTAGCAACCCGCTGGTGTGACTGTCCATCTTCATAGATAATCGGCATGTTCAAGAAGCATGGACTTCATGCTGGGACAGTTTTATGACGCTGATAATTGTTCTGCTAATTTGGTGCGGGTTCTGTATACGGTTACGTAATGTGTCACATTCCTTTGTGATGTGTAATATGGTAGACATTTTGTAAGTAAATAAAGCTAAGGACGAGTGTCAAACATTCTTGATCCAGATCAGACGCCGTGTTACGCGGCATCTGATCTTGATCCAAGTTGTTTGCAAAAAAAAAGTAAAGTTGCGATCAGCAGGCAAAGAGTTAAGCAGTCAGTAAAATAGATTGCTTAAGGCATTGGCTGCTTTATAATTTACTCCGTTATATAAGACATAAGTAAAGCAGAAAGAAACGGAGATCTCATGTTATCATGTTTGCAATTAATTTCTGAAGATAATGCAAACTGTTACCTCTTTCATAGAAATGGGACGGATAATATGTATATTTTAGTCTGGCTGTAAAACTAACCCTAAATTCATTTTTTTGAAGTAATATGTTAATAATTCTAATTTTCCTTTCAATAATAATAATGATCACATACGACATAATAATACAGTTACAACTTTGGCCGTTTTGGATTTTGGCCGTTTGACGCGCACTCCTTTCAAATGTCTCATTACATACAAAATGGATTTTTATTTTTGCTTCCAAGGAAATATTTCCTCCATGTAGAACATTGTAACAATGCATGAACACATTTTTAGAAGTTTAGAAGTTTGCTTAAGTTTTTATACGGAAGGAATTCTTTTCTTACGCGAGTTGGTCTAGTCATATCATTAGCCAGCAACCTTTGTAGGTCATCATTACTTTTTTCGCTTCAAGAAAAACCCTGGTATTTTAACAACCGAAAGATAAGTGTCACGGCTTTATATCAAGACCTTTTTTTTTTAAATATATAATATATATCGGACGAAAATTATGGATTAAATTCAAGTTTTTGAAACGGGACATAGTATATATTTCGCGATCGCCTGCTCTCGTTTATCGACTATTTCATTTGGCCATCGCTCTTTAACTCGCCATAAAATTTGTCGATTTCGAAAATAAACACTTGCATTTTTACAACTGAAAGAAAAATATCTAAGCTTTCCTTTAAGACCATTTCTTTGAAAATCGGTGGAAAATTCAGGGTTTTATGAAAGGTTTTGTAACGGGGCGTGATATATTTATGCCCGAGTGCTTGCTCCCTTTTATCGGCAAATTCATTTGGAAACCACTCTTTAACTCGCCATAAAACGGATCAATTTTAAAAAATAAAATCTGTTATTTTTACAAGTGAAAGATAAATATCTTAGCCTTCTTTTAAGACCATTATAATGAAAATCGGGTGAAAATTAAGGATTTTATGTAACTTAAACTAACAGTAGGTAACCATTCAACACGATAAAAAACGCGATAGCCCGCTATCGGCGTACCGGTGCAGTTGAATTATCGATCGATTAAGCGTTATCGCACATACAGGTAACGGACGACACCATTTTCGGGAAAATGCAGATTTGAGTATAAGTTACTTCTCCATTTGTCCTTTCTCCATGTTAACACATAATTATATACATGGAAAAAATTACAACTTGAGAAAAAGTATACCTTATACATAATAGAAATATAATTATGTGGTGTAGTAATTTATATAAAAAAAATGATAAAGTATATAAATTATGAGATATTACGTCCGATGATGACATTCTACTCGTGTTTAATTTACTATACCTATATGCGGATGATCTCTACTCCCATCGCTGACATGCAAAAAAAGCCGAATAACGTTTCTCCAGGCAAAATAAAGCATTGCTATATGGTGTTCAAGACTCACGTACCCCTAGTCAACCCTCACAGGGCTCGCTAGGGGTACGTGACCGTACCGCTAATTTGAAATATTAGAGGTACGGTCACGTACCCCTAGTCACTACCTTTCATAAAACGGTCGTAAGTCAAAACTTTAACGTACATGTATCCTTTTACAACCGTTATTCGAACACAACCAAAAATCGAACACCTGAATCATTTCGCATGACATCTATAGTTACAAACAAATTTGCATAACCGCGCGTGACATTTTGACAGTAACACCGGTAGAAATGCCAAGAACACAAAATCGGCAAAAAAGATCAGTAATAAGTGAAAGGACATTTGTTGAACTTATCTGACTATAAATATTGTATTTACATCTAATCCCAAATTCCCGAATGCATAACTTGGCTTCATACTACATTTTCTGTTATCAAAAATGACCAGTGGTGTATCGGCTGCAAAACTCTTACATTTACCTCATTCCTAATGGTCCGGATAAATAATATTGAGGGTTCAGACCACTAAATTTGATCAAATCTCAAACTAGGGGTCCTTATCACTTTTTTTTATTTGCTAATTGTGTTTCATATAAGAAATAACAGGAAATAAACAAAATATTTGTTTATCTTACAGGTTCCAGTACACTTGTTTTATTTTAGAAAAATATGTTCAGCAACTTTTAAGAAATTTCTTATTTGTTTTAGATGCATTTCACATCAAAATGGAGACCCTTCTAATGCCGTCTGTAGCCATTAACAATCGATACCTTATGTCTAAACTACTGTAAATTACATGTAAAGAAGTTGACATTTACTTTTTATGAGGTTACAGACTCTTGTTTTATGTTTTATCTGACATTTTATGAACAAACACTTACCCTGGGCTACATATAGTAAAAAATTTGTGGTGTCAAACCTGCTGTTCGAATTTAGGTTGGCATTCCACTGAGAATGAGGTAAGCAGGCCACTTTGCTTTGTTTACATTGTTAGAGAACCGATTTTAGTTGCAATAACTTAACCATCGTATTATAAGTTGAAAATAACCAGTTTATCCAGTATCTATGTAAAAAATAACTTTTATTCACATAGAAATTTGTAATTGACTCGAAGATGCTTAGGTGTTCGAATAATGGTGATACCGGGATACATTTATTTTCTGATTTTTCTATCTAGTACTGTCTTGTGACATCTCTTTGGAATCGTCCTTTCAAGACGATTCCAAAAAAGATGTCACAAGACAGGATTAGATTGTGAAATAAATAATAATTGAAACTTTTTACAATCTGACTTACGACAACATTTGTCGCACGAAGTTTTATCACATAAACGTGCAAAATATAGAGGTCTGTAAAAATCGTACGGCCCACCGGGCATATATTTTATACTAATTTTCGAATCACCAAAATACTGTACTACTACGCCGACTGTAAATTAGCTAAAAGAATCTAGACAAACTTAGATCAACACTAGGTATTGAAACATTTCCAATTGTCCTAAAACCTCTATCCCGAGCAGTCCCGCAAACTCAGGCTGCAAATTAGGCTACGTAGAGCTTTAGTATTAACAGTAACTCAGACAGTTTTTCAAATTTAGACGTTATGTAGGTACTACATAATGACGTCGTGTTGCTATAACGACGTTATTTTGAAAACGAAACTAGATTCTAAATGTCAAATGATAATTTTAGTCAATTAGAGCAGTTTTAATTTAAAATTTGAATATGGTATCAGAGAAGTCTTTTCACAACACATTGATGTTGAATTTCTTTATTTTAGTTTGATAGGTGTTTTTATCTACGGATGAATAAAACCGAATAACACCTATGACGAATCGTTTCCTAAGAGCCGAGAGCAAAAGTGAAAGTAAGACCGTTAGGATTTTCGTGTCATTTGGTGTTTATGTGATAAATAGGATATCAAATTCGTGTGTTTTCAGTCGTGAATTTATTTAAACATTTGAAGCAATATTGTATCATATTTCAATTCTATATAGAGACTAGATCATGATGTATGTATAATAACTCAATTTCTACAGAGTACAGGTTGTTCCCCGTAACTCAAGAAATATGTTAAAATACAGTGAAACCTCTCTATTACAAACACTTAAAAGAAAGTTAATTGACTGCGTGTAAAACAGGTAACAGCTTAAAGCAAGATGAAAGTCAAACAGAAAGCTAAAGGAGCTTTCTGTTTGACTTTCACCTTGCTGTAAGCGATCAACTGATAACACCTGATAATTAACATAATCTGAATCAAGTGGTTGTTACAGAGTGTTTTTACTGTATATTCGTTGATTACTTTGTCAGATACAGTCAACACTTATTCAGTTATTGCAAGACAGTTAAATTGGACGGAGCCAAACAAAAACTAAATCTCACGAAATTTCTGATATACTTTTAATCAAATTCTTTTGTCCATGATTCTTTAAACAAGAACATTTAAATAGCAACTAACAAGTAAAAGGAGCAAGTTGCCTAATTGTTTTTAGAAAAAAAGGGCTGCAATAAGTTGACATAAAAAATCCAAAGAATTCAAAATTTGCATTTTTCAAGTTTGATTTTATGAATCGTACCTTTACCCCATCGTCTGTTTCTAAATTTTTTGACACGTGACTACTTAAAGCAGGCTGAAAGTAAAGTAGAATGCGCCTTGAGGCGCATTCTGCTTTACTTTAAGTCTGCTTTAAGTTACCATATACATGTACTAGAAAAAAATCCGAAGATTTAGGAAAAATCCGGAGACATGGCAGCCCTGAGAATGAGGAAACAATGTTGTTAGTAAAGGCAGGTGGCAATAAGCTTTCTGCTTTACATTAATCTTGTCCTAAACATCCACCTGCCTTAAACACTGAAATTAGCATAGATTTTGATGTTGGAAATGGATTGTCTTAACCCTTAGCGCGCCAAATAAATTGTCGTCTGCTATATTTCTCGTCTGCTTCAAGTTTCAAAGTGCTTCAAAGTTGCTCAAAATTGCTGAAAATGGTGTCCGAGTGTCAAACAGCTTGGATCCGGATCCAAGCTGTTTGCATATAGAGCTATAGTCGTGAGTGGCAGGCTAAGGGTTAAGTTTATTATATCACCAGAACTGGTCTATTTAGTAATGGAAGTGTCTATAAACAAACAATACCCATTCACTGCCAAGACCTCATCAATTTCAAATAGTTGTCTGCTTTATTTCTCAAATGTAAATTTAAGGTATTTTGACTTAAGAAACATTGAAATAAAGTGTCAAATAGTTTGGATCCTGATCAGACCCTGCATCATATCAGGATCCATACTGTTTGCAGATAACCATTGTACCCGGGATAACCCTTTACCCAATAGAAGCGCCTTTTAGCGGATATGATTTATTCATCCGCTGAAGAAAATAGTTCCAATTTAATCAGTAATGAATATGTATTATAGGGAATATTTTCTATATTATAGCACATTATAGCTTAAAGCAGGCTGAAAGTAAAGCAGAATGCGCCCTAAGGCGCATTCTGCTTTACTTTCAACCTGCTTTAAGTAGTCACATATCTTCAATACTAGAAACAATGCTATCAGGTAAAGGGTTAAGGCAGTGAAGGAGTTAACTAGACTAGATAACAATGACCCTTTCACTCTGAACGATGTCATAAAGCGCATTTGCAAACGATTTTGATCCTAACGAGACACCACTTAATGTGGCATCTGATCAGGATAAAAAATGTTTGCCACTTATTTTGATATTACAGTTATACTGCCTTAAATCTAACTTTGAATCGATACTGCAGACAACAATGTTAAAGCAGACAACAATATGACAGTGAAAGGGTAAAACCTCACGATAAATTTGATCATGAAAGCATTAGCTCTATAAACGCTTACAGTGTGAGAACCTTTGCAAACAGTTTAGATTTGATGAAATGAAACTACTCATCTCGTCAGGTTCCAAACTGCTTAACCCTTTCTTCCCTGAAACATCAAATGGACAATTCTGATTTTCAATTTAGTAGTTCATTTTTGAAATTTTAGGGTTGATTTTGACAATATCTGTTAAAATGACAAACAGTGTAGACCCTGATCAGAGGGCTCCCTACGGAGCCCTCTGATCCGGGTCTACACTGTTTGCTTAGGACAAGTGTACTCCTCACAGGTAGGCTGTTTGCAATTGATGCATATACGCGTGACTAGGGTTTAAAGAGTCGATATTCTGAATATGATTTTTTTTTTAGACAGTTCTAATTTAAGAACATAAGTGATGACAATTGTAACAGATGTAACCCTCTCAGGCACATAAACACCACAGGACTCTTTCACTCAGTCATCTGCATAAGTACAACATAGAGATATTTATTGGTACCTTTGCTTACAGGGGGCAGCTGAAAGCTTTAATTTCATCTTGCTTTAAGCAGCCACCAGCCTTAACCATAGATGGATGTTGGTAATTTGAATGTTTGGCTTAGGAGAAAAGGGTTATCCAGGGATTCAGATAATATTAGAGGGAGTAAACTGAACATATCCAACATTATCTCACTCATTTTAGCACCAAACCCTATGGTGTAACTACTCATTAGAATAAACTTGATGAGAGGATTCCAACGAGTAGTGACACCATAGGGTTTAATGCAGAAATAAAGATTTTAGTTTTTTTGAAATACTTCCCTTATCTGGATCCCTGGTACATAAATAAATTTTACATTCAAGGAGTTACATAACACTAACAATAAATCCACTTCAAAAGCTTTGATAAGAAAAGTTTCCTGACAACGATCTTTTTTTTTCTTCACTTGCACATATATTTCACTAACTGAGTAAAACTGTTAAACAGTGGGGGAAATATTATACTTTCTAGATGAACGAGTCTGCTAAAACAGTATCATCCATCCCAAATAGTGTGAACCCTGGTCAGATGCAAAGTAAATTAGTATCAGGCTCTAAACTGTTTTCTACTCATACAGTTAAACCCTCTCTATTACAACTGATGAAAAGAAGACTATATCACGGTATTAAAGACAGATGACAGCTTTCGGCCTTACTCCATAGCCTATTTCAAAGTTTTGAAGACAGGTGAGCACTTAACCCTTTACCCCATAGAAGCGACTTTTAGCGGATATGATTTATACCTCCGCTGAAGAAAATAGTTCCAATTTAATCAGTCATGAATATATATTATAGGGAATTTTTTCTATATATTCTAGAACAGGATAGCTTAAAGCAGGCTGAAAGTAAAGCAGAATGCGCCTTAAGCGCATTCTGCTTTACTTTCAACCTGCTTTAAGTAGTAACCTATTTTCAATTCTAGAAATAGGCTATCAGGTAAAGGGTTAAGCAGATTGAAAGAAAAGTAGCCTGCTTTAAGCCATCATCTGCTAGAATATAGAAATCATTTCTTATAACACATATTCATAACTGTATAAGTTGAAAATGAGTTTAAGCAAAAATAGAAGCTTTCTGCTTTATTTCCATCTTGCTTTAAGCTGTCACTTGTGTTTAAAATCCAAAACTAAACCTGATTAAGTGGCTGTAATAGAAAGATTTTTACTGTATATGAATAAATCATTCAAAAAATGGTCATATACTAATAGTAATTTTCTGACATTTATGGCATTGTGGTCTATTTGTTTACATGAGAATGGGCAACATCTTCCCCACTAACATAGACAAACAGTGTTTTAACCTTTAACAGGAACCAACACAATGAAACATGCATATAACTATATCTCTAAAACATGTCAAAACAAATAAAAAAATAAAAACATCAAAAGAAACATTAAAATATTACAACCTGATTTTTGACTGTAACACAAACTAGAACAATCACCAATCACTTAGAGTAGTTTCATTATACCCCCCCCCCCCCCCCCCCCCCCCCCCCCCAACACACACACACACCTCCTTCCGACCATACTTGACAAAGACAGTGCTCCGGATAAGAGGGATTTAACTGAACAAATCCAGCATTTTCTCATTCATTTCAGCACAAAATCCAAAAGTGTTACTACTCATTAGATTCTAATGAGTAGTGACACCATAGGGTTTAAAACAGAAATAAAGATGTTTAATTTTGAAATACCTCCCTTATCTGGAGCCCTGATAGAGATGCAGCATTTAGTATACAAATGTCTATTGCTTTAAAAAAAGGTGTTCTGTTAGAGATCTACATGGTACTTCAGTTAGAGGTTGCATTCATACAGAACTGATTGTAGTATTTTCAAATTCTTCAAATTTCTTCTGACTCTTCCAAACCATATGTTGTCATGTTTGATCCCTTTTACATTTGAGAAGACCTTATACTTTCCCAATTGAGGCAAAACTATTGTTTCCATTGCAAACAACTTGGAGCCTGATCAGACGCTGGGTAAACCACTAAAACCAGCACTTGATCAGGTTCAAAACTGTTTGCAACTCAGATTTAAATGAATAACTAGAAATTCCTAAAAATTGACCCTTTTAAATTTTGTTACAATGTGTTTTGTTTAAATGGAAAAGAAGAAAGGCATCTTGACTCCGGGTCTACAGTATGTTTGAACCAGATAGAGTAAAACCCCATGACTATGACCACTAAAAAGAAGGCTAAATGATTGCATGAAAGAAAGGTGACAGCTTAAAGCAAAGTGGAAGTAAAACAGAAAGCTCCTACAGGAGTTTTCTGTTTTACTTTCACTTTGCTTTAAACAGTTACCTGCCTTATAAACTTATTAATAAACACAATTTAGAGTTCAACATAGAGGGGTTTTACTATAGTAATTCTTCCTACAAAGCTTGTTGAAATGCCAGCCAGGTGCGGTCTACAACATACATCACATTGTCAACACACAGTCATATCACATTGATTCTGTCTGTATTCGATGTCTACAGTTTGGACACTGCCTTCTGGAGGTCAATGAAAGGTTTTGCTAGGGGGTACAAGGCCATATCCCTCTTGAAAGCGTTGACATCCTCTACAATGATTGGCTGAAAATATATAGGGAATAATTATATAAAATCCTCTACAGTGATTGGCTGAAACTATATAGGGAATAATTATGACATCCTCTACAATGATTTGGTGAAAAATTATGTAGGCAATTTTTATATGAAATCCTCTACAATCACTGGCTGAAAATATATGTAGGTAATAAATATATGAAATCCTCTACAACGACAGGCTGAAAATATATGTAGGTAATAAATATATGAAATCCTCTACAATGATTTGGTGAAAAATTATGTAGGCAATTTTTATATGAAATCCTCTACAATCACTGGCTGAAAATATATGTAGGTAATAAATATATGAAATCCTCTACAACGACAGGCTGAAAATATATGTAGGTAATAAATATATGAAATCCTCTACAATCACTGGCTGAAAATATATGTAGGTAATAAATATATGAAATCCTCTACAATCACTGGCTGAAAATATATGTAGGTAAATAAATATATGAAATCCTCTACAACGACAGGCTGAAAATATATGTAGGGAATAAATATATGAAATCCTCTACAATCACTGGCTGAAAATATATGTAGGTAATAAATATATGAAATCCTCTACAACGACAGGCTGAAAATATATGTAGGTAATAAATATATGAAATCCTCTACAATCACTGGCTGAAAATATATGTAGGTAATAAATATATGAAATCCTCTACAATCACTGGCTGAAAATATATGTAGGGAATAAATATATGAAATCCTCTACAATCACTGGCTGAAAATATATGTAGGTAATAAATATATGAAATCCTCTACAATCACTGGCTGAAAATATATGTAGGTAAAAAATATATGAAATCCTCTACAACGACAGGCTGAAAATATATGCAGGTAATAATTTAAATTCCAATCACTATAAGTATGACTTTTAACCCATTACCCTATAGCCTGTTTCTGGTTTTGGAAACAAGTTACTACTTAAAGCAGGTTGAAGGAAAGCAGAATGCTCTGCTATACTTTCATCCTGCTTTAAGCTCGCCTCCCATATGGAAAATACAGGAAAGGCCTTTAATATTTCATGTTCAGGACTTCCTAGCTGGGGACTACTTTCCTTTGTCAGTGTATGATTACTTAAAAGCGTAAAAAGGTGTAACAATAAGGGCAAAAGTTTAACTCGTACAATTTAGGAAAGAATATGTATCCTTTGATAACAGTGTAGAAAAGAATCAGAAAGAATTTTATAGATAATATTCATAATTAACCCATTACCCCATAAATACGTCCTTTGATTAATTCCTTCACTGTAGATAATAGTTCCAGTTTATACAGTCACGAATATGTTTCATAAGAAATATTTGCTATATACTAGCAGATGATAGCTTAAAGCAGGCTGAAAGTAAAGCAGAATGTGCCTTCAGGCACATTCTTCTTTACTTTCAACCTGCTTTAAGTGGTCACCTACATATTCAAAACTATAAACTGTCTATGGGGTAATAGAATAAAGGAGAATATTTCATGTGCAGATGACATATATGCAGAATTCAAAAGGTAAACCCATTACACTATAAATATGCCCTTTTAAGTCTTTAGTTTATTCATCAACTTAAGAAAACAATTCCATTTTATACAGCCATGAATATGTACCGTAAAAAATATTTTCTATATCATAGCAGTTGGTAGCTTAAAAGCAGGTTGAAAGTAAAGCAGATTGCACCTTCGGACCCATTCTGCTTTACCTTCAACCTGCTTTACATGGTCATTTGTCTTCAAAGCTATATTCAGGCTATGGGGTAATTGGTTGAAGGGTTTTAGACCGAGCTGGGCACCAACCTTAGGAAGTTCTATACAACACTGCTGGTCCTCGGCTTCATCTGTCGTGGTCTGTTCCTGGTCATCTCGAGGTGCTGTTGACATCACATGTACTGACAGTTTGTGTCGCTTAGGGGCGTTATACGCTATTGCATCCTAGGAAAGAGAAACATTCTCAGGCTAGTTATGGTCAAACTTTTAAGTGGTGGCTTGGAGGCTTAGCAAGCTTTATTCTTTAAGTAGATAAGTAGTGTATAAATGTTTGGGCAGGTAACATGTATACAGTAAAATCTGTCCCAAGGTATCTGTGGTGCAAGTATGAAAAATATAGGTGGAAGGGCATAGAAGTTGTGCACACATTCTTGAACTGCTAACGCGAACAGCAAAAAGAAAGGCAACGAGGACGACTGGGAGACAACATAAGCTCTTCTGCACATAGTCTGGTGAGCTAAAAATTATTAATCCTTATTGTGTGGGAAAGAAGTATATAGGAACAGTGTAGAACTACATCAGATGGCTTCTGATGGAGCCTTTTGATCAAGGTCTTCACTGTTTGCCATAATTTGATAGAGTGGTCACTTAACCCTTTCCCTCATAGTAGCGGCTTTTAGCACATGTAACTTATTTCTCCATTGAAGAAAATAGTTCCACTTTATACAGTCATAAATATATATCATAAGAAATATTTTCTATATCCTAGCAGATGGAAGCTTAAAGCAGGCTGAAAGGAAAGCAGAATGCGCCCTGCCCTCAGGCGCATTCTGCTTTACTTTCAACCTGCTTTAAGTAACCACCTGTCTTCAAAATTAGAAACAAGCTATGGGGTAAAGAGTTAATACCAGGTGGACTGTACACATTCTTACTTTGTAGAACTTTAGCAGGTCATCTTTAGTCAGTGTCTTGAGATACGCTACTTCAACATTATCTGAAATATACAAATAACATGAATTTAAGATATAGCATCAACCCATTACCCCATAAATGTGCCTTTTTACGCCTTTAATTTATTCCTCCACTGAAGAAAAGAGTTCCCTTTTAAACAGTCATGAACATGAATAATAAGAAAAAAATTCTATATCCTAGCTGATAATATCTTAAAGCAGGCTGAAAGTAAAGCAGAATGCGCCTTTAGGCGCATTCTGCTTTACTTTTAACCTGCTTTAAGTGATCACATATCTTCAAAACTAGAAACAGGCTATGAGGTAATGGGTTAAATAAGATGTGCAGATGATGTTCAATCAAACATTTATCCAAGAATCTATATGTTTATAATTATAATGCATTTTCCCTTCGTATACTGAACAAGAATGAAACATGATTCATTTCAAACAAACTGTCGGCAATGATGTGATATTAACCAAAATTAATTGTTTAATTGGCTACATTTTGAAGAAAAACTCTAGTTTGACTTGTTGATTCACTCCAGAGTCTATATAATCATATTTAAAGATGTTGTTTGTACCGGTAATACGATTAAAAGTTCCTTTCATCAATATATCCATGCAAAATTGGGTCAGGGTGCTCCTGTTTGGGGAGCTCATGTCTGGCAATCAACATACAGTCAAACTTCGATATCTCAAACTCGCTTAACTCCAACTATCCGATAGTTCGCCACATGAACTGCATTTTTTCATGCTTGGATAGGTCGAACATACCCATATTTCAAAGTTAAATCGTGGCTAAGCCACGTTTTAACTTTGAAATATGGGTATGTTCAATTTAACCAAATTCAAGATATCAAAGTTTGACTGTATACACACATCTCAATAACTGGATCTTGTTTTAGTCATATTTATCCTAGTTTTAAAGGTAAAGCCACATTTTAACTTCAAAATAAGGGTAAGTTTGACAAGAAGTGAGTTCAGGTTAACTCTTTCCTCCCTGAAACTTTAAATGGACAATTCCAGTTTCCATTTTAGTCTAGTCCATTTCTGACTTTTAAGGGTTGTTTTTGTCAATGCTTGGCATTATGACAAACAGTGAAGACCCTGATCAGAGGGCTCCTTTCGGAGCCCTCTGATCTGGGTCTTCACTGTTTGCATAGGACAAGTGTAACATTCACATATACACTATTTGGAAAGGACGCCTATATGCGGGACTAGGGTTCAAAGGGTTAATGAAATTAATGTAATGAAATACAGGTTAGTTTGACTTTAAATGTATTCCAAATATTGCAGTGCCACTCCTTAACTTAACCTTTAGCCCGCCAAATAAATTGTCGTCTGCTATATTTCTCGTCTGCTTCAAGTTTCAAAGTGCTTCAAAGTTGCTAAAAATTGCTGAAAATGTTGTCCGAGTGTCAAACAGCTTGGATCCGGATGAGACGCCGAGTTACTCGGCGTCTCATCCGGATCCAAGCTGTTTGCATATGGAGCTATAGTCGTGAGTGGCAGGCTAAGGGTTAAGGTGCACTCTGTTTTATTTTCAATCTGCTTTAACCCTTTGAACCCTAGTCCCGCATATAGGCGTGCTTTTCAAACAGTGTACATGTGAATAGTACACTTGTCCTATGCAAACAGTGAAGACCCTGGTCAGAGGGCTCCGAAAGGAGCCCTCTGATCAGGGTCTTCACTGTTTGTCAGTAATGTCAAAATTGACAAAAACAACTCTTAAAAGCCAGAAATGGACTAGACAAAAATCGAAACTGGAATTGTCCATTTAAAGTTTCAGGGAGGAAAGAGTTAAGCTTCTATCTGAAAATATTGGAAATGCCTTCTGTGATTTATATTTAGGACTTTCTATGTGAGGACTACTTTCCTAAGTGCAGAAATATTCAGTGGTGCAAAAAGGTAGATTAAAAGAGTAATGGGTTAAGTTTGTTTGTTAACATCCGTTTCTGTCATCTATGGGCTAATTGGACGCTCCAGAGAGAGTGGGGTCGGAAACAGAAAACCAGGTGCGATGCCATACTCTTATTATCGTCAGAGTTCTCTGGTTCTTTTAGACGCCACGCGTAAAGCACTTATACATCAGACCTTAGTTTTTATTAAGTCTCAACTGAAAGACTTGATCAAATGGGGGATGGAACTCATGACCCCTGGCATCGTCGTCGAGTGTGCTGCCACTGGACCATGTCCCCAGGTAAGTAATGGGTTATGTACCAGTAGATGTTTTTCTGGCAGATGATGGGTAACTCTAAGTTTGTAAGTATAGTGTAGTTACCTCTGTCAAAGTTGTAATGTTGAGCAGCTATCTCGCCCCAGTACATGGCAAACTGTGTGGACAGTTTCTTCGGGGCTTCAAGGCGCTTCGTGGACAAAGCAGCTATGTGTTTATTGAACTCCTCCTCACTCATGTCCTTTATACTCTCCTGAAATCAATCAAAAACTTCTGTACAATTTTCATACCAATGTCAACATAATTTAACTCTTTTCATACCATAGCCTGTATCTAGTTTTGAAGACAGGTGACCAATTAAAGCAGGTTGAAAGTAAAGCAGAATGCTCCTGAATATGCACCATATGAATTATTTGCTATATTCTAGCAGAGAGTAGCTTATTTTAAACAGTATTTATTTCATAATTTTCACATACCACATTATACACATATTATAACATAATACGCTATATAAGCATGGATAAGAAAACAAGTTGTACAGTAAAACCTCTCTATAACGACCACTAAAATGAGGGTTAATTGATTGTTTACATGACAAGTGACAGCTTAAAGCAAGGTGACAGTTAAACAGAGGGCTCCTAAAGGAGCTTTCTGTTATACTGTCACCATGCTTTAAGCAGTCACCTGTGGAAAACATCTTATAAATTAGCACACTTTAGTGGTTGTTATAGAGAGGTTTTACTGTACATAACTTATATAAATTCCTCTCCATGTTGACGATATATACATGTGCAAAGTATGGCATCATGGTTGAGTTTATGGAATACAATACTATTTTGTTGCATACATTTTGGAACAATTTCATAGGAAAATGTTACAGAGAGGATGACTGTTTTTTTCAGTGTAAGATGGAATTTTAATCCATTGAGTGAACATCAGACGTTATATTTTCACGAGTGGCGAAGAAATACAGTTATTCTAATTATTTATGCTTTAAAGCCACTTTTTAAAGGAAAGTATTCGATAATTGAAAGCGAAAGTACATTATTTATCCCGTGTTGAGCCCTAAGTTTATTTGACGCCATCGAAATACTTCTTTACTCCCGATCTTGGATTCATGTTCTTCCGTTGAGTGGTTCGCGACAAATCTGGCTGCGGGAATTGAACGGTAAGACACAATTGACTTCGATTCTTGGGGAGCCTTATGGAGAAAATTCATAAAAGAAGCACGCTCAATGATAATCCCACTGCTTAAAGCAGTGGGATTAGCAAGTAATAATCAACTGCTTTTTCACCGAAGAGCATAAATAAAAAGATTTATTTCAGTTTTACAAAGATTTGTTTCAGTAGCTAAAGTATGCTTTAAGTGGTCACCTGTCTTCAAAACCTGAAACAGACTATGGGGTAAAGGGTTAAAACAGAAATATAATTACCTGACAAGCAGGTAAAGGGTTAAAACAGAAATATAATTACCTGACAAGCATTCATATGTTCAATTTATGAAGTTCTAGTGACTTGTGACTACTTAAAGCAGGTTGAAAGTAAAGTAGAATGCACCTTAAGGTGCATTCTACTTTACTTTTGACCTGCTTTAAGCTACTATCTGCTTGAATATAGGTAATATTTCTTATTGTGCATATTCAAAACTGTATAAATTTGAACTATTTTCTTTGGTGGAGGAGTAAATTAAATGCGCTAAAAGGCGATTCCATTAGTTAACCCATTACACCATAGATACGCCTTTTGACGCATCTTATTTATTCCTCAACTGAAGAAAATAGTTCAAATTTATACAGTCATGAACATGTAGCGTAAGAAATATTTTCTATATTCAAGTAGATGGTAACTAAAAGCAGGCTGAAAGTAAAGCAGAATGCGCCTTAAAGGCGCATTCTGCTTTACTTTCAACCTGCTTTATGTAGTCAGATATCTTCAAAACTAGAAGCAGGCTATGGGGTAATGGGTTAAAGGGTTAAAACTGAAAACAAGTCTTGTTTGAGAGGATTTTAATAGTATATATATTCCAAGTTTCCACCACCATTCTTCAATCCCAAGTATACTGACCTCCATACTGTGTAGGAATGCCTCTATTCTGCTCTCAACGTATGTTGGAGACCTGTCAGATTGTACAATAACCCTGAGACCCTGTACCCCACTCTGTCGCCGGATACCACTGAACACAATATACCCTGCAACACAATCACATATTCATTGAACTCATTATTCCCCTGAAAATTCCAAATGGCACTTCCAGTTTGCAATTAAGGATGGTTCATTTTAGACTATTTAGGGTTGGTTTTGTAGTAAATTGCAAAATGACAAATAGTGAAGTCCTTGATCAGAGGGCTCTGATCTGGAACTTCACTGTTTGCACAATACAAGTGTACTCTTCACATGTACACATTTGGTAAAGGACACATGCATGCATCACTAGCGCTCAACGAGTTAAAGGTTCACCCTAGCAATGAATATACTCCTCATTTTACAAACAGTATACCTATGAAATATTACAGTTAAGTCGACTTTTTCCATGTAAGTAGGTCTTCACAATATTCTTAAGTACAACAAACAGAGCAGACACAGATCAGGCTATGTATGCAGATGGTAATAAACTCCGGTTCATGCCCAGTAAGGGCATTTAACGCATTTACATACAATTTACGTATATACCTAAAAACCTTTTTTGTATTTTGCTTGGTAGCAGACCTAGTAAATTTTACTAATAATTCCCTGAGTATCT
Organism: Gari tellinella; assembly: GCA_922989275.2. NCBI lineage: Eukaryota > Metazoa > Mollusca > Bivalvia > Cardiida > Psammobiidae > Gari > Gari tellinella. Next base: position 73,484,183 of record OV277866.1, read on the forward strand.
GTTATCTGATAAGAAACGTAACCTGCTGAAACTTGAATATTGATTCAGTCTGCTTTACAGAATTAACCTATTACCATATAGCCTGTTTGTAGTTGATCGCTTAACCCATTACCCCATAAAATTAATACGACTTTTTATGCCTTTAATCTATTTATCAATTAAAGAAAATAGTTCCAATTTATACATGAATGAATATGTTTTATCAGAAATATTTTCTATCTCTTGCAGATGGAAGCTTAAAACAGGTTGAAACAGCTTTAGGCGCATTCTGCTTTACTTTCAGCTTGCGTTAAGCTACCGTCTGCCAAGATATAGAAAATATTTATTTTAGTACATGTTCATAACTATATTATTTGGAACTATTTTCTTCAGTGGAGGAATAAATCAAATGTGATAAAAGGCATTTCTATGGGAGGGGGGTAGGGTTAAGATTTGAATGACAAGCTATTTGGGCTCCTGATTGGGTCCTACCAACCCTTTAGCAACAGAGGGGTCCCAGGGCCTCGTAATTGAAAACTGGAACAGCCCATTCAAAATATCATATGTGCACGAGTTAAGCCTTTACGTCATAGCCTTTTTCTAGTTTTGAAGACAGGTGACCACTTAAAGCAGGTTGCAGTAAAGCAAAATGTGCCTAAAGGCACATTCTGCTTTACTTTCAGCCTGCTTTAGGCTAAAATCTGATAGGCTATATAAAATATGTGTAATGGTAATTGTTCATGAGGGTATAAACTGGAACTATTTTCTTCAGCGGAGGAATAAATTAAATACGCTAAAAGTCACTTCTATGGGGGAAAGGGTTAAGACTGGCCTTACCTAGTTGTTCCTTGGTCCTGAGAACATTGAAGCAGGGTTCACTAATCACCTGTACAAACAGCTCGAGCACCATGTTAGTAGTGGTGGCCTGTTGCCCACACTGATAGTATATCTCTATACTAGAACTCTTGTGTACACTGTTTGTCTTCTGGTACATATAGTAGCAGCCTAAAATATAGTAAAACCTCTGTCTATTACGACCACTGATAGTATATCTCTATACTTAAAAGAACTCTTGTGTACACTATCTTCTGGTACATATAGTAGCAGCCTAAAATACAGTAAAACTTCTCTCTATTACGACCACTGATAGTATATCTCTATACTAGAACTCTTGTGTACACTGTTTGTCTTCTGGTACATATAGTAGCAGCCTAAAATACAGTAAAACTTCTCTCTATTACAACCACTGATAATATATCTCTATACTAGAACTATTGTTTACACTATCTTCTGGTACATATAGTAGCAGCCTAAAATATAGTAAAACCTCTCTCTATTACTACCTCTGATAGTATATCTCTATACTAGAACTCTTGTATACACTGTTTGTCTTCTGGTTCATATAGTAGCAGACTAAAATATAGTAAAACCTCTCTCTATTACGACCACTGATAGTATATCTCTATACTTAAAAGAACTCCTGTGTACACTATCTTCTGGTACATATAGTAGCAGCCTAAAACACAGTAAAACTTCTCTCTATTACGACCACTGATAGTATATCTCTATACTAGAACTCTTGTGTACACTGTTTGTCTTCTGGTACATATAGTAGCAGCCTAAAATATAGTAAAACTTCTCTCTATTACGACCACTGATAGTATATCTCTATACTAGAACTATTGTTTACACTATCTTCTGGTACATATAGTAGCAGCCTAAAATATAGTAAAACCTCTCTCTATTACGACCACTGGTAGTATATCTCTATACTAGAACTATTGTTTACACTGTTTGTCTTCTGGTACATATAGTAGCAGCCTAAAATATAGTAAAACCTCTCTCTATTACGACCACTGATAGTATATCTCTATACTAGAACCATTGTATACACTATCTTCTGGTACATATAGTAGCAGCCTAAAATACAGTAAAACCTCTCTCTATTACGACCACTGATAGTATATCTCTATACTAGAACTATTGTTTACACTATCTTCTGGTACATATAGTAGCAGCCTAAAATACAGTAAAACCTCTCTCTATTACGACCACTGATAGTATATCTCTATACTAGAACTATTGTATACACTGTTTGTCTTCTGGTACATATAGTAGCAGCCTAAAATATAGTAAAACCTCTCTCTATTACTACCTCTGATAGTATATCTTTATACAAGAACTCTTGTGTACACTATCTAATGGTACATATAGTAGCAGCCTAAAATACAGTAAAACCTCTCTCTAATACGACCACTGATAGTATATCTCTATATTAGAACTATTGTATACACTGTTTGTCTTCTGGTACATATAGTAGCAGCCTAAAATATAGTAAAACCTCTCTCTATTACGACCACTGGTAGTATATCTCTATACTAGAACTATTGTATACACTATCTTCTGGTACATATAGTAGCAGCCTAAAATATAGTAAAACCTCTCTCTATTACTACCTCTGATAGTATATCTCTATATTAGAACTATTGTATACACTGTTTGTCTTCTGGTACATATAGTAGCAGCCTAAAATATAGTAAAACCTCTCTCTATTATGACCACTGGTAGTATATCTCTATACTAGAACTATTGTATACACTGTTTGTCTTCTGGTACATATAGTAGCAGCCTAAAATACAGTAAAACCTCTCTCTATTACGACCACTGATAGTATATCTCTATACTAGAACTATTGTATACACTGTTTGTCTTCTGGTACATATAGTAGCAGCCTAAAATATAGTAAAACCTCTCTCTATTAAGACCACTGATAATATATCTCTATACTAGAACTATTGTTTACACTATCTTCTGGTACATATAGTAGCAGCCTAAAATACAGTAAAACCTCTCTCTATTACTACCTCTGATAGTATATCTCTATACTAGAACTCTTGTGTACACTGTTTGTCTTCTGGTACATATAGTAGCAGCCTAAAATATAGTAAAACTTTCTCTATTACGACCACTGATAGTATATCTCTATACTAGAACTATTGTATACACTGTTTGTCTTCTGGTACATATAGTAGCAGCCTAAAATATAGTAAAACCTCTCTCTATTACTACCTCTGATAGTATATCTCTATACTAGAACTCTTGTGTACACTATCTTCTGGTACATATAGTAGCAGCCTAAAATACAGTAAAACCTCTCTCTATTACGACCACTGATAGTTTATCTCTATATTAGAACTATTGTATACACTGTTTGTCTTCTGGTACATATAGTAGCAGCCTAAAATATAGTAAAACCTCTCTCTATTACGACCACTGGTAGTATATCTCTATACTAGAACTATTGTATACCCTGTTTGACTTCTGGTACATATAGTAGCAGCCTAAAATATAGTAAAACCTCTCTCTATTACGACCACTGATAGTATATCTCTATACTAGAACTCTTGTGTACACTGTTTGTGGTCTGGTACATATAGTAGCAGCCTAAAATATAGTAAAACCTCTCTCTATTACGACCACTGATAGTATATCTCTATACTAGAACTATTGTTTACACAGTTTGTCTTCTGGTACATATAGTAGTAGCCTAAAATATAGTAAAACCTCTCTCTATTACGACCACTGATAGTATATCTCTATACTAGAACTATTGTATACACTGTTTGTCTTCTGGTACATATAGTAGCAGCCTAAAATACAGTAAAACCTCTCTCTATTATGACCACTGGTAGTATATCTCTATACTAGAACTCTTGTGTACACTGTTTGTGTTCTGGTACATATAGTAGCAGCCTAAAATATAGTAAAACCTCTCTCTATTACGACCACTGATAGTATATCTCTATACTAGAACTCTTGTGTACACTGTTTGTGTTCTGGTACATATAGTAGCAGCCTAAAATATAGTAAAACCTCTCTCTATTACGACCACTGGTAGTATATCTCTATACTAGAACTATTGTTTACACTATCTTCTGGTACATATAGTAGCAGCCTAAAATATAGTAAAACCTCTCTCTATTACGACCACTGATAGTATATCTCTATACTAGAACTCTTGTGTACACTGTTTGTGTTCTGGTAAATATAGTAGCAGCCTAAAATATAGTAAAACTTCTCTCTATTACCACTGCTGATAGTATATCTCTATACTAGAACTCTTGTGTACACTGTTTGTGTTCTGGTACATATAGTAGCAGCCTATAATATAGTAAAACCTCTCTCTATTACGACCACTGATAGTATATCTCTATACTAGAACTATTGTTTACACAGTTTGTCTTCTGGTACATATAGTAGCAGCCTAAAATATAGTAAAACCTCTCTCTATTACGACCACTGATAGTATATCTCTATACTAGAACTATTGTTTACACTGTTTGTCTTCTGGTACATAAAGTAGCAGCCTAAAATATAGTAAAACTTCTCTCTATTACGACCTCTGATAGTATATCTCTATACTAGAACTATTGTATACACTGTTTGTCTTCTGGTACATATAGTAGCAGTCTAAAATATAGTAAAACTTCTCTCTATTACGACCACTGGTAGTATATCTCTATACTAGAACTATTGTATACACTATCTTATGGTACATATAGTAGCAGCCTAAAATACAGTAAAACCTCTCTCTATTACAACCACTGGTAGTATATCTCTATACTAGAACTATTGTATACACTATCTTCTGGTACATATAGTAGCAGCCTAAAATATAGTAAAACCTCTCTCTATTACGACCACTAGTAGTATATCTCTATACTAGAACTATTGTATACACTATCTTCTGGTACATATAGTAGCAGCCTAAAATACAGTAAAACTTCTCTCTATTACGACCACTGGTAGTATATCTCTATACTAGAACTATTGTATACACTATCTTCTGGTACATATAGTAGCAGCCTAAAATATAGTAAAACCTCTCTCTATTACTACCTCTGATAGTATATCTCTATATTAGAACTATTGTATACACTGTTTGTCTTCTGGTACATATAGTAGCAGCCTAAAATATAGTAAAACCTCTCTCTATTATGACCACTGGTAGTATATCTCTATACTAGAACTATTGTATACACTGTTTGTCTTCTGGTACATATAGTAGCAGCCTAAAATACAGTAAAACCTCTCTCTATTACGACCACTGATAGTATATCTCTATACTAGAACTATTGTATACACTGTTTGTCTTCTGGTACATATAGTAGCAGCCTAAAATATAGTAAAACCTCTCTCTATTAAGACCACTGATAATATATCTCTATACTAGGACTATTGTTTACACTATCTTCTGGTACATATAGTAGCAGCCTAAAATACAGTAAAACCTCTCTCTATTACTACCTCTGATAGTATATCTCTATACTAGAACTCTTGTGTACACTGTTTGTCTTCTGGTACATATAGTAGCAGCCTAAAATATAGTAAAACTTTCTCTATTACGACCACTGATAGTATATCTCTATACTAGAACTATTGTATACACTGTTTGTCTTCTGGTACATATAGTAGCAGCCTAAAATATAGTAAAACCTCTCTCTATTACTACCTCTGATAGTATATCTCTATACTAGAACTCTTGTGTACACTATCTTCTGGTACATATAGTAGCAGCCTAAAATACAGTAAAACCTCTCTCTATTACGACCACTGATAGTTTATCTCTATATTAGAACTATTGTATACACTGTTTGTCTTCTGGTACATATAGTAGTAGCCTAAAATATAGTAAAACCTCTCTCTATTACGACCACTGGTAGTATATCTCTATACTAGAACTATTGTGTACACTGTTTGTGTTCTGGTATATATAGTAGCAGCCTAAAATATAGTAAAACTTCTCTCTATTACCACTGCTGATAGTATATCTCTATACTAGAACTCTTGTGTACACTATCTTCTGGTACATATAGTAGCAGCCTAAAATACAGTAAAACCTCTCTCTATTACGACCACTGATAGTATATCTCTATACTAGAACTATTATTTACACTGTTTGTCTTCTGGTACATATAGAACTCTTGTGTACGCTATCTTCTGGTACATATAGTAGCAGCCTAAAATATAGTAAAACCTCTCTCTATTACGACCACTGATAGTATATCTCTATACTTAAAAGAACTCTTGTGTACACTATCTTCTGGTACATATAGTAGCAGCCTAAAATACAGTAAAACTTCTCTCTATTACGACCACTGATAGTATATCTCTATATTAGAACTATTGTATACACTGTTTGTCTTCTGGTACATATAGTAGCAGCCTAAAATACAGTAAAACTTCTCTCTATTACGATCACTGATAGTATATCTCTATGCTAGAACTCTTGTGTACACTGTTTGTCTTCTGGTACATATAGTAGCAGCCTAAAATACAGTAAAACTTCTCTCTATTACGACCACTGATAGTATATCTCTATACTAGAACTCTTGTGTACACTATCTTCTGGTACATATAGTAGCAGCCTAAAATACAGTAAAACCTCTCTCTATTACCACCACAAAAACATATATAGTATTAGTGTTTTCTTCTGACCTGTCGGAGTTATTTTTAGATTGGAACATTCTAAAACTTTCAAAGGGATGAGTTTTCTCTACATACGGTTAATGATACGGATAGCTGTAATGTTTTGTGCGCAATGTACAGTAGAGGATACCTTATTCTTTCCCGTTTAAACGCAAACGCAATGCACTAAACTGTGGAAATTTACTTTAAGAAATTTTAATTATATTTTTAATCTGAGTAGCAAACAGGTTGGAGCCTGATCAGACGCCGGGTAACCCGGCGTCTGATCTGGCTCCAACCTGTTTGCAATGGAAATAATAGTTTTAGTATATAAATGCGTTTGTTGGGAAAGAATAAAATATCAGTAAAGTTAGCGCAAGGGTCTCGTGCTGCACGAGGATCATGTTATCTCAAGTTGGAAAGTGTACGACTATATAGATTCGATGTTACCCTGTTATCTATTTACCATTATGAACTATTCTGTTCTAAAAATAACTCCGACAGGTCAGAAAAATCGAACAATAACACTCTAAAATATACCACAAAATCTAACCTCACTAAGGCTATAACAGTACAAAACCTCTCTATTACCACCACTATAAAGAAGCCTAATTGATTGTATAAAAGACAAGTGACAGCTTAAAGTAAGGTCTGAGTGCAACAAAAAGCTCCTGAAAGAGTTAACAAGGCAGCCCCTGCCCCTGTTTTCACAATGCATTGATATAAGCTGATAGCAGGAGTAGAGCTAAATTTAGGATCCAAACTTTTTGTCAACAGTATAAACAGGTTTACTACATACTGCATACCTTTAAGAGTTACAGATTTCTCCTAAACACAAGAGGAATTTAAATAAAGCATGTGTCAAATGTTGTAACAATTATGATGACAAGTAGAATCTGAGACAATCTACAGATAGCAAAAAATAGACAGAGATCACAAAGCTCAAGGAGTCCTAAAAGAGCCCTCTGATCTGGCTCTACACGGATTGGAAAAGATGGATATATCCAGTTCCAGCACTATAAGGGTTACATGATGTTTTGTTTCTGGTGTTTAGGGCAGGTGACTGCTTAAAGCAAATTGAAAGTATAGCAAAATGTTTTTACAGGACCTCTGCTTTTCAACTGTCTGTCAATAAGTCTATCTTTTCCTCTGATAAGATATAATTCGGGGCTCCAAATAAAAGGGAGTAAACTTTAAGTTTTCAAACATTTTCTCCCTTATGTCCGTATAAAACCCTATGGTGTGACTACATGTGTACTAATTAGATTCCTATCTTTGAGATAATTCTACTGAGTAGCATACCATAGGCCTTGGTACAGACATAAAGATTTTACAGCACTCCCTCTCTACAATGACAGCCAATGGGAGACACAAATTATGTGCCTTGTTCAGAGGGAGTCGCTATAGAGAGGGAAATCGGCTTACATTGCAACAACGTAACGCAGCGTCTGATCTGGATTCAAGCTGTTTGTCACTTGTCATTAAGTTTTTTTTCTGTCAAAATGTACTTTATATAACTTTGAGAAAAACAGAAGACGACAATTTTAAGCAGACAATATTGCAGCAAAAAACCCGTTAGACATTATTGTCCGGTTTTGGAAGCTGCGACAAGGGTCATTGTAAGGAGGGAGTCGGAGGGGGAAGGTTGTTGTGGTGAGGGAACACTGTAGTTTTTAAAATATTCCCCTGATCCCATTACTCCATAGCTTGTGATAGGTGACCACTTAAAGCAGATTGAAAGTAAAGCAGAATGCACCTTTAGGTGCATTCTGCTTTACTTTCAGCCTGCTTTAAACTACCATCTGATAGAATATAGAAAATAATTCATGATATATATCCATGACTGTATAAATTGGAACTATTTGCTTCAGTGGTGAAATAAATTAAAGGCATGTATAAATACATATCTATGGAGCAATGGGTTATCTGGAGCCCTGGATATAATACAGTAGAACCTCTCTATAACAACCACTAAAATAACTGCTAATTAGATTTATAAAGGACAGGTGACAGCTTAAAGCAAGGTGACAGTGAAATAGAAAGCTCCAAAAGGAGCTTTCTGTTTAACTGTCACCTTGCTTTAAGCAGTCACCTGTCATAAACAAAAAATATTTACACAATTTAGAGGCCGTTATAGAGAGGTTTTACTGTAACTGGATTTTTACAAGGACTTACCATCAGGGAGTTGAAGCTCCCTCAGTCGTTTTCTCTGACTAGCTAACAATGCTTTGGTTTGCGCTTTCTCTTTCAGGATTGCCTCCATTGACTCAGACATCTCCAGTGCCTTCTGCAAGGGGGAAAAACAATACCATGCAACAACAATTAGGCACATTTTAACCCATTAATCCATAGCCTGTTTCTAATTTTTGAAGATACATGACCGCTTAAAGCAGGTTGAAAGTAAAGCAGAATGTGCCTTCAGGCACATTCTGCTTTACCTTCAACCTGCTTTGAGTTACCATCAACTAGAATATAGAAAATATTTCTTATGATACATGTTCATGACTATATAAATTTGAACTATTTTCTGCATTGAAGGAATAAATTAGTAGCGTTAAAAGGCGTATTTATGGGGCAAGGGGTTAAACAAAAAAAATACTGCAGAATTACCCCAATGAGCAAGAGTAGGGTAATACAATGAGGAACAATATAACAGGGAATATATATATATATCTTTATTTCAGTCTCATCATGGTTCATATACAAACATACATTTAGTCATAAAACAACATTAACCATGCTATTTAAATAAGAATTATAAGAGACTTTTAAGTAGTTATCACAGCAAACAACTACCTGAATATCATATTTCAATTTCACCTCAACAGGGAAACAAGACGTGTTCCTGAAACACTTTGCCCTCTGATATGGACATGCCCTTTAAATGACCTTGACCTTTGTCTGACATGACCCAAATTGTACTCTGCTCAAAGACTGCTTAACCCTTTCCCTCATAGCCTTTTTCTAGTATTGAAGACAGGTGACCCCTTAAAGCAGGTTGAAAGTAAAGCAGAATGTGCCCCAAGGCACATTCTGCTTTACTTTCAGCCTGCTTTAAGCTACCACCTGCTAGAATATAGAAAATATTTCTAATGATATATCTTCATGGCTGTATAAATTTGAACTATTTTCACCAGTGGAGGAATAAATTAAATTTGCTAAAAGGCGCTTCCATGGGGGAAAGGGTTAAATGTGGATACACATGCTAGGTATAAAGTCTCTTTTAAAAGTATACACCAGACTATGTCATGCCAGGGCATGATGTTTAAAAGTTTTAATCAGGACAGAACTGTTTGCAAATACTTTTGCACTAAGGCAAAGATAGTGAAGGGTTTAAAATAATCTAATATCACAAACTGGTTAGGAAGAAATATCTATAGACCTCATTAGAACTTTACCCACTGAACCCTAACAACATGTTTACTTGTCATATACAAACAGTGTATGTGTACCTGTGAAGAGTAAACTTGTCCTATGCAAATAGTGTAGACCCTGATTAAAGGGCTCCTATAGGAGCCCTCTGACCAGGTTCTGCACTGTTTGTCATTGTTGAAAAAAAACCAATCTGATTGAAAAATGAGAGCACCACATGGGGGTGCCAATGCTCATCTGCAATTATGGCCAATATTAAACCCATCCTATTTTACCTCTTAATGACCTCTAAATGAACTTGACCTTTGTTGGACATTACCTAATTTTACTGAGCTCAAGATCTGTTTGAGAGAGTACAGATAACAAATATAAAGTCTGTATCACATGTAGTTCCAAAGTTATGGCAAAAGTTAAGATTTCGGACGGCAACAATGGCGACGATGCCTACAATGCAGACACCGGAGTGATGATAACAGGTTGCAGTTTCTTCCAAACAGATAAGCTAAGAATAGACTAGACTTAATTTAACTGGAATTATCAATTTGAAGTTTCACAGGGGAATGAGTGAACACACCTCTACAATGTCTTGACAATTGGAAAGGCTTGCTTACCTGTTTCGTCATATTGCCATAGATAAGTCCCTCTATATACAGTCTTGACAACAGCTGGGGTAATACCGCTGTTACCTTCTCCACAGTCACCTCTAAATACACAAAATAAAATATTACAGTCACCTCTAAATACACACAATAAAACATGTACAGTCACCTCTAAATACACACAATAAAACATGTACAGTCACCTCTAAATACACACAATAAAACATGTACAGTCACCTAATAAAACATGTACAGTCACCTCTAAATACACACAACAAAACATGTACAGTCACCTCAAAATACACACAACAAAACATGTACAGTCACCTCTAAATACACACAATAAAACATGTACAGTCACCTCTAAATACACACAATAAAACATGTAGTCACCTCTAAATATGCACAATAAAACATGTACAGTCACCTCTAAATACACACAATAAAACATGTAGTCACCTCTAAATATGCACAATAAAACATGTACAGTCACCTCTAAATACACACAATAAAACATGTAGTCACCTCTAAATATGCACAATAAAACATGTACAGTCACCTCTAAATACACACAACAAAACATGTACAGTCACCTCAAAATACACACAACAAAACATGTACAGTCACCTCTAAATACACACAATAAAACATGTACAGTCACCTCTAAATACACACAATAAAACATGTAGTCACCTCTAAATATGCACAATAAAACATGTACAGCCACCTCTAAATACACACAATAAAACATGTACAGTCACCTAATAAAACATGTACAGTCACCTCTAAATACACACAACAAAACATGTACAGTCACCTCTAAATACACACAATAAAACATGTACAGTCACCTCTAAATACACACAATAAAACATGTACAGTCACCTCTAAATACACACAATAAAACATGTACAGTCACCTAATAAAACATGTACAGTCACCTCTAAATACACACAACAAAACATGTTAAGTCACCTAATAAAACATGTAGTCACCTCTAAATACACACAATAAAACATGTACAGTCACCTCTAAATACACACAATAAAACATGTACAGTCACCTAATAAAACATGTACAGTCACCTCTAAATACACACAACAAAACATGTACAGTCACCTCTAAATACACACAATAAAACATGTACAGTCACCTAATAAAACATGTACAATCACCTCTAAATACACACAACAAAACATGTACAGTCACCTAATAAATCATGTACAGTCACCTTTAAATACACACAACAAAACATGTACAGTCACCTCTAAATACACACAAACATGTACAGTCATATAGTCACCTCTAAATACACACAATACAACATACACATGACAGGGTTCCAGATAAGATGGAAATAACTTAAGTTTTCCAATATTTTTTCCTTCATGTCTGCACTAAACCCTATATTGAATATTCATTAGAATCGTCTCTTTGAGACAGTTCTAATGAGTAACATACCACAGTGTTTGGTGCAGCCATAACGATTTTAGTTTTTGATATACTCTCCTTATCTGAAGCCCTGAACATTACAGTATGTACAGTGTTAACCCTTTGAACCCTAGTCCTGCATATAGGCATCATTTTAAAACAGTGTACATGTGAATAGTACACTTGTCCTGTGCAAACAGTGATGACCCAGATCAGAGGGCTCTGAAAGGAGCCCTCTGATCAGGGTCTTCACTGTTTGTCATAATGCCAAACATTGACAAAAACAACCCTTAAAAGTCAGAAATGGACTAGACTAAAATGGAAACTGGAATTGTCCATTTAACGATTCAGGATGGAAAGAGTTAATCAAAGAATTTGAGTCTCCTATCAACCTGTGAAAGGCAGTCAATAAAAATTAGAATTCATCTTTTTAAAAGTGTTCTATTAATATTCATTGAATAGTAATCAATACACGATTAAGGTCAAACTATCAATCAATATTTCAGAATTTAAAAATCAAATTTTACATTTCCATGGTTACCTTCTAAACTGTCAATGAGTTCCTCTCTAGTCCACATCATCTCTGACATGACAACCGAGGTAAAGTATATGGCATGTTGATGAGGCTGCTCTGCATAGAAATTCTTCAAACTTCTGCCATACTGAACAAAATAATACCATACAATACAGTAAAACCTCTCTACTCCAACTCCTAAATCAAAGGCTAACTGATTGCAGGGCTCCAGATAAGGGGAGTATTTCAAAAACTAAAATCTTTATTTCTGCATTAAACCCTATGGTGTCACTACTCATTAGAATCGTCTCGAAGAGACGATTCTAATGAGTAATGACACCATAGGAATTTGTTCTGAAATTAGTGAAAAAATGCTGGATTTGGTCAGTTTACTCCCTCTTATCTGGACCCCTGTGATTGTATAGAAGACCGGTAGCAGCATTAGGTTTTAGACAGACATTTAGATTATACAGTAAAACCTCTCTATTAGTGCCACACAAATGGAGGCTAAAGGATTGTATAAAAGACAGGTAGTAGTATAAAGCAGGATGACAGTAAAACAGAAAGCTCCTAAAAGAGCTTTCTGTTTTACTGTCACCTTTCTTTAAGCAGTCATCTGTCATACACACCTAATAATTAACTTAATTTAGTGGTCATGATAGAGAGGTTATGGTGTAAGTATTGAACAATTTCTCTTGTATAAACTAGGGCAAACAATGCACAATGTATAGAACAGACTGTGAAAAGTTCTTTCACAAAAAACCTTTAAAAGTGAGCTTTCTGTATTACCTCTGGCCTACTTTAAGCTAACACTTGCTAGAAATTGTTTTTTTTATGTTCAGGACTTCCTAGATGGGGATTACTTTCCTTTGTGTATAGGCCACCAAAGTATTGTTTTGATACTTAAATGGCTGTAAGCGCTTTTGAATGCACAACTCTTGTAAGAAAAGAGCACTATATAAATCGGGTATAATAATAATAATAATGACTCCACTGAAACAATGACTAAGCCTCCAAGCTTGTTGGATACATACCAGTTCCTTGAGTATCTCAAAGCGTTTGGGATCAATTTTAAATGAGACCATTTTGTCCACAACCTTCTCCAGTAGTACATTCAGCTTGTCACTGTAACCCTTCACGCCAAGCTGTGTAAGAGAAAACAAACAACCAGTAAGTCAAGCTTCAAGCACAGATTATGCCTTTACTCCATGGCACGTTTCTAGTATTTAAGATAGGTTAACCCTTTCCCACATAGCATATCTCTAGTATTGAATATAGGTGTCTACTTAAAGCAGGTTGAAAGTAAAGCAGAATGCGCTTTAAGCGCATTCTGCTTTACTTTCAGCCTGCTTTAAGCTATCATCTGCTAGAATATAGAAAATATTTTGTATTATACATATTTATGAATGTATAAATTGGAACTATTTTCTTCAGGGCAAGAATAAACTGAATGCGCTAAAAGGCGCTTCTATGGGGGAAAGGGTTAATATCAGTATAATCATATATGTACTGGAGCAATATCAGTGGACCATACTTGTATCTATTGAAAAAGCGGAAGAAAACTATTGCTGGATGTTCTTGTACAGTGGACAAGACACAAGTCTTTCCTTACAATGATGTTTGTGCTAAAACAATTATTTCAATTGCAAATCATTTGCAACCAGATCAGATGCTGGGTAACCTGTCAGATTAAAACTGATCGTAAATAGAGGATATTGTATGAGTGCTCATTATTTATCATTTTTAATAAACGAGTTGGCTAAAATAATATGACGCGAGCCTTGGCGAGCGTCATATTCATTTTAGTCAACGAGTTTATTAAGAATGATAAATAATGAGCACGAATGTGATATTCTATTTATCAAATAACAAGCTTAAGCACCTATAAAATTAATTGAAGCAGTAGTTTGTAGACCCTCCGCTATATAGAATTTCCGCCAAACGTTACGTTGTTTACCTTAACGTCATAGTAAATTACGTCATCTGGCGTCCCGCTACATGCAGCGCTTGTGGACGAACAAGTTGGGCCGGAGCCCAAAACACGATATTCCACTAGTGGATTACGATTTTTATACAATCGCTTTATGCAACTCCCAGACCGCAAATTATGTGATAAACATTTTTAAAAAGCTGCAATTTTCTATATTTTATTTGCATTTCATTTGCATTTAGTTTCATTTAAATGGGAAAGAATGACATCCTCTCCACTGTATGAGCCAGTAATGCCATCAGGGTCCAAGGTTATCAAGCGTTTGAGCTGAGTTAGAGTGTGTTCTCAAGCATTTGATTGGTCAGATTTGAGCCTAGGCTCAAATCTGACCAATCAAATGCTTGATAACTACTTTAGACTCGAACTGAAAAGCTTTATAACCTTGAACTCTTTTAACCCTTTCCCTGATATCCTATTTCTAGTATTGAAGATAGGTAACTGCAATGTAACTACTTGAAGCAGGCTGAAAGTAATGCGGAATGCACCTTAAGGCGCATTCTGCTTTTCTTTCAGCCTGCTTTAAGCTATCATATGCTAGAATATAGAAAATATTCTCTATAATATATATTCATGACTGATTAAATTGGAACTATTTTCTTCAGCGAAGGAATAAACTGAATGCGCGAAAAGGTGCTTCTATTGGGGAAAGGGTTAACCTGTTTCTGGATTGAGAGTAAGCAGAGTCTTACCGTTATGCCATAGGCACTGCTGTTGAGATTGTACTTAAGGCCGGCTACCTCAGCATCATAGGTATACTCATTCAAGGCATCTTTGAACAGGTGAACAAATAACACAGCTATGTTGGCATGGAGAGGATCTATGTACACTATTGGGCTGAAAACAAAATAGAATCACTATAGTCACAGCTATATTTGCATGAAGAGGATCTATGTACACTATTGGGCTGAAAACAAAATAGAGTCACTATAATCATAGCTTACAACAAATAACACAGCTATGTTGGCATGGAGAGGATCTATGTACACTATTGGGCTGAAAACAAAATAGAGTCACTATAATCATTGCTTACAACAAATAACACAGCTATGTTGGCATGGAGAGGATCTATGTACACTATTGGGCTGAAAACAAAATAGAGTCACTATAATCATTGCTTACAACAAATAACACAGCTATGTTGGCATGGAGAGGATCTATGTACACTATTGGGCTGAAAACAAAATAGAGTCACTATAATCATTGCTTACAACAAATAACACAGCTATGTTGGCATGGAGAGGATCTATGTACACTATTGGGCTGAAAACAAAATAGAGTCACTATAATCATTGCTTACAACAAATAACACAGCTATGTTGGCATGGAGAGGATATATACTAAGACAAAAAAGAAATGCAGGGTACCTTAAATATTCAACAAAAGTTTAATTACTTGGCCTAAATTTTTGAAATTTGGTAAAGTCAAAATCTTGGCCAATGTCCACAATATCCGGTGGATAAAATTATGCAACCTAACATTTGTGTACCGTACGCGGGGTGGGTGTAAAAATGCAAAATACCGATGCAAAATTGTGAATACGATTCATTCAATTGTCCCAATATGGGGGTCTCATCTGGATCCGAACTGTTTGCATAGGCAATCACGATTTTGCCGCATGTGTTAAACATTTAAAAACCAGAATTACCTTGTAAGTTCAAATGTTGCAAAGGACTTTGGAAGAAGGAACTTGTCATCTTGTTTAAACCATAGTCTCATCATTCCTGTGTCCTGAAAAACACACACCATCATACACGTTTTACATGAGTAATAAAGCGTTATATGTCTTTACGAAATAGTATGCCTAAGGCAAGCATATGAACTAAACCTTATATAACTTGAAGATGCTTTTTGCATATAAGCACATGAAATGGAAGCTTCCATAACTCAATAAAGGCTCAGGTTTTTTAGTCTTGTTTTTAATGCACATTAGAGTCACTCAGCTGACATCTGACAATCAACCTCCCCTGGTCTTTGGGCTTTAATAAACTATCGTTTAAGTCTATTTTAATCCATTACCCCATAAATATGCCTTTTTACTCCTTTTATTTTATTCCTGCACTGAAGAAAATAGTTTCCAATTGAAACAGTCAAGAATATGTAACATAAGAAATATTTTCTATATCCTAGCAGATGGTGGCTTAAATCAGGCTGAAAGTAAAGCAGAATGTGCCTTAAGGCACATTCTGCTTTATTTTCAGTCTCCTTTAAGGGGTCACCTATTTTCAATACTGGCTATGGGGGAAGCGGTTTAGTCCTGGATATTGCAGCTGACAGATGGCGCCCAGGAAATTCAAACAGATACCAAAATATTAATCTTTGATCATTGATGATCACTACTTATCCTTTTGATATCAATACTGCTAACCTTTGCAGATCATTCAGATCCAGATCAATAACTCAGTGTCAAACATGACGGCCATCATAATATAGCAATTTTTCATAAAGTAATAAACACAAGAAGCTTACCTTGATTACAACTGGGAATTGTGTTTGCTGCAAAACAGGTAAAATTATTTAAGTTACATGGTAATCAGTAGAACCTGTCTTTCTTCTATTGTGACGCATATATGCATCTTTTATCCAAAGTGTACATGTGAAGAGTACACTTGTCCTATGCAAACAGTGAAGTCCCAGATCAGAGGGCTCCTGTAGGAGCCCTCTGATCAGGGTCTTCATTGTTTGTCAGTTTGCAAAATATTATAAAAAACAATACTAAATAGTCTAAAATGGACCAGCCTTTATTGAAAACTGGTATTGTTCATTGGAAGTTTCAGGGGATAATGAGTTAAATTTTTACATAATTTACATACAATCAAACTTGTATTAACTCTTCACTCTCAATGACGCTTAAAAGTGCATTTGCAAACAGTTTGGATCCTGATCAGACGCCGCATAACGCGGCGTCTGATCAGGATCCAAACTGTTTGACACTCGTTTTGATATGTCTTCAGTCATACTGACTTATTTTCTAACTTTGAAACAACATTGCAGACAACAAAATTGAAACAGACAATGAAAGGGTGAAGGGGTAAAAATCTCACAAAAAATTTGGTAGTGAAAGGGTTAAGAATACATAACAGTAAACACATCTATGGTATTACAGTCAGGCGATAGTTTCATGCAGGACAAAGAGTAATGCAGAAATCTGAAAAGGAGCTTTCAGTGTTACTTTTGCACTGCATGAAACCCTCACCTGTATTAAGAGACTGGTATACTTCTTTCTTCACATTCAAAACAAATTTGATTTTAAATATTTATTTGGTTTGATTTTTTTTACTCAGAGTGATTTTACCTGTTTTGCAATTTTTTTTAGTATCTCACTCTCTTCTATGTTTGTTTGTTTGTTTGTTTTGATTTTACGTCGCTTTCAACAGTATTTCAGTCATATCGCGACGTCCAGCTAATTACAGGTGGAGGAAGACCCCTCTCTTCTATGTAGCATATTGCCTCAGGAAGTGACAAAACAGGTGAATTTCACTCTGAGTCATGAAAATCAAACGGAACAAGACATGGCTCCAGACAAGAGGGAGTAAACTCAAACTATCCAACATTTCTTCCTTCATATCTACACTAAACCCTATGGTGTTACTACTCTTCCAGACAATTCTAATGAGAAGTCACACCATAGGGATTGATGCAAACATAATGATGATAGTTTTTGAAATACTTCCCTTATTTGGAGCTCTGACAAGGCTATCCAGCCTGTATCAAACATAACCAACGATTCTAACCTCTGGTTCTCTTGGAACAATGTCAAAGTTGGTTGGTATAAACTCATTCCTGGGTGGTAGATGAAGATTGTCATGTAGTGCAGAGTTACCCCACATCTGTAGTTTCTCAGCGGGGATTTTCTCCAACTTATACTCCGTGCCGTACCACTCCTCCTTACTGTCGGTCTGACCCTCAAACTTCTTAGCCACAACGCAAAGCCTGAGTGAGAACAAAACACAAATATTACACTCTGTACAGTCGAACTCCGATATCTCAAACTCGGTGAACTCAAACTATCCAATAGTTAGGCACATGAACTGCATTATTTCATGCTTGGTTAAGCCAAACATATCCATATTTCAAAGTTAAAACCTGGCTTAACCACGTTTTAACTTTGAAATACCGGTATGTTCGACAAAACAGAGTTTGAAATATCAAAGTTCGACTGTATCTTGTTTCAATCGTTTATCTAATTTTGACAGAAGTTAACCCTTATCCTGCGGTAATATCGTCTGCTTCGAAATTGTCGTCTGCAAACTTTGTTAAATCTAGATTTATACAAGTAAAGAATCCTAAAGACGAGGGTCAAACAGTTTGGATCCAGATCAGACGCCGCGTTACGCGGCGTCTGATCTGGATCTAAACTGTTTGTAAAAATAAATAAAGTCGCGACCAGCAGGCAAAGGGTTAACACTAGTATTACACTGTGTACAGTTAAACCTCTCCTTTATGACTACTAAAAAGAAGCTTAATTGATTGTATAAAAGACAAGTGACCGCCAATAGCAAGTTGACAATAAAACAGATAGCTCATATAGAAGTTTTCTAGAAAAAATTACTGTCACTTTGCTTTAGGCAGTCACCTACCTTAAACACCAAATAATTAACAAAATTTAGTAATCATAATAGAGAGGTTTTACTATATCTTGTGTCGACCTTTATCTAATTCATTCTCCCATTAACCCTTTGAACCCTAGTCCCGCATATAGGCGTGTTTTTCAAACAATGTGCATGTGAATAGTACACATATCCTATGCAAACAGCGAAGACCCAGATCAGAGGGCTCCGAAAGGAGCCCTCTGATCAGGGTCTTCACTGTTTGTCACAATGCCAATTATTAACAAAAACAACCCTTAAAGTCAGAAATGGACTAGACTAAAATGGAAACTGGAATTGTCCAATTAAAGTTTTAGGGAGGAAAGAGTTAAACATCAAATAGACAATTTGAGTTTCCATCTAAGTCTAGTCTGTATTAAAATATTTGAAGTTCATTTTAACTATATATTTCAAAACGACAAACAGCTTGTAGACCCTGATCAGGGTCCAAGGTTATAAAGCTTTGCAGTTGAGTCTAAAATTGTTCTCAAGCATTTGGTTGGTCAGATTTGAGCCTAGGCTAAAATCTGACAAATCAAATGCTTGAGAACACACTCAGACTCAGTTAAAACGCTTTATAACCTTGGACCCAGAGAGTTTTGTGTTGAAATGAGTGGGAAAATGCTGGTTTTGTTCCATTTACTCCCTCATATCTGGAGCCCTAATTATAGTGTCTTACCTCATGTTGTCAGGGACCAGTTTATTGAGCACCATGTCTATAAGCTCTGGTTTGTAATCTGACTGTAGGTAATGGGCACACAATGTTTCCTCCAACGGATATTCCTGTTCAAGATAATGTAAAGCATGATAACATGTGTTTTAATGTTGTTCATAAAGAAAAGATATCACCTTTATAAATACATGTACAGTCAAATTATTGTTGTGTAAGTTGATGACACAGTTTTTACAGGGCTCCAGATAAGGGGAGTATTTCAAAAATTAAAATCTTTATTTCTGCTTTAAACCCTATGGTGTCACTACTCATTAGAATCATCTCGGAGAGCCGATTCTAATGAGTAGTAACACCATAGGTTTAGGTGCTGAAATTAGTAATCAAATATTGGATCTGTTCAGGTAACTCCTCCTTCTCTGGAGCCCTGAGTTACATTTGTGTTTAACTCACTGACCCATGAAACTTCCTACTGGACAATTCCAGTTTCTAATTAACTCTAATATTTACTTAAGAAATAATTAATTCAAACCAACGGGTAGGAGTTGAGATGCGTAGTATTTAAATAATTTGTAAGTGTACACATCACAAGTACACTGTTTGTTAATGATGAGAATACTTGGTGGCTAGGATTGAATGTGTGAATGCTTAAAACACTCCCCATATCATGAGCTATGCCAGTATAGTAAGACTTACATGAAGTATTCCTGCCAGTGATGAGGTGTACACTCTTGGCTTTTCCTTGTCCTTGAATCGGAACTGCATAGTACTCAAGTCCTGCAGAAAAAAACCCAATATAAAGTCTGCATAGATGTAGGTCTTGTATTATGCATTCTTCAACAGGGCTCCAGATAAGAAGGAGAAACGATTTGTTCACTACTTTCAGCATCAAATCCGATGGTGTCACTACTCATTAGATTCATCTCAACGTGACGATTCTAATGAGTAGCGACACCATAGGGTTTAAAGCAAAAAATAAAATTTTAGTTTTTGAAATACTTTCCTTATTGTGAGCCCTACTAATGCAGGAAAATAATAACATTTGAATGGAGATAAGCAATATCAATCTTTGCTTAGTTTCTTCAATATAAAGACATAGAACTTGAATTTTGAGGATACCCTAAGGAATGTTATACAGCACACCCTATGGGAGACAAAAAATGTGTACTGTTTGGAGGGAGTGGTTACAGAGAGGGAAATTGGCTTGCATTTGCAAACCGCTTGAATCCAGATCAGACACCGCGTAACGCGGCGTCTGATCTGGATTCAAGCTGTTTGTCACTTGTTATTATGTTTATTTTGTCAAAATGTTCAATATGTGACTGAGAAATACAGCAGACAACAATTTTAAGCAAACAACATTGTAGCCATAAATAGGTTTGACATAATAGTCCTGTTTAGGGAACTGCGACAAGGGTCGTTGTAAGGAGGGAGTCGTTGGTTGGAGGGAGCACTGTATCTGAAATGTTCATGATGATTACAAACTGTTACATACAGCACATTCTTTGAAGATCCACTCCTTTGTACCTTCCTTCTTCAGCATGTGTATATACTGGTAGATAAGGGTAATGATCTCATCCACGTGTTCTGGAAAGATAATACACAGGGATCCAGATAAGGGGAGTATTTCAAAAATTAAAATCTTTACTTCTGCATTAAACCCTATAGTGTCATTACTCATTAGAATCGTCTCGAAGAGACGATTCTAATGAGTAGTAACACCATAGGATTTGGTTCAGTCTGAGTGAGAAAATGTTGGATTACTCCCTCTTTACCCCTGATACAACAATATAATAACCATTACTCCAATAGCCTTTAGTACAAACATACTTACAAAGTTATGGCTAATGTTAAATTTATCCTATTTGACCTCTAAATAACTCTTAAATTACCTTGACCTTTGTCAAGCGTGAATCATCTTGCACTGAGCTCAAGAGCTTCTTAGGTTAAGGATACATGCCAGATATGAAGTCTCTCATATCTAATTTCTAATTTGTGGGCAACGTTAAAGTTGCAGATAGACAGCAAACAAATAGACAGGCAGACCAAAAACAATATGCCCGACTAACAAATCATGCATGGGCATAAAAATCGGAGAAGACACTAAGAGAGTCATTTGTGAATTAACCCATTTTATGCGGGATACACTTTTAGGTGTACCTCTAGGCAAACAGTTTTGATCTTAGATCAGGCCCCACATTGTGGGGCCTGATCTGAGATCAAAACTGTTTGCAGCTAGTTCAGTATTGTATAAGAAACTGCTAAAATCTTTTGCAAATATTTGAGTTAAACCCGCTGCAGACGACATTTTAAAATGGCCGCTTAATATTACCCAGCATACAATGAGTTAAGAATGAGTTCATAGAAGAAAACTTTGATGCATACACGGCCAATGAACACTTTTGTTCTAAAGCAGAGGAGTATGTAAAGGTGTTCTTTAGATGGATGGATGAATGGATGAATGGATGGATGAGTTGGGTTTTAACTTTTAAGGCACTGCGATACAAACTAGGTCATATAGCACCAGTGAATGATGAGGGATGATGAGATGAGATGATACAACTGTGATTGGTGGTATGTTAAAGAAAATGTTAAAAGCCTAATCATGTTACCTAGACCCTCTTCTGTCAGGTCAACATTGACAATAAAGAACATGAATCCCTTGGCCCCCATCTGCTGTCCTCCAACAAGAGTGTTCACCCAACCTGAAAATGAAATAATACCGGACTGTCCTAAAACTGAATTTTCTTAAAGCCAGACAAATTTCTCTATTTCAAAGCATACTAGACATGTTAACCAATCCTCCAACTAATAAGAAATACAGAAAATTTGGGACAGGTGACTGCTTAATGCAGGACATCAGTGATGTAGAAATCTCCTAAAGGAGCTTTCTACATTACATGTGTGCTACATTAAGCAACCACCTGTCTTAACCCATTACCCCATAGCCTGTTTCTAGTAGTTAAGACATGTGCCCTATTAAAGCAGGTTGAAAGTAAAGCAGAATGCGCCATATGGCGCATTCTGATTTACTTTCAGCCTGCTTTAAGTTACTATCTGCTAGGATACAGAAAATATTTCTTATGGTACATATTCATGACAGTATAAAATGGAACTATTTTCTTTGGCGGATGAATAAAATGAATGCGCTAAAAGTCGCTTCTATCAGGGAAAGGGTTAAACGACTGACCTTAAATTCTATTTCAAATTGCTTCAAAACCTCTCTTATCATAAACATTTTCCCCCTGGTCCAGAAAAATGTCAAATTTCAGGTGTTCTATTGTAGTCCATGCAGTCAACAGTAGGGGCTTGCAACATAGGTCAGCAGCTAACAACAGAGTATTCTTTACCGAGTTTTATGCAGATTCTTATGAAATAAATAGAGTTTTAGATAATGAGCTGCGTAGCTACCGGTTTGTTGTTATGCAATAGGCTGTCTTAGCTAGGCGCTGCAACCTTATCCAACTGATCTTGGTAGTGGACTATGCAAGCGTGGGAGTCGAGGACACCATTATTTAGTTGATATAAGCTTTCTAAGTCTACCTTTTGATTTCAGCTCAGACAGCAGGCTTCCTTTACCCTCATGGCCTATCAGGTGTCCTAAATAGTGACCAGGCTGGAAAATAAAACAATTTTACTCATACTTTTACCCCCTCTCCTGCAGGCCCAAAGTTTATAGAGCCTTTGAGTTGAATCTGAGATCTTTCTCAAGCATTTGATTGGTCAGATTTGAGCATAAGCTCAAATCTGACCAATCAAATATTTGAGAACAATCTCAGACTCAAATCAAAAGCCTTATAACCCTACTTCTGCTATAAGGATATCTTGACGCTTCTTAACATTGTACACCTAAACCAGACAGCTCCTGAAGGAGATATCTGATCAGAGTATGCACATTTTTTTTTGGTAGAATCACCTTAATAATGATCTTGTACATAGGAAAGACCTTGACTTTGGTACAAGTAGAGAAGCATATCAAATAGCTTATAAAGGTCTATCATTTTTCACTCCTTATATAGATTACTAGTATGTCGACCCATTCGTTTAAATGTAATAGTTTGAAATCATTCAGCATAAAGTCATAACTTTGTAGTAAACTTTAAAATTCTAAAACTAGTGATGCATCATATTTAACATTGTTATGCTATGGTCCTTTTTTCCATTTTATATTTGTTTGGTCATGTGACCTGAACTCCAAATAAAGAGTGAAAAATCATTAACTTCAAACAGTTTTCCCTGTTTTGTTTCCATAAAATCAATTTTGAGACTTTTCATTACAATGCAGGGCCGCCATTTCTCCGGATTTTTCTAAAATCTTCGGATGTTTATCCTAGCAGATGGTAGCTTAAAGCAGGCTGAAAGTAAAGCAGAATGTGCCTTAAGGTGCATTCTGCTTTAATTTCAACTTTCTTTAAGAAATCATGCTTGAAAAATAGAAAATTTGGAAAAAATGGATTTTTCATTATGAACTTATGGCAGCCCTGAAAATGTTCGCTTTGTGACAATTCTAATAAGAAGTTGCATCATACTGTTTGGTGGAGGAAGAATGATTTGTTTTAAATACAGTAAAACCTCATTATTACAACCACTAAATTGTGTTAATTATTAGGTGTTTAAAACAGAAGACTGCTTAAAAATAGGTTAAAGTTTAACAGAAAGCTCCTTTAGCCTCTAAGAGCTTTCTGTCTAACTTTCACTTTGCTTTAAGCTGTCACATGTTTTAAATACAATCGATGAGCCTTCTTTTTAGTGGTTGTACTAGAGAGGTTTTACTGTATTCTGATCTGGAGCTCTGTGTAGGCATAAACAGTTCCTCACATTTGTCTTGTAGAACTCCTGCAGGTCTGGTATGGACCATGTGACAGCCAGATTACGAATATCTTTCACCGGGGTTACATAGCAAATGGTCTTCAGCTGTTCTGGGCCAAATGGGTGGTCTTTCCACTCTGGGAACTTATTGTCCTTGTCCTCAACACCTGCAAACCGTGGCACAACCATCTCCATCATCTCATCTAGAGACTCTAGAAAACAAGAAACACAAAACATGGTACACAGAGGCAAGGGCACTCCAGATACAGTAGAGAACATTTTAATCTTCACTGTTTAATCCATTTACCCATAAATACGCCTTTAATGTATTCCTCCACAATCCAAAATAGTTTTTACTTATACAGTTATGAATATGTATTGAAAGAAATCTATTCTTTATTCTAGCATGTGGTAGCTTAAAGCAGGCTGAAAGTAGAGCTGAATGCGCCTTAAGGCGCATTCTGCTTCATCTTCAACCTGCTTTAAGTGGTCATTTATCTTCAAAACTAGAAACAAGGTATGGGCTAATCAGTTAAACAGAAAATTTAGCACATTTTAATACAAGAGGGCCTTGAAGGCCCTGATATCGCTCCACTGTTGTTAAGAAGCCTGATAGCTTTACCTTTGAGTTTCACCCATATTAATCTAAATACATTCAAATTTGTACTCTATATATAGTGTAAACAATATTAGAATACCTTCAGAAGTGGCAGGGATTAGATATTAGAATAAAAACTATTCCAGTATAGTAGAGTACATCAAGGGCAGATAAATAGAGTGTAAACAATACTGAAATAAAGTTTTTTCTAGCATTTCAAAGCATATCAAGGGCTGATAAGTCTTGCCACATTCCTCAAATCTCAACAATAATTGCACTCCTACAAGAACTTATGGCTATATACATTATATGCAAGTATAATCAAAATCAATTGAAAACTGCAGTTGCTGGAGTATAAACACTGTTCGATAAGGCATTTTCAACACTCAAGGGAAGATTACTCTTTACGAAATAGTCTGATTTCAACTATTTTCAAACTCACCCATGACCTTATAGTCTTACACAATTTGAGCAAGTTTGAGAAAAATTGGATAAAAATTGTGGTCTCTAGAGTGTAAACACTGTTAAATATGGCATTTTCAGCAATTCAAAGGTAGATAGCTTTTTGACCTATCGGTCAGATTTCAACCATAATCAAACTCATCCAAACTCTTATTCTTATATACAATCTGAGCAAGTTTGAGAAAGATTTGATAAAAATTGTGGTCTCTAGAGTGTTAACATTGTTAAATATAGCATTTTCAGCAAATCAAAGGTAGATAACTCTTGACCTATTGGTCCAATTTCAACCATATTGAAATAAAGGATTGTTTTGGCTCTTGTTTGTTTTGGCCAAGGTTGTTTCAACATGGGTCTCTTTGGCCTATTTTGAGAGGTATGTTGTTTCGGTCCATTTGGTGGGTCAAATTTTGTCTAACATAACCCATATTAATATCTGACAATGCCTGTTACAATTCGCACAAATAAAGTGAAAGTAGGCTGTTCCGGTTTTGTTATCATCATATTTACTTTAGAGTGTCATGTGTATGCACCTGAAGTTTATTATTTTAAATTGTTTCACAGCTTTCAAAATTAATCGATTTTATGTGTTTAACCCTTTCCCCAATAGAAGCGCCTTTTAGCGGATATGATTTATTCATCCGCTGAAGAAAATAGTTCCAATTCAATCAGTAATGAATATGTATTATAGGGAATATTTTCTATATTATAGAACATGATAGCTTAAAGCAGGCTGAAAGTAAAGCAGAATGCGCCCTAAGGCGCATTCTGCTTTACTTTCAACCTGCTTTAAGTAGTCACCTATCCCAAGTACTAGAAATAGGCTATCAGGTAAAGGGTTAAGCAATATTACTAAGTGTTGCTATTTTGAGCGGATGAGTATTGAGTCAAAGTCTTGGAAATGGTTCTAACTATAAAGGATTCAAATAAAAAGATTTTGAAACCATGAAAAACTCTTACCTTTCCCTAGAACTGATAAGCCCATTAGGTTTGAAGAGTAATTAGTGGAGTGGAATTTGAGGAGCTCGTTACGCACATCATAGCCCAGCTTCTTAGACTGGACCTCCAACGTAAACTTGTTTCCTACACAATAGAAATGGCAATGTGCTTATACACAGCAATATAGGACATAGAACATGATGCATTGCTGTAACAGAGAATTGAAGCAAATGCTTTATTTTCATTTAGCTTTAATATTCCGTAAGTACAAATGTATTTAACGCAACAAATAAACCTTCTTTTACCTAGCTGCAACAGCAATTTAACTATATCAAATTAGTCAAATTATGACAAGGAACTCATTACACAATGAATAAGCTTTTAACACCTCTGATTATTCCTGCACATGAAAAGCAGTGCCTATGTTTAAACAATCTGAACGAGCATTCTGTTGAGCTTTCAAACTGCGTTAACTCTTTCCTCCCTAAAACTTTAAATGGACAATTCCAGTTTCCATTTTTGTCTAGTCCATTTCTGACTTTTAAGGGTTGTTTTTGTCAATGTTTGGCATTATGACAAACAGTGAAGACCCTGATCAGAGGGCTCCTTTCGGAGCCCTCTGATCTGGGTCTTCACTGTTTGCATAGGACAAGTGTACTACTCACATGTACACTGTTTGATTTGGACGCCTATATGCGGGACTAGGGTTCAAAGGGTTAACCCATACACTGTCTTCAAAACTAGAAACAGGTTATGTGATAAAGGTTTAAGACTGATCACTGTAATGTTAGATTTCCCATGACTCTTACTATTCCTACACACAGAAAAGTAGTCCTTAGCTTAGAGCAGGCTGAAAGTAAAACAGAATGCTCCTTCAGGAGCATTCTGCTTTACTTTCAATCTGCTATAAGTGATTAGATAACCTGTCTTCAAAGCTAGAAACAGGCTATGTGGTAAAGGTTTGAGACTGATCACTGTGATGTCAGATTTCACATGACAGGATTATAAATCATAATAAATACCTGTTCCAAATTTACTGTAGTCATGGTTAGGGTCGGCCAAAGATTTTTCAAGCTGATGAAAGCGCCAGGAGTCATTCTGCAGATTTTTGTCATTTTCTGAGTTGACGGCATTTATCTCCCTTTCTGTTGCAGATGCTGTAAACAGGGGCTCCAAGAAAAACTGTGCAAATCTGTGAGAAGAAATAAACACATAATAACCCTTTACCCAATAACCTATTTATAATATTAAAGACAGGTGATCACTTAAAGCAGGTTGAAAGTAAAGCAGAATGTGCCTTAAGGCACATTCTGCTTTAATTTCAGCCTGCTTTAAACTACCATCTGTTAGGCTATATAAAATGTTTGTTATGGTAATTGTCATGAGGGTATAAACTGGAACTATTTTCTTCAGCGGAGGAATAAACTAAATACGCTAAAAGTCGCTTCTATGGTGGAAAGGGATAAATAAGTACATGCAATATATTGTTGCTCTAAGACACAAAGTGTGTCCCCTAGTGGTACAAGTTACATACAGTCAAAATGACTTAAGTCAAACATATCAATATTCCAAAGTTCAAATATGGCTAAGCCATGTTTGAACTTTGAAATAAGTATATGTTTGACCTAAGCAAGGCTGGAATCATGAAATTTCAAATATAGGAATACAAAAATATTCCATTGAATTGAGTTCAAGATATCGAATTTGACTTAAACAGAATGATACTAAACATTTTGACAAATGTTTACAAAGCCAGTAGTTGTCTAAAGTCTTACCAAAATCAAACGTTATTTCAGTCAGTAGATGAATACGTAGTAAAAGTATCCTTATGAGTTTCTTCAAAACTAGAAACAGGCTATTGGGGAATGGATTAAACCATTCCCCCATAGCGTGTTGCTAGTTTTGAAGACAGGCGACCACTTTAGGCAGGTTGGGGTGCATTCTGCTTTACTTTCATTCTGCTTTAAGCTACCATCTGCTAGGATATAGAAAATATTTCTTAACTCTTTGAACCCTAGTCACGCATATAAGCGTCCTTTGCAAACAGAGTACCTGTGGAGTACACTAATCCTATGCAAACAGTGTATACCCTGATCAGAGGGCTCCTTAAGGAGCCCTCTGACCAGGGTCTACACTGTTTGTCATTTTGACATATATTGTTAAAATTCACACTAAAGAGTCAAAATGGACTGGACTTAATTGAAAACTAGCATTGTCCATTCGAAGTTTCAGGGAGGAAAGGGTTAATTAAGGTACATATTTAAACCTGTATGAAATAGAACAATTTTCTTTAGTGGGGGAATAAATTTAAGGCATAAAAAGGCCTATATATGGGGTAATGGGATAACTATATGACAGGAGTCTCTCACCTGTCCAAGGCACCATCCAGGTGTTCTGGTGCCACATCAAAGTAATAATTTGTGTGCTCATTGGAAGTGAAGGCATTGGAGCTTCCACCATGCTCGTTCAGATACTGGAATATGAAAAATATTAAAATTTGATCACCCAATATTCCTTCTCCTGCTGAATGCTGAATATTCACTAGGGCTCCAGATAAGAAGGAGTAAACTGAAAAAATCCAACGTTTTCTCACTCATTTCAGCAACAAATCCTATGGTGTCACTACTCATAAGAATCGTCTCTAAGAGACGATTCTTATGAGTAGTGACACCATAGGGTTTAATGTAGAAATAAAGATTTTAGTTTTTGAAATACTCCCTTTATCTAGAGCTCTGTTCACACATATAACTCTGGCAATGTGAAAATCTATTATGAAATTCTGTGAACTGAACTATTACATTAGCTAACAAGAACACCGCATACAGATGCCGACGCTTCTCTATTTTTAAGATCAGTGAAAAATGCATAGTGGGTAAATTTTTCATTTGTAAAAAAAAAGTCTGCAACTGTTCTAAAAACATATTTTTCTAAATTTCTTTTCAAAACAGGGTCAGATTGTCAAACAATTTGGATCCTGGTGAGACGCAGCATTATGCTGCATCTCATCTGGATTCAAACTGTTTGCAAAGGTGAATATGGTTCCGTCACTAGCTTGCTAAGAGTTTTAGAGTTACTAGAACTTACCTTTGTGTACTCATTTTCTTCTGGATACTGTAAGAGAGCAAACAGATAGAGATCACAGCACATGCAGGGCTCCAGATAAGAGGTAGTTTTTTCAACAAATCCAACATTTTCTCACTTTTTTTAGAACCAAATCCTATGGTGTTACTACTCATTAGAATCGTCTCGAAGAGAAGATTCTAATGAGTAGTGACACCATAGGGTTTAATTCAGAAATAAAGATTTTAGTATTTGAAAAACTACCCTTATCTGGTGCTTTGCATGGTAATTTGAAATATATGCATGCTAAACGGCCCCAAAAAACTTAAAATAGACAATCCTAGTTTCCATTTTAGTCTAGTTCATTTCTGACTTTTAAGGGTTGTTTTTGTAAATATTTTGCATTATGCAAACAGCGAAGGAGTCCTCTGATCTGGGTCTTCACTGTTTGCATAGGACAAGTTCACTTTTAACATGAATACTGTTTGAAAAGGACGCCTATATGCTTGACTAGGGTTCAAAGGGTTATGGTGTACAAATCGATATATAATTCCAAAAGTTTATTGGTCGTTTTGCTTTTTAAAATTAATGAATAAAGTTTTAATAGCCAAATCATATGAAAAGTAAGCTTTAAAAGATATTGAATAGTGGAGATTCTGATCATGTCCAAAATGTAATATCTGATCTTGATTTATACTATTTGCAAATCAAATAAATGAGAGGTGAAACAAAATGCATTCAAGTTAGGTAATCTATAAGACCTCTTTAAAACTACATCTAAAATCAAATACATTGTAAATATTATTGTATTTTGTTAAATTCAATTCAGGATCTCTTTATTGTTTTAAAAAAGTTGTTGTGCAAATTTACTTATGTTAAATTGTTTTATTTGAAAATTACAGTAAAACTTCTCTATTATGACCACTAAAATTAGACTAATGATGATATTCAAGACAAGTGACAGCTTTAAGTCAAGATGAAAGTAAAGATGAATGCTTATCGAAAAGGTAAAGGGGTTTTGAAGATGGGTATAAAAAGCGTTCAGAGTTGTAGATAAGCAGAGTATCCGAGTATTTACCCAATTAAAGTTGGTGAAATACCCAATTATTTCAAAACTAATGGGTGACAGTACCCAACAAAAGCAAAAGGAGACCCAATTGTTTGAAAGTGATTGCGTAAAAACCAAACGAATACTCAATTGCTTTTTAATTTCATCGGGTTATCAACTAAACTTTTACTTTAGTCGAACGTGTGTAAACAAAAGTTGTATATATAACTATGTAAGGTAAACACAGAAAGTTAAAAACAATACCCTGAATGCACTGTTAAAAGGACAATTTTAAGGACAGGAATTCCTACTGTAGTACTGGGCCTACCGAATTGTATTACAAAGCATGGTGTTCTGGACTGTGGATACCCAATCGAATTAGAAACCATGGAGTTGTGGTCAATGCAATACCCAATGCTTTTTTAAAAAAAAACACTTCATTTAAAATCCATGGAGTGATACCCAATTCCAAGACAAAGCTTATCTACAACTCTGGCGTTGTGTCTTCTTGAAATCAATTTTACTACTAAAGATACATGTTTATATACAATGACGTTGTGACGTAAAGACCTGCGTACAAATGGCGGCAAACGACGTCACAGAACGTCGTGTTATATTCTCGACAATGCTCCTATATGCTTTACTTTGATCTAACCTGCATTACACACCGAAAAGGTAACCACAAATTGTAATCATAATAGAGAGGTTTTACTGTATGTGTATGAAGTAAGGTTGTTTGTTTCCACTTATATGTATAGCAATGAAAACAATGTGTGTAGAGGGCCAATATACTACCTTCTTTGTTCCAAGGAACAGCATATGTTCACAAAAATGAGCCAGTCCTGGAATATCTTTCGGATCCTTCATATGACCTGGAAACCACAAAATATTTAACTCATTCATCCCTGAAACATCCAAAGGATAATTCCAGTTTTCAATTAAGTCTAGTCTACTTTTTGACTCCCAGGCTTGTTTTTGACACTGTATAATATACATGTACAGTTGTTGGCCATAAATAAGTTCCCATCCTGGAAATCTGTCATAACTTTTTGATGTTTTTGAGCTGTTTAAGGTAAACAGGAACCTGTAGATTAATTTAAAAGTCACTAAAGGTAAATATCTATCAAAAGCTGAATTAATTTCCGATCAGACTAGGAGGTGAAATTTTATTTACTTTTGATTTGATTTGGTTGCTTAGCAACTTTAGAACACTAGCCAAAATCCATGTTCTTAATAATGTTGCCATGGCAACGTGAACATCACATGGCATCAAGACATGCCATCATTTGAAGATATGTGACCACTTAGGCAGGTTGAACGTAAAGCAGAATGTACATTCTGCTTTACTTTCAACCTGCTTTAAGTAGGCATTTGTCTTCAAAACTAGAAACAGGCTATGGGGTAATGGGTTTGAACAGTCTTAACCTTTTACTCCATAGATACACATTTTTACACTTTAATTTATTCCTCCACAGAAGAAACAAGCTCCAATTCATACAGTCATGAGTATATATCATAAGAAGTATTTTCTACTTTCTAAGATATGGTAGCTTATAGCAGACTGAAAGTAAAGCAGAATGCACCTTAAGTTAAGGCACATTCTGCTTTACGTTCAACCTGCTTTAAGTGGTCACATATAAATCTTCAAAACTAGAAACAGGCTATGGAATAATGACAGAGCTCCAGATAAGGGGTATGCCAAAAAATAAAATCTTTGTTTCTGCATTGAACCCTATGGTGTCACTACTCATAAGAATTGTCTCAAAGGGTTTGGCGCTGAAATGAGTGAGGAATTGTTGGATTTGTTAAGTTTGTCAAAAGCTTTGTCATTTTTCAAAGTGGACTAAAAAAGTAAAGTACCAAGTTATAGTCTTCTTTCAGTTCAAATGACTGCTCAGCCAACTGTACATTTACTCCCCTGATTATTGAGCCATCTTGCCTACAATATTGAGCACTGCTAACATATGGCGCTTAGGCAGCTGCAGTACTGGCTCAGACCCTTCACAGGTACCCATTTTAACCCCTGGGTGGAGAGGAGCAGTTCGCGGTACATGTCTTGCTCAAGAACATTCCAGTTTATCACCGGGGATTCAGAAATAATCCCCTAGTCTGACCACTT
The DNA here is from genome assembly GCA_922989275.2 of Gari tellinella. Taxonomy (NCBI): domain Eukaryota; kingdom Metazoa; phylum Mollusca; class Bivalvia; order Cardiida; family Psammobiidae; genus Gari; species Gari tellinella. The sequence goes on from OV277866.1 coordinate 73,516,824, forward strand.
GTCCGGCGGGCAATCAAACTAACGACCCTTGGTACCGTAGTCCAATGTGTTACCACTGGACTACTCCCGCCGGTAAAAGCGTTTAAAGGTTTAATTGATAACAAGAATATAGTTCCCAACGATGGATGCTCCCCACAAAGAAAAAGCCCAAGGTATAGCATGTTTAGTAGGTGAACACAGTATCAAGATTCATCAACTTACGATGTAAGTTCAGGAGATATGCTTCAGACAAAAACGAATTTATTATGAAAAAGGGAGGCAATTCAATATTTGGAGATGACAGAGTTATAATTCTTGTGTACTACACTTCTTTTCATCATCCTCTAACACAGTATCAAGTTACAGTGCAATGCTCAGGAGATATGCTCCAGACAAAATTTGATTATTTTTAAATAGAAAAGGGGAGATAATTAGATATTTCGAGATGACAGAGTCATTGTTCTTGTGTATTGCACCTCGTTGTGTCATCACCTATCACTGAATCAAGTTCCATTAACTTACGGTGTAGCAGTCAAGAGATATACTTCGGACAAAATTGAAAAAGGGAGATAATTCAATATTGGGAGATGAAAGAGTTACCCTTCTTGTGTACTGCACTTCCTTCAGTCATCCTCTATCACTGTTACAAGTTTCATCAACTTTCGGTGTAACAGTCCAGAGATATGCTCCGGACAAAATTGATTTTTTTTATGAGAAAAAGGGAGATAATTCAAAATTGGGAGATGAGAGAGTTACGGTTCTTGTGTACTGCACCTCCTCCTGTCATTCTCTATCACTGTATCAAGTTTCATCAACCTACGATGTACCGTTCAAGAGATATGTTCCGGACAAAAAAGCGTGACGGACGGACGGAAACACGAACGGACGGACAAAGCGGCGACTATATGCTCCCCCCTAAAGGGGAGCATAAAAATCACAATTCTAGTTTATTACCTATAGAGACGTCCATAGATGCTGAGGATTTGTCAGTCTTTGGGTCACTAACCAGTAAAACTCTCATGTTGTTCTGTAGGACTAAAGCTCTGTATAGACGATCATCCCCTGCAGATTTCACAATGCCCCCATCTTCAACCACCTGCTTGATCTGTGTGGATGCCATACCAGACATACACTTGCTGAAATAACAAATATAAAGTAAGGCAAGAGTGTTACCAGCCATGGTTTTGTCTTTTCAATTTAATTACAATTACAGTGGCCATACACACAAAAAAACTTTGATGATAAAAATTATCTCTTTCTATCTATCTCCCTTTAAGTCAAACCCTTTGTATTAGGGGTGTAACAATACGGCAATATTGCAATATATTGCAATACGCCTCTTAGCAATACGTATTGCAATACAGTTTTTCCGTATTGCAATATTCTATACAGTAGAAATTTAAAGAAAAAAAATATTATATTGAACAAATAGAAAATATAACTTGGTCAATGACCTGTAAATCAACTTCATGTACTTAAATATTTGAAATTTTGTCCTCCTTTTATCCCTTCAATGCTTAAAGTAAGTTAGTTTTTCAAGGCTAATTTCTACCCAATTTTTGTACTTATAAGTTGCCACAATATATTGCAATATATTGCAATACAGTTCCTCTGTATTGCAATATATTGCAATTCAGTTTTCACTGTATTGTTACACCCCTACTTTGTATGGACCTAGAAGCTCAGATTTAGATTTATTGAATACAGTATGGATCTGCACCTGTCCTTCAACTGTCAAATGTTATAGTTCCACATATGTTACATAATGTGTCTTCAAATGCATGTGTGATGATCAGGAGCAGAGCTGCATTCAATGGTCAATCTTTGTCAACACAACATGTTTAATAACATTTCGTAAATGTATACGTACAATTTGTGTAACTTTATGCTTCACAAATATTAATGCAAATCATTAAAACGTTTTATTTGTAATAAAACTTTGTATGTTGCTGAATTTGCATATGCATTTTTTCCGTAACTCTCCAATCAGAGGTAGATCTAGTCACTTATTAAACTATTTTGGAGCTTACTGGTAGGGTCCCTATAATGCAAGATGGCCCAAAGTAGGCTTTTGTAACAGGACTGAGTGAAAAAATCATGGCCCGACCAGGACTCCAACCCAGGGTCTCTGGCTTACCGTGCCAGCACTCTAACCACTTTCAGGAGCTGCAGAGCCACCCGGTTTAGGACTTATTGATTATCCACGAGTTACCTGTACACACTCAAGTAACTCCCACTACATAATAGTACATTACTCCCCCCTTTTTTCCTGAGATTTGCCCCGAATCTCACTCATGGAATCATGGTATGCAATGCAATGGGCGGTCACGGCACCAAACTGTAACAGGACTGAGTGAAAAAAATCGTGGCCCAACCGGGACTTGAACCCAGGGTCTCTGGCTTACCATCCCAGCACTCAAACCACTTGAGCCACCAGGTTTAGGGCATATTGATTATCCACCAGTTACCTGTACACACCCAAGTAACTCCTGCAACACAATATTCATATCTGATTTATCTCTAAACTGTTCTCAAACGTAGAATGTCATACCAAGATTACCTCCCTTTATTGACTTATACAGTAGTTTTCATTTGTTTTAGCTAAAGTAGGTGATAATATTTACGGAAGTGATGAAAACAACTTCTTTTACGGCAATTTGATCAAAATAACAATATTTCATCTTTTCTAAAAACACAAACATATATAATATACATCTATGACCTATTTTTGGTTTAAAATTTAATTACGTCCAATGCAGTCACAGTGTTGTTTCTTAGATACCGCACACCTGTTAGCATTATTTTCTGTGTAACGCTATAATTATATTGTTTTAGGAAAGAATTTACTTTGCCGGTCCCCACGCTCCTCCTTACCAACAGGTTGTAATGCAAGAGTAAACAAGCCACCATTCTGTCTTTCATTTCGAAGCAATCATGTGGGGTTCGGCGGCGCTAGCCCCTGATTATCCTGTTTTGCCACATGCTTATAATTTAAAAGCTCTAAAACAATTATTATTATTTTAATTAATTTATTTATTTATTTATTTTTTCCCTACCGGCGCACCCAAATAAGTAGACAGTACCTGAGAGAAATATACATATATACTAAGAAAATACCTGAGATTATTTGGCCTTAAGGCTTTATATCCTTTCCACGCCCATAACGTATTAAAACGTTTTGACCTTTATGGCACATTTTGGCTTCCGTAGAATGAAAAGTTATGATTCGCACATCGCGTTGGAAGACTTTTCTGAAAGGCCAGGTTCGGCACTGCCTATTTCTAGAATATCAATGGTCTCCTGCAAAATGTGACACTTTCAGGCAGCATCCAAAATGGATCCAGACACAAATTTGCAATATTGGAAAAAGGCGAATGCCAGAGGGGCCGAAACGGTCCATCTTTCTACTTTCGGTTTAAAATGTACTCGACCTTTTTGTCAAACCCCGTTATAATAGCACTCATGCTGGAATTCAGTAACACTGACATGTCAACACAAAGCTCAAACTGAGCTCAAACTGAGCTCAGGATCCATTTTTTTTTTAAGTCGTTTGGGTATTGCGTGAACGCGATTTAAATATAGCGCTTCTAAAAATAGATAGTCACTTTCGGTTTCGTGTTGACACGTCAGAGTAGTTTTGAGATGTCAGAGTGTAGTGTTTATTCAGAAAATGAGCTCAAAAGTAGTCCGGTAGTGTCTGTGTTACGTGTACAAAATCGTCCGGGCTTGCTAAGGATATACCAATACCAATACCAATGAAAAATGTACGCAGAGTATGATTTTGAAATAAAATCCCGTTATCTTCCAAGTTAGCCTATTTCTCACTGGGTTCTATTATTTCCCGGAAATTTTGGGGACCGGCAAAGTAAAGGCGTTCCTAGTCCTTCATAGAAAGCCGTTGCATATGCTAATATCAACATTTCCCATCATTTTTTGTGATATTTAACAGTTTTCAGTTTCTGGCATATGCAACGTCTTTCACTTTTTCAATGAAAACTCGGCGCAACGTTCCCACGGAAAACCACGGAGGAACGATTCAAGAGACATATTGAGCAAATTAGGTGTGTTTGAGCTCGTAACTCACTTCAGTCCTGTAAAATGACTGTTTTTCAAACATATTTTGCCACAAAATAGTTTACAGTACTCACATTTTGTGTTTATTTATCTGATTTGAATCACTCCTACACATTTCATTAGTAACCCATGTCTATTATTAGTATCAGTATAGGGAATTCCCTTGATTTGCATATGAGGTAAACCGGAAGTTGGTTCACAAACTAATTATTTAAACGAAATCCACCATTACAATTCCCCCTCCATTCTTAAGCTATTTCGTTCAAATGAATTATACAATTGTGTAACCGTATCACGTCATCACAAGCATGGCGGACTGTTTGAACATTTTTCGACTGGGAATATTACTGTAAGCGTTATTGACCTATAGGTAGGTGAGTGACATGGATTTTAGGCAGTATACAATATAAAACTGTTTAATGTATCAAATGAAACCCATATTCTCTATGAACTAAGATAAATGACGAAAATCGATTCAGGTAGAAAAGGTGGGGTATAAAACCCCATACCACCGTGCCCGTGCCCGTGCCGACGACAAATTACGGAAATTACCGAGTGTTTTCCTAAGTTCATTTTTCGATTTTTTTTCGGATTTTTTTTCTTCATATGATACATTTTGATCATATCTAATTGGTGCTGAAATAAATTTTAGCTGTAATCAGTATTTTCCGAGAAAATCCAATTTGTAATTTTTAGGGGGTATAAAACCCCATACCAATATATTTTCACAAATTTTCGTTTTATAAGGCAACAAAAGTTTCTAGAAACTTTTTTTTGTCAGCGGCTGTGTGTTTTATATATGTTAACAACATGTTGGTCTTTTTAGGGTTTTATAGTTTATATTTTTGATTTTTACAGGATATACTTGAATCCGTGCCAACCCCGTGCCGTCCCGTGCCACTGACAAACGATCGAATTTCCTGGCTTTATACAGTCTCTGGTTTACTGAAGCTATTTTTTGGCCCGTGGCTGTTTGAATTGTGTTTATTTACACTCATGTTAGTATATTCAGTGGTTTATTGTTAATATTTTGTATTCTACAAGATATAATTGATTCCGAGCCAGGATATAATAAGCCCCGTGCCGTCCCGTGCCGTCCCGTGCCACTAATACGGCTGATATATGGGAATTATTTATTTCATGTTTCTGCTTTTTTGTCATCAAATGTGTTTATTTACACCCATGTTAGTCTATTCAGTGGTTTATTGTTAATATTTTGTATTCTACAAGATATAATTGATTCCTAGCCAGGATATAATAAGCCCCGAGCCACTAATTAATACGGCTGGTATATGGCAATTATTTATTTAAATTTTCAGCTTCTTGTCTTCCGGTGCGTTATAATAAACATAAGAAAACTTTAATTTTTAAAAAACTTTGCTATTGTTTTTTTTTTGGTTATTTGTTGAGCGTGAATGAATTTAGATGTAACCACATACATGTATATTGATAAATATGATAGCTAAAACGTTAGTTGCTTAATAAAAAGAAATTATCATATTAATAGTTATAATTTTAAATATAAAATATTGCTCCTAATCAATAGTTGATTGTTTGTATAGCTTGGGCATGAGCCGACAGGTGTTAATTATTGCAAATGTTTATTTGTGTAGAGTCGATAATTGCATTGATATTAAAGGTATTAAAGAGTTTTGATTAGCTTTATTTATTCCTTTGCCGCTGAACTCGTGCTCATCCATTCCGTGTTTGTACTTTTCTTTCATGTATTGTCATTATTGTCATTAATGATTTGTACTTTATATGGCTAGAAGCAAAGTACTTTGCTTAAAGCTGAAATAAAGAATTTGTATTTGTTTGCTGTGGGGATGTCAATGCTGTAAAAACTGGAAATATATTTTCAGTGGCGTATTTATGGGGGAATGGTTTAACGTTTCAATAGCTAAATGTTCTTGTCATGTTCTGATATTAACATATTCATATGTACATTAGCAAAGAATGAAACATGAGATAAAAGATAATTATTCAAAAGAAACGATATATAATAATTAATCCACCACTCCAAACCTGTTGCTAGTGTTAAAGCAGTTTGACAGCAAAGCAGACGTTCGGTTTCGTATTAGACTGATTCAACCTACTTTTCTTTAGATGAATAATTGAAACGGCGTGGGATACGCTGGATACTGGATGGATAAAGAATGTGTAGCTTCTATCTGCGTTACCCAATTATTTTGTGCTTTTATTTATTAATATTAATATTGTGTTGTGTTGAACAAAGAGTTTGGTACTGATTAATAAGAACAGAACAGAACACAAATCTTTTATTACATCTCTGGCATACAAACATGCAGTACGAGGTATTGTTATACATCAAATTGTTAATGTTACGTGACTAAATGGCGTGTTAAAGTTCATATTATATAAAGTGCTAATAGTAGTATGAACTACATGTAGTATAATTCCAAACAATATCTTGATATCATAAGGAGTATATCTACTGAATGTTTAGGTGGAGTTAGGACGCCGAGTAAAGCCATTGTCACTCATTTAACCATTTGACTCTTTTTTTTTTAAATAATAACCAAAGATTATTGTGATTGTCGATGGTTAAGATCCTGTTCAATTGCTGCAATTAAAACAGCAGCTGTTATCGTCGCTTGATCACATACCAAACTTCTTTATCTCGAGTGGCACGTGCATAGGACTTTTATTGGCTAGGCATTGTTGTTTATCTGGTGTCAACAATTACGCGATATACAATACCCGTACGTGTGGATAACTTAAAACAACAATCAAGTTAATGTAATTATCAACGGCATACGTACGATGGAATGTCGTGCTGTCTGATCTACCATGTGTCGAACAGTATAGATACTAATCAGACGCATCATTAGGCGTTTACTAGTATTAAGTTTGAAAAATGAAAATAAAGGAACTAAATTTAAAACTACTTAAAATATATGATTTTATTATATAATCATTATTCCCCTTTTAATAACGAAAGGCGTTGGGAATAATAGTTATGTATTCATGATTCTTTCTTCTCTCTCTCTCTTTATGTCTATCTATTTTTGTTTCTCAAAGAGAGAGAGAGAGAGAATGAAAGACTTTCTCTTTTTCTCTCTCTATCTCGCTTTGAGAGACAGATATAGAACTAGAGAATATGTGGAATTTTCTTTCTTACATGTCGTATATGTACCTATATATACCGTACTATTGATATTATAAGTGTGCTAAACATTGTAAATAAAAAATATATGATATACATATATACACTTGTTATTTATTGACTTTTCATTACCTTAATTGTTAGCAAATATGTTCATCCATGTCATTGACGAAGTGGCACGGGACGGCACGGGGCTTATTATATCCTGGCTCGGAATCGATTTATATCTTGTAGAATACAAAATATTAACAATAAACCACTGAATAGACTAACATGGGTGTAAATAAACATAATTCAAACAGCCACGGACCAAAATATAGCTTCAGTAAACTTGTTATGCTTAGAAATTCGATCGTTTGTCAGTGGCACGGGACGGCACGGGGTTGGCGCGGATTCCATTATATCCTGTAAAAAACAAAAATATAAACTATAAGACCCTAAAAAGACCAACATGTTGTTAACATATATAAAACACACAGCCACTGACAAAACAAAAGTTTCTAGAAACTTTTGTTGCTTTATAAAACGAAAATTTGTGAAAATATATTGGTATGGGGTTTTATACCCCCTAAAAATCACAAATTGGATTTTCTCGGAAAATACTGATTACAGCCCAAATTTATTTCAGCACCAATTAGATATGATAAAAATTTATCATATGAAGAAAAAAAATCCGAAAAAAATCGAAAAATGAACTTAGGAAAACACTCGGTAATTTCCGTAATTTGTCGTCGGCACGGGCACGGGCACGGTGGTATGGGGTTTTATACCCCACCGGTAGAAAATGCGTTAGGGAATTAGCCAATAACTTTTAGACGTTGAAGCTTACAAAAAAGGAATGATGAAAAAGAGCAAGCGAAACGTCTAAATAATTTGGACTAAGGCGTTCCCTGTTTTTTACCGATTCTGCCCAAGGAATTTCGGCACTAAGACGATATTACTTGAGACATTTCTAATTTTTCCTCGAAAATATGAAGGCCTCGGCAGAACACAGTAGGAGCCCTCTGATCTGGGCCTACACTGTTTGCAAATGTAATCATTAATGTAGGCGAACTGGTCATTAGGCGAAACCACTAGCACTCTTTCTTCAAATGATGACACTTCAAAAAGTCTCAATACGCAGGACAACTAATGTTTGAATATATTCGAGTGATATTATATACCTTACCCACCTCTGAAATGAATTTGCTAATCGTATTAAGTTAATACGTCTTTGGGCTATGATCTTGTGAGAGAATCTAGAAACCAGCTGGAAAACCATAAGTTGATCTCGCAAAAACAATCCGGTGCGGAAATTTCGGTTTCCGGTTCGTCAAAAATAATTTATGCAAAGCCGGGCCAAAGATACAGGAAATGGGTAATTCAGCAACTAGTGTGAAACCTAAATGCGGGTGCTTCAAAAATAGAGTTCGGGAGTGTCCTGTAGTGTCTGAAATATCGCCCAAAAACTGTCCGTTAGTTTGGATCCATATTAATGAATAGAAATCTTTACGAAGACGCGTGGCGTCTGTATATTAGTTAAAGGGAATTCGGGAATAACATGTGTATCCCTGATAGTCTATTCCCGGCCCGTGTGTGATACTATCCGGGCTGTCAATGTTTTAGACCCTGCCAACGCGGGTTCCAATTCGAACGTTGCCAGAAAAACAGAAATTTTGTGTTTATGCTCAAAGAATGCCAGGTATTTGTTTATTTATTCATATGAATTTAATTCAACACAATTTAATTAACAACATATTTCATTTCAGGGTATAGAAAATGACTTGAATCGATAAAGTCAGATAAAGTTTAGCTTTGTCACATGTTTTCGTGGGTGTTATTAGAACTATATTACCGGCAGATTGGTTGTTTTTTTACCCATATATTTGTGTGATTCTGGTTTTATCGATTCAGCTTGAGATTTCTGGTATTGAAATTGTTTCTTAAACAGATTTACGCCCACTCAAAGCCATGTTATTCGGGATAAAGTGACCGGCCGCCCGGTAGTGCTGAAACGATTACCCGGGTAACCGTTAACGGTTACAAACTGCCGATTAACCGGTTACAAAGTTGGTAACTGGTTACTCGGAAGCCATTTTGTATATCAAAAGTTCAGCACTAAAATTATTTCCCTTATCTGTAAACCAAATCCGTCTTAAACAGTTTCTTCCCTTACGAAAATTACGCCATTTGTCACGTTGTCTGCAAAAAGCAAAACATGGATAAATACAGATCAAAACGCTCTAGTGTGTGGAACCATTCCGACCTAGAGGCAGACGCAGTTATTTGCAAGATCTGCAAACAACGGCTTAAGAAGCAGGAAGGGACATCCAATATGCGCAACCACATGAAATATAAACACCCGATGTCACTCAGGTAAGGACGAAAATGGATATATAAATCTCAATGACAAAGGCACATGCAATTTAAAATGAATGAGCGAAACAATGATGTATTAAAGTTAGTAAATAGGCCTACTACACTGATCTCAATAGCGACACCTACCTACGACCTACGTTGACGTTGCTGACGTAACTTACTATCCTGTCATGCATAAAACACGGCCACTTATTGATACGGGTCTACGACTTAATTCGGCACCAAACGTCTAACGCAGTTTTGTACACAATAATAAGCGTGTTTTTATGCCCCGCGAAATATCAGTCCGGTACATACTAATGCATACTGTTTAACCCTTGTCTGCACGTTTGTTCGTCAGTGCCTTCGTTTGTTCGTTCGTTCGTCCCACATATAAAGTACAAATTTTGTCCGGCTAACTCCTTTCAAGCTTAAACCTTATAATTTGTCAGTGTTTGCAACTTTGCACATCATAGATGTGCATTTGAACAGTTTTTGATCTGCTTTTATTTTACAGACAAAGCCATGTCTCTAGTGTTTTTTTATATAATATATGTTCAAAATTAAACGATAGATCTTGTCGGACCGTCTTTCTCGGTTATCTAAGAACTTTTAAACCGACAAATCCATGCACTTTGAGTTTGAAACTAAATGTAAACTTATAGTTCGTACATTTGTAGAGCCGCACACATTAATGTTTTTGACCAAACACCAAAGTGTTTTTTTTTTGCAGTCTAGAGACCACTGCGCAGTCAAGTAATATGGGAGGGGGAGATGTAGAAAAGGCAGCCCCAAAACACACAGCGACACAAACAACCCTATTTGAATTTGCCCCTAAACGCTCCTGTAAACGGGGAAATTGGCAGACAATTACCCAGGCCCTTGTGGAAATGTGGGCTACCGACCTGCGTCCTTTAAGTATCGTAAATGGTGAAGGTTTCAAAAACTTTGTGAAGCACCTTGACCCGACAAATCAGGGCTCCAGATAAGAGGTAGTTATTTCAACAAATCCAACATTTTCTCATTTTTTTAGAACCAAATCCTATGGTGTTACTACTCATTAGAATCGTCTCGAAGAGACGATTCTAATGAGTAGTGACACCATAAGGTTTAATTCAGAAATAAAGATTTTAGTATTTGAAAAACTACCCTTATCTGGTGCTCTGCATATGATATTCCATCACACACTACAGTGAAGAACTACACTGGCTACTACTACGAGTCCTTAAAGAAAGCCCTTCTTGTTATATTAAGATCTTGCAAGTGTGTCGCCTATACTACCGATACGTGGACATCGTGTGCGACTGAAGGTTTTCTTACGCTTACAATCCACTTTATTGACACAAATTGGAACCTTAATAGTTATGTTTTGGCCACTTCTGAAATAGGACACCACACCGGAGAGCATGTAGCAGATGAGATCAGATCTATCCTCTCAAATTTTGAATTGACAGACGTGAAAGTAGCTGGTATCACCACTGATAATGCAGCTAATAATGTCACCATGACAAGATCACTTCAGTGGCGCCATATTCGATGTTTTGCCCATACGCTACAATTATCAGTCAAAGCTGGTTTAAAAGTACAGCAAATCGCTGAAACTTCCAAAACCGCTAGAAAACTAGTCACCCATTTCCGGAAATCAACACTAGCCAAAACTGACCTCAACAATAAGCAGAAACAGCTAAATCTTAAACAGCATGTTCTTATTTCGGACTCTGCAACACGTTGGAATTCGACATATCTAATGTTTGAGCGGCTTTTGGAGCAACGTTTGGCGATTTTTGCCGTTTTGCACAACTCTGATATCATCAAACCGTCAGATGCACGAGGCATGGAGTTGACTGGTGAGCAGTGGCAAATCATGGAGGATGTCGTTTCAGTCCTGAAACCGTTTCTTGTAGCGACCACGGCAATTTCGGGTCAGAAATACCCCACCCTTAGCATGGTGTACCCAATGTTTAGGGGAATTTTGATTAATCATTTAAAGATCAATCAAACAGACAGCGCTGTTGTAATTTCATTCAAGGAAGCTGCCACAGAAGATATGAAGACCAGGCTACCATTAAATAACGATGTTTGCCAGCACCCGGTTGTCATAGCATGCGCGCTAGACCCAGCATACAAAAAACTCAAGTTCCTGTCAGAAGAACAGAGAAATGCTGTTACAGCGAAGATAAAATCTCTGATGTCAATCCACTCTAGTGCCGCAGCTCAGCGTGAGGAAGAAAGTCCATCAATTGTGGTTAAGCAAGAGAACGTAGAGGCCAAAATGGACACTGCCCAGTCTGCAATGCAGTTTCTTTTAGGGGATCTAATCGATTTAACAGACAGTCATGAGGGTACAGATTCAGTTGAGGTAGAATTCAACAACTACTTCGCAGATACTTCCCCAGCTCCAGCAGGGCCACTTGCTTGGTGGAAATGCCATGAAAATACCTACCCTTCATTTGCGTTACGTGCTAAAGAATATCTCTGCATTCCTGGAACGTCTGTTCCATCGGAGAGAGTTTTTTCCGATACCGGAAACCTGGTAACAAAAAGACGTGCAGCTCTGGATCCTGACTCTATTGATCAGATCATTTTTATCAGAAACTACCTAAAAAATCATACTACTTCCGTTCCGAGAGACTTTATGAAACGGGAGCCATCAACTGTATCAAGTGAATCTGCTGCGAACAGTACAGCTACGAATCAAACAGTTCCGGAACTGCCTAGACTTCCAGATTTGCCATCAGATTAAGACTGCAGAACTTTTAGAAAAGACTCTATGTCACAGAAAGAATCTCTAGATCTAATTAGGGCAAAATGCTATGTCTATGACTTTAATTACATGTTCAGTTTTGAGTTCTTATAAAGGATCTTATTGTATTTGACAAGTGTTGGACCTTCGAAAGTCCCTGTTCTAGAATGTTTACCGTTTGAAGTGTTGATGTCTTGTTAGTTTTTCATTTTACTGAAAGTTATATCCAGTTTACAGATTATGTTCGATTATTACGGACATTTTAAATGTTTGAAGTTCGATCATCATGCAAACAGCATGAATAAGGATCACACAAAGAGTAACTCGATGTCTGACCACGATTTAAGCTGTTTGAGAGTAAGATATTTTTTACCAATTTTGAGCAATTTGGCAATCTAAAAAAATCGCGCAAGTCGTAAGATTCAGCAAACTAATATGTTTATCGTTGTTTTAGGCTTGATCACTTTGTCTGGATAATTACGTGTTATTAAACCTAAATCACACAATTGTGTTTGATTTTAAAAGCAAGAAGCAATTTGAATTTAATTCTATTTCCTATCAAATTCCTTAGATCCAGATCTAGGCAAATTGTTCAAATGCAACAACTTAACTGATTGGATGAAAAAAACTAGTCCCGACTCCCGAGTCCCGACCATTTTCCAACTCACTTATATACCGATCCCTGTAGCTATGGTAACATATTCTCGCGTGATCTTGTCAGCTGTTAAAGGGAAATATGGCGGGTGATGAAATGAAAACAACAATTAGGGAAACGTTGGTACATGTATTTATTTTAATCATTGTACATTACTTCGAAAGGGAGACAAGATACAGCCTTCGGATTTGTTTTCCATTCTATTGACGTCCTTTACACCGAGGTATACATTATAATTCAGCTTTAAAATTCAGTAGAAAGCAGAAATAACTATGCTGGCTAATGATTTCTTAGTCGGCATATACAAGTAACAGTTAAGATTAACCAGTTAATTCCGGTTACGAGCAACGATTAACCGGTTACAAATTTCTAGTAACCGTTTCAGCACTATGGCGGCCGGGTACAGTCCCAATGATGCATCTAAAAAGTGCCCCTTCTCATAATCATCAGTATCACGAATGAAGAACGACCGGATCGGAAACTATCTATTTACTTACACAATTATGCCTTCGCCGATCGATACCTGTCCGCCGACTCGCGGTTAATCGATCGATAAAACCCAGCTGAATCGCTCGCTTGGGACGGTTACCTATTGTTAATTAAAACTCCATTGAAACTTTATTTTTCACCCGATTTCCAAAATATATGGCTTAAATGAGAGCGAAGATATTCACCTTTTATTTGTGAAAATATGAATGTTCTGTGTTGAGTGAGTGTTTGTTTACGACAGGTTAAAGAGCATTTAACAATGACCCAACAGGCAATAGACCACAGATTCTTTTGCATACTACCGTTATAAAAGTCCTATAAAATACTCGTTTTTCACCCGATTTTTACATTTAATGTCTTAAAAGAAAAATCTGTATCTTTAAACGGTGTAAAAATCTTGATTTCATATTATTTTGAAACAGAGAAGTCGCAAACGAGACTGAAGCGCCATTTCTGAATGTGGAAGCATCAACGAAAATCTATTTACAATTTCAACTAATTAAACGTGTTAAGTGACATAAGTGCGGACGAGTTTGTGTTTGTAACATGTTATGTGAAATCTTTGATGTAATTCTTTACATAATTGGTGCTATTCTATCGCTATCTATGGTGAATTGTAAAAGTTAACCAATGAAAATGAATTCTCAAGCTTAATGCAACAGAGAATAGTCCTGAGTCATTTTGAAAGAGTGGGACACATTAAATTTAAAATAGATGATTTTCATATCATATTTGGGTGACTAATATAATTTTAATCACAGCATAAAAGTTGTTATTTTTTAAAAGAGTGGGATGTTTTCATCACAAGCAAACATTTTTCAGTGAAAATACCACAAAATCTAATGATCTGTAATTAATTTGAGACAACACATAACAGATCTCAAAATGTCTGCAATGCTCGAAAATTGAAAAAAAAAAGTTCTAAATTCAAAACATGAAAAAACTAGGAACAGTCCATTCAATCTGCACCAAAATTTTAAATATGTTCTTATTACAAAAAAATCATTCTAAAGTGAAAATCACTAAATTAATGGGATTCAGTTCTATAAAATGGGCGTTACACACCATACAAATTAAAGCATTCCTTACAACACACACAAAACCCCCCGAAAAATCGTCGTTTTCACGCGTTACACTCATCAAGAAAGACACAACCAATCCTCACCAAATTTTGAAATAAGAAGCATCAGTATCTATTAAAGTATGTGTCAAAATTTCAATAAAAAGTGACAGCAGGAAATACCTTTCTATAAAATGGGCCGACATATATACACAGAGAAATCCGCCATTTTGTTCCGCTCGCTGCATACAACGGTTTTCTGACCGAAATATTCCTTCTTTTATTTAACCGCTGAAAACAGCGCGTATACTTATATAAACGACACAGTTGAAGAAAGGGGTATTCACTGAATCCGATAGCAGAATAGTGTTGTAGCAATGATCGATTATAATCGATCATCAATCTAAAAAAGCCATAATCGACGATAATCGATTATGATTTGCCATAATAGATTATGTTCGATTATTTATGATAAAGTATATGAAGAAGCATTGTGCATATAAAAGACAGATTGTAGCTTAATGCAGGTTGGATGTAATGCAGAATGCTTCTATGGGAGTGTTCTGCATTACTTCCAACCCACATTTAACAAAAAGCTGCCTTTCATGTGTTCACTACCGGGTATGTATCCTAAAAGTATGGTTAAGTAAGCTTTGACTGTAATGTTAATCTGAAAAAGTTGTGTTCTTTAATATTTGTTCTTGAAATAATTTATATAAATTGTTTTACTTACTTGCACCAAATATATAAATGAAACAGGTGATTCCAAACCAAGAGCTTTTCAAACAATGTTTACCCAGATGAACTGCCGCAGCAATAGTAATTACAGGTAGTAAAAGAAGTGGTATACAATAAGTACAAAGCAAGCTCAATTAATTTGCAAATAAAAATAGGACTTTAATTTAACTGTTTTATCAAATTGCTGCTTTGTTCTTGATTTGGCTTCATATGAGTGCATTGTTTGCAAAATTATGTAGATATATAACATACAAATGCAAACATGAGTATCACATATATTCAGCTATTCAGAGTACATAATATTATATAATAGTTTCTGTTAAAACGATTATGGCTACCAATAATTGTTTATAATCGATTATGGTTTTCGGACCGATTATACAACACTAGTCACTAAACACGTTTGTTTAACTGAAATTATCAATCGATTTTAGCTGATATTTCCACATTCAGAAATGGCGCTTCAGTCTCGTGTGCGGGCGGCACGCTGATTGGCCGAACAGGAGGCACCATACTTTGTACGCCACCTGGATTTCCGATACGGTCGTTCTTCATTCGTGTCAGTATTGATGGCGCAAAAGAAATAAATAGAATAGAATTTCTCGGTACAAGGTTAGGTTTTATATCCTTTAGGCCTTGACTACACTGTACGACTTCATGTGGAACTATAGTCTAGATCGAACCTCTTGTCAGGCAAAATTGAGTCCGACGCATGCGCCTTAAGGTATGTAAAAGAACATCGTATGCAAACCAATAAAAAACTGAGAACGGTCCGTATGCGAGTCGAACCACAGGAGACATTCAAAGCTCGTCTGAAATTTTAATTCAAATTTTATTTATTTTATTTTGACCTTAGGTCCTTAGCGCACACCCAATACGGCAAAATAGTCAGCAAGATGACGGCGGCCGTTAATTGGTAGAAGTAGAATTGTGAAGTCTAGAAGAAGAAGTCACAATAGAAGTCTGAACCCCAAAAGAAAAAAATGTATAAACACTAGATATATAGACAAGGGGTCAAACTTCCAATTTCCGAATTCTATCCCTCCCCAAGTTATGCTTCTATCGACATTAGATCAAACGGTATCTCGGGTAAAGCTATTTGCCAATAAGTATTATAATGTATAACCTTAGTAAATGCAAAGTGAAAAACTCTTAGTTGAAACGGTTCTCAGATGCCACAAGGCAGAATCCCGAGAAACACCGCACTTTTGACAGGTAGGCAACGACCTCGCAATTGTCCTCTTACCCATTAATACGGCTTTTAGAATGCTTGCCAGCGCGGAATCAGGGCGTCATGCAATAGCAGATAAATAAACAGTGACACTTACTGTGAATTCCGCGTTCGATTAACTTCATGTACACTGCTGGACAAATGAAATTGTCTCCAAACCATTTATTTAGCTTTGAGCAGCCATTTTATGTGACATCATTTGAACACTTGCTGTATAGTCGGAAAGGATTGGGTTTATATTTTTTTTGAAATTGGGAATATTTTTTACCATTTCCCATTGGTTTACTGGACCCATGGATTCACCAGAAAAAGGCCTGCTATAGAAAACTATAAACCTGACTATAGTTCCGTGTGAAGTCACTCACAGTATATAGGGACAAGCTGAACCTATTTTTATAAGAGTTAAGACTATGAGATTCTCTGAACCACAGTTTTTATGCCCCCGGCATCTATAGATGCGGAGGCATATAGTAATCGTCCTGTCCGTCCTTCTGTCCGTCCGTAACAGGTTAAGTAGATTTTACCGTTTCGTCTAGCATCAACACCGCTTACTCAAATGCTTGGATACTTATACAGTTGTTGCCTTGGACCATTCCCTTTCCACCAATATCACCCAACCTTGATTTTGACCTTGACCTAATTTGGACTTAGAATATTTTAAATGGGCTATTTCTTGGTTAACTAGATTTTACTGTTTTGTCTAGCATCAGCATAACTGACTACAATGCTTTGATACTTATACAGTTGTTGCCTTGGATCACTACCAATCCACCCATATTACCCAACCTTGATTTTGACCTTGACCATGACCTAATTTGGACTTAGAAAAAATTCAGAATATATTTTCAAGGATGCCACCGGGGGACATAAGTGTTTGTTGAATGCGCATACTTGTTTAAAAACTATTATAGGACACTCATCATTGTAAACATCCGTCTGGAAAAGTTAGTGTGGGGGTACATTTGGAAGATACGAAATCAACTTACAGACTAAAGCTAGGTGGAAAGAACTTTTAATCAATCTATAAATGTAGGTTTTGTAGGCCTATTTTACTGATAAATATTACCAAACTAAAAGCTAGATTTATTTGAACTTTTGACAATTGATATTTCCACTTGTCCTGCAAAATGAATCATGATGCAAAATTCTACTCGTCAGATCCTTATGTTTACTCGTCATGACGAGTTGAATTTTCCAGCCCTGCTTATATCTAAAATGTATTTTCAAGAATATTATATATATTGTTGTGATGTTAACTCTTACATGTACTTTTCTATAAAACAGCAATGGCAGAGACACCAAGTGAATTTCAACTGAAAAATCCCCCTACAGATGGCATCACATCAGTAAAGTTTGGCCCAACATCCAACCAGTTCCTACTGACTTCTTCATGGGATACATCTGTCCGTCTGTATGATGTTGTTGCCAATCACTTGAGGATGAAATATAATCATCCTTCTCCAGTTCTGGATTGCTGTTTCCATGTAAGCATCAGTGTCCTATTACTCCTATACATACAGTAAATCCTCTCTATTGCAACCACTAAACTGTGTTAATTAGCAGGTGTTGAATGCAGGTGACTGCTGAAAGCAAGATGAACGTGAAACAGAGAGCTCTTTAAGGAAATTTCTGTTTTACGTTCACTTTGCTTTTAAGCTGTCACCTGTCTTTTATGCAGTCAATTATCCTTAATGTTTTTTGTAGTCATAATAGAGGGGTTTTGCTGTATATGAAATGTCTAATCATTATGATTAACCCATAACTTCATAGCCTGTTTCTAGTACTGGTTTTAAAGTTAGTTGACCACTTATTGACTTAAAGCAGGTTGAAAGTAAAGCAGAATGCGTCTTAAAGCGCATTCTGCTGAACTTTCAGCCCCCTTTAACTCTTTCCTCCCTAAAACTTTAAATGGACCTTTCCAGTTTCCATTTAAGTCTAGTCCATTTCTGACTTTTAAGGGTGGTTTTTGTCAATGTTTGACATTATGACAAACAGTGAAGACCCTGATCAGAGGGCTCCTTTCGGAGCCCTCTGATCTGGGTCTTCACTGTTTGCATAGGACAAGTGTACAATTCCCATGTACACTGTTTGAAAAGGACGCCTATAGGCGGGACTAGGGTTCAAAGAGTTAAGTTACCATTTGCTAGAATATGGAAATATTTCTTATAATACATATTCTTGATTGTATAAACTTGAACCATTTTCTTCAGTGGATCATGAATAAATCAAATGCTTTATAAATGTGTATCTATGGAACAATGGGTTGAACTGTTAATTTTTAACTTGCCAAGCAGCACCTGATTCATTGTAAGGAGTCAAGGACTAGACCAGTTGTCTAATCTAGAGGTAAATTTCAAACATTAACAAATCATTAGTTTATTATAACACTGCATTGTTGCAAAATTCCAAATAAAAACTTCCAAAGCTTAACCCATTACCCCATAGCTTGTTTCTAGTATGGAAGATAATTACCACTTAAGGCAGGTTGAAAGTAAAGCAGAATGCGCCTTAAGGCGCATTCTGCTTTACTTTCAGCCTGCTTTAAGCTACCAGCTGCTAGAATATAAAATATATTCCTAATGTTTAATATTCTTAACTGTATAAAATGGAACTATTTTCTTCAGTGGAGGGATAAATTAGAGGCATAAAAAGGCATATTTATGGGGTAATGGGTTAAGCAACAGTGTGAGGAAATAGGCCCCAGGGCGTCTCATGCAGCATAAACCCAAATCAGATGCTGCATTTCGAAGGCCAGTTGTGAGTTCAGGTGTAGGAGCTTGGAACAAGCAGCACCTTGTCAGGATACATTTCTGACAGTACATTTACATGTATCTCTTAAATTCAGGAACTGGTAAAAAACAATTCTTTGAATGGAGGTTCATTCTTTTTGACGACAAGTATATACTATTCAGAAAAGGAAATACTTGTAGATGGAACATGTTAACAGAAATTGACTGAGATGACCTGTCTATCCATTCCAGTTTCTTTTGTGTTGCCATACAATGTTCAGGTGATTTCAGGGCTCCAGATAAGGGGAGTATTTCAAAAACTAAAATCTTTATTTCTGCTTTAAACCCTATGGTGTCAATACTCATTAGAATCGTCTCTTCGAGACGATTCTAATGAGTAGTAACACCAAAGGATTTGGTGCTAAAATGAGTGAGAAAATGTTTGATTTGTTCAGTTTACTCCCTCTTATCTGGAGCCCTGGATTTTGTTACATATTGCAGGATGCTGTGCATTGCTATAGCGGAGGGCTAGACAACACCCTGAAAGTGTATGATTTCAACAGTAACACAGGTACCTACAAGTTTTTTCGTCTATTATTATGAAGCCTTTTTTCGGCAAAAAAAGTCTTAGTTTCAAATTTTCTATTTACGAGGATGCTTCAAAAAGTTATGATACTTGATCAATTACTTCAATATTATAAGTGCAAAATGCATGTGTGATATACCGGTATATCATGTAAAAGAGTAATTCTTTGACTACAGAATGGTATAATGCTCGATAAGATCACCTAATGCAATAAGTCACAACATGAATCTGAATCAGATCAGGACCAAAACTGTTTGCAAACGCGCTTTCAGGCGTCATCGAGAGTGAAATGTTTGAGGAAGGAAAAATACTAAATGGTTTATAATGAGTATCTATGGAGTAAAGGGTTAAAGAAAAGCACTGGTATGTTGTATAGCAAATGAGCTTCAGATACAGATAAAGCAGAAAGCTCATCTTAGAGCTTTATGTTATATCCTTATCCGACACAGACCTTTTTCAACTAGCTTATGTCAGCCGTTTTTACTTATTTCTTTTATTATAAAGCAGAATACTTTGCAATTTTGGTCAATAGAAGTATTGAGGATCCTTTGCGTTGACGTGTCATAATATTTATATTATATAAATGAGTTATGCATATCTGTGATAGGTTAACCCATGGATCCCTGATGACGAGCAGGGGCGTCAATTGCAAACATTTTAATTCTGATGAGTAGCCTATGCAGACAGTGTAGACCAAGATCAAGGAGCATCTAAACGAGTCCTTTGATCAGGACCTGCAAGGCTTGTAATGTTTAAAGATATGGTTAAACAACCCAAAACGTTAAATACGAACTTAAGTAAATATTCGGATTGTTCACCCGATGATCTACAAATTCAATGAGTTAAGTTGACGCAGAGAGCTCGTCTGCGAGCTGTCTCTGTTAACTGTATTCGGTTTTTGGTCTCAGATATATTGAAGCTTAATCTATAATGAAGTAAATACATGTGAATTGAAAAAACTTAACATTTCATTGGAACGAGATGCGTATATCATAATTGGTTTTGACCCTTTCACTGCCATTATTACGAAAGGATTAGTCCAGTGTGTCCACTGCCATCGCACACACATTGCTTTCGACTGCTTTTATTTATATTCTTTTTCAAAATTATATGCTTTTATTTCGGCTTAGGACACACTGGTACAAAGGACAAACTGGATGTATCATGGCTAGAGACGCATTGCACATTGACAGTGAAACGGTTGAAACTAACCACATATTAGATTCTGAAAGCTGTTTGGTGTATTGTCGTCTGCTTGACGCGGAATGCAAATGACGCTGAGCGTTTCTGCTTGGAGCTTTCTCTCCTCTTCTTGCTGTATTGATTCGGCATTGAACAGGAACGAGACTGGGCTTGTGTCAGATTAATTCATTTTGAAACATAATGAGTACTTATTGACGTATTACAGCAAATGAGATGACATCGGTTTTCTACTATAAACTAAAGTGTCGGTTTTGTACTGAGCGAACATAAGACGACAAGCTAAAGGTTTCTTGAGATATGGATGGTCGTTTAATGTGAAATATAGATAATGTAGAGGTCTCGCAACAGAGCTCTTTGCGTTACTAATTTCTGGCTTTTAGTATGGATAATACCTGGCGTTATAAGCTTAACATCTTATAAATCATTGCTAGATATAAACCAACACGAAGAGCTCTTTTATGAGCTCGCACCGTATTTGGTTTCTATGTGTTTTACCTTGAACTGACACAGGCCTAGTCGTATATTGGCTTAGTCTATTATAGTAAATGCCAACTGATATGTCAGAGCAAATGAGTTGTCATCAATAGGAAATATATAATGCTGCTTGAGTAAAGACGCCTGTTCGAATGCGAGATATATAGATAACGCGGAGAGCTCGTTTAGGAGCTCTACGCTTTACCTGTATTCAACGCGGAGCAGAGTTCCAGTGGAGGTTATCTGTGATTGCAGACGGCCTATGGCGATTATAATTCAACTTCAAATAAACAGGGCTGCCATATGTCCGAAATTTTCCGAAATCTTCGGATTTTCTATCCCAGCAGATGCTATCTTAAATCGGACTGAAAGTAAAGCAAGATGCGCTTTAAGGCGCATCCTGCTTTACTTCAACCTGCTTGAAGTAATAGCGTTTTTTTTCTTTTCTCTGGAAATTTTAGGATCTCTCACGATCAACTTATGGCAGCCCTGTATAACTCTTACACTTAAATGAAAAAATTATGTTCCTATAGATTTTGTTAAACGGAAATTAAGCTACTTTCTGTTTTCCTTCTAATTTGGTAGTCAAACTTGTTCTAATGATGATGTATTAATGATGGATGACACTTAAATATGTTGAGTGTTAAGAACTTAAGATGAAATAATGAGTTTGACGGTGTTTGCAAGTGCCACTGTTATGAAGTATATGATAATGGAAATGGTCATTCCCTGATACATTGGACCCTAATGACGAGTGTATTCATCATTTGCAACCAGTGTACCCATAAAGAATACCTTTGTCGTATGCATGCAGTATAGACCAAAATCAGATACGCCGTACGACAAAACGATCGTAGGTCGAAACTTTGAAATGCATCTATACAATTCTGATTATCAAGCTGATCCTGTCTCGTGGCATCTCTTTGGAATCGTCTTTTCAAGAGGATACCGGGGAGATGTAGCGGGACAGGATAGGATAGAGAACTATATAAAAAATGGAGCATTTCAGAATCCGACTTGCGATAGTTTTTGTCGTGCGAGGTTGCTTGAGATGAGCCCTGATTACTACGACTTGTGTCATAGAAAAACTTGCTAAATTGTCTCAGTATAATATGAGTACTCTGTTTGTTCATTTATCCAAATATTAGGAAGTGTGCATGATCTATTTTAGACATACTTACTGATGTTGTTGTTGTTGTTGTTGATGATGATGCTGATTATTATAAATGTACTTAATGATTGGGGTGATGTTGGTAGGAGATGTCGGTGATAATTATTCTTGTAAATACATGTATGTTGAATGTGGCGACGCCGATGAGAATGGTAAATGAGAACGACAACAGTAATGAAGATGATTGACTATAATGGTGTTAAATATGGCTGACGTCATGTATATTATATGTACCGTATCTGAACCTGAAGTTAGCTATACTGCCTTACTTACTTTACATATGTAACATGAATCTGAATGAGTTCTAAATGAGCATAACTCATTCTGCTTTACTTCTACCTGTTTAAAGTGGTCACCGATCTTCAGACCTAGAAACAGGCTATAAGGGTAAATGGCTAAACTAACCTATGTAACCTGTATTTTGTCCTCACAGGAACCAATGTAGGCACCCATGATGCTCCAATACGATGCGTGGAATACTGCCCTGATGTCAATGTTATCGTCACAGGAAGTTGGGACTCATCAGTCAAACTATGGGACCCTAGAACCCCATGTAGTGCAGGAACCTTTCCTCAACCAGACAAAGTACAACTCTAAATTTTCTTACTAGACTCAGTGCAGAATTTATTGTTGGTTTACCGTTTTACCCATATATTATCCTAAGGCATCTATACTTTTCCCCCAATTTAAGCCATTATACTATATCCAAATACTAGTTACATAATAAACAGATCACCACTTAAAGCATGTTGAAAAGTGAAGCAAAATGACTATTCTGCTTTGTTTTCAACCTGCTCTAAGCTTCCATCTTGACCGATACTGGGAATGTCTTCTGTGTTTTATGAGAACTACTATTCAGGGGGCATAGTGTTTCACAAAACTTCTTGTTGTTTCTTGTGATGTGTTATTAATTAACCACTCTGTTGCTAATATTGATGCAGTTTTGAAAACAGTGAAGACCTAGAACAGACAGCTCATTCAGGGCTTGCACTGTTTTCTTGCAGGATCTGTCGGGCATGATTCTGCTTTATTTTGGAGTTTCCTGTGTAAAATTTTCCATATCAAAATAAAGCAGTGAAATAGTTCAGGTGATAGATGATTGTACCATAAAACCTCTCTATTATGACCACTTAAACGAAAGCTAGTTGATGGTATAAAAGACAGGTGACAGCTTAAAGTAAGGTGACAGTAAAACAGAAAGCTCGGTCACAGGTGACAGCTTAAGTTCAAGTAAGGTGACGGAGCTTTCTGTATTAATGTCACCTTGCTTTAAACAGTCACCTGTCATTAACACCTAATAAATGATTTACACAATTTTGTGGTGGTAATAGAGAGGTTTAACTGTAGTTGGCATAGTTATACCCCCACCACTAGTGGTGGGGGCTATATAGGAAACGACTTGTCGGTCCGTCCGCCCGTTGGTCTGAGCGCACGAAAGGTCCTTTGTTGGGTAGGGGGAGAACAATAGATTCCATTCATTCCATGATTACCCTATTGTTATTGTTGGGTATTTTTGTTGCTGTTGGGTACTTTTAAACAAAGAAAATACCCAACAAATGTCCATTTTTTCGGGACATTTGCCTTTTTCTTGAAAACCGTTTATGATACAATCTTCAAACTTGGTATACATTATCAGTGTTATGTGGGGACACTCATTGACAGGTTTCATAACTCTTGCACTAAATTTGACAGAATTATGCCCCTTTTTTACCTTATTTTTTTGTCTCTTAATTGAGACATTTTACTTGCAACATGCCATTTTCATGAAAACTATTCATGATATTGTCTTCAAACTTGGCACACATTATAACTGTTCTATTGTGAGTTATTTCTTAAAGTTTGACAACTCTTGCATCAAATTTTACCTTTATAACTTGATTTTTTTCCCCTTAATATTCATTTGTTCTTTGGACATGTAATTTTCTTGAAAACTATTTATGACATTGTCTTCAAACTTGGTACACATTATAAGTTTGATGTTTGCAGACTCTACTTGAAGTTGCATAACAAATGACAGAATTATTCCCCTTTTTAACTTGAAATTTTGTTCTATTTTCTTGGAACATGCCATTTTCTTGAAAACTATTCATAATATTGTCTTCAAACCTGGTACACATTATTAGTGTTGTATTGTGAGACTTTTCTTCAAGTGTGACAACTCTTGCATAAAATTTGACAGAATTATGCCCCTTTTCAACTTGAAATTTAGTTCCTTAAAATGCATGCATTATTCTTTCTACATGTCATTGTGCTGTTTGTGACAGGTCAGTTTGGAGTGGGGGGTATCAATCACCTTTAGTGATAGCTCTAGTTTTATATGTGAATACTCAGGGAGAGAAGGATTAATATGCATCTGTTGTGTTTCAGGTGTATACTATGTCAGTGTGTGGAGATAGATTGGTGGTGGGTACATCTGGTCGGCGTATACTCGTATGGGACCTGAGGAATATGGGCTATGTGCAACAGAGGCGAGAGTCCAGTTTAAAGTATCAGACAAGGTGTATCAGATGTTTCCCAAATAAACAGGGATATGTACTTAGCTCAATTGAAGGTAATAATATAGCATACTGTGTTGGCCATTAAACCCTTTTTATGCTGAATTGAAAATGAATTTAACATATAGACAATTCCATTTTTCAAGAATGACCAGTTTAATTTGATTTTTAGGGCTTCTTTCAGACAAAATTTTAGAAAGCCGTAACTAATACCAATAGTGCAGATTCTTATCAGAGGGCTTCTTAAGGAGCGCTGTTTGCGAATTGTACATTAGGCACATTGTGCTTTACTTTCAGCCTGTTTGAGACACCATCAGATAGAAAATATATCTTAAAGTGCACATTCATGACAGTATAAATTGGAACTACAGTCAAACCTGTCTTATGTGACCTTCAAGGGGAGAGACACAATAAGGTCACATAAGACAGGTAGTCACATAAGTCAGGTTATCAGTTTTCAAGGGTAAATTAGTATACAAGTGAACACCATTATGCATGTTCCTCTGAATAAACTTATATATTAACCCTTTCTTCCAAAAGCAATAATTAAGATCATTTTCTATATTTTCAGACAAAATTATTAATTGCTATTATGACAAATACTTGCATAACGTGTTGACTATTCATCCCCAAATGATCAAATACTATAAAAGATCCAATCAATCACCTGAAATATTCGTCGGTCTTGTGTTTTTAGAGATTTTATTCCGTAACAGGTTCGACGAAAAAGTTCAATCTTTTTCTTCAATTCCGTTGTATCTGATAAACATGTGTCCAATTTAGGATCGCTTTCTCAGTCTATTAAATGTATAATTCATATTCAGAATCGCGTCTTATGGAGTAAGAATTTGATCCCGGGGGTGTTAGTTGTTTTTTGTCTTTGTTGTCTCTCTCACACGTAAATCTTCCCCGAAATGTCCACGTTTAGTGTCGCGTCTATAATGTCCACCATTTTATCGCGCCACCATTGTCAATTTCTAAATATGACAGCGCTAATTTTAACGCCGTTTTATTTGTCAATATCTCCTATTAAAATCACAGTCTTACAAAGTAGAAAAAGGAAAAAAACCTTTGTAAAACCGACGAAAGAAAAGACGCTGAAGAACGTAATACACAATCATATGCCAAAACCCGAGTGTTCGCAACGCATATAGGAATGTGCATAGAAAGTTTCGGCATATCACTTTGTTTTCTAATGGGATTTTTCATAATGTATAGTTGGAAAATTAATTCAAGAAGTTAACTGTAGGTTTACATTCATATAAAATGTTCATTACACTCGTACTTTCCCAGAAAGTTACGATTATAATTAAATACGCTGGAGTTTATACGACATAATTTCCCCCACCCGTTCTTTCGTAATAGAGTTTTGGATTGGGAACGACTTTTTAACAGTAAATCATCATCGGAATAGCTATTTTCGGGGTAAGAAAAGCATTATTAGTAGAGTTCTAATAATACTTTTTATATTTAATTGCTTTTTGGTAGCTCAATTCTCCAAATTAATTCCCGATCGCCGTTGAATCAGTTACCACAATTGTCTACTTACAAATTATAACTTCCAGTTTTGAAACGTAAATTACATCTATTCTGTTCTGTTAAAGTAAGTGTAACTCTGTGTGTTTGCCGTAATTTTGATCTTACATACAAACAAAGTAATATTCGCCTCCCGGAAATGAAAACTGAAAAATCGATAATGACCAGCAATTATCGAGTCGCTGCAAACAGGTGCGTTTAATAGCGACATGGGACTTTGGGAGCGGTATATTACGGTCGTTAGTCACGTAACACAGGTTTGTCGGTATACACAGTCTGAACATAGAGGAAAATGTGTTGGGAGGAATTTTTAAGGTCGCATAAGACAAATAGTCGTTATATAGGGACGGTCGCTATGACAGGTTTGACTGTATTGAGGAATAAATTGAATGCACTAAGAGGCACTTCTATTGGGAGGAAAGGGTAAAACTAGTGTTAAATGAAGTGTTATTGATCATGGTGAAGCATGGGACTCTTTGATAATATATAGCGATAACATGGTAATGCAGGACAAAAGTAAATCAGAAAACTCCCAACATGTAGGAGCTTTCTGTCTTCAGCTTTCACCTATATTGAACAGTATAAGACGGATTATAGTTCTCCTATTGAGTAGCTGGTTATAGTGGAGATGGAGCTGCTATTGGAAGCATGTGTTATGCAGTGGTCAAATTTGTATTTAACATGACTTGACCTTAAAACAAACAATGAATTTTTTAATTTTTATTTTATACTCAAATTTAGAAGTTAATATAGTCAAACTTCTCTATTAGGACCACTAAAAGGAAGACTAATTGGCAGCATAAAAGACAGGTGTCTGCTGAAGCAAGCCTTACCAACATGATTGTAAAACAGAAAGCTCATTTAGTGTTTCTGTTTTACATTTACTTTAGGAGCTTTATGTTTTACATTCACCTTGCTTTCAGCTGTCATCTGCCTAACACCTTACAAGTATCACATTTTAGTGGTCTTGATAGCGAGGTTTTACTGTGTTTATTCTTGTTTCAGGCAGGGTAGCTGTAGAATACCTTGATCCAAGTCCAGAAATACAGAAGAAAAAGTATGCATTCAAGTGTCACAGAATCAAGGAGAGCGGGGTAGAGATGATATTTCCTGTGAACGCCATCGCTTTTCACCAACATCACAACACTTTTGCTAGCGGTGGCTCTGATGGCTTTGTTAATATTTGGGATGGCTTTAACAAAAAGAGACTTTGTCAATTTCACAGGTACTGTTACTTTTACTCTTTTCCACTATGTTAACCCATTACCCCATAGCCTATTTCTAGTATTGAAGATAGGAGACCACTTAAAGCAGGTTGAAAGAAAAACAGAATGTGCCTTAAGGCGCATTCTGCTTTACTTTCAACCTGCTTTAAGCTTCCATGGGCAAGAATATAGAACATTTTCCCTATACAATATGTTCATGACTGATTAAATTTGAATTATTTGTTTTCAGCGGATGAATAAATCATAGGCGCTAAATGGCGCATCTATGGGGGAAAGGGTTAAAAGCTTTTTAAACTTGCCTGTTTGAAGAATTAGATGCCTATGTAGATCTAGTTATAAAACGAAATCTGCATCGATGTTAGTTTTTGGTTTAGGTGCAAGAGATTTACTAATGATTATATTACTTTAACCTTTTCCCTCCACTTGTTTTGGATATTTAAGACAGATTGTTGTTTAACCCATTACCCCAAAAACTGTTCCTGGTTTCATTTGCCACTTAAAGCAGGCTGAAAGTAAAGCAGAATGCGCTTTTAGACAAATTCTGCTTACAGCCTGTTTTAAGTTGACATCTGCTAAAAGAAACTATTTCTTATGATACGTATTCATTACTGTTTAAAGTGGAACTGTTTTCCTCATTGGAGGAATAAAATAAAGGTATAAAAAGGCATATTTATGTGGTAATGTATTAAAGCATGAAAAGGAATTCTCCCTTAGGAGCAATCTGATTTACTTCTGATTTACTTTCAGCTTGCTTTAAACTATCATCTGCTAGGATAATTGAACTGTTTCTGATGATGCATACTGGTATTCTTGATTGTATAAAGTAGAACTGTTTTCTTTAGTATAAAAATCTATAAATCATAAAAAGGTATATTTATTGAGTAATGGGTTACTAGAATGCTGAAATATTGATTCATAGTCAACTGCCATGAAGTTTTGTAAAACAAAAAATGTTGTTTAATTTTTTTAACTTGTTTAGCTCTTACTTTTTACATTACACCTACGGGCAGTGTTTGCAAACTTTGCAAAGCTTTTCAGATGCTGTGGAAACACTTACTAGCCAGGGGTGATAATCAGCCAACTTTCAAGAAATAGTCTCCAAAATAATCCTAATATGTTTTTTGATATAAAAAAATGTAATTGTGCTACTTTTCTTTCCAGAACCAAAGATTAAAAAACCTATAACGGATTTGAATATTCTGCCGTTTTGGGAATATTCGGTCCACTCCCTAGTTCAAATTTAAATAACGGTTTGATATGTTTGTTTACAGATACCCTACAAGTATAGCGTCCCTGGCGTTTAGTCCTGACAGTTCAGTGCTGGCCATAGCCTCGTCTTACATGTATGAAAATGATGAAATCAAGACCATACCTGAGGACAACATCTACATACGCAATGTTAGTGACCAGGAAACAAAGCCAAAATAAACTGAACATTGCCATCAACCTTTGACCCATTCCTCTACAGTCCAACAGTGAAAACAACTGATATACAACTGTGTCCTGAGAAGGTTGCTGCTTGAAGCAAGATGTAAATAAATCAGAAAGCTCCTAAAAGAGCATTTGATATACAGTATAACCTTTCTATTTTGACCACTTAATTGTGTTAATTATTTGGTGTTTATGACAAGTGACTGCTTAACCCATTACCCCATAGCTGGTTTCTATTTTTAAAGATAGTCTGCCACTTAAAGCAGGCTGAAAGTAAAGCAGAATGTGCCTTAAGGCACATTCTTCTTTACTTTCAGCTTGCTTTAAGCTATAATCTGCTGGAATATAGAAAACATTTCTTTTGATTCTTATTTGTGACAGTATAAATTGACACAGAACCTTTTCTTCAGTAGAGGATTAAATTTAAGGCATAAAAAAGCGTATTTATGGGGTAATGGGTTAAAGCAAGGTGAAAATCAATTAGCCTTCATATAAGCGGTCATAATAGAGAGGTTATAATGTACTTACTGTTCCAAACTTACTGATTCAAATCAGACGCCATGTTACGCGGCATCTGATCTGGATTCAAGCTGTTTGCAAATGTGAGCCAATTTCCCTCCCTATAACAACTCCCTCTGACCAACATACAAAATATTTGTCTTTCATTGGATGTTGTTGTAGAGTGGAAGCACTGTATCACCAACAAGGACACTCATAATCCGCCACAGTTTTTACAAGCAGTCTCTGATCGGTGTATTTGTTTGTTGAATGTCAGATTTAAAATAAAATTGATCACTGCTAGAACTAAAAGTTAGATCTTGAACAGATATTTTATTCCAAAATGGCTGCAGACTTTGGTCTATTCAGTGGATTTCAGTTTGAGCATCATTAAGATTTTTGAAATGTACAGCGCTCCCTCTCTACAACAACACCAAACGGGAGACAAAAATTGTGTTTGTTGTTCGGAGGGAGTCATTATAGGAAGGGACATTTGCAAACAGCTTGAATCCAGATCAGACGCCACGGCGTAATGCGGCGTCTGATCTGGATTCAAGCTGTTTGTCTCTAGTCATTCTGATTTTTCTGTCAAAATTTCCATTATGTAATTTTGAGACCAATAGCAGACAGCACTTTTAAGCAGACAACATTGCAGTTGTGAATAGGTTTGACATTATAGTCCTGGTTAGGGAACAGCGGCAAGGATCCCTGTAAGGAGGGAGTCGTTGTTTGGAGGGCCGTTGTAGGGAGGGAACACTGTATTTTTATTTGGATAGAAATGTGAATTATTTAAAGTGCCAGCTTAAAATGAAACAATACTCTGACATAGAGTAACATCAATCATGTTTAACCCTTTCCCCCATAGAAGCGCCTTTTAGCGAATTTAATTTATTCATCCACTGAAGAAAATAGTTCAAATTTTTATTTTTACAGCCATGAATAAAAATAGTGAGAAATATTTTGCAAATACTAGCAGGTGATAGCTTAAAGCAGGCTGAAAGTAAAGCAGAAGGCGCATTCTGCTTTACTTTCAGCCTGCTTTAAGTGGTCACCTATATTCAAATCTAGAAATAGGCTTTGGGGTAATGGGTTAAGAGATATTCATGCTTCTTACTGATTGGTTGGTTAACATATTTTTACTTAACCAAATTGTATATGCAAAATATTAAATGTCAAGTGTATTTATTATGAATTGAATAAAGTTAGAAGGTGGGATTTTTACTGATGTACATGCCCGAAGCATTTTCAATAGCAACCTTTTCACCCCTTTTCACACATCTTTTCAACCATGAAATCAAAACATTGAAATTATCATAAGTGTAATTTGCTTAACCCATTTCCCCACAGCCTGTTTGAAGACAAGTTTCCACTTAAAGCAGGTTGAAAGTACAGCCAAATGTGCATTAAGGCACAATATGCTTTACTTTCAGCCTGCTTTATCTACCATTTGTTAGGATATAGAAAATAGTTCTTATAGTACATATTCATGACCGTACAATATGGAGCTATTTTCTCAGTAGAGAAATACATTGAATGCTTAAAAAGGTTTTTGTGGAGTATTGGGTTAGTTAAAGTTAAATACTAGCTGTATTTCAAGTTAAAATGTTTTGAACTCAAAATGTGATTTACCCAGTCACTGCCTAACTACTCATATTGTCTACTAAAAAGTTCCAGGGATGAATGAGTTAAACCAGGAAGTCCTCCACTTTTGGGTGGGTGTCTAACACAAGATTAGACTGTACGTCATTCATTACCACATTGGGAAGAAACCAAGTTCCTTTTCTGAATTTACAGGCAACTAATTCGTGTATGGCAGCATGTGAAAGATTATCTTTCACATGCTGCCATACACGAATTAGTTGCTTGTAAATTCTTAGATTGAGTAAAAAAACACAGTCTAATCTTGATAACTCGAGCATGGTTAAGTTGAACTTACCCAAATGTCAAAGTTGAAAATGACCTTGCAAGGGTTTAACTTTAAAGTAAGGATATGCTCAACTTGGGTAAGCCAAAGTTATCAAAATTCTACTGAAAGAATTATATGTGAATTAGAGATATTGATGTTTGACTGTTTTGAAATGTATTGTGTAAATAATGTAAGATAAATATAAAATGTCAAAAATAAATGTCTTCTGTGTTGTTATATTCATTTGTCAGATTCATTTTGATCCTGTTCTGAGTGTTCTCACTCAAGTGGTAGAAAGGAGCCTGACTGTAATTGTATTGCAACATTTTCGATCCAAATCAGACACAATTGAATCTACTGTAACCCTGATCTAAACTATTTGAAATTCCAATCCACATGTAAATCTTTAGCCACACTGCTAAACTGAAATAATCAATCAACAGACTAGACCAGGCAGAACCCAATACCCCATAGCCAGTTTCTTATTTTTAAAACAGTTTTTACCAATTAAAGCAGGTTAAAATTAAAGCAGAATGTGCCTTAAGGCACATTCTGCTTTACTTTCAGCCTGCTTTAAGCTACCATCTACAAGAATATAAAAAATATTCACCTATGAATCGTTTTCAGAATTTCCTAGCTAAGCACTAATTTTTAGTGTAAAATAAATAAGAAGAGTTAAAATAGGGTATTTATGGAGTAATTGGTTAGGCAATCACCAGTCATAAAACTTAACAGTGGAGAAAAGGTTTTTCTTTCCCGTTTAAACGTAAAGCACAAAAACGTTGAAAAGTACAACATTTGGACAATTCTGACAATTCATGTTTATCTTGGTGGCAAACTGTTTACACTAGAAATAATAGTTTAGCGTAAACACATTTGTTGGGAAGGAATAACGTTTTCTCCACTGTAATACTGAAAACAAGCTATTAACTCTTTCAACACCATGGACCTGTTTATCATAGATTATACTCATTACATTTTCAAACAGTGTAGCCCAAGATTAGAGGGCTCCTATATGAGCCCTCTGATCAGGGTCTACACTGTTTGCTAAGTTTGACCAGTGTTTAATTAAACTACCACAAATCCCAGATAGGCTGGTTCATAGTTTGATAACTAAAACTATCCACAAGGGAACCTTATCATCCACAATGGTTACTTAGTGCTGAAGGAGTTAAAGAATGAGTTCAACTGATCTGGGTCCAAGGTTATAAAAAATTGAGTTGAGTCTGAGTTCATTCTCAAGCATTTGATTGGTCTGATTTGAGCCTAGGCTCAAATCTGACCAATCAAATGCTTGAGAACGACTTAAGACTCAACTCAAACTCTTTATAACCTTTTGAGTCGGACAGTTTGTCTTCAGTAGCAAAAGAAACAAAGGTGACTGGTGCTGTACAGATGACAGATATACATTACAAATCATGTTTATATTCACATATTTATTCATGTCAAAAACAAGTATACATGTAACAAAATACTGTTTAGTTTTCAGTCAACTTTGTGTTAAGCAGTCAGTCCTAAATTGAAGAGAAACGTAATTCTCTTTCAACTCATTGAACTCTAGTGTACCTGTGAAGAGTACTCTTGTCCTTGACAAACAATGTAGGCCCAGATCAGAGGGCTGCTAAATTAGCCCTCGATCAGTATATACATTGTTTGTCATTTTGAAGTACATTGTAATAAACTACCCTGAATAGCCAAAAAAGGACTAGACTTAATTGGAAACATAAGTGTCCATTTAAAGGTTCAGGGGTTAATGTTTAAAGCAGAAAACTCTAAATCTACTTAATGTTCTACATGAAACTGTCATTTGTATTAAACCTTTTGTGCTAATCGCAACGTGGCTTACATTTACAAACAGTTTGTATCTAGATCAGATGCCGCATAGCACATTGTCTGATCTGGAACCATACAGTTTGTCACTCGTATTCAACTTTTCTTCAGTTTATAAAAGCATAATTTTGATTTATTTTCGCAGACAATATATTTGACAGATACAATTTAGCTTGATAAAGGTTAAAACATCCTTTGGGGACTGCTTAGCATAAGATTGACTGTATAACAATGGTATGAATATTCAACAAAATAGTATCTACATTATAACCATCTTGTTCATAGTGGGTTTCAGTGTTAAAAACAGTTGACTGCTTAACCCATTACCCCATAGCCTGTATTTATTATTTAAGATGGGTGACAACTTAAAGCAGGTTGAAAGTAAAGCAGAATGCACCTTAAGGTGCATTCTGCTTTACTTTCAGCCTACTTTAAACTACCAGCTGCTAGAATATTGAACATATTTTCATGGTACATATTCTTGACTGTATTAATTGAAACTATTTTCTTCATTTGAGGAATAAATTAAAGGCTAAAGGGGCGTATTTATTGGGGAAATGGGCTAAAGCAGACAGTTTCTGCTTTAAGTGTAGCCTACTATAAAGAGTTTGATGTAGGAAAGAGGATAGAAGAGGTCAAAGCATGAAAAAGACATTCCTATGTTAAGGAGGGTTTAAGAAATAGCACCAACAATTAGATTTTATGTAAAATTGTGAAACATTTGTGACACTTTATTTTGATATTTGTGACGAACAGTCTGGAGCCTGATCAGACACCAGGTTATCCGGTGTGTGTCCTTGTTCCGAACGGTAAACTTTAAGTGCAATGGACAAGCAGGTTTCATCTTTTTGAAAAAAGTATTGCTCTTGGAATCGTGAAAACGCATGTGTAAAAGACATTTTGACTGGGTACTATGAAACATCATTATTTCCAGTTAATACATGTAGCAGTTTTTTTAATTTTTCAAAAAAATTATGAACCTGCTCAAATTATTTGCAATATACAAGCGTTTGGACTAAAAGCAGATTTCCCTCACGGACAGTGTATGGAAACTTATTTTTTCCCTATATACGTGTATCAATTAAGGATTTGCAAACAGTTTTGAGCTAGATCAGACGCGGGGTAACCCCGCGTCTGATATGGCTCCAAACTGTTTGCCACTCCTATTGAAAAGAATTGTCGACATTTTCAAGAAATTCACATTTTTATTCCATTGAATTGAGTTTCATTTCATTAAAACATAAACGAATAACGCAGGACTGCCATCTTTTTGGCGTTTCTTAATTTCTCCGGACCTACGAATTTTTTCGGAAATATTCGGAATTCTCTTTTTACTTTTGAAATTCGGAATTTTATGCGTTTTTTCTTAGGAAACATTGATATGGGTGCCAAACAGTTAAGATCTATATCAGACACCGCGTTACGCCGTGTCTTTATCTTGATTGTTTGCATAATTATGTAAAAGGCTTCAAATTTGAAAATCTTTGGATTTTTCTGAGCAACTTATGGTAGCCCCGATAATGTTTTCTTCACAGTAGCTTTCACCTGTCATTCAGCAGTCTATTGTTTATATGTAACTCTGTTGTAAAAGGTCAGTAGTAAATAGATTGTTGTCTGAAGTAAGGAATACCGGGCATGGTAGCTGGTTGTCCTCTCTGCGCCTGTGCATTGGCAAGCGCGCCGCACAAAAATGGCGGGAAAAAGATTGGTACGGAGTCTGGGCTAGCCGGTTTCCCGTCTCCATTTATCTGCGCCTTCCATTTGTTTCTGCGGTTCTGGAACCAGACTTTGACTTGGGTTTCGGATAAATTCAAGGAAGTGGCGATTTCTGATCTCTCGGCACTGGAAAGATAACGTTTTGCATCAAATGCGGCCTCGAGGTAGAATACTTGTTGGCGTGAAAATACTGTCCGTGTTTTCTTTTTAGTTTTCATTTTTAGAGAGTCTGAGTCACACATTTCTCCCTCTTGAGGAGAATTAGGTTTATCCGTGTCGGTATGAGATTCTGTTGAGTTATCAAGAGCGTCGTCTTCAGCCGGACAGCCATCTGAAAAAGACAAAAAATGACGTCAATAAAACAAACTTTTTGATGTTGAATTGCATAATCTATTTTTATGTTCCATTTACTGATGTGTGACCGTCCGTGCGAGGTAAACCAGATTTCACAGTTTCGTCAAAGCATCAATACTGCTTATACAGTTGTTACCTTGGACTATTCTCAGTCTACGGAACCAATATCACCCGAACACGATTTCACATTGACCTTTACCTAGTTAGGACTTAGAAATATTAAAAATCTATTGTCCAGCATGCCACCGGGGCAGATGCGTTATTGATCGCAGTTTCTTGTTACGTTTATTTCTGAACCCCTTCACTGCTATGACATCATCTGCTTTAAACAAGTGTCGCCTGAATTTATTTTCTCAAATTCAAATTTAGAGTATTAGATCTATTTTGACATGAGAATATTGAAATGAGTTTCAAACGCGGCATCTGACATGGATCAAAACTGTTTGACACTAATTTCAAAAAACATGTTCTGCTCAAGTGAAAACAAAACATACATATTAAAAAAAACAAAAAAAAAACACAGACAGCAATAGTGGCAGTGCAAAGGTTTTATTATTGAACTTTAAACAAAGCCGAAGATATAATCTGAAAACAAATTCTATCAAACGAAAAGTATTGTTCCAGTTGAGTTGAAAGTATCTATGCGCAAAAAATGAGCTTGATGGCACGGCCTGCCTCGTCATGAAAGGTCATCGTGTCTTATTTGTGTTTGTTTATCAATTCATCTTTCATTTTTGTTGCTGCCTTGATTGGTATCCCTTATAGTGCTGACAACGAATGTATAGTATTATAAACATTTTGCAAACAGTGTAGATCTAGATCAGATGGCAGCTTATCAGGGTCTGCACTGTTTGCCATTCTTCAAATATTTTGACAAACCATTCGAGAGTCAATTTTAGTTTGTCATTTACCAGAAAACGCATGAGACCGTTTCGAAATTCAGCTTGATTTTGGTTAAGAAAACTGAAAAATGACTCATCGCGAATTTACAAAATATGCGACTTTGTGATGTGGGAGGGAAACTTCAAAGAGCAACAGTCATTCGAATGACCGCAAACTATCGAATTGATAAAATCAGATGAACTAAACAACATCACTGAAGTATTTTAAAACCATCAACTAGAACTGAGTCAATTGAGCGGCAGTTTTTACCCCTTCACTGCCTTACCCTGAGTATAATGGGAATCAATTAACATTTATGGTCTGTATAATTATGTTTTATACAGTGGAGAATACGTTATTCTTTCCCGCTTAAACGCAAACGAAATCCAATGCACTAAAATGCAGAAAATTCTAAAGTTTTGAAATTTCAAACGATTTACGTATATTTTTAAAATCTGAGTGGCAATTGGTTTGGAATCATCCGGGAAATAATGGTTTAAGCGTTAGAACATTTACTTAGAAAGAATAACGTATTCTCTATTGTACTTATATGTTAAACCCTTAAAATTATCAACAAGAATTATTTTGAATGTCGCCAAAGAGTATTTTACTTAAGTTAATCCATTTTCGCCCGTTTACAATAATTATTTGCAAAAGGTGCCGCGTTACGATATTACTTTAGTCTTAAACTTTAAATATGAGACTAAAAAGCAGACGACAAGTATTTAAACCTAATGACGTCATGCCAATGTGATTGTGCACAGAGGCCATTTATTGTAATAACGTTGCGCTTTCATGAGATAAACTACTGTTTTAAGAAACACAAACGTAATTTAGAAAGCTCATTTAGGAGATTTCTTAATTACTTTTGTTCTTCAATAAACACACTTTATGAAAACCTGCATAAATGCTTTCACACACTGTTTCATCGCTTGTGTTTAGTTCTGTGTACAGATCTGAAAAAGTCAAGTTTAAAATAATGAAAACGAAATTGGCGCGGGCGTCATTAAAACATAACAACCTATGAAAGAACCCTAGCGACGGGTATAAGAACATGCGTTCTTTAAATCAGTCCTATATACAAACAATGTAGACCCAGATCAGATGGCTCCTAATTTAACCCTCTGATCGGGGTTTGTAATGTTGCAATACATTATCATAAAAAATGGAAACTGGACTGGATTCAATTAGAAACTAACATTGCATATTTCTACTCGTATTCATTGGGTGAACGTGAATTAGTCTAGTTGAATGCATTGTTTTAACTTTTTTTTCTTTGTAAACAGAGTTGTTACATGTAGTTTTTCTGTTAGAGAAGAAAGTGCAGTATTAATAAGTTACAACCATTTTGTACACTATCCACCATTTTTTTATTGAAGTGGGGTAAAACGTTAAAATTACCCGTTAAAAAACCCGCAAGACAACAAAATATATATTAAGAAAATAACTGTTTATAATCTAAACGTATTTTTGTATAAGCGTCAAACATTTTAGAGCCTTATAAGACGCCACATTGTTCCATAGAGCTTTCGAACGTAAACTCGTTTGTTTTGAGAGAAAAAATAGATAGACAGAGAGAAAAGACAATTATATTTGTTAGTAATTTAAAATGACGTGCCATTTTTAGGCTTTTTTACTTAAGAAATATAAAACTGGGGTTAGTTAAACACAGACTTGATCAGCGTCCGCACACGCGCCCACACACACATACATTTTGCTTAACAAGTCCAGATCTGCAGATTCAGTTCTTGGGATCTAAACTCCGATCTAAAAATTAAGCAGTGGGCTGAAACTATAGCAATAGCATTGTTTTGAAAATGGGTTAACAATTAATTTTATTTTTAGCATCAAATTGTTTGAAGCCTGACCAGATGCCGAGTTAGCGGCGTCTGATATGAGTCTTAATTCTTTCAGAAATTATCAACTGTGTGTCAAACGGTTTGGATACAGGCAAGACGCTTAATAACCTTGCTAGTTGGGTCTCATCTGGATCCAAACTGTTTGCAATTGTTTACAAATTCGTCCACAAGGTACAGGAGGTTTAGATACAGGCAGTAGTTTAAAGCACATTCATATTAAAGCAAAACGCTAGTGTTTGAGCTTTCTGCTTTATTTTCATCTGATTTGATTTACGCAATCACCTGCCTAAATACATCATTGAAAAGCACACAGTTCAGTGGTCGCGAAAGCAGCCATATACAATAATTATAAAACGTCAATGAATGCGGAACAGAATTATGCAATAAAACACTTTTAATGCCTTCACCGTCATGAAGTCACCAGTTTTTAAACGATTGTCGTCTGCTTTAGTTTCTTAAATTTAATTCTAGGTAAATTGACGAAAATAATATCACAAAGAGTATATTAACCCTTAGCCCGCCAAATAAATTGTCGTCTGCTATATTTCTCGTCTGCTTCAAGATTCAAAGTGCTTCAAAGTTGCTCAAAATTGCTGAAAATGTTGTCCGAGTGTCAAACAGCTTGGATCCGGATGAGACGCCGAGTTACTCGGCGTCTCATCCGGATCCAAGCTGTTTGCATATGGAGCTAGTCGTGACTGGCAGGCTAAGGGTTAAAGCAATTTGGATCTTGATCAGACGTCGCGTTATTCGACGTCTGATCAGGATTTAAACTGTTTGCAAATAACAATTGTATTCGGATAAGGTATGGATGGGGTGCCAATATATTGACTAATGGTCTTACCAAAGTAAAATTCTTGAAGCCGTGCATCGAGGGCCTCTGTGCCGTAGCTTGGTGACGTCGGTGAAATGGGTGACGCCGTGAACGCCCGCGACGTCACTAACGGGGATGCTTCTGGTAACTCGGTCTTGTACGGAGAATATCTGTTTCTGTTTGCTCGCTCTTTGTGATTGTCTTCAGCAAGAATACTGTCTATAGAAAAAGAAAGCTGGCGCTTTGGTATTGCACTCATTGTTAATTATAATTTGAATTTGTTATAATTAACCCAATCAGTTGTAACTCAGTAGACTAGATCTAGATCTACTAAAACATAAAGAAACAAAAAGTGCGTTCTATTCAGGCTTGAACACAAAACATTTTTCATGAAACAGAGTAAAGGAGCACCATGTCACTTCAATTCCAATTTGTTCAAATAAAACAGTTTCAAACACCGCGTTTTTTTTTATACACCACTTTTATAGAATACGTGAGAACTGTCCATGGAATAAGATTCCACTTTAACCATACAATGTGATTCTTACAAGGAGTCAAGCGCTTTGACATACGGGCTGAATGGCGTGTTTGGTTTTATACTCCCTTTTATTACGGTCGGTGTGACTTATGAAATTAAACTCTCACTTTTCAGTTAGACAACGATTGGCTCGTAAGATAACAAACAAACCACCACTGACCATTAATGACCGCAATCTCGTTTGTGTCACTTTCTCCCTTGATTTATAAAATTATTATTTAAACGGCCGATTCTTGAGAGGGTGGTACGAATAAACACACGAGGATCGACCCCCTCTCTGTAGTAATTACGGACAATTCATTTGTTAGATTTTCCGAATTGATAAGATTTCATGTCAATTTGTAATATACCCAGTATAAAACACTTTGATCACAGTTTTGCCCGATCTTATCGGTCACTTTCGCCCACGGCTAATAGATGGTCAGTCAGACCCAATTGTCGAGGTGCTCCGACTTCTGGTCAGATGGTAGCACGCATGGGCAACGGCGGGCGGTTCTCCAAGGCCAAAATTACAGCCCTTGTTTAGAGATCGTGATTGACCGGCATATCTGTGACACAATAAAACTTGTTTTAATCGTTCAATAAAATAAAGTATTAAATAATATTTAGCAAAGGTTACAGCTTCATGTAGGACAGAAGTAACACCGAAAGCTCCTAAAGGAGCTTTCTGTATTACTTTAGTCCTTCATGAAGTAGTAATCGTTATCTAGCTGTATCAATGCTTATTCAATTTGAGATCGCTAAACATGACTTAGACTGTATTTTGAAAGTGGTCGTGCGTCGGCACGTAATTAGTGTTAATAAGAGAGCCGTGGCTGTACAGGCATGCCGCGTGTAGGCTTGATAATGGCAGCACGGAATACCTGCTTAGATCACTGCAATGGAACATAACGACCTGTATAGTAATTTGAAACTCTAGAATTTCCATATGCTTATGGTTCCTAGATTTCTCAATTGTCTTGTTCCCTTTCATTTTCGAAAATCTAAGCACGCGATAAAGCAATGACCCTTTTATTACAAACATTCAAATTGACGCCAGTGTTTGATGTTAAAGGCAGGAGCATCCATCACTGAGCCCTAGCGACAAGTAGAATCGTTCTTTACATGTAAGCATAATTACTTTGTCCTATACGTAAACAGTATACTGAAGCCCTCTGATCTGAATTTCACTGTATGTCGTTTTGAAATATATATATACGTACATGTACAAAAACAACCTTTGATAGTAAAACATGGACTGGGTTTGATTGATAACTGGAATTGACCATTTGATGTCTCAGGACGAAGGAATTAATTGACTATTTTAACATGCTTTTACAGCATAATGAAACTGACTTATTGCCCACTGATTCCCGGTTGTCTAAAGACTTATCACGTATTATAGATTGTGGTTGCTCATACAGTGGAGAATCTGTTATTCTTTCCCAATAAACGCGTTTACGCTAAAACTATTATTTGCAGTGCAAACATTTTGGAGCCAGATCAGACGCCAGGTAACCAGGCGTCTGATCAGGCTTCAAACTGTTTGCCACCAAGATAAACAAGAATGATCAGAATTGTCCAAAAGTTGTTCGTTTCTACGTTTTAGTGCTTTGCGTTTGCGTACGTTTGCGTTTAAACGGGAAAGAATAACAGATTCTCCACTGTATACAGTAAATTCGCACTATGACATATAGGTTGAAAAAGGTTTCTCCTGCTCATAGCGTATTTTTCTTTTGAAACAGAGTAGACAAAGACCGGTGCATCTGTGAAGAATACGTTAAATTTTGTGCTTTGTAAACAGTGTACGGAAGTCCTCTGATCAAGGGTTCACTGTCCAGTGGAGAATCTGTTATTCTTTCCCGTTTAAACGCAAACGTACGCAAACGCAAACCACTAAAACGTAGAAAAGTACAACTTTTGGACAATTCTGATAATTCTTGTTTATCTTGGTGGCAAACAGTTCGGAGCCTGATCAGACGCCGGGTTACCCGGCGTCTGATCTGGCTCCAAACTGTTTGCACTGCAAATAATAGTTTTAGCGTAAACGTGTTTATTGGGAAAGAATAACAGATTCTCCACTGTATGTCGTTTTGCAATACCGGTGTACAAAAACAACCTCAAATAGTAAATAATTATTTGTGCTGGACTTGACTTACAATTCGAAGCAGCTGTCTGATCGGGGTCTGCATTGTTTTCTTACAGGACCTGTCTAACATGGGTATCTTTTCGAGTTTGTTTGATTTTTTTAATCTGGAGATCAAACAGGCATTCTGTTGAGTGGTATCTTTGAAATATGGGCATGTTCGAACTAACTCGAGTTCGAAGTATCGAGTTTTTCATATTTGAACAAAATTGCCGAGTTGAAAATTCTAAAGTAGACGCCAATTTTTCGGGGCCAACATGCAGCCAGACTATTTTATAGACAGACGTTGCTTAAAACATTTGACCATAGCGTCTAGTACATGTATACTCGTCCTTTACA
The DNA here is from genome assembly GCA_922989275.2 of Gari tellinella. NCBI lineage: Eukaryota > Metazoa > Mollusca > Bivalvia > Cardiida > Psammobiidae > Gari > Gari tellinella. Next base: position 73,558,969 of record OV277866.1, read on the forward strand.
AACAGTTTACCTGTAAAAAGTACACTTGTCCTATGCATACAACGTAGACACAGATCAGGATGTCCACTGTTTGTCATTTTGCAACAACACTTAATTGTCCAACTGGACTGACTTTAATTGGAAACTGGATTTATTCATTTGAATTTTGAGAATGAGTTGCACGCTTTTATGCGAGTCATTTAGCTCATTTGGACCTTTTGTTCTGCTTTAACAGGCTTTCACCTTAAATGCATTCTAATTTCGGACCTTTACTGTGTATACATGTAGGTCGTGTTAAAAGGATGTAGGCTACATGTATGTCAAACCTTCCGATAATGCAGACAAAAAATACCAAGTTCATCCGTCGAAAATGGAACGCGACCTTTGCTCACTGAACAGTGCTTAGTGGGTGTTTTTTGTCAATACGGATATTTTGTCTATTACTGTTGCAAACAATGCATACCCCATTATTTAGACCACCATCTATCGTCATACGCATATACAGTGGTGCTCACTTATAACGAACTTGGATAAGATGAAAAACTGCTTAATACGAAATAATTCCCCGACTGCTTCCTTCTTTATTTCAATGGCTTCATGCTTGCTTAAGATGAAAACTGGATATAACGAAAAACTGGATAAGACAAACTGATTTCTAGGTCCCTAAACTGGATTTTACCTATAAAATGGTTCTGTTAATACAACATGCCGGTCATTATCACAGTTTGACAAATGGCTTACAAAGGTGACAGTATTTAATTGCTTAGCTGCTCATCACCTCAGATAACAAAACATTACCCAACCAACATGTTTTGTATATATACTATTGATAGGATGTTCAAACAACTGGAAATTATTATTTTACTTGGCACATTATTTGTTTGGATCCAGATCAGATGCTTAATATCTGGGTGTCTGATCAGACTTCTTGCTGTTTGACACCTGTATTCTGCAAAAAGATAACAACCACTGATGCTATATCAACATAGTAGATCTATATCAAAAACGTTTTTATATTAATAAAGTTTACTTATTAAATATTCATAATATGTTGAGTTTTCTATTATTACAATACAGGGAACAGATTAAATTTTCAAGAAGAAAAATGGCATTTCTTATGGCATAGCCAATCTTATTTTGTTATTATTTAATTATTCTATTTGGTGCAATTAAAAGAAATATTTAAGATTTAATTTCTATACATTTCTATCTTTCTTTCATTCTAATCAATTATGTACTAAAAGTATGATGAGTAAAAATTTCTTTATATGCAAACTATTCACAAAGAAATTTCGTTGTTTGGATAAGACGAAGTTTGGATAAGACGAACTAATTTGCAAGATCCCCTGAATTTCGTTATAAGTGAGCATCACTGTAGTAATTTCTTGGTTTTGATTTATACCAACACCCTCCCATGATTGTAGATACATGTATTTGTAACACAAATCAATCGAGTTTACTTTTAAAGAGGATCGCAACCAGATTTAGCATTAGAATAGTAATTTGTAAATATAGTTAAATGCTTATATAAACGGGTAAGAAATAGTTTAGGATTAGAAATTCTGTTTAAAAATGCATTTTGATAAAAAAAATTATTGAGTTCTGGTGGGATTCGAACCCGGCACCCGGCATGCTGGGACGGAAAATAAGATAAGACTACCCGTTAGCCCACTCGACCACGGGACTGTTCATATCACCGGAATCTATTTAACGTACTTTAGTGTGCATAGCGACGGAGAGTTCATAATTCGGCCCGTGATCAATCTCTGTTGCGTCTTTGGACACAACGGATAAAGCGAAGGAAAATATCTAAAAAAAAAAAGATTTGAAGATTTTTCTTAAGGGTGTTATGAGACTGATCATATATTTCTAATGCCAGATCTATGTACGATAATGCTACGCATTTGGTTTTACTTGAGTATTTTCTTTTAGTTTTGCAAGTACAGCATCTGGTTGCGAGTCGCTTTAAGCGATATAACTGAGTTGTGCTTTGTTGGGCGGATGAGAAACTGAGTCAAAATTTTGAAAACGACCCTGACTATTGATGGTTTCAAAGATTAAACCATCAAAACGCAACACATTTCTGAAAGGAAACCAAAATGTGGTTGCGAAACACTATGTCCCCTGACGTGATCATGACCTCTGAATGACCTTGACATATTTTTTGTTAATTACCCAACTTGTGAGCTCAAGAGCTTTTTATGTTGAGTACACATGCCAACTATACAGCCTCAATCAAATGAAGTAACAGAGTTATGGCAATGTTAAATCAACCCTTTTCCTCTTAATGACACTATGACCTTTGTCGGACATGACTCAAGTTACACTAAGCTGGAGAGCTTCTTGAGTTGAGTACACATGCCAAATATGAAGTCTCTTTTAAAGGCAGCTACAGGGTGGTGGCTAAATTTAAAATACGTGTAACCATATATGACCTCTAAGTGACCTTGACCTTTAGTCAATGTTAAAATCACCATTTTTACCTCTTATTGACCATGACCTTGGTCGAAAATGAGCCAAATTGTACTGAGCTCAATAGTGTTTTAACATTGGTCATAACTTTGAAACAATATGTGACAGAGACTTCATATTTGGCATGTGTACTCAACTAAAGTTGTGTACAGACGAGCGGACAGTCAGACAAACAAACTATCAGACAGACACACTGAAGTCGTTCAGGGGCATTAAATGTTCGGCATTTGATCTAAAGTTAAGGTAGTCAAAATATATTTATTGTCGTGAAGACGTTTTTTCTTTCCAAATAAACGCTTTAATGCTAAAATCCTTATGTACATTGCAAACAGTGTCAAGTCAGATCAGACGCACGATTACAGGGTAAGCCTTTGTCTGATCAGGGGCCCGTTTCATAAAACTTCTTACGACAAATGTTGTCGTAAGTCAGATTATAACAGTATCAATTATTATTTATTTCTCCATCTAATCCTGTCTTGTGACATCTTTTTGGAATCGTCTTGAAAAGACAATTCCAAAAGGATGTCACAAGACAGGATTAGATAGAGAAATCACAGATTAAATGTATTTTAAAGTTTTGACTTACGACAACATTTGTCGTAAGAAGTTTTATGAAACGGGCCCCTGGCTCCTAATAAGTCGTCAGAATTAAAAAAAAATCCAACAGGTATTGTCTACATTTTATAACATTGCATATGCCTTTCTTTGTATACACGGCAAATAATCTAGCGTCGTCTCCATTGTACATGTACTAGCTTTGTCGTATTTAAGTCGGTACTAGACCATCGTTTAATAGTTCCTTAGACAATATTATTTAGTCTGAAGTACTGAATGGGTGATTTTTTTAACCTTTTAAAGTACATGTACAAACAGTTTAGATCTAGACGAGACACCGAGTAACTCGACGTCTCATATGCATGCAAAATATTGACATGTTTGTTTCTAAAGAAATGGCGGGAACACGCACTATCAGAATTGCCGCAAACGATGTTTTGCAAACGAAATATTTGATTTGTAAAGGTTAAGAGAGCGATGAAATGTATAACCTCTTTCATTTGTCTGTTATAAGATATGTTCATCAACCCTTTACCTCCACTGACTTTTTATTTGTAAACAGTTTGGATCAAGATCATACGTTGCGTACTTCGACGTCTGCTCATGGTCGAAACTGTTTGACACACAAAACGGATTTTCTTCAGTCAAAATGGCTAACTTATAAATTTGATAAATGGAAACAGACGAAAAATTTAATGCATACAACATAATGCTATTGAGAGGGTTAAACTATTGCATCTGTCTGTAGGCAACAAACGGAGGCAGACAGCGAACGCTGGTGTGGAATTTTAACACCTATCATTATGATGCTACGGGAGTATCAGTAGTAGTGGACAAACAAATTAACCCGTCATTACTGGCGTAATAGATAATTTAAATTGATAAATATCCAAACTACACAATAAGTTACTCTCTCTCCATCAGATAGTGCGCGGTTTAGTATTTATTTCGTCTCCTTGCGGTCCATTGTGGGCCCGATTCTCAGCATTCTCACAGTCTACCCCACCCACAGCAATTTCGCTGTATCTCTGTATATATCCCATCATGCTTTGCGATAGTATGGCAGCGGTTTTACGTTCGAACGCCCATACGTTTTCAGCTTTATTTGGAGTCAATTTGAGCAGTACCAATATTGATTTAGATGGGCCGATAAACTCGCTAAAGGAATTCGGTAATGGGTGAACAGCCTGACATTAGCGGGTACGGCCCCTACATCTCTCCCCGTAGGCTGGGTTACACCTCGCCTATAAGTCTACACTTAAATACAGGGTTATATGTTCAATGTAATACCTAACCCTTACGATGTAAAATTATCGCCAGCTTTCAAATGTATCATCTACAATGTAGTTCAAAATCATCCAATTTAATATATCTAAAACTCATTACGAGTATCAAGCAGTTTGGATCCTGATCAGACGCCGAGATTCTCGGCGTCTGATCTGGATCCAATCTGTTTGAAATTGTTAAGCGAATTCACGCTAAGTATGAAACAGGTTAATACGATATAAAACACGATAAAAAGACGTGTTTACAGAAGAAGTTTGAAATTATTCGATATCTAATTACAATTACTTCAAGTGATAAAAGTTATCAGGGCTGGCGATCGCTGGCCACTGGTCAGTATTGTGGTCGAGTTGTGAGAACTGACACCTAGCGAAATGGTTGGCAGGTTTAGGCTATTGGATCAGCACGTTCTGGTGTGAATGCCACATAAACTGCCCGCCAGGAATGGTTATAGATATATCGCCTTGCATTATATCACATAGATAATAACTGACGTGTTTTTATGATAGATGAGAGTTAAGATCAAATTGAAATTGATTAAGAACAAGCGAATGCCACTTTCTTTCATTATATTACAATGTGTTAGTTCTTACAATTACTGACTAGGGTTTTAAACTAAGGTATTAACCCTTTCTGCGGCACTGACCCTATTACACCCAGCCTTGAAACTTAAACCTAACCAAAGCAGTTACTATGAAGTTTAAGAGAATACATGCATTCGCAACTCATTAAAACCCCATTAATTTTTGAAACTTCAAATGGACAATTTCAGTTCCATTTTTGATTATTTAGGGTTATATTTAAAGAAACATTACAAACATTGAAGACATTAATCGGAGGGTTCCTTTAGGTCTACAGTGTTTGCATTAAACAATTGTACATTCAAAGGAATACACTATGGAAAGGACGAGTATATTCGTCGCTAGGACTCCATTGGTAACATTCATGATCTATCTGCCGCCATTTTTGGCGTATAGAAGAACATAGAATGTACACTGACAATATTTAAACGTATACAGGCAACGTAACCCCATCTCCTTCCGTAACACGAATACCATCAGCTTTAACTCTGAAGTTGTGAACCATATAGTCACAAATATATGAGTTGTTTGCAACCAGTGTACCTGTGGAGCGGATATTTGTCAAATGTAAACAGTGAAGCTCCAAAGGCGCCCTCTTATTCAGATCAACACTGATTACAATATTGCATTACGTGTACAAAAACAAACCCAAAAAGTAAAAAAAGTAGACTAGACTCAGTTGAAATTGAAGTTTCAGGGAGGAAAGGGTTAAACACTCACTGCAAAGTTTGTGAAAAGACGATGTGCAACGAATGCGTTGAATATTTCAAATGGATGGCATGCAGTTTGGATTCATAGCAGACACCGAGCTACGCGGCGTAAAGTCTGGATCTAAACTGTTTTTATCCGTTAATCCCTTCAACATTTTAGTGGTGTCCATTTTAAGTCTAGTCCAATTATAACTTTTTAAGGTTGTTTCCTGCAATATATTGCAAGGAAGACAACCAGTGAAAACTCCGATTAAATTTATTCTATAGTGTAAATTGTATGCCGAACCGAGTAAGAAATATAATTATAGGTATATTTAGAAAGTGTTTGGGGAATAGACCAAGATGTGCAGAAATCTCTTGCACTTGTTTATCCATCAACTACTATGGAACTTAGAAATTTAGCAACATACGTACACATATAAAGCTTTAAGAAATAAGCTTAAATAACTTCCCACCAGGAAATTGATATATAATTTTGTCTGTATGTGTTTTTGTTAATAAGTAACATCTACATGTAATTCCTTTCATGAATAAGATAATTTCCACAAAGCAGTATCTCTGTACATGTAATATATCTCGTACATTTATTTCTTAAATTTCTTTCTGTTTGAATGGTATATATTTACTATATGAAAAGGTATATGATTGGTATATATAATTGATCGTAACAATCTCTTGAGCTGTAATGGCTAAAGTATGCGGTTGTTTTTAGGTTGATGGAAGTAGTTCGGGACTGGTTTTAGTCTTTTGGCATTCTCTGATCATATATACAGCTTTTGCTATTTGATGCCGGAGTTAAATAAGTTTGCTTTAACAATTTGATTATTATTTATGAAGTATTTGGGTGCTTGTCACATACTACAAACTATTTTGCTACATAACAATATTCCAGAGTCAGGCCAGTTTGTTTCTAAAGAGATAATTGACCAGAACTCTTGCACTTCTTGTTGATACTAAATTAAACTATCTCAAACCAATAACACATTCGAATGTATAGATAAATATTCTCTGCAGCGTGTTCTTGTTGCATTGTTTTTGTTGCAAGGTTATTAATTTTCTGTCATACTTGTACTGTCGTCATGATGGCAGAGCATCGAGTTGACCGGAAGTGCTATCATGGTCCAGCCGAAAGTATTTACCCCGAGATATATTGTTAACAGTTTCTTTTGCCTAAAAAATTTGAGTTTTTGATGTAATACATGGGTGCCAGCGATGTTGCTGTTATCCTAGAAGGGGTCTATGTACAAGTTATGTGAGCTGAATTTACATGTTACTGCTTTACTCGACACCTCTGTCAAAAGGTAGCAGATCACCAGTTATGAATTATATGAGCGATATTGAGAAGCCTAATTGGTGTTCCCTACCATTTATATATTTGTTCTATCCTCATCGGCTTTAACACAATGAACCCTATCGACGAGTATACTCGTCATTAACAAACATCAAATGGCACCATGTATATACTTTCATTAACAAAATATTTGATAACAGGCTAAAACAATACAGATATAAAGTTATCAACAACATATTTCCCGTAAAATCGATAAGATTTGTTTGGAAAATGATACCTTCTAACTCATGTAATAGATGCAATGTCACAGAAGATTATGAACATGTCTTCATTAACTGTTCTGCTGTTCAACCCTTCTGGCAAAGTATCGTAAGAATTTTTAAAATATGTGGGATAGACTCAAACATAAAAACCATACAAACTGTTATTTTTGGCTACAAAATTCAAAATGAAGCATACTTTAATGTCAATTTAATGCTAACACTTGTTGGATTTTGCATTTATAAAGCATATTTCCTAAGCAATAACTGGGCAAATCAAATTGATATTTTACACCTGTTTATTCAGGAATGTAAAGTTTTGTTTGAATTGCTCAAACGAAAAGGAAAACGTAACTCTTTTATTATGAAATTTTCAAATGCATCATATTATATTACATGTACAATGTTACTGTTTTTTGTATATGTATATGTATATTATGTAAATATATATTATATTGAATAAAAGAAGTCTAGGCTTCACCAAAAAAAAAAAAAAAAAAAAATCATATACCTGTCAGTATATACGAGTAGTTCATTTTGTAAAATACTGTTAAAATCCACCCTTATTATAAAAAATAAAATGGACTAGATTTGGCTGTACACTAAAATTGTCCATTTAAATTTTAGGGATGAATGAGTTAAAGCTCATTGGACTTATTTGAATAAAACATCAAGCGTATACTTCAGTGGTCTCTTACAGTGGAGAATCTGTTATTCTTTCCCAATAAACGCGTTTACGCTAAAACTATTATTTGCAGTGCAAACAGTTTGGAGCCAGATCAGACGCCGGGTAACCCGGCGTCTGATCAGGCTCCGAACTGTTTGCCACCAAGATAAACAAGAATTATCAGAATTGTCCAAAAGTTTTTCTTTTCTACGTTTTAGCGCTTTGCGTTTGCGTACGTTTGCGTTTAAACGGGAAAGAATAACAGATTCTCCACTGTAACTCATTGCACTCCGGTGACGAGTATAATCGTTCTTTACAAACAGTGCACCTATGAAATGTACATATGTCATATACAAACAATGTACACCCAGATTAGAGGACTCCTGAAAACAGTTTGTCATTTTGCAATAAATTGTAAAAAGAAACCCACTCTTTAATAGCTAAAACTGCTCTAAACTGAACTGGAAAACCAAATGGTCCATTTGTACATTCAGAATTAGGTTAGTTAAGCTTTACTATAGTTGAAGCACTTACAACCAATCTTGTTTAAAGCATCCACTTAACAGAGGATTCATTGCAGTGTTTGATACAATATTAGCTGCTTTGTTAGTGCCCAAACTAATCAAGAGACTTTTCTATTTCTAAATTTTAAAGAGTTAAATAAAAACAGCACCAAAACGTGCAACTTTGAAGAGTACACTGTAGAACAAACAGTGTATACCAAAATCAGATAGCTCCTATAGGAAACCCTCTGATCGGTGTCTGCAGTGTTTGCCATTCGGCACTATTATCTTACAAGAAACCAAACAGTCGTAAATACAGTGGAGAAAACGTTATTCTTTCCCAACGTTTACGCTAAAACTATTATTTTAATTGCAAACAGTTTGGAGCCAGATCAGACGCCGGGTAACCCGGCGTCTGATCAGGCTCCTAACTGTTTGCCACCAATATAAACATGAATTATCAGAATTGTCCAAAATTTGCACTTTTCTACGTTTTAGTGATTTGCGTTTGCTTACGTTTGCGTTTAAACGGGAAAGAATAACGTTTTCTCCACTGTAGTAAAATATGGACAAGACTTATAATTGGAACTTGGAATTTCAGGGGTGGACGACTGAAATGTTACCCTTTCCTAGCAAACGTATGTGTGCCCCAACTACTGATGTCTACTGTGATCAATTAACCCTTTCACACTCAATGACGCCTGAAAGCGCGTTTGCTAACAGTTTGAATCCTGATTAAACACCGCGTAACGCGGCGTCTGATCAGGATCCAAACTGTTTGACATTCGTACCGATACGTTTTAAGTCAGTACTACTTTGAATCTTACTTTGAAACGATATTGCAAACAACAAAATTGAAGCAGACGAAAATGAAGCGGTGAAGGGGTAAACATCTCCCGAATAACTTGATCATAAAAGGGTTAAGAGCATGCTCTGGTACAGAGTAACACCAAACTGCTGACCATTCACGATCACATAACTTACCGGGATTTACAGTGGAGAATGTGTTATTCTTTCCCAATAAACGCGTTTACGCTAAAACTATTATTTTAATTGCAAACAGTTTGGAGCCAGATCAGACGCCGGGTAACCCGGCGTCTGATCAGGCTCCTAACTGTTTGCCACCAAGATAAACATGAAATATCAGAATTGTCCAAAAGTTGTTCTTTTCTACGTTTTAGCGCTTTGCGTTTGCGTACGTTTGCGTTTAAACGGGAAAGAATAACAGATTCTCCACTGTAATTCATCACTCTACTGAAGAAAACAGTTCCACTTTACATGTATACAGTTATGAATATGCACTGTAAGAAACATTTTCTATATTCTAGCAGATGGTCATTTAAAGTGGGCTGAAAGTTTCACACAATGTGCCTTAAGCCGCATTCTGCTTTACTTTCAGTCTGCTTTAAACGGCCGTCAGTCTTTAAATCTTGAACAGGCTTTTGGGGAATGGTTTATAAATACATGTATAAAAGAAAAAATAATCGACACATTATTGCATTTACTTTTTATTTTTAGAAGTTTTCGTTTAAGAGTCATCAAAATGTCAAAATAGCATTTTCACAGTCGAATTTCTGACTGAAGAACCATTGATACGAGTGCCAAACCGTAATGGCTAAAGTAATCATTTTTGTCATTTATTGTAACACATTAAAATTTGTCGTCTGCAATTTAAGAATATTGGCGATTTGACGGAAGATAACCCGAAACGCGTGTCAACTAATTAACTACATGTATTTCCACCTTTGTTTGTTTTTAGTACGGCAGGGCTAGTATCTTAAAGCAGGCTGAAAGTAAAGCAGAATGCTCCAGATGGTGCATTCTGCTTTACTTTCAACATACTTTAAGCTACCATCTGAAAGGATATAGAAAATGTTTCTAATGGTAAGTAACCATGACTATTTTTCTTAATAACGGGATTTATTAAAGGCGTGAAAAGGCGTATTTTCGGTGTAATGGGTTCAGCTCCTGATCAGACGCCGAGTTACTTAATCGAAACTGTTTGCCAGCACCAGTGATGTCTCATAGAGTTACCTTTAGAAATAATAACAGCGATGACTGATCCGTCATTCATTCATGCGAGGAAAGGTATTTATTGAAATTTTGGTCATGATGATGCGTTAATGATTGCAGCGACACCTACCGGTAGTCATTTAGACGCTGCCAGTCTTTATGGCACCCAAATATTTGTTTTATTGCATCCAACTTGTTTAGAATTTCCGTGACTCAAGATTTAACTGACTGTAAACCCTTGTTCTGCAAAGCGCGATTTGACTGGCATGTACCCATAGTTGGATCCTGACCAGACGCCGAATAACTCGACGTCAGATTAGGATCCAAATTGTTTGAAACACATATTTAGTTTTCTTATATTTAGTTATTTAAATATGTGAAAATCTGCAGAAGGTATTTGTTAAGCAGACTAAAATTATGTCTTAAAAAAGGTCAACCTACAAAATATCGTTTGCTTTGAAATGGTCGTCAGCAAATTTGGTAAAACTCAATATTATAAATTTTCAAATAAAAGAAAACCTAAGAACGAGTGCCAAACATGTTTGATCCAGATCAGACGCCGCATTACGCGGCGTCTGATCTGGATCAGAACTGTTTTCAAATAAATACCAGTAAAGTCACACTCTGCAGGCGAAGGGTTAATTATATGGTTGTGTAATTGTGGACCAGTCTATTGAAATATTTACGTAATTATGACACACATTAGGAAATATTTCCCAACTAGTCGGGAAGTACAGTGAATGACTTTTTCAATTTCCGTTTTATAGTTATGTGGTTTTCGTTAAATCGTATTTATGTCATCTACTTCAAATGTAGCTCTAGTGTGTCGATGTGATTGCCCGCCCAAAGATGCAATAATTGTCTGATAAATGTGACTTTTTATTGAATTGCATTTTCGTTACTTTTTAAAAAAAATTATTACCAGTTAACTCTTAGGGAATATGAGAGAAACTTAACGATATTGGTTTAAGGTATAGACGGTTTATTTTAAGACCAACGTTTCGACTTTCACTAAGTCTTTATCACTAGGTCTCAACTGTATGATGCTAGTATTCTGTTAATTCTTTCAGGACGTTTGAAATATAAACCAATAAAGTATAGATTTTTAAATTATTTTTATATATGTATCAAATCAGTGTTACAGTGGAGAAAATGTTATTCTTTCCTACTAAACGCGCTCACGTTAAAACTATTATTTCCATTGCAAACAGTTTGGAGCCAGATCAGACGCCGGGTAACCCGGCGTCTGACCAGGCTCCAAACAATTTGCCACCAAGATAAACATGAATTGTCAGAATTGTCAAAATGTTGTATTTTTCTACGTTTAGTGCTTTGCGTTTGCGTTTCGTTTGCGTTTAAACAGGAAAGAATAACGTTTTCTCCACTGTAGCAAATGTTAATATTAACAATTCAACGACCAGCCGCAGTTGGATAGATATTCCTAATCATGGCGAATCCGTCATCACGAGGTGGTAGAGGTCAGCCGACTATTTCAGAGCCACTGAAATGGAGAGCAAGGACAATACAAAATTAACCTCTCTAAACAAGTTCATTAAACGACATTTTCAGTCCCTAAATCAGTTGATAACAGGGGACTGCTTAATGACGATAAGAGTAAGACAGAAAGCTCCCATTGGGAGCTTTCTGTCTTACTCTTATCCTCAGGGCTGCCATAAATTGATAAAAAAAATCCTAAGATTTCAATTTTTCATATTTTCAAGCGCGATCTTCCGAATAATACCTTTTAGCCATAGTCTGTTTTAGTTTTTAAGACACGTGATGCTTAAAGCAGGTCGATAGTAAAGCAGAATGCGCCCTAAGGCGCATTCTGCTTTACTTTCAGCCTGCTTTAAGCTACCATGTACTGCAAAAAAAGTCCTAAGATTTAGGAAAAATCCGGAAAATGGCAGCCCTGTATCGTGCATTAAGCAGTCACCTGTATCTAAAGAGTGTCGAGTTCAGAGAGGTTTTTGTAGCATTTACTCATTCACCCCTAAAACTGTCGATGGGAAATACCAGTTTCAAATTAAGCCGTCTAGTCCATTTTTGACTGTTTAGTTCTTTTTTTAATCAACCAATATGCAAAATGACACACAGTTAAGACCCAGATCTGAAAAAACACCCCTTAATGAGCCCTCTGATCAGGATCTGAAATGTTTGCATATATATAGAACAAGTGTTTTCTTCACATATACGAGTACACTGTTTGTGAAGGACAAGCTAACTCGTAGCTAGGGCTCGGTAAGGTAACCCTTTCACTGCCAAAATGTACGTGAGATTTTTACCCCTTCACCGTTTCATTGTCGCCTGCTTCGATTTTGTTGTCTGCAATGTCGTTTCAAAGTCAAACACTTAGGCAGTGTGACTGAAGAAATTTCAAAACGAGTGTCAAACAGTTTGGATCCTGATCAGACGCCGCGTTACACGGCGTCTGATCAGGCTCCAAACTTTTACGCGTCATTGAGATTGAAAGTGTTAAGGGCTTGATAAGACGCCATGTAAGATTCAAGTTTAAGTTTAAGATAATCTTTAATTTTGGAGAAGACATCATTGTCTCCCAATCAACGTGTTTATATGCTAAAGTAATCATTTTCATTACAAGTAATTTGGAGTCAGATCAGACGCAGGGTAACCCTGTATCTGATCAGGCTCAAAACTGTTTGCCACTATGATAAGATGAATAGTCATAATTGTCAAAAAGTCGTGACATTTTATAGTTTATTGCATTGCGTTTGCTTTAAACGGGAAATAATAATAAATAAATAAAATGTTTTCTTTACTGTACCTAAAATCTTGTTTTTCACAGATGTAGTGGTTGCCCTTGTTACACTGATTGTCATTCCATTGCTTAGAACTGGCGGTTAATTCAACACAGTTTTCAGTGCCGCCCCCGTTGTCAGGCTGGTGTGGGGCCCAGTCAGTGTAGTTGGTTGTGGCGAGAGGATCATGGCTAACCATCCATACCCACGTCCCCTCCTCCACAATATCAGTGAGAGAAATCCAAAAGTTCTCTGTTAACAAAAAATAATTTAAGTGTTTAGAGTTGTACACTACATAGTCAAATTTGTGTTGAGTTAAGGCACATTCTACTTTACTTCCAACCTGCTTTTAGCTACTAGATCTACTTGCTTATGAATAATAGGTTGATAAAGGCTAGAAAAGATATATCTGTCCATGGGACTCGTAAATTTTAAATAATGAGTCCTTGGCTTATCTAATGAGTATAGGACTCGGGATGCACAGGCAAAATTATCACTGCAATGGTACTAACTTTGGTAGAGATGGACCTGCTCTGCGAGGTAATGCCCCTCTGCGGCGTCGTTCACCTCCACAAGACTGCCACCGATTTCTTTACAAATAGCCTGTAACAGATGAACATGACATATTAAGTAGCTTTACGGTTTCACAATATAACATATTTCACTTCGGTTTTAACTACTGCACCCTAACGACCAATATTGTATACACATCCTGTATAAATAATGTACCTGTGGGTCAGTGATCCTATACACAATTGCAAACAGTTTAACTCCCTGATTAAAAGACTCTTGTATGAGCTGTATGACCAGGGCATGCGTTGTTTGTCATTTTGCAGTATTTGCATTTTGAATAATGTAAACACCCTAAGTATTTATAATAAGACGACTTCAATGGAAACTCCATATGTTGTTTCATAGGTGGGTCTTAGTGAGTTGTAAACAAATAAATAGAGGATCTTACACGAGAGCTCATTAATTATCATTTTTAATAAACGAGTTGACTAAAACAATATGACGCGAGCCTTGGCGAGCGTTATATTTATTTTAGTCAACGAGTTTATTAAGAATGATAAATAATGAGCACGAATGTTAGATCCTATTTATCACATAAACATTTTAAAACCCTTTTAAGTCAACTGAATCCGTAGTTTTTTTTCTCTCCGCCATATATATTTTCCGCCAAAACTTGACGTTGTTAACAGTAACGCCATGGCAAATGACGTCAGTTGGCGCCCCGCGCAATGCAGCGCTCGTGGACGAACAAGTAGGGCCGGAGCCCAAATATTGATATTTCACTATAATTTATTAAATGGCTTTATAACACTCCCAGAGTCGGTTTTATGTGATAATGGTCGTATATAGAGTGATTTCGTTGCATTTCTAAATTTGAATAAATCTAGTAAACATAAAGTTTTAACATGAAATGCTAGCATTTTGAGATAATATTGGTTTACTTCAAACGTTTCAGTTCTATCAAATATTTGTTATGATACTATACCATGGCTCCCGGCCAATTTTCCATGTCATGGCTGAAGTGATAGCAAACCCCTTGGTGCCGGGTCCATCCGTCCGGACAGAATGCTCCTATGGTAAGATAAACGATGTTTATTGTAAACATGCATTGTGGTCCGACCCTTGTTCATGCTATTTGATACACTGTAAATATTGTTACTTTGCATTATTTCTAAACACATCCCATTTTTATAGAATACGACTACTTGATTGTAATTTTAATAAAAATGACTACCAAATAAATGCATTTTAATCATTTGAATATACATTGTATACACTTGTATGTTACAGTGTTATAGTATATAAATGTAAACCCATTTCGTGTGCCCAATTATATATTATATGCATTCATACCTATATGATGAGGACCATAACTAATATTGGCAGATCTTGTGACCCGACCCTTGTTCAGAGGATTTTGTAGTGAAATAGTGTTATAATAGCCTAATAGAGGTAGAATTGAAATTGAACTGACTCCAAACTGTTTGCATTTGAACATTACATAAAGTAATAGTTATAGAATGAACGCGTTTATTGGGAAAGAAAATCGTCCTCTCCACGGTATATACGACAACCCAATTCGACTTTGCAAATAGTTTACATGCAAAAACGGCATCTGGACAGAATCCAAACTTTCGGCACCATCGACAGTTCATCACCCATTCGGCCTAAATATCAACACCGAATGTACATATATCTGTACATGTATAAAAATAGACAATATTTTGTCAGCGAGCAGGTGAAAGCAGATGGTAAAAATGTGGTGGCAAATTGTTATTTTGTAGTATAAACAGAGTAAAATGGCCAATACTAATAAATTAAAAAATCACTTTACAATAAGTTTGAAATATTACCTATTCCCACAAAAACAAGAACTAGAATTGCCCAAAGTCTCTTGTCCACCATTTTGATCGTTGATAACCTATTTCTATAGACAACCTATCTTTTCCATACAAAGGACTGGGCATGGTAACTGTTAACCCTTCTCCTGTCGATCGTGACTTGACTAGTATTCGCAAACAGTTTGGATCCAGATCAGACGCCGCGTAACGCGGCGTCTGATCTGAATCCAAACTGTTTGACACTCGTTTTATGATACTTTCATTTTGAAGTTCATAAATCTGATTTGACAAAAAATGCAGACGACAATTACATAGCAGACGGAATATCGTCATGATTAGGGTTAAGATAAGTTAACAGCAAATACGGCATAAGATCTACCTTGATAACAATATGCAGATTCCACTTGTAAAATGTGTCACAAGCATGGCACATTTACATAAAAATAATTTGGTTACTATAAATATTGCAAAAGTTAAAGCTATTTTGGCGTCAGATGAGACACCGAGTTTCCAAATATCTTAGCTCGATCCAAACTGTTAACATGGATTTCATTAATTTTGCAGGTTCAAGGCAAGCGTCTTATCATTAAAATTCCCTGCATTTAGTGTTCTGTTCTATATACAGCAACATTTTATTTTACATTCACCCACAGCTGTTTCCATGGCCAATTTTACCAGAGTTTCTGTATTTCTCACATAAATCTTCGGAATATGGTCACGCGGTGCAAAATCTCGTGGCTATAAACTGTTTACTAGTGGAGGAAATCGGTTGCCAAAGTGTATTAAAATTAACTTGTCCATAATTAAACCGTTTCAAACGGTTTCCTACATTGGAGGGCGCTAATTCATTTTTTTTAAAGTGGTCACATAACGCACGTTTTTATGTGATTATGTGTATTATTTTTATAAAAAAAACCCACATTTTTCGTAATACTAGTCTTATATTCATTGTAAAAGTATTGTAACAAAATAAAAGGATTTGAAAGCAAGAAATATGACAACATTAAATGCATATAAAGTTATAAACAATATCTTATGATTTAGCTTATGAGCATGGCCACTTTTTTTTATAAGGCACAACGCTAAATTTTGGTGCTGCTAGGAATATAGTGTAAGAATGTTTGTAAAGAAAATGTTTTCTTACGATCAAGGTCACATACTCCTTAAAACTGTATGCCAAGATGAAATTTGGTGTTTCTAGGTAATAGAGTAAATAGAGTACATGTATAAGCGATATGATAAAGACAAGGTTTTCCCATGATCAAGGTAAAGGCCACAGATTTCTGAAACTGTAAGCTACACTTAACAATCCAAAGATGCAATGTTGTGTTCCTACGTGATATTTTGATATAGCATAAGACCTATGCCCACAACAAGGTTTTCCAATGATCAATGTTGGAGGTCAAGGTCACAGATACCTGAAAATTGAATGCCACACATAACACTCCTATAAGAGGTGATCAGGGTCAAAGTCTCTAAAGACTGTATGTCACACTTAAAGATCACAAGACATACTCAAAGATGACTTTTGGCGTTCCCAGGTGATATAGTAAAAGAGATACAGTGGAGAATATGTTATTCTTTCCCGTTTAAACGCAAATGTACGCAAACGCAAAACACTAAAACGTAGAAAAGTGCAACTTTTGGACAATTCTGATAATTCATCTTTATCTTGGTGGCAAACAGTTTGGAGCCTGATCAGACGCCGGGTTACCCGGCGTCTGATCTGGCTCCAAACTGTTTGCAGTGAAAATAATAGTTTTAGCGTAAACGCGTTTATTTCGGAAAGAATAACAGATTCTCCATTGTATGACCCAGAAAAGGTTTGTTCTCAGCGTCTGACCAGACTCAAAACTGTTTGCCGTTCAAAGTGTTTAGATTTTAATACATCGTCTACACTTTCATGAATTCTGTATAATTACATTTTACTGAAACGGTAAAAAATATTCATGTATCTTCTCCACTGCAAACAGGGTCCATGGTTATAAAGCGTTTGAGTTGAGTCTTAAATCAATCTCGAGCATTAACATTTTGATTTTTCAGAAACGGGTGACGGCTCATACCTGACCAATCAACTGATTGAGAAAGATATCAGACTGAACTAAAAACTCTAATAACATTGGGGCTTGTCATCTTTAAGCAAGGCTGCCATTTGGATCCATGTACATGTGTTGTAATACAGTGGAGAATCTGTTATTCTTTCCCAATAAACGCGTTTACGCTAAAACTATTATTTGCAGTGCAAACAGTTTGGAGCCAGATCAGACGCCGGGTAACCCGGCGTCTGATCAGGCTCCAAACTGTTTGCCACCAAGATAAACAAGAATTATCAGAATTGTCCAAAAGTTTTTCTTTTCTACGTTTTAGTGTTTTGCGTTTGCGTACGTTTGCGTTTAAACGGGAAAGAATAACAGATTCTCCACTGTATAATCATCGATAGTTTATTGAATAAGCAGAGCGTTTTGCTCTAAAGACAGGCAGTGGCTTCACGAAGGTTAACTGCAATGCTCCTCGTCATTTTCAACACAATTCATGTCTTGAACTGCTTGATGTCAGGTTATCTTCTTTAAGTCGAAATTAAACACATCGATATTTCGTACTCGCTTAAATCGAATCTACCCGTATCTCATAAGTTTAATTTCGGTAACTCCCTCTCTCGCTTTAGTCGACATACTCGTATTTCAAAGTTAAAAGTGGCACAG
The DNA here is from genome assembly GCA_922989275.2 of Gari tellinella. Taxonomy (NCBI): domain Eukaryota; kingdom Metazoa; phylum Mollusca; class Bivalvia; order Cardiida; family Psammobiidae; genus Gari; species Gari tellinella. Next base: position 73,577,099 of record OV277866.1, read on the forward strand.
CCACGTTTTTTGTTTGAAATAAGGGTATGTTCGAGCTTACGCAAGTCGAGTTATCGAGTTTCGACTGTATTTTAACGTATGCAAATTATACATTTCCAATTATCTATGCCTAGCTCATACATTTATCTTTCCACTGGTATACCTGAATAAATGTTTGAAACAAATGCTTTCGCTTGGCGAGCCATTACTGACAAGATACTTAAAAAGTGACAGAAGAGCTTCGAAAAGTGACAGGGAACAAGACAATTTCTGTTATATAGATTTATTTATTGCTAGTCATGTACATAATATTATGTTATATGACTATGAACATTGTATATGTTTAATGTCAGAACAAATTTGATTTGAAAACTGAATTGAATTATTAACCAGATAACATACTCAGCTAATCATCACTAGTTCTAACATAACTAAATACAAAGCATTACTAGTTTGTCACAGGGACATACGAATATCTTGGTTTGGTAATTAATGAACACCTTGATTTTGGTATTACTGCTAAAATGGTGGCACTTAGTGCTGGTCGAGCGTTGGGTCCTGTGATTGCGAAGTGTAAAGCAGCTGGGGTGTACCTTACAATGTATTTACTAAGCTTTATGACTCCATAGTGTGGCCAGTAATTGAATATGGCGCCGCAATATGGGGTCATAAAGAGTATTCTTGTATTTCCTCTGTTCAAAACAGAGCAATGAGATTCTTTTTAGGGGTAGGTAAGTATACACCCTCAGTTGCTGTTTCAGGTGAAATGGGTTGGGTTCCTAATAGTATTAGACAGTGGGAGGTAGTAGCCAACTTCTGGGCTAGGATAACATGTACAAATTCCTCAAGACTCAATAAACGTGTAGCACTATGGGCCTTCTCCAAATCAGAGCATACCAAAAAACTGGTATTTCTGTGTTAAAAAGTTTTTCAAAGATCTGAATTTACAAAAGTTTTGTAGCTTGTCAATTCCTATTTCTAAGCTTGATATTACTAGATGAATTCAAGAGAAAATGATGGAAAAATTTGTTCATGACTGGTCAAGGAAGTTAAATTCACCTGTTGACCCATCAGGGCGTGGTCGAAACAAACTGCGTACCTACTGTACATTAAAAACTGTATACCATGTTGAAAAGTACTGCACTCTGATTTTACCACCAAATCATAGGTCAGCGTTCAGTAAATTTAGATGTGGTGTCGCACCTATACGTTTAGAAACCGGACGGTTTGAAGGCTTAGCAGTTGAACACCGGGTTTGTCCTTTTTGCAATGTCATAGAAAATGAAAGTCATGTTTTGTTAGACTGTATTTTGTATAATGACATTAGAAATGTTTTGTTCAGCAAAGCTGAGAGGTCAGTTCCAAATTTTTTAGCAATGAATGAGGTGGATAAGTTGAAAGTAATTTTAACTGAACCAAATATGACTAGAATATCTGCTAAAACATGTTATGAGATACTGCAGAGAAGGAGATTCTTCCTATGTAGATAGGGATTAAGTAGATTTTAATACTTTCAGGATTGCAGTGCATTTCTTTTATGTACTTGAAAGGTAGAAACCTGTGTTTTAAGAGATTTTGTAATCTTGCCAAAACCTGCATTGATCAGAATTTTATAGCTGATCAGGATTTTACTTTTAAACACTTTTTTTACCATGTATATAATGGTTGTAATACAGTGTCTACAAACTCTGATATTCAGTCTGGGATTATCTGAGAATTTTATATTTTATATGTAAATATCTACAGTTAATACCACTCAAGTTTATAGTAAATAATATGGTGTGTCTTAAAACCAGCCTCAAACAGACCGCTTGAGACAGGTGTTTGAGACAATCATGTTATTACAAGAAGAGCAATACTGATGATCTTGGGTCATATTTTGTCCAGTTGTTTGAAACAGTATTATAACTATAAATCCTCAGATATTTTCTAATTTGATATGAGTCAGAAGAGTTAACCTATTGCCCTATGGCCAGCCTGGTTTTAGCTCTGAAGAGAGGAAGAGATGTGAAGGCTTAAAATGGGTAGAAAGTAAGGCAAAATGTGCCTGAAGTTACATCTTGGTTTATTTTCAGTCTTCTTTAAGCTACAAACTTTTTGAATAAAGGAAATATCTCATAGATATCCATGATGGTATAAAGCAGAACTATTTCTCCTATGAGGGAATGGATTAAAAGTGTTAAAGGGCATAGTTATGGGGTGATTGGTTAGATTATATGAGTTAGACTCTATAGCAAACAGTATTTTTTTTATTTTTCTGATGACTGAAGAGTTCTTCAACCATTCTAGCTTCTACAGACAGTCAGTTAGAGAGAATGGTGAAATTGTACAGTTATTGTAATATGCTTTTACCATGTAGCCTTCAAATGATAATGCACTCTGGTCTTCACTGCCTGCTGCCTGACAAGTAGTTATTCTTCTGCAGATTATAGTCAAATAGTTTATAAAATGGACTCTACTGGTCAATTTCAAAACAATTTTAGCACCTATTTCTAGTGCTGCAGAGGGTAACAAATACAGATGCTCATAGATTTTTGTATCAAAGAACATTTGTGTTTGCCAGTCAGACAGAGGCTGTAAGACAAGGATATGATGTGTGCAATAATTTCTGATTCAGTATTGTTAATTTTCATGTCTCTTATAATCCTATTTTAATTGAAATGAATAACTTTTTATCTTGGATATTAAGTTTTAGGAAATATGCTTTTTCCTTGACGAAGTTTTAAATATACATTCTGTAATTGGTAAGCGTCTCTTCTTAGATGGGATCCTCAAGGCTATCTGGAAGAGATGGTGTCTCATTGCAGATATGGTACTATTTCTTTTTGCCTCTTAGGTGCTTTGTTGGTGGAGCCCTCTTGAAAATCAACCTTGTTATTTTCACAAAGGAAATGGAATAGGCCTGAACAATATATCTCGGCAAGTGAAATACTGTTCAGGGCTCTTCATCTGAAACTTCCGAAATTGTACAGTGTGATAAGTACGATTTAAGTGTAAATAGTCTCTTATAACTCTATCTTAGAGTGGCAGTGTACATCTTATGTTGAACTTTTAACTGTGATATATTGTCATGTTGTACACTGAAGAGAAATAAATAAATAAATAAATAATATTAGATTCTACGAACGTAAAGGACAGACCATTAATGTTAATCCAATAACAAAAGCGTCAGGTCGGCAGAAAGCCACTACATTGTTTTAGGCTGAAACCTTAGTCTTTAAAACTAAAAAAACATCCCTTAAACTTCTAATAGACAGTTCCAGCTGCGTTCATATATTTCCAATGTTTTTGCTGCAATTTCTTATACTAGATTAAAACTTTGTTTGTACGCATGTATGTTTAATCCATATTAGAGGTTGATAACACGAATAATGTGTACCCTATAAGGAACAGCCTTGATCGAATTACTAAAGCTGTGAACATTCGAAAGCCAAAAAAAAAGTTCCATTGTTTACATTCTAAGGTCAACAACTATGACAGTTTGGCGAGAATGCCGATTTGACGTCATTTGTAAGTGACGTCATTTTTAAAGAAGTATAAATATATCGATTTTTTGTCATAAAGAAACGCAAATAGGTGATGTCTATAAGGTATGTCAATTTTCTTGCAATTTATCTCATTAACAAAGAATAATATAAGTCGGGAATCGTGGTTTTCACTAACAGGAAGGCATAGATCGGTTAAGACTAATTTTTGGAAAAATCCCCCCAAATGTTTGCTGTCCAAGTTCTAAAGATTAATTCGCGAATGAAAACTACATATGCCCCGCCTCCTCTTCGAAACTTATCAACAAGTCCCGCCCTCGCGAGAAATGGTGTTTATACGAAATTAATAGCATTTTTTCAAAGGAATTTGAATGGGGCGAGTGTAAATATTCCATTTTGTTTTTATATGTAGGACGGATTTAACAATCTTTTCTTTAGATTGGTTCCTCAGGTGGGTGTTAAATCTTTAAGACAGCAACAACTAGCTTGAATAACTTTATTCTTTATTATTCACAATTAACCATTACAAGTGAAGTACGCATTGCTGGATACACGTCGTTGACTTGGATATCAACCAATGATTGAAGGACTGGAAGTAAAACAAAAAATAATTGGTGTTTCGTTGGTCTTAAGACACCAACTGTTTAAATACATGCATCAAAGTATTGGAATAAGAAGTGTTGATGGTAGAGGAAACGGTAAAATATTAGTTAAATTTGTACGCACGGACAAGACAATCACAATACATATATGCCTTCGAATCTATAGATATTGTTGGGCATAACAGATGGCAAATTTCTTTAATATGAGTCTCAAACAGTTTGGACTAAGACCAAGCCATTTTGTCAGATATTCATAAAAGTGCAAGTACAGGAGAAAACGCCATTCTTCGAACAAAAACAACAATCACAACACGCATTTGTGTTAAAACAATTACATGTATGTCAATTGCCAAACAAGAGATAAGCAAGATTTTCTATATCGTCTATTGCATACATAGTTTCATTCTGTTGACATGGACAATAATAACTTTTCCCCCACTGTAAACCCTTATTATATACATGTATATATAACTGTCATGACGTCTTTAGCTTTGAACAATTGCTGTTTGTTGTTTCTTAAATTTTAGGTATTTGACTTAAGAAATATACAGCGTTCCCTCTCTACAACGGCCCTCCGAACAACGACTCCCTCCTTACAACGACATTCGCCGCTGTTCCCAAGAAAATTATGTTTTATCCTTGCACTGATGCATCATCGTCTACTTAAAATTGTTGTCTGCTGTTTTTCTTACATAAATGACATTTTGACAGAAAAAACATTATGACGAGTGACAAACATCTTGAATCCAGATCAGACGCCGCGTTACGCGGCGTCTGATCTGGATTCAAGCTGTTTGTAAATGAATCAATTTCCCTCCCTATAACGACTCCCTCCGAACAACGGACATACTTTTTGTCTCCCATTGCGTGTCGTTGTAGAGAGGGAGCGCTGTAGAATTAAGTATCAAACAGTTTGAATCCTGATCAGACACCATCCGCGTTTCGCGGTGATCAGGATCCAATCTGTTTGCAAATAACCATTGTACTCGAGGCAAGGCAGTGATGGGGGTTAATCTTATAATTTATTTGGCTATATAAAAATCCATGTTTACATGTACCTAGAATCTTCTTGTTCACAGATGTAATATCTGGCTGTAGCACAGGCCAAATCATTCCATTGCTTGTTAGCCGCGTTCCACACTACACAGTTTTCATTTCCCGCGGCATTGTCAGGTTGTCTTGGGGCCCAAGTCATATAGTTAGTCGATGTGAGTGGATCCTGATCCACCATCCAGATCCAAGTACCTTCCTCCACAATATCATTGAGCGAAGTCCAAAAGTCTTCTGCAAACATAAACATCTCCTCTTTGAGTAAACCCCTTTCAGAGCCAAATTAATCGTGAGGTTTTTACCCCTTTACCGCCACATTGTCGTCTACTTCAATATTGTTGTCTGCAAGATCATTTCAAATTTAGATCTTATCCTTTCATGATCAAATTTATCGAGAGGTTTTGACCCCTTCGCCGCCATATTGTCGTCTGTTTCAATATTGTTGTCTGCAATATCGTTTCAAAGTAAGCTTAACCCTTTACCTGATAACCTTTTTATAGTATTGAAGATAGATGGCCACTTAAAGCAGGTTGAAAGTAAAGCAGAATGCGCCTTAAGGCGCATTCTGCTTTACTTTCAGCCTGCTTTAAGCTATCATGCGATATAATATAGAAACTATTCCCTATACTAAATATTCATGACTGATTAAACTGGAACTATTTTCTTCAGCGGAGGAATAAATCATATCCGCTAAAAGTCGCTTCTATAAGGGAAAGGGTTAATTAAGGCAGTATAACTGATGTAATTTCAAAACAAGGGACAAACAGTTTTGATCCTGATCAGACGCCACATTGCTAGGCGTTACGATGTGTCTGATCTAGAACCAAATGGTTTGCAAAGTCGACTTTATACGACTTCGGCGTTGAAAGGGTTTAAGTACACTTAACCCCATTCTTTGTATTACAATTGCGAAGGAAAAGGCTCTGATATGGGTTTTTACACTTTTTGTTTAGAACAAGTATATTCTTCACAGACACACTGTTTGCATAGGACGCGTATGTACGTCACTATGGTTCAGCCGGTTATTTGGTATCAGCAGTGCTGCCATAAGTTGATCGTGAAAATTCCTAAGGTTTCCTAATTTTCTATTTGTCAAGCGCGATTACTGTAAGCAGGTTGGAGTAAAGCAGAATGCGCATTGTGGCGCATTCTGCTTTACTTTAAACCTGCTTTTAGCTACCATCTGCTAGGATGAATATACCAAGATTTCGTAACAATCGGGAGAAATGGCAGCCCTGTATTATCAATAAGGTTTGACCTGTCAGTCATCACTTTCCGTCAACTTTCGTTGGTACCATCGGAAGTTTCCGTATACTTTATTTATAGATCAATGAAAACTTCAGGTAGTATACTTCAGTCGATGATCTAACGCCACAATAGCTTAGTGGATAGTGTCATTGACTCGTAGTGCTAGGGTCGTTGGTTTGATTCTAGGGACTGTTTTGTAAATGTCGACTTCAGGTATTTTTTTTGATAATTATTTATTTTACTAAAATAAAACAGTAAATGTTTGGGTAAAGAAAAACTGGCTGCTTAACGAAATACAGAAGTAACAAAGAGTGCTTTTTGCAAGAGAGTGCTTTGCATAACGTAATGTTGCTACATAGGAGCAATAACGCGTTTACGCTAAAACTATTATTTCCAAAGCAAACAGTTTTGAGCCAGACCAGACACCTAGTTACCCGGCGTCTGATCAGGCTCCAAACTGTTTGCTACTCAGATCAAGATCAACATGAATAGCAAAAGTTGTCGAAAATGTGTCCTGCTATATGATTTATTGCTATGCGTTTGCGTTTCGTTTGCGTTTAAATGGGAGAGAGTAACATTTTCACCACTGTATACGCACTTTTTTTTATCTAAGTTTCCTTAGGCAAGTTCACTGTACTTTATTTTATACAATTGCATGAATAATATCATGGTTTGTATGTGTCTACCATAAAAAAGTTACAAAAAAAAGAAACATTAAGAAATATTACAAAAAACCCTCTATCGAGTATCGAACCCATAACCCTTACTTTGGTAGCGCAGATACATAACCACTGAGCTATTACCGACTGTAGTTATCTTTATCAGATAAGATAATCAAATTCGAGTCATCGTTGAATAGCTTAGTTACTATACACTGTTTTGTTGTTTCCGGAAGATAAAAAAGCTTACGAAAAAAGACGGACTATTCATAAACTGACAGGTCAAACCTTATCGACAATATCAGTGTGGTTTCGATTATTATTGATCATGATCGATAAACAATCGTATTACATTTCCAATAAACAATCGATGTGCATTTGGCAAGCATCTATCAGACAGTATGGCAACCGTGACTATTGCAACTTTGTAAATCTTTAAAACAGAGAGTGTTTTAACTGATTTTTTTTTAAATGTTGACGATTCGTTTTATGGTAAGTGGCATTCAGTTTCACATCACCGGCGTCTGATCTGACTCCAAGCTGTTTGCAATAGAAATAATAGTTTCAGCATCAACGTCCTTATTTGGAAAGAAATTCAAAGAATACCGTCTTCACCACTGTGCCATCGACGAGCTTCCTCGAAGACTTGACTAATTTATGCATAAAATTACACTTTATTTGACTAGTAAATAATTTCTGCAGGCTATACTCTTGATACTTACTCTTTTTAGCATGGATCTGTTCAGCCAGATACTGTCCCTCCGTGGCATCGTCCACCTTTACCAAAGTCCCACCTATGTTTCTACAGATAGCCTATAAAATACAGACCAACAGTAAAGATTCACTGTAACTGCCACTAACTGGGTATTTACTCTCTGAAGTGGAAAGATTTTTGGTACTGGATATTCATTTGATACATGTACTTACATCAAATACCAATTGGGTACCATAATCATTTCCTTAATTTTCTTTACAACATTAATGCATTTTCAAAAATTGAGTTTTCATATTTTTTGTTTTGCTTTTCACTCCCTTCTTTAAAAATATTGGAGTTTTGATGTAAACAAGAGCACCGACTGCGGGTACCCATGCTTGACTTTTTTGGCAGATTAGTGAAGAATATCGTACAATTAGGTCAAAGGTTAAGGCGAAGGTCAATATCAAGGTACATATTTCGGTATGTTTGGAATATTGTTGTTATTGTCAAGATAGTGAAAAGGAGTTGGTGCTTTCATTTATACTGTACAAGAGCATCGCATGTGGGTGCCAATAACGCTCACCTTTTTGACAGATCAGCGAATGATATAGTAAAATTAGGTCAAAGGTTAAGGTCAACATCAATTGGTAAAATATCTGGAAGACAGTAGTAATTGTCAAGATGAACATGCATACCAACAATGAAGGTTGTAGATGAAAATTATGGAATAAAAGATATGGTCAGCGTTAAGATTTCGAACGACGACGACGAAAACAATGCGAACGCCGGTGTGACGACAATTGAATAGCCCGTTTTTTTTCTCCGAAAAGCAGACGAGCTTAAAAATTGGGTGAATACCCAAGCAAGCAGATTTTCTGTTCCATCACATGTGCGCAGTAGAGAAGACATTATGATTATTTTCGGTTAACTCATTCGTCCCTGAAACTTTTAACCCTTAGCCTGCCAGTCACGACTATAGCTCCATATGCAAACAGCTTGGATCCGGATGAGACGCCGAGTTACTCGGCGTCTCATCCGGATCCAAGCTGTTTGACACGCGGACAACATTTTCAGCAATTTTGAGCAACGTTGAAGCACTTTGAAACTTGAAGCAGACGAGAAATATAGCAGACGACAATTTATTTGGCGGGCTAAGGGTTAATGGACAATTCCAATTCCAAATGATTCTAGTCAATTTTGGACTATTTAGCGTTGATTTTAACAAAATATATTTCAAAATGACAAACAGTGTAGACCCTGATCAGAGGGCTCCTGAAGGGTCATGCAGGGTATACACTGTTTTCATGGGACAAGTGTAATCCTTACAGGTATAATGTTTTTGAATGACGATTATACTCGAATCTAGGGTTGAATGGATTAAACCGAAACTTTCAAACTCCACTTAAGAAAAAACATGTAGTTCCACTCTAGACGGTAATGAATACGCACTGCATGGTCATATACAATAGTTTTGGATGAGACAATATACCGGTGTCATTTTATTGTTATTATTAAAATAATTGATAATGACCATACCATGGCTCCTGGCCAGTCTTCTTTTTCATGGCTGAAGAAATAACATGTGTTTTGGTGCTGGATCCATCCGCTTGGACAGGAAGCCTCTAAGTATATGAAAATAACACAATAGGCATATTACTTTCAAATCCCTTCACTGCTTTATCCCCATTACAAAATACTCAGTTATTTGCAAACAACTTGGACCATGATCAGATGCCGCGTTACCCGGCGTCTGATCAGGATCCAAACAGTTTGACACTTAATTTCAATATTTCTTAAGTCGGAATACCAAAATGAAGCGGTTATAAATGCTTACAATTTCTGCAACAAGCACACAACTCAAAAGATCAAAAGTAACATTTTGTAGCTATCTTTACCACGACTAAGTGGAAATTCTGAAAAAATCATAATGCTACATTAATGATGCAATGTAAAAATCTTCAAACGAAAAGGTTTATGAAAATGAGATCACGCGCGAGCTACCTTAAAGGCAGTATGTAAGCCAAAATAGCGCATTATTTAAACCTGAAAATTCAGGCAGATACGTAATCTAAACATATAACAAGAAATATCTTTAAAAAAGATATTCAGCGGAATGGGTGGTGGAATTTATGCTGTAGATGGGTGTGCAAAATTGTATGAAATTGGGGTTTTTCAAAGAATTGTAATATCTTGGATTGAAAAGCAAAAAATACACATTCAAGGATAACTATAACTCTGACTAAAAAACTATAAATGTACAGAAATGCAAAACAATAATATAACCCATATCCTAGCTACTGGTAGGAGATCCTCAGATTAAACTACTGTTCTATATATCAAACTTCATTCATGGGGAGTTTCTTCAAACAAACTATAACTAAATAAACTGTGCATGCCCTTACAGAACAACAGTTCTACAACACCTCACTCTTGTGAATAAATGATGAAACAACACAATTGTGTTTAACTCAATTGAGGCCATTTATTATATTGCTATCAATGTATGGTAAATTTGAACAAATAGTTAACAATTAAAATAAATTGGTAGTAAACCATTATTTAACAAAACACCTAGCTGCCACTGTCTATCTCTAATAAATAGACATCAGCTATCATATCTTAAAATAGAAACATGATGTCATCAGCTCAGTATTACACACTGCCTGTATCTCTTAATTTTACACTCACATCAGTGCATAAACCACAGCCAGGCTACAGTTACAGGGCTCCAGATAAGAGGGGAGTAAACAGAACAAATAAAACATTACTCACTCAATTCAGCACCAAACCCTATGGTGTTACCACCCATTTTTATCGTCTCGAAGAGACAATTCAAATGAGTAGGACACCATAGGGTTTAATGCACAAATAAAGTTTTTAAGTTTTGAAATAATTCTCTTATCTGGAGCCCTGGCTACTATCCAATCAGACAATTCAGTTTCAACAGGTGCTCTTAATTCTAAATTTCTGATAAAATATGATTGGTTGAGATGTTTGTCTAAATAAAACTGTAGGTCTAAATAGATAATAGTCAGCTCCGCTGAAAAAGAAGTAATCCGCGATGATTACAACGGATTTCGCTTAGTTTAAATACATAGAAAATGTTTTTATATAAGAAATTGCGCAATTTAAACATAAACTTGGGCGACATTCTGGCTTTAATGAAGAAACAAACTGAGTTACATTGTGTCTAAGTTACCAAATAAACTACTATGTCTATGTCTGTGCTTAACCGTTTCATCACCATTGTGACGTCATAACTTAATTGACAACAACCACAGCAAAAATGTCGTCCGTTCGTGAACATAATTATCGTCTGGTTTAAATTTCAAGTTTCAAGAATCTGGCCTTACAAATTGGATCCAGATTAGACGCCGCGTCATGCACAGGGCGTATGGTTTGTTTCTAAATTCGGCTAGGGTTTACAATTGGTCTGCCACCAAAACCTAGGGTTAGGAACTTAGGGTTAGGGTAAACTTTACTGCCAGCAGGTCTTTTTGGTATTTTCGTAGAAATTAACTGGCCATATCTTGTGACATAACCTGGTCATTTATTGTATCATTAATCTGGCTATTTGTTGCCTATGGAATCACCCCGGCGTCGGCGTTGGTTTTTCGTGGTTAAAGTTTTGTAATGCACTAATACTTCATGAAGTATTTGCATTAGAAAGCTGATATTTGGAATGGAGATGCCCTGTGGGTTGAAAATTGATGTTGTGTAGTTAAAATTTAAAAAAAATTTAAATTTAGTCAAAATTTCACCTTTTGTGGACTTAGGTTTTTCGGCTGATTTCTCATGGTTAAAGTTTTGGGGTAAGTGTTGGAATGCACTAATACTAAATGAAATATTTGTATTAGGAAGCTGATATTTGGAATGGAGGTGTCTTATGGGCTGAACATTGATGTTGCGTAGTTATATTTAAAAAAAAGTTAAAATGTAGTCAAAGTTTTAACTGTTGTGGATTTGAAGTTTCAAAGTTAGTTATGGAGTAAGTGTTGTAATGCACTTATACTACATGATATATATTGCATTAGTAAGCTGATATTTGGAATGGAGGTTCCCTGTGGCTTGAATATCAATGTACTGATACACTTCTATACCTATTTAAGAAAGGTTTAATTAGGCGAGCTTTGCTGTTCTCCAACAGCTCTTGTTTATATATATAAGGATGCCTGCATGGTCTAAATCTTTATTTTCGTTTTATCTGATATTGAAGCTCCTATCATGCAGCAAACAGTATAAGACTCTGATCAGACGCCGTATAAAGGAGGCCTGCATTTAACAGTCACACTTCTTTAGAGTTAATCATGCATCTTTAACTCAGAGTTTTCAGGTTTGACGACAAGGAGCAGGTTGAAAATGTGTCTGATTTGTGCATGTACACATAACAAGTTATGTCTTTGGAAATGAGACGATTGCTATAGGCAATACTATATCGTTAATAGTCTGGAGGAAAGCGATAGGAGGAGATTCCATATCTAAAATTCTTTTGGTAAGCTCACTCAGGACTAAAATGGAAACATTCATATCTCTCTTATAATGTTAGCGATCATTATCAGGACTAAGGTTGAACATCTCCTTCGACCGTTATCACGATAAATTGTCGTCTGCTTCAAATTTATCATCTGATCTAAAATCGAATATGTATATAACTTTGAAGAAAAGTTAGATATGAGTGCCAAATAGTTTAGATACAGGTGACTGGTCAGATGCAGCATTTTGCAGCGTCTAATCTTGGTCCAAATATTTAGAAATGTTAGACAAGTCGTGCTTAGCATGATAAAGGTTACCGAAATACAATGGTTATATATGCAAATTGTTTGGATTTTGACCAGACACCTCATAACCAGGGTTTCTTCTAACATTGCAGATCAAAATTCCCTGACCATTTTCAAATTTCCCTGCCTGATATATTTTAGCGAAATATATTGATTTTTTTCAAGTGAGCATGCAATGATTTTGGTAGCCACCTCAATTTATATTTGTGGCTCATATTTTCCCCAAGCGACAGTGAGTATCACTGTGATCGTTTTGGTTTTATAGTGTTTGCAAATGTCCTCTTTAGTAGACACTAACCTTATATAACCTAAAGATAGATATGATAGTATCATTGACTCATTTACCCCTGAAACTTTTAATGGACAATTCTAACATCCAATTAAGTCTAGTCCTTTTTGACTGTTTATTTTTTATCTTAACAATGTATTGTATAATGGCAATAAGTGCAGATCCTGATCAGAGAGTTTCTGCAGGATCCCTCTGATCTGGGTCTACACTGTTTGCTAGGGACAAACATATTCCCCACAGGTACATTGTTCGTTCTAGGGTTGAATGTGTTAATATGTAGCCATGCAGTAGCTGTGAACGCACTGTTTCTATATCAACACATTCTGTATATATATATGCTTATCATTGTTAAATGTATTGATAGATGTTAAATGATACATTTTGAGTTTGACAATACCTGTTCCTAGTACTATAACAACTAATATAGCCCAAATCCTTCTGTCCACCATTTTGATCACTGATAACCTATTTCCACCAATGTCTCTATTTATATACATACGTGAATACAGTGAAAGAGCCGCTATTTTGTCCGTAAACTTTAACTCCATACTCAGTCCATGTCCTGTTTCTAGTTTTGATCACATGTGACCACAAACTAGACTGCGCCTGAAGGCGCATTCTGCTTTACTCCCATCCAGCTTACATCTGCTACGGTGGAGAATCTGTTATTCTTTCCCAATAAACGCGTTTACGCTAAAACTATTATTTGCCGTGCAAACAGTTTGGAGCCAGATCAGACGCCGGGTAACCCGGCGTCTGATCAGGCTCCAAACTGTTTGCCACCAAGATAAACAAGAGTTATCAGAATTGTCCAAAAGTTGTTCTTTTCTACGTTTTAGTGCTTTGCGAAAGTTTGCGTTTAAACGGGAAAGAATAACAGATTCTCCACTGTAGAATGAACAGCGAAACCATTTTCTTGAGTGGCGGAATAAATTTAATGCGTAAAAAATGAGTATCTATGGAGTGATATGACAAAACGTACAGGCACTGACGCATACATGTAGATGTAAACTATTGACAACGTATTAAAAGCTGTGTAACTAATAGATTGGAGCTTTTTTATGCAACGAGATACTCGGGTTCTGATATGGCCCAAAACTAACTGTAATATGCAATGAAGATAAATGCTTTAATACTAGAACGTTTATTTTGGAAAACTAACATTTTCGCTCCCCGTTATTACAGTGGAGAAGACGTTATATACAGTAAAACCTCGCTATTACGACCACTAAAATGAAGGCTAATTGATTGTATAATAGACAGGTGACAGCTTAAAGCAAGGTGACAGTGAAACAGAAAGCTCCTAAAGGAGCTTTCTGTTTCACTGCCACCTTGTTTTAAGCGGTCACCTATCGTAAAAACCCTTATAATTAACTTAATTTAGTGGTCGTAATAGAGAGGTTTTACTGTATGTCCCTTTAAAACCAATACATACAACAATGCAATATACGAGAGAAAATGAGTCTATTGAACATAATGCCCCTTCCCTCCAACGACCTTCCGAACAACGATTCCCTCCTTACAACCACGCTTGCTGTTGTTCCCAAAAAAGACAATATATGTCCAACTATTTCACCGCTGCAATGTCATCTGCTAAGAAATGGCTCTTGTTTCTTGTTTTTCCTCAAAGTCACATACTGTAGATTAAGACACAAAAAAACATAAGGACGATCGATAATACCTAGCGTGAATCCAGATCAGACGCTGGGTAACATGGCGTCTGATCTGGATTCAAGCCGTTTGCAAATTTATGTCAAGTCTTAATATCCCCTCCCTTTAACACTCCCTTGAACAAATTACGCAAACTGTGTATTTATTTGATCTGAGCTCAAGGATTTTTTTAGTCGAGTACACATGTCAAATTTGAAGTCTCTGTCATATGTAATTCAAAAGTTTTGCTCATGTTAAATTCAGTCTATTTGACCTCTAAATGTCTTTGGCTTATGTAGAATATGACCGCATTTAAACTGACAATCAAAGTTGATCTTTTTCAACTCATTGACTCTTGAAACTTCCTGGACTATTCTATTGCTTGCTCCTTGGGGTGAGTACACATGCCAAAAACCGGATATAAAGTTTTTAGCACACCTGGGGCCGTTTCATAAAACTTTGTAAGATAAAAACGGTCGTAAGTAACTTAAAAATATATTTAATTTCTGATTTCTCTACCAAATCCTGTCTTGTGACATGATGTCACAAGACAGGATAAGATGGAGAATTGAATAATAATTGAAACTTTTATAATCTGACTTACGACAACATTTGTCGTACGAAGTTTTATGAAAAGGGCCTCTGATTCAAATTTATGGATGCTATATAATGGACAATGTAAAAATTAGTTGACCTTGACCTTTGTCAGACACAACCTAAGTTGTACTGAGCTCAAGAGCTCCCTGGGGATGAGTACACATACCAAATATAAAGTCTATATCCTATGTTTGCAAAGTTATGGACAAAGTTAAAGTTGTGTACAGACAAACAGACATACCAAAAACAATATGACCCGACTAAGTCGTGCAGGGGGCAAAAAAATAGTTTGGCGTTTTGTTCACTCGGCGTCTGATCTAGTTCTAAACTGTTTGTAATGGACATTGTTCCAGCATAAACTCGTTCATAGGGAAAGAGTTGTCTTCCCCCACTGTATCAAAACGTACAATGCTCCCTCCCTACAACGGCCCTCTCAACAACGACTCCCGCCTTACAAAGACCCTTGCTGCAGTTCCGTTAACAGGACACATATTTTTAACGCTTTTACTGCTGCAATAATTTATGTTCCGTTTAAAATTGTCGTCTGCTGTTTTTCTCAAAGTCACATAGTGGACGTTTTGACAGAAAAATACTTGAAGTTGAGTGACAAACAGCTTGAATCCAGATCAGACAAGGCGTTACGCGGCGTCTGATTTGGATACAAGCTGTTTGCAAATGTAAACAAATTTCCCTCCATATAACGACACCCTCTGAACAACGCACACATTTGTTGTCTCCCATTGGGTGTCGTTGTAGAGGGGGAGCGCTGTATATTCTAAGCCTTACTCCTTGTTGGACAGTCAATAAAATGCAGCATCTGCTTAAAACAATATTTTTGAGCAGCCACCTATCTATGATATTCAATCTTTTGAATTCTAATGACGTCGTTTACAGAAAGTGTAAATGTAAAGAGTGCACTTACTCAAAGGCAAAAGTGTATATCCAGTTCGGATGCCTTGTTTATCGGTTATCCCATATCATGCTAAGAGCGACTTGGCTAACTTTTGCAAACAGTTTGAATCCAGATCAGACGCCGCGTAAACCGGCGTCTGATCTGGATCCAAAAAGTTGGTCACTCATATTCGACTTTTATACAGATAAAAACCTTTTTAAGTTTAGAACTAATTTAAAAAGACATCTCTTTCGCAGACGATATATTTGAAGCAGACGACAATTCGGAATGATACGTTCAAACAATAAAGTATACCATTGGAAACCACAATAATAAAAAATGAACGGGACGTAATATACAGTCGAACTCTCTTAACTCGAATTATCCGATATTTCGAAACATGAATTTACCTTATTTAAAGCTTGGTTTAGATGCGCATACCCGTGTTTCAAAGTTAAAACGTGGTTAAGCCACGTTTTAACTTTGAAATACGGGTATGTTCGACCACACCGAGTTCGAGATATCGAAGTTCAACTGTTTTATTGAAAGTGTTCCTTTAAAGTTTCAATGGGCA
The DNA here is from genome assembly GCA_922989275.2 of Gari tellinella. NCBI lineage: Eukaryota > Metazoa > Mollusca > Bivalvia > Cardiida > Psammobiidae > Gari > Gari tellinella. Next base: position 73,593,599 of record OV277866.1, read on the forward strand.
ATGAGTTGAACTATACATTTGTATAATGGAGAAGACGTTATACTAAATACCATTAAACGTGCTAATGTAAAACTATTATATCATTACAAAACGTTTAGAGCCAGATCAGACGCTGGGTAATCCTGCGTCTGATCAGACTCCAATCGACTTGCCACTCAGATAGACATAAATTGTAAAAATAGATCTATGTTATTACCTTTTGCGTGTAGATTTGTTTACACGTGAAATGATGTCTTTTTCACTGTACATGTATATTGGACAGGCACGAATTTAAAATCTTTAAAATTTATCCACCTGACTGTCAGCTGGTCCAAAGGATGTAAAGTTTTTGAGTTGAGTTTGAGATCGTTCTCAACCATTTGGTTGGTCAGATTTTAGCAAAATCTCAAATCTGACCTATCAAATGCTCGAGAACGATCTCAGACTCAATTCAAATGTTTTATAACCTTGGACCCAGATCTTCCAAAACTATATTAGTTTTTCTTTTTCAAAAATAATTCTATGTATTAGATCTATGATTGGATAAAGTATTAATATCAGTATCAGTTTTGATCCTGATACAGTGGAAAAAACGTTATTCTTTCCCGTGTAAACGCAAACAAAACGCATTTATAGCACTAAAACGAAGAAAATTACAACATTTGGACAATGTATGTTTATCTTGGTGGCAAACAGTTTGGAACCTGATCAGACACCGGGTAACCCGGCGTCTGATCTGGTTCCAAACTGTTTGCCATGAAAACAAGTTTTAGCGTAAAAGAATTGGGAAAGAATAATGTTTTCTCAACTGTAAGATGCTGAGTTGCTTGACGCCTGATCAGAGTCCGTACTGTTTGCAGATATTATAGTACTTGAGATAAGGCATTGAAGTTGTAAATGGTATGTTTTTTTGTGTGTGTTTTTTTACAGAATTTACGCCTGAATACATACAATCTATGCAGGGTTAGATATCGATTCTATAACAAAAACTTTGTTTATAGATAAATTATTTATTTTTATGGTATATTTTTTCAATTTATATATTTATATAAACGTATCAAATATCTTATTATCTTATCTACATGCTGGGCGTCTTATCTTACTCAGCATTAGTGTCATCTTGTACAGCAGTAATGTCATCTTGTACAACTGTTTTATCACCTTGTACAACTGTATTATCACCTTGTACAACGGTGTCATCTTGTTCAACATTATTGCACCCTTCTACAACACTGTTGTCATCTCTCTCATTCATATCAGCTGGTACTATATCGTCATCGATAACTGAATTCTTTTTCAGCCGTCTGAAAAAGGAAACAACCTTCTTTCGGAAAGTTTTTTTCTTCGTTACCGATCTGGTATCATCTTCTTTCTGAGGATCTATCTCGGTAATTTTACTACTGTCCCCTTCTGAAGTGGAAGTACTGTATTGGCTAAGTTTGTGAGAACGGATCTTCTTAAAGAATGCTGCAACTCCACGCTCTTTGCTTCTTGTTCTTCTATCAGCTGACGCCTCTGTTTCTGGCCGGTTATCTTCTCTGGAAACTTTCATTTCTCTGAGTTTGCGATTTACGTTTTTCTCTCTACCAGAGAAAGATTTAGATGACAAAACTTCTGCGGATGTTAAATTACCTTGATTTGAATCCTTGCTATGTTTTGAAAATCGGATTCTTCCGAACAGTCCTTTGCCTTTATCGCCTTTCAGCTTTTCTTCCTTATGATGCGTTTTAGTTGGATTTTTTGTTTCATGAAGGCCTCCTTTTCCGGAACTTTGTCCATTTTTGGATAAACGCAACTTGGTAAAGGGATTGCCGCGTTTGTGATTACTGACCTTTTCTACTGGCAATGTTTCTTTGGTGTTATGCTGGCCTTCTTTCACTGATGTTTTGCTGCGTTTTGATACAATAAATCTTTTAAAGAAGCTCTTAATCTTGCCATCTTTGTCATGCTGTGTTTTAGATTCAGAATGTTTTTTATCTGGTCTATGTTTCTTGTCTTTCCTTAACTTTGTGCGACCTGTTGCTGAGCCGGGATCATTTTTGACTCGTTTGGTTTTATGATATTTCAGTTTGCCTTTTGACGAGTGTTTTTTGTCTGAAACTGCTTTCTTTAGTTTTTTGTCTGAAACTGCCTTCTTTTGTTTTTTGTCCGAAACTGCCTTCTTTTGTTTTTTGTCCGAAACTGCCTTCTTTTGTTTTTTGTCCGAAACTTCCTTCTTCTGTTTTTTGTCTGAAACTGTCTTCATTGTATGTGGTTTTCCATTTCTTGCCATCCTGACGACCTTTGAAGATCTGAAACGAGCAACGCGGCGCTTAGTTTTATTATCTTTGTTCTTCTTTACACCAGAGCGTGATTTTACCGATACATTCTTTGTTTGGAGTCGATTGTCTTCCCTGATGAATCTGCGCTGATTTCGAGACAGGCGTCTTCTAAAATTTGATTTAGATTTACGATGTTCTGAAGTCACTTTCCCGGATTCTTTCTCTTTTCCATCAAGTTTTATACTTTTTTCCCTACGGAAAATCTTTCCAAAAATGCCCTTTGATGAACGCTTTGTTGTTTTGGCAGGCCGTGCTTTTTTCAAGGCATTTGTCGTTGCTTTACCCGAATCTTCATCAGTTTTGTGCTTGTTAGATTTAAGTGCTCTTAATATTTTCATGAAACCAGTGTTCTGCTTACGTTTTTCCAGTTGTTTGGTAGACATGGGTTTAATATTTCTCTTTTGATGATTGGTGTCTTCCCTTTTTCTTGATTTATGTTTTTTCAAAGTGTCCTTGCCCTGCTGTTTGAGATTTTTTATTTTTGATGTAGATTTTTGCTTTTCAAATGTCTCTTTATGAGAATGTTTCTTCTCTTTTCCGTCAAGTTTAGAACCTCTCCGAAGAAAAATCTTTCCAAAAATCCCATTTGATGCAGACTTTGTTTGTTTGGCAGGCCGTACCTTTTTCAAGACATTTTTTGTTGTTTTTCTTGAGTTTCCATCAATTTTGTGCTTTTTGGTGCTTTGTTTCTGTTTTCCTTTGTTAGGTCTAAGTGTTCGGAATATTTTCAATAAAGATGTGGGCTGCTTACGTTTCATAGAGTGATTGGTAGAATTGGACTTAGCCTGTTTATTTTGGTTTTTGATGTCTGCCTTTTTTCTTGATGTGTGCTTCTGCAAAGAAGATCTTCCCTGCTGCGTTCGTCCCATACCAGCTGCGCCCGAGCTTGAATCACGCAGATTTTTCTTTTGCTTTTTTGTCTCCTTCCCTTTTTTTGATTTATGCTTCTTCAGAGAAGCTTTCTCCTTCTTAATGTTCTTCTCTTTGTCAGTACCCAAGCTTGAATCACGGAGATTTCTCTTTTGCTTTTTTGTCTCTTTCCCTTTTTTTGAATTATGCCTCTTCAGAGAAGCTTTCTCCTGCTCCAAGTTTTTCTCATTTTCAGTACCCAAGCTTGAATCACGGACATTTGTCTTTTGTTTTTTTGTCGCTTTCTCTTTTTTTGATTTATGCCTCTTCAGAGAAGTTTTCTCCTTCTTTATGTTTTTCTCTTTGTCAGTACCCAAGCTTGAATCACGGAGATTTGTCTTTTGTTTTTTTGTTTCTTTCCTTTTTCTTGAAAAATGCCTCTTCAGAGAAGTTTTCTTCTTCTCTATGTTTTTCTCTTTGTCAACACCCAAACTTGAATCACGTAGGTTTGTCTTTTGTTTTTTTGTCGCTTTCCCTTTTCTTGAAAAATGCCTCTTTAGAGAAGTTTTCTTCTTTTTTATGTTTTTCTCTTTGTCAGCACCCAAGCTTGAATCACGGAGATTTGTCTTTTGCTGTTTTGCCTCTTTCCCTTTTCCTGATTTATGCCTCTTCAGAGAAGCTTTCTCCTTCTTAATGCTTTTATCTTTGTCAGTACCCAAACTTGAATCACGGAGGTTTGCCTTTTGCTTTTTCGTCACTTTCCTTTTTCCTGATTTATGCCTCTGCACGGAAGATTTCTCCTGTTGAAATCCTTCCTCTTTGTCAGTACCCAATCTTGAACCAATAAAAGTTCTCTGTTGCTTCTTTAAGTCTTTCTTTTGTCGCAGAGAATCTTTCTCCTGCTGGATGCTCCCCTCACTGTCTGCAAACGAACTTGAATCACAAAGGTTTCTTGCTGGCATTTGTGGTATATTTTTTTGCTGATTTGATGGTTTTGGACTTCTTTTGCTTAGCTTTTGTCGTCTTTCATGGTGGCGCATTGTTAGTTTACGTACGTTTCTTCTTTTTGCAAGAGCCTTTTTCGCAAAGTACTTTTTATGTTTACCTAAATTAAAAATGATTCGTGGTCGAGTTATCCATGTCGAATCATTAGATTTAGCCTGCAATTCCTTTGGTTTTCGAGGAGAATATCTTAACTTTCGTTTTTTCTTGACAACATCTTTTTCACGGCAGGAAAACATAGAGTCGGTACTTTTTGAAATATTAAACGATATTTTAGTGCCGGTACTTGAGTTAGTTGTGTCACGATTTCTTTGGTTTTCATGGTGAGATGATTTCAACAAGTCTGTCGAATTGCGACATTTGCTTCTTTTTTCAAATTTTTTTCTCCGCAAAACAAACCTGATGTACTTTTTTGTTTCATCTGTCAAAGTAATAGAATTTGCTAATATATTTCTTTCCATCGTGGCTAAAAGAGCCTGTTTCTTCAACAAAACGCCCAGTTTTGAGAAATCAGACTTGTATCTAAAGGGTTTGACTTCTAATTTCATCGGCAACGGGGGGTTTATCAAGCTATTCACATATCTGTCAACCTCCCGTTGAAGCACTTGTCGTTTTGCCTTACGCGCTGTCTGTTTAAAGGTTGAATCTTTCTTTTTCTTTTTCTTTTGAGCCCTTAATTGCCCACTATTCTTCTTTCTTTGGTACCATTGCTTAGGGCTGAATTTGCGCGCGGTTTTAACAAGAGAAGACATTTTCTTGCGAATGTTATCAGACAACTTTGACTTTCTAGATTTGCTTTTGCGTTTTTGTCTTTGTGTAGATTTGTTTGATAAGCGGTTCTTAACGTTATTTCTGTGAGGTGAACGCCATCGTGAATGACTCTTTGATGCACGGAGTTTCTTATGCCAGCCAGCAGTAAATGTGTATCTAATTCCAGACTTTATGTGAGTACGTCTTTTTCTGTGTTTTCTATTTGTGGGGTACTTTTTAGAGGCTTGTGTTTTAACGACATCATTTTTCCCGCTAAATTCAAGTATGTGTGATGAATCGCTAGAAGACACACTATCTGAGAGCTGTTCTGACTCATTGGCAGATGAGTCTGATTCAATATTGTCATCATCAATCGGCGCTTTTGTTGATTTTAGTATGGATTCATTGCATAACTCGTCATAGAAGTCTGCAGATGTCACACTCAATAATGACATAGATGATTCGCTGGAGCTTGCAGGAGCCTCTCCTGTGAGTTCCTTGTATTGTAGTCTGGCATGTAGACTATCGAGTCTGCTCTCCAAGAATTCTTCTTCTGCTCTACTGGGTAGTCTGCTGAGTTGATATTCATAAGGCAAGTAAAGTTGTGGACCGTATTTTGACTTATTCGTACATTTTACTAAGTTATGCTTATCTCCCTGCAGTAATTCAATTACAGGCAAGTCGTCGGTCTCATTGTCGAGCTCTCTTTGTTCTCGAATAACTTCTTTGTCCCTTCCAAAACCTACTAGCAACGGCACGTCTGCCCAATCAAGTGTATCTCGATCTTCCGGCATTTTTGGCTCGAAATCTACAAGTTTTGCATTTCGGAAGCTCATGGCCAGAATGAGTGAATTGAAAAATCTCGCAAAAACTCCTCCCCCTCTTACTCCTCTGCTCAACATTGTTTTGTTGCTGAACCCCGGTTTAGTCTTTGCAGGCCCTGGATGCATTAACTTTGTATAGGCTGCGTACCACTTGTTCAATTTGTTCATTGCTTTATGTGTCACAGGGCACACTCTTTTTTTAATTTTCCGTCCAACAATAGCAGCCTTTGCTTTCACTGCCCGTTTGACTCCTTTAACAGTTGATTTGACTCGCCTTTTCATCTTGACTATATTTTTTTTGACGGTAGTCGAGAATGCCTGAAGTTGAATTTTCACCTTGCCATATTTTGCTCTTATTATAATGACAGGTCTGGCATTTAAACACTTTCCTTTCATACCAGTAACTGACTTCTTGAAACGATAACATTTTGCGGCACCTGCCTTTTTCAAGTTTACAACTTTTCTCTTGATATTTCTATGCTGCTTAGATGCCCAATGTTTTGCCCGTGCAGAAAAAGCACATAGTTTAGATACGCATGGTGGAGTTTTGATATGGCACCGTGATGAAATCTGTTTCAGTGTTTGAAGTTTCTGAATCATTTTCTTTTTGCAGGTATCTTTATCGGTCATTCCATATTGCTTTTCTAGCTTTTCCCATTTCTTGTGTTGTTTTTCCATTTGCTTCCTTAACCAATCGCTCATTGGTTCTTTCTCATTACCTTTGCTTTTATTCATCGGCAACGCTTTTGAGTTTTTCTCAGCCGTCTCTCGGCGTATTGCCATATGGGTATAAAAGTCTTGGTTTGTCTTTTTCATCATTTCTGCCGTTTGCCTCACTTTCTCTTCGTACTCTTCATCCTTTTTTCTCACGCTTTCTAGTTTTTCACGCTGCACGTCTTTTGCGGTTCTCTTTAGTAAGGTCTCTCTTCTTTTTATTGTTTCTGGATCCAGTTTGAAATGATAATCTTCAGGCTTTAAATCATCTTCATACAATGACTTCTGCCATTCTTCGTCATTCTCCATGCAATGATTTATCAGCTCGACGCGGGCTCTATTTATCATCTCTCTTTCTTCTCGTAGAAGGTTTATACTGGCCCTCAGGTCGTCATAAGTCATGTCATACATGTAATCTTTCTTTTTCTTATACAACTTTAATTTCGCTTCCTTTATCTTGATAATTCTCATTATTTCCATTCTATATCTCTGCTCTTGGAGCTTTCTATGCTGTTGATCTTTCAAAGCGGAAGCAGATTTTTCGTCCATGAAATCTTTTCGCTCTAGCTGCATGATATGTTCGTTCTCACTAAAGACGTCCAGCAGCAACATTGTAGCGTGGTGTTGTAACTTTTGTTTTTCTTTTTTCAGAGCGAAATCCGGAAATTTCTCCCTTTCCCTTACAGCCTCACATAATCTTTCTAGGTGTCTGATTTCCAGCCTGATCTTATCCATATATTTCACAAACATATCACGCATTTGAGACGCTGCATACTTTGTGACATAACCTTTTTCAATAATGGTTTTACCATCAGTGATTGGAATTGGTGGTAGTGGTCTTCCTTTAAGTTCAACAGTGGTTGGAACAGGTGGTAAAGGCCTTTCTTGCTTTTCAACAGTAACTGGAACAGGCGGTAAAGGCCTTTCTTGCTTTTCATCAGTGGTTGGTATTGGAGGTAGTGGTCTTGGTTTTTGTATATCAAACGCATTTTTGGTGTTATCTACAGTAATGTCATCTTGTACTGTACATGGGTACTCCTCTTTTTGCTCTTTCAGCCTCTTTGCTTTATGAAGAGCCTTGTTTTTCTTCATCATAATTGGCTCTTCGCCCTTGATGTCTTTCTCCATTCTGAGTCGTCTTGCTCTCACCAGTGCATTAATTCTCCTCTCGTCCGATACGAGATTTTGCCCCATCCACCCGTGTTCTGGGTAATCAGTCTGCATCCAGTCTGAAGCCTCAATCATTGCATTATTTCTAGATCTACATGTGTCTTTATCAAGTCCAGTGCCAACATCGCTTGGAGCTTTACCTGGAGTAATGAAAAAAATCAAAACATATTGTTAACACTATCTATCATCTAATAAGTTCCCGTGCTTAACTCTTTGCATTCTAGCAGCGGATACATGTGCCACAGTGATTATCTTTGCAAACCGTTTGGATCCTGATGAGACGCTGTGTAACGCGGCGTCTCATCATGGTCCAAACTGTTTCACATTCTTATCTTGTTTTGAAAAGAAATTTTGAAAATTCTATTTTTAGAGACAGTAGCAGACGACAATTGTTGGAGACAAAAAAAATACCCAGCATGCAAACAGTTAATGTCTATCAATGTTAAATGATTTATTTGAACATTAGATGTCGGTTGGATATATCACAAACTACATGATACTTGGAATGGGAATCAAACTAGACTAGTCATAATCAATCCCCTGTTAACTGATTTTTGAATACAGATAACCGCTTAACCCTTTCCCCATGGACGTGCCTTTTAGCACACTTAATTTATTCATCCGCTGAAGAAAAAAGTTCTAATTTTTACAGTCAAAAACATATATATACCAACTATTTTTTTTTATATATTATTAGCTTTACTTTCAACCTGCTTGAAGTAGTCACCTATTTTCAAAACTAGAAAGGGGCTATGGGGTAAAGGGTAAAGGCAGGCTGAAAGTAATGCAGAATGGGCCTTAATTAAAAGAGATAAACAGGGATATAGAGACAGAGAGAGGGAGAGACAGAGAGAAAGGGACAAACATACAGAGGCATATATGGAGAGAGACGGAGAAGAGGGCAGACAGGCAGGGTTTGAGAAAGAAATTACCAATTCCACACTGTTTCTTTGAGTTGGCATTAACATCGTTGTTTTTCAAGCTTGGTTGTTTGCTTTTCTCCGTTTGCACCTTTACTGGCAGGGAACAGTTACTGCCTCTTCCCTGCAAATTCAAATAATAACAATCAATACACAGAAAACAGGAACCCTAGGTTTGCGCTTCGTAGCTTTAAGTTTATAGTAAGCTTTGCTTGATCTGAGACTATAACGCATTTGAGTTGAGATTGTTCCCAAGTATTTGATTGGTCAGATTTGAGCTTTCGCTCAAACCTGACCACTCAAATGCATGTGAACGATCTCAGACTCAACTCAAACGCTGTACAGCAGAGCCTTGATAATTTAAACATACTAGTAATAGATTTAAACTATTTACCCATTATACCATAAATACGCATTTTTATGCCGCTAACTTATTTCTCCACTGAAGAAAATAATTTCCAATTTGAAGTATAATGAATATTCATCATTAGAAATGTATTCTATATTCTAGCAGATGGTAGCTTAAAGCAGGCTGAAAGTAAAGCAGAATGTGCCTTAAGGTGTATTCTGCCTTACCTTCAACCTGCTGAAAGTAGTCACCTATATTCATTACTAGAAACAGGCTGCAGGGTAATGGGTTAAAATATATGCAGGTACGTATATCACACTTTTTAACTCGGGAGGTGAAAGTTACTTAAAACACTATACTCCTTTACAGTGATTGATTAAGCTGCGAGTCCTCAGTCGTATGCTCATGAAATTTACCAAGGACTAATTTGTCAAGAAACTATGAGTACAACTTTGACTCATTATATTTTGGCCTTCATATAATATTTTAACCTAAAAAACTCAATGTTTTGTCCCAGGGACTCTTTTTTTGTACATCCCCAGGACATACAGTGGATAAAACGTTATTCTTTCCCAATAAACGCGTTTACGCTAAAACTAGTATTTATATTGCAAACAGTTTGACCCGGCGTCTGATCAGGCTCCAAACTGTTTGCCACCAAGATAAACATGCATTATCAATATTGTCCAGAAGTTGCACTTTTCTACTTTTTAGTGTTTTGCGTTTGCGTTTCGTTTCGTTTAAACGGGAAAGAATAACAGATTCTCCACTGTACCACTCTGAATTCTAAATCAATCACTGCTATTATTCTGCCCTTTTCAACAAACCAACTGAACTATTTCCTCCCTGAAACTTCAAATCATTTTAATGGGCAATTCCAGTTTCCATTTTACAATAATGAATATGACAAACAGTGTAGATCACAATATCGGTGACGACCCTGATCAGAGGTATTAAGAAGTCCTCTGATCTGGATATTCACTGTTCACGTGTGTACAGTTCAAGGGTAAACAATTAATAGTATGAACTTTTAGCGCCTAACCAGGGCCCGCATTTATAAAGGTTTGAACGAACTCAATGTTCAAAACTCAGGAATCTTCTCGACTCATAACACTCAAGCATATATGTAATATATAACCAGAACTATCACTAAATGTGATTGATATCCCCACGCCAAACCGCCCTGTCACAAACCCAATACAATCTCATAAATAGCAAAGTGAAATTCTTAATTCCCTTACACCACTCACACAAGATAGAAAACAAAACTTGAAGTTTTCAATGCAAACAGTTTGGAGCCAGATCTATTCAATTCTTTTTTATTGTATAAGGCCTCCGGCCCATACACAAAATATTACATAAATACACAATTAGCATGCAGTGGACACTGGTAGTGTTACATATAAGCTGATAATCACAATATATGCAAGACACAATTCAATAGAGACACAATTGATCAAAGAAACAACGTTTCCTATATAAATAAGACACCAGGTAGATCGGTGTCTGATCAGGTAGACCGGTGTCTGATCAGGCTCCAAACTGTTTTGCCCCTCAGCTTAAATGAATTGTCCGAATTATCCAAAAGCTGTCCTTTTCTACATCTTAGTGCGATGCGTTTGCGTTAAAACGGGAAAGAATAACGTCTTTTCCACTGTTAATTGTTATATAGATCTATATATGAGTCACATATAGTTATTAAGGTTGGTGATAAATTAATGTAAGTTGAAAGTTATTCAGAAAGAAACTTTCAACAATTTAAATTTGCATTGAGCATTTTACTCTTTGAACCCTAGTCACGCATATATGCGTCATTTGCAAACAACGAATACATACATGTGAGGAGTATTTGCCCTATATTAATGCAAGCAGTGTAGACCCTGATCAGAGTGCTCCTTAAAATCAACCTTAAAAGTAAAAACAGGACTAGACTAAATTGAAAATTAGAATTGCCTATTTGAGTTTTTAGGGAGGAAAAGAAAGAGTAGATGTTATGGACACGTTCTATGATTTTATTGATTCAAGAAAGTGGCATGTCCCAATGACGGTGCATAATGTCAGATTGATAAGAGACACAATTCTGTTAAATTCTGTTTAAATGTATGAGGCCTTGACTATCAATTAACAAGAAGCTTATGTAAGAGTTATAGAAATTGGAGAAGAGTATCGCAACATAACAGCAATAATAAATTTTTTTAACAAATTCAATTTGAAAAGGGACATTATTCTGTGTATTGTAAGAGTTACGAAACTTGAGGATTAGGGTCTGAACATAACACTGTTAATGTGAACAAAGTTTGAAGAGACACCATGTATAGTTCTTAAGAAAATGGCATCACCTAAAAAGTGTTCTTATTTCGTAAGGATTAAAACAGAGCTGTAGATAAGCAGAGTATCCATGTACTTACCAAATTGAAATTGGTGATATACCAAATTATTTCAAAACTAATAGGTGACAGTACCCAACAAAAGCAAAAGGAAACCCAATTATTTGAAAGTGATTGTGTAAAAACCAAACGAATACTCAATTGCTTTACAATTCCATTGGATTATCAACTGAACTTTTACTTTAGTCGATCGTGTGTAAACAAAAGTTGCATATAGAAGTATGTAAGGTAAACACTGAAAGTGAACAACAATACCCTGAATGCACTGTTGAAAGGACAAGGATAGGAAATCAAAGTTTATTTTCCTACTGATACCCAATTATATTACAAATCATTGGGTTCTGGACTGTGGATACCCAAATGAATTAGAAACCACGGGGTTGTGGTCAATGCAATATCCAATGAATTTTCCAAAAATAACCTATTCCTTTAATATTGAAGATATTGAAGAGTTTTTCATGACTCTGAGCAAAATTTGTTTTTACCTGTAATTTTCGGAGGTATCGGCATCGCACCTCCTTCGTCAGCACTATGAGCTAGTTTGGCGGGTCACGTGACGTAGTTACCGAAAATTACAGGTAAAAACAAATTTTGCTCAGAGTCATGAAAAACTCTTCAATATGTCATATCCTGAGCTTGGAAACAACCTTTTTTAGTTGCCTATTCCTTTAAAATCAGTATATTGATACCTAATTCCAAGACAAAGCTTATCTACATCTCTGGATTAAAATACAAGTTAAAAGAGGGCATTATTCTGTCAAATTAGAGTTATGAAACTTGGAGGAGAGTTTTCCAGCATCACACAAATGAAGTGTAGCAAGTTTGAAGACAACACATAAATATATATATTTTTTAAGAAAATGGTGTGTCCCAAAAAATGTGTCCCATGCAATAAGAATACAAATTTCAAGTTAACAAATGGGCATAATTCTGTAAATTTTGCGCAAGAGTTATGAACATTGTAAATAAGGTTTTCCACATACAAAATTAATGTAACACTAACCAATTTTGAAGATGGTATCACAACTAATTTTCAAGAACCTGAAACGTGGCTGTGCCACTAGCTGCAAACAATGTTGAAGCGTATCAAAATCCTGGCCACATGCGCACCCTTGGTATGTACACTAATTATAGTACTCCGCCAAATTAGGAGGCTGTAGCTTTAAAACTTAACTGAATTAAACCATTTGTGCCCAGTAGATTCTTCCATGCTTATATATTGGATTAGTCCATTTTTATCTAAGGGGTGCTTGGTCTAAATTTTCAATTTCGTTCTGTTTTATATTTAAATTCCTAACAGCAGGCAGTGCACACTCTGATCAGAGTCTGTGTACTATTTGCCTACTATATGGGACTTTTTATGTATTAAGACGGAGAATGTACCTTAGCCTGAACCTTATATGCAAACATAACTAAACTCAACTGGCTGGAATTCTATTAAAAATAAAGTAGAACAAAACCCTAACCTACATCTGTAGTCTATGTGCAGCCACTGGCTCACACTGCCAAATAATATAATTAAACGGTTGCAGATTTAAAACTGTAGGAGAAATTATGTAGACAAAGTTTGTACAATACAGTTAGATTGATACATGTAAATTGAGGAATCAGATGAATGAGTCCTTGGGATGCACATTCTGTAAAACAATGAGTCTTTGAGATAAACACGGAGTCCTTGATGGAACAAGAGCCCCGCAAGTCGGGCACGTTATACGCCCGTTAAATCGATCTAAGAATGTAGTCATACTAAAACCCTATCAAGGTAAAGTGAAAAAATAGGGGAAGAACCCTTAGGGGTCATATGCTGACCAAGTTTAAAAAGGATTGGAATAAATTTGTTTGAGTAAGAGAGCGGACATCGCCCGAAATTCTTCAAACCGCGAGGAGTATAATGGCCATTCTAACTACGTTTTCTTTTAAAGTTTATAGAAGGAAATAAACCAGTGAATGTTGTCTATACAGATACAGAACAACACGAATGCTCTTATTCTAAATTAAGCTTTTATGTCGGAAACCTTGCGTATTTTTCAATGGTGCAAACCGGTTGATTGCAGTAGTTTTTTTTTAGGAAACTTCTAAACATAAACTGTGAGGTCGATCCAACCTGTTTTCTTATAAAGAACACAATATTTATTATTTAAACAATACAGCAACATAGATCTAGCCTACCCTATTTCTCGGGGATAGATCTAGATCTAATTATTTGGAATATTAATTGAATTCAAAGTTTTACGAAACCAAACTAATTAGATCTAATTGATTAGTAGATCTAATGCTAAACTTACTTGTTTAAGAAAGATTGAGTCCTTTGTCTCTGGGTTCCGGAATCGATCCCATGGGAGACAGAAAATATCAGTCTGTTTCCTGATGCTTTCGTCTTGTTTCTTGGCAAGGCCAAACCCAAATCCCGGCGGTATGACCACACTTGTTCCGCCCCTTAGCACAGCTGCTAAGACCATTGGCGAGGTCTAGTATGATCTGTTATGTAATTTCTCATCAATCATGATAACATGTTGTTGCATTCAAGTCGTGGTAAGAAATGACGCTGCCAACGGTAACGACGTCGTATTTATAGCTGTTTAAGCGGATGTGACGTTGTAATAGTAATGACGTTAAAAGTGACGCTCAAGCATCCAATCGATAAAAATCGGCATTTTCCGTCGGTTTCGTTACTGAAATGCCGAGAATAAAGTGATCCATGTTCAATAACTTATTAAGATCTAGATATACGATATATATAATAGATCTAGCTCTAGAAAGATTTTTTCGGTCCTGTAACATGATTTAGTTTTATTTAGCATCATGCTTTGATGACCCAGATCTGTATTCATGATGTTTTAAACTTGTTTTAAATCTAGATTCTAGATCTAAATTTATAATCTATCTAAATATCTATAGATCCATCTAGATTCTAGATCTAGTTCTTAAAACATTATCGTTCGGATTGATCAGGCTCAAAGATCACATTGTTTGGAAATCTTATGACATTTTACTCTGCAAGTGTTTTGCAATTTTCTATCTCTAGATCTGGATCTACATTCAAAGGCTTTTAACCAAGTTCAGGATGGACTTCGATTTAGACCTGCCAACGACAATGTTATTTACCTGCAAACATTGATCATTCAACGGTTTATCTGTCTAGGCTAGTCTCATCAATTAACCCCTGTTACGACAAGTTAACTTTTGACGGTGCCGTCCTGTGAGGATATGGCAAAGACGAGAAATAGCTCCATATCATCTAACTGTACACATGTGGATGTCTAGGCCTACTTTGTCTCCTCTCCTCCATTCCAAGTTTCACATAAACTTCAATCTTGAGAAGGAGTGTAGATCTAGATCAATAGAATCTGTACAGATGATGATGATGAAGAAGAAGTTGAGAAATCTACCAACTTGGCAATTTCAGAATCTAGATCATCTAAACCTTTCACTTATAGATCTAGGTAGATTCTAAGTGACATTTCCTCGATCAAATCACAAAATGGCGTTCCAATGTTTATAGCAGATCTAGAGGAGCTACGCAATAATTATGACGAGTTTTGAATACAACATGACGTCATGTAAGTAACATGACGCAAAATAAATAATAGATCTACATCAAGATGGCATAATTAACCCTTTGCCTGCTGATCGCAACTTCCCAGTTGTTTGCAAACAGTTAAGATCCAGATCAAACACCGCGTAACGCGGCGTCTTATCTGGATCCAAACAGTTTGACACTCGTAGTTAACAAATTTTGCAGACTGTTTCCAATGTATGCCTACATACTAGCTGATCAACGTTAGACCACATAAGAACTTCGATGCTTCGGCCCTGGACAGGAAAACCATAGAAGTAGAAGGATATGTAGGTTTTATCCCCTTCACTGTTCCTTAGTCCTTACCCCTAGTACAATAGTTTTTTCAAATAGTTAGGCCCCTGATCACTGATCAGGATTAAAACTGTTTGAAACTCATTTAGATAATTTATGTTTAAGGGTGTATCAAACTCATGAATTTGGGAGTTTATTTTAAAGTAGAGTTATGAGTAGATCTAGATCTATATGTATATGAAAACACACTATGATGGTTTTGTATTGAAGAGCTATTTAAGATGAATGAAAAAATAGAAAAAAACTTTGTAGTATTTCTTCATACAAAAACTAATTTAAGACAAAACAGGAACCAAATGTGAAATTTATAAAGCTCTAAATATCATCGATATGGTATTTTTTTGTAAATTTTGTAAAGGGAGATATCTAACTCCTTTTTCTTCAATAACTCAAAATTTTCAACACTAACCTATCAATTTCTTGTAATATTTTGAATTGCTTTTGTATGGATTTTCATCTCGTAGAATATAAGAAAAAGTTAAATAGATCTACTACAAATATCTTTTTTTTACTATTTTTCATAATTTTTTGTTTTTGAAAAATATCATAACCCTTAAAAACCATGTTGTTGATTCAGAGATTCATATTTTCCAAATCTGGTGCCTATTTGGTCTTGATTTAGTTTCTGTATGTCAAATTACTTCCACAGACATGAAATACATAATGAAAATCAAAATTACCATGTTTGTTTTTATTCAAAATAGATTGTACATAGATTATACTTTAAATTTGACAAAATTTGCGAAAAAGTTTGAATTCGACATATCTTTTCCAAATTGCCGTAGTGCAAAATAATGCACATCGACATATGTTTTTTCCCTGTTTTTTCATTTATCATAAACAGCACTTTCAAAATAAACATGAAAGAAAAAAAGTTAAATACTTTGAGGAGAAATTCGCTTATGGGTTTGATGCACCCTTAAGTCAAATTACCTAAAATTGACTTTGATGAATAAAACAGACGACAATAGTTTTAAGTTGATGACAGTAAAGGGACCGGGTTAGAACTTACGCGTAGGCTAGCAATCGTTATGTATTCTCTAATCACCAACCACATGTACCAGTTTTGGAATAAGGGAGGTAGCCATAATAAAATACTACTTTTATTGGTAACGGTTGTGTCCCTTAGTTTAATTTTGTTGAAGTTGGAGTCAATGTAACTTAGGCACTGCAATTATATGTAGTACATTACATAATTTTAATAGACATAAGACGAATATTTTGAATCTAAATGGCAAACACTTCAAAACATGACCAGGCATCGAGTTACTCGGCTTGTGATCTTGATTCAACCTGTTTGCAATGTAAGCCTACATACTTGCAACGTTAGACCAAATTAGGACCATGGTCGTCCTACTCTCGTTCATAGATATCTTAAAAGACTACATCTAGGTTATTTTAACCCATTTATACCCGGTGGATTATTCCATGTTTATATATTTGATCAGTCCATTTTTCATCAAAGGGATGCCTGGTCAAATTTTTAATTTTAACTTTGTTTTATATTGAAATTCCTATCAGCAAACAGTGTAGATTTTGATCAGATGCCGCATAATGCACTGTTTGCTTTAAATGCTCCATATATGGGATCTTGGGCACAAATGGGTTAAGATATCTACACTTAACGAATCTTCTAACTGTGCACTTTTCTTTTCGCTAAATCTTTTATTTATAAGAATTTCTACACAATAGTTGGCGTGTTTGCTATTGACGGACATTGGTCTGTCAAATGGTTATCAAATTTAAAAAATTGTCTTGGAAGATTCGGTGAACCATGAAACGACAAAATACTCAATATGCACGAGAATAACATGAACTGGTGGAACATTATTTCGATACTTTTCTCGTGCATTCACTATCAAGCCGCACATTCGGAAAACATGTTGTTGGACGAAAATCTTGATCGAGCGACGTTGAATAGCCGTTCAGGCTGTTATAAACGATGCTGGGCAAAGGCGTTACCGAATAAACACTGTTTGTTTGACTGAATTGACAATAAATACTGTTTTAATGACTTTTTGTTACACTCACCGTCGGACGCGGTCGAGGAGTAACGCGCTCGACTACGAAACCAGGGGTCGTGCAATCGACACCCTGCCAGACCAATTCCTTCAGATAAGACTTTATAAAAACCGAAGCCCAATGTATTAACAGTTCTTTACACTGGGTGTCTGAAATAACCAGAGAATACGAGTAGGGAATCGCACCTGAGTTTTCTGTATACGTCCCCTCTCTCTTTTTGAGAAACCAACAATTTTACTCTCATAAGTTTCGTTCAAATTTATATATTTTTTGTTTTGTATTAAAAAATGTAAATATATTACCATCAGAAATACGTTTTCTTGATTTCTGCAAAGTTTTAACACGATCTAGCCATTAGCGCCGGAGATATGATACCATATATAAGTGCACAGTTAGAAGATTCGTTAAGTGTATGCTCTCGTTTTGAATAAGGGAGGTAACCATAATAAAATACTACTGTTAACCGTTCTGGCTGCCTCCCTTAGTCTGTTTGTTATATGACAGGGAAAAGTTTTGCTAGAGTACAACGGTTACTTGCAAACAGTTTAGCATAACGCGGCATCTGATTCAGATCCAAACTGTTTGCCACTCATTTCAATATAGCTTTTGTCAAATTATGAAGAAAAAAACCCCTAAACTCTAAATTTGAGAAATAATAGCAGAAGATAATTGTTTAAATTTGATGACGTCATGGAAGTCAAGGGAATAACCGGGTAGGGCCTACCTTAAATCTTGAAGTCGTTGAATGGTTGCTATAATCCCCTAATTCTGAAACTTGACTTACCAGAATTTTTTATTCGACCTGGAAGGGTTCTGGTTTCAGAAGTTTCAATGCAGGGCTACCATTAATACTTGATAATGAAAAATCCTAAGTTTTCCAAATTTTCTATTTTATAACTGCGATTACTTATAGCAGGTTGAAAGTAAAGCAGAATACGCATACGATCGCATTCTGCTTGGGTTTCAGTCTGCTTTAAGCTACCATCTGCTAGGATAAACATCTGGAGAAGTGGCAGCCCTGTCAAAGTATATGGATAATCCCTATATGACGTCAGCAATTTCAAACAAGTCGTCTGCATTTTTCTCAAATTTAAATGTTAGGTTGGAAATATTTGAATAAGTGTCAAACAGTTAAGATCCTGAAAAGACGCAGTGCCCCGCGGCGTTTGATCAGGATCTTAACGGTTTGAAAATAAGTATTGTCTTCTGGGTGAACTTATGAAACATCAGTTCGGCAAACAGTTTGGACCTTGATCAGACGCCACATCATGTGGCGTCTGTTCTGATCCAAGCTATTTGCATAATTATGTTAGTGTTAACTGTTAACAGCGAACAGGTTTATAGGTACAGTGGAGAAAACGTTATTCTTTTCCAATAAACGCGTTTACGCTAAATCTATTATTTTCAATGCAAACAGTTTGGAGCCAGATCAGACGCCGGTAATCCGGCGTCTGATCAGGCTCCAAACTGTTTGCCATCCAGGTTATAAATTGTGAAAAAATTGTCATTTTCTACATTTTAGTACTTTGCGTTTGCGTTTCGTTTGCGCTTAAACGGGAAAGAGTAACATTTTCTCCACTGTCCGTAGTCATATACTATTTGCTGTATATCTCTCATTTAACATTTGCTGTTTATCTCTTATTCAACATTTTCTGTATATCTCTCATGACGTGGAGTGAGATCTAAATCCAAACTATTTGCCTAAAAATGTTAGTGTTATAGAGTCTAACTGCGAACGGGTTTAATAGTTATATACGTAGCAATTTACTATTTGCTGAATATCTCTTATTTAACATTTGCTAAATATTTCTCGTCTTAACATTTGCTGTATATCTCTTATTGAACATTTGCTGTATATCTTCGATGAACTGAATATACCTTAGCTTTTTATGGTGAGCCTGTTTTAACCACAACCACCAAACAAACCTAACCATGTTATTGAGGATTCGTTGTATGCAAATCAAAAATTCTTCCAAAAAACATCCGACTCCTTTCATTGAACTTTGATATATTCGATGTCTGATCAGGATCTAAACATTTTGACACTTGTATGAATTTTTGCTCATTACCAAAGTGCAAATTTTAAAGGAAAAAATACAACAATAATGAATTAAAGCAGGCTGCAAATATGTCATCGAAAAGAGATACATAACTGTCAATGACTTTCTTTTCACTGTGATGGTGTCATCAGCTTTAAATAATTGTAGTCTGCTGTTACTTTCGAAATGTACATTTTAGGTATTCTGACTTAAGAAACATTGAAATGATTGTCAAACAGTTTGAACCCTGATCAGACACCGCGTTACGCGGTGTCTCATCAGGATCCAAACTGTTTGCAAATAACTCTAGATCTGTTGTACTCTGGGTAAGGCAGTTAAAGACTTTTCCTCAGTCCTTTGAAAGAGTCCCCCCCATTGAATTTGAGGTGTCAACGTAACTGTCAAAACATGTTCAGCACGTGCAGCCGGTGGGTGTACCAATCTCAGTTTACCTGGTGAGAACCAGATTATACTCACGCTCTAGTGCTTTTCAATGGTTATTTCTAACCAAACTATCAAATATAAAGGTAGAGTCTCACAATAGAAGCTTCAATGGTTCTTTGCTAGCGACATGGCCATAAAATTCATGATTTTTGCAAGGAAATTGTCTGGCAAGGTGTTATGATCGAAAGGTCATCTAGGGATGTCTTTAAGGAGTTAAACTGTCGCGTAACACATGTTTGCATATTGTTTACCTTTGGCGGGCAATTTAAATGCTGTCTGCAGATTTTACCGTCTGCAACAATTCTAAGAATCTGCATTTTCCTGAAAACATCACCAGAGTGGCAAACAGTTTTGATCCAGATGAGACGCCGGGTAACCCGGTGTCTCATCTGGAGCAAAACTGTTTGTAATGGTTGTCACAATTGCGATCGTAGCATGTAGAAGGTTAAAGACAAATTTATTCACTTCTTTAAACGATGATGGGTCAATTTCCATAAGTGCCATTTTATAAATAGGGTCATTTTCAATTTATTTAGGTAAAGGCTACAGTGGAGAAAACGTTATGCTTTCCCAATCAACGCGTTTAAGCTTAAACTGTTATTTCAATTGCAAACAGTTTGGAGCCAGATCAGACCCCGGGTGACCCGGCGTCTGATCAGGCTCGAATCAGTTTGCCACCAAGATAAACATGAATTGTCAATATTGTCCAAATGTTGTACTTTTCTACGTTTTAGTGTTTTGCGTTTGCGTTTCGTTTGCGTTTAAACGGTAAAGAATAACGTTTTCTCCACTGTACTTGACACAATCAATTAATCTTTAGCACGCTATAGGCATTGTTGTGATAACTTTGTTGAAAAACAGTTTTGATCCAGATGAGACACCGAGTTAGCCTATACTCTGGGTTACTGTTTTGGCAATCTAGTGACATTCTCTAAGATAAAAATAGCGGATAAATGACCTCTAAAACGGTTACAGTCCACAAAGATTGAAGGCGATAAATATAAAACACACAATAAGCTATTGTCGCCTTTAACCCATTGAGCCCTAGTGACGAGTTTACTATTTAATAGTGTACATGTGAAGAGAACACTTGTCTTATGCAACTTTTGCAATTAAGGGTGTATCAAACTCGTGGATTTGGGAAATTTCATATGAAAACACTCTATGATGGTTTTGTATTGAAGAGCTACTTAAGATAAATGAAAAAATAGAAAAAGTACATTTTGGTGATCAACTTTTGGCTCTACGGCCATGTAAAATTTACCTCACCCACTGTTTCTTATTTTGTCCTTTTCAAACAGCCCGCTTCAATAAAACCCATTTCAAATGAAAACAAACATGACAATTTGGTTTTGTGTTGTTGTCTATGGTTGTATTCCTTCATACAAAAACTAATTTAAGACAAAACAGGCACCAAATGTGAAATTTATAAAGCTCTAACTATCATCGATATGGTACTTTTTTGTAAATTTTGTAAAGGGAGATAATTCCCTTTTTTCAATAACTCAAAATTTTCAACACTAACCTATCAATTTCTTTTCATATTTTGAGTTGCCTTCTTATGGATTTTCATCTGGTAGAATATAAGAAAAAGTTTGATAATAGATTTTTTTTTTTTTTTTTACTATTTCTCATAATTGTTTGGTTTAAAACAATATCATTACGCATAAAAACCATTTTGTTGATTCAGAGATTCATATTTTCAAAATCTGGTGCCTGTTTGGTCTTGATTTAGTTTCTTTATGTCAAAATACTTCCACAGACATTAAAAACATAATGGAAAACAAAATTACCATGTTTGTTTTTATTTAAAACAGATTTTACTGAAGCTTA
The DNA here is from genome assembly GCA_922989275.2 of Gari tellinella. NCBI lineage: Eukaryota > Metazoa > Mollusca > Bivalvia > Cardiida > Psammobiidae > Gari > Gari tellinella. Next base: position 73,615,073 of record OV277866.1, read on the forward strand.
AACTTTAAATTTGACAAAATTTGAGAAAAAGTCTGAATTTGACACATCTTTTCCAAATTGCGGTAGTGCAAAATAATGCACACCGACATATGATTTGTTCATGTTTTTTTCATTTATCATAAACAGCTCTTTCAAAATAAATATGAAAGAAAAAAAAGTTAGATACTTTGAAAAATTCGCTTATGGGTTTGATACACCCTTAATTTAAAAAAACCCAACAACTCTAAAACAACAAAAAACCCTAATACTTAAAAATGGACTGTGTCTGAAGTTGAAGACGCTTAAACTTCCAAATTTGATAGATGAAAGCAGGCGACACATTTAAAGCCGCATTGTGTTTTTGGGAAACCTGCATAAAACGGTTGTTTGGGATCCCATTAGAACTACATGGGACGTGATTCTTTCATAAAAAGCGGCTTTATCTAAGAAATTCGCTTTTAAATTTTTATTTATAATTTTTTTGTGCTAGCACAATTTAAAGAGCCTCCTTGTGAATGGAAAGAAGGACAACTCTGTAAATACAGGGCTCCAGATAACGGAAGTATTTCGATTACTAAACTCTTTATTTCTGCTTTTAAACCCAATGGTGTCATACTCATTAGAATCGTCTCGAAGAGACGGTTTAATCAGTAGTAACACCGTAGCATTCGGTGCTGAAATGAGTGAGAACATGTTGGATTTGTTCAGTTTATTCCTCTTATCTGGAGCCGGATGAAATGAAGAATTTAACCCTTATCTTGCTGCTAAGACGTCTGCTTTGACATTGTCGTGTGCAATATTCGTTCAGTTTAGATTTATGCATATATTTGATTAAACAAACCTTAAGACGAGTGTCAAACAGTTTGGATCCAGATGAGACGCCGCGTTACGCGGTGTCTGTTTTAGAGTCAAACAGTTGCGACCAGTAGGCACAGGATTAAACTATGAGATAAGGTCCCCACGTGTAAATAATTAATCACGGTGGTAAGCGTGTACAATCCAATACGGGGGATCTTGCTGAAAATGACTGTTTCAGCCTGGTCTTCTCTCTAACTCAACCCCCTATTTTTGGATCTTCACCAAACTTGCTATAAATGTTTATTAGTATAGAATCTAGCTCAATTTTGATAACTATTAAAGTCGCATGTGGCATGTCTGAGTTATTGCCCTTGAATAATTAAAAAAAATGACTGTTTCAGCCTTTTCTGCTCTCTAACACAAACACTTTTTATTGGATCTTCACCAAACTTGCTGGCATTGTGTATTTGTTTTAAATATAGATCAAGACAAAAATCGAATACAGCTGACTGAAAATCCTTCAAGAGGTAAAGGAGATATGGAGTAGTCATTTATTACTTTACTTATTACCAACACGGCCAAGATGAAGCACATGCAACTATTGACCAAATAGTTGGTTTAAATAGAATAAAAACAGTTCCTGTTACAGAGTTGACAGGGCTAAAATAAGGATGAAATAGCACATTTTTAATAATTGAAGAACCGTAACTCCAACATGCCTTCGGCGATTTGGGTATTCATAGAACTGGACTAAGTTTTTATCCAATATTTTTTTCAGCAAATTTGGTGAAGATCCAATTAAAACCGTTTGAGTCAGAAAGCTGACAAGCCTGAAGTATGCAATCTATAATCATTCAAGGGCAATAACTTCAACATTCCTTGTGCGATTTTGGTAGTTAAGATTATGAACTTGATTTTATATTAATAAACATTTTCAACAAGTTTGGTGAAAATCACAAAAAAGTTATTTGTGTTAGAGAGCAAAAAATGGTGAAACAGGTATTTCTAAATACATAAAGGACAATAACTCAGACATGCCTTATGCGATTTAAGTAATAATCAAACTGAACCTAGATTTTGTATAAATAAAGAATTTCAGCAAGGTTTTGTTAAGATCCGAAAAGAAATGTTTGTGATAGAGTGCAAAAAATGCTGAAACATTAATTTTTAATAACTAAAGGGCAAACAACTCAGACATGCCTTATGCGATATAAGTACTATTCGAACTGGAGATATATTTTATATTTATGAACATGTTCAGCAAGTTTGGTGAATATCCGATAAAAACTGTATGTGTTAGAGTGCAAAAAAACCCTGAAACAGTCATATTTTAATAATTAAAGGACAATAACTCAGATATACATTATGCGATTTATGTATATTAATAAACATTTTCAGCAAATTGGGTGAAAATCAATAAAAAGCATTTATGTAAGAGAGCAAAAAATGGTGAAACAGTCCTTTTTAATACATTAAGGGCAATAACTCAGACAATCATTATGGGATTTTAGTAATAATCAAACTGGACCTAGATTTTATATAAATAAAGAATTTCAGCAAGTTTGTAGAAGATCCGATGAAAACTCTTTTTGTTAGAGAGCAAAAAAGGCTGAAACAGTCATTTCTAATAATTCAAGAGCAATTACTCCGACATTCCTTATGCGATTTTACTAGTATTCAAATTTAACCATGATTTGATATCAATGAAAATTTTCAGCAAGTTTGGTGAAAACTCAATAAAAAGAATTTGTGTTAGAGATAAAAACTGGCTGAAAACAGTCATTTTAATACATAAAGGGCAAAAAAAAACTTAGATATGCCTCATACGATTTTAGTAGTTATCAAACTAAACCTAGATTTTATACTAATGAACATTTTCAGCAAGTTTTGTGAAGATCCAATAAATGTATTTGTGAAAGAGAGCAATAATTGCTGAATCACTCATTTTTAATACAAAAATGGCAAAAACGCAAACATGCCACATGCGATTTTAGTAGTAATCAAATTGGACCAAGATTTTATAATAATAAACAATTTCAGTAAGTTTGGTGAAGATCAACTAAAAAATGCTTGTTTTAGAGAGCAAAAAATGCTGAAACAGTCAACTTTTAATACATAAAGGGCAAAACGTCTTACATGCCTTATTCGATATAAGTAGAAATTTAACTGTACCTAGATTTTTATATAAAAGAACATTTAATGCAAGTTTGGTGAAGATCCGATAAAAACTCTTTGTGTTAGAGAGCAAAAAGGGCTGAAACACCGTTGTGACGAAATGTGACTCATTTTATAGCAACCGTTCGCACCCGGTGATATTGAACCCAGCTGTTCCACGTGCCACTAATCCGTGTGGTAATATTTATGTCAGACGATCTACTTTCGGTTTGTTATGGTTTTAAATCGCTTTTTTGGTGATTTAGGTCTGTCTTCAACATTTCATATATCAGTTTGGCCCATTAGAATATTCAAGCATTATTATTAACCGTTATTGTATTTCGCACATTAAAAAAAGGTCTGAAAACACAATGGGACTTTAAGCAGACGATATGGCTGTTTGCGATTATTTCTGTGTAATGTTTCTGACACCTTCTATAAAGTCCCATTGTGTTTTCAGACCTTTTCTTAATGCCTGAAATACAATAACGGTTAATAATAATGTTTGAAGATTCTTATGGGCCAAACTGATCTATGAAATGATGAAGACGGACCTAAATCACCAAAAAGGGCGATTTAAAATCATAACAAACCGAAAATAGAACGTCTGACATAAACATTATCACACGGCTTAGTATCACGTGATACAGCAGAAATCAACTTCACTGGGTGCAAACCGTATCTACCTCCGCCCGTCCATCCATCAGTCAGTTAGACTATCACACTTTTTTGTCCGCTCTCTAACTCAACTAATTTTTATCCGATCTTCCACAAACTTGCTGAAAGTGTCCATTGATATAAAATCAAGGTTTAGTTTGATTACTACTAAAATCGCATAAGTTACTTATGAGTTATTGCCTGTTAATTTAATAAAAATGACTGTTTCAGTCATTTTTACACTATAAAACAAACAGCTTTTATCGGATATTCACCAAACATGCTGAAAATATTTATTCATATAAAATTTAGGTCTAGTTTGATTATTACTAAAATCGCATGTGGCATATCTGAGTTTTTGCCCTTTATGTATTAAAAAATGACTGTTTTCAGCAAGTTTTGCTCTCTAACACAAATACGTTTTATTGGATCTTCACCAAACTTGCTGAAAATGTTTATTGATATAAAATCAAGGTTTAGTTTGATTACTACTAAAATCGCATAAGGTATATCTAAGTTATTGCCTGTTTATTAATAAAAAATGACTGTTTCAATCACTTTTGCACTCTAACACATACAGTTTTTATCGGATATTCACTAAACTTGCTGAAAATGTTTAATTATATAAAATTTAGGTCTAGTTTGATTATTACAAAAATCGCATGTGGCATATCTGAGTTTTTGCCCTTTATGTATTAGAAATGACTGTTTTCAGCAAGTTTTGCTCTCTAACACAAATACTTTTTTATGAATCTTCACCAAACATGCTGAAAGTTTTCATTCATATAAAATCAAGATTAAGTTAGAATCCTACAAAAATCGCATAAGGCATGTTGCAGTAATAGCCCTTTAATTATTTTATAAAATGGCTGCCTTTTTTGCTCTCTAACACAGAGAGTTTTCATCGGATCTTCACCAAACTTGCTGAAATTCTTTATTTATATAAAATCTAGGTCCAGTGTGATTATTACTAAAGCCCATAGGGATTATCTTATTTATGGCCCTTTATGTATTAAAAAGGACTGTTTCACCATTTTTTGCTCTCTAACACAAATACTTTTTTTTTTTTATTGATTTTCACCAAACTTGCTGAAAATGTTTATTTATATAAAATCAAGGTTTGGTTTGAATACTACTAAAATCGCAAAAGGCATGTCTGAGTTTTTGCCCTTTAAGTATTAAAAATTAATATTTCAGCATTTTTTTTGCTTTCTAACTCATACAGTTTTTATCAGATATTCACAAAACTTGTTGAAAATGTTTATTAATATTAAATCTAGGTCAATCAATTTAACTACCAAAATCGCACTAGGCATGTTGGAGTTATTGCCCTTGAATTACTAAAAATCGACTACTTAAGGCTTGTCAGCTTTCTGACTCAAACAGTTTTAATTGGATCTTCACCAAATTTGCTGAAAATAATATTTGTATAAAATCTTGGTTCAATTCTATAAATACCCAAATCGCCGAAGGCATGTTGGAGTTATGGTTCTTTAAATTTTGCTAGTTTATCCTTATTTTTGGCCTGTCCACTCTGTAAAAGGACCAGTTTTTATTCTATTTTTAGCCAAATATTTGGTCAATGGCTGCATGTGCTTCATCTTAGCAGTGTTGGTAATAAGTTAAGTAATAAATGACCACGCCATTTCTCCTTTACCTCTGGAAGGATTTTCATTCAACTGTATTCGATTTTTTTCCTTGACCTAGATTTAATACCAATACACGTTGTCAGCAAGTTTGGTGAATATCCAATAAAAAGTGTTTGTGTAAGAGAGCAGAAAATGCTGAAACAGTCATTTTTTAATTATTCAAGGGCAATAACTCAGACATGCCTCATGCGATTTAGCTAGTTATTGAACCTGACCTAGATTCTATACTAATGAACATTTGTAGCAAGTTTGGTGAAGATCCAAAAAGAAGTGTTTGAGTTAGAGAGCGGACAAGGAGCTCAATGTATGGATTCTCCGTAGTTTTTTTTAATCGTTTACCCACCGTGAATAATATTTACACGTTGTTGCTGGATCTCATAGTGTTTAACCCTGTGCCTACTGGTCGTAACTTTACGGAGTTTACAAACTATCTGAATCTAAAAAGACGATGCTTAACGCGGCGTCCCAGCTGGATCCAAACTGTTTGACACTCGTCTTAAGGTTTGTTTAATTAAAACAATGCATAAATCTAAACTGAACACATTTTGCAGACGACAATGTCAAAGCAGACGTCTGTGCAGCAGAATAAGGGTTAACAGGATCATTTTCAGTGCTCCAGCTAAACATGTAACCGGGAGTAATCTGAACTAATCTAACATTTTCTCACTCATTTCAGCACCGAATGCTATGGTGTTACTACTGATTAAACCGCCTTTTCGAGACAATTTTAATGAGTATGACACCATTGGGTTTAAAAGCAGAAATAAAGATTTTAGTTTTCGAAATACTTCCGTTATCTGGAGCCCTGTATTTACAGAGTTGTCCTTCTTTCAATTCACAAGGGAGGCTGTTTAATTTGTGCAGCACAAAAATATTATAAATAAAATTTAAAAAGCGAATTTCTTAGATAAAGCCGGTTTTTGTGAAAGAATCACGTCCCACGTAGTTCAAATGGTACCCCAAACAACCGTTTTATGCAGGTTTCTCAAAAAACACAATGCAGCTTTAAGCTGGAAGTATTTGTTTATAAAAGAGAACATGCGCCTTCTAAAGTAAGTGGTCTTAATACCGAGATTTAAATGCACCCGTTGCGTAGCAATCTTATCTAAATTATAAAATTTAACTATATATTTTTTGGACAGTTATAATATTGTTTAACCAGTCTCAATGTAAATTATCATAATAGGTCGGTGACCAACCAGCATTAACCTTACATCCCAAACCCTGTTATTAGTTGAAAGACATAGATGGTTACTTAAAGCAGGCTGAAAGTAAAGCAGAATGTACATTAAGGCGCATTCTGCTTTACTTTCAGATTGCTTGAGGCAACCATTTGCTAGGACATAGAAACAATCCTATGATACATTTTCCTTTTTGTATAAATCGTCAGTGGAGGAATAAATTAAATGCGTAAAATGTGTATATATGGAGTAATGTGTCAAGAAATAGTTTGAAATTTAACCAGCTACAATGACGAGATCTCAGACACTTTCGTGATGTCGTGTGGAAGACTTTTTTCCCTTTATTTTAACTCATTATCCCCTGAAACTTCCAATGGACAATTCCTGTTTGCTATAAAGGCTGGTCCATTTTAGACTATCTATAGTTGTTTTTTTTGTAATATATTGAAAAATGACAAACAGTGAAGTCCCTTATCAGAGGGCTCCATCATGGACTTCACTGTTTGAATAGGACAAGTGTACTCCTCACAGGAACATTGTTTGTTAATGACGCATATTTGCGTCACTAGGGCTCAATGAGTTAATAATTGCGTTTGTCCTAAAACAATAATGTATATACAGTGGAGAATCTGTTATTCTTTCCCGTTTAAACGCAAACGTACGCAAACGCAAAGCACTAAAACGTAGAAAAGAACAACTTTTGGACAATTCTGATATTTCATGTTTATCTTAGTGTCAAACAGTTTGGAGCCTGATCAGACGCCGGGTTACCCGGCGTCTGATCTGGCTCCAAACTGTTTGCACTGCAAATAATAGTTTTAGCGTAAACGCGTTTATTGGGAAAGAATAACAGATTCACCACTGTAACCCTGTGAATGATTCTTCAAACTGTTTCTAACTCAACTTTTAAAAATCGTGGACGTTTTCATAAACTTGTCATATTCAACATTTTAGTGCGTTTCTCTTTCGTTAAACATTTTACCCTATAGCATGTTTCTAGTTTTGAAAACAGTCGACCACTTAAAACAGGTTGAAAGTAAAGCAGAACGCGCATAAGGTACATTCTGCTTTTCTTATAACCTGATTTAAGCTACCATCTGCTATAGGATAAAAGAAATTATTTCTTTTGGAACATATTAATTACTATAAATTGGAACTATTTTCTTCAGTGAAGAAATAAATTAAATAAATTAAAAAGGCGTTTCCATGAAGGAAAGTGATCTAGGGTCCAAGGTTATAAAGCGTTTGAGCTGAGTCTGAGTGTGTTCTCAAGTATTTGATTGGTCAGATTTGAGCCTAGGCTCAAATCTGACCAATCAAATGCTTGAGAACAACTTTAGACTCACATGAAAATCTTTATAACCCTTGACCCTGGACTGGTTCCAAACTTTTTTTAGCACTCATATTTTTCTTCATTTTGAATTTTTTAAAAATTGCTTTCGAGTGTTATCGCAGACGATAAATTGGAAACAGACGACAATTAAGCATGGTGTTGGTTAACCCTTTCGCTGCCATGACTTCATCAATTTTAAACAGTTATCGTTTACTTTTTATCCTCAAATTCAATTTATTTTGTATTTGACTCTATATTTATTGAAGTGAGTGCCAAAGAGTTTCGATCCTGATCAGACGCCGCGTTACGCGGCGACTGATCAGGATCCAAACTCTTTGCAAATAACCATTGTTCTTGGTGTAAGGCAGCGAAGGGGTTAATAGCAGCAATATTCAAAGAAAATTACAGATCTGGGTTGTATAAAACTTTGTAACACAGATTTTGATTTATAGTACCCGGTTTTAGAATTGGGCCCAGCTATTAACCTCGGCGAGGCTGAATGACAGGTCGTACATGATAATGTCCCCTAATTACTTCCCTTACACTTCCATGCTTAATCTCATTTGATCCCTGCCGCTGATAATCGGATTTGGCTCCTTTTCTCTATTCATTTCGAGTCACAACGCGAGCATACTAAGATCTTTATTTCAGGAATAATTGTGCAAATTTTCGATATAATTTTTCCCAGGGGAGCCAGAACAGTGTGGCGAAAAATTGGAAATTGTCTCAGAATTGGTATCAATTGCGGACACGTTCTCAAGGGCCCAGCCCTAAATAGGGGAATATTGTAACTGCGCCTTCAAGTCAATCTTTGCATGGCTGAATGTTAAGTCGAGGGTAAACAGACAAACGGGAGGACCCATTGTCGTGCAAATTAGGATAATGTTGTTAGATTTACACGAATAGTCCTCTCACATCTGCCCATGGGTATTTTGTGGGAGACTTCACGCTCTTTATGTTACTTTGGGGAAAACTATATTCTTTCCCGTTTAAACGAAACGGGACGATGTATGATATAACATATTTTTAAAACAATTTTACGAATTATTTTAATCTGAGTGGCAATAAAATGTAGAAAATAGTACTTTAGTAATGAAGATTAAAAATATTCCAACAATGTAATTGAGACACATTTAGTATAAGAGGGCTGTTAAAAATAATGATACTTGATCAATAACTTAAATATTAAAAGTGCAAAATTCATGTGTGATATATAATTTGTAAGAACAATTATTTGCTTACACGTTAGTATAATTCACGATAAGATCACATATCTCGAAAAGTCACAATATGAATCTAAATGACTCCTACTCCAAGACACTGGAATAAAGCACTTTTCAGACATGTCCTGACGTAATATCTTCTTAAAAAGTACAATGTCTAAAGGTTGTTGATGAAATGTTTCAGTTTATGTCTGATTTTTAATGTAAATAAAATTCCATGACAATTGAAAGGGTTTACTGTTTTAAATCTCATTCATTCAAAAACAACATTTCTTATTTTGCTAATAACAAAAGTCGACATGTGTTTTCAAACGCTAAAAAATGTTTCTAGAACAGTATATCTAGATTTTCATTTTGATTTTAAAACATAGAAAATATATCCACTCCAATGGCTTCAATTATAGCCTTGTTTGATATAAAACAAATAGTGTGAGCTTTCAACTACTTTTATACATGTACATAACAGTAGATTAATATTTTATGAAAGTTTCATTACCTTTTTAGTATGAGCATATGTTTGAGGTGTTTTTTTATGAAATAATGCCATTTTGCATAAACGCGTTTATCTATTAACTCATTGAGCCCTTGTGACGCATATATGCGTCCTTTACCAAATGTGTACCTGTGAAGAGTACGTTTGTCCTATACAAACAGTGAAGTTCTTGATCAGAGGGCTCTTGTAGGAGCCCTCTGATCAGGGACTTCACTGTTTGACATTTTGCAATTTATTACAAAAATCAACCCTAAATAGTCTAAATGGACCAGCCTTTATTGCAAACAGGATTTGTCCACTAGATGTTTCAGGGGACAATGAGTTAAATAATAACGTCTTCTACACTGTACAATTAACTGAGACAGTTGAAAGAAGTGTCGACGCATGTCTCAATATCTAAAGTACACTAAAACCTCTCTATAACGTCCACTAAAACGAATGCTAATTGATTGTATGAAAGACAGGTGACAGCTTAAATCAAGGTAACAGTAAAATAGAAAGCCCTTTGATGTTCATATATTGGATTAGTCCATATTTTATCAAAGAGATGCCTGGTCAAAAATTTCATTTTGTTTTATATTGAAATTCATATCAGCAAACAGTGTTGACTCTGATCAGAAGCCGCATAATGCGGCGTCTGATCAGAGTCTACACTGTTGGCATATGTCCCATATATGGAATCGTGGGCACAAATGGATTAATTGCAGACTCATACTAAAAAAACAACAGGTAAAATATCGAATCGATTGACAAGACGAATTAAACATGCACTAAGCTTAGCGTGAGATGGAGAGGATGATTTCACTTTGTTTAAACCAGTGTTAAAGGCTTTCCATGAAAGATCTAATTTCGATAGAGATCAAATAATCACCGTAATGAACGTAAATGAGCAGGCTATGACATTAAATTGACCATAAAAACTCGCCAAATTACACATATAAGTCACCGTGCTTGGTTTTTACGAGTCGTTGGTTAGAGCGTGGATCCGGCCTAGTTCCCGGTAAACATGCCCCTGTCAGTGCTATTCCTAGTAACCCTAACGATTTCCGGAAACCAGCTAATTTCAGTTAAAGAATTTGTTCCTGTTACATGGGCTTTTGGCTTTGATCTTGTCGTGTTGGGTTCAGGCTATCATTGAACGCTTTCAGAAAGAGTCATCAGGAAATTATCACCGACCGGAGGGAGAATTTTAAGGCTCTCGCACCGTGATATTACATAATTTTGTTTTTAACCGCTAACGTTTTCATTTCGGTATGACAGGCAATAGTGATACGCCAACAGCCAGTCCACTCTTAGCTTAAGTTAAGCGACTACAAATTAAATCTCAGTGTCAGTCTTTACCCCTAAAACTTTCAATGGTCAAGATCTCTGATCATGGTCTGCACGGTTTGCCATTTAACAGTTTATTGTTGGAATCAACCGTAAATGAGTAAAAACAATTTGGTCAGATTTGAACTTTGCTAGGAGTGAATTAGTTACAGAGATTGACATCCTGATGGTACATTGAACTAAAATTGAAACAAGCTTAGAATGTAAGCTAACTATGGTACCATTGTGCAAAGGGCATTGAAATTTGTTTATTGGTATAATAATACGTAAGCAAAAGAAACGCCACTGGTTGGCATCTATTTTTAAATCTTTAATTACACAACTCAAACGGTAGATTACGATTTCCTCGACATAGTGCCTGTGTTCCGAGACCAAGTCCAGAGCTTATAAAGCGTTTGCGTTGAGTCTAAGTGCATTCTTAAGCATTTGATTGGTCAGATTTGAACCAAGGCTCAAATCTGACCAAACAAATGCTTGAGAACTCAACTCAAACGCTTTATAAACATGGACCCTGGTTACTAAAGGCGTTTACGTTGCTATATATAATTAGCACTGTGTATATTATCAAAAAGGCGTTGAGTACGAGTTATTGAGGAAATTGTGCGATGTGCGAATGCATTCTTTTATTTTTTCGTAATCTTGTTTTTGCCTCACAGTCACGGGTTCGAATCCTACTAAGGCTTTTACAGGTCAAACATGTTGGTCAACCTCTTTGAGGACCCCTAATGAGATCGGTTCAAAGGACAAGGTTCAAGAAGTCTCCGCTTTGGCCCTGTAAAAAAGGATTTTTCTAAAAATGCTTTTTTTATATTCTCTTTATTTGTCAATTTCAGATATTAATACGTCCTAATTCTGCACAACACTCATTCAGCCCAAATTCAATTTTTGACAATTTTAAAATTTGTAAATGAACCGGTCGGCCTAAAAGGCAAAAATGATTTTGGTACAATTCACGGAATAAATCCTAGAAATAATCTATGAAGGCACACATGCGACAATTCACAATTAAGACAATGTTACGTCAAATAAAATAATAGCGTGTACTTAAAATATGTTTGTATGGCATTAGTGCCTTCATTGTTTATTTCAGGTGTTTATTCCGTGAATGTTGTCCGTGGCGTATTTCAATATATTTCCAGCTAAATACTACGAACATTTGTCATATAAGTACAATGGTTTTTTGCAAACCATAGAAATATTTTTGGTTTTTACGTCGACTCCTTGATAACCTCATCATATTTTCTCTAGGTCCAAACTGTTACGAATAGTTATCACACATTTGCCTGTAGCATGCTAGAATGATGATGTACATGTAATATGGAAACTAATGTGTGTATTTGATGTAATTGTTTGTCATATTGGCTACAATATAGTCAGTGAGTAATGTTCTATGTTACAGAACATTACATAAGCACATAATACAGTGGAGAAGAAACTACAGTGGAGAATCTGTTATTCTTTCCCAATAAACGCGTTTACGCTAAAACTATTATTTGCAGTGCAAACAGTTTGGAGCCAGATCAGACGCCGGGTAACCCGGCGTCTGATCAGGCTCCAAACTGTTTGCCACTAAGATAAACAAGAATTATCAGAATTGTCCAAAAGTTATTCTTTTCTACGTTTTAGTGCTTTGCGTTTGCGTACGTTTGCGTTTAAACGGGAAAGAAAAACAGATTCTCCACTGTAACTAGTATTTCACAATAAATGCGTTTGTAACGCTTAAACTGTTATTTCCATTGCAAAAGTTTGGGGCTTATTATCACATACCGGGTAATCTGATGACAAAGATTCAAATGAGTATTCAGAATTTTTTTAAATGGTATTTTTATCGTAATTTTGCGTTTCCGTTTCGTTTGTGTTTACACGGGAAGGAATAACGTTTTCTCCACTGTAACAAGCATTTCAGACCAGAAGTTGCAACAATTAGAGCAAATGTTCCATGTTGCTTTTTACCACCGAACCTTAATATCATTTAATGTTACATTGAATGGGTGCTTAGCAAACATCAGCGTCATGTGTGGAGTCCTTTTTCCTAAATTACTACTAGCTCAACCTGAAATGTATGCCTTTAATCACCATTTACAGTACATGTAATACAATACTTACAGATAGTTATGGTCTAAATTACGAAATTACTTCATAAATTATAGAACCCTTTATTCACCAACCTGTTATACGCATTACCTAGTAATCAGAACCCTTTGAGAATACGGGGTCTAAGCTGATTAAGCGTTTTATTTTAGTCTTAGATGATTCTCAAGCATGTGATTGGTCTGATTTGAGCTCAATAACATGCATGAGAACGATACCAGACTCAACTCAAACGCTGAAGAAATGTAACCTTTTTGTCTGAAACTTAAAATAGACAATTACAATTTCAGTCCATATTTTACTACTCAGTGTTTTTATTTACACTATCTATTGACACATAACAAACAGTAAACACCCTGACCTGAGATTTCCAATTCTTTAATAACAGCTTTATTTACACTATCTATTGACACATAACAAACAGTAAACACCCTGACCTGAGATTTCCAATTCTTTAATAACAGCGTTCCCTCTCTTCAACGACACCCTATGGGATACAAAAATGTGTGCGTTGTTTGGAGGGAGTCGTTATAGGGAGGGAACTTATCTTGCATTTGCAAACAGCTTGAATCCAGATCAGACGCCGCGTGACGTACTGACGCGGCGTCTGATCTGGTTTCAAACAGTTTGTCACTCGTCATTTGGTCTTTTTACTGTCAACATTGTCCATTATGTAATATTGAGAAAAGCAGCAGACGACCATTTTAAGCAGACGACATTGCAATCGTGAATAGGTTGGACATACTTTTGTTTTAGGGAACTGCGACACTGGCCGTTGTAAGGAGAGAGTCGTTGTTGGTAGGGCTGTGTAGGGAGGGAACAGTGCAGTGTCTACATTGTTTGCAAACTCATGTACACTGTTATCAAATATACCGTTTGCTTCAGTTTCAATGTCTTTGTTACTTTCTGTTCAAAAAATATAAACATTCAAACAACAAGATCCCGTTTGGAAGGCGCGTGACGTTAATTGAGGAAACATGCAGAACAGACACAAAGGAAAAACCACAAAAAACAATATAGCGCTGCCTCTCTACAACGACATCCAATGGGAAATAAACACGTGTGTTCGTTGTTCGTAAGGAGTGGCTATAGGGAGGAAAATTGACTCACATTTGCAAACATCTTGAATCCATAACAGACGTGCGTCTGATCTGAATTCAAGGTGTTTGTCACTCGTTTTTTTCTGTCTGTCAAAATATCCATAATATAACTTTAACCCATTACCTCTTAACCTATATCTAGCTTTAAAAACAGGTGACCACTTAAAGCAGGTTGAAAGTAAAGCAGAATGTGCCTAAAGGCACATTCTGCTTTACTTTCAGCCTGCTTTAAGCTACCATCTTCTAGGATATGGAAAATATTTCGTCTGGTACATATTCTTGGCTGTATAAACTGGAACTTTTTTCTTCAGTGGAGGAATAAATGAGAGGTGTAAAAGGGCGTTTTTAAGGGGTAATGGGTTAAAAACAGTAGACGACAATTTTTCTCAGACGACATTGTAGCCATGAAACGTCTGGAAATAATGTTCTTGTTAAAGGGAACAGCATCACGCGTTGTTGTACGTAGGGAATCGTTATTGGGAGGGCCGTTGTAGGGAGGGTACACTATAAAGGGGAAAACTGTTTAAATACCAAGGTTATTATTTGAAACTCACATCAAGTATTAATAGACAATTTGTTCTTTAAACAAGTTTTAAATAAAAGTCATCTATTAAAACTACACCTATGTGATATGTATTTCTATTTTATGTGTAATATAAACCATTTAGAGTATAAACACGTTGCTTTAATATAAATATTATTTTCACCTCTTTTTGCCTCTCTCTATAAAAGGAAACATAGTGCAACTAGAGTATGTAATGTTACACTTATTTGAATTGTACCAAAAGATTAAAGTTGAGAAAGAACATCAGACGGCAATTGTGTAAAATTGATTACGTCATGACAGTGAAAGGATTGACAAACGATACTTACATACAGCAACCCCTCCATTACGATATGGACGCATATTTTCATCGTTAGGGTTTATTGAAAAAAGAAAGATAGATAAGGATAATAGTAGTGTAGAAAGGCCCTATAGGCGCTTTCTATATTACTACTTTCCTGCATTGAGCGGCTCTTCTGTATTTTTCTGCTCTATGTTCGTTTCTGTTGAATGGCTTCTGAGCAAGCAAATAGAACAAATAATGCCCGAGCAAGAAATATGTTCGGTTTTTGTAGATTTCTAAATGAGAGGGCATCTGCTTCCAGAGATAACGCTGTATATATCTTTAATATTTGGAGCATGGGGAATTGCTAAATATTTAGCTCGCCGATTCGGAGAATGGTGGCCTTATGGAATCCTCCCGGCGTCGGTGTTGGTTTCTATTGGTTAACATTTTAGGGTAAGCGTTGGAATGCACTAATATTACATGAAATATTTGCATTAGGAATGATTTAGGACAATTGGAATGGAGTAAAACATTGATGTTGCTTTGTTCAAATTGAAAAACGATTGCAATTTTGTCATATATTCACCTGTTGTGGACTGAGGTTTTTCGGCTGATATCTCTACTGGAACACATAGTGGTTAGTAAAATTATGGGTCATGCAGATAGTAATAATATTCTGTATCCTCTTCAACATGGTTTTTGTCGCTCAATGTCTTGTGAATCCCAACTCATAGAATTTTTTGATGATATTAGTTCAAACTTAGATAAAGGAAAACAGACTGATGTACTTGTTATGGACTTCTCTAAAGCTTTTGATAAGGTTAGCCATTCACTTCTCTGTCACAAACTCAAATATTATGGCATCAGTGATAAGGTCACAACATGGATAGAAAACTTTCTTACAGAAAGGAAGCAGACAGTCATCGTAGAAGGCGAAAAATCCGACTATGTCAATGTCAAATCCGGTGTCCCACAAGGTTTTGTCCTGGGCCCCTCACTCTTCTTATTTTACATAAATGACATCCCTGTTGGCCTTAATTCCACTGTTCGCCTGTTCGCCGACGATACTATTGCTTATTTAACTATTAAATGTCCATCTGATGCCCTCCAGCTACAGCAAGATCTAGACAAGCTCTCAGCATGGGAAAAATCATGGGAAATGTAATTCCACCCAGATAAATGTAATGTCCTCTCCATTACAAATAATAAGAAAACTGAACAATATACATACACTCTTCATGGAAAACCATTACAGCATGTTGATCAAGCAAAGTACCTGGGCATAACCATACAGTCCAACTTAAAATGGGACAGTCACATTGCAAACATCTGTAATAAAGCAAACTCCACCCTTGGCTTTTTGCGGAGGAATCTAAAGATAAGCTCCAGCTCCACCAAAGAGATGGCATACAAGACCCTGGTCAGACCAACACTGGAATATGCCTGCTCTTCTTGGGACCCTCATACCAAGTCTGATATAGACAGGATTGAGATGGTCCAAAGAAGAGCAGCCAGATTTGTAACAAATAAATTTCGGAACACATCCAGTGTTGGCAACATGTTAAACAACCTGAACTGACAGTCACTTGAAACCAGGAGACGTAACGCAAGGCTTACAACTTTTCATAAAATAGTCCATAACGAAATTAATATTAAAAAAGATCCTCTTATATCCCCCACCCGCCACACAAGACATGCCAATCCAAACACCTTCCGAACACTCCCTTTTAGAACCCAGACTCGAAAATACTCATTCTTTCCTAGAACTATAGTAGACTGGAATTCTTTGCCACCTGATATCTCGTCAATCCAATCATCAGCAGATTTTAAACCAGCAATCATCAATCATCAATCAGTTTACTAAACTAGCGGCCTTGTCATCCGTTTTGCGCAATTGCACACAACTCTGACATAATCTTCACCCTGATGGAGGTGGCCGTAATATTTAGATGTAGATGTAGATCTCATGTTTAAAGTTTTGGGGTAAGTGTTGACATGCACTTATACTACAATACATGGAATATTTGCATTAGGACGCTGATATTTGGAATAGAGTTTCCCTATGGATTGAACATTTATGTTTCGTTCGTTAAACAAAAAAAAAAGAATTTTAGTCATAAGTACACCTGTGTTTTGGACTAAGTGTTTATTCTGAAATCTCAAAGTTAATTTTTGAGTAAGTGTTTGAATGCACCAGTACTACATGACACCTTTGATTTGCCCAAGGAAGCTGATATTTGGGATGACTATTCCCTTTGGATTGAATATCAATGTACTGATACACCTTTCTTAAAGGTTTCAAATATGCGAGCTTTGCTGTTCTCCGACAGTTCTTTTTTTTTTCAGCAAGAAGAAAACTGTACGATTTCAAACATGGAAAAATACAGTACCTCGTATATTTAACAATGACAATAGTATGCCCTTTTATATTTAAAAGTGTATCAACAGGGTGAATGCTTTACCATTGACCACAAACACACTGTACTAGTCGTTAGCAATGCCGATGACATACATGCCTATCTTCATAGTTGGAACAACTGAAGATCTACATATCTTTAACAATAAGACCTATATTTTACACTGGAATAACTACACCTATCTTTGAAATTAGAATAAAGTACTTATATTTGCCAGCGGAACACTGAACCTATCTTTAAGGTTTGAACACTGTACGTATATTTTACATCGGAACATTGTACGTATCGTTGTCGTTTGAACAGTGCACCTATCTTTGAAATTGTAATACTGTACATATCATTGACATTATAATACGGTATATACCCATATGTGCTGAAAGAATACTGCATCTATCTTGGACATCGGAATACTGTACTTATCGTTGACATTTGGACACTGTACCTATCTTCGACATTAGAATATTATACTTATATTTGATATATGAATACTGCATCTATCTTTGACATTGTAATACTGCATCTATCTTTGACATTGTAATACTGTACCTATACATTGTATTTGACAATTGAATGCGGTACCTCTCCGTGACATGGGAAACCCGTACCTATCGTTGACTTTTGAATACTGTATCGTTCTTTTGAATTGGACATGCTACACCAATCTCTGATATTGGAATACTAAACAGATCTTGCTGAACCTGTCTATGACTGTTGCAAAATGTGCCTATCTTTGACATTAAGAATTCTATACCTACCTATTAGGATACTTTACATATATTTGACATTGGCAGAACTGAACCTCTCTTTGGCGTTATAATAATGTGCCTATCTTTGACACTAAGAATACTACACCTACCTATGATATTGGAGTAGTGCACCTATCTTTGACATTGGCATAACTGAACCTGTCTATGCCTGTGACATACTACAGCATATTCGTGACAATAAGACTACTACACCTACCAATGATATTGGAATAGTGTACCTATCTTTGCCGTTGGAATGTTGAATCTGTCTTTGATCGTGGCATACAGTGCATATCTTTAACATTAAGAATACTACACCTACCTATGATATTGGAATAGTGCACCTATCTTTGTCGCTGGAATGTTGAATCTGTCTTTGACTGTGGCATACTGTGCCTATCTATGACATTAAGAATACTACACCTACCTATGATATAAGAATTTTGAACCTATTTTCGACGTTTATAAAACTGAACCTGTCTTTGACAGTGGCATACTGTGCATATTCTTGACATAAAGAGTACTGCACCTACCTATGATATTAGAATACTGTACATATCTTTGACGTTGGAATGTTGAATCTATTTTTGACTGTGGCATACTGTGCCCATTCTTGACAAAAAGAATAATACACCTACCTCTGATATTGGAATACGTTGGAATGTTGAATCTGTCTTTGACTGTGGCATACTGTGCCTATTCTTGACAAAAAGAATAATACACCTACCTCTGATATTGGAATACGTTGGAATGTTGAATCTGTCTTTGACTGTGGCATACTGTGCCTATTCTTGACAAAATGAATAATACACCTACCTATGATATTGGAATACTGTACATATCGTTGACGTTGGCAGAACTGAACCACTCTTTGACAGTGGTATACAGTGCCTATCTTTAACATTAAGAATACAACACCTACCTACGATATTGGAATACTGTACATATCTTTGACGTTGGCAGAACTGGACCTCTCTTTGACAGTGGTATACTGTACCTATCTTTAACATTAAGAATACTGCACCTACCTACGATATTGGAATACTGTACATATATTTGACGTTGGCAGAACTGAACCTCTCTTTGATTGTGGCATACAGTGCCTATCTTTAACATTAAGAATACTTCACCTACCTATGATATTGGAATAGTGCACCTATCTTTGACGTTGGAATGTTGAACTTGTCTTTGACTGTGGCATACTGTGCATATATTTGACAATGAGAATACTACACCTACCTATGGGTTTGGAGTATTGTACATATCTTTGACGTTTATATAACTGAACCTCTCTTTGACTTTGGCATACTGTGCCCATCTTTTACATTAAGAATACTTCACCTACCTATGATATTGGAAAACAGTACCTATCTTTGACGTTGGAATGTTGAACCTATCTTTGATAGTGCAATAATGTACATAACTTTGACAATGGAATGCTGTACCTATATTTGACGTTGGAAAGCTGTTCTTAACGTTTACGTTGCAATGCTGATCAAATATTTGATATTGAAATACTGAATATATCCTTGACAATGGAATACTGTACCTATCATTGACGTTGGAATGCTGTTCCTATATTCTGCATCGCAATATGATACGAGGGGCATTTGGAAAGTATTGATAATTGAACAATAATTTTTCATTGGATTGTCTGATTTTATCAAAAAAAAACATTTTCTGAAATTAAGCGATTAGTAAATTTGCTATAATAAATTCGAGAATTTCTGTTTTAGTGGTATGCAGACAAGATATGGCTTTTAGGTATTGACTGGAATCCCTCTTGAATGCGCGATGTTATTGCGTTGTATTGCAAGCATGTATATTTTAATGTGCACTTTCCAATTATCGTTCAGGCTTGAAATAAATTTGATATTATTTGAAATATGGTTATCAGTACTATTAAATAGCATTTAAGTATTTAAAAAGCGTTGATTAATTATTGAATAACAGCAATATCTACAACCCAACTAGAAGACCATTTTACCACATATACCCACTAAACAAAGAAAGAAATTTGATATCTATTTGGACTATCAGCTATTCTAATCAAGTTGAGTATTTTAGATTTATATTTGTATTTTCATTCGTCGGTGGTTATAAATAAACTTTAGGCAAATTTTGGTTTGGCGAGCAAAAAAAAAAAAATTTGTTTTACTAAAATATTTCGAGGATATGACGTCATATATTTCTAAAAATACGTTTTTGGTCACGTGGTTATATTTTTAAGCTGCTGTAATGTTCAAATTATGAATATGTCATAGTTCGTGCTAAGTGTGAATAATCACAGCATATGAATGTAAAACATGGCTACATCTTTAATACTCTCATATAAAACGTATAACAGTAAAATTCAATAACAATTCAATAATGGCGTATTTCCGGTAAATGGCTATTTTGGGAAGTATTTGGGATAGGTATACGCCATGTACAACATAAGCTAATTAAACAGTCCAAATCATAATGTTTTTTTACTATAAGATACACAGGTATACAATATACGTTATATGTAAATTGCAAACGAATCGGATTAATATTATCCTTTTCAAGTGTTATATGACTCATTTTGTTGCCAATCCAATGAGTAAAATACCTTCATGTACAATGGCAAACAGGTAAGTATTAACTTTTCCGATAATACTTTTATATTTTTGTTTTCACAAGAGATAGGTTGTATCTTTCAGAAAATGGTAACTTTTATAAGATAAGACCATCCAATGAAAAGTTATCGCTCAATTATCAGAACTTTCCCCTCGTGCATATATTTGATATTGTAATACTGTTCCTATCTTTGACATTGTAATACTATACCTATCTTTGATATTGTAATGCTGTACCTATCTTTGATAATGGAATATTGTACCTACCTTTGACTTGAGAATGCTGTACCTATCTTGGACAGTGTAATATTGTACCTATCTTTGAAAGGAGAATACTGTATCTATCTTTGAAATTGTAATATTGTACATATCTTTGACTTTGTAATACTATACCTATCTTTGACTTTGGTATACTGTATTTATCTTTGACATTGTAATATTGTACCTATCTTTGATACTGGAATATTCTACCTATCTTTGAATTTGGAATACTGTATCTATCTTGACATTATAATAGTGTACCTATCTTTGTAAGGGGAATTTTGTACCTTTCTTTGAAAGGGGAATACTGTACATGTCTTTGACATTGTAATGTCATGCCTTTCTTTTATTGAGGAATATTGTACCTATCTTTGACTTTGGAATACTGTTCCTGGCTTTGACATTGTAACATTGTATCTATCTTTGATAGAGTAATATTGTACCATAGTTTTGACTTAGGAATATGGTACCTATCTTTGACTTTGAAATACTGTACCTATCATGACATTGTTATATGTACATATCTTTGATATGGGAGTATTGTACCTATCTTTGATTTTTAAATACTGTACCTATTTCTGACATTGTAATAGTGTACCTATCTTTGATCGTGGAATACTGTACATTTATATGACTTTAGACTACTGTACCTATCTTTTACAGTGAAATGATGTACCTATCTTTGATTTATGAATACTGTATCTATCTTTGACATCGTAATAATGTACCTATCTTTGACTTTGGAATACTGTACCTATCTTTGACTTTGTAATATTGTACCTATATTTGATAGTGGAATACTATACCTATCTTTAACTTTAGAATACTGTACCTATCTTTGACATTGTAATATTGTACCTATCTGTGATATGGGAATAGTGTACCTATCTTTGACTTTGGAACATTGTACCCATCTTAGACATTGTAATAATGTATCTTTCTTTGACTTTGGAATACTGCACCTGTCTTTGAAATTGAAATATTGTACCTCTCTTTGATAGGGGACTTTTGTACCTATCTTTTACTTTGGAATACTGTACCTAACTTTGACATTGTAATAGTTTTGCTCTCTTTAATAGGGGAATATTGTTCCTATCTTTGTCTTGTGAATACTGTACCTATCGTTGACATTGTAATAGTGTTCATATCTGTGATAGTGGAATCTTTTTCCTATCTTTAATGTTGGAATAATATACCTTTCTTTGACATTTTGATATTATACCAATCTTTGATAGTGGAATACTGCACCTATCCTTGGTTTTTGGAATACTGTACCTATCTTTGACATTGTTGGACCTATCTTTGACTTTGGAATACTGTACCTATAGTTGACATTGTAATATTGTATCTATCTTTGAAAGGGGAATACTGTACATAAATATCTTAGACTTAAGAATACTGTACCTATATTTGACATTGTAATATTGTAACTATCGTTGATAATTGAATACTGCAACTATCTTTAACATTGTAATATTGTACCTATCTTTGATAGGGAATATTGTACCTATCTTTGACTTTGGAAAACTGTACCTATCTTTGGCAGTGTAATATTATATATATCTTTGATAGGGGAATACTGTTCCTATCGTTGACTTTTGAATACAGTACCTATCTTTGACAGTGGAATACTGTACCTAATTTTTACTTTAAAATACTTTACCTATCTTTGAAATTGTAATAGTGTACATATCTTTAATAGTGGAATACTGTACCTATCTTTGGTTTTTGGAATACTCTACCTATATTTGGTTTTTGGAATACTGCTCCTATCTTTGACATTGTAATAGTGTACGTATCTTTCATTGTGGAATACTGTACCTTTCTTTGACATTTTAATACTGTACCTGGCTTTGATTGTGGACTACTGTACCTATACTTGGCATTGTTATATTGTACATATATTTGAAAGTTGAATACTGTACCCATTTTGACTTTGGAATACTGTACTTATATTTGACATTGTAATAGTGTACCTATCTTTGATAGTGGAATACTATACCTATCTTTGACATTATAATATTGTACCTAACTTTGACTTAAGAATACTGTTTTTATCTTTGTCATTGTAAAAGTGTACCTATCTTTGAAAGGGTAATACTGTATCTATCTTTGCCATTGTAATATTGTACCTATCTTTGATAGTAGAATATTGCACCTATCATTGCCATTGTAATATTGTACCTATCTTTGATAATGGAATATTGTACCTATCTTTGACATAGTAAAACTGTACCTTTCTTTGATAAGGGAATATTGCACTATCTTTGACATTGTAACATCGTACCTATCTTCCATTTGGGAATATTGTGTCTATCTTGGTTATGGAATACCGCGCCTATCTTTAAAAATGTTATATTGTACCTATCGTTGACATTGTTATATTGTACCTATCTTTATACATTGGAAAACCGTACCTATCTTTGATGTTGGAATTCTGTCGCTATCTTTGAGATTAGAAAAACAAAATGTGCGTATCTTTAACATTATAATTACTACACAAATCTTGAAAGCGTAATAAAGATATGACATTACAATGGAAGTACTGCACATATCTTTAACATTGGCATAGTATACCTCTATAGCAACAGAAAACGGGTACATTTTTAAATAGGGAAATATTGTGTCCGTCGTTAACATAATTTATGAAGTACTTTACCTTCAATTAAAATAGGAATAACTGCATATAATAACAGTGCTCCCTGCCTACAACGGCCCTCCCAACAATGACTCCCTCCTTACAACGTCATTTGTCACAGTTCCCTAAACAGGACGATTATGACTAACGCTTAACATTTTAACTGCTGCAATATCGTCTGCTTAAACCTTTCGTCTGCTTTTCTCTCTCAAAGTTACATATAAGTGGACATTTAGATAGAATAATTATAATGACGAGTGACAAACAGATTGAATCCAGATCAGACGCCGCGTTACGCGGCATCTGATCTGAATTCAAGTTGTTTGCAAATGTTATCCAAGTCTTAGTTTTCCCTCTCTATAACGACTCCCTTCAAACAACGCACACTATCTGCGTCTCCCATTGGGTGTCGTTACAGAGAGGGAACACTGTACATGTATGTTTAACATGAGAGTACTGGTGTTCAATTGCTATTAACCCTTAGCCTGCCACTCACGACTATAGCTCCATATGCAAACAGCTTGGATCCAGATGAGACGCCGAGTAACTCGGCGTCTCATCCGGATCCAAGCTGTTTGACACTCGGACAACATTTTCAGCAATTTTGAGCAACTTTGAAGCACTTTGAAACTTGAAGCAGACGAGAAATATAGCAGACGACAATTTATTTGGCGGGCTAAGGGTTAAATAAACTGTACATATCTTAAACCTTGGAGATACCGTACCTTACTTTAGAAATAAAAATTCTTTACCAGTCTTTTACATTTAAATATTGGGGCTATTTAAAACATTGGAACTACTGTATTGTTCGACAATATTGACCTGACGTTGAACTTTATGCATGAATAAATTATAAAAAGATGACGCAGTATAAATCAATATTCGATAGCCTACGTACAACTTCGGGTTGTTTCGGCTGATTACGTAAATCTTGTTACAGTTGTGATCCTCAGTGGATCAACACTCCACATTGAGCAAGTTCAAAAGATTATTGTTGATAAATTATTATTCCCGAGTCTCCTAGTATTTATAATCGCATCTACTAAAACGCATCATGTTGAGCTTTCGAGTGGGCTTTAATCCAGCTAACATTAAGATTTCGGGTTAGCATTACGACTGGTTCGTTGGTGTCAGGATAAAGTGACCGGCCGGGTACATTCCGAATGATGCACCTAAAAAGTGCCCCTTCTCATAATCATCAGAATTGATGGCGTAGAAGTAATAAAAAAGAAAAGAATAAGATCATCGATGTTCTCACCTGCGACTCTTGCCAATATATACATAATTTACAACCCCCAGATGTAACTAATCTGCAATAGGTGTATCGTTAGAGCAAGGGATTTGTAACACCGAGGTTCCGGGTTCGAATCCCGATAGAGGGGAAACTATTTTTATTTTATAAAATGTTATTTTATAGACCAAACAGACGCTGTGACATAATGTTTTTAAAAATAACAAAAGAACCGTGCTCCAATCGAAATAGATGTTGTATGATTACTTAAAAGAAACCGCATAAATTGATAAAAAAAAAAGGTGAAAAATGTACGAGTATTGCATGGGATTCGAACCACTGACTGTACGGAAAATAATCTATAGTCATCTTCCTTACCACTTGCGCTAAATACCTGTCGATATTTGTGCAACCGGGCAATGCTATATTTTCTCGGTGCCGATGTGGTTACAATGTGCGTTCTCGTATAAATGATAACGAAGTGTTCCGAAGCTATATTTAGTAATGCAACAAAGTGTGTAATTATGCTAATAGAGGTCACCAACGTCAGGTCAATATTGTCGAACAATACATATGTCAAATAATTGTTTAACTGTACATATCTTCAACATTGGAGTTACTGTAATTACATTTAACATTGAAAATACTAAACAGTGTTAAAAAAAACTATCTCTCTTACAAAATTGCAATTCCTCTGAAGATGGAGCATGGCTGCCTATATGGCGAGGTAATTGAAAACAGCTATGCACGTAATCCTCCAGCTTGACAGACAATAATGTCTGTACCAAGCTGTCCTGTGAGTGTTAAGCACAGGTACGCCAACAACAACAACAACGACAAAATTGCAATACTCTACCAATCTTTAAATTACATAAAATACATTATATTTGTAACATCAGAAATCCTAATAAGTCCAACTATTAGAAAAAAGCACATAAAATGATTTGATGGTTTGTGTTATTACATGTAGTGCTCAGGTTTTTATGTATTTAAAAGCGAATTAAGATTTAGCTGTTACCAGATCGTAGGATGAAGATAGGAAGCATTTATGATTTTAATTTCTAACAAGCCGAGAATTATTTCAAATGGAGCAATCTTCAATAAAGGCGACATGACCGGCATTTGTTTTAATAATTTGGATCCTGATAACTCACCGGGTGTGGAAATAATGCAGTTTTTCCGAAAGGAGCTGTCTGCTAAAACCGATATGTTAATATTGTTTTAAGCAGTCAGATGGTTTAACTCATTGAACTAAAACGATGATTATAATCATCATTAAGAAAAGTTGTACCTGAAGTGTGTTCCCGTCCTATACAAACAGTGTTAATTCTGATTAAATGGCTCCTCTGCTCAGGTTCTGCACTGCTTGTTATTTTGTGTTATAATGTTAACATCAACCCTAAATGGTCAAGAATGGACTGCACTTAATTGGACATTGGAATACATAATTAACAAGTTCGTTGCTGATTAAGAAATGATTTAATAGCTAGATGTAGTTGATTTATTTTGACTTTTGAATACAGTACCTATCTTTGACAATATAAAACAACCAGTCGATGGAATGTGACTATTTCGATGATTGTCATTAGAAAACATATATTGCTTTAGTATTTGGGTCGGGAGCTCAACATAACAAGCAGAATATTGTTGAATCAATGCAAGTCCCCTACCGATGAATGGTGGACCATTACAAACCTTTAACCAATTTATACCCAGTGGAATCTTCCATGTTTATATATTGGATTAGTCCATTTTTATATCAAAGGGATGCCTGGTCAAATTTTTCATTTTCATTTTGTTTTATATTGAAATGCCTATCAGCAAACAGTGTAGACTCTGATCAGACGCCGCATAATGCGGCGTCTGATCAGAGTCTTCACTGTTTGCCTATGTCCCATATATGGGATCGTGGGCACAAATAGGTAAACTAAGCCTGTAACCAGCTGTCACAGATAGATTAATATACAGACGGGCTGATCGACGGACGGACTGACCAAGAAAAGTCAATAGTCTCCAAGTTTCACCGTCATGGTAAATGCCTGTCTTGAAATGTGCTAGCATAGTTGTAACTCTGTGCACAGTGGATAAAATATTATTCTTTCCCAATAAACACAATTGTTTTAAACAAACGTTATGCCCATAGCCAAAAGTTTGGGGCCAGATGGATGGGTGAGATGGACTTTACGGCACTACGACACAGAATTGGTCATATGGCGCCGATGAATGCTTAGGGATGTAGAGGTGATTATGACTTCGGCTAATCTCATTCGTTCAAAACCGCCAACCAGCATTCCTTTTAGTTATTGGCAGAAGGGATAATTTCTGTCAAATAAACAGAAACATCAGATCAGACGCCATTTGCAATGGATATAATAATTTGAACACAAACGCGTTTGTTAGGAATCAATTACGTTTGTTGAGAATACGTTTATCTTAATCCTTTAACCCTTTCACTCTCAATGACGCTTTAAGGCGCCTTTGCAAACAGTTTGGGTCCGGATCAGACGCCGCGAAAACGCGGTGTCTGATCCGGATCCAAACTATTTGACACTCTTATCTATATTAATTAAGTTATACAACCTTAAATCTAACTTTGAAACGTGTCTTGCAGACATCAATACTGAAGCAGACGACACTAAAGTGGTGAAAGGCTTAAAATCTCCCGAATAATTTGACCATGAAAGGGTTAAACGAAACTAAACACAGCATACAATGCAATATAGTATGGAAACGGCATGTTCTTGTATTACATGTACAGTAATTGTTGACGATATATTTGAGTTGAAAACAGATTTGGGCCTGATCAGACACTGGGTAATAGGGAGAATTGTTTTAGCACAGATACATAAGCATGTGAACCATAATCATGTATATATGCGTTCTTTGCTACCAATGAACCTGTGATATGAAGAGTTCATATGTCCTACAGTGGAGAATCTGTTATTCTTTCCCGTTTAAACGCAAACGTACGCAAACGCAAAGCACTAAAACGTAGAAAAGAACAACTTTTAGACAATTCTGATAATTCATGTTTTTCTTGGTGGCAAACAGTCTGGAGCCTGATCAGACGCCGGGTTACCCGGCGTCTGATCTGGCTCCAAACTGTTTGCAATGGAAATAATAGTTTTAGCGTAAACGCGTTTATTGGGAAAGAATAACAGATTCTCCACTGTATGCATACAGTAACCAGATAATGAGCGCACTAATCCAGGGTATGTCCTGTTTGTTTTTGTGTTGAACTATACGAGCGTATAAAACGACTTGGACACATACTTCAGTGTATCTAAACAGTATCAGATATTACATTTTAAAAGTTCATGTTTTACTTAATGAGGTACGCTGATAAACATTATAAACCCTTATCGTACTCAATTGTCACCTTCATCAAATATATCGTCCGATAAGAAACTCAAAATCAGTTTTTTGCGCATTTCAAACTAAAGAAAAGTTGAATATGAGTGACAAACAGTTTGGATCCAGTTCAGACGCCGCGCAACGCGGCGTCTGTACTGGATTCAAACTATTTGCAAACTCAATGTTAGCAAAGTTGCGCCTAGCATGATAACTATTAACAAGACTGCTCGCGTCAATTCCTTTGAATCTAACAAGCTATTTAATGAAGGATATATATGTCAACCATGTTTAGAGTGACAATAAAACGAACGAACTCGGGTAGTTCGGATAAAGAAGTGACAGTTTAATGTCGAATGCAAAAGACCAGAAAGCTCCTTAAGAAAATTGCTACATTCTGTTATTTTTTAATTATGTTATTTGTCTTAAACATATGCTCATGTATATTCAGTTACAACTGCTGTTGAGACCCAGGGTCCACTGTATTCATAAAAGTATATATATATTTATTGTATATACAGCCGACATAAATGCAATTTTCGTTAGATCTTTTATCGGATTCGTAACTAGTTTTGGGTAAGAAATTCTTTAGATCTATATTGATTAGTTAAATTTGGGTAAAAATCTATATAGTTGATAAGAAAATATTACCGGCCAAATCAAACGGTAACTAGGGGTAGCTATTAATGATATCTTAATATTTACTTTGAAACTTCTAACGCCTCACTGACGGCGTAAATACATTTAAATTTGCGTTTATTCGGCTCACCTTTAGCATTCTATGTAATTATCACCTGCAAAATATTTTCCTCTGCAAAACTTTTCAAACGTAAGTTTTCTTTGTTCTCTTTCAGAAAATATCTTCAGTGTGTCAAACAGTTTGGATCCAGATGAGACGCCGAGTTCCTCGGCGTCTCATCTGGATCCGAACTGTTTGCAAAAGTTGTCGTAAATTCGCTCGCGGCATTTAGATGGTTGAAGTATATCTAAAATTTGCATCTTAATTTTGTTGCACTAAAAGTGAGGAGTGATGAGGGGGTTCTTTAACCCTCTTTCCCGGCCATTATTTCGTCTGCTTTAAAACTTTCGTCTGCAATATTTCATTTCTTTCAAATCTAACTTTAAAGCAAATTGACTGAAGACATGTCGAAGCGAACCTCAACATGTTTAGTTCTGGTCAGACGCTCACGTACATGAACCCTGCAATTGATCTGGATCCAAAATATTTTCTAGAGCCGGATTAGATCTACATGTAGTTGTCTTTTTAGTGGTGAAAGGGTTAACGAGCTTGGTCGAGTAATTGCGTGCCCAGTACCGAGCCGGTTGGGTTCTTTTCAAGTACCAGTATCGGATGTGGGGCGAACATTTAGGGAGGCGCGCTCATCCTTTTATAACTCAATTAGTTTCAAATACGTACCGGTTTCATCTGTAAAATGACTTATTTCGCAGGGTGATAACATCGCGTATAGCATTTATATTAAGCGATCTCATATTTTGATGGTCCCGGCAGCCCTTATTTATATCACTTTTGATGACAGCCAGTATCTTTACCGTCTATGTAACATGATTTAGCACCTTGATTGAGACATGGCTTAAAAAAGGAACATTAAACCCTTTTTCTCGGGAATATCGTCTGCTTCGAAATTGTCGTCTTCAAAACTAATTTTAAAGCTAGATTTAAAAAGTTTAGGTAATGAAACTTAAAGACGAGTGTCAAACAGTTTAGATCGAGATCAGACGCCGCGTAACGCGGCGGCTGATCTCGATCTTAACTGTTTTCAACAATCAGGGAAAGTCGCGATCAGCAGGCAAGGGGTTAAACCCTTCCAATGGTTTACATCTTTTAATTTGCAAATTGACTCTATTTCCATTTTCTTATAATTGAGTAAAATTGACAATTTTATTTGGCCCACGGTGGGGTTGTCTGTAAAATCTTGAAACGTATGACAAATATTGCAAGCCCTTGTCTGATGGTTCCATTTAGAGCTTTATGATTTTGAACGTAGATTGCCAGTCCATGCCTTGTAAGGGTTAAACATTATCTTACTTTGCATGCTGGAGAATATTTTTCGTCTGCAACATTTTGTCGTCTGCTATTGTTCTAAAATAGATTTTTCTAAATTTCTTTTCAAAAACATGGTCAGAGTGTCAAACAGTTTGGATCCTGATGAGACGCCGCATTACGCGGCGTCTCATCTGGATCCAAACTGTTTGCAAAGACAATCACGATGGCGGATATATCCACCCCTAGCATGCAAAGAGTTAACAGTATCTGTTTTGAAATGTGTCGTATGCAAAGTTTTAGTTTTTTGTCATTTCCTTTTTCATTTACCGTTGTAAAAAACTTAAATTGAGAGTGGCTAAACAGTTTAAATCCTGATCAGACGTCGAGTCTAAAGAGACTTCAATATGTATGCAAATCCAACAGACGCCTTATTTCAGCAGTAAAATGGAAATAAATGATTGTAAAAAGAAAATTAAAGTGACATAGATAATTGTCCTGTCAGCAATACCCGAAGTATTCATTAACTTTTATTCTATTTCGGAAGTTTATTTCATCTACTGTGGTTTGGGATGTGTGTGTGTGCGGTACGCGTACAAGTAAGCACACGTATAGACTGTAAACCATTACCCCGTTAATACGCATTTTTGCGCCCTTTTATTTATTCCTCTACTGGAGAAAATAATTCCAATATTTACAGTTAGGAATATGTATCATTAGAAATGTTTTCTAAATTCTAACAGTTGGTGGCTTAAAACAGGCTGAAAGTTAAACAGAATGCGCCTTAAGGCGCATTCTGCTTTACTTTCAATCTGATTTTAGTGGTCAGACGCAAAATAAGTCGATGCCTGCTCAGGATTCTGACTGTTAGTCAGTCGAATTGCTATTCTGCTAGTCAAATAGTAAAGCTTATTTTAGCAGACGTCAACTGTAAAGCAGCTGATAAATTATTAATTATTTACTACTAGTACAAAACTGTAATAAAGTAGGGCCGTAGAGCGCCGCCTGACGGAATGTATAAACGTAATATATTAAATATATTTCTGCTTTTATTTCGTGTTGAATTACTGTGCTCCCTCCCAACAACGACCCCCTCCTTACAAAGACCCTTGTCGGCTTCCCTAAACAGAACAATTTTTTCGCCCTTTTCATGGCTGAAATATCGTCTGCTTATCGTCTTACGTAATGGATATTTTGACAGAATAAAACTCAATGACGAGTGACAAACAGCTTGAATCCAGATCAGACGCCGCGTTACGCGGCGTCTGATCTGGATTCAAACTGTTTGCAAATTTCACTCCCTATAACGACTCCTCCCGAACAACGCACACACTTTATGTATCCCGTTTGGTGTCGTGTAGAGGGAGAGAGCGCTGTAGCCTGAAACATTTGCAAAAATCTGTCTTTTTCTCTCTCAATATAATGTACATTGTATTGCGTTTTGTAAACTATAAAAATATTTTATAAGGAAAAGAATCCAGTATTTTCCACTGACTGTTTTAGGTGTTTGAACGGGTCGTGTTTTGGTTTGTATTCATGTGAAAACATGTACAGAGTGCAAAATAATACAGTTGAATTTCGTTTCAAGTTGACGTAAATGTGAAATGTAGGTGTTTTCAGAAAGCATGTAACATATAGCTATGGTATGGTACATGGTATTATTGCCCATTTAACCATACTACAGTGGATAATCTATTATTCTTTCCCGTTTAAACGCAAACGTACGCAAATGCAAAGCACTAAAAGGTAGAAAAGAACAACTTTTGGACAATTCTGATATTTCATGTTTATCTTGATGGCAAACAGTTTGGAGCCTGATCAGACTCCGGGTTACCCGGCGTCTGATCTGGCTCCAAACTGTTTGTATTGGAAATATTAGTTTTAGCGTAAACGCGTATATTGGGAAAGAATAACACATTCTCCACTGACTATGACTGAGAATCAATGACGTCAAAAGGCTTAGTTTGACCCTGATCAGACGCTGCGTACCGTGTATAGAACTGGAACCGATAGGTTCTCTAGATTCATGAAGCGAAATGGAGTGTTTAGGCAATGAGGACCCGTTTTTTAAGAAATTAGCAGCTGTTTTGGACAGGGGAAATCCATGCGGCTGATATACACCAAAGGCCACAGCTAACACGGCACTTTCTATATATAATATAATTTCAGTATTCGCAGACCGAATGCGTTCAAATCTAAAACATGTATAACTCAATACATTATACATATATAGAAGGAATTATTTTCCAATCGATCAGCAAATAAATGTAAAATGTAACAAAATTAATAGAGCTACCACAGAGTAGGTAAAATTAACAAAATCATGTGATTGATACCAATTCTGAATTGAACAATTTCAAAAGTGACCATCAAATCCATAATCACAATTCTCGCTGCGTAAACCAACTGTCAGATTTACATATATACATGTATAATGGTTAGTGTGACCACCCCTGGTTCCTATGACCTGCAGACACCTCTGCCAGAACGTAAATATTTACGAAAGCTTGTGGGATATTTCTCGATTCCCGAACAAAAGACTGTTGTAGCTCTTGCAGCTCTTGTAGGTTACGAGGAGCTACTGGATGCTTTCTTACGTTTATGTGAAGCTCATCCGATAAATTATATAAACTTTAGTTATGATTTATAGTGAACCCATGATATTTAATATTCTACATGATTATTTATTTACCTTTGTGATAATATAATGTTTCATAGAAATTAACAGCATACGCGACCGAGAGACAATCCTGCAGTAAGCATGCTGTTTATGCGACCGCGCTCTGTTTTATTAATTCTCGCCAAAATACTCAAAATCTGTCTTTAAGCATGGCTTTCCTTAAAAAAAAATATTATGGAAAAAAAATTGTTTTTTTTTCACTTTGTAAATATTTCTCGTGCAAAACGTGAATACCATGCCTACCCAGCATACACAAGTTACCTCGCGTTACGCTTGAATTGTTTCATCGCTTTTGTACAGATAATCGTGTAAGTAAACAATAGATGAAATTTCAACTTCGTACGTGGAAACATATTCAAGAAGATTGATTTTGAAAAGTGCTGCGTTAGCTGTGGCCTTGAGTGTATATGGAGCATAGACGAGTTAGGAGTAACAACGGTGCAGAAACCACGCATCGTTGTTGTCGCAATTTAAGTTGTCTAGCAGATCCGATATAGTAGGGAGACTTGCATATGGTCGTGAAAGGTGTGAATTCGAAAACAACCCTGAATTTAGACCAAAAAGTGTCTTTAGTGAATTAGTTCAACGATATACAAGAACCATGTCAAAAGAGCACTGTTGAATTCCCAGCAAATGGGAAACGGTTTGAAACGAAAAGAAAAGGAAACCTAGTCTGATGGGTGCCGAAATAAATGCACAAAAGACAACTGATCTTGCTAAAACGCTGACCAGTCTGACAAGAGTGAAAAGGACACTAGAACTGATGAGCAGCGAGCAGCATCATAAATGAAAAAGAATGGAATAGAAACAAAATATGTTAAGATAAAAAGAAAAGGAGATGGAAATGGGAATCTACGCAGGAGTTCCTACAGAGTACCTACATCAGACACGCGTAGGAAAGTAAATATCTGAAGAAATAAAGAAGGAACACCTTCATACATATATCACAAGAGGCTTATAATCACTAAAAGAATCCTACAGTGGAGAATCTGTTATTATTTCCCAAAAAACGCGTTTACGCTAAAACTATTATTTGCAGTGCAAACAGTTTGGAGTCTGATCAGGCTCCAAACTGTTTGCCACCAAGATAAACATGAAATATCAGACTTGTCCAAAAGTTGTTCTTTTCTACGTTTTAGTGCTTTGCGTTTGCGTACGTTTGCGTTTAAACGGGAAATAATAACAGATTCTCCACCGTATGACGTCACCAATGACGTAAGAATAACAGATTCTCCACTGTATGAAAAAATCAGGTGAACCATGCGTAAAGGAAATTTCAATTGATCATTTTACAGTGATTGTGTTCTCAGATGAACAAATGAAGTTCATGAAAAAACATCCCTTAAGCCTCTAAATTGATTGGACAGGGCATTTAATATAGACAAACAGTGATCAAAAACGTCATTTCCTGTACTTAGTGGTTGTAAAACCACAGACATCTCTGCCGGAAAGTTCTCTGGGGAACATGATAACAACTTAACACAACATCCCGAAGTTGGAATACTTTTTGGGAGCAATGAAAAGAGAATTTAGCGTAAAGTGTGGTTCTCTGAATGTTTCAAACATAGAGAGTGACTTCAGCTATGTATGCAGACGTCCAACACGTGCAATTTAAAATAGCATTTGAATATTTGTATGGATATATTAGCAAATAAAACAAACTATCAAGAAATTAATGTGACCATCTCTGTGTCTTTCACATTAATCAGAACATTGTCAGAACCCTTAAAAGAGAGTGTCCGAAAATAACTAAGTCAGTCCGGGCACTGGCTACGAAATTATTTGATATGTTACAAAACAAAACACCAACTCGTTGTCGGAGGCAGAACATTAAAATTTAGTAGTTTGTGTATCTTGCTCATGCTCTGCTGGGGCCCGTTTCATAAAACTTCGTACGAAAAATGTTGTCTTAAGTAAGATTATAAAAGTCTCAATTTGTATTTATTTCTCCATCTAATCCTGTATTATGACATCTTTTTGGAATTGTCTTGAAAAGACAATTCCAAAAAGATGTCACAAGACAGGATCAGATGGAGAAATCAGAAATTAAATGTATATTAAAGTTTAGACTTACGATCGTTTTTGTCGTACAACGTTTTATGAAACGGGCCCCTGTGATGTCCCGCTGAGCTGATCTGCTTGCAGAACATTTAATGCTGTTTGTCAGGACCTGTTTTAGTCTTATTAAATACTTTATTTAATCGAGTGTCATAATGCTGTTCGAATAGTTCAATAAAAGATGTTGAAAAAAAGACATAGTTTCATGCCTATACATTCAAAGCACACACAATTTCGACAAACCTAATAGGACAAAAAACGGCAATTTGGTTAAATTCGGCAGCATTTATAATAAAATGTTGCAAGAATTTGATAAGGACAAGTGACCATTTTAAACATTTTGAAAAGTGCAATGGCTTCGCAATTATACAATGATGTAGTTGGAATTATGTTTGAACATAATGTAAGTAGATACTAATCACAATATGGTAACGTCCGTTTGGCCATCTATGGGCTAATTGGACGCCCAAGAAGGCGGGGAGTTGATACAGAAGCCCAGGCGCACTTACCTACCCTTATTATCGACAGAGTTCTCCGGTCATTTTAGATTTCCAGTGTAAGACACTGATACATCGGACCTGGGTTTATAAAGTCTCATCCGAAGGACTTGGTCCGGCGGGGTAGAGCTAACGACCCCTGGTACCGCAGTCGAGTGGCTACCACCCGACCCAGGCCCACCGTGATTATTATACTGCAAAGTAAATTCCTTACTTTTCATTGGTCAACGAGCCCTAGACAAAATCCGATGTACCCTGTGAGCTGACAGGGTACTTAGGAATGCAGCATTTTTATTGGCTGACAGGTCCCTGAGTCTTGCTTTGCAGAAAATAAGATGGCCGATAGTTCGACAGGATTGAGTGCATTCAATCCTGCATCCTCCGTTTTAAGTCCATTTCGGCTAAGAACCAATCGGTGTTTGGATCTTTCAACAGTCGTATTATTTCTGGGAAAGTTTGAAGTCGAAGTCTCCCAGTATTTGTCCATTTTTCTTTTGAATAATAACGTCATAAACATATGACGTCACTTACGTTCTACGTCATATGTTTTGACGCGCTTTTGTTATTGTTTACTTTGAGCGCTGTACACAACGAATTCCGAAATATTTCATTTGAACAATAAAAACTTTGAAGTATAATAAATTCGTTATACAGTTTCTTCACAGGGTACATGAGAATTTCTTCCCGGCTGTTAAAATCATGTAACCCTCGCCTAACGGCTCGGGCAACATTGATTTTCCTCAGCCGGGAAGAAATTCTCATGTACCCTGTGAAGAAACTGAATAACTAATAATAGAATGAGATCAGACAATATTCCTTTTTTCTTTGTCGAGTGTCATATTGTTTGTCTCGAGTTTGAAATTGCTATGAACGTAATGTGAATATTTCGTGTACATAAATTACACAATTCGGATTTTGCATAGAACGTTAAATTCCTCTTAAATTCTAGTAAGAATCATCGCCAGTCACAATTTTGGTGGATAAAAACACAGCCCTTTGTTTCATCAGTGCATTTTTCGTGTGTCCAATCCTTATACAGTGAAAATCGTTATTCCTTCACAATAAACGCGTTAACGATAAAACGTTTATTTTCATTGCAAACAGTTCGAAGCCAGATCAGACGCCGGGTAACCCGGCGTCTGATAAGGCTCCAAACTGTTTGCCACTCAGTTCTAAATGAATAGCAAGAATTGACAAACAGTTGACCTATTCTACGTTTAATTGGGATGCGTTTCGATTGCGTTTAAACGGGAAAGAATAGCGTTTTCTCCACTGCACGTCTAGCATTGTATTCACTTTTCACTATTCGGAAAGGGTTCTACGCATAATATACAACGCCATTCCTCCTCTTCCGATGAATCTTGACGTTCACCTTTCCATTTCTTTGGTGTCGGTTTTCCTTTTACTTTCTTGGATTTTGGTTCGCCTTTCTGTTGTTCGATACGTTTTTTCGAGTTTTTTCTTGTTTTTCTTTTTTCGTTGGAGAAATTAATCCTCAATAGACCTGGGTCTACACTTTTTGTAAAAGACATGTGTGCAGGAAATGTGTATTTGTATAGGGTATATTTACTCTGTTCTCAGGTACATCATTCTTAAATGTCAAGTACACTCGTCAAAAGGGGTCTAAGAGGTTATCTGTATATTGGGAAAGTAGCATTGGTGTGTTTAACCATTCAGAACACTGCGGGTAGTCAAAATCGAGTAACTCAGCGTCAGGTCTGGTTCCTTTCTATTTACTTTCTCTCGTCTATCTTTATGCGTTAACAATGTGGGAAAGAGGTGCTTTCTTGCCTATTTAAACGCAACGAGAAGCAAAAAACAAACTGCTATAAAAATAGAACAAATGACATAATTTTGAACATGTTGACAGTTAATTCC
The DNA here is from genome assembly GCA_922989275.2 of Gari tellinella. Taxonomy (NCBI): domain Eukaryota; kingdom Metazoa; phylum Mollusca; class Bivalvia; order Cardiida; family Psammobiidae; genus Gari; species Gari tellinella. The sequence continues at coordinate 73,652,249 of OV277866.1, forward strand.
AAGACGAGTTGCAAACAGATTGGATCCAGATCAGATGTCGATTTACTCAACTTCCGATCTGGCTCCAAACTGTGTCCAATGACCACAATCACTTTTACCACAAATCCCCCTTTTGCGAAAAACTTTTACACGTTCACGGCTGTATACAGTGATACAGTGGAGAAAACGTTATTCTTTCCCGTTTAAACGTAAACGAAACGCAAACGCAAAACACTAAAACGTAGAAAAGTACAACATTTGGACAATTCTGAAAATTCATGACTACCTTGGTGGCAAACAGTTTTGAGCCTGATCAGACGCCGGGTTACCCGGCGTCTGATCTGGCTTCAAACTGTTTGCAATAGAAATAATACTTTTGGCATAAACGCATTTATTGGGAAAGAATAACGTTTTCTCCGCTGTCACAATTTCGAAAAAGCGGCACTGATTAAGACATCTGCATGAGTGTGTCCCGTTGCACATATTGCCATAGTAATAAATTTTGACAACTAATTTAAATGCGAAGCGACCCATTACGCTAGATTTCAGATTTTGTTAGATAATCATCACATACATTACAACTGTCATATCATGGCGCCGATTGACAGTTCGATTATATACACAATCACACCTTCGATATAAACTACTTAATAAAATGTTTGTTTCCCGTGCTTTACTGCAAATGGTTGCTTCAAGCAGGTTGAAAGTAAAGCAGAAAGCTCCTTTAGGAGCTTTCTGCTTTACTTTCATCTTGCTTGAAGGTTAAGTGTTTACTTAAAACGTCGTTGATAGGTATTGGTGTAGGTGTTTGTTATAGAGAGGGTTCATTGTACTGTCTGTATTGAGTTGGTGTAACTATCCGAGACTTCAAGCTTATCGCCCTGACTTCTAACCCTATACCTCTAAAATCAGTTTTGGCATTAGATATGAATTTTTCATCGCGGGCAATTATTTCCATAAAACATCGCAAACAATTATAAAACCGTATCTTGTAGCAATGAGCGAAAATGTATTTATTTAATACCTAACAAAGCGTAAACGAAGAGAGAAATATAGGGTAGGTCTTTTTGGGGGAAAATATAACACATTAAATAATTTCTCTACTATCTTTTAGCCTATTTCGGTAGTGTCATCTCAACACTTCTTAATTACCTCAACCCGTTTCCTATGGCATGTTAACAGTATTGAAGACATATGGTTACTTAAAACATCCTTGACGTAAAGCAGAATGCTCCTTTAAGAGCGTTATGGTTTACTTTCAGCCTGCTTGAAGCTACTGTCTTAAAATATATAACAAAATATCTTCTGTGTCATATATTCTGGAATTCGTATGTTTGGACTATTTTCCTACGTGTAGATCAGTTAGATTCATAAACATGAGTGCTTATGGAGAAATGGGGTAAAGTCATATTACGTGAATGAACATCGATACGAATGTTATGCTCAGTCGAGGATTTACTCGGCAACTCATCTCACGTTAAAGCACATGTAGATCTACATGCAAGTGTTACATGATTCGCAAATTGCAAAAGTATAGCAACATTTATTAATAACCTAAACTTTTAATTCAAGATCAAAACTAAATCTGCCTTTTTACTTTCCTCCGGTGGTGAAATGGTCAAAACGAGAGCAACTGTGCATGTATTGTCAGCTATACATGTATTTCTCTATGACTATAGAAGGGGGGTACAGCGCTCCCTCTCTACAACGACACCCAATGGGAGACACAGATTATGTGCGTTGTTCGGAGGCAGTCGTTATAGGGAGGGATCTTATTTTACATTTGCAAACAGCTTGAATCCAGATCAGACGCCGCGTAACGCGGCGTCTGATCTGGATTCAAGCTGTTTGTCATTTGTCAATATGTTTTTTTCTGTCAAAATGTCATTTATGTAAGAAAAACAGCAGACAACAATTTTAAGTAGACCATGATGCATCAGTGCAAGCATAAAATAAAATTTTCTTGGGAACAGCGGCGAATGTCGTTGTAAGGAGGGAGTCGTTGTTGGGAGGGTCGTTATAGAGAGGGAACGCTGTAATTCCAAAACTACATGTACAATCTGTATTGCTGCAATATGCTAAGTAAGACAATGTTTGAGTGCAGCATCAAATGCAACATCGACAAAGTAAAAGGTGTTTCCTTTCTGTATAAGACCTTTTTATAAGTTTGGGGAAATTTCTTTTGACTACATTACGGAGGCATTTCTACTTCTAGAATCGCTCCATACCTTGGTTCCATCCCTTGTTGTACGACTGAAAGTTAATCTATAGAACTTAAAGACATTAAGCCATTCCATTCACTGATTCCCATCCCATTGTTCTCACTAGGTGTCAAAATACAGGTATATCGGTATAGAGCATGAGGAAATTGAGATAATAACGGCTCTGCCATCTGAAATTTTGAATAGAGGCCCTTACATAATATTCCGAGATTAACACTCTCACAGTTTTTCACTGTGTTTCATGTGGTAAACATGATATGTTGATTATTTTCAACGCATGCAATGTTTATATGTATGTATGTATGGTGATGAGCTGTTATGCTTAAACCAAATAAAATATTCTGTTCTGTTCTGTTCTGTTTATAATATATCTCAATAGGGTTTTCAATGGGTTTTACTAACCAAGCTATCAAATATAAGGTGCGGGCTTGACATGAGACGCCTGATCGATTGTTTGCCTAGGCGCTAGCCGAGTAAGTGCACGGGCTCCATGCTTTGACTCAAACTTTCTACGGTGATAGGTGTTACCACCCAAGCTTGGTCATGTAATGTCTTTAAGCAGGTTTTTACTAAAGACAAAAACAAATAATACAGACATTGTCCGATGACAAGAGCGTTATACAAAACATTTGTATAAACGTTACTCATATCTTGTACGAGTATACAGTATATAGAATGTAGGGGACCGGTCGAAACTTGTGACCCAATCCCATGTTCATGGTTATTTGGAAAAATAAAATATGTTTAAATTGTGACTATTTTTTAATTACATGTATACATATGATTATTGAGCTTCAACTTGTCATGACCATTTCCTTCATAAGTGTTTCCATTATTTAGAAAGAGGGGCGGATTAAAAGATAAAGAAAAATGGTATTATAATGGCGAACAACTAGAAAATGTTAGTAACTTCAACTATCTTGGAACAGTTTTTAACTATACAGGAAACTTCGCCCTTAATCAACAGTGCATTGTAGGAAAAGGTTTAAAAGCCCTAGGAACATTAATGGCAAATGTAAAACAATTAAATCTCAATCCCCATACCATATGTCAACTTTTTCATGCCTTTGTTTCATCTATTTTAAATTCCAGTAGCGAGATCTGGGGATACACTAAGTCGAAAGAAATTGAACGGGTACAAATGAAATTTTGCAAGCAACTGTTAGGTGTTAAAAGTTGGTGTACTTGGTGAGTTAGGACGGTATCCTCTATATATTAATAGATACGTCAGAATAGTAAAATAATGGGGTAAAATATATGCAGTGATAATAATTTAATCACTACGTTATACGATAGTCTTATTGAGGATGATAAGAAAGGAAACAGTAACTGGGCCTCAAATGTTAAAAATCTGCTGTCCACACATGGCTTTCGTTATGTATGGGATGCTCCTAATTCAGTTAATTTAAAACAATTCTACTTATTATTAAAAAACAAATTGATTGATTGTTACAAAAAAGAGTGGGAGAATAAGCTACAGGAAAACTCTGTTCTATATTTATACAAGAATTTTAAGACAACCCTAGACTACCAAACATATCTAGACATCATCCCCTACCACTTGATGGTATCAAAGGTTTAGATTGTCTTCACATTCCCTTAGAGTTGAAACAGGAAGAGAAAGGTTAGAGAGACATCAAAGATATTGTATATTCTGTAATATTAACGACATTGAAGACGAATACCATTTTATGCTTGTATGTCCTGCTTTCATAGATATTCGTAAACAATATATAAAACCGTATTATTATAGACATACAAGTATGTTTAAATTTATTGAACTTATTCAAACCGTGAACAAAAATATGCTATATAATATTTCTAAATATTTAAGGGATGCCTTTGCAAAAAGGAATGAACTTATTTATAATGTTCATGATTAAAGTCGCTAAGTCTTTATTATATATGTATATCATTGGCTAGATGTCTGTTCAATTCGGGATGAAAGCAATGCAGAAAGCCCAATCAGGAGATTTCTGTGTTGCTTTCGACCAGCATTGAACAACTATCATAGGAAATATGATTAAAGTCGCTAAGTCCTTATTATATAGGTATATCATTGGCTATGTGTCTGTTCAATTCGGGATGAAAGCAATGCAGAAAGCCCAATCAGGAGCTTTTTGTGTTGCTTTCGACCAGCATTGAACAACTATCATAGGAAGAATGATTAAAGTCACTAAGTCCTTATTATATATGTATATCATTGGCTAGAGATCGGTTCAATTCGGGATGAAAGCAATGCAGAGGCCCATTCAGGAGCTTTCTGTGTTGCTTTCGACCAGCATTGAACAACCATCATAGGAAGAATTGCCATGATGTACCTGTATCAGATGATTGTAAAATCTATTATTGATTGTACAATACATGTACATGTGTTGAGGTATATGATTGCCCAACTCGGGATGGAAATGATGCAGAAAGCCCACCAAGGGCTTTCTTTGTTAGTTCCGACCTATATTGTGCAACGCCCTATATAGAGGACTTCGTTTGAGCATTTACAAATGCTTGTTTGATGGTAAAAACATAACATTTATGCATAATGGTAGCTGATTAATCAATTCAGGATTAAAGTGATGCAGAAAACACAATAAGTGGCATTCTGTGTTACTTCACTCCTCATTCTGCAACTTCATGTAAAAGTGACTGCCTATGGGTATTCAATAAGATGGTTCCTTAATACAGTATTGATAGAGTATTTTTATTTACATGTATATCTTTGGATAGATAGTTTTCCAATTTCGGATGAATGTGATGCAGAAAGCTCGATCTGGAGCTTTCTGTACTACATTTGACCAGCATTGAACAACCCGTCTATGAAAAACTACAACAGGGTAGTGTATCAGATGGTTGTTAAATCTAGTATTTGTTAATATATTTATGTATTTAGATGGATGGTTGCCCACTTCGGGTTGGAATTGATACAGAAAGCCCGATCAATGGACTTTCTGCGTTAGTTCTAGCCTGCATTGTGCGCCATCTGATTGATGATCTTATACATGTATACAGGTGTTATATCATATAATTGTTTAACATGATACCAATCTAGCTCAAGATAACTGATTGCTCAGTTCGGGATAAAAGTGATGCAGAAAGCACAATCAGGAGCATTTTGTGTTACTTTTGACCCACACTTTGCAACTTCAGATATGGGGGTATTGTATTGGGTAATTTCCTAATATAGCTCCAAAATATAGTATTGGTTGATTAATGCTATCTATATCTTATCTCAATTTGGGACGAAAGTGATACAGAAAGCTCAATCAGGGAGTGTCTGTGTTAGTTTCGACTTACACTGAGCTATTGCTATACGAAACAATGCCAACATGGCCTTCGTTTTTCCTTTTATCATGAGCTTTTTAACCCGCCACGACCATAACAATTGTCATCTACTTTAATATATTTGTCTGCAATAGATTTTCAAAGTTAGATTTAAGGCAGAATGACTATAGTATTATCGAAACGAATGTAAAATATTTAAGTCCTGATCAGACGACGCGTCACGCGGCGTCTGATACGGGTCCAAACTGTTTGCAAATGCGGTTATTTTTGGCCACTGACATCCGAATGGTTAAGACAAATCAGACATCTATAAAGCAGTCTGCACTTAAAGCATAATTGTCCTAAGAGAAGTCCAGCTTTATCTTTAATCCTTTTTTCAAACGCCGCCTATCAGGATGCATAAATATTTTCTATAACTCTTTCTTCAGTGTAGCGTAGTTGTGTGAACGGACATTTCTGTAAGGAAACTACAAAATCGTGAAAAAGCAAGTTTCTTTAAGACAAGGTCTGAACATTTCCGATTGGACTCCCCTTGAAAGGTCACTGGACACAGCCTTGGTTGTTGTTTTTGTTTCTGATCATAACGATTTGCTTGATAAGAATTCAAAATAACTATAATGTAGTCAAAAATGTCAAAAAAGTGTTCTGGCATAATTATGTATTCATCGGATAGTTTTTATCGTAAGATGTTAACATAATGATCATGTCTTTGTATGCAGATTCAACTCATCAATCACTTGCTGGAAATCAAATCTGCTGCCCGTTATTTGATTTATACCCTTATACTGAAATAATATGGTACTTTTATTTTAATGATATTTTCAAAAACATGTATAAAAATAGTAAAGTGCGTATTTAAAATGAGAAAATCATATACTGGTGTCAAACAGTCTGGATTCTGATCAGACGCCGATTACATCGGCGTCTGGTCAGATTCCAAACTGTTTGCACATATCAGTTTAGCCACGCATGACATCATAAGGTTAAAAGGTTATTCATCTATATGATCTCAAAACCAATCAATTAACTGTTGTACAGTCAAAATTGTATATAGCAATCATTCGTTTAGTATGCGTGGCTAAAATTAAAGGTATTTGTCTTCTCAATGCAGCTAAACTGTAATGTAGAAAGTTTCAATACACATTTTATGCATTACTTGTTAATCTTCCTGAAGTAGTGTCTGGTACTAAGAATGTTCATGACATTTTTTTCAATGATCTCTTTACATAAGTATGACAGAACTCTACAGAAGGGTAGTGTGTTCAAATTATCCTCACGAGGAAATTACGAGTGGTTAAATAATGAAGGAACACACTTCTTGACAATTACAACGTTATTATAACAAATATTATATCTTATAAAATCTTTAAACTAAGAATATCTAACGTTACAAAAAGGACATCAATGAATAATTAACCCATAGTTCTAGAACAGGCATTGTCCACCGGTTTATACCTTGCTCCAAAACGTTCAGATAAAGTAACAAAACGGACGTTGGCAATAAAAGAGACTCGTGTCTCTCGCGAAAAGTTAAGACCAACTTCCATAAAGGGCGTTAGCAATTAGTGAAGCCGGGACAGTGGGTATGACACTATTCTTTAAAAAATATAAACGAGTTTGTGCTAAAATTGTTACAGTGGAGAATCTGTTATTCTTTCCCGTTTAAACGCAAACGTACGCAAACGCAAAGCACTAAAACTTAGAAACTAACAACTTTTGGACAATTCTGATAATTCTTGTTTATCTTGGTGGCAAACAGTTCGAAGCTTGATCAGACGCCGGGTTACCCGGCGTCTGATCTGGCTCCAAACTGTTTGCACTGCAAATAATAGTTTTAGCGTAAACGCGTTTATTGGGAAAGAATAACAGATTCTCCACTGTATGTTCGTTGAAACCGTTTGGAGCCCGATGAAGCACCGAGTAACTGTTTGCCACTCAGATTAATCGTATTGTGTTTGAGTTTAGTTTCGTTTTAACATGAAAGATTAACGCTATCCTCACTGTCTGTAATCAAACTCTGCATTTCATCTGGATCTTCGACAGTAAAAAGCCTGATAAATACCAATAGTATAACAGTTCTATAGCTGATGATGAACAACTAAAACAAACACCGTGAATTGGAATCTATTGAAATTATTTATGTATAAATTGGCTCAAACTGATTCCTTTTATCTGTTTTTATCTGCAATGCCTCTTCTCTAAACGTTATTTGCGTTTGAAACTTAGTACAATTATATTGACATAATTGTCCCGAAATATTTTGAATATATCAATACCTTATTTATATGACCGCTGTTAAAGAGTTAGATTTACTGTTCAAAACAAGATGAGAGTAAAGCAAACAGATCTTGTAACAGTTTCTGCCATTTGCCGTTTGAAATAAGCTTTGCCTTGTTTTTACATTTACCAAAGAGCGTTCTCGTGGTTGGTCACATTATAGAAAAGCGAATCATTTACTACAATCTCATTATCATAATTGGAGAAGTATTCAAAGTTCATTTCGTCATAATTTATACATTTGCTGAATAATGTTTTCAAATGGTATTTCTAAATTATGTTCCACCGGTAATGGATATGAATATGGAAACGTTTTCTAGCAAATTACTTTGCTTCCAGTCAATCAGCTTGTTCTATAGTGATTATTATACAGTGGAGAAAACGTTATTCTTTCTCAAATGAAAACTATTATTTCCATTGCAAACAGTTTGGAGCCAGATCAGACGTCGGGAAACCCGGCGTCTGATCAGTCTCCAAACTGTTTGCCACCAAGATAAACAAGAATTGTCAGAATGGTCCTAATGTTGTATTGCTTTGTGTTTGTGTTTCGTTTGCGTCTAAAGGGGAAATAATAAGGTTTTCTCCACTGTTTCATAATTGCATTTCTCTATCAGTTGTTTATCAAATCTAACAAAATCACTATTGTGGCTCCGTTCGCCTCTTCTGAATGGTATTTTAGGCGGTACTCGTGCACGCGGCGGTTGTTAACCCCTATCACGTCATTATATCATCTGTCTTAATATTATCGTCTGCGATTTCGTTTTTCAAATTTCCCATACATCTTAATTCAAACAATTTTAAGGACGAATGTCAAACAGTTAGGATCCTGATCACACGCCGACTCGGCGTCTGATCTGGATCCATACTGTTTTGAAATGCCAATCACGTCGTGCTTGGCCGGAGAATTTGTAATAGCCCGGAAGTGGAAGTGACAAGTAACCGCGAACGCTTGCATACGCTCAAGCGTCTGGCATTCGCATATTCCATCTCGTCTGAAAATTGCAGTTTTCGCACGATTAACTTCCGACCTTTTTAATGGTTTTAGTACTTAGAAAATTAATAGAAACTCACTGGCTTTCTGACATGTGCCGTGTAACAGTAATTGCCTACCACTATAGGTAAATAGTTGTTGTTTCGCTTAATTACCAGCGCATTGCAATTCCAAACGTTTGCCCTGTTTTTACGCGTGTAAGTTACGCTCTCTTTTGATAGACCCGCCAAGGCAAATAACGTGTTATGTTTTCCAAGATATGTTAACAAATTATATGCGTTTATGGTACATTTAAAGTTAAATTAACATGACTGGAAACGTTAGCTCTATTTCATGGTATCTTGCTATTTTTTGGTACAGTTAAACTTGTATAAGCATCCATTCTTTGAACGAACACGTAACCTTCTGAAGACACGTGACAGCTTAATGCATGACAAACGTAAAGCAGAAAGCTCCTTAAGGAGCTTTCTGCTTTACGTTTGTCCTTTACGAAGCTTCCACCTCTATTCATGAATGATTTTTCATAATTTTCAAACAAGCCGCTTGACATAAGTTTAACTATGTTTACACAACATCAGGGCTGTCAAGCGGCAATTTCCGGTTCTCCTGTTTATTTTTAATTATAACGCCGTGGAGAACCATTGGTCTTGTACTTAACTCAATTAACCGATTAATGGATGCTTCCATTGTTCTTGTAAGTAGAGTTCATTATATGCTTACCGGGATGTTTTCATAGACAATGCCTATGTGCATGAACGGCTAAAAGTTATATTTACCCTTGCAGCAGTATGCAGTCATTGTTTTCGATGTTTCATCTGTATCTACAGTGCGTGCCAGGGGCCCGTTTTACTAAACAACTTACGCAAAAAATTTTGCGTAAGTCAAAATCGTTTAACTCTTATTTTTCGATCATAAACGTTTGCAAACAGCAAATAGCCAGATCAGAGGACGCGCTAAAAGCGCGTCCTCTGATCTGGCTATTTGCTGTTTTTAGCAAGTGATAATAAAAAATATAAATTAAATTTTAAAATTTTGACTTACGCAAAAGTTTTGCGTAAGTAGTTTAGTAAAACGGGCCCCAGTAGAGCAGGTTACTCGGGAAGGTAATATAGCATTAACCCTCATAGTGACTTTACTCATACTTAAAATGGTTTGGATTGTGATAAGCGGGTCAAGTGAATCGGTTTCTGACCAGGATCTAAACTGTTTGTCTATTTTTAGTGTTAATTTTCTTTTCTGGAAATATATACAATGAAGAATACAAAAAGAGATTTATTTTTGCAATGCATTATGTCCTTTTAAACGAAACTAAACGCAGGCGTAATGCAATAAAATCTTCAAAATGGCAACCTTTTGAAAAAACGTTGTTTTTTTTCTGAGTGGCAAACAGTGTGCAATGAACACAGATATTTTAGCAAAAACACGTTTAGTGGGGAAAATAACGTCTTTTCCACTGTAACATTTCTGATGAAGAAAACATATTTTAGCATCACAAAGGTTAATGGTTAAACCGTTTAACACATGAATTGAAACAACAGTTTGAACAATAGACGCTCAACCTGTATACAGCAAAGGCAGATGCATCAACTACTGCGAAGAAGATGTTTTTTCTTTCACAAAAACATATTTTGTGATAAAACAATTACCGGGATATCCTTTTCAAACATTTTGGATCCTCATCTGACGGCGAGTAACTCGATGGATGTCTGATCAGACTCCAAATTGTGTGTTACCCAGCCTATGATTTTCACTAGTGATCAACAATTTTAAAAAAAGTGTCATTTTCTCCGTTTTATTGCATAAATATGTTTACTGTATCTGTCTTTAGTTTCTTTTAATCCAAACCACTGCTTACACCGAGTACAATGGGTATTTGCATCCAGTCTGATTAGGATCCAACCTGTTTTGCTTTCAATTTATATTTTTAAGTCAAAATATCAAATATTTGAGAAAAACAAGCATGTGCCAATCGTTCAAAGTTTATGACTTCACGGTAGTGCCTCTGTATCAACGCCATGCACCGCAGTCATCACAGAAAGTTATTTCAATGAGCTTTTTAAAAAGTTTTTGACTCTACTACAGCAGCAGAAATAGGGAAGATCGTCAAGGTATCCCCATATAAGTCCTGTGAACTCGACCCAATACCTACATTGCCTTTATAGTTACATGTATGCCTTGACAAGCTCCTACTGTCAAATTGTGAACTCTTCGCTGGAATCTGCGTATGTTCCAAAGGAATTCAAAAGGTCGCATGAAAGACCTCTTTTGAAGAAACCTGCTCTCGATACAAATGATCTTAAGAACTACAGGCCTGTATCAAATCTGTCGTTTCTCTTCAACGTATTAGAAAAAGTAGTAGACAAACGCATTGAGTCCAATTTGACAACAAACGATCTGCACGAGCAGCATCAGTCAGCATATTGTAAGCACCACTCTACAGAAACTGCTCTTCTTAAAGTTCAAAATGACATCCTGCAATATCTTGATAATGATGAAATCACGATTTTAGTGATGCTTGACCTATCAGCCGCATTCGACACTTTTAATCATGAAACTTAACCCAATCGTCTCGAAAAAACTTCAAAATTACTGGAAACCCACCAAAACGGATAACCTCGTACCTGAATGACCGTCACCAAACAGTTGCAGTAGATGCCTGGATGGAGAATTATCTGCCCCAGTTTAAATGAAATATAGTGTACCAAAGGGTTCAGTCAATGGGACCGAAAAAACTATATTTTGTACAAAGTACATGTTGGCTCATTTTTCAGAAACCATCATCTGGATCAATTTTTTTTGTACATGATTCACAGTTATACCTGTCATTCAAGCCTAAAGACACATCTTGTCAACAAGACGCCCTCTCAAAAGTCATTACTTCATAAATACACATGTTTACATCTCTTATTTATTCCTCCATTGAAAACAAATCGTTCCACTTTGTTTAGTCGTGAATTAACACGTACCGAAACAAAGGTAACTTCAAGCAAAATGAAAGTCAAGCAGCATGTGCCTTAAGGCGCTTTCTGCTTTACTTCCAACATCCTAAAAGTGGTCACCTGTCTTCAAAACTAGAAACTGGCTCTAAGGTAAAGGGTTAAATTTTAAGTGGTTTCCAAAGCTTTATTGCGTTGCTTAACAGAACGAAGACTGACAAACCTATCAGGGCTGCCATAAGTTGATCATGAAAAATACTAAGATTTCCAAATTTTCTATTTTTCAGGCGCGATCACTAAAAGCAGGTTGGAAGTAAAGCAGAATGCGCCTGAAGGCGCATTCTGCTTTACTTTCAACATGCTTTAAGCTACCATCTGCTAGGATGAAAATTCTAAGATTTCGGAAATATCCGGATAAATGTCAGCCCTGACATATTTTAGAAATTTTACTGTCGTCCAGGCTCCGTGGAACTTCAAGTCTGGTCAGGAGACACGCTTTATGAAGCTAGGGTCCAATTACTCTCCAATTAAGGGAGGTAATTTAATTTTCAGAAGTTTAACATACGACGTTCTCTAAGTAGGGGACTCTTTCGTCACCCGTCAAAGTTCATTTACACTAATATATCGCTATTACGCTCACTCAACGGAAGACATGTTTACTGTTTTAAATTCTCATTGCTGCCTTATGTAGTAGACAAGAAGAATTGAAGCATAAAGCAGGACGTAGTCTTAAAACAGCATGAAAAGGTAGAATATACGTTTGAAACAATATTTTAGTACAGCAGGTAGTAAATGTTAAGTGAAACAGCTAAAAATACGGCAAGGGTAAAGCAACGTTGACAGTTAAAGCAGAATTAGAGTAAAGCAGCGTGATGAAATATAAGCAAACTAAAAGTAAAAAATAATCGAAGGCAACACGCAGAATAAAAGATTAAAGGAAAATAAAAGAACTGAGAAAGTTTCTTGGGAGTTTCTTGCCTTTTTTTTTTATCCTGGTTTAAGTTGTCACCTGATTTTAAAAAGTCACGTTTTACGCTCGTATGTTAGAAATTTGGATATGTTTGAATAAACTTATTACCCCGCAGCTTGTTGCTAGTTTTAAAAACATTAATGACCACTTAAAACAGGTTAAAAGCGAAGCAAAATGCGCCTAAATGCGCATTCTGCTTTAATTTCAACCTGATTTAAGCCACCATCTGCTACGATAAATAAAATATTTCTTATCGTACATATGCATGGCTGAACAAAGTGGAATAACTTTCATTTTTGAAAGAAAAAAATAGAGGCGTAAAGAGTCGTGTTATGGGGTGACAGGACAAGCGATTTTGAAATAATGAAGTTCAACTGTAGAAACAACGGATCACTTCCACTTAACCCATTTATACCCAATGGATTCTTCCATGTTTATATACTGGATTAGTCCATATTTTATCAAAGGGATATCTGGTCAAAATTTTCATTTTCATTTTGATTTATATTGAAATTCCTATCAGCAAACAGTGTAGACTCTGACATAATGCGGCGTCTGGTCAGAGTATATACTGTTTGACTATGTCCCATATATGGGATCATGAGCACCAAAGGGTTAAGCAAGTTCGTGTTATCGAAGTTCAACTGTATATGTGTTTTTTTCTCTCTGTCGTGATCTATGTCACCTTGTTGCTTGTAAAGTCTGTAGAGAATTTCATTATAATATCTCTGGCTACAATGACAAACGATCGTCCATGTAGGCTGAAATGTCCCGCTCACATGAAAGAGTGGTCTATATATGGCGTCAGCGATAAACATGCCATGCCTTGGAAACGCTACTCAATTATGCTTAAATAAAGACCTAGGGACCTGCTTGTATACCATACATTGTCTGCAAAAGTAGTCAGACGTGACACTAATATGATAAACTCTTGTTTCTAGAGTTTACGAGAGCAATTGATCTTTCAGCCAGTCAGGAACTTTAGGCACAGTGAGAAATTAGAAGTTCGTAGGGGTCTGTCATGCTGTCGATTGTTTTTATAGGATAGGTCATCCTATGTGAGACTTTGCGTGTTAACCCCTTCACTGCCTTACCCCGAGTGCAAGAGTAATTTGCAAATAGTTTGAATCCTGATCAGACGTCGCGTAACGATCAGGATCCAAACTGTTTGCCACTCATTTCAATACTTCTGATATCAAAATACCCACAAGTTACATTTAAGAAACAAAGCAGACGACAATTGTTTTAATTGATGACGTCATAGCAGTGATGGGGTTTAGTTCTTGACGTATTAAGGTGTTTTCTTTTTCTGTGTCATGAATGATTTCGTATTGTTCTTAGATTTTCGTTGTGAACGATATAAACTAATTCACCTCTTAGCCTTCAAATGAGTAACGATTTCAGTTTTCAATAATATAAGATCTAATCCATTGTTTGACTTTGATAACTCACTGTCCCCTGAAACTTCCAATGGACAATTCCAGTTTGCAACAAAGCTGATCCATTTTATACTATTTAGTGTTGTTTTTGTGATAAATTGCAAAATGCCAAACAGTGAAGTCCCTGATCAGAGGGCTCCTGCAGGAGCCCTCTGATCATGGACTTCACTGTTTGCATAGGACAAGTGTACTATTCACTAGTACACATTTGATAAAGGACGCGTATATACGTCACTAGGGCTCAATGAGTTAAGAACGTCTCTTACAATTTATTACAAAAAGGCAAACCCATCACACCCTGGCCAGATGGCTCCTTTAGACACCCTATGATCTTGCTCTAAACTGTTTGCATAGGAGAAGTGTACTGTTCACATGTAACCTTTTTTATATAGTACATTGTCTCTAGTGTGCAATGGATTACTCCTTTTGACTTTGGCATGTTGGAAAGTCGTGTCAATGTTTCTTCTAAATTCTAAACTTGAGGAGATAATACTAGTGAGTATTTAACATTATCCCAATAGCATGTTTCTTGTTTTGAAGACTTGATCACTTAAAGTAGATGGAATGTAAAGCAGAATGTGCCAGCTTAACTTTTGAGCTTGCTTTAAGCTGCCGTCTGCTAGTATATAAAATAAATACTGTTTATGATACATATTCATGACTATGAATAGTAACTATTTTCTTCAGTGGAAAAATAAATTAAATGTGTTGAAATGCGTATCTATGGAGTAAAGGGTCACAAGCAGACCATAGAACGGGACTGCGCGCGCAAACTATCGTGTTCACCTTTTCACTGCAATGCCGTCTTCGGTATAATGGTTATCGCCCGTTTTTCAGGTGTGCTAGATAACATTTTAGATAGATCAAAACCCTTATCTGGCATTATATCAATCTGCGCTTTTAGGGTAAAATCATAGATATAGATCATAGCCAGGATTAAAACAATGCCAGATAAGGTTGGCTAAACTGCTGTTTTGAGCTATTTATAATAACAAAATGTTATCTGGCACATCCGAAAAGTATGGAATGCCGGTCACGACATGCCAATTGCTAATTGCTTCTTTGCCAGTTGCTAAATAACAATTGCCTATCTGCTAATTGCTAATTTGCCAGTTGCTAAATGATAATATAATTTATGTCACTTTCTAGTTCTATAATGCTAATTTGCCAATTGCCAATATGCCATTTACCAGTTGCTAAAAGCTAATTGCCATTAGTCGTAAATCTAATTTCTTTTCACTAAAGAGTGTTTGGACCACAGCAGTATTAGATACGATCGTTTCTGTAACTTGTATGACAGTTGTCTTGTCGCTTTGACGGTTTTACAGTACAAATTTTACCCCGAAACAACATTATTCAGTCAAAATGGCAACTAGCATTAAGGAACTGGCAAGTGGCATAATGACAATTGGCAAATTAGCGTTATAGAATTAGCAAGTGACATATAAGCATTAAGCAATTGGTAAATAAGCAAATGGCAAAAAAACATTTAGCATTTAGCAATTGGCATGTCGTGACCGGCATAAGGCAATAATCTATAAAACTTTATAAGGAAATAACAGACAGTGTAGGCTCTTGATTGGACGTCGCAGTTTGTTTCGTCAAATCAGGGTCTTTACTGTAAGCCAATGTCTACTTTAGTGGACGACATGAATAAGTTGGTAAAATCTTAAGTATTTGCATTTAGACAAAAATTGGAGTATCAAATGGTTTTGATTCGTGAACCAATTTTACTCCTTATTAGGCGGAGAGTTACCATGAGTCTGATTAGACTCAGAATTGTTTTAATGGACGTCTGTACTTTAACCTATTTGAGTCTGATGTCTACGAGCGAAAATTTACTCATTGAGCCCTTGTGACGCATATATGCGTCCTCTAATTTTTCAAACAGTGAAGTCCCAGATTAGAGGGCTCCTGTGGGAGCCCTCTAATCAGGGACATCACTGTTTGTCATTTTGTAATATACATGTATTATCAAAAACAACCCTAAAGTGTCTAAAATGGACCAGTCTTTATTTGTAAACTGGAATTGTCCATTTGAAGTCTTAGGGGATAATGAGTTAACAAGCGATCAGTTTAAGCCCTGTTGCGATATCTCTGATGGCGTCTCATAAGGGTTCCACTGTTTGCTATTTCGTATGAAATGTTTTGCTGTAGGTCCCGTGTATGGACAAACATTACAAAAGTCTTTAGATCACTTTTATTTATCTACATGTATAATGAAAGCTTCCTGCAAGCCCACCGAGAGGGTCCATTGTAATAGCCAGGCATAAATGAATTATTCACGATTGGTGTTTGTTGGGAAAGAATAAGGTTTGCTCTTAATATATTGTCGAAAACCTGTATGATCTATATAATTATGTAGTCATTGGTTAGTGGTATCCAAAGACTTTTGGCGATGTATTATATATGTTGACATCAGGTTTAATTAATGATACCGTTGATGTGTTCATGTAATCAACACTGGCGGTCTACAGATGACTATTAAAATATAGACCTGTTCCAGTTAATTGTATGTTAAGTCCTTTAACCCTTCACTGTTTTGCCCCGAGTACAATGGTTATCTGCAAATAACGAGGCGTTTAATCAGGATCCAAAGCAGGGCTGCCATAAGTTGAAATGAAAAATCCTAAGATTTCCAAATACTGTAAAATCCGGAATATAGGCGCATAGTTAAATTTAAGCGCATAGCTAAAATAGGCGCAGTCGACCCTTCACAATTTCTTTCCCTATAAAATAAGCGTATACATAATTTGCTTACAAAATGTCTGGCGGAAGTTGTGTACGGTCTAACACATGAGCCGAAAGATATGCGGCGCCTTACCTGTCGATAATAACGGTGTTTTCACGCTTTACCGATGCATTGTGCAATGCATTGTGTAGTGTCCGCAGGTAACAATAGGTAGGTATATGATCAGAAGAATTGATCTTTGCATTGTCGTCATGTGTAAAACTAAGAATTGCTAGGTATTGGAAGTATCATACTAGCAAATGTGGTTGAGAATTAGAAATGGACAGTGAATATGCTATTCTTTTATATCAAGAATACCAACCTTAATCTATTTTGTTGGCAACTTTGCAATTAAAAGGTATATACAGTAGAGCTTTGATTTCTCGAACGCACTTTTAAAAGTCGAACATGCCCTTAGTTCAAAGTAATAACGTAGCTTAGCCGCGTTTTAACTATGAAATACGCTCATGTTCAACTGAAGCGAGATTTAGATATAGGATTTTAACTGTAGTTACAGAGAAAACGTTATTCTTTCCCATTTAAACGCAAACGTACGCAAACGCAAAACACTAAAATGTAGAAAATGTCAATTTTTATATGTTTCTTACAATTCATTTTTATCTGAATGGCAAACAGTTTGGAGCCTGATCAGACGCCGGGTTACCCGGCGTCTGATCTGGCTCCAAACTGTTTGCAGTAGAAATAAACGTTTTAACGTAAACGCGTTTATTGGGAAAGAACAACACATTCTCCACTGTAATAGGCGAACATTGCAGATGATAACATTAAAACAACCGATATTGCAACAGGAGAGGAGTAATGATTTTCAGCAGTAACCATTGGCTGTCGATTATCTCCCTTGTCGACATTGCTCGATGAGGCAAAATAGTAAAAGTCACTACATTTGTGGTACAGCGTTCTTTCTCTACAACGGCTCTCAAAAATAAACAACGACTGCCTCCATACAACGACCTTCGCCGATGTTCCACAAACAAGATAATTATGTCTAACACTAACATTGCTGCAATATCGTATGCTTAAAATTTGCGTCTGCTGTTTTTTCTTAAAGTTACATATATAAGTGTATATTTTGTATAGAAACAGTTAATGACGAGTGACAAACAGCTTGAATCAAGATCAGACGCCGCGTTACGCGGCGGCTGATCTAGATTCAAGCTGTTTACAAATGTAAGCAAATTTCACTCCCTATTACGAATCCCTCCGAACAACGCTCACATTTCTTGTCTCCCGTTGGGTGTCATTGTAGAGGGAAATCGCCGTACATAGCATTTTGACCGCTGAAAGAAAACTGGTTGAAAGTTTTAAGTAAATTTAATTCACGATAGAAACCCCTGTGTGATTTTCCGATCTGTTTAAGAAGTCTCCTTTCTTGAACACCAGACGTAGATATCCTATGAACTTCAGTTTGTATGGCTTAAAAAGTATGTTCGGTCATATGTGTATTAAAAGTGTGTTTCCTTTAACATTTAAGATAAACACAATCCATGTAGAATCTACATGTATTTACAAATTACTGTTTATATTCAGCGACCATTTATATAACGGACAAATAAATTACATCTACTTCTCCTAATACATGTACAACCAAACGTTACAGGAATTTTCTTTAGAAAAATATTTTTCAAACAATTGATTCAATAACGAACTCTAGTTTACATGGCAACCAATGTAAAAAGAGCTGGAGAAATCTTTAAAATATATATATATTCTTGTAGACAACCACAGGACTCAGTGCTGAGATATTTGATTAATAATATTACCTAGCAGATCTCAATCAAGCTTATTCATTTCATAACCCTGCATCTAAATTGTAATGGTGTTACAGTACGCTGAAAACCATATTGCAATATACCCGGTATTGCAATATGGAGAAACTGTATTGCAATATACATGTATAGCAATATACGAGGGTCCTTTAAAAAGTTGTGTTACTTTGGCATTTTCTTGAAATCTACATGTACGATTTTTATGTATGTTACATCATGTAAAATGGCAATTTCTTTGGATTTGAACATGTATCATGCAAGTCAATGTTCTTATTTACAAGGTCTAAATTGCTTGACGATAACATCACGCAAATGACACTACTGTCATGCATGTTTATGGAATTTGAAACAACTAGTGAGTTGCATTGAATGGACAAATAAAGTTTTATACATTAATGCGTCAACATTAATGTTTGTTTGATGGAGTGTGAACATTTCAAAACATAAATTAAATTGAGTGTAGTTTGTCGATGAATGAGATATTCAGATACAATAGATACAGTTTATAGTTGTTGAATTAACAACTTGGTTATTGAGCAATATATAATATTTTAGTTTGTTGTAAAACTATATCTTATTTTAGATGAAAAATGAAAATAAATCACTTATTCATAAAAAAAGTTGATATAATCACTAAACAAGTTTAAGATACTTTTACATGTTTCATCAATAACCAAATATTAGTATTACATCTGTTATACCTTTTACTGTATGCATTAATCTTATCAAACACATTTCGATTTTATTATTTAGATTATTCAATACAAAATGCTGTCAGCCTAAACCTTAAGTAAAATTCCATATATAGCCATACGCTATAAACATATTAATTTATGTAGCAAATATGGCCAGTGTATATGACTGTCCCACATTGATGCCTATTTTTAACAACAAAGAGAAGTGGTGTTGGTGCATTATGCATGTACATAGATGTCTATTTCCGCAAGGAAAGCTCTTTTCAACTACACTGACGATATAAAGAAACGCCTCATTCAAGGTACATTATGTTGTTAACCGAAATCAAATCATAGAAAAGAATTATTCCATTTGCATAACTGATCATTTAAGAGGACCGATGGACGTATTGGACAGCATTTCATGGTAAAATTATGCTTTAAAGTTTGAATTTTGATTGTAGGGTCAGAACAATTTGACTGAAATAATCAGTAACGCGT
The DNA here is from genome assembly GCA_922989275.2 of Gari tellinella. Taxonomy (NCBI): domain Eukaryota; kingdom Metazoa; phylum Mollusca; class Bivalvia; order Cardiida; family Psammobiidae; genus Gari; species Gari tellinella. The sequence goes on from OV277866.1 coordinate 73,672,035, forward strand.
GTGGCCACCTCTACTTGCAACCACCGCAGCAAGGCGTCGTGCCATGGAACCACACAGGTTTCGTTACAGATACCTTGGGATCCTGGCCCACTCCTGATGGAGCGCTAACGTCAATTCTCGGACGTTGGCAGGCTGTGGTTGACGTTGACGTAATCGGCGTCCAAGGTAATCCCAGACGTGTTCAAAGGGATTGCAGTCCGGTGAACACGCAGGCAAAGGCAAAACGTCAATGTTACTGGTCTGTAAAAAGTTCATGGTGACTCGTGCAACATGGGGTCGCGCGTTGTCATGCTGGAAGACCACGCCGTGACGTTGGCGGAACATAGGGACAACCACAGGACGCAATATCTGGTCAATGTAAGGCCTTGCATTGAGGTTACCTTGGCACACGATGAGTTTGGACTTAAATCTATAGTTGATGGCTGCCCGGATCATTACGCCGCCCCACCGTAACGGTTGTGCTCTACAACGGCGTTGTCAGCGTAACGTTCATGGCGTCGTCTGTAGACACGGATACGTCCGTCGGCGTTCCATATTTTGAAACGTGACTCGTCATCAACACAGCGTTATGCCAGCGCTGACCGAGATGGTTACGGGCCCAAATAAGACGTTGTTGACGGTGACGTCGCGTAAGAACAAGGCCACGATAGGGCCTGTGGCAGACAATACCTTGCTCTCTTAGTCGATTCTTTACTGTAAATCGACTAACAGGGCGACCACGATTACCTACCACTAGACGTGATGTGGATTCAGCCGTTACAAATCTGTCACGTAGATGGCGTTGACGGATATAATTATCCGTCCGTATTGACGTGACACGCGGTCTACCGGAACGTGGTCTATCATTAAACGTTCCTGTGACTCGAACACGTCGAACGAGACGCAATATTGTTGAACGAGAGACGTTAAAACGTCTAGCGGCTTGTTCTTGCGTTCGCCCACACTCAGGCATGGCCAAAACTCTGGTCCTCTCTTCAAAATTTAACCTCGGCATTATTAAAAACTCGTTAATTGTCAGAAAATCTCTAAAATCATGGTTGTGTGTCGACTAACACATGTACCAGTGCAATCATCACCAGATAAAACCACATGGTTGACACGCACGAGCTGCACGTGTAAATGGTGCGCAGTTACATGCATTTAGCAATGCGCTGGATAAAATCGTTCCAGTTTTAGTTTGTTCAATTTGTCGGTCAGAGTACATGTACATCTCCAATTTTTAGCCCAAATTTCCACTATGGAACGAAATTAACGCCAAAATTCGATGAGGCGTTTCTTTATCTCGTCAGTATACATGTATGTATCACACATGATAATCGTACATGTATGTTCTAAGAAATGCCCAAGTAAAGGAAATGTTTGATTGAGCCTCGTAAAAAGTTTGCCCTGTCTCGGGGCCAATCGGTTCTACCTTGCCGTGATTCTGGGACTAACTTGTCACATGGAATGTTATTATTTATCCCCTCTGCCAAGAACTAAAAGGAAGGCATGTCGATGGTTTTGATCCCGTTCGTTGCATTGCGCGATACGATTAGCTGCAATCATCGTCCTGAAATCATCCCTCCTCACCATCACATCAGTCATCAGTAATCTGTGCTTTATGACCTGTTTTGTGTCTAAGTGCGGTAAAACCCAACTCATCTATATAACGTCACCAATAAATATGTTTGAGTGATTGTAATAGCCGATGATGACTGTGTACAGTGAAGAATATGTTAATATTTCCCAACAATGTTCATACTATAACCCGTATGTCCATAAAGTGGAGAAAACGTTATTCTTTCCCATTTAAACGCAAACGAAACGCAAACGCAATGCACTAAAACATAGAAAAGTACAACATTTGGATAATTCTGGCAATTCAAATTTATCTTGGTGGCAAACAGTTTGGAGCCCGATCAGACGCCGTTTGGAGCCCGATCAGACGCCGGGTTACCCGGCGTCTGATCTGGCTCCAAACTGTTTGCAATGGAAATAATAGTTTTAGCGTAAACGCGTTTATTGGTAAAGAATAACGTTTTCTCCACCGTAGCAAAACAGTTCACAGCCAGATCAGATGCCGTGCTACACGGAGACTGCTCGGATACAATTGATTGGTCAAAACGAGCATTAACCTGTAAAGTTCAACATGTAAAATTATTGCATTACGTTTCGTGTCGTTTAAGTCTTTTGCTGCCAATGGCGCCAAAGGAAGACGTTTTTAAACAGATTGGATCCTGACCAGAGACCGCGTGACGCGGGGTCTGATCCGGATTCAAGCTGTTTGACACTCATATCGATATTTCTTTAGTTACAAAAGCGCTGAACGACTCAAAATATTGCAGGACACTATCAACGTAGACGATATTTTGGCAGTGTGATGGTTATTTAACCCTTTGAACCCTAGTCCCGCATTTAGGCGTCTTTTTCAAACAGTATACATGTGAAAAGTGCATTGTCCCATGCAAACAGTGAATACCCAGATCAGAGGGCTCCTTACGGAGCCCTCTGATCTGGGTCTTCACTGTTTGTCACAATGCCAAACATTGACAAAAACAACCCTTAAAAGTCAAAAATGGACTAGACTAAAATGGAAACTGGAATTGTTCATTTAAAGTTTCAGGGAGGAAAGAGTTAAAGCAGACTATAAAACTTGGCAGTGAAAGAATTAAAAATAACATTTCCTCCACTGTACAATGAAGGTATGAAATAAATAACAATACGCTACAAGTAAGTTTAAATATCTTTATTTCCTTCATTAAGATCTATGTCCATACAGCAAACTATAATAACATACTCAATATAGAGGACATTTTTTATATTTAATATGAAGTATGTTCAGTATACACCCGATGTTACGACCTTCCAAAATAAGCTTTCATGTTTTAACCCTTTCGGCCCTAGCTACGAGTATATTCGACCTTTACAAACGGTGTACCTCTGAAGAGACTATTTGTAATATGCAAGCAGTGTATACACAGATCAGATGACTTATTTAGGGGACATCTGGGTTTGGTCTGCACTGTTTGTCATTTTGCAATAAATTGTAAGAAAAACAACAACCAAAACGAAAAAGAAACATACTTTTTTCCACAAATTTGAATTGTCCATTTGAAGTGCCAGTGGTGAATGAGTTCAATATATTAGTTGCTTACAGTAGGGTGGATGTGAAGCAGAAGCTTCTGTATGGGAGTTCTGCTTTACATTAATAACCTTTCTTTAAGACAGAAAACGAACTTTGCAGTGGTCGTAAATGCGAGGTTTTACTGAAGAAGTATTGATATCATTTTAGAAAGCTGCATACATATAAGCCGTATCTTGACAAAACCTGCCTTATTGCATTGCAACATTGTACAGACAAAGCCCCGTTGTCATATCATCCCAGGCTCTGTATCTGAGTTTGGTATACTCTGCCACATACCGTGTATAATACATCTACATAAAATGCTTTAGATGATTGCTGGTGTCAAGCAGTGTAGATCAAGGCCAGCCGCCGCACCAAAGACGCGGCAGCTGGACTTGATCTACACTGTTTGCAATGCAATAAGGCAGGTTTTCTCGTGGCACGGCTCAATTATGTATGCACTTGCAACGGTATTGCGATGACGAGTGGACTCATAAGGTCTGAGTAAACATAAAAAACTCTACTAACAGAGTTCAAGTAACAGCTCCAGAACATGAAATTATGAAAAAGAATAAATTAAGAAATATGTATATATTGTAAAGTGGTGCGCGTAATGTCAACGGTACAGTGGAGAATCTGTTATTCTTTCCCGTTTAAACGCAAAACGTACGCAAACGCAAAGCACTAAAACGTAGAAAAGAACAACTTTTGGACAATTCTGATATTTCATATTTATCTTGGTGGCAACAGTTTGAAGCCTGATCAGACGCCGGGTTACCCGGCGTCTGATCTGGCTCCAAACTGTTTGCACTGCAAATACTAGTTTTAGCGTAAACGCGTTTATTGGGAAAGAATAACACATTCTCCACTGTAGCATATACATTAAACAAGTATTCACTTTTCTGAGAACCAATCATTTCATGGCCAATGCCACATTGTTCTTTCATCGTATTATTCATATTAACCCATTTGCGCCCAGTGGATTATTCCATGCTTACATGTATATATTGGATAAGTGGGGCATGGTCTAAATTTTCATTTTTGTTTTCTTTTATATTCAAATTCTATAAGCGAACAATATAGACTCTATTCAGACACTGCATTATGCGGCGTCTGGTCAGAGTCTACCATGTTTGCCTATGTCCTTTTTATTGGAAGCTAGGAGCAAATGTTGTAAAATGTTTAATTACGTCTATACTAAAAGGATTGCAAACCGATTGTAGCAAGAACAGACGACGTATGCCACTTGTATTTTAATAAATCGACAAAATGGCCAAAGGTTTGTCATTTTCTGCATTCAATTTATGGTTTGTGCGTAAAAACTCGTTTATAAAAATACCCCATTACTGTACTCGTCCGTATACTACTTGACATTTCGAATTTTAACAGTGGAATATGACATTGCTTTAAGCAGCACTCTAACGTAAACGCTATAAATAAATCTGATTGAATTAGTATTAGGAAAGCTTTATTTCAAAACAAGTATTAGGAAAGTTTTATTTCAAAACAATATACACAATTAACGTAGCACTATTTTGCACTTCCCAAAGTTCATGTCGATTTATCTTATTGTTGTTTAGAATACATTCATACAAATAAAAAGTTTAGAGAAAATGCCTGCGCAGTGAGAAAGACGATGTTCTTCTCATTAACCATAACACCCATAGAAAAGCCGTTTACAGTGGAGAATACGTTATTATTTCCCGTTTAAACGCAAACGAAACGCATCGCATTAAAACGTAGAAAAGGACAACTTTTCGACAATTCTGACTATTCATGTTAATCTGAGTGGCAAACAGTTTGGATCCTGATCAGACGCCGGGATACCCGGCGTCTGATCTGGCTCCAAACTGTTTGCATTTGAAATGAACGTTTAAGCGTAAACGCGTTTATTGGGAAAGGATACCGTTTCTCCACTGTAGCACATTTGATTTATTCCATGTCATGAAAATGTATCGTAAGAATTTTGTTTTATATCCGAGCAGATGCTAGCTTAAAGCAGGCTGAAAATAAAGCAGAATTTAATGCGAATTCTGCTTAACTTTCAACTTGCTTTAAATGCTAACATGTCTTCATAACTGGAAATGTGGTTAACGGTGAAACGTGTTTGAATGAAAAAAATGGTACATGTATATACGCATTGCAAACGGGAGCCAGTTCTGACGCCAAGTCATTCTACATTACAAATGAGCCGTACCATGACAAAACTTGCCTTATTGCATTTCAAACAGTGTAGCCGCCCTGTGGAGATATTGCCGTCCACTCTGTTTGCTAATACAAGTATACATTAAACATGATAGTATACATTATACATGGAACCGTGATTTGAAGTCGTTGCTTTTATTGGTTAAACACGTATGATTGGAGTAAATGCAATGAAATGCAAACTAAAAATGCAAACTAAAACAGTTTCTTAAATGTGATGATGGTACATTTTAATATTGATTGCAAATAATTTGGAGCCTAATCAGATGCCGGGTTACCCGGCATCTGATCTGGCTCTAAATTATTAACAATCATGGACACATATGATTTAGCTCAAGTACTTTAATTTGAAGGAGTAACATCTTACCCACAGGACATTACAGTTTAAACAGGTTTAAACATATTTTATTTCCAAAATTTCAACATGGAAATGGGGTTGGGCCACAAGTTCCAAAAACATTAGTTACGATCCTTCCCCTAGAAGGACATTCCCCTTGACCCACAGGACATTTAAGAGTATTGCTACTACGATATACTTTCTCTAAGTTGCTTGTAAAATTAAGTCTGCTTATAATGAATAAAGTACATTCAACAGAAGATCCGCGGAGAATCTTATATACCAAGGTTGTTGAATGAAGGTCGAACATAATACAGAAAGCTCATACGATAGCTATTCGAAGTAGTTATATATTGCATTAAACCGTCACATGTCTACAGAAATATCCGGTCATTTTTAATGAAAGGTTATCTCATGTATATAATTAAATTTAATCTCATTCAATAAAAAAATATTGAAATTATTGTAAATTGAAATCAGCATTGCACAAGACTACCAACACCACAACCACAACCAATCAGATAACAGAACTCCTGTCATGTGATATACGTTAAAAGATATAAACATATATGTGATATTGCATTAACAGTATCGCAATCAGATGCAAAATAGGATAGAATATAATAGTGATTTCTGAACAACATCGCAATTTCTTTTCACATGAACGAGCAAAGTTGTCGTAAAGAGGGGGTAACTCTTATTGTATTAATGTCACGTGGTTTGTGCGAAATGTTGGTGAAATATTGGCAACTGCCCTGTGTATGGAGTCCTTGATTTCAATAGTCCGTATGAGGCCAGTAAACTTTGCTGTGGAAAGTACGGATGCATTCCGTGACTGTAAATCATACCCCCAAAAGGGGAACCTAGGGGCCCGACACTTCCGGGTTGGGGCACTGTGGGACTGTTTACATCTAGTCCCGGGTTCTGTTTCTTCCACTTTGTTCTACGATTCTGGAACCAGATTTTTATCTGGGTTTCTGTCAAATTCAGCGACAAAGCTAGATTTAATCGTTCACACACTGATAAATATCTCGTTGTTTTAAATTTGTTCTCCAGCGCCACTAGCTGCTCATAGGTGAACGCCGTTCGCGCTCTTCTCGGCTTGCCCCCACGGGATATCTCGTCATTGGGTGCCATCTTGTGCTCGGCTCTCGGGGACCCCTCGATATCACAGATACTGTCGTTATCGGAGAATGACTGATCCACATCTAGCTTTGACGAGTCGCTTGGTTCCGTCTCAAGATCTGAAAAATATCACAACAACTGCATCATTAATTAATGCGTTAACCATAAGCACTGAATGTGCTGGCTGTTTACAGTCAGGCTATTGTGAGGCAGTTACAGTGGAGAAAACGATATTCGTTCCCGTTTAAACGTAAACGAAACGCAAACGCAGAGCACTAAAACGTAGAAAAGTACAACATTTGGACAATTTGGACAATTCATGTTTATCTTGGTGTCAAACAGTTTGGAGCCTGATCAGACGCCGGGTTACCCGGCGTCTGATCTGGCTCCAATCTGTTTGCAATGGAAATAATAATTTCACCGTAAACGCGTTTATTGGGAACGAATAATGTTTTCTCCACCGTACCTGCAAATTTGTATTTACCCATTCACTGTCATGACGTCATTAATTTGAAACAATTGTCGTCTGCCTAATTTCCTAAATTTGAATTCCATGTGTTTCGATCTAAGAACTATTGAATTAAGTGTCAAACAGTTTGGATCCTGATCTGATCCCGCATTACGCGTTGTCTGACCAGGATCTAACGTGTTTGCAAATAACTATTGTATTTTGGGTTAGGCAGTGAAGGGGTTAAGTGGTTCCTCTATAGAAGACCCATGTGCAGAAGTTAGTACTTGTAACTTTTTCTGCACTTATTCTGTATAACTTCGGAACAATAACAAGCTTATCAATAAATTGCTTTTGAAATTTTAAAACATGCCAGTAAATACTGGAACTAATCCCTTGCTAATATCTAGTATCTAACGTTTCAGAACCATACATCGCACCAGTTCTTTCCTCCAATAAATTAGGTATCAAATATCACTTATATTACACCTGGGATATAAAGCTAGAATAATTTTTCTACTATCATGTTACTGTTCTCAAGTGTGACAATAAATAGTCAGCTTACAGTGGGGGGGGGGGAAACTTTCTTCAGTTTAAACGAGACTAAACGCACTGCAATAAAACGTAGGAGATGACTACTCTGGAAACTGTTGACGCCTTATTTGTACCATTTTGTGCCTTGAGACCTGTACAGTGGAGAATCTGTTATTCTTTCCCAATAAACGCGTTTACGCTAAAACTATTATTTTCACTGCAAACAGTTTGGAGCCAGATCAGACGCCGGGTAACCCGGCGTCTGATCAGGCTCCAAACTGTTTGCCACCAAGATAAAGATGAATTATCAGAATTGTCCAAAAGTTGTACTTTTCTACGTTTTAGTGTTTTGCGTTTGCGTACGTTTGCGTTTAAACGGGAAAGAATAACAGATTCTCCACTGTAAAAGGATCATCAGTAAACAAGTGTAGACTTTGATCAGACGCCGCATGATGCGGCGTCTGATTCAAGTCTACACTGTTTGCAGATAGGAATTTCAATATAAAACAAAAAGAAAATTTATATCCGGCACCCATTTCATAAAAATGGAGCAATCCGATGTATAAGCATGGAAAAATCCACCTGACAGACAATTGATCTTGCTCTAAACATTAGGGATTTGACAATACACGTCAGCTGCTAATACAGCAGAGAATATAATTTATTGTTATTTTCCAATAAACGTTCGTTATGCTAAAATTAATATATCAATTCCCAACAGATGTCTGCATTTTGTTGCATTTTCAGTTTGCGTTTCTTTTCGTTTAAGCGGGGGAAATAATAGCTTCTTCTTCTGTCTTTTGGATCAAGAACAAACAAACAAAATTAGCATTTACCAAAGTTGTTGCCGAACGAATGCATTGCTATTGAGGCAATTTGGCAGAGTACAACTTGGCTATAACAGTTTTGTATTGTACATGTAAGTTTGGCATAAAGAACATTGCTAAATGTGATTCGTGGACATTTGGTAGACGATGCTTGTACTCTTTTAGCTAGGCGCGAAATTAATGAAGCGCAATATACATGCAGAATATTTTTTGTATGCATCTTTTTTTAGATAAATTAATGCTATCCAATGAACTGGCATAGAACGAAGTGTAGGCTATACATGTAGTCTGAATATAGGTGTTGTTTCAACCTTATCATGAGAAACACGAAAAGAAAGATGGCTGTTGATAAAAACCGTTTGGTATAATGATAAGCACATCAAATTGTCTGTAATCGTTTTCAGTGTCAGTGTCACACATTCGGAATTGTTCGGTGTCAATTGTACAAATGTTCATGCCAATCACGCGCGTTTCTCGTGCTAAATGTTGCGTGACACGGGAAATATTACACCAATCAGGCAATTACCCAGATAAACAGAATGGTGCTCATAGAAACCGATGTAGGAGAGGGGGTAGTAAGAGATTTGAAGAAAGCAAAGGCGAGGTAGAGGGAGAAAGAGAAAGAGCGACCATTAATCACTTTATCAGGTGTGGAGGCAAACGGTGTACAATGAAGCTCACCTATAACAAAATCCTCAGGATCCTTTGACTCATATCCAAACTTAGTTATATCAAGTGAGTTTTAAATGTTAACCATTTCACTCTCAGTGACGCTTTGAAACGCGTTTGCAAACAGTTTGGGTCCTGGTCAGACGCCGCGTCACGCGGTGTCTGATCAGGACCCAAACTGTTTGACACTTTTACCTATATCTATTAAATTAACTTTGAAACATGTCTTGGAGACAACAATAATGAAGCAGACGACAAAAAAGCGGTGAAGGGGTAAAAATATCCCGACTAATTTGATCATGAATGGATGAATTATAGAGATTGGGATTGAGTTACATTTTGTTATATTCAATACTTCCTTATATCCATCTTCGTTATATAGTCAACGTGTTTGTTTGCAATAACTCAGATTAAATAGCAGCCTATTTAGGTATATATACGAGCTTCATACAGGACACAAGTAAAGCAGAAACTCCTAAAAGAGCATTCTAGATGTTATCATTTCCTGTTTTTACGATGATAAATTCAAACGCAATGCAATAAAATGTAGTCTGAAAAACAACCAAGCCTTATTAAACATCTGGGGCCCGTTTCATAAAACTTCTTACGACAAATGTTGTCGTAAGTCAGATTATAAAAGTATCAATTTCTTTTTATTTCTCCATCGAATCCTGTCTTGTGACATCTTTTTGGAATCGTCTTGAAAAGACGATTCCAAAAAGATGTCACAAGACAGGATTAGATAGAGAAATCACAGATTAAATGTATTTTAAAGTTTTGACTTACGACAACATTTGTCGTAAGATGTTTTATGAAACGGGCCCCTGACGATTTATCCTGCTCTTGGTGCCTTTACGTGGCAAACAATTTGGTGCCTGGTCAGACACTGTGTTGTTTCATCATAAGCGCGTTTATTGGGAAAGAATAAATATTAATGAACAACAACACCCAATGGGAGACAAAAAGTGTTTGTGTTGATCGGATGGAGTTGTTATAGGGAGGGAATTGTTTTTAAAATTAAGACTTGGCTTACATTTGCAAACAGCTTGTATCCAATCAGACGATCAGATTGAAAGTTTTTTTCCCTATTAATTACATGTATATGTCTTCCATAAAAAAGTCCACTAATATGTAACTTTGAGAAAAACAGCAGACGACAATGTTAAGCAAACGATATTGCAGCAGTTAAATTTTAGACATAATTGTATTGTTTATGGAACAGTGGCAAGTATTGTTGTAAGGAGGGAATCGTTGTTGGGGTTGTTGTAGGGAGGGGCATTGTATATGTGGCTCCATATGTAGGTATTTATAGGTTTATGCATAGTGTCTATTACGAAACGTGTCCAACAGTGTAAATCTATAGATAGGATGTTGATGCGTCAATGAGAGCTAACGTGTATGTATTCCTTGTTTGTTAGTTTTATTGTTTTGGCGTTTCTTGTGCATGTAATTGTCTTAAATTAAAACTAAATCTTACTGCAAATCAACCAACCAATATTTGCCCATCTTCCTAAAATAGTCTTTGGAAAACAGTGACAACCTTGAAAAGATGTAGGAAATGGCGATGTTTAACGAAGGTCTTCACAATTTAAACAATTTCTATTGGAAATACAGTATAATGCTGAATTTCCAAAAATCTATATTACACCGATTGTGTATAGGTACATTGGGGACGCCGCTCTTCTGTATCAAAACACGCATTTCATTTCATCTTTCGTTGGTGCTGAATGAACTATTCAGTCTCGCAGTACCGTAAAATCCAACTCATCCATCAATCCACCCATCCGAAAAAGTTTATATTAAAGTAAGCAGTTTGGAATCAGACCAGACGCGGGATAAACCGCGTCAGGTCAGGCCGAAGAATGAGCCGCTGAGATTAAAATACACATAAATAGAAAATTAAAAAGTAATATCCTACATTTTAGTGCAATCCGTTTGCGTTTCGTTTGTTTAAATGGGGAAGAATAACGTCTTTTCCGCTGTAATATTGAATTTCCAAAGCAATATATTACGCCCTTATGTATGTATACGTGTATGTACATGTATACACAAGCAATGAAATATATCTACAAGCTTAGAGCAATCATTAATTGAACTGTCGATGCATTTATGTTGGGGATAAACTTCCAATTTTATAGATATCCATTTCAATGATATGTGTAGGTGTCCACCTAGTTAGAAGCCTCGTAAAACAAGAAAGCTTCATTTCAAAAACACACGCAGCCTCGCTGACAGATTTATGTTCCATGTCGACCTACACGTTTAGCTACTTGAGAAATTATCCTACACTATGTTTGTAATAAACATCGCTTTAATTGTAGCGTCAAAAATAAAATCCTAGGCTAATTTCCACATGAACCGTAACTTGGTATCTATATGGTACATACCCGGGTCCATTTATTTCTTTATCGGCGAAATGTGATGGATTCAAGAATGATTATCACTGTCGACTGAGGTGATAATGTTTTCTTGTGTGAATGATTTATTTAATGTACGTTTCAAATTAAAAGTCATTTTTCCCTATTTAGTTTATAAAACCAGCGGATCATTTTTAGTCCATCAGAGCGCGTGATTACAGTTGAGAATCTGTTATTTTTTCCCAATAAACGCGTTTACGCTAAAACTATTATTTTCACTGCAAACAGTTTGGAGCCAGATCAGACGCCAGGTAACCCGGCGTCTGATCAGGCTCCAAACTGTTTGCCACCAAGATAAACATGAAATATCAGAATTGTCAAAAAGTTGTACTTTTCTACGTTTTAGTGCTTTGCGTTTGCGTTTAAACGGGAAAGAATAACAGATTCGTCACTGTAACAATCAACCAAGCTCCCCCTTTTGACACCAATTTATGAAATTATGTTTTCGTTTGAAAGTCCTGTTTTATGTTTCACGTTCATTTGCTGGATGATTTCGCCGCTGGTACTCTGTAGTTGAAGCCAATCTATAATTGTTTTTCCGGCACTATATCAAACAGACATCGATATCTCGAACTCGCTTAAGTCGAATATATCCATATTTCAAATTAAAAACCTGACTAAGCCGTATTTTAACTTTTGAAAAAGGTTACGATCTACTTAACCGAGGTCGATATAATGAAATTCAACAATAGAAATAAGGAATAAATCGAGTTAAGCCTGAGAGTTCGAAATATCGAAATTCAACTGTAGTTCAATTTTGATTAACTAAAACTGTTTATTATCGGTAAAGTTTAAACTGTCTTAGGCCTTTCCCTGCCATACAACGAGGGCAATGATACTTTCAAACATGTTTATCCTGATCAGACTCTGATTCTGATCTGGGTCTAAATGTGTGTCACTCATATCCGATGGTCATCCTTGCAAATGACAACTTGCCTCAGACCAATATCCTGGCTAAGTAATTATAATATCCCCAACCACTCCCTCAGATTCATTTAATTTAAACGCAATCGACGTAAATGTTGTCAACGTTTATAAACAGTATATCCCTTTACCTGATAGCCTATTTCAAGTACTTAAGATAAGTGACTACTTAAAGCAGGTTGAAAGTAAAGCAGAATGCGCCTTAGGGCGCATTCTGCTTTACTTTCAGCCTGCTTTAAGCTATCATCTGCTATAATATAGAAAATATTCCCTATAATACATCTTCATTACTGATTAAATTGGAACTATTTTCTTCAGCGGACGAATAAATCATATCCGCTAAAAGGCGCTTCTATTGGGGAAAGGGATATTGCGTTAATAAATTGATAAATGGGTTATTCGAAAGAAAACCCGTATAGCCACACCGGACGTAAACACTGTCAACCAATAGGTGTGTGAAGTTTGCACGACATTCGACAATTCGACATTCGACCTTTCACTAATGAAAGGTCGAACAGCTGTCGAATTTCGACTTTCGACATTTAAGCTTTCACATAATGTAACAAATTTTGCCGATCGACAAGTCAGCTTTGCCATAATGTAGAAATATTGTCGAAATTCGACTTTCGACTTTCAACATTTTTAAAACACATTACTTTGTCGAACTGATGTCGAATTTCGACGTTCGACATTTATACAAAGTCGGGAAATTGTCGAACTAGGGTCGAATTTCGACGTTCGACAAACTGCAAGTAAGGGAAAAAGTCGAAATATTGTCGAAATTCGACATTCGACATTCAAAACTTCTTAAACACATTACTTTGTCGAACTGATGTCGAATTTCGACGTTCGACATTTGTACAAAGTCGGCAAATTGTCGAACTAGGGTCGAATTTCGACGTTCGACAAACTGCAAGTAAGGGAAAAAGTCGAAATATTGTCGAAATTCGACATTCGACATTCAAAATTTCTTAAACACATTACTTTGTCGAACTGATGTCGAATTTCAACGTTCGACACTTATACAAAGTCGGGAAATTGTCGATTTAGGGTCGAATTTCGACGTTCGACAAACTGCAAGTAAGGGAAATAGTCGAAACATTGTCGAAATTCGACGTTCGACATTCAAAATTTCTTAAACACATTACTTTGTCGAACTGATGTCGAATTTCGACGTTCGACATTTATACAAAGTCGGGACCTTGTCGAACTAGGGTTGAATTTCGACGTTCGACAAACTGCAAGTAAGGGAAAAGTCGAAATATTGTCGAAATTCGACGTTCGACATTCAAAATTTCTTAAACACATTACTTTGTCGAACTGATGTCGAATTTCGACGTTCGACATTTATACAAAGTCGGGACCTTGTCGAACTAGGGTTGAATTTCGACGTTCGACAAACTGCAAGTAAGGGAAAAGTCGAAATATTGTCGAAATTCGACGTTCGACATTCAAAATTTCATAAACACATTACTTTGTCGAACTGATGTCGAATTTCGACGTTCGACACTTATACAAAGTCGGAAATTGTCGAAATAGGGTCGAATTTCGACGTTCGACAAACTGCAAGTAAGGGAAAAAGTCGAAATATTGTCAAAATTCGACATTCGACATTCAAAATTTCTTAAACACATTACTTTGTCGAACTGATGTCGAATTTCGACGTTCGACACTTATACAAAGTCTGGAAATTGTCGAATTAGGGTCGAATTTCGACTTTCGACAAACTGCAAGTAAGGGAAAAAGTCCAAACATTGTCGAAAGTCGACGTTCGACATTCAAAACTTCCTAAACACATTACTTTGTCGAACTGATGTCGAATTTCGACGTTCGACATTTATACAAAGTCGGGAAATTGTCGAACTAGGGTCGAATTTCGACGTTCGACAAACCGCAAGTAGGGGACAAAGTCGAAATATTGTCGAAATTCGACATTCGACATTCAAAATTTCTTAAACACATTACTTTGTCGAACTGATGTCGAATTTCGACGTTCGACATTTATACAAAGTCGGGAAATTGTCGAATTAGGGTCGAATTTCGACGTTCGACAAACTGCAAGTAAGGGAAAAAGTCGAAACATTGTCGAAATTCGACGTTCGACATTCAAAATTTCTTATCACATTACTTTGTCGAACTGATGTCGAATTTCGACGTTCGACATTTATACAAAGTCGGCAAATTGTCGAACTAGGGTCGAATTTCGACGTTCGACAAACCACAAGTAAGGGAAAAAGTAGAAATATTGTCGACATTCGACATTCAAAATTTCTTAAACACATTACTTTGTCGAACTGATGTCGAATTTCGACGTTCGACATTTATACAAAGTCGGGAAATTGTCGAACTAGGGTCGAATTTCGACGTTCGACAAACTGCAAGTAAGGGAAAAAGTCGAACTATTGTCGAAATTCGACGTTCGACATTCAAGATTTCTTAATACACATTCCCTCTGTTGAAATTATGTCGAATTTCGACGTCCAACAATTTTCCGGACCCGGGAAAAGTCGAAATATTGTCGAAATTCGACATTGTTCTTTCAACAATTCTTTAACACATTCACTATGTCGACCTTATGTCTACTTTCGACGTTCGACAAGTGGCCTGGCAAGGAAAAAATCGAAATATTGTCGAATTTCGACATTTCAACAAAGCCAGTAAATTGTCTAATTTATGTATATTTTCGACAATCGACAAATTTCCCGATAGTGCAATAGTCGAATTATTGTCGAATATCGACGTTTGACATTGGTCTTTTACCAAAATGTCGAAAAATTGTCCAAATTCGACGTTCGACTATCAACATATCTGAAACACATTCACTATGTCGAATTTATATCGAATTTCGACGTTCGACAATTTGCCGGGCCAGGAAATAGTCGAAATATTGTCGAATTTCGACATTCGACATTTTGACAAAGCCGGTAAAGTGTCGAATTTATGTCTAATTTCAACATATGACAAATTAGCAGACAGGAAATCGGTCGAATATTGTCGAATTTCGACGCTCGACATTGTCCTTTTACCAAAATTTCAAAAAATTGTCGAAATTCGACGTTCGACAATATGCCGGGCTGCAATAGACGACATATTGTCGTAATTTGACGTTCGACTTTCAACATGAAGATCCTACAGTCAAACCTGTGTCCATCGGTACTAAAAAAGAAGTGCATTTATAAAGACAATGATGAACATGTGTGTATTTTGGTACAGGACAAAAGAAATGCAGAACGTTGTCATAAGGTCTATCTGCATCACTTTTGCTCTGCATTAAACAGTCGCGTGTTTAATAAAGTTGATGTTTTGTATCTGTCCTACTTACAAAGTTATAACTGTATGAATTGTGAGTCTATTTAGTTGAAATAGTGATAAATCCAGTTATTAGGTTGCATGCGGTGTCCATGTATTGCGTATATGATTCACGTGCTGAGTCGATGATCTGAAGCAGTCAGCAAATCAAATTTTCTTCAACCTCATAGAGTTTTTGGCGCCAATAATTCAGAAAGGACCTGGTCTGATTGGCTAAGGCTACATATTTCACTGACTGCGGGTTAAGTTATTAATATTGCATGGCTTTCACGAGTCTGACACTTGTCACATTCCAAAATATAGGTCAAGGGCATGACTATTGTACTTATGCGCAACTGGAACCAAATATTGAGCGTTTTGGAGATCCATGTTGATACCCCATTTGATTGACGAATCAATGACGGGAACGTTGCCGCTTTAATTCTGCGCAGGTTGGCCAAAATATGGAGCTCCTTGGTCATCTAAGTTTGATCCCCACAATTTAGACCAATACATGATTGGAACCTATACTCACTGACCAATCACATAACTTTCGTGTTAGAATCCCTGAGCAGCTAGTATAAATATCAAGGGCACCAGTCAGAATCCTTACAATGAGTGTCATCAAGGAAAGGAAGGGATTCCATTTGAATGTAAGTATCATTTATTTTACAAACTCAATCTTTTTTCATGATATTCATGTGTGAAATTCGTTTAAAGTACTTTAACTGTCCTATTTCTGATTGTGCTCCATGATTTGCAAGTCGTTGCAAATCTTTTCCTGGAAGTGAATGTAAATTGCATTTTTATGTTGAACACGTGCTCGGTTGCTGAACTGTATAACAAACTAATGTGATGGTTATCCTCTATTTAAGACCACTAAAATACTTTTAGCTGAGATGGCGCTCAAACCAAAGTTGTTGACTATAGTAATTAACCCTGTGTGCGTCTATTGCTGTTTTATAACCAATAAATTACCTGCAGCAGCCTGAAGATATTTAGAATAGTTGACCGTTTAATGCACAATAAAATTAAAAACGCACAAAGTAGGTTATATATTAAGCAACAAGACCATCAAACGATTTCCCAACAGAGTCCCCGATATTACCTAAATAAGACTAAATATATCATGAGACTGGGCGTGGTTAACAACGAATAACAAGGCATGTGCAATTATATCTGAAGTATCGAGCACTTACAACTCTCGTAAAATTTCAAAATCTGAGTAGATCTAGTAAAAGTAACTCTAACAACGGTTATTTCAATCGCAACAACTCTGTCCTGTTTTGATTGTTGTCCATTGTAATTTAAATTATTACGTGATCGACTTCAACTTGCTAAATTGGTTTTACATGTACAGGACATAATAATTCGCAACCCTACGAAATTTTGGCATGTTCCCACATATTTTTTTACATTACTTATGCAACAAAATAGTCGAACACAAAATTACACGACAGTGTAGGCCAGTTTAAAAATTTGGGTGTTAACCTATCAAGTTTAGATCTATTTTCTGTTGTTTGGACCAGATCTTCTCTTGTTAGGCAACTTCAGAATATAATTGAAAAACAAAATTGACTCGTTCCACATAACTGGTTGCTATGGAAACATATTTGACAACTAACTAGAAATAAAGAACATCTTAATTTAAAAACATATTTTCCATAGTGCCCTTTCGAAAAGAAACCAAAGACAGTTACAGAAATGGTTAATGTTCAAGTTTACTGACATGCGATAAATGCTAAAATTAACATGGGAAATCAAGTTACCCGATTGAATTTTAGAACTGTGTGACCAAACATGAAGTAAAATAGTTTTAGAATGACAATTTATTTATTTTTAATGGCATATGTAAGGTGTTTCTTAATTTGGTGTAGTTTTACATAACTTTCATATATTGTTACCATGGCAACCATAGACTATGAACATGGTTCAAACTTTGCATGTACATTCTAAAATTACCTAGCAACACAAACCAAAGAATCACGTTCTAGACTAGAAAACATTTTACGGACTTTTGCTCACACTCTTAAAGCAATGAAATGCTGTCTAGAGTTTTCATTCTATCAAAGAGCTATAACTTATAAAAATAAGCAACTTTTTCACAGGGTGGCGAATAATTATGTCCCATGACTGTCGATAAACAAAGAAAAGTATCTAATAGCACACAACAACCACCCACTCTATGCCGATACAACGCCTCAAAGGGTGTTGGGATAGATATATGGATAGATAGATAGATATATAGTTGGAAAGATAAATAAATTTTGTACGAACAATATTTTAATTTTTAAAGCGTATCGAGCAAGAATTAATGCATTTCCATCATGTCCCACAATACTTCGGTAAAGGTCATTATATTCCCGATAAATGTACTGTTTTTGTTTTCTGTAATGTTTTTCCCCCTAAAATATGGTTTCATCAGGGTTCTTGGTTACGCTCGATTATCAGTTCTCGTACGCATGTTTACTCCAAATGAACGCATATTTAACACTAAGAGTTTTCCGTACGCATGTTTTACCTATCGAACGCAATTTTCGGACCATGAACATTCATCAATAGTGTAATTTAAGTTCAACAATCATTTTGCAGTCCATGGTAAAAACTGCCCGTCAGGACGGAGCACGGCTATTGGTTGACTGTGTGAAAACAAACTTGGGTCGTAGTTTGACCACGCCTGTCGAGTTGGGTTTAACGCATTGTTTTAGATCTAATTGGTTATCACAAAATTGATTGACAGATCGCACCCACTCGGAGACATGTAAATACGACAATGAAGCAGTGGTGCGTATAATTACGTAGACACTTTCTGAATACTGCACACACCTACTTTATGACGCCATTAATTGTCGTCTGCAGAGTTTGCCGCCTGTAACGATTGTATAATGTTATACAGCACGCCAAATAAGGGGCGTAAAGTGGACAAATCCAACATTTTCTCACTCATTTAAACACAAAATGCTATGATGTAACTATTCATTAGAATCGTCTCAAAGAGTCGAATCTGGTGTGTAGTAACACCATAGGGTTTTATGCATAAATAAAGATTTTAGAGTTTGAAATACTCCCCTTACTTGAAGCAACAGATTAAAGACAACCTATTGATTATTTGATTATTTGATCCGTTGTATAATTGACTGATGAGACAAAAGAATAGCTGATGGTCGTTTGAGAATGCTTTTAATATCTGATTTTCAATATAGTCCATGTGTCTTTATCTCCTATCTCCTAATTATCTTAAACAAGTTAAACAGACGAAAGTTTGAACTGAAAAGTCTGTTTTCGGAATAATGGGCAAATAATTAATCGGTGGTCTTTTCAGAGTCCTTTGACTAAGGTCCACCTGCGAGATGCAATGCGTGGTCTGAATCTGCATTGTTTCGAAACCTGAACATTTGCATTCATATACAATATCTTCGAATAGGAGCATTCATACAGATAAAATAGTGAAACAGACTATAGATGTACATGTGTCGTTTAACCAAGAATGTTCGTCATCCTTGTTTATGACGTATGATTATGACATCACGACGTGCCTGTTTAGAGTTTACGTAATAGAATGTACAGTTAAACCCGTGTAAAGCGACACCAAACCAAATTCAACAGAGATGTGTGCGGACTGTGCACCCACTAAGCTGTTCTTATTTTTGACACTGTTTGAGACCATTAAGAATATTAAGTGCAAACTTGTAAAGGATTTTGACCTAGAGAAACTTGTTTAAGTGATAAGGGGAAGCTACTTTGTTAGATACAACTCAGATCATGCAAAATAACTGACTGATGTTTAACTCTACTAGCGATATCTGTAAAAAATATTTGTAAAGGGGTTACTTTTATTCAATATATGTACACCAAAAACGGAGAACCATAACTTTAAGAGAACCAATTCACACGGGCATTCTTTGTAAACGAAAGTTTACGGAAAGTGATGGACTGACAGGTCAAACCTTATGGATAATAATTGGTTATTTGTTTTATTTCAATGTTCATTTTCTTCATCCTTTTTTAATTCTTTTATTCACTTACTGTACAAAATTCACACAAATAGGATATCAATAATAGTCCCGACTAGTTTTCTTCTAAATGGCTCGGTTCGGAGTCTACTATGAAATGTAGCATGAGGTGGTTTATAGAGACTCATTTAAAAAAGCCGCGAAATCTTAGGTTTTTAAGATATTTTCCATCGCTCTTATTCCTACTCATTTTAATAGATATTTTAACGCAACTCGCGCAAACACCTATATAAACAAAGAAGGACGCAGCTGTGTTTGAATTCTAAATAAAACATACACGCACTGTAACAGCTAAAATGTGACGGTACCGACGTAATATGGCTTCCAAAATGCATACCCCAAGAAATGAAGCACCGTTGCGTCGGTGCAAATTGCGGTTAAATTGGTGTGTTTATCCAAATAATTAATACCAGTGTTTTATCGTGCAATCGAACACGGGTAGGACTTGAGGTGCGTAGTAATATATGCACGAGGCGGTAGGTCTAGTGGTTTAATTACAACTATTTCAACGATATATGCTTGTTCGATTGCAAGATAAAACACTGGTAAAATTTATTAATTCTTAAGTAAATGCATTTCACATCGTTTACGCACGCGCGGGCATAAACGTGAAATAATAACGTCTTCGCCATCACTGTTAACTCAAGTAGGTTAAATCGATCGTCGATACTAATATAAAATAAGTGTTTATATAATCGTTTGGCAAACAATAACACAGTATTCTTATGAAACCATTTGATTTTCCGTGTTTTAGAAGGTAATGATGATACTTAACAAAGGGAATACAAATATAAAGATAGGAATTTTCAAAAAGTTATTTAAGTTCACCTGACAAAACTATTGTACTATTTATGTCGCACATGGCATTGTAGAACAGGTTATTACAATTGAAGGCCATCATGGCCATATATTCTAATTAAACTGCATCACCAGTGTGTTTCTTATTTGATTTTAGTTAAAAGAATGGGAAGAAGAAGGAAAAGAAGGATTAAGCCTGTTAATATCACCATCTTAAAATATCAAGTACAGCAAAAACGGGCTTCTAAGAGAAAGACTTCCAGAAGTCATGGCCTACCAGAGGACAGTAAAGCAAAGCGTAAAAAATCTGAGTATGATGAAGGTGGCTACGAACCCTTCATAAAAAATGAAAACTTCAATGTGACAGTAGGTACAACTTTTATTGATAGACCAGTACAAAGTGACCTGAAATTAGAGAAATGGACCTTACTGGAAAAAGACCAGGAACATGACAACAGTTCAAGAAAAGACAGAAAAGAGGGGAATAGTGACCTTAAATGTAAAACTGAAAATATAGAAACTGATAAAAAAACTGACGGTAAATGGACAGATGAAAAACAAAATGACTCGACGCTTCAGTTTACTCTAGACCCTGTGGAAAAAGGCCAAGAATCAGAGAAATTGACTTCACTGCAAACAGACGAAGAACATGCCAACAGTTCAAGATCAGACATAACTGAGAATAATAGTGACCTAGAATGTAACACTGAAAGTATAAAAACTAATCAGAAATCTGCCGGAAAATTGACAGAGGCAAAATGTGATCCAAAGTTTGCATTTATTCTTGATCTTGTTGAAAAGGTCCAAGAACATGCAAACAGTTCAAACAGAGACATACTAGGGACACATAGTGACTTTAAATGTGACAGTGAAAATGTAAATACTGATAATCAATCTGACGGCAAGTGGAAAGAGGGAGAGGGGGAAAAACGTGACTTACGATTTGAGTTTAGTCTGGATGCTGTGGAAAACGATCAAGAAAATACCAGCAGTTCAAACAGAGACATAACAGAGAAGACAAATGACCCAATATGTAACACTGAAAATATAGAAACTGATCAGAATTCTGAAGGCAAATTGAAAGAGGAAAAACAAAGTGACTCAACGCTAGAGTTTACTCTAGACCCTGTGGAAAAAGAACAAGAAACAGAGAAATGGACTTTACTGAAAAAATACCAAGAACATGCCAACAGTTCAAACAGAGACATAGCAGAGAATAATAGTGCAATAACATGTGACACTGAAAATATAAAAACTGATCAGAAATCTGCCGGCAAATGTACAAATGACAAATTTGACCTAACATATGCGTTTAACCTTGATCCTGTGACAAAAGACCATGATCACAACACCAGTTCAAACAGAGATATGCAAGAGAAGAATAGTGACCTAAAATGTAACCCTGAAAATATAGCAACTGATCAGAAGTTTGACGGCAGATGGGCAAATGGAAACAAAAGTAAATCGACGTTTGAGTTTACTTTAGACCCTGTGAAAAATGATCAAAAATCAGAGAAATTGACTTCACTGAAAACAGACGAAGAACATGCCAACAGTTCAAGAAAAAACATAACTGAGAATAATAGTGACCTAGAATGTAACACTGAAACGGTAAGACCTGATCAGAATTCTGACGGCAAATGGTCAGCGGAAAGAATGGACTCGACATTTGAATTTACTTTGTATCCAGAGGAATGGGAATCGGTCAAACCTGAGGAAAAAATTTACATAAGTGGGAGAAAGGTTACGGTAATGGGCAGGAATTGGACAAACCTGTTCTATGACAAATGCAGGCTAGCCAATCCTGGCTGTACATTGCGGTTTGTTCGACACCATATCAGTAAAAAAAGAAATCGTCCCTTTTTCACAGCCACAGCTGTATGTTCAGCAAGAATGTGTTCGGCTAATTTCTACTTTACGATTCGTAAAGAGCCAGATACTGAAACAAGCACAAGCGTGCATTGCAAAGTGCAAGGGAAACTTCAGCATGAATCAACTGATACAAATCGAAGGATCACAAAAGGGTCAAAAAGAGAAGAGTTACAGTCAAAACTTCAAGAAGACACACACATGAATGTGTTTTATAAACAATTTCCACATTGTACAGAGGAAATGGAAAAAGGCAATTTTACAGGTGTACCAACTCCTACAGCGCTTAGGAAAATGGTTTCTGAAATAGTTCGGAAAGAAAATCTCCATGATAACATAGTTGCAGAAATTCAACTGCTAAAAGAAAGCTCCGAGCTTGCAAATGACCCTTACGTAAGGGAAATAGGAATAGACCCCTTTTGTGTCATCCTCTGGGATGAGCAACAATTAAATCTTGTAAAAGATTTAATTAAACAAGATAAACTTGAAGTTTACTTTGACGCCACAGGTTCGGTAATAGGAGCAATACCAGGGCAGAAGAGAGCCTTTCTGTATTCTATCGTGGTACGGCCAGAAAAGCATTTGCCCTCTTTGTCTGTTGCAGACATGGTTTCAACGCAACATACCATTCCCAGATTGGAACTCTTTCTTTTACAATGGAAAAGGTCCCTGGCTAAAAAGGGTGTGAACTTGAAGGTGAAGAAAGTGGAAACAGACTACAGTTATGCAGCAATTCAAGCCTGTCTTCATGTGTTCAACAATGGACATGTAAAGTCTTATTTGCATGTTTGCTATTCGATAGTCAGAAATTGTAAAATTACACAAGACTTTACTGTATTGCATCTTTGTTCCACACACATATTCAAAGACTTCATCAGACAAATCAAGACATACAGCGGCAACATGCAAAAGTACATGGTGGTCTACATGAAAAGGTGTTTTGTAATGCTTCAGAACTCAACTACTTTACACGAAGCTATGCAACGATTTGAAGACATTTGCCTAGTTTTTCTCAGCCCAATTGAGTCCTCCTCTGTTATTGAAGCAAAGCAGCGGATTGACCGTATCACAAGTAACACCACGATTGAAGCTGAAGACGATGAAAAGAACGAAGATCTCATGCTCTATTCAGATGAAAGTGCTGAAGCGGAATATGATACAGGCACCATAAAGGAAGCTTCACCATTCACAAAGCTATTCGGCATCATTCAAGAAAATACTGTGTCTGAAATTTCAAAATTTAGTGATGGGCCTGACAATAAGACACATAATGAAGGTTTTGTAAGATGCCTGACAGATAAGTTCATGCACATTTTTCCACTTTGGTCAGGAGTGCTTATACATCTAATGAACACAGAGGATTTTAGAACTAGAGACAGCAATAGCCCAGTGGAAAATTGGTTTAAATTTCTAAAAAACGACATTGGACTGAAGAAAAAGGCCAGACCAGCAAAGTTCATCATGCTAATGAGAAATGCAATACTTGGAAGAATAAATGAAATGAGATTTCCAGGAGCAAGACAGCCAACTAGTAAAAAGGAAACGAAAAGAAAGAAGAAAACAGAAATGGATATAAAGATGACATTGAAAGAAGAAAAATGGGGGAAAGGCAAGAAAAAGAAGCCACTGTATCAAACAATCTCAAACCCAACTCCGTCAAAAAAGAAAGAAAGTGGACCCCAGCTACCAAAAGTACCCAAATGGGGTGGAAATATTGACGGTTCAAGGCTTGTAAATACATGCACCATTGACAATGGCTTGACAATTTTGTATTTAAAATATAATGAAGACCAGGCTTTTAAAAAAAGTATGTCGGAGCAAACCAGTGAATTGATGCTGAAAATGATTTCAATACTAGATTGTATGGTGAATCTCAAATTTGAAAGGGCAAAGAAGTTATGGCTAGAGTCAACTTCACAAAACAGAACTTTTGGCACCAACCTCTATGGAGATGAAACAGACTTCTTCATAAGCCACTTAGATGCAACGTGGAAATCATATACACAATCACGATGCAACAGTCCAACCTGTAGCAGCCCATATGCAGAGTCAAAACCGGTAAAGGGAGTTACAATAAGGTATTTATAATATAATGTATCCTTTATATCATACAGTTCTTAGATAAGACGCCGAATAGTTGAATCGGCCAGATAAAAGATGTAGATAAAAGACCCAAAGCCGAAACATGTAAAACAAGCATGTAACAAAGTTAGAACTTTACCACGAGTACCAGTTTTAAACAGTTCTTATTCACTTAGATCTATAGTTCAGACCATTAGTCACGTCAAACTGCAAAAATAGAAAATATGCATGCGCGTTAACTCTTTCGGCGCGCCAAATTAATCGTGAGATTTGAACCCTTCACCGCTATATTGTCGTCTGCTTCAGTTTTGTCGTGTGCAATACCATTTCAAAATTAGGTTAAATATAGTATGACTTAAACTTATTGCTATGAGTGTCAAATAGTT
Organism: Gari tellinella; assembly: GCA_922989275.2. Lineage (NCBI taxonomy): Eukaryota > Metazoa > Mollusca > Bivalvia > Cardiida > Psammobiidae > Gari > Gari tellinella. The sequence goes on from OV277866.1 coordinate 73,697,060, forward strand.
TTGATCCTGATCAGATGCCGCGTTACGCGGCGTCTGATCAGGATCAAAACTGTTTGCCAAGTCGCATTTATGCGAGTTCGGTTGCGAAAGGGTTAAAACCGGCATGTTGACCTATAGTCGCCTATAGTCAGTCAAAACGTAAACAAACAAGATGGCAGTCCCATTGTTCTGTCAAGCACTTTTTGATTTCTGCAGTAATCCATTATAGCATAATGGCATATTCTGGCATTTGTTGCTGAATAAATTGGACAGTTTTATCGTTGCAGTCATATTTGTAGGATTGAAAATTAAGTTAATTTGTTTAACAAAGATTTTTAACAAAACGTATTTGTTCATCTCATAATTTTCAAACACCCGCTATTTTGGAAATACCCTAACCATTGGTCTATAGTCGAACTTTAGTAGGACCAACCGGTATTCGGTTGGATATATAGTCACCATCTTTAGAGCGAACCATAGTTCCAAGTGAAGTTCTTCACAGTTGTCCTTGAAACATAATTAGAGTCGACCGGTAAACTATTTGCCTCATTCGTGCCTTATTCTTCTATAAACCATTGAATTGATGAAATAATATTGGAAATATATTCATGTAGAATACATTAATATAATAATAGCTAGAGCTAGCTGTTAAGTACAGTGGTAAATACGCTATTCCTATCCACTTTACGCGTTTCTTACGCGTTCGTTAAGCGTTCGATAACAGAGTGACCATAACTTTGAGACAAAAAATCCGCAGATTTAAAAAAAATCAGTAGAGGCGCGCGATTCTGAATACTTGTCTGATTTCGTGACTCGCACTTAATTAACCCTTTTAAAATTTACTCCATAGTACACCTTTATCGCTACAGCACGCATCCGTCACCCTTACACTGATGAAAATAACAGGCTAAAGGTAAAGCATAATGAGTCCTCACCCATTACCCAATAAATGCGCCTTTTACGTCTTTAATTCATTCCTCTTCTAAATAAAATAATTCAAGTTTATACAGTTATGAATACATGCTACAAGACATAGTGCTCAGATAGTAGGCTGTAAGTAAAGCAGAATGCGCCTTAGGGTACATTCTTTTTTACTTTAAGTCATCATGACCTGCCTTTAATACTAGAAACAGGTTATGGAGTAAAGAATTAAGGCGCATTCTGCTTTACTTTCAACCTGTAATTAGAGGCCCCGTGCCTTCAAAACAAGAATGAGCTTATGGAGTAATGTGTAATATAATTCACTTTGACTATGTACTCGTATGGGAAAATTAACACTTTATACACATTTTTGAGGTTTTGTACTTTATTTCACACTCGATAATCATTTTAATCTGGCTTTACAAATTCGATCTATCTATCTTTTCATAATGCCATACACCACTTGACATGTGTAATCGGCATGGGGTGGGGTGGATGTTGTGCGCTATTAGATAATTTTCTTTGCTTATCGGCATTGAATTAGCAAGCGATCGCGTAATGTCAGTGGACATCGAGATACAGGGCCAAATTGTTGCAATTTATCTGCCCTAAAAAAACCTGGCTGAATATTTTTCCAAAATTCCGCAGATTTGAAAACCATTCCGTAGATCCGTAGAAGTTGTCAAAAATCCGCAGATTCAGGAAAAATCCGCAGATATGGTCAGCCTGCGTTAAGCGTTCGTTACCCGTTTCGTTTAATGCGTTTACTACCCGTTTCTTAATGCGTTTCTTAACGCGTTTAAAAGAGCCCGGATGAAAGGGGAGTAATCATGGAGAAAGGGAGGTAATCCATGTATGACTTGCGGGTCGCTCTTATCCTACTTAAGAATTTAGTAAATATCGTTACTGTGGAGTAAATATAATCTTACAAAGTTTTATGAAATCATTTTCTTTAAGAAAAGGTTATCCTGTGAGAGTTTTATGAATATACATTTATTTTCCCATATAAAGGATACGGTTTAAAAAGGATTATGTAAATTGCGTTTATTACTATTACTATGAACATGCGGAATTCCCAAATGCCACATGTGGCATGCAGGACTAGCCGCTAACACTGTTGCGTCACAAGCCGGACAGGGGGGTAATAAAACTGCGGCTTATCAAAGTAAGTATCCTAATGCCCCATTGGGGTTGATTGGAATATCAACCAAATAAACCAAATCTTATATGCGAGTATGTGTCAGTTATCATACTCTCTCATCAAAGTAAAAGATATCTATATAGTTTGAATATCGATGAGACTCCCGTAACTCGGCATTTCATCTAGAGTCAAACTGTAAAATGAAATCAAGACCGTATGCTTCATTCTTAGTTGTAAAACATAAGAACCGAACTACTCGGCGTCCCATCTACATCTAAATCGATAGTGTTAACTATTATAAAAAGTAATTGGGTTTATTCAAAGCTGTCAGTTTGGATCCTGATACTTTGCCGATCTATACAGCCAGGCGTTTGATCTGGATTCAAACCGTTTGAATAGAAATCAACATGGAAGGAATTATTCTAATACATATCAAACAGAAATAATCTCGATGAAACGCCGAGTCACTCAGCATTATGATCGAGATCCAAACTGTCTATATTTATATAAATTCTATAAGCGAAACCAGTTTAGATCCTGATAAGAGGCGTCTCATTTACAGAAAATGTTTTCAAAAATCGCATTACAATATGAGTTTTATCGCGAAAATGCTCCAGTGACAAATCGATTCTTGTTTTTGATAAACCCGTTTCATTCGGATTTTTCTAAAACGGCAATCATCGATATGATCCGAAATCTCCGCGTGAAACGGAAAACGGACGCCCCAATCGCAGCATCTCGGGTATAACCCTTTATTAACGCGTTTAAACGCGTTCAAATCGTTAGGCCTTAACCGTTCGTTAAGCGTTCATTAAAACTAGACTACCAAATGGAATTAAAAACTAGAGCCTTGAATGGCTTTGTCTTTAAGACAAATATTTCTAATGCATTGACGAATAGCCACCTATTGAGAATAAACCCACTCCTTTTCTGATGGCCGCTTTCGAAACGTTTTACAGTCAAACCTTTGTATAGCGATTACACAAGTTTAAGAAAATACAGGTGGCTGTTTAATCCTTTCAACTCCAACACTTATAATAGACAATTCCAATTTCTCATTCAGTCGAGTCCATTTGTTTGCAATAGAAGCTCTATGATGTGGTTCTACAATGTTTACGCATGACAAGTTTACCATTAAGTGGTACATTGTAAATGACGAGTGTAGTCCTCGCCTATAGGGTTCAATGACTTAATGCAGGACAAAAGTAATACACAAAGGTCAGTTGTGAACTTGTGAGCCTTCTGTATTAATTTGATTATGTCGCCTATCTACAGAGTTCTTTAACATAATCATACCTCTTCACTGAATCATGGTCGTTAAACATAGGTTATACTGTACTATGTAACTATTTCCCAGCTGAGCGATGGCTGTCTAATGACGTAATAATGCGCTTATAGCCCCGCCTTAGCGCGAGGCGTCCATAACCGTGTTCATAACCTGCTTTATTTCTTCCATACCCGGTACAAAGCTGAACGAATATGCGATATATTTTTTCAATTCTCGCTGAAATAGAGCCCTTTCATTGGCTGGCAAACTAGAGCGAACGGTAAGATGGCTTATATCTTACTTGACCCTCACCAAATACCTTTAGCGCATTTAATTAATTCCTCCAACGAAGAAAAAATTCCATTTCATAAAATCATAAACAAAATGATTTTTCCTGTATCCTAGCAGATGGTAGCTGAAAGTAAAGCAGAATGCGCATTAAACATTTACCCCATGGCTTGCTTCTAGTTGTAACGATAGATGGCAGGTTGGACTTACAGAAGAAAGCGCAAAAGGTGTATTCTCTTGTACTTTCTGCCTGCTTTAAGCTATCATTTGCTAGAATATAGAAATAAGTTTTTGAAATAGATCTACATGTATATTCATGAAATTACAAGTTAGAAAATGTTTTGCAGAGGATAAAAAAAGTCAAGGCGCAAAAAGGGGTATTTATGGGGTAATGAATTAAGGCACAATCTGCTTCACTTTTAATGTGCTTGTCTTTAAAACTAGAAATAGGCAATCAAATTCTCGAGCCCAGCAATATATAAGTAAATTGTCTAGCAATTCTATTTGATTATCACGTAACGCTGCCAATTTAGAAATTATTTGAAAAAGTTGTCCATTTTGGGTTACAGTGCCCCTATTCTTAACGCAATGTGAACTATTTTTTCCAATTGCGTTATTTATAAAGTGCTGTCTTTAGAATCCAACCTAACTCTGTCTAAATAAGCAAACCAGGCGTATTTCATAAGTTAGGGACATTTCCAACTTATTTATAAATTAACATTTCAGCCTGCCGCATGAAGTAAACGGAGTTCAAGACATGATCATGAAGTGGAATTTAGATCAGGTGCCATGTAGTGTTGAAATGCAGGATGATGAACTACAGGAAGGGTATTTATAAATTCTATCTAAATGTTTTGTTTCAAGTCATATGTCTCAACAATTTAAAACAGCATAACCGTTTTTATATACTCATTACATTTGAAAACAGTGTAGACCCAAATCAGAGGTCCCAATAGGATAGTGTCCCTCTGGTCAGGTTCTATACTGTTGGCTTATTTAGAACTATATGTGTACATTTAACTAAATTTCAGGATAGTCTGGTTTATGTTCCGGTGACAGAAAGGACCAAAAATGGAAAATGAACAGTCCACCGTTAGTGTTGGAAGGGTTATTTCTTTACTCTCCATTTCATAGATATACTTTTATTCATATGCCGTTGCAAACAGAACTATCACATACATGCATCTCGGACAGGTTCATGCAGTGTGCGGATATGTTATGTTAGCTGTGTGGTTAAGGCATTTCCCTTATTTTGAAACAATTATGTTTTGTATCAAGTATTAGCACGTTTATAATTATTTGCGATTTAATAGGTCTAAGCGTAGGGGCCAAGTTGATGGCTTTCATAGTCATTAAAGACATTTCTTGACCTACTTTCGGTGACATCACCTAGCCAAACAGTTCCCATGCCAAACGCATGAATCTTTTAAGTATACATATAGCATAGAACTGGCGAAGCGCCTCAGGTGATGCCCGTCCCTTGTAGTTGATAGTTTGGTTAGAAATACCCATTGAAAACCCTTCGAGTAGGATTATGGCAGGGCCTCTCTAGATAGAATAAGATGACTATGGCGTGTGTTGCAAACTTTTACAGTTACTTGCTCGCCTATCGAGAACAATAAGTAGGCCGGGTCATTCAAATGACTGATGAAATATTTTTTTAATTCGCACTGAATAGACAGTTCAACCTATTTTTGGGCTAGGGTGAAGTGAAACGCGTCACGCATCATAACATCGGTGGAGTGAAGCCAAAACTAATTGTAGTCGTTGCTAGGGGCAACTGCCCAATGCCAGTCAAATCCTTCAGAACAGCCTGGCCCTGATATGAAACCAACTTTCGACCTCTTTGATGATAATCAGAATAATGCCCTTTCAGATCTTATTTGAGACAATGAAGTTAAACAAGACAGCAGTCTTATTCAATTTTTAAATGTAATTAATTACTCTAACACGAAGCAGTGGAATCTCTATAGACAGGTGGCTGCTTAACGTAGAAAAGGAGGTGCAGATGCCGCGAGGGAGCTTTCTGTATTATATTTGTCCTGCAGTAACCTGTCTAACACACTAAATAACACTATTTTGAGTGACCACTATACACAGGTTGTGAGTTCGAATCCCAGTAGGGTCGTTCGGATTTTTCATGTGGGGAAGCCTTCTAGCTGGCTTGCGGAAGGTCGGTGGTTCTACCCAGTTGCGAATTTGTGCCTGAAACAGTGCATAAAGGACTTCTGGGGTCTTCCTCCACCTGTAATTAGCTGGACGTCGCAATATGACTGAAATACTGTTGAAAGCGACGTAAAATCAAAACAAATCGAATCAAATTAAATACACAGGACTGGTTAAGGTCAATAAGTATTTTAGCAGGTGGATGCACGTTTTTCTTAAAAAACAAAAGCTTAAGTTGTACCCTAATATAGTTCTATTTCGTTTTTATTCAGATTGAAAAACATTATAAAATTAGAATAGTTCTTTTTAAAATCGTGGGACGTGATACAATGTTGTATATTTGGAAATTTGCCGATTTGATTTAATACCATGCGGTATTTTAATATTTTATATGTACATTGACAAAGTACTCATTAGGAATTTAACAATGATGCTTTTATGTCTTAGAGTGCTCTACATTATTCAAAAATAAAATTACTTTGCGTTTTCAACAATACCCAGTTCTGTTAAGTTGTATTGCAGTATATTGTTAGATAAAATGGCTTTGAATCACAGCTGGTCCATAGTTAACCAGTGGAATGCAAACGTTTAAATGACATTGATGTGACTGCAAGTATACTCTCGTCTGATGAATATAAGTTTATTTGCAAAGACTTTGTTCGACAAGCTAAATATATTTTCACACATTCTATTTTCCAGAATCGTAAATGGCTGCAAAGGAAGAAGAAACGTTAAACGTGTTATCCTTCAGGCAGCGCCCATCCTGTGTATCAGGATCTATGAACATTGTATTGAAAAGAGATTGACTCTGAACAAGGTACTCGGTTCACAAATGATTGTTTTAAACAATTCAATATTTGTTCTTGCGGGGATAACAGTTCACCAAGCAAATCACTACTGTGCAATTATCTGTTCTGAACGATTTGGCAATCTTTGGTATGATGGTTTGAAAGGTAAACTCCAGCAGTTACCACAAGACCTGAAATCCAGGTCACCGGTACATGCAGTCTATGTTCAGACCATTCAAAATTTGGTTTAAAGCACCTAGAATAACAGTTTTCGACTTTTTTCAATAGATGGTAAATCAATACACATAATGTATACTATGTGTAGCATGTGCAGGGTTGTAAAGTACGTAACATTAATTGTCAAATGTGGTGCTTAGTTGTGTGGTAGAGGATGGAGACCTTACCAGTTATATCTGAGTTTAATACTGGAGAAATACTTTATAAAACTGATGCGTATTATACAGAAGAGAGACCTTATACACGTTCGACAAATATACGGTTTTATGCAGGCTAGAGACCTTAAAAGTGTGACATGTGTATGGTACAGCAGAGAGACATTTCCAAGTTTGATATTTGTACGAAACAGAAAGGAGACGACAGCAGTGTTTATACTTAAATGGTAGTTGATAGCAGACCGTGTGGACACAGATCGGAGAACACAGACGGTGTCCCATTGGTATTGATCTCCGACAGAGGCCCAGATAAGATTCATTTTCCAAGCATTAAAGTCCTTGAGTCTTCACCAGGTCAATGCATGTACCTTCTCATTGGAATAGTCTCAAAATGACGATTCTGATGAGTAGTTGCACCACTGGGTTTGTGGGAGTAACAAGGGAGAATGATACGATTAACTTTTTATTCCTGTGCATGCATGTATCTGGAGTCATTGTCACTGTTTGCCTGAGCGTAGTTGGTAACTGGAAATTTACTTCTGTAAAGCATTTATTTTGTTGTAACTTAGTGTGCGTTAGATCTTGCTTGAATTGAGGCATACCGGTATGTTTTTACTCTCTCAGAGTATTATATCAGAGTATTATACGAGATATAATAACAATTGTACAGAAAAAAATTATGGTCAGGAGTAACTGGTATCTGCATGTACTGTGTTGCCCAGTGTTACGACCACCAAAAGAACGACTGCATAGGTGACGACTTGAGGCGGGTTCCAAGTCGAACGGAGGGCGCTCTTTCTGGAGCTTTCTTTTCTGTTTCGCTTTGCTTTAGGCAGTCGCCTGCCTTAAGCTGCTTATATTTAACCCAGTTTGGTGGTCGTTATTGAAATGTTCTACTGTGCTAGCCTTGAGAATTTGCTTAACCTTTAACCTTCCGAGCTTCGGTTGGTTGTCGTTTGTAGGCGTTTCAGATCAAGATGAGACATCGAGTAAAATCGGCGTCTCACTCTTGTCTAAACTGCTTAGCCACTAACGTTACCTAATATTCCATCCGTCGGTTTACGCTCAGAGTGTGTCAGTATCTTCGGGCGACAGTTTTATGTAGACGGAAATTATAGAAATGCAGCTGAACTGAACAGGACGGAACATAATACAGTAGAACCCCACTATATCGACCACTAAATTGTGTTAATTATAATGTGTTTACGACAGGTGACTGCTTAAAGCAAGGTGACAGTAAAACAGAAAGCTCCTGTAGGAGCTTTCTATTTTACGGTCAATTTGCTTTAAGTCTGTCACCTGTCTTTTGTCCAATTAATTAGTCTTCATTTTAGTGGTCGTAATAGAAGAGATGTACTGTAGTATGTGTTTATGTTTGGTAACTCGGCGGGTGAAGGGGTGCATGAATGCAACCTTTGTGTTTGACCAATGTCAACTTGTTTTAATTTATGGTTGCTTATTTCTGACAACTTTTACCACTAAGCTTTTCTGAAAAAAAATCCAGTTAATATCTGATATAATTATCTAGTAAGTGGAAAGTGTTTTTTTTCCGTGAAAATCTGATAATTATATTAATTACCTGTAAGTCATGTATGTATTGTAGGCTAAAAAACATTCATGTAATGTTTAATGCTGAAATAAATTGTATTGTATACTGTAAGTGCCAAGTAATATTGTGCAAAATACTGTCACCACTAAATAATATTGCAACAAAACTTTTTACGAAGTAGTTCTTGGAAAATTCGGCGATGTTCTGTGATATTTATTGCAGAAACCATCCTCCTTCACAGTTCTAAGAGACACATGAGTCCTAATAAAGGTTCTATACACCTAAAATGCACACTTATACTATTCATTCAGTATATTCATTGGAAAGAACGTTATTCCCAATAAATGCGTTCACGCTGAATCTATTATTTCCTATGCACACAGTTCGGAGCCAGATTAGACACCGGGTATCCCGGCGTCTGACCAAACTCCAAACTGTTTGCCTTCCATGTTTAAAATCAACATTCAGAATTGATAAAAAGTAGTCATTTTCTACATTTTATTTCAATGCGTTTTGTTTGCGTTTAAACGGGAAAGAATTACATTTTCTTCACTACACCTGTCCTAGACAAACAGTGTAGAACAAGATTGAAAGACTCCAAGACTTAGTAAATAGTTTGTATTATAATCAGGTGGCTGCTTGGGGCGGGAGTATAGCAGTAGCTTCTGGTTTACTTTCATCGTGTTTTAAGCTGTCACCTGCTTGTTTTACAATCATCTAGCCTTCTTTCGTAAAAGAGAGGTTTATTTAACTACTTTAATGATACTAGTATTTAACTCATCCAACCCTTGAGACCTGTAAACTCGTCCTTCGCAAGCAGTATACCTTATAGGATTAAATTTGTCCTATGCAAACGGAGTAGACCCAGATCTGAGGGTTCCTAAAGGAAAGCTTGGACCGAGGTATACGCTGTTTGTCATTTTGTAAGTATCGTTAAAAGAATCCGAAAAAGTCAAAGTCCGACTACGATGTTAACTGGTAACACGAAACGTTTCTAGGTACTTATCTGTTTTCGTGATAAATAGCTAGTTATGTAACTAGAGGACGTGCTCGAGGGGTAAAGCACCGCTTACGACTTCAGGGGTTGCGAGTTCGATCCCCCGCCGGACCAAGTCCTTCGGATGAGACTTTATAAACCGAGATTCGCTGTATCAGTGCTTTTCATTTGGCATCTAAAATAACCAGAGAACTCTTTCGATAATAAGAGTAGGGCATCACTCCCGGTTTTTCTGCATCCGCCCCCCCCCCCTCTCTCTCTCTCTCTCTGGCGTGCAAGTAGCCCATAAATTGCAGAAACTGGCGTTAACAAACAACACAAACAGATAAATTCGCGAAGTGGTGGCAGTTTAAACCACTATTATAACAAAGTTCGTGTTAAAAATATTTATCTGGTTATCTTAAAAAGTTTTCCTATAATTATCTGAAAACTAACGCGAAAGTTTTCGAGACAAGTAACTAGTTTAATATTTATGCGAGATATTAACAGGAAACTATCATGATATGTAAGTGAATAACTGTTGTCAGAAGTATGCCACCATATTAATTATTATAGGATATGTATTTGTATAAATGTGTACTTTGTATAGGAATCATCTGGATCGTGCTTTATCTTATTGACGACCGATTAAAAGCGGACAGTTTGAATCTTGATCAGGGATTACACTGGGTGACTACCTTATCTCGATTTTCACTGTTTATTATAGTGAGGAATAAAATATGTTGAATCTAAATGCAATGTTGATTGTACACATATGTAACGACAAATAGATGTTGTACACTTCTGGATAAAAGCACATAAAGCCGTTTCAGTGAGTTTCTGTATTAGTTTCGACCTGCAGTGTAATTTTACGAAATATTTAGTTTTGTAACGTATGATTGGTAAGCGCAATGTTAAATGTAAATTGCAGTAGTTTCGAAACCCCAACACAATCAATACTGTAGGTCACCTTCCAAATATGGAAGAATCCCTCTGCACAGTAGGCATATTAATTGCACCGTGAAATACAGGTTACATGTGACTCGCTCAACTGACCGTTTCACACACAGACTATCAAATAGTACAATCAGCCGTCAATGAATTTGTGACGTATTCACATTCTTTATCCTGTTCCAAACAAATTGATTGGTGGCACATTCGCGCTTGAAAGTAACTACCAATCGTTCAACGCTTAGTACACCGATACAGAGACCAAGTATACAAGTCATTGACCGGTCAAATATGGATTAGATAGTGTGTCTTTTTGCAAGTTCTGCGCAGCCCATTGCGCAAGAGTAACAAAGTAAACATATACCATCAGAAATATGTCTTCTTGATTTCTGCAAAGTTTTAACACGATCTGGCCATTAGCGCCGGAGATATGATACGATATATATATGTAAACTTCTTAGAAGATTCGTTAAGTGTACTTAAGGCAGATGAATGTACGACCCGGGATGCAAAATTGTTTTTGATCTGCATTGTGCAAAGACATTATGAAAGACAAGAGACAGTGTATACCATATACACTGTCTCTGGAAAGATCGAGTAAACAGTAATATATCGTCATAATGGTCGTTTAATAGAATGTTGAATTGACTGCATGCATGCATAAAGGTAATAATTACACAGAAAACTAATTCATGCACTTTCTGTGTTAAACCTTTACCTACATTGTACACTATCCTTATGAAAGGCTGGATAATAAGTATTCTATAGTATGATTGTTTCATGGAACGCTGGATGTACCTCTCGACGAGCACCACTAAATGGGGGTGGGGGGGGGGGGGGGGGTGGGGGGGTGGATAGTGTCATACTTGAGTATGCTGATAATTCACTGTGGAAAGCTCGGCTTTTACAAATGATGTGTTCTATACGCGGTTATCTTCGAAACCTTGTTCAAAATAAATGTAGATAAATATCTGTAAGATATGTCTCGGGAGTAAGACATGTCTTGCATCTCCACTGTATCAGCGGGTTAATCTTTCTATATTATTAACGTTTTGTGTATATCTTTCTATGTGTATGCAATATTACAAAGCAATTGTTGTATGATACCTGTTTAGGTTTGTTGTTGTTTTCAAATTCGCAAAATGTACATATATCCATCAATAGTTTTGTGATTTTCTGCGCAGTTCAGGGCTGCCATAATTTGATCATAACAATCCTAAGCATTCACAGAACGATTATAGGGATCGTACCATAGTCTGTTTTAAGTTTCAACCCCGTGACCACTTAAAACAGGTTGAAAGTAAAGCAGAATGTGCTCAATATAGTCTGCTTCTAGTTTTGAACACACTTGACCACTTAAACCAAGTTGAAAGTAAAGCAGAATGTGCATAAAGGCACATTCTGCTTTTCTTTCATTCTCCTTTAAGCTACCATCTGCTAGGAAAAACATCTTATGTTGCATATTTCATGAAAACGGATTTAACCCTTTAACCCATAAACACGCACTCGTTAAATTTTATACAGTGATGAATATGATTATATGTATTGTAAGAACTATTTTTTTATTCTAGCAGATGGTAGCTTAAAGCAGACTGCTTTATTGTCAACCTACTTTAAGTGGATCTATTTTCAAAACTAGAATCAGGTTATCGTTATTCACGTGCGTTTGTGTTCAAAGACATCTTTGAAAAACAGTACACCACACCATTTACAACACTGTATGAACAGTGTAGGACTTTCTTAATAAACGTTGTGTAATTGGAAATTAAACCGAAGGCAAATAATCATCTGGACAGGGTATGTTGCCATTTGTAGTGGGAATTAACTGAAATGTTTAATTCTTACAACTGACACATTCCTACAGCAGACAAAAGAGAAGAATACTTAACATAATCTTAAACTAAATTTCTGCAAGGAACATTTTCAGATTTATCTTGGTGACTAGTTATGCAGGGTTGCTATAACGTGATCATGAAAATTCCTAAGATTTCCCAATTTTTCTATTTTTCAAACGCGATTTTACGCTATAGTCATTATCTAGACACAAGGAAACTTAAAACAGATATTGAAAGTAAAGCAGGATGCGTATTTAGGCGCATTCTGCTTTACTTCCAGTCTGTTCAAAACTACATGTACCATCTGCTAGGATACAAATCCGAAGATTTCGGAAGACATCCGGAGAAATGGCAGCCCTGATTTATAGGACGGGGTTTAGGTGAACAGCGAATAAGATCTTTCCTGAATGTTAGAAATGCACAATTATATGTATTACATCCTTCTCATACCGAACTGTATAATTATGACATCAATGGCAATATATCGAAAAGCTCGGCCTTATTTAACTTTTAAAAAGATATTACCTTCTGATCCAATCTACGAAGGATTCATTATTTTTCCCCTTATAAATTGGCCTCTGCTTTTTTGCATATTCGAATTATTATGCAGAAACACTTTCTGTGGGTCACTTTGCCATGTGGTCATCTAATTTCTGAATAACAGATTAGAATCAATACATGAAGTTGACCTTTCATTATACACTACTCGTATTTTACAAAATACTTAGAGGGTGGCCTTTGATTTTACTTTATCCCTATGCCTGCGAACAGACTTTGTCCATGTTACATGTACACTTTCTAGGCATTGCTGATTATAATGTCAAGGAGGTCCTTATACATGTATGTCTTTGAATTACAAGTATTGCTTATGTGTAACTTATTGCAGGCTGGATACTGATGGATCAGTATTATGCAAATAATGTAGAACCAGCTCAGATAGCTCATACAAGAGCATTCTGATCAGTGGATGCACTGTTTGCCAAAGCAATCATAAGCTTCAATAAGAACATAAAAGTCCTACGATGTTCAAAGGTACCTGGTGTTTCATAATATAATTGAAATACAATGGATTAACGTCATTTAAAAGATTTATCTGCAGTGCCTTTAAAGACAGATATAGCAATATTCGAAATGGGGAATTAAATTAGTTTAAAATTATAACAATGCTCTTTTCTGATAGTTCGACCTCTAATTGCCTTTTTAAAGAAAATCATGTCGGACATAATTTTCTTTGCAAAATGTCCCGAAATATTGGAATAGAGCAATGCTATGAGTTTGCAGTGCCTTTTTATGTTAACCATTTACTCCCTAGATATGCCGTTTAACGCTGTGAATTACATGTAATTCCTCCTAATGACGAAAATTGGTACAACTCACACAGTCATGAATATGTATCATAATAAATAATTCTATGTTCTAGCAGATGATAGCTTAAAGTAAAGCAGCATGTGTAATAAGGATCATTCTGCTTTACTTTCAACCTTTTTTTCGTAGTCACTAGTCTTCATAAATAGAAATTGGCTATGGAGTAAATGGCTCTTCTTTCACTGGTCCTTTCTTTTAAGGTTTTAGAGCCATAATAGAAAACATCGACCATCGATATATACATGTAGCTTTAATGTTCGTGTAGTAAGATTGTTATTACAGAATAATTATGCGGAAACGGTGTTCAGATTTTCGCGTTATGGATCTATAACCTTAAAACATTGTCGAAATAATAAAAAAGTTTACATTATCAAAATTTGCTTATTTTATAATGCCAATTTAAAAAACAAAAAGGTCTAACGTTCTCAAGCTTTTCAAAGTTTAAATTTTCAACAAGAATATTTAGGCCTGAAATATTTACAATATCTTTCAACAAATTGTATAGAGTGGAGAAAACGTTATTATTTCCCGTGTAAACGCAAACGAAACGCAAACGCATAGCACGAAAACGTTGAAAATGTCAATTTTTAGATATTTCTTACAGTTCATTTTAACCTGGACAGCAAACAGTTTCGAGCCTGATCACCCGGCGTCTGATCTGGCTGCAAACTGTTTGCAGTGGAAATAAACGTTTTAGTGTAAATGCGTTTATTGGGAAAGAATAACATATTCTCCACTGTATACCTAGACGAAAAACAGTTGATTTGGATTCTGCTTCAGCACCGGCTATATACTGCATTTCCACTTCACCACTTTCTATTTAAATATGTTAACCCTTTACTCTAGGGCGAGTGTTAAATGACGTCATAACTATTGACTCTGTCACTCACATTACACATGGATAGATGTAATTGGTCAATGTGTTGAGACTTGGTTCAAGGCGTTTAGTCTTGTGTGATTGACAGCAACGGGCAAATAGCTACCACACCAAGGCATAATGGCGCAAACTTATATCGTTTCTTTGAGACGATAATGTTTAATTGTAGTTCAAAGACGATTCACTGAAAATATAAAACGCGCTATAGGACAAAATGTAATCGTCTTTAAGAGACGATAATGCTGAATAGTCGATATACGACTAATTCAGAAGCATATAATTCGCGTAGTACATGTACTTTGAACATTTATTAAAAATGGTCGTCTCTATTACAATATAACGTTCTTAGGAACACTATCTTAACCATCGTCTGATGCGTCTTGTCACATAAAACAGGATCCAAGTAGAGTGTATCTTCCCTAATAGAAAGGTACGCGATTCTTCCCTTCTGTTTTTGAAGTGACAAAATATTTGACAAACTATGCTTCTTTATATATTTGTCCGGCTGAGCAGGGCAACACAGTACTTCTCGTCTGTCAGTGTTATTATTTACTAAAATTCTACATCTGCACGTGCTGACCTTGAAGGAAATGGACAAAACTCCCACGGTATCCGTCAATAAAATGAAGTACAGTGTAGCCTACTTCCCCCGGACTTTACGACACATACCTCTCACTTGTACATTTCGTCGCCAGATAAGGATCCAAACGGTCTGAGGCATTGCCACGGCAGCGCCTCACTCAGTTTTCTTCTTGTTCTTGCTTGACGATGTATTTGTCACAATTTGACTTCGTTTTTTAATGTCCGTTTGGGGAGGGTTACACTGTACTTCTCTCTTATCAACTCTGTTATTCACTATAAGACTACATCAGCAATGATGCCCTCTATAGACATGTGAGGTTTTATTTATTTGGAAATTGTTCAAAAGAAAGAATAGTCGCAGCTTTAACTATAGACGGACCAGTTTGCTTTATTATAAGTGAACTGATCTGCATAGCTAATTTATATATTGTATCATCTAATAATAGCTTGGTATTTATTTCTATATATTGTGTCCATACCATTTAGTTAAGTATTTTAATATTTTTCCACCTTCCCCCTATATCGCAGATTAATTCAGTATTCGACCACCAAATGTCCTACTAACTCAATAGTTTTTTATTATATTATACTTCACATGTAATTACAAAACATATGTTTTGTTTTCTGTGACAAAAAAAGAAAGGGTTGTTCTGTTCTGCTCTGTCTATTACAGACGAGCAAATAGGTAAGTAAGTAAGTACACAGTAATATATAATAACAAATATTATATATTATTCTCAAACAGATGTTAACCGAAAGTTATATTCAATACTAGAAACAGTCTATGGAACAAAGGGTTAATGTTCAGGGATCACACATATAGGTTGACCAATTAACCCATTGCTCCATATACGCATTTCAATTCACTCCAACACTAAAGAAAATAGTTTCTGCCTAGACAGTCACCAATTTTATCATAACAAATATTTTCTATTTACCGCAAACCACAAAGCCCGTTTCTTTGTTTTTAAGATAGATGAATAACCGAATACTTGAAGCAGGTTGAAGGTAAAACAGAATGCGCCTTAAGGCACATTCTGCTTTACTTTTAGTCTGCTTTATGATTCATTTTCATGACTGTATAAATGGAAGTATTTTCGTCGGTGAAAGAATAAATTAGAGGCGTATTTATCGGGTAAAGCAGTCTGAACTTGAAACAGAACGCACCCTATAAGGCGCATCATGTTTCAATCTATAGATCCGCTATAAGGGATTAGATACCGGAAGGTAAACGTTTAAGTTTAAACTCATTACTCCACAGATACGCATTTTAACATCTTTCATCTTCCACTTTTTGCCGAAAATAGTTCTATTCTACGCATTCAAGAATATTTATTATTAGTAACATTCTCTATAATCTAGCAGATGATAGTCTAAAGCTTAAAGCAGGTTGAACGCAAAGCAGAACTGGTCTTTACTTGCATTCTACTTAACTCTAAACGGTCATCCATCTTCAATACTAGAAACAGCCACATGTCAATGGTTTCGGATTGAAGACCACCGACCTACTCCTAAACAGTTTGTCTTATAAATGTTCCATCTTAGTATAGAAATGGCATTCTACCAGTGTAAGATAATCCGTGCATGCAAGATTACTGAAAACAGTGAAGGATCAGCACAGTGGCCCTCCCAGGTGACTAATATAGTCCTGGTATAATCAGTATATACACCGTATCTATATGTAAAATATTACTTAACTTTAGTACATAGTAACTCGTACATATAAGGTTATTGAAGACTTGATCGTGAGCAATCTTTAATATGTCACTGAACTTACCGACTATACGCCTATATAAAATTACACAAAATACATGTTATTGTATAATTTTTATAGTGTAGACCCTGCCCAGTGGGCTCTGGTAGGAGACACCAGGCCCGGTGTGATCTGTTTGCGGTCTAGCTGTGCCAAATTACACAGCAGGTTAGACAAGTATAAGACCTAGATAAATATAGTTCGGTAGAAGACCTTTAATCTGAATTCAAACCGTGTTTCGTATAAATATTCAGGTTATACATCTAAATACAATTACAAAATAATAGTGCGTGGTACAGTTATTCATTCTTGTCAAATACATGTAGTAAACGGTGTATAACTAGATCAAAGGGCTCTTCTAGGCACTTTCGGTCCAGTCCGCAATTGCCCCATACGTATACAGATTTAATCGCACGACTCCCGAATACTTATTCGCACTATCTGCCGTTAAATTGTCGAAATTGAAATCTGATACTTTTTCCACATTTCCCAGACTTTATAGAAATGTTGAATGTTGGACACTTTGGTGAAAGGACAATATCGAAAGTCGAAATTCGAAAATATTTCGACTATTTACCTGTCTGGCAATTTCTCGCAAGTCGAACTTCGACAATAACTCGACATTTTCCCTGCAATGGCACTTGTAAAACGTCACAATTCCACATAAGTTCGACATTGTGAATGTGGTAAAGAAATTTTGATTGTCAAATGACGAATTTCGACAACATTTCGACTTTTTCTAGGCTCGCTAAATTATTGAACGTCTAATTTCTACACAAGTTCGACATAGTGATTGTTTTTAAGTAGTGTTGAAAGTCGAACATTGAATTTCGTCAAATTTTCGACATTTTGGTAAACGGACAATGTCGAATGTCGAAATTCGACATAATATGTCGACTTTTTCCCGGCCTGGAAAATTGTCGTATGTCGAAATTGGACACATGATCGACATAGTGGGTGTGTTAAAGTAATTTTAAAAGAAGAAAGTCGAATATTTTGACAATTTTTCGAAATTTTGGTAAAAGGATAATGTCCAACGTCGATATTCGACAATATTTCGACTATTGCACTATCGGGAAATTTGTCGATTGTCGAAAATATACATAAATTAGACACTAAACTGGCTTTGTTGAAATGTCGAATGTCGAAATTCGACAATATTTCGATTTTTTCATTGCCAGACCACTTGTCGAACGTCGAAAGTAGACATAAGGTCGACATAGTGAATGTGTTTAAGAATTGTTGAAAGAACAATGTCGAATTTCGACAATATTTCGACTTTTCCCGGGTCCGGAAAATTGTTGGTCGTCGAAATTCGACATAATTTCAACAGAGGGAATGTGTATTAAGAAATCTTGAATGTCGAACGTCGAATTTCGACAATAGTTCGACTTTTTCCCTTACTTGCAGTTTGTCGAACGTCGAAATTCGACCCTAGTTCGACAATTTCCCGACTTTGTATAAGTGTCGAACGTCGAAATTCGGCATGATTTCGACAAAGTAATGTGTTTCAGAAAATTTGAATGTCGAACGTCGAATTTCGACAATATTTCGACTTTTTCCCTTACTTGCAGTTTGTCGAACGTCGAAATTCGACCCTAATTCGACAATTTGCCGACTTTGTATAAATGTCGAACGTCGAAATTCGACATCAGTTCGACAAAGTAATGTGTTTAAGAAGTTTTGAATGTTGAACGTCGAATTTCGACAATATTTCGACTTTTTCCCTTACTTGCAGTTTGTCGAACGTCGAAATTCGACCCTAATTCGACCATTTGCCGACTTTGTACAAATGTCGAACGTCGAAATTCGACATCAGTTCGACAAAGTAATGTGTTTAAGAAGTTTTGAATGTCGAACGTCGAATTTCGACAATATTTCGACTTTTTCCCTTACTTGCAGTTTGTCGAACGTCGAAATTCGACCCTAATTCGACAATTTGCCGACTTTGTATAAATGTCGAACGTCGAAATTCGACATCAGTTCGACAAAGTAATGTGTTTAAGAAGTTTTGAATGTCGAACGTCGAATTTCGACAATATTTCGACTTTTTCCCTTACTTGCAGTTTGTCGAACGTCGAAATTCGACCCTAATTCGACAATTTGCCGACTTTGTATAAATGTCGAACGTCGAAATTCGACATCAGTTCGACAAAGTAATGTGTTTAAGAAGTTTTGAATGTCGAACGTCGAATTTCGACAATATTTCGACTTTTTCCCTTACTTGCAGTTTGTCGAACGTCGAAATTCGACCCTAATTCGACAATTTGCCGACTTTGTATAAATGTCGAACGTCGAAATTCGACATCAGTTCGACAAAGTAATGTGTTTAAGAAGTTTTGAATGTCGAACGTCGAATTTCGACAATATTTCGACTTTTTCCCTTACTTGCAGTTTGTCGAACGTCGAAATTCGACCCTAATTCGACAGTTTGCCGACTTTGTACAAATGTCGAACGTCGAAATTCGACATCAGTTCGACAAAGTAATGTGTTTAAGAAGTTTTGAATGTCGAACGTCGAATTTCGACAATATTTCGACTTTTCCCTTACTTGCAGTTTGTCGAACGTCGAAATTCAACCCTAGCTCGACAATTTGCCGACTTTGTATAAATGTCGAACGTCGAAATTCGACATCAGTTCGACAAAGTAATGTGTTTAAGAAGTTTTGAATGTCGAACGTCGAATTTCGACAATATTTCGACTTTTTCCCTTACTTGCAGTTTGTCGAACGTCGAAATTCGACCCTAATTCGACAATGAGCCGACTTTGTACAAATGTCGAACGTCGAAATTCGACATCAGTTCGACAAAGTTATGTGTTTAAGAAGTTTTGAATGTCGAACGTCGAATTTCGACAATATTTCGACTTTTCCCTTACTTGCAGTTTGTCGAACGTCGAAATTCGACCCTAATTCGACAATTTGCCGACTTTTTATAAATGTCGAACGTCGAAATTCGACATCAGTTCGACGAAGTAATGTGTTTAAGAAGTTTTGAATGTCGAACGTCGAATTTCGACAATATTTCGACTTTTCCCTTACTTGCAGTTTGTCGAACGTCGAAATTCGACCCTAATTCGACAATTTGCCGACTTTGTATAAATGTCGAACGTCGAAATTCGACATCAGTTCGACAAAGTAATGTGTTTAAGAAGTTTTGAATGTCGAACGTCGAATTTCGACAATATTTCGACTTTTCCCTTACTTGCAGTTTGTCGAATGTCGAAATTCAACCCTAGTTCGACAATTTGCCGACTTTGTATAAATGTCGAACGTCGAAATTCGACATCAGTTCGACAAAGTAATGTGTTTAAAAATGTTGAATGTCGAAAGTCGAATTTCGACAATATTTCTACATTATGGCAAAGTTGACTTGTCGATCGGCAAAATTTGTTACATTATGTGAAAGCTTAAATGTCGAAAGTCGAAATTCGACAGCTGTTCGACCTTTCATTTGTGAAAGGTCGAATGTCGAATTGTCGAATGTCGTGCAAACTTCACACACCTTCAACCAATTGCATTCTGCTTTACTTTCACCCTCATTAAAGCTACTATTCTGTGGAGGAATAAATTAAAGGCGTAAAAATATGTAGTTGATTTAATAAGGGGTAAATGTGCTTTAGGAGAGGGTAAAAGAATTAATAGTTTTACATGTACAAGAAAAGCACATGCTAAAAACCAATAACACATGGCCTGAATATTTCCCGACTAATCTGGGTCCAGTCGATACTCTGGTGCTGGTCAATTTAGCCCTATCTCACACGACTATTGCCCAATGTCTGATAACCAATGGACCGTGTTCAGAATAAAATATTGCTGCAGATTAGATAATTGTTCTCATTAGAAGATCTTCAAGACCGGTTAACTTAATCATGTTAAGATACGGGTACGGGCGATAACGTGTTACAGCGGCGGTTTTAGCAGATGGTGACAAATTTGATAGGAACAGTCTTTTGAACTTGTTAACAACGTAGAACTTCTTCGAGAACGCTGCTTGTTATTTGGATATGCACTGTTTATTCTGTAGTTATGTTTTTTTCTATCTGTCTGTCTCCGTCTTTGTCTCACTATAACGGTCTCTCGCTGTATCTCTCTGTGACACTCTCTTTGTCTGTCTGTCTGTGTGTCTCTCTATATGTATCCCTCTGTGTGTGTGTGTGTGTGTGTGTGTGTGTGTGTGTGTGTGTGTGTGTATCTCTCTCTCTCTCTCTCTCTCTCTCTCTCTCTCTCTCTCTGTATGTCTCTGTATATGTCTGTCTATATGTGTGTCTCTCTCTGCCTCTGTATCTGTGTGTCTGTATCTGCGTCTCTTTGTGCATGCCTCTGTATGTGTCTCTTTGTTTGTCTCGCTGTGCCTCTCTGTCCGATCCCTCTCTCTCTCTCTCTCTCTCTCTCTCTCGCTCTAGCTTTGTCTCTGTTTCGGTCTCTCTGTTTGTCTGTTTACTCTTATTTCAAATATCCACCTTCCATACCTGTGCGACTTATCTCCCTTTGATTCTATGCGGTTATCATCAATTTGTACGGGTCATTTATTTCTTAGAAGATAATTTTGATCTGCAGTATATTATCACACAGGACGACACAGTCTAGCCGCTGCACGATAATCGATATCTTCAGTTATAGGATTTCAGTCTCAGGAACAGTTTAATGGCTATTAAAATAGTCCAGCCGTTGACTTTGAACTGTTGGTTATACCAGGGCTGCCATAACATATACAGCACTCCTTCCCATTCAACAGTCCTCCCAACAACGACTCCCTCCTTAAAACGACTCTTGTCGCAGTTTCCCAAAACTATACACTTATGTCCAACCCTTTTCACAGCTGCAATGTCGCCTGCTTAAAAGTGCCGTCTGCTGTTCTTCTCAAAGTTAAATAATGGACATTTTAACAGAAGAAAACTTAAGGAGGAGTGACAAACTGCTTGAATTCAGATCAGACGCCGCGTCACGCGGCGTCTGATCTGGATTCAAGCTGTTTGCAAATGTATACCAATTTCCCTCCCTTTAACGACTCCCTCCGAACAACGCTCACAATCCTTGTCTCCCATTGCGTGTCGTAGTAGAGAGGGAGCGCTGTACATGTATGCAGTAAGTTATCTATTACAAATGTTGACAGGTGTTCTTTATAGACGTCGTTTACCAACAGGGTTGATCCAGATTAGAAGCCGAAAAATGAGGCGTCTCACCAGGGTCTGCATTAATCGCTTTAATTAATTAATTAATGCATATCATGTATTTTACCTATGATTTCCAAACAGTCTGGATCCCCTGATCTGACACCGTGTAATGCGGCATCGAATCTGGATCCAAACTGTTTGTCACTACTCAAGTTTTCTTAGTTTCTAAAGTATCAAAAACTAACTTTTAGTTTTTTAACAAATAGTTATATTTGAAGCAGACGGCATTTCAGCATGCTACGGGTTGACATGCTTCTGCCTAGGAAAGGGCTGACTATTGTACAAAAATACCTCTTCATTTGTTCAAAATAAATGAAGTCTATCAATACTGTCTCAGAAAAACACACACACTACAACTGGGAGTCATTATACAGTGGAGAAAACGTTATTCTATCCCGTTTAAACGCAAACGAAACGCAAAGCACTAATACGTAGAAAAGTACAACATTTGGACAATTCAGACAATTCATGTTTATTTTGGTGGCAAATAGTTTGGCGCCTGATCAGACGCCGAGTGACCCGGCGTCTGATCTGGCTCTAAACTGTTTGCAATGAAAATAATAGTTTCAGCGTAAACGCGTTTAATGGGAAAGAATAACGTTTTCTCCACTGTACGCTTTTGAAAAAACTCCATGTTCTGCAGACGCAAATAGATAATACTTAATAATTGATTAAGTAACAACTCATCCAATATTTGTCAATTATCTTTTACTCAAGGGGCTGTTAGCTTCATTAGTTTCAATCTTTTTTAATTGATTATTAGAGGCAAACATTCACTTGAAGAAACTGTGACAAAATCTATACCTATCGCTTGCACACAAGACACGCATAAATGCTTAGAAGGTACTCTTGAAAGGAGCTCCATCATAAATACGTCTCAGTATATTGTTTTATCGATGATCAATGCATGTAGATGCTTCAGGAAGATGAAAGTAAGACAGAAAACACCCATATGGGGCTATCTGGTTTACCGCCATCTTGTATTAAGCTTTCACAAAACTTGTGCATTGAATATATAAACAGTAGAACCCTTTTTTTGAATGGTCGGGATTTTATTTATTTATTTGATTGATTGATTGATTTATAGATTGATTGGTCGATTGATTGATTGCTTGATTTATTGATTTACTGGTTTATTTATTAATTGGTTGATGCAGTTTAAAGTCCGTTTCACAATTGAGATCATATCAAAACGCCTCGCGAGGTAATGTTGGATGCCAAAAAGAAAACTCTAAAAAGTTTTCTGTTTTGTTTTACGTGCATAATATAATATTGATACACGTTAGGACATTTACCAATTCACAGTCCCTTTATACCCGTCCTATAACCATTATTATTTTGTATAAGTGTTATCATCAGTAAAATGTCTTTATTATCACAATTCACATTATTATTATTATTATCATTATTATTATTATTATTATTATTATTATAATTATAATTATTATTATCATTATTATTATTACATTGTATTATTATTATTATTATTATTATTATTACATGTATTATCAATAATAATATTATTATCATTATCATCTCTATCAGCGTCTATAGTTACTACTATAATTGCTTTTATATGTATTATTGTTCCATCAAAACATAATATGTCGTTCTTACTGCATTATTATTATACCCGATTTATATAGCGCTCTTTTCACACAGGAGTTGTGCGTTCAAAAGCGCACCCAGTTGAAAATTCGCAAACTAAGCATGTTCAGTGCTTTTTCCTTGCGTGGATCTAAACTGTTTGACACTCATATCAATCATGAATGTTTCCTAAGTGAAACACGCATAACATTCAAATTTTAAAAGTAAGAGAAGATATCCGAAGATTTCGGAAAAATCCGTAGGTCCGTAGATTTTCAAAAAACTCCCAAGATTTCTGAAAATCCAGAGAAATGGCAGCCCAGACGGAAAAGAAAAAGTTCTATGAAATGTCAGTAGTGCAAAGTGATACCATTTCACTGGGTAAGGTCATTGCTATAAATTAGTCCCTGCTTGATCCTTACAGTGGAGAATCTGTTACTCTTTCCCGTTTAAACGCAAACGTACGCAAACGCAAAGCACTAAAACGTAGAAAAGAACAACTTTTGGACAATTCTGATAGTTCATGTTTATCTTGGTGGCAAACAGTTTGGAGCCTGATCAGACGCCGGGTTACCCGGCGTCTGATCTGGCTCCAAACTGTTTGCACTGCAAATAATAGTTTTAGCGTAAACGCGTTTATTGGGAAAGAATAACAGATTCTCCACTGTATTGCCATGGCTCGTGCACTAATGTAGGGTAATGTTCTACTCATGGAATTATACACTGACATGGAATTATACACTTCTGTATATTTCCTTGTTCTACTGATGTTTGGCTATCATATTTCAATAAGTCTAAAACAGTTCTGTTAACCTTGAATTCTTTATCTTGTCACACGTGCTAGAAAAAAAATCTCATAATGGTAGGTTTTCTGGAACAGCGATGTGAATTAGCTTGTTTTAAAGGGATTATTCACTACCATTTATTGTATAATGGTATCGCATATAAGAGAAATCTCTTCATTACTGTATTTTTATGTGAATAAAATGCTCCCCATGTAGGGGCGGCAGCTGACTGACATCTGCTTCATTAACCCTTTTTCCTCCCTGAAACCTCAATTGGACAATTCCAATTTTAAATCTAGTCTAGTCCATTTTTGACTTCTAGGGTTGACTTTTACAACACATATTACAATGACAAACAGTGTAGATCCTGATCAGAGGGCTCCTTAAGGAGCCCTATGATCAGGGTCTACACTGTTTACATAGGACAAGCGTACTCCTCACATGTACGCTGATTGCAAATGACGCTTATATGCGTGACTAGGGTTCAAAGACATAGTGTCGTCTGCTGCATATAGAGTTTTGTTTGCTTAACCCATTCACTGCCATTGCGGTGAACATGTTGACATTTTTTTATAAATCTGGATATCAAACAGTTTGAATTCTGATCAAACATCGGGTTACCATAACAACTAAACGCATTTGGTGAGAAAAATGAGGTAACTTTTTTATACCCGAATTAATTACAATTGTTCCAAAAAGACATACGCTTTTCTAAAAAGTACCAGGCTAATTTAGCTCAGATGCATTATTACAGATACCAATCCACTCAGTATGTTTAGCAGTTTTCATGTAAATCTAGCGCCGAATTTATTAGCTATTGTTTTAGATCCGACACCGAGTTACTCGAAATATGATCATGATTCAATTTTTAGGCTAATTAAAACTTGTAAATGTTTCTTCAATAAAATGCAAATGAATAAGCAGACGAGATTTTTAAATCAGACGACACTGTGTCGGTAAATTTCTAATACACATTTTACCTATAATATGCACACATATGAAATCCCATGCATTTTGCTCCTGACTTGATATCAATAATAGCTGGAACAAATTGTTTAATGCTTGGATCGTTTGAAATACTAGTCTAATTGCATCAAGTGAGAATGCGTCAGAGTATTATTAGTAGTATTACAGTGGAGAAAACGCTTTTCTTTCCCGTTTAAACGCAAACGAAAAGCAAACGCAAAACACTAAAACGTAGAAAAGTACAACATCTGGTCAATTCTGACAATTCATGTTTATCTTGGTGGCAAACAGTTAGGAGCCTGACCAGACGCCGGGTTACCCGGCGTCTGATCTGGCTCCAAACTGTTTGCAATGTAAATAATAGCGTTTATTGGGAAAGAATAACATTTTCTCCACTGTAGTAGTAGATGTACATTGGCGCAGACTTTTCTTTACCAATAAAAGCGTTTTATTTCCATGGCAAGCTATTTGGATCCTGTTCAGACGCCGGGTAACCCCTTTGCGTTTATCTTGCATTTAAAACAGGAAAAAATAACATCTTTTATAACGTGTTTATGAGATTTGAATGTTTAGATTATATAAATTTCTGCAAAATTCGTGCGAATTTATGATGTCTGTTGCAAATAGGCTGCTCATCTGGTTCTCAACTCTTGACATTTGTATTGTAAGGAAATTTCAAGTAAATAATTTTTGAGAATAGTGCAATCGGCAACTTTACAGAAGGGATGTTCATAGTGTATTACGGGTTGAAGGACATTACATGTTCGTGTAATATCGAGCTAAAATATGAAGTTATGTACATGTAACTAACATGCATTTAGGCCTTTTACAGCAACTTATCGTCTGTTTTAAAATTCGTCAACATCCTTTTTGTTTCTAAAATAAAGATTTAATGAAGAGTGTCTATAGAAACATCAATACGAGTGTCGAATACTCTGTAGACTTACCAGACGCCGAGTTACACGGCGTCTGAGCTGGGTCCGACCTTTTTGCTAATGAAAATGTAGTCGCCATTGGGACTGAAAAGGTAAATGATTATATTAACTTTATTCCTGTTTAAAACCATATATATTTCTGTAATGAATGTACGTCAATAGCAATCCAAACACGTGTGTATATACAGTGGAGAATCTGTTATTCTTTCTCGTTTAAACGCAAACGTACGCAAACGCATTGCACTAAAACATAGAAAATGACAACTTTTCGACAATTTTGACTTTTCATGTTGATCTGAGTGGCAAACAGTTTGGAGCCTGATCAGACGCCGGGTTACCCGGCGTCTGATCTGGCTCCAAACTGTTTGCAATGGAAAAAAATAGTTTAAGCGTAAACGCGTTTATTGGGAAAGAATAACGTTTTCTCCACTGTAATATATCTAAATATGATACTTTAAATACCCACTACATCGTTATTTTTTACCCTCTGCATTAACCCTCCTCTGCTGTAACACTGAATTTACAAAACAATCGGCTTGAGCCGATTACTCCATATATAGATATACTCATTTTACGCATTAATTCACTCCTCCATTGAAGGAAAATTAGTTCATATTTATACAATCAGAAATATTTATCATAACATATATTTTCTATATTCTAGCAAAAAGGAGCTTAAAAGTAGGCTGGAAGTAAATTAGAATGCACCTTAAGTTTCAACATGGTGGTCTGTCTTTAACCCAGTTGTGCCCACGATCCCATATATGGGACATAGGCAAACAGTGTATACTCTGATCAGAGTCTACACTGTTTGCTGATAGGAATTTCATTATAAAACAAAATAAAAATGAAAATTTTGACCACCAGGTACATGTACCTCTTTGATAAAAAATGGACTTATCCAATATATAAACATGGAAGAATCCACTGGGCGTACATGTAAATGGGTTAATACTAGAAACAAACTATTGAGTGACTCAGTAAAGGGTTGGTCACAAATGGCGATAAAGAGGGTTAAGGGAAGGATTCACCAGCTGTGTCATGTTGATTTTGATTCTCAATTCCCAGTTAAGTGTTTAATGAAATTAATTCTATTCTAGACCCTTGGCCGAATGCGACTTGACTGGTACATGTATATTATATTTGCGAAACGTATGCAGCCATATCAAACTCCGAATCACGGGACATTTGATCAATTACATACTATTTGACACTGGAATCTAAACCAAAAAGATTAATTGAAATATATACTATTATTCATGTGTGGAAAATAGTCGTCGAACATACGGTACGATATTTCTGCACCATAAGCGAATATTTCTACTTAGATCAATTATCGCTAGATGTTGCAATATGATTTTATATCTCAATTGCCCATTTAGTGCCGATAAATTTCAGTATTACTCATAACAAAATACAGCACACGGCCATACAGTACAGTGGAGAAACGTTATTCTTTCCCGTTTAAACGAAACGCAAACGCTAAACACAAAAACATAGTAAAGTACAACATTTCGACAATTCTGACAATTTATTTTTATCTTGGTGGCAAACAGTTTGGAGCCTGATCAGACGCCGGGTTAACCGGCGTCTGATCTGGCTCCAAACTGTTTGCAATGGAGATAATAGGTTTAGCGTAAACGCGTTTATTGGGAAAGAATAACGTTTTCTCCACTGTATTTGCAATGCTTGATAGCTTAGAGTTAACCTTGAGATACGGGTACTGTGGAAAAGATACAATTCTTCTCGTTCAACACTTTTTGCTCTCAATGAAGCATTAATGCGCGATTGCTAACAGTTTTGGTCCTGATCAGACGCCGCGTAACGCGGAGTCTGATTAGAAACCAAACTGTTTGACATTCTTAGCAATATTAATTAAGTCAGATAACCTTAAATCTAACTTTGAAACGTGTCTTGCAGACAACAATACTCAAGCAGACAACAATAATGCGGTGAATGGGGTAAAACATATCCCGAATAATTTGACCGTGAAAGGGTTTGACACTAAGCTCTAACGCATTGCAATAAATTGTAGAAAACCCATGTTTTTGTTTTATTTTGTTTTATTTTTAATAAAAATACTAAATACTAAAAATACTAATGCTGGTTCTAATCTTAGTAGCAAACATTTTGGAGCCTGATCAGACGCCGGGTAACCCGGCGTCTGATCAGGCTTCAAAAACTGTTTGCAACGACCTTAATGTTTTAGCAAAGACGCACTAAGTAGGAAATAATCACGTCTTTCTAACTGTACGCTCGACTTTAACGCGCCCGAGATATAGAGAAGTGACTGTTTTAAAACATGGTATTGTTCAACAACATATAATAGCTGTTGAAACAAACATGGTCGATGTTTACACTATCACTACATCGCTATATGCTTTGATTTACATGTTAATCTGTGGCAATGCTTCACAAAACAGTATGCATTCTGTCATTTAACAGTTGTGTTGTTTCACGTGGAAACGATATACTTTCCCATTAACCATTTCCCTCTAGCTTGTTTTCAGTATTACATGTAGTTACATGACAGATGTTTGCTTAAAGCAGGTTGGTTGAAAATATATAAGAATATCATTTAAGGGTCATTCTGCTTTACCTTCAGACTGGTTTAAACAACTTGTTACAACAATCTGTTAGGATCAAGGAACTATATTTGATATTACATATTCATATTCATATTCAAGACTGAATAAAATTGAACTATTTTCTTATATGGGGAATAAATCAAAGGTGCAAAAAAGTGTATAAATGCATTTAATGGTTTACACCCGCTTTTGCTCACCTTCTGATAGTACTTTGCAAACAATTTGAAGCCTCCATACTATTTGCCATTCAGGTTACTTTTCTGCATTTTATATTAACAAGTATGTGCAAGAATGAAAACCTTTGCTTTCCGTGAAATTGAACATCTGAAGATTTATATTTTATGTTAGTTTGTTAAGGGGTTTAATTTTTCAAATCTATTAATGTTCTTGTACATTTAATACCACAGTAGATAAAGTATACTCTTTAAAGATGAGAGTACATGTAGTATGTATATATATTCCCGAAAAGTTCATGTTCATGTTGAAATGTTTAGAAGAAAAGTTTATGATTGTAACGGCAGAACAGTTATAGAGGAAAAACAAAAATTAATTTAACAATTAAATATTGGTTAGAAGGTTATAGCCTAATGAAATATATTACCAAAGTCATAAGAAAGCAGAGTATCTTAAAATAAATCATTTCATTTGGCGGCTCAATATATTCATTTATCCTTTCAAAGTCATATAGGCGACTACAGCCGATTTGCAAACAATTTGGACCATGATCAGACGCCGCGTAACGCGGCGTCTGATCAAGATCCAAACTGTTTTGCTCTCGTATCGATATTTCGTCAGTCAAAACTTCGAAAACAAAATTGGCATAGTATTCCAGACTACAGAATTGCAAGAGTAGACACTTCTTTGTCTGTGAATTGGGATAAACAGACCGTTAAACTTAGCGATGAAATGGTTAACAAACCGGTTAGATAGACTTGTAAGTTTACATTTATCAAACGAAAGGAGAGCAATTTACAATAATTGATATCGCTGAAAGTAATATTAACTAAGCAAACGCGATACAAATGTTCGATTGTAATTTGCGATAAGAAAAACATATAAAAAGTGAAAATAAATAGATCAATACTAATAAAATGGTGTATGGTCATACTTTAATAGGCCTAGTGTAGATATGTAGTTATTTCAATCGCTTTTAACTTGAAGTACTCCATAAATACGCCTTTTTACGCATTTAATTTATTCCTCAAATAAAGATAATAGTCCCTTCCTTTTTATACATTTATGAATATGTACTTTAGGAAATATGCCTTGTATCATAGCAGATGGTAGCTTAAATCAGGCTGAAAGTAAAGCAGTTTGGCATTCATTTTCAACCTGTCGTCTTCATAACTAGAAACAGGTTATGGGATAAAGGATAAGAAGAGTTGTTTTTCATTAAAGCATGATCAAAGTAAAGCAGAATTCTCCATAAGAACAACCACTTGTTTTAAACACTTCAATCAAGCTCTGGGGTGGCGCTTTATGAGAATACAGAGGGGAGGGGTTTGTTGTAGCAAACTTCTAGCTTTATGTCCTTATCTTGTAACGACATTGTAATTTTAAACATTTAGAATCTGTATATTCTCAATGAATGGTTTAAATGCACTAGTTTTGCAGGTTTCGTTTTCTTGCCCATTCTTTACACATACTATAGACATTACAAACTTTTGTTTTACATAATACAAAACGTATCATTGCAATTTAACACATTTGTGCCCACGCTCCAGTATATGGGACATACGCATACAATGTAGACTCCGAAAAGACGCCGCATACAGTGGAGAATCTGTTATTCTTTCCCAATAAACGCGTTTACGCTAAATCTATTATTTGCAGTGCAAACAGTTTGGAGCCAGATCAGACGCCGGGTAACCCGGCGTCTGATCAGGCTCCGAACTGTTTGCCACCAAGATAAACATGAAATATCAGAATTGTCCAAAAGTTGTTCTTTTCTATGTTTTAGTGCTTTGCGTTTGCGTACGTTTGCGTTTAAACGGGAAAGAATAACAGATTCTCCACTGTACATGTAATGTGGCGTCTGATCAGAGTCTACACTCTTTGCTGCTAGAAATTTCAATACATGTATACAATCATACGGTAAATGGATATACATTTGACAATTCGGATGATGTATTATCAACCAATTGGCAAACATTTTAGCAATGGAAATATACGCGTTGATATGGAAATAATATAATGGAGAAAACGTTATTATTTCCCAATTAACGCGCTTACGCTAAAACTATTATTTCCTTTGCAAACAGTTTTGAGCCAGATCAGACGCTGTCCTTTACTACAGTGGAGAATCTGTTATTCTTTCCCGTTTAAACGCAAACGTACGCAAACGCAAAGCACTAAATCGTAGAAAAGAACAACTTTTGGACAATTCTGATAATTCTTGTTTATCTTGGTGGCAAACAGTTTAGAGCCTGATCAGACGCCGGGTTACCCGGCGTCTGATCTGGCTCCAAACTGTTTGTAATGGAAAACATAGTTTTAGCGTAAACGCGTTTATTGGGAAAGAATAACAGATTCTCCACTGTACATTTTAGTGTTTTGCGTTTGTGTTTTGTTTGCGTTTAAACGGGAAGGAATAACGTTTTTCTCCACTGTAATATGTTCGCCACTTTATTAGATATGATAGGGCAAGACAGCGATTATTTGTTTTATGTTCAGTTTAACTATTTACAAAGATTTTAAAATATTTCAAAAATTAATACTCCAAAACATAAATTGAAAAACTGCATATTCAACAAAACAATCTTATTACAACATGTATTTTCCTGAAATATTGTTTATGTTTTGTGGGCGACTCGTCGCAGCCTTGTATTGGCTAGACTTATATCAAATATTGATCTCGTCTTTTTACAAACGTTTTTATTTGTACTTTTTTATTTGTCTCTAAGAGAAATATGTTATTGACCGCGCTATTCTGTTTGAGGATAATTGCTTAATAAATTATTCACTCGTCTACATGTACTTATGAAGTTAAAAGATCTGTTAAGTGGCTTTCTCAAAAAGGTGATTTTACAGTCTTAAATAAAGGTCACGGATTCAGGTCAAAAGCTGGCAGAAAGTTCCTTAAGGAACCTTTTGCATTATTTGATCCTGCATTAAGCTAAAACTTGCTTCAGATATTAATGAATGACCACTGACAACAGATCATTTGAACGGTACACTATATAAATCAATACAAACGTTAAAGGAAGCGAAACAGATTATAGTGCTCGAAATTAGGATAATTTATATAGTATAAGTACTGTCATGTTGAGCGTGTCGTATTTTACTAAAACTATTTAAATACATGTGTATTTAAGATTTAAGGGTGTATCAATGTCATGGGCCATTTTTTCAAAGTATTAAACTTTTTTTCTATCATTGTTTTTTTGGAAGAGCTATTTATGATGAATGAAAAAATGAAAAAAAATATATATGGTGGTGTCCTTTTTTTTGAGCTACAGCGATTTGAAAAAGGTACGTCAAATTTGGAATTTTTTTTCAAATTTTACCCATTCAGAGTACAAGCTTCAGTAAAATCTATTTCAAAACAAAACAAAAATGTTAATTTGGGTTTTCTTTATTTATTTCATGTCTATGGTGGTATGTTCACATATATAAACCAAATTTAGACAAAGCAGGCACCAGGTTTGAACAATATGGATCCTTGAATATCAAAAATATGCGTTATATAGGGCATGCTTTTATTACATTTTTTATTTTATGAAAAAAAGTAAAAAAGTTTGAAAATGAAATAGTTCTAGTATTTAACTTTTTCTTATATTCTACAAGATTAAAGCCCATACTAAGGCAGTTCAAAATATGAAAAGAACTTGAAAGGTCAGTGTTGAAAATTTTGAGTTATTAAAGTAAAAAGAGTTATCGCCCCTTACAAAATTTACAAAAAAGTACCATACCGATGATATTTAGAGCTTTATAAATTTCACATTTTGTGCCTTTTTTTTCTTAAATTAGTTTTTGTATGAAGAAATACTACCATAGATAGGAAATAAATAACACAAAACCAAATTATCATATTTGTTTTCATTTAAAATGGGTTTTATTGAAGCGGGCTGTTTGAAAAGGACAAAATAAGAGGAAGTGGGTGGGGTAAATTTTACATGGCCGTAGAGCCAACTGTTGTTCACCAAAATGTACACTTTTTCTATTTTTCATTCATCTTAAATAGCTCTTCAATACAAAACCATCATAGAGTGTTTTCATGTACTTTGAAAAGTTCCCAAATGCATGACATTGATACACCCTTAACATATGTAGCATCCCAAAGTACAGTTTGAGAAAACATTTATCTTTCCCGTTTAATGCAGCTAAACTCAAGCTCCATGCAATGGCATGTAAAAAGATCTACATGTGTTAAATGTTAAAAAATAATTTAACTGAATAGCAAATTATTGATATATCTTTTTCGAGTTACTGTCCACGTTTATTTATGTGTCTAATTGTCCTTATGTCCGTCCGTCTTTTAAACCTTGAGGTCTTAGCTGACTGTTCGTCCGCCTCGTCTGGTGTAGGCTATCAGTTTCCTTTTTAACTGCTTTTTTTGTATTTGTCTATCGTCTGTCTGTGTTCGTCTGTTGTCTCCTTTACAAAAAAATGGTTAGCAATTGATCATTGGCATAAACAAACAGTTTGGACCTAGGAATAAAGGTTGAGTAACTTTGCACCTGATATGAACTCACACGTTTCACACACGTATTCAGGCTTCATAAAAATAAGAGAGAAATACAGCAGGACATATCACATACAGAACGTACATTTAACACAATACCACATATATACACCCTTTTTCGCTTTTAATTTATTCTTCGACTGAGTGAGATACAGTTCGGAATAATTATGTTTGTAAGAAATATTTTCAATATCTCAACAGATGGTAGCTTAAATAAGGCTGAGAGTAAAGCAGAACGCTCATTAAGGCACATTCTGCTTTACTTACAATCTGCTTTACGAGGCAATCTGTCTCCATAACTAGAAATAGACTATGGAGTTATGCATTAAACACATAGATGTAAAACTAAAACTGTTGATGACGTTTTTAGTAGAATATATTGTGGAAGAAAAAGAGTTTATATTCGAGAAAGATCAATGAACGAAGTGGATCATATCTTACGTTATGAAATATAATTCATTTAAATATACAAAGAACATAAAACTAATTATTGCGCCATAACCTGCTACAGATACGGATGTTACTTAAGCCTAGAGTACCATATGTTGAATATTATTAGATAGTTAACGCTTTGAACGTTCGATAATTGTCGTCTGCTGTAATTGTCGTCTGCTAAATTCTGAAACGAAATTATCTTAATTTTTATTAACGGAAATGCAGAACTACAGTGGAGAATCTGTTATTCTTTCCCAATAAACGCGTTTACGCTAAAACTATTATTTGCAGTGCAAACTGTTTGCCACCAAGATAAACATGAAATATCAGAATTGTCCAAAAGTTGTTCTTTTCTACGTTTTAGTGTTTTGCGTTTGCGTACGTTTGCGTTTAAACGGGAAAGAATAACAGATTCTCCACTGTAGGATCCAAAGTGTTTGAAATGCATGCCACTTTACAGTATAGAAGAGAAGACGCTTTTCTTTCCCACTTAACGTGTTTCTGATCAAAACAATTATTTCCTTTGCAAACAATCTGGAGCCAGATCAGACGCCGGGTATCCCGGCGTCTGATCAGGCTCCAAACTGTTTGTCACTCAGATTTAAAGTAATTATTAAAATTATTAAGAACCTGTAAGTTTCTACTTTGAATTGCAATGTAATTGAATTAAGTTTCGTTTGTAAGAGAGAAGTAATAAAGCTTTTTCCCCCACTGTAGACAATCAAAGAGTTAATGCTGATAGGCATGACTGGCTGCTAAATCTGTTGCCACTTTGAAGGCTTCTTACAGATGCTTTGTCTTAAACAGCTTGGTCTTTGTCATCTAGGCACGCGCACGACAATATCAATAAATACAAATGAAATGTATTTAAATCAAAGGGGTATCAAAAATTCAAAAGCTATATATATATTAGTACAGAAAAGATATGATGATTTCAGTACAAAAAGGCTCGTTATTACCATATCTCAAACGAAAGCCTTGTCGTAGGCAGCTGGTATACAGTGATTATTCTTTCCCAATAAGGACGTTCAAGGAGCCAGACGCCGGGTAACTCAGATCAAAATTAACCGGTTGTATTATTAAGAACTTGCTCATTTATATTATTAAGAAACTGCTTTATGAAGGAGGAAATAAAGAAATTGTATTGTATTGTATTGTTGTATTGATTCAGATCCAAATAAATCGTTTTAAATTTCAAACAATTTGTATTTTTAAAAATTCTATTTCGTTTCGTTTGCATTTAACCAATTACCCCATAGATACACTTTTTACGCCTTTCAGTTGTTTCTCCACTGAAGAAATAGTTATAATTTATATAGTCATGAATATGTATAAAAAGAAATAGATTCTATATTCTCGTAGACGGTAGCTTCAAGCAGGCTGAAAGTAAAACGTTAAACCTGCTTTATGTAGTCACCTATCTTTAAAAATAGAAAATAGCTATGGGGTAATGGGTTAAGTGAGAAATAAAATCGTATTTCCCACTGTACAGTAGGATATTCGTTGATATTTCCCCCATTAAACGAAACTAAATGTAAAAACAATGAAATTAACTTGAATGTAAAATGATAGATTATTACAAATGTTGAAAATCTGAATGGAAAGTAATTTGGAGCCTGATCAAATACCTATTTATCGGCGTCTGATCTTGCTCAAAACTGTTTGCCATTGGTGTTTTCACATAAACGCACTATTGCGCAAATTAACAAAGAATAAAGCCTTTTTCGTTGTAGCTTTAAATAGGACGATAAAATAGAAAGTGTTTTGTTAAACATATCTTAACTTCACTAAATCAAAGAAAACTTGTTCTCGAAAAAGTGAACAATAGTTTCCCAAGCACTTATGTTTTATGCTCTAAATCGGGTGTCCATAGAAAATCGTTTTGGGTCTAATCAGACACAAGGTTACCGTTCGAAGTCTTACCAGACTCCAGTCTTTTTGCCACTCATAGCGTTTAAGCCTAGTGTCAAACCAAAGAGGACATTGAATAAATAAAAACAAATAAAACTGAAACCGAAACAAACAGTGTAGTCTCATGAGACGCCGTCTTACGGTGCAGTTTCATATGAAATGATCTGCTGTCTGGACAAATATACTGCAATGTTTTTATCACATTTATATCTCTATCATGAAATTATAAGTTCGTTGCAAAATGTGTTAATTTAAATCGTTAACATTTTCAAAACACTTTCATTTTGTTCACGTTTTATTGAATTGCGGTTTCGATCAGCCTTACTATACAGGAAAAGTACATTTTTTCCTATTGTAAAAGTAGGAGTGTACTATTGGGGGTTTCAAAATGCCCAGAATTATGATATCTTAACACAGTCAAACCTAGCGAAGTATAATCGTCTTGTACAGTGTACCTCGTAAATAAAACATTTTGTCCTATGCAAACAGTGTAGACCCAGATCAGATGGCTCTTAAAGGAACCCTCTGATCAGCGTCTGCACTATTTGTCATTCTGCAAATATATTGAAAAGAACAACCCTAATAGTCGTAAATTGATTAGACTTGATCAGGGGCCGGTTGATAAAACTTCGTACGACAAAAACGATCGTAAGTCTAAACTTTAAAATACATTTAGTTTCTGATTTTGTCCATCTTATTCTGTCTTGTGACATCTTTTTGGAATTGTCTTTTCAAGACGATTCCAAAAAGATGCCACAAAACAGGATTAGATGGAGAAATAAATAATAATTGAGACTTTTTATAATCGGACTTACGACAACTTTTGTCGTACGAAGTTTTAGGAAACGAGCCCAAGAAACCGAAATTGTCCATGAAAAGTTTCTGGGGTTAGTATACCTACCATGTGTCTCGTTCTGTTCTCTGTCTAAATTGGATTTGGTATAGTCTTTGACACTGTCGTCGCGTGACCAGGGGGTCCATTTCTTATGGGCACCACATCCTACGAATTTCTTTGGGTCTAAAATGTCCATTACTGAGAAAGAAGTTTGTTTCACCCCACAGTTTCTACTGGAGTCGTCTGAATTGTCTGAATCTGAGTGATAATGACTCCCGTCATTCTCTACACTATCTCTATTGTCTGTGTCTTCTGTATTGTCACTGTTTTGTCTTGTGTCCGCTACTTGTCTCTCCGTGTCGTTTGTTTCGTTAGTACGAAGAGGTCCCGGTTGAAGATTTAGACTCGGTGATGTCTCGGTATATGCGACCCCGGACATTAGTTTGTCACTAAGTTTTGATAAGTTTTGCAGTCTATTTTCCGTGCTCTCTGACACATCCAGGCTATTGTTTATCACCGGCATATTGGCTAGGTCACTTTTCTCAGAACCAACCACCGATACAGAGAGCATCTTATCCGTGCAGTGTGGCTCCACTGTGTTAGGAAATCGTCCTTCAACGCTACAATACGATAAGTCCGCGTAGAAAGTATTTCATTGAAACAAATTCCCTATTGTGAATGTCAATTTATCGAATACACATGATCTTTATGTCAATAAAACTCTTCAGCACCAAGTCGTTTGTCCATATTCTGTATTTTATAAACCGATTTCAAAGAAAGCTTAAAGCATTTTCTATTGATGATATCTCCACTTTTGTTTCCCGTGTTGATTTTAACACTTTAATAAGAGATTCTTCTATTAAACCCTCTTCTCTGATACAACTTTCCACAAATATTATAAATGTCCAAATTTCACAATGCTGAGTTCTACAGATTCTATCACACTAACAGTCTTAAGATATAATTTCCCCTATTTTCTTACCGATAAGACCAGTTCCACTCACCGCGCATGCTCATACGATGCCGTATTGGAGACTTGCTGTAAAGTGGGCGGGGTTTCTAGCAGCCAATAACAGCTCTCCTTTTCATTAAACGAGAAAACAGCGAATTTCCTTCCCAAGCGTAACTGATGTAAATATATGTATTTCGATCAATAGGGTATAATGTGGTTGACGATCATTTCACCGCCTAAGCGATTATTTAACCCTTTCCCTCATAGAAACGCCCTTTCACGCCTAAACATAGCCCCTATAGACTTCTATACAGTGGAGAAAACGTTATTCTTTCTCGTTTAAACGCAAACGAAACGCAAACGCAAAGCACTAAACATAGAAAAGTACAACATTTTGACAATTCTGACATTTCGTGTTTATCTTGGTGGACATAGTTTGGAGCCTGATCAGACGCCGGCTTACCCGGCATCTGATCTGGCTCCAAACTGTTTGCAATGGAAATAATAGTTTTAGCGTAATAGCGTTTATTGGGAAAGAGTAACGTTTTCTCCACTGTACATGTACCCATTGACAGATTGCTGCTTAAAGCAGACTGGAAGTAAAGCAAAACTCTCACATTCTGCTCGCCTTTCAGCCTGCTTTAACAAGTCACCTGTCTTAGTAACTAATACAAGTTATAATTGTTAAAAAGAAAGCTTAATCTAAAGTAAACAAATTTGTTTAATTATGACCAAGTTGTGAAATGTAAAGTCGCTGGGTAAACACAACGGCAAAATCACAGAAAGCCAAAACAAAATATTACCCGTAATTCGAACAGCTATTTGGGCTAATCAGAAAATTCTAAAGAAACGGATAATAACATTTTGGAATAAGATGGCGGTTCTTCAAATAAAGAGAAATCCGTTTAGCGACATTATTATGTTTACGGTTTAATCATTTACATAAGACGAAACCAGTTGCAAATATCTATTAGACCGAATCTAGCTCAATTCTACAACTGTTTTGGTTAAGACTTAATTATATCCCGTTAGATTTTCGATTGGTAATTGGATATCAATTTCGATGTAAACTGACGACTGTGTATGAATACACAGACATTTAGCTTTGATTATACTAATTTACTGGATTACGTAAAGCTTATCAGTAATAAAAGATATACAGTTAAACCTGATATAGCAATCAGAAAATACTGAACCCTTTAACCGCTAAATCATCTGCTTTAATTATTTCGCTTCCCTAATCTCGCCTTCTTTAATTAACCCATTACGCCATAGGCTGTTTCTAGTTTTGAAGACAGGTGACCACTTAAAGCAGGTTGAACGTAAAGCAGAATGTGCCTTAAGGCACATTCTGCTTTACTTTCAGCCTGCTTTAAGCTAAATTCTGCTAGGCTATATAAAATATTTGTAATGGTTATTGTTCATGAGGGTATAAACTGGAACTATTTTCCTCAGCGGAAGAATAAACTAAACGCGTTAAAATGCGCTTCTATCAGGGAAAGGGTTAGTCTTCGCTGCCATAACTGCATCTATCTTAACCCTTTCACGCTCAATGACGTCATAAAGCGCATTTGCAAAAAGATTTGACCCTGATCAGGCGCCGCGTCACGCGGCGTCTGATCAAGATCAAAACTGTTTGCAACTGGTTTTGAAATTATGTCAGTCATACTGCCTCAAATATAAGTTTTAAACGATAGTGCAGACAACAATATTGAAGCAGACGACAATATGGCGGTGAAGAGGTAAAATTCTCACGACAAATATGATCATGAATGGTTTAAACAACTGTTTTCCGCTTTTTTTTCTAAAATTTAGATTTATTGTAATTTAGCTATAGCAATGGGTGTCAAACAGTTTGGATCCTCATCAGACGCCGTGGTTCGCAAATAATGTTTGCAAATAATTATTTAACTCGGGGTAAGGCAGTGAAGGAGTTGATACAGTACTGAACCTTATTAAATTAAATTGATAATCGCAAGCGAATTGCCATCGAATTGCCATCGAATCGCGCGCTTCAATAAACAAATTCTACGTTTGAATATTTTTACGTGAATTTTCCGAAGCGTTTGTGACAAAAATGGAATCGAAAAAAATAACGAAGGCATATTTGCGAACATGTGTGAGATACACCATTCAAGAAAACTTACCCGAGGGTAAAGTTAGTACTTTGAATCGCAAGCGAATTGCCATCGAATTGCCATCGAATTGCCAGCGAATCGCAAAAATTGTTAATTTAATAAGATTCAGTACTGTACTAATATCTCCTCAATTTAAGTCGAAGGCAGTTTGAGTAGATAGTTTTGATTAGTGTATCAAATAATTTGGATCCTGATTGAATGCTTCAGTGAAGAAGACGTTTCTTATTCGCAATACGCTAAAACTTTTATTCCCATTGCTAACATTTTGGGGCCAGATCAGACACCGGGTAACATCTGCCTCTGTAAGACATTCCTCTATTTTAATAATTTTCGAAATGGATTAGAGTCACACCCAATAACTCAACTTGTATTTAATCTACCCTTGTACCCATTCCCTCATAAATACGCGTTTTACGCCTTGAACTAATTCCTCCACTATAAAAGAAAATAGTTCCAATATAGTCATGAATATTCATCAAAAGGAGTAGTTTCAATATCCTGGCAGATGGTAGCTTACAGCAGGCTGAAAGTAAAGCAGAATGCGCTTTAAAGCACATTCTGCTTTACTTTCAACCCTGCTTTATAATATATACAAATGTAGATGGTCACCTATTTTCAAAACTTGATACAGGCTATTGGGTAATGAGTACAATTTTTAACTATGAAGTCGACTTTACAAGTCGTGTGATGGAGTCTCAAATATATATGTTCATGTATATTTTTCTTTTAAAATACACATAATTATGTTTTCCCCGACCTTGTTTCCCATCGTTTCCTCCTTCTTTTAACCCCCTCCTCTCCGCACTCTTCCACCCACCCCCTTTACTCCACCTCTCCACCCTTCTCCCCATTTCCATCGTCGTCGAGTAGCAACTCAGAAATGTCTTATTCATGTATTAGTACAATGGGCTATATTCTTTCCCTTTTAAACGCAAAGGAAACGCAAATGCTTCACACTAAGACGTAGAAAAGGACAGCTTTATGACATTTCTGACTATACGTTTTAATCTGAGCGACAAGCAATTTGAAGCCAGATCAGACGCCGGATAAATCGGCATCTGATTAGGCTCCAAACTGTTTACATTGAAAATAATAGTTTTAGAGTAAACGCATTTATTGGGAAAGATTAACGTCTTCTCCACTGAAAACTTTCTTCATTTAAAAGACGCGGAGCTAACTGGATATAACTCAGCGTCTCATCATGGTCTTCACTGTTTGGCCAAGCGCTCTTCAGTAGTCACTAGGATATCCTCTTTCGCTGCCAAGTTTGTTTTCGGCTGCCAAAATATCGTCTGCATTGGTTGTCTCGTCTGCATTGTCAGTTTTAGGACTGTATCAACTGAAAAATTGTCGACGCCGCTTTACGCCGACGATCCAGACTGTTTGCAAAGTCGCCTTTTC
The DNA here is from genome assembly GCA_922989275.2 of Gari tellinella. Lineage (NCBI taxonomy): Eukaryota > Metazoa > Mollusca > Bivalvia > Cardiida > Psammobiidae > Gari > Gari tellinella. The sequence continues at coordinate 73,738,283 of OV277866.1, forward strand.
GCGACATTGGCAGTAAAAGAGTTAAATGGGTAAAAATCATGTGATAGTTCAGCATGATAACTATTTATCATTTATATAACCATGCTGTCTTGGTAATAAAGATGTAACACGATTGATTCGTACTTTTTATCGCTTAGCCGGATATCAAAACATATTTGGTTAGCGACAGAGCATCACTTCAGAGTTTCAGAACAAAATGTGACCATTGATATCAATCCAGTCATGTTTTATCTTTCTTCCGAAAACTCGTCTATGCACCATTTAACACGAATTTAATTTTACTTTATAACCTTTCAATTTGGAGGCACAAACGAAATAAATTGATACTGATATTAATTTGTGTAACACAAGTAAAAATTGCTCAAAAGTGTTGATTTTATCCACCCGTATCACTCCGTGTCCATTTGATTGTGAAGACAACGTATTTCCCCCAAACAACAGATTGTAGAGTAACAAAATATAGGGATATAATGTGTATTAAGAATAATAAAGAGTGTAAAAAGGGGATGGAAGTAGAGAAAAGACAAAGACAGATAAAAATAGACAGATAGATAAAGGTAGACAAACAGACAGACAGAGAAGAAGATGGAAAAGTTACACTCACAGAGACAGAAATATCTTGCGGATATATTACAGTAAAACCTCTCTATTACGACCACTAAATTGAGTTAATTATTATGTATATATGACTACTAAATGCCTGTCTATTATACAACCAATTAACCTTATTTATCCCATTGCCCCATATCCTGTTTCTAGTAATGAAGATAGGTGACCACTTAAAGCAGATTGAAAGTAAAGCTTAAGGCACATTCTGCTTTACTTTCAGCCTGCTTTAAGCTATTATATGCTAAAATATTATATTCTAGAATATAGAAAAATTTTCTTATGATTTTCATTTGTGACAGTATAAATTGGAACTATTTTCTGCAGTGGAGAAATTAATTAAAGGCGTAAAAGTGGTATTTATGGGGTAATGGGTTATAGGGAATTTATTTTGTACATTCGCTGTTAGAGCTTATGTTACAGTGCTATTCCGTTGAGTATATTAATAAATTTTAAAGCTCATTAACTCATGTTGCATGTTTTAGATTGTAACAAAGATATAGCCTTTCTGCTTATGAAATTGAAATGCATTGATATCGTTATAAATTATTAACACTTATTCCATACTGTTTAGAATCAATTGAAATATTTATATAAATATCGAACTGCACCAGACTGACATATAACGTAAAAGACGTTATTATTTCACAATAAACGTGTTTATGCTAAATCAGTTACACGTGTATGTCCATTATTTCCAAACAGCTTGGAAACAGATCGGAAGATCTGTAATTTTCTCTATTTATTGCATTTTTGTTGCGTTTAGTGTCGTTTAACCCATTACTCCATAAATACGCCTTTTCACACGTTTAATTTTTTTCTGAGCAAATTAGAAGAGTCTACACTGTTTGCCTATGTCCCATATATGGGATGGTTTAAATGAAAGAGAACACGTGTTCTCCAACATACAATCATACATTGTGTGACAGGACTGCTTCAAAGAAAACTCTGCGCTAAATGCATTGCAATAATTATACTACATGTAGGTATTTAGAAAACGAAATTTGTTTGGAGGAAAGGTTATATTCACTATACCCTGAATTCCAAACAATTTGGAGCCAAATCAGACGCCGAATTACAGTGGAGAATGTGTTATTCTTTCCCAATAAACGCGTTTACGCTAAAAACTATTATTTTCACTGCAAACAGTTTGGAGCCAGATCAGACGCCGGGTAACCCGGCGTCTGATCAGGCTCCAAACTGTTTGCCACTAAGATAAAGATGAATTATCAGAATTGTCCAAAAGTTGTACTTTTCTACGTTTTAGTGTTTTGCGTTTGCGTACGTTTGCGTTTAAACGGGAAAGAATAACAGATTCTCCACTGTATGGGATCATGGGCACAAATGGGTTAAATGAAAGAGAACACGTGTTCTCCAACATACAGTCATACATTGTGTGACAGGACTGCTTCAAAGAAAACTCTGCGCTAAATGCATTGCAATACTTATACTACATGTAGTTATTTAGAAAACGAAATTTGTTTGGAGGAAAGGTTTATATTCACTATACCCTGAATTCCAAACAAGTTGGAGCCAAATCAGACGCCGAATTACTCTGATCGTGCTTCAAATTGTTTGCAATGTAGCTTAACTCTTTCTTCCCTGAAACTTTAAATGGACAATTCCAGTTTCCATTTTAGTCTAGTCCATTTCTGACTTTTAAGGGTTGTTTTTGTCAATGTTTGACATTGTGACAAACAGTGAAGAACCTGATCAGAGGGCTCCTTTCGGAGCCCTCTGATCAGGGTCTTCACTGTTTGCATAGGACAAGTGTACTATTCACATGTACACTGTTTGAAAAGCACGCCTATATGCGGGACTAGGGTTCAAAGAGTTAACTTTTAATAGGGGAAACTCGTTGAAATAATTTTATAGCAACCCTGGCAAAGTCTTCAATTAATGTGTTAAGCAATTCGTTTCTACTGGAATTAATAACAAAGAAATCGGTTTTTCGTGATTACCCTTTATTATGATAAAGCTGTTATTTGTTTCTTTAACAAAAAATTCTATGGACATTTTATTTTTTACTTGAAAATATAATTCTGCGCCTAAACTGCGTCCTTTCTTTTTTTTACCCCTCCCTTAATTAAGTTACTTTTATTAAGGTTTCCGAGGGACACGGTGTGAAATTTATGTTCAAGTTTTCAATCTGGCAAATTCAATAATCGTCAATAAAAATCTACACTTTTCTTTCGGTTATCTGATTTACTGCGCGCGTCGTGTTTAGAGCAAATATCTTAAATACAAATTCCGCGGGCGTTAATAGCTATGGTTTCTGTAACAGTCACTGCCTGCCAAGAGTTACAAATGTTTCCCTATGCAGACTTTATTGCAGAAGTGCGGACACTCGCCCATAATTACGAACCTCATTAATCAGAGATTCTTAATTACCCATCCACTTCAATTACAGAGCTAATGATTGCATGTTTACGTCCACGTGATTTTAAAATTCAAAGAGGATGTAATAACAACTGATCGTAAAACGCCGTCGAACTTCATAGCCGCTCTTTGAACATTTCTTCCGGGATTGAACCGCCACGAAAACCACTTGTATAAACACCTAATTAAAACGTCCACTGACCACCGCTACACCCTCAAGCTGTACCTTTTGGCCACTCATATAAAGACCTACTGGTGGTATCAAATACACGTGCCAGCTTGAAGCAAGATGAAGGTAAAGCAGAAAGCTCCTGTAGGAACTTTCTGCTTTACTTTCATCTTGCTTTAAGCAGTTAACTGCTTTAGGGGGAAAATGTCAAAACCCCTTTTGTTGAATGCTCGTAATAAGGGGTTTCATAGTATCACCTTAGCAATGTGGAACATCATTCACTAAGGCACGGGTCAAATATGTCCCTCGATAATTTTAATGCTCAAGCAGAAACAGCGTTGGAAGAAATTCTGCTTTGAAGCTGCTTGTCTTACTGTGGAATAGTCCCAGTCATGAGTATCATTATTTTGTAATTGACTGCAGATTATTCTATAGTAAGATTTATTAAGTATCCGATGGGAGCTCTGTTTGTTTTCATTTTCTTTGGTTGAACGTTTGAAAGTGAATAGATAGATCTATATCAATACAACCCTCACAGCCTGTTTCTATCTTTGAAGACAAGTTACCACTTCTAGTAGTTTGAAAATAAAGCAGGATGCGCATTTAAGTCTGCTTTAAGTTACAACCTGCTAGGATATAGAAAATATTTCGTATGGTGCATATCTGTGAGTGTGTAAATAGGATATATTCCGTTCAGTGGGGAGGGGAGACTGCATTAGAGGCGTTAAAGACGCATTTTATGGTGTGATGGGAAAATGATCCGATGGTACATGTAGCCCTGTTTGTTTTCTTTTCTATGGCTGAACGCTTGAAAGTGAATAAATGTTTTCATAAATTTGATCAGTGTTAAAGTAAAGGTTAGTCCTATACAGCCTACCCTGATATTCTAAAAGCACGGATGAATGCAGTTGATGCTAAACTGCATTTTGATATAATTACAAAGAAAGGAGTATTAAACATGTATTATGTGAAATGACATTTGATATAGATTATTTTGTAATACTGTTTTAGGAAGAAAAACAATATATTTATACATACATATTCACAAGAAATATAATAATTCTAAAACCAGTCGTTACGTGAATCAAATAGTTCTTCTTAAATACATATAAAAAATACATATTGAAATGTAATCTTGTGAGTCTTAAACCAATACCAATGCACTACTATAAATGTTTCTAATAAGCCTCTTGTTTTAGAAAAGTGATGCAACGTCATAGCTACATTTTTATTTTAGATTGCTTCTGGACGACACTTATCTAAATGTTCCTGACCCAGATGCTTCTTTAAAACATGTCTATAGTGCTATATTTTGTTGTATTTTGTGATCACTGTAAACAATCACATTAATATAATATAAAACTATGGCATTTGGAAGTAGCATTTACCTCAATGCCTGTTCCTTAAAAGCATATAGTACATTGGACAACTATAAACACAGTATTAATTGCCTTCAATTTCACAATATAACGTCTCCCACACTGTGTGTTTTGGATATCTTTTGCCGTGTTTACGGACTCTCACCTTTGTCTACAATGATTTCAATTGTGCCGTTAATGTAGAATACTCTAATCTTAGTAGACTTAGTAGATCAAAGGATCTCCCCTTATTAAGATTTATATAATTCACAACAGCAGATGTTAAGTGCTTGTGTGGCGTACTTCATTCTCAGTGTTGTTATACTTTCTGGTCCTTTGGAATCATAGATTTCAGCGCATTTACAGTTGAAAGTTGAATTCCGCTTAAGCCGGTGCTAGGGGGCGTGAGCACTGTTGCATATTTCAGTATTGCTCATGAACAGACTCAATTAAACCGAGTCTGCAATTTTCAGTATTTGCTTTGTTTTCTGTGCTTTCAAAGGATCTCCCCTTATTAAGATTTATTAATGAGGACTAAATAAAGAACGAATTCATTCCGATTTAAATGAGACGAAACTAAACGCTAAAGCAGTGCAATATAATATATAAAATTATAGGTTTATAAAAATTCTGAAGTTTGTTATTTTTATTTGAGAAGAAAACATTTTGGAGAACCCAGCGTCTGGTCCGTCTCCAAACTGTGTCGGAGCGTCGAATCCGTCTCCAAACTGTTTGCAATGGACATAAACATTTTAGCATACACGTAAAGGTATTTACAGTGGAGAATCTGTTATTCTTTCCCGTTTAAACGCAAACGTACGCAAACGCAAAGCACTAAAACGTAGAAAATAACAACTTTTGGACAATTCTGATAATTCTTGTTTATCTTGGTGGCAAACAGTTTGGAGCCTGATCAGACGCCGGGTTACCCGGCGTCTGATCTGGCTCCAAACTGTTTGCACTGCAAATAATAGTTTTAGCGTAAAACGCGTTTATTGGGAAAGAATAACAGATTCTCCACTGTATTTATCTTAAAGTATAACTCGTCGTTCGACCAGGCTGCAACTTGTTTTCCATTCATATTAAAGCACGTTGTCAGCATTACAAAAAACCCGGTTTTCCCTATATTTCAATCATTCAAATAGAAATCAATTTTTAAATTTTTTTTTTCAAAAACATATTTGCTGCATTTCATTTTCACTGGTTTGTGCGTAGTGATTGAAAACGGGAAATAATAACATTTCCTCTTCCATACACCATGCTTCCATTAATGCTCCATATACGTGTATACATTTAATAAACAAACAGATGAGATACATCAGACAATGCCTAAATATCTGGGACCATCATCTCCATCATCTGACTTGAAAAGATCGCAGATTTAATTAGACACGCTTACTAGAGCTGTATAAATGTTTAGCCTGTTAGGCCGTGATGAATTGACCAATCCGTCATGACTGCCTGGCCATGTGCGGCCCTTATTCATTACCCTGCAGAAGACGCCAAAACTAAACTCAAACGCAATTTGACCATTTCTTAAATTCCGATCGGCAAATAGTTTGGGGCCTGATCAGACGCCGAGTAACTCGGCGTCTGATCAGGCCCCAAACTATTTGCAATGGAATTAAGGTTTTTGAATATTAAGTCGTTTATTGGGAAAGAATATGTGTTTCCTTCCGTAAGCCCCGGTGCGTGAGGCTTTCCGATTATCCATCATTTTCCTGTGTTTACAGCCATCATTCGGAGACGGGAACATGCTTCCGTAAAATGAAATCAAAGTCATTGTCATAAAACTGTTGCTAGGAAACATTTATAGCCCACTCTAGTCTGATTTACCAGAATTCACGTGTAAACTAATAGTAGCATCACTGACTTGTGATCGTTATGAAAATGCTAATCACACGCAAATTAAAACAAATCAATCACACAATGTTTAGTGGTTGTCCTAAGGCAAGTTATCCCACATTGTAGACCCAAATTAGACGTCACAAATCACATTTAACATCGGCAAGCAACTTGCTATTACAGTGCACCCTCTCTAAAACATCACTAAATAGGAGACAAATAGTATGTGTTGTTCGGAGGGAGTTGTTATAAGGAAGTTGGATTACCTTTGCAAACAGCTTGAACCCAAAAGATAAACAGCAGACGACAATTTTGCAGACGTGAAGAGGTTGGACATACAGTTATTGTTTAACTCTTTCCTCCCTAAAACTTCAAATGGACAATCCCAGTTTCCATTTGAGTCTAGTCCATTTCTGACTTTAATGGTTGTTTTTGTCAATGTTTGGTATTATGACAAACAGTGAAGACCCTGATCAGAGGGCTCCTTTCGGAGCCCTCTGATCTGGGTCTTCACTGTTTGCAGAGGACAAGTGTACTATTCACACGTACACTGTTGGAAAAGGACGCCTATATGCGGGACTAGGGGTCAAAGGGTTAAGGAACAGCGACAAGCGTTGTTGTTAGGTGGTGATCGTTGTGGGGAGGGCCGTTGTAGGGAGGGAGCATTTTATAGTCTTAAAATATTGGTTTTTGTAGAAGGACCAACAATGAACTATAAGGATGAGTGTCGAAATGACAGAACAATCGAACATTGGATATTTCTAAACAGCGACGAGTATACTCGTCATTCACTGCTATTCATATACACCATTCACAATGGCTCATACAAGGGCACTCTGGTCAGGGTCGAAACTGTTTGGAAATTTGCAATATATTGTAAAACAACACATGAATAGTCCATTTCGATTATCAGGACTGAATAAGTTTTTAATGTACAATGTACTTAAGTTTGGGTTCTGATCAGACGCCGCGTTACGCGGATCAGGACCAAACTGTTTGCAAACGTGATTTATGGCGTCATTGAGAGTGAAAGGGGTAAACTTCTGTCGCTGTGATAAGCTTTCTTCTGTGAATCTTGTTGTCTGTAGAAGATCTTGAACTATTTGTTTCTATCATTGCCTTATGATAATATTTTACGGGAGTCAACTCCGACGTCATTGGCATTCCCTCATGGTACTAACTGTTTGCAGACATTGACTGAACGTTTTGTTCATATGTGGTGAAACATATCATGTGACTTAATTCTGGTTATGAATTATAAATAGAATTGAGCATTTAATATGCATTTATCACTTTATTTATGGTGAATGTATGGGTTTACTTAGCTATATTTGAGTTAATGTTTGTGTTAAATGATGCTTTACATGTATGTCATTATGTATCATGCACCAAGCAGTGGAATCGCACCAAGTGTTTCAGGTTATATATATAGACCCTTATCGAGTTAAGAGAGAATGAACTAACATTTACAACACTGATGTAATTTGGACCATATGAATGCCATGCTTTCTTAACCCTTTCATGATCAAATTATTCGTGAGTTTTACCCCTTCATCATTGATTGCTCGGGCGTCTGATCAGGATCCAAACTGTTTGCAAACGCGCTTTCAGACATCAATGTGAGTGAAACGGTAAAGTTAACTAATCCTTCCCCTCATATAAACGCATTTTCACATAATTCTACTAAGTCATGAGTTAAACGAACCATTCCCTACATACTGACAGGTGACTACTTCATTTCATCACATTATATTAAAAATATCAGATTTAATATACAATTTGCGACATAAATAGTTTCTATACAGCATATCTGTACATTTACACTGTTATAGAACTGAACAGAACAGAACATACTTTACTCAACTTACATGTATGCACAATCAGATACCTCGTTAAATAACTTACAATCATACAATACAAACATACATACATGGTCACTGTGCAAAACTATATAGGTCTGCTAACAAAAATTACATAGAAAGCACGGTAGAAAGCACTACACTGTAGAAAGCACTGAGAATTGTACTGCTACTTACCGGGGTAAGTTATGTGCTTTATCTGATGTGATTTGGAAGAAAAGTTGTCGACAATTTTAACATTCTGATATAGGAGAATGAACTATGCAATTATAATCAATGCGGATAAATAAAACTATTGATAAATTTACAATTTTGATATTTAGTTTTGACCCACCTAAATGTCATATTACATTGTTACATTGTTGACATACAATCATACAAACATGAGCAAACATACAACACTTCGTTATACAAGATATTGCAGAATGGTCGGGCTAGAAGTTATATCAACATTAGAAAAGGTCAATCCCCTGTGTTAATTTAAGATTGATTTAAGCAGCTGCATATCCAAAGGAAATTTTCGGCTTTACTTTCAGTCTACTTTAAGACACATGTTCTGAACACTAAGATAAATCTTTGTGATGAAAGTGTTGACGAAACATAAATCGAATTTTTCAGCTGCCGGGTTGGAACCAGTGGCTATCAGTGCCGAATCTCTGACCTGTGACCTCTGTCTTGGACGACACATATTAACTGATATGCGCACATAGCGACCGTTAACTCACTCATCCCTGAACAGTTTAATAGACAATTCCAGTTCCCAATTAAGTCTAGTCCATCTTTGACTAATTCGGGTTATTTTCTACTATACATTGCAAAATACAAACAGTGAATACCCAGATCAGAGGGCTCCTTTCGGAGCCCTCTGATCTGGGTCTTCACTGTTTGCATATGACAAGTGTACTCGTCGCAAGGGTAGGGTGTTCTAAGAGTGATGGACCCCTTATCTGTGGGATCTATTTAGCGTGGTCAGCAGGTGTTACGGACAAGTTGGTGATGATTCGGACATAATGACCGCCATGAGCCGCTCCATTACCAACCACTACCAGTGACTGGAACAAATTAGGTTTGATTGTCAGTGAACCGGGGCAGATAGGTGACCACTGCCTTATCATTGGGCCAATATCACTGGTCACTCTATCACTGGTCAGTTACAGGGGAGAAGAGGTTATTTTTTCCCGGTTAAACGAAAACAAAGGCGGCAAACGCAATGCAGTACAATGTAGAATATGGCAGAGTCCTGAAAATATTTACAATATATTTTAATCTGAGAGACAAACAGTTTGGACCCTGGTCAGGCGCTGGGTTAAAACATGAAAAGGCCTTTTTATGGGGTAGGTATTTGTGTTAATGAAGCGTTTCTGTGAAGAACAAGTTTCATTGGCACAACACAAGTGAAGCCGAAGGTTCACAAAGTATTTTTTCTAAATTATTATGTCTACATTCCGTTATGAGGTAATAAACTTATAACACGTCTCACAGTCATTGACATAATATCGCCTGCTTAATTTGTGCGACTGCTGAAATTGATTAACGTTTGAATATTATGTTATTTTCATTTAAACAAACGATAATATTAGTGCCACGCCGCGTGACGATCAGGTTCCAAACTGTTTACTAATATTGTCGGCGATGCCAGTTAACCTTTTCACTTTCAATGGCGTCTTAGCGAATTAGCAAACAGTTTTGATCCTGATCAGACGCGTCTGATCAGGATCAAAATTGTTTGCCACTTGTTTGAAATTACGTCAATTATGCTGCCTTAAATCTAACTTTGAAACGATACTGCAGACGACAATATGGCGGTGAAGGGGTAACAGCCTCCCGATAAATTTGATAATGAAAGAGTTAAAGGGAACAATGTTCGGGAGGCATAGTTTATTCAGATAAATCACGATGCAACACAATACTCATAGGTAGCGTTTTATATGTCTGCTTAAAGCAGGAGAGAAGTAATGCAAAATCCTTTTTAGGAACAGTCTACTTTACTTTCATCTTTCATAAAATCTACCATCTGTTTAGACATCATCATTGAGACTGTTTGATTGATCGCCTAAGCTTGGCTTGACTGTACGCCATTTTGTCACTCGCCGAGGAACTCTGGGACTGCAAGTGAACCGTGACAACAGTTGGGGGCTGCGTCTGGTTCCCCGCCGATGGTGAAATACAACGTTATTTGCCAGTTGACTTTCAACGAGCAAGTGTTGAAATATCCTCTCAGAGAGAATGTCCTTTACATCCACATTTCTTCTCATGGTGTCGTCTTTCTTAGTTTACATGTCAATTCCATGACTTGTTGTTCCATATGTCAATATCGACCACAATATGGTTTCGCAATTCAGTTATATGTACAGTCGAACTTCGATATCTCGAACTCCTTTACCTCGAAATATCCGATGTTTGGAAACTAATTTGCCTTATTCAAAACTCGGTTTAGGTGAACATACCCGTGTTTCAAAATTAAAACGCGGCTTTGCCGCGTTTTAACTTTGAAATACGGGTATGTGCGACTTAACTGAGTTCGAGATATCGAAGTTCGACTGAATATGCAATGTCTAGTGTTAGCATTTTAGCTCATTTAAGCATAGTGTCTATAAAAGGGGACATTGGCAAACAGTGTAGAGCCTGATGAGACGATGCGTTGCGCTGCGTCTCATCAGGGTATATACTGTTTATCATTACATATGAGGTGTTCTGATGTATGAGAAAATACTGCAGTGTCTTTAGTTCATCCTTGTACATCTATAATGGAATATTCCAGCATGAACATAAGGAGAGTTCATTGCAATACATATGACCAGGCATTAAACTGGTTATGGCATTCTTCCAATAAAGCCATGTCCGATGTTGACTATTTAGTATTTAGGGAGGGGATTTTACAGTTTATTACAAACGTTTACAATCAGTGCATAACCTAAAAAGAGGTCTAAACTGTTTGCATATGATATTTGTACTCTTCACTAGGACAGTATTTGTAAATGACGAGTATAGTCGTCACTTTAAGTTGACTGGGTTAACCCGAATTATATGTTCAACCTGTACACAACAGTCACCAATAAAAATGAAATCTTAAGTTAAAGCGACTCCTTGATGTAAAAGTGAGAACTTAAAGGAGCTTTCGCCACTACTTTTGTCCCACATTAAGCAATGTTATGTCTTAAGATATTATAATTTGTCTGAATTGAGTTGCCGTTGCACGCAGACTGTGTTGTAATTCAAGTTCGTGATTGTTCCATAGTTCAATCTTGACAATAATATTGTTCCGTAATTTATCAACTGGCGTACCGTGGAGAAAACGTTATTCTTTCCCAATAAACGCGTTTACGCTAAAACTATTCCATTGCAACATGTTGGAACCAGATCAGACGCCGGGTAACCCGGCGTCTGATCAGGCTCCAAACTGTTTGCCACCAAGATAAACATGAATTGTCATAATTTCCCAATGTTGTACTTTTCTACGTTTTAGTGCATTGCGTTTCGTTTCCGTTTCAATGGGAAAGAATAACGTTTTCTCCACTGTAAATGCCTACAGTTGGTTTATGAATTAATGTATGTATATCTTGAAAACAACTTTATACTCTGTATCGGAATGGTATTCCGAACAAAACCCGTGTTAACAGGTTTAAAATAACCGGAGCTGACTGAAAAGTAATTAATACTGACATAATATTTTAAGAATTTTCGCGTAAACTGTTAACTCCTACCCTGCTAGCGTGACATGAATGACATTAACAGGGCTGCCATTTCTCCGGACTTTTCCTAAATCTTCGCATTTCCCCCCAGTACATGGTAGCTTAAAGCAGGCTGAAAGTAAAGCAGAATGCGCCTTAAGGCGCATTCTGCTTTACTTACAGCCCGCTTTAAGTAGTCGCATGTCAACAAAACAAGAAACAGGCTATGGGGTAATGGTACGATTCGTAAAATCGTAATTAAAAATGCAAATTTGGAAATCTTAGGATTTTTCATGTCAACGTATGGCAGCCCTACATTAACAGTAGAGAAGGCGCTATTTAAACGCAAAAGAAACGCAAACACATCGCAAAAGAATATAGAAAATTACATTTTTGATAATGCTTGCGAATTCTTTTTAATTTAAGTGACAGACAGTTTGGAGTCTGATCAGACACCGGAGTGGCCGGTGTATGGTCTGGAACATAACTGCTTGCTTTGGCAATAATTGTTGAATATGAACGCGTTTGTTGGTAAAGAATACCGTTTTATCCACTGTACAAATGCAGTGGAGAAATGTTATTCTTTCCCGTTTAAATGCAAACGAAATACAAACGCAAAACACTAAAACGTAGAAAAGTACAACATTTGGACAATTCTGATAATTCATATTTATCTTGGTGGCAAATAGTTTGGAGCCTGATCAGACACCGGGTAACCCGGCGTCTGATCTGGCTCCAAACTGTTTGCAATGGAAATAATAGTTTTAGCGTTAACGCGTTTATTGGGGAAAGAATAACGTTTTCTCCACTGTAGCTTGGTCCCAAGAACAGGCTATGGGTACATGTTAGTCGGTGGCTGATCAGGAGCCACAACTATAATGTTTCATCCAATAAAGACAAACGACAGAACTATCTTTATTGCAGACAATTTTTGAAGCATGCGATGATATAGTGGGGGAAAATCAGTGTTTAGAAATACACAAATAACAAAGACTGTCAATCAAGGCCCTTAAAACCTTGACTTGGCTGCACTGGTACAAGTAAGGCATCAGCTCGTCCCAAATTAACGCGTTTATTCTGAAACTATTACATCCACTGCAAACAGTTTGGAGCTAGATCAGACGCCGGGTAACCCGGCGTCTGATCATGCTCCAAGCTGTTTGTCAATCAGATTTGATTATATCTAAACATTTCGTAAAACTGTTTGTTTGTCATTTTATTACATTACATTTGTGTATCATTTATCAGGAACATAACTTCATAGCAATACGACTGGAGTCCGTAACGCGGCGTCTGATCAGGTTCTAAACTTATTGTAACTTGCAACTCAGTTTAAAATCAATCTTCAACATTATAAAAATTTGTTACTTTATACATTTAATTTCATTGTAATTTTCGTTCAATTTATTAAAAAGAGAAGGCATATAACGTACATGTATTCCAGACTTTTCAAACAACAGCTTTTACAAACATATTTCATCAGAAGCAATTAAATGCATGGCCTTGTTTAAACGAAGAACGATGTGATTCCTTAACTCTTATAATGGTCTACTTCAAGATTTCCATCTGTGCTTTATCTTTAAAAGAAGTTTTCGTACGGAATTATGTTAGTGCCAACAATTTTTCTGTATTACACTTTTAGTAAAACGCCGAAAAAAGATGCAATATTGCAAGGGTGCAAGTGTGTTATCTCGCAACCTTTTTAAGTACTATTTGTCATCAAATCAAATAGTATTCTATTGTTAAAAACAAACAAAACAAAAAAACAAAAACAAAACCCGCCGAATAAAGTTTCAAGATTTTCAAGAGTACACACTCGCATCTTTTTCTGCGTTTTATTCATGGTTGTAAAACATGTTGAACAAAGATGCGAGATTGCAAAGGTACAATCGCGCATCTTTTTGCGATGCATTTTGTCCACGAATCCTATAGTAAGCTAATGTAAAACATCGAAATAAATGCGATATTGCAAGAGTACAATCTCGCATCTTTTTTAGGCATTTTACTCATGATCTTGTAAAACGACGTCGAAAAAAGATGCGCGATTGCAAGGGTACACTCTCGCAGCTTTTTTCCACGTTATTTCCAAAAGAATACTGTAGGATTCGTGGACAGAATGCAACACGGATAAACGCCAAAGAAAAAAGATACGAGATTGCACCCTTGCAATCTCGTATCTTTTATCGACGTATTTTAAATAGAATACTATAGGATTTGGTGACAAAAAGTACCTTGCAATATCGCATCCTTTTTCGGCATTTTACTAAAATTGTAAAACAGAAAAATTGTTGGCCCTAACATGATTGCATATCTCACATTATGACCGAAGAAGCATTAGTACCAGTGCAAAACATTTTGGATCAGTATTAGACTCCGTCTAAATTAAGATGTAGTCTAAATTTACTTGGCGTCTAGTATTGAGTTACCCTGCGTCTTATCTGGCACTCTATGGCTTATATGGTTACAAATGTTTAAAATTACAAATCTATCGCAATTTCAGCCGTTTCACGTAGAATTAAAACTTAAACGATGAGATCACAGAGCGAAATGGTAAACGTTGATATTGTTTAAGATTAGACTATCTTTATATGGCATTTCATTAGTCATACGGCATCACAGGAAACCAAGAAAACACCCACAGAGTTTCCCCACGTGATATACTGAGACATTTATGTTCTTCCAGCTTACAGTGAAAAAACACCTTATTTTTCCCGTTTAAACGCAAACGAAACGCAAACGTATTGCAATAAAATGCAGAAAATTCCTCTTTTTTTAAATTTCTCACGGTTTCTATCTGAGGGGCAAACAGTTGGAGCATGATCAGACACCGGTTTACCCGGTGTCTGATCAGGCTCCAAACTGTTTGCAATGGAAATATTAGTTTTAGCATAAACTCGTTTATAGGAAAAGAATAGCTTTTTCTCCACTGTAGATATCGTTGTTTGAGACGGGCCATTACCGTATGTAACTCTGTATCAGAACCAGGAAGAGGGTATACATCACGCGATGTGTATCATACGTTCATTTTATTTATACAAGATGGACTTATCAATGCTTTATTTCAGATCTTCGTAAGAACGCCTGTTCTCTCTTGTTAACACTTTCAACGCAGTAGGAGACTTAAGTCAAGTTTGCTACAGTGGATAATCTGTTATTCTTTCCCAATAGACGCGTTTACGCTAAAACTATTATTTTCACTGCAAACAGTTTGGAGCCAGATCAGACGCCGGGTAACCCGGCATCTGATCAGGCTCCAAACTGTTTGCCACCAAGATAAAGATGAATTATCAGAATTGTCCAAAAGTTGTTCTTTTCTACGTTTTAGTGCTTTGCGTTTGCGTACGTTTGCGTTTAAACGGGAAAGAATAACAGATTCTCCACTGTAACTAATTGTATCCTGATCTGACACTTGGCTATTCGGCGTCTGATAAGGTTGCAAATAGAGTTTCACTCAGATTGAGTAAATTAACAATTAAAAAAAGTCATTTATCTACATTATACTACTACGTCTTTTTCGTCAAAGTTAAACCCTTTCCCACATAGAAAGGCCTTCTAGCGCATTCAATTTATTCACTTACTGAAGAAAATAGTTCCAATTTATATAAGTCATGAACACGTACGACAAAATACTTTCAACCCTCCGTCATCCATCAGCCACCTGTCTTAGAAATAGAAACAGGTTATGAGGTAAAGGTTTAAATTGAAAATATTAACGTCTTCCCCATGGTAAAGTAATAAAAAATTGTATACCAAATTATAGTCTACCTTCAGTCCGAATGACCGCTTAGCCGACTGTACATTTAAAGCAGAACAGAAAGCTAAAACAACACAAACATTTTTGATTGATCATCATAGAGGAACTTTAGTGTATAAAATTTAAGGGATGGCTTACGCGCCGTATCCAAAATAACTGAAGACACGTCGAAATGATGATCAGAGAGTTCGAATCCTCATATTGTCACTGAAATGATTACAGTGGAGAAGACGTAATTATTTCCCAATAAATGCGCGTACGTTTATATTTCCCGTGCAAAAAGTTTAGAGCCAGACCAGACTCCAGGTAGCGAATTTCAAAGAGTTTGAAATCAGATCATTGACACGTGCACAATGCCCTGTGTTCGAACTGGACAAAGCAAATTCCAAATATCAGCCAAGTTACGAGTGACAATCAATTTCAAACAGTAACGGGGAGTATGATCAGAATCCAAACTCTTTGACACGCATACCAATGTTTCCTGCGCCAGAAACGCAAGTAATTCTAAAATTTAAGAATAACACCAGACGAACTATTTACGCAGACGATTTAATGGCAGTGAATTTTTTAGACGAGTTATGACGTCATAATGGCACTGAAAGGGCTAATCATTCTTAGTTCGACCTGGCCTGCATTTGCAAACCGTTTGTAATTCATGTCAGACCGTATTCTGACCAGGAACCAAACAATTTGGCAACCATATTGGCGTTCCTTCAGTCTGAATGTAAAAGTAGTTCTTTTAATTGACAATATTACAGAACAGAACAGAACAGAACAGAACATAATTTCATTCAGATTTGTACAAAGTACATCATCTTAGTCACATAGTAAATTCACAAACATATAACATCACGTGACAATAGTGAGGATGAATACATAAGTTAATTTTCATTGAAAGAATGTCTTAATTTAAGAGCTTCTCTAATATATATACAAAACATGCTTATTTGATGATTTCATTAGTTTAATATTTAAATATAGAAGGTCTTTGAAAAAAGAATTTATTTAGATATTTAACTCTCAAGTCAACAAAACGAGGGCAGACGCATATGAAATGGAATTCGACAATATTACAGCACAGCAGTGAATCCTTTCACTTGCGCCTTTGCACACAGTTTGGATCATGGTCAAACGACGCGTCAGGCGGCGTCTGATCAGGAACCTAACAGTTTGACACTCGTTATGAAATTTCTGTTATACTGGCTCAATTCTAACGGTGAAATGATATTGCAGACAACACTATTGAAAGCAGACGACAATATGGCAGCGAAGGGGTAAAGACTTTACGATAACTTTGGCAGCGAAAGGATTAAAGTGTGGATATATATCCTGATATTATAACTCTCTGTAACCTCCTCTCCCTGGTGTAGGGTGATTTTATCATGCGTTTTTGCGGCTGTATCCGAGACTCTATTGATTTTCGAACGCATGATGAAATGTCATCAAAGCATTTGGCAGATTACGAATTCAGAGATAAAACTTAAGCCCTTGTCTTGCTACACATGTCATGAATTGCTTCTGTCAACAGTTTGAATCCAGATCAGACGCCGAGTAACTCGGCGTCTGATCTGGATTCAAACTGTTTGACACATGTATATATATGTTTCTTCAATTTACATAACCTTAAAACGTTATTTGAAAAAATTCAACACAGATGACAAGTTTTGAAGGAAGCGGTTTTGTGGTCGGTTTAAAGGGTAAGACATGGATAGCTAATTTTACTGCCAGTGAATAAAGCAAATAACAAACCAATGTGACGGCCATTCTGTTTCTACTCGTGAAACACTGGAGTAATTAAACTAATTGGTGGAGTTAACTGCTTAATGATGTTGGCAAACAAAAATCATTTTCTACGTAGTCTCATCAATTTTTCAGCAGATCGCTGTGGCGTAAATTGGTCACATGAATAATCTATAAAGAGTGACACTTTCTGATACAGCCAAGATTGGCTGCATTACTCAGGGTTTAGAGTAATTATCGACAAATTAGTGGAGATTATTGTTTTTACCTGGAGGTGCTAATCAACAAGAAATCTGATAGTAGGGTCCCAGTTCGAGCGGTGCGTTGAGGAATACAGTCTAGCTACAGTGGAGAATCTGTTATTCTTTCCCGTTTAAACGCAAACGTACGCAAACGCAAAACACTAAAACGTAGAAAAGTACAACTTTTTGACAATTCTGATAATTCATCTTTATCTTGGTGACAAACAGTTTGGAGCCTGATCAGACGCCGGGTTACCCGGCGTCTGATCTGGCTCCAAACTGTTTGCAGTGAAAATAATAGTTTTAGCGTAAACGCGTTTATTTGGAAAGAATAACAGATTCTCCACTGTACTGAGAATCAGACCCCTTTTAAACCCTTACTATGATACCTTTTAAAATGGATTCTTCCACTTTCTAAATACTGATCAGTTTACATTGCAGTAAGGGTTACATGTAACCCATTTATACCCAGTGGATTCTTCCATGGTTATATATTGGATTAGTCCATTTTTATCAAAGGGATGATTGGTTAAAATTTTCATTTCCATTTTGTTTTATATTGAAATTCTTATCAGCAAACAGTGTAGACTCTGATCAGACGCCGCATAATGCGGCGTCTGATCAGAGTCTTCACTGTTTGCCTATGTCCCTTATATGGGATCGTGGGCACAAACGGGTTAAACACGAGGTTTAAAAAAAAACGAACAAAATACTGACCATCAAACATTTGTTCAATGTCTTCACTGTTATTCTCTGAGGGATCATACCAAATAGTGCTGCTTAAAGTAGGATAAAAGTAAGTCTATGCTCCGTTATCAAGTGCTCACATGTCCTGAACGACTGCATCTTCCACTTCTTTTAAATAGTGCTAACTGACCCTAGACTAGATACTTCTTTGAAGAGAACGTTGTTTCGGTGCTCAAAGGTTGCTTCCGTGTTCAGAGGTTCAGTTGTGCTCGTGCAATTCCAAAATGCTGACACAAATGTCCTTTCTTTTGTCCACAGGCAGTTGTCTCAATGAGTCAGTAAAGATTTGGTGACTACTGGTAACACTTTGACGAAATTAAGGCAGCCACTTTCACAAATTAGGGACAATTATTCGTATTAATAGATATTAGACTTCATGTGTGTCCATCGCCCGAGAGAGCAATGAAAACAACGCAATACACACGGAAACAAATAGAACACGCTTAGAGCATACATAATATGTTGGTACAGATTTCCCTATTCAACCCATTCCCTCGTAAATACGCATTTTTATGCCTCTTATTTATTCATCCGCTGTAGAAAATAGTCCCTCTTGATACAGTAGATGTAATAAATATTTACCAGGAGAAATAGTTTCTATATTCTTGTAGACGATAGTTTAAAGCAGACTGAAAGTAAAGCTGAATGCGCCTTAATGCGCATTCTGCTTTACTTTCAACCTGCTTTAAGAATTCATATATATCTTCAAAAATAGAAACGGGGTAATGGGTTAAACAAAACTAAACGCAATGCAATTACATGTACAGTGGAGAATCTGTTATTCTTTCCCAATAAACGCGTTTACGCTAAAACTATTACTTGCAGTGCAAACAGTTTGGAGCCAGATCAGACGCCGGGTAACCCGGCGTCTGATCAGGCTCCAAACTGTTTGCCACCAAGATAAACAAGAATTATCAGAATTGTCCAAAAGTTGTTCTTTTCTACGTTTTAGTGTTTTGCGTTTGCGTACGTTTGCGTTTAAACGGGAAAGAATAACAGATTCTCCACTGTACATGTATATATAGAAATTAAAAAATGGCGTTTGACAAAGAGCTTGAGTCTGATTGGAAGCGAATAAAGTCTGGTCTACTCTTGTGTGCGCTTGCTACACGTGGTTTGAGTACAAGTACGCTCTTTTGGTGTGGAAGAATGTCATTTGCTCGGGTTTGATCATACTCCAAATAGTAGGTCACTCAGTTAATAAATAAACGCACGAAAACAAGAAAAAACAAATACTTTTTTTCTATTTGCAACTACCTACTGGGAGTCTGGTTTTTTTTAAATTAAATAACAATCATAAAACTATAACATATACAAGGAAAACATATACAAACATGTTTGTTTATAAATACCAAAACAACATGCATATACGTATATACTGTAATATCTAAATCTGTTTGAATGTGTTTAAATGTGATCTCTCAATGCTTTGTTGAACTTTTGAATTGTGTCGAATTTTTCAGTTTCTTTTCAAAGTAGTATTGTTCTAAATTTAATAAATAAAATACTATTGCACTGCAACATGTGTAGATACTAGACCCTGATCACAAGGGTATAAACAGTTTAAGATCCTTCTCAAGCTTTTGGTTGCCATCACTGGTCCGATTTGCGCATCTGCTCAAATCTTACCCATTCAAAAACTTGAGAATGCCCTCAGACTCATCTCAAATTATCTACAACCTTACATGTAACCCCAGACACTGTCGTCACACCAGGCTTTGCATCTAAGCTTGGTCTACATTATCATTTATTCTTTGTAATACTGCTGTAAATGCAAGTGATTATAGATACAGGCCAGTAAATGCCACGTCTGGTCTGGATCTAAACCTTGAGCAATGAAATAAATCTGGGTTTTTTTCTCATGGCACGACTAAAAACAAATTCACAAACATATCATTTCTGAATTAACAGCATTTGGCGTTTGTTCCTTTAAACTGGAAAACAGCATCTTCTTCACTTTAGTGCTGATGGAAAACTTGTTTTCGATTTGCGTACAGTGGAGAATCTGTTATTCTGTCCCAATAAACGCGTTTACGCTAAACTATTATTTTCACTGCAAACAGTTTGGAGCCAGATCAGACGCCGGGTTACCCGGCGTCTGATCTGGCTCCAAACTGTTTGCCACCAAGATAAACAAGAATTATCAGAATTGTCCAAAAGTTGTTCTTTTCTACGTTTTAGTGCTTTGCGTTTGCGTACGTTTGCGTTTAAACGGGAAAGAATAACAGGTTCTCCACTGTATAATCATTGTGCTGAATTGAAGAAAAACACCTATTGCATTTTTAAATGAGCAACTATGCCGACTATTAATAAACAATACAATTGAAGCTTATGAGATTCAAAAACATTTATTCTAACATGACACGTGAATTCGTCTCTATAAACAAAGAACAGGTGTATCGTGGTATACCTGAGACGGTATACCACGCTCTTCCCTACCCCGCTCCTCCCGCGGTTATATGACATGACGTGACCTCGTGCGTTCATACGTTATGTTTTTTAAATTTCTTTCGTTATTCATATAGCCCGTAAAGACCATATACTTTTAACCAGTAACGTTACAGTAATTTTTTTTATTCTTCTGTCTTGTTTGGTGTAATGTTTGTTCTATGCCAGATTGTGGATCGGTAAATGTAAATTTGCTTATGGTTAGATTCTTGTAATGCCGCGGAAAAAGTTATTCGGTCGAAAAACTTCATCCGCTGAGGAAATAAGTATGGAACATTTGATTTCCTTTCTAATGAATTTCTTTAAATCTGGTCATGTTAGAATCGAAATAATCTATGTTATACCGTTGTGAAACTGTATTTTACAACGGTCGGTCGTTGTGGTGCGCAGGAATTGACCACTCAGGCCTTCGGCCTTCGTGGTCAATTCCTGCGCACCACAACTCCCGACCGTTGTAAAATATCGTTTCACAACGGTAGAACATAGATTATTTCTTAATTAAATGAACAATGCAATTAAAGAACATGATACATGTATAGATCTACGCGATAGCACGAGCGTACAAGGTGAAATTACTTACATATATATATGCATGTTTCAAACACAAAACATCAATGTTTACTTGATATTTGCAACATACATATGGAGTACATGTAGTTATTTGCACACTTACCATCCCCTGAACACATGTATTCTGATTTTAAAGTTAACGTTTAGCCAGTCAGATTAAATAAAGTCGTGAATATTTCCAAAACCCTGTACATTTTATTCTACATTTTATTGTAAATGCCTTTGCATTTATTTTCGTACCCATTTGCACCCAGTGGATTCTTCCATTTTTATATATTGGATAAATCCATTTTTTATCAAAAGGATGCCTTTTAAAACATTTCATTTTCATTTTGTTTTATATTGAATTTCCTATCAGCAAACAGTGTAGACTCTGAATAGACGCCGCATAATGCGGCGTCTGGTGAGAGTCTACACTGTTTGCCTATGTCCTATATATGGGATCGTGGGCAAAAATGGGTTAAATGGAAGAAATAACGTCGTTTTTCCCACTGTACATACATGTATATAGAAAAGTCCTATAAATAATACATAACAATGAAACAAGTTAAGAATTTCAAAGAAACGTTCAACTTTGCAATCGTTTATCCCTTATCGCTTTGTGCAATTAAACCTACAATGTACAAACAGTCTGGAGCCAGGCACAAGCGAGCACCACTAGTCTGATCTGGTCCGTTCCAAACTGTTTGACATGCATGTAGGTATTTCGCTCATCACAAAACTACAGAAAAGTTGAATTTGATATATTTGCAGACGACAATTTGCAGGCGATACAATTGATAAGGGTTAAAAAGTGGCGGTCGTTACTTTGCAGGACCTATCCCCGTGAGAAACCATAATCGAAGAGAGAGCTTCATCGTAACAGTTGGAGAGTTTAAGGATACTCTACTTCACTTTAATTACTTCATCAAAATCACTTTCTAGTGTTAATATTCTCCAGTTTACCCCTATCGTCCGGATCCATCCACTGGATTTCCGCCATTGTGAATTCTAAGTTAAAGTTAATTCTACCTCACGGGCGATTAACTACCCACAAGAGAACTGTGGACCGAAATGGGACCACAATGAACGGCAACTACTTTGGGAGCAGTGTCATATTTATCCCTTTATAACGACTAAATCCCTCTTATTGACTTATTTTTCGAGTCGATGAAGTTTGAAATGAAGCAAATCGCTGTAAAATTGGAGTGGCGAATTACGTGAGCTCAGAATGAAGAGGTCAAATTGAGGCTTAGAATACAGTACGCATGCGTGGCTTTGACCGCCAAAATATTAGAAAAATCCTGGAAATTAACCTTAAACAGAATGTAGCAGATTTTTTTTATAGTAGCTTTGCAAACAGTTGGGAACCAGATGGAACGCCGAATAACAATATCTCATCTGGATCAAAACTGGTTTACTTTCCGTTGATATTTTTAAAAAGAAATTAAAAAATAAATTTAACTTTAAGAATTGTTGCTAGCGACATATTTCTGCAGAATAGAACAGCCTGGCATGGTTAAGGTTATAAAAATTGTCATCGGTTCAATCATTTTAGAAACTTTTCGACAACTGCCAGAGGTCTGGGGGTTAACTTTGATACCTTATGCTGAAAGTCGTCTGCTTTAAATATATCGTCTGCGATAAAAGTCAAAATCAATCGTAAGCAATTCCAATTGAAAAACACTTAAAATATAAGTGTCAGACAGTTTGGACCAAGATTAGACGCCGTATTATGCGGCGTCTAATCTGGATCCAACTGTCTTCAAAGCTTGCTAAGCGCTTGGCACGATAAGTGTCAATCTGAATCAGTGAAGTGTTAAGTGTAATAAGGGACAGATTGCAGTTTTTTCGGAAATCCTCATTTTTGTAATTTAAGCTTTTAATGACTGGCGTCCGTAAAATGTGTAATGAATACAGCGCTCCCTCTCTACAACGACACTCAATGGGAGACAAAAATTGTGTGCGTTGTTTGGAGGGAGTCGTTATAGGGAGGGACATTGGCTTACATTTGTAAACAGCTTGAATCCAGATCAGACGCCGCGTCTGATCTGGATTCAAGCTGTTTGTCACTCGTTTTTCTTTCAAAGTGGCCATTATGTAATTTTGAGAAAAACGGCAGATGACTTTTTTAAGCTAACGATATTGCAGCAGTAAAAGCGTTAGCCAATATTGTCCTGTTTAGGGAACTGTGCCAAGGGTCTTTGTAAGGAGGGAATCGTTGTTGGGAGGTCCGTTGTAGGGAGGGAGCACTGATATTAAAATAAAGACTAGAACAGAAACGATTTCATGAAACGATGTAGACCTAGATGAAACGGGATGATTCGATCTACACTGTTCACCGATGTAAGATCTGAATGAACATAGCAAGGGTTTTTCTTTGGCATCGTTAGGGATTTTGCAGAATGGAAGAAGTTGGTAACTAAAATCAAAGAATAACATGAAGCTTTTATTCTTGAATTGTTTCTTATTAGAACACATGGATGCGTTTTCTTATTTAAGACAGAACTACATAATATTGAGTCCAACTGAAATCATGATGAAAACACCCATAACGCTATTACTATAATAAGTTTACCTAAAATTCAATGTTAGGCAACAACTGTTTATGTGTCTTCTATTGAATCGTCGATTATGATAATTGTTATCTGTTACAATCATGCGATCGAACCTGTGGTAAGTTTATTTAATTTAGCATGTTACATGTAGGCTACTGGCTATCCCTCCCTGGTTTCGCTACGTTGGAATTACATGCATACTCATTTTAACATGATAAATGTTTCGTTAATGTCTGATACATTTAAATACCTCGGTCCCAAGAAGTGTGTACATGTAAATGCTGTACATCAGAAAACTTTATCTAGATTTTGTTGAATACTCTTATTTACATTCACACTCTTTATGTTTAACACCTATTTTGATATGTAAAATCAGCATTGGAACTCTTCAATTGGTTGATTTATTGGTGCCATAATGCAATTTTGTACAGGTACAGTAATGTATGGCATATAATGCCATTCGTATCATCTCATATAATTCCCTTAAAGATTAGCGTTGCGCTATTTTAATGCTATTAGTGTATATGTATCTATTTATATTGGATATGCAATATGAGACGTAAATAAAGATTCTATCTACACGTATCTGTATCTCCAATTTCTGTTTGCAACTACTTTTATATTTACATATGTATATACATGTACTTGTATATGTATTTTGGAATTATACACAAATACATAGCATAAGGGATTTAAATGTATGTAAGTGTATTCCAGAGTGACCAAATATTGCTTGTTTTATTTGTATGTGAATATGTTATTGTTGTTCACTAAACTGGACATGAAACAATATGTGAAATAAAAGTTCAAAGTTCAAATATTGCAAATTAGGCTGTATTCAACGGAAACCCAGGAACAAGTACATAAAAACCTATCATGACCACTACAATAACGCTAATTGATTATACAAAGGGAAGATGCTAGCTTACAATAATGTGACAGTAAAACAGAAAAGTCCTAAAGGAGCTTTCTATTTAACTGTA
Organism: Gari tellinella; assembly: GCA_922989275.2. NCBI lineage: Eukaryota > Metazoa > Mollusca > Bivalvia > Cardiida > Psammobiidae > Gari > Gari tellinella. Next base: position 73,763,191 of record OV277866.1, read on the forward strand.
ACATTGCTTTAAGCAGCCACCCGCCTTAAACCAAAATTATAAACTTAATTAAGCGGTCGTTATAGAAACATTTCACTGTACATTTGCATGTAGGTACTATATTGTAGTATCTTCATAATGACCATACTGACGGTAACCAATCTTCAGCCAAACCAAAGGGAAGATCTATTAGCAATACGTATGGATTCATTTTCGAGACATGCCTTAACGAAAATCAGCCAATCAGTGCTCACGCAACAATGTGCATAATTGCGACGTTATTTGATTTTCCGTATTTATGTCAAGACGTTTGTTGCAATTAGAAGTTCATTCGTTCAGAGGACTGTTCAGCTCTTCTCCTGAGCGGCATGCACGACGATTGGGACAAACTTGTAACAAGTAACTGTTGCGAACAGTTTGGATCCAGATGAGACACCGAATAATTCGACAAGCTACTATTTGACACTCTGGTGATATTTTCTGAAAGTAATTGCTTTTTAATCAACTTAAAGAATTGTTACAGACCACAATGATAACACAGCGTGCAGAAGTTTAACCAACTACCCATGGCCAGTTTCTAGTTCGGAGAGAAAATGATCTCTTAAAGCAAGTTAGAAATAACGCATAATGTATCTTAGGGCTATTCTGCCTAACAGGGCTGCCATAAGTTGACATGAAAAATCCTAAGATTGCCAAATTTGCATTTTTCAGATGCGATTTTATGAATCTTACCTTTACACCATATCCTGTTTCTTGGTTTATTGACATGCGACTGCTTAAAGCAGGCTGTAAGTAAAGCAGAATGCGCCTTAAGGCGCATTCTGCTTTACTTTCATCCTGCTTTAAGCTACCATAAACTGGGAAAAAATCCGAAGATGTAGGAAATATCCGGAGAAATTGCAGCCCAGGCCTAACTGTCAGTCTTCTTTACGCTACTACCTGCTAGGATATCGAAAAAATATTCATGACTGTATCAAGTGGAATTATCTTTCTGTAGTGGGTGAAAAAATTATAGGCGTACAAAAGGCGCGTTTATGGCGTTGTGTGTGATTTAAAAAAAACACACACACAAAAATAACAAACGAAAAACAACAACATGCGAAAAGAAAATAATACAGGGAGGAGTGCTACTATCCCCCAACAAAACAGAGAAATGTTTCAAACACTGCTGTTTACTGCAGATAGTTAGCAATCAGATCAGTCACCGAGTAATTCGGTGTCGGGCATGGCTCCAAACCGTTCGCCATTCAGTATGATACATGTACATGTATTGTCAAAATGTAGATGAAATACAGTTTTTCGTTTTATTGCAATGCACAATGATTTTAAAGTACAGTTCAATAGTTGTACAAATCATCAGTCGCCCGAGGCGAGTTTAAGATGAATTATCTAGGTATAAAAGCTGATGGGTTAGATTCTCTCACGGACCAATTGAATCGGTTGGGTATTTTCATGAGTGGTTATTTCCCACTCAATTAAGCATTAAATGAAGGGTAGGTGCAGCCAGAAAGCCTCAGTGTTTTTTAAAGGTACATGACTCAAATAATTACATTCAAATGTTAACCACTTCGCGGACATGAAATCGTTTTCTTAAAATTGTCGTCTGGTTTTATTTCTATAATTTAGATTTCAGGCATTTTGATTAATGAAGCATCAACGTGAATGTCCAAAATCTTTGGATCATGATCAGACGCAGAGTTGAATCTGCGTCTGATCTGGTCCCAAACTGTTTGTAAATGTCAGTGCACGCGGGTAAAGGGATCAGAAAGGGGTAAATGATGAAATCTATAGACAAGCGATTAACCCCTTCACAGCCATGACATATTGTCGTCTGCTTTTATTTCTCAAAATTAAACCGTAGCCATTTTGACTAAACAAATATTGAAACGAGTGGCAAACAGTTTGGATCCAGATCAGACGCCGCGTTAAGCGGCGTCTGATCAGGATCCAAACTGTTTGCTAATAACCTTTGTACTCGGAGTAAGGCAGTGAAGGGGTTAAGTCATTTTTTAAAAAAAGTATAAAAGTACAATCCTGACTAATAGTGTATCTTATAGACAGCGTCTGCTGTATTTTACTATTGCGTATTTGAAATACGTACCTCTGAAAAACATCTTCGCATTAACCCTTTCATTACCTAAACCCTGGTAACGATCATTATTTGAGAACATTCTGGATCCTGATCACACACGGGGTAACGCAGCGTCTGACATCTCATTTCAATGGTTTCTTAAGTCAAATTATCTTAAATTTAAATTTGAGAAATGAAAGCAGATGCCAATTGTTTATAGCTGATAACGTCATGGCAATGAAGGGCGCCTTTAATACGATCGGACCAATAATCAAATAATAAAAAAAACGTAACATACTTTCCTTTAAAATAATGCATTTGCAGAGCTCCAGATAAGGGGAGTATTTCAAAAACTAAAATCTTTATTTCTTCATTAAACCCTATGGTGTTACTACTCATTAGAATTGTCTCTTCGAGACAATTCTTCTGAGTAGTAACATCATAGGATTTGGTACTGATATGAGTGAGAAAATGTTTTATTTGTTCAGTTCCTATTATCTGGAGCCCTACAATTGTGCTCCTTGCTCTGATACAGTGGAGAAAACGTTATTTTTTCCGTTTAAATGCAAACGAAACGCAAACGCATCGCAATAAAACGTTTATGAGTCAAATAATTGTAATTGTATACACAAAAAAACCAAGGTTTGGTCATATCGCGTTTGTAAAATATAAGGATGGAATCTTCATTAACGTTTCATCAAGGAACATTCAATAAATAAAACTTTAAACTGATGCAAACCATCCCATAAAAGAAGTATAAAAGATGGTATAAACCACATAAACTGGCATTTATAACATACGTTTATAACATCATAGTGTGATACAATTCATTAGGACCATTGCAAATTGTTATACTGATTTGACTTATTAAAAACCGAGCCAAAATATGTAAGATAAAACGTAATAGTAAAGAAAGGCAAACTAACCCGTTCACTGCCTTACCCTGAGTACCATAGTTATTTGCAAACAGTTTGGACCCTAATCAGACGCCGCGTCACGCGTTTGACACACAACTACACATTTTCCGAGTCAATATACCTAAATATTTATTTGAGAAATAAAAGTAGATGACAATTGTTTAAAATTGATGACGTCATGGCAGTGAAGGGGTTAAAGTACATGTATTTAGAAGAACAAATTTCAAATTGATTAAGAAAAAGAATAGTTCAAGCTAATTTGATATTATATGAATAGTAATATCTAAGAGAATTGGGAAACAGAAACGCATACATAGTTTTTATTATGATCATCTTAGTCTTAGATATCAGGATTAAAATTACTATGTTTTTGTAAATAACCATTCACTCAAATCCCATGATAGTCAAGAATAAAGCAAGCAAATTGGTCCTTAAATGTGTTGACACAAGAAGGTGTTCCGTCCAATCCAACTTTTTGTTCCTTTTACGACATTTACATTGTGCCAAATATGTCGCTGTCGTATATTGCTAGCAACCGAAATTCACCTTCAAATTTCTCTGAAAGTATGATGTTGTTTTTTACGAGTGTCAAGTAGTTAGGATCCTCACCGAACACCGAATGAGTGGTAATCTGGTATTGTCAAGTTTTGTTTATCAAACGATACAATATTGTCTTTTACTATTAAATCATAAAATGCAAAAGTTACATTTTATCTTATAAAGCAAGATTTCGTCCTATCATACGATATTTGCCATTAGTATCATGCTATTAGGTTATACCGTTGCCTAGAATAAACGAAAAGCAATACTTTTAAAAAAAGCAGCCGGAACAGCAAACTGCAATCTTTACATTGGTCAAAACGAATCAACTCATTTTAAGGTTATTGTGTTGATTAGTGTAGCCTATTAAAAGAAGAAAAGATCTGATTTCAAGGTTTCTAAAGAGTTCAAGCCTTCTCAGAACTTGCCAGGTTTGCTGCATGAGCGATGTCCAAAAGGCAATCTGAACATTGGTTGAAATCAGTAACTGTTTATTTATGGATGTATTGGTATTCGTAAGTATAGGGTTACACTAGAACACAAACACTGAGGACCAACTACATGTACGAACTATCATCAAATGTTTTGCTACGACCATTTATATTGGTATCATAATAGAATGTTTTTCTACAAAGGCAACTTTGTTTTCGTACGAAAACAATTCCCAGTATATACAATGACCTCGTGAGAGAACAATAATAGTATAATATACCCATATAACTTGTCGTAGCACAACATTTCATAATAAAACATAGTTGGTACCCAAGTTGAAATATCTTTTGATAAAATGGACTCCCCAGAAGTGGAAATATTGCCTAAAATAAGATTTATAAAGAGTTCAACTCTTCTATACGACCTAAACTTGTCAGATTTGCTGTATGAATGATGTTCAACGGGCAATATATATATTGGTTGTATTTTCAACCATAGAGAGTCTAATTTATCAACAGATTTTTTCTTCTTTTATTACACAACACTCATCAAAACGAGTTTCTTTGATAGTTTTAACCAATGTACAGATTAAAGTTTTGATTTCCGATTGCCTTTTGGAAAATATGCATTCCGGTTACTTCGGTTAGGCAAACATTTCAATACGAAATAAGTCCACTTCAAATTGCAACAGTCTCGATGGCATCTGATCTGGCTTAAAGGTGTTTGTCGCTAATATATAATTGAGCCATGTCATGACAAAACCTGCCTTATTGCATTATGGCATAACAACGTTGCACAGACCAACCACCGGTGTCATCCCAGTCATTAACCCTTTCCCACATGGAAGCGACTTTTAGCGTATTTAATTTATTCATCCGCTGAAGAAAATAGTTCCAAATTATACCTTAATGAATACGTGTCATATTTAATACTTTCCTTATTCTAGCAGTTAATAGCTTAAAGCAGGCTGAAAGTAAAGCAGAATGCGCCTTAGGGCGCATTCTGCTTTACTTTCAACCTGCTTTAAGTAGTCACATATCTTCAATACTAGAAACAATGCTATCAGGTAAAGGGTTAAATCTGAGTTTGGTCTACAATACTTGTACCAAATACCGGATTTAATACTGCTAAATACAATGCTTTAGATGGTTGTAGATGTCAAACAGAGTAAATCAATGCCAGCCTTGATCTACACTGTTTGCAATGCAATATTGCACGTTTTGTCATGACACTGCTCATATATAAACAATCGGGTTAAAGCGGTACCCAATAACGTCTGCTGTAGGAGAATGATTGTCATAGGTTACAAAGTACTCCCATGAATGGCAGTGACACCGGGGTACTTAAACATGTGACACATTATGCTTATTATTGACATGGCCAGTTAAGATAGGGTGCAAATAAGTACGCAGCAATCTATCCGTAAATAGCTACCCAAGGTACTTTAACCTTTAAACTCTCGAAACAGTTGTTTTCTGTAAAAATAAGTGATGCCGTGTGTAGCAATTTAGTCGTTGTGTAACATTTATTTTACAAAGTATTGTTACATTGTAAAACAATGATAATTCTGAAAAGACGCCTATTTTCTCGTTGCCTCATCTGGATCCCAACTTTTTTACAATTATTTTACAAAAGGAGCCCAAATGGTGGTTTAAGGTTAGCCTTATAGGGCTATCACCGTTATCAGATTATTGAAATGCATTTTGCAAATCAACAAAATACTTAAATACTCATAAAATGATTTTAACATTATTTTAAGAATCATTTTCTCATTTAATTTAAAACCCAAACCATCACCATTCGATGAAGTGTCTCCGGCAAAACGGGATCTTAGGACTACTATTAACCCCTTCATTGCCAAGACCGACAACTCTTTTATTTGCAAACAGTTTGGATCTAGATCAGATGTTGTGTAATATGATCTCTGATCAGGATCCAAACTAGTTGACACTCATATTAAGGTGTCTTCAATCACAATGCATGAAATCAAGATTTAAGAAACTAAAACAGCCGACAACTTTAATCAGGCGGTATTCTGACAATTGAGGGGCTTAGAACAGACGACATTTTCCCTATGTTTGGTCGTCTATCCTATAGACATTAGGGGTAATGTTTCAGGCTCATTAACCTTTAACTTGCTAGCACTAGAGGCGATAGAAATACCCTAACAGTTTAAACTCAAAACAAAACTCGAGTTTACATACCTTTATTCTGGGGTATTTTTGATGAGCATATAAACTGTTGCCAGTAACAACGTAAGAAGTGTTTCTGCCAAAATCGACTAAAAATTCCGGGCTACCTCTCAAATGTTCATTTCTCCGCGTGGTTTAGCATAACGCGTTTTCGAAGTAGATGACATTTTTCACAACAGCTTAGATGTTACCCCTTTTCCACCTAATCTTAACCTCATTGGCATTTGCCAAAACAGTTTGGATATCGATCCGACGCCGAGAAATTCGACGTCTTATCGGAATACAGACTGTTCGAGAACCAGGCCAGTGTTTCTTCAGATAGATGGATGCAAACTTATATTTGGAAAAATAAAAATCGCAGACAACCATTTTTAGCAGGCGATATTGTGACATAACAAGGGATAAATACGTCTTGTTTTGTACCGGATATGAATTTATAAGCACTGACGGTGATCAAAAAGTATTTTCCTGGCTGCCAGGGAACTAATCAGAGATCCAAAGAAAACAATGCCTAATTGACAAAACAACATATCTGTCGAATTGATATGCACGCGGTAACTCGACGGATCGGGCAAAAACATGAGGCGACTGCCACACGATAATATAGAAACCATTTTGCCATGACTCCTAGGCCTCCGCAGTATTTTGGCTTCGCTTTTCCTCATTTTCACATCATCTCGGTAACAACAACAATATAATACGCTCGTCCAAACACACAGACAGCCTAACGAGCGAACCAGTCGAACACGTGGGGAAAGTGAAAGGAGAAAAAGAGCAACAGTCGAACTTGCGTCAAGTGACAGTTCAAGCGATATTACATAATGATGTTTAAGAAAGCTTATTACTAAATGCCGGCCAAAAGTTATGCAGAAAGCTCCAACAGGAGCTTTCTGCATAACTTTTGATCTGCATTAAGCATAACAGTTTTTTATATATCTCAGCGCTTGCTTTCTTTAATAGCTTTTTACCAGGAGGTTCACTGTGTAAGTATTTTCGTCTCCACTAACGACTCTGGATCCTTTACGGTAACGGTACTTAAGATCAACGAACTTTTCCAAGCGTCAGTTCCGGTTCCGGGTCTGGGTTATAAGACTCTTGATCAGAAACCAAACGTTTATTGCGCTGAACAGAATATTTGACGATAAGATTTAATCTTCTGCTATTTTGAAAACTTAAGCCTACGACTCAATAAATAGCAGACGACACGTGCATGCACGGGAAGGATGGGGACAACCCCAGGACTCTCTGTTTCACAGAATGCTCTCCTTCTAATTACGTGCAATATGCTTTGATATTCTCCGCACTGCAAGACTAGAATTCTTTTACATAATTATATGTCTGTTAGCTTGATTTCGCATTTTCCTCACGTATGGAATAATATCGTGTAAAAATATTAGTGATGTCAACATCTCTACCAAGGGACAAATGAACCTGGTGTTTGATATTAAGCCAAGTAATTTTCTAAATGACAGACATAAGGAAAACGATTCATTCTGAACAAAAGCCAGCCCAGCGTTTGGGTAAAGGTCTGACGTGCGGTTGTATGCTTAAGGTTTTGACAAGAAAGTTGATTTATTGGTTAAAAGTTAAATCTTTTGATACTGGAATATGCGTCTCTTTTATGAGAAACATATTTGAGAAAAGATGTTGCTTTCAATCATTATGGTTAAAGAACAGGAAAATGATAAATACTTTTAATTTGATACATGTATTACAGTGTTCCCTCTGTACAACATTACCTAATGGGAGACAAATAGTGTGTGTGGATGTTGTTAGGAGGGAGGTGTTATATGGAAGGAAATTGGCTTACATTTGCAAACAGCTTGAATCAAGATCAGACGCCACTTAACGCGGTGTCTGATCTGAAGCTGTTCGCCACTCTCGTTTTGTAATGATTCTTTTGGTCAAAATATCCAATATGTAACTTTGAGAAAAACAGTAGGCGATACTTTTGAAGCAGAATATATAGCAGCCATGAAAAGACTTTTTTGTCACTAGACATTCACTGTTTTGTGCTTATGATGTAAAAGATCAGACCCCACTTAACGCGGTGTCTGATCTGGATGCAAGCTGTCGCCACTCGTTTTATAATTATTTTTTGTCAAAATATCCAATATGTAACTTTGAAAAAAACAGCAGGCGAAACTTTTAAGCAGAATATATTGCAGCCGTGAAAAGGTTGGATATAATTGCCTTGTTAAGGTAACAGTGACAAGCGTTCTTGAACGAAGGGTATCGTTGTGGGGATGGACAACTGTAATACAGTGAAGAATCTGTTATTCTTTCCCGTTTAAACGCAAACGTACGCAAACGCAAAGCACTAAAACGTAGAAAAGAACAACTTTTGGACAATTCTGATAATTCTTGTTTATCTTTGTGGCAAACAGTTTGGAGCCTGATCAGACGCCGGGTTACCCGGCGTCTGATCTGGCTCCAAACTGTTTGCACTGCAAATAATAGTTTTAGCGTAAACGCGTTAATTGGGAAGGAATAACAGATTCTCCACTGTACAGTGAAGAATGTGGCATTCTGTCTAAATGAACGCGTTTCGGCTTGATCAGACTCCAAATTGTTTGTCATCCTGGCTTTTATAAATCGTCAATAGTCTGTCATTTAACACAGTTTTGCACTTAATTTAATATTATTTAAACGGAAAAGAATAAAAATAAACGAGTCAAACCTTGGGTGGTTTTATTAATATTGTAATGTGTACAGAGTAAAAGACGTTTTTCTTTTCCAGTAAACGTTTTTTTATGCTTAACCAATATTTTCCACTGCAACTAGTTTGGAGCAAGTTCGGGACGCCGCGAAATCCGACCTCTAGTCACTCAGGCCCCAAACCGTTTGTCGTTCAGGTTAAAACAAATGTCAATATTTTCAATAAATTGTCATTTTCTACGTTTGAGTACAGTGGAGAATCTGTTATTCTTTCCCAATAAACGCGTTTACGCTAAAACTATTATTTTCACTGCAAACAGTTTGGAGCCAGATCAGACGCCGGGTAACCCGGCGTCTGATCAGGCTCCAAACTGTTTGCCACCAAGATAAACATGAATTATCAGAATTGTCCAAAAGTTGTACTTTTCTACGTTTTAGTGTTTTGCGTTTGCGTACGTTTGCGTTTAAACGGGAAAGAATAACAGATTCTCCACTGTACATTGTTTAACTCTTTCAATGCCAACGGTGCCCAAAGGCGAATTTGCAAACAGTTCTAAAAGGAACGCCTTGTATCTCATCTCTGGCGCCCATGTATTACATCAAAAGCACAAAACAGTGAATGTATAGTGACAAAATGCCATTTTAAGGCAAAATACTTTGGCACTATATCTCGGGTTATGTGGTTCGTTACGAACCACATAACCCGATATATAGTGCCAAAGTGTTTTGCAAAATTGCAAAATTAATCGAGCAATGAACCTGATTACTTATGATTAGTGTGATTGCTGACCATGTTCCTGATTCGATTAATAAAACGATGAAATCACAAACTAATAACACGCATCCCTGTTTGACACTTGTATCGACATATCTTCAGTCAAAACAGCCCTAAAGCTGACTTTTAAAATAATTATTGCATACAACACTACCAATGAAGACGATATTTTGATGGTAATAGGGTTAAACGGGGGAATAATAACGTCTTCACCACTGAGAATGTATTCAAGTTGTTCTGCCTTTAACCCCTCCACTGCCATACCCAGATTACAATGGTTATTTGCAAATAGTTTGGATTCTGATCAGACGTCGCGTGACGCATGCATTTAGATTTGAGAAATAAAAGCAGACGACAGCTGTTTAAAGTAAATTACCTCATGGCAGTGACTGATGTTAACCCCTTCACTGCCGTGACGTCATCAATTTTAAACAATTGTAGTCTGATTTTATTTCTTAAATTTAATTTTTTTTCTATTTTGACAGAAGAATTATTGAAATGAGTGTCAAATAGTTAAGATCCTGATCAGACGCCGCGTAACGCGGCGTCTGATCAGGGTCCAATAGGTTTGCGAAAAATGTGGTGCTCGGAGTAAGGCAGTGAAGGGGTTAAACAAATGTATATGCAGGGCTGCCATAAATGGACATGAAAAATCCTAAGATTTCAAAATTTGCATTTTTCAAGTGCGATTTAACGAATCGTACCTTTACCCATTAGCCTTTTTCTTGTTCTTTTTTACATGCGACCACTTAAGGGCGCATTCTGCTTTACTTACAGCCTGCTTTAAGGTACCATGAACTGGGGGGAAATCCGGAGATTTAGGAAAAATCCGGAGAAATGGCAGCCCTGTACATGGCATTGTTTGTCGTTAAAATATAATGTCTATTTCTCACATACTTTTGTCCCCTTCTCATGTCAAAATATAGTTTGCTTTGAAGCTGTCATCTACATGTATCAAGTCTGTCAAACTACGTTAAACATTTTAATGAAAACAAATCCAAACTAAAATAATAGTCAAACAATTTCAGATCTGATCAGACGCCGAGTAACTCAGGATTCTGATCTGGATCCAAAATGTTTACCGATACCAGTCAACTTGCAACCACAGGTACTTGTATTGTATGTATGTTTCCCCTGTGTATGTAGATCTAGATCGTTTAAAAAAAATTGTTGTTGACTACGATAGACTCTGAATATGTATAATAAAGACTCTTTATTATACATATACAAGGTCTACCGTAGTCTACTAAAAAAAATCTTTTAACGATCTAGATCTACATACATAGGGGAAACATACATACAATACAAGCACCTGTGCTTGCGACCGGGAGGAGAAATGGTTTAAGGGTCATATACAACACAGGAGTTACATGTCTTTGAAATGGTACAATTACCATACAATTTTAATCAGGTAGGGCCTCTTCAGCCATTAGTAGTAAAAACTTTAATAAGGTAATCTATGAAAAAGTTATTATAGTCATTAGTAGAAATTCCTATAATCGTCAAGAAGGGAATTCCATCTACGACAATCTTCCAGATAGCGCCTCGTTCACGACAGATCTATCAAATATTTATATGTAGAAATGACATAAAGGTCGTTGTAACATCAAATGTCGGGTACCATAAAACCGGCTCTTATGACCGCAAAATTGAAGACTCGCTTCAAGTGCCAAGCATAAGTGACAGCTTTGAGCATGATAAAAGTAAAGCAGAAAGTTCCTGACGGAGCTTTCTGCTTTACTTTCATCCTGCATAAAGCACCAATATGCCTAAAACATCTTAGAAAGCATATTTTTAGGTTATTGTAATAATATTTTAATTCTACTGTAACCATTTTATCTACGTAATGTGGCTGAAAATGTGGGACAAAGCTAGAGTTCAGTGACATAGAATCATGGATACCCCGACCTACATGTACTGTGGGCAGTAGTAATGCAGAATGCTCACTTACATATACGCCTGTTACCATGACTACTGATTATCCCTATTGCGTATACGCGTCAAATATAAAAAGCGTACAGTAAACACCCTTTTGAAGACAAACAGTGTTTGTGTTGTTCGGAATGCGTTGTGATAGGGAGGGAAATTGGCTTACGTTTGCATACAGCTTGAAATCAGATCAGACGCAGCGTGAAGCAATTTTAATCGGGCATAGTTGTTTTGTTTAGGTACCAGCGGAAAGCGTAAGGAGGGAATCGTTGTCAGATGGCTGTTGTAGGGAAGGAGCTGCTTAATGTACAGCGCTAATTCAGTTGTGTCCATTATTGACCATCAAGGATTCATTTTAACAATATATTGCAATATGACAAACAGAGCAAATTCTGATCAGTATTGCGTTTTTGCATATAGCAAGTATAATCTTCACAGGTACACTATTTGTTAATGGCGAGTATACCCGTCGCTAGGGTTTAATGTTGACAGCTTTATGGTCTTTCTTTGAATAGTCGTTTAACAGTGAGACAGTGCTTGTTTGAAAGTGAATTATCAATCTATAGTATATCTACGTTACAGTGGAGAATCTGTTATTCTTTCCCAATAAACGCGTTTACGCTAAAACTATTATTTCAATTACAAACAGTTTGGAGCCAGATCAGACGCCGGGTAACCCGGCGTCTGATCAGGCTCCAAACTGTTTGTCACCAAGATAAAAATGTATTATTAGAATTGTCCAAAAGTTGTTCTTTTCTACGTTTTAGTGCTTTGCGTTTGCGTACGTTTGCGTTTAAACGGGAAAGAATAACAGATTCTCCACTGTACCCTTAAACAGTCATTTACAAACAGATGATGGTAAAGATGGCCCGTGTGCTGCATTGTTTGACCTACATTTCCATTGCTGCAATGTGTTTCATATAGACACTAGCCCCCGTCTGATTTAAAAGTGATATTGATACGGGTTTGGTGCAATGTGTTTCATATAGACACTAGCCCCCGTCTGATTTAAAAGTGATATTGATACGGGTTTGGTTTTTTGGGTGTTTTGTTTGAAATTGTAAAACGTATTCCTAAATTATTATTGAAAGGAGTTTTTATTTTCGTTATGTTTAATAGCGCTTAATGATGAAACATTCATAGCAATTACATGTACATACCAATCTTGATTATAGTTGTAGAATAAATAATGAACTATCGTTTTCCCACCTGTTTATTCCACTTTTAATATGATAATTAATTTAGTAATAATCAAAATAAAAAAAATCAACATAACTTGGAAAGTGGCATTTTCAGCAGATCTACATGTACTGTGGTAGAGCATGATGAGACGCCGTATAACTCGCCCCGATGTTATAAAACTAAAAACTCTGAGCCCAAAAGCTAATTTCGTTTACAGACTCTAGTTGTTACAGTTTATGCCTGGCGTCCACTAGAGCGCGGACAAGATTAGGAAGGGTTGCGGAATCAAAAATGGCATTTCGGCATAGCTGCCGCGTCTGGTACGAAGCAATGTCCGATTTTTTGCAATATTGTGAACCTCTGCCACCGGGCTCTGCGTAATGTCTGCAGACATACTTGGGACAGTCCTGGGAATTAAACAGGACAGACACAGAATGTCCACCGAACATGCCGATCGTAGTAGGACAAAATTAGCCACGTGATAATTTGTCCGCGTCGGTTCCTCGCACTCACGTATTCAGTACCGCACCGGCTCCGCACGTTCCTGAAGGATTCGGGATACCTTCCGCTTGTCTTCCGCATGTCTTCCTAATGACGCGCGAAACTCTCTTTACCGCGGAAGCTTTCAGGATCGGTTACGGAAGAGCCGGAGTGCTTCAGGAAAGGCCGGATGTCCTGGCGATGTCGTCAGGACAATGCAGACTGGTTGCGGAAGGTGTCAGGAAGTTCATTTCCGCGTCCAAATTTTGCTATCGACCAAAATTTCGACGCGGACAATTTTACCCCTCCGGAAGGTGCGGAATCATGGGGAAGTGTTTAGGAATGATACGGACAATGAAAAGAAGCTTTCAAGAATATGCCGAAGGGTTGCGGAATCGCTAAATTTGTATTCCGCGTCTTGTCCGCGCCCTAGTGGACGCCTGGTCTTAGTAACCTTATTTGGGTATCTTACCAGTAAAATCATGTTTGTTACAAAATGGAATACTAGTTATGTATCAAATTGTTTGCTGCAGTGTTATAAGCCGAGAAAAACATCTCAGTTTTGAGCATTGAGTTTATTTGAAGTCGTGTAACATCATGACAAAGTCACTCAGGAGTCTTTTAAGTTGTCCGTATTTTCCACTTCACTGTTATTTTCTACGTTTTATTACAGTGGAGAATCTGTTATTCTTTCCCAATAAACGCGTTTACGCTAAAACTATTATTTGCAGTGCAAACAGTTTGGAGCCAGATCAGACGCCGGGTAACCCGGCGTCTGATCAGGCTCCAAACTGTTTGCCACCAAGATAAACAAGAATTATCAGAATTGTCCAAAAGTTGTTCTTTTCTACGTTTTAGTGCTTTGCGTTTGCGTACGTTTGCGTTTAAACGGGAAAGAATAACAGTTTCTCCACTGTACATAGTGTTCGTTTTATGTCTTCTCCACTGTTACTGCCTTTCTGTTGTCGAGTATAGGTAGCTGAAAAAAAGTGTATGGCCCCATTGTATCATAAAAGACATCCTTAAAAAGCAAGCGGCAGCTTACCGTGGAGACAACGTTATTCTTTCCCAATAAACGCGTTTACGATAAAAACTATTATTTCTATTGCAAACAGTTTCGAGCCAGATCAGACGCCGTGTAACCCGGCGTCTGATCAGGCTCCAAACTGTTTGCCACCAAGATAAAAATGCATTGTCAGAATTGTCCAAATGTTGTACTTTTCTACGTTTTAGTGTTTTGCGTTTGCGTTTCGTTTGCGTTTAACCCTTTACCTGATAGCCTATTTCTAGTATTGAATATAGGTGACTACTTAAAACAGGTTGAAAGCAAAGCAGAATGCGCCCTAAGGCGCATTTTGCTTTACTTTTAGCCTGATTTAAGCTATCAAGTGCTTAAATATAGAAAATATTCCTTATAATATATATTAATGATTGATTAAATTGGAACTATTTTCTTCAGCGGAGGAATAAATCATATTCGCTAAAAGGCGTTTCTATGGGGGAAAGGGTTAAACGAGAAAGAATAACGTTTTCTCCACTGTATTATTGACAACCGAAATTCAAATAACTTATTCTTGAAACTTGAAATGGACAATGATAGTTTCCAATAAAGTCTAGTCCTGTCTGGGTCACTAACTCTTTGAACCCTAGTCCCGCATATAGGCGTGCTTTTCAAACAGTGTACATGTGAATAGTACACTTGTCCTATGCAAACAGTGAAGACCCAGATCAGAGGGCTCCGAAAGGAGCCCTCTGATCAGGGTCTTCACTGTTTGTCATAATGCCAAACATTGATAAAAACAACCCTTAAAAGTCAGAAATGGACTAGACTAGAATGGAAACTGGAATTGTCCATTTAAAGTTTCAGGGAGGAAAGAGTTAAGACATGTATTCTGAAATGTATTGCAACGAAGAGCAATAACAACATCCCAACTGTATTCAATAAATAAAGTATTGGTGTAACTGATTTAGACTTATTTCCGTATATTGTGATTTAACGGAAGCCCCTAGGTCCCTGAAACTTATCAAACTTAGTGCGCGGTGACAAACATTAATTTGCAAACAATCAGATCGAGATCAGAAATCTAGTTACCCGGCGTCTGATTTCGGCCCAAACTGCATGACATTATTGTATTTCTTAATAGCAGTAAGCATGAACTATGTTTTAAAAAAAGCAATACAGACAATATGTTTGAAAGAGATGATATTGAACAAGATAAAGTTTAAGTTGTATGATTAAGGAGTGAAGAGTGGTGAAGTATTTATTGCAATCTCTAATGGAAACATTTCTGTTACTTGGTGAAACAGTCCAAACGTTCCCAAAACAGATTAACACTAGTGTTGAATAAGCTCTTTGTGTCGCATAGTCCTTGTCGCATAATAATAGGATACACACAAATCCCTTTCTACTGCCTTTTGCCAGATTTGAAAACAGTTTGGTTTCGCCGCGTTTGATCGGGACCGGAAGTGTATGGAATTCATATCGATATTTATGTCTTTGGTAACACTGCTTTACGTCTTACTTTGAAATAATAGTTAACTCATTAAGCCCTAGTGACGTACATTAATGCGTCTTTTGCCTAAAGTGTACCACATGTCCTATGCAAACAATGAAGTCCCTGATCAGAGGGCTCCTGCAGTTGTTAAGATTCACTGTGTGGCTTATTAGCTAGATAATCTAAGATATTTGTGCAAGTATTACTAGAAACTAATAAATCAGACATCAATTTGTTTTCTACTTTAGATTTATGAGTTAAATAATGGTCTCAATATAGGCATTTCGGTTTAAAACGTTGCTATGGACTACTAGTTTCATATGGACATTTTATGGTCGATTAAAACATGTGTTTTATACTAAACTGGCTGTCAAGGCAACATTTGTTTTTTCTCAAATTACATGAACATGTATGTTATGGGGCCTTCACATACACGGACTTTCTACGATTTTCTTACGGATGGCACACATTGGCACACATCCGTAAAAGTTTACGGTTTCTTACGATATATGCCACTTTTAAGAGTGAATTAAGATGTGTTACGAGTTGTTACGGGCTATTTACGGTACCTTACGAGTTATTACGATATGTTTACGACAAAACTCCGCGTTCTATAAAGCAGTCGCACCTGGTTTTCTCTACTTGAATGCTCTTTCAGTTAAAGGGTCACTCAATATAAGTTTGACTGTACTTGCCCCTTCACCGCCATAGCCCGAGTACAATGATATTTGCAAAAGGTTTGGATCCAGATCTGGCATCGTGTGACGCGGCACCTGGTCAGGTTCCATACTGCTTGACACTCAATTTTATACTCCTTAAATCAAAAAACCTAAAATTAAAATTTGAGAAATAAACGTAGACGAATTGTTCAAAGCTCGTTACGTGATGACAGTGAAGGGGCTTTATCGTAAACAATACGTAATATTACCGCCTGCAACAATTATTGCAAATTACTGTTATTATATTATTTTTTTCTTCAAAAATTTCTCAAAATATAAGATTAGAGTCTAAATTTGAGTAGGTCCTGATGTGAGTTGTCGCCACGTGTGGTTTAATCTGGATATAAACTGTTTGCAAATGTTAGGGTTACGTGTTGTTACGTTCGATTTGCGATTAAGTTGCGGATTGTAACAGATTATTTACGTGTTGTTTACGGAGAAGTTCATCCGTGGTCTATCGTAGTCTATCGTAAAAAAGTTTTTGACATGTCAAAAAAAAAGATTTTCGTCTTACGGAGGCTTACGGATGTCGTCGAGTTTTGCGGATGGTAACGGATTGTTTACGGACGTCTGCGATGTGTTTGCGGATGTTAACGAGTTATTTCCGGACGTTTGCGATTGACTACGGTTTGGAGATCCGTAAGGACTCGTAAGAAACATCCGTGTATGTGAACGCACCTTTATGAGTTGTTACGATTTACCTAAGAGCACTGACGTGTTTGACCTTTTCAGTACCAAAACGTATTCAATTTCAAATGTGTCATCATTCGACAACTGACATGAAGTGATAGAACATCAATATGACTGAAATAATAGTTCACTTAGATTTTTGTGGTCTTTTTGGCAAGATTGTGCCTGTTTGGACGGAAAACCTCCACGATAATACCACGGATGACTACGAACACGTTACGGTCGGTTTACGGATCCTTGCGGACTGTTTACGGATCCTTGCGGGCTGTTTACGGAGGGTTACGTGTTGTTACAACCGGTTTACGATACTTAACGGATCGTTACGATTGATTTACGGAAGAATATCTCCGCGGACAATCGTAAGAAATTGTTTGACACAAAAATATGGGCTTCTTCTTCCACGAATCCTTACGTATCCTTGCGAGTTATTTACGGACACTAACGGATCATTTGCGGATGCTTACGATTGACTACACGTTACGGTCGGTTTACGGATCCTTGCGGACTGTTTACGGATCCTTGCGGGCTGTTTACGGAGGGTTACGTGTTGTTACAACCGGTTTACGATACTTAACGGATCGTTACGATTGATTTACGGAAGAATATCTCCGCGGACAATCGTAAGAAATTTTTTGACACAAAAATATGGGCTTCTTCTTCCACGAATCCTTACGTATCCTTGCGAGTTATTTACGGACACTAACGGATCATTTGCGGATGCTTACGATTGACTACGAGTTGGCGATCCGTAAGGAATCGTAAGAAAATATCGTGTATGTGAAGGCCCCATTAAGATGCAGATATACCTTCAGATCAACACATTCTTAAACGGAACCCTTTTTACTTCAGAATAGAGTCTAGAAGACGCCATTATTTCCCAATAAACGTGTTAATGCTAAAAAAGTTATGTATATTGCATACAGTTTGGAGTCAGATCAGGCGCCGGTTAATCCGGCGTCTGGTCTGGCTCCAAGCTGCCTGCTACTCAGATTATAGATAACCGGGAATGTTTTCAAAATCTTGTCATTTCTATACTTGTGCAATGCGTTTAATCGTTATAATGGGAAAGACTAAGTAAACGTTAGCATAGCTGTTACGAGTTGATGATAGAGCTTTTGTGATTCCTTATCTGGATAAAAACTACTTAAGATCATGATCGTTCGAGGATCTCATCTATAGAGCTTTAACCCCTTTACTGCAATATACAGTAAAACCTCTCTATTACGACCACTAAAAAGAAGGCTAATTGTCTGTATAAAAGACAGGTGACAGCTGAAAGCAATGTGAAAGTGAAACAGAAAGCTCCTTTCTGTTTCAATTTCACATTGCTTTAAGCAGTCAGCTGTCTTAAACGACTAATATTTGACACAATTTAGTGGTCGTAATAGAGAGGTTCATGTATATTTAACATGTGAAGTTTGTTTCTATTTATAGTGCACGTGCAATAAAACTTCTCTATTGCGACAACTAAATTGCGTAAATTTATTAGGTGTTTACGACAGGTAAATGCTTAAAGCAATGCGACAATAATACAGAAAAGCTTCTGATGGAGCTTTCTGATTTACTGTTACCTAGCTTTTAGCTGCCACCTGTCTGTTGTGCGATTGATTAGCTTTCGCTTTAGTGGTCGTAATATCGAGGCTGACAATGTACGTACAGGGCATTTTACTGAAGAAACATAGATGAGAATGACAAACAAATTAGAATCTGATCAGACGCGGAGGCTCTCGGCGTCAGATCAGTATCCAAACTTTTTGTATAAATGATATCAGTGTAGTTGTGTTGGTCGGCAGTGAAGGTCGTCGGCAGTGAAGGGGTTAATCCACTTAAGCAAATTGGTTTCCGAGGGTCGGGGTATAAAGGGATTAACAGTGACTGATATTACCGCAAACGGTCAATATTTATACATCTTTAACATTTATTCACCAATAAGTAGTGTATTCACAATGAAAACAAATTGACTATGCATAAGCCCCTTTACCGTCCAAATATCACCTGCTCAGATTGTGTCGTCTTCATTGTATTTTGTTCGTTTTATTTCAAATTAGAATGAAGGGCAAACTTAGCTCAACCCATTGGAACCTTACGAGGCGAATACCCGTCATTAACAAACAGTATAGTCATAAAGAGCACACGTGACAGTCCTATACAAATGCATTTAGTGTAGACCTTGATCGGCGGGCCTCAACCGGATTCCTGTGATATATTTTGCAACTGTTTATTAGAAACAGCAAGGATCGTCCTATGTCGCCGATAAACTCGATGTCTTAATAAGGCGCCAAACTAGTTGTTACTCTGATTAAAAAAGACAGAAAATTAAAAACAAAGTTGTAATTTCATCGCGTTTTCGTTTCATTTGCGTTTAAACGGGAAATAATAACATCATTACCACTGTAATTATATCTAAGGATTGTTTGACAACCGATAGTTTTTAACCCTTTCCCACATAGCATATCTCTGGTATTGAATATAGGTGTCCACTTAAAGCAGGTTGAAAGTAAAGCAGAATGCGCTATAAGCGCATTCTGCTTTACTTTCAGCCTGCTTTAAGCTATCGTCCGCTAGAATATAGAAAATATTTTGTATTATACATATTTTTGAATGTATAAATTGGAACTATTTTCTTCTGGGCAAGAATAAACTGAATGCGCTAAAAGGCGCTTCTATGGGGGAAAGGGTTAAGCAGACGACACTATCCTGTAATCGAAAAAATGGCACATTCTCATAAAAGACTAAACTATCGATTACATGCTTATTTTGCCCAAGGCGAGGGCGGTCTTATATATTTTGTACGAGCAAAGGAAATACAATAAATACACAACTATGGGTGTAAAGTCAATGCTATCATTATATTTAACTCAAAGAGTAAACAATAACAAATAGTGATAATTCCAACCATTGTCAAACCAAATCTGTGCTGAATTGTCATTCATTGAGCTGACTCAGACAGGTGATCGTTTAACTCATTGATCAATTAATCCTTTACTCCATAGATGTGCCTTTTTACGCATTTAATTTATTCCTCAACCGAAGAAACTAGTTCCATAATGCTTCATATATTCTTGCAGATGGTAGTTTCAGGCAGACTGAAAGTAAAGCAGTATGCACCTTAAGGGGCAATTTGCTTTACACATAGTCTGCTTTAAGTGACCACATGTCTTCATTGAGAGAAGGGGCTATTGAGTAAAGGGTTAAACTTCAAGTCTAGTACAGTGGAGAATCTGTTATTCTTCCCCGTTTAAACGCAAACGTACGCAAACGCAAAGCAATAAAACGTAGAAAAGAACAACTTTTGGACAATTCTAATAATACATTTTTATCTTGGTGACAAACAGTTTGGAGCCTGATCAGACGCCGGGTTACCCGGCGTCTGATCTGGCTCAAAACTGTTTGTAATTGAAATAATAGTTTTAGCGTAAACGCGTTTATTGGGAAAGAATAATACATTCTCCACTGTACATGTTTTGGTTTTTTTGTGGGTTTTTTAACAATACATGTATGGGTATGTGCAAAATGGCATACATTGCAGACCCTGCAGGGGACCTTTGAATCGGAGCTTCACTGGTTGAAAAGGAAATGTTTACTCATCCCCAGTACACTGTTTATACATGGTGCGTACATGTATACGCGACACTAGGTGTCAGTGGGTTACTGCAGGATTAAAGTAAAGAAGAAAGCATTTGCATTGCGGCAATTGTTCTGCTTTCTCTTTCAGATCATTTCCATCCGTGAACACAATTAATCTTCGATTACAGTGGATAATCTGTTATTCTTTCCCAATAAACGCGTTTACGCTAAAACTATTATTTGCATTTATATATATACTGCAGTATATATATTAATATTAATTTAATTCCCTATCTGGAATACATGTATTTAAAAAAATATTTGCAGTGCAAACAGTTTGGAGCCAGATCAGACGCCGGGTAACCCGGCGTCTGATCAGGCTCCAAACTGTTTGCCACCAAGATAAACATGAATTATCAGAATTGTCCAAAAGTTGTACTTTTCTACGTTTTAGTGTTTTGCGTTTGCGTACGTTTGCGTTTAAACGGGAAAGAATAACAGATTCTCCACTATAAATTGACTTTCAAACAAAAATATTTAAACCGGATTTTGTGGGATTTCTGTGTTGCTTTATTTTGAGTATGTGTTTTATAAATACTATAACAAACAAGTTTCCAATTAAGGCTTCTTCATTTTTGTCTGTATTAAGTTGGTTCTGAAATTATTTTTCAAGATGACAAACAGTGAAGACCGTGTTCAGGGGGTGGTTATATAAGAACCATCTGATCATGTGATCATATGACAAGGGTACATGTAGTATTCACATGTTTACTGTTTGTTAAGGACGATTATACTCGCTTCTAAGTTTCAATGGGTTGAAACGTTTGATAAACTTTTGTTAAACAAACGTTATGACTGTGCTTATATTCTAACAATTTAGTTGTTTAGTGCAGAAACTAATCACATGGTCTTAAAGTGCAAAATCATAAGAAGTACAAAATATGAAACAAATTCAAAACAGCTTAAATCTCATTTGTTTCGGTAGATATCGAGGAAATACAAAGATTCAATAGAATAGTTAAATTAAAAACACATTACATGTTTAAAGATAATTACTGAAAGGATGCGAAGAATGTTTGCAAAACTCGGTTTAGTTAAATAATCATATGATTAATGACTTTTTATAGATTGTTTTACAGTCGAACAAGCGTTTAACGACCATTAATATTATAACCTATGGACATTTTACATTTCTTAAGCAGTTTAATGCAAGATGAAAGTAATGCAGAAAGCTCTGTGAATAGCTTTCTGCATTAGTTCCATCTTGAATTAAGCAGACACATGTCTTGAAAGTTGCATAGTAGAATCATTATGGTCGATCTATACATGTTGGACAATATCTACAAACTGGTTTTGGATTTTTTATTTTGCACACTGATCGTATGAATAACTTCTTTCTGCAACTTGATGGATTTGAAACGGATCATGATATAGACTTTTTTATATACAACTTCAAAGGAAAAGAAAAGAAAAGTAACTATAATTTCATTGCCGTTTTAATTGCAAAAATGTTTAAGAGATTAGCAAGACGACGATATCTTATATAATGACATTTTGTTACAGCTAAATGATGCGGCAACTTGTAGATGATTTAGTCATTATAATTTTCAAACGAACACATTATCTTAAGCTGCTTAATCTCGTCACTGCCTTGCCCAAAGTACAGCGGTTATTTGCAAACACTTTGGATCTTGATCAGACGCTGCGTTATGCGGCGTATGATCCATAATCAAAATGTTTGACACCATCATGTATTCAGCGATGTTTCTTGGGATCAAATCGTTTCAAATCTAGGAATATGTGATAGACGCCAACCTAGTTTTTTTTACCCTTTTAACACTTTCACTCTCAATGACGGCATAAATCGCATTTGCAAACAGTGTTTGATCCTGATCAGACGCCGCGGCATCTGATTAGAATTAAAACTGTTTGCCACTTGTTTAATAACAACGTCAGTTATACTGCCTTTAATCTAACTTTGAAACGACATTGCAGGCAACAATATTGAAGCAGACGACAATGGGGCGGTGAAGGGGTAAAACCTAACGATAAAATTGATCATGAAAGGGTTAAATATCACGTTATCTTTTTGTCGTGTGCAAGATTTGTGGTCTGCAATATTTCTTACAGTGGGTACATGTATACGACTGTATGTCTTCCAAACATATGCACTCCAAAAAGACATTCCGGCGCTATGTGATATTCTTAGTGCCTAAAAAACAACTGTTTTAGTATATTCACGGTTAAACATTGGAGTTCAAGAGGGTGAAAAAGTACAAATGAATAAAAGAGGTGACTGAAATAGATTTAATAAATGACAAAAGTTACAAATAACAAAAACAAGCATTCTATCGATGCAGATGTAGATGGCGTCGTTTTTTCACAACAAACGGTTAATGCTACATGTAAAAGCTTAAACAATTATTTCCATAGCAAACAGTTTGGAGGCAGATCAGGCGTTGGATCGCCCGGCGTCTTATCAGGCTCCAGACTTTATGACACTCGGACGAAAAATTAATAGGCAGAATTCTCGGAAAATTGTAATTTTATAGCATTGCGTTTACGCTTAGATTCGTTTAAATGGAAAACATTTGACGACTTTTTGGCGTGCTTTACCTCATAGAAAAGTATTTCTACCTCTTGATATATAGATAAGAGCAGCTCAGAGCAGATTTGAAGTTTATATATAGAAAGTTCTTCCTGATAGAGATGTCTGCTTTGCTTTCAATCTGCGTTAAACAACCCATGTCTTAAACACTGCAAATACAGTGGTGGGAGAAGACGCTATTCTTTCCCAATAAACTCGTGTGCGTCCACACTATTTTTCCCCATGCAAACAGTTTGGAGCCAGTTCAGACGTCGGGTAACCCAGTGTACGATTTGGCTTCGAAATATTTGCCATTCAGATTAAAAAGAATCGGTAGAAATTTCTAAAAAGATGTAATTTTCCGCATTTTATTGAATAGCATTTGCGTTTCGATTGCGTTTAAACTCGAAAGTATAATGTCTTAACTGTTGTATATGTATTTAATAAGGGAAGGGTATACACTTTTGCACTTCAGAGTCGACTGTTATGTGTCTTTTACAGTTGCAAAAGGAATAAAGTTATTCAATTTTCTCTTTTACTCTTGTCCTGCTTTGAAGTCACGTTTTCGGAAAACTCCATGCTTTCTCAAGTAGCCTTCGCCTTAATATATGTTTGATTTAATCCCTTCACTGCCATGATGTCATCTGCTTTTAACATTTCAAATTGGCTGTTATTTCTTAAAAATCAAATATATGGAACTTTGACTATAGTTTTCTCGCAATGAGTGTCAAGCAACTTGAATCATACTTAGACGCTAACGGTTACTCGGTATCTGGGGCCCGTTTCATAAAACTTCGTAAGACAAATGTTGTCGTAAGTCAGATTATAAATGTCTCAATTATTATTTATTTCTCCATATAATCCTGTCTTGTGACATCTTTTTGGAATCGTCTAGAAAAGACTATTCCAATAAGATGTCACAAGACAGGATTAGATAGAGAAATCAGAGATTAAATGTATTTTAAAGGGTTGACCTACGACAACATGTGTCGTAAGATTTTTTTTATGAAACGGGGCCCTGGTCAGTATTCAAACGATTTTCAAATAAACATTGTCTACTTAGGGTAAGGCAGTGAAGGGGTTATTTGAACTTAAAACTAATATATTAATATATAATTGCATTGGCAAACTGGTAGAACCAAACCAGATAGTAGGCACTGGGTGTCTGGTCAGGAGCTAAACACATTGCCATTTCACACAAAGGTTCCTTAAAATAATAGAGCAGACAAACCCATGTTGAGAAAATACACAGGATGTCATTCCTAAGCAAGCAACATTGAAAACTATCTATCTTTTAAATATTTTATACCAGACGCCGTGTTATGCGGCGTCTGATCAGGACTATTGTACTCGGTGGGGTTAGGCAGTAAAGGGGTAAGGCGACTATCTAATCTAATTACAGTGGAGAATCTGCTATTCTTTCCCAATAAACGCGTTTACGCTAAAACTATTATTTGCAGTGCAAACAGTTTTGAGCCAGATCAGACGCCGGGTAACCCGGCGTCTGATCAGGCTCCAAACTGTTTGCCACCAAGATAAACATGAAATATCAGAATTGTCCAAAAGTTGTTCTTTTCTACGTTTTAGTGTTTTGCGTTTGCGTACGTTTGCGTTTAAACGGGAAAGAATAACAGATTATCCACTGTAATATAATTACAAACTGCTTGATAGCCTGGTGATATGTTCGGAAAAGAAAATGTCCACTCAATCAATGTTGCTGTCGACCAAGTTAAAAGCCTTACCCTGGATAGATATACAATGTTTATTTGAAAACATTTTGAATCCTGGTCAGACGATGCGTGGTTGTTGGACACACATTTCGATATTACATGTACTTTAGTCAATTTATCAGAAAAAAACCATTGAGAAGTAAAAACAGACGGCAATTGTTTAAAGCAGATAACGTCATGGTAGTGAATGGGTTAAGCTCCGTTTCCTACGTATTTCGGTTAAAGGGAAGTTGTACCATAGTGCTCCCTCCCTACAACGACCATCCCAATAACGACTCTGTCGCTGTTCCCAAACAATATAATTATGTCCAACTTATTCACGGCTGCAATGTCGTCTGCTTAAAATTGCCGTCTGCTAACTTTCTCAAAGTTACATAATGGACATTTTGACAGAAAATAAACTTAACGAGGAGTGACATTCAGCTTGAATCCAGATCAGACGCCGCGTTACGCGGCGTCTGATCTGGATTCAAGCTGTTTGCAAATGTAAGCCAATTTCCCTCCCTATAACGACTCCTTCCGAACAACACACATATAGTTTGTCTCCCATTAGGTGTCGTTGTAGAGAAGTGCTGTATAATATATAAATATGTACAGCACTCCCTCTCTACAACGACACCCAATGGGAGACAACGATTGTGTGCGTTATTCAGAGGGAGTCGTTACAGGGAGGGAAATTGGCTTACATCTGCAAACAGCTTGAATCCAGATCAGACGCCGCGTTACGCGGCGTCTGATCTGGATTCAAGCTGTTTGTCACCCGTCATTATATTTATTCCATCAAAATGTAATTTTGAGAAAAAACAGCAGACGACAATTTGAAGCAGACGATATCGCAGCAGTATAGATGTTAAACATGTTGTCTTGTTTGGGGAACAGCCATTATGGTCGTTGTAAAGAGGGAGTCGTTGTTGAGGGGGACACTGTATAACAATGATGATGAACGTTTCTTTGTATGGTTTAGATGCAGCAATGTTGAACTCTTACAGTCCACTATCTTGACTGAGACAAATAGGAGTAATAGAGTGGGTGTTTCTGATCCAAATATGCTGGATGAGTCTTAAGTAGTCCCAAAGCCCCAGACAAATGAGGCGCGGATAAATACGGATGTAAACTTTGTCCATAAAATAGTCCAGAGTAGGGCGAACCCAGTGGCCCAAGCCCTATGTTTGTCGGTGGTATAGTCGGACTGTTGACGTCCATGCCTGGGTTTTGTTTTTTCCACTTGGTTCGTCGGTTTTGAAACCAGATTTTCACCTGTGTCTCTGTAAGATTTAGTGCTAGTGCAAGGTTCAGTCTCTCGCACACTGACAGATAGCGAGTGGTTTTGAATTTATTCTCCAGTGACACTAACTGTTCATATGTGAATGCTGTTCTTGCTCGTCGAGGCTTCCCGTGTTTCGAACTTTCCAACATTTTGTTTTTATATTCACTGACGTCACTAGGGTCAAGGTCACCACAGTCAACGTTTGTTTGAGCGCCCTCTATTTCGTTTTCGGAGTTCGAGACCTCGTGTCCTCCACTAGAATCAATATCACTGTGGTAATCTGCAAAATAAAGAAAAATGAAATAAATTTATATGGGAACTACTTTTACCCTTTTCTTGCCATACTTTGTGTTAACCCATTACCTCATAGTCTGGTTTTAGTTTTGAAGATATGTGAATACTTAAAGCAGGTTGAAAGTAAAGCAGAATGCGCCATTAGGCTCATTCTGCTTTACTTTCAGCCTGTTTTAATCTACCAACTACTAGAAAATAAAAATAATATCTTATGATAAATATTCATAATTGTATAAATTAAAACTTTTTTTTCAGTGTAGGAATAAATTAGAGGCGTTAAAAGGCGTATTTATGGGGGAAAGGATTAAGGCAGTATACACTCATAATGAGACTGTATCAATGACGGTCGTCTTCTGTACTCTACGTAGAACTGTTTGCCATTCTCGTCATCTGAAGGGCATACCTCACCATGGTCGTCATTTAACCCATTTATGCCAAGTGGATTATTCCATGCTGATACATGTACAATATATATTGGATTAGTCCATTTTTATCAAAGGGACGCCTGGTCAAAATTTTCATTTTCATTTTGTTTTATATTGAAATTCCTATCAGCAAACAGTGTAAACTCTGATCAGACGCCGCATAATGCGGCCTCTGATCAGAGTCTATACTGTTTGTCTATGTCCCATATATGGGATCGTGGTCACAAATGGGTTAAGGACAATGTATGGTATGAAATACGGCTTGGAGTACATAATGTATTGATATACATGTACATGTACTGAGATTCATTGTTACATGTGGTAACATGATTATTGTAGCGTGACTATGAAAAGTTGTCTATTATGTTTTGTGTGACGATATACTATGTACAAATCAGAAATGAAATGTGCTCTGTTCTGTTCTTAACAACAATGGACCGGTCTTATGAAACGTCGTACGACAATATTGTCGTAAGTCAGATTCTAAATTTCTCAATTCGTATTTGTTTCTCCATCTAATCCTGTTTTGTGATATATCTTTGGTATCGTCTTGAAAAGACGATTCCAAAGAGATGTAACAAGACATGATTAGATGGAGAAATCAGAAAATAGATGTACATTTGTATTTTTAAGTTTTGACTTACGACCATTTTTGTCGTACGAAGTTTCGATAGACGGACCCATGTCCCGATATATCTCTAAACTGAAGTTGTTCATTACGAAAGGTTTTTTATTTGCAAAAGTCAAAACACTTTGAACCACTCTTTTATGATCATTCAAAAGTCGATTCATTTATGGCGTTAATAACAGGTAGCAGCTTGAGCTTTCTGTTTTACATTCGGCTGCTTTCGTCTGCCTTTTACCCTTTCACTCCCATTATGACGTTATAGCTCGTCTGACATGCATTCACAGACTTATTATCGTCTGCTTCTTAACATATCCGTCTGCTGTTGTTTTCTAAAGTTTTGAATTTAGGCAATTTATTTAAAACAGGTTTTTTAGTGTCAAATAGTTTGCCATGTAACGAGGCGTCTGATCAGGATTCAAACCCGGTGTTTTCAAATTCTATTATAGATGTGTTTAGCAGTGCAAAGATCAACAATTTCCTCCCTGAAACCTCAAATGGACCTTTCTAGTTTTCAATTAAGTTCAGTCCATTTTTGACTTTTTATGGTTTGTTTTTACAATATTTGTCCAAATGACAATCAGTGTAGACCCTGATCAGAGGGCTCCTTGAGGAGCCCTCTGATCAGGGTCTACACTGTTTGCATAGGACAAGACTCACATGAACACTATTTGCAAAAGACGCTTATATGCGTGACTAGGGTTCAAAGGATTAACATTGTTGTTGTTTTTCTGTTTTGAGTGGTCGAACTGTTGGAGGGTTTCACTGTGACATTCACTTTAGCCTTCAGGAAAAAATATATACCAATTAGTTAATATTTTGCGGTTACTTGTCTCTGCCTAATGTCTCCGATAGCTGCAATAAACCATCGCTATTTTCGGGGGACGCAGGAGAAGGTTTTAGAGTCCAAATGGACGACATTTTTGGTCTGTCTGTCTACGGACTAAGTTATGACCGCGAAGCCGACAAATTACATATGAAATATTAATGTGCGTTTATCAGGGGTCTGGAAAGTAATGACAGACGACAAGTCTTACGCGACAATTGTCACCTTCGCTCTGGCCATAATTAGATTCGCTAATTTGGTAAAGAAATTAGTTCCTTTCGTCGCACACTTATGCAATTAATGGTCTCATTTCTGTCCATTACATGTCGCGGAGTGATACACTAGCACCGCGCGTTGACAGGTGGAGAGCTCGGAGAGTCCAAGATGGCGACGAGTGAAGGGTTTAACGAATTTGTTTCAACGTGTGCAAACAGTTTGGATCAAGATGAGACGCCGAGTAACTCGGCGTCTCATCTTGATCCAAACTGTTTGACACTCTGATGATGTTTTTGTTAGCTTATGTAGAAAATTTAACTCGGAGAATTGTTGCAGACGACAAAATGGGCAGCTGACAATTACGTAGCGCGCTAAAGGTTATTCCAAGATGGCGGCGATTGAAGGTTTTAAAAAGGAAGACAGACAAATTGTGTTTTGTAATTAGAGTTTAGAAGTACTTTTAATTGAATTGCCTTCCTTTTCAGTTGATACTTAATTGAACAAGGGTCATAAATTAGCACCCTGATCATTATAATTGTGTTTAACCAAGAAATATAATGTCTGGTGAGCACACAGTTGACATCATGTGGAGGCAGCGCTCTCCTCGAACAAATGTTTTCATACATTTTGAAACACACTGGTGACGTGCGGACTGGTAAATGTGTTTAACCAGTGTACTTAATTGGTTAAGGAACTTAAAATTGACGCAGCATCTTAATTTGTCGATTTTAATTCGTTCAAAGTGATGCTGAAGATATAAATTTCATTGCAAAGAAACGCTGAGGCGGAAATTGAAAGTTTCCGGGAAATTAAAGTTTGCGCTGTTTTGGCTTTAGCGTTTTCGGGACACTTTTGCAAATCAATGAGGAATTACAGCACGTAATAAGATCGATTAAAACACTCCTTGCTTTACGTAAATAAAATGGAATTGCTCGGCAAATGGCTGGAGGGATAATGGAGACATACTGCTATGTTTAACTTGGTGACAGGGCCAGTGGCTAGAAAATAAAGGTTCTGAAACTACTGTCAAACTTGTGATATCTGGACGTTGTTTGAAAAAAGTAAGGAAATTATGTCAAGACACGTGACTGCTTAATGCAGGACAAATGCAAAGCAGATAGCTCCTTTAGGAGCTTTCTGCTTTGCATTTGTTCTGCAGTAAGCTTTGAACTGTGCATGTATTCAAGATTGATGATTTTATACTCTTTTGCGAGGCCGCTTAACATAAAAGTGACTGTAAGTCAAATTTGTACAAAGCGGCCATTGAAAGAAAAGAAAAGATGTTGATTTTAGGGAAAGATGACAGATTAATTCATGACAAAAATATTGCCGAAAGCTATATTACCATTCACATTTACTTTACTTTGCATTAAGCATTCCGTTTCACTTAAAGATAGCCAAGAGTTTTCATTCAATTTTCGCTTGACGTAAGTTTTGCTGTAAACAAGATTGCTTACTGTTATTGTAGTGTTATTGTAGAAAATTGTTACTGTTGTAATTTGTAGAATCTTTGTTTTTGCCTATTCAAATTAAAGGACACGGCGCACTTAAGTGTCTATAGACTTGATTACTTTTCCAAATAGACTTAATTACTTTGTGTTAGTTTTAGCGCACTAACCTTATCAGGTGAAATGTAATTTAACACATATCCTGTTATATTAACGCATGCTTCACAATTGTCCTCGGAAGAATATTCAAAATTAGATTGTGTGTCATTTTTACTATAGACACTTTTATACGAGTGTAAAATAGTTTGAATTCTGATCAAGCGCCAAACTGTCTGATCTGGCTCCAAACTGTTTGTAATGGAATAATAGTTTTAGCGTAAACGCGTTTATTGAGAAAGAATAACGTTTCCTCTACTGTATTTGAGCATATGTTATCAAGCAAAAAGTCTTACTGATGAATTTTGTCATTATTTTTCCGTTTGAAAATAAAGAACAATTGTTCTAAAATAGTGTGATTGTTCAAATTTGTCTTTTCTGGTGCTTGTAAAAATTACAACCCTTAAGCGAAAGAAAACTACATTTATATAAGATTTTCGTACGGAGCCAATCCAGAGGGTTATAATTATTACTGAAGCTCGTACCTTAATTTTAATGGACATTTAAGATTTTAGAATGCATATTCTATCAGAGTAACTCTTCCATCCCTGTGTTTTTGGTCTAGTCCGTTTTGGAACAGTTAGATATATTTTTGTGTAAAGTATTTTAAAATGACAAACAGTGCAGACCATGATTAGAGTGCTCCTGAGGATCTATAGTGTTTGCATGGTTCCGGTGTATTCTTTACAAGAACACTACATTTGTTAATGACGAGTATACTTGTCGCTAGGATTGAATGTGATAACACGTAAATTATGAAAACGAATTCAGATTAGAAATTATCTGCAAGATCATAACTTGTTTTAAAATATGTAATTTAATGATCCGTAACGTATTAAGTATGTTGATAAAAACAGTATCACGTGCAGCTAATGGAACATAATTTTGCAATTCGATAATTCGATGCGATGCATGAAACTACTGTCGAATTTCGATATCTCGAACTCGCATAAGTTGATCATGTAATTATGCTTATTTCGAAGTCAAAACGTGGCTCTGTCACGCTTTAACGTTGAAATAGGGGTATGATCGACTTAATCAAGATCGAAATAATGACATTCAACTGTAGCAAAACAGGGTTGTTCTACTTAAGCGAGTAGAGATATCGACTTTCGACTGTATGCATGTATGCACATTTATTTTAAAAGCGTGAAAGCTTAAATACTTGATCTACTGTCGTAAAAAATTAACGTACAATGAAATGTTCCTGCATTGTCTTTGTCATATGTGAATTGTTTTATATACAGTTTCATTCTTTGAATAAGTGTTCTTGATAGCTACCTGAAAGAAGAAACGTCAAAAAGGTATTAGCCATAAAAGTATTATAGTTTCATCTTGCAACGTCAGGACTAACACCATTTTCTGTAGTTTAAGTCATTGATGCATGTTTGTGTGTATGTGTGTGTTTACCTTACATTATCATTTACCTGATTGTACTTGATTATGCATGAATGTTTAATGTGACGAGATACTTGTATTTAGTAAATGTCAATAAACTATATCTATCTATAAATTTAGCAACCACATTAGCAAATATCAATCGCTATATGTCTATAGTAAACCCTATGTTGGGCAGCCACTTTAACCACTTTACTGCCATCATGACGCCTCACACAGTCGCTGTTACTTTTATTTATCGTCTGCTCATATTTTTCTTCTGCCTTTACTTATGATCTTTTGAAGTTTAAGCGTTTTTACTTTAAAGAAACGTTGATATGATTGTCAAACAGTTTGCAATCTGATCAGACACTGCTTAACAAGGTGTCTGATCAGGATTCAAACTGTTTGTATATGTTATTGTTATAGAGCCTGGCAGCAAAAGAGGTAAAGAAATCAGAACACCAGTCTCTTTTGCAGCAAAATGCAGAACAAGGGGAATATAAAAAGCTCATACAGAAGCAAATGACGCGTCCTCGATACTTGACATATTCTAATTTATATGGTAAACAAAATATTTGAAACTTGATCAGTCACCACGTTACTCTATAACTGACCAGAATGCAAATTGTTTGCCATTTTGGAATTAGCTTTTCAGCATATTGGGAAAGTATAACATATGCTCCACTGTGAAATTTATACGGAAAATAAAATTTAAAAACATATACTGAAAGATAGACAAAGGCCAATACAATAAATCAATAATATTCTTTATGCATGCATTGTTCCCTCCCGACAACGACCCTCAGAACAACGATTCCCTCCTTACAACAATTCCGACCGCTGTTCCAAAAACAAGACATTTTTGTCGACCGCTTTCACTGTTGCTGTACAGTGGAGAATCTGTTATTCTTTCCCAATAAACGCGTTTACGCTAAAACTATTATTTGCAGTGCAAACAGTTTGGAGCCAGATCAGACGCCGGGTAACCCGGCGTCTGATCAGGCTCCAAACTGTTTGCCGCCAAGATAAACAAGAATTATCAGAATTGTCCAAAAGTTGTTCTTTTCTACGTTTTAGTGCTTTGCGTTTGCGTACGTTTGCGTTTAAACGGGAAAGAATAACAGATTCTCCACTGTATAATCTGCTTATAATTGTCGTTTGCCATTTTCTCTCAAAGTTACGTGTTTTATTTAACATTTTGACAAAAGAAATATAAAAACGAGTGACAAACAGTTACGCGGCGTCTGGTCTGGGTTCAAACTGTTTGCATAACTATGTTCTCTAAGGGTATAACTTTTCCCTCTGTATAAAATCTCCCTTCTTACAACACACGCACTCTTTGTCTCCCATTAAGTCACGGTTGTTGTTAAGAGAGAGCATTAATGTTAATGGAAAAAAAATATTCGCATATTTGACTATTTGCAACTTTGAATAAATAAACACATATAAAACATTGAGTGTCTTAATTATAAACACAATTACAACAGTAATCTAATAAAACTGAAAAATTACCTCAAACATTTGCAATTTGACCTGTACTTGACAAAGGGTTAGTTATTTTCTTTAATAGTAAATTATTTAATCCCGTAAACACATGGTTATAACATTATATTTGTATTAATATATCTTATCACATACTGCAAGTAACTGATCTAAGCCAACTAAAATTAAATCATATTCATTATTTATAGTTATTAATATTACCCTGTGCTATTACTCTGAAGATTGCCACAATGCTGCGTCTCTTTAATGTGCCATCTTGTAAGGAAGAATAAGATAATCTTAAATGAAAAAGGCTACTTAATACAGAACGCAAGTACATGTAATTATTTTTCTGCATTCAGATGCTTTATATCTTAAAATCCGATAGTCACCGGTTACAGTGGAGAATCTGTTATTCTTTCCCAATAAACGCGTTTACGCTAAAACTATTATTTGCAGTGCAAACAGTTTGGAGCCAGATCAGACGCCGGGTAACCCGGCGTCTGATCAGGCTCCAAACTGTTTGCCACCAAGATAAACATGAATTATCAGAATTGTCAAAAAGTTGTACTTTTCTACGTTTTAGTGCTTTGCGTTTGCGTACGTTTGCGTTTAAACGGGAAAGAATAACAGATTCTCCACTGTATTGGAGCCCCGCTTCATTGAAGTCTCCTTGTAAAACGTTCTGTTATTGTTTTATTCAAAGACATTCAGAAGAAACATTATCGTATTGCATTTCCTTGCATATAATTTATATCTTGCCTAATTACTATTTGATATTGCACGCTATTACACGAAAAATGTTCAAACACCACAAGTTTCCCTTTGATGTAGGCCTTGCTGATTGGTTATGCAGTGGCACTGATTTGAGCTATTTCTCTAAAGCTAAGTGTGTGGTAGCATACACTACAGACATGGTGATTAGGTTAATACCGGAGTTATTATTTATGTTACATAAGCCAACTTCACAGTTTTCTCATCAAAGTGATGCCAGAATACCTCTGCCTTCTATTAAAAGGATTTGGCATTTTTGATTACCATTTGGATTCAGTGCAATGCCAAAACAATAATAAAGTTAATATCATATACACACAACGTGCACGTACCCCCCGCCAAGAGTAACTATTTTTAATTCTTTAACTGACAAAATTTAGCGTCTGCTTTCAGCCTTTCATCGTTATCATCGCTTCTGCATTGAAACTGTTGTCTGCAATTTGTTTCCGAATGTGATTTAAGGCATTTTGACTAATGGTAATATGTCGATAAAAGTATACGTGTTTTTACCCCTTCACCGCCATATTGTCGTCTGCTCAAATATAATTTTCTATTCTATCGTATTTAAGCCTCTCATGGTCAAATTTATCGTGAGGTTTTACCCCTTCATCGCCATCCTTCTTTAAACAGTAACGTGTATCAATATTAACTAAAAGTCTTCTGTTTAATGGTCGCTCAATAAAAGATGAGTTGTTCTCATCGCTTCGGCGTGTTTATGAAACAGGGACACAAAGCTCGATTTCTAAATGGGCGGCAAACCATCGCAGCTTAACAACAGCATTTAACAAATAAAATTCGACATTAAATAAAGTATAAAGTAGACATTTGAGTTTTCACTAACAAATAGATCGGCAGTGACGAGGGAGATAAAGGTGATTATGGCGATTAGTATAATGCGCCCATAAAATGATGCTTTCCAAGTTAAATGCACAATTAAAAACATCAGCTTTTAACGTTTATTGCTCAATCGATAAATTACGTTAAAAGCCAGGAAATACGCACTAATAGTTGTGATACAGATCTCGGTCCCCTTCAATTATATAGCTATGAAACATAGCTACACGTATTTCCTCTTTTAACCTTCTGCATGCTTAACAATTGTCGTCTGCAAATAAATTGTCTGCAACAATTCTCTAATTTGATTTATATGCAATTTATTCAAAAAATATCTTCATATTGTCAAACAGTTTGGATCAAGATGAGACGACGCGTTACGCGGTGTCTCACCTGGATCCAAACTGTTTGCATTCGAACGCAGTGTGCAGATGGTTAATATTGTTTTGCATTGGGCGCAACTTGGTTGGATTACGTTTGGCAAAATGTTTTGATCTAGATCAGATGCTGGATAATTTTATATCTTGTCAGGAGCCATATTGGTGAGCTTTTGCGTGTATTTTTATTTTAGTTTAAAGTGGTTTACCATTTTTTGAAGCAGACGATAACTTTTCTAGCGAGAAATAAATTGACTTATCTCCATTTGATTGGCGATTTGTACGTAGCTTGGATCAACACTGCTTGTCTGTCATTCGTTTCTAGATATCTGCAACTAAAACTTTCAAAGCACGCATACAAAATTGCAAACTAAATTCAGACGACAATCTCGAAGCAGACGTTACTATGGCGGGATAAGGGCTAGCCTTTCTGCAAGGCTCGACTTGACAAATATTTACAAACAGTTTGGTTCCACATCGGCAAATAGGCGTTTGGTCTGGATAAAAACCGTTTGATACTATTGTGGAATATTTTCTATGGTTCAAAGGGCATAATGTATTTATTTATTTCGCAGACGAGATTTTCTTAGCAGGCGAGAATGTCAACATGGTTAAAGGTTAAAAGAGCGTGACTGTACTCGTGTGTGACGTTAACCATTTCACTACCTTATTCCGAATACCATGGTTATTTGCAAACAGTTTGGATCCAGATCAGACGCCGCGTAACGCGGCGTCTGATCAGGATCTTAACTGTTTGACACTCGTTTCAATTTTCATTAAATCAAAATACCTAAATTTTAAATTTGAGAAATGAAGCAGACGACAACTAGTTTAAAAGATGACGTCATGGCAGGGGAGCGGTTAATGCTGTTATCACTTTATTCGAAATCTGATTCATGCAGCCATTAAGTTATCTGTTAATAGATAGTGATTTTAGCGCTGGAAAAGGGGGGTTACGTTGACTGTCTCTCTATACAAAGAGGCTTCTTTCTTACTTAAATCTGTCTTTTTTAATCTTTTGATCGATTATTATTAAGCCTGCTTGAACGACGGTAAACCGTGAACACTAAACAGAAGTGCGTTTACAAATGGTTAAACAGTATTTCCCCTGTTTTGCGACACTCCTACAATGTTTTATTGACTTTCGGGTATATTCGTCATAAACAAGCAGTGTTCCCGCAAAGAGTACACTTATCCTATGCAAACAGTTTGTGCACATCCTGATCAGAGGGATCATGAAATAATACTTACTTTGATCAGGGTATGCTTTGTTTGACATTTTGCAGTATATTATTAAAAAAACCTTTTATATTAAAAATGGACAAGACTTTATTAAAATTGGAATTGTCCATAAAAAGTTAAGGGGTAAAATATGAACCTCTCTCATCACTGTAACTTCGAATGGACAATTCCAGTTTCCAAGTAAGTCTAATCCATCGTTTACTATTATAGCAAACAGTGCAAGTTCTGATTAGAGTCAGAGATAGGGTCTTCATCTACACTGTTTTCATACAGTGGAGAATGTGTTATTCTTTCCCAATAAACGCGTTTACGCTAAAACTATTATTTGCAGTGCAAACAGTTTGGAGCCAGATCAGGCTCCAAACTGTTTGCCACCAAGATAAACATGAACTATCAGAATTGTCAACAAGTTGTTCTTTTCTACGTTTTAGTGCTTTGCGTTTGCGTACATTTGCGTTTAAACGGGAAAGAATAACAGATTCTCCACTGTATGACATATTCTTCACATTCATATCGCATGTAAAGGACAATTATACTTTTCGCTAGGGTTGAATGAGATAAAGCTAACAGATTAATGCACGACACAACTAATGAGGAAAACTCCTAAAGCAGCTTTCTGCATTATGATCGTTCCGCATTAATCATTCATCTGTATTTAAAAATCGCTAGTAATCCTTAACCCCTTCAGTGCATTACCCCGAGTATATTAGTTATTTGCAACCAGTTTGGACTCAGATCAGACGCAGCATAACGCGGTGTCTAATCAGGATCTTAACTGATTGCTACAGTGGAGAAAACGTTATTCTTTCCCCATAAACGCGTTTACACTAAAACCATTATTTACAGTGCAAACAGGTTTGGAGCCAGATCAGACGCCGGGTAACCCGGCGTCTGATCAGGCTCCAAACTGTTTGCCACCAAGATAAACATGAATTATCAGAATTGTCCAAAAGTTGTACTTTTCTACGTTTAAGTGCTTTCCGTTTGCGTACGTTTGCGTTTAAACGGGAACGAATAACAGATTCTCCACTGTACCAGGAACGTATATTCGAGATATGCCGCTTCCTGTTGCCACTCATTTAATTATTTTGTATGTTAAAATACAGTCCTAAAATTGAATTTGAGAAATAAAAGCAGACGACACTTAAATTGATGACGTCATGGCAGTGAAGGGGTTAATGCCTTGTCAACTAATAGAGGTAGCACATGTACTATGCAGGTTTATATGCTCTATCCCATTTACATTTATACTTTACATTGTCAGATTGTACAGTTGGGAATACAGTATATTATTGTTTACTGTTCAAACGAAATAAAACGCTAATGCAGTTTTATACGATGTAGTAAATGACGGGTCTTGAAATTTTAAACGATTTGTTTGAATCTGAGTGGCAAAAAGTCTTAGGTCAGATCTGACGCGATTCATTTGGTGCTGAAAGGCATGGAGGAAGTATACTTCCTCCATGTGAAAGGGTAACAGTGGAAAAAACGTTATTCTTTCCCGTTTAAACGCAAACGAATCGCAAACACAACACACTTCAATGGAGAAAATGACAACATTTTTATAATTTTAACTATTCATTTTAATCTGAGTGGCAAACAGTTTGGAGCCAGATCAGACGCCGGGTTACCCGGTGTCTGATCTGGCTCCAGAATGTTTGCAATGGAAATAAACGTTTAAGTATAAACGCGTTTATTGGGAAAGAATAACCTTTTCTCCACTGTAAATGTATAGAAATATTAGGAAAACAACGTATTTCCCAAATATTTCAACGTAGTGTGTATATATAATTTCATTATATTTCTTTCCATTGAATTACATGTAATTGCCCTGATGATCTACTTAAACACTACCAAAGTTTAAGTTCAATTGAGTTGACTTTTTAAAGTGATGAAAATATTATCCTTTCCTATTTGGACGATACATATTATTAAATTTATAGAAAGGAAGGTGTTTGTGAAACATTAAACATTATTTTAATCTAAATGTCAATATGTTTCAAATTGTCTTCAACTGGTACATGTATGCGTTTTTGGAGAACACGCGAGGTTATACATAGCACACCTGACACGGTGCTGTGGCATGTCATCTTGGTCCAAAGTATTCGGTAAATAACTTTTTTCGTTAACGCAATACCACACAGCGTAATTTATCAAATCAATTTACCAAACATCATCATCAGCCTTAATTTCTATATCGATAATTGATATGATTGCAACAACAGTTATCATGGCAAATTGAAATTTATTGCACAATATAAATTGAGCCAATTTCAACGCCCGTTTTACATGAATTGTTGATGTTGGTTTCTTGGTTACCGCCATTCTTTGCTTACTGTTGCTAACTGCTAATCATTGCAAGCAAGATACAGATCGGATCGTTGTAGCAGAAACATCAGCTTAATGAACATGTATTCTAATATTAATAAGCTTTACTATGTAAAATAAAGCTAGAGCAATTTGACGCTGGAAAACCCATCATTAACTTTTAAATAATGAGATATGCCGTCCCCAGACAGTGCTTGAAACCGTAATGAATATTTACATGTAATTACGTTAAATCTCCGTTCAACGAACTTTCAAAGGAACACGTAATGATGGTCTTGAAACAGTGTGACTTCACACCGCCCCTGCCTTACCTCGAGTGTAATATGTATTTGCAAACAGTTTGGACCCTGATCAGACGTCGCGTGACGCGGCGTCTGATCCGGATCCAAACTTATTGCCACTAATTTCAATATTTCTGATGTCAAAATACCTAAAACTAATTTTGAGAAATACTAGCGGACGACAATTGTTTAAAGTTGATGACGTCATGGCAGTGAAGGGATTAATGCCTTGTCAGCTAATAGAGTTAACTTACGTGTACAAATGTACTATGCAGGTTTATACGTTTATGCTCTTAGCAATTTAGATTTTAGATCCCATTTTTTGACATTCATTCCAATATTTTGTTAAGTCAAAATGTATCAAATTTGGTTTTGAAAATAAAAGCAGACGACAATTGTTAAAAATTGATGACGTCATGTAAGAGAGGGTGTTAACGCTTAACGCATAACCAGCCAACACGAACGAACAGCAGGGACCTTCTTTAGAACAGTTGTAATAAGCAACCACGTGTCTCAACCCACTACTCCATAGATACATGTACGTACTTTCAAACAGCTACTTATTTATCTACTAAAGAAAATGGTTCTTATTTATACAATGATGAATATGTACCATAAAAAATCTATATCCTAACAGATGATAGCTTAAAGCAAGCTGAAAGTAAAGCAGAATGTGCCTTAAGGCGTCTTCTAATTTTCTTTCAATCTGCTTTAAGAGGCCACGCCATCTTCAAAGCGAGAAATGTGTTATGGAGTTATGGGTAAAGAGCTCTGTACATGTAAGAGCACGTTTGTCTCGGAACACATTTGTCTTACGTAAGACCGATGCAGTCGCATTTGTCTCACATGAGATAAATGTGACCGCAGATGGCTTACAGATGAAACACATTTATGTGACAGATGTGCTCCGATCAAATTTTCTAAGGGACCAGAAAGAACATTTGTCTCACGCCATTTTTTATTAAATACAAGCATGTTTGTCACATATATTTCCAATATCTTAGATCGAGGTTCGCCGTTTTACCTCATGCCAAGTGTAATCGTCAATGGGTTTGCTACGGGCATACTTATTATCTTTATATTAATAAATCCCGTAAATTACTTTTAGTGTTTTTAAAAAATACTTAGCAATATTTTGTTTGGGTAAATTTAGGTATAGATTTTGTTTTGAAACAAAACTGAAAAACAAAAGGCTAAGGGTTCAAACAGGTTTAAACACTACACGCTGTTTATGTATAAAAATACATTGCAAAACCTTTTTCTATATACAAAAATATCATACAAAGTGCTAAATTTCCAAGTAACTGACACGTGTCTTTATTATACTCGAACCCACTCTCGTTATGGAGTTGTGTTCCTAAAATGTCGGGGTCACGCTGTGGTATACGGACGGAGAGAAGGATAGACAAAGCAGTTAGAATAGTATGCTATCTTGTTTAGAAACGTGAAACATAAATATGATACAACACTGGTCCTTTTAATAAAAGACTGTAGTACAACATGAGTACATTTAACTTAGTTTTTACTGGGCCCTGTTCGCTACCCAGAATATTGCAATTTCATGAATTTAAGGTAACAAAGGTGGACCCTGGAGTATTCTTAAGCTTTTCCTACAATTTGACCTACTACTGATCCCATTGTTTCACTGTATAGTCCTTAAATGTCAATAAACAATCTCAAGGAAGCTTTTTCAACAGCTGCGGAATCGACTGCAGCATGTCAATTTTCTGGTCTCGAAATTATTTGTCCACAAAAGAAAAAGAAAGTAGATTCTGCTTTTTAACGATCATCATAGTTACTTCAGATTGTAATGTTTATTCACTATATTAGAAATAGTACAGCCCGCTGAGGACCTTCTTGCATTATAGTGACCGACCAGTCAGCCCCAAAATAGTTTACGGCCCGAAGCCGAAGGCTGAGGGCCGTAAACTATTTTGGGGCTGACTGGGAGGTCACTATAATGCAAGAAGGCCCGAAGTGGGCTGTACTATTTCTTATAATATACCGCACTTCTAATAAGGATCAAAACAGTTCAGTAATGTGCAAGTATATATGTGCATTGATTACCTCCCTTTATTAAAATTTTGCATCGGTAGTAACTAGTAAGCTTCCTTATGTTTACTTGAATCTACACTTTCTATATTATGAAATTTATAATGTCAAATTGATTTTTAAAATTTATTGTAGATCTATGATTCTTAAATTAAGGGTGTATCAATGTCATGAATTTAAGAAATTTTCAAAGTATATGAAAACACTTTATGATGGTTTTGTATTGAAGAGCTATTTAAGATGAATGAAAAAATAGAAAAAGTGTACATTTTGGGGAACAACAGTTGGCTCCATGGCCATATAAAATTTACCCCCACCCACTTTCTCTTATTTTGTCCTTTTCAAACAGCCCACTTCAATAAAATCCATTTTAAATTAAAACAAATAAGATAATTTGGTTTTGTGTTATTTATTTCCTATCTATGGTAGTATTTCTTCATACAAAAACTAATTTAAGAAAAAACAGGCACCAAATGTGAAATTTATAAAGCTCTAGATATCATCGATATGGTACTTTTTTGTAAATTTTGTAAGGGGAGATAACTCTTTTTACTTTAATAACTCAAAATTTTCAACACTGACCTTTCAATTTCTTTTCATATTTTGAACTGCCTTAGCATTGGCTTTCCTTTGGTAGAATATAAGAAAAAGTTTAATACTAGAACTATTTAATTTTCAAACTTTTTTACTTTCTTTTTCATAAACTAAAATATGTAATAAAATCATGCCCTATAAAAAGCATATTTTTGATATTCGAGGATCCATATTGTTCAAACCTAGTGCCTGCTTTGTCTAAATTTGGTTTCTATACCGGTATGTGAAAATACCACCATAGTCATGAAATAAATAATGAAAACCCAAATTACCATGTTTGTTTTGTTTTGAAATAGATTTTACTGAAGCTTGTACTCTGAATGGGTAAAATTTGAGAGAAAAGGTCCAAATTTGACATACCTTTTTCAAATCGCTGTAGCTCAAAAAAAAGGACACCACCATATATTTTTTTCCATTTTTTCATTCATCATAAATAGCTCTTCCAAAACAACAATGATAGAAAAAAAGTTTGATACTTTGAAAAAATCGCTTATGGGTTGGATACACCCTTAAATCGCAAACAATCAAAGTTAATGTTTTGTAAAAAAAAAAAACTAAAATTATTTAAACGTTTATAAGATCAACTCTTTCAGTCACAACTTATCTCTATGAGTCTTATATTTATCATAGATTTCAATTTAAAATACATTTCACATTTTATTTACAAGTAGATCTAGATCTACTTGGACATGGCTTACAATGTATATTTGCTAAAAGTGACGGTAACACTTCCTTAAGCAGTTATTTCAAATTTCATTACGCAATCATTACGACGTCATCATATATGACGTCATCCGTGCTCAGCGGGCACTATTAGCGGGCACTATCGTAAAAAAGTGACCGCTAGCTCGTACAAAGATAAAGAAGGAGCGTACGTGTGTGTGTGTGTAAGGTATACTATAAGTTTATTATTTTGAATCGTTTCACTATTTCTTCTTATACAGTTCTCAAAATTAATCGATATTGTAAGTTTACATTATACTATATTGTATTGCAAAGTTGGCAATAAGCGATCATCCACTGACTAGAAGATATAGTTGTACCATTGCGTAGTCCACAATACAGTCGGTCATACCAGTACGCCAAAATAACACAGACAGTTCCTACAGGTACAGGGACCCTTTGAATTACTCACATCCCGACCCAAGCACCACAGCTGCATTTAGATATCGCAATTTCACTTATACGCTTTTATTTGAAAAGAACAACAGAGAAATAACAATATGGAAAATGAGAACAGCCTTTAATGTGGCATCTTAGAATAAACTTAAGTACAGCAGGTATTTCAATGCTTATTTACTTTTAACCTTCTTGTAGCAACCCTTTGCCTTATTAAACACTGTACGCAAGCTACAGGAACCAAATACATGCAGGCATTAGGCCGTTTAGTTCTTTAGCACTTATGGCTTTGATTTATGAATCTGTATAATTTTCAGTTAAACCTCTCTATAACGGCCACTAAATTGTGTAAATTAGTTTTTGTTTATGACAGGTGACCGCTTAAAGCAAGGTGACAGTAAAACAGAAAGCTCCTTTAGGAGCTTTCTGTTTCACTGTCACTTTGCTTTAAGCTGTTACATGTCTTTTATATATCTAATTAACATTTATTTAAGTGGTCGTTATAGAGAGGTTTTACTGTACTAGAAGCTAAGACATGAGCAGATTACATCTGTGAACATGTTATTTTTATTGTTTCATTTTCCGTGAAGGTTAGTGTATCCATTCATGCATGGAACTGTCTGCGGTTTGCGCATGTTCTGTACAGACTGACAGCGTACGAAACCACTACCCCCTGCTTTCGGCGCGCCCCTACCCACGCGCCCAACCACCATTACACAACTGGACCATGAAACAAAGAAATGCCACAGTTCTTAATCAGAGCCCATCAGACTAATCTTGACATTTAACACATGCAACCCTAGCGACGAGTACGCTCGTCATTTACAATAAATGTACCTGTGAGCTTTATACTTGTCCTATGCAAGAAGTGTAGATCCTGATCCGAATGTTCCTTAAGGGGCCCTCTGATCAAAGTCTGCTCTTTGTCATTTTGAAATACATTATTAAGATCAAGCCTGAATAGTCAGAAATGGACTAGACCTATTTTGAAATTGGATTTGTTCATTAAAAGCTTCAAGGGTGAATGAGTTAACACTTGTTCCAATAAGTCTCGGCTGCCATTTTCCGGATTTTCCGAAACTTTTGGATATTTCTTGATTTCTCCGGACATACAGCATGTTTTCCGAAATATTCGGATTTTCTTGAAATACGATTTATTCTGTTATTTGTGTAGATCTATGTTCTAAAAAGGTTATGGCTGTAAATGATGTGATACATGAGGATGGCTTTGAACACAAGCTTAAACGAATAGCGCATTTTTTTATCCCATTTTCGTGAAAACACCCCATAAGATTTTATTTTTAACCAAGCAGATGGTAACTTAACGCATGTTGAAATGGCTTTCAATCCGTTTTAATTGTTCAAGTAGTCATATGTCTTCAAAACTATAAATAGGCTATGGGTATAGGATTGGAAAAGGTACGTTTCCTAAAATAACGCTTGTTACGATTAACGTATGAAAGTTCTGCCCTATTACTCTATAAAGGTACATTTTACGACTTTATTCATCAACTAAAGAAAATATTTCACTTATAAAGTGCAAGCAACTGCTCAAGGAAGAAAGATTG
Organism: Gari tellinella; assembly: GCA_922989275.2. NCBI lineage: Eukaryota > Metazoa > Mollusca > Bivalvia > Cardiida > Psammobiidae > Gari > Gari tellinella. Next base: position 73,807,422 of record OV277866.1, read on the forward strand.
TATGGTGCATAGTCGTACATGTAACTAGTCGTACCTTCTACTTCTCTTCTATCTATAAATTTATTGTGTGTATCGTAAACATTGTTCAATGTTGATGCTGTTCTCCATAAAAACGCCTTTTTATGCCTTTAATTTACTTTTTGATTATTTAAGGAAATACATGTAGTTCCATTTTAAACAGTATTTAATGCTCGACATAAGAAATATTTGCTTTACAGTGTGTTCTAGCTGAATAGTCGAGAAAACATTATTCTTTCCCACTAAACGCGTTTACCCTAAAACTATTAATTCCATTGCAAACAGTTTGGAGCCAGATCAGACGCCGGATTACCCGGCGTCTGATCAGGCTTCAAACTGTTTGCCTCTCAGTTTAAAATGAGTCGTCAAAATTGTCAAAAGGTTGTCATTTTACTTATTTAATGCACTGCGTTTGCGTTTCGTTTGCGTATAAACGGGAAAGAATACCGTTTTCTCCACTGTAGTAGCTTTAAACAGTGTGTTCCAAAGTTAAGCATCCATTGCACTCGGGGACTAACACATTTTACATGTACCAGAATGGGGAAGATGTTAATTGTTCCTCCAACTTCATGCAAAGAATGTCAATTGCAAACAATTTGGAGCCAGCAATATCAGGCTCCAAATTGTTTTCCATTGTGATTCTAAAAAATCGTGAAAAGTTTCACTATTTTATTATTTTCCTACATTTCATTACATTGCGTTTGTGTTTGGATCGTTTAACCCATTTGTGCCCAGTGGGCTCTTCCATGCTTATATATTGGATTAGTCCATTTTTATCTAAGGAGTGTCTGGTCTAAAATTTCATTTTCGTTTTGTTTTATATTGAAATTCCTATCAGCAAACAGTGTAGACTCTGATCAGACACCGTTATAATGCGGTGTCTCATCAGAGTCTAAACTGTTTGCCTCTCGAAGTCATATATTGATAATCTTCCAATGTCTTGCGGCCCCGGTCAGTATGGGCTCAACGGGGAAAAAATAACGTCCACTTGTATTTCACAATAGGTCAATAGGCTCGAAAAGAATCTCTACGAATGATCGTTTTGTAGATTCTTCGTTTCATTCACACGATAATCATTTAATGGAAAACCTTTGTTTTATATTAAGTCTAATCCATTTTCGACTATTTAGGGTTGTTTATACAATGAATTGCAAAATGACAAACAGTGAACACCCTGAACAGAGGGCTCATTAGGAGCCTTCTGTTCAGGGTCTTTACTGTTTGCATTGGACAAGTGTACTCTATGCATGTACACTGTCAGCAAATGACATGAGTACTCATTGCGAGAGTCGAATGTATTTAGACTATATAGATCTATTATCAGCATTTAAAAAAAAATGAATGTTTTAATAAATATTTTGATAAATATTTTAATAAATGTTCTTGTGAAATGGTGCGGCGTTTAATTTTATTACTAGTTAATGAGTTGTCTCTGATATTCAAATAAATATAAAATGTGGTTTTAAGAGATTTTCAATATCAGCTGGGCGGCTTCATCCATGATGAACAAAAATGCGAAGTTTCATAGTTAATATATAATTTGCTAATAACACGGGCTATAAAAGTTAGCACACGTGGAAAATAGGCGGTGTCACTTTAATAATTTATTAACCTTTATAATGCTACAGTGGTGAAGACGTTATTCTCTCCCAATAAACGTGTTTACGCTAAAACGTTTATTTCCTTTGCAATCAGTTTGGAGTTAGATCAGACGCCGGGTAACCCAAACTGTTTGCCACTCAGAATAACATGAATAGTTAGAATTGTCGAAAAGTTTTTTTACGTTTTAATGCGATGCGTTTGCGTTTCGTTTGCGTTTAAACGGGAAACAATAACGTTTTCGCCACTGTAGAATATGCCATAGAATATTTGAGTTTTGATTTAACTAAAGCATGCCTTCAAAATGCCAAAACAATACGGACTCAAATGATATGCTCGGTGTTTTCCGATGTCTCATCTGGATCATGCCGTCAAATATCATAAATAGCCGTTTGTACGGAAGGGAGATCAGAACATTTTGCTCTTTAATTAATAGCCTACGTTTGACATCGAATATATTTTGGAAATAAATCAATGTATTCTGTTTTAACTATTTATCCTGTTTTTTGCTTTAAAGACAGGTGACAACTAAAAGCATATTGAAAGTAGACGGCACAATGCGCAATAAGCATATCTCTAATGGTGCATATTCATGATTGAATAAATTGGAACCACTGTACAGTGGAGAATGTGTTATTCTTTCCCAATAAACGCGTTTACGCTAAAACTATTATTTGCACTGCAAACAGTTTGGAGCCAGATCAGACGCCGGGTAACCCGGCGTCTGATCAGGCTCCAAACTGTTTGCCACCAAGATAAACAAGAATTATCAGAATTGTCCAAAAGTTGTTCTTTTCTACGTTTTAGTGCTTTGCGTTTGCGTACGTTTGCGTTTAAACGGGAAAGAATAACATATTCTCCACTGTATAAGTTAAAGGTAGTACAAAGTCGTACTCCCTCTGCACAACGGCCCTCTGAACAGCGATTCCCTCCTTACATCAACGCTTGTCGCTGTTCCCCTAAACGAGACAATTATGTTCAACCTTTCCACGGCTGCAATATCGTCTGCTTAAAAATGTCGTTTACTTTTTTTCCTCAATGTCACATAAAAACAAACATTTCGACGAACGACAAACATCTTGAAACCTGATCTAGATTTAAGCTGTAGACAAATGTAAACCAAGTCTTAAGTTTTCCTCCGTATAACAACTCCCTCCGAAAAACACACAAAATGTGTCTCCCATTGGGTTCGTTGTGAGGGAGCACTGTAGTACATCTGTGTTTCAGCATGAGTGCGTATTTCGGTCAGTTGGCATCTATACATTGGAGAACACGATATTCTTTCCCAATAAACGCCTTTACGCTAAAACTATTATTTCCATTGCAAACAGTTTAGAGCCATATCAAACGCCGGGTAACCCGTCGTCTGATCAGGCTTCAAACTGTTTACCACTCAGAATAAAAAACAACAATGAGAAATGTCAAAAAATGGTATTTTCCTACATTTTAGCGATTTGCGTTTCTTTTGCGTTCAAACGGGAAAGAATAACGTTTTCTCCTGTATCATAAGTTTGGCTGTAATTTACCCTGCGCGGTTGTGCTCAACATAGTCACAATTTCATGCACAATTTGTTTAAGTGAAATATTACAATTTTAATCATATGACTTTCTCGCAAAGATATGAGTATTTAGCAACGCATTGTAATTGCGGATTTATTGACTTGGGTAGATTTCATTTCAAATACACATCTGTACGAGCCATTGGTGATGGAAAACTTACCTATTATATTTATATGTTTATTGCTGTTTTCTCACTAATAATTTATTAAAAGCTTTTAGAAAAAACTATAAAGTGACGCCAATCTACCACCACCTGGGCTTACTTAATTGCTTTGAAAAGTGTATCTTAAGAAATACAGTAGCAAACATTTGAACAATGTACACTATATCTTCTTTAGTGTGAATGCTAGAAGCAGTCCATGGGTTAAGGCCAACTTAAGGGCCTATGTCACTCCAATGCCTACGCTCGCCAGCTTTTGCTAAAAGTTAAGATTTAGGTCAGACGCCGAGTAACTCGGTATCTGATCAGTATCCAATCTGTTAGACATACAGTCGAACTTCGATATCTTGAACTCAGTTAAATCGAACATAACCATATTTCAAAGTTAAAACGTGGCTAAGCCACGTTTTAACTTTGAAATACGCGTATGTTCGACCTAACCGAGAATGTAATAATGCATTTCATATGTCGAACTATCGGATAGTTTGAGTAAAGCGAGTATGTTTCCCAGTAAAAACGCCAGACATATACATTCCTGAAACAGTAGCAGACAACAGTTTTTAAGCAGACAATATCTTGGCAATTGATGACTTAAATGACTCTCAATCATCTCATTGATTGTCTTAATTGATCATAGCCAGACGTCGGTATGCAAAAAGCGCATGCGCAGACGACAGCCTGGTACGTTTAATCATTGTCCTGCCGTAATATCGTCTGCTTTATAATTGTCGTCTGCAATAACTATTCAATTAAAATTTAAATTTACACATTATTGCGTAAAGAAACTTAAAAACTAGTGTAAAACAGTTTTGATCCTGGCCAGACGCCGCGTTACGTTATCTGGATACAAACTGTTTGCAAATAACATTCAAGTTGTGACTGGCAGGATAATCTTTAACGTGTTATGGATTTTTTGTCGTTTGCAAAAAATTGTCGTCTGCAATAATTTTCAGAATTTATTCACTTGCAGTTTTCTTATCAGGGATATCATCAAAATGGCAATCAGTTTTGATCCAGATGGGACGCCGAGTTACTCGACATCTAATCTGGATCCAAACTGTTTGCTACAACATTTAATTAAGTCTTATATCGCTGCTCTATGCCTACATTTTGAAAACAGTTTTATCCTGATCAGTAAGACGCTTATAAACCTTTATCCGATCAGGGTTTCAACTGTTTGTCACAATTATCGATATTTCAGTTGGATATAAAAATAAACTGAACATTTCAGCAGACGACAAAATTAAAAAATACAATATCTTAGTCGGGCAAAAGGTTAATTATACAAATGTTTACCTATTGAGATTTCATGGTCACCCCGGAGAATTGGTTACTAAGACTTTTAAAAACAAAGTTAGGATCCAAATCAGAAGAAGAGGAACTCAGCATATAATCAGGGTCTAATCTGTTCGTCATCGAGATCTTACAGCTGTGCATATACAGTGGAGAATCTGTTATTCTTTCCCGTTTAAACGCAAACGTACGCAAACGCAAAGCGCTAAAACGTAGAAAAGAACAACTTTTGGACAATTCTGATAATTCTTGTTTATCTTGGTGGCAAACAGTTTGGAGCCTGATCAGACGCCGGGTTACCCGGCGTCTGATCTGGCTCCAAACTGTTTGCACAGCAAATAATAGTTTTAGCGTAAACGCGTTTATTGGGAAAGAATAACAGAGTCTCCACTGTACAGGGTATAGCGAGTCACCCTCAATACCAATGTGTTTAACCATTTCAATTCCAGTATGACGTAATAATTCGCATATAACACTGCCATTTAAGCCTGCTTCGTTTGCCTTTAAAGGTTTTATTACAAAGTTTAGAATTTATGTATTTCTGACATTAATAATCTTGATGTTAATGCCAAAACAGTTTGGATCTTGTTTAGACTCCACGCTACGGCCTGATTACTGATGCAGACGACAGACTGGTAGCAGACGACATTTGTCAGACACCTCATAACCAGAAACGACAGCAAACATTTGTGAAACATAGAACTTGACTTCATTAAGTCGTCATCGCGGCAAATTGAGACTGACACATGCCGGCAGCTAATGAAAAAACAGACATCTCAGTTTTTTGCCTGTGTTTTTTTTTCTTTAAGAAAGTTCGCGTAAATAGTGAAATCGTTTTGAATCTTGTCGATTAAACTTGTCTTAAGCGGTCACTCTTGGAAAATGCACGCATTTACGGACAGGGGACTGCATAAGTCAGGACAACAGTAATAAAAGGAGCTTTCTCCTTAACTCTTGTACTGAATTATTCTGTCAGCTGCATTGCAGATAAGTATAATTGCTTTAGTCTTCTAAGGGTTTACTTAATACAAAATTTGACTGTGAATACATGAAAAACATGTATCTCAAAGTTACAGTGGAGAAAATGTTATTCTTTCCCAATAAACGCGTTTACGCTAAAACTATTGTTTCTATTACAAACTGTTTGGAGCCAGATCAGACGCCGGGTAACCCGGCGTCTGATCAGGCTCCAAACTGTTTGCCACCAATATAAACATGAATTATCAGAATTGTCAAAAATTGCCCTTTTCTACGTTTCAGTGTTTTGCGTTTCGTTTCGTTTAAACGGGAAAGAATAACGTTTTCTCCACTGTAGCTCTTGTTTATATTGAAACAATGACAGGGGGAGGGTTTGATTAAATGCAGATCGAAAGTCAAGCAGACAGTTGTTTTCATTGTCCCCATGCTTCTCTGTTCTTTTTCTTATTAATCGCTGAATCGTGATCTGATTGCAAATAAGGCGCTCCATCTCTACAACGACACCTAATGGGAGACAAAAATATGTGCGTTGTTCGAAGGGAGTCATATAGTAAGGGAAATTGGTTTAAATTTGCAAACATCTTGAATCCGTAAGATGTTTGTCACTCGTAATTAACTCATTTTTCTGTCCAAATTGTCAATATGTAACTTAGAGAAAAACAGCAGACGACAAGTTTAAGCAGACGATATTACAGCAGTAAATGCGTTAGACGTAATTTTCTTGTTAAGGGAAATGCGGCAAGGGTCGTTATTTGGAGGGAGTCGTTATTTGGAGGGAGTCGTTGTTTGGAGGGCAGTTGTATAGGGAGAGGATGCTGTAGTTCTATCTAAAGTACGTTTTAGTTATGACTATGTACAGTGGAGAATCTGTTATTCTTTCCCGTTTAAACGCAAACGTACGCAAAGCGCTAAAACGTAGAAAAGAACAACTTTTGGTCAATTCTGATATTTCATGTTTATCTTGGTGGCAAACAGTTTGGAGCCTGATCAGACGCCGGGTTACCCGGCGTCTGATCTGGCTCCAAACTGTTTGCACTGCAAATAATAGTTTTAGCGTAAACGCGTTTATTGGGAAAGAATAACAGATTCCCCTCTGTACCAACGATATTTAAAATGTATGTCTTGCTGATACGGGGTGTCAGTCATGCATACATGTACACGTATATAATATTGACTGAAACTAGAAAAATCAAAATACCTTTTACCCCTGTCAATGCTCAAGCAAATCAAGAAGAAACCAATGGACAAAATCAACCGCCACATTCAAATTACATGAACTGAATTCTTTCGATAGAATTTACAGCAAACACAAAATGGTGTTTCTACATATTATATTATTAAGACTTTAGATATATGTATGTGAAAATCAAATATAACAAATCAAATATGAAACATAGTACAGTGGAGAATCTGTTATTATTTCCCGTTTAAACGCAAACGTACGCAAACGCAAAGCACTAAAACGTAGAAAAGAACAACTTTTGGACAATTCTGATATGTCATGTTTATCTTGGTGGCAAACAGTTTGGAGCCTGATCAGACGCCGGGTTACCCGGCGTCTGATCTAGCTCAAAACTGTTTGCACTGCAAATAATAGTTTTAGCGTAAACGCGTTTATTGGGAAAGAATAACAGATTCTCCACTGTATTATATTATTAAGACTTTAGATATATGTATGTGAAAATCAAATATAACAAATCAAATATGAAACATAGTATCCATGTACTTTTAATCGTGACAATTTCTAAGTGATAATTTCTTATATCATCATCATACATATGGATAAAAAAGAAGAAAAAACCCAGATGGTGACATAATGCTGTAGAAATTAATGAAGAACGATTCCACAGAGGATTGCTGCGTTACTTTTGTTCTTTTAGCCCATAACCCGATAACCTGTTTCTAGTTGTGAAGACAGGTGATCACCCAAAGCAGGGGGAAATAAAGCAGAGTGCGCCGTAAGGCGCATTATGCTTTACTTTCAGTCTGCTTTAAGCTACCACCTACTAGAATAAAGAAAGGATTTCTAATGATACATATCCATGGCTGTATAAATTGAAACTATTTTCTTCAACGGAGTCATAAAGTGAATATGCATCTATGGAGTAATGGGTTAGGTTACCGTGCACGTTGACTGTAATTTAATGAAATTTATATAACTATGATTGGTTTAATGACTCTTGTATGATTTCATGATGACTTATGTTCATGTTATTCTTTACAAGTCTTAAATAAGATATGTTCTCGTGTCTTATCTTATTAACCCATTTACGCCCACTGGATTCTTCCATGTTTATATATTGGATCAACCCATTTTTATCTAAGGAGTGTCTGGTCTGAATTTTAATTTTCGTTTCGTTTTATATTGAAATTCCTATCAGCAAACAGTGTAGAATTTGATCAGACACCGCATAATGCGGCGTCTGATCAGACTTTACACTGTTTGCCTATGTCCCATATATGGGATCGTGGGCACAAATGGGTTAAGACCATTCACTGCCATGGTGTCATATGTTTTTACAACTGTCGTCTTATTCAAATTATCAAATTTAAACTTTGGGTAAATTTGACTAAGTGGTATTGCAATACGTGTCAAATACATGTAGTGTGAATCCTTACCAGACACCGCATACAGTGGAGAATCTGTTATTCTTTCCCGTTTAAACGCAAACGTACGCAAACGCAAAGCACTAAAACGTAGAAAAGAACAACTTTTGGACCATTCTAATAATACATTTTTATCTTGGTGACAAACAGTTCGGAGCCTGATCAGACGCCGGGTTACCCGGCGTCTGATCTGGCTCCAAACTGTTTGTAATTGAAATAACAGTTTTAGCGTAAACGCGTTTATTGGGAAAGAATAACAGATTCTCCACTGTAGTAAGGCGACATCTGGTAAGGATCTACTCTGTTTGCAAGGAACCATTGTATTCGGGGTAAGGCAGCGATGTGGTAAAATGTTACCATACATATTTATTTAAATGACACTCACATGGTTCTGTACATTTTATTTATTCATGTTTGTACAGTGGAGAATCTGTTATTCTTTCCCAATAAACGCGTTTACGCTAAAACTATTATTTGCAGTGCAAACAGTTTGGAGCCAGATCAGACGCCGGGTAACCCGGCGTCTGATCAGGCTCCAAACTGTTTGCCGCCAAGATAAACAAGAATTATCAGAATTGTCCAAAAGTTGTTCTTTTCTACGTTTTAGTGCTTTGCGTTTGCGTACGTTTGCGTTTAAACGGGAAAGAATGTATATCTAATCATGTATAGAAGTGAGACATAAATAAAATATCTGTCTGTCTGTCTGTCTATTTTAATTGATAAACGGAAAACAGTTCATCAGAAACAATACACCCTTATAAGTTATAACGTTATTCTTTCAAAATAAACGTAGTCTATAAATTGATATTCATGTACATAGAATACAGAGGTAACGCTGCGTCTGACCAGGCTCCAAAAAATTCGAAATTCAGGTAGAAATATTGTGATTTTTCTTTTTTGCAAGAACCTGTATACGCGTTCATGTGGTTGCATTTCGTTTTGTATTCCGTTACGTTTAACACCTAGAAGATTGAGCGCCACTTGCATGTCGCTTGCAAATAAATTTGGTCCAGATCAGTCCCGTAACGCAGCATCTGATCTGAACCCAAACTATTTGACACCCACGGGGACCTTTCTTCAATCCCAATGTCAACAATTGAAGTTTTTCAAATAAATGAAAACGGACATATTTATATAGCCGGTATAACAACTATGATAAGGTCATTTCTATCCTAGCAGATGGTAGCTTATTAAATCAGATTGAAAGTAAAGCAGAATGCGCCTTTCTGCTTTACGTTCAACCTGCTTTAAGTGGTCACCTGTCTTCATAATTCGAAACAAGCTTCAGTGGAGAACACGTTATTCTTTCCCAATAAACGCGTTTACGCTAAAACTATTGTTTCCATTGCAAACAGTTTGGAGCAAGATCAGACGCCGTGTAACCCGGCGTCTGATAAGGCTCCAAACTGTTTGCCACTCAGATGAAATGAAAAATTAGAATTGTCAAATAGTTGTCCTTTTCTACATTTTAGTGCGTTGCGTTTGCGTTTCGTTTGCGTTTAAACGGGAAAGAATAACGTTTTCTCCACTGTATGAAGTAAAGGGTTGGAAATGGAAAAGAAAAATGTTTTCGCCACATTGTCATTACCGTTGTCGTCCATTGCACATTCGTCCTCCGACTCTTCGTCCGGCTGTTTCTCTCGGCCTCGTAGCCATAGTGGCTGGTCATCGTCCGTGGAGGTCGGAGAGGTACCCGTGAACTTCTTTGGGTCTAGGATATCGAGCACTGAAAACGACGTCGAGCAAACACGAGCCGGTTCGTTATTGTTTATACACTTCCGGTTCACGGGATGATCATCAGTCTCTTTCGTTTCTGCTTCCGGTTTTGGAGAATTTGTCGTTGGTTCCTTCGGAACATCTTCACAACTTTTGTTATCACTAGAAATTGCTATAACGTCACTGTCGATTTTCTTTGTTTCCTGTTTCTTAGAATCCATGTCTTTCGAAGAGAATGAAAAAATATTTCTCCGCAAAACCTCTAAACGTGGAGCTTTACTTGAAGTGTATGGGTTTTCTTCCGCCTTCTTTTCATCCATTCTTAAGCATTGAAATATGTTAACACATCATTTCACAATTCTTCAGGTTCTCGGTCTCACAATGCAAATTTCAGAATATCTATTTATATAGGAGATTCAAAAATACAAATTCAAAAAGCCGAGTCAATTTATTTTCATCTCAAGTGGTTGACATTATCGCATATAACAAGTATATCTATTTGTTTCATTTTCTTTAACCGCTTTTCAACGGTAGTTTTCCGTTTTCAAATATCATCAAAGTCACAAAATGAGCTTACGATGGAGAAAGCTATGATGCGACCAATTGATTGCACAGAGGGGGCGGAGCCATCGCCCTTGCGCATGTTGTAGTAGGCGCGGCTTGTAAACTTTACGATTACCCGCCTCTGAAATGACGTCTATATTTCAGCAGCCGAATCTTATTGGCTATCAATATAATTGGAAACATGAGGTATGAAATTGGATATCATTAACTTGCTTTCAATAGATAATCGAGTGTGAAAGCTAGAGAAATTCTGGCAAATTGGATATTTATTCATGATTGATGTCTCAAGGAGGCCGGAGCGATAGTTAGTGCTCGCAGATATTATTAGCTCTACACATGAGCTGCGGCCGTATTTACGAGAATAAAAGCGATTTTCAGCGTTAAGTGGACGGAATTATTAAGCTGTAGAGAAAATCTGTCGTTTATTGGGCGACGACGGTAGATTCTATTGTATCAGTAATTGACAATTAACTTGATGTGTGTAAGTCCTGTAAATGATCGCTTCCTCGAGCTAATGTGTGATTAAGTGAAATACACACATATACTCAAATAATATTATATCAATACACGATCACTACTTTCTTGAACCCTTTACCCAGTAAATACACCATTTTACGCCTTTAGTTTATTCTTCTACTGAAGAAAATAGTTCAATTTAAACAGACATGAATATGTATCATAAGTGGTATGTTCTATATTCTAGCAGATGGTAGCTTAATGCAGGCTGAGAGTAAAGGAAAGTAAGCCCGAATGTACATTCTGCGTTGCTTTAACCATTTACCTGATAGCCTATTTATAGTACTTAAGATAGATGACTACTTAAAGCAGGTTGAAAGTAAAGCAGAATGCGCCTTAGGGCGCATTCTGCTTTACTTTCAGCCTGCTTTAAGCTATCATGTGCTATAATATTGAAAATATTCCCTATAATACATATTCATTACTGATTAAATTGGAACTATTTTCTTCAGCGGATGAATAAATCATATCCGCTAAAAGGCGCTTCTATTGGGTAAAGGGTTAAGCCTGTTTTCAGCAGTCAAATATCTTCTATAATAGAAACATGCTATGGAGTAAATGGCTCAAAATGAAACACACACATATAATACTGGGTTGTGAAGAGCTCGATTACTCATTAGGTTAATACCGTCTTTTAAAATCAACAAAAAAACTCATTAAAAGTTTCATAGACTTTTCTAATCTGAGTCACAAATATTAATACTGTAATTCTCTCACAATTAAAAACAACGCAGTTAAATGTACAGTGTTCCCTCGCTACAACGACACCCAATGGGAGACACAGATTGGCTGCGTTGTTAAGAGGGAGTCGTTACAGGGAGGGAAATTGGCTTACATTTGCAAACAGCTTGAATCCAGATCAGACACCGCGTTACGCGGCGTCTGATCTGGATTCAAGCTGTTTGTAAACCGTCATTATATTTATTTAATCAAAATGTAATTTTGAGAAAAAACAGCAGACGACAATTTGAAGCAGACGATATTGCAGCAGTAAAAGTGTTAAACATTTTGTCTTGTTTTGGGAACAGCCGTAAGGGTCGTTGTAAGGAGGGAGTCGTTGTTGGGAGGGCCGTTGTAGAGAGGGAGCGCTGTATTAATAATCCAACTCTTTATCAAATGAGACATCTTGACTAAACCTAAAAAAAGGCTTTCTGGATATACAATAATTGCAAAACTAAGCATCATTTGTCATTTTTGTGAAATGAGTCCAAAGCAGTATAAAACATAGGGTCGCGATTTTAACCAAAGGTCTTCTCGAACATGTTGCAGATGATCGAGTATATGTTTAGAGTCCAATTCCCAACACTAAGGTCAGAATAGATCGTAAGAAAGTAAAAAAAGAAAGATATAATGTCTGCATTGCGTCCATTTGGAGGCCATAGCGTAACGATGTCATTGGTTTATAGTCTCATCCGAAACTTGGGTCCAATTTAGTATCGATTAAGCAATCCCTTTGATACAGTGGAGAATCTGTTATTCTTTCCCAATAAACGCGTTTACGCTAAAACTATTATTTTCACTGCAAACAGTTTGGAGCCAGATCAGACGCCGGGTAACCCGGCGTCTGATCAGGCTCCAAACTGTTTGCCACCAAGATAAAGATGAATTATCTGAATTGTCCAAAAGTTGTACTTTTCTACGTTTTAGTGTTTTGCGTTTGCGTACGTTTGCGTTTAAACGGGAAAGAATTACAGATTCTCCACTGTAACTACGGCATTTCTTTTAAACAGTCAAAACAACAAAACTTAATTAACTTGCTTTAACCCTGTACTCTATAGCCTGTGCTAGTTTTGAGGACGGACATGTGATCACTTAAAGCAGTTAGAAAGTAAAGCAGACTGTGCTTTAAATATTCATTATTGTACCAAGTGGAACTAGTTTATTTAGGATAGGAATGAATTAAATGCATATAAATGTGTATGTATGGAATACAAGGTTAAAGAAGCATTTATACACATAGCTGCCCAATTCAAATTTAATTTCAAAATCTGAATTTCAGCTGAGGACACTTTCGGACCGACACCTTTCGTCCTTACCCCTTCACTGTCGTGACGTCAATAATTTTAAACAATTGTCCTCTGCTTTTATTTCTCAAATTTTAATTTTAGGTTTTTTGATTTAAGGAATGTTGAAATGAGTGTCAAACAGATTGGATCCTGATCAGATGCCGCGTGACGCGGCGTCTGATCAGTATCCAAACTGTTTGCAAATAACCATCGTACTCAGAGTAAGGCAGTGCAGGGGCTAAGACGCTAATTAATTTTCACGCGCTTGTAAACAGATCCTTGAATGACACCATTCTTCAAATACAGTCAAACTAGTGTTTAGCGGTCGCTATTTGAACAGGAATGGATATCTCGCAAGAGATGTGACTGCTTAATGCAAGAATAAAGTAAAGCAGAAATGGCTTATTGCTTTACCTCATAGATTTAGCATCCATCTAACAAATACTGGCATGACTGTTGTCTTGTTTTGATTGGTCGTTTTACACACGCTCGACTGTATCTCATCTCGTGAGATCTCGGGTTCTCGGGAGCGGTAGCTACTGTAGTGAAGGACTTAATTAATTCAAATCTGTATTTGCACCTTTTCTCATTCTTAATAGCTTAAATAGACCCTTTCTTTGAGCGAGAAATTAGTTGAAGATCCGACGTCTTTCTAGTAAATGGAAAATAAACATCAGACTTAAGTATCATCCGTAGGACAAACACAACAGTATCTTGTGAAATGTTTATACGTGTTTAAGGGTTTTAAGCAGTCGATGATCGCTTATTTACCTTTCTTTGATAGCTCTTTGGTCGGTTGGTAATCTAGACGGGTCCAGGACTATTCAAACGAATTCAATGATCAGTCTATACCCTATGAGGCTAATTAGGCGAGCATGCACTCGAGTCGGAAGTTTGCACAAGTGGCAAATATTGCCAATCAAATTCGTCCGAGCAGGTCAGAAACGCAGCTGTCATGGTCAGCAAGGAACCGGAAATGACAAAAACTCTACGTATCCCCACCCCCGTAAATGTATTTAATACGGAATACAGAATACTATTTAATAGGACGTAAACTTACACATATCCATATCTGTTATGAATACTAGCACAACAGCATGATATTGATGTACATACTTCTTGTACATTCTTTTACTTTAAATAATTATTGTAGTGAAAGTCTAACAGTTTCAGAGCTGCCATGTCTCCGGATTTTTCCTAAATCTTCGGATTTTTTCTAGTACATGGTACATGTAGCTTAAAGCAGGCGGAAAGTAAAGCAGAATGCGTCTTAAGGCGCATTCTGCTTTACTTACAGCCTGCTTCATTAGCCATGCGTCAACAAATCAAGATACAGGCTATGGGGGTAAAGGTACGAAGTTTGTAAAATCGCACTTGAATAATGCAAATTTGGAAATCTTAGGATTTTTCATGTCAATTTATGGCAGCCCTGCAGTTTGAATCCTCTTCAGTCGCCGGGTTACTCGGTGTCAGAAATTGATCTAAACTATCTGTAAATAAAACAACAGCCAGGTCATGTTTTGAAGAGAAGGGTTAACGTTCGGCTTAACGAAGGTGTAAAACCAATTAAACAAATAAGAAAAACACGTCGGATCCTATACATGTACGTGTGTAAACATCTTTACCGTTTGATGATCACTGAACCTTTGCTGATGTGGAATTTCTTAACCCTTTGGACACTATTCACGTTTATATACGTACTTTGCAAACAGTGAAAAACACTGAACCTATGAAGAGTAAACTTGTCCTATGCAAGCAGTGAAGCTCTAGGTCATAGGGCGCCTACAGGAAATAAATACGAAAGACTCAAGCAGGAAACGCAACACAAACAATACACCCACCTCTAAAGCAGAACACACACACAGTCATACCATAACAAACACACGCACACACACACACACACGCAATCCCATACATGCATCTACACATTAAATAGAAAACAATACGCAAGACAAACATAAAGCAAAGTGAACATAGGAGCCCGCCTTGGTACGGTCAGCAGCAATCACTAATTAATTATAAATTAACCATTAACAACCACTGGGGGGGGGGGGGGGTAAACCTGGGTTTAGGGGGCGCCCAACCTCACACTTATCTCCCATAACTCTCTGGTTAGGGTCAGCACTTTTACATGTAGTCATATTGCAATACATTGACAAAAACAATCATTAATTGTCAAAAATGGACTAGACCATTGGAAACTGGAATTGTCTATTTCAAGTTTCAGTTGGGTTAACATATCATTTGTTTCTCATGTAACTTAACCCTTTCCCCCATAGAAGCGCCTTTTAGCGCATTCAGTTTATTCTTGCCCTGAAGAAAATAGTTCCAATTTATACATTCATAAATATGTATAATACAAAATATTTTCTATATTCTAGCAGATGGTAGCTTAAAGCAGGCTGAAAGTAAAGCAGAATGCGCTTAAAGCGCATTCTACTTTACTTTCAACCTGCTTTAAGTGGACACCTATGTTCAATACTAGAGATATGCTATGTGGGAAAGGGTTAAAGGAAACTGGATAGCTTAGGGAAAGTCGGACTAATATTGTAGATTTGTTTTAAACACAACATAATTTTTATGTGCAAAGTCCGCAGTCACTGGGTTGCATATTATTGTAAAATATAGATAAGAAACTATGATGGCGAGCCTTCGCAAATAAGACAAGAGACCACCTTCTTTGCATGTTCGATATAGGAATTGCTCGGTCTTATCCTAATTGTGACGTCATTTGTACCCTCACCTGCTGGCGGGTACTTAAGCTGTACAGTGCACCTAGATGTTCAGATCTTTTTTCTCTGGTACAAAGCTTTGAAAATAATAATATACAGTGATTGGTTTTGTCGAAAAACTGCCTGCTATACGGCAAATGTAACAATTAGACTTACGGTAATGATAAATGGAAAACTTAGGAAACCTTTTGGTTTTTTCACGAAATGATTATTGCAACCAAACAGAGTAAGCAAATCTTCCTCTCAATTTAGATTTGATGTCAAAAATGTTCTTATCAATTAACGAATACGTTCTTTACTTTATAGATAATACTTATGTCCTTATTGTTTTTTTTGCATATTTTAATTTATTTTTATTTTAACTAATTTTTAATTTAGTTTATTAATTTGCCTACTAGTATATCTGTGTTAATTTAGATAGGTTTGTTTCACTTTATCATTATTCTTATGATTTGTTCTGATACTCTGCTGTGCTAACTTATGAACATGGTCTAGTCATTCTGAAACTGACAATTTTGAGCCTAACAATGATTTCAATTATATTTCTGTGATACATTTAATTTAAGATACTATCTGTGATTTTTATTTATAATAAATTAATAATACCGTGGCTCTCTGTGTCTTGCCACTAGAATCAAGTACCACAATGGAAATAAGGAAACTGCTGTCCTTTTGTGTTATCCTTGGTTTCCAGTGCGCATTACATGGCTCTTATATAAATATGGTTGCTTTAATTATGCTTTGCCATGTTACACTGGAGAATCTGTTATTCTTTCCCGTTTAAAAGCAAACGTACGCAAACGCAAAACACTAAAACGTAGAAAAGTACAACTTTTGGACAATTCTGATAATTCATCTTTATCTTGGTGGCAAACAGTTTGGAGCCTGATCAGACGCCGGGTTACCCGGCGTCTGATCTGGCTCCAAACTGTTTGCAGTGAAAATAATAGTTTTAGCGTAAACGCGTTTATTGGGAAAGAATAACAGATTCTCCACTGTATGTATACTTTTACCGAAATAAATCAATCTAAATATATCTATCTACACATAAAAATATGAGAAATTTATGTGAAATCAATAGCGGCATGCACGCTGACAATGTTATACATATATAGACAGAGTCGAATCTAGATAACTCGAGCTCTGTTTTAAATGTCGAACTTACTCGTATTGCAAACTTAAAATGCGATTCAGGTACGTTTTAAACTTTTGAAATACACTTACAAGGACATAAGCGAACAAGAGTGACCGAATCTCATTTGAAATAAATGCCAGCAAATTGAACGTTTAAAACCCATTTGTGCCTAGCCTCCCTTAAAATGGACATAAACATACAGTGTAGACTCTGATCAGACGCCGCATAATGCGGCGTCTGATCAGAGTTTACAGTGTTTGCTGATAGGAATTTCAATATAAAACAAAATTAAAATTAAAATTTTGACCAGGCATCCCTTCGATAAAAAATGGACTACCGGTAATCCAATATATAACCATGGAAGAATCCACTGGGTGTAAATGGGATAACTATTTCGCCGACATAGGCGACTTAAGTCTGTTTTGCATCTCGGATAACACGAATTCTTATCAAGATCCAAACTGTTTCATACTGAATTAAATTGGCAATGTTTTTACAAAAAAAACTTACGTTTTCACCTTTCAAAATAAATCCCCGTTGAAACAACTTGGGACAGCTGACAGCTAAATTATTATTGAAGTAAAGCAGAAAGCTCATTCAATAGCGTCCTGCTTTCTTGTCACCCTGCTTTTTTTAGCAACCATCTACTGCCAAGACATTCTCGATAGAGGCCTTAGTAATAGAATTGTAGACAGGTGACCACTTAAAGCAGGTTGAAAGTAAAGCAAAATACGCATTAGGCGTATTCTGCTTCACTATCAGCCTGTTTAAGATATCCTTTTCTAGAATATAGAAAATATTTCTTATGGTACATATACATGACTGTATAAATTGGATCTATTTTCTTCAGCGTAGGAATGAATTGAGTGCGTAAAAATGCGTATATATTGAGTAATGTTTTAAGCAAACAATGCAAAGACAAAGCACTGTCATGACTATGAAACTACAGACAGAAATTCTCTGAGCCTCGGGACTCGTCTTACAGTGACTCACAGTGCCCAATGGCTAATCCCCGGATTACCAACTGTCCAGTGCATATCACCGGTAATCATCTTTGTACTGGTGCATACATGCAATACATACCGTATGACTCAGATAGTACATGTATCTGTATCTGTGTATGGGCACCATAATTTATAATCTGATCTATTCATGGACGTTTTAAATAAATGTTTTTGTTATATTGTAAGTCGAAATAAAGGTTCAGTATGGAAGACGCTATTTTACTCGATTCCTACTTTGCGACCTCTAACGACAGAATTTTGACCAGGCATCCCTTTGATAAAAAATGGACTAATCCAATATGTAAAAATGGAAGAATCAACTGGGTATAAATGGGTTAATGCAGAACAAAATGATTGTACAAAGTCCATATAGAGTGATAGCTTTCTGTATTAAGTTTGTCCATGTATTCAGCTCTCTCCTTCAAGTAAAAGAACACATCTTCTTTCGAATGTCCGTTATACACTTGTCAGTGGAGAAGGCGTTATTTTGCTCCGTTTAAACGAAACGAAACGCAAACGCAATGTAATAAAAAGTAGAACATTTCTAGCAATGTCTTGAAAACGTTTTAATCTGAATGATAAACAGTTTGGAGCATGATCTGCACCGAAACTGTGTGCAATTGGCATTCGGATTTTATCATAAACGTGGTTATTGGGAAATAATAACGTTTCCTCCAATGTATTGCAGTGTACGTTATAAGACGCCATACTTTGTCAATAACTGTAATTGGAACCAGATCAGACGCCGGGTAACCCGGCGCCTGACCAGGCTCAAAACTGTTTGCCACATGGATAAAGAGGAAAAGGCGGAATTGTCGAAAGAGAAAAAAATGCCATTTTCTACATTTTATTGCAGTGCTTTTGCGTATTGTTTGTGTTTATACGGGATAGAATAAGGTCTTCTTCACTGTATTACTAGAGTGTAAAATCACTCTACAAAAAGTTTGTTTTCGGTGTAAGTGACTGCATAAAACATAACAAAACTCAAGTACAATGTTAAACAAATTGCCAAAAAAAGAACTCTATACCTTACCTGTTTTAAATTGCTACAGGCATATCTTCAGTTTTGGCACCATCAACAGATAGTTTTAAGTAGTCATAATAGTTTGGTTTGATTAGGATACCACATGTTTCCATAATCTTAGTTAAACAAACACATTGTTGACCCATAGTATATCATGACTGAAATAAAGTAGGTGATTTAAATCTATTTACCAACCACCAGAAAAAATACACTGAAGATTGCGCCCGTAATTGTAAGTGTCTTCCTCTGGAAAATTTACGACATCTTGGCAAATCTCAAATTTGTCAGTCGTTTCGATAAATAGAATATATCGGCCAATTACAGTGCCTAATTTCACGGTGTTTCCCCTCATCGAGGCCGGAATCCATCCATCATGGCCTATTTGTTGACCATTTGCCATTTTCCGGCTTCCGCCGAGTTTAGAAATAATCTCGGTTTCCGCTCCAATCCCCGCCTCCGACACTAATTCTCCGACAATATAATATAGTTACCGGGAAATTGAATGTTTGGAATCTTGTTAGAAAGCCTATTAGACGTTTACACCTAAAAACTGTATTTAGAGCCGAGCTCGTGAGGATTTTCCGACGTAAAGTAGTATTTAATTTTCTCCGATTACCTCCGAGAAATGAATCCTCCTTTAAAGGACAAAAGCAAATACCGCCGTCTATTGCTCCCATCTGGTATCATTACCATTTTAATTAAATTCTGATCACCCTAATCGTGTTTATTAAGTTATCGCTTCGGAGATTGTGTGTAAAAGCCGGGGATATCCGAAGCTATCATTTAGAAGGGAAGGAAACAATTAAACCGTTAAAATGGATTCTTCGCTTAGCCTTTCTAAGTCCAGCGAATACGTCATGTAATGCCCGCAGACTAGAGAATGACGGGAAATGATGAAAAATGCCCAATTTGGAGCAGAAAAGTGTTGAAGGGGAAATATAACATGGTATTAAGGAGTATTTATTTCTCGCATGATCAATTTAGAAAATAGATTGCCCAGATTCGCTGAAAAGAAATATCTCTTAAGACATTGTCTGCGATTAATAATCGAATGTCAGGAAATCTTTATAAGATTACCTTGTTGCCTTCTTGAGGCATTGACACATTTAACCTTTATCCGACCGTTTTATCGTCTGCTGTTACCCACTATTCAATATATACGTCTTGTAACACCTTTAATTCATACCCCACAGAAGAAAATAGTTCCACTTTATACCTTTATGAATATGCACTATACGAAATATTACCCAAATATTTTATATATTCTAGCTAGATGGTCGCTTAAAAATAGTGAAGGTAAAGCAGAATGCGCATGAAGGCACATTCTGTTTTACTATCAACCTGCTTTAAGTGGTTAACTGTCTTCAAAAAAGAAAGGTTTAAAGGGTATGGGTTAATCCATTACTCCATTAATACGTTTTTTATGCCTTCAATTATATACACATGTACACTAGTGAAAGTAGTTCTCACTCACATGTCCTTAGCATGAAACACAAAAAGTATTTCCAGTATATTTTAGAAGAAAAAAAAATCTTCAAACAGACTTCAACTAAGACAGAATGCTCCGTTAGGATCATTCCGCTTTATTTTCAACCTACATTAAGTGTTCATCTTCCTTTAAATGTTCATCTGGCTATATGGTAATGGGTTAAAACTGCCGTCTGCAATTGATATCAAATTAAGCCTTCCGTATCTCTTTATTTAAAAGCTGTCATTTTGTATCTCAAAAAGTTTGGACCCTGAGCAGAAGCTGACTGTTCAGGACCCCAACTCTCTATTCCCTGAAACTGCAAATGGACAATGCCACTTTCCAATTGAGTATACATGTACATGTACATTGTAGTACATTTCTTTTTTACTTTTTAGTTTTTTTGGGTTTTTTTTGCTTTTTTGTCAATGTATTTCAATATTACAATTTACAAATAGTGCAGACCTTGATCAGAGGGCTCCTTTAGGAGCGCTCTGATCTTGGTATTCACTGTTTGCATAGGACAAGTAAATCTTCACTGGTTCATGTTTGCAAAAAACGCTTATATGCATGACTTGGTGCAAAGTGTTAAACATCGTTATAAGATTACATTATTGTCCTCTTGAGGCATTGGTACACTTAATTCATTGAACCCTAGTGACGCATACATGCGTCCTTTACCAAAAGCGTATCTGTGAAGAGTACACTTGTCTAATACAAACAGTGAAGTCCCTGTTTAGAGGAGCAGGAGCCCTCTAATCAGGCACTGTTTGTCATTAAGCAATATATATATTTATAAAACCACACCCTAAATAGTCTAAAATGGACCAGCCTTTATTGTAAATTGGATTTGTCCATTGGAAGTTTCAGGGGATAATGAGTTATTGAAGTATTATTCTAGCGCAACTCAAGCTTACTGCAGAAAGTTTCATTATAAGCGTTCGACATTGATTCTGTTTACAGTAACTGCCACCTTTATTTCAGAAGAATCGCTTTACACAGATTATGGTATATTTAATCTACCGGTATTTGAATTCAAATTTACTTTGAAACTAAATGAATAAAATGTGTGGTATTATGTCATTTCTAGAACACGTTTACCACAATTCCACCTTGTTCGCGTGGGGCTGGCACCCGGTCCGCACGAACCATTAGACACTGGGTGCCAAAAATCAACTTCACCAGCCATTATTGACATTCCAGGGCAATGATAATTAACGGTACAGTGTCCCATTTGTACTACGCGCTTAATCCTGACCACGATCAAACAGACAACAATGGATTATCAATAAAGTGTAATAGAACAACAATCTGATAAACATTTTATACCTAACCACACTTGCAATTTTTACAGTTAAAGGTACTGTCCGAAATATAAAAATGAAAATTGTGCTGCTACGCGAGTTAGGAATGTATATGTACTGAGTGTACCGGTATATCAATAGTTTTATCTCAAATCTTATATGGGACACATGTCTTTTTAATGTTGATTTATATCATACCATATAAGGTCATTTATTGTTTTATTTCTTTAAAACTTTCACCTATACCAGTGAAATTTAATTAGACAATCTGCTTCATTTAAAATATATTTAAACCGAATAATTGATAAAGATGGCTGTATATATCTTAGGATATTTAAAAGAAAGCTGTAGTATATGGAATCTAACCAATTACTCACGGCCAACATCTAGTATTGAAGATAGATGACAATTTAAAGCAGGCTGAAAATGAAGCAGAATGTGCCTTAAGGCACATTCTGCTTTACTTTCAGTCTGATTTAAGCTACTATCTGATAGGATATATAAAATATTGATGGCATCTATTAATGACTGTATAAAAAGGAACATTTTCTTCAGTGAATGAATAATTAAAAGGCGTAAAAAGGCGTATTTATGGGGGAATGGGTTAAGATAAAAAATGCAATGAATTTGTGATAATTACAGTGTGTATATAGACAGTCTCCGATGATTCTCATTGTTTGATAAAGTTAGGTTTTACGGCACCGCGACACATAGGATGGTCATGTGATGCCCATGTAAGTTGAATGGTATTATGTAACTTGAAATAAATGTTACATGTGTTTTGCAAGGCGGAATCATGATGTGACTTTAACAAAGGAATAAAGAGAAATATATCTTAGCTAAGACAGCACAGTAACCCCCGTTATTGCTACAAATCTACAAACGGCTTGTTTTCCGCATTTAATTTCAACGTTACAGTGGATAATCTGTTATTCTTTCCCGTTTAAACGCCAACGTACGCAAACGCAAAACACTAAAACGTAGAAAAGTACAACTTTTGGACAATTCTGATAATTCATCTTTATCTTGGTGGCAAACAGTTTGGAGCCTGATCAGACGCCGGGTTACCCGGCGTCTGATCTGGCTCCAAACTGTTTGCAGTGAAAATAATAGTTTTAGCGTAAACGCGTTTATTGGGAAAGAATAACAGATTCTCCACTGTATACAGTCATGAATATGCTATGGGAGAAATAGTTTCTACATCCTAGCAGATCATGGCAGATGGTAGCTTAAATCAGGCTGAAAGCTGAGTTTAATTGTCAACCTGCTTTAAGTGGTAACCTATTCTAAAAGCTAGAAACAGGATACTGTATGTGATAAACGTTGACTTAAGGCATATGATTGCTTGTAACCGCTATTGATTTGAGTATGGCTGAAAATCACAACCACCTTTAAACCCGATCGACTATATAAATATTAGTATTGGTTTCAGTAAGCGATAGTATGTTTTATATTGTTATAGCTTATCAAATGCCCTTAAGACGATTTGTTTGTGTATCCAATGGAAAACATGTTTTGACATACTGATGAGTAAGTCAATGACAATCCGGGGATGACAAATAAACTAATTATTTCATGAATCGAGCGGATAATTATCACAATTACAACATTGATTCTGCATATTGTGCATGATTTAACGCCCCCACGCAGCGAATAGATTTTCATTTACAGTGGAGAAAACGTTATTTTTCCCAATAAACGCGTTTACATTAAATCTATTATTTCCATTGCAAACGGTTTGGAGCCAGATCAGACACCGGGTAACCCGGCGTCTGACCAGGCCTCTAAACTGTTTGCCACTCAGACTAAACAAACAATAATTAGAAATGTCAAAAATGTTAATTTCCTACATTTGGCGATTTGCGTTTGCGTTTCGTTTGCGTTTAAACGGGAAAGAATAACGTATTCTCCACTGTAAGCTTCAAATAAATTATGCATACTTGACATCGAATCGGAGAACACGGTGGACACGGATTCTCATTATCAGTTATTATTTGTATTAATCCATTACACTGGAGAATCTGTTATTCTTTCCCGTTTAAACGCAAACGTACGCAAACGCAAAACACTAAAACGTAGAAAAGTACAACTTTTGGACAATTCTGATAATTCATCTTTATCTTGGTGGCAAACAGTTTGGAGCCTGATCAGACGTCGGGTTACCCGGCGTCTGATCTGGCTCCAAACTGTTTGCACTGCAAATAATAGTTTTAGCGTGAACGCGTTTATTGGGAAAGAATAACAGATTCTCCACTGTACATGTACCATCATGTCCTATTTCTAGTTTTAAAGACAGATGACCACTTCAAATAAGTTGAAAGTAAATAATAATACACCTAAAGGCGCATTGTGCTCTACTTTCAATCTACTTTAAGCTACCAACTGCTAAGATAAAGGAACTGCATCTTATTGTGCATATCCATGATTGTATAAATTGAAACGAGCTTCTTCAGAGATGGAGTATATAGCTAAAACGTAAAATGCATACCTACAGTGGAGAAAACGTTATTCTTTCCCAATAAACGCGTTTACGCTAAAACTATTATTTCCATTGCAAACAGTTTGGAGCCAGATCAGACGCTGGGTAACCCGGCGTCTGATCAGGCCCCAAACTGTTTGCAACTAAGATAAACATGAATTGTTAGAATGTCCAAATAAGTTTAAACATATTTTATTTCCAACATTTCAACATGGAAATGGGGTTAGGTCCAAATGGTGCACTTTTCTACATTTTAGTGATTTGCATTTCGTTTGCGTTTAAACGGGGAAGAATAACGTTTTATTTGTAGTTATTCTTCCCCAATAAACACAATAAACACGTTTGTACCGATACTTTCATTTATATTGCAAGGTGTTTCCCATATTTGCCAATTACATGCAATTGAGTAACATGATTAGTTGCAAACATTTTGAATCATGCATGATCAGACGCAGCGTAATGCATCATCTATCAGAGTTGATTTCCAACGATCCTACAATTAACTCCATGTATGCAACAGAATTAATTACAACAAAACTTGTATACATATACACACATGTATTAGTGTTTTCTTCTGACCTGTCGGAGTTATTTTCAGATTGGAACATTCTAAAACTTTCAAAGGGATTAGTTTTCTCTACATACGGTTAATGATACGGATAGCTGTAATTTTTGTGCGCAATGTACAGTAGAGGATACCTTATTTGCGTTTAAACGCAAACGCAAAACACTAAACTGTGGAAATTTACTTTAAGAAATTTTAATTATATTTTTAATCTGAGTAATAAATAGGTTGGAGCCTGATCAGACGCCGGGTAACCCGGCGTCTGATCTGGCTCCAACCTGTTTGCACTGGAAATAATAGTTTTAGTATATAAATGCGTTTGTTGGGAAAAAATAAAATATCAGTAAAGTCAGCGCAAGGGTCTTGTGCTGCACGAGGATCATGTTATCTCAAGTTGGAAAGTGTACGACTATATAGATCCGATGTTACCCTGTTATCTATTTACCATTATGAACTATTCTGTTCTAAAAATAACTCCGACAGGTCAGAAAAATCGAACAATACCGGTATTTGTTTGTATACAAGCAATGTTGGCGCCTTGGGAAGCACTCTGCTTTTCTTTCTGTTAAGGGTTTATCAAACCCATAAGCGAATTGTTCAAAGTATTAAACTTTTTCCCGATCATTGTTTTTTTTGGAAGAGCTGTTTATGATGAATGAAAAAGTGAAAAAATATATATATGGTAGTGTCCTTTTTTTGAGCTACAGCGATTTGAAAAAGGGATGTCAAATTTGGACTTTTTTTCAAATTTTACCCATTCAGAGTACAAGCTTCAGTAAAATCTATTTCAAAACAAAAAAAACCATGGTAATTTGGGTTTACATTATATATTCATGTCTAAGGTGGTATGTTCACATATAGAAACCAAATTGAGACAAAACAGGCACTATGTTTGAACAATATGGATCCTCGAATATAAAAAATATGCTTTTTATAGGGCATGCTTTTATTATATTTTTTATTTTATGAAAAAAAGTAAAAAAAAGTTTGAAAATGAAATAGTTCTAGTATTAAACTTTTTCTTATATTCTACCAGATTAAAGCCAATGCTAAGACAGTTCAAAATATGAAAAGAAATTGAAAGGTCAGCGTTGAAAATTTTGAGTTATTAAAAGTAAAAAGAGTTATCTCCCCTTACAAAATTTACAAAAAGTACCATATCTATGATATTGAGAGCTTTATAAATTTCACATTTGGTGCCTATTTGGTCTTAAATTAGTTTTTGTATGAAGAAATACTACCATAGATAGGAAATAAATAACACAAAACCAAATTATCATATTTGTTTTCATTTAAAATGGATTTTATTGAAGCGGGCTGTTTGAAAAGGACAAAATAAGAGAAAGTGGGTGGGGTAAATTTTACATGGCCGTAGAGCCAAATTGTTGTTCACCAAAATGTACACTTTTCTATTTTTTCATTCATCTTAAATAGCTCTTCAATACAAAACCATCATAGAGTGTTTTCATATACTTTGGAAATTTCCCAAATTCATGACATTGATACACCCTTAAGATGTAGAAACTATTTATTACGCTACATATTTATAACTATAAGTAAGTAAGTAAGTAAATATTTTATTATTGTAACATGAGCATAGTACATAATGTTTTTAACAAAATATTGTTCAAATTAAGCTGAACTGTTTTATTCAATTGAGGAATAGATTAAATTTAGGGTTAAAGCGAAATTAAAACCTGTTCAAAATCTGTTTTGAAAGTGTGGACGATTTATGTCAATCTGCGTGTCAAACAGTTGAATCCTCATCAGACACCGAACAGACACCGCGTCTGATATGGCTACAAACAGTTTAACTCTTTCCTCCCTGAAACTTTAAATGGACAATTCCAGTTTCCATTTTAGTCTAGTCCATTTCTGTCTTTTAAGGGTTGTTTTTGTCAATAAATACGAAAGACTCAAGCAGGAAACGCAACACAAACAATACACCCACCTCTCAAACAGAACACACACACAGTCATACCATAACAAACAAACAAGCACACGTTTGGCATTATGACAGACAGTGAAGACCCTGATCAGAGGGCTCCTAGGAGCCCTATGATCTGGGTCTTCACTGTTTGCATAGGACAAATGTACTCTCCAAATGTATACTGTTTGCTATGGACGACAATATGCGGGACTAGGGTTCAAAGGGTTAAAAAAATAGGACACCTGGGTCCATCTTACGAAACGTCGTACGACAAAGTCGATCTGAAGACAAAACTTAAAAATTACATGTACGTCTATTTCCTGATTTCTCTATATACGAGTACATTTAATCCTGCCTTGTGACATCTCTTTGGAATCGTCTTGAAAGTTGATTCCAAAGAGAAGTACAAGACAGGATTAGATAGAGAAATAATTAATAATTGAGAATTTTATATTCTGACTTAGGACAATATTTGTCGTACGACGGGCACTTGTTTTTCGTGAACGGACGCGTTTGTTGGCGTCCAGTTTACAAATGTACCACCTAGATCTATATAATTATAAGTACAAGTGTATATTAATACATAATTCATGCATCACGCACTTAAGATATTTTTTGTAAATTAAGTCATATTTTAGGGTTATCTACTATCAACATTGGCCGTCTGTTTTTCATTGCACTCTTGTGTGGGGGTTTGTGCAGTGGAGAGGATGTTATTCTTACCGTTTAAACACAAACGAAACGCAAATGTATCTCAATAAAATCGAGAAATTGACTTTAAAAAAAAAACATATATTTTTTTTATTTTGATCTGAGTGGCATACAGTGTGGAGTTTGGTAAGTCGCCGGGTTGCCAGACGTCTAGTCTGGTTCCAAACCGTTTACACTGGAAATTTTGTTTTAGCATAAACGCGTTTGTTGAGTAAAAATAACATTTTCCCTATTGTAACCACGCCGTTCAGGGTACTGGTATATGCATTAAAATAACTTGAAGTCAAACCATTTGAATATTTGATGGCTAGATAGGAAAACTATATACTTGAGGTTTTTTTGTTATTTAAGATAGTATTAAATAACCCGGTGGCGTTTATCAAATTGAGGCAGGTAATAGTATGTAGACTTTTGATAGATTTATGAATATTACATTCGTAATAAAATGCAAAATTAAACTGACTACATATTCAATAAAATGCATGAGGCAAATATCAGACTTCCCTTCTGTGCGGTATACGCAAATTTAATATAACTGTTACAAACACTTTGAATCCAGATGAGACGCCGAGTAACTCAAACTCAAACTGTTTGAAAATCTGGTGCTGTTATCTGAACGAAAATAAAGATTGATAGACTGAGAGATTTTTTGCAGACGACACATTTTTGCAGACGACAATTAAATAGCAGGTTGGAGGTTAATGGATATACAGTAAACTCTCGATAACTAAATTCGCTTAACCCTTTCACTGACATGACGTCATTACCTTTAAGACCCGCCGTCTGCTTTAATTTTTTCAATATAGTTTTTATTTATTTTGAGAAATATTAATCTGAGTGTCAAGTAACCTGGCGTCTGATCAGAATTACCCGTATTTTAAAGTTAAGCGTGGTTTAGCCATGTTTTAACTTTACAATACGGGTACGTTCGACTTAACTGATCTTAATGTATCGTAAAATTGAATTAAGAAATACGATTATGTTCGACTTAACCCTTTCTCTCTCAATGGCGCCTTTAACATAAAGCGTGTTTGCAAACAGTTTGGGTCCGGATCAAACGTCGCGTTACGCGGCGTCTGATCAGGACCCAAACTGTTTGAAACTCTTTTCGATATTTATTAAGTCATACGACCTTAAATCTAACTTTGAAACGTGTCTTGCAGACAGCAATACTGAAGCAGACGACAATAAAGCGGTGAAGGGGTAAAAATGTCCCGAATGATTTGATCACGAAAGGGTAAAGTGAGTTTGAATAAATTAGGTTTGACTGTACGTATGGATTTTGTGTATTTTCGTGCATTGCGTTTTTGCTTTTTTTGTTTGCGTTTAAACGGGAGAGAATAACGTCTCCTGAAATATAAAGAGATACAAAACCCAATGGCCATTTCAAATGAGCTGTATACTCTCATATAACAAGCAAGTAGTGCATAAGGAAAAAAAACAGTCTAAACCCTTATAAATTTTCATGTGTGTCATAGATATGGTCTTTAAAATAAAGCAAAATGAGTTATACCCTTTTGAAATTCAAAAACTTACTTACGAGTGTCAAACAGTATAACTCCTGGTCAGACATCGAGTTACCCAGCGTCTGACCAGGATACAAACAGGTTAAAAAGGACAGCCATTTCGCCCTAACCATTGTTAAGGTTAACGAATAATTCACTATTTTTGTACAGAAAAAAACCAACATTTGTAATATTTCTATGGTCACGGGGTAACTATATTAAGCGTAACGTTATGTCGAAAATTAGCGTTTATGAAATGTATAATGAGCCGATGTCTTATCCTTAGAAACGCGACTTTTCTTATATTTACTAACAGTTAGGATCCCGATCAGGACCCACACTGTTTAAATCATGTATGTAATGTTCATTATATAAGACATCATAAAAACTTTATTGGAAAGAAACAAATATGCAGACAACAATTTTGAAGCAGACGGGTTTTTCAGCAGGATAATGATTATGAAAACATAGTGTACAGTTTTCTGAAAATGATTTGCGCAGATTTCGTGGTTTCAGATGGCAGGACTAACAATGCGCACCACTTTCTCATCGCTTTTGAAAATTAATATGTAATTAGCACATTGTATAAGGAGGCCCTCAGAACAACATTGCGGAACCAAGACGTTACTTGAGTTAATTGCCAGGCGATCGCGTTACAGTGGGTAACCCATACAGTAGAGAATGCCTTATTATTTCACGTTTAAACGCAAACGAAATGCAAACGCATTGCCATAAAATGTAAAACTTGATAACATTTTGCCAAATATGTCTATTCATTTTAATCCGAGTGATAAATAGTTTGGATTCTGAACAGACGCCGGTTAAAAACCGGCGTCTGATCTGACTTCAGGCTGTTTGCAACGCAACAATTATTATAGCATAAACGCGTTTATTTTGCAAGCATAACGACTTCTCCACTGTGCAAAGATTACTCGGCAACAAGAGTGTAAATGAGTTAAGAAAACACAGAAAATACAAATAAAAATATCTCCCACGAGAAATGAGAGAAACTCTTCATAATTGTGCAATTGAATATTGTGGTTACTCCATAAAGGCCCCCTGTTTACGCTTCTGGTGCCCGTTTCATAAAACTTCGTAAGACAAAACAGCCGTGTGTCAAAACTTTAAAAGACATTTAATTTCTTATTTCTTTATCTAATCCTGTTTTATGACATCTGTTTAGAATCGTCTTTTCAATTTCAAGACTTGCCATTTTTTATATTTCATTGCAATGTGTTTGCGTTTAAACGAAATAATTACGTTTTCCCTCTGTATTTCAGAACGGTAGCCAACTCGCAATCGATGGCCATCAATTTGTTTTTACTGAACTCATTAAAGGAAAACTCGTTACCCGCAATGAAATCATTATTCAGGTATAAATCTTGCAACGTGTATTTAGACACAGTAAATGAGTTATAGAAAAAATCTGGAAAGAGGATGGCTTATACAGGAGCAACTCCTTCCACCAGAGTCCAGCAATGAAACTCAAGTTATTCTCAAGGTATAATTCAGTTAATCAAATTGATAAAAAAGGATGAAAAACAATACAGTCTGCATACAATGTATGTATACATGTAAACAAATTTTGACAGAGGCGCATGTTGTCCACCATACTTTAGAAAAAATAAGTAGTCCCAAAGGACAAAATAGTGTTTTCCTTGAAAATTGTCAAATATTCCATTACTTATTCTGTCGTTATTTGAGTGAATTTTGTCAGGGATTTCTCCCTACTGACACATGTAAAGCATATTCTTTAATATAGAAGAAGGATTTGTTGAATTTCAATGCAGAAAACTTGCTTCAAATTTTGATGCAAATCCAAACATATTGTTCAAAATCAAAATACACAGTTTTCCTTTTCAATTGTAAGCTATCTCATAAGTTTGTTCATTTCAATACGAACATTTTGATATGAAATTATTCAACACTGCCCCATAAATGACCAAAAAATCATCTTTTAAAAATGCACCAAAAAACACTTTACATGAACCATAATGCATGACCAAACCAAGGCATGGCCAAATTTATGCATACAGCTTCTAAACTACATATACTTGTGTTCAATTTTAATTTTCTACACACAAAAACAAAATGTGGTGAATTGTATTAGATATATATTCTCCGTTGCTTGATCTTGAACGAATGAAATAAAAACAAATACGACACGTTCCTTTTTACATGGCGGTCGCTTTATACAAATTGTTGCTGTTGTTTTAAAGAATGGTTCCACTTAAAGCCATACCTGCATAATGAGTTCAATTTCTATATACATGTAGTATATACACCATAAAAGTACAAAAAAGTATATAGTAGACAATTAAACTTTAAAGGCTTAAACCGAGTCTGCAATTTTTTGTATTTGCTTTGTTCTCGGTGCTTTCAAATGATCTCCCCTTATTCAGATTTATAATATTCACAACAGCAGATGTTAAGTGCTTGTGTGGCGGCTGTAAAAAGTCGCCCCGTACTTCATTCTCAGTGTTGTTATACTTTCTGGTCCTTTGGAATCATTGATTTCAGGTCGTTTACAGTTGAAAGTTGAATTCCGCTTAAGCCGGTGCTAGTGGGCGTGAGCACTGTTGCATATTTCAGTATTGCTCATGAACAGACTCAATTAAACCGAGTCTGCAATTTTCAGTATTTGCTTTGTTCTCGGTGCTTTCAAAGGATCTCCCCTTATTCAGATTTAAACGTTATAATTGAACACAGTACATAGTCTACACGTTTCAAACAGAACTGCAGTTAGTATATAAAAGCCAGTATTGGTATCTTCAACGTATTATACAGATACAGATACAGATAGTACAACACGATATACGAGAAACCCGTATCTAATTGAAAACACGACAATTTAGTTCAAGATAACGGTGATGCAGAACAACAGCCAATGCAACTACTTTTATGGTTTGGTTTTTCTGTCTTTTCACTGTACAAAAGTAATATCTAAACTCTTTTATCTGAGATTGCAAAGCCACCAAGTAAGTTGGCAACGTTCACACAATTTTCTTTACGTCTAAATGGTGATATTGTTATTCAAACGAAGCAAGAAGAACCATTTGCAATTAAGCTAGATTTTTCGGCATGCCTTTTGCACTGTATTCATCACGCTCATGTAGAAGAAGGGTATGTATCGATTCGTTCATGTTTAAATGGAACTAAATGCAAACAAAATACAGTAACACGTAGGACAGGAACAGCTGCAGATTCAATGCATATACATGTTAATAAATAAAGTATGGTACATATATGTAGACCATACTGTTAAAGAAGTGGAACGAGGACATATCGTATCATGTAAAGATTGCAAGATTAATAAAACGTATTTGTAAATATAAGAACAAGATATTGCAAGACGAGTGAGCGACAAAACGATTTCAGTAATATACCTTTTATCAAGTTTTATGTATTACCTTTATAATTATATTGAAAACCATTATGGCATGTTTTTATTTATACTGCAATAATGCTAATTGCATTTGTATATATACGATTTGAAACAACTTTTATTATATTGAACCTATGAAAACTTTTGGCAATAGAATACTACTACTACTATGCTGACGGTCGCGAAGCGACAATGTCTGTTTTCATCTTTTATTTCACCGCTGTTCTCCATTCATTTCTCTGGCGTGACAGTTTAGCCCAGGAATGCAGTTTGATGTTTCTCTGAGTCAAGTTTCTCTTGATGATATCCTTATATCGTAGACGAGTTCTATCCCTCTTCCTTTGACCAACTGGCAGCACTGAGAACAGGATCTGTTTTGAAAGTCTGTCTTGTGACATCCTCATAAGATGTCCAGTCCATCGAAAATTCTTTCTGATCAGCAGGTCTTCCATGGGGGCAGTCCTGTTATATCCAGTATTTCCACGCTTGTCACTTTGTCCTTCCATGATACCCCCAGAATGGATCGCAGATGCCGCATCATAAAGACATGCAACTTCTTCACATGGCGTCTGTACATTGTCCAGGATTCCGCTCCATACAAGAGAGTACTTATAACAACTGCTCTGTAGATCTTGCCTTTCACCTTCATTGACACATGGTGATTGTTCCAGAGTCTCTGACGCAGTCTGCCAAATGATGCATTGGCCTTTGCCATTCTTTTCTGGATCTCGACATCAATACGTCCATCTTTTGCAACTGTGCTTCCAAGGTAGGTAAATTCTGGGACAGAATTAAGTTAATTTCCATCTACCATAATGTCTACTTCTTGGGCACTTGAGGAGTCTGGTTGGTACATCAATTCAGTTTTCTTAATGTTAATCTTCAGACCAAACAATAGAATACTACACGATTAGAAACATTTACATTTGTACGGTACTGGACTACTTAATTTTTGCAATATCGGTTCGATAAATGTTTTCATATAAATATACTCATAACAAAATAAGACAGAAGTTAAAATAACTATATGTTGTAAGAATGTTAACAGGTCTGCTTTTAGCGTATTTTAACGATTAAAAGGAAAACGAAAATATTACACAGTAGAGAAGCATCCAAGCCATCCAGATATTGCAAGATTGTAACCATTTCATTTAAAAAAAAACCAATGTATATCTACATGTTTTGCAAGAAAAATAAAGGCATTTACACAAGAAGAAAACACCATCGTGCGATATAATTTTACTTACCGCCACTTTGAACCATTATCGACGACAACAAAAAGACAGACAATAATGACAAAAGTGTATCGGTACGCTCATGTCTTCATAGGAGCGCCATTAGTTGTTATTTGCACGGGTAAGATTATATTTACTCTTAGGAGTACCAATGATCAACATAGGGCCGACATCGCCGTGCAGTGACTTGTTTATTGTACACGTTGCAGGAAGCAGGAGCTATTCAGTATAATGTAATATAATCCCCCGCAAACCTTTTAAAATCAAACACATTAGAACTGCATGAACTGTATCGAGGTTTTTTTTTCCGCAGTAGAAACCTACCGGTGTCCTGTAGAAAATGCGAAAAAAGCTTAGTTTAAAACAGATCTCAGCAAAATAACGTATCAAAGGTTTCCCCCTAGTTCTCACTTTTTCTATTGTCTCTTATTTTGGTACATTCCTATCTTTTGACTGTATTTTAGATTCTAAATCCAACAAACAGGTTCCTAGCATATGGCATACGATATTACGTTTGTAGAGGCTATATTTGTAAAAACAAAATCAACAATAAAATTTTGACGCCTTCAACGTCTTTAGAATAAAAATACACGAGCATCGGTACTGTTTCTAGAGGTACCGTATCTAAGGTGCCAATAACCGGTTATTAGGCATCCTTCCTGTATTTGGCACTCCGGCGAGAGGGTTACTGATATTATTGTACTGTATACAATAAAGAGTATTGCCAATATATAAATTTAAACCAACAATGCTAGTATATAAAGTCACTTGATATTATTTCTTCGTGTATATACAAATACTTTAACTACATGTATACATATTAACATATATGTTAAGAAAGGATTACACGATATCGTGGTTGAAAGTCCTCTATCGAAACGAAACGAAGCGAAAGGAAACTCCTTTAAAAGTTTAAACTTTATTTCTTTAACGTCGATTATGAAACAAGCTACGTTAACTTATACAAATCACTCTTAAAAACTCAAATGGTGGCGTATATGGTCATTTCTGTGGGAGGCAACCGGAGTGACCGAAGAAAACCCGCGTATTCGGAGGGCGACCAATGTAGGGAGGTTAAGGAAACTCCTTAACACTGATGCATAGAGCAAAGAAGTAAGAGCCATGTTCTAAAGTGTTCGCCAGTTCTCTCCCTTTTCGCATGTTCATTCTTGTATATGTGCATTATGTACACAAGCGATCTCGTAATAGCAAAGATTATTTATTATGTCCCTTTGGCTCTACTAGATAGTTATTTCCCTTGTTACATGTGTTACATGTACACAATGTACTGTGTGAGTGGGTTAGCCACTACATCACATTTTCCACAGGTATTAAACGCTTTCTCTTAGTTTACTACGATGATACAACATAATTATATGCCATTTATATACTGATACAAACTTAGTGTATATTGATCAGATTAACTGCATGTATTTATTTATATAATTTATTCAATCTTTTTGTATGTATTTAATGTTATACTCTTCTTACTGCTATGAAAAATGTACCGCTTATGTTTATATTGTGTTTATGGCGATGAACATGCATAGCATGTTTGAGCTGAAAATAAAAACTGAAACTGAAACTGATAATATTTTCAGAAAGACAATTCCTTTAAATCAACAATGAGTAGTGTTGCAGACAATATATTTAACATAACGACTAAATAGCGCGAGAAAGATTAAAATGAATTATGTAAAAACAAACATCAGTACAAAAGCGTTGCTTGTTTGATGTAATTTGTGACGTATTATAGGATGCAAAACGTTATTTATTTCAAACAAGCTGGAACCAAACGTTTTCAAACGTACATCATTCATCTGTTCACGGCAAAGAACTGGTACTCTTGGACTTGGAAGCACATTGAATTCAGAGCTAGCCCAATTGTTATAAAACGTTTGGTATATAAACTGCTCTTTTCTAATAGTTCGACCTTTTTGTAACATGCAGTCAGCCATTATCTCATTGATTTTATGGCTGAATGCATGTAACAAAACTGTGACATGTGTTTGGACGTGCTTTTCTTTGAAAACGGCCCTAAGAGGTCGAAATATTAGAGAAGAACAGTTTATATAATAATACTTTTTTAATTACCTATCTGGAATATTGTCAAAATCATTGTAAAACGTTTGAGTTGGGTAAGCGACCTTTCTCAAGCCTTTAAATGGCCAGATTTGAACTTTTGCTCAAATCTGACCAATCAAATGCTCGAGATCGATCTCAGACTCAACTCAAACGTTTTATAACATTGAACACATACGCTATGCAGCTTGGTGTTTTTTTCAGGATTCAAACTCTTTACAATCATATGATTGTTTTCTTTGGTATATACTCTATATTGAGAAATAAAAGCAAACTACAGTTTCAAGCGGACGGCAATCTTGTTGTGAAGGGGCTAGGCAGACGTCTCTATTAGCCCCAGATGGGTATGATGAATACGATTTTTGACCAATGTGAATGCCACATAAATATAACAGTCAGATGATGAATTCAAAACCTGGCAGATAGAAACCCTTGCTAGCCAATAATCATTAAAGTAAACATTAAATAGTGACATTAATGTCAAATATCAAACTATTACTAATTTGTTATATTACGCAATGAAGGTTACGGGGAAAGAAAGACTTTGATGAAGTCCCCCAAAAATATCAACTGTAAACCACATTACTTAGATGGGGCAACATTACTCTCTCTCTCTCGTTCACGCAAAAATCTCAAACGCATGGCAAAAAACGGATAGTTGGTTCTAATTATTGATACATGAAGTTATTTTCAAAAATTGATAAGCAAATAATCTCCGAGTCAGACCTGACTTGTTGTATGCTCTCAGTGTTCGGATTCCGAACCTTGTGTCATGGACAATGTTTTACTTTCTAGTATTCCAACATGAACATTTTGCTGTACAGTTATATTATTTTAACTCTTCACTAACATGGCGTCAACAGCTTTAACCCTTTCCCCAATAGAAGCGCCTTTTAGCGGATATGATTTATTCATCCGCTGAAGAAAGTAGATCCAATTTAATCAGTGATGCATATGTATTATGGGGAATATTTTCTATATTATAGCACATGATAGCTTAAAGCAGGCTGAAAGTAAAGCAGAATGTGCCCTAAGGCACATTCTGCTTTACTTTCAACCTGCTTTATGTAGTCACCTATCTTAAGTACTAGAAATAGGCTATGAGGTAAAGGGATAAACAATGATCGTCTGCTTTTATTTCTCAAATTTAAATCATAGGTATTTTGACTTAAGAAATATATAATTGCGTTACGCATCGTCTGGTTATGGTCCAAACTGTTGCAAATAACTATTTTACTCGGGATTATGCTGTGAAGAAGTTATCACGTTCACTTCAATTTTTCAAATTTAACCATTTACTTTAAACTATCTCGACCCATAATATATTCTGTTCCTGTTCTCTGCACTTCTGTCTCAAGTTATATTTATGGGCCAATCACTGAAGAAATATCGGAATGATTGTTAAATAGTTTGGAGCCTGACCATACATCGTGTTTGATCCAGATGAGACACAGCTTTCAGTGACTTCTCATCATGAACTGCACTTTTTTGCTATTTCAGATGAAATGTTCTTTGGATAACAACTGAAAATAGTGTATTTTTTTACAATTGTAGAGAAAAACTTTTATTTCCATTTCAAACAGTTTGGAGCCAGGTGACCCGGCGTCCGGTCAGACTCTGCACTGTTTCCAACTCAGATTAAAACAAATCGTGAGAAAAATTTGAGAGCAATTGAAGTATGCATTTTAGTGCATTGTATTTGTGTTTCGTTTACTTTTAACCAGGAAATAACAACGTCTTCTCCACTGTTTGTCTATAACGAACTATTCCAGAAAGTACGTTTGGGTTCAAGGTTATAAAGCTTTTTATTTGAGCCTAAAGTCGTTCTCACTTATTTGATTGGTCAGATTTGAGCCTAGGCTCAAATCTGACAATTCAAATGGTTGAGAAGACACTCAGACTCAGCTCAAATGCTTTATAACCTTAGACCCTGTAGAGTACACTGTAATATACAGTCACACATTGGTTATAAGTATGGACCCATTAGTTAATTGTCCCCTAATTGAGTACATTCTGTACCTACACTAGAAGCATCCTATTCATTTTTTAAAACCTTTTACAAAAGCAAAACATTGTTTCTAGGGTTACACTCGTTTATCAGAAGCACATGGAATAGCTGCCTGCAAAAATACTTTCAAAATTCTGTAATTAAGTCGTTTGTAATGTTTACCATAGTTGTGATGTTTGCAAAATTTTTGTCTTGTCCCCGAAATTCGCTGATTGCGGAACAATTTGTTCCGCCACATAACTGCAGAGTCAGTTTCACTGTTTGTATAGAGCTGTTAAAGAGATATCCACCTTCGCGAAAGTAAGTGTAAACACCCGCTAGCATCTGTAAACAGCATGGGTCAGCTTGAGACACAGTGCCCCCTCTCTAGAACGACACATATTGTGTGTGTTGTTCGGAGGGAGTCGTTATGGAGAGGGGAAATTAAGACTTGGTTTACATAAGCAAACAGCTTGAATCCAGATCAGACGCCGCGTAACGCGGCGTCTGATCTAGATTCAAGCTGTTTGTCGCTCGTCATTATATTTATTCTATTAAAATGCAACTTGTATGTAATTTTGAGGAAAAACAGCAGCCGACAATTTTAAGCAGACGATATTGCAGCAGTAAAAGGGAACTGCGACAAGGGTCATTGTAAGGACCTAGTCGGTGTTGGGAGGGCTGTTGTAGGGAGGGAGCATACGAAAACAGAAAATCGTCTTTTAACACTTTACTCCATATATTCGCATTTTAACACATTTAATATATTCCTCCACTGAAGAAAATAGCTAATTTATACAATACAATACAATACATTTTATTGGCATTAAGTACAATGTTGCTACTTCTAGCCATCCAGTGTCACTGGAGTGAACATGTTAATTTCACATACAAATTACAGTTTATCAGAGAAGCATTATTATTTCAAGAAGTTATAGTTAGTCAATACTCAATAGCAGATCTAATTAGTTTTAATGTTAATTTAGTTTTGTAATAAATTTGTAATTATTCAAAGGATTATTTGAAGGCTCTATGGTTACTTACTTTTGAATTAAAACGACACAGAAAGCTACTGCTATAGCCTTCTGTATCACTTTCACTCAACCACAAGTAATCGTCTGTTTTAGAGATATCAGCTAATTTATACAGTCAGGAACATGTACCAAAAGAAATATGTCGACATCCTAACATATGGTATAGCTTAAAGTAGGCTGAAAGTAAAGTAGATTGCGCATTCGGGTGCATTCTGCTTCACTTTCAACCTGCTTTAAGTATAAACATGTCTTAAAAACTACAAATAGGCGAATAAATAAATCCCATTGCCCCATAGACTCTTTCTAGCTTTAACGACAAGTGACTAGTTAAATCAGGCTGAAATTAAAAAAAACGAATGCGCCTTGCATTTGGTTTTTCTTTAGCTTGCTTTAAGCTACCATCTGCTAGGATATGGAACACATTTGTAATGGTAAATATTCATGACTTTGTTAATTGGAACTACTTTAAATTAAATGTGTAAATTGCGTGTTTGTAGAGTAATGGGTTAACTCATCGGAGCGCTTTTACTTCGAATCGACAAAAACCAGTTTCCATGTCAAGTTTTGACTATAAATGGATGCCTTTTCGGTGCAATACATTTCAAAATGGAAAACAGCAAATACCTTGATGAGAAGGTTTCTGTAGGTCATACGACTAGTGTTCTATTCACGGGTACGCTGTTGAACATGACGAATATTCGTTCAACCAGGGGGTAAATGGATTAACCTATCTTTTCAACAGAAGTCACACACCGGTAATAAGTGATTCATGATGATGGTTGCTAAATACAAGATGGAAATAATACAGAAAGCTCAGTTATGTATGTGTGCTCCCTTTCTACAACAACGACCAACTGTAGACAAAGACTACGTGTGTTGTTCGGAAGACGTTGTTATAGGGGGATTAAGATTGGCTTACATTTGCTCATATGTAGTTTTGAGAAACAACAGTAGAGGACAATTTCAGCAGACGATACTGCAGCAATGAAAGTGAATAATCGTCTTTTGGGGGGAACAGCAGCAAGCATTGTTGTAAGGAGGGAGTCGTTGTTCGGAGGGCCGTTGTAGGGAGGGAACACTGTATTGTAGAGTTTACTCAATCTCAAAAGCAAACATTGTGCTCTTAAATATTGTTTCAAATTAAGTTTTAAAACTAAAATGAAGATCAACAAGAGTGTCGAATACTTTCGATCCGCATTAGATATCCACGTGTTCCGTCTGATCTGAATGCAAACTATTTACGAATGCTTGTGCATTTGGGGTAAAGTTTAACCTTTTAATAATATATGGTAATATCATCAACATGTATTCGAATGAGTGATATCACTAATAAAGAAAGTGAATTTGTGATGTCACCCATTAGAATAAGTGATATCACCCATTCGAATCATTGATATTAGCTTTTATAAGTGATATCACCTATTCAAATTAATTATATTATTTATTCAAATAAGTGATATCAACTTTTTGATGTTTAATCACTGTTTGTTCGAATGTGATTATTTCAGTCACGATCGTCGGAAACATATTGCCCATATCGAGGTCCTCTTTGGCAGAGCGGTTATTGCACGATTAAGTATGCTGAACGACAATGTCAAACTAGGTGCTCTACTCGGATCACCTGGGATTGATTTGTCAATAGAATTAGGCATTCGTGCACATGATTTTGTTAAAGCAAACGTTATGTTCATTGGTGATCTTTGGTCAAGGTTTTGTGATGGTTAATCTATACTTTATAGTATTAAAGTACACCAGTAAATGCACTTTGTAATTGCTTTCAATCAGGTTACTTGGAAAAATGTAATCTTTCTGCATTGTTAACAAGTTTAAAGTACATGCATGTCCGTGCATAGCTTACTACTAAGATATTATGCATAAAATATTTATTATTGTAAATAAACCCAGCGTCACAAGTTATCATGAAAATGTTTTCTGTATACACATATTTTGTCGTAGTTTTCTGTATACACACGAATTTTGCT
The DNA here is from genome assembly GCA_922989275.2 of Gari tellinella. Lineage (NCBI taxonomy): Eukaryota > Metazoa > Mollusca > Bivalvia > Cardiida > Psammobiidae > Gari > Gari tellinella. Next base: position 73,848,001 of record OV277866.1, read on the forward strand.
TTAACATTGTTGTTAAGATACGTAACGGCTTGGTTGGGGACACAAGTTTTGAAGATAGCTTCTGTATGAGCTTTATGCATTGCTTTTCTCCTGCTTTAACTTTAAGCATTAAAGTATCAACATTCCCTCTGAAGTCCCAGTCTTACCTAACAGTATGTCACTCAAATGATATTTATGCCTGACTAACCTAACCGATGTTCGATCTAGTTCTCAACAGATGCATCTCTATATCTTTGTCCTTGTACATGTACCATAATTGTCGTCTTTACTTTCATGTGACTGTATATAGCATGCATAATGCATTTACTTGTATGTGTTTTTGTATGTAAATCTTCAATATTGGAGGAAATAAAGATATATATACCTCAAGTAATACGTCTCCGGTTTTATATTTTGAAGTATTTGAGAGTACTGGTGATGGTTTTAACCCTTTCACTCTCAATAACGAAGTTTTTTCACAGCTGCGGTGCTGTCGTATTTCAAAGTGCCGTAGGGTGATTGTGTAATTTAGAACAAAACCCTATTTAAAGCTAATGTCATTTATATTTTCAGGGTAAGTAATTCTAATTTAACTGCATGGCTAACATTTTAACATTTCCCGCATTTGCACGTGCACAGTAACTCGTACGATAGTCATTGAAGAAGACAGTCGCCATTTTCTTGCATTATCTATGTGTATATATTTATTATATATACAGGTAAATATACTTTTCATATTATCTCATTACCATAACCATTATCATTATCGTCATAGCATCGTATCATTACATTTTGTATGTTAAACTTATAAAGCAGAGGTCATTTTTGTAACTCTAGGTATCTAGTGTTCATTGTATGTAAACCCTTTGCAGGTCTCTTGTTTGTTAGAGTTCATTTCATATGTACTCATACTTTTTATTATTTGTATTCCAGATATGCATATATGTTAATATGCATACATGAGATTTAGATTGATTAAACGTCAACACCTTATTTTATACTTCGTCGTCAAACTGAACCCCACCATTGTAATTGTCACTAAAGCCGGAGAAGGCCGACGACAAAAGCAGTATAATAACCATTTCCTGGCCAGGAAGTTATTCAAACGCTGTCATAACAAGCTGAAAGTATATTCTACTATTTGTACGATCATTATATTTAATTCAGAAAGTAATGTTTATTTACTAGCAGTTATTTTTTCTAATCGTTTCACGGTTTCATGTAGTAGAGTTATCAAAACAACCGAGGTTTCGTTGTTAAGAAACAGATACATGTAGTTACACATATATACCAAGCGTTCTTATTGAGTATTGTTTTCTCGAGCGTATGCGGACTGGGCTTTTTTAACTCGATGATCCAAAGATTTGAAGCAATAAAAAAGATGTTTGCAAATGAAACTTTTGCGCAGGGGCTAAGATTCTTGAAATTGTGAAACTTGTCATTCTTTGTAAAATATCTAAAGACTATAGAGGTATTCTTTATGAATTATTTATAAATCATTATGCTTTTTGTACGCGTCTAAATACTTTTGGAAAATAAATTCCATAACGTGAATCAAGTAAGTGTAGCCGTGTTTGCCACGCCACTGTGATAGGGTTAACATCTCATGGGCGTCTAAAGAATGATAACTACTTCAGACAAAATCGTTCTATCCCTGATCCTATCACGAACAGTTTGGCTCCAGGTCAACGGCAGAGCATTTTCAGTATCTGACAGAGTATCAACTGTTTGACACTTGCATTTAGTTTGTTTTTACAATAAAAAATGTTAACATGCGTCAAAACATGTACTCAACATGTCGCTCAGATAAAGCAGGTCATTATATGCGTTTGAACTAATTTTTAAGAAAAGAGGGAAAACATTTTTCTTTTCCGTTGAAATGAAACTATACATAAAGGCTAATTGCACCTCCTGCTTTACTTTTAACCTGCTTTAAGTGGTTACTGGAATTCACAATAGAAACAGGCTATGTGTTAAGTACATGTATATCGTAACCTCGTTGTCTGCCATAGTGTCGCAGGGTTCACTCTGGGTACTGTTTTTCTTGCGCCATCACTTTCGACAAATGAGTAAAGATTACGTCGAAAATGGAATTTTGGTGCCCTTTTTGAAGTCAGATGTCATCAGTCAAATGAATTTATAAAATTTAATCAATAAATTACTTTGCTTAAGACTGTTATTAATATTACATTTCTAATGGTTTACCACTTTTGTTCTAAACTCAGTAAACACATGTTTTACATTTCATCCGGTTTTCTTTAATCAAAATTGGTACCTTATCCTTATTTACGACGTCTACACTAACCTTCAATACGAATATAATTGTCGGCTGCAAACAATCTCACGGTAGATTTATCTCAACAGGTTTTAGAAAGTATAATAAATTGTCAAGTTGTCAAACAGGTTGGATCCAGGTGAATATCTTCAATGTGTTCTGCAACCGTCTTTACCAATTACTGAAATTACATGCAGATGAGAACGTTAAACGTGCCATCTGCATTACCTTTTCAAAAGTCATTTTTATCGTTGTTTTATCTGAAAGAACTTTTATACGAATGGCTATCAATTTGAACCTTGATCGTATGCAGAGATTCTCGGCACCTGACATGGTTAGAATTAAAAATGTCGGAAATTTCATGTACAGTCGAAACTACGTTATTCTTTCTCAATAAACGAGTTTGTGCTAAAAGTATAATATTCATTGCAAATACAATACTCCCTTTCTACAACGACAGCCAGTTGGAGACAAAGAGAGTGTGTGTAACTATTGATAGGAGGGAGTCGTTATAGAGAGGGAAATTGGCCATCATTTGCAAACAGCTTGAATCCAGATCAGATGCCGCATGACGCGGCTTCTGATCTGGATTCAAGCTGTTTGTAACTCGTCATTATGTTTTGTTTCTGTAAATAATGTAAGAAAACCAGCAAATAACAATTTTTAAGCAGACGATATGGCAGCAGACAAGCGTTATACAATTCTTGGGAGCAGTGAAAAGCGTTGTTGTAAGGAGGGAGTCGTTTTCAGAGGGCTGTTATAGGGAGGGAACACTGCAGATTTGGAACCAGATCAGGCACGGTTAAACCCGGCGATTGATAAAGCTGCAAACTTTTTTAAATATTTTTTAATTACAATTTTCTAAATTTCATTGCACTGCGTTTGCGTTTTAAATGGAGCAAAAATATACCATTTTGTCAACTGTAGTAGGCGATAGGTTAATACCACACACCTCCTTGAATTATCTGTTCACAAACAACTAGAGTTTTTATTAAAAACATAATAGAATAATTATCATGCTTTCGATCACCATAAATTTTATAATTAATGAAGCTTTTAAACATTTTCACGGCCACTTTGTTGTCTGCTGAAATAAAAATCTCGACAGTAACATTTTCTCCATTTTTTTCATTTTTTTTTACAAATTTAAAATTTTGATAAATTTACTCTTTGACTGCCAATGGCGCACGCCCGTTTTCATGTATTTGCTGACAGTTTGGTTCCAGATGAGACGCCGCGTAACACAGAGTGTGATCTAGATCTAAATTATTTGACAATCCTTTCAATTATCCTTAAGTCAAAATACTAGAAATTCGAATTTTTGGAAACAGTGGCAGACGGCAATTTTTAAGCAGACGATAGTGCGGCAGTGAAAGAGATATAATAGTAACTGAAATAAACATTGATACGATTGTCGTGATTGTACTCATACGGATGTTTATCACAGACCAAAACGCGAGTGAAGTCGCCATTGACAATTAACCAATAAACCCATAAAATATGTTTAAATCATGCCATTAACCCTTTACCTGATAGCATTGTTTCTAGTATTGAAGATATGTGACTATTTAAAGCAGGTTGAAAGTAAAGCAGAATACGCCCTAAGGCGCATTCTGCTTTACTTTCAGCCTGCTTTAAGCTATTAACTGCTAGAATAATGAAAGTATTGAATATGAGACATATTCATTACGGTATAATTTGGAACTATTTTCTTCTATAAGGGAAAGGGTTAAACGGGTAAAATAACGTCTTCTCCACACTTTGTATTACCTTTGTTCCGTACTAACCCATTCTTCCGCCTTTGTTCCGTACTAACCCATTCTTCCGCCTTTGTTTCGTACTAACCCATTCTTCCGTTAAACGTTGAATGGACAATTTCAGTTTCCAATATAGTCCAATACATTTTTGACTAATCAGGGTTAATATTTTGAAATACATGTGTACATTTCAAAATGACTAAAAATGTATATGCTGATCATTTAGGTGCCCTTTGGTCGAGGTCTACATTGTTTGCATAGGACAATGATACTGTTCACTTGTAAATATTTGTAAAAGACGAGTATACTCGTCAATAGGGCTCAATGGGTCAATCAGTCATCTATCTTTCTTCCTGGTTTCTTATTATTGTTTCTTATATCTTTTTATATGATATGACTATACTGTATAATATAATTTGTATTCTAACATGACACGCGTCTTGATCACTATAACAATAGAACAAGCTCATCGTGGTATACCTGAGACGTTTTACAACGCTCTTCCCTACCCCGCTCCTCCCGCGGTTAAATGACGTGACGTGCTACGTAAAGACCATATTCTTTTAACCAGTCATGTAACAGTACTGTAATTTCCCCATTTTTCGGTCTTGTTTCATGTTATGTTTATTCTATGACAGATGGTGGGTCGGTAAATGTGTATTGTATGTGCGAATTCTCTGCTGTACGTAAATTTGCTGTTGGCTGTTAGATTCTTGTAAAAGCCGCGTGGAAAGTTATTCGGTCGAAAAACTGCATCCGCTTAGGAAATAAGTAGGGACCATTTAATTTCCTTTCTAATTAATTTCTTTAAATCTGGTCATGTTAGAATCGAAATAATCTATGTTCTACCGTTGTGAAACGGTATTTTACAACAGCTGGTCGTTGTGATGCGCAGGAATTGACCACTCAGGCCTTCGGCCTTCGTGGCCAATTCCTGCGCATCACAACTCCCAACCGTTGTAAAATACCGTTTCAGAACGGTAGAGCAAAGATTATTTCTTAATTATATGATGTACGTATATATGATGATGTACTATGAACAAGTCAATAAAGTATATATGGTATGTTCTATTATGTTCTGTTTAGCAGAATATATTGTAAAAATAAGAACAATGGTTAGACTAATTGCAACGATTTTCAAATTGCGTAACCCCACTCACTGCCTTATCCCGAGTATAGTGATCATTTGCAAACAGTTTGGATCCTTATCAGACGCCGCGTGGTGTCTGATAAGGATCCAAACTGTTTGACACGCACTTTGATATTCTTTAGGTCAAAACACCTTGAATTTGAATAATAGACATACAAGTACACGACAATTGGTTAACACTGATGACGTCATGTCAGTGAAGGGGTTGAGTAAGTGTCCTTTCTTTATTAGACCAAACAAAACTTTAATGTGATATCGGTTTTTGTGAGTGTGTATAAAGGCACATTCACTCTGTTTACTAAATTAATAACAACGCTGAACTTGTTTTTGTGATAACAATTTAAATGACATTTATCAGCAGCTCTGTGCAGATTTGTTTAGGAGAGACCCCAATAAAAAGCTAAAAGCTCGACTTCTTCGATGCCTATCTGCTCCTCATGTTACACAAAAGTTCCATACGATCAGCACTTAATTCATGGGAGGATGCAAGTTTTCTCCAGATCTACCCGATAATTGGTTTGCCATCAACCCCCGTGATATACCAATAATTTCGCTTTGATTAATCCTATGGGGCGAAGTGGGCATGATACGAATCTGAGACTTTAAAATTAGCGCGATACGCGCAAGTTGCGATAAGGTTTTATGATTGGCTCGAGATGTTGGCGATTGGCAATAAAACACACAGACTGACTACAGTTTGGGTCTGTTAAAACCATTTAGTGAGCCTATCTCATTGTGATATTTTAATTTGTACGTACAATTCCTATAGAGGGCGCCCGCATTGATGTAGAATAATTAGTAAACCTTTCAAATCGACTATGAAGGATGCTTATTACAAGAAAGTTCACACGCAAAACAACGTCTGTCTGTGCAAGATAATCGACGTCGTTATTTAGACCAAGTGTAGAGGAACATAAACACTAACACGTGTCAATTAACTGTTTTGGGCACACATGTGCATACATATGTATTTTAAATGTTTAACCTTGTACACTTACATGTACAGTGGATAAGATGTTATTATGTTCGCCGTTTAAACGCAAACCAAACGCAAATTCAATACACAAAAATGTAGAAAATTAAAACATTTCTATTTATCTATATATTGGCAAGCAGTTTGGAGCCTGGTCAGACTCCGGCTAACCCGACGTCTGACATGGCTCCAAACTAATTGTTATGGAAATAATAGTTTAGCGTAAACGCTTTATTGGGAAAGAACAGCACCTTCTCCACTGTACAAGGGTGCTCTTAGACACTACACTGTTTGTTTATACAGCAGATTTTTTTTATAGGAAATAGCAAACAGTGCAGACCTTGACCCTCATCAGTGCCTACATTCTTAAGATACCCTCTGTACAGTGGATAATCTGCTATTCTTTCCCGTTTAAACGCAAACGTACGCAACGCAAAGCACTAAAACGCAGAAAAGTACAACTTTCGGACAATTCTGATAATTCATGTTTATCTTGGTGGCAAACAGTTTGGAGCCTGATCAGACGCCGGGTTACCCGGCGTCTGATCTGGCTCTAAACTGTTTGCACTGTAAATAATAATTTTAGCGTAAACGCGTTTATTGGGAAAGAATAACACATTCTTCACTGTAGGAGACACTAAGCTTAGAAGCGATTAACCCCTTCATTGCCATGACGTCATCGGTTTTGAACAATTGTCGTCTTCTCTTATTTCTCCAAATTAAATATTCGGTAACTTTACTCAATAAATATTGAAATGAGTGTCTACCAGTTAAGATATAGGTCAGACACCGCGTTACGTAGTGTTTGATCAGGATCCAAACTATTTGCAAATTCGCATAACTAATGTGCTCGGGTTAGATTTAATCGACTGACATGAAGATGGAAATGAAAATATCAATGGAATCGTGGTTATTACTTTAACCCTTTCCCCAATAGAAGCGCATTTTAGCGGATATGATTTATTCTTCCGCTGAAGAATATAGTTCCAATTTAATCAGTAATGAATATGTATTATAGGGAATATTTTCTATGTTATAGCACATGATAGCTTAAAGCAGGCTGAAAGTAAAGCAGAATGCGCCTTAGGGCGCATTCTGCTTTACTTTCAACCTGCTTTAAGTAGTCACCTATCTTAAGTACTAGAAATAGGCTATCAGGTAAAGTGTTAAGATTGGTTTATACATGTTTTATTGTTTAATGATTAAGATACCGTTTGTTATTTTATTCACTCGTCAATGTTTTGAAGTTTTGGCTAATGAAATATATTGATACACGGCGACTGATGTCGACTTAAGTCGCTTATTGTGGAGAAAGGGTTAAATCTTTATGCAGCCATATCGCTTTATAACGACAAACGATATAACGGAATATTCATTATCCGATTTAACATGATTACAAACAAAACTAGTACTTGTTGGTCTTATAAAGTGTTCCACTTCTTATCAACAGTTTATTAAGCAACCATTCAAAGGAATACCAATTTACAGTATTCAGTGTTGGCGTTTTCTTGCACATGTCTGATGTTTTTATATTGCATTAACCCTTTCACTGCCACGATGTCATGACTTTTAAATATTTTTAAATTAAAATTTAATATCTTTTTACCTAAAGACGATGGATTGTGGTCGAGCGGTAATACGTTCGACCATGGAGGAATTATACCTCCATGGTTCGACTGAGGTACGTGAGTTCTATACATAGCCGGACCAGCGGCCTGACAAGCGGATTTTTCCGAATCCCCGATGATGTACAGGAATGTTCTTGATCAAGATATACACCGCGAATTGCTCCTCCCGTCCAAGGGGGTTAAAAAGGTGAATGTGAAGGATCATAAGGTACAATCGGCTGGACGGTCATTCGGACTGAAAGAAGACTATAATTTGATACTTTTTTAACTAATATTGAAATGGCTAACACAATGGCAAATGCTCAGGACCCAAACTGTTTGAAAATAACTATTGAACTTGGGATCATGCCACCTTGGGGTTAAGCAATAATTTCTATCTAGAAATGGCAACTTTATTCCCAATGAATTGTCACTAAACACCTGGGGCCCGTTTCATAAAACTTCGTACGACAAATGTTGTCGTAAGTCAAAACTTTAAAATACATCTAATTTCTGATTACTCTATCTAATACTGTCTTGTGACATCTCTTTGGAATCGTCTTTTCAAGACGATTCCAAAAAGATGTCACAAGACAGGATTGGATGGAGAAATAGATAATAATTGATACTTTTATAATCCGACTTACGACAACATTTTTCGTACGAAGTTTTATGAAACGGGCCCCTGTTGCAAAATTCCATTATTTTAACAAAATTCAGCTCAACATCAAGAATCAGTGGAAATCAAGACTGTCGCATAAAAAGGTTGATATTAAATGTTACAGTGAGGGGTCTGTTATTCCTTTCCTAATAATGTAAACACGTTAAATGTTAAAACAGGTATGCCAATTGCAAATGGTTTGGAGCTCCAAACTGATTGCCTCTCACGTTTAAATGATTCGGTAGAAATTTCTAAAAATTGACATTTGTTATATTTCATTGCAATGTGTTAGCGTTTCGTTTGTGTTTAAATGGGAACGAATAACGTCTTCTCCACTGTATTCACGGTCATGAATCGTTGCGTTCCACTGAGGGAAGCAATTCAATTTAATTTAAATGATACCCGGTTAATACCCTTAATATCAATACGACACATCTTTGTCTTTTATTGCCAATATAATCAATTCAGCGCCTTTTCTCCAATCTAACAATCTAACTTAATAAGCAAAACTAACAGAACGCTCTCATTCATGTGCCAAAGAATATAGACGAGATTTTTATCCTTAATAATACGCTATCAGCCGCAACGAAAATAAATGTTCTGTTATGCTACAATTGGCTTTTCCGTCTCATTGTAACCCCACTAAACAAAAAAGCAATTGGAGTGCTTCACAATAATGGCAGCCGATTAATCGTACCAATGTCTAGATAATACGAAATTGATGGGTTATTTGTGAGCAATTTGCGAAATAATTGACATAAATTCCGCGTGTTTATTTCTTCTGAGAATGCTCATATCAATCAAATCCATCAGATCGGCCTACGACATTCAATTTCTCCTCCAAATTAACTTGCCTCCCCAACAAACCGTACCAAATTATTGTCTTAAATGATCAGGACGCGGGCCGCATCACGCCCCTATTCTCCTTATCTCTCCGCCGATGGAGCAGACTGAAAAAGTAATTCCCTTCGCTGACCTATCGTGGCAAGATAAAATGTAAAATCTTTTCCGATGCCAAAAGTCAGTGCCATCTTTTAGACAGTTTCGAGCAAATGTCAACTTCTGTAATTGAACAATGTTTAGAGACACCTTATCTTTTTAGCCCTTGACCTGAGCATGACAGCTCAGAAATTTTATCTGAATTTTACCATAACTCATGACAGAAAGGCTACAGTAGAGAATACGTTATTCTTTTCCATTTAAACGAAGTAAAACGCATTGCAATGAAAATTAGAAAACGACAGAGTATTCAAAATGGTAACGATTTATTTCTTTATCCGATTGGCAAACAGCATGGAGCTTGATCAGTATTGCCAGGCAATATACATAAACGTGCTTATTTGGGAAGAATAATATTTTCTATACTGTTCTTGGAAAAGTCCGATTTAGTCTATAAAACGATTGAATTTTATTTCTTATACACATAATTCTTACTTCTAATATTTTTATCTTGTAATTTTTAACATCTTAATTTCTAAAAAAAAAAAAAAAATACATGTTTTCGAGGCTACATGTATTGATTATGTACTTTACTCAACGCATGAAATATCCCAATTCAAGTTTTAAAATCCGGTAAACAGTTTTAAGTTCTAAATAATTGGTCAAGCAAAATACAGATTTTCAGATTTTTATAGGAAAGAAAATGTATTAAAAGTTTAGGTTTGACCATTTTGGTTTATCTTGTCATGTGCTAATACGGTATGCAGTAACTTCTGCTTTAACCCTTTGAACCCTGGTCCCGCCTATATACGTCCTTTTCAAACAGTGTACATGTGAATAGTACACTTGTCCTATGCAAACAGTGAAGACCCAGATCAGAGGGCTCCGAAAGGAGCCATCTGATCATGGTCTTCACTGTTTGTCATAATGTCAAACATTGACAAAAACAACCCTTAAAAGTCATAAATGGACTAGACTTAGATGGAAACTGGAATTATTCATTGAAAGTTTTAGGGAGGAAAGAGTTAAAAATTAATGGAGGATTTTTTGTTTCGATGTTTATTATTTTCCAGTTGCCTACTTAAAGAAATGTTAGCAGAAATGTTTTCTGAAGTATAACGTATGTGTAGAATTCTTAGTAGAGGAATGTCGTTTTAAACAAATTCGCCCATATGTCCATCGTCGGCTTCTTATAGCCTACCTACCCCGACGGGCCAAATGTAGGGAACCATCCATCATGGCTGCTCTATCAGCTTACCGGCATGCTATCAGTCGTCATGCATGGCCGGGAACCTGTTGGTACTACTTCAAAGACGCGCGTGCAACTTAACAAATGGCTTTGTTAAAATAACTTCTCTATTGCTAACAAAATGCCCGCTTTGTATGAAAAGAAAAACACTTCATTGTATATATGCTCGTATGTGTGAACTGAGGCTGCAGGTTAAAACGATGGTCGACCGTTATTGCTCCGTCCTACAATGTCGCTGACATGTTCTTAAGATTCATTTATTCTGTAACCAAAATAAAGTAACATCGAATAGTCGAACTATCTATATTTAAATGTTAAAATGCAGTTAACCCATTTATTCCCAATGGATTCTTCCATATTTATATATTGTATTAGTCCATTTTTTATCAAAGGGATGCCTGGTCAAACAATTTCATTTTCATTGTGTTTTATATTGAAATTCCTATCAGCAAACAGTGAAGACTCTGATCAGACGCCGCATAATGCGGCGTCTGATCAGAGTCTACACTGTTTGCCTATGTCCCATATATGGGATCGTTGGCACAAATGGGTTAAATGTTAAAATGCAGTTAAATCACGATTTAACCACCCGGCACGCTCTGTAGTTGTCGTATGCAACAATACTCTGCCGCATCTTCTTCTCGGAAATAGCGCCACACTGTCAACCACATTTCACCAAATTCAGACTCCGGTCGACTCCGAACGACTCTTCCAAATTAAAACTGTTTGCCGCAGTTATCATACAGTGGAGAATCTGTTATTCTTTCCCGTTTAAACGCAAACGAACGCAAAGCACTAAAACGTAGAAAAGAACAACTTTTGGACAATTCTGATAGTTCATGTTTATCTTGGTGGCAAACAGTTTGGAGCCTGATCAGACGCCGGGTTACCCGGCGTCTGATCTGGCTCCAAACTGTTTGTAATTGAAATAATAGTTTTAGCGTAAACGCGTTTATTGGGACAATGAAGAACATGTTATTCTTTTGCGTTTAAACGCAAACGCACGCAACGCAAACACAACGCATTAAAACGCAGAAAAAGAAAACTTTTCGACAATTCGGGGTATTCATGTTAATCTGAGTGGCAAATAGTTTGGAACCTGATCAGACGCCGGATAACCCGGCGTCTTATCTCGCTCCAAACTGTGTGCAATGGAAATAAACATTTTAACGTAATCTTTAACAGTTTACGGCGCGTATATTGGGAAAGAATAACTTCTACTCCGCTGTAGATTTGAAAGTTAAGTCAGAGTTGCTAAGACGTTTATGTTTATCAAAATATTCAAACTTATGAAGAATATGCAAATTGTGCTCGGATCTTTAGCTAGTCTTGCTTTTTAGAAGGAAATCTGTTTTTCAGTTAGTGTCATTGACTAAATTCTGAGAAGTTATTCCTAGCTATGACGACCCCTCTCACGAATACTGCTTGAAGTTAACCCCTTCATTACCTAACCTCGTATGCACTGGGTTTGGCAAACAGTTTTGATCCTGATCAGATACCGCGTCACGCTATTTGGCACTCGTATGAATGCTCCAGTGGGCTACGCTTTGGCAGTGAAACAATGGAAAAGATATTATTCTTTTCAAACAAACAAGTTTGTATATAGCCTACTGCCAACAGTTTGGAACCAAATCAGATGCCGATTAACACGGTACCTGGTACATGTAAGGCTCTAAACTGTTTGCCATCAGATTCAAATGAATCGCAAGAATAAGAACAAAACACTTTTCTACTTTTAAAAACATTGTGCGTTTGTTTGTTCCATTATATCAAGAAAGAATAACGTCATCACAACTGCAAGGGTCAAACCTTTCACTGCTCTTTTCTGACTACAATGGTTATTTGCAAACAGTTTTGATCTTGATCAGACGCCGCGTATAGCGGCGTCTGATCAAGATCCAAACTGTTTGACCCCATTAGGAAATTACTCTTGTCAAGTGACCTAAAATTCAAAATTGAGAAATTAAAGCAGACGACATTGTTTGAAACTGAAGACGTCATGACAGTGAAGGGATTATACGTAACGTTCAGACATTGTTTCTATGTTGATGTTGGGACATACAGCTATTCTTGGTCACGAGTAAGAGTCCGTACCGTGAGAAAACAGGGTTTAGGTTGTTTTTGATGCGACAAACGGAGACTGAGAGTAACAAACCGTTAACAAAAGACTGACATTTTTAAGCATTCTTCATAAAAAATGCACAGAATAATACCCGTGGTATGTGCAAAGAACATGTGGTTTTGCCATTTTTTCTGCATTATGAGCTAACATGATGCAGATGAAGAAATAGTCCAAACCATGATACAATTCATTGTCGTACATTGTATTTGTTTTAGCAGCGTGCTGTTGAACATAGACGTTCTCATGCTGAAAAAAAATGTCGTTTTCAAAATGTTCACTTTAACACTTTCGCAGGGCTGCCATTTCTCCGGATTTTTCCTAAATCTTCGGATTTTTTCTGGTACATGGTAGCTTAAAGCAGGCTGAAAGTAAAGCAGAATGCGCCTTTAAGGCGCATTCTGCTTTACCTTCAGTCTACCTTAAGTTGTCACATGTCAACAAAGCTAAAAACAGGCTATTTGGTAAAGGTACGATTCGTAAAATCGCACTTGGAAAAAACAAAGTTGGAAATCTTAGGATTTTTCATGTCAAATTATGGCAGTCCTGCTTTCGCTGCCAGGCTTTATAACGCTAATACGAGATATGCAAACTGTTTGGATCTAGATCAGACGCCGCGTTAGAATCAAAACTATTTGACAATCACATGAATTCTTTTTAAGTAAAACTGCCTTAAATTTAAAACTTTAAAAATAAAAGCAGACGATAACTTTACGAGCAGAAGATGTTAGGTCAGTGAATGTGTCAGTCGAGTCATGGCGTCATAATTTCAGAGAAATGGTTAAAATGACTGCATTGTTTTTAAAAAGTGTTAGTTATGTTCAATGCACGTTTAAATGAAAGTAGATCTAAGTTGAAGCAAGATCAGACACCGAGTAACCCGATGTATAATAAGGCCGCATACTGTTTGCCAATGGGAAAAAACGTCAAAACTTTCAATTTCCTGTCATTTCTAATTTTTCATTGCGTTTAGTTTCGCCCAAACCTGAAAAAAAAACGACTTCCCCACTGTATTTTAATTCTTTATATGATAATACACTTGTTAACACGTTGATATTGTTACAGTGGAGAATCTGTTATTCTTTCCCGTTTAAACGCAAACGTACGCAAACGCAAAGCACTAAAACGTAGAAAAGAACAACTTTTGGACAATTCTGATAATTATTGTTTATCTTGGTGGCAAACAGTTTGGAGCCTGATCAGACGCCGGGTTACCCGGCGTCTGATCTGGCTCCAAACTGTTTGCACTGCAAATAATAGTTTTAGCGTAAACGCGTTTATTGGGAAAGAATAACACATTCTCCACTGTAGCTCAATACTCAAAAATGGAAGGTCGTATAATTCAGAAACTATATTTTTTTAACTAAGAAAAGAAATAGTTTTGTGTTTGATCGGACATCTAGTTATTCGAGTCTGTTTCTAAATTGTTTGCAACTGTCTTCGGCTTTTGTCGATTTATGCCGTTTGCTGAGAAAGATATAAAGTTCCACCCCTTCACTCTCGCAAACCTTCATTTTAAAGAAGTGTTAATATGAATGTCAATTTGTCGTTCTCAGATAGTATGCTACATGCGGTTTTCACAGTCTCGTAATATTCAACTTTTGTAATTAGAATCTTTGCTAGATTGGTTCTATATTCGGAATTATTTAACAGAAAATGTTACTATTTCACCGGTCCCCCGAGAGAGGGAGAAAAACTCGAGCCGAATATTACATCACTAAAAATGTCAGATCCGAGTTAATGCGTCTCACTTAAAGAACAGTCAAACATATGTTCAGTAATTATCAATCAGAAAGCTTTGATGAATATAATTAATGACACATGTCAGCTTATGCAGAACAAACGTAATGCAGAAAGCTCCTTTAGGAGCTTTCTGCATTACTTTAGTTTTGCATTAAGCAGTTAACTTTCGAAAAGACAGACCACGAATTATCGTATACATGTTTGCTCAAGTACAAAGATTGACTGTAAAGGGTATTACAGAAACATTATCCCCATTTCAGCGCTTGCCGTGGCGTTTGACGTTATGGCATTACACTTGTAAAAGTAATCAAAACACAGGGCTAGGAATTCGTAACTAACGCATGTTAATGATGCTTGTGAATACGACCACGATTAGAAGATTTATAGCAATTTTACCCGAACCGCCGCTTTATGATGCGAAACGGGGGTGTCTGGGAAAGTCATAGTTTATCCGGCGGAGATTGACACGGAAACGATAGGAGAGTTATTTGCCAAATTCTTATCTATATAGAGTATATGGTTAGCCTACCATCTGCTGCAAATGACATTCCCGGTGATGTCAGGAGATCCCTAGAATGAGGGTGCAGATTTCCATACGGAATACTACAACCAAAGGGATTCGGTCAGACCCATTAATAAGTCTTTGTGATATTAATATCTGGTGTGTTAGAGAAATTATAAAATTCCTTGCAACTGGGATATAGTTTTGTGATGGTATATAGATTAATCCAGAAACAAACACGTTTCTTTCAAATGAAATATTTCACTTCAAGCACTGACGATATGTTCCTTAAGGGACTCGACGGTTGCTGTTTTATGAAGTGATATTGTATGCCAAAATGTCTTTAAAGTTCATTATCAAGAATAAATACTTAAATATAATTACTGTAAACCCCTTACTGCGTTACCACGAGCTCGATGATTAATTGCAAACACTGTTGAACCTGATCAGACGCCTCGTAACGTGACGTCTGATCAGGAGGCATAGTTTTGGCATTCGTTTCAATATTTCTTGTGTCAAATCACGTACAATTTCAATTTGAGGAATAATTGTAGGTGACACTTGTTTCATATTCATGGCGTCATTGCAGTTAAGGGATTACAATAACGAGTTTTGTACAAGTTACAAACAGTACGTTCCGACCACTCATTAGAAGATTTGTGATGTTAAACACATGTTTATTGGACAAGATGTTATTGTAAGTTAACCTATTTGTGCCCACGATCCCATATAAGGGACATAGGCAAACAGTGTTGACTTTGATCAAACGCCGCATTATGCGGCGTCTGATCAGAGTCTACTCTGTTTGCTGATAGGAATTTCAATATAAAACAAAAAATGAAATTGTTTGACCAGGCATCCCTTTGATAAAAATTGGACTAACCCAATAATTATATAATACCATGGAAGAATCCACTGAGTATAAATGGGTTAAAACGAAACTAAACTGAAATGCAATTCAATCAACTGTAAGAAATGACAGTTTCTAAAAATATTGTTTTAAACACAAAGGGGCTACAGTTCTTTCCCCGATGTCTATTCTGACTGCAAACCGTTTGCAATGGACATAAAGGGTTTTGCATTTATAAACGTGTTTATTATGAAAGATGACCGTCTCATCCATTGCAGAAACTTAAACAAAACGAGAATGTTTAGTATTCGTTTACCTTTTTTCTAGATATTTAGGTTGTCAATACCTAAATAATACATCTGCAACCCTGCCAACCCTAAAATGCGATTACACTGGCACGGTAAAAAGTTTGAAACGAGATGAGACATCAAATAGGCGTCTGATAATATTGAAACTAATTTGCACAAGCATAGACGTTTCATTCAATCAACTGCTCTATGTCATGTGACATTTATGTTTGACACAACATGTCTAAAATGTATACATGTATATTATAAATCCACTTAATTGGAGCAATATGTATACCAAATATGAAGTCCCTATCACCTGAGGCCCAAAGCGTATTTAAGTTTAAAATATTTTGACCTTTTGACCTCTGCGACCTTGACCTTTGATCCAATGTGCCCAAAACCTATTATTTTATATACCTCTTCATACGGGCAACAAAAATACCAAATATTGGTGTATAAAATTATTTGTATTGGTAATAGTTGGAAAGTTATAGCTAACATTAAGGTTGCGAACAAATTGAACATTTTGACAAATGTCACCTTGCCATTTGTCTCGATATGTCTAAAATAAACAGGTTATTGCCATTTCCAATAATATTATGTGACTTCTTGACTCCTTTGACCCGACATGCCCAAAACCTGCATATTAATAATTACATGCCTTTTCTTATGGGCAACACAAATGTCATGTATTCAGTATGTATTGGTTATAGTTCAAACGTTATTGCCAACGATAAAGTTGCAGACAAATAGACAAACGGACAAACAGACAAACAAACAGTCAATGCAGTATCTATATACCTCCGACCATAAATATTAGGGACATAAAACAGAAAACACATTGAAGCAGACGATATTCAGTCAACGACTGTGTCAGGCGGGTTTTTTACGTCATAATGGAAGCGAAAGGGTTAAATATTAATCTCCAGGTCAAAAAGTCGCCTACTGTAAAAAAGCAGAAATGTAGTCTTTCCTGCGCGTGTTTTAGCCCTTACCACGCCAAATTTATATTTTACCCCTTCACAACCACATTGTCATCTGCATATATCAAAATTGTTGTCTGCAATATCGTTTCAAAGTAATATTTAGGACAGTCTGACTGACGAAAATTCGAAATGAGAGGCAAAGAGTTTGAATCCTTATCAGATGCCGCGTTTCGCACCATTTAACTGACTTTGCGAGTGACAATGAATTTGAAACTGATCAGATGCTGATTAACACCGCGTCTGAACTGGATATACACTGTTTAGAAATTTATAAGAAACGTGTAACCCGCTATTAGCTTATGAACCCGTTACCATATAAACACAACTTATTACGTCTTTAATTTGTCCACCCTCTCCCCACTGGAGAAAAGAATTCCTATTTACACGGCAATGAATAAGCAGCAAAATAAATACTTTCTATATCCTAACAAATTGTAGCTGAACGTAGGCTGAGCGTTATTGAAAGCAGAATTCGCCTGAAGGCGCACTTTGCTTTACTTTCAACTTGCTTTAACTGTCTTTAAAACTAAACACCAGACTAAGGGGTAAAAGGTTAAACGACTAATCACGGCTCATCCTGCATTGCACCAACGCAAAATACATGCACGAGTGCTTCTAATGCAATCACGTAAAATGACCATTTACGTAACCTTGTGATATGAAAGCCTCGTGTATACAGTGGAGAACGCGTTATTATTTCAAAATAAACGCGTTTATACTAAAACTATTATTTTCAGTGCAAACAGCTTGGAGCTGATCAGACACCGGGTAACCCGGCGTCTTGTCAAGCTCCAAGCTGTTTACCACTCACATTAATATGAATTATTAGAATTGTCGAAAATTTGTTATTTTTTACGTTTAAGTGCAATGCGTTGGCGTTCAGTTGCGTTTGAATGAGAAAGAATAACGTCTTCTCCACTGTACGCATTCTATATGATCAAATGACTCCCACATCAATAGGCCGCACGAATCACCACAGTGTCATGCAATCTTTGTGATTTACTAAACGACTGTTTTGCTGAGCAAAGTCATTGTCAAGCTTCTCTAACAAAACCTGCGGAAACCTGTTAATTAGTCCAAATGTATTACTTTTATCTGTCTTTGATGTCTCGTTTGTTTTCCCATATATCTAAGAGAGAACAAATCACCGTCTTCCTGATATAACCTTCAGTAAATAACATTCCAAGAAACTGGCTGACACAAATTATAGCATCAATCACGTCAATTTCCCTTTCGGAAGGTCTCCCTTATCACCCATCAAAAACCAATTTTAGTTAGAAATTGAGCCAATTATTTCTTAAATGATCTTCGCTGCATTCTATACACGAACTCCATTCTATCCTGACAGTCTTCTAAGAAACTAATTTAAAGATTAAACCCTCGTCTTTACGATAAGTCAATTTTGGCGGTAAAGGCTCACTTTATTTGCCAAACAGCTACTTTATCTCAGGGATACAGAGCAAATGTCCATTTATTTCAAACTGAAAGCGTGTTTACAAGCCCGCTATCGGATTAATTCATCTGACATTAGTTATTAAAATGGCGGGTAAAAATGGCGTCGCGACACGACTTCATTTCCGGGAAATTAACGACATCAATCACGTGATTGCAGGGTTGATGGGATTGTGTCTTTTTCAAGTAAATATCTTAGACATAGCGAAATGGATCAGAGAAAACTCTATTATTTCTATGGATATTTTAGAATCGGTGGAATACAACATTCGCTGCAATATTTACGGTCAATAAGTACAGCGAGGAAATCATTATAACATCCAATTGAACGCAAATGCAATCCAATAAAATGTTGAAATGAAAACGTTGACGATCGATGCAAATATGGATGGCAAACACTGCCAAACAGTTTGGAGAATGATTTGATGTCGGGTTACCGAGCGTCTGGTCAGGATTTAAACTGTTTGCAATAGGAATAGATTATTTAATAAAACTGCGTTAAATTGGAAAGACTTGTAAACGTCTTCCCCATTGTAAATTGAATTGAATCCAATGAAGACAATACAATAGAGTGGAGAAGACATTAATTACTCGGCATCTGATCTTATTCCAAACTGTTTGCAACTGATATATTGTTTTGTTTTTATCATTAACATGATTGAACGGGAAGAAAGTTTTCTTACAGTCGATAAAACGTCAATCTATCCCACTTAAACAAACCAAAAGGTAAAATCAATAACATGTTTTGATCCTGACTAGACACTTGCTTTCCAGGCGTCTTGTCAGTTTCAAAACTGTTTGTGTTCGAATTGCGCATTTTGTAGAACTGATTTGGGCATAAACGCGTTTATTGGGAAATAATAGCGTATTGTTCGTTATACTTACGTTAATACTGTCTCTGAAATCTTATATCAACACAGAGTTGAAATTCAAATATTTGAACTGACAGTCACTGTACACAGTGTTTGTACGACCAAATTGTTAGTCAAACTCCTCTGTATTGGCCCACCTTTTTATTTAATTGGTCTAATTGGTTCTTGAAAACGCCAACACAAATTGAAGATGATCGTACTAAGTTTCAATTAAACTGTTTAAATATCAATCCAAAAAGGCGCTACCTAATTTAATTGTTTAACATCAAAGCCCCCAAAAGACGTTTATAAAATCGAAGTGGTTTTGCATAAGACTAAAACAAATACACCGTTTAAAGTCTTGTTTAAACTTTCAATCATTGCACTACTTATAGTTTCTTCATATCCATAT
This sequence comes from Gari tellinella, assembly GCA_922989275.2. Taxonomy (NCBI): domain Eukaryota; kingdom Metazoa; phylum Mollusca; class Bivalvia; order Cardiida; family Psammobiidae; genus Gari; species Gari tellinella. The sequence goes on from OV277866.1 coordinate 73,867,796, forward strand.
CAAATGTTTGACTTCCTATTCAGTACAATTTACACAATAAACACAAAAGTGTTAAGATTCTTCTGTACTTAAAATAGAAAAAATCGCAAATCTTCACTCTTGGATAATTGGATAAAGATAAACACGATATTTCAACAGATGTTGAAATCGTGTCGACATACTTGTTCCCGATCATCGTGTGTGTCCATTGTATGATTAGTCACAGGCGTGGATCCAGGGTCATACTAGGAGGGGATTGATGTTTGGACAATGCACAAAATCGGAATAGACGTACAGTGTAGAAGTTTTTCTTTCCCGTTTTAAAACGCTTTCACTGCCAAATGTTTCGTAATAGTTTACACCTTCAACGTTTCATAGTCCTCTGCTTCAATTTTGTTGTCTATAATCATCAAAGTTAAAAAAAGCAGTTTGACTGAAGAAATTTAAAAAAATGTGACAAACAGTTAGGATTCTGATCAGAGGCCGCGTTACGCGGCGTCTGATAGGGATCCTTACTGTTTTCAAACGCGCTTTTAAGCGTTAATGAGAGTCAAAGGACTAAACGCAAACGAAATACAAAAAAAAGCAATTCTTTAAAATGTTCAATATTTCAAATTATTGAACTTTTTACAATTTATTTTATCTGAGAGGCAAACAGTTTGGCGCCAGATCAGATGCCGTGGTACGATCTCGGTCCCGCTATTGTAACAGATATCAGTTTTCGGAAAACATTTAATTTGATTCAAATACATTTCTTCCTTCTCTAGACAATTTCGACATTACATATACGATGTAGATCTATATCAGATGCCGCCTTTTCAAAATTGACGTGCGATCAGTATCTATACACTGATGTGTTTTTATTCTCGTCACGTGACGCATATATTTCTTATTCAACTGAGTTCAGGGCGTATGTGGGACCTTTAATGAGTTGATCCGCCCTTATATTGCATTGTAAACTATAGTGCATAAAAGTTTAAATGAATTGACGATAAAGTGTGAATTTAGGTCCTTTTAAAAAGTAAGTCGACTCGTGTTTCTCTTTATCGATTGTGACCCCTTCACTGCCATGACGTCATGAATTTTAAACAATTGTCCTCTGCTTTTATTTCTCAAATTAAATATTTAGATATTTTGAATTATGAAATATGGAAACGAGTGTAAAACAGTTTTGATCCTGATCAGACGCCGTGTAACGCGGCATCTGATCAGGATCCAAACTGTTTTCAAATAACGAATGTACTCGGGATAAGGCAGTGAAGGTTAAGGGTAACTTTAACCCCTTCGTCTGGAAGAAAGACTTTGTGAAAAACCCAACCTCAATAAATCTGAACCTGCATTGTTTTAAAGCGCGGATATTTTTTTTATTTTTTTTAATGCTGTCGTTATTCTTTCACAATAAACCCGTTTCTGCTTGAACAATTATTCACATTGCATTTTTTTTTTCAATGCCAAAATACCAAATAGTGCAGACCTGAATCCTAAAGGGATCCTCTTATCTGAGTCTATACTGTTTTCGTAGGACATGTGTACTTTTCACATGAACGTTTTACATGAACATTGTACATGTACTCATCACAAGAGTTGAATGGTTAAAGTACAGCGATCAGGCAAAAGAATATAAAAATATCTGTCTTTAATAAATCTGGCAACTTGATGCAGAACACAAATCTGATCAGGGTCCAAGTTGAGTTGAGTCCAAGATAGATTCTCAAGCATTTGATTGGTCAGATTTGTCTGGAAAGCGGCAGTATTCGCTAAGGGTGCATACTATTATTGTTATTTAAACTGTGATACCTACATTTTATTAGCAAGAGTATGACGCTCTAATAGTTTTTCGTCATGAAAATGTAGTATCTTACGTTCGAAGAAAATGACATCGCCACATTTGATTCATATCGTTTAGCATATTGTAGAAGTAAATATATCAAGCTAGGGTTATACGAATATTTAGATCTAGAATACATTATGTGAAACGTAATAAGGCATATTATGGCCAATACACATATACACTGTGTGAACGCAGCGTGTCATTAAACGATAAACTCATTACTCTATAGCCTATTTTTAGTATTGAAGATAGATGACCACTTCAAACAGGTTGAAAGTAATCCTGCTCACTTTCAGTCTGTTTTAAGCTTCTATCTGCTAGAATATAGAAAGTGATTCATATGGTGCATACATTCATGCCTGTATAAAGTGAAACTATTTCATTCTGTGGAGGAATAAACTTAATTTAAATGCGTAACAGGACGCATGTATGCGCCAATGTATTTAACCGGGACAATTCCGTTTCCGCACTATAACTGCTTATTAAAAACGCAATGCAATAAGTGACAATATTGTGGGTTTTTTTTTTAAGTCGGTACGTTTTAAATGAGTACAGTGGAGAATCTGTTATTCTTTCCCGTTTAAACGCAAACGTACGCAAACGCAAAGCACTAAAACGTAGAAAAGAACAACTTTTGGACAATGCTGATAATTCTTGTTTATCTTGGTGGCAAACAGTTTGGAGCCTGATCAGACGCCGGGTTACCCGGCGTCTGATCTGGCTCCAAACTGTTTGCACTGCAAATAATAGTTTTAACGTAAACGCGTTTATTGGGAAAGAATAACAGATTCTCCACTGTATGAAGTATATTTGAGCCGTAGCCCAACATCAGATCTGACTCCAGAATCATTGCAATGGAACTCCCTTTCCTTCTTAACTTATTGACAAGTCAAATTTAAAATTACGTCGAGTCAATGGATAGGGGTATAAAGGGGTGTTTTACAATATAAAATCATATTTGCTGGGGACAGCTGTTTTATAAACTACTTTTTTTTTTATATGTAATGACATTTAATTTTTATCTACAAGGATTGACTTTCCGGCTTTTAATTTTTCAAATTTATTTATCATTTAAAAATGTCCGTATCCTGTTTGTTTCAAATTATGATACAGTGGAGAATCTGTTATTCTTTCCCGTTTAAACGCCAAAGTACGCAAACGCAAAGCACTAAAACGTAGAAAAGAACAACTTTTGGACAATTCTGATAATTCTTGTTTATCTTGGTGGCAAACAGTTTGGAGCCTGATCAGACGCCGGGTTACCCGGCGTCTGATCTGGCTCCAAACTGTTTGCACTGCAAATCATAGTTTTAGCGTAAACGCGTTTATTGGGAAAGAATAACAGATTCTCCACTGTATTCATTTACCCCTTCATTGCCATGACGTCATTGTTTGAAACAGTTGTCGTCTGCTTTTAGTTTTCAAACTTACAATTTTATATATTTTGACAGCTATATATTAAAATGAGTTTAAAACAGTTTGGATTCTGATCAGACGCAGCTTTACGCGGCGTCTGATCAGGATTCAAACTGTTTGCAAATAACCATAATACTCAGGGTAGGATAGTGTAGGGGTTAAAAGGCAAGGTGGAAATGTACCCAGTACATGCACAGTGGAGAATCTGTTATTCTTTCCCAATAAACGCGTTTACGCTAAAACTATTATTTGCAGTGCAAACAGTTTGGAGCCAGATCAGACGCCGGGTAACCCGGCGTCTGATCAGGCTCCAAACTGTTTGCCACCAAGATAAACAAGAATTATCAGAATTGACCAAAAGTTGTTCTTTTCTACGTTTTAGTGCTTTGCGTTTGCGTACGTTTGCGTTTAAACGGGAAAGAATAACAGATTCTCCACTGTATGAGGATAAAGACCCTATTGTTACTGCAGCTAAATAATTACAATGGATTTTATTTCTAAAATACAGAGAAACCTCTCTAAACAGGACACTAGTATAGTGATGATATTTTCGTTATCTAAACCAGTTGGTAGTATGGTGAAGCTTAATGCAGGCGGCTTAATACACATATTGGCTTTATGCTTCAAAAGGGAGTTTTCTATCTTAATTTTTATCCTGCATTAAGTAGTTACACGTATTTTGTAGTCTCCATTAGTTTCCAAAGAGTGTCTGTTTTAGAGAAGTTTATCGGAGATAGAATAAAACCCGTTCGCTTATTTTATTACTTTTTTTTTTATTTTGTTTTGCTCTTGGTTAAAAGCAATATTCAGGATCAAAATGTGAACTGCATTATATCAAGGTAAGTAGGAGACAGCTGTTAATTGTTAAACAGACACAGATAGTTTTACTGATTAAATGAAACTTTATATATGCGCGATGAATTAAAATTTAAAGAAGATAATTTTATGATAGCTATTTCAATATAATTGTCAATCCGTGTGGGGTATTACATGTGTTAATGTAACAGGCTTATTCGGCGTCAGTTATTCGCCTCGATTAATCCATTAAAATCCACAACCATCTGTAGAGATCACTGATTACATTTTCAAACAGTAGAGACCCAGATCGGAGGATATGGCCCTCTGATCAGGGTCTATATATTTTAGCGGTGTTGTTTTCGTTTCCCAAAACCAGCAATAGACGGGTTCAAAATAGTTATACTGCAAAAGGATCATAAACCCATACAAGAGTTTTTAGTGTTGAAAGAGATATTTAAGCGGTTCACTGCCACATTTCTGTTCAATGTCAATGACCATATATAATGCATGTGTGCCTAGCCTTCCATAAAAGGAACATAGGCAAATAGTGTAGGCTCTGATCAGAGTTTACACTGTTTGCTGATAGAAAATTCAATTTAAAACAAAACGACTGTGACTATTTAAACCAGGCACCCCAAAAATCCAGGCACGTCAAGAATGGACTTATACAATATATAATCGTGGAAGAATCCACTGGGGGCAAATGGCCCGGTTAACACCAGCAAGTCATTTAAAGTTACAGTCGAACCTGGACACCACGAACTCGCTTTTAAAAGACGAAATTTACCAAGAATAACTCATTCACTCGAACTATAGTTTAAGTCGATCATACCTGTTGTTTAAACTTTGAAATACGGGTAGGCTCGACTTAAACGAATTCGGGTAATCGAGATTCTATTTTATATGCTTTCTGCTTAACATAATTATGCATTAAAGCTGTCACTTTCCAATTACATGATCGTCTTTTTGGATTCAGATTTTGACGCCATGTAAGGCATTCGTATTTCTTAGGTCAAAATTGTACATACAGACGACAAAGTTACAGCTGAAAAAATGTTGGCACTAAAAGAATCAAACTATAATTTACACCATCAAAATATGTACATGACGAGTAGATATCGTTCACAGGGTCCACCATCCTTATTGGTTTCAATCCAGATCAGGACGTTCAAAACATCGCTCTATCCTGACTCTTCACTATTTGCATAGGACCGATGCCATTTACACTACGTCTACACGCGTCGCTAGGGTTCAAATGGTTAATGAGTATCCAAGAAATATGGATTAGTTGAGACATAAATGTGCAAATGCTGGACATATCCAGTTCACTACCTCTTATCTGTTATATTGTTTAGGACTCTCTAAGATACCAAGTTTTCATTCAATACCTAGATATATCTAGATCATTATTACCAATTTGCGTGACTGAATAGTTATTACTATAGCCTCATCAAAGCCTTCGTGACAAATCCATAAATAGGAACACTTTCCCCATCTCAAAACATCTTTGATGACAAGCAACAAACGACCCATGGTTTCCACCTAAATCAGATAATGCTAATTGAAGTAAATCGTAAGATTCTCTAATCAAGATGTATCTTAATTGGCCTAATAGACAGCTGGTTAGTATCGTTTTAGATCAATAAAACTTCAAATAGTAAAACAATAATATTACTTTCAAACGGCAGAACTTTCGCCCCAAGCTACTATCGCCTATATTCGTACCGCTCGCTTACTGGCACTCATTTAGTCTAAGGATAAAACAGCGGCTTGGTAGGAATTAACAATTCACCTGTAATAAACTGTATGCTGAAAAATTATCGTCTGCATTTGAACTTTCAAATCAAGTTTTTCATGCAATTTTAATACATGAAACATTTATACGACCGTCAAATCGTGGTATTCCTGATCAGACGCCGAGGAAATCAGGGCGTGATCTGGATCTAAAACTGTTTGCGACTTTCAGAGAAGTCGCGTGTAGCAGAAGAAAGGTTAAGTATCGAACTTCGGTTTAATAGACGACACATGGCGTTAAATTATCTAAAATTAGCGCCTAAAACCCCTCATATTATTGCTTTAATTTGCGGTAACATCTTGATAAGGCCTGTCCTCCGATCAATGTTAAACGATGGACCACAATATACTGGAGGGTACAAGCCCGCCTGTTGGTACGATCTTAAACATTTAACCCTTTAATCGCCATCAGCGCTTACAATTCCATTGCAAACAGTTTGGATCCTGATCAGACACCGAGTTAATCGGCGTCTGATCAGGATCAAACCGTTTGAGACTTGGACTAACATTTCTTTATTTAATGTGGCTTATATCTCATTCAAAACCACAGTGAAGATACAGTGGAGAAAACGTTATTCTTTCCCGTTTAAACGCAAACGCAGTGCATTAAAATCGTTAAAATGACAACTTTTTGACAATTTTGACGACTCATTTTAAAATGAGTTGCAAACAGTTTGGAGCCTGATAAGACGCCGGGTTACCCGGCGTCAGATCTGGCTCCAAACTGTTTGCAAAGGAAATAATAGTTTAAGCGTAAACGCGTTTATTTGGAAAGAATAACATTTTCTCCACTGTACAGTGTTAAAGGAGCCGATATTATGACTGTTTAAGGGTCAAATCAGAAGACGGATTTAAAATCCACCAAGACGATTAAATTATGGCGATTGTAGACAGAGATGAAGAGTGTATAACAAGATATCGCTTCAATTGTACAAATTTGATAGTTTGTCATTAATCTGTCATCTTTTATGATCGGCATTAAATCAAAGCGATTCACATCCGAAATATGAATTAAAAATGGGAGTGAAAAAATTACCACAAAAACTTTTACTTTTGCTCCATGTAAGTTTATCTGATATACATGTATAAAAACTGTTTTATTGGCAAATATTTTTCCAACGTGAATTTGTAACACAGAAAAGAAATTTAAATCTAAAGTGATCATGGGACCATTTAGTTGTTATCTTTTGAAAACAACTTAACAAGTTTCATGGTATGGTAAATTAGCAAATTAAATTGTGTGATTTTGACACACACCATTTGCAAGAGCAGTTGAGACTAGGTACTGGATGGGACGTTTACCCTTTCGCTCTCAATGACGTCATAAAGCGCATTTTCAAAAAGTTTCGATCCTGATCAGACGCCGCGTAACGCGGCGTCTGATCAGAATCAAAACTGTTTGCCACTTGTTTTGAAATTACGTAAGTTATACTGCCTTAAATCTTACTATGAAACGATAGTGCAGACAATAATACTGAAGCAGACGACAATATGGCGATGAAGGGGTAAAAACCTCACGATAAATTTGATCATGAAAGGGTTAATCTCTCTAGTTTATCCTATTACTCCATAAATACGCCTTTAGTGCCTTTAATTCACTCCCCAACTGAAATTCCACGCTATACAGTCATAAATAGGCATAAAAAGAAACCGTTTCTATACCTTAGCAGGTGGTAGCTTATAGCATGCTGAAAGACGCATTCTGCTTTATTTTCATCCCGCTTTAAGCGGTCACCTGTCTTCAAAACTGGAACCATTCTGTAATGGGTTGATGGATTAAATATAGCTACAGTGGAGAAAACGCTATTCTTTCCCGTTTAAACGCAAATAAAACGCGGCGTCCAATAAGCCCATAGACGGCAGAAACATATGTTAACAAATACACCCTCTAAAATAGTGGTCGTAATTTTTAAGAGAGGTTTTACTGTAATTGTCATGTCATCTTTATGAAGGACCGAGACTGTGGTTTATTTTGCATAGTTGCTCGACATCATTTTGATTGTACAGAGCATTCTACATCAATAGCGAAGTAATTGCAAATGCAGAAATTTATACAACTGTTTCTGCCATTGCGTAATCCAGTAAACTCATCAGAGGGCATACCAATCCAGAAATATCGCCTTAATCTGTTAGTTGTTTGGGAAGCGGCACGTGCAAATCAAAATAAATGTTAATGTACCATTCAAAAGAAGTTCAATTTGTCGATAATGCTGATCACCAAGGAACACCGATTGCATTATTGGTTGTGCTTACGATAGAAACTCCTGGAAATTACAAACATTGGTTTTTTTCTAGAATTCTAAATTAAAAGCTAATATGTTCTGTTTTAATGCATTTGTGCGTGTTTTCCGTTAGAAACAGTGTGGATACTATACTAGACCGGATCTGATCATGTCCAAATTCAAACTGGGCACATTGTGAATTTGGTTGTATATCTGCAAATAACTGCTCAATTTTGTGAACAATACAAATTTAAAACAGATGTCATAAATTGGCTAACGCCTGCCGATTATTTGATACAACTATTCTTAACAACTCAAATAAAGTCATAAGTCGACCAACCCTTCTCTTCAAAGATGTTTTCTGGCATTCTATCACTGACGTTTTGGAAATATTTGGAATCAAGTACAGTGGATAAAACGTTATTCTTTCCCGTTTAAACGCAAACGAAACGGAAACACTATACACTAAAACGTAGAAAAGGACAACCTTTCGACAATTCTGCCTATTCATGATAATCTGAGGAGCAAACAGTTTGGAGCCTGATCAGACGCCGGGTAACCCGGCGTCTGATCAGGCTCCAAACTATTTGCAATGGAAATAATAGTTTTAGCGTAAACGCGTTCATTTGGAAAGAATAACGTTTTCTCCACTGTAATGGTTTATCGGTTTGACTTTATAGGGTTTACAAAACAATAGGTAGTCTAATGGAAAACACAGTAATTTATTTAGCTGTTCTTGTCATTATGTAATACAGTATATTAAAGACATCAGAGGACGTATAGGGCGATTTGTTTCACCTGGCAGGGCGGAGCTAACCTTTGGCAAAGATAAACTTATTGGCATTTGGTTTTTAGGGGTGATAGGTATGGTTTCGTTTTGAATCGTTATTTTCTGATACTTTCAACATGGAGAAAAAAACAATTTATGCATGCAGCTATATCAATGTGAAATGCTACCTCTCTACAACAGCACTCAATGGGAGACAAATATTGCGAGTGTTGTTCGGAGGTACATGTAGTGGTAAAAGGGACGGAAATGTAAGAATTGACTTACATTTGCAAACAGCTTGAATCCAGAGCAGACGCCGCATTACTCCGTTTGTCACTCATCATTATACTTATTCTATTAAAATATCCACTTATATGTAACTTTTAAAAAATACAGCAGACGACAATTTTAGGCAGACGATAGTGCAACAGTAAAAGCGGTAGACATAATTGGTCTGTTTAGGAAACTGCGGCAAAGGTCGTTGTAAGGAGGGAATTATTGTTGGGAGGACCGTTGTAGAGAGGAAACACTGTATAGTAAAGTCATCTTAGGACATACCAATCCCGAAATATCGTCTTAATCTGTACGTTGTTGGGAAGCATTAGTATTTCTTAAAGTCAAATTACATAGTACCTAAATTCTAAATTTGAGAAATAAAGGTAGACGACAATTGTTTAAAATTGATGACGTCATGATAGTGAAGGGGTTATTCAAAACGTAATATGTCTCCGTATAAACACTTTGAGATCGTGTTTTATTGACGTTTGCAAACATTTTGAATCAGACCAAACGCTTGGTAACACAAAGTCTTATCAAGATCAAAAATGTTTGCTACTGGATTTCATGCATGCAAGTCTAATAAAGAGAAGATAAGTATAATTGCAGAATTCGATGGCATTATTCAAGGTTAAAATGGTACAGAACAAAAAAAAAATCAAAATAAATCTAAGTCCTACCAATAGTTTCATAGAATTATTATGAACTTAATAGCATGGTGACATGAAGAATCCAATGAGTTATGTTAAGGGACAAAAAGCTGTCTAGTCGCTCAACAAAATTGGGTTGCAGGCTGTCTTCCTTGGCCATGGGAAACTTTGAGACACATGTAGTTGGAAGCAAATGAAGGTTTGTCATGAAAAACCAACCAGAATTGAACGCTGTTGTTATACATTATACATGCTATATTTGAGTCGACCTTTTAGAAGATACTCGCTCCTTCTTCTATTAGTGAGTAATTATCGGATGAAATGAGGCATCGTTTTAGGTGGGTAAGAATTGTTCATGGTATTTTACTTACGGCAAAATGCTTGTGTACGCTTTCTAAATGCTGTACAGAAAAGCTCTGTTAAACGATCAACTAGTGATTAACTATTCATTACAGGTAACAGCCAACACAGGGCGAAAAGCAAAATGTTCCACTTGAAACTGTCTGTATTGCCTTTGTACTGCTTTCAGCTGGCATTTGTCTTAAAACTAACAATGCCACTAATTGTGAAGGTCACCTAACAGCGAATTGAGGTCTTTACTCTAATAGATTTAGTAACTGTTTTAATGCGTTTCTTTCTTTGTCTTGGGCTTTAAAGCATAACACCAATGTTTTTCTAATTACCGTATAAACAAAACAATAGCTTTTCACGTTTATTGTTTGTCGGTATTTACAAGACAAAAACGCCCGTTAAGCGCCACATAATATGTCGTAAACATATGTCGCTATGTGTTTATTTACCAGAACGAATTGCGTTTAGATAAATGAGCGGTATTGATAATAGGAGAATTCGCACAAAAACTAGAAGAATGCAAAAACAGAAGAACAACTCAATTATTCTGTAGTAATCACCAGTTTTGATCTTAGCGTATCTTCTACTCACATAAACGTGACAGCTACAAAAACCATGCTGCGGTATTTCAGAACGAGGCTTGTCAGACGGTCGTCAAAACCCGCCGGAAACGCGAACTGCAGATCTAAATACACTGTGAAAACGCGGCTGTAATCAAGTGTAGGACTGTAAAGACCCGTTCTGTATGGACCTCGATATCTGGTTTAAACATTTTTATTTCCGGAATCAGTAAAAAGTACATACATATGCAAACATGCATAAACAATTCTTGCGAAACAAATTTAAGGAGAAGGAGAGAAATCTTATTGAGTTTCTACCCTTTGAACCTCAGGTTTTGTCGTTTTAGCTGACGAAGCAAATCTCCATACAACTGGTCAGGATCGATGTATGGTGGGATTATTTTAAACATAGGTAATAAATTGGACACATGCGACCTTTAGCTCATTCATCCCCAAATTGTATATTGCATAAGTCCAGTTTCGAATTCATTTACTATTTATAGTCGTTTTACAATATATAACAAAAACAACAGACAATGTAGATCCAGATACGAGGGTTCCAGGCACACTGTTTGTAAAGGACGAGTACACTCGACACTAGAGTGAAATGGGTTGATATAAGTCAAGACAAGCGAGAGCTTTTGCTGTAAAAATGTGCATGCAACACTTAAAATATGTTTCTTTACAAGTCTCCAAAGCAATGTGTTGCTTAACACTTACATGTAACTTATAGAAGCGATTTTTAGAGCATGCATTTTAATTCTCCGCTGAAGAAAATAGTTCCAATATATACCGTAATAAATATGTGTCATATTGAATACTTTCCTTATTTTAGCAGGTGGTAGCTTAAAGCAGGCTGAAAATAAAGCAGAATGCGCCATTGGGCGCATTCTGCTATACTTTCAACCTGCTTTAAGTAGTCGCTTATTTTCAAAACTAGAAACATGCTATGGGATAAAAGGTTAATACATGATAAAATAATGCACAAGGCTACTTTAAAGATTTCCATTCCTGCTTGCAGATTGATTAATAGCCCGAGGATTATTTGGTCTGTTTTACTATTAACGCTTTCGAAATCTTTAGCATCTTGACTTTTGCTGTCTACAAGTTTTTATTCACTACTCTGTTACAATTTGCACTGTCAAAGACGCTATTGAATAAGATTTTATTCACTACTCTGTTACAATTTACACTGTTAAAGACGCTATTGAATAAGATTGTATTCACTACTCTGTTACAATTTGTACTGTTAAAGACGCTATTGAATAAGATTTTATTCACTACTCTGTTACAATGTACACTGTTAAAGACGCTATTGAATAAGATTTTATTCACTACTCTGTTACAATTTACACTGTTAAAGACGCTATTGAATAAGATTTTATTCACTACTCTGTTACAATTTGCACTGTTAAAGACGCTATTGAATAAGATTTTATTCACTACTCTGTTACAATTTGCACTGTTAAAGACGCTATTGAATAAGATTTATTCACTACTCTGTTACAATTTGCACAGTTAAATACACTATTGAATAAGATTTTATTCACTTCTCTGTTACAATTTGCACGGTTAAAGACGCTATTGAATAAGATTTTATTCACTACTCTGTTACAATTTGCACTGTTAAAGACGCTATTGAATAAGATTTTATTCACTACTCTGTTACAATTTGCACTGTTAAAGATGCTATTGAATAAGATTTTATTCATTACTCTGTTACAATGTGCACAGTTAAATACACTATTGACTAGTGTGTTTACAGTTTTTTACACAAGTCAGTCTATATGTCACTTTTAGAATTTTATACAATATGATGACATTCTACTTCAAGTTGATTTACAATTGAACTATTTATATATATATTTAGTGTTTATCATTACTTCAAAACAGTTTGCAATAATGTTTTATGTTTATCTTACATAATAATAATTTTCGGGGTTTTTTGCTGAAATAATTCTAAAATCATTTTAAAATTTAAACTTAGCTGATAAACAATTCTAAAGTTCTAATGTAGATCTAGTTTAAAACGTGTGCATCAATCATTATAGATATATGGCCAAAACATTGTGCTATTTAATTTACATTTAGTGCAATGAAACAATATTTGTCAAATTTATCTGATTGTACAATTATGCTGCAATAAAACAAATTAAAAGAAAAATAGTGGTTGTAATTCCCTTTTGTTTAAAGTGCGCATTCAGTGACAACCTGCCATCTATATTACTTTTGTATAATAATTGATTATTGTTTCGTTTAAATTCTCATCAAAATAGTGTGTTCATTTTAATTAAACGAACTCTATATTATCCTTTCACTATTATGCGAGAAATGACTGTAATTTAAAAATGTTTATATTTAAACAGTTACTTAGCTTCTGATATGGATCAAAACCGTTTGACATTCGCACTTAAGGTTTAGCAGATGTACATTACGCTAAGCATTATTTGGCAACAAGCAAACTTTACTTTTGAAGCATAAGTATCCCTTTGGCTCCTAACGTCAATCCTAGCATCTGCTTAGCCCTTTCTGAGATTGATCCCACTTGCATGCTTATCTTTCTCACGTGGACCAGGTAAAGTGATTTATAGATGAGGCTCTACAAGAAAATCCCTAGGAATGAAAACATTATTGTTCCCGGAGCTTCACTTATAGGGATTCGAGAAGTCCCGAAACACGCTCATATGATCAGTTCTATCTCTTTTTGTGCTTTAACCCCTTCACTGCCTTACCCCGAGCACAACAGATTTTTGCAAACAGTTTGGATCCTGATCAGACGCCGCGTTACGCGGCGTCTGATCAGGAACCAAACTGTTTGCGACTCATTTCAATATTTCTTCAGTCAAAATAGCAAAAATTAAGATTTAAAGAATAAAAGCAGACGACAATTGTTTAAAATTGATGACGTCACGGCATGGAAGGGGTTAACGACTTAATGAGATAGGAGCAGGGCTAAATCGACGGCTAGCTACCGTCAATGTGTGATAATTTAACGTTTGTTGAAAAGCGGAACTAATCTGGCTTCAAGATTAAGAAAACATGTGTGAGGCACTGAAAGACACATTTATTACCATGGTCTGGACGGGTTCCTAGATTTGTTTTAAAATTTACCTCCGCACTCTCGCATCTGTCAATAACTTCTCCCGCCGCCGCTGACAAGTCTCAGATGGTGCTGGCTCATCACTGCTCCCCCCTCAGTCGAACCTGATCCTGCGTTTGTTATTCCAGATCCAAACGTTAAGTACAGAAATAGCTTGATACGTTTGGGAAACAAACTTACGAACTTAGTGATAAGAACAACATTGATATAAAACGTATCGTCAGAATTCTAAAAAAGAAACCGTTCATTTCTACATTCTTACATTCATTTGCGTTTAGTTTTATTTCAGGATAGCTACCGTATTTGATCATTTAATTAATCGTTATCATTCCATATTCTAATCTGTTTTCAAATTATCATCGACATAAACATATACTTTCGCTTTTCAATCTGTTTAATAGAGGTAATATATAACCGAGTGTCTAACTATGAGAGTTTGAACCAGTTACCAAGTTCATTGGTGCCCGATTTGGATTCCAAATATTTTCACGTGCCAAGTTGCGCTGACATGTAGGCAGGATTATGATCAACCCACTTTTAAGCCATTCCCCCATAAATACACCTTTGTACGCCTTTTATTTATCACTCCACTAAATAAAAGAGTTCCAATTTATACTACCAAGGATATGAATCATTAGAAATAGTTTCCTATATTCTAGCAGATAATAGCTTAAAGCAGACTGAAAGTATAACAGAATGCGCCATAAGGCGCATTCTGCTTTATTTTCAACCTGCTTTAAGTGGTCACATATCTTTGAAACTAGAAATAGGCCATGGCTAAATGGGTTAAGCCGAATTGTTCATATGAACTTATAAACTTTTGAGGGTTTGTTTTGCGTGTTTTTTAATATTTTAGAAAAACAAAACTAAAAGCAAACAATGAAGAACCTGCTCAGAGACCTCCTTTAATATCTGCAATACTTGTAAAATATTCTGCCTCTGGGGTTCCACTATAGAAAAAGGTTAGTGTGCCAATATTAAGTAGAGCTTACAGACTTCACATGGAACATTTTTGAAAATAAGCATACAATGAGAATTAAAACAACAGTGCTCTTTTGTGCAAATGACATACGCATAATAATAATTATGGTATGAATAAGGTTTCAGGATAAAAGGAAAATATGCTTTTTCGTGCAAAGGACATGCCAGTGTGACTTAAGTCAATGTCCAATGGTAAAGCAGACTATGATTTTTAGTGCAAAGAACATACAAACTTTAGATAAATCCAGGTTCAGAAATACAAAAATAATCGAGTTATTCTGTGCCAATGACATGCACATTTGACAAAAGTAAAAGTTAAGAAATAAAGAAATGTTATTTTGTGTTAAGGGCATTCAACTTTGGCATACATGATTGCTCATACAAATTAGAAACAACTGTGCCATTTTATGCAAAGGACGCCCAAATTTAGATTAACCGTAGTTCAAAATTAAAGAAAAAACTTGTTTTTGTGCAAATCACATACTAAATTGATATAAATCGAAAATCAGAATGAAAAATAAACTGAGCTTTTTTGCAAAAATGGCATTCAGATTTGATACATGTATTAATAAAAGTTCAGACTTAGAGAAACAAGTGATAAGTTGTGCAAAAGACATGCATATATTAAATATGAATCAAAATTCATAATTAAAAGCCAACCCTGATATTTATGCAAAGGAATGCACATTTCATGTAAATCAAATTTCAGAATAAAAGAAATTTTTTCTGGATTCTATTACGAACAAAAGACATTTAGATTTATTGACTGTCATACAAATACCAGACAACCCACTTAACATTACTTTTAATCACAACGGAGTATTTTATTTATCTAGAGTGTTGTGCTTTATATAAATTTGCTTGAACAGACATACTATTTTCCAATGCTTATTACTGGATCAGATAAATATTCATTGAGATCCTCGCGTGTCATTCAATTTCGAAACATTGTTTCCCCCACTAAAACAAAGCTTAGAGCAAATGTATTGTTTCCCCACTAAAACAAAGCTTAGAGCAAATGTATTGTAATATAATACACGAAGGGTATTTAACGTATTGATGATTTGTTTCATTCTCCTAAGTGGTTTAGGCAGTTTGGTGAACTGAGCAGACGAATTAAATCGTTTACAATGGAAAATCGTTTACAATGGATATTAAATTCTGTTTGAAACGAGTAACTAATTTACCACCAATAAGTGCAAATATGAGTCGAACGATAATAGTAACGAAAAGTGTAAGAAAAGTTATTATCATACTTATTCATCACATTGACATGAATTTATCAAGTTTTATCTCTATCCGTATCCTTTTCCAACGCTACTGGGTTTCATATTGGAAACCGTCTAGATCCAGATCCAAACCACAAACCAAGTATATCGACGCGTTAGATCTATCAAGGTTCGAGCAGTTTGAAGTTTGTGTAAACGTGACGTCAGTCCAATATTACTATAAAAATGAGTTTGCATTTTTACAGACGACAATGGTAAAGCAGACGACAATCTAACAGGGTAATGGTAAAAAGGTGCTCGGTATCTCACCTCGTTAGTTCTTTGCATGCTAACGTAGAAACCATGATAACCATTGCAAACAGTTTGGATCTAGATGAGACGCTGAGTAACTCAGCGCCTCATCTAGATCCAAACTGTTTGACACTATGGCCTACTTTTGAAAAGAAAGTTTTGAAACTTTGAATTCTATAAGAGTTACAGATGATAAGTGTTGCAGACGAAATAAATAGTGATGATGGTTCAGGAATTAAGCGTCCATCACTGGGCAGACGTGGCTGAATCAGAGGCACCCTGGGATTTCCGTGTATCCGATGTAGCCAATGAAGGGAAATATTTCCAGATGGAAAACTCGTTAGATACCAAAGACGAGCAGTTATGAAAAATCGCTCCAAATGAACCGAAAAGAAAACTGCATGAGATTTCTGTTTAATGAGTGTAGTCAGAATATTATTTATGAAGCGTTACCATAGATATGGGGCAACCGTTTTGGAAGGTATTAGAAGCCAGAATCAGGTGTCATACTGCTAATTTCAAAAACGATCCTCATTCATGCGTATCGTGATGAAAGGCGTTCCCATTGGATACTGTGTCGTTTGCTGAATGGCGGGAATGCCACGGGTCCTGCCAGACCTAATTGCAAGAACCTGAGACTACAGCAAATCCTGTGTTTAGCGGTCACTCAGTAAAGCAACTTACTGATCTCTAAAAATATATTGCAGCGTAAAGCAGGGCAAAAGTAATGCAGAAAGCTCCTTAAATGAGCTTTCTTCATTACTCATGTCCAGCATTACGATTCTAACTACATATGACTGTCAGCGCATTTCTTTTAGTTGATTCTCAAAACAGATTTTACAAAATTTACAAATTTGCACAATATTAGATACTTCTTTGCTTAACCTTGGAAATATGTGTGTTTACCTAACAAACATAATAAAGTCGCCAGGGTCATCATTTAGGGCAAATAGCTTTTTATAAGAGGAGGGTACTAAAGCAGAAAGCTCCTAATCGTTATCCTCATCTTGATTTAAACCTAGCATACGCCTTTATAAAAATTTCTACGGGAAAAGGCGTCATAAGGCGCTTATGTTTAGGAAATGGTGAGGGTGTCACAATGCGCTCAACTGAAGATAATGGCTACTATAGTTCCGATCAAAGCAGATTGGAAAGCTGTGGACTTTTCTGCAATGTGTTGTGCAACCACCTTATATCATAAATGCCTTTGTTCCACCATAGAATATTATAACTGAACTATAGACAATACTAAAATACATGTTTGTATTTGTTATCTTGGTGATTCCTTTTGCGTTATTTTAGCTATAACAATAAGTTCCGTTGCTGCAAACTGTCTGTCACTCAGATTGCAATACAACGCAAATAGTTTAAAGAACCTGATAGTTTCTTCAATTAATTACATTGTTCTTACATTTAAAACGAGAAATAAGAACATATGAACGTCTTCTCAAGTGCTGGCGTTTGACATGCCATTCGTACAGAAAAGTCAGAATGACATGAACATAAATCATTAAATGGTTTTTAAAGACATTTTTGTTCAAAAGAAAGAAAGACATTTCCCAGAATGCGTTGACATATTTTAAATCGTGTACGCCTCTTATTGACACGGAATCGTTTAATGAATTACACGCCCGGGATACTCTGAGAAATCAACATTTTGTTTTAACTCTTTCAATGCTGGGTAATATTTTCGTCTGTAAAAATAGTCGTCTGCAATTGTTCTAAAACTTAAAATTTCTAAAATTATTTTCAAAATAGGGTCAGGGTGTCAAACAGTTTGGATCCTGACGAGACGCCGCCTCACGCGGCGTCTCGTCAGGATCCAAACTGTTTGCAAAAGTAATAACTGGGTGACATATCTGCCGCTAGCATGGTGAAAGTTAAACTCACCACTCGGTCGGAACGGAAAGGAATAGCAGACATTCCTCCTACTTTGACTTTGCACGAAAGGTATTTAGTTAAATCATAAATTGCCTAACATTTATTCTCTTGGGGGATGTTTCACATGCAAGCCCTTCGTTAATGCTAATAGTATTACCATTCAGGCACTTCAGTTGACTTAGTCTTGTCCTACCAAAGTCAACTGTGCTACAGCTTCGCTTGATCCATCATCTAGGTGAACCCCTTCACTGACATTACCAATGACGTCATCGACTTTAAACAGTTATCGTCAGCTTTTATTTCTCAGATTTAGATTTTAGGAGTTTTGACTTAAGAAATATTGAAACGAGTGTCATAAAGTTTGGATCCTGAACAGATCTCATTGTACTAGGGATAAGGCAATGAATGAAGTAACCCTTTCAATGCCAAATCCAAAATATCATCTATTTGAACATCGTTGTCTGAAACGTTGTTTCAAATCTAGATTTAACTATTTCCCCATACATGTATAGAGCTGATGGTAGACACAAAAGCCATGCACGTTTTGATACGCCTTTGAAACTTGGCATACAGTTTATATAGCCCGTAAAGTAATATCATTTAAAAGCTTTAATTTGTCAAAGTAGGTGTGTGCCAAATTCAATAGGCTTTCACACAATGCATGAGTCGGCCAAAAAGTTTGAAAATAAAACAGAATACTCCTTAATTAACCCATTTTTCAATCAGATTTTCTTGAAAACAAAAATAATAAAAAAAAATATGAAATAACAACCAAGGTAATAATAATGTTTGAACACATATCTTGGAAATGTTGAAAAACAGACATAAATCACAAAAACGGGTGATTTAAAACCGTAACAAATCGAAAGTAAAAATGCTGCTATAAGTATACATGATGTAGCACCGACGCAGTTTCCACGCGACAAGAACGAACGCGCTTAATGACAAACTGGTGTCCAGTATGCTGTCATTCAATTACATAATGCGGCTTTAAGGAGTACTCTGCTTTACTGCCATTTTTTTTAAAACTTCTATCAGGGAAGATTTTGGAAATGCCTTCTGTGGTTCATATTCGCGACTTCCTTAATGGTGACAACATTCCATAGTGTAGAAATAATTAGAGGCATAAAAAGGCATATTTATGTATCCAATTATTCCACTATCATTTTCAATATTTCTTTGTATTGCGTTTGCGCCTCCAAATGTTTTCGTCTTTAACCCCATCACGCGATTATATCGTTTGCTCCAAAACATTTGCTTGTACTATTATCTCAAAGTATACTTTAAAGCAGCTTTGTTTTTTAATAAGAAACATCGACAGAAGAATAAAATGTCTGGATAGTGTTTGTTATGATTTTGAGTCGTTTTTTAACAGTATTTCAGTCATATCGCGACGTCCAGCAGCTGATTACAGGCATGGGACGATCCCAGAGACGCCCTATATGCGCTGTTTCAGGCACAAATTGGCAACTGGCTAGAACCACCAACCTTTCGCAAGTCAGATGGAAGGCCTCCCCACATGAAAAATCCGAATGACCAGACCGGGATGCGAACTCGCAGCGGCGAGGAGCTTAGTGATGCAAGTAACAGTGACTATAACCACAAGGCCACGTAGATCCGAGCAAGGCCCAAGCGGTTTGTAATGTTACGTCGTTCCAACTGTTTCAACCCTTTTCGTCGCCAAAGTTAACGCAATATCCCCTGAAACTTCAATTCAAACAATATCCTATATAACCATACATGTAAAATATATAACGGAACCTACAAAACAATATACATTTCATATTGCAAAATGACAAACCGTGCAGAATATGTTCATGTTCTAATCTGGATCTACACTGATTGCCAAGAACAGTTGTAATATTCACAGTTACCTGTACATGTACACTGTCTGCAAATGACGCGTATCAACGGCATTAGTGGTTACTTTGATGAATACTTTTATTCCAGTAATATCGTTAATTATATGCATACACAAACATTTTATATCTTTTTAATAAGATCTAGTTAAATGTTTTGGCAAAACGTTCTCCTTTTAAACACATGGTTGTACTAATTTTATTATGTGGTGCAGAAATTTGAGGTCACGTCACGTGTATAACCTAATATAAGTTGATAAACTGCACCTAAGGTTTTGTAAATACGGAAATGTGGAAAAAACAAACGTCGTGTATGGAGAATTATGAAGGTTACATTTGTCACTAATTTGTAAAGAAAGAACTGTTAAGTACTGGTATAAGATAGTGTGTAATGTTAATTCACCTATGTATGAAACTTACTTTAGTGTAATAATATTAACAATACTTATTGGGCCAAATTAATTAATTCTGTTATTGAACATCTTTGTTTTTACAAATATACGACTTAATTTTGATAATAGTTTCAATTGTGTACCATCTATAAAGACCAGTATTTTTAAGACGGGAATGCATCAATTCATACCATGTAAAACACTAGATGTACATATTGTAATTTTAAAACGCGACGTCTGGTCAAGATCCAAACTTTTTGACACTCATTTCAATATTTCTTATGTCAAAATATCTAAATTTAAGTTTAAGAAATAAAAGCAGACTACAATTGCTTAAAATTGATGACGTAATGACAGTGAAGCTGTTAAGTTCAATATGTTTTATCAGTTTGCTGCTGTTGATGTTTCTAACAAGATGCGTCATACCATCCATTGCGGCGACAGTCAGCAATGACAAAATGAAGTCGGGGCGTTGTTGAACCCTTTACCCCATAGCCTGTTTCTGACTTTGAAGATAGGTGACCACTTATAGCACGTTTAAAGTAAAGCAGAATGTGCCTTCAGATACATTCTGCTTTACTTTCAGCATGCATTAAGTTATCAGCTGCCAGGACATCAACTTTTATGAGCATAATCATGATAATATAAGATGGAACTATTTTCTGTAACAAAAGAAGAAATTAAAGGCGTAAAGATGCGTATTTTATGGGGTTATATGTTAAAATAGCTACCTTTGCTCACCCAACATATTTCGCAAATATGGCGCAGACCGGAAGTTACTGCGTTTGTTCGGTTGCCTCGTTTTGATAAAGGTCTTGCAAAAGGTCCGTTCAATTTGTTCCAGTTGTCGGTCATGCCGTGTGCATGGGTGACTGTGGTGTTTAGAAGCGGATGCCGGTGACGGGCCGCGATAAAAAACATTCCAGTTCGTATGACTAGCCCATAATGGCTGCTTTGTTTACCCTTAATGTAGGTATTTTCCCCAGAATTCTTGCACGGTTACCAACAGAACATCTGTAGCTGGGTTTTATCGAAGTGTATAGCTCTTTGATTGGTTAAGCAAAGCACAAGATAAAATTTTGATACATAAAACAGCTAAAACTACATATCTGTTGCTTATCAGGCAGCATTAGGCTTCTAAGAATTACAAACCCCGGCTTATTCTGTCACGGCCCGTTTGTGTTGATTTCCCTATAGGTCGTTCATCATTATTTATAATGAGTTTAACAAATGAGTATCAGCCTATCATATTTCAATCGAATAAAAAGGAATTACTGTCATACTTTTGTGTACCGACAATTCAATTCTAAATGCATGAGCAGCATTTAAGGCATGTGTCAGCTCACTGCGTATCTAGGGTAATGCAGAAAGCTCATTTGGAAACTTGATGCATTTTATAGCCCCGGATTAGTGAACAATATGAATTTTGAATACATTTATGAATATTCACGGGATTGCTATTAATCACAAGGTTATCTGTAGAAAAAGGAATTACATTTGAAGAGAAACTATAATATCAATTTCTGGAAAAGCTCGCTGGGCAGAACCATAACCCTTTTCCTGCAGATCGCGAAATGACTGACATTTGCAAACAGTTTGGATCCAGATCAGACGCCGCGTAATGCGGCGTCTGATCTGGATCCAAACTGTTTGACACACGCCTATAGTTTTGTATTTGATTTTAAAAAAGGCATAATCTAAATTTGACAAAATTTGCAGACGATAATTTGAAAGCAGAAGATAATTCGCCAGGATAAGGGTTAATCATGGTGCAAAACGATATATTACGTTCACGATAGATACAGCGAGAGAAAGGGTGGATATGTGATAGTTTGTGCAGATTTCACTTATACTATTACCGTACAAAATATTAATTAACCCATTCCTCCACATTAGGACGCCTCTAACTATCATGGTTAAGGCTCTCAAATGAGTACAGTGGAGAAAACGTTATTCTTTCCCAATAAACGCGTTTACGCTAAAACTATTATTTGCAGTACAAACAGTTTGGAGCCAGATCAGACGCCGGGTAACCCGGCGTCTGATCAGGCTCCAAACTGTTTGCCACCAAGATAAACATGCATTATTAGAATTGTCCAAAAGTTGAACTTTTCTACGTTTTAGTGCTTTGCGTTTGCGTACGTTTGCGTTTAAACGGGAAAGAATAACAGATTCTCCACTGTATCTACTAATTTCTGTGGAATACAGGTTATACATGTACAGTGGAGAATATGTTATTCTTCCCCAATAAAAGAGTTTACGCTTATAAAGGCTCGCAACCGGATTTAGCATTAAAAATAGTAATTTGTAAATATATGTCAAATGCTTATATAAATGGGTAAGATTTAGTTTAGGATAATAAATTCTGTTAAAAAATGCATTTCAAAAAAATAAAAGAAGAAGCTCTGGTGGGATTCGAACCTGTGACCCTCCATGCAGAGACAAACATGAAAAATGAGGAATCGCCTTTAACCCCTCGGCTACCAGCGCTCTCTATATATATGATAGCGAATTAACGTACTTCACTGGTAGCGATTGATAGTACTTTATTCGGCTCGGGTTTATGTCTGAGCCCGTGTAGAGAAGCAACAACAACAACTATACCGTCAGCTGACGCTATAGAAAAACGATGGAAAATATCTAAAAAAAACTAAGATTCGGTGACGATTCTTGAGACTTTTTTTGGACTGATCATATTCTTTTAATGTCAGAAGCAAAATAATGCCACAAATTTGCTTTTATTTGAGTATTTTATTTTATTTTGACAAGTACACCATCCGGTTGCGAGTCGCTTTAAACTAATGTTTCAATTGCAAATAATTTCAATTAAACTTTCAGAATTAGTCGAAAAGCTGCCATTTTCTCCATTTTGTCGCAATGCGTCTGCGTTTCGTTTGCGTTTCGTATGCGTTTATACGGGAAAGAATAACGTATTCTCCACTGTAGCTTAACCCATTGCATCCTAGCGACGAGTGCACTCGTTTGCACCCTAGTGACGAATACAGTCGTCCGTTACAAATAGTGTACCTGTCAATAGTAAAGTTGCCATATGCATCATCAGGATCTGCACTGTTTGTCATTTTAAAGTGCATCGTGAAACGATATCCTAAATAGTCCGAAATTGAGTGGACTTAATAAATTGAAATGTCAGGGGTGAATGGGTTAAAACACGACAAAGGTAGAGCAGATATCTTATGCTTTACATTACTCTCTCCATTTAGCGGCCCTCCCAACAATGACCCATTTCTTACAACGATCCTTGTCTTAGTTCCCTAAACAGCACACTTATAATGTCTAACGCTTTTACTGCCGTTATATCGTCTGCTTACAGGTGTCGTCTGCTGTTTTTCTCAAAGTGACATATCGGACATTTTGACAGCAAAAAACTTGATGACGATTGACAAATGTTAACCAATTTTCCTCCCTATAACGACTACTTCCGAACAACGCACACAATTCGTGTCTCCCAATGGATGTCGTTGTAGAGTGGGAGCGATTTTACTTTCATAGTGCAACGTTTGACCTTCTGTGTAAAGGTCTTCGCTAAAATGTCTCGTCTGCAACAACTGAAAAGTTAATCTAAAGATACTGAACACAACATTTTTTGTTTATCTTGGTGGTAAACAGTTTGGAGCCTGATCAGACGCCGGGTTACCCGGCGTCTGATCTGGCTCCAAACTGTTTGCACTGCAAATAATAGTTTTAGCGTAAACGCGTTTATTGGGAAAGAATAACAGATTCTCCACTGTATGTCAGATGAAAACAGAACATAAGCAACGCAGACTTTAATTTGGCAGCGGAAGAGTTATACATTGTACATAAATATTGCAATAAATAAAACTAAAAACGTTGATTGAAGGCATAAAAAAGTTTGCAAAGACAGAACAAATAAGAGAATACAGTGCTCCCTCCCTACAACGGCCCTCTGCACAACTATTTCCTCTTCACAACGATGCTTGCTTCTGTTACAGTGGAGAATCTGTTATTCTTTCCCGTTTAAACGCAAACGTACGCAAACGCAAAGCACTAAAACATAGAAAAGTACAACTTTTGGACAATTCCGATAATACATGTTTATCTTGGTGGCAAACAGTTTGGAGCCTGATCAGACGCCGGGTTACCCGGCGTCTGATCTGGCTCCAAACTGTTTGCACTGCAAATAATAGTTTTAGCGTAAACGCGTTGATTGGGAAAGAATAACAGATTCTCCACTGTACCCAAACAAGATAATTATGTCTAAACTTTTCACGTCTGCAATATCGTCTGCTTAAAGTTGTCGTTAGCTGTTTTTCTCAAAGTCACACATAATGACATTGGACATTTTGACAGAAAAAAAGTTAAAAAACCCATAATGACGTGTGACAAACAGCTTGATCCCAGAAAAAGCGCCGAGTTATGCGGTGTCTGATCTGGATTCAGGCTGTTTGCAAATGTAAGCCCATTTCCCTCCCTATAACAACCCCCTCTGAACAAGACACACAATCTATGTCTCCCATTGGGCGTTGTTGTAGAGTGGCAGCACTGTATACTCAAATAAAAGAAAATGTTTGGCATTATAGGGAATATGACATTAAAACATTCGACCGGTATAGAATCAACCTGAAGCAATATCTCTGAATCTTGGTGATTTTAAGACCTTTCCCATCGCCTTTGGTACTCCGAATGCTGGACGGAGTAGATCTTTTAGATTTAAACTTCGCTACATAATACTCTATATATACAATTCAAATAGGATAAAATGGACCGTCAGATTGAGAATGGTCGTATAGTCGTGTGGTTTTCCCAATAAACGCGTTTACACTAAATATGTTATTTCCAATTTATGCAAACAGTTTGGAGCCAGATTAGACGTCGAGTAACCCGACGTCTGACCAGACTCCAAACTACAGTGGAGAATCTGTTATTCTTTCCCGTTTAAACGCAAACGTACGCAAACGCAAAGCACTAAAACGTAGAAAAGAACAACTTTTGGACAATTCTGATAATTCTTGTATATCTTGGTGGCAAACAGTTTGGAGCCTGATCAGACGCCGGGTTACCCGGCGTCTGATCTGGCTCCAACCTGTTTGCACTGCAAATAATAGTTTTAGCGTAAACGCGTTTATTGGGAAAGAATAACAGATTCTCCACTGTATTTGCCATCCAGGTTAAAATCAACATTCAGAATTGTCAAAAAGTTGTATTTTTCTCAATTTTATTGCAAGTGACTGAGCTCATACTGTTTTTTCTTTTTAAAGGTATTTTTTAACATAAATCCTTTTCCTTAACTAACGTTCACGTGTTGCTAAAGATCCCTGGTATCTATTTACAAGTTCAGATCAACTTTGATTTTAGTCCATTTTAATGCGTTTTTGAGGAAAGAATAACGTTTCATCCACTGAAAAACGTTAGCATTTCCTTATAAACGTGTTTCTCAATATGTTCTCAAAGAACGGGTTTCCATCGCAAACGGTCATAACTAGGGCAAACGCCGAATTACCGTCCATGTTGGTGTCTGATCTGGCAAAATTCTAGTTTACTTTCATAGAAAGCCTTTCGCTGCCATTATGACGAAATATGCGTCTAACACACTCATTGACATAATACCGTCTGTTTAAATGTGTTGTCTGTTTTTGTTTATTTTTTATAAAATATATATAAATTCTGGAATTGTAAGTGTTTTTTTCTTAAGAAACATTGATATGAGTGTCAAACAGTGTGGATCTTGATCAGACGTCGCGCAATGCGGCGTCTGATCAGGATCCAAACTGTTTGCATATAACGTTAGTGTCATATAGCCTGGCAGCAAATTGATTAAGAATAATTCGCTTCAATTACATATATGTATCTGTAAGCCATCTACGTATTATAGCATTGCATTTAGTTCCGTTTATACGGGAAAGAATAATATTTTGCCGCCACTGTACACTCCCAGCGTATGATACAGAGCTGTACAATAAATTGGTTTGGAAGCATCGATGAAAAAATGTATTCATAGGGATCTCTTTCATGTAGATGCGTTTAGCAGGCGCGGTAAAGTGTTATAGCGGAGAGTGTTCGGAGAAAAACACACGTAGTTTGGATAAATTACATTATACTGAAATGATTAACGAGAATAAATTTACTGATGAACCCTGAGATTAATGGGTAATTGTGATAGATCAACGTAATAAACACGGCCTTTCAATAACACGAGGAAAACGCTGATTTTCGTCATAATCATGCCATCATATTTAGGTAAAACCATGCTGTTTTGGTTCACACTTTTCGTCTGCTTGAATAATCAACCCTTCGTCTGTTCTAATCTCGTCTGTTTTACATTTTGTCGTCTGCGTTGATTTTCTTAATTACGTATTGATTTCAGTTTAGATTAAGTGAGCTAAATACGTAAGTTAAACAGTCTGTATCCTGATCAGACGCCGAGAACCTCGGCGTCTGATCAGAATCCAGACTGTTTGCAAATTCTAGTTAACTATTGATTTTCAGGGAGAGTGGTAAGATATTATCCGAATTATTATGTACTTTTAATAACGTGTCCGTTAATATATAAACTGCAGCAAAAATAATGCTTAACATTATGATAAGTTCAGGTCATAAATTTTACCACATACAAAATACGAACATGTATACTTAAATGATTCATTTTCTTTTTGGAGAAATCTAGGTCCGTTGTTACAGATTTTCTTTAATTTACTCTTCTATACCCTACTTTACTCCATGTTACTTTACATTACTGTTCTTTACTTAATATTTCCTGATAAAGCGCCATGGAGAACGTGTCCTGCATTATGATAGGAGTGTGCTTTGAGCAGGATGTCAATTGAGCAGAATATTTCTTAGGTAATCTTTCTTTCTGTTTTACTTTCAAACTCCTTTAAGTAACCATCTATCTTAACCCTTTAACTGATAGCCTATTTCTAGTACTTAAGATAGGTGACTACTTTAAGCAGGTTGAAAGTAAAGCAGAATGCGCTGAATTGAATTAACCTATTACCCTATGAATACACCTTTTATGCCCATCGTTATACCTCCACAGAAACAAAACAGGTCCACCTCTTAAACATGCACCTTAAACATATTTTATCCGTGTCCTATACAAGATAGTAGTTTAAAGCAGACTGAAAGAAAAGTAGACTGCACACTCTGTTTTACGTTCAACCTGCTTGAAATGGAGACTGCTCTTCAAAACTAGAAACAACCTATGGAGTAAAAGGTAAAGTAAAGTCTGAAAATGTCCAGATCTAAACTCATACTCATAAAGTACATAATTTTCCTTATAAAGATATGTTAACTATTTAACTATAAACAGTGGAGAATCTGTTATTCTTTCCCGTTTAAACGCAAACGTACGCAAACGCAAAGCACTAAAAAGTAGAAAAGAACAACTTTTGGACAATTCTGATATTTCATGTTTATCTTGGTGGCAAACAGTTTGGAGCCTGATCAGACGCCGGGTTACCCGGCGTCTGATTTGGCTCCAAACTGTTTGTAAAAGAAAAAATAGTTTTAGCGTAAACGCGTTTATCGGGAAAGAATAATAGATTCTCCACTGTACATGCTAGCGGCGAAATCCTGATTACCTTTGCAAACAACTTGGTTCCTATGGAGCGCATTCGTTGCCAAAATTCAAGACATGCAATCACCCAGTTTTCAATTATTGTTTGGCCAAAAACGATATGTATTTGTATAAATGTCGTTTAGAATCATGCAAACTTAACATGTAAATGTCTGTTTACATGTGTATACTGTATTCCATAAAAGGTATTTATAGTTTATACTTTAAACACTTGCAATTCTTTCATGTAAAGCTGTTAACAAGGGAACCAAAATCCACGATTTAATGTTACTTTCTAAGACAGAACTATAATAACCAACATTTGAAATAAACAGTTTCCGCCTGGAAGAATTGAAAGTACGCTTTGCGAAAGACGTTTCACCTTTTGCAAACAGACACCATACAATGAACTTCGGATATTCGCCAATGTACAACGGACAATGTAGAAAGTGTAACAAATGAGTCACGAGGGCGTGTCTTAGCTACATAAGCCCCTCCTTCGACGCGTCAATTTTCCTTCGTGAAGTTTCGGTAAATTCTAGATTAGATTATGACGTCGTTTTTTAATACAAATTACGTAACATTTACGTCATAATTATGGAATGTATAAACAGAGCTCCAGGTTGAATAGGGGGAGTAACTCAAAACGAATAAAGTCTTTATTTCTGCATTAAACCATGTGGTGTCACTACTCATTAGAATCGACTCTCCGAGACGATTCAGGTGGGTGGTTACATCAAGGGATTTGGTGCTGAAATGTGTATGAATGTTGGATTTGTTCAGTTTACTTCCTCTTATCTGGAGCCCTGGTATAAAACTATGTGTAGCCGTTTTCCCTTATATTGTTTACTTTTGTTGTTCAATGTTACTTTGAGTTATAATTATAATGCTAATGTTTCTCACTATCCGTGGGACTTATGCATATGTAAATAAAAGTTGAAAGTTGAAAGGTATTTCCTAGAACGTATGCCAATAACTCTGAGGTGTTCCGAGTGACTATAATTCTGCTTTACTTTCAACCTGCTTTAAAGGGACTCGCAACCGGATGGTGTTCATGTCAAAATAAAATAAAATACTCAAATAAAAGCAAATTTGTGGCATTATTTGGCTTTTGACATTAAAAACATATGATCAGTCCAAAAAACGTCTCAAGAATCGTCACCGAATCTTAGTTTTTTTAGATATTTTCCATCGTTTTTCCATAGCGTTAGCTAACGGTATAGTTGTTGTTGTTGCTTCTCTACACGGGGTCAGACATAAACCCGAGCCGAATAATGTTCTATTAATAGCTATCATTGAAGTACGTTAATTCGCTACCATATATATAGAGAGCGTCCGTAGCCGAGGGCGTAGAGGCGATGCCTCATTTTTCATTTTTGTCTCCGCATGGATGGTCACGGGTTCGAATCCCACCAGAGCCTCTTCATTTTTTTTTTGGAAATGCATTTTTTAACAGAATTTATTATCCTAAACTAAAGTTTACCCATTTATATAAGCATTTGACCTATATTTACAAATTACTATTTTTAATGCTTGATCCGGTTGCGACCCTCTTTAAGTAGTCACCTATTTTCAATACTAGAAATAGGCTACCAGGTAAAGGGTTAATGTTACTAAGTCTTCACAGGTACACTGTTTCAAAGGACCCATAGATGCACCAATAGGGTTCAAATGGTTAAAGAAGCTGAGCCCACCTTAAAGCAGGATAAAAGTAAAGCAGTTAATCAAAAGCTGCCACAGGAGATTTCTGCTTTACTTTTATCTTGCTGTAAGCAACCACTTTAACCATTTCACACATAGATGCACATGTTGGCAGTTTTTTTTAATTATTCCTATTACAAAGTTAATGCATGTACCTTTTCATACTTCTACAAATATTATCCTGATAAAGAGTCATTGGAAACCTTGAGTCGTTTTATAAAACTTTGTACGACGAATGTTGTCGTAAGTCAGATTATAAAAGTCTCAATTATTATTTATTTCTCAATCTAATCCTGTTTTGTAACATCTTTTTGGAATCGTCTTGAAAATGTCACAAGACAGGATTAAATAGATAATCAGAAATTAAATGTATTTTAAAGTTTTGACTTACGACAACAATGTTTATGAAACGGGCCCCTGCCCTGCATCTGGGCAGATGGATGTTTAAAGCAGGCACATGTAAAGCAGAAAAGCTCTTTCAGGAACTATCTGCTTTACTTCAGTCTGCTTAACCTATTACCCCACAGCCTGTTTCTAGTATTGAAGACACGTGACCACTTAAAGCAGGTTGAAAGTAAAGCAGAATGTGCCTTAAGGCACATTCTGCTTTACTTTCAGCCTGCTTTAAGCTACAGTCTGCTAGGAAATAGAAAACATTTCTTATGATACATATTCATGGCTGTAAAAATTGGAATTAATTCTTTAGTGGATGAATAAATGAAAGGCGTAAAAAGGTGTATTTATGGGGTAATGGGTTAAGCAAGCCCCTGTCTGTCAAACTGGCTACATACAGTGGAGAAAACGTTATTCTTTCCCAATAATCGCGTTTACGCTAAAATTATTATTTCTATTGCAAACAGTTTGGAGCCAGATCAGACGCTGGGTAACCCGGCGTCTGATCAGGCTCCAAACTGTTTGTCACCAATATAAACATGAATTGTCAGAATTGTCCAAAAGTTGCACTTTTCTATGTTTTAGTGTTTTGCGGTTCGTTTAAACGGGAAAGAATAACGTATTCTCCACTGTAAAATCATAGGGCTAGGTAAACCCCGGCGAACGATTCCGGTAAGATCCGATTTAGTTTACTCCGCCCAAATTAATATTCGTAGTATTCCGTAAAAATTCCTTATAAGGTCATAGCAAAATTCGCTAGTTTTGCATTTGGAGAAATGTAATTCTCGACTTGCAAGAGTCAACTGTACACTGGAGAAATGTCAATGTCGGTCGTCAATCCGCAACTTTCGGTTTATATCTGTGTTCAAGTTTATTGAAAACAGATGATTTCAGTTGGATTTTCTGATGCAGTTCTTTGCTTGTGACGGTTTGAGGAATTCCATTCTGATCTGTAGGATTAATTTGTCAATTTCATGAAATGTAAAGCGGGTGTTTGCTTTGAACAAAGCAGAAAGTCAATTCTAAAAATAGCATTGTATGGTCATGACTAACTTATGGACAAGTCACATTTATATTTTGTACAGTCGGGTTTGTATTTTATACAAACTACAAAATAGATGTTAGCATCTACATGTCTAGATTATTGGCAACGATTGCGCTCCATAGGTTCCAGCTAGAATACCGCATTACGCAGCGCCTCGTCAGAATCCAAACAATTTGACACAATAGTCCTGATTTGTAAGGAAATATTCAAATATCTATTTTTAACAATAGCAGACGGCAATTGTTGCAGAAGACATTTTACTTAGCATTCAGAGAGTTAAAAGCAATGAAGTGATGCGAGATCAAATATATAATATGGGGGAAACATCTATAAATGAAATATCATATGGTTTAATTACTATTAATTATATCTATTTAATTGGTATAAAATTACAACATGAAAAGCTTACAGGAACAAATATTAAGTTTAATGATAAAATACCAATTGATCTGACAGTGTGTGTGTGGCATAAAACTCTTCATGGTAGGTTACCTACCCATTAGCAACCTACGTAATTGTCATCTGCAAAATCTGCCGTCTGCAACAATTCTCAAAATTAATTGATTCTAATTTTCTTTAAGAAAATACAATCGGAGTGACAAACAGTTTTGATCCAGATGAGACGCCGAGTAACTCGGCGTCTCATCCGGATCAAACCTGTTTGCAAAAGTTATCACTACTTTGCTCAAAGCATGCAGAAGGCTTAACCCTTAGCCTGCCAGTCACAACTATAGCTCCATATGCAAACAGCTTGGATCCGGATGAGACGCCGAGTAACTCGGCGTCTCATCCGGATCCAAGCTGTTTGACACTCGGACAACATTTTCAGCAATTTTGAGCAACTTTGAAGCACTTTGAAACTTGAAGCAGACGAGAAATATAGCAGACGACAATTTATTTGGCGGGCTAAGAGTTAAGGTATTATCTGTTCATCTGTAGGTGTTTGCTAAACTATCTTCGCTCAGCCAGTTTTAATGGTTAGAATTGATTAAAATAAGATTTTTTTCATGTTGATTTCAAAATTTTCATCAAATTATTATTGCTACTAATTTAACCCATTGCCTGCTAAATCGTGATGTTTCCATATGATGGTTATTAACTCTTTGCATGCTGGGTAATTTTTTCGGCTGAAACAATTGTCGTCTGCTGTTGTTATAGAATTAGATTTTTCTAAACTTCTTTTCAAAAGAGAGTCAGAGTGACAAACAGTTTGAGTCCTGATGAGACGCCGCGTTACGTGTCGTTTCATCAGGATTCAAACTGTTTTCAAATGTAATCAATGAGGTATATATTCTCCGCTAGCATGGTAAGAGTTAAATCCAGTTACTTAGCATCTGGACAGGATCCAAACTGTTTTAATAACACACTCATATTCATATTTCTGTAGCTAAAAGGACATTTTCTTTTAATTTGAAGTTTGATACAGACAACTATAACTACATGTACTTTGAAGCAGAAGCTTTTGCAGCAAGGGGAATGGATAAGAAACTACAATGTTCCCTCTCACCAACGGCCCTCCGAACAACGACCCCCTCCTTACAACGACCCTTGCAGCAGTTCCCTAGACAAGACTTTTATATCCAACCCTTTCATGGCTGCAATGCTGTTTGCTTAGATTTGTCAGCGTTTTTCTCAAGGTTAGAATAAATAATATCATAATGACGAGTGACAAACAGCTTGAATCTAGATCAGACGCCGCATAATGCGGCGTCTGATCTGGATTCAAGCTGTTTGCAAATGTAAGCAAAGTCTTAATCTTCCCTCCCTATAAGGGCTCCCTCCGAACAACACACACAATCTGTGTCTCCCATTGGATGTCGTTGTAGAGAGGTGTGACAAACTGTTATCTTTTTATCTCCATATGACTAACAAGTAGTTTCACTGTTGATAAAATCAGACAAGATCCTTAAAAGGGTGTGTTAGTTGTGAACATTTTATGATCCATTTTCATGCTATAAAACCATCTGCTTAAAATAGTTGTAAGCATGTTCATTTTCAAATTTAGATCTACATGTAATCATATCTTAGTTTAAATTGAAACAATATACATGTATACACTAAATGTCAAACAGTCCCTGATCAAACACCAAGTTACAAGGTATCTGTTCTTTTATTTAAATATTTAGTATTTGCAAATTAAAACATGCTAAGAACAAGAAAGTTTAATATCCTGATGTTCTGACAATTAAATTAATTGCAGGGTATCAAATGACATTATAAAAGCTAAGTTAGCAATGTATGATTATAAAACATGTGGTAATAGTGTGTTCCTTAACCCATTACTTCATAAATATGCCTTTTACAATTTTAATTTATTCCTTTATTAAAATAGTTTCACTTAATACAGTCATGAATATGCACCATAAGAAATCATACATGTACATGTATTTTCAATATACAAGCATTCTGAAAATAAATCAGAATGCTTCTTATTCTTTACTTTCAATCTGATTTAACCCTTTCCCCAATAGAAGCGCCTTTTAGTGGATATGATTTATTCATCCGCTGAAGAAAATAGTTCCAATTTAATCAGTAATGAATATGTATTATAGGGAATATTTTCTATATTATAGCACATGATAGCTTAAAGCAGGCTGAAAGTAAAGCAGAATGCGCCCTAAGGCGCATTCTGCTTTACTTTCAACCTGCTTTAAGTAGTCACCTATCTTAAGTAATAGAAATAGGCTATCAGGTAAAGGGTTAAGTAGTCAACTGTCTTCAACACTAGAAACAGGCTATGGGTGACGGAGTAACCCCATCATTGCCATGATGTCATTGGATTTAAACAATAAATGCTGTTGTTGTCTGCTTTTATTTCTCAAATTTAAAATTTAGGTATTTGGGCTTAAGAAATATTGAAATGAGTGTTGAACAGTCTTCTACTTCTAATTAAAAGATTGATGATTATGCGAAAGGAAGCTTATTAGGTGCACCAGGGATTGTACCCAGTCATTTTATCCTGACACCTACGAACCAGTGCTAACCTACGAACCAGTGCTAACCTGAAATCCTGAGTGACAAGGAGGGAAGCCATTACTACCAATTTTTAAGTCTTTGGTTTGACTCGGCCAAGGATTGAATGATATGAATAACACCACACAGTTAAATCTTCATCTAAAAAATATCTGTTGTAAACAGTTTGGATCCAGAGGAGATACCAACTAATTTGACATCTCAACTGTATCCCACTTTTTAGACTCTCAATATTTTACTAAGGAAAAAGCAGATATGTTAATTCTTGCACATTGTTATGAATTGCAAATTCTGTGTTCGATAATTGTCTAGCATATGGTAAAGGGCTCTGCTACATGAACATTTTAATCTAATCACTTTTAAATGTTACAAATTCTTTTTTAATATTAAATAATCATCTGTTTCAAAATTTTCATCTGCCATATTTCAAATTTATTTTTACATCATTTTTTTATCCATTACTCCATAGCTTGTTTCTAGTTTTTAAAACAAGTTAATAATTAAAGCAGATTAAAAGTAAAGCAGAATGGGCCCTGCTTTACTTTAAACCTGCTTTAAGCAAAATTCTGCTCCAATATAGACAATATTTTTAAGGTACATATTCATAATTGTGTAAATTGGAACTATTTTCCTCATTGGATGAATAAAATAGATGTGTAAAAAGGCGTATTTATGAGGTATTGAGTTAAAATTAATGCAGAAAAACATCAATGAATGTGTCAATAGTTTGGAGCAATGATTAGATGAAGAATAATGTGTGTCTATAATCTGTATCAACATTATTTTGAAGTGCTTGTTGAATCTTAAACCTAACCCATAACTTCATATATATGCCCTTTTAAGCCTTCAATATATTCCTGCACTGAAGAGAATAGCTCCACTTTAAATAGTTATAAACTTGTTCCATAAAAATATTTTCTATATCCTAGCTGATGCTTAGCTTACAGCCGCAAGGCACCTTCTGCCTTATTTTCAGCCTGCTTTAAGCAATCATCTTTTAATACTGAAAACAAACTGTGGGGAAATGGTTAACACACTAGCCCCTAGTGACGTATATATGCAACCTTTACAGTGTACCAGGGAAAAGTACACTTGTCTTATGCAGTGAAACCTCTGATCAGGGTCTGCAGTTTTTG
Source organism: Gari tellinella (assembly GCA_922989275.2). Classification (NCBI taxonomy): domain Eukaryota; kingdom Metazoa; phylum Mollusca; class Bivalvia; order Cardiida; family Psammobiidae; genus Gari; species Gari tellinella. The sequence continues at coordinate 73,902,957 of OV277866.1, forward strand.
ATCATTTTGTACTGTACCCAACTATCTAAAAATGGACTAAGCTTTATTGGAAACTAGTAACAACTATTTCAAGACTGTCGGGTAAATCAGTTACCATGGTAAGGGTTAATTAAACATTAAGTGACATTTAAATATGGCAGTTGTTATTGCCACTAGAAATTATAAATACTTTAAAACATATATAAAAACTTGCGTGATAGAACTAAATTACCCAAAAAAAACTTTACGTTATTAGATTTGAAAAACATTTAGTGGCGATTAATATCATCTGTGTGATGTAATTTTCAAATTTTAGAATCCTATTAGTTAATACTTTCAAAATAGTTAGATAGCTAAACTGAAAATTAAATGGTATTACAAATACAGCCACACTTGGTACATACAGCCATTAGAAATAAGACATATCATTTCTGTTTAATACAGATAGTAACTTAATGCAGGATAAAAGTAAAGCAGAAAGCTCCTAAAGGAGCTTTCTGCTTTACTTTTATCCTGCATTAAGCAGCCACATGTCTTATTAAAGCTTTATTCTAGTTTAAAGAACGTTTGTTAAATGAAGTTTGACTGAAATCAGATAATATCATTCTGCCTTTAATTTGTGTAATAGGACAGAAACTTTCTCCATAATTAACACATGGGTAGTTTTCTTATGATCTTGAGAGCAGCTGAACAGGTTTTTTTTCACTGAATGTCTCTTTGATTTGCTTTACCAAATCAGCTGTCACGCATTATTATTAAATGAGTGTACCTTACCGACTGTCTTTTAAGAGAGTTTGAGAAAATCTGTGGTTAAGGTATTCTATTAATTCGGTTAAATTCGCTAGTTTAGTATAAAAGCTCGACACTAGGTGGGAGATATGATTCATACCAATTTGGTAGCCTTTAGGGAATATTTGTTAACCTGTTATCCACGCAGAAGAATCAGAAGCTATAGCTTGCTTTCAGTATTGAAGACAGATGGTTGTTTAAAGAAGACTTAAAGTAAAACAGAATGCTCCTCAAGCAGTATTCTGCTCAACTTTCAGTCTGCTTTAAGCAACCATCTGCTACAATATACGAAATATTTCTTATGTTGCATATTCATGACTGTATTAAGTTGAACTTTTTTCTTCAGAGGAGGAATAAATTGAAAGCATAAAAGGTGTAGAAGTATCTGTTGGGTAATTGGTTAAGGAGATTAGTAACAACAATAGGAAAATAGGAGGTTTTCTTTTGCAAAAACAAAACAATCACCCATTTTTTCCAAAGCTCTCTTAACTTCGAAATCTCTAACTTGGTTAAATCGAACATACCTGTATTTCAAAGTTAAAACGTGGCCTAACCGAGCAGGAAATAATGCAATTCATGTGTCAAACTATCAGATAGTTAGAGTTAAGCGAATTCGAGATATCGAAGTTCGACTGTATGTATACATTTTTAAATATAGAAGTTGAAGAATTATAAAATTACAACAACACATTTTCTACTGCATAATGTGCAAAATAATACTATGGGATTCACTAATTGTAGAAATTCCATTGAACAGAATCAGACAGAAACTATCAATAGAAATACAAGTTAATGTCATCTTTTTCGGTATCAATAACTTCAGGAGTTTGAATAACAATAATTGAAAAATAGGTGATTTTCTTTTGTAAAAATTGTTTATTTATAAACTTCTTTTATGCATTTACATGTATATATTTTTCAATACAGAGTTGAATAATTGTAAAATACAGCATAGTATTTGTTGTAGAGAAAGTCCACTGCTGAATGTGTAAAATAAAACAATAGAGTTTGTAGAAATCCAAATGAACAGAATCAAAACAGAAACACTTTGGAAATAAAGCAATATTTAAATTTGACCAATTACTCCATTAATTAACTCTTTCCTCCCTGAAACTTTAAATGGACAATTCCAGTTTCCATTTTAGTCTAGTCCATTTCTGACTTTTAAGGGTTGTTTTTGTCAATGTTTGTCATCATGACAAACAGTGAAGACCCAGATCAGAGGGCTCCTTTCGGAGCCCTCTGATCTGGGTCTTCACCGTTTGCACAGAACAAGTGTACTATTGACATGTACACTGTTTGAAAAGGACGCCTAAATGCGGGACTAGGGTTCAAAGGGTTAATATGCCTTTCAACACCAGTAATTTATTCATCCACTCAGGAAAAGAATTAAACTTTATACTGTCATGAATATGCACCATAAATTATATTTTTGGCTATCCTAAAAGATGGAAGGTTAAACCTTTACCCCATAGCCTGTTTCTAGTTTTGAATATAGGTAACACTTAAAGCAGGTTGAAATTAAAGCTGAATCAACCTTAATGTACATTCTGCTTTACTTTCAGTCTGCTTTAAGGTATCATCTGCTAGGATACATGAATTTATTTCGTATGTTCCTGACTATAAATTATTTACTTTCGTGGAGGAATAAATAAGAGGCGTAACATGGCATATTTATGGAGAAATGGGTTTATGAGGAACAAAAATAGAGTTCAGATCTAAGAATATTAAACATGTAATTGATTTTGATTAGAGGCGATGGAAATAAACAAATGTTTAAATATACTTTTAGATTTATAAACAGAAGAATATTGAGATTCTTTACTAAACAAAACACTAAACAATTTCATTAAATCATTAATAGTGTTATACAAAATGTATAAATTGCTATAAAGGTACATAAAATATAGAAATTTCCATAAATAATGTATATACATTAAACTAACTAACAATAAACAGAACCACTTCACGAGTACTTCAATATAAGTAGTATACAGAGGAGGAAATGACATTTTTTCCCTAACAAATATAAATGCAGTTTTATGTTTGATAAAAAGAAGAAATACAAACCAGCAAAAGCACAGAATTTGAAATAAAACAAAAGGTCACATGGTGCAAAAATAATACACTAGAGTTTTTTAATATAAGTAGTATACTAAGGAGAAAATGCTGTTCTTTATCTATAAATTTTAATGCAGTTTTATGTTTGATAAATAAGAAGAAATAAAAACCAGCAAAAACACAGCATCAGTGAAAGTTGCTTGGAACAAAAACAAAATGTCATGTTGCAAAAATGATATATTTAAGCTTTTGTATGCAAACAAAAAATATAATTATGCAAAGATCTTGGATAAATATAAAGCAATTAAGACCAGTAAAGGTAAATATACACTTTGATAAAACCAAGCTTTTCCTTCATACTATGAACAACAATTTGATTGGCAGCAAGTTAAATAATTCTGAACAACTATCCCAGCTTTATGAATTATTTGACTGAAATTAATAAATGGTTTGGTTGCAAACAAATAAAAACTTCATAGTACTAATAGCTGTTTAACCTATTCAGTGCTAAATTGTATCAATCAACTATTCCATCTGGGGGAAAAAATAACAAAATCTCATTAGGACTCAGAGCTCCAGATAAGGGGAGTATTTCAAAACGAAAATCGTTTTTCTGCTTTAAACCCTATGGTGTCACTTCTCATTAGAATCCTCTCAATGAGACAATTCTAATGAGTAGTAACACCATAGGATTTGGTGTCCAAATAAGTGAGAAAATGTTGGATTCGTTCAGTTTACCCTATCTTATCTGGAGCCCTTGGACTGTAAATCAAACAGTGAAACCCCTTTTGGAAAGCTCCCTAAGGAGCCCTCTGATCAGGATCTTCACTGTGTGCAAGGTGCACACATCCTTGTATTTGTTTTCAGTATGGAATGGGTTAAAAACACACCAACATTTCACAATTTCTATGGAAAAATATTGTAAATATATATGCAGTGTATACAATAGTACATCTCTAGATTGACCAACCATGTACAGCAATAAATCTCTAGATTGACCAACAAAAACTGTGGCTGTGAAGAAGCTCCTTAACCCATTACCCCAAAAATACATTGTTTTATGCCTCTAATTTGTTCATCCACTGAAGGATAATAGCTCCACTTTATACAGTCATGGATATGTAAAATCAGAAATAATTTCTATATCCTTGCAGACGATAGCTTAAAGAAGGTTGAAAGTAAAGCAGAATGTGCCTAAAGGTAATTCTGTTTTACTTTCAACCTGCATTAAAAGGTCAAATGTCTTCAAAACTAGAAACAGGCTATGGGGTAAAGGGTTACAGAGCTTTCTGCATAGCATTTGTCTAGCAGTAAGTTATTACCCATTTTAAAACTCACAACGAGAATTATTTTGAGTGTCAATAAGAGAAGTTTCACTGTAAACATGTACCTGGTTTTCATTTAATGCCTTTTTCTTTTAAAGATGCCTTGTAAAAGTAGAGCACCTTTCAACTGTTTTGTAAGTATGAAACATTTTGTTTTCATATCCAAATAACAAAGTGGCAAAATTGTTTAAAGTAAAATATAAATGAGTAATCGCCATGCATTATGCCAGTTTTAACCCTTTACCTGTAATAAGCATATGTATCAACACTTTTTGAAAACAGGGTATGCAGTGTTTTCTGATATTATCTGTATGGCATGAATATATTCTTCTTTGAGGAATATTTCTTAATTTTTTAGTCAATATAAATATGTCAAATGATCAATGTATAAATGAACACCAGCCAATGTAACACCTCAGATAATAGATATTGCCAGAGCTACAGATAAGTCAAACTTCGCTATCTCGAACTCGCTTAACTCGAACTACCCGATAGTTTGACACATGAACTGCATGGATTCATGCTCGGTTAGGTCAAACTAAGCCACAGATTTAACCGAGTTCGAGATCTCGAAGTTCAACTGTATTTCAAAAGCTTTGCATGTTTCTTTCTTCATTAATCCTTATGTGTTACTACTCATCAGAAATATCTCTTTAAAATAAGCGAGAAAATGTTGAATATGTTCAGTTTACTCCCTCTTATCTGGAGCCCTGGATATTGGCACTGTTTTATTTATGAATATTCAGCAGGAGAAAGACTAAGACCATGTCAAATGCACATTGCCTTCTTTACAGTGGAGAAAACGATATTCTTTCCCATTTAAACGCAAACGTAATGCAAACGCAAAGCACTAAATCGTAGAGAAGAACAACATTTGAACAATTCTGACAATTCATGTTAATCTTGGTGGCAAACAGTTTGGAGCCTGATCAGACGCCAGGTTACCCGGTGTCTGATCTGGCTCCAAACTGTTTGCAATGGAAATAATAGTTTTAGCATAAACACCCTTATTGGAAAGGAATAACGTTTTCTCCACTGTATATCTGCACCAAACCCTTTGGTGTAGCTACTCATTAGAATTGTCTCGAAGAGACAATTCTTATGAGTAGTGACACCAAAGGGTTTAGCGAAGAAATAAAGATTTTAGTTTTTGAAATTCCCCCGTAATTTGAGCCTTGAATGCACTAATAACTGTTGATGTTATAACTTGGCTGTGTGTTTATTGGCTTTATGTCCCCACAATCTGATTCTGCTAAGTCCTCCATCAGGGGCAATCACCACTCTAATATGGGAGATAACTCCAACATTGGCTATCTTTGATTGATCCAAGAAAAATCTAGTATTGGGTTTGAGTTTAGCAGCAGGTAGAAGAGTCTTCCAGTGGGCTTGGCTGGGGATTTCAATAGTTAACTTGTCACCTTTATCAACAACACCGCAAGCTGAAAAACAGATAGAAGAATAACAGCTGAGAAAGAATTCACCCTTTACTCCATACATGTGCCTTTTTACACCTCTTATTCATTCCTACACTGAGAAAATACAGTAAAACCCCTCTAGTACGACCACTAAAAATAAGGCTAATTGTTTGTATAAAAGACAGGTGACAGCTTAAAGCAAGGTTACAGTAAAACAGAAAGCTCCTACAGGAGCTTTCTGTTTTACTGTCACCTTGCTTTAAGCAGTCACCTGTTCTTAACCCCTAATAATTAACACAATTTAGTGGTCGTAATAGAGGGGTTTTACTGTAGTTCCAAGTTATACAGTCATGAATTTATACCATTAGAAACATTTTTACATTCTAGTAGATGGTAGCTTTAAGCACAGTAGAAGCAAAGCATAAGTAGCATTCTGCTTTACTATCAACATGATTTAAACAACAAACATGATTTAAACAACAATCTGTCTTCACTATTGCACACAAGCTAAGTGGGAAAAGGGTTAAATAAGTACATGTTTTTCCAATTTTAACCAAACTTATCTCAAATACAAAACAATAGAATGTAGAAATTCATATTGTACTGAAAATGTTGATGCTTTTATATTGTGTATGGCAAATTCCCCAGAATAGGGACTGTTCAAATTAGGTGCCAAACTGTTTGCTTCTCGAATTCAAATAAATTCTAAGCCTTTTTAAAGCTCTTATTTTCGTTCTTTCATTGTTCTTTCTTTTAATTTAATTCATTTATACTTGATAAGTATGCCTTTTTACACCTTTAATTCATTCATCCACAGAAGAAAATAATTCCACGCACAGTAAGATTTTTTTATTTTTTTTATTTTCTAGCAGATGGAAGGCTGAAAGTAAAGCAGCATGCACCTTTAGGTGTATTCTGATTAACTTTCAACCTGCTTTAAGTGGTCACCTGTCATCAAAACTAGAAACATACAATGGGGTTATTGGTTAAATTTGAGCAGAATAAATATCCAACAATCTTTTCATGAGCTTTTTGAAATGAGCTGTATTAATTTACCTTCTATTTTGCATGAATCAGGATAGTTGCCTTGGAAATGATTGGTGTCAACTTCAATCTGGAAAATATTACAAAACAGTTAAACCTTGATTACATGAAATTGCTTGTCAACCTTATCAATTTTTGTACAATTGAATTTAAATAACTAATTTCCCATCAGTCAAACACACCTGTGTTTCAAAGTAAACACATACAGTCAAACTTCAAAATCTCAAACTCACTGAATTGGAACTACCCGATTTGTCAACACATGAATTGCATTATTTCATGCTCAGTTAAGTCAAACATACCTGTTTTTCAAAGTTAAAACGTGGCTAAGCCACGTTTTAACTTTGAAATACGAGTATGTTTGAGCTAACAGCATTCAAGATAACGAAGTTCAACTGTAGTTGAAGTTGTAGTTCTAACTTGGAAATATGAGCATGTTTGACTTAAAGTTGAAATTATCAAGGCTTCTAAGTACTTGTGAGTCAATATTGAACCCATAGCTTCATAGATACACCTTTTTACGTCCTTAATTAATTTCTCCACTGATGAAATAGTCCCACTTTATACCAACGAGAATATCCTAGCAGATAGTAGCTTAAAGCAGGCTCAAAGTAAAGCAGCATGCTTTAAGCTACCATCTGCTAGAATACAGAAACTATTTCTTATGATACTTATTCACGACTGATTGAATTGGAACTATTTGAATAACTTAGTGGTGTAAAAATGTGTATCTATGGAGTAATGATTAATATAACCTACCTGAAACAAGGGCCACTATGGCCCTAAATCGCTCACCTGGTAACCATGTAACCATGTACACCGTGTGACCTAGTTTTTGAACGGGCATGACCCTCATTCTAACTTGACCTCGATTTCAATGAGACAAACATTTTGTTCAAGTTTCATGAAGATTCAATGAATTTTGTAGTCTCTAGAGTGTTAATGAGGTTTTTGGATGATTTGACCTAGTGACCTAGTTTTGACAGGACATAAGCCACATTGGAACTTGACCTATATTTCATTGAGGCAAACCTTTTCATCAAGTTTTATAATGATCAAATGAAATTTGTAGTATCTAGAGTGTTAATAAGGTTTTTCTATTATTCGACCTAGTGACCTAGTTTTTGACCGGATATGACCCACATTTTAACTTGACCTAGATTTTATTGAGGCAAACATTTTGATGAAGTTTCATGAAGATCCAATGAAAGTTATAGTCTCAAGAGTGTTAACAAGGTTTTTTGAAGATTTGACCTAGTGACCTAGTTTTTCACCGGACATGACCCACATTCGAACTTGGCCTAGATTTCATTGAGGCAATCATATTGATGAAGTTTTATAAAGATCCAATGAAATTTGTAGCCTCTAGAGTGTTCACAAGGTTTTTCGATAATTTGACCTAGTGACCTAGTTTTTGACCGGACATGACTTACACTCGAACTTGACCTAGATTTTATTAAGGCAAACATTTTGATGAAGTTTCATGAAGATCCAATGAAATTTGTAGTCTCTAGAGTGTTAACAAGGTTTTTCGAAGATTTGACCTAGTGACCTAGTTTTTGACCGGCCATGACCCACATTCGAACTTGGCCTAGATTTCATTGAGGCAATCATATTGATGAAGTTTCATGAAGATCCAATGAAATTTGTAGCCTCTAGAGTGTTAAAAAGGTTTTTCGATAATTTGACCTAGTGACCTAGTTTTTGACCGGACCTGACCCACATTCGAACTTGACCTAGATTTCATTTAGGCAAACATTGTGACCAAGTTTCATCAAGATCCAATGAGATTTGAACCTGCTAGAGTGTTAACAACAATTGTGAACGGACGGACGGATGGACAGACAGACAGACGACGGACATCCAGCGATCCTAAAAGCTCACCTTGGCACTACGTGCCAGGTGAGCTAAAAAGTAATTAGTACATGCTCAATAACTGCTTCAAATAGTGTAAATCCAGATAAGACAGCTCCTCAATGAGCTGTCTAATCAGGGCCTGCACTGTTTTCATATAGGACTTGTCTGCACTCTTTGGTACAGATTATTTTCTAATTTCTTTAGCCAATGTTATAGTTCAGATGATGTTACCTGCAGTGACAGTTGTATATCTTCTACTACCTCTGTCAAATATCTTGGTGCAACACTTGATCAGACACTCTCGGGCAAATCTATTGCAAGGTCACTCATAACCAAGGTTAATTCAAGGTTGAAGTTTTTATATAGAAAGAGTAAGTTTTTATCCTTCCACACCAGAAAGTTGCTGGTTATGTCCCTTATCCAATGTCATTATGATTATGCTTGTTCTTTCTGGTTCCCCAGCTTAACAAAGTATTTCAGAGACAAACTTCAGACTTGCCAAAATAAGGTCATTAGGTTTGACTCTTGGACTCTAGGACACATATTGACAGGGATCACTTCCGTTATCTTGGTTGGTTGCCAGTTTCTGATCGAGTGAAACAGATTACGTTGTGCCATGTCCAAAAAATTAAGTATGGGTCTGCTCCTGGTTATCTGGGTGAATATTTTAGGCCCCTTACATCTGTACATGGTCTAAACACAAGGTCAAACAAATTTGCATGCCCCAATTCCGATGGCCTAGGTTTTACCTTTAATTCTACTAGGAGGTTTGCTACGCCTCTAGTTAAGAGTTTTGGTCAAGTCATTTTATAATCAGGGAATAGAAGCCTGGAATAGTCTCCCCCAGTCTCTAAGAGACATTCATGCTGGTCATGAGTTCAAACATGCTGTAAGGGAGCACCTGTTGTCCTTATTGTAATTTTGTGCCATTTGTTTTAAAAGAGAGAGTCAAACTTTTAATTACATGTGACGTCACTTAATTTATACTCATTTTTAAAAATATTTGTATATATCTTTAAGTCTGTGATATAGCAATCTAATGCATTAGCTATTGAAGTCTGTGCATTTGGGGTTAATGAATAATATATTTCAGTAACCTGAATGCACTCTCTTTAAATACACATGCCCTGGGGATAAATATATTTTTAAAAGTTACACATATTTTAAAACCTACAGATAGACTTTGGTAATATATTTTGTAACTATGCATTTTTTAAGCATTTATATACCTGTGCAAAAGTTAAATGTGATATCTGCTAAGTACATTATGATCTCATGAAAAATTCTATAATATATACATACCTAGATGATCTCAAATAATGTCCACTTGATATATTTAATATTTATTATACATGACATTTCATGGTTCAGCCACCAATATCAAGGACCACAATGGAAATAAGGGAAATGATTTTCTCTTTTTTGTGTTATCCTTGGTATTGGTGTGCCTGTCATGAATCTCTACATTTGTATACATGATTTGTTACGTTTTGTGTGATCTGTGTATACTTATTGTTGGTTGCCATGATATGCATATTGTTACCTGAATAAACTCTATCTATCTATCTATCTAGATGTTCATAATGGGTATAGTTTTATATATGAATAATCAGTAGGAGTTGGGATCAATCCACAGAGAAGACTTACCTGTGTTATAACTCCAGGATGACCTAATTTGAACACACACCATTCTGTGCCTGAAACATACAGTGAATGTCACTTAACCCATTACCCCATAAATACGCATTTTAACACCTTTAATTCATTCCTTCTTTGAAGAAAATAGTTCCACTATATACAGTCATGAATATATATCATAAGAAATATTTTCTGTATCCTAGCAGATAGTAGCTTAAAGCAGGCTGAAAGTAAAGCAGAATGTGCCTTAAGGCACATTCTGCTTTACTTTCAATCTGCTTTAAGTGCTCAATCCTCTTCAAGCAACAGGCTATGGGGTAATAGGTTAAGAACTTAAAGAGACAAACATGTGATACAGTTAAACTGTGATAAATAACCCAGTACTCCATAGATACATATTTCAATGCATTTTATTTTTTCCACCTCTGAAGAAAATACAAGTACATGTAGTTCCAATTTATAAAGTCATGAATATGAATCATAGGAAATATCTCAATATTCTAGCAGATGGTAGCTTAAAACAGGCTGAAATAAAAGCAGAATGCGCCCTATGGCACATTCTGCTTTACTTTCAACCTACTTTAAGTGATCACCTATATTGTAGCAGATGGTAGCTTAAAGCAGGCTGAAAATCACCTATCTTCAAAACTAGGAATAGGTTATGGAGTTAAGGGTTAACTCCCTTAACTCTTTCCTCCCTGAAACTTCAAATGGACAATTCCAGTTTCCAATTTAGTCTAGTCCATTTCTGACTTTTAAGGGTTGTTTTTATCAATGTTTGGCATTATGACAAACAGTGAAGACCCTGATCAGAGGGCTCCTAGGAGCCCTCTGATCTGGGTCTTCACTGTTTGCACAGGACAAGTGTACTATTCACATGCACACTTTTTGTAAAGGACGCCAATATGCGGGACTAGGGTTCAAAGGGTTAAATACTCAAACTTACTCATACTTTCATAGATTACAAACTGCAGGAAGTCAGATGGACAAAGTATGTACTGTGTATGTGGAGGGACTGCTGGACAAACAATGACTGGACAGATGGACAAAGTATGTACTGTGTATGTGGAGGGACTGCTGGACAAACAAAAGACTGGACAGCTGGACAAAGTATGTACTGTGTATGTGGAGGGACTGCTGGACAAACAAAAGACTGGACAGCTGGACAAAGTATGTACTGTGTATGTTGAGGGACTGCTGGACAAACAAAGACTGGACAGCTGGACAAGGTATGTACTGTGTATGTGGAGGGACTGCTGGACAAACAAAAGACTGGACAGATGGACAAAGTATGTACTGTGTATGTGGAGGAACTGCTGGACAAACAATGACTGGACAGCTGGACAAAGTATGTACTGTGTATGTGGAGGGACTGCTGGCCAAACAAAAGACTGGACAGACGGACAAAGTATGTACTGTGTATGTGGAGGGACTGCTGGACAAACAAAAGACTGGACAGATGGACAAAGTATGTACTGTGTATGTGGAGGGACTGCTGGACAAACAAAAGACTGGACAGATGGACATAGTATGTACTGTGTATGTGGAGGGACTGCTGGACAAACAAAAGACTGGACAGATGGACAAAGTATGTACTGTGTATGTGGAGGGACTGCTGGACAAACAAAAGACTGGACAGATGGACAAGGTATGTACTGTGTATGTGGAGGGACTGCTGGACAAACAAAAGACTGGACAGATGGACAAAGTATGTACTGTGTATGTGGAGGAACTGCTGGACAAACAATGACTGGACAGCTGGACAAAGTATGCACTGTGTATGTGGAGGGACTGCTGGACAAACAAAAGACTGGACAGATGGACAAAGTATGTACTGTGTATGTGGAGGAACTGCTGGACAAACAATGACTGGACAGCTGGACAAAGTATGCACTGTGTATGTGGAGGGACTGCTGGACAAACAAAAGACTGGACTGCTGGACAAAGTATGTACTGTGTATGTGGAGGGACTGCTGGACAAACAAAAGACTGGACAGATGGACAAAGTATGTACTGTGTATGTGGAGGGACTGCTGGACAAACAAAAGACTGGACAGATGGACAAAGTATGTACTGTGTATGTGGAGGGACTGCTGGACAAACAAAAGACTGGACAGATGGACCAAGTATGTACTGTGTATGTGGAGGGACTGCTGGACAAACAAAAGACTGGACAGATGGACAAAGTATGTACTGTGTATGTGGAGGGACTGCTGGACAAACAAAAGACTGGACAGATGGACAAAGTATGCACTGTGTATGTGGAGGGACTGCTGGCCAAACAAAAGACTGGACAGATGGACAAGGTATGTACTGTGTATGTGGAGGGACTGCTGGACAAACAAAAGACTGGACAGATGGACAAAGTATGTACTGTGTATGTGGAGGAACTGCTGGACAAACAATGACTGGACAGCTGGACAAGGTATGTACTGTGTATGTGGAGGAACTGCTGGCCAAAGTATGTACTGTGTATGTGGAGGGACTGCTGGACAAAGTATGCACTGTGTATGTGGAGGGACTGCTGGACAAACAAAAGACTGGACAGATGGACAAAGTATGTACTGTGTATGTGGAGGGACTGCTGGACAAATAAAAGACTCGACAGCTGGACAAAGTATGTACTGTGTATGTGGAGGGACTGCTGGACAAACAAAAGACTGGACAGATGGACAAAGTATGTACTGTGTATGTGGAGGGACTGCTGGACAAACAAAAGACTGGATAGATGGACAAAGTATGTACTGTGTATGTGGAGGAACTGCTGGACAAACAAAAGACTGGACAGATGGACAAAGTATGCACTGTGTATGTGGAGGAACTGCTGGACAAACAAAAGACTGGACAGATGGACAAAGTATGTACTGTGTATGTGGAGGGACTGCTGGACAAACAAAAGACTGGACAGATGGACAAAGTATGTACTGTGTATGTGGAGGGACTGCTGGACAAACAAAAGACTGGACAGATGGACAAAGCATGTACTGTGTATGTGGAGGGACTGCTGGACAAACAAAAGACTGGACAGATGGTCAAAGTATGTACTGTGTATGTGGAGGGACTGCTGGACAAACAAAAGACTGGACAGATGGACAAAGTATGTACTGTGTATGTGGAGGGACTGCTGGCCAAACAAAAGACTGGACAGATGGACAAGGTATGTACTGTGTATGTGGAGGGACTGCTGGACAAACAAAGACTGGACAGATGGACAAAGTATGTACTGTGTATGTGGAGGAACTGCTGGACAAACAAAAGACTGGACAGATGGACAAAGTATGTACTGTGTATGTGGAGGGACTGCTGGACAAACAAAAGACTGGACAGCTGGACAAAGTATGTACTGTGTATGTGGAGGGACTGCTGGACAAACAAAAGACTGGACAGATGGACAAAGTATGCACTGTGTATGTGGAGGGACTGCTGGACAAACAAAAGACTGGACAGATGGACCAAGTATGTACTGTGTATGTGGAGGGACTGCTGGACAAACAAAAGACTGGACAGATGGACAAAGTATGTACTGTGTATGTGGAGGGACTGCTGGACAAACAAAAGACTGGACAGATGGACAAAGTATGCACTGTGTATGTGGAGGGACTGCTGGCCAAACAAAAGACTGGACAGATGGACAAGGTATTTACTGTGTATGTGGAGGGACTGCTGGACAAACAAAAGACTGGACAGATGGACAAAGTATGTACTGTGTATGTGGAGGAACTGCTGGACAAACAATGACTGGACAGCTGGACAAGGTATGTACTGTGTATGTGGAGGAACTGCTGGCCAAAGTATGTACTGTGTATGTGGAGGGACTGCTGGACAAAGTATGCACTGTGTATGTGGAGGGACTGCTGGACAAACAAAAGACTGGACAGATGGACAAAGTATGTACTGTGTATGTGGAGGGACTGCTGGACAAATAAAAGACTCGACAGCTGGACAAAGTATGTACTGTGTATGTGGAGGGACTGCTGGACAAACAAAAGACTGGACAGATGGACAAAGTATGTACTGTGTATGTGGAGGGACTGCTGGACAAACAAAAGACTGGATAGATGGACAAAGTATGTACTGTGTATGTGGAGGAACTGCTGGACAAACAAAAGACTGGACAGATGGACAAAGTATGCACTGTGTATGTGGAGGAACTGCTGGACAAACAAAAGACTGGACAGATGGACAAAGTATGTACTGTGTATGTGGAGGGACTGCTGGACAAACAAAAGACTGGACAGATGGACAAAGTATGTACTGTGTATGTGGAGGGACTGCTGGACAAACAAAAGACTGGACAGATGGACAAAGTATGTACTGTGTATGTGGAGGGACTGCTGGACAAACAAAAGACTGGACAGATGGACAAAGTATGTACTGTGTATGTGGAGGGACTGCTGGACAAACAAAAGACTGGACAGATGGACAAAGTATGTACTGTGTATGTGGAGGGACTGCTGGCCAAACAAAAGACTGGACAGATGGACAAGGTATGTACTGTGTATGTGGAGGGACTGCTGGACAAACAAAGACTGGACAGATGGACAAAGTATGTACTGTGTATGTGGAGGAACTGCTGGACAAACAAAAGACTGGACAGATGGACAAAGTATGTACTGTGTATGTGGAGGGACTGCTGGACAAACAAAAGACTGGACAGCTGGACAAAGTATGTACTGTGTATGTGGAGGGACTGCTGGACAAACAAAAGACTGGACAGATGGACAAAGTATGCACTGTGTATGTGGAGGGACTGCTGGACAAACAATGACTGGACAGCTGGACAATGTATGTACTGTATATGTGGAGGGACTGCTGGACAAACAATGACTGGACAGCTGGACAAAGTATGTACTGTGTATGTGGAGGAACTGCTGGACAAACAATGACTGGACAGCTGGACAACGTATGTACTGTGTATGTGGAGGGACTGCTGGACAAAGTATGTACTGTGTATGTGGAGGGACTGCTGGACAAAGTATGTACTGTGTATGTGGAGGGACTGCTGGACAAACAAAAGACTGGACAGCTGGACAAAGTATGTACTGTGTATGTGGAGGGACTGCTGGACAAACAATGACTGGACAGCTGGACAAAGTATGTACTGTATATGTGGAGGGACTGCTGGACAAACAATGACTGGACAGCTGGACAAAGTATGTACTGTGTATGTGGAGGAACTGCTGGACAAACAATGACTGGACAGCTGGACAACGTATGTACTGTGTATGTGGAGGGACTGCTGGACAAAGTATGTACTGTGTATGTGGAGGGACTGCTGGACAAACAAAAGACTGGACAGTTGGACAAAGTATGTACTGTGTATGTGGAGGGACTGCTGGACAAACAATGACTGGACAGCTGGACAAAGTATGTACTGTATATGTGGAGGGACTGCTGGACAAACAATGACTGGACAGCTGGACAAAGTATGTACTGTGTATGTGGAGGAACTGCTGGACAAACAATGACTGGACAGCTGGACAAAGTATGTACTGTGTATGTGGAGGGACTGCTGGACAAAGTATGTACTGTGTATGTGGAGGGACTGCTGGACAAAGTATGTACTGTGTATGTGGAGGGACTGCTGGACAAACAAAAGACTGGACAGATGGACAAAGTATGTACTGTGGATGTGGAGGGACTGCTGGACAAACAAAAGACTGGACAGATGGACAAGAGTAAAACAGTGACCCCTAATTTCCCAGTCTAAAAATTGCATGCATCCTCAATATGACTTACAGAGCTCAAGATAAGGGGGGTATTTCAAAAACTAAAACCTTTATTTCTAGTTTAAACCCTATGGTGTCACTACTCATTAGAATCGTCTCGAAGAGACAATTCTTATGAGAAGTAACACCATAGGATTTGATGCTAAAATAAGTGAGAAAATGTTGGATTTGTGCAGTTTACTCCCTCTTATCTGGAGCCCTGGACTTAGTCTGTTAATACCTAATCATACATCTAATCAAGCTTCTCCCTTTTCCTTATAAAGAGTCTCTTAAATTTTCTGAAGTAAACATTCTGCAACCTTAAGTCAATAGATATGCATTTAATTTATTCCTCCACTGAGGCAAATAGTTCTATTTATACTCTACTGAATTTGCAATATAAGAAATATTTCCTATATGCCCGGTTCTAGAAGGCTAAAAGTAAAGCAGAATGTACCATCAGCTAACTTCTGCTTTACTTTCAACATCCTTTAAATGGGGGCATGTCTTCAAAACGAGAATCAGTTTATGGAGTAAAGAGTTACATTATGAATTCATTGTGATAAGAACTGTATTGTGTGTTTTACTTTTGCTGTAATATGAAAAAGCACGACTAGTTTTTTCATAAAAATCTAAGCCCTTTTTTCAGTACTTTAAAACTGTTCAACTCTTTACTTCATAGCCAGTTTCTAGTTTTGAAGACAGGTAACCACTAAAAGCAGGTAATATATATAGGGTTATGTGTTAAAGATTGGCTAAAAATTAGGTATTAAAAGGAATTCCTATAAGAAAGTGGTATAAAATGCCTATAGCACAACTGGCTAACCCATTACCTCATAAATACGCCTTTTTACAACTATAATTTATTCCTACACTTAATAAGATAGTTTCAATTTACACAGTCATGAATATGTTTCATAAGAAATGTATTCTACATTCTAGCAGATTTTAGCTTTAAGCAGGCTGAAAGTAAAGCAGAATGCGCCTTATGGCGCATTCTGCTATACTTTCAGCCTGCTTTAAGGTCATCTGTCTTCAAAACTAGAAAGAGGCTATGGAGTAATGGGTTAAGTTTCAAACAGATTTTACCTGGCACATAAAGGTTTCCTTTACTGTTTGCTTGAATCACAGATGGTCTTGTTGCCTGGTAACAAAAAGAAAACTACATGTATACAAAATGACTGAACTTTGTTGAAAAACAGTATTGTCATAAGCAAAAGCATCAGTTTTGTACCTTAACTCATTATCCCCTGAAACTTCCAATGGAAAATTCCAGTTTGCAATAAAGGCTGGTCCATTTTAGACTATTTAGGGGTAAATATTGTTATCAATTGCAAAATAACAAACAGTTGAGTCCCTGATCAGAGGGCTCCTGCAGGAGCCCTCTGATCAGGGACTTCACTGTTTGCATAGGACAAGTGTGCTCTTCACAGGTAAACATTTGGTAATGACGCATATATGCGTCACTAGGGCTCAATGAGTTAAGAAATAACTACTGTAATAAATATCATTATACATATTAGACATACACTGCACCTCACTAATATTTCATCTACTTCCTAACAACCTACAGTGTTCCCCCCCTACAACAATCCTCCCTACAACGACTCCCTCCGAACAATGATCCTTGTCGCAGTTACCCAATCAAGTCAATTATGTCTAACGCATTTACTGCTGTAATAACGTCTGTTTAAAGTAGTCGTCTGCTGTTTTCCTCAAAGTTACATATTGAACATTTTGACAGAAAAAAACTTAATGACGACGGATTGACGAGTGACAAACATCTTGAATCCAGAGCTGGATTCAAGCTGTTTGCAAATGTAAACCAATATCCCTCTCTTTAACATCTCCCTCCGAAAAACGTACACATTTTTTGTCTCCCAATGGATGTCGTTGTAGAGAGGGAGCGCTGTAATGAAACTTAGTGACAAACCTGTGCGGAGTATATTTGTCCAATGCAATCAGTGTAGACCAAGATTGGAGGGCATCATATTATGATCGGAGGACGACATGTACAAGACCTCTGATCAGGGTCTTCACTGTTTGTCACTTTGTCATAAAACAACCCTAAATAGTAAGAAAGTCTAAACCAAATTGGAAGTTAGAATCGTCTATTTGTAGCCTCAGGGATCAATGAGTTTTGCACGTATTAAAAATTTTCGATTTTGATGTATTCTTCCAGTGAAGAAAATAGGTCCACTTGAAATAGGCAGGAATATTTTCCATAAAAAGATTTCTCTATATTCTAGCAGATTATAGCTTAAAGCAGGCTGAAAGTAAAGCTGAATGTGCCTTTAACCCTTTCCCCCATAGAAGCGCCTTTTAGCGCATTAAGTTTATTCTTGCCCTGAAGAAAATAGTTCCAATTTATACAATCATAAATATGTATAATACAAAATAGTTTTTATACTCTAGCAGATGATAGCTTTAAGCAGGCTGAAAGTAAAGCAGAATGCGCTTAAAGCGCATTCTGCTTTACTTTCAACCTGCTTTAAGTGGACACCTATATTCAATACTAGAGATATGCTATGTGGGAAAGGGTTAACCTGCTTTAAGTGAGTACCTGTATTTAATGTTATAAAAGGGTTATCGGGTAAAGGATTAAACACCTAACAATTAACACAATTCAATGGCTGTGAAAATGTTTTACTGCATACCTTTCTTGCTGTAAGCCAGCCGTCACCCCCTGACTCTCCCTTCTCTCCCTTTATCAAATTTCTCGGGTGACCGTAATGAGCATCGCTATATCCCACACACATACCTCCCATATCCATGGCAACCAGGTCAACAGTCTGGAGTAAAACAATATAGCAAATGTTTATTTACACTAAATGAATCCTCTACACTTTCTTTATACTGTCATTAACCCATTAACCCTACCCTGGCCAGGGCTGCCATTTCTCCGGATTTTTTCGGAATCTTAGGATTTTTACCCTAGCAAATGGTAGCTTAAAGCAAGCTGAAAGTAAAGCAGAATGCGCTTTAAGACGCATTCTGCTTTACTTTCAACCTGCTTTAAGTAATAATACTTGAAAAATAGAAAACTTGGAAATCTTAGGACTTTTCATGATCAACTTATGGCAGCCCTGCCTGGCTATAAGTATATAAAACAATGTAGTCTTTGACAGACAGCTCCTGAAGTTGTAAAAAAGAAATGATGTCCATTGTAAATACAGCTGAAACTGAATACTTCTACCTTGTTTAACCCATTACCCCATAAATATGCCTTTTTACGCCTTTAATGTATTACTCCTCTGAAGAAAACAGTTTCCACTTAACATAGGTATGAATAAGTATTATAAGAAATATTTTCTAAATCCTATCAAATTAATAGCCTAAAGCAGGCTGAAAGTAAAGCAGAATGTGCCTAAAGGCACATGTTGCTATACATTCAACCTGCTTTAAGTGGTCACCGATCTTCAAAACTAGAAAAAATCTATGGGGTAATGGGATAAATCAAACTTATCTCTATTTCAAAAATTGAATTTTGGTAACCGGATCTTGCTGAAGTCAAACATACCCATATTTTGAAGTTAAACGTGGCTAAGCTAAGTTTTAACTTGGAATTACAGGTAAGTTCGACTAATGTGAGTTTGAATTATCAGGTTTCAACTGCCGTTCAATTACAAATTAAGTCAGTATGTAATCAGGTTCAAAACTGATTAAAACCGAGAAATTATCAATATTTGCGCACACACTTATTTTCTACATCATTGTTGCATATTGTTAGTATTTAGCTTTATTTAACCCTTTATCTCATAGCCTGTTTCTAGTTTTGAAAATAGGCAACTACTTAAAGAAGGTTGAAAAAAAAAAGCAGAATGCAGGCGCATTCTGCTTTACTTTCAGCCTGCTTTAAGCTTCTATCTGGTAGAATAAAGAAAATATTTCTAATGATATATATTCATGACTGTATAACTTGAACTATTTTCTTCACCTGAGGGAGAAACTGAATGTACTAAAAGGCGCTTTTATGGGGGAAAGGGTTAAGTCAGTATGTGATCAGGTTCAAAACTTTTTGATACCGAGAAATCATCAACATTTGCACACACACTTATTTTCTACATTTTTGATGAATATTTTTAGTTTTTAGTTTTATTTAAGTGAGAAATATTTCTGTTTATCCCCACTTTACCTGTGAAGTAGAGATCTGGGACCAGTCTGGGACAACCTGGCCGTAAACTCGTAATCTTGCTATGCCTCCATCTGAAACAGTAAAACATGGCCTTGCTTTAACAAAGAAATGTTTGGTACCAAGAAATGTCACCAACAAATCCTAGTACTTAGAAATTACTGTTCTATCAATGGTGTTTTCAATCTTTCTGCTATCATCTATGACCACTTAAAAACTCATTGATTGTGTGAAGGACGTGCCACAAGATGGTTGCATATAGCAGAATGATAAAATAGGCATTTCCCTTCTTTTTTATTGTTTTGCATAAAACCTTTAGAACAATGTTTGCAGAGATATGTGAGAAAAGATTTCTGCAATGTTTCTATTTAACAGTTAGTAGACACATTACGACACCTATAACTGGGCTCAAGATAAGGGGAGTATTTCAAAAATTAAAATCTTTATTTCTGCATTAAACCCTATGGTGTCACTACTCATTAGAATCGTCTCTTCGAGATGATTCTAATGAGTAGTCACACAATAGGATTTGGTGCTGAAAGAAGTGAGAAAGTGTTGGATTTGTTCAGTTTACTCCCTCTTATCTGGAGCCCTGCTTTACCTATGCCTATCGTGAGATGCTTTTTCATTGCTTCTATCATGCTCTGGTAAAGAAAAGCTGAGTTAAAAAATTCTGCAACCTGATAAGATTGATGCTTAAAGAGGGCTGAAAGTAGAGCAGAAACCTCCCTTTACTTTCTGCTTTACTTTCAGCCTAATTAAAGCATCCAACCATCATATACACTTACAACAAGCTATGGAGGAAAATGTTTAAATCATTAAGTTAATTAAACCATTACCCCATAGCCTGTTTCTAGTATTGAAGATAGGTGAGCACTTAAAGCAGGTTGAAAGTAAAGCAGAATGTGCCTTAAGGCACATTCTGCTTTACTTTTAGCCTGCTTTAAGCTACCATCTACAAGGATATAGAAAATATTTCTTACAGTACATATTCATATCTGTATAAATTGGAACAATTTTCCTCAGTGGAGGAATAGATTAAAGGCGTGAAAAGGCGTATTTATGGGGAAATGGGTTAAGATGGTCGCTGTAAAGAGGGTTGACTATACCTGGATATATGTTCAGACGTAGGTGAGTAAATCTCTTCATACTGTTGCACACGAAGTAGTTGTGACAAGAGGTTGCATAGCCCGGCTGTAGCTGACTTAGGGGCACCAGAAACTCCCACTTCTAGAGGTAAAAGAACAAAGTACATGTAGGTAACAGTCAAATTTGTTTTAGGCAGCCATTCTAATAACAATCATCAAACTCTCTAAGGACAGGTTGACTACTTGATGCAAGACAAAAGAAAACAGAAGGCTACTGCATTTACCCTTTACTTTATAGCCTGTTCATAGTTTTGAATCCCGTGTGGTTCTAGTGCATGCCAGCTTGGTCAAAAGGCAGACAAGAATGGGGACCACTGCCATAGCCTGGCATGGTACAGTAGAAGGCTGCCAAAACGTGTAACCATTTCAGTGATTTGATTGATAGATAAATCCATCATGAAATGATGTATTTGTACATCAGTCCATGAACTGAAAAGGTTTAAATCCAGAGTATTTGTAACTGGTATTCTGGTCCGGATTCAAATTTCTAGACCAATGCCTCATATTTTTAGATCAATGTGAATGAGATGTTGATCTGGCAACTTGTCTCCTGGAGTTGTGATATGACTGAAATACTGTTAAAGTGACTTAAAACCCCATTTCAACAACAACAATAAAGTTCCTACTTTTGAAGACAGGTGGCAACTTAAAGCAGGTTGACAGTCACCTTTAAGGCACATTTTGCTTTCCTTTCAGCTTACATTAAGCTACAAACTGTTAAGATATAGGAAACATTTCACATTCATTAATGTATGAAATGGACCTTTCTTCAGTGGAGGAACAAATTAAATGCATATCTATGGAGTAAAGAGTTAAGCAATTATCTGTTTTTGGATGTTTCGGATGTTTCCATACTTATTTAGAAAGTGACCCTTCTGTCTGATTTCGCTCGATTTGATCACATCTTTTGAACAGAGCCATCCAAGGTTAAACCAAACAGATAAAATATGAACAGACGGATGGACAGTAAACTAAACACAGTGTAAATACACATATTTTAAGTGTTCATGGCAGATAAGAGCTTAAATCAGAATGAGAGCAAAATCAGAAAGGACTTAGGTCTTGTCTAAAACAGCTTTCTACTTTATTTTCATTTTAATAGTTAAGCTACCACATATGTTAAACCCATTACAGGGTAACCCCATAGCCTGTTTCTAGTATTAATGATAGACTACTTAAAGCAGGTTGCAAGTAAAGCAGAGTGCACCTTTTAAGGTGCATTCTGCTTTACTTTCAGCCTGCTTTAGGTTATGTTTTGCTAGGTCATAGGACATTTTTATGGTAGATATTCCTAACTGTATAAATGGGGACTTTTTTCTTCAGTGGAGGAATAAATTAAAGGTGTAAAAAGGTGTATTAATGGGGTCTTAGGTAAACACCATCTTTTGTTGCAAAAGGTGAACTTTACTATATATGTAAATGATTTTTTATCGTTAACCCAATACCCCATAAATACGCCTTTTTAAGATTTTTTTTCTCTTATTCTCTAGCAGATAATAGCTTAGAGCAGGTTGAAAGTAAAGCAGAATGTGCCTTTAGCGCATTCTGCTTTACTTTCAGCCTGCTTTAAGTGGTCAACTATCATTAAAACTAACAAGAGTCATATACGGTCCTAAATCGCTCACTTGGAACCGTTAATTTAAATGTAACATATCTTGAAAAGCGGAGAAATTATGACAATATGATTGTGCCAATTGCTGATTGGATGATGCTGAGTGCAAAATATCTAAGCTCAGGGTACTGTGGTTTGAGACAAGAAGATTTTTTAAGTTTTTATTGAAAAATCTATTTTTAGCTCCTGTGACCTATATATGCAACGGACCCAAACTTTTTGAACAATATTGGTAAAGAATGTCTAGAAGTTACACCATGCCAAATATCAAAGCTCTAGCTATATTAGTTTCAGAGAAGAAGAGGTTTGTAGATTTCACTGTATAACTCTATGTAAATTTGTGACCCCCGGGCGGGGTCATTTTTTACCCAAGGGACATAATTTGAATAATCTTGAAAGAGGACCTGAAGATGATGCTTTGTGCAAAATATCTAAGCTCAGGGTACTGTGGTTTCAGACAAGAAGATTTTTTAAGCTTTTATTGAAAAAATCTATTTTTAGCTCCTGTGACCTAGATATGCAACGGACACAAACTTTTTGAACAATAGTGGTAAAATACATCTATTAGTTACACTATGCCAAATATCAAAGCTCTACCCATTTTAGTTTCAGAGAAGAAGAGGTTTGAAGATTTCACTATATAACTCTATGTAAATTTGTGACCCCCGGGGCGGGTCATTTTTACCCCAGGGACATAATTTGAACAATCTTGATAGAGGACCTGTAGATGATGCTTTATGCAAAATATCTAAGCTCAGGGAACTGTGGTTTCAGACAAGAAGATTTTTTAAGTTTTTATTAAAAAATCTATTTTTAGCTCCTGTGACCTAGATATGCAACAGCCCAAAACCATTTGAACAATATTGGTAAAGTACATCTAGAAGTTACACCATGCCAAATATCAAAGCACTAGCCATATTAGTTTCAGAGAAGAAGAGGTTTGAAGAATTGGCTATATAACTCTATGTAAATTTGTGACCCCCGGGGCGGGGTTATTTTTTATCCCAGGGACATAATTTGAACAATCTTGATAGAGGACCTGTAGATGATGCTGTGTGCAAAAATATCTAAGCTCAGGGTACTGTGGTTTCAGACAAGAAGATTTTTTAAGTATTTATTGAAAAAATCTATTTTTAGCTCTTGTGACCTAGATATGCAACGGACCCAAACTTTTTGAACAAAATTGGTAAAGTACCTCTAGAAGTTACACCATGCCAAATATCAAAGCTCTAGCTATATTAGCTTCAGAGAAGAAGAGGTTTGAAGATTTATGTGAATTTGTGACCCCCGGGCGGGGTCATTTTTGACCCAAGGAACATTGTTTGAATAATCTTGATAGAGGACCTGTAGCTGATGCTTTGTGCCAAATATCTAAGCTTAGGGTACTGTGATTTCAGAGAAGAAGATTTTTTAAGTTTTTATTGAAAAAATCTATTTTTAGCTCCTGTGACCTAGACATGCAACGGACTGGAAATATTTGAACAACTTTCAAAGAGGACCATATAAGGATAATTTCTACCAAGTTTGGTAAAAATCCATCCAGTAGTTTAGGAGGAGATGTCGTTTAAAGAAATTGTTGACGACGGACGGACGACGGACATAGCACGATCAGAAAAGCTCACCTTGGCACTTTGTGCCAGGTGAGCTAAAAACAGGCTATGGGGTAATGGGTTAAGATATAATTTTTGATGAAAACAGATGCTTGCAAATACCTCTGAATTAAGCTGGCTGATAGTTTTTTCTTCCTCCACACTTGCTACTGCTCCATGCTTCCGTTTACCTGGCCTTCCTCTGTGACCTGAAACATTCCACATATCATCATCATCATTATCCTGTTTAGTTTATAGAACTTTATACAGGCCAAACGATTAATCCTTTAACAAGGGTGAGGCCTGTCTGCCTGTCGAGGAGCATAGTCTTCCTCTCCACTTCTGGCCATCCTGTGACATATATATCACACAATCCTGTGTGACCAACGTAGTTCAAGATATTAAATAGTCATATATGTACCAGAAGAAATATTTTCTATATCCTAGTTGATGGTAGATTTAATCAGGTTTAAAGTAAAACAGAGTGCACCGATAGGTGCAT
Source organism: Gari tellinella (assembly GCA_922989275.2). Classification (NCBI taxonomy): domain Eukaryota; kingdom Metazoa; phylum Mollusca; class Bivalvia; order Cardiida; family Psammobiidae; genus Gari; species Gari tellinella. The sequence continues at coordinate 73,927,756 of OV277866.1, forward strand.
TCTGTTTTACTTTCAACCTGCTTTAAGTGATCACCTGTCTCCATAACTTTAAACAAGCTATGTATAAATGGGTAAAATCCACATACCGGTATATACCAGACAACCCTGTGTGACTAAGATATTAAACAGTCATGAGTATGTACCATAAGAAATATTATCTATATCCTTGTAGATGGTAGCGTAAAACAGGTTGAAAGTTAAACAGAATGCACCTATAGGTGCATTCTGTTTTTCTTTCAACCTGCTTTAAGTGATCACCAATCTCCAAAACTTTAAACAAACTATGTATAAATGGAAAAATCCAGGTGGATGCTAAATGCAGGATAAAAATAATGCAGAATGATCCTATAGGAGATTTATGCACAATTTCTATCTTGCATTCAACAGTGACCTGTCTTAAGGGATCTGCACACTTCATCAATTAGTGGTCATTTATTACATATTGATGGAAGGACAGCATTGAGTTAACCATAAATTGACAGGTTGCTGACTGGTGCATAAAAATCTTTTCTAAAGAGTTGAAAAGGTCTTTCACCTTTCATCATTTTTTTTATTATGATTGTTTGGTTATGATTTTACGTGGATTTAACAGTATTTCAGTCAAACCATGACATCCAGCTACATGTAAATACAGGTGGAGAAAACCCCCAGAAGCCCTTTGTGTACTGTTTCAGGCACAGATTGGCAACCAGGTAGAACTACTGACCTTCTGCAAACCAGCTGGAAGGCTTTCCTTCATGAAAAATCCTGAGTGGCTAGACCAGGATTCAAACCAACAGTGGTGAGGAGCTTAGTGATGTAAGTCACAGTGACTATACCACTAGGCTGTGAAAGCCCGCTCCATCATCTTGCTTTAATTCGTTCATCTGTGTAGTAAAGCATCTAGATTCCAGTTCCAAATTAAGTCTATTCCATTGTTGTGTATGTAGGGCTGTTTCTTATAATGTATTGCAAATGACAAAAACATCAGACCCTGATCAGGGTCTTCATTGTTTGCATGGGACAAATGAACTCTTCAGAGGTACACTATTAATTGTGTTAAGCACATATCTACTTGTCACTCACTAGGGTTCTATGGGTGAAGCAGCTGCCTTATTATGATTGGTCCTTCAAGCATGTTTTATCGTAGATTAGGCTTTTGATTGGTTCTAATGACATGCTTTATAGCGGATAAGGCATTTTCCAATCAGCAGATCTGTCTACAGTGATACTTACTCTTATCAAGACAAGCTGCCTGCAGGGAACATCTGGGTGCAAAGTTACCAGTGAAATAAGACGTGTCTACATCTATACCATATATGAGGCCAGGTTTACCTGCAATGTAAGATATCTTGGTTTGTGTGTATAGAAATGCCCTTGTTATGAACAGTTCAAGGAAATTGATAAAGCATTAACCCATTCCGCCATAGCTTAGTTTCAATATTGATTCAATGAAGACAGTTGGTTACTTAAAGCTGACTGAAAGTAAAGCAGAATACTCCTTAAGGAGTATTCTGCTTTACTTTCCAGTCTGCTTTAAGTTACTATCTGCAAGAAAATAAGAAATATTTCTTATGGTGCATATACATGACTTTATACAGTGGAACTATTTTTATCATGGAGGAATAAATTAAAGGCGTAAGATGTATCTATGGAGCAATGGGTTAAACCTCATCTTACTACCCAAGTAGGATGTGCTGATAGAATTATCTCTTCAGTACACTTTGTGTACACACGTATACTAAAAGTGTTGCTGTTTGCTACTAAAAAGATTTAACATCAAAGGGAAGTAATTCTATTGAAGCTTGTTTAAACAGTAAGGCCAGAGTTGTATGGCTCAACATTGCAATAAGGAAATTATTCATAGTACAGTACAGCATTAGCCCTTTCCTCCATAGAAGTGAATTTAAGCGCATTAATTTTATTTTATTCCTCCGCTGAAGAAAATAGTTCCAATTTATACAGTCATGAAAATGTATTATTAGAAATAGTTTCTATATTCTAGCAGATGATATAGCTAAAGCAGACTGAAAGTAAAGCAGAATGCACCTAAAGGCACATTCTGCTTACTTTCAACCTGCTTTAAGAGTTCACCTATCTTCAGTACTAGAAACAGGCTATGGAGTAAAGTGTTAAAACATTGACATAAAAGACTGGCACTCATTTCTTCTACAGCTTGGAGGGATTGATCTAGATCTTACAAGGGTTCCAGATAAGGGGGTATTTCCAAAGCTTTAACTGTTATGTCTACACAAATCTTATGGTGTGACTACTCATTAGACTTGTCTCTGGGACAATATTAATGAGTAACTGCACCATGCACCAAAAGATTTGAAAACCATTGAATTTTGTTTTATTTCCTGTTATCATGAGCCTCGTCTTACCTAGCTGTACTATACAGCAGTCATAGCCCTCTGTTTTTCTCCGCCTCGTCACCCATCCATCATGAGCCCTGTCTTACCTAGCTGTACAATACACCAGTCATAGCCCTCTGTTTTTCTCCGCCTCGTCTCCCATCCATCATGAGCCTTGTCTTACCTAGCTGTACTATACACCAGTCATAGCCCTCTGTTTTTCTCCGCCTCGTCTCCCATCCATCATGAGCCTTGTCTTACCTAGCTGTACTATACACCAGTTATAGCCCTCTGTTTTTCTCCGCCTCGTCTCCCATCCATCATGAGCCTTGTCTTACCTAGCTGTACTATACACCAGTCATAGCCCTCTGTTTTTCTCCGCCTCGTCTCCCATCCATCATGAGCCCTGTCTTACCTAGCTGTACTATACACCAGTCATAGCCCTCTGTTTTTCTCCGCCTCGTCTCCCATCCATCATGAGCCTTGTCTTACCTAGCTGTATTATACACCAGTCATAGCCCTCTGTTTTTCTCCGCCTCGTCTCCCATCCATCATGAGCCCCGTCTTACCTAGCTGTACAATACACCAGTCATAGCCCTCTGTTTTTCTCCGCCTCGTCTCCCATCCATCATGAGCCTTGTCTTACCTAGCTGTACTATACACCAGTCATAGCCCTCTGTTTTTCTCCGCCTCGTCTTCCATCCATCATGAGCCTTGTCTTACCTAGCTGTACTATACGCCAGTCATAGCCCTCTGTTTTTCTCCGCCTCTTCTCCCATCCATCATGAGCCTTGTCTTACCTAGCTGTACTATACACCAGTCATAGCCCTCTGTTTTTCTCCGCCTCGTCTCCCATCCATCATGAGCCCTGTCTTACCTAGCTGTACTATACACCAGTCATAGCCCTCTGTTTTTCTCCGCCTCTTCTCCCATCCATCATGAGCCTTGTCTTACCTAGCTGTACTATACACCAGTCATAGCCCTCTGTTTTTCTCCGCCTCGTCTCCCATCCATCATGAGCCTTGTCTTACCTAGCTGTACTATACACCAGTCATAGCCCTCTGTTTTTCTCCGCCTCGTCTTCCATCCATCATGAGCCCTGTCTTACCTAGCTGTACAATACACCAGTCATAGCCCTCTGTTATTCTCCGCCTCGTCTCCCATCCATCATGAGCCTGGTCTTACCTAGCTGTACAATACACCAGTCATAGCCCTCTGTTTTTCTCCGTCACGTCTCCCATCCATCATGAGCCTTGTCTTTCCTAGCTGTACAATACACAAGTCATAGCCCTCTGTTTCTCTCCGCCTCGTCTCCCATCCATCATGAGCCTTGTCTTACCTAGCTGTACAATACACCAGTCATAGCCCTCTGTTTTTCTCCGCCTCGTCTCCCATCCATCATGAGCCTTGTCTTACCTAGCTGTACAATACACCAGTCATAGCCCTCTGTTTTTCTCCGCCTCGTCTCCCATCCATCATGAGCCCTGTCTTACCTACATGTAGCTGTACAATACACCAGTCATAGCCCTCTGTTTTTCTCCGCCTCTCTCCCATCCATCATGAGCCTTGTCTTACCTAGCTGTACTATACACAAGTCATAGCCCTCTGTTTTTCTCCGCCTCGTCTCCCATCCACCATGAGCCCTGTCTTACCTAGCTGTACTATACACCAGTCATAGCCCTCAGTTTTTCTCCGCCTCGTCTCCCATCCATCATGAGCCCTGTCTTACCTAGCTGTACTATACACCAGTCATAGCCCTCTGTTTTTCTCCGCCTCGTCTCCCATCCATCATGAGCCTTGTCTTACCTAGCTGTACTATACACCAGTCATAGCCCTCTGTTTTTCTCCGCCTCGTCTCCCATCCATCCATCCATTTGCCACATTCTGTAAATACACCTTCCTTCCATTCTGGTTGGTCAGTCTGAAAATGGAAATACTTCACTGTAAATACACCTTCCTTCCATTCTGCATGGTTGGTCAGTCTGAAAATGGAAATACTTCACTGCAGTGGATCAAATGTACATGTGGTGGCAAATAAAGGTGTGTTAGAAATAATACTATTATCCCTCTTTAACCCTTTACCTCATAGAAGCGCCTTTTAGCGCATTCAGTTTAATCCTCCACTGAAGAAAATAGTTCCAATTTAAATACAGTCATGAATTATTATTATATATCAGAAGGAATATTTTCTGTATTATAGCAGGTGGTAGCTTAAAGTAGGCTGAAAATAAAGCAGAATGCGCCTTAAGGCGCATTCTGCTTTACTTTCAACCTGCTTTAAGTAGTCACCTATTTTCAAAACTAGAAACAGTTTATGTGGTAAAGGGTTATCCTTTTACCCCAGAGACACATTTTTTAACGTCTCTAGTTTATTCCTATACTAAAGAAAATAATTTCACTTCATACAGTCGTGAAAATGCACCATAAGAAATAATTTTGATATTCAGGCAGATCTTAGCTTAACCCTTTGAACCCTAGTCCCGCATATAGGCGTTATTTTCAAACAGTGAACATGTGAAAAGTACACTTGTCCTGTGCAAACAGTGAAGACCCTGATCAGAGGGCTCCGAAAGGAGCCCTCTGATCAGGGTCTTCGCTGTTTGTCACAATGCCAAACATTGACAAAAACAACCCTTAAAAGTCAGAAATAGACTAGACTAAAATGGAATCTGGAATTTTCCATTTAAAGTTTCAGGGAGGAAAGGGTTAATGCATTTTGAAAATAAAGTAGAATCTAACTTAAGGCACATTCTGCTTTACTTTCAACCTGCTTTAAGCTGTCACCTATTTTGAATACAAGAAACAGGCTTAGTCTCTATGGAATAAAGTTTAAAGCAATGGTCTTTATTGTCTACATTTTGTGATTTTAAACTCAGTTTGCTTGATAACTACATTTTAATACCACAATCAAATTTTAGTGAAGCGACCACTTTCTGAAAATAGTTGTAAGCCTCTAAAGACATGACTGATTTATGCAGGATCAATAACAATGCATTGAACTCCTATTGAAGTCTCTGCATCATTTTGTATCCTGCTTTAAGCCCACACCTGTGTCAAAGACTGCCCCAAAAGCCTTACATTAAACAATTATAACAGTACAACTTAAAAGGTTGTTTCCATGCTCTGGAAGATTCATTCTACCAGTATTTTGTTTTCCATAACTCACAGAGCGATTTTGAAATTACCTGTGTATTTTTCGGAAGAGTCTCACTTCCTTCGTCAGCACTGACAAAACAAAATAGAATAATAAAAGTGTCTTAAGTAAATGGGTGCTTTCTAACGCAAAAATGTCCTTTTTGGAAGTTTAACTCTTTCCTCCAGTTTCCAATTCAGTCTAGTCCATATTTTATTATACAGTGCTCCCTCCCTACAACAGCCCTTCGAACAACGAGTCCCTCCTTACAACAATGCTGCCTGCCCCTGTTCTCCAAACAAGACAAATACATGTATGTCTAAAACTTTCACCGCTGCAATATTCTTGATTTACACAATTTCTTGTCATGGGGCAATACAGCTAGATTCCCCAGGCTCATTTATCCAGGACAGGATTGAAACCTCCAAAGAGTTTTAGACATAATCATTTCTAGGTAGCAAAGTTTAATACCATTAACCATTTACCCCATAGCTTGTTTCTAATTTTGAAGATATGTGACCACTTAAAATAAGTTGAAAGTAAAGCAGACCATGCTTTAAGGCACTGTTTTCTTAATTTTCAGCCTGCCTTAACCCTTTACCCCATAGCCTGTTTCTAGTTTTGAAAACAGGTGGGTACTTAAAGCAGGTTGAAAGTAAAGCAGAATGCACCTAATGGCGCATTCTGCTTCACTTTCAACCCGCTTTAAGCTATCATCTACTCGAAAATAGAACATGTTTCTTTTCGTACATGTTTTTGACTGTATAAATAGGAACTATTTTCTTCAGTGGAAGGATATATTAATGTGCTAAAAGGCGCCTTTATGAGGGAAAGGGTTAAGCTACAATCTATTAGGATATAGAAAACTTTCTTTTGGTGCATATTCCTGGCTGTATAAACAGATTTATCTTCTTCTGTCATGGAGTAAATTAAAGGCATAAAAAATATGTAGTAATGCATCTGAACTGTTTTAAAAGTTGGATTTCAAGGTACCTTCAATAAGTTATCAGCAACAGCAAAATATTCATCTGTGGCAAACAAGACTGTTCCTCCAATCTGAAATAAAACATACTCAGAGCTTAGTTATGGAATAAAAACTCACTCCTACACAAGATGTGTGGTATTCAGACAGTAGTGTGGTATGACAAGAGTTGGTAGCAAAATGAAAAGTTCATGTATACTGCAACAAGTAAATGTTCAAAGCTACGAAGGGGGATTCATTCATCAAGGGTGGCTGTAATAGCATGGTTTTACCTATGCTCCAAGTTGAAAATTCATAAAATAACTGAGTAATAAGGATTTTATTATTTTCTGTGATATAAGAAAAGACCATCAGCACATGTATGCATCACTAGTGGCATCAAAGAACTTAATATTTATAAATCTTATGTTGCAGAGAGACGTTTGACCTCTTTTCACAGCCTATTTCCAGTGTTTAACCCATCACTCCATATTGGCCTATAAATTATATATGCTTTTTACACCGTTTAAAATAATTTATTTCATCACTGATGAAAATAGTTCTAGTATTCAAAACTAGAAACAATCCATGAGGTAATGGGTTAAGACAGGTGGTTACATAAAGCAAACTGTATGTAATTAAAGCATAAATCTCCAAATGTGAGATGTCTGCTTTATTGTAATTCTGTTTTAGGCTGTCACTTATATTTAACACTTAACATGCTGGATAAGTTTTCATCTGCAACAATTGTTGTCAGCTACAATTCTAACCAGAGCCATCGCAAGATGGCACACTCGACTATTCCAGGTTTTTTTCGTAAGTGGAAATTTGATAAGGCTACAAGCAGCAGTTGCAGAGATATAAGCTTATTTCTAGGTTGCACAAAAAACCTTAACCAAAATATCTAAGTCCATCAAGGGCCACAACTCACACTAAATGCAAACTTGAGATGCCTGCCTTGATTGACTGCACTAGTGGCAAGGTTGTGGTGAAGTTATAATCCCATACAAGCAGCAGTTGCAGAGATATAAGCTTATTTCTAGGTTGCACAAAAAACCTTAACCAAAATATTTAAGTCCATCAAGGGCCACAACTCACATTAAATGCAAACTTGAATTACCTGCCTTGATTGACTGCACTAGTGGAAAGCTGGTGGTGAAGTTATAATCCAATACAAGCAGCAGTTGCAGAGATATAAGCTTATTTCTAGGTTGCACAAAAAACTTTAACCAAAATTTCAAAGTCCATCAAGGGTCACAACTCACACTAAATGCAAACTTGAGTTACCTGCCTTGATTGACAGCACTAGTGGCAAGGTTGTGGTGAAGTTATAATCCCATACAAGCAGCAGTTGCAGAGATATAAGCTTATTTCTAGGTTGCACAAAAAACTTTAACCAAAATTTCAAAGTCCATCAAGGGTCACAACTCACACTAAATGCAAACTTGAGTTACCTGCCTTGATTGACAGCACTAGTGGCAAGGTTGTGGTGAAGTTATAATCCCATACAAGCAGCAGTTGCAGAGATATAAGCTTATTTCTAGGTTGCACAAAAAACCTTAACCAAAATATCTAAGTCCATCAAGGGTCACACCTCACACTCAATGCAAACTTGAGTTACCTGCCTTGATTAACTGCACTAGTGGCAAGGTTTTGGTGAAGTTATAATCCCATACAAGCAGCAGTTGCAGAGATATAAGCTTATTTCTAGGTTGCACAAACAAGGGCCACCATGGCCCTAAATAGCTCACCTGGTACACCATGTAAAATTAACCTATAGTGACCTAGATTATGACTGGACATGACCCACAATCAACCTTTAGAGTGTTAACAAGATTTTTCTATAATTTGACTTAGTGACCTAGTTTTTGACCAGACACAATCCACTTTTGATTTTGACCTAGATTTGATGTAGGCAAACATTCTGAAAATATTTCATTCAGATCTAACGAGATTTGTAGCCTCTAGAGGGTTAACACTGTTTTTCTTTGATTTGGCCTAGTGACCTAGTTTTTGACCTGATATGAATCATATTCGAAATTGACATAGATATCAATTGGGCAAACATTCTAACCATGTTGCATTAAAATCCAACAAGATTTGTAGCCTCTAGAGTGTTAAAAAGGTTTTTTTAAGATTTGACCTAGTGACCTAGTTTTTGACCTGACATAACCCACATTCGAACTTGACCTACATATCCATGAGGCAAACATTATGACCAAGTTTCATTAAATCCATTGAGATTTGTAGCCTCTAGAGTGTTAACAAGGTTTTTCTATGATTTGACCTAGTGACCTAGTTTTTAACCAGACATGACCCACATTCGAACTTGACCTAGATATCAATGAGACAAACATTCTGATCAAGTTTCATTAAGATCCATTGAGATTTGTAGCCTCTAGAGTTTAAAACAAGGTTTTTCTATGATTTGACCTAGTGACCTAGTTTTTGACCGGACATGACCTAGATATCAATCAGGCAAACATTCTGACCACATGGGTGAAAGTTGGCAAAACTGAAAACTATGCTGGGGGCTCGGGGCCGCCAGGGGGTCGAGGGCAAGGCCCTGGCTGGGGGACCAGGGGGCCAGAGGCCCCCGGAAGCTCCTGGGTTTTAAGCATTTTTAATGTCTGAAACTGTTGGAAAATTGTTTGAAAATGACAAGCAATGGAAAAATATAAAAATAATTTTCTTGGTCATAAGCATTAATTTTTTCCAAGGATTGAAAAATAAATCTTAATTTTGATTTTATTTAACAAAAGATGGAAATTGCTTTCAGCAAACTGTTATACTCCAAAGTAAATTATAAGCACTTTGCTTTTACAATTATCATTGTAAGGCCACAAAAATATGTTTCTAGTTAGGTCCATGTATGAGTTAGCTCCAAGGGAGAAAAATATGAGATGGTATTTAGGTTTTCTATCATTATACAGTTTTATAAAGCTGAAAGTATAAGATTTTGTATCACTGACACTTAAAAATTATGACATGTATTACTAGATCCAATATAAAACATTTAGAACATACTCTATTTCCAGTCAAGCATTACCATAAAAACTGACTCTGGTTGTATAAGCTTTTGCAAGGATACTGTACATATCCCGTTCAGAAGGTTCTGATGGGAACATTCTGATCTTAGTCTACACTGTTCGTACAGGATAGATGTACATATAATTCATAACTGGCCCTTGCTTTCAGTTAACAGTTTAGACTATTCAAATAAATCATTGTTGTCAGTACTTTTCAGTTGAATATAGTTAAACTATCGTACAGATACTAAAAACCATTGTCACAGAAAACACCCAGTCCTGTCTGATCCTGTTTTGACACCTATATTTCATTTATAAAGACCAGTGCATAGGTGTATTATTATATATATGAAGGGGCAGGTGCTGACCACATACTTCCGCCTCATAAAATGAGGCTCATAAAATGAGCCTCTAGAATGTTAACAAGGTTTTTCGATAATTTGACCTAGTGAACTAGTTTTTGACCAGACATGACCCACATTCGAACTTGACCTAGATTTCATTGAGGCAAACATTTTGATAAAGTTTCATGAAGATCCAATGAAATTTGTAGTCTCTAGAGTGTTAACAAGGTTTTTCGAAGATTTGACCTAGTGACCTAGTTTTTGACCGGACATGACCCACATTCGAACTTGGCCTAGATTTCATTGAGGCAATCATATTGATGAAGTTTCATGAAGATCAAATGAAATTTGTAGCCTCTAGAGTGTTAACAAGGTTTTTCGATAATTTGACCTAGTGACCTAGTTTTTGACCGAACATGACCCACATTCGAACTTGACCTAGATTTCATTGAGGCAAACATTTTGATGAAGTTTCATGAAGATCCAATGAAATTTGTAGTCTCTAGAGTGTTAACAAGGTTTTTCGAAGATTTGATCTAGTTACCTAGTTTTTGACCGGACATGACCCACATTCGAACTTGGCCTAGATTTCATTGAGGCAATTATATTGATGAAGTTTCATGAAGATCAAATGAAATTTGTAGCCTCTAGAGTGTTAACAAGGTTTTTCGATAATTTGACCTAGTGACCTAGTTTTGACCGGACATGACCCACATTCGAACTTGACCTAGATTTCATTGAGGCAAACATTTTGATGAAGTTTCATGAAGATCCAATGAAATTTGTAGTCTCTAGAGTGTTAACAAGGTTTTTCGAAGATTTGACCTAGTGACCTAGTTTTTGACCGGACATGACCCACATTCGAACTTGGCCTAGATTTCATTGAGGCAAACATTGTGACCAAGTTTCATCAAGATCCAATTAGATTTGAACCTGGTAGAGTGTTAACGAACAATTGTGGACGGACAGACGGACGGACATCCAGCGATCCTAAAAGCTCACCTTGGCACTACGTGCCAGGTGAGCTAAAAACCTTAACCAAAATATCTAAGTCCATCAAGGGCCACAACTCACACTAAATGCAAACTTGAGTTACCTGCCTTGATTGACTGCACTAGTGGCAAGGTTGTGGTGAAGTTATAATCCCATTCAAGCAGCAGTTGCAGAGATATAAGAGCTTATTTCTAGGTTGCACAAAAAACCTTTACCAAAATTTCTAAGTCCATCAAGGGAGGGCCATAACTCACACAAAATCCAAACCAGAGTTACCAGCCATGATTTGCTGCAGTAGTGGGGAGGCTGTGGTGAAGTTATAATGCAATACAAGTATTGGTTGTAGAAATACAAGCTTATTTGTAGGTTGCACAAAAAACCTTGACCAGTGCAATGCCGACAGCAACACTGACGCCGACGCGACTGTAATAGCCCCCCATATTCTTCAAATAGTCGAGCTAAAAATAAAAACTTCAAAATTTCCTTTTAACCCTTTACCTCATAGCCTGTTTCTAGTTTTGAAGACAGGTGACTACTTAAAGCAGGTTGAAAGTAAAGCAGAATGTACCTTAAGGCACATTCTGCTTTACTTTCAGCCTGCTTTAAGCTAAAATCTGCTAGGCTATATTACATATTTGTAATGGTAATTGTTCATGAGGGTATAAACTGGAACTATTTTCTTCAGCAGAGGAATAAATTAAATATGCTAAAAGTCGCTTCTATGGGGGAAAGGGTTAAAACAGGGTCAGAGTGTCAAACAGTTTGGATCCTGAAAAGGTGCTATGTAAAGCAGCATCTTATCAAGATCCAAACTGTTTGCACAGATAATCACCATTCCACCATTAAAGCGCACAGAGTCAACTAAAAGAATCTTAACATGGTTACATTAATCAAGATAGGATAGGGTCTGGTACAGTTGTCAAATAGCACTTATCTAGAGAAGTTTGCATAGGGAGAAGCACCCTCAGGCACTTCTGTATAATAATTTATTATAATTTTGAGAAACAGAAAGTCAGAAATTGTATCAAAATAAGTTGTAATTGATTATTATTGAATTATAATTGGTGTTTTACCCTATCTGTAGCTAAATCATTCAGTTCAACAAACTTTGGCTGTTGCTGATGTGGTTTACTCTGTTGAATGTTCAAAGCCATGTTTGGATATTGACTACACCTGAAACAAACAAAATTATATACCAGGTCTGGGGACTCATATAAGGAAGTAAACTATAAACTAGTATTTTTACTCAACCAATTATGGAAATAAGTAACTGTATGAAATCTTACCTTGGAAAAACTCTCATCATATTAACCCTTATCGTGCAAAGAATGACTTGGCTAACATTTGCAAATAGTTGGATCCTGAGTCTTCCTGCCACCATCTTCAACCCAGGTGGCAAAGAATTCCAGTCTTCTATAGTTCTATGAAAGAATGAGTATTTTCGAGTCTGGGAGTGTTTTGAAGGTGTTTGGATGGGCATGTCTTGTTTGACCTATGGGGGGGATAAGAGGATCTTTTTAGAGAAAAATTCGCTACATGGACTATTTTATGAAAAGTTGTAAGTCGTGCATTACGTCTCCTGGTTTCAAGTGACTGCCAGTTCAGGTTGTTGTACATGTTGCCAACACTGGAGGTGTTTCGAAACTGCAAATCTGACTGCTCTACTTTGGACCATCAGATCTCAATCCTGTCTATATCAGACTTGGTATGAGGGTCCCAAGAAGAGCAGGCATATTCCAGTATTGGTCTGACAATGGTCATGTATGCCATCTCTTTGGTGGAGCTGGAGCTTATCTTTAGATTCCTCATACCATTTTAAGTTGGACTGTATAGTACTTAGTTTGATCAACATGCTGCAAGGGTTTTCCATGAAGAGTGTATACGTGTTTCAATTACTTTCTATATATGTTACATGGTGAGACCAGACCTCGAACCCCAGACCACTTGCTTACAGGGCAAATGCTCTACAGACTGAGCCATTGTGCCACTTACACAAATATCACACCATTTAATCATAAACTCAAGTTACTGCTCAACCTGTGCTTCATTCAACGCAAGAATTTGTCCCGACTTCTTACTGAAAAAAAAACACTCCTGGGTCTCCAAAAGTGTGTTTTTATAATTTTTGTGCAAATTACATAATTATCTGTATCTGTATAAATACATTGCAGTACTGTAATTACAGCGTACGCACAACGGTAGAGAGCAGGGAAACTAAGTAAGTCCCATTTATGGACAACTGTTCTAAAGCTGTTTACTGACTGCGCGCACACAACGCTTTCATCCAGATGATTCCAGAATTTCCAGTCTATAATTGTCTTTGGGGAAAATGACTGTCTGTAGAGTTCTGACTTGCACTGAATCGGTTTAAAGCACTTAGAATGGTTTAAGGTTTGTCTATCAATGATGTTATCAGTTTTAAAGTCTTTGAAGGACATAGCTGTTATTTTACGTTTAGCACGCACAGGGGTCAAATAGTCATGACAGGGCAGGGCTGGACAAATATTTTTCAGGGCAACTTGCCCAGGGCAAGCTGCCCAAAATTTTGGACTTGCCGCATATTTTCATCGCGGAATATTGGTTACGTTTGGGGGCAGGGGTACTAATTATTGCTATGTTTGATTGTTAACCAAGTGCAACTAGACAGTAGGTTGGTTCATTTACTATTTTTTCCAAGAATTTGAGCTTGCCCAGATCAGAAAATCAACCTTGCTAAGGGCAAGTTGCTGTCTGATTTGGACTTGCCCAAACAGAATTTGAGCTTGCCCATGGGACGGGCAAGTAGATTTGTCCAGCCCTGCAGGGTAAAGCCGGCACTAGGCCCTCAACCACTTGATAGAAGAACACCAGTCTGTTCGCTTTACGTCTGTCCTGAAGTAGTGGCAAGTTCAGTTCTTGTAGCATGTTAGTGACATAGCCTGTGTGTCTGGAGCGGTAGTCCCCAGAGATAAATCTTGCTGCTCTTCTTCTTCCGGTAATAGGTCAGGAGTCTTCTCAGACTGTAATGTTGACCTCAAACTTAGTATGTAGCCAGACTGGGACTTGAACCCGGGACCCTTGCTTTCTAGGCAAGTGCTCACCCATCTGAGCCACCGGACCGCTTACACAATTATCTCCCATTTTAATCATAAACTTAACGCTATTTCCTAGGGATACAATACTCTTTCCTATATCGTCAATTCTCGTATTCTCGTGGTTTCTCATAATCTCGTGTCTTACAAAAACAGATTAAATGGACACTCCTGACATCCAGAAATATATCAACTCTTGTCCCCGGATTAATTTATTTTGAAAAATGTTGTATTTGGACCAATAAAACATCAATGGGGCCCTACCGATATACAGAGTTACCCCGCATGGAAAGTGTGATAAGAGTAGCGCCCCCTGAATGAGCGGTTGTTTCCGGTTCAATAGTGAAGTACACATAGTATCGAAAATCCTTTATCCTCAAACACGAATTTGAGGAGATCGTCTGCTTGTTAGTGAGAGCTTATATTATATACAGTAGAACCTGGCTATACATTATTGAAAGCGCAATCTCTCATATTGTTCAAAAATAGAATTAAGACATGCATTTACTTTACCTACAATAAAACTTACAAAAACTTCCATAGATATACCGTTCTATACATATCATTTATTCATATGTTTATTAAAATAAGTCATCAATCTGCACCTCAATAAATATGTTATGCCTCCCAGCAGATGATAGCTTAAAGCAGAATGTACCTTAACCTGCCTTAAGGGGTCACCTATACCATCTATTGGGTAAAGGGTTAAACCCCGTTACATGGATGTGTCATAGCACATTCTGGTTGCCTGGTTGCTGTTAATCAACCATAAACCCTACCCGCTATGAATACCTATCATTTAATGTATTACTTTAGCTGATTAAATAAGGAAAAATACCGTAGGAATGATCAATTATGCTAATAGCATGATAAGGGTTAATGTTTAAAAAAAAAATACTGCCTACTTTCTTGATAAAAGTTTAGAACATGATATCAATTTTGACTTAAAACATATATGAGTGTGAAACAGTTCTACCCCTGATCAGTCTGTTAGTATATATGCTGCATCTTATCTGGTTCCAAACTTTTTATAAATGATAGATTGGCATTTTTACCTCTGGCATTTTTTCCTATGGCATTTTTTCTTCTGGCATTTTTTCCACACACCAAATGATAGTGTTTTAAGCCTATTATAATTAGTGAACTGGTAAAAGATCAACAGAAATAAGTTTAATCTACTAAAACGATGGAATACATGCTTTACTTTCAACATTGAGTTTTCAATAGAGTACACATTTAATGATAGGAGAGGGGTTCTAAAGTATTTATGTTGTTAAAACGGTATGTATTTCCTATTAACCCTTTAAATACGCCTTTGGTGTATGCCTCATGAAGGAAAGAGTTCTAATTCAAAGTTTTTATTAGCATGAATGTGCAACATTAAAAACATTGAATATCCTAGCAGATGGTAGCTTAAAGCAAGCTGAAAGTAAAGTAGCATGTACTTTTCAATCTACCTTTAATGGACACCTGTCTTTCCAGGTAGGAACAGGCGATCGGGTAATGGGTTTACCCATTACCTAAACCAATTACCCCACAGCCCGTGTTAAGTATTGAATATAGGTCACCTCTTAAAGCAGGTTGAAAGTAAAACATAATGCGCCTTAAGGTGCACCCTGCTTTACTTTAATCCTGCTTTAAGGCACCACCCACTACGACATAAAATATCACCTATGTTTCATAATTATGACTGCTTAGTGCATGAAGAGGATTTAGTTGCTTATGAAGGTGGAATTCATTAAAGGAGTAAAAGGCATAATGATGGGGGTAATGGGTTCAGCTTTTACACATGAAGGAGTGCATGGTATAGGAGATTAAAATTTATTCCCCACATGAATAACAATGTGGATCCTATATATAAAAAAAATAATAGTTTGGTGTGTTTTGATTCCAGCCTGTGTACCAAGACTTAAGCTTCCGTTTTATGGCTTGTCATAGCAGAGATGACTCTTACATGTATGGGACAGCAGCTGCACCCCAGTGGGGGGGGTCAGTAAACAATTAGATTTCTAGCTAATTGGTTACTTCCTGTTGTTAGTTGTGATGATGCTTTGCGCTTTATGGCCCCTGGGCAGGAGCCTTGAGAGGTGAAATACATGTGCGCTATGAGCATGACAGGCTGAACTATTTCTATGAAATTTCTGTCAACTAAAATCTGATGGTATATAATGAACAAACAAAATATACATTTTTGAAGAAACTGTTTACCATTCAACATATTTTAAAAGATCAGTTTAACCCTTTGCCTAATGAATATTCATGTCAATATTAATAACTGAATAATACAAAGTTTATGTGTAATACCGGTAATGTCTTAATAAATATCCCCTTTTTCACCTGTAATAGGCAGCATTTATAGACCTATAATGTCATTTAAGAACCAGAGAGGACAGTCATTGATTATAGAGACTGTTCCTATATAGTAACCATCTGATTAGGATCTACTTTTAATCCATGTTAACGTTCTTTTACCGAGGTGAAAACCCGTGTCTGTTAAGTATGTTAAAAGTCAGCTTCTTTGTTATATAGAAAAAGTATGATCAGTGCTACTTTCGGTTTGCTAAAAACGATGAAATAAATAACCGTCGCATTTGACATTAAACAAAATTAATACATTAAAATACATAGGGATAAACGGGAGCTTGACTGCATATAGATATAGGTATCAAACTAATAAACCGCATTCGATCTATTCTTTTCCAAATCGATTATGACCGTTATCGACACCGTCTCAATGATGCGTTAACTAAACCGGAAACAACCTTTTCCTTATCAGGGGAGTTAACTCGTGATGAAAATTGGGATAACTCTGTAATGCGGTAGGGCCCCATTGGGTTTGAATTATCTTTTTTCGAAATTTCACATGTAAAACGTGTTGGATACTGTAATTCATTAATACAAGTTCATTGTTAAAAATAAATAAACACACAAAAATTGACGCCACAGACACAGAAATTGTCCATATGATAGATTTAAAGTGACTCTAAAAACACTTAGCTGAACTGAAGAGTTAACCCCCTCCATAGCAACAAACGTTGACAACCAATCAAAAGGCACGAGAATACGAGAAACATTTGACTGATTCGGATCATGCAGGGAGGTATGATCAAGCAACCTTATACCGGTGTATATGTTATACCGATGTATTCCGAAAAATCCAAATAGCAATGACGTCACTTCATTTACATACCGGAAATTTACATAGAGAACAGTTAAACTCCTGTGTCAACTGCCAAATCCATCAAAAGTGTCTATTATGAGCTTTTTCATGTACATGTACACTTTTCTCGATATAAGTTCATATTTGCAAAGAAATTCCAACACATTTCTAACATTTTCAAGTGACCATTTTGTTTTTATGCCAGAAATTCTCTATATACTAGTTCTGTCTGCTGCTGCGCATCTTAGGAAACTGTTTCCGGTCATTGACTTAAATCGCAACATCTTGGACATTATTTTACACAAAGACATTTTTCTATAGGAATTTTCAGCTGATGCACCGGTAATACAGATGAAATGATATTTACCCTTTAGTGTGTATCGGCTGCAATTAGGTAAAACATCAGAAAACTTATGGAATTTCTTGCTGTTTTGACGTTTGCATTTCATAAATAAAACGTCCAGGAACCCAAAATAATCAGGGAAGCAAGTATAAAAGGTCTTTGTAATTATTTAAGATTTCAATTACATTAAGACCACCGGTAATAGGAAACAGAAGCATATATTCAAACGTAGAAATGACCTAGATATTATTTTTTTAGTATTATAATTATGGATGTTATACTTTATTGGGAGTTTCAACTGTTTTTTAAGCCAAAAAGGAGAATTCTTAAAAGCAATGTATGGGTTTTATACATATTCTAAGGCTTAGCCACACGAGAATAGGAGACAACAGTATATGCCCCTGTCAGTGTCACTCACTGTCATCATCTGTATCTCTGTATCTGTTCTGGTACGTAGAAGGGCCACTGCTGGCATAAATTCTACGGGGTGGAGTGTTCTAGTAGCGCTGTGGGAGGGCTTCTTTGAAGACCTCGACTGTAGGCGCGCACACTATGCTGTTATCAAGGTGGTTCCACTTTACGAGTGTGTCCACGAAAAAGGAATGCTTATATTGTTCAGTGTGAGCTATAGGGATATCAAATGCACGAGAGTTTTTTGTTGCGTGCCTATCTAGTATGTTATTTGTTTCACAGTCAGTATAGATTTTGGGTTTTACAATGCGTCTTTTTCTTTTCTTAGTCAGGTATGAATCTGGGTCCACTGCCGGCACCATACCCCCTGCTATCTTGTACAGCATTACCAGTCTGTTGTAGATCCGGCGCTCTTGTAGTGTGCTTAGTTTCAAGGTGTGCAGCATCTGGGTTACGCATCCCTCTTCTTTTGTCCTATAGTCATTCATAATGAAGCGTGCGCCAGTTCTTTGAATTCTCTCAATTTTATCAATGTCTTTTTTTAGGTGGGGGTCCCATATGATTGAACCGTATTCTAATTGTGATCTTACTAGAGATATGAAAGCTGTTTTCCGGCATTCTGTTGGGCAGTGCTTCAAGTTTCGTCTTAAAAAGCCAAGTGTAGAGTTTGCCTTTTTGCTGATGTTTGTAATATGAGTCGACCAGGTTAAATTATTTGATATGAGTAGACCGAGGTATGGATTTGAATCAACGATTTTAAGTATGGTGTTGTTTAGTTCTTAGAAGTGGGTGGATTTACAATTTACACTCAGAATGTAGCACTTATTGGCATTAAATTTCATTCCCCATGTGGTAGCCCACTTCTCTAGTGCTGAGAGATCTTTCTGAAGTGTGATATGGTCTGAAACATTTCGGATGGGTCGATACAACAGGCAATCATCCGCAAAAAGTCGAACCTGTGATGTTACGCTGAGAGGTAAATCGTTGATATGACAGAGGAACATTATAGCGAGCACGCATTTATGGTAAGGGGGGGGGGGGGGGGGGGGGGGGGGGGGGGCATTTTCAAGTAAATTTCACTTGTTTTTTACCTGAATGTACGTTGAATCGATTTTCGGGTGACCAAAACAACGGTTCCATATCCGGCGGATCTAATTGCTACATTATTTTTAAAGACTGGTTAAAAGAATTTGAGTTATTGTCTTCTGAAAGACATATTCATGTTTGTGAAAGAGCAGACAGTCTATAGTCTTATTCGCGAGGGTACAAAACACTGCTTCCGGTATACGCACATTCACACACTATCAAACATATACTCCTCATAACAAAATCACAGTCCGATCGAGACACCGTCTACAAATTTCTATTCATTCACGGGCCGGTCTAAAACACGGTTTGCGAATTGGAAAGAATACGACTTCGTTTTTAAAAGGAATTCAGAATTAAACGTTATTTCTTTTTAAAATAAAAAAAAGTCTCAGTGTAAATAAAACAAACAAGTTTCACGGTCATGCTGAATGCTAACAAACTACCGTGTACACAAACGGTCAAATTTTAGGGCCTATACGAATGAACACAGGGCCCCGACACGATTTCTTTCAGAGAGAAAAAATCGTCAGAAGGTATATATAGAGACAAGGGGTATAACTGATTGTTAGTAAATTCTCACCCTATCTCGATAAAACTGAGCATATCTTGAATAATAATTGATGAAACGGCACCCTTTTTGCATTTCTGTCTAGCATATATAATACCCTTCCATAAAAACATAACATAAAACCAACTGTTAGCTTGCACTTTCAACAGTAATTGCATTCACTTATAGAAATCAACGACTTTTAGAAAACGGGACAGGTGTTCGTTCACAGCCAACACAGCATTGACCACTACTGTGCGCTTGTTTAGGCGGTAATATAGAGTGTTACAGTCATTGGCCACTACTGTACGCTTGTTTAGACCGTAATATCGAGCATAAAAGTCATACAGTTCGATAGATATACATTTTTGACACCGATCAACACTGATTTCTTCTCAAATCATTGCCGTACCAAAAAAGCTTAAATGTACAAGAATAGCTTTACTGTCGATGTAAACATGCGAATGTGTTGGTGTTGCAGCGATTTGAGTATAAATCAGCTTTGATCGGTGTCAAAAATGGATATCTATGGAACTGTATGACTGTCATGCTCGATATTACCGCCTAAACAAGCGCACAGTAGTGGCCAATGCTGTGTCAGCTGTGAACGAACACCTGTCCCGTTTTCTAAAAGTCGTTGATTTCTGTGAGTAAATGCAATTACTGTTGCAAGTGCATGCTAACAGTTGGTTTTATGTTATGTTTTTATGGAAGGGTATTATATATGCTAGACAGAAATGCAAAAAGGGTGTCGTTTCATCAATTATTATTCATGATATGCCCGGTTTTGTCGAGATAGGGTGAGAATAAACTAACAATCAGTTGTACCCCTTGTCTCTATATATACCTTCTGATGATTTTTTTATCTCAAAAAGCAATCGTGTCGGGGCCCTGTGCGAATGAACGGGTAAAAAACTTTTCCGGTCGTTTCGGCCCTCAGTTGTTTCGACCCGGAGGTCGATTCGGCCCTTTGCCGTTTCGGCAACTTTTAAATTTCCCATATTTGGTATGGTAAAGTAAAGTAG
Organism: Gari tellinella; assembly: GCA_922989275.2. Taxonomy (NCBI): domain Eukaryota; kingdom Metazoa; phylum Mollusca; class Bivalvia; order Cardiida; family Psammobiidae; genus Gari; species Gari tellinella. The sequence goes on from OV277866.1 coordinate 73,948,195, forward strand.
AAAAAAGTGTCATATACCTCTGGTAATTTATAACCCCCAATTAATAATTGGTAAAACAGAAAGTGACAAATGCCCCTGAGGTGTTTTGTCACTGCAATGTATTAATTTGGCTTTCAAGTAAAATCATACAGCAGGTTATAATAGTACTCCTTGCTGTTGTTGTGATGAAAATGTTCAGAGAAACCAGCTTTTTCTAGCTTATTCAAATGCATCATGACATCATATTGATGTCATCATGACGTCGTCGTCATAACAAGGTTTGTCAAATGTCATATTTAGGACTTATTTCTAAATTTAGAATTGATCACATGAAAAAAGAGTAATGGCCAGTAAGAATGAACTATCTCCCTTCCGATTCACTTGAAATAATATAGAATGCCTTATCTCCCTATTCACCTGATTTTACCTCTGAATGACCTCTAAATGACCTTGATTTTTGTCAGACACGACCAAAGTTGTACTGACCACAAGATCTTCTTCAGTTGAGTACACATTCCAAATATAAAGTCTCTATCCCATGTTGTTCAAAAGTTATGGCCAATGTTAAAGTTGTGTACAGACAAACAGACAGACAGACCAAAAACAATATTATATGCCCCCGACTAAGTTGTGCGGGGGCATAATTAGCACCCAACTTACCCACCATACAGTACTGCCCAGTAGTCTAGCATTTATGTGGTCAAACCAATTTGTTTAAGATGGAGAAAAGTTGACTGAAAATTCAGGAAAGGGTTCTTGTATTTATTTATGACGATCAAACAAGCACCTACCAGGGTCTGTCTGACCATTCTAGACTCCCCTACGTTAGAATCAGATGTATGAAAAATATGGCCATAGAGGTGTTTAAGGTAATTAATAAAGAGTGCCCTCTTTAATAAAAACTTTATTTTCATAATTTGGTAAATATAAAAAATAACTCATTTTCTTTTCAGCATACAATAGAAGTGAAATCCTGCTGGTAAGAACTTGCAACCTGGTACGGTTTGCAATGAATCCTTTAAGTATGCAAGATGTAGACTGTTGAATGATTTGCCTGATAAGTCTTAAGAGGAGACAGAACCGTCCCTCAACCAGTTCAAGTCTTTTGTGATAGTTGTGTCAGGTTGGAATGTACCTGAATGTAAGTGTAGCTCATGCAGTCCAATATGAGAATTACTTAGTCAATCCTGCTTGCTGGTTTGCTTTTTCACTTAATATGTTCTAACTATAACATAGCAAGGTTGAAAAACTTAATCTCTTATTGACACACCTCTTATGGTCTATCGCTATCGACTCATGTTTTAATCTAACTGTGTAATATATTAACTCAGACATATTGCTAATTGTCAGATAGAATGAATCTTGGCCAGGCGCCAAGTGACACAACTTCTGACCAATACTCATACTGATCTAAAATTTATCACAACCAGCCATTGTGCAAGAGATAGGACACTGGGGGGTCTTTTGGGTATGTTCGTAGAATTTGACTAGCCATATCTTGTGACATGAACCAGGCAATTTTTCGTGACATTAACCTGCAATTTCTTGTGACATCAACCAGGCTATTTATTGTGACATTAACCTTGTCATTAGTTGGAAGGTGACTGGTCAAAACGACTGACATCTAAAAGGGCAATTAAAGTCCAAAACAGCCAAAAATTGATATTTAAAAGAAAAATTACTAAACCAATAGAATCTATATAATTAATAATTATTCCTTTTGCTTATGATGGTGCTACTACTATAACTGCTTTTACAAATGGTGATCATGACTATACTTGTGGCAGCACTAGAATTCCAGTGTAGTAGTAGTGGTACGTATTGCTCAGCTAGTCAGCGAAGCAGTAGTAGTGAAAGTAGCTATTCAAATTATTAAGAGAATTGATAATAATTGTATTAATGGCTTCTACTAACTAGCAGTAGCGGTCACGCAGCAGTGATAAATAAGTTTAGATCAACATATTCACAATTAATTTGGTATTTCATTCAATAAGAGTTTTGAGAAATTCAATCATATTGTGTCATCAATTCGAAGAATGACCCTGATGTGGGCGATTTTGACCCTCATTCAGTAGGAATAGGGTTTGGGTAAGTGTCATTCTGTTCAAAGGTTAGAGGAACAATTAATGGAATGATTCTTGTGCGAACATATTCTTAATTTGCTCCAAAATGTACAGCTGCACTTGCTTATTTCATAATCTTAAGTAGATATATAAAACATGTATTTACGCATAATCGTATATATTTGGTATACTATTTTGTTACAATCTTCATTCTTTGCTTTCTGAAGATGGTTTAGCAGTGCTCGCTTATAGGCTTTGCCTATTCCATATTAGGTCCTAGTACGGTCCCTTGGGGTACTCCGGAGTCTACATGGACGTTCCTAGAGTGTTGGCCTTCGACCACAACGTTCATGGATCATGGGATAACAACACTGCACCCCTTGGCATCCTGTCCCGCTGATACAGTGAATGACAAGCGCTGTACTTTCATGTATAACTTTTATGGTGAAACTTACATTCTAACCACAACTGGAAGTCGTTTGACGCTAAAATGTCACAATAATTTGACGATTCAACATGTCAATTTTGTCAACTTCACCAGACGCTTGAAACCGTAGGGTATGGGTAAAACACTGACGCAAGTAAAAACGAGCTGGGTATAAAACTGGGTCCGCTATGTTAATTACTACTGCGGTTTTCTACTCAACTCTATAGATGTAGATTACTTAATTAGTAGGGCCGCCGAAAAAATACTTAATATAACAACAATACCAACAACGTGCATGTTTCGTTTTATACTCAATCACTATCCTAGTTTAGTGTCTATGTTCCCCCACCTTTACCATCTGCCACTGTACACGGCCATGCCTGATGGTTTCTCTGGGCGTCCGGTTTTCTTCTGAATGGCCACTTTCAGATCTCTGCTTGAGTTGATTGGTCCACTGCTTCTTTCAACATATCAAAACCAAACGTAGTCTGTTAGCACTAAGTATAACGTCCAGCGGTTTGATGGCCAATGTCTCAAACAAGGTATCTGACCTAACTTACTGGGTCTGGTCTGGTTTAACATGGAAGATCCATCTGATCATGGTCCTATCGTTCCAATGGAGTCTGGCAAGTGAGGACTGAGAGAGTGCCCAACATTCACTTCCATACAACATGACACTTCTGACACAGCTGTCATAGACTTCCCCTCTGGTGGCAACAGAGATGGCTCTAGATGTCAGGATGGGCAGAATTGCTATGATTTTTCCCCACTCATGTTGTATAATTCCGTGAACAAACATAGAATCTTACCAGTATAGTCAAAGTATAGACTTATGTCTTGTTTTTGTAGAGTTGGTTGCTTAATGCATACTGAAAGTAATGCATAAGTGGTTGTTTTACAAGAAAAAAACTGTACAGTGCTTCGGCCCTCTCTACAACACATACCGGGAGACAAATATTGTCTGTGTTGTTCGGAGGGAGTTGTTATAGGGAGGGAAGATTAATACCCATTAGAGTACATTTGCAAACAGTCTGGCACAGATAAGACACCGCGTAATGTGGTATCGGATCTGAGTTCAAACTGTTTGTCACTCGTTATATATGTTTCTTCTGTCAACATATCCAATATGTTACTTTGAAATAAAACAGCAGACTACAATTCTAAGCATGCAATATTGCAGCAGTGAAAAGTTTATACATAATCGTCTTGTTTTGGGAACAGCGGAACATATTATTGCGAGGAGGGAGTCCTTGTTTGGAGGGTCATTGTAGGGAGGAAGCAATGTGTGTTTGTAAAACACAAATGCCCTCAGCCAGCAGCACAATCGGTAACGTACAAGTAGATCAACACCAAGGTCACAAAGTATATATAATGCTATGGTTGGAGAGATAAAGAAACAAGGAAGATATACACCAAGCATGAAAGCCCTATATCAAGGGTCCAAATTATAAAGGCATATAAATATATTTAGAAAAGTAGGTCAAATGCCAAGGTCTAGGTAACAAGGGTAAAAATGACTATCGGAAATGACTCGATACAAGTATGTCTTGTTACATGTAAGTCACCTGTCGAGTATAAAAAGCTAATGTTCGTTAGTGCAAGATGTAAAGCCAAGATCACGGTCATAGAGTACGCATTGGTGAGGTAGGTCAAATATGAAGGTCAAGGTCACAAGATAAAGACGGTATGGTTTGAGATGTACCGACACAAGAAGATGCATACCAAATACATATACTGTGCCTATTAGTTAAAATGTTAAAACATTCAAATATTTTAGGATAGTAGGTCAACTATCAAGATCACAGGGCAAAATGATGGCATGGTCGGAGAGGTATTGTCACAACTCACAAACATGTCACATGCCAAGTGGAAAGGGTACATTGTGCAATAGTGCAAGAGTTATAGGCAAATGTTGTGGGGGTGGGGGGGGGGGGGGGGGGGGTGTTGTTATTGTTTTGGTTAAGTAGGTCAACATCAAGGTTAATGTTACGAGATATAAACAGTGGGATGGTAAAAGAGATATTTGAAAAGGAAGATACATAAAAGTATGAAAGTTCTATGCTTATTGGTTCAAATTTTATAGGTATTGAAGGACATTTAGAAAAATAAGTGAAAATGTCAAGGTCAATGTCAAAGATGAAAAAATATGATTAGGTTGGAAAGATATTAACACAAGGAAGATACATTCCAAGAATAAAAGCTCTATGCCTATTGACTCAAATGTTACAGACATGGAAATATTTCAGAAAAGTATGCCAAATGTCAAGGTCAATTTCACAATGACACGACTGGATAGGTCCCGAGCCAATCAATGAATACACCAAATATAAAACCCATATGCCCAGCAGTGCAAAAAAAAATAGGCAATATTAAGATATTCATTGATCATACTCATGAAATTGTGAAATAATCAAAGTATTTGAAAAATAATGCACCATGGTTCTTTTTCTGAAGAGCTATTTACGTTGAATGACAAAATAGAAAAAATTTGTTGTGCAAACGTTTTCTACATTTTAAAGTAAATAAGAGCAGGACTGTAAGAACTAGCTTGTCGCCACATAGGAATTGAAATTACTCAAACAAATAAATCAAATTACTATAATTTATTCACCAACGTTTTTAATCTGATACTTCATCATAAGAACCTAAATTTTATATTGCGTGAAGAGAATCTACATATTTAAAGTGTTTTGTCTGAAGCACATATCATCAGTTTATGTATCATCAAGGATAACATAAGAATCGTGTGATTATTATTTAATAGTGTAGCTCCTATAAACAGAGCTCCGTTGCTCCTACAAACGGAGCTCTGCTCTGCTCCGTTTATGAAGCCCGCCAAAACTAAACATAATAAAGAAATAAGGCGTAATCCCAATCTGGTAAACTTTTATAATAACAGAACCGCTCGTTCACGACATATGTTGCTATTGGTAGTTATTACTCATAAAGAAACAAATTCAAACTAAACGGCACCGAATTTGTGTAATATGAAGCTCTAAATATCATCATAACGGTAATATTTTGTAAAAGGAGATAACTCCTTTTTTATGACTCAAAATGCTCAACACTAACCTCTTATTTATTTTCATATTTTGAATTGCCTTAGTATGGGTTTTCATCTGATAGATATAAGAAAAGGTTAAACACTAGATATATGGGTTTTTTTCAGAAGTTATTTACTTTTTTTTTCAATAAAATAAAACAAAAACTACACAATATAACCATGTTGATGATATTCAGAGATTCACATTTTAAATCTGGTGTCTGTTTTGTCTTAATTAGGTTCTTAATGTAAAAAACTTTCATGATGTTTGTTTCCATTTGAAATAGATTTTACTGAAGCTTGTACTTTGAATGGGAGGCAATTTCAAAAAATGCTGATTTAACGCCCCTTTTCCAAATGGCCGTGTTGCAAAAACACATGTACAGTAGAAACTCTTTATTACGACCACTAAAAAGAAGTCTAATTGTCTGTTTAAAACACAAGTGACAGCTTAAAGCAATGTGAAAATGATTCAGAAAGCTCCTGTAGGAGCTTTCTGTTTCACTTCCACATTGTTTTAAGTAGTCACATGTCTTAAACGACTAATATTTGACACATTTTAGCGGCCGTAATAGAGAGGTTCTACTGCAACACATAACTTCTTTTTAGTATTTTTTAGCTCACCTGAGCTCACTTTATGAGCTAGCTCAGGATGAGCTTTTGCAATCCTTGAATGTCCGTCGTCCGTCGTTCGTCGTCAACAATTTTAGTGTTTATTCTCTAGAGGCCACAATTTTAATCCAAACTTTCTGTAACTTGCTCAGATTGTATATTACCATAAGCATGAGAGTTCAAATGAGTTCGATTATGGTTGAAATCTGACCACTAGGTCAAGAGTTATCTACCTTTGAATTGCTGAAAATACTATATTTAACAATGTTTACACTCTAGAGGCCACACTATTTATCCAATCTTTCTCAAACTTGCTCAGATTGTATATTACCATAAGAGTTCGAATGAGTTTGATTATGATTGAAATTAGACCAATAGGTCAAGAGTTATCTACCTTTGAATTGCTGAAAATGCCATATTTAACAGTGTTTACCCTCTAGAGACCACACTTTTTATCCAATCTATCTCAAACTTGATCAGATTCAATATGACTATAGGAGTTCAGATGAGATTGATTATGGTTGAAATCAGACTAATAGGTCGAGAGTTATCTACCTTTGAATTGCTGAAAATGCCTTATTTAAGGGTGTTTACACCCTAGAGGCCACAATTTTTATACAATCTTTCTCAAACTTGCTCAGATTGTATATGACCATAAGAGTTCAAATGAGTTCAATTATAGTTGTAATCAGACGCATAGGTCAAGAGTTATCTACCTTTGAATTGTATTTTTCCTCCAAGAACGCTCGAATTTGACTATACTTTCAATATAATTCTTTATTTAGCATATTTTGTGAGTGGTTGCTAAGGTTACTAAATGTTATTTTCGTATCAAAAGTGAAAATTTATATGGCAAAATTATCTTGTTAATTTGATTATGAACTTAAAGTACAATAGTTCTATTAGATTGCGGTATATTGCATTAACAAAAACTCCAATTTGACTCAAAATTCAATATAATGCTCATATATAGGATAATGTTAAGTTGTTGCTATGGTAACCAAATGTTATTTTTATGTCAAAAGTGAATATTATATGACAAGTTTAACTTACAAACATGATAATACAACTAAAGTACCATTGTTATGTGATGTTGCTGTACTTATCCTAACAAAAAACACCCTGAAATTGGACACATATTTTTTTATACAATGCTGTTATTAAGCATACATTGTGAGTGGTTGCTATGGTAACCAAATGTTGTTTTTATGTTTAAAGTGATAATTATACAACGCTAGTAACTAGCAAATCTGATGATGAAACTACAGTATCATGGTTTGGATATGTTTCTGTAATTTTCCTTAAAAAACGTGAATTTGACTCTCATTTTCAAAAAATGCTCTTATTTAGCAACTGCATTGAGCGGTTACCGAGGCAACCAAATGCCGTTTTCATCTTAACAACGAATGTGTATGAGACAATGCTAACTTGCAAACCTGATAAAGAAACTATTTTAAGTAAGTGTGTAATGGTTTGGATAGTTTGCTGTATTTTGCGTTCCAAAAGTATTGAATTTGACACATATTTTCAGTAAATAACGTTCTTATGTCAGGTGTTACCATAGTAACCAACTAATATCTGCATGTGTTGTCTTTTTTCTTTCATTTTATAACACTAAAATATATGGTTAAAGAGTGGTCTTGGTACCTTTTAAGCAAGGTAAAAAGGTAAAAAGGTAATCCTCAGTTACATAGGAAGTTACAACATTAAACAGTTGATAATTTCGTTGCCATGATTACCCCCTTAGCAACCACAATCCCAAAGGTTTTCTTCCCAGAAAGTAAACAACACATGTGCTACTTGTTATAAGTGATCATATTCAAGTCCAGCATGGATGCATAGATATTCTACCGGTCCTTCAAATATGCCAAAATCATGAGTTCTTACTATCAGCATATTAACCCTTAAGCTCGCACGTGCGTACCGATCGGGTGTTATGTTGAGTAGAATCCTACAATGTTATCTTGTCAATGTGTCATATTTCAACATACAAATGTCATTTTATCTGAAATATGTACAGTTTTCTCTGAAAAAGTATGTGAATTTGTCATATTTTACTCACCAAAAACACTGATTTTTGGCGAAAATCTTGTTTGCGCGTTGCCATGGCAACCGGATACCGGAAATATATGTTCGGAGTATTTTTGGCTCGGAAGAGCCTATATCGAATGCTAAAGTATAAAATGGGTGCGAGTCTAGCTCGCCCTACACACAAATCCTGTCATACGGGGTTTACATATGCTATCTAACAGAGCTTCAGTTGCTGGGCACGTCACTTTCAGATAAACCGTGTAGCAGCACTGAGTTAAACTCAGGATCCTTAGTCTGTACATGTGGTGATTTAAACACCGTATTTATTCCCTTGTACTAAACATGCACCTAGTAGTCATAGCAGACGATGCATTATAAGACATGCACATTACAAAATTCTTTAGGGTCTTTAAGCGCTGCAGGTCACTGCTTAATGCATGGCAATGGTAATGCAGAAACTCCATTATTAGCTTTCTGCATTACTTTGTTCTACATTAAACTGAAAGTCCGAGCCTGCAGTACTACAGTACTTTGATTTCCATTTAATGTAGAGAGGTACAAATGGTGTAAGTTTTATGCAAATCGGTGACTATGCGTGCCGACCCCCCTATATAACCTGGTTGATGGTTACAGAGAATTGCTCTTAATTATATCATTCCACAAGCAAATCTCCCTTGAGTTCAATTTTCAAATGCATTCAGCTCGAAATAATACCATAAGCCAAACCTCTAATAAGGGGCCAATGAATAATGAGTCTGTATATCTTTAAAGACAGTTGACCGTTTAATGCATGGGAAAACTAATGAATGAAAGCTCCTCCAGAGTCTTTGTTTTGAGCATTACCTTTTTCATGTGTTAAGCTGCCATCTGTCCTATAGGCTATAAATCCACACAATGTTGTGTGTCAGTCATCAACCAAAATGTTATTGGATAGGCTATATAGCGAATACGGAGTCTAACCAACGAAGACTAAACATTACATGTCCCTTGTCTGCGTTATGGACAAGTATAAAAAAAAATCGGCCTTTAAAAAAAAAGTTTTGGAGCGAATGGGACTCGAACCTAGGGCTTTTGGATTGCTAGCCAATCTCTCTACCTATTTCAATTTCTTTATTACACTCAGTTCCTGATTGTACATGAAATCACAAGGAACAAACAAAGTACATAGAAAAAACATGAGGAACAAATAATGTTCATAGACAATACATACATATTCACAAACAAATAATTCAGTATAACATCAGTTTCAGTAGACGATTCCGGATTTGTATTTGCTTCGGGAGATTAGCGAGTAAATTTAACAAATACTACAATTCGCAAAATGTACATAGAAAGCCAGACATGGTCAATTATCTACCCTGAGACTTTTAATGGTAAAGTCCAGTTTTCTATTAAGTTCAGTATATATTTTACTTTTTATGGTTTGTTTTCATCCATACATTGCAAAGTGACACACATTGTAAGTCCCGATCGTAGGGTTTTCCGATTTTAGGAACCCCCTGATCAGGGCCCACACTGCATGCATAAGGCCAATTCAATTTTCACAGGTATACACTGTTTACAAACAATGAGTATACTCGTTGCTAGAGTTCAATAGGTAAACCGTATACAGTATTTATGAGAAATACAAGTACATATAAAAAATAAATTTTAAGACACGTATTAAGTACATGTATACCGACTGAGCTATCAAGGAAGCCATTGAAACTTATCAAACAGTTAATTATGCAATTGTCTAGTATTAGCACGTGCCGAAAAAGATCATGTGGAAAGCATGAGCATTTACGGAACTCGAGATGCGTTGTACCCGCTAGCAAGTCACCTTGATTGATAAAGACGCAATGACAAATTATGACATGTAGGCGTTTAATGTAGGACTAGAGAAATACACACAGCTCATTTAGGCGTTTGTTTTTGCATTACTGTTGACCTCTGCTTGTGTTAATATTTCGTCTGAATTTCTGGAAATCACGTATAATAACTTAAGTCTGCTGTAGATTTTTACTAAATTTTTGTGACTATTACGTAAAATTAAGTAACATCTTTCTAATAAGTCTAAAATGTGTGTATGTTCAACATCTAGGTTTTTGTAATTTGCAATTCAGTGACTTTTTAAGACTTTGACTTTATTTAAACATTGAAACATTGTATTTCAAGTAAATATTTCATGAAATATTTTTTTGTTTGGACACTATATTATATTGCCTGTTCACTGTACTTGAATATATATATATATATATATATATATATAAACCATTCCTGTTTATTAAAACTTTTCTCAAAAAGAGTTCCTGTCAGAAAAAAACGGTGCTGTAATTCTTTTTTTATTTCAACCATTGTTCACTCTCCATATGGTTTACATTTTAATTTCAATTTAATAAAGGTTTAAATGAGGTTTGACAGGAAATAAGCAGACCTGCGAACCACCTTAATTGGTGATTGAACAGACGAAATGGTTCAGGATCGAGAAAACTATTTGGTTCTAGATTACTTTTAGATTAAAGCCACGGAGTTTTGTTCAAGATTAAATTGCATATTTATGTTTGTATATACTATAAAGTGGTGATACCGTTATTCTTCCCCCTTTAAACGCACACCAAACGCAAACGCAAAACACTAAAATTTAGAAACTGACAACTTTTTGACAATTCTGACTTTTTATTTTTATCAGAGTAGCAAACAGTTTGGAGCCTGGTCGGACGCCGGCTTATAATCCGGAGTCCAAACTGTTTGCTTATAATCTGGCTCCAAACTGTTTGCAAAGGAAATAATAGTTTTAGCGTAAACGCGTTTATTGGGAAAGAATAACGTTTTCTCCACTGCACATGTATTTGTAGATTACATAAAAGTAAAAAGTAATTTGTTGATTTTGATTGTTGGTCGACAACACAAAAACATGGCTATGATAGCATACTGTAAAAGTATCCATATTCAAATAATTAATTGATTGTAAAAGAAGCACCCTCAATATCGTATTAAAAGATGGATGAAATAATTAAATATGAAATTTCAATAATCAATAAAATAACATTATAATTGAAAACTGATAGCAGCGTTAGGTTATCAAAGCACGTGTTTACTATTGGGCCATTATGAATATTCAATGACCCTCCAGTCATTAGCTGTATCATTATTATGATCACACTTGTCCCGCCATATGCACCTTAAGTCGACTTTGCAAACATTTTGGAGCCAGATCAGACGCCGCGCCATGCACACTTAGTGAAAGAGTTGACATAACAAATTAACCCATTTGTGCCCACGATCCCATATATGGGACATAGGCAAACAGTGTAGACTCTGATCAGACGCCGCATTATGCGGCGTCTGATCAGAGTCTACACTATTTGATGATACGAATTTCAATATACATAAAACAAAATGGAAATGCAAATTTTGATCAGGCATCCCTTTGATAAAAAATGGACTAATCCAATATATAAGCATGGAAGAATCCACTGGGTATAAATGGGTTAACCGATGGTGACCAGAATGTAAGGAATGGGACGGTGCGTGATGGCTTTGAGTGGAAGTAAAATCTAGAAACAACAACAACAACTAACACAGCCAATGGGTCAGTTTAGTGATCGTTGTTGTGGAGAGTTACTGTGCATTTAATTACCGATAACAGATTTTACCACCCTTTGAAAGCTATGCTTTATTAATTGCTAGACGATGAAAAATCAATCAGGTCTTTAGAGACACGTATACTCAATCAATTCTATAATGTTTTCCATCAGGTCTTCAAAAGGGAGGAGGAAATCTAAGTTATCCGGTTCGTTCCGCTTTGCCCCGAAGATACGATTCTAATAAAAAGTCACAACAAACGCACATATAGGTGCAGACAGATTTTAAAGTACTGCATTATTTGAAACATTCCCCCGTTTTAGTCCTGTTAACATGTTACAGTTTAAAGCAGTCGATATGCTGGAAAGAGAACGGTTGAAAATATACTTTCGAATTTTTGCAACAGAAAAAGAAATGTATCCTCTGTTTACATATTTTATTACATTGTTTTTTTTAAATGATTTAATGAAAGAACAATTGGTTTGATTCCAATAAAACATTCAAATCTGGGTCTAAAAAGGAATCAAATACAATATATTCGGATTGACCCCTTCACTGCCTTACACTGAGTACACGGTAGTAAAGGAGTTAAATATGCACTGCTTCGGTATTTAACTACAAACACATACATTGTACTCAAGTTTTAAACTAGGTACGATTAAATCAAAGACTGCCATCCCGTTTCAACATTAAACTTCAAAATGTATACCAGTCGCTTAAATATAAACTCTTGAACATAAGTTAAGTAAAATATTTTATGTTTAAACTTGCATGTCAAAAGTTGTCACGATCGTAAAATTGGAAAATATTTATCCCCTAGTCTATTGACTCACCTTGTATAGTTAGCGCTGCCCTATCGCTATGATAATGTTCACTGTTCAGATTGCTATATATATATGACCTGTATTAATAAAGCTTTTTTCGACATGGTTCATGCAGCAGTTACACTGTAGGTTTGATACAGACGCACTCGATGTCAAAATAAATGCACTCCTATGATTCTCATAAGGCTATTCCATATGCTAGTAATCAATCTATCCCTAAGCACTTTGTACAACAATGTTTTCTTACGTTTAACACCCATATTAATGTTTATCAAGTAACGAAAGCATAAATTCAAAATTGTATTAGAAAAAGCAGACGATAAAACATAAGAAGACGATAATATAACCGCGACTGTGTTGGACGGAAGCGGAAGGTAACGCCTTAAGGACAGTAAAAGGGTTAACCAGTGGGAAAGACGTCTTTGCTACAAATTTAAAACAAATAACACAAGAGTATATGCAATACCAGGCGGGCGTTATTCTCTCCCAATAAATGTTAAGTTAAACCAATTGCTTCCATTGTAAAACGTTTGAAGCCAGATCAGACACCGGGTAACCCAATCGTATGACCGAAATCTAAACTGTTTACCACTCAGGTGTCTCTAATTCGTCAGATTTCGCAAAACATAAAAACAGGACAATACGGGAGAAGGTATCGGGTTTCCACAGTAAATACTACATGTACGACATATTTTGGCGTAACTGTTAGAATAACAATTTTCCTGTCGATCCTAACTTGATTGTAATTTTTCAAACACTTTGGATCAGATCAGACGCAGGATAACTCATTATATGATCTCGATCAAAACCGCACATGGCACTCGTCTTCAGTTTTTTAATTGAAATTGAAAATTCATCAACTTCATTGATTCACTCACTTATCATATAAAAAACTAGTGTCTCGAATAACAACAACTATTTCTCCACAAAATTCTTTCACTATTTTATCATCACAAAGCGGTCAATAGGCCATATATTAAAACTGCCAATGTCAGCAATATTGCATTGATGTTATTGTGTGATGCCGTATCTCCAATGTTGCAGCCAGTCTCCAGACAACATGAGATACACTTTAGTTTTGTAAGACCGAAGCCTGAGGCTGAACAACCGTGCAGACATTCCTGTGTACATCCTCGTGCTACGCTCACCGTCATGGAGCGATACGTCACCCTCTCTACCTGTAAAATACACATGTAGGTTACTCTCTACCTGTTACTTGAACGTATATTACGCTAAACCTGTTAAATGCACACGTATGTCACTATATACCTGTCAAATACACACCCATGTTATTCTCTACCTGTTAAATGCACAGGTATGTTACTTTATACCTGTAAAATGCACATGTTTGTTACTCTCTACCTGTGAAATGCAAACGTATGTTACTCTCTACCTGTTTAAAGAACACGTATGATACATGTATGACTACTCTCTACCTGTTAAATATACACGTATGTTATTCTCTACCTGTTAAATGCTCACGTATGTTACTCTCTACCTGTTAAATACACACGTATATTACTCTCTACCTGCTATATGCATAATTATGTTATTCTCTACCAGTTAAATGCCCACGTATGTTACTCTCTGCCTGTTAAATACACACGTATATTACTCTCTACCTGCTATATGCATAATTATGTTATTCTCTACCAGTTAAATGCCCACGTATGTTACTCTCTGCCTGTTAAATACACACGTTTATTACTCTCTACCTGCTATATGCATAATTATGTTATTCTCTACCTGTTAAATGCTCACGTATGTTACTCTCTGCCTGTTAAATACACACGTATATTACTCTCTGCCTGTATAATTATGTTATTCTCTACCTGTCAAATGCACATGTATGTAATGTTCTACCTGTAAAGTGCATATATGCATGTTACAATGTACATGTATGATACACCTTTACCCTATAGCTAGTAAGCAAGTTGACAGTAAAGCGGAATGCCCCTTTCAGCTACCGTCCGCTATAATATTGGGTTTATTTCTTATAATGCATATAATAAAGTACTTTTTAAAATGTACTATTTTCATTTCCTAGGAGGTGATAAATGTAGTTTGTAGCATGTTGAAAGCGACGCTCTAGTTTAACAGACTGCTGCTTAAATGGGCATCTGTCTTCACTTAGAAACAGTGTATTGGGTAACAGTGAATATCGAAACATAATCACAATAATGCTACATAAAAGGGATTTTTAATTTGATATACATGTAGGTTTGCACTGTCAATCTCAAATGTCCACTGAAAGGGACTGACAAATACATGTTTTCTTATGTTGAGACGCCCACAGAGCACTACTCTTTGCATTTTATGTTCGTAAATTCACTATTTTATGGAGATCTATATGAAATAATATGAGCGTGCCTATCTCTAAGACTGATAACAAACCTTTCCAACAAGCGCGATGGAAGAATTCAATAAAACTATCCATGCATGAAATGCGGGATATCCATAGAATCTTAAACTGTTGGTACTCTACCGGCGAAACTGTGATTACCTTTGCAAACTTTTTGGATCCTGATGAAACACCGAATAACTACTTAACTAGGCGTCTCATCAGGATCCAAACAGTTTGACTATCTGAACCGACAGTGTTGAATGTTGTGTTTATTCGAATACATGTATTCTAATTTTAGAACAGTAACAGACGACAATGGTGGCAGACTACAATGTTACCGGAACTTAGCGTTAAAAAATGTTATTAGATAGTGATTTGCACTTCTCGTTTTGGAGAAAATTTTAACCCTTACGACCCCAGTGTTGCACATTTGAACGGGATTAGTTATGACAGTATTCTTACCATACAATATCTCTCCTCCTCGAGACATGTGCGAAGTGGTGCTGTTTTAGGGTAATACTGACACTCCGTGTAGGGTTCCCATGTGTGCTTGAACGACTCTGAACAGTCGTAGCACGACAGGTTACTCGTAGTACTGGCAGCTGTTGTTGCGGCATTTGTGTAGTCTGCAAAGAAAAAAGCAACTACAGTATTCCCTCCCTACAACGGCCCTCCCAACAACGACTCTCTCCCTACAGCGACATTTGTCGCAGTTCCCGAAACAGGACAATGATTTCTAACTCTTTTACTGCTGAAATATCGTCTGCTTTAAATCTTCGTCTGCTGTTTTTTTCTCAAAGGAACATATACGTGGACATTTTGATAGAATAAATATATGATGGCGAGTGATAAACAGCTTGAATCCAGATCAGACGCCGCGTTACGCGGCGTCTGATCTGGATTCAAGCTGTTTGCGATTGTAAGCCATGTCTTAATTTTCCATCCCTATAACGACTCCCTCCGAAAAACATACGCAATCTGTGTCTCACATTGGGTGTCGTTGTAGAGAGAGGCCAATGTGTGTGATTTGAACCGCCATTGTATTTCCATAATGATTACACTTTTCAATACAAGACAAAGATAATACAGCAATTCACTAAGCAAATACTTTCCATGATTCGTTGTAGAAATGGTTGGTTACTTTACAGTTAACATAGAATTGATTGTAGAATTATAAAAATAAAGCTGTGAAAATTCATTTTCTACCTGCGTTTATTTCTCAAATTTAAAGTTTTGGTATTTTGTTTTAAGAAATTTTAAAATGAGTATCAACCATTTCAAATGGACCCTGATCAGTGTCTAGTTAGGACCCAAACTGTTCGCAAATAATAAGTGTACTCGGATAAGGCATGCAGTGCTGGGGTTACTCGAAATAACAAATGATCGAAAATATCGCATCGCTTGAAAGAGAAAATACATATCTATAATGTAATGTACAAAACTATAACGGTATTCGCTGCTGGGGAGTCCATATAATGCACAAAATGACATCAAGACATTATAGATGGATGAACGTTTTTATTATTTATTATTAATTTCAAGTATTAATGCAATAATATATTAAATGTAACTTTTACTATTAATTCAATAATATATCAAATGTAAATACTATACTTTACTTTAATATTAGGAAAATAAGTGCAATGTGTGTAGAATTATTTTATCACTCATTATGCTAAAATTTATAAATCTAAACTTGGTAACGAAAACTTTACACCCAATATAAAAGTGCACAATTCTTTTTCGTGTCAGTATATGTTTAACCCTGAAATGTATTTTGTTTTAATGTATATTTGCCCTAAAGTGATATTAATATGTTTATTAAGACACTTGGCATTAAAGTCTATGTACATTCTGGTGTTCTGTTCATTTAACCCATTATCCCATAGCCGTAAAAAGGCGTATTTATGGGGTAATGGGTTAAAAGCAGTTTGACCAAAGATACTCGTATAAACCAGGTAGAGACGAGTGTCAGGCGGTTTGGATCCTGGTCAGACGCCGGCACGGTAACGCGGCTTCTTATCAAAAGCCAAATTGTTTGCAAATTCGACTTTAGACACACATGGCATCGAAAGGGTTAAAAAATGATTTATTAACATAAAAATAACTTTTAACCCTTTACCTGATAGCCTATTTCTAGTATTGAAGATAGGTGACCACTTAAAGCAGGTTGAAAATAAAGCAGAATGCGCCTTAAGGCGCATTCTGCTTTACTTTCAGCCTGCTTTAAGCTGCCATCTTCTAGAATGTAAAAAATATTCCTTATAATACATATACATAACTGTAAAAATTGGAACTATTTTCTTCCGCGGAGGAATAAATTAAATACGCTAAAAGGCGCTTCTATATGGGGAAAGGGTTAATTACGCTTAAAGCAAATATCATATTCATAAATAAAACTATATCTTACCTGTTTTCATATATATCGTTAATAAAACTGCCAATAACAAGACAAATTCTTCCATTTTATCATGTTCTTTTGATTCTAATTATTTCACCATTGTAGTAATTAAAACAAACACACTATTTCACTTTCATCCATTTGAAACTCAATTTAGTCTGTATTTAACCGCTCTGTACTTTGTAAGATTGATCGTTATATTTTCAATCAAGGCATGAAGCTATGGCGCATTGATTTTCCCATGCCAGGAAATATTTCGTTAATTTGCAGGACTGTTCTATGAACCAAAACGTTTAATTTCATTCACTCTGCTGTATGGTGGCTGCTAGCATTGGCCGAGTTGGTTTGTCACCAACTACAGTGTAAAACGTTATATTATTCTTTCCCGTTTAAACGCAAACGAAACGCACACGCAAAACACTAAAACGTAGAAAAGTACATTTGGACAATTCTGACAATTCATGTTTATCTTGGTGGCAAACAGTTTGGAGCCTAATCAGGCGCCGGGTTACCCGACGTCTGATCTGGCTCTAAACTGTTTGCAATGGAAATAAAAGTTTTAGCGTTTATTGGGAAAGAATAACGTTTTCTACACTGTACTAAACAGTTATCTTTGGAAACAACAAAATGCTGATCTACGACTGTGCATGTTTTGACCTGTTTTTGGAATAAGCTTTTTGGCTGTAATTTCTATATGTTAAAGTTTTGATGCAAGTGATGAGATTCATCAATACTACATGAAATATTTGCAATAGGAAGCTGATATTTGGAACAAATAATCATAATAGTTGATCATTGTTGCAGTGTAGATAAAATAGAAATATGGTTTAAAGTACAAATAGAGCACGTGGATTCAATGTGCTTATATTTTCACAGTCAATCTGTGAAATGACGGTTTCACAACGTAATTTAATGATACAATTTATATATGATGATATACAATGACAATTTTTTAAATCAAAGATCCCATGCACAAATCACTACATTTATTTCACACCTAAATGTCAGTTAATTTGTGAAATGATGTTTTAGACTTTGAATATGAAAAGATGTGTATATGAAAGACTGTAATAATATTCATGTAATGCCACATGGGTTTTTTTGGGGGGTTGTTGTTTGTTGTGTTGTTGTTGTTGTTGGTTTTTTTTTTTGGGGGGGGGGGGGTTAAATCTTTAAAAATAAATTTGACAAATTGAGTGATGTTGTCGTGAATGAGGTTTTTTTGTACACAGATTAATACTGATAATAATAATAATATTTTACGACTTTATTTCATGTCACCAAGATTGAATGTAACATACTGTAAAACCTCTGTATAACGGCCCTAAAACTAGGGCTAGTTAATTGTATAAATGACAGGTGACATCATAAATCAAGGTGACAATAAAACAGAAAGCTCCTAAAGGAGCTTTCCGTTTTACTGTCACCATGCTTTAAGCAGTTACCTGTCGAAAACATCTAGATAAATTATCACACTTTAGTGGTTGTTTTAGAGAAGTTTTACTGTATATAAGTCTTGTGTTTGTATGCATCAACAGTTATGTCACATCGACGACGGATTTTGACGCAAACAGTGCGAACGTTTGATAACTAGGGATTAGGTACGTTTTCGCTGGTGGAGACTGGTAAAAATGCCTTGAAACTAAAATCGCAAACAATTTGGATCCTGGTCATACGCCGCGTAACGCGGCGTCTGATCAGGATCCAAATTGTTTGATATGCGTGTTGATTTATCTCTTTCCAGAATGCATCTAATATAAGTTTTAGAAATGAGAGCAGATGTCAATTTAGAGATAGGCGATATTGCCGCGGTGAAAGCGCTCAATTACCTATGTATAGATAAAATGTCCGGCACTTGATGTATGCCTTGAAATTAAGATGCCAAGTATACCATCATCAACCGAGGAATGTTATATCCACCTTCTGCTCGCTATAGGTATTTTCAATTTTGCAAACAGTTTTGGTCCAGATGTAACTCGGTGGTGCGTTTTGCGATATTCAAAGGGGGTTGACGCTGGAAACAAATTAGATCTACGTGATCAACTTTAGTTTAAATGTATTTGCTTTCAGAAAAAGTAGTTTAAAAAAAACAGGTATTCGTGCAATTATATTTAAACGTTTATGGGAATGTTGAGTTAAGCCACCAACAACTGTCCCCAAAACCCATCCCTCCGCCCACACACTCCTCATTAGTTTATCAAGCCACATATGTCGGAGTACTTTTAGCGATTCATTAATTTTTTTTTAAATGGGCTTATTACAAGAAAAAGGTGTAGTAAATGGATCATTATCTGAAAACACACGTCGAACAGCTGATAGTGCATTTCAAGATGAAACACTGCATTCTGCGGTTTCTCATCTAGGGTTCGCTGTTCGCAAATGTCATCTTTACTTAACGCTATATATATATGCATGTATAGGTAACAGTCCACCAACAAGAGTGGGGTTTTTATTAGGTTTTAAAATGAGTATGTCAATACAAGCAGCGTAGACTCTAGCCAGACACCACGTCGAAAATGAAGCGCCCGATCTGGTATATTTTATGATGATGTGTTCTAAAAGAGCCCTTTGACCAGGACATGCGCCCTTTGTCGTCATGCAATACATTGACCTAAACAACATTAAATAGTATTAGATGAACTAACTGGAAATTTGAAGTTTCGGAGAAGGGTTAACACATTAACCCCTAGTGATGCGTAAATACGTTCTTTACAAACACAATATACCTACCTGTTAATAATTTACGTTTGTTTCAATTTGCATAATATTAAAGAAAAAAACACCAAAAACAACCAACATAGAATGTCAAAAATGGATCAGCCTTAATTGGAAACCAGAAGTTTCCATTTGAATTTTCCGGAATCAATGAGTTTACGAAATAGAACAAGCAAAGTGTGTTTGTGAAATACAAATGCCCCCAGCCAGCATGTTCCGTAATGTAGAATAAGGTCAAATATAAAGGTCAAGGTCACAAGGCAAAAATGTTGACAAAGTTGGAGAGATATCAACACAAGGAAAATGCCTACCAAGTATGAACGGCATATGGCTATTGGTTCAAATGCTGTCTTAGGCATCTAAAGAGTTTTAGAGCAACTCAAATGTCAAGGTTACAAAGGCAAAAATGTTTGCGTGGTCGAATAGGTATTGACACAATCATGTCATGTGCCAAATAAAAAAGACCCATGCACAATAGTGCATGATTTATAGCCAATGTTAAGGTTGTTGGTAATTTTTTTTGTTAAGCATGTCAAATATCAAGCTCAAAATCACAATGTAAGAATGATGGTATAACCGGAGAAGCATCGACACAAGGATAATACAAACCAATCATGAAATCCACAAGCCTATTGGTTCAAATGTTATAGGTATTAAAGTAAGTCCAATGTCAAGGTCAATGTCACAAAGACAAAAATGTTCGCATGGTCTAAAAGGTTTTGACACCAGCAATTCATGTGCCAATTATAGTTCATGGCTTATGTACAATGGTGCAAGAGTTATAGCCAAGGTTAAGGTTTTTGTTAATTTATTGTTTAAGTAGATCAAATATCAATGTCAAGGTCATAAGGTACACTAAAGGATATCCTTTATTATGGTTATAGTCATATGGAGGGTATTGACACATATAATATAATGTCAATGTCACAAGGTCAATAATGTAGGCATGGTCGGAAAGGTCTCGATACAAGTAAATCACATGCCAAGTAAAAAGGGCTCATGTGCAATCGCAAGAGTAATAGCCACGATTAAGGGTTTTGGTTAATGTGTGGTTAAGTTGTTCAAATATCAAGGTCAATGTTACAATGTAAAAAATGGACGGTTTGGCTGGAGTGGCATCGAGACAAGGAAGATACAAAATGTTTATTCATCTCTTATAACTCCAACTAGGAGTGGCATTATACATGTCTATAGTTTACTGTATTTGTGATTATATTTACAAATATGTATGTATAATGATGAGATGTAAATAAAGATTACTACTACTACTTACTACTACTACCAAACATGAAAGTCCTTTGCCTATTGTTTCAAATGTTATAGGCACTTAATTTTGTTTTTGAAATAGGTCAAATATCAAGATCATAGGGGTTAAAAGGTTGCTGGATTGGAAAGTTCTGGGCACAAGCAAAGCACACACAAACTATGATATCCGTATGTCCAACAGTGTGAAAGTTATAGGCAATTTTAAGGTTTTGTGACACGTCAAACAGACGAACGGACGTCCGCTCTCATGAGAAGGGTGTTGTGGGTTGCATTTTTGTATGGATCAGATTTTGGGGGAAAATCGACTTATCAGGAGAACCCAACAATGATCACCTGTTCAAAAGAATCCTCTGACGAAGGCAGTGCATATGCAACTAAGAATTTTGCAAAAGTTTCATCGATTTGTACAAAAATGACCTTACATTTTGAGCTGCTGTTTACAAAAAATACTCCTGAGCTGCGATCACCCCAAATGTAACCTATGTACGTACGAACAGTGTCCGTCCGTTTTTACTTGTAGGTTGACAAACATAATTATCCCGCATGCGTACAGATGGAAGGACAGACATGGCAAAAAGCTATATGCCCCCAAGTCACAGGTTCTGGGGGGCATAAAATAATACTTACAAGGCATGCTACTTTTTCCATATACAGAGAGCGTCCGAAGACGTTGTCCATCTGGGATTTACTTTACCCCTCGCTCCGAGCGTACCAGTTTCCATGGCGTGACGCACCTGATTTCTGATCTTTTATCATCATTTTCCTCTTGCTATCCGATGAAAGCACCGGACATAACTTTCCCTGTAGCCACTGAAGTCGTGTGGTTTATTGAGTCAACAAACCTTGAACGCGTAAAAGCGGCAGTCTGTTTGGAGGCAATCAACACCCCTGCTAAGTTAAGTGTAAGGTACGCGGGACACCATCAAGCCTGAATCCAGTCCTGTCTATTTGGCAGCGAGGCTCATATTTCACAAACGATGTCTAACATTGATTCAAAATGGTATTAATTGAAATAGACAGCAAATCCTTTCCCAGGCTAAATGTCAATCAATGAATTTCTTCCGTTACGTTGCAAAACTGGGATTGATCTGGTATTGATCAACTTTTCATTGCCAAAGGTACCGTCTGCTGGAATAACTGTCGTCTGCACTGTTATATAAAATTGAGAGTCAAAGCAGTTTGA
The DNA here is from genome assembly GCA_922989275.2 of Gari tellinella. Taxonomy (NCBI): domain Eukaryota; kingdom Metazoa; phylum Mollusca; class Bivalvia; order Cardiida; family Psammobiidae; genus Gari; species Gari tellinella. The sequence continues at coordinate 73,970,650 of OV277866.1, forward strand.
ATAAAAAACTATCTATCCGAGTAGCAAACAGTTTGGACCCAGATCAGACGCCGAGTTACTCGGCGTCTGATCAGGATCCAAATTGTTTGCAAACGTATAGGTAGTCGCCTGTGGCAGTGAAAGGGGTTAATAATAATCTGTGCCTTTGGTTTGTTTACCGATAGCGTAAACTGTTTTCTCTAAATATGTATTTTAATTGACAACTTCGGAATGTTTATTTGACCAAATGTTTCCATAGAAACGACTAACAAAGCAAATTGACGTTTTTCTGTATAGCTGTACATCCATGTAAGACGTCAACAAATAAGTAAATTGAACGTATCCCACTTGTGAAATAAATTCACAGTTAATATCGGTATTCTTTTTACCAGCTACTAATCAATTTAATTCAAATTGTATTTAAAGTCGAAGCATAATTATATAACTTACATGTATATGCATAGGATTATTCGACACATACATATCCATCGACATAAATAAAAACTAGCTGCATGAACAGTATCTGTGGAAAATTGCTATCTTCAACTGACCCTTCGTTTTTTTGTTGTTTTTTTTAAATAATTTAAGGGTGTATCAATGTCATAAGCTATTTTTTCAAAGTATCAAATGTTTTCTAACATTGTTTTTTTTGGAAGAGCTGTTTATGATGAATGAAAAAATGAAAAAAAAATATATGGTGGTGTCCTTTTTTTTGAGCTACAGCGATTTGAAAAAGGTATGTCAAATTTGGACGTTTTTTTTCAAATTTTACCCATTCAGAGTACAAGCTTCAGTAAAATTTATTTCAAAACAAAACAAACATGATAATTTGGGTTTTCATTATTTCTTTCATGTATATGGTGGTATTTTCACATATAGAAACCAAATTAATTTAGACAAAGCAGGCACCAGGTTTGAACAATATGGATCCTTGAATATCAAAAATATGCTTTGTATAGGGCATGCTTTTATTAGAATTTTTATTTTATGAAAAAAATTAAAAAAGTTTGAAAATGAAATAGTTCTAGTATTAAACTTTTTTTTATATTCTACCAGATGAAAGCCCATGCTAAGGCAGTTCAAAATATGAAAAGAAATTGAAAGGTCAGTGTTGAAAATTTTGAGTTATTAAAGTAAAAAAGAGTTATCTCCCCTTACAAAATTTACAAAAAAGTACCATATCGATGATATTTAGAGCTTCATAAATTTCACATTTGGTGCCTTTGTTTTCTTAAATTAGTTTTTGTATGAAGAAATACTACCATAAATAGGAAATAAATAACACAAAACCAAATTATCATATTTGTTTTCATTTAAAATGGATTTTATTGAAGCGGGCTGTTTGAAAAGGACAAAATAACAGGAAGTGGGTGGGGTAGATTTTACATGGCCGTAGAGCCAACCGTTGTTCACCGAAATGTACACTTTTTTCTATTTTTTCATTCATCTTAAATAGCTCTTCAATACAAAACCATCATATAGTGTTTTCATATACTTTGAAAATTTCCCAAAGTCATGACATTGATACACCCTTAAAGCTATGTGTGTCTCTAAGAATCAGTAGTTAGATGCCAATCATTACGGACAATGTGTCCAAGTTAAAGTACCGTGACTGACCTGCTAAGTACTATCACCTGAGCAAACAAAATGGCCACTTGAGGTCTAACTCCCTACCCCTTCTCGCTCCAATATATGAACATATGGACAGTGGTGAGAACGGCCCCAGTCTTGAAAACATTTTTTAACCTTCCTTATGCTCTCTGAACTTATTTCTACAATAACCACAGGACCGTACGTGGTGTGTTGAGGAAATTGAATTGGCCATGAATGTATTGAATGAGCCTGTGGGTGATCAATTAAGCTTTTTCAACCAATCTGGTAGCACGGACGAACAAACGAACGGACGGAGAACGGACGGGCAGACAGAGGAGAAATAGTGTCTCTCCCATCGTTAACCATCGCGGGCGGGGGGGGGGGGGGGGGGGGGGGGCATAAAAGTTAGAGTTCGCTTTTAAGAAATTCTCAGGAATGGTATACCTTTTCTCCAGAGAATTTCTTAAAAGCGAGCTCCAACTTTTATGTAACCCGACATCTCACCATCTGGCTCCTAAATGTTTGACACGGAGTTAAAAACAAGGTTTTCTCCACAGTAGCATTAGAAGAATATTAGAGCGTGATAGGCACAAGCTGTGCGTAGCTATAGCTTTTTAATTTTAATCAATCACAATTTCAGATAATGATCTTCAGATTTGTTTTGCAATATATGATACACAAACAAAATATATAATTAATCGCATACCACATAGAAACGCCCTTTAGCGCATTCACTTACACCTCATATAAGGCTAAACTCGATCATTCGAACTCGCGTTAGTTCGAACATACCCATATTTTCAAAGCTCTGCTGCCTTTTAACTTTAAAATACGGGTATGTTCGATCAGGAACGTATATATACGTCCCTGGTTCGATTTAAGCGAGATCGACTTATCGAAATTCAACTTATTGTTATACTGGTACGATCGATTCAATCGAGTTCGAAGTATCGAGTTTCGACTGTAGATATATGTGTATGCCCATTTAAAGCGACTCGCAACCAGATGGTGCATTAAAAATAGTAATTTGTAAATATGTGTCAAACGCTTATATAAATGGTAAAGAATTAGTTTAGGATAAGAAATTCTGTTTAAAAAAATGTATTTCAATAAAAAAAAAATATTGGTCTCTGGTGGGATTCGAACCCGGGGCCCGGCATTGGCGGACAGAAGGCAAAATAGGGGAAACCGCTTAGACCAATGGACCACGGAACTATCAGTTTATCTCGGATCGATTTAACATATTTAAAAGTGTAGCAATCGAAAGTGCATACAACTTCGTAATTCGGCTCGTGATTATGTCTGAGCCCGTGTAGAGAAGCAACAACAACAACTATACCGTCTACTAGTCGGTATAGAAAAACGATGGAAAATATCTAAAAATCTAAGATTCGGTGACGATTCTAGAGACTTTTTTTGGACTGATCATATTTTTTTAATGTCAGAAGCCAAATAATGCCACAAATTTGCTTTTATTTGAGTATTTTGTTTTATTTTGACAAGTACACCATCCGGTTGCGAGTCCCTTTAAAGAGCCACCGGAAACTGTTCCTGCTTCCTAACACGTATAAAGAACAGACTGCACATAAGGCAGAATGCTCATTAATTCAGTGGGTGTTATAGTTCCAGCCTGTTTTAAGCAACCACCTTTCTAAATGGCTTTCTTGAATGCTGAACAATGAAACAGACTATGTGGGAAATCATTTTAAGTGAATGACACTTCTGACCACACACTTTGATGTAAAACGTTAAATGGTTAGGTTGCCAGGTAGCTACCATCCTTTGTGTCTCAAGTTAATTCACATGAACAATTCCAGTTTCACAGCTTTAGTCAAATCCAATATAGATTTTTAATCCCTTCAACATCTTACCTCGAACGCACATATAATTGCAAACGGTAACCTGAAAAACGTAGTGGTGATCAAGATCTAAACTGACTATCATGCCAAATGTTTCATCAGCTTAGAAATCGTGAAACAATTGTTGACAAATACAGTAAAACCTCTATATTACTACCAATAAGTTGTAGGTGTTTAAGAAGGATGCATGGCTTCTAAGTTCTTAAAACAAGGGACTTTCGTTTTACTTTCACATTGCTTTAATAAGCTTACAATTATCTTTTATACAAAAGATTAGCAGGGCTGCCATAACTTGACATGAAAAATCCTAAGATTTCCAAATTTGCATTTTTCAAGTGCGATTTTACGAATCGTACCCTAACCCTATAGCCTTTTTCTTGTTGTTTTTTTTACATGCGACTACTTAAAGCAGGCTGTAAGTAAAGCAGAATGCGCCTAGGGGCGCATTCTGCTTTACTTTCAGCCTGCTTTAAGAAACCATGTAGTGAAAAAAAATCCGGAGATTTAGGAAAAATCCGGAGAAATGGCAGCCCTGGATTAGTCATCTTTTTAGTGGTCATACTATCAGACTCTATATTGTAAAGTCGTGGCTGTGAAAGTGTCACAGAGTTAAATTAAAGAGAGGGTCGTCTGCGAAGGTTATTGATGGTGGCCTATAACCTATATGATGTCGTAAAATCGGTTTTCGATAAGGCAAACTCTTCAATACTGAAGATCGTTTATCAACAGCGCTTATCGATGGATTTTTGGGTGTGACACAAACAATCCTCAAATTTCTCCCCGTATTTGACAGCGCATGAGTTTACGAAAGAGTTTGTGAAATTGAAATATGGAAGGAAAAAAGAAAGAGTTTATTGTATTGACATTTTTCTTCGCTTTTGGAGCAATCGTGTTAATCTGTGTGTCGCTTGGTACAAACCACTGGGTAGAATCGGAACCACAGCTGAAACAAAACACATCAGGGAGCACCAAAGTAAATTTTGGACTATTCAAGGGCAGTGGAATAGTAAATTATGGCAATGGCGAAAGGAGTAGAAAATATTCAGGTACGTACAACCAATAAACATTAACATTAATTTTGGTTTCCAAGGCTGCAGATAATGGGCCTATTATGGGGTACAACTCACTTTACTCAGAGTTTTTTTCAACAAGTTTTCCTCTATGTCTGCACCAGGGATCATTCTGGGCCACGATTTCCACGATATTTCGCACGAAAATGAAAGAAATCGCATAAAAATTTGTATAACGCGAATATTTCTCGCACTCGTTTCTCAGGTACTTGCGAGCGAAATGTAAATATTGTAATTCTTCTCGATTTATTTCCGGTATTTACGAACATTTCTGATCAATTTCGTAGAACGTAGATCGTAATCGCAGCATCCCGCGCACCAATAAGTATAACAGCATAACAATAACCGGAAAGGACCGAGAGTTCAAATTTTTGTATATAAAATCAAAACACATCCGGTACAGAATGCAAGAGCCCCATGGGGCATAATTCGCTCACCTGAGAATAGCTGAAAAAATGGAGATATTGATTTATGTCCAGGACTGACCTAGCTATGCAACAGACCGAAACAATTTGAACAAAATATGTAAAGTATATATATATTTAAAAGTGTCACCATACAGAATATAAAAGCTCTGGCCATATTAGAGTCAGAGAAGAAGAGGTTTGAAATGTTCTCTATATAACTCTATGTAAAACTGTGACCCCCGGGGCGGGGCATAATTTGAACAAACTTGATAGAGGACCTGTAGGCTATGATATGTGCCAAATATCTAAGCTCTGGCCCTTGTAGTTTTAGACAAGAAGATTTTTTAAGTTTTCATTGAAAAAAATCTATTTTTAGCTCCTGTGACCTAGTTATGCAACGGACCAGAACCATTTGTACAATTTTGGTATAGGACATCTAGAAGTGTCACTATGCCAAATATCAAAGCTCTGGCCATATTAGTTTCAGACTCGGAGAAGAAGACGTTTGAAAATTTCACTATATAACTCTATGTAAAACTGTGACCCCCGGGGCAGAGCCAATTTTGAACCCAGGGGCATAATTTGAACAAACTTGATAGAGGACCTGTAGGCGATTCTATGTGCCAAATATCTAAGCTATGGCCCTTTTAGTTTCAGACTAGAAGATTTTTTAAGTTTTTCATTGAAAAAATCTATTTTTAGCTCCTGTGACCTTGTTATGCAACAGACCGGAACCATTTGAACAATTTTGGTAAAGGACATCTAGAAGTGTCACCATGCCAAATATCAAAGCTCTGGCCACATTGGTTTCAGAGAAGACGTTTGAAAATTTCACTATATACTGTGACCCCGGGGCGGGGCCAATTTTGACCCCAGGGGCATAATTTGAACAAACTTGATAGAGGACCTGTAGGTGATGCTATGTGCCAAATATCTAAGCTCTGGCCCTTGTAGTTTCAGACAAGAAGATTTTTTAAGATTTCCTTATTGTTTCACTTTGGTTGCCATGGCAACCAAAGTTCTACATTGTTTTTAATTCTTTGAACACATTTGAAAGAGCTTGACCCAAGGAACATTCCTGTAAAGTTTGGTTGAAATCTGTCAAGCGGTATAGGAGGAGATGTCATTTGAATCAATTGTTAACGACGACGGACACAGGGCCATCCCAATAGCTCACCTTGAGCCTTTGGCTCAGGTGAGCTAAAAACGTGTACTAGATCGCACGTAGACTAATTGACAATTACAGACGGATAAGTATGTCCTCTGTCACGGGATCATACTTTCTTTTGAAAACAGGAATGTAATTTCCCTTCACTCCATTGAATGACTGCACAATGCACCAAAATACCATTCATTTTATTCCTTAATTTCGTCCTAACCGCGCCGATACCTTTTGCCTCTAGTTTTCGCGAACTGACACTCTACAGACGATAATGAATCTGCCGATAACATAAACGCTAATGGCGTGTGCGGTAAACTATCAATTAATCATAATGGTATGGATTAAATCTTTTAACTAGATTTCGATAAAGATTCCATGTCATTTAAATTCTCAAGCAGTAGATATAGCAATAGTGGTCGTTGGTACAGACTATCAATTAAAGTTTCTCTCATCATCTAAAAAATTCTCTCACTTTTTTTGACAAATGAGAGAATTTCTCTCACTTGCATTCTGCGACAGAATAATCCCTGCTGCATCAAACCCTATGGTGTGTCACTAATTCAGAAGAATCTTCTCATCAATTAGAATCATCTCTTCGAGACAATTCTAATGAGTATTCACACAGGGCAGGCATAAAGATTTTAGTTTCATGATATATTCTCATATCTTCTAAAAGGCAGTTTCATGTCGTCAATGGTAATGTGCAGTGATTATTGATTATGAATCGGGCAAACTTTACAAACTCATGCCATGGATGTACGAGTGGCAGTCTTGTCCATTCTTTTTCTTGTTTCTAACTTTCCTGTGACTAAAATTCCTATAAATAATTTGAATTCAATTAGCGAGGAGTAAGGTATTACCTTAACATATTATCTGCGCATGTGCACTTTAACCTTACATGAATGGAACATTTTTTTATTAAAAAATCTCAAACACAACAAACAGTCTTTAAAAGTCTACAGAGAATCTAACAAATACATTTGTTTTCTTCTTTAAAAAGCGAAACAACTTTTTCCCCAAAGTTCTGACAGAATTCTGGCATGCTAAAGCGAGTTGGATTTGTTCCATTTTGTGTAATTTGTAAAGCACCCGAACTACCGGGCTGTCTGAAGTCACCAGACTAGAGAATACTCTACTATCTCTACCTAACTATCTCTATAGCAGACCTCGACACGCACTAATAGGCAAGGTGATGGCAGCATGAACCATATAAAGTGTTGATGTGTAAGCCCTTTTTTATGCCATTTTGTGTGTGTATGTGTGTGTGTGTGGGGGGGGGGGGGGGGGGGGTGATATTGGGACACATTTCCTATACAAAAAGTATACTTTTCCCAAAAAAATTTGGTAAAACTGAAAGTATCCAATGCTAAAAAAAAAACTTCGGCTTGTTTTGCTTAAAAGTTGTTGAATTTGGCGTGTAAATTTTCTACATAAAGCCCATTTTCATTGCAAAATTCTCTTGTATAAAGGCCCTGGCCACTTTTCTACAAAACCAATGAAAATGGACTGTGTATTACTTGCATGAAAGTAGACATGTAATATGTACATGTATACATGTAATATAATTAATAGAAAATATTATGGTGATAATTCAATAGGGAGAGCTATGGCTTCAAGTACTGAAAGTTGCAGTTTTTATCCCGCCTTAAGCCTGAGGTTCTGCTTTACTTTCAACCTGCTTTAAGTTGTTACCTGTCTTCAAAACTAGACATAGGATATGGGGTAAAGGGTAAGATAAATTTACTAGACTGCAGAGATGTGCATGTAATGCTTATAAAACAGAACTTTTAGTGTGGGCTTGTCACTCTGTACATGTAATAGCAATTTAGAACTGTCCTGTCCCTCTTTATTAGCACTGTCAGTTTGGATCTGAAGAACTGATGGCCAACTCATTTAGCCATTTCACAAGGCGTGGTTGTCCCTCTTAATGTGAAAGTTGGTGTAAACATGTGTAACCGCAAGAACAAACACTGTGACACTGTCTCACTTTATCATGCCATGTACTGTAAGCCAGATAAGGCAAACATTTCAAATACCAACTTCTTTTAGTTTAACCCATTACAATGTACCTCATAGCCTTTTCTAGTTTTTTTAGGTGACCACCTAAAGCAGGTTGAAAGTAAAGCAGAATGCGCCTTAGCCTATAAGGCGCATTCTGCTTTACTTTCAGCCTGCTTTAAGGTATTATCTGCTAGAATATAGAAAATATTTCTTATGATTCTTATTTGTAACAGATAAGACTAAGAGGGAGTAAACTGCACAAAACCAACATTTTCTCACTTATTTTAGCATCAAATCCTATGGTGTTACTACTCATTAGAATCATCTCTTCGAGACGATTCTAATGAGTAGTGACACCATAGGGTTTAAAGCAGAAATTAAGATTTTTTTGATATACCCCCCTTATCTGTAGCCCTGATTAAAGGTGTAAAAAGGCATTTTTATGGGGTAATGGGTTAAAAGCCCATTACCCCATAGGGGGTTTCTATATTTTGAAGGCAGGTGACCACTTAAAATAGGTTGAAATTAAAGCAGAATAAATTTTAGATGAAAAAAGGCATATATCATACCTATGGGGTACCGGTAATGGGTTAACATTCATAACCTTAACTTCAAATAAAGCATCCTGTAAATGTTAACCCTTTACCCCATACATGGTAACCTGTTTCCTAAGTTTTGAAAACAAGTGACTAATTAAAGCTGTTTGAAAGTAAAGCAGAATGGGCCTAAACACAGATTCTGCTTTACTTTCAGCCTGCTTTAACTTACCATCTGCTAGAATATAAGAAATATTCTTTTATGATACATATTAATTTTATTATTGTAAGAATTGGAACTATTTTCCTCAGTGGAGGAATAATTTAAAGGCGTAAAAAGGTGTATCGGTATTTGAGGTGAAATGAGTTAAATTTCTGCACACTTCAGGCAAATTTGTGATAGCTGTGGCAAACAGTTTGGATCCAGATGAGTAACTCAACATATAATCTGGATCCAAACTGTTTGACAGCTTGCCTAAAAGCTACCATGTTCTAGGACAAGAAAATATTTCTGATGGTGCCAAAACTAGAAACAGGATTTAGGGTAAAGGGTTAGATAAATTTACTAGATTCTGACTATAAATTGGAGCTATTTTATTCAGGGATGAATAAATCATAGGCGTAAAAAGGCATATGTATAGTTATGGGGCAAAGGGTTAAATCATTATTAGCTCGCCTATTCGGAGAATGGGGGGGCTTATGGAATCACCCCGGCATCGGCGTTGGTTTTTCATGGTTAAAGTTTTGGGGTAAGTGTTGTAATGCACTAGCACTACATGAAATATTTGCATTAGGAAGCTGATATTTGGAATGGAGGTGCTCTGTGGGTTGAACATTGATGCTGGGTAGTTAAAATTTAAAAAAAAAAGTTAAATTTAGTCAAAATTTCACCTTTTCTGGACGTAGGTTTTTCGGCTGATTACTCATGGTTAAAGTTTTGGGGTAAGTGTTGTAATGGAAGCTGATATTTGGAATGGAGGTGCCCTGTGGGTTGAACATTGATGTTACGTAGTTAAAATTTAAAAAAAAGAGTTAAATTTAGTCAAATTTCGCCTTTTGTGGACTTAGGTTTTTCGGCTGATTTCTCATGGTTAAAGTTTTGGGGCAAGTGTTGTAATGCACTAATACTACATGAAATATTTGTATTAGGAAGCTGATATTTGGAATGGAGGTGACCTGTGGGTTAAACATTGATGTTTCGTAATTAAAATTCAAAAAAAAGGTTTAAATTTAGTCAAAATGTTACCTGTTGTGGACTTAGAGATTTGGGACTGAAATTTCAAAGTTAGTTATGGAGTAAGTGTTGGAATGCACTTATACTACATGACATATTTGCATTTATAAGCTGATATTTGGAATGGAGGTTCCCTGTGGCTTGAATATCAATGTACTGATACACTTTTCTATTGATAGTTACCTATTTAAGAAAGGTTTAGTTAGGCGAGCTTTGCTGTTCTCCGACAGCTCTTGTTAAACTTCTTGCAGGCAACAAATTCTGCAGATCACAAATACATATATTGTGCAAAAGGCTTTGCTTGTCATACACTTTGGTGTTACTACTCATTAGAATCATCGCTTTCGATATGATTCTAATGAGTAGTGACAGTATAGGATTTGGTGCTGAAATGAGTCAATTTGTTCAGTTTACTCCCTCTTATGTCCTCTTATTCTGCCTTAATTCAGTTTCATTTTCAGCTTGCCAAAGCTACCATAGCAAAGATAAAGAAATATTTATGGTGTACATTAACCCTTAGCCCGCCAAATAAATTGTCGTCTGCTATATTTCTCGTCTGCTTCAAGTTTCAAAGTGCCTCAAAGTTGCTCAAAATTGCTGAAAATGTTGTCCGAGTGTCAAACAGCTTGGATCCGGATGAGACGCCGAGTTACTCGGCGTCTCATCCGGATCCAAGCTGTTTGCATATGGAGCTATAGTCGTGAGTGGCAGGCTAAGGGTTAAGTGACATTATAAATTGGAATTATTTTTGTATATTTGTATGTGTACCTATTGAGTAAAGGGCTAAGCAGTATCCTATCTAAAACACCACTGGGTATAGGTGATTTGCACATAATATTATGGCTATAGAGGAAAACTTTTAAGGGTATTTAAACCCATTTTATCCAATAATGTTTCTAGTGTTGAAGAGAAATGACCACTTAAAGTAGGTTGAAAGTAAAGCAGAATACTTTCAGCCTGCTTTAAGCTATCATCTGCAAGGATACAAAAAAACATTTCTTATTGTGCTTATTCATAACTGTATAAAGTGGAACTATTTTACTAAGTGGAGGAATCAAATTAAGGTGTAAAAAGGCATATATATGGGGTACTGAGTAAAGCATAACTAACTGTCGGTGTGTCTTTTTCTGTTGCTGTTTGTAAGGACAGGTCAGGGTACAAACATTAAAAGTCATTTATTTCCATGAGGAATGGTTAATGTTGCTTCTATGAGAGAAAAAGGTTATTGTGTTAACTATTAAGATAATAATATAATATATATACATTGTATACCGGTATATATACATGTATATACAGTTGAGCCTTGATATCTCAAACTTGCTGAAGTTCAACTTATTTGTATCTTTTCACTTGAATTTCAACAATTTCTTCCCTCTCTCAGGTCAAAATATCCATATTTCAAAGTGAAAGTGTGGCTAAGCCATGTTTTAACTATGAAAAAGGTAAGTTCAATTTAACCCATTACCCCATAGCATGTTTCTAAAACTTTTTGAAAACAGGTGACTACTTAAAGCAGGTTGAAAGTAAAGCAGAATGCGCCTTAGGGCGCATTCTGCTTTACTTTCACTAGTTTCAGCCTGCTTTAAGCTATCTTTTGCTAGAATATAGAAAATAGTTCTTATTATACATGTTCATACCTGTATAAAATGGAACTTTTTTCTTCAGTAGAGGAAATAAAATTAAAGGCGTAAAAAGATGTATTTATGGGGTAATGGGGTTTAAAAGTGAGTTTGAGACAAGGAAGTTTGACTGTAATGTTACGACTTATCTAGTACAAGAAGTTAATCAATATCAGTCACATACCTGTAACAGATTACACAGATAGAGAAATCTGTAATCAGTATTGAGTTAAGGTTGCGAAATGTCAGTTGATGAGGAAGTTAAACTGTCTTTAACCCATCCCAAATAACGGCATTTACCCTTAAATGATTATTTTTATTGCAAACAGTTTGGGGCCAGATCAGACGCCCGGTAAGCCGGCGTCTGATCAGGCTCCAACTGTTTGCCACTCAGATTAAAACTGGTAGTCAGAATTGTCAAGAAGTTGTCATTTTCTATAATTCATTGCAATGCGTTTGCGTTTGAACAGAAGAATAACGTTTTCTCCACTGTATTTTAGACCGGTAGTCAACTCGCAATCGATGGCCATCAATTTCTTTACTGAACCCACCTCTGGTTTGTACAGACATGCTCAATGTATTACAAGACTATGTCGTTATCAAATAGCTAGTAGCTCAGATAAAAATATCAAAATTGTGGATGTTATTTGTCCTGCATTTGAATATTATTTATAGAGGTATGGGTACACTTTGAACTTCCCAAAACCAAACCTTTCTGAACGGAAAATACGTAAACAAATGTAGAATTTAATCTACAATCTACAATACCTGTTACTGTAACAGAGAAACTATGCTAACTTGATTGACCTATTACCCCATGGCCTGTTTTCTAGTTTTGAATACAGGTGATGATGTCAAGCAGGCTGAAAGTAAAGAAGAATGCGCCTTCTGCCTTACTTTCAACCTTCTTTAAGTGGTAATCTTTTTTCAAAATCAGAAGCGGGCTATGGGGTAATAGGTCAATGAGTATTGGGACTAGGGATGCGCAGGTAATATTATCACTACTGGTTTGTACATGCATGTATAATAATACATGTATATTACAAAATAGTTTCCTGTCGAGCCGTTTTTGAGGACTTATTTATCTCTAGCTGTTGTCAAGCAGGACTTCTTGTAAACTTTTCCTTCATCATTCATAAACAGGTCAACTGATATTGCCCAATTGTATTTCTCGGTTCTAAACACAAATATATTTTATATATATAAATATTACCCAATCTTTCAAAGAAGAGTTATTCAGAGCTTATAACTGTCTAATATTGAACATGTCCTTATTTGTAAGTTAGAATGTGGCTTGAAATATGGATATGTTTGACTTTTAAAGTGAGTTTGAGATATCAAAGTTTGACTGTACAGTCGAACTTCGATATCTCGAAGTCAGTTTTGTCGAACATACCAGTATTTCAAAGTTAAAATGTGGCTTAACTCTTTCCTCCCTGAAACTTTAAATGGACAATTCCAGTTTCCATTTAAGTCTAGTCCATTTCTGACTTTTAAGGGTTGTTTTTGTCAATGTTTGGCATTATGACAAACAGTGAAGACCCTGATCAGAGGGCTCACTGTTTGCATAGGACAAGTGTACTATTCACATGTACACTTTTTGCAAAGAACGCCAATATGCAGGACTAAGGGTTAATAGAGGCCACGTTTTAACTTTAAAATATGGGTATTTTCGACTTAACCAAGCATTAAACAATGCAGTTCATATGTCAAACTATCGAAGTTTGACTGTATTTGCTTTGATCATAGCAACTTTAACACCTGTAATCATTAAATCTTTGCATGCTGGGTAATTATATTGTTTGCAAGAAATGTCGTCTGCTACTGCTCTGAAAATAAAATTTTCATTTTCTTTTCAAACCAGTGTTAGAGTGTCAAACAATTCGGATCATGATGAGACGCCGCGTTACGCGGCGTCTCATCTTGATCCAAACTGTTTGCAAAGGTTAGGTATATTGATCATGGATTCACCACTAGCATGCTAAGAGTTCAAGTTTAATGTAAATTAAATATAGTTCTCTGTACATGAAGTCTGCTTTATTCTGAAATTATATCTTTCTTCTCTATATCTGTAGATAGACAGTCTAAGGGGTAATCAGTTTTGAACCTGATCAGCTGCCGAGCTTAGTAACTTAGTGTCTGATCTGGATCTAAGGTCTAGAAAACTAGGATTCCTGCGTTTAAAAGGCTTAGATCTAAATAGTTTAGAAACAAACTTTTAAACTACAGTCAAACTTCGATATCTCGAACACGTTAAATTCAAACTATCTGATTTGTCGACACATGAATTGAACTATTTCATGCTCGGTTAAGTCAAACATACCCGTATTTCAAAGTTAAAACATGGCTTAGCCACGTTTTAACTTTGAAATATGGGTAATGTTCGACCTAACCGAGTTCGAGATATCAAAGTTCAACTGTATCTTCATTTTGTCCAATTCCATAGATAGGCAGGCAAGTGATATCAATAAAATTTCAGTATAAATGAATACATTCCACACCAGGTTAATAGCTGGGCACATTATTACAAAAATCATGCACTTGGTGATACAAGCATCAAATTTGGTATGTATACTGGTATGCCCCTACTTTCAACAAAAAGCCCGTTAGCCACGTCAAAATTAAAAATGGCGGCCATTTTTCAAAATGGCCGCCATTTCAGGCTTTATCATACAGTTTTATCTCTAACATCGGATATATTTGACCGATTTTCAAACTTTTTGTGTCTAATTATATGTTTTCAAGCATACAGAAGCTAATTATGTGATCCACAGACTTGTAAGAAGTTCATTTAATCGTGTTATAAGCAAAACTGTACAAAAGCGAAGTGTGTGTCAAGGGAAAAACCAAATTCACAGGATTTTATAGATTATACACTCAATTTACCTTCTGTCATGTTATTTAATGATATTGTCTTCAATTACTTTTGTCTGAAGATGCTATTTTTCACATAACAACTACATAAATCTGTACACATCAGTTCTAAAACAAAATCACGAACTTGGTGATACAAGCATCACATTTGGTATTTAACTGGTATGACCCTACTTTCAACAAAATCCGTTAGCCACGTAAAAATTCAAAGTGGCCTCCATTTTTTACAAATTGACTGCCATGCATATGATAAGGTTTATTTTTGAGTCGGCAATACATATACAAGTAACATAAGCTCTGAAGAGCTTTTATAATCGACTATGATCGTTGACCAATTCTTTTGTAATATTTGACATGTTTGACCAAATTTCACTAAAACAATGTTTTTAAAAAGCATAAGGAAGCCAATTCAGTCACCTCAAGCTGAACAGAAGTTTACTTTAAGGCAAAATAGCAAAGCTACATCGTTTGTTTTCAAAATAGCCACCATTTTATATTGGTATAAGCAAAATAATTTCTTAAATTTGATCAACATTTATGTTTCTTATGTCAACATAGATGTCATAAAGTATCAGGAAGCTAATTCAGACAACTTCTTTCTGAATTGAAACTAATTTTATTGCACAATCACCAATCTAGACAAAATAAGTGGTTTTTTCTCACAGTTGATCGTTCCTTTTTGCAATAGTGATTATAATATCCTTTCTGATCTTTTCTACCGTATATACTTCTGGCCACTTGTCATACTTTTGGTGTCAAAGCATTATGATAAGAACACCGAAAGCTTATTAATTATGTGATCATTTACTTTATTAAGAATCTTGTTCTTTAGGGTAATGACTTATTTTAATGGCATACATGTGGTTTATGACTATTTTAGCAGTTATTTCTTAGTGTACATGCTGGAGTTGGTGTATAATCGCTTATACTTATGTAGGTGTTCATTTTCACATTTCTAAATATCGGTATATTAGTTTGAAAAAGGAAGGCCACATCCTAAATACGTGTACTTGCATCTGTCCCTGCAAACACTTAACTTTAGTATCTATGTTTAATCGGGTATTTGCAATCATATCACTAGGTAACAGGGTTGTCCAATGTATCAGCAATGTTTCATTCATTTCAACTCTATGAGATACTTCCAACATGACACAAGCTACATGTATTTGGTATGCAGAACATTTGGCATGTTCAACAGAGGGGCTTGACCTTTAGGAACTGCACCTTAAGATCTATACCATCAAGCTAACATGTCCAATCAAACACAATAATCTTATCCCATGACTTGGCATAATTGATGCAATGATTTCCAGATTTTATTGCTTGTACATTATGATTTATGATTATAGACTGGACTTTGCACATGCACCATATCTTTCAGTTTATGTATTCTATGCAGCCTTTTCTCTTTCTTATATGGGAATTTGGCGTGAAACTAGCTCATGTTTGACCGTTGACCAATTGCAACCAACACTTTCTGTAGAACAAGATAGTTTGAATAAGCATTTGAAATTCACATCGACATGAAATTTTATGTCATTAGCTTTTAACATGGGAGTGGTGTGGTCTCCGGTTATGACTTGCAATTCATGCATGAACATTTGTGCACACACTTCTTCATGTTAACATTGTATAATTTCTTAAAATGTTGTTGAAGATTACACAGGGATCAATCTCAAATATGATATTAGCAGTACTATGTGTCCACATCAAATAGCTTTAGCAAACAGCTGAAACGCTCTGTCTTTATGCAATTGTACCACAAGAAACTTATACTATATTTGACTATGTATCACATCATATCGCTTTTAATAGTCTGTTGTCAGAATAGGTAGACTATACATCCGTCCCTATGTTTGCAGAACAGAACTGTTACATTTTTTACACCAAACTCAGGAATCGAAATTCTTTAAAAAGATTCATGCGGAGTTTTAAGGGTCATACTCTCAAATGGTTGCATGTATTGACTTTGAAGAAGAGACAAGACTTTTCGTGTAAAGTATATTTCTCAACATTGCTGAAATCTGATTTTATTGAAAGGATTCCACATTGCCTTCATTTTTGATAACCATTTTGATTTGCTTATTTGATTGGTCAAGCATCATATATCAGAACGGTTGTATTACGTAAAAGAAAACACACTATCCATACTGGATCTGATATTTCTCCATATTGTTTTCATCACGCTCATGGTCATTCATCTATTTCATATCTTAACTTATTCAACAAGTATAGTAGACGCTAAGCGTCTCCAAGCAAAATAAAAACTATAACTTTTTTCATGGCACAGCCTTTCTTTATTAACAATGAACATATACCAAACATAATAAAGATGTTGTTTGTGCAAAAATTCAAGCTGTCCAAGATGAAACATTAACAGATCAATTTTGTTGACTTTTACCTACTAAACAGACAAATACATCTAAAACATATTTATTGGTGTAAAATGGCCCCTTTCTCTGTTGTGAAAATCTGTTTAACCAGTGTCATAATACAATAATGCATGAGCCACCAAGGCCCATCAGTAATTCCTGCAAGAAATAATCAGTAATTTAGGTGTTGGGTATATTCATTCATTTTTTTCAAATTCCACCACCGAATCTTTTACTTTGAAATTTTGATTTTTCTTCAAAATATATAAGAAACACTGGTTTGTCGTCCGATTATTTGTCTGTCTTTTGAACGATATTAATCAATTTATCAGATGCTTCCTTGTTCACATGATTACTTACACGCGCATGCACTAGTAAGATAAATGGCATCCATGAATTATCTAGTCACTTTTACTTTGACATGAGTCATAATGGGCATCAACTCTGTAGGCACATTGTTTGATTTAATATAATAATGACTATTGGGATATGCGGCAGTAGACGGTATTAAATTTTGGTCACATTTATAACATGTGGCGGAATGCAGATACATGTACGTGCGTCTTACATAATTTATACATGTACTTTTTCTGGTAAGAAGTTACAAAGTGGTTAAATGATCTTTAGAATTAGCATGATGCTTGTTGTTGGTACATGGATTAATTGTTATGTTAGATAATTAAGGAATTTTGTTTGTTTGTTAATGCAATTATATTTAAATTGAGAAAAAAGAAACATATTCAAGACTTGTCAGTATACTTGAAAGATAGAATATTGTATGGTAAAGTAATTGCAGTGTCAGATAAAGTAGTATCATCAGTTTGGGCAGTCATTGTTCAGATAAATGAAATAATAATTATGAGAAAACAGCATTCAGCATAAGCAGTCACATAACAACAGACAACAAGCTTTGGTCAGCTACGGAGTAAAAATATATGTGTGGCTAAAATAGGTCATTAGACAATGATATGAGTTTCTAACCGACCGGAGGCTCCCATGAATAGTTCTCTCATCCTGTTTAAAACATTCTTTGACACAAAAAATATGACAAATCGTCATATAAACCAGATGTAAGAAAATATATTCTACATTAGAGACTATGTTGGCAAACATATGCAAACAAACTCAACAAATTTGTCATTACGCAGTTAAGTAATTTTTAAAAAAATATACTGTCTTTTGTTATTGTGCAAACACAGCAGTCTGATGGTGACAAAATTAGCTTCCTTCTGCTGTAAAAATATATGTAGACTCAAAAAGTGTAAAACTATGGCAATGTACGTCAAATGTAAGAAAGAGAATCGTAAATTTGAACCAAAAATAGTGGCCATCTTCGAAAAAACTATGTATATTGGTCACAAATTGGCCATTACATGATAAAGTAAGTTTTAAAACACTTTGAAATAGACTTAGTTAGTTTTCTTATACCTTAAAACATATACTTAGACACCAAAACTGTAAAGAACGGCCATAAATGTCAAATATTAGCAACAAAACTGTATTTTCGATCCTGCAATGGCGGCCATCTTGAAAAATGGCCGCCATTTTGATTTTTTCAAGTGGCTAACGGGCTTTTATGAAAAACAACAGATAGAAGTGCAAGTGTGCCAAGTTTGATGCTTGTATCACTAAGTGCATGATTCACCCCAAAAAGTGTAATAATGTGCTGAGCTATAATCCCTCGCTATCAGTTCTTTTAGCCAAGGGTTAGTCCTAATTACACAGACACTAACTTAGTGACTAAGGCTATTTGTATACAGAGGATTTCTCCTAACCTCTCCACGCTCTGTCCCCATGATAAGCCTTCTGCTTGCTAAGGATGAATCTAAGATAAATTTTGCAAACATTTTGGATCCAGATGAGATGTCGAGTATCTCGGCATCTCATCTTGATCCGAATTGTTTGGCATTCTGATAAACTTGTCTGTAAAACTGCAAATAAATAAATTCTGAGAGTAATGTTTGCAGATGTCAAAAATTGTTGATTAATGAAAATTACATATTATCGTAATGTACTAAAGGTGTAACACTTTACTCCATAGATATACATGTTTACACATTAAAATCATTCCTTCACTGAAGAAAATAGTTCCAATTTATAAAGTCATGAATATGTTTCATGACAAATATTTTCTATATTCTAGCAGATGTTAGCTTAAATCAGGCTGAAAGTAAAGCAGAATATTGCCTTAGGTGCATTCTGCTTTACTTTCACCTGATTTATGTGGGCACCTGAGGGGTCTTCTTAACTAGAATTTAAGAAACAGGCTTTTAGTGAAAAGAGTTAGAAAAGCAGGATTTGATTCTACAGTGAAATCTCTCTATAATGACTATATTAACAAATTAAAACTGTAAACAAACTGAAATGTGAAATACATATTGCTTAATCTTATAGCAGAATGAAAGTCTACAGCAGAACATTATGGCATGTTTAGTATACAGCTACATTTACATGCTTTTAAATGTCTAGAACAAGTAACTGCATTTTTGCTGTCTCCGTCAGGGCTCAATCCTATGGTGTGACTACTCATTAGAATTGTCTCTTGGAGACAATTCTAATGATTAGTTACACAATAGGATTTGGTGCTGACATGAAAGCGAAAATGTTGGAATTTTGTGCAGTTTACGTATCTCTTATCTGAAGCCATGGTAGTTTTAGTAAGCATACTGGTTGTATATAAAAAGCTGATTGTAATTGTAAATTCAAAAGCAGACATGTTGACTTTAAATAAAAGTAATGATTTTTCAAAAGATAACTGATCAGAGAAACCTGGATACAGTACTGAACATTATTAAATTAAATTGATAATCGCAAGCGAATTGCCATCGAATTGCCATCGAATCGCGATCGAATCGGGCGCTTCAAAAAACAAATCCTACGTTTGAATATTTTTAAGCGAATTTTCCGAAGCAGTTGTGACACAAATGGAATCGAACAAATTAACGAATGCATATTTGCGAACATTTGTGAGATACACCATATAAGAAAACTTACCCGAGGGTAAAGTTAGTATTTTGAATGGCAAGCGAATTGCAAGCGAATCGCAAAAATTGTTAATTTAATAAGGTTCAGTACTGTAACTGTATTAATTTTGGCCTGCTTCATGACAGTATACATAAGAGACTATCTGTCAGTGTGTGTTGAGAATTCCTATCTTCTCCATTGTTTTTTACTGGCCTGTTGTAGTTGAATGTGTCCTGAATATGCACAAATAACACCCATGAGATCACATATGTTGTACAATCATGCCAGCAGCTTCAACTCATTGTGCTGTGTTTATTCCTTTCCAGTGTAACTGGAAACATGTAAGGACTCTTTTTAGATGGGAATAGAAACAGCACCATTATGTTTTAGACATTTTTTTCATTGTTTATGAAAGGTGGTTGCCTTAAGAAGTCAATTGTGTCAATTAAAATAAAGGAAAACTTTTTTTATTATATATACATGTATACAGTGGAGAATCTGTTATTCTTTCCCAATAAACGCGTTTACGCTAAAACTATTATTTGCAGTGCAAACAGTTTGGAGCCAGATCAGACGCCGGGTTACCCGGCGTCTGATCAGGCTCCAAACTGTTTGCCACTCAGATCAACATGAATAGTCAAAATTCTCGAAAAGTTGTCCTTTTCTATGTTTTAGTGCAATGCGTTTGCGTACGTTTGCGTTTAAACTGGAAAAAATAACAGATTCTCCACTGTATATGTATCAATTAACACTTTCATCTATAACCTGTTTCTAGTTTTGAAGACATACATGTATTGTAATCACTTAATTGCATTACAGTGGAGAACACATTGAGTTTAAAAAATTGTTTACATAATATTTTGGAGTAATGGGTTAAAGGAGAAGGTAAAATTAAGTTTTTCTGTGAAAATGAAATTTGCTTTGACTAGGGAACTTGTTACAGAACATTATACAGAAAAAAATACATGTGTAAAAATTCAGCATTGACTGGATGGAAGTCATTATATCAATAATTATAGTACTGTACAATTGTAGCTATATAGACAGTTGAGCTGAATTGAGGAATATCCAACCAGATATAATGCCATAAATAATGTTCCTAAAGAATGGATGTGACAACCTGCTGTTAACTCTTTGAACCCTAGTCCTGCATATAGGCGTGCTTTTCAAACAGTGTACATGTGAATAGTTCACATGTCCTATGCAAACAGTGAAGACCCAGATCAGAGGGCTCCGAAAGGAGCCCTCTGATCAGGGTCTTCACTGTTTGTCACAATGCCAAACATTGACAAAAACAACCATTAAAAGTCAGAAATGGACTAGACTAAAATGGAAAACAGGAATTGTCTATTTAATGTATCAGGGAGGAAAGAGTTAAGTGAATGATAAAGCAGTGAATTGCAGGGAAACACTTATATTGAACCACATTCTTGCAAAACAAGAAATAGTCCATTTTTATTTTTTTCGAAAGCCAGGATATAGAAATTATTTCTTATATGGTACATAGTTTAATTCACAAGGTATGAATTGGAACAAATTTTTTTCAGTGGAGGAATAATTTAAATGAGTAAAAAACTAAAAATGTGTATTTATGGGTTGATCGAATCACAAAATTGTGAATAAAAACTGGTGCAATCAATTTTTGTTACCTTGAATGAGTTCTGTCAACAAAATGCTGGTACAGTCTAACTTATATATCTGGAACTCACTTAACTCGAGATATAAGATAGTTTGACACATGAAATGCATTATTTAACGCTCGGTTAAGACAAACATACCCATATTTCAAAGTTAAAACATGGCTAAGCCACGTTTTAACTTTGAAATACGGGTATGTTCGGTTTAACCTAGTTCGAAATATCGATGTTCGACTGTACTTGTTAAACAAGGTCTGTATTTAACAAGGACTGTTTAAAGTCTATAAACTGTTTTGTTTTATTTGCTTAATCGCCAATTGAACTGCCCATAAATCCCACAACACAGATATCTGCAAGTCCTTGGGATGAGACTTTAAAGCATGTATCAGTGTTATACCATTGGGTATGTTAAAAACCATCTGCTAGACCTTAAAATATATTTCTTATATTGCTTATTTGCTACTGGATGAAATTGAAAAAAATACTTTAACTTGTATTTCTATAGAGTAGAGCCTAAAGGGTTAAATTTATCACAGTGACTTTTATCACAGTGACTTTGTCCATCATAGAGTTTTCTTTATATTATACCTTTACAACAATAGCGTGATTGTTTTTAATAATTGAAGACAGGTGTTTGCCTAAAGCAGGTTGAAAGTTAAGGAGCATTCTGCTTTACTTTCACACTATTTTAAGTTACTAACAGCTAGGATAGAACAAATTTCTTAAGGTGCATGCCTTTAAGATGGAACCATTTTCTTAGTGAAAACTTGAATTAAAAGGTGTAACTATTGGGTAATGTTTTATGTAAGTTGTATTTCAATTAAAGTACGGAGAAAATTAATACTGACAAATCTGGCCTGGTGCTGAAAGGGATATTCCATCCTTTGCAAACAGTGAAGACCAGGATTATAGAGTGCTCCTTTCAGTAATTCATAATATTTTTGGGGACAACCCTCGAGGATCAATGTATAAACAAGTCAATAATCAGAAAATTTAGCATAGTACAGTGGAGAATGTGTTATTCTTTCCCAATAAACGCGTTTACGCTAAAACTATTATTTGCAGTGCAAACAGTTTGGAGCCAGATCAGACGCCGGGTTACCCGGCGTCTGATCAGGCTTCAAACTGTTTGCCACCAAGATAAACATGAAATATCAAAATTGTCCAAAAGTTGTTCTTTTCTACGTTTTAGCGCTTTGCGTTTGCGTACGTTTGCGTTTAAACGGGAAAGAATAACAGATTCTCCACTGTAAGGGTTATCTCATTGAACCCTATCTTGACCAGTATACACGTCCTATACTGAGAATACCTGTGATGAGTTTACTTGTCCTTTATGCAAACAGTGTAAACCCAGATCAGAGGGCTCCTAATGAGCCCTCTGATCAGGGTCAACACTGTTTGTTATTTTGCAATAAATTAAAATAAAAACAAAAAACTTTTAAGTTAAAAAATGGACTAGATTTCATCGGAAATTGGAATTTTGAAGTCTTAGCGGGTGATTAGTTAGCCTGCTTGACTGATTGGCTGATGGATCGAGATATTTTGATAGAGATCTAGACCCAAGTCAATTTCAATTATTGATGGCATGCTTCTGTAGGTATACTTATATTTAATGGTCTGGGTTCTGTTGGTTTCCAGTCCCTAGAGAGATTTTATTGACTTACTTTGATTATCTGTAGATTTTATCTGTCTTCTTGAAATGTATTAGCTGTTGATTGTGCATTTGAGAAACAGTCTCTGAAAAAGAGCGAAAATGAATGTTTTTAATAAATTCAGAAGTTAAATACATGTACAGTGAAACCTGTAAGTTTCTGGACACTTTTAGAACAGTGGTTTTGGTTTCTAAAACAGTTGATAACAGGTGGTTGCATGCAGCTTAATGCAAGCTTACTTTTACCCTGCATTAACCCATTACCCCATAGCCTGTTTCTAGTTCTGAAATTAGGTGAACACTTAAAGCTGGTTGAAAGTAAAGGAGAATGCGCCCTAAGGCGCATTCTGCTTTACTTTCAGCCTGCTTTAAGCTTACATATGCTAAAATATAGAAAATATTTTCTATCATACACATTTATGACAGTATAAATTTCAACTGTTTTCTTCAGCGGATGAATAAATTACAGGCGTTAAAAGGTGTACTTATGGGGTAATGAGTTAAGTGAGTTACTAGGTGTGCAGGTCTGCCTTCTTTTCCAAGTGGTGTCTGGTTTAGGGAAGTTTTATTTTTGGATAGATAATTTTGTTTAGATAAAGCAAAGTGTTATTATGATGTAGAAGTTTCATGCTGTTCTTTTGCCCTACATGAAACTCTACTTAACTGGTCAGAAGAAAATAGTTCCTGCTTATACATTCATGAATATGCACAACAGGAGAGTTTCTATATACTAGCAATCTCCTTAGGGAACATTCTGTTTTTCTTGCAGCCTTATTTAACCAACCATCTGTCTTCCAATACAGAAAGAAGGCTATGTGGGAAATGGTTAATGCAAATATGGTTTTATATCACACCAGGACAAGTTTCAAATGTCTCAGGACAAGTGATGATTTCAAATACTTGTCCCTGCAACAGGTGGACAATCTGAAAACAAGTTCATGTTGATGCATATACAGTGGAGAAAACATTATGTTTTACCATTTAAACGCAAATGCAAAACACTAAAACGAAGAAAATAT
This sequence comes from Gari tellinella, assembly GCA_922989275.2. NCBI lineage: Eukaryota > Metazoa > Mollusca > Bivalvia > Cardiida > Psammobiidae > Gari > Gari tellinella. The sequence goes on from OV277866.1 coordinate 73,994,627, forward strand.
ATTTGGACAATTCTGACAATTCATGTTTATCTTGGTGGTAAACAGTTTGGAGCCTGATCAGACGCCAGGTTACCCCGGCGTCTGATCTGGCTCCAAACTGTTTGCAATGGAAATAACAGTTTAAGCCTAAACACGTTTATTGGGAAAGAATGACGTTTTCTCCACTGTATATAAACAATTGAGTGTACATAATAATTTACCAATTCTATTTTGTTACAGTTGTGTGTAGTGCTTCAGAAGGGGTGTGTGTGATGTTTTCTGAGGGTGACACTACAGGCTCTGGACTAGATTACATTGAAACTGCCCTAGCATCAAATGAAACAGGTAAGTAAATTATAGTTAAAACATTGTCCAGCAACAAGTATTAGAAATATGTTTTGAGTTATTTCAAGACTGGTAACTGCTTTTCCCTTTCCCAAATGGCATATGTTCAGTATTTCAGATGGTTGCTTAATTAACCCATTACCCAATACCCTGTGCTTAGTTTGAAAACCGAGTGACCACTTAAAGCAGTTTGAAAGTAAAGCAGAATGCACCTTAACTCTTTGAACCCTAATCCCGCATATAGGCGTTATTTTCAAACAATGTACATGTGAATAGTAAAATTGTACTGTGCAAACAGTGAAGACCCAGATCAGAGGGCTCCGAAAGGAGCCCTCTGATCAGGGTCTTCACTGTTTGTCATTATGCCAAACATTGACAAAAACAACCCTTAAAAGTAAAAAATTGACTAGACTAAAATGGAAACTGGAATTGTCCATTTAAAGTTTCAGGGAGGAAAGAGTTAAGGCGTATTCTGCTTTACTTTCAGCCTGCTTTAAGCTATTATCTGCTAGAATATAGAAAATATTTCTTATGATTCTTATTTGTAACAGATAAGGCTAAGAGGGAGTAAACTGCACAAAACCAACATTTTCTCACTTATTTTAGCATCAAATCCTATGGTGTTGAAACTATTTTCTTCAGTAGAGGAATAAATAAATGGCCCAAACAGGTGTATTAATGGGATAATGGGTTAAAGCAGGCTAAAAGTAAAGCAGAAAGTATGCTTATTTTCTTTCAAAGTATTCTTATACCTGTCTGAAAGGAAGTTTTAGGCATTAAAGGAAAAGCATCCTGAGAGAGCTACATAGAAGAAAGTGTTATTCAATGAAATATAATATTTCATTACAGGTTATAAACATTATATTGGAAACTATATCACCAGTTGAGTATTGATTCATTTGCATACATATCTAAATAAGGAGGCAATGGAGTTGTTAATCTCATAAAACACTTTACATGCTTTGTAATAGTTTTCCTAGGGGTAAAGCACTCGCTTATGATGTCAGGGGTTGCGAGTTCGATCCCCCGCCGGACCAAGTCCTTCGGATGAGACTTTATAAACAGAGGTCCAATGTATGAGTGCTTTACACCTGGCATCTAAAAGAACCAGAGAACTCTTTCAATAATAAGAGTAGGGCATCGCTCCGGCTTCTCTGTATCCGATCCCCTCTCTCTGGGGGGTGCAATTAGCCCATAGATGTAGAAACAGACGTTAACAAACAAACAAACCAACATCAATGTTTACCCAGCTGAATCTTATAATGGACTCTTCAATAGTATGATAATGACAGGTTAAGGATGACAATTAACTCATGCATGCACTGTTTGTCATTTTGGAGTACATGGCAGAAAACATCCCGAAATAGTTAGAAATGGACTAGACTTAATTGTAAACAAGAACTTTTCACGTAAAACGTTTCTTGGGTGAAAGAGTTAAGGCTGGCTAAATAAAGTAGTTATCTAACATGGGTTTTATACAAAACAGTAAAACCTCTCTATTGGGACCTAAACTGTATTAATTATTAGGTTTTTCAAACAGGTGACTGCTTAAAGAAAGGAGCTTTCTGTTTTACTGTCTCCTTGCTTTAAGCTGTAGTCACCTGTCTTTTATGTAATCAATTAACATTTGTTTTACTGATTGTATTAAAGAGGTTTTACAGTTCGATTTATTTTTTCCTTTTCAGTTGAGAATTACGAGAAGGGTTTGTTCCAGTACAGTTTCTGGTTGCTGACAATTGTGTGTGCTTCCCTTGTGATTGTGTTTGGGCTGATAGCTATGGGCTTTGCTGTGTTCAATGTGTGTGGCAAGCCTATTGAGACTATCACTGGACCCATGGGACTGTATGTCTGGAACGGAATAGGAGGTGAGATGCTCCTGTCATGTCGAGATATAGGATACAGCGACATCTCTTTAACCCATTACACCATAAATACGCCTTTTTACGCCTTTAATTTATTCTTCTTCTGAAGAAAATGGTTCCAACTTATACTGTCACAAATAAGAATCAGATCAAATATTTTCTTTTTTCTAACAGATATTCTGCTTTACTTTCAACCTGCTTTAAGAGATCACCTGTCTTCAAAACTAGAAACAGGCTATGGGGTAAAGGGTTAAACCAGACATTTATACGATATTTCGGTCTCTTAACCAGTCGGTTACAGATGGCAGCTTAACCCATTACCCTAAGCCTGCTTCTAATTAAAGTTGACCACTTAAAGCAGGTTGAAAGTAAAGCAAAGTGCACCTTAACCCATTACCCCATAAATAAGCCTTTTTACGACTTTTGATTTATTCCTCCACTGAAGGAAATAGTCCCAATTTATGCAGTGAGGAATATGTAGCAAAAGAAATATTTTCTATATTCTATCAGATGATAGCTTAAAGCAGGCTGAAAGTAAAGCAGAATGTGCCTTAAGGCACATTCTGTTTTACTTTCAACCTGCTTTAAATGGTCATCTATCTTAAATACTGGAAATAGGCTATGGGGTAATGGGTTATCCAGTTGGTTACAGATGGCAGCTTAACCCATTACCCCATAGCCTGCTTCTAGTTTTAAAGATAGGTGACCACTTATAGCAGATTGAAAGTAAAGCAGAGTGAGCCTTAAGGCACATTCTGCTTTACTTTCAACCTGCTTTAAGCTATCATCTGATAGAATATTGCAAAAATATTGTATGATAAAAATTCATGACTGTATAAATTGTAACTATTTTCTTCAGTGGAGGAATTAATTAAAGGCGTAAAAGTGTGTATTTATGGGGTTATGGGTTAATGCAGGATAAAAGTATGACAGAAAGCTCCCTTTTATCCTGCATTAAGTATAGTCACCTGTCTGTTGTGGTTTATCTTCATTTCCAAAGTGTCTGGTTTAGAAAGGTTTTACTGTATCGCAATATGTGAGGTGTTTAATGAGTTCACAACTATATTCTTCATAGCTTTTTAGATACAGAAAAAATCAGTCTCTCCGAGATTCATTTTCAAATTTTCAGAGATTTAAAGAGGCTCGCAACCGGATCAAGCATTAAAAATAGTAATTTGTAAATATATGTCAAATTCTTATATAAATGGGTAAAATTTAGTTTAGGATAATAAATTCTGTTAAAAAATGCATTTCCAAAAAAAAAAAAGAAGAGGCTCTGGTGGGATTCGAACCCGTGACCATCCATGCGGAGACAAAAATGAAAAATGAGGCACCGCCTTTACGCCCTCGGCTACGGACGCTCTATATATATATGGTAGCGAATTAACGTACTTCAATGATAGCTATTAATAGAACATTATTCGGCTCGAGTTTATGTCTGACCCCGTGTAGAGAAGCAACAACAACAACTATACCGTTAGCTAACGCTATGGAAAAACGATGATAAAAAACTAAGATTCTGTGACGATTCTTGAGACGTTTTTTGGACTGATCATATTTTTTTAATGTCAAAAGCCAAATAATGCCACAATTTTGCTTTTATTTGAGTATTTTATTTTATTTTGACAAGAACACCATCCGGTTGCGAGTCGCTTTAAGGGTGGCTACGTCTTTAGTTTTCTTGATAAGCTATGTAATCACAATCCCTTTAGAAATGTTTTGAAAAAGAGTTTTTGTATGATACATGTAATGTTTAATGGCCTTTTAATTTACAGAACTGTCCTTTTGCCCATAGATACAGTTTTATGTGTGTTCAGATATGTGATTATTGCTTAAATATTAGGCTGAAAGTTAGGCAGAGAGCTCCTTAAGGAACTTCCTGCCTTAATTTTTAGCCTGTTTAAAGCTAACATCTACTGCGATATAATAAAGATTTGTTATGATACATATTCACAACTGTAAAGTTCAATTATTTGATTTAACCCTTTCCCCCCATAGAAGCGCCTTTTAGCGCATATGATTTATTCCTCCGCTGAAGAAAATAGTTCCAATTCAATCAGTCATGAATATATATTATATGGAATATTTTCGATGTTCTAGCACTTGGTGACTTAAAGCAGGCTGAAAGTAAAGCAGAATGCGCCTAAGGGGCGCATTCTGCTTTACTTTCAACCTGCTTTAATTGGTCACCTACCTTCAATACTAGAAATAGGCTATCAGGTAAAGGGTTAAGTGGAGGAGTAAATTACATGATTGTGTGGAGTCATATCTATAGGTTAATTTGCTAGTGTAATTTTAATTTTTCTATTTATTTTTTTTTCAGCTTTATTTGTGATCCTTGAGATGATTTTTTATCTGGTGATGTTTTTTTCGAGCCTCAAGAAGAACTTCATCATCAGTAACAATGACCTGTTTGACGTGGAGGACTACACCTCTCTGGGTTATTCGTTCTACTTGGTGCCGGCGGCGGGGGCCCTCTATCTCATAAACTTGATACTGTTGCTAGCCTCAGGTTATAAGCTGAAGTGTTCTTTTTCAAGTGAGGCTGAGAAAGTCGTGGACAATGGAATGATTTTGTACTGAGCTTTATGATGAGAATAGTTTGTTTAACCCATTACCCCATAGCCTGTTTCTTGTTTTGAAGTTATGTGATCGTTTAAAGCATGTTGAAAGTAAAGCAGAATGTGATGTAAGGCACATTTTGCTTTACTTTCAGCCTACTTTAAGTTACCATCTGCTAGAAAATATTTTTATTCATATCTGTATAATTATTTTCTGCAGTGGAGGAATAAACTAAATGTGTTAGACTGTGTATCTATGGAGTAAAGGGTTAAAAGAGAATTATACAGTTTAACCAGTGTTCAGCGACTTGAATTAAAATTCAGTAAACAGCTGTTCCCAACAATTTTGGATCTAAACGAGACATAGAGAAACTCAACATCTCATCAGGATTAAAACTGTTTGAAACTACATGTACATGTATTAAATGATAGTTACTGAAAGCTGCAAATAAATCATCCTCTGACAATTGTATCATATGAGGATTACAAAGCATATCTAAGGTTAATAACTCTTTCCTCCATAGCCCAAAGGGCAAATTACCAATATCAAACTATGTTCAAGTCAGGTGACTACTTAAATCCTTAAATCAAGATGGCAGTAAAGCAGAAAGCTCCTATAGGAGCTTTCTGCTTTACTGTCATCTTGTTTTAATTTGCAAGTTGTATTATTCATTTGTAGTATTTATGCTGAAGAAGGGGTAAAGGTGTCCTATACGGTTTATATGGAGGAAGAGGGTGAGAAACATACATACATGTATCTCTAAAACCAGGGGCCCAGTTAATAAAACTTCGTACAACAAAAACAGTCGTAAGTCAAAACTTTTGAAAACATTTAATTTCTGATTTCTTTATGTAATCCTGTCTTGTGACATCTCTTTGGAATCGTCTTTTCAAGACGATTCCAAAGAGATGTCACAAGACAGGATTAGATGTAGAAATAAATAATAAATGGAGACTTTTATAATCTGACTTACGACCGTTATTGTCGTACTAAGTTTTTAGGAAACGGACCCCTGGTGAGTGCAGGACTTAAGAAATGCAGAAAGGTTTAAAATGAATTTTCTGCATTAACTCTGTCAGTAAGAAGCTGACACTTACATATTGTGTTGAATGGTTACTCAATGCTTGTTTAACTGTATATATTTCAAATGGCAAACTAATTGTTGAAGAGACTGTTTAAAATGTTTCAATTGTTACAAGCTTTAACAAAGGGTGTATGGTTTTTTTTCAAAGCATACTCTTGATTTTGTAAATCAAAACACATTGTTATATTTTTGCATAAATCATAAGTTTGATTGTGCTAACCATATACAACAAACATTTCATGAATTGACTACAACATTTTTAATGAGATATAATATAGATACAGATATGACAAGGATTTCAAATACAAAATCCATGTGGCTTGGCAAACCCTTGAAAAGAAGATTTTAGCACATTCAACTCTGATGACGAATATTCTGGTCATTTACAAACCGTGTACAGTACTGAACCTTATTAAATTAAATTGATAATCGCAAGCGAATTGCCTTGAATTGCCATCGAATCACCATCGAATCGCGCGCTTCAAAAAACAAATCCTACGTTTGAATACTTTTACGCCAATTTTCCGAAGCGGTTGTGACAAAAATGGAATCGAAAAAAATAACGAAGGCATATTTGCGAACGTTTGTGAGATACACCATTCAAGACAACTTACCCGAGGGTAAAGTTTGTACTTTGAATCGCAAGCGAATTGCCATCGAATTGCAAGCGAATCACAAAAATTGTTAATTTAATAAGATTCAGTACTGTACCTGTGAGAAATATGCCTGTTCTCTGCAAATGGTGTGGATCTTGATCAGAGGGCCCTTAAGGAGTCCTCTGATCAGGGTCTGCACTGTTTGTCATAGTATGATTATGTTGTTAAAGGACCCCTTACAATTGAAAATGGACTGGACTTAATTGAAACTGGAATTTTCCATTAAAATCTATGGAGGTGATTGAGTTAAAAGTAGTTGAAAAGTAATATTATAATGAGTGGCAAACAATTTGGATCCAATTCAGATGCCATGTTATGCAACATCTGATCATGATCTAAACTGTGTGCAAATAAGCATTGTGCTCAGGGTAATCAGTGATAGTGGTTATATAAGATTTGGTTGTGACATACAGGAGAAAGTATTTAATTTTTCAAGTTTATTGCCATTTATTTGAAGCCTTTCTGTAAATTATGGAATATGTCACATTGTAATGTTATACTACAGTGGAGAATCTGTTATTCTTTCCCAATAAACGCGTTTACGCTAAAACTATTATTTGCAGTGCAAACAGTTTGGAGCCAGATCAGACACCGGGTAACCCGGCGTCTGATCAGGCTCCAAACTGTTTGCCACCAAGATAAACATGTATTATCATGTATCATGTCCAAAAGTTGTACTTTTCTACGTTTTAGTGCTTTGCGTTTGCGTACGTTTCCATTTAAACGGGAAAGAATAACAGATTCTCCACTGTAGCTGTGGGACCAAGTTTACACAGCCTTGAAACTCTGTATAGTGTGGACCCAGTTCATAGCACTTTGATCAAGGTCTGTGCTGTTTGTCATACTTATAAATATTCTGGAGACAAATTCCAAATGAGTCACTGTAAACTAGTAATATAAAAAAAGAAAGATTCCATATCTTAAATGTGATAGATAAACTCTACTTTAACTCTTCGCATGCTAGCTGCAGATATGTCCCACAGTGATTACCTTTACAGACAGTTTGGCTCCAGATGAGACACCGCATAAAGCAGCGTCTCATCAGGATCCAAACTGTTTGACACTCTAATCCTGTTTTGAAAAGAAGTTGAGAAAATTCTATTTTCAAAACAGTTGCAGGCAACAAATTTTACAGAGGAAGAAAAATATCCAGCATGCAAAGAGTTAAGTGATCTACATAAATCAATATATTGGTCCTCTACATTGAATAGATTGATCCAGATACTACGCAAAAATGTTGGATCAGTTGTTATTTGCCATTTTATTGAAAGCAGCGTTCCTGCTTTACAAGTATTTATATTATAATCATGAGTGAATTTGTTCAGATGTACAGTATTGAAATAATTTATCTTTACAAACTTTACACTAGGCAGTTTCTATGTAGATGTTTCTAGTCTATATGGGCAATCCTTGGTTGTGACTGTGTATTTTATTCATGACTTGTCAATCATGATTGACCTACTTTATTGCCATTGTTTAACATTATAGCATAGCCCATTTATTCTTAGATTCCTGAAAAATGAAACTCTTGAACAGTGTACAGTAAAACCTCTGTATAACCACCACTAAATGAGCCAATATACCGTATAAGTGGTTTTTTTCTCGAGAAGGAAATTTTCGCTATTTTCGCGTGTGTATCAAACTCGCGTAAATATAATCCGTCAAATATTCCTAGCTTTCTATAATTCAAACAAAACCACAGCATGGCTTATTTCATAAAACGAAACACCATTTCTTCGTTCCCGTGTTCTTATTCCGGACGACATGCTTGTTAACGTAATACAGAGACGGCTATATAAAACAGAATATCCTGGTACTTAATCGAGTGTCCACGGGTACTGTTACCTTTTCATGTGTGATAACTTATGCAAATATCGAAGTTTGGATCAAGATGTGAACTGGGGATAAACTTATGAAAAGAACCCAATACCCACAAAGCTCGTCAATACATGTAATTGGGACCAGACATGTATACACGTTCTAATTTATGCATTTTCCATTAAAGAGATCTAAAGACGAGTGTCAAACAATTTGGATCCAGATTTCTTGTTGTTCTCTGCGTATTTTCTATACTCAAACTGTTTTAAAATGCCAATCAAGTCGCCATCGGCACACAAAGGGTTAATCGTTTTTACAGTTTGACTTATGATTTTCACTGGCAATTGACCGCTTGTCTGCCTGCGGCGTTTCTCCATTGATATACGGGTAAACTTAGTGTGAAAACGTTTGGATCCTTGAGAGACATCAATTTACTCGGCATCTCATCTGGATCCAATGGTGACTTTCTGCCGCTTTAATCGTTCATTTACGGAGGAAAGACGGAAATTGTATCCGATCATATTGTAAACAAGTGTGCCAAATACTTTATGAAGGGAGGACAGATATCCGTCATGATAAAAAAATAGTTACTTCCCTTAGTTTAGAATGCACCATTTACGTATGAGGATTTATTGACAAGACACAACCAAAAACGGTAAAATGAAAAAGATTGTGATATCATATCCGGGAAAAATAGATTTGCAATACGCTTACGCGAAAAATGAATACGCTAAAAATTAATTTTCGGTAGAATCGCTAAATTTGCGTCTCGCGTAAAAAACCACTTATACGGTATGTGTTTTGGCATTTAATGCAGGTGTTTGCTTAACCCTTTACTCCATAACCTGTTCCTAATTTTGAAGACAGGTGACCAGTAAAAGCAAGTTGAAAGTATAGCAGAATGCACCTTAAGGTGCATTCTGCTTTACTTTCAGCCTGCTTTAAGCTATCATCTGCTAGATTATGGAAAATATTTCTCCTGATACATATTTATGATGTATAAAATGGAGCTATCTTCTTCTGTCTAGGAATAAATAAATTGCATTATAATGCCTATCTACGGAGTAATGGGTTAAGGCAATATCAAGGTAAAGAAGAAAGCTCCTATTGGAACTTTCTGCTTTACTTGTTTCTTTCTTTAAGTTGTCACCTATTGTTAAAATACATCTTTGAGCCACATAATCATGTTGTAATAGAGAGGTTTTACTGTATATCCAGATGAGATGCAGAGTTCAGTGTCTCATCATAGCCTACACTGTTTACTATAAAAAGTATCTTTGTCACAAGTTTGTGTCTATGTAATTCCAAGTTCTTTGATGTAATGTTTTTGTGATACACTGTCATTCCTATATTAATTGACCATTCAGCGCAATCATCAATGCCCATTAGCTGTCTCCTATTCAGCTTGTTGCTGAATGCAGGAAAAAAATAATGCAGAAAGCTCCTTCAGGAGCTTTCTGCATTATTTTTGTCCTGCATTTAGCAATTGCCTGTATAAAAATTTGATTACCTCCAAACTTCCTCAATGAAAGTTTGCTTAATACAGGTTTTACTGTACATGTATTTAATACTACCTTACACAAGGGAAGCATCCAAGATTTAAATGGGCTACTCAGGTATCTTCTACTAGTTCACCCTTTCCTCCACAAAGTGCAACTCAACTTAGATACAGTACAACCTCTCTATTACGACCACTAAAACAAAGCCAAATTGATTGGATAAAAGACAGGTGACAGCTTAAAGCAAGGTGACAGTAAAACAGAAAGCTCCTGTAGGAGCTTTCTGTTTTACTGTCACCTTGCTTTAAGCAGTCACCTGTCGAAAACATATTATAATTAACACAATTTAGAGGTCGTAATAGAGGGGCTCTACTGTATGTTGCTGCAAATACGTGGCAGTTTAAACCAGAGTGAATGTGTAGCAAAATGCTATTTAAATAAATCACAACTTGTTGTGAGAGAGTGTTACAGTGAATTTTACTGTTACAGTAACAGACATTCAGCATTTTTGACATTTAATAGATAATGGTTATAAGCATTGATGGCTTTTGTGGGGGACAGGGTTAAAGCAATTCATTTAGTGGATGTCATAGGAGTTTATGTCTATGTATACATATATAGTTATAGTTTTACTATATACAGAGCTAGTCAATTATAGATGTCATTTCACTTTTTATTATATGCCTTCTTATGATATCGAGCGTTTCCGCGTGTATCTGCAGAGTAAAATACAAGAGTCTCTATCAGCCACCTTGTATCAGCCACTTTGTATTTTACTCTGACGTCGCTTTCGATTTAAAGTGACGTCATTTACGTACATGTATAAGTGCCACGTTATTCTTTGTGGCATGCAAAAAATCTTTTTCTGCTTCAAATAATTAAAAACTTTTGGATATAAAATGATTGAAACAACTATTTAGTTGTTTCTTGAATGTATTCAAGGCATATAATAAACATATCACCAGTTGACAGTGCGCTACAGAGTGTTGCATTTAGCTCTCGACTTTTTTGGCGGAAACAACCGATCAGACTCGCGCCAAGGCGCTCGTCAGATCGGCTATTTCCGCCAAAAACGTCTGGAGCCAAATACATCACTCTGTATCGCACTGTCAACTGGTAATGTGTATGTATCATACAACCAAATTTACATTCAGAAAGAATTTATATGAGAAAATACATAAACAGTAGTTAACCCATTTCACCATAAATACTTCAAAAACGCCCTTTATTATTTCTTCAGTAGGAAAAGTAATCCTTAGGCTAGGAAGTTCTAGAACAAAACTCCCTAAGAAGCATTATGCTTTACTTTCAGCCATCTTTAAGGTTCTTTCTGGAAAGGTGTGGGAAATGCCTTTATATTTCAGGTTCAGAACTTCCTACACGTAGCTAGGGACTACTTTTCTCAGTGTATGATGGATTAGAAGTGTCAAAAGGTGTATTTATTGGGAAAAGAGTTAAAAGGATACCAGGTCTCTGTGTGACTGGATGTCATCTGGTTTTTTTTCTGTCTCCAATATTACCTCATACAGTCAAAGTGGTTTAACCCTTTGCCCCATAGAAGTGCCTTTTAGTGCATTTGATTTATTCTCCCACTAAAGGCAAAAGTTCAATTTATACAGTCATAATCTTGTACTATAAGAAATATGATCCATATCCTAGCAGATGGAAGCTTAGGGCATGCTGAATTGCTTTACTTTCAACCTCCTTTATGTAATCACCTGTCTTCAAAACTAGAAACAGGATGTGGGGTTTTGGGTTAAAGCAACTATTTGACCCTTTATCCCATAGTTTGTTTGTAGTTTTGAAAACTGGTGACCACTTACAGCATGTCGATATCAAAGCAGAATGTTCCTAAGGCACACTCTGCTTTACATTCAGCCTGCTGCAAGGTACAAACTGCTAGGATATATTTATTTAAAGCAGTTTGAAAGTAAAGCAGAATGAACCATAAGGCACATTCTGCTTTATGTTCAGCCTGCTTTAAGGTACTATCTGCTAGGATATGGAACCATTTACGTAAACAGGTTGAAAGTAAAGCTAAATGCAGCTTGCTTAAAGCTATAATCTGCTAAGTTATACCAAAATATTTCTTAAAGTAAATATTCATGACTGTATAATTTGGAACTATTTTCTTAAGTTGAAGAATGAATTAAATGTGTAAAAAGGGATATTTATGGGGTAATGGATTTAAAGAAGTTTGATAATTGTAGTTACGGTGCTAGTATTCTCATTGCTTGCCATTAAATTCTTACTAAATCAAAGGAATAAGTCAACCCAAGTGCCATTGAATTGTTCTTGCCTATAATATCACCTGTACTGGTTTCTAGCTTACCTGAGCGAAATGCTTAAGGTGAGCTATTGTTTATTCTTGATGTCAACAAAACAGTCAATCTTGTATAAAACAACCGCTCACAGGAAAAATATTGCTATTTTTACAGACAGATATTAGCTAAATGCAGGACAAATGTAATACAGAAAGCTCCAATATGAGCTTTATGCATTACCTTTGTCCTGCGTTACGCTACAAATTGTTCTAAATTCTAAATGTTTTGCTATGAGTGATCATTTGACTGTTGATTCTGTTTTAATTCAATAAGTATTTGCTCGAGATCTATGTACAGAGAGACAAAAACAAGACTGAAATTTAAATAAAACATTACTTTATGTTTGTTAAATGACAGAAACTTGTTTCTACAAAAAGTCCTGTTGGATGTAATTTGTTATTAGATATAAATCAAAACTTACAATGTGTTAACCCTTTCCCTTGAATGTTGTTTTCATTGAAGACAATGTTTGCTTAAACCACCCTGAAAGTAAAGCAGAACTCTCCTTCAGAAAAAAAAAATGTTATAAATTTAGCTACATTTAGTCTGCTCTAACCAATTTACCAATAGCCTGTTTCTAGTTCTGAAGACAGGTGACCACTAAAATCAGGTTGAAAGTAAAGTAGAATGTGCCTCAAGGTGCATTCTGCTTTACTTTCAGCCTGCTTTAAGCTACCATCTAATATGATATTGAAAGTATTTCTTATAGTAAATATTCATGACTGTATAGAATGGAACTATTTTCTTCAGTGGGAACAAAAATTAAAAGCTACCCCTTAATTGTAGTGAAGTTTGCGTCTACGACACCTGAAACATCATTTCTATGAGATAAAGGCCAAGAAAGGGTGTTGCTAAAGGGCACTTCTATGAGGGAAAGGGTTAAACTAATCATGCATGTTGCTTGTGTTGTCTCATGTTTATATATATAATCATTTGCACATATATTTTTCAAATTGTTGATTTTTGTTGTTAAGAAATAAGCGAACTTTTTCCATGTGATTGTAAGTTTTAAGTTATATATTGCATGTATTAAAAACAAACTATTATTGGGTTTTCAAAAGTATTTAATGGATAGAAAATTTTGTTAAGCAGACATATTTGCACAAATGTTATGCTTAAACGTTTGTATTAATTTAAACATATCAGTTTAACTGTGTTAATTGTGTAAGTGTTAGTTTTAAAAGAGATCATGAGAAGTGTTTATGGAAGGTGGCAGCTATGTGTAGGACAAAAGTAATACAGAAAGTTCCTACAGGAACTCTCTGCATAACCTTTGCTCTTCATTAAGCAAGCACCTGTAAGTATAAGAAATATCGGCTGTGAATCGACAGATTGCACAAATAAGACCTTTTTCAGGAAGCATTCCAACATGATTTTACATTCCATCTAATTTTGTGTGTTTCATAAGCTGCATGAAATTACACATAGCATTACTTCGAGACACTTCTAAGGAGTAGTCACATTATTGTTGAGAAATAAAAGAGAATACATTGGACATCTTCAGTTTACGCACCTGAAGCATTTATCATTTGTTCATATCACAGTTAAGACATATTCCCTTGAAGTATTTTTACAATGTACACAGAGAATACTATTTACACATGTTTCTTTCATTAATTTTTCAAGAAGAATTGCCTTTTATTTTCAACACATATTTGTGAAATTGTTTATTTTTAACAAAGCTAAAATAAAAAATAGGGTTTTACGTTGCAGTTGTTTTACAAAACTCATGAATTATTATGTTTATATTGAAGTACGACACATTGTTATTAATTATTGCGATAATTTATTTTACATTCCTTCAAGAAATCCATTTTATTGTTGTGATAAGAATTTTATAAAGATCATGAAATCCATACTTACAATTAAACATTCTGAGTCAAGTAATGGCTGCCTTAGCTTTTTGCATGCTTAACCCTTAGCCTGCTACTCATGACTATAGCTGCATATGCAAACAGCTTGGATCCGGATGAGACGCCGAGTAACTCGGCGTCTCATCCGGATCCAAGCTGTTTGGCACTCGGACAACATTTTCAGCAATTTTGAGCAACTTTGAAGCACTTTGAAACTTGAAGCAGACGAGAAATATAGCAGACAACAATTTATTTGGCGGGCTAAGGGTTAAAAACAATTGTCTTCTACTACTGTTCTAAAACTAGATTTTCAAAATAGTGTCTGTGAAAAATAGTTTGTATCTGGGTCTTCCCTGTTTGCAACTGAGAAATGTGCTCTTCACAGGTACACTGTTTGTTAGTCACAAGTATACTGTACACTGGCACTCAAATGGTTAAAGCCAATCATCAAGCCAAAGATTTAAAGTTTTATATTATGGGGTGAAAGCTAAAAGGTTTTATCCTGTCACGTGCCTATTTTCCTGACGGATAAAGGGGTGACTGATAAACTTTGCTTTATTATGCTAAGTGGTCACATGGCCGATGTTATTATGTCAAGTGGTCACATGACCTGTAGCCGGAACTATTTTTATCCACCGAGACGCTTATTTTTCCCGCTGTTAGGAAAGGTATTCTAAAACTCTTTCAACAGAATCCGACGTGTAACGACGTTTATTCGAACTATTCGATGTAATCAAAGCGTTATAGAGTACGCGCCACCGTCGCTTGCTGACATACCTCTATAATTATCCATCGTTTATATTTCTTGACTGAAAAACACTAGATTTTTAAAGGTTCTTTCATTTCTTTTCAACGTAACTAGGATGTGACGTCACTGACGTCATCTATATAATAGCGCGCTTTCCTAGAGTAACATAGTTCTTTAGTGAGAATCTTATCTAGACTAAAAATGAGTCTAGCTTTAAAAAAAGGATTCTCTATTTACTTTACTATTGTGACAAGGATAAATAGAATATTTGGTGACTAGCTATGAATGAGAAATGTTATCTGGCTCGGCTTCTGAAAATATCAGGTTCGCCTGCGGCTCACCTGATATATTCATCCGCCTTGCCAGATAACATTTCTCATTCAAAGCTAGTCACCAAATATTCTCTATGTATGTAATATTAGATTTAACCCTTTACTCCATAACCTATTTCTAGTTCTCAAGACAGGTGACCACCTAAAGCAGGTTGAAAGTAAAGCAGAATGTGCCTTTAGGTACATTATGCTTTAATTTCAGCCTGCTTTAAGCTATCAGCTGCTAGAATATAGAAAAAAATTCTTATGACACTTATTCATAACTGCATAAATTTGAACTGTTTTTTTCTGGGTATGAATAAATTAAAAGCGTAAATATGTGTATTACTTATAATAAAGTAACTATCACTGAAGTAAATGGTTAAAGGCACGTAGAACCTTTTTGCTTTCATCCCTTGATATATGATTTTGTGGAATATCACATGTGTGTATATGTATATAGCAGGAAGTAATTTATGTTAATTTTGAGAAAGACACATACAGTAAAACCTCTCTATTACAACCACTAAAACGAAGGATAATTAATAGTATAAAATACAGGTGATAGCTTAAAGCAATGTAAAAGTGAAACAGAAAGCTCCTAAAGGAGCTTTCTGTTTCACTGTCACCTTGCTTAAAGCAGTCACATGCCTTAAACACCCAATAATCAAAAAAAAATAGTGGCCGTTATAGAGAGGTTCTACTGTACATTATGTATGTTTCATCAGTTTACTCATTACTCCCTAAATATGCATATTTGTACCTCTAATTTATTCCACCACTAAAGAAATATTTCCACTTACTACAGTTATGAATATGCGCCATAAGAAATAGTTTCTACATACTAGCAGGTATCTTATAGTAGGCTGAAAGTAAAGCAGAATATGCCTTATGGTGAATGTTCATGACCAATAGAGCGGAAATATTTCCTGCAATGGAGGAATAAATTAACTCTTTCCTCACTGAAACTTTAAATGGACAATTCCAGTTTCTATTTTTCTCTAGTCCATTTCTGACTTTAAAGGGTTGTTTTTGTCAATGTTTGGCATTATGACAAACAGTGAAGACCCTGATCAGAGGGCTCCTTTTGGAGCCCTCTGATCTGGGTCTTCACTGTTTGCAAAGGACAAGTGTACTATTCACATGTACACTGTTTGAAAAGGACGTCTACATGCGGGACTAGGGTTCAAAGGGTTAAAGGCATAAAAGGTGTATATATGGAGTGATGGGTTAAGGGTTAAGATTATGAGGGATAGTTTCTTTAGCCCCTTCGCTGCCATGCACAAATATTTGCAAACAGTGCTTCCCAATCATATATTGTGACACTCTGCATCTCATCAGAATCCAAACTGTTTTACACTCATGTAGATGGTTCTGGGGTCAAAATGCTTAATATTTAGATTTTGAGAAATAAATCAGACAATAGCATGGCATTAAAGGGGTTATCTATAACATAGCAATAGAATTGAGAAGGCGTAGTTAGTGGAAGTTTGCTGTATTTAAGCTGGTTTGCTAGTCATAGTTAATGCATATTAAATTGTGTACATTTTCTAATCAATTTTTGCTAGTCATATTATTGAATATGTCCTAAAGGAGTCCTCTGATCGTCTACACCATTTGTCATAGTTCATTTTGAATTGGTATATATTATTTTCATTTTATAGTATTTACTATGTATTATACATCATCATATTATCTAGTTTTGAGAGTTCTATGTGCATATCCAGACATTTTATTTACTGTGACATTTTCGATCCAGCATTGGAGAATTTTGTTTACCCTTTACCCCATAAATACGCCTTTTTACGCCTTTAATGTATTGTATTCCTCCACTGAAGAAAATGGTTCCCTTTTATACAGTCATGAAAATGTAACATAAGAAATATTTTCTATATCCTAGCAGATAATAGCTTAAAGCAGGCTGAAAGAAAAGCAGAATTTACCTTAAGGCACATTCTACTTTCCTTTCAACCTGCTTTAAAGCGACTCGCAACCAGATGGTGCATTAAAAATAGTAATTTGTAAATATGTGTCAAACGCTTATATAAATGGTAAAGAATTAGTTTAGGATAAGAAATTCTGTTTAAAAAAAATGTATTTCAATAAAAAAAAATATTGGTCTCTGGTGGGATTCGAACCCGGGGCCCGGCATTGGCGGACAGAAGGCAAAATAGGGGAAACCGCTTAGACCAATGGACCACGGAACTATCCGTTTATCTCGGATCGATTTAACGTATATCAATGTGTAGCGATCGAAAGTGCATACAACTTCGTAATTCGGCTCGTGTTTATGTCTGAGCCCGTGTAGAGAAACAACAACTATACCGTCTACTAGTCGGTATAGAAAAACGATGGAAAATATCTAAAAATCTAAGATTCGGTGACGATTCTTGAGACTTTTTTTGGACTGATCATATTTTTTTAATGTCAGAAGCCAAATAATGCCACAAATTTGCTTTTATTTGAGTATTTTATTTTATTTTGACAAGTACACCATCCGGTTGCGAGTCCCTTTAAGTGGCCATCTATGTTCAATACTAGAAACAGGCTATGGGGTAATCGGTTAAGGTTGACTTAATGACATGATCACAATACAGTTAAACTTCTCTATTATGACTTCTAGTGAGCTTAATTCTTTGGCATTTTGCAGCGGTTGCTTACTACAGCAATATAAAAGTAGTGCAGAAAGCTCCTTATAGGAGCTTTCTGCTTTACTTTTTTCTTGCTTTAACCTGTCACCTGCCTTAAATTTGGACATTTCAACTCATTTTCAGTGGTCTTAATAGAGGCGTTTTAATTTATCTGTATTCTGCTTTCTGGATTATATGTTATTGAATAGAAAATCTATGATTCTAAGACACATTCTAGCCTTTCTAAAACTGTTTCAAGTGTGATATGACAAGAGGTAGATGAAGATGTAATTCAATAAAAATGCCATACTATTTTATTTTACAATTACACCAAGCAAATCTGTTTATTATTGATTATTTTAAGTTTTTAACCCCTTACTCCATAACATGTTTCTAGGTTTGAAGACAGGTTAAGTTGAAAGTAAAGCAGAATGTACCCTATGGTGCATTCTGCTTTACTTTCATCCTGCTTTAAGCTACCTTCTGCTAGGATATAGGGAAATATTTATTTTGTTGCATATTCATAACTGTATAAAGTGGAACTATTTACTTCCATGATGGAATAAATTAAATGCGTTAAAAAGTGTATCTATGGAATAATGGGTTAATAAAAAGCACATCAATGAATATGATAGTCAAATTACTCTGCTAGGTTATTTAGCAACTTTAGCCAATTTTATACTGTACATATCAATATTAACACCCTGTATAGCCCATTACCACGTAGCCTTCTTTTAGCATCGAAGAAAGGTGATCACTTAAAGCAGGTTGAAAGTAAAGCAGATTGCACCATTCTACTTTAATTTCAACATGCTTTAAGCTACCATCTGCTAGAATAAAGAAAATGCTTCTGATGATATGTATTCATGACTGCGTAAATCGGAACTATTTTCTTCAGTGGAGGAATAAATTAAATGGAGTAAATGGATAGTAGCAGTAGTTTACCAGTACATTCACCTTCTTGTTGATAGAGTGAATTATGTTTACATGCTATAAATGCTGTATGTTTGAAAATAAACTTTTTCTATTCTGTATGAGCTGTTTGTTGTTAATACAAAATTGTACATAACTTTTCACACTTATGAATGCCTTTTTAGCTCACCTGAGCCAAAGGCTCAAGGTGAGCTATTGGGATGGCCCTGTGTCCGTCGTCGTTAACAATTGCTTCAAATGACATTTCCTCCTATACCGCTTGACAGAATTCAACCAAACTTTACAGAAATGTTCCTTTGGTCAAGCTCTTTCAAATTTGTTCAAAGAATTAAAACAATGCAGAACTCTGGTTGCCATGGCAACCAAAGTGAAAAAATAAGGAAATCTTAAAAAATCTTGTCAAAAACTGCAATGGTCTGAGCTTAGATATTTGGCACATAGCATCATCTATAGGTCCTCTATCAAGTTTGTTCAAATTATGCCCCTGGGGTCAAAATTGACCCCGCCCCGGGGGGTCACAGTTTTACATAGAGTTATATAGTGAAATTTTCAAACGTCTTCTTCTCTGAAACTAATGTGGCCAGAGCCTTGATATTTGGCATGGTGACACTTCTAGATGTCCTTTACCAAATTTTTCAAATGGTTCTGGTCGGTTGCATAACTAGGTCACAGGAGCTAAAATAGATTTTTTTTCAATGAAAACTTAAAAAATCTTCTTCTCTGAAACTACAAGGGCCAGAGCTTAGATATTTGGCACATAGCATTGCCAACAGGTCCTCTATCAAGTTTGTTCAAATTATGCCCCTGGGGTCAAAATTGGCCCTGCCCCGGGGGTCACAGTTTTACATAGAGTTATATAGTGAAATGTTCAAACGTCTTCTTCTCTGAAACTAATATGGCCATAGCTTTGATATTCAGCATGGTGACACTTCTAAATATCCTTTACCTATTTTGTTCAACTGGTTTCAGTCTGTTGCATATGTAGGTCACAGGAGCTAAAAATAGATTTTTTCCCAATGGAAACTTACAAAAATCTTCTTGTCTAAAACCCTACTACCCTGATCTTAGATATTTGGCACATAGCATCATCTACAGGTCCTCTTACAAGATTGTTCAAATTATGCCCCTTGGGTAAAAAATGACCCCTTCCTGGACATAAATAATTATCTCCATTTTGTCAGTTATTCTCAGGTGAGCGAAATATGCCCCATGGGGCTCTTGTTATGAATGCATGTATTCCTCTTAGCAATGGCGTTTCAATCTTCTGGCATAACCTCATAAATAAGCCATAGAAGAAATTCTCCTACTTTGACTGACAAGAGGCAGTTTCACTTCTCTATAATCAACTACGGTAATGATCCTAAGCATTTTATATATGGGGAAGCCTTCTAGCAGGCTTGCGGAAGGTCAGTGGTTCTACCCAGTTGCCAATTTGTGCCTGAAACTGCATAAAGGGTTTCCTCCACCTGTAATTAGCTGATATATTTTTAAAGCGACGTATAATCATAACAAATCCAATCCTAAGTATTGGAACAGACAGACCTGAGCAAACAGAGTAGATTAGACTGCTCCAGTTTGTCATTCAGTTTGCAACCTTTGGACACATTACAACGGAGTAAACACAGTGACATTACTGAGCAATTTGTTCAAATTTTATGATAATTAAAACAGTTATACAGGGTGTCCCAATATTTAGGATTTTACAGTAAGATAAATCCCTGTACCAGGTAAAATGGCCTGCCTTAGATTAATATATGGATGTCAGTCAACAATCTATATATTTGACATCATCAGGTATATATATATAAATATGTATCAGAATATTTCTATATTCTTCGCGTTGGTAGCTTAAAGCACTTTAGCAGACTGAAAGTAAAGCAGAATGCGCCTTATGGGGCATTCTTCCTTATTTTTAACCTGCTTTAAGTGGTGCCCTGCCTTCAATACTAGAAACAGGCTATTAAGTAAAGGGTTAAAGTGTTTGGTAGTTGGACTATGGATAGGGTTCATTTGAGTTAATTAGTTAATAAATACTACTACTGCTAATAATAATGAAGAGTAAACAATTGACAGAACCCATGCCACGGTGGTGGCGCTGTTTGACTCGATGTCAATTCTTCTGACGACCACCAGTACATACCAGTAAAGCGATCCCGTGTGTGGACTAATTCTGCTCTTTCACAGTGTACTGCCCCCTCAACAGCCAATCGCGTCAGTATTTTACCCCAACCCTTTTAGTTGGATGACTTCGGCTTTATTAAATCTACTTTCGTTTTCAGAATGGAAAAACACACATTGGCCGGAAAGGAAATCCCAGATGTCAAATGAATTATATGTAAAATGATATCAACTGTTAAGATTTTATTGAAGTGAATACGTAGTTAAACACATTTTTTTCTTATATGAATGCTGATTGGCATTTGGCACGGAAGAAGAAGTTGACTATCTGATAGTAAGGTAGGCGTCTTGACTCTTGTTTCGTTTTCAAACTTCGCTTTTTCTTGAAGTGATTTAATGTAAATTTGATTTAAACGTTGATTTAATTATTAACATCTTAATAGAAATTCTGGCAAATGTGTTGTGTTCTTTGATTCCGGAGTTAAAACTTTAATCTTACAGCGAATAAAATATAATCAAATTATGTTTTTAAAAGAGACAATAAATGATTAATGAAACTGACTGTAGTTGTGACCGAGACACACTGCATTCAGTTAGGATACACAACATTTCAGTAACATAACCATTACATATCTTTACCCCATAGTACATGTATGTTTATAGTTTTTAAAACAGGTGGCCACATAAAGTAGTTTGAAAGTAAAGCGTAATGTTCCTTAAAACACATTCTGCTTTACTTTCAGACGGCTTAAAGCTACTGCTAGAATATAGAAAATATTTCTTTTGATGTGTTAATAAATGTATTAATTGGAACTTTTTCTTCAGTTGAGGATAAATTAAATGCGCTAAAAGGCGCTTCTATGGTAAAAGGGTTAAAATGCACTTGATAAGAGAATGCATGCACACAAAAGAAGATGACAATTGACAGTCTTACAAATAAATTGTGACTTTATGGAGGATGACAGTAATACAGTCTAAGCTTCTTAACCCATTACCCCATAGTCTGTTTCTAGTATTGAAAATAGGTTATTCCTCAAAGCAGGTTTAAAGTAAAGCAGAATGCACCTTAAGGCACATTCTGCTTTACTTTCAGCCTGCTTTAAGCTACTATCTACTAGGACTTAGAAACTGTTTCTTATGATGCATAATTGAAACTGTATAAAGTTTAACTATTTTTGAAGTGAAGGACTAAATTAAAGACGTTAAAGGGAGTATTAATGGGGTAATGGGATTAGAAATAGGAAATTTTTTAAGAAGCCTGCTCATCAGGATTAACAACTTGCATTTCCAGTATTGGTTCTTGGCAAAGAAAGGGTTAAATAACACATTTTTATACAGGACTCTGGACAGAAAAGAGGGAGTAAACTGAACTAATCCAACATCTTCTCACTAAGTTAGCACCAAATCCTACATGATGTAACTACCACTGATTACTTAGACCTCTAAGTACTCCGTGTAACTACTCATTGGAATTGTCTCTTTCAGAAGATTCAAATAAGTAAAATACCAAAGGGTTTAATGCAAAATAAAGATTTTAGTTTTTGAAATACTCCCCTTATCTGGAGCTCTGTTTATAAATTATACATTATGTATTTGTTTCCTTTTTCCAGTTCAAAATGTCTTCTCAAATTCGTGTTAAGAGATTGCCAAGGTGTGTTTCAGAGGAGCAATTAACCAGGTATTTTCAGAGAGAGGCAATATTTGGTGCATGTGTGCGGGTCAGTGAGGTACAGAGTGATGGCGATGAGGCAGTTGTAACATTTGCAGATAAGGCTGGTGAGTAAATGGGTTCAGTAAAGAAATCGATGGCCCTCGATGGCCATCGATTACGAGTTGGCTACCAGTCTGAAATACAGTGGAGAAAACGTTATTCTTTCGTTAAAACGCAAATGCATTGCAATGAAATATAGAAAATGACAACTTTTTGACAGTTCTGACTACCAGTTTCAATCTGAGTGGCAAACAGTTTTGAGCCTGATCAGACGCCGGGTAACTTGGCGTCTGATCTGTCTCCAAACTGTTTGTACTGAAAATAATAGTTTAAGCATAACTGGGGTTATTTGGAAAGAAAACGTTTTCTCTACTGTACTCTGCAGGCTGCACACGGGGCACAAACTGCTAATCTAAACAGCAAACAGTGGTAATTGAACATGCTACAGGTTTTCATTATTCCTGTGCAATAATCAGGGCTGCCATAAGTTGATCTTGAAAAATCCTAAGGTTTACAATTTTTCTATTTTTCAAGCGTGATAACTTAAGAATAAAATCCTGAGCTTTACTCTCTCATGGTCAACAGAACTTTTGAACATCTGAGCTTGTGCACCTGTGTTTATGGTGGTTTTGATTTGTCACTTCTGTTTTGAATTATCCCCCTTTTCTTAATTTATAGAATTGAAATTGTGTCGTTCTTGAATTATCTCCTTTTTTCTGAAATTAAATCCTGTGATTATGGTTTTGATTTGTCGATGTGCTAGTAGGGTTTATAAATCACCTTTAGTGATAGTTCAAGTTATGATATAACCTTAGGCAACCTTAGGATCCAAACCGGGTGACACTCATATTGATATTTCTTAAGTCATACTACATTGAATCTTACTTTTAAAGGATCTTGAAGACAACAATATTGAAGCAGACGACAATAAAGTGGTGAAGGGGTAAAAAATTCACAATTTATTTTGCAGTATAGGATTTAAGTTAAGACATTGAGTGCCAAGCAGTTTTGATCTTGATCCTAACTATGTATTTGCGCTTGCCAGTGGAGTCACACCATTGGAAAGAGTAAAGTATTGTTGATATTTTCAGTATTTATTTATTAATAATTCTTTTTATTTCAGGCATGGACCTTGTGTTGCAGAGACATGCTAGACAACCATGCCGCTTTTTGAATAGTGCTTTGGACATTCAGCGTATCTCATCTGGTCCATCAAGGTCACCATCATTTGTTAGAAAGAAACCAGGCAGATACAAAGATGATGATGATGATGATACATCATTTGTTAGAAAGAAATCAAGCAGATACAAAGATGATGATGATGATAATACATCATTTGTAAGAAAGAAACCAGGCAGACATCAAGATGATAATGATGATGATGATAATGATAGTGGAGACGATGAAACAGACACCATTGAGGTAAATACAAAATGTATTTAGGATGTCATTTCTGTCTGATTTTGCTTTTCCATATATCCTATAGAAGCGCCTTTAACTGCATTAACTTTCAACCTGCTTTAACTCTTTCCTCCCTGAAACTTTAAATAGACAATTCCAGTTTCCATTTTTGTCTAGTCCATTTCTGACGTGTAAGGGTTGTTTTTGTCAATGTTTGGCATTATGACAAACAGTGAAGACCCTGATCAGAGGGCTCCTTTCGGAGCCCTCTGATCTGGGTCGTCACTGTTTGCATAGGACAAGTGTACAATACACATGTACACTATTTGAAAAGAACGCCTATATGCGGGACTAGGGCTCAAAGGGTTAAATGGTCACCTGACTTCAAAACTAGGAACAGGCTATGATGTAAAGGGTTAAAAGTAAAGGATAAAGCATAAAAGTACTCATTTATGGAGTAATGGGTTAACCAGTTACCCCATAGCATGTTTCTAGTTTTGAAAATAAGTGATCACTTAAAGCATATTGAAAGTAAAGCAGAATGCACCTTAAGGTGCATTCTGCTTTACTTTCAGCATGCTTTAACCTACCATCTACTAGGATATAAAAAATATTTCTTATGGTACATTTACCTGAATGTATAAGGTGGAACTATTTACTTCAGTGGATGAATAATATAAAGGCATAAAAAGGCACATTTATGGGGTAATGGGTTAATACATGAATGACTCTTTTTCATTGCATTAGGTTCAAGGGTATGGAGAGAATACCTCTGAAGACCTGCTTCGATTTTACTTCGAGAATCCATACAAAGCAGGGGGTGGAGAAATCACAGAAATTCTCATGATGGGAGACTTTGCTCAGATAAAGTTCAAAGAAAAGAAAGGTTTGGTGTTTGGTTTGGAATTTTTCTGCTTGTCTTTCACTTAAACTTTCATTCTTTCTTTGTCTATCCACTCATTTCATCATTTCAATAGATAGAGACTGAGGCATTTGCAAGCAGTTTGGATCCAGACCAGGGGCCCGTTTTACTAAACAACTTACGTAAGTCAAAATCGTTTTACTCTTATTTTTCGATCATAAACGTTTGCAAACAGCAAATAGCCAGATCAGAGGACGCGCTAAAAGCGCATCCACTGATCTGGCTATTTGCTGTTTGTAGCAAGTGATAATAAAAAGTATAAATTAAAATTTAGAATTTTGACTTACGCAAAAATTTTGCGTAAGTAGATTAGTAAAACGGGCCCTCGAAAATTTTGCGTAAGTTGTTTAGTAAAACGGGCCCTCGAAGTTGAGAAACTTTTATCATTCTGGTCATGATCCAAACTGTTATTGTTAGTACTAATTCAGTTGAAATTTGCTTTAAGCTATCATCTACTAGGATATAGAAAATATTGCTTATTGTGCATATTCATTTCTGTATGAAGTGGAACCAGTTTACTCACTGGAGGAATGAATTAAATGTGTAAAAAAAACCTAAAAATTCATAATATATATACAGTAAAACCTCGCTATTACGACCACTAAAACCACGGCTAATTGATTGTATAATAGACAGGTGACAGCTTAAAGCAAGGTGACAGTGAAACAGAAAGCTCCTAAAGGAGCTTTCTGTTTCACTGTCACCTTGCTTTAAGCGGTCACCTATCGTAAACACCCTAATAATTACCACAATTAAGTGGTCGTAATAGAGAGGTTTTACTGTAGGTTCAGAGAGATTTTTACAGACGAGACTGTTGCGTTGAAAGGGTCAACATGTGTATTTGGTTTTGGTTTCAGTTGTAAAAGCTGTAGTTAAGAAGACCCACATATTGTCCGGCTATAGTTTGAGAGTCAAGCCGCTCATTATCAGCAGAAAAACCCTCCTAGTTACCAACCTGCCACTTTTTGTTTCTGAGGAGGCTTTGGAAAACTTCATGGAGGCCAAGTTACAAGTCCCGACCTCAACTGTCACCCTCAGTCAGGACAAAGCAAAAGCTATGGTGGATTTCATGACTAATGTTGGTAAGTTAATTTGGCTTGTTACATGTGATATTAACTAAGCGCTTTATCCCTTTTTCTCATCTAAAATGTGTCATTGAGTGTACATGTACTCACTTACTAGTATCCCACATAGAGATGCGTTTTCATGCCTTTCAATTAAACTCTTTCATATTTGGTGTTCTGTTGACAATTTCTTATAGAACTTTAAAACCATGGTAGAAGCATAAAAACGTGTCGCTACCTATAGGAAGAAGTAAATACGCTAAAATGGGATCTTGTGTTAGAAGGGTTCTATAAACAGAAAATAATGTTTGGGTAAAGTGATTGACTCTTTACTCCATAGCCTGTTTCTAGCTTTTGAAGAAGTGACCACTTAAAGTTGAAAGTAAAGCAGAATAAGCCTTAAGGCAAATTCTGCTCTACATTCAGCCTGCTTTAAACTACTAACAGCTAAAATATAAAGAATTTTTCTTATGTTGCACTTTCATGACAGTTTAAAGTAGAATTATTTTCTTTATTGGAAATCAAATGCTTAACAAGGTATATGTATGAAGTAAAAGGTTCAACACAATAATTCTGTTATTGTTTTTTTCCCAGACTTTGCAACAGCCAAGAGAGTTTGTCGAGAGAACCAGTTTTTGAAGACGTACGTGAATGTACAACGAGCCTCTGTAACCAGTAGTATTGTTGTTACAAATATTTCCCCTAATATGAGTGGTGAATCCATAGGCCTGTACTTTGAAAACAAGAATAAGAGCCATGGTGGGGAGGTTGATAGTGTTGATATGGTCGCAGAACAAGAATATTGCTTGGTCCATTTCAAACACACTAATGGTGAGTCACTGCTTTGTATGCTGGGAAGTCATGGTGAGTCACTTCTTTGCATGCTGGGTAATTTTTCCTCTGCAACAACTGTCGTCTGCTTCTGTTCTAAAATTAGATTTTTTCAAAATTTCTTTTCAATTCAGTTTCAGAATGGCAAACAGTTTGGATCCCGCTTTACGCGGCGTCTCATCTGGATCCAAACTGTTTGCAAAGGTTATGCCTGTGGCAGTTATATCCGCCGCTAGCGTGCAAAGAGTTAAGGTGTCTTTATAGCTTTAAAACTGCAAAAATTGTGTTTTTAACCTTTTTTCCGATTTTGATAGCCGACATTCTGTTCTACATTTTACCAAAATCTCAAAAACCAAACCAAACGCATTACACGGCTATCTGATCAATAAATCACACCTCATTAAGCACTCCGTAGTCCAGCCACGTGACAACCTAGAGGAGTTCTCCAGCTGCTGTTGCGTGATTTATGGGTCTCGCATGTTAAAATCATTATTGAATTATGATTGGTATATTTTATTAAGGGTGGAGCTAAGGAAAATCGCTTATGAAATATGTGTCACTCTTATTGGTTGAAACAAAAAGGACATAGTTGAACCCCGGGGGTATTCGCACTGTGTCAGACAGTCAAAATGACACGCTTATCAGTTAATTGACGTTTTCGGCACCTCCTTATTTTCAAACACGCCGCATCTTTGGACAACGATTGTGTTCGCGGTAGGGGTCCGATTTTCATGCGGTTTAAAGCAGATGAAAGGGTATTATCTTCTCTAGTGAACTGTGTCTCAGAATGTTGATGAGGTTCTCCAGCTGTTTACAGCAAAGCATTACGTAATAGAAATCGACTTTAAACGGTAAAATAACTTTGATGTTACTTAATAATAGTTGGAAGGGGAATTTTAAAAATCTGAGGCACGGATCCCTAGATATGTTACTGAAGTGTATTATGGGCAATTTTAAAGGCGTTACAAATTAAGACGGCTTTGAAATCGCTGTTTGAATTTTTTTTAAATTTGTCTTATAAAATCGTAAAAAAATAAAATATTTTTTTAAAAAAGACATTTTGTGGTGACATGTGTACCACTTAAACCATTCAGCTATAAAATGGGGGAATAAATTATAAATCATGATGATAAATAAGAAAAATCCGCTTGCAGTATCGAAACTATAAAGCTACCTTAAATCTTTTATTTCATAATTACACCTTTTTACACCACTTATTATTTCTACACTGAGGAAAGTAGTTCCTACCTGAGGAGTCCTGAGCATAAAACACAGAAAACATTTCTGATAAATCGTTTGAGATGGTACTTTAACCCATTATCCCATAAATATGCTTCTTTACACCTTTAATGTATTCCTACACTGAGAAAATAGTTCCACTTTAAACAGTTATAAATATGTACTAAAGTAAGAAATAGTTTCTATATCCTAGCAGATGGTAGCTTAAAGCAGACTGAAAGTAAATCAGAATGAGCCATTTAAGTGGTCTTCTATCTTAACCCTTTACCCCTTTGCCTTTTTCTAGTTTTGAAGACAGGTGACCACTTAAAGTACGTTGAAAGTAAAGCAGAATGCGCCTTAAGGCACATTCTGCCTTACTTTCAGGCTACTATTTGCTAGAATATGCAAAATATTTCTTATGATACATATTCATGACTGTATAAAAAGGAACTTTATTCTTCAATAGAGGAATAGATAAGAGGCGTAAAAAGGGGTAGTTATGGGGGAATGGGTTAAATACTAGAGACAGATCGACTTTGGGTTATAGGGTTAAAGCATGTTCAAAATAAAGCAGGAGGAGCATGTAGAGGCACTTATATGGTGTTTCTATAAATGGTATAAAGGTTAGTACTTACAACTTACATGCAAGTGTCTATTGTGCTCCCTCTCTACAACGACACCCAATGGGAGACACAGATTATGTGTGTTGTTTGGAGGGAATCGTTATAGGGAAGGGAAATTAAGACTTGGCTTACATTTTCAAACAGCTTGAATCCAGATCAGACGCCACGTAACGCGGCGTCTGATCTGGATTCAAGCTGTTTGTCACTCATTATTATATCTCTTCTTTACTTATATGTAACTTTGAGAAACACCAGCGACGACAAATTAAGGCAGGCAATACTGCAACATTAAAACGTAAGACATTATTGTCCTGTTTAGGGAATTGCGGCAAGGGTTGTTATAAGGAGGGAGTCATTGATGGGTGGGCCGTTGTAGAGAGTGAGCGCTGTATATAGAGGATCTTGTATGAGTGCTCATTATTTATCATTTTTAATAAAAGAGTTGACTAAAATAATATGATGTGAGCCTTGGCGAGCGTCATATTCAATTTAGTCAACCAGTTTATTAAAAATGATAAATAATGAGCACGAATGTGAGATTCTATTTATCACATAAAAATTTTAAGCACACATTAAATTGATTGAATCCGTAGTTTGTAGACCCTCCGCCGCTATATAGGTTTTCCGCCAAAACATTAGGTTGTTTACGTTAACGTCATAGCAAATGACGTCATTTGTTGACCCGCTACATGCAGCGCTTGTTGACGAACAGGTTTGGCCGGAGCCCAAAAAACGATATGCCACTAGTGGATTACAATATTTATACAATCGCTTTATGCAACTCCCAGACGTAGATTATGTGATAAAAGTTTTTTTATCTGCATGTTTCAGACATGGTGTCAGTCTGTCAGAAGGGGGACCATACTCTAGCTGGAACTAAACTCCTTGTCAAGCCCTACCACAGATGCCTGGGCCTACCATTCAGTGCAGTTCCGACCAAGTTCACCATTCCCTCATCAGTGCAGATTAGTGAAGAAGATTCACTCAAGCTTACTGTCACAGCCCGTCAGGAACAAAGGAAAGGTAGGATCATTGCCAAGCTAGCTAGTGTCCACGCAGAAATACGTGACTGGAAGGCAAGTCCAGTGAGGGTTGTTTGTTTGCTTACAGAGTCTGTAGAAGACTGTCACACCCTGGCTAAGTCATGGCAGGATAAAGTGAGGAAAACACTTGAAGAAAACACAACTGAGCTGGACATTAAACAGCTTCATGTGTCTAAGGAGACTTGGAAGATTGCTAAAGACCATCTTGGCTCTCTAGATGTCCGTGATCCAGAGAGAACCTCTCTGTTACATGAAGATGATGAAGTGTTGCTTATAGCCCCAAGCCAAGAAGTGAATAAGATCTGGGAAAATATAGAAAAGGAAATTCAAAATGCAGAGGCAACTTTAAAAAGACAAAGTCAAGTAGTTTCTGAAGTGAAATCTCTTACGAAATCATGGCAAGGAGATTTTCTAAGGGCTGTCAATTTCATGAAAGAAGAGCTGAATGTATCTGCCGGTACAACAGCCATTGTTGACAATAACAAGGTGACTTTTACAGGTAGTAAATCTGATATCTCATCAGCTGTTGTGTACATGTATGAGTTGCTACAGAGTGTGAGGGCTAGCAAACCAAATCTACAAAGACACGATTTGAAGATGTTAAAGAAACAGCTGGTAAAGGAACGCCTTGTAGAAAAGATAAAGCAAAGGAAGGTGGCTGGTGTTGTTGAAGTGACTGATGATACAGTCATGATTCATGGTCAAGATGATGACAGTGTACAAGACATAAAGGATATTCTGGATGGTCTTTTAGCCAAGTTTCATTTGCCACTAAACAAAGATCACTTACCTGTATTCCAATCCTCACAATGGCATCAGTATAGAGATAAGGTGAACAGGGAGTACCAGGATTGTGTTGAAACTGAGATTTGCAAAGACTCCATGAAACTTAAAGTTTGTACACTCGCTGATTATGAGCGTGAACTGAAATCAAAGCTCAGAGACTTTCTCCAAACTAATGCAGTCTTAACAAAAAAGTTGGCTCTCAAAGATGTGCATGTTGCTAAATACATGAGCAGAATTTACAAGAGGAAAATTGACAGTGAGGTAGAAAAATGTAGAGGTGGACCAAAACACAGTTTTGAAGGTTCTCAGGTAGTGTTAAAAGGTGAGTAACATACTGTTTACCCATTACCCCCATGGCCTGTTTCTAGTTTTGAAGACAAGTGACCTTTTGAAACAAGTTGAAAGAAAAGCAGAATGTTCCTTAAGGCCCATTCTGCTTTATTTTCAGCCTGCTTTAAGCCTCTGTCTGTTAGGATATAGAAAATATTTCTTATTGTGCATATTCATGACTGTATAAAGTGGAACCATTTTCTTCAATTGAGGAATAAATTAAAGGAGTAAAAAGGCATATATATGGAGTAATTGGATAACTAATTTTTGATTTGAGAATAGTTTTCTAAAACATTTGATTTTAATGAAGGATCAGTTTTGTAAATCTGTAACTAGCTACAATGTGTTTTGTAATTTACAGTGGAGAAAACATTATTCTTTCCCAATAAACGCGTTTACGCTAAAACTATTATTTCCATTGCAAACAGTTTGGAGCCAGATCAGACGCCAGGTAACCCGGCGTCTGATCAGGCTCCAAACTGTTTGCCACCAAGATAAACATGAATTGTCAGAATTGTTCAAATGTTGTACTTTTAGCTCACCTGGCACGAAGTGCCAAGGTGAGCTTTTAGGGTCGCTGAATGTCCGGCGTCTGTAGTCTGTCAGTCCGTACTTATATGGCTAAAATTCTTAGCCCCATAATTGAAAAACATTAACCTGGCCGTCTCTTGTGACATTAACCTTCTTGTGACATTAACCTGGCCAGTTGCGGGACATAGGGTTAGGGGTAGGGTTAGCCTACAGATCATTTTTATCCAAGTTAGAGCAAAAATAAATTGTCGCTTGTGTGGCTAGCCACCCAAAAGAAATGCATAGAAAATAGCCACATAAGTATCCTCCCGTTAGAATGTCCGTCCATCCACAATTGTTCGTTAACACTCTAGCGCCTACAAATTTCATCCGATCTTCATGAAACTTCATGACAATGTTCGTCTTGATGACAATGACAATAATTTTATTTGCTTCAAGGCCTCCGGCCTATGCAATACATATGACAAAACAAATATATTATACATGTATAAGGGTGCACAATATAATTCATTTACAATACTATATAGTAACGTATTACACAATGTAAATACAACATAAATATAGATGCACTATCTCAAATATACATTTCTCAGTTGTTGTCTATTTCATTTATATAATTTTGTCGTTTTTTGAAAGCATGATAAAGAAATGTTGCTAATGATTTTATAGTAACTTCATTTTTTGCTGACATCAATATTTTAAACTTATGTATATTTACATTTGTACAATACTTTCCTGGAAGGTAATGATTTCTCAGGTCAGAATAAAATTCACAACACAGTAAAAAATGGTATTCATCCTCCACAACATGTTTAGAGCAAAGTTTACATATTCTATCTTGACGCGGTACATTTTTATATCTACCTGCTTCAATTTCCAAGTTATGTCATGAAGTTCTAAAATTTACATATGCGAATCTGAATTTCTTTATATTTAATACATTCAAATAATTTTCAAATTGAAAGTTGGTTTTATATAGTACATAGCATTGTAGCTTAGAGTTAAGACTTATTGATTCATACCACTTTTGTAAAAACATGTCTTTTAGACGCATTTCAAACAATTTAACAAAATGTTTTTCATTTTTTACACACTGGTTCTCCCAAATGTAACCAAATCCAGAGCTTCTTAAACATCTTTTGATGGAAGATACCCAATTGTCTGCACCATTTCTATCATCAAGTAACATCATGTTGTAACATTTTTTTACTAAACGATTTTCATGCATGTTAAGAATTTTTGGCCAATATTTAATGCTTCTTTTCTGTGTAATGATGTGAAGAGGTAATCTCTCACACTCCCCCAGTACAAAATAATTACAAGCATTTTGTTTTGCACACATAAAACGCTTACATGCGTAATATTGACAACGTTCTAGTTCTTCGAATGCACCTATACCCCAAATTTCGGAACCATACATTAATTGTGGGCATATTTTTGTATCAAAAACTTTGAAGAACATATTCTTTGACAATTGACCACATTGATACAATGAATTTAAGATACATATTAAGACACGTTTACCTTTAATACATAAATCATGAACCATTGCATTAAGAGAAAGTTGCCTTGTAAATGTTAAGCCAACATAACTAAATTTGCTAACTGTTTCGATGCTAGTATTTTTGTATGTCCATTTTTCATATCTTGATAATTTCCCACCTTTTTTAAAAACTACAATTTTGCTTTTATTTTCGTTTACTTTTAACTTGTAAGTATCACAAAAGTCTGATAATATGTTAAGCTGTTTCTGTAAGCCATTTACAGTATCAGCCATTAGCGCTAAATCATCTGCAAACATAAGAAGAAGAAGTTGAATTGTATCTGGATGCAATTGAACTCCTCGAATGTTACTTTGGTTAATTATGGTTTCTATTTCATCAGTGAAAAGAGAAAATAGTATGGGACTGGCTAAATAGCCCTGTTTGAGACCTACTGAACTCTCTATAAATGCACTTCTTTCATTTGTACATCTGATACATGCTTTTACGGAATTATACATACTATGGATGGATCTATATAGTTTACCTTTAACACCTTTTTGCTTTAAAATATTCCAAAGTATTGGTCTTTGAATTTTATCAAAACATTTTTGGAAATCTATGAACACCACATAAAGTTTGCCTTTCTTCTTCTTTAGAACATGTGATATGACAGCGTTAAGAATAAATGCATTATCAATAGTAGAGTAGCCGGCTTTAAAACCGGTCTGGTTTTCTGAGATCTTACTATACAATTCAACAAAGAAATTTAAACGATTTACTAATACTCTACAATATAATTTACTCAGCACATTTTGCAGTGATATGCCACGGTAGTTGTTTGGGTCATTTACGTCATCTTTTTTGTGTAGCGTAACAATCACAGATTCAGTCCAACTGTTTGGATATTCACCAGTTTCATATAACCGATTAAAAAGTTTAACCATTATATCTATAAAGCAGTTTGCACCATATATAAAGAACTCGGGTATTATATTGTCAGGTCCAGGCTTTTTTCCTGTTTTTAAATGTTTGATAGCTAGTTTGATTTCGTCTTCTTCTATTTCACTATTAAATATATGTTCTTCAATATCACTATATCTAGATCAAGTTCGAATGTGGGTCATGTCCGGTCAAAAACTAAGTCACTAGGTCAAATCATAGAAAAACCTTGTTAACACTCTAGAGGCTACAAATCTCAACGGATTTTAATAAAACTTGGTCAGAATGTTTGCCTTATTGATATATAGGTCAAGTTTGAATGTGGGTCATGTCAGGTCAAAAACTAGGTCACTAGGTCAAATCATAGAAAAACCTTGTTAACACTCTAGAGGATACAAATCTCACTGGATCTTAATGAAACTTACTCAGAATGTTTGCCACATTGATATCTAGGTCAACTTCGAATGTGGGTCATGTCCGGTCAAAAACTAGGTCACTAGGTCAAATCATAGAAAAACCTTGTTAACACTCTAGAGGATACAAATCTCACTGGATCTAAATGAAACCTACTCAGAATGTTTACCGCATTGATATCTAGGTCAACTTCGAATGTGGGTCATGTCCGGTCAAAAACTAGGTCACTAGGTCAAATCATAGAAAAACCTTGTTAACACTCTAGAGGCTACAAATCTCAATGGATTTTAATGAAACTTGGTCGGAATGATTGCCTCATTGATATCTAGGTCAAGTTCGAATGTGGGTCATGTCAGGTTAAAAACTAGGTCACTAGTTCAAATCTTAGAAAAACCTTGTTAACACTCTAGAGGCTACAAATCTCGTTAGATCTGAATGAAATATTTTTAGAATGTTTGCCTACATCAAATCTAGGTCAAAATCAAATGTGGATTGTGTCTAGTCAAAAACTAGGTCACTAGGTCAAATTATAGAAAAATCTTGTTAACACTCTAAAGGTTGATTGTGGGTCATGTCCAGTCATAATCTAGGTCACTATAGATTAATTTTACATGGTGTACCAGGTGAGCAATTTAGGGCCATGGTGGCCCTTGTTTACGTTTTATTGTTTTGCATTTGCGTTTCGTTTGCGTTTAAACGGGAAAGAATAAGGTTTTCTCCATTGTAGTAATAATTTATGTAAGAAATAATTTTGTTTCAGGAACGGAAGAAGATCTTGGACGTTTGGAAAGATTTTTTGAGGAAATGGCCGATGGGGTGCGGAGTAAAAATTATACTATTAAGAAGGTCGGTATTCAGAAGTACCTGGTCTGTCCAGAAGGAAAGCAGTGCCTTGAGAATTTGGAGAAATTCAACCAGTGCCTTATTGTTGTGAATGGGGGAGACCCAAGGGGACAGCCAAGGGAGCCTAGAGGTCCTAGACATGGTCCTCAACCAGAACCTTCACGGGGAGGCTGTACTGAAATTATGATAGGGGGAAATGTTAAGGTACTGTTAGTTTTGTCAGTTTGTATCGATGAAACCTTTAAAGTCATTATTGCTTAATCCTTTGAACCCTAGTCCCGCATATAGGCATCCTTTTCAAACAGTATCTATGTGAAAAGTGCACTTGTCCTATGCAAACAGTGAAGACCCAGATCAGAGGGCTCCTTAAGGAGCCCTCTGATCTAGGTCTTCACTGTTTGTCATAATGCAAAAACAACCCTTAAAAGTCAGAATTGGACTAGACTATAATGGAAACTGTGATTGTCCATTTGAAGTTTCAGGGAGGAAAGAGTTAATGTGGAACAAAAGTAATACTTTCATTGTGCATTATCACAGCCTTACCCTGAGTACAATGGTACTTTGCAAACAGGATCATGAACAGGCTCCAAACTGTTTGACACTCATTTAAATAGTACTTTAGTCAATTGACCTGAAATTAGATTTTCGAGAAATTCAGGTTGTTTCTAGTTTTGAAGACAGGTGACCGTTTAAAGCAGGTTGCAAGAAAAGAAGCATGCGCCTTACGTCACATTCTGCTTTACTTTCAGCCTTCTTTAAGATATAGAAAATATTTTTTATAATGAATATTTTATGACAACATGGATAAAAATGTTTTCATGAAGTAATGGAGCTTATTTGTTTCAGATGCATATTGTACGTGGGGATCTGACTGAACAGAGGGTGGATGTTATAGCTGTATCGGCTGGCAAACACCTGCAGTTTAAGGGACGACTTCACTCCTTACTTACACAGAAAGGTAAATGAGAAACACTTTACTGGTGAATGCCACCTTAACCCTTTGAACCCTAGTCCCGCATTTAGGCGTCCTTTTCAAACAGTGTACATGTGAATAGTACACTTGTCCTGTGCAAACAGTGAAGACCCAGATCAGAGGGCTCCGAAAGGAGCCCTCTGATCAGGGTCTTCACTGTTTGTCATAAAGCCAAACATTGACAAAAACAACCCTTAAAAGTCAGAAATGGACCAGACTTAAATGGAAACTGGAATTGTCCATTTAAAGTTTCAGGGAGGAAAGAGTTAACTGTTCCAACACTAAGTAACTCTTGTGGGTTGTTACTTTCCCTTTCGGTATAGTTTAGTTACCAAAACATAAACCAGTCTACTTTTAGTTCTTAGCAGATTAATAAATACCAGCTAAATAAGAAAACAGTGCATACCCTGATCAGAGGGCTCCTATAGCAGCCCTCTGATCTGGGTCTTCCCTGTTTTCAAATGTAATTGACTATATTTTAAACAGGTCCATGGTGTTTAAAGAGTTAAATCACTTATTGGTATACCAAACTAATAAGTGTAGTGTGTACTCCCATTTAAATGCAAAATTTGTATAATGCAAAATTCCAAAATGTAATCAGAGTTTCGAAAATAGGATCATTTAGCAAGAATGATGCATACTGAGAAAGTTCTACAATACACTAATAAAGGTTGGATATTTACCCAGACAGTTTCACCGACTGTCAGTCAGCTTGGTCACTAGTGAATTGTGAGAACTGCTGAGAGAGTTACATCCCTCAGACAGAACAGTCTGACAGTCGGCGAAACTGTCTGGATAAATATATTTAATCTTTAGTAGTGTATTAAGAACTTCTCAGTTTGCAGGGTTTTAGTGTTCAAAGTTCTACAGCTATTTGGCAGATGTTAGGAGGAACATTTCTTAGCATGTATATTGCATGACTGTATTACAGCTACAGGTAAAGCTCAACTAATATGTATTTAGGCTTTGCCTATGGACAGAAAAAAGCAAAATTGTACTAAAGAAAACGGAATAGATCTATCGCCAGTGTGTGATCAGCGCTCTTGTATCAGTTTGTTGTGTATTCCAGATCTCACTCGAGGCTACGCCTCTCGTGACTGAGATCTGGATTACACAACCGACTCGAACTTTTATTATAAACTTGTTTGGGACAAGATCTATATATGTTGTTACCCAATAATCAAATCCGTGTAAGTTAAAACTCCTCCGTACAGCTATATTATCAGGGCTGCCATTTCTCCGGATTTTTTCTAAATCTCCGGATTTTTCCCCAGGTTATGGTAGCTTAAAGCAGGCTGAGAGTAAAGCAGAATGCACCATAAGGCGCATTCTGCTTCACTTCCAGTCTGCTTTAAGTAGTCACATGCCAACAAAACTAGAAATCGGCTATGGGGTAAAGGTACGATTCGTAAAATCGCTCTTGAAAAATGCATATTTGGAAATCTTAGGTTTTTTCATTTCAACCAAGTTATTAGATGGCTGTCCTGTATTTTAATGCAATCTGAAACTATTTTTGGAAGTCATATGACCACCAATAATGACATCATTATTTATATTGATGACGTATTGTTTGTGTTGCGTTTCCTGCTTGAGTCTTTCGTATTTATTTATTGGTAATCCGTTATTTTTATCGGTTCGATTGAGAAGTAGCTTTTTGCAAATAACGTTCATTTTTAACGTTAAAGGGTATGAATTGAACTGTTTGAAATTTTGTCATTTGGAGGAAATCATTACAAGTGAGTGTTGTGGGTTATTCATTCTTAAAATGGTTTAAAAATATCACCGAAATCGGGAATTCTGAAACGTCACGCACAACTCTTCGTAAAAGCCGTGACGTCATCATCCAAGATGTCAGCCCCCATGTTTTTGTAGTTGCCTAGTTTTGAGGAAATTATTCACGCGCAAATCAAACACTTTTCAAAGTCTGTCAGTGATTGAATAGAATTGGAATACCTTTGATTTTATCATGCATTACTTAAGAACGGAAAAAAGGCAAGCCTTTTTTCCGTATTATGTCCTTTCAACAGAAGGGATGTTTTTGGCAGATCTTTAACCCATTAACCCATAGCCTGTTTCTAGTTTTGAAGACAGGTGATCACTAAAAGCAGGTTGAAAGTAAAGCAGAATGTGCCTTAGGACGCATTCTGCTTTACTTTCAGCCTGCTTTAAGCTTTCGTCTGATAGAATATTGAAAATATTTCTTTTGCTACATATTTCTGACTGTATAAATTGGAACTATTTCCTTCAGTGGAGGAATAAATTAAAGTGGTAAAAAAGCATATTTATGGGGTAACGGGTTATGGCATTACTCACTGGAGAGGGTTTGTACTATATGAGATTAATATGTATTTATAAAGGTGGAACCGGCATAGAAGATGACTGCCAATCAAGAATCAACAACAAAGGGAGCTTACAAGAGGGTGATGTCTTTATGGGCACTGGTGGTGATCTCCCTTTGAAGGCTATAGCACATGTAGTTCTGGCTCCATGGGACAGGGGTAACCGGGACAGCCACGTCCTAGTGACAGTCATTGAAAACTGCATGAGGAAATGTGATAAGAAGCAGTATGGATCTATAGCAATTCCCGGTCTTGGAACGGGCCAGCTGCATTATCCAACTGATGTTGCCTGCAAAACCATCATCAACACGGTCATCAAGTATATTGAGCAGGTAAGATACCAGCTAGCCTTGTACTTATGGTACCCTTTCTTTCCACAGTAGGTAAGATACCAGCTAGCCTTGTACTTATGGTACCCTTTCTTCCCACAGTAGCATTTACTCTTTCCCATAAATGCCATAAATGAATATTTATGAATAAAGTAGAACACAGATGATAGCTTAAAACATGATGAAAATAAAGCAGAAATCTCCTATAAGAGCTTTCTGCTTCACTTTCATCTTGCTTTAAACAGCTTTGAACCACCTTTAACCTATCTTTTTAAACCCTTCCCCCATAGCCTGTTTCTAGTTTTGAAAATATGTGAATACTTAAAGCAGATTAAAAATAAAGAAGAATGTGCCTTAATGTGCTTTACTTTCAGTCTGCTTTAAGCTACCATTTGATAGAATAAAGAAAATATTTCTTATGATAAATATTCATGACTGTATAAATTGAAACTATTTTTTTGAGCGGAGGAATAACCTTTATGTGCTAAAAGCACTTCTATGCAGGAAAGGGTTTTATAAACAGTGTTAGATTAGTGTGAACATATGATTATGGAGGAAGAGCTAATAGAGTTGCTAGTAGTTTAACTCATTACACCATACCCTGTTTCTAGTTTTGAAGACAGGTGACCACTTAAAGCAGACTGAAAGTAAAGCAGAATGTGCCTGAAGGCACATTCTGCTTTACTTTCAGCCTGCTTTAAGCTACCAGCTGCTAGAATATAGAAATTATTTCTCATGTTAAATATTCACAATTGTATAAATTAGAACTATTTTCTTCAGTGGAGGGATAAATTATAGGCATAAAAAGGCGTATATATGGTGTAATGGGTTAATAGACTTAGTTTTTGTATTGCCTGAATAACATATTAATGCGACTGTAAAGTTTGTATAAGCATGAGTCATGTGAGAGATGATCATTATGTAGTCTTAAATCCTTCGTTTTAATCTAACACCTTTTTCATGCCTATACTAAATACTCATAGAAATGCCATTTTCATACATTTACCTATCTTTCAAAGAGATGTCTGTTCGTGCGTCAACCCTGTTCTGATTAATGCCATATGACACTTTACTACCTTTCAATTTGTATACGTTTCTCCCTCTCTACAACAACAACAAATTGGAGACAAAGATCATGTGTGTTGTTCAGAGGGAGTTGCTATAGGAAAGGAAAATTTATACCCTCAGAATACTGAACATGACTTGGCTTAAATTTACAAAACAGTTTGATTGATCTGTGGTACTGATAGGCTGTCTTTTAGTCTTATTTGTTGTATCAAGCCATTGGATATTTTTGCCATTCAGAATTCAGACACATCGATCAAGGAGGTGGTTTTGTGTGACATGAATCCAAACACTTTGAGCTCATTTGAAGAATGCCTTGGTCAGAGAGATGGTGGGCACCATAGAACAGGTAAAACCTTGAGAATGAAACAATTGGTAATAAACACATAGTAATAAGTAGAAATCTTTAATTAAAAATGACTGATTAATGCAGGGCAAAAATAATGCAGAAATCTACTGCAGTAGCTGTTGTGGAAGAATAAATTAAAGGCATGAAATTGTGTATTTGTGGTGTAATGGGTTAAAGCAGACTAAAAGCTAAGCAGCAACACCCCACCCATATTTGAGACTTTTGTTTTGCTTTCAGCCTGCATATATCAGTCACCTGTGTTTGATGAAGAAAATGCTGTGAGGAAATCAGTATACAGCAAAATTACTATGAATAGATTTATCTGTTTATAGGTTTTTGACTATGTAAATAGTTCATAGAGAACATGTATCTTTTTCTTAATTTGATGTCTACATTACTGTGTGTTTGTACAATTTAACTAGAGTCTAGAGAGAGCTATCGTGGTGGACACAGGAAGGATAGATACACACCCAGGAGCAGAGATCAAAGTCCTGAAAGTACAAGAACATCTGGTGGTGTTAAAATAGGATCAGTCAAAATTCAGGTCGTAGCTGGCCTCTTAGCTGAAGAGAGGGTATGTGTTCAGATTTGATATTTAGCCTGTATGCAAATAATATTTAATGTTGACTAACTTGAAATATATAACCACTAAATAGGACTTACATGCAGATTTTTTAAAAGGCTAGGTGCAGATTTTCTATCTCTAATTGATTAAGCATATGAAGAACTTGGTGATTTAAGGCAGTTACCAATAGGATCTTTCTGTTTAGTGAAGGAATAAGTAAAGGTGTCTTAACCCATTATCCCATAGCCTGTTTCTAATTCTGAAGACAGGTGACTACTTAAAGCAGGTTGAAAGAAATGCATAATGCACCTTAAGGTGCATTCTGCTTACTTTCAGCCTTTAGCTACCGTATTTAATGCTCGAGAATAGAAAATATTTCTTATGATACATATTTATGACTGTATAAAGTGTAATACTTTTCTTCAGTAGAGGAATAAATTAAAGGTGTAAAAAGGTGTATGTATGGGGTAATGGGTTAAAGTATTTATGTAGAGTGGGGTGTTTTAGTATGTGTGTGTGTGGGTTGTGGGTGGGGGGGGGGGGGGGGGGGGGGCGTGATAAATCATCATTAGTGATACATAATATAAGAATGAGTAAAATGAATAATTTCAAGCATTTCTCTTTTATGTCTCTCCCAAACCATATGTTGTGATCACTCATGAGAATCTTCCCTGTGAAACCCTTCTAAAGAGTGGGTTACAACATGAGGTTTGGTGGAGACATAAGGCAGTTGGTATTTGAAATACTCCAGGGCTACAATCTCAGGATGTTTCTGAAATTTTCAGATTTTTATCCTAGCAACTAATAGTTTAAAGCAGACTGAAAGTAAAGCAGAATGTGCCTTAGGCACATTCTGCTTTACTTTCAACCTGCTTTAAGTAATCATGCTTGAAAAATAGAAAATTTTGAACTCTTAGGATTTTTCATGATCAGCTTATGGCAGCCTTGATACTCTGATTCATCCCAGGTTTTTCTGTTACATGTTTTTCAAGGTTGATGTTATTGTTGACTCTGCACCAAGAGACCTGCATCTAAAGAAAGGCAAGTGTTCCAGTGCTCTAGTAGAAGCTGGTGGCTACCGTATCCAGCAGGAATGCAAGGACAATTACCCTAAAGGGATAAGACCGGGCCAGGTGGCAGTAACGTCTGGTGGAAAACTACGTTGCCAGAACATATATTACATTACCCTACAGCAATATAGTAGAGATGAACACGAGGAAGCCGTGCAGGTAAGACCCTACAGGGATAAGACCTGGCCAGGTGGAAGTAACGTCTGGTGGGAAACTACGCTGCCAGAACATATATCACATTACCCTACAGCAATATAGTAGAGATGAACACGAGGAAGCCGTGCAGGTAAGACCCTACAGGGATAAGACCTGGCCAGGTGGAAGTAACGTCTGGTGGGAAACTACGCTGCCAGAACATATATCACATTACCCTACAGCAATATAGTAGAGATGAACACGAGGAAGCCCTGCAGGTAAGACCCTACAGGGATAAGACCTGGCCAGGTGGAAGTAACGTCTGGTGGGAAACTACGCTGCCAGAACATATATCACATTACCCTACAGCAATATAGTAGAGATGAACACGAGGAAGCCGTGCAGGTAAGACCCTACAGGGATAAGACCTGGCCAGGTGGAAGTAACGTCTGGTGGGAAACTACGCTGCCAGAACATATATCACATTACCCTACAGCAATATAGTAGAGATGAACACGAGGAAGCTGTGCAGGTAAGACCCTACAGGGATAAGACCTGGCCAGGTGGAAGTAACGTCTGGTGGGAAACTACGCTGCCAGAACATATATCACATTACCCTACAGCAATATAGTAGAGATGAACACGAGGAAGCTGTGCAGGTAAGACCCTACAGGGATAAGACCTGGCCAGGTGGAAGTAACGTCTGGTGGGAAACTACGCTGCCAGAACATATATCACATTACCCTACAGCAATATAGTAGAGATGAACACGAGGAAGCCGTGCAGGTAAGACCCTACAGGGATAAGACCTGGCCAGGTGGAAGTAACGTCTGGTGGGAAACTACGCTGCCAGAACATATATCACATTACCCTACAGCAATATAGTAGAGATGAACACAAGGAAGCCGTGCAGGTAAGACCCTACAGGGATAAGACCTGGCCAGGTGGAAGTAACGTCTGGTGGGAAACTACGCTGCCAGAACATATATCACATTACCCTACAGCAATATAGTAGAGATGAACAAGAGGAAGACGTGCAGGTAAGACCCTACAGGGATAAGACCTGGCCAGGTGGAAGTAACGTCTGGTGGAAAACTACGCTGCCAGAACATATATCACATTACCCTACAGCAATATAGTAGAGATGAACACGAGGAAGCCGTGCAGGTAAGACCCTACAGGGATAAGACCTGGCCAGGTGGAAGTAACGTCTGGTGGGAAACTACGCTGCCAGAACATATATCACATTATTACACCTCGCTTTGAGTTACAATGTTAATTTCCCATAGACCTACAGTTAACATTCTGCATGTCTTTTACATCTATCCAAAATATACTGTCACTCTTTATGATATTCTTTTTGTGACGTCACTCTAAAGGACATTACTTTTTTTCTCCGTCCTAAAAAATACTGTCAGCATTGACATGAATTTCGCTATGGGCGATAATAGTACGTTTTAAAAAGTGGTCACTTCTAATCAACTTTTGGCATTTTCTGTACAAGTTGCTTCCTTTTGTCCATTCCTTAACGATTTGTCACCATTTCGGAAGAGGATATTTGCATGCCACCTAGACAATGTAAAGACGCTGTTTCTTCAATTAATTTATCATAACATTCTTCTTTCTTTCTTGTTCTATAATTATAAACAATGTGACGTCGTAAGACAGCGACGTCATTTCCCGCATAACGTACATGTCCGCGCTAAATTGGTATTCACAACACATTTTATAAAATACGAATAAAACAATTCCAAAGCCAGGGTTGATAAGCTCGGTGTAATAAAATAAATATTAGATGTCAGTTTGCGTGACATTCAAATTGTCAACCCTCGAAAACAAGAATGTCACCCTCGGCTACGCCTCGGGTGACATTCTGTTTCTCGGGTTGAGGATTTGAATGTCACGCAAACTGCCATCTAATATTTATATATTACCCTACAGCAGTATAGTAGAGATGAACACGAGGAAGCTGTGCAGGTAAGGCATGACAGTCTGTAATGTGGCAATAGCTTATACTTCTTAAAATATTACTTATAGATTGCTTTAACCCATTACCCCATAAATACACCTTTTTACACCTCTAATTTATTCATCCATTAAGGGCATGGAAGTTGTGAACTTTTTCTTGAAATTGCAGCAATGGGAATGTCAACGCTAAGGCCACTGACGGGGTGTCACCATAAGCTCAATCCTTGACATTCGTCAGGCGAGCTAAAAATGCTGTTTATTTGTGTAATAGTTCCCTTTTATTCAGTCATGAATATGCATCATAAGACATTATTTTTTTGTATCCTAGCTAGGAAGATTGTAGCATAAAGCAGGCTGAAAGCAAAGCAGAATGCGCCTTAAGGCGCATTCTGCTTTACTTTCAACCTGTTTTAACTAATTGCGTTTACAAAATAGAAAATTTGGAAACTTTAGACTTTTTCAAGATCAACTTATGGCAGCCCTGAAAATGGGGCTGGGTACAAAAATATGTGCTTTATAGAGAACTAATCATTGATTTCATTATATTTCCAGGGTTTGAAGAGATCTATTGATCAGTGCCTACAGCAGGCCTCAGATGATAGGTTTGCATCCATCGCCATTCCATCAGCCGGGACAGGGTCTATGAAGTTTCCCAGTCAGG
This sequence comes from Gari tellinella, assembly GCA_922989275.2. Lineage (NCBI taxonomy): Eukaryota > Metazoa > Mollusca > Bivalvia > Cardiida > Psammobiidae > Gari > Gari tellinella. The sequence goes on from OV277866.1 coordinate 74,038,946, forward strand.
TCGTTGCCAAGGAGATGTTTGCCTGTGTTGCGAAGTTTTCGAGGAAAAATCCGAGGTCCTCACTGACACTTGTACGATTTGTTATCTTTCCACAAGACAGAGAAACAGTGAAGGTACAGTGTTCCCTCCCTACAACGGCCCTCCCAACAAGGACTCCCTCCTTACAACAACCCTTGCCGCAGTTACCTAAACAGGACAATTATGTCTAACGCTTTCACTGCTGCAATATCGCCTACTTAAAGTTGTTGTCTGCTATTTTCTCAAAGTGACATTATGGACTTTTTGACAGAAAATAAATTAATGACGAGTGACAAACAGCTTGAATCCAGATCAGACGCCGTGTTATACGGTGTCTGATCTGGATTCAAGCTGTTTGCAAATGTAAGCTAATTTCCCTCCCTATAACGACTCCCTCCGAACATTCTGTGTCTCCCATTGGGTGTTGTTGTAGAGAGGGAGCGCTGTAGTACATTTTAACTTCTGTAAAACAATTTTTTCTTGACTTAGCATTGCTGTTGTTGTTACTGCTAAGGTTTAGCCTCCCATGTAAGCTTTTTCAGATGGGTCATCCCAATGTCACCAGAGTTGTGACACTGGTCAGCATCATGCCCAATTTTGGTATGGACATTGACTGGACTAAGCAAAAGCATGAGATGTGTTCAAATAGCAGAGGTTCAGTGTCCATTTCACTTATTGACCCTTGAAACTTAAAATGGACCAGTCCAGGTTCCAATTCAGCGTAGTCCATTATTGACGTTTTTCTGTAGTTTTTGTGCCCCTGGACTTTCAGCTTTGAGAAGTTTGGTTTTCATCATGCTCACTACATACACATACTTACATTATGTACAGTACAATCTCTCTATTTCAACTACTAAAAACATGAATCATTTCAAGGTAAAGACAGGTGACAGCTAAAAGCAAGGAGCTTTCTGTTTTACTTTCACCTTGCTTCAAGCTGTTTTACTTTAATCTTTCTATAAGCTGCCACCAGTCTTTTATATAATAAATTATTATTGCGGTTTTTAATAGAGGTTGAGGTAGGGTTACCCCTCATTGTCCTGCTGTTGTTCATATTTCTGTTCAACAAGAAATGCAGTGGTCTCAGGAGGCTGGTGGAAGATCCTGACTTCAGATGTTCCCGCTGCCTGGGAACCGCTGGCCCCATTGACTGCAGGGCACAGAGAGAAGTCCAAGTTGGTCAAGACAAGCTGGAGGTGGTTCTCTCCTTTTGCTACCTTGGGGACATGTTGTCTGCAGCAGGCGGCTGTGACCTCGCAACAACGGCTCGTGTTAAGTCTGCCTGGAAGAAATTCAAGGAGCTACTGCCTGTCCTCTCATCACGCCACCTCTCATACAAGACACGCGGCCGCATCTACAGCATGTGCGTGCGAAGTGTTATGCTCCACGCCATTGAAACCTGGCCTCTGACCAAACCAAACTTTCAGCGCCTGCAGCGTAACGACAGGGCCATGATCAGACAGATTTGCAATGTCGAGCCAGAAGATGTGACCACTGTGCGTTCCAAGAAACTGCTAACGCAACTTTGCATAGAGGACTTGGAGCTCTTCTTGAGGGAAAGACGGCTTCGATGGTATGGGCACGTTGAACGCTCCACTGGAGCTATTAAGTGCGCCAGAGATATGAAAGTTGCAGGAAAACGTGGGCCTGGGAGGCCCAAGATGTCATGGAGGGAGCTGACTGTAAGAGACCGCCAAGAATGGGGACTCGCAGCAGTTGACCCACATGATAGAAAAGCCTGGAGATCCTGTGTAAGAACCGCCATGCGTGCAGCTAGCCAGTTACCTGGAAGCGAGCCCACTGTTGTGGACAATGCTCCCACCCCTGCACGTTAATCAAAAATCCGATGATGATGAATAGTATTGCTGTTTTTGTTTTTTTCAGGCCTTTCAGGATGAGGAGAAGAAGATGTCTGGACAAGGAAATGATGATGGTATGTGTCAAGCCAAGTATCCATCACACTGCTTTAAAATAGTGACGCTTCAAATAGACAAGTCTGCTTTACTTTCAACCTGCTTTAACCCTTTTAATACAAATAAAGCATATATGCATCATTCTGCAAACAGTGTACCAGTTAAATTACACTCAGCCTATGCAAACAGTGAAGACCCAGATCAGAGGGCTCCTAAAGGAGCCCTCTGATCAGGGTCTGCACAGTTCGTCATATTTCAATACATTGACAAAAACAACCCTTAATAGTAAAAAATTGGCTACACTTGATTGAAAACTGGATTTGTCCATTTAAAGCTTAAGGGAGGAAAGGGTTAAGGTATCATCTGGAAACAACATTATAGCAGGTAACCATAGTTACATTCAGCACATACATTAAACCCTTTACTGGTATGACATTAACTCATAGATAAGTCTTTTTAACATAGAATGTGTCCCTCTACTGAACATTTTTTTCCCACTTTATTTTGTATTTCCTATATTTTATCTGATAGAAGCTTAAAGCAGACTGAAAGTCTATTTCAATTTGAATTTCAGTTTGTTTTAAGCAACCATCTGCCTTCAGTATTGTAAACAAGCTATGGGGTGACAGGTTAAGCAATTCTCATCTGCTTTTGTTTCTCAAATTGACATTTTAAGTATTTTGACTAATGAAATATTGAATGTTGAAAACAAGTAGAATCCTGATCAGATGCTGCCAAACTGTTTGCAAATAACCTCTGTACTTGGGCAGTGAAAGGGTTAATTTATGATCTGTTTTCTTAAATTTTCAAACAGATGTTGAAGTGGTGTACAACAGAGGTAATGATGACAGTCCAGTTGAGGTCCAATGTCAAGGAGCAAAGATTGTACTAGTAAAGGCCCATCTGTCCAAAGAAAAGGTACTTTCTTCCTTCATATCACTACAGACTTTGATTTATTTTTACCAATTTAGTGTCCAAAAATCCCTCCTTAACTCATTACCCCATAGTTTGTTTCTAGTTTTGAAGATATGTGACCACTTAAAGCAGGTTGAAAGTAAAGCAGAATGTGCCTTAAGGCACATTCTGCTTTACTTTCAACCTGCTTTAAGGTATCATCTGCTAGAACTTAAAAAAAATTTCATGATAGATTTTCATGGTTGTATAGATTGGAACTATTTTTTCAACAATGGAGGATTAAGTAAAAGGCGTTAAAAGGCGTATTTATGGGGTAATGGGTTAAAAAATATATTTTCCCCACTAATCTGTAATAAATCTTTATCTCTTTATACCAGAGTGATGTAATAGTGAACTCAACATCACAGGACCTGACCCTAGACAAAGGGCAATCCTCTAAGGCTATTCTAAAGGCTGCTGGGAAAACCATACAACAAGAGTGCCAACAACAGTACTCAGGGGGAATAACTGCAGGTCAGGTGGCAGTAACCTCCCCTGGTAACCTACAGTGCAAGAAGTTGTTTCATATAGCAGTGCCACCATTTGAACAGGAGAGTGGTGAACAGTCTATGGAGGTACAGTGTTTGATTTATTAGTGAAATAAACATTTTCAAAATTGACATTCAGTCGAACTTCGATATCTCGAACCCGGTTAAATCGAACATACCCGTATTTCAAAGTTAAAACATGGCATAGCCACGTTTTAACTTTGAAATATGGGTATGTTCAACCTAACCAAGAATGAAATCATGCAGTTCATGTGTTGAACTATTAGATAGTTCCAGTAAAGCGAGTTTAGAAGTTCAACTGTAGCTATTTCAAAGTTAGCCCTTCCTACAGCAACAGCATTGGTTCCTATATATGTATGAAAACGTAGTTGGCTGATAAATGCAGAAAGATTCTTTAGGAGCTTTCTGCATTAAGCATCCACCTGTCTTAACCCATTCCCCCATAAAAACATCTTTTGGTTTGTTTAATTTATTTCTCCACTGAAAATAACAGTTCCTCTTTATACAGTCATGCAAATGCTTCATAAATATTTTCTGTATCCTAGCTGATGGTAGCTTAAAGCAGGCTGAAAGTACAGCACCTTAAAAGAGGATTCTGCTTTACTTTTAAACTGCATTAAGTGGTAACCTGTCTTGAAACTAGAAACTGTCAATTGGGGTAAAGGGCTAAAAAATACCAATTCTTTCATACTGGTTGAAAACTTATCAAGCATGAAGCCACAATTTGTCTTAAAGATTGGCTAATAAGGCGTAATTTGAGCAGTTTTCGAGAAAGAGGTTAAAGTGTAGTTGTATCCAAAATGCTGTTTATGATATGAATAAAAGATTTTGCTTTTGTGTAGAGGTAGTAAAATCACAGTTAACCCATTATCCTATAAACACACCTTTTTACGTTTTTAATTTATTCCTCCACCGAAAAAATAGTTCCAAATTATACCTTCATAAATATAAACCATAAGAAATATGTTCTATATCCCAGCAGATGGTAGCTTAAAGCAGGCTGAAAGTAAAGCAAAATGTGCCTTAAGGCACATTCTGCTTTACTTTCAAAATGCTTTAAGTGGTCCCCTGTAATAAAAACTATAAAACAATTACATATCACTTAACCCATTGGTCCCTAGTGATGTGTCTACACAACCTTTATAAACAGTGTACCTGTGAAGAGTACACCTATCTTATGCAAACGTAGTAGACCAAGATTATAGGGCTCTTACAAAAGCCCTCTGAACAGGGTCTGTATTGTTTGTCATTTTGCAAACTATCGAAGAAATCCCCAAAATACAAATGTTATCAAAACTGGATTAGACTCAATGGATTTGGAATTATCCATTTTAGTTTTCATGGGTCATTGAGTGAAAAATTCATTATACATTCCTTTTCTTTTTAAGAGGTTTACTCTTTGAAGAACCATTACTCTGTCTAAATAAAGGTGACAGTTTAACTCATTGAGCCCTAGTGACGCATATAATTTTGCATCTTATACCAAAAGTTTATCTGTCAAGAGTACACATGTCCTATGCAAACAGTGAAGACCCTGATCAGAGGGCTCCTGCAGGAGCCATCTGATCGGGGTCTTCACTGTTTGTCATTTTGTAAAATATTATACAAAAACAACCCTAAATAGTTGAAAATGGACCAGCCTTTATTGCAAACTGGACTTGTCCATTGGAAGTTTCAGGGGATAATGAGTTAATGCATTACGCAACTATCTCTATTCAAGACTAATACTTTGTCTTCCTCGGAGGGGTTGCTGCACAAAAGATTGACTTACCAGTTTATATTAATTATATACAGAATATTGTGGCTTCTGTGGAGCAGTGTCTTGCAGAAGGGGACAAGCAAGGCTTCAGGACCATGTCAATACCTCCTATAGGAACAGGGGCCTTGAAGTACCCTAAGGGCTGGGTAGCTGGCAAAACCTTCTCTTGTATCAGCTCTTACTTCAAGGATCATACAGGGAGCTCTCTCAACACAATACGTCTTGTAGTGTTTCCCGGAGATAATGACGTCTTCCAGGTCAGTGGATATCATATTAACACATTACTCAATAGATACACCTTTTTACACATTTCATTAATCCTTCCGCTAATGAAAATATTCCACTTTATAACATAACAGACGGCGTGAGTGTTGAATAACACCCGTTGTTTATTTGTCATATATAACTAGTTGAATAACTATGCAAATGAGGTACGCCACGACGTCGTTTATATGACGTCATTAAAATGCGTTCAATGGGTTCAATATCCAACTTCGTCATTCCTTCGTGTAGATTCAATTTATAGAATTTTTGTTTAAGTAATCAATATTAGATCTACATGAAATTGTTTATTAATTCATATAATATCAAAAACATTATGCGAGTGAACGGAGTTAATTTTAACAACTTTTTTCCTGTACACTTATTTTGCGCTTAGCATTCACTTGACATCAAAGACTGCTTAAATAAGTGCCAAAAAACATGGAAACACCTTCTCTAGGTTATGTTATAAAAAGAATATAACATTCGTGTTCATAATTTATCAGAATTATCAAACTCGTCGTTTTAGAAAACGATAAAAACTCGGCAAAGCCTCGTTTTTATCGTTTTCTAAAAGACTTGTTTAATAAATCCAATAAATTATGAACACTCCTGTAATATCCTATAATTATACAATCTTAAACAATATTTTCTATTTTCTAGCAGATAGTAGCTGAAAGAAAGCAGAAAGTAAATCAGAATGCGCCTTAAGGCCAATTCTACTTTACTTTCAACTTGCTTTAAGCAATCACCTATTGTCATTACTAGAAATAGGTTGTGGGTTTAAGGGTTAACTGGAAAAAATTCAATATATAAACCTTGAAATGTTGAACCTTCCAATCCACTTTGCCTTTTCTGATCAAGGACTAATTTGGCATGACATTTTTTCAGCAGCTCTCTAATATGAGTGTTGACTATTTTCGAAAGATGTATAATCTTGATCCCAGAACTGTATGTTTTAATATATATAGATATATAGATATATTTTATATAGATATATTTATTCAGGAAAATATCTATAAGTTCAATATATGTATGTTTTAATACTTTCCCACATAATTTGTAGAATAACAGCAAGCATATGAAAGGCATTTAGTTATACAAGTATAGAGACATGATTCTATTTATTCTCTCTTTCCAACAAAACTTAATATTACTGACAACTTTTTGTTGACTAACTTTTTTTGCAAATTAACCCATTACCCCCATAAATACACCATTTTATGCCTTTAATTTATTCCTCCTCTGAAGAAAATAGTTCCTATTTTACTTTAAACCTGCTTTAAGTGGTCACCTGTCTTCAAAACTAGAAACAGGCTATGGGGTAATTGGTTAACAGTTTGGAATCTTATCATGTACTTTGTTAGAAACTTAACCTGCAGTCTGACGGATGGCTGCTTATAGTAGACTAAAATTAAAGCAGAATGTTTCTTAGGAAAGCTCTCTGCTTTACTTTAAGCCTGCTTTAAGCAACCAGGTGAGCAACCATAGCAAGAACTATGAAGAAAAGTGTTAAAAGTTCCACTGTAAGGTGTCTACTTGGTAATTTGTAAACTTTGGTTCTTTACAGGCCTTCAAGAAGGAAGCATTTAAACGATCACCCAAGAGAGATGGTGATAGCCGCCGACAGAAGAGACAGGATCGGGGTAAATATTCCATTGTCTGACCTGTAGAAATGGTCCTGTTAACCATTTCTGTACTAGAAACCAGTATATCAAGGGATGAAAGCGAAATAGTTCTAAGTGGGTCTTGATATAAATACACCTGGAACGTTTTTGCATTCATCCTTTGATATGTATAGCTTTGCAAACAGTATAGACCCTATAGTAAGAGAGTTCATTTAACCCATTACCCCATAGCCTATTTCTAGTACTTAAGATAGGTGACTACTTAAAGCAGGTTGAAAGTAAAGCAGAATGCGCCTTAGGGCGCATTCTGCTTTACTTTCAGCCTGCTTTAAGCTATCATGTACTATAATATAGAAAAATATTCCCTAAAATACATATTCATTACTGATTAAATTGGAACTATTTTCTTCAGCGGATGAATAAATCATAGCCGCTAAAAGGCGCTTCTATTGGGTAATGGGTTAATGAGCCCTCTCATGCGGGTCTACACTGTTTGTCATACTCTCTTTTTTAACATTTTCATTGTTTGACTGTTTGTTTCATTGTAGAAATGGCCCCATTAACCCTTATCATGCTAAGCGCGACTTTCCTAACATTTGCAAAACAGTTTGGATCAAGATCTGGCTCCACCTAACACCACATCTAACCTGGATCCAAACTGTTTGTCACTCATTTTCAACTTTTCTAAAAATTTAGCATAAACAATTATTACATGTGTTTTACCGCAGACAATATTTTTTCAGCGGACAAGAATTCAGTATGATAAGGGTTAACTCTTTCTGTGCTGAAAACCAGTATAATGTATACACACAGTAGATCCTCTGTTAACTCTACCCTCCCTGAAACTTTAAATGGAAAATTCAAGTTTCCATTTTAGTCTAGTCCATTTCTGACTTTTAAGGGTTGTTTTTGTCAATGTTTTGCATATGACAAACAGTGAAGACCCACTTCCTTACGGAGCCCTCTGATCTGGGTTTTCACTGTTTGCATAGGATAAGTGCACTTTTCACATGTATACTGTTTGAAAAGGAGGCCTATATGCAGGACTAGGGTTCAAAGGGTTAAGCAGTCAATTTAAGGAAGGTCTATTTGTGACCATATAGAAAGTTGACTACGGTACCTAATATAGGAAAAATGTAATTTATGGATAAATGGATTAAAGTTCATATTTTAAAAGCTATATGTAACTACCTGATATCTCAATTAAACCCTATGTTGTAACGACTCGTTGGAATCGTTTCAAAGAGATTTTTCTACAGAATAGTCAAAACAGTAAAACCTCTCTATAGTGACCACTCAATTACATTAATTATTTTGTGCTTAAGGCTGTAGATGCTTAAAATAAGGTGACATTAAAACAAAAAGCTCCTGTAGGAACTTTCTGTTTTACCGTCACCTTGCTTTAAGCTGTCACCCGCATTTTGTAACATTAAATAACCTTATTTTAGTGGCTGTTATAGAGAGGTTCTATTGTAGTCACCGTCTACCGGTATTTCTTTCATAGATGCTATGGATGAGTTTATGTCAAAGGAGAAGAATGCATGTACACTGACTATTTACTCTGACCAGAGAGGGAAATCAGACGAAGTGAAAAGGAAATTTGAAGCTGCAGTGGAGAAGGAATGGTGTTCTAGAAAGATAGAAGATGAGGCGATCTCTTCTCTAGGCCGTTCAAAGGTATGAGTGTAGTGTGCAAAAAAAAAGATTTTCTCTGAAGTATTTGACATGAGCTCTCTGAATTTGTTATTTAAAATTCTTCAAGATGATTCATTTAATGTGAAAGGCTCTTTAGTATGTTTTTCACTTATACAGTGGAGAAGAAGTCATTCTTTCCCAATAAAACTGTTTACACTAAAAACTAGTATTTCTCTTGCAAATATTTTGGAGCCAGATCGACACTGGGTAACCTGGCATCTCATCAGGCTCTAAACTGTTTGCCAATCAGATTAAAATGTAAACTCAATATTGTCAACAAGTTGTCATTATCTACATTTTATTGCAATGTGTTTTTGTTTGTTTGGGTTTATCATGTTGTAGACATGTGCCTACTTAACCCATTACCCCATAGCCGATTTCTAGTAATGAAGATAGGTGGCCACTTAAAGCAGGTTAAAAGTAAAGCAGAATGTGCCTTAAGGCACATTCTGCTTTACTTTCAACCTGCTTTAAGCTACCATCTTCTAGAAAATAGAAATTTTTTCTTACGATATATATTCATAAATGTATAAATTAGAACTATTTTCTTCAGTAGAGAAATAAATTAAAGGCGTTAAAAGGCGTATTTATGAGGTAATGGGTTAACCCATTACTCTATAAGTACGCATTTTTATAGCTTTAATTTATTCCTCCACCCTCTCTCTCTATACAGCTATATATGCACAATTTATTCAATAGGAGATATTTTATATATCCTTACAGATGGTAGGATAAAGCAGGTTTGAAAGTAAAGCAGAATGCTCCTTATGGAAAACATTCTTTAGTTGAGAATAGTATTAAAAGTGTAAAGGGGATATATATGGATTGCTTGAATGACTCAAATTGTCTGATCAGTCCAAAACAGGTTTTCAAAGTGAGAATATCACAAAGTTTTAGTTTTATCTTTGAGATATGAGTGCCAGACTTTAAAATTAGACAGTTTGAGTTTTGAAAATGAGATAAAACTACATAGTTGAGATCACGATTCATTTAACTTATTATTTCGTACACATTTATTTTATGCCTTTAATTTATTCTTCCGCTGAAGAAATTTGTTCCAATTTATACTTGAATTAATATTTCTCACCTCTCGGACAGAGGTATCCCGAAATCTAGGGGGTGTGAGATAACCTTATCTGTCCGGACAGACAAGCCAAACTATTTTATGATTGGTTGTTATTGCCGTTGTTTTGACATCATCATGACGTTGTCATGCATGCATTAGCCACTGTATAGCAAGTAAAACGCGTTTTTAGGGTTGACGAGGTGAGAAAATAAATCTAACACCACAGTTGAGTGTCAGATGGATATCCCACCCTCGGTATGAAGATATTTTAGAAACACTCGGCGGAGCCTCATGTTGTTAAAATATCTTCATACCTCGGGTGGGATATCCTTATCTGACACTAACGGTGGTGTTAGATTCACTATATCTCATATGAAACAATTATACATGTATTCTATATCCTAGCAGATAGTATCTTCAGTTAAGCTGATAGTAAGGCCCCAGATAGCAGACCTACGTTGGCCCAACATCAGATAACGGTGGGAATATCTGCATAATGCTGTCCTTGGCGTTTGCATGTTGGCCCAATGTTGGGCTAGTGTCTGTCTGCTATCTTGGGCAGATGCACCTTAAGGTGCATTCTGCTTTACTTTCAACCTGCTTTAAGTGGTCACCTATCTTCAATACTAGAAACAAGCTATGGGGGTAATGATAAAGATAAAGAGTTAAGATCACAGATGATGTCTGTTAGTTTAATTTTTCCCCAAAAGAAATCATTTCATAATATACTATTACTTATGCCATAAACTTTCAGATTAAAGAAATTAAAGATGACTTCCAAAAGCACAACATCTTTGCCCACATCAACAAGGACTCTGGAAGTATAATTGCTTATGGCCTGGCCAAAGACTTACTCGAGGCTAGCGGGAAACTGGACGAAGTATTGAGAAAACAGCATCGGTACCAGGCTACCATGAGTGAGGCCAAACTGGTGAAAAATATGACAAAATGGTCATATATAGTAAATAACAAGGACGTTCCATTTGGGGACATTGACAATTTGAACATTGAGAAGTCATACAAGAATAAAGATACACAGATTCAATTGAAGAACAGATCTGGTCAGACATTTGTCATTGACTTCAAGAACATGCAGTCCCATGAGTCCAGTAAGCCAGGCACAAAAACTGCAGTTATTAGAAGAGACATTATGGCAGGTAAAAGTCTTATTATATGTTACTATGAAGAAATATTATTCCTTCCATATTAACCCATTACAGTACCTCATTCAGTCGAACTTCCATATCTCAAACTTGGTTAGATCGAACATACACCTATTTCAAAGTGGCTTAGCCATGCTTAGCTGTTTCAAGGTGGCTTAGCCATGTTTTAACTTTGAAATATAGGTATGTTTGACCTAAGTCACCTAACCGAGCATGAACTAATGCAGTTCATGTGTGGAACTATCGGATAGTTCGAGTTAAGCGAGTTCAAGATATCGTAGTTCGACTCTAGCCTGTTTATGGTTTTAGAAGACAGCTGACTACTTAAAACAGGTTGAAAGTAAAGCAGAATGCGCCTTAAGGCGCATTCTGCTTTACTTTTAGCCTGCTTTAAGCTGTTATCTGCTAGAATATAGAAAATATTTCTTATGATTCTTATTTGTAACAGAATAAATTGCATAACTTGATCATACCATTTTGTCTGACATCAACACTACTTACGAGAATGCCTGGATACTTATACAGTTTTTGACTTGGACTACTCCCAACTTACCAATATCACCTATCTTCAATTTGACCTTGACTTAACCTATTACCCCAGAGCTTGTTTCTAGTTTTGAAGACATTTGACCACTTAAAGCAGGTTGAAAGTAATGCAGAATGTGCTTTAAGGTACATTTAGCTTTACTTTCAGCCTGCTTTAAGCTATCATCTGAGGATTAGACAATATTTCTTACAGATCTACATGACTAATGACTGTTTAAAAGAATAAAAGGGAGCTATTTTCTTCAGTGGAGGAATAAATTATAGGCGTAAAAAGACATATATATGTGGGAATGGGTTAACTTAAAAGTTAAGAAAAGATTCAGAATGTATTGTCATATATTATATGGGGGCATAGTATTATAGTCTTGTTGTAACATACATGTATAATAAGTGATGGCATAAAAGGTGTTACTATGGAGAAAAACATAGGTAAAGGATTGCTTGAGTTTTTAGCTCACCTGAGCTAGCTCAGGGTGAGCTATTGCAATCCTTGAATGTCCGTCGTCTGTCGTCAACAATTTTAGTGTTTACACTCTAAAGGCCACAATATTTATCCAATCTTTCTAAAACTTGCGCAGATTGTATATTACCATAAGAGTTTGGATGAGTTCGATTATGGTTGAAATAGGACCAATAGGTCAAGAGTTATCTACCTTTGAATTGCTGAAAATGCCATATTTAACAGTGTTTACACTCTAGAGGCCACAATATTAATGCAATCTTTCTAAAACTTCCCCAGATTGTGTATTACCATAAGAGTTCGGATGAGTTCGATTATGGTTGAAATCAGACCAAAAGGTTAAGAGTTATCTACCTTTGAATTGCTGAAAATGCCATATTTAACAGTGTTTACACTCTAGAGGCCACAATTTTTATCAAATCTATCCCAATCTTGCTCAGATTGTATATGACTATAAGAGTTTGGATGAGTTTGATTATGATTGCAATCAGACCAATAGGTGGAGAGTTATCTACCTTTGAATTGCTGAAAATGCCATATCAGCGGGTTTTTTAGCTCACCTGAGCCGAAGGCTCAAGGTGAGCTATTGTGACCGCTCATTGTCCGTAGTACGTCTGTCCGTCTGTCCGTCCGTCCGTCTGTCCGTTCACTTTTACTTCAAACGACATCTCCTCTGAACCCGGGGATTGTAGGGCGGATTCAAACTGCTCATGATGTTCCTTGGATGCTTCTCTACAGAAGTTGTCTAAATGAAAGAGAAAAAGCAAAAACTCTGCTTGAAAAAGCAAAAAAGCAAAATTTTTTAAAAAATCTTCTTGCTAAAAACTACTAGGCCCTAAGCTTTGATATTTTTACAGTAGAATCTCCTGGTCAATCCCTCTATAGTTTGTTAAAATGAAATCCCTAGGGTCACACTTGACGCCACCCTGCGCAGTTTAAGTGCTGCTCTAGGCAGGTTTTACAGTATTTTTGATGAAGCAAAAGCAGAACTGTATTTTACCTGAGTTACTCTTAATATACTAAGGGCAAATAGCCAATATTTGCAAACATTTTGGATCCAGATCAGATGCAACATAATGCTGCATCTAATTTGGATCCAAACTATTGGTACTCATTTACCAACTGAACATGTTCTAAATTCTTTTTTTTGTCACTTTTCGCATACAGTAGGTTTTAAGCAGATATCATTTCAGTCTGTTAAGGGTAAGCCTTCAGAGAAGTTGCTAATTCTACCATACTACCCAGTATTTGACCTCAGCCACTGAACTGATGGTCTTAGCTGAACATGTTGTCTGCTAAAGTTTATAAATGGTTTAGTCTGCTTCATACTTAGAGAAACAGGGTCTGGAAGTGATCCACTGACAGTTATGTAATTATGTCTTTTGCCATATTTATACATATGTTTAATATTCAAAATATGTATAGCAGACAGCAATTCAGCATAATAAGAGTTAGACCCTAGCCAAATTTCCTACTGGCAGAGTTACATAACTGAACTCAGGTCAGCTGGTCAGCTGATGAGGTGTCTGCTATATATTTATGCCCTGCAGTTGGGGGCATATTGTTTTTGTCTGTCTGCTTTTTTGTCTGTTTGTCCATTTGTTTGTCTGTCAGTCCACAACTTTAATCTTAGCCATAACTTTGTTAAAGTTAGAAACTTTATAACTTGGGTCATGTCGTACAAAGGTCAATGTCAATTTTGAGATATTTCCCAGTGTCATATTTTCTTGTCTTTGAGATAACTCCAGTTCTACTGATGTTAACCCATTACCCCATACATATGCCTTTTTACGCCTTTAATTTATTCCTCCTCTAAAGAAAATAATTCCACTTTATATAGTCATAAACATGTAAGATATAAGAAATAGTATCTATATCTTAGTAGATGATAACTTAAAGCAGGTTGAAAGTAAAGCAGAGTGCGCAATAAATAATCATATGGAAATACATGTAGCTTGATAAGAAGAAGTGTCATGGATAAGGGCCATAACTCTGCCAACAATATTTTTTTAAGTTATTCCAATTTGTCATGTTTTTTTTGTCTGGAAGATAATTCCATTTACAGCTATATTAAAATGTTGTCTTGCCTATTAAGCTAAGGCACAATGACCTCAGGTGAGCGAATTAAGGGCCATGGCCCTCTTGTTCCTTCTTTGGACGGTACCCGGAAAAGGACCCGTTCCCAAATGGAACAGGACCCGTTCCCAATTCAAAGAAGGGACCTGGCAATATGGTAAAAATGGTATTTTCAGTGAAAAAAAGAGAATTTCTGGTACTAGTGTTAGCATTGCCTGTTGATATGAACTGCATAGTTGCTACTTGATAAGTTAAATCAATATAGGCCTACATATATTATAAAATAAACTTCCCACTTTCTTTTTTGTCATCATTTCATGACTTGTTTTTTTCCCAATTTGAAGTTTACGAGACAAGAAAAATTCCCAATCTGAGGGGTACCGGATCCGTTCCCAATTGGGTGAAAAAAAACGCTGCATATTTAAGGGTGTTTACACGCTAGAGGCCACAATTTTTATCAGATCTTTCTCAAACTTGCACACAATGTATATAGCTATAAGTTCTTAAAGGAATGCAATTATTGTTGAAATTTGACCAATAGGTAGAGAGTTATCTACCTTTGAATTGCTGAAAATGCCATATTAAACTGTGTTTACACTCTAGAGGCCAAAATATTTATCCAATCTTTCTGAAACTTGCTCAGATTGTATATGACCATAAGAGTTTGAATATGTGCGATTATGGTTGAAATCGGACTAATAGGTCAAGAGTTATCTGCCCTTTAATTACTGAAAATGCCATATCTAACAGCGTTTACACTCTTGCAACTACAGATTTTGAAATGCCAGAAAAGGCTTCATTTCAGTATTGTTTAAGCTCTAGTTATCTGCCCATGATGTACTCTACTATACTAGAATTATGAGGTTGTATTCCAAAATTGTTTACTTGCTATACTACAAATTTGAATGAATTTAGATTAAAACAGGTGAAACAGAAAGGTAACTTAGCTACAAGGCTTCAGTACAACAGGTGAGCGATATCAGGGCCTTCAGGCCCTCTTGTTAATTATCAAATTCTTACGGGAATTTTAGATGCTACTGGACCTTTACCATCAACATGGACCAATACAAAGTCTTCAGAAAATGTTACTCTGGTACAACTAGCACAAGGATCTCCAGAGTACACAAAAGTACTGAATGAATTCTCACAGTCACTAGGCAGGACGCCAACCATCGTCAAGGTATGTCCTCTGTGTGTATGTGTGAGTGTTTAAAGTCCCAATATTACTGTCAAATGCCAAAATCGCGCAATTTTCAAACCTGAAAATGTAGGCACATTCGTTATCTAAACCTGTAAAAAGAAGTAATGCCCGGTGATTATTGAGGAAACATTGCTTTCAAACCCATTAAATTGGTGGAAACAAGTCGACTTTTAAATCTCTTTTGTTGACATTCGATCGAAGACGAATCATAACGGAAATGCTCCGGCTTCGCTCGGATGACGTCACACAGTGTATTTGAATTATCGCCGCGGTTCGTATCAATCATGTGACCTTTACGCAATCCTTCGAACCAGCCCGTTAGTCTTATTTGTAAACAAACCCGCTTAAAATGTAAACCATCACGATAAGAATTCAACACATTTAGGTAGGATTCTTAATGAAGTGGGGGCATATGTCAGGCTTCTTACACGCGATTTCACTTAGTTTTAATACATAGAAAATGCACACATATAAGAAATTGCCCGTTTTAAACACAAATCTCGGTAGTATTGTACCTTTAAGAGAGAGGTTGGGGAGTGTAACATTGAGACAACCATTTACATCTAGGTCTTGGATCTGCATGATAACAGTCAGTCATGCATTATGTGACCTTGGCTATACACATCATTGTTTGTCCCATAACCTGTATCTAGTTTTAAGGACAGATGACCACTTAAAGGAGGTTGATGATAAAGCAGAATGTGCCTTAAGACACATTCTGCTTCAGATTTTACTGTTTGAAGCTACCACCTGTTAGGATATAGTAAATATTTATTATGGTGCATATTCATGACCATGAATTTGAACTATTTCTTTCATTGGATGAATAAATTAGAGGCTTAAAAGGGTATATATTTGGAGTATTGGTGTTCTGTAAATAAAAGTAGCTCTTGAGTTCAGTACAAGTTGGGTCATGGCAAGGTCATCAAGACTTTAATGTTTCACAAACACACATTGTTTTGATAAATAGAGGATCTTACATGAGTGATCATCATTTATCAATTTTTTGGACTGAAATGATATGACGCGAGCCTTGGCGAGCCTCATATTAATTTTTGTCCAAGAGTTTATTAAAGATGATAAGTAATGAGCAAGAATGTGAGATTCTATTTATCACAAAAAACTTTTAAACACCTGTTAAATCAACTGAAGGAGTACTTTGTAGTTTGTAGTTTTTCTGATATATAGATTTTCTGCCAAAACTTTACATTCACAAATGATGTCATTTGGCATCCCACTACATGCAGCGCTTGTGAACAAAAATTGGCCGGAGCCCAAAAAACGATATTCCACTAGTGCATTACAATATTTATATAATGGCTTTATTCCACTCCCAGACGGCAAGTTATGTGATAAATGATATTTATTCTCAAAGTGTTAAAGGACATTTGAAACACTAACATTTATCTGTTGCAGATTGAGCGAGTCCAAAACAAGACACTGTACATTCAGTATGAAGCAAAACTGAAAAGTATCAACATACAGAACGGCAATAAGAACAATGTGAAGGTCTTGTGGCATGGGACAGGAGCTAGTACTGTCCCCAGTATTTACACTCATGGGTTCAACAGGAGTTACTGTAATCTAGGGTGTAAGTATAGTTTGTACAAAACATAACTTTAAGACAGATTTAGAACAAGTTGCACATATATATATTTTCTTAATCTTTTTTAACAATCCATTTGTTAAAACACTGTTTCTTATTTGCTAAAATTTCTGACCAGCGGACATAGATTTAGCACATCTTATTTTCTTTATTCTAATAGTAAAGAATCGTTTTCCTGATTTTCAGCACCAGTCTGAAAAAGTTTATGCAAAATAAATCAAACAAATCAATGCCTAGTAATTTAGCTGCTGTTCTTGGGCATATCTAACACACCCTGAGACAGCTTCCCACCAGTAGATGCATGTACATTTTATTGTAGAATATGCAGCTTTATATTTCTCACTAGCCATTCTTTGGCCTTTTTGGTTCATCTTAGGTTGAGTAAACATCCCATGACAGCTTCCCACTTGTCAAAACTTGTGAACTAAGTACAAGGGCTGTCTCGAAACACCGTGTACAAATACA
Source organism: Gari tellinella (assembly GCA_922989275.2). NCBI lineage: Eukaryota > Metazoa > Mollusca > Bivalvia > Cardiida > Psammobiidae > Gari > Gari tellinella. The sequence goes on from OV277866.1 coordinate 74,056,266, forward strand.
TTTTTTGAAGAATTCAACATCTGTTTTCTATTTTCTCTTTTTCCACATTTGTAGAAGAAATAATGAGGGTAGTAACACACGTGACCTAATTTTATTTGCAAATATTGATTGATGGTCAGATTGTGCAGAGCTTGACAAAATCTTAAATATAGATTTAAAGAGGTAAAATGTTCAACCTCCAACAATGCAATTTTGAGCTGGAATTCATGCAAAATTTCATCATGAATGTTGAAGTAGTTATATATGGTGTGATTCTGGAAAAAATTGCAAAGATAGCATCGTTTTGAAAAAGCTATCTGGTTATTCGGAATGGTACCGTATTCTGAAGACTCCAGAAATGACAATGTCGAAGGACAAGGCGGTGCAGCAGAATGTCAAAGAATAATGTGTTGAGTTGAAGATGATTCTGACACAGATGCTAAATCAACTACAATCAACAGACATGTATATATCAGCATCTCGCTCGCTTGTCTTCAAATAGCATAACCATTTTTTATAAGGATGGGCTGAGATAAATAATGTAGAGACTGGATGGCCAACTGAATTGAAGATTTCATTGTAGAAAACGTTTGAAAGGTCATCAATGGTGTTGGCGTCCTGCAGTGAGATAGAATGCCAAAATCTTTTGGGTCAGCAAATAGTCTGTATATCAAATTTAACAAAAGTTTGAAAACTTTGAGGAGCTAAAACAAGAAACGTTGAGAGTGTTGCGCGGACTAGATACCAGCTTGTTCAAGTAGTTTGTGCATCACCCAAATTGCATCATTCACTCCAGTTGATATTTTGAAAAGGAGTGACATTGACGTCAACAACGTTGTTACATTAAGTAGTGTGCACTGGGGTTGCATGTGTAGGGTGTTTCAAACTTTTCTGCGCTAGCCAGTTTTTAAGATAGTGCGTTAAAACTTCATACAGGCTTACACAAACCCTATGTTTATAATTATATCCTGACAAGCCATTTTAAAGAACAATTCTATAACAAAAGTCTACAATGTTTTGGGCAAGCCCTTGTAGAATATGTGCTTAGGACACAGAGACCCAGACAAGTGTCTATTGTTCGAAGACTTCCAATTAGAGAAATGTTTTTGGAGGTAACACACTTTTGTGATATTTTTTTTGTATTGTAGGCTCTATAGGAGTTGGGGTGTACTTTGCTGTTCAAGCATCATATTCTGATGGAGGTTACGCTAGTCCAGATGCATCAGGCCACAAGCGCATGTTCCGAAGCCTTGTCATCACCGGTCAGACAACTCCAGGTCAAAATGGAATGAGAATGGCTCCTAATAGAACTACAGTTGGAAATACACCAATTCCATATGACTCAGTGACTAATAATATTGCAAGCCCAGCCATGTTTGTGATATTCCATGACTGCCAGGCTTACCCAGAACATCTTATAACATATACCTAAACAGCTATGGAAAGGCATGTCTTTTATCCAGTTGCCATACATGAATACATTATAAGTTACTGATGCAATATAGGCTTGAGACTTGAGGGAAACAGCCAATCTCATGAGCGCTATGTCCAAAAACATTTGGATTCCAAGTTATGATTCTCAATATAAATATATATTCTATAGTAAAGCAAAAATTGTTCCATCATGCTTGAAAACAAGCCCAGATTAGATACAGTTGAATACAGAATTTTGTATACCATCCCACAAATACACACAGAAAAGTCAGCATCACATGAAGATATTTAATAAAGGGCTTTATTGTAATTCTTTTAACCCGTCCCCCATAAATAAGCCTTTTACGCCTTTCATTTATTCTTCCACTAAAGAAAATAGATCCATTATTTACAATCATGAATATGTATCATAAGTAATATTTTCTACATTCTAGCAGATGATGGCTTAAAGCAGGTTGATAATAAAGCAGAATGGGCCTTAAGTGGTCACATGCTTTCAAAAATAGAAACAGGCTATGGGGTAATGGGTTAAAACATGTAAATCATAGCTTTATTGTATTTCTTTTAGTAAACACATTTGAACAGGTGCTAAAGCTTAAAATCTGTTGTCTTTTACAGAAAATTGTACTGTTTAAAATACAATAAGGGGTACTCAAAAGAGGGTGAACTATCTAGAGTTTAAGATAAGTGCCAGCTTAATTAAGTTAAAAAGTATAGAAGAAAACTTCTAAGCTTTATTTTTAGCTCACCTGGCACGAAGTGCCAAGGTGAGCTATTGTGATCGCCCTGTGTCCGTCGTCGTCCGTCGTCAAACTTTTTGTTCAAAGATCTTCTTCTTGGAAACCACTGGGCCAATTTCATCAAAACTTCATAGGATTGTTCCTTGTAGGGTACTCTCTCAGATTTCTTCAAATATAGGTAATCCAATTGAAATTGTGGTTGCCATGGCAACCAATTGAAAAAACTTTAAAAATCTTCTTGTCAAAAACTACTGGTCCGAATTGAAAATAATTTTACCCAAATGTGCCATTGGTGACCCTCTATCAGATTTCTTAAAATAATTTTCCTATCTTGAAAAACATGGCCGCCAGTGGGTTGGGCAGATTTTCCTTATATGGCTATATAGTGAAAACTTAAAAAATCTTCTTGTCAAAAACTAGTGGTCCGATTTGAAAGTGATTTTATGCAAATGATCCATGGGTGACCCTCTACCATATTTCTTAAAATTATTTTGATATCTATAAAAACATGGCCGCCAGTGGGTGGTGCAAAATTTCCTTATGTTACTGTATAGTAAAAACTTTAAAAATCTTCTTCTCTGAAACTACTAGTTCAAATTAAAAATAATTTAATACAAATGGTCAATTGATGATCTTTTACCAGATTTCTTAAAATTATTTTGTTATCTAAAAAAAACATGGCCACCAGTGGGTGGGGCATGTTACTGTATAGTAAAAACTTTAAAAATCTTCTTCTCTGAAACTACTTATTCAAATTCAAAATAATTTTACACAAATGGTTAATTGATGACCCTCTACCAGATATCTTAAAATCATTTTGTTATCTAAAAAACATGGCCGCCAGTGGGTGGGACAAGTTTTCCTTATATTTCTGTATAGAAAAACTTTCAAAAAAAATTCTCTGAAACTATTGGTCTGATTTAAGAATTATTTTACACAAATAATGATTCATGCGTTACCCTTTGCCAGTTTTCTTCAAATAATCTTCCTAGCTCAAACAACATGGCCACCAGTGGGTGGAGGTGAATAAGTGAAAACTTAATCATAACTGGTCGATTTACATGACCGTAATCATGGATACCAGGTGAGCGATTTAGGGCCGCATGCGGCTCTTGTTTATCTTGCATTCAGCAAGGAGTTCTACACTTCTATCTTGTACCAGTGATTGCTTAAATTTAGTTTTAATTTAATGATAACCATGGACTTAATGATAACCAACTAGGTCAAATCAAAGAAAAACAATGTTAACTTTCTAGAGGCTACAAATCTCATTAGATCAGAATGAAATATAGTCAGAATGTTTGCCTACATAAAATCTAGGTCAAGTTCAAATGTGAATCATAGCCCATCAAAAACTAGGTCACTAGGTCAAATCATAGAAAAATCTTGTTAACACTCTAGACTCTAGAGGCTACAAATCTCATTTAATCTTAATGAAATTTGGTAAAACTGTTTGCCTCATTGAAATCTAAACCATGGTTGATTGTGCTCATATCAGGTAATTGTAGGTAAAGTTTAACCTAGTGTACCAGGTGAGTGATTTAGAGCCATCTTAGGTCTTGTTTAACAATTAATTGCAAAATGACAAACAGTGCAGACCTCTGATCTGGTTTACACTGTTTTGCATAGGACATGTGTACTCTTCACAGGCACACTGTTTGTAAATGATAAACATTTTTGTTTTTAGGCCTCAATGGATTAAAGAATATTTTTGTAATGCTGTATTAATGACACTTATAAAACATATATGACTTACCTTTATCATGCAATATGTATGGGTAAACAGTGTATCTTCAGAAAACTGTACACCGCAAGCCCAAGTCTCTGAATATCCATCACTGGTACAGCCTTTTTTTTATTTTTGATCTGATTCAATACTGTTACCTTATAGGTTCTGAAATCCAATATCAGATTTAATGTTGCTGATGTAATGTTTATTATGATATAATCAGTTGTATATATGGCATCCTTTATTATACTAATTAACCCATTACCCAATAACCAGTGTCTAGTATTAGAGAAAGGTGTGCCCTTTTAAAGTAGGCTTTACTTTCAGCTTGCTTTAAGCCACAATTTTCTAGGATATGGAATCCATTTCTTATGGCACATGTCCATGACTGTATAAAGTGGAACTATTTTCTTCACTGGAGAACTATAGTAAAGGCATAAAAAAGCATGCCTTTATTTATTCCTTATAGAAAAGCTTTTGTACATATATACTTGAACCTCATAGAACTGTCTTAATCTTTTCTGCAAATTTGTATGTCTTTCCCAGTTCTGCAATGTAAAGTTTTTTTCAAACCTTTTTCTATCATTCATAGCAAAGTATTTGCACATCAGGGCTGCCATATTTAAGTTGACATGAAAAATCCTAAGATTTCCAAATTTGCATTTTTTAAGTGCAATTTTAGGAATGGTTCCTTTACCCCATTGCCTGTTTCTAGTTTTGTTGACATATGGCTGCTTAAAGCAGGCTGAAAGTAAAGCAGAATGCGCCTTAAGGCGCATTCTGCTTTTCTTTCAGCCTGCTTTAAGCTACCATGTACTGAAACAAACAAACAAACAAACAAACAAAAAACCACTCTGTTTTTAATCATGCCATTGATCTTTTAATTATTTGACTCATTTTAAAAATGATTTTACAAACTTACTATAACAATTTTATAATCTTGGTAATAATATTGAAAGAATTTCCATGTTTCCATGCTACTCAATATTGTATCATTTTTATTGTGAATGTATTTATTTGTCTTTCTTGCTTTGTAGGTACATTTATATAATTTCATGTGAAGCGCTTTTGAACGCACAACTCTTGTGTGAAAAGAGCGCTATATAAATCGGGTATAATAATAATAATAATAATACTAGAAAAAAAATCCGAAGATTTTTGGAAAAATCCGGAGAAATGGCAGCCCTGGCACATTCCTAACTACCGTATTCCTTATAGAAAAAGCCTTCTCACACCTTTACCTGTTTCCCGTAGATGTAATTATTTGGTAAATGATGTTGTAAACAGTTTTATCACATAATTTTCGGTCTGGGAGTTGCATAAAGCGATTGTATAAATATCGTAATCCACTAGTGGAATATCGTTTTTTGGGCTCCGGCCTAACTTGTTCGTCCATAAGTGCTGCATGTAGCGGGGTGCCAAATGACGTCGTTTACTATGACGTTAACGTAAACAATGTAACGTTTGGCGGAAAATCTATATAGCGTAGGGTCTACAAACTACGGCTTCAAATCAATTTAATAGGTGCTTGAACTTGTAATGTGATAAATAGAATATCACATTCGTGTTCATTATTTATCATTTTTAATAAACTCGTTGACTAAAATGAATATGACGCTCGCCAAGGCTCACGTCATATTATTTTAGTCAACTCGTTTATTAAAAATGATAAATAATGAACACTCATACAATATCCTCTATATATATTGTTGTTGTTTATAAGATTGTGACATTAGTATTTTTACTTGATGGTTGATACTGTTAATGTGTTAGTGTTAAGTTTTTGTTTAATCAGAACCATTTCTGCTATAAAATCAGGTCTTCATACCTGTACCTATTCTGCAAAGAAAATCATCTATATTTGTTATACATGAAATTGTCTTTAACCCATTTCCCCATAGCCTGTGTCTAGTTCCGAATACAGGTGATCACTTAAAGCAGGTTGAAAGAAAAGCAGAATGCGCCATATGGGGCATTCTGCTTTACTTTCAGCCTGCTTTAACCTACCATCTACTAGGAGATGGAAAATATTTCTTATGGTATATGTTTATAGCTATATAGTGTTGAACTATTTTCGTCAGTGGAGGTATACATTTGAGGCGTAAAAGGTGTATTTATGAGGTAATGGGTTAAATATCTTTCCTCATAGAAATACCTTTACTTATTTCCTGTACAATTCATGCTTCAACATTAGACAGATAAATAGCCATAGGAAACTTTTCCTACATCCTGACAGGTGGAGCATGTTTAACCCATTACCCTATAAATAAGCCTTTTTACACCTTTAATTTATTCCTTCACTGAGAAAATAGTTCCACTGAGGGTGATTTCTGCTTTACTTGCAGCGTACTTCAGTCCGCTACCCAATAACTATGCTTTTTCACGCCTTTAATTTACTTCTCCACTAAAGAAATCTGCTCCAGTTTATTCAGTTATGCAAAGGCACCATAAGAAATATTTTGTCTATATTCTAGCAGATGGTATCATAAAGCAGGCTGAAAGAAAAACAGGATGCACCTTAACCCATTACCCCATAGCCTCTTTCTAGTTTTGAAAACAGATGACCACTTAAAGCAGGATGAAAGTAAATCAGAATGCGCCTTGAAGGCGCATTCTGCTTTACTTTCAGCCTGTTTTAAGCTACCATCTTGTAGCATATAGAAAATATTTCTTACGGTTTATTTTCATGACTCAATAAAGTGGAACTGGTTTCTTCACTGGATGAATAAATCAAATGCATAAAAAGGCTATACCCCATAGCCTCTTTCTAGTTTTGAAAACAGGTGACCACTTAAAGCAGGTTGAAAGTAAAGCAGAATGCGCCTTAAGGCGCATTCTGCTTTACTTTCAGCCTGCTTTGAAACTATCATCTTCTAGGATTAAGAAATTTTTCCTAATAGTACACAATCATAACTTAATAAATTGGACCTATTTTCTTCAATGGAGGAATAAATTAGAAGCGTAAAAAGGCGTATTTATGTGTTAATGGGTTAAGGAGCATTATGCTTCACTTTTATCCTGCAATAAGTGGTAACCTGTCTTCAGAATTAAAAAGAGGCTATTGGGTAATGGGACAGCCACTGAAACAAAGTATTAGGGAAATGCTTCAGAGTGGATGGATATGTGACCTCTCTCTTCAGGTTGTCTTACTTAACACTGATAAAAACATTTTGTTTAGTAGTTCTTATGTTGGTACTTGAATGTAATTATATACTACATATGTTAGACAGAGTTACCATACTGTACTACATGTATTCCTGTAAAATTTCTACTATGCAGAAACTATGAGCAATGTTACTTTGTAGTATGTATAATGTAGAAGATATTATTGTCATCCAATAAGAATGCTTGTGTTACAACAGCTAGTTCATTGTAAACCGGTTGGAGCCAGATTAGACACCAGAAAACTATGAGACACTGTTTTAACATATCTTCAATTATTTGAGGATATCTTCAACTGATTGAAGATATCTTCACTTTAATTGAAAGTATTTTAAATACTTCTCAATTAATTAATTGAAAAAACATCCAGGAGGAACTAAAACTTTATTTCATAAACTGTATAAATGAAATGTTCAAGTTAAAGATAGCTCTATATCCATTCTTCAATTGACTGAACACAACGGGTGTCTGACCAGGCTTAAAATGTTTCCTACTCAGATATAAATGAATTGTCAACCAGGGCTCAAGATAAAGGGTGAATTTCAAAACCTAAAATCTTTATTTCTCAATAAAACCCTATGGTGTTACTACTCATTAGAGTCGTCTCTTTGAGACGATTCTAATGAGTAGTAACACCATAGGATTTTATGCTGAAATGAGTGAGAAAATGTGGATTTGTTCAATGTACTCCCTCTTATCTTGAGCCCTGGTCAACATTTGTAAGAAGCTTGAATCTATTGCAATGTGTTTTGTTTCATTGAAATGTCAAAGAATAAAGTCTTCTCCATTGATAGGATATATATTGCATGTTATACTATTGTCTTATAAAGCAATAAAATTTCATAATAGTTTTGCCTGTCTTAATGTTATTAAAAGCTCAAGAATTCAAGCCAATAATGCCACCTTGTACACTCCTGTGTTAACTTGTTGACCCTTAAAATTTCAAATGGACACTTCAAGTTCCCAACTAACTCATTACCCCATAGCCTCTTTCTAAATTTTAAAATAGGTGATCACTTAAAGCAGGTTGAAAGTAAAGCAGAATGTGCCTAAAGGCACATTCTGCTTGACTTTCAGCCTGCTTTAAGCAAGGATCTAGAAAATATTTCTTATAGTACATTTTCATGACTTATCAGTAAAAATTGGAATTATTTTCTTCACTGGAGGAGTACATTAAATGCACTAAAAGTTGCTTCTATTAGGGAAAGGGTAAAAATAGTCCATTTTTTTTACCACATTTGTATTTAATATTGTTTTTGCAATGTATTATGCACAATTAACATTGCAGACCCTGATCAAACGGTTCCTATTATGGGACTTTAGAAGCATTCTAATCAGGGTCTACACTGTTTGCATAAGATAAGTGTACTCTTCACAGGTGCACTAGTTCACAGGTGACTAGGGTTCACTGGGTTAAGCAACCATGACTTGAAGAAACATGGTGATTTCTAAAGAGAGTAGACTTCAGTGAAAAGGAAAATGCTGGATGGTTGTACCGGATGGTTAGCGGCTGGGTCCAGTACTGAATGAGCAAGAGTCTAATGTGTCGTTGCCCATTTAACTCTTCGGGTAATAAGTTCCCTTGTGGATCTTTTAATAAGTTCCCTTGTGGATTTTTTAGTTGCCAAAACATGAACCAGTCTACTTGGGATTCTGGGTAGTGTAACACATACTGCTCTAAATTAGCAAACTCTATACCCAGATCAGGAGCCCTCTGATCTGGATCTAAACTGTTTGCATAATGTATCACATTACCCCATAGCCTGTTTCTAGATTTTGAAAATACTTGACTACTTAAAGGAGGTTAGAGGTAAATCAGAATACGTCTTAAGGTGCATTCTGCTTTACTTTCAGTCTGCTTTAAGCTAGACCATCTGCTAGGATATAGAAAAATATTTCATATAATACATATTTATGATGGAATATAGTAGAAATTTTTTCTGTTGTGCTGGAATACTTTAAAGGCATATTTATTGGGTAATAGGTTAAACAGGTCTATGGTGTTAAAAGAGTTAACCCTTCCCCTCCTATAGCAGTGTCAGCGGGATTTACAACCCTTTGTTCGTCGCAAAACCCTGTGGCGAAAAGGGGAAGTAATCCTCTCAGCAATCTCACAGTTCACCAGTGACCAAGCTGACTGACAGTCGGCGAAACTGTCTTATTTGAGACTCCAGTAGAATCAATGGGCCTCTGTGTATGGAAGAATTCTGATCTTCATATAGATGGGTTAATTTTCAAAATTATTAATCTCGTTTTGAAAATTGCTTTATCACATAAAACCACCTATGGCAGTGTAATAAACCCATAATAAATGATAGTGAAATATCAATATTTGGGCTCCGGCTCAAACTGTTCATCCACAAGCTCTGCATAAAGCAGGACGCCAAATGACGTCATTTGTGATGACGTTAACATAAAGTTTGTAAACAACATCAAGTTTTAGCGAAAAATACATATGGCAAAGAGACTACAAACTACAGCTTCAGTTGACTTAAATAGGTTTTTAAAATGTGTATGTTAGAACCTCACATTGCATATCATTTTAAATAAACTCGTTGACTAGAATAAAGGCTCCGTCATGTTATTTTAGTCAACTGGTTTATTAAAAATGATAATTAATGAGAATTCATTTAAGATCCTCTAAAAGGCGATTTATTTATTAACTTTTTTTCGTTTCCCTTTCTTAATGATATATAAAAAAAACAGCCCCCAGAAACTCTCAAATAGAGCATCGCCCCGTAAATCGTCCCGAAAATAACACCGCATTATAGAGACGTGCAGATAAAACTGCTGAAGTTTTATACTTGTCCCAATTTGGTCGACAAGACAGCTGTCTGTTTACAATCAACTTTCAGTTTGGACACAGAGCAATGATTACGTTCGTCGATAATATTTAGTGACTTTAGTAAGCCCTGTTCATAATGGTTTAAGCAATTTTAAATTAGAGTGATGAAAATGGGGATGTTTAAAGTGCGGAGGAAGTTCAGTTATGGCCAATTTGGGATTTTGTGTTTATTGACATGTTGTATGGCAGTTTGGAGGCAGTTCCATCAGTCTCATAGACAAGCAGAGAATTGGGATTTAACAGAAAAACATGGTAATATTTTACATCAGATCTATTTAAAGAACATTGTGTTATCCCTTTACACCATAGCCTGTTTCTGGTTTACTTAATAAAGTTAATTGTAATTATATCTATTTGTATTTTGTTTTGATGACAGCCAGGTGACAAATTATTGAAAGCAGATTGAAAGTAAAGAAGATGTGCCATAGCTCAATAATGGATATTCTGCTTAAATTTAAGCTTTCATCTTGCAGGATATAGAAAATATTTGTTGTAAAAAATATTTATGACTATAAAATTAAACTTTTTTAGAGGAGGAATAAATTAAAAATGTAAAAATGTTTATTTTTGGAGTAATGGGTTAAGGCTCATTAACTTTCAGTTTGGAAGGGGTATAAAAGCCACTACCCGGACCAAACGGAACCGAAATTCGCCGTATCAGAATTTTCCAATTTGAATTATTTTTATGCTTATAGTGGAACTCCAAAGATTTTTCGGTTCGGCAAACGGTTTGGTTCGGCAAAGTTTGGTCCGGGTAGTGGCTTTTATACCCCTTCTTTAGTTTGCTTTATTCAGATGTCTCAGGTGCTGTCTACTGACAGCTCTTGTCAAAATGTACATAATATTGCACTATCCATTAATTCTTATCATGCTGGACTAAGTATATTTTTTGTAAATACAATGTAGTACACATCCTGATGATGATCAAAACAGGATAGCAGTAATGGGAGTCTGACAGACAAACCCTCTGATCAAGGTCTGCACTATTTGTCATAATATTTTGAGGACAAAACCTAAGCCCTGAGAGTGGGTGTAACAGTTCAAGTGTTTTCATCAGTAGATTGAGGAGAGTCTATTTGATTATTCAGTAACTTGTGTTAATTAATGGTTGTGTATGTATGTATGCAACAATCAATATGATATCCATTGATGTCACTTAACCCTTTCCCACATAGCCTGTTTCTAGTATTGAATATAGGTGTCCACTTAAAGCAGGTTGAAAGTAAAGCAGATTGCGCCTTAAGCGCATTCTGCTTTTCTTTCAGCCTGCTTTAAGCTATCATCTGCTAGAATATAGAAAATATTTCGTATGATACATATTAATGACTGTATAAATTGGAACCATTTTCTTCAGTGAAGGAATAAACTAAATGCGCTAAAAGGCGCTTCTATGGGGGAAAGGGTTAAGCTATTTTATGCGGGATACACTTTTAGGTGTACCTTTAGGCAAACAGTTTTGATCTCAATCAGGCCCCACATTGTGGGGTCTGATCTGAGATCAAAACTGTTTGCAGCAAAGTCAATATTCTATCAGAAACTGCTAAAATCTTTTGCAAATATTTGAGTTATACCCGCTGCAGACAACATTTTAAAAAGGCCGCCAAATATTACCCAGCATACAATGGTTTAAATGCTGTTTTACTGACTGTCTGGGAGTCAATGAAGATACTATCATTATCTGTCATTACAGTGGAGAAAACGTTATTCTTTCCCGTTTAAAAGCAAACGAAATGCAAACGCATTTGGCACTAAAACATAGAAAAGTACAACATTTTGACAATTCTGACAATTAATGTTTATCTTGGTGGCAAACAGTTTGGAGCCTGATCAGACGCCGGGTTACCCGGCGTCTGATCTGGCCCCAAACTGTTTGCAATGGAAATAATAGTTTTAGCGTAAACGCGTTCATTGGGAAAGAATAAAATTTTCTCCACTGTACCAAACTACAGTAGAACCTCTATTACAATTACCACTAAATCAGCGGAAATTTTGGTATTTTAGACAGTTGGTTGATTAACCCATTACCCCATAGCCTGTTTCTAGTTTTGAATACAGGTGACCACTTAAAGCAGGTTTAAAAGTAAAGCAAAAATTGAATGCACCTTATTATTCTGCTTTACTTTCAGCCTGCTTTAAGCAAAGTTCTATCTTCTAGGATATGGAGAATATTTCTTAATCTTATGATACATATTCATGAATGTATAAATTAAAACTATTTTCTTCAGTGGAGAAATAAACTAAAGGCCTAAAAGGGCATATTTATGGGTAATGGGTTAAATTAAGATAAAAATAAAGCAGAAAAGTCCTGTAGGAGCTGATTTACCTTTTTTAGCTCACCTGGCACAAAGTGCCAAGGTGAGCTATTTTGATCGTGCTGTGTCCGTCGTCGTCTGTCCGTCCATGCAGCTAACTTAGAGTAAGGGGCCATTTTATTGGACTGTGAACAAATATAGGGCTATTGGCAGTTAAAGGGCCATGGCCCCTTTACTGGTTCTAAAAATTGCAAAAATGGTATCAGGGGGCCTCAAGGGAGGTAAAAAATAAGTTTTCAAATTAAGGCCCTTTACCACAAATGTCCATAATCTGTCCATATGTAGGGGGGTGACTTTAAAGGGCCATTTTAGTTGCTCAGATAATATCAATGAGCCACTTGTGGCCCTTTAACTTGGACAATTGGCCTTTTAAATTTGGCCCCTTAGCAGGCTGGCCCTTAGACCTAAGTTAGTAGACCGTCCGGTAGTCCGTCGTCAACAATTTCTTTAAACGAAATCTCCTCCTAAACTACTGTAAGGATTTTTACTAAACTTGGCAGGAATGATCCTTATATGGTCCTCTTTGAAAGTTGTCACAGGAGCTAAAAATAGATTGTATTCAATAAAAACTTAAAACATCTTCTTCTCTGAAACGACATGACCCTGAGCTAAGATATTTGACACAAAGCATCATCTACAGGTCCTCTTTCAAAGTTATTCAAATTATGTCCCAGGGGTAAAAAATGACCCCGCCCCGGGGGTCACAAATTTATATAGAGTTATATAGTGAAAACTTCAAACATCTTCTTCTCTGAAACTAATGTGGCCAGAGCTTTGATATTTAGCATGGTTACACTTCTAGAGGTACTTTACCAATATTGTTCAACTGAATCTGGTCCATTGCATATCTAGGTCACAGAAGCTAAAAATAGATTTTTGCAATAAAAACTTAAAAAATCTTCTTGTCTGAAACCACAGTAACCTTAGCTAAGATATTTTGCACAAAGCATCATCTTCAGGTCCTCTATGAAGATTGTTCAAAATATGTTCCTGGGGTAAAAAATGGCCCCGCCCCGGGGGTCACACATTTACATAGAGTTATATAGTGAAATCTTCAAATCTCTTCTTCTCTGAAATTAATATGGGTAGAGCTTTGATATATTGCATAGTGTAACTTCTAGATGTACTTTACCAATGTTGTTTAAATGGTTCCGGTCTGTTGCATATCTAGGTCACAGGAGCTAAAAATAGATTTTTTTTCAATAAAAACTTAAAAAATCTTCCTCTCTGAAACCACAGTACCCTGAACTTAGATATTTTGCACTCAGCATCACCCAATCAGTAAGTGGCACAATCCTATTGTCATAATTTCTCCGCTTTCCAAGATATGTTACATTTACATCAACGGTTCCAGGTGAGCGATTTAGGGCCGTATACAGCTCTTGTTCATTTACATCAATGGTTCCAGGTGAGCGATTTAGGGCCGTATACGGCTCTTGCTTTGTTACAAACTTCTTTTGACGATAAACTTTGCAACCAGTTTGGATCCTGATGAGATGCTGCATAACACAGAGTCTCATCAGGTTAGTATCTATAAACTATTAGAAGCTACAACCCTGTTTTAAAAAGAAATTTTAAAACTCTTATTTTAGAACAATAGCAGATGACAGGGTTGTAACCAAGCATGCAATCAGTTAACTGGTAATTACCAATAAAGATTAAGATGTATCTATAGTTAGGTACATAGTAATGTTGAGCACTACTTTTATTGTGATGAATGCTTTCCGTTAATTATCTATCAATTGTTCATTTTTGCCAACAACTCAGCATTCCTATGGGGACTATCCAGGTTAATTGACCAATAATTGATTATAGATGCTTTATGTTGTCAAGTTAAGGCCTGCTGAATGTTATAAGTGTAACATAAGCAGAGCACCAGATAAGGGTAGTTTTTCAAAAACTAAAATCTTTATTTCTGAATTAAACCCTATGGTGTCACTACTCATTAGAATCGTCTCTTCGAGACGATTCTAATGAGTAGTAACATCATAGGATTTGGTGCTAAAAATAGTGAGAAACTGTGGGATTTGTTGAAAAAACTATCTCTTATCTGGAGCCCTGACATAAGTATTTATAAGGCAAACTATTTCATTCAGAACTAGTTGTGTAAAAATAGTCAACAAACAACATGTAATTTCAACTTATTTCATCTTTAATAAAAAAAATAATTTTTATTCAGAACTAGTGGAAGGAAGAATTTAATCTTTCCTCCATCAATATGTCTTTTTATCACATAATTTGCGGTCTGGGAGTTGCATAAAGCGATATAAATATCGTAATCCACTAGTGGAATATCGTTTTTTGGGCTCCGGCCTAACTTGTTCGTCCATAAGCGCTGCATGTATCGGGGTGCCAAATGACGTCATTTACTGTGACGTTAACGTAAACAACGTACATTTGGCGGAAAATCTATATAGCGTAGGGTCTACAAACTACGGCTTCAAATCAATTTAATAGGTGCTTAGACTTGTAATGTGATAAATAGAATATCACATTCGTGTTCATTATTTATCATTTTTAATAAACTCGTTGACTAAAATGAATATGATGCTCGCCAAGGCTCGCGTCATATTATTTTAGTCGACTCGTTTATTAAAAATGATAAATAATGAACACTCATACAATATCCTCTATTTACACCTTTAACCTTTTCCTCAACTGAAGAAAGTACTTCATATTTATAGTCAGGAATATACGCCATAAGAAATATTTTCTATATTCAAGCAGATTGTAGCTTAAAGCAGGCTGAAAGGAAACAGAGTGTGCCTTAAGACGCATTCTGCTTTACGTTCAACCTGCTTTAGGTGTTCACCTATTTTCAATATTTAAGAAACAGGCTAATTATGGGTTAACCCGTTTATGCCTGGATATTAGAATGACCCCCCCCCCTATGTGCTAATATGTGCTTGCTGGAAGAATTCATTAAAGAATTTATTTTAGATATGTATATGCACAAGCATCACTGATCTAAGTCACTTGGCACAATGTTTTTCCATACTGCAGAACATTTCATGTGCAATAACAATCAGCCAAAAGTGCAGACCCTGATCATAAAACCTGTAACACAACATCTCATCAGGGTCTACACTGTTTGCAACTGTCCTCTTTCGTAGACACTTAGGCTTAATAAATGAGATAAACTTTAAACATTTCTATCATTTTTTGTCTCCACCAAACAGTTTGATATGTGACTGCATGCTCATTAAAATCTAATATCCCCCATTACTCCATAAGTATGTCTCTTCATGCCTTTTAATTAATTATTTTACCAGAGAAGACAGTTCTGCTTTATACAGTCATGAATATGTACCATCAGAAATAGTTTCTATATCCTAGCAGATGTTAGCTTAAAGCAGGCTGAAAGTATGCAGGCACATTCTGCTTAAATGGTTCACCAATAATTTCAAAACTTGAAACAGGTAATTAGATAAAGGGTTAATACCAGTATGTTTCCTAACTTTAACCTGTCACCTGTCCTTAAAGATGATCACAATGCACCAACTATACTAGAATTATTAGTTTGTATTCCAAAATTGTTTACATGCTATACTACAAATTTGAATTGATGTAGATTAAAACGGATGAAACTCAAAGGTAAAGCTATCAGGCTTCATTACAACAGGTAAGTGATATCAGGCCCTCTTGTTTTCTCTACGTGTAATTATATAGCTGGATGTTGTATTACTGAAATACTGTTAAAGGGATGTAAAATCATAACAAATCAAAGCAAATCAAATCTTCAGTCAAATTTTCACCTAAGGAAGACCATTTAGTCATTAAAACCTAACAGGATATATTTTAAAAATATTGTACAGTAAAACCTCTCTATTACTACCACAAGAAGAAGGCTAATTTGCATGTATAAAAGACTGGTCACAATTTAAACCAAGGTGACAGTAAAACAGAAAGCTCTACAGGAGCGTTGTTTTACTGTCGCCTTGATTTAAGCAGTAATGTGTCAGAAACAACACATAATTAACACAAATTAGTGGTTGTTATAGAGAGGTTTTACTGTATGGGCTACAATGGGCAATATATCAGAACAGAATAGATGTTTTATTTGACTGTTCTGTTCTGTTTTGGCAATATAGTTACAGTAAGTCAAAGTCACATGTACTCTTGTTGTGGTAAATCACATGGACTCTTGTTGTGGTTATAATATATAGTCTGATGACCACTTCAGTAATGTGAACAGTTTCATGTGATGCTGAGCAATAGGTCAAGTGACTGGTACGGTGTTAATTGAACATATAATACCGGTAGTACTTGCATTGTTTATATAAATAATATACAGAAATGTCCGGCTATTGGCTCTAACGTCCACTCACAAGAATTCTGATTTGTTTTTCATGACTCTGAGCTGTTAGAATGAGAAATTTTCAAAAATTACACCAGGTAAATAACAGCTCAGAGTTATGAAAAACAAATCAGAATGTCCAATCCTGAGCTTGGAAACAACCTATTTAGTTGCACTCACAAGAAGATTCATTGGTGGTGCATCGTTTACAGTGTACTAGTAAAAAGTGTACTTGTCCAATGCAAACAGTTTAAACCTTGATCAAAGAGCTCATACTGGAGCTCTGACACTGATAAAGGTCTGCAGTCTTTTTGTTATTTTGTAATATATTATTATAAGCAGTAATATAATATTGTTATATTTAACATTAATTTACCCATAATTATTTTAAATAAGATTTAAGAATTAATTTGAAACTGGAAGTGGAAGTGTCCATTTAAAGTTTCAGAGGTCAACGAGTTAACAATTCGAGACATATGATAGCTTAAAGTGCATGTATATGTAGGAGTGTTTTTTAAACAAAATAAATCTTACAGGAAGTTTAAGTTTCAGTTATTTATTATCATCAAGTTTGAACCATTTCCTTCATTATAAGTAACATTCTTTCATGTCTTCCTGATTTTTCATGAAAGATCTGTCCTGGTATTATGAAGTCAAGAGCTGCTAAGGAAACATTTTTCTACATTCTGACCAATTCAGGCTGCTTAAAGCAGACAGTGAGACTTGAATGTAAAGCAGAAATTGCAAAAAAAACTGGTTCAAGCAACTACCAGAAAAACTACTTTTTAAAAAAGGGTTAATGGGACTTAACCCATTACTCCATATATACACTTTTGTTGCTGTTAATTTATTTCTGCACTGAAGAAAAATAAAGTTCCACTTGATACAGCATTAACAAAAGTTATTCCTGTATCCTAGCAAACAGTAGCTTAAAGCAGACTGAAAGTGAAGCAGACAGTGTACCTGAAGGTGCATTCTGCTTAACTTTCAATCTGCTTTTAGTGGTTACCTGTGTTCAAATCTAGAAACAGGCTACCGGGATATGGGGTAAAGGGTTAACCCATTACCACATAGCCTGATTCTAGTTTTGAAAATAGGTGACCACTTAAAGCAGGTTGAAAGTAAAGCAGAATGTGTAATGCGTAAAATGCGTAAAAAATTGTACTTATTGGGTAGTGGGTTAAATGCTGAAGATATATATGCCTTTCCTTTGAATGAGTTTGAATCCCAGTAGGGTCGTTCGGATTTTTCACACGGGGAAGCCTTCCAGCTGGCTTGCGGAAGGTCGGTGGTTCTACCCAGTTGCCGATTTGTGTCTGAAACAGTGCATAAAGGGCTTCTGGGGTCTTCCTCCACATGTAATTAGCTGGACGTTGCGATATGACTGAAATACTGTTTAAAGCGACGTAAAATCATAACAAAAAAATTTGAATGGTTACAACAGATGGGCTTTACTCATTGTACTTCGGCATAAACATCTGTTTCAAACTCATGGCCAACTTATATAATTATTTATTGGTGTTATTAATTTTCCTGATGAGTAATATAAATATTCTGAATGAATATTTTGCAAATCTGAAATTTATGGCAGCATTTCATAACTTTAATATTTCTTAAACATTCGTAACAATGTGTAAGGTAGAATTTTGTGTTGCTTTCAGCCTGCTTTAAGCCTTCAATCATCTTGCAGTGAATGAAATGAGCCGAAATCATCTGGCTGAGAGATCATCTCATCATCATCATCATCATCTCATTTCATCATTCATCAGTGATATATGACCTATTCATTGTTGAAGTGCCATATAACCAAACTCATCCCATCACCAGTTAAGTTGTAAGTTTCCCCATTCAGGCTCATTATCAGCAATATACATGTATACATAAAAATACTTTTCTATGAGAAATTTTAAAGCTGTTCAGAGTGAAAAATATTTTTATTCGGGAAATAATTAACCTTTTCCACCATAGTCAAAAGTGCAAGGCACCTTTAGTTTATCCAACTGTATTGACAGCCCCAGAGAAAAAATGGGTGTGATCAGGTGGGATCACAGCCGTGATATCACCCGAGATTCTGCTGATATCTCACCTGAGATCCCGCAATTTCATTTCATTCGTTATACTTACCAATCTATTCAATATACATTAGGATTTATCTCCCTTAGTTTACTCAAAACTCGCTGCAAGCGCTTTATGACCCAGACCTCCTATATATAAGTGATCATCGCGCATGCGTACCTCAGTTTATCTTTCGGCGTTTACATTACAACACTCGCTCATATCTAGACAGTTCGTCGAATGTTATACGAAATTGGTTTTCGTGTAAACGCATTTTAGAAGTTTAATTATTTATTTCAAGTGATTGGATTTTAGTAACGGGTATAGTTATTTAGTATGGCTGAAGCAGAGGTACGGGCCTCTGGCTCTGAAAGGTCAGTATCGGAGGAATCCGGTGATTCCAATATGGCCGCGCCCAGTGTAGACACGAGGTCGAGGAAGAGAAAGACTTCCAAGCAAGACTTGCTGGAGAGCAAGGTGAGCAACATGGAGAAATCTTTTGACGCTAAATTTGACAGACTGTTTTCTTTGCTAGACAGTAACCCCTCACAGAACATTTCCGGTGGGTCTGCCACGCGGAGTTCAGAAAGGCATCATGGCGTCCCGTCTGGGGAGCGCTCGCCAAATACCGCTCACGCGGATGATGATTCGGTATCCCTTCATCCGGGAGACGTGGAGTCACAGCAAATGCGAAATTTTTTGCTGTCGGGGGACTCTGAGGAAGAGTCTGGTGATGGAGATTTTTCCATAACGGTGAATAAGGAGACAAATAGTGAGGCTCTAAAACCGGAAACACAGAACATGCTGGTTCAAATTTTTGGTGACGACAATCAACAGAGTGTTGAGTCAGTGGGTCTCTTGTTAGACAAAATGCAGATAGACACATTATCAAAAACATGGCGTACTGAAAACCCTGAGAGAGTAAGTGCATACAAGGAGGAATTAAAACAGTCATTTCCAATCCATGACAGCTCCAAAGAGTTTTTGCAAGTTCCAGGATTGGATGATATTTTGGAAACTATGTTAAGCCAGAAATATGGATCCAAAAAAGCATGGGGGAAAACTAAACATCTTTTTTCACAACCTCTGAGGAATATTGAAGCGTTAGCGTTTCAAGGCCAGATGGCCTCCAGGTACGGTATCATTTCTATGTTGTATGTACAACAGGCTCTGGGGACTCTTATGAGCAATCTTCAGAACAAATCTATGGATGCAGGGGAGTTGTCTGAAACGGTGAAAGACTTGTATTCCATGTCAATGAAGTCTCTTGACCAACTTGGTAGGACCGGTGCTTTTCACCATATGATAAGACGTAAAGCAGCCTGCACAGATTCTGGACTGGCAAATTTAGATTTACAGTCAAAAGTACTTTGCTTGCCATTAACTGGAGATGGAGTTTTTGGAAAAGGGTTGCAAGAACAGTTGAAACAGAGGAAAGAAAGAAAGGATCAACTGTCGGAATTGATTCCAGAGCTTGCTTTTAAGAAGCCAAGTACTAACAGTGGTTATAAAAGAAAACAAACTCCTACGGCTACAGTATCTAGTTATTCAAACAGTAGGTATGCTACTCCAAACTGGAATCAACCTAAAGCACCGAGAATGACGTCACCAAACAGAGGTCGCTCCAGACCTTTTTATCAGTCTAGACAGACAGGATCAGACTACAGGCCAAGGGCACCATTTGGAGAGAAAACGCCTTTTACGGAGGGAATAGCTAGTTCCTTTCGAATTCCAAAGAAAGATTGACTTAAAGGTAGGTACTTTGATGGAACGTCCGGAGATACCTGTTGGGGGACGTCTCAGATTTTTTCTAGAAAAATGGAAACAGATCACAGACGATCAGTGGGTTCTTTCGATTATCAAAGAGGGGTACAAATTGGAATTTCTATCAATTCCACCTTGTACCGGAATCAAACAAACGCATGCTCCTTTAGACCAAGAAGATATTATTCAAAAAGAAATAAATACTTTGTTAGAAAAAGATTGCATAGAGGTTGTCCCGCAGAGGACAGTTCAAAAAGGTTTTTACAGTACATTTTTCCTTGTAAAAAAGAAAAATGGCAAAATGAGACCAGTAATAAATCTGAGACCCCTGAACAGATATCTCCAAACAAAGCATTTCAAAATGGACACTTTGTCAAAGGTAATAAACATGGTGAAACCAAACGATTGGGCAATTGCTTTCGATCTAACAGATGCTTATCTACACTTACCTCTCTTTCCAAAGCATCGTCAATACATGAGGTTCTGCATAAAAGGCATTTGTTATCAATGGAAAGTTCTGTGTTTCGGGCCGAAATCGGCCCCGAGAGTATTCACAAAGATAACAGCAGTAGTAGCGGCCCACTTGAGAGCTCAAAATATCAGACTAGCCACATATTTAGACGACTGGTTTGCCCTAAATCAACTACAACATCTTCTGTTACAAGATCGAAGCAAATGTCTGAATCTGTTGGTTGCACTAGGTTTTATAATAAATCTAGAGAAATCCAGTCTAGTTCCAACACAATCGATTACATACATAGGGGGAATGTTTCTTTTGAATCAAGCTCTGGTTATGCCCACGTTAGAGAGGATGCAAAAGTTACAAGCAGGAATAGAGAAATTAATCAAGGGTCAAAATACAGCCAGAGATTTTCTTCATGTACTGGGGTTAATGGCATCTTGCATCGAGTTAATTCCCAATGCACGTCTATTCATGAGACCAATTCAGTTGCATCTACTTCATTTCTGGAAACCAACATCTCGAAATTTGGAAGCTCAAGTACCACTTACACACATGCTGAAATGTCATTTGGGTTGGTGGGTACTTCCAGCCAACATAGCAAAGGGCAGATCTTTTCGGTCGGACATAACCTCGGTGTGCATAACAACAGATGCTTCAAAATTGGGTTATGGGGGCCATCTCGACAAGAAAATGTTTCAGGGAGTCTGGTCGGAAGAACAGAAAAAACACCATATCAATTGGTTAGAGATGCAAGCAGTGTTCCTGACAGTCAAACACTTTCTCACAGATTTAACAAACAAATTAGTTCAGATCAGGTGCGACAATACAACAGTGGTCCAGTACATAAACAAACAGGGGGGTACAAAATCACCACAACTGTGCTACAAAGCTTGGGATCTTTGGAACTTGGCAATAGAGAACAATATTATTCTAAGAGCAGCTCATATTGCGGGCAAAAAGAATTACTTGGCAGACAAATTGAGCAGGGTTCAGATAAGGCCGACAGAATGGATGCTGAACAGATCAGTTGCTCAAGCCATTTTTCAGAAATGGGGTCATCCTTTGATCGATCTGTTTGCGTCTGCAGAGAACAAGCAGACGGAAATATTTTGCTCATGGATTCCTCACCAGAATGCCCTAGCACTAGATGCATTGACAATTCCGTGGAAAAACATGTTCGCATATGCTTACCCTCCATTGTGTCTTGTTCCAAAGGTTCTGAAGTACATGTCACAGTTCCAATGTCAGATCATATTAATAGCTCCTCTGTGGCCAAGGAGACATTGGTACACAGAGATTCTGCAGTACATAGTGGATTATCCACTGAAACTGCCAGTGTTACCAAATCTTCTACAGCAAGCAAACAAGGT
The DNA here is from genome assembly GCA_922989275.2 of Gari tellinella. NCBI lineage: Eukaryota > Metazoa > Mollusca > Bivalvia > Cardiida > Psammobiidae > Gari > Gari tellinella. Next base: position 74,078,416 of record OV277866.1, read on the forward strand.
CATAAATCACCCAAATCCAGAAGTGTTCAGGCTTCATGCATGGCTTCTATCAACAGAAACTTCAAAAAGGAAGGTTTTTCTAAACAAACTAGATCGCTATTGGCTGCATCATGGCGAAGGGGAACACAAAAAGATTATTCCAGCAAATTTAGGCGATTCAGTAGCTGGTGCAATACAAGGGAAATTGATCCCTATTCAGTTTCTTTAGTACAGGTTGCAGATTTTTTGTCCTCTTTGTTTTCTGAGGGTTTACAATACAGAACTATAGCAGGGTACAGGTCAATTTTGTCCTCGGTTCTTCCTCCAGTTGCAAATGTTCCTGTAGGTCAACACCCATATATCATAAGGTTGCTGAAAGGGGTGTTTAATTCTAGACCACCTCAGATAAGGCTTCTTCCAGAATGGGATTTAAAAGTAGTACTAAACATGTTGCAGAAAGCTCCTTTTGAACCTTTAAAAGAGGCCAATCTGAAAATGACTACATGTAAAGCAGTTTTCCTAATAGCTATTTGTTCTTTCAGGAGATGCAGTGATCTTCAGTCTCTCAGACTTGGAGAAGGATCAGTTAGCATTAAAAGTAGAGGAATAACATTCATAAGACATGGACTTGCCAAACAAGACAGACAGTCACATTTTGGCTCTACTATTTTTATTCCAAGTTATGGAGAAAATAAGTTATTAGACCCAAAGAGGGCTTTGTATTTTTACCTTAAAAAAACTGAGAGATTCAGACGAGATGCAGGAGGACAAGATGAGACAAAGCTTTTTCTCGGTTTATGTGAGCCACATAAGCCAGTTTCATGCCAGACGATTTCCAAATGGATTGTTGACACTATAAAGATGGCATATAACAACAAAAAGCTCAAGGTGAAAGGACACTCCACTAGGTCAGTGGGCCCTTCTTGGGCTTTATATAATGGAGCTTCGCTGAAGGCCATTTTAGAAGCAGCTGATTGGAGCAACGAATCGTGTTTTGTGAAACACTATTTGAAATCCTGTAATGTGAATGTTTTCAAATAAGAGTTTGTAAAGGATATTAGCATATCTTCCGGCGAGTTTTGAGAGTAAAGACTGAATGGAAGTTATTATTAAGACATGATTAAGACTATTGTATATAGATAGGGAAGACTTGGTGTATATATAGTGTATAGATGAGGGAAGTGAACTATTGTATAGAAGGATGTTGTACCTTCCAATTGACAAGCAAGGGATCTAGAGTGATTCTACAATTTCCACACCACCGTTTTAGGTAAGTTATTTCATTGCTTTGAAATCTATCCTAATGTATATTGAATAGATTGGTAAGTATAACGAATGAAATGAAATTTGAAAATTTGTATTCAAGTTTAAATTTTATGAATGAGTTATACTTACCAATCATAAGTTCCCACCTCCACCCCTGGGAAATTATTTTTATGTATAATGTAGAGGTGTTTGTAATAACGCCTCGGATAAACTGAGGTACGCATGCGCGATGATCACTTATATATAGGAGGTCTGGGTCATAAAGCGCTTGCAGCGAGTTTTGAGTAAACTAAGGGAGATAAATCCTAATGTATATTGAATAGATTGGTAAGTATAACTCATTCATAAAATTTAAACTTGAATACAAATTTTCAAATTTTTTCACGCCGTGATTCCAAGTGAGATCACAGCCGTGATACCGGGTGATATCTCACCTGAGATCCCACAATTTTTTCACGCCGTGATCCCGGGCAAATCACAGCCGTGATACTGGGCGATATCTCACCTGAGATCCCACAATTTTCTCACACCGTGATCCGGGGTGAGGTCACAGCCGTGATATCGGCTGTGAATTCACCTGAGATACCAAATTCCTCACGCCGTGATCACATGTGAGATCCTGTCCTATTCTCACATGAGATCACAGCTGGGATATCAGGTGAGATCTCACATGGGATTTAACCCGAGAAGTGATCTAAACTAGGTCACCTTCAAACAACATCATATTTTCAAATTAATACAAAGTTAAGTTAAAATCTAACAAGCTCCAGTAACAGAAACACTTTTGACTGTTTTCCAAACTGGCAAGTACTTTGCTTGCAAAGGCATATAGATAATGTGTCTTGTGTCATAGTAAACTACTAGTGGGTGGGGTACCACATGCTTTTGTTTGTATCATGTAAATATCCAAAATATATCATGCTCATGATACAGTACTGAACCTTATTAAATTAACAATTTTTGCGATTCGCTTGCAATTCGATGGCAATTCGCTTGCGATTCATAATACTAACTTTACCCTCGAGTAAGTTTTCTTGAAGGGTGTATCTCACAAATGTTCGCAAATATGTCTTCTTTAATTTTTTAGAATGCATTTGTGTCGCAACCGCTTCAGAAAATTCGCGTAAAAATATTCAAACGTAGGATTAATTTTTTGAAGCGCCCGATTCGATGGCAATTCGATGGTAATTCGCTTGCGATTATCATTTAATTTAATAAGGTTCAGTACTGTAAAACTGTATTTATGTAAGTTATGTAACTTACCATGAACCTGTTGGCAGGAGTCTGAACTGGTTTGGAGTCTTTAATTTTTGCCACATTCACATTTTAAAGTATAGATAAACAGACAACTTCAAATATCTGACCTTGTGATTATGTTGTGAGCAGGTGTCCTCAGCAGGGTGTTATAATATTCACTGTTTTGTGAAACTTACAATTGTAGCAAATATTACTTATATTCTGTCTGTCACACTTTTTGTCAAGAAGATATCTCCAATTCTACTGATGCTAGGGACATGAACTTTCATGCATGAAAAGAACTTGATCAGAGGAAGTGCCACTTGCAAGGGTCATAACTCTGGTATCAATATTAAGGGAGTTATTTCCCTTTGTCATTTGTTCTTAGCCTGCATATAACTCAAGTTCTACTGATGCTAATTAAATGAAAATTCATATATGAACAGAGTTTGATGACAGAAATAGCTTTTTAAAAGGGTTATAACTCTGGCATCAACATATTTTGAGTTATTCCCCTTTGTCATATTTTCTTCTCAAGAGGATAACTCCTGAGTACTTCAGTTCTAAAGATGCTATAAAATGAAATTAAATATAGAAGAAGAGATGGATAAAGAAAGGGCCACTGAAAAGGGTCATAACTCTGGCATCAAATTTGTTAGTTATTTCCCTTTGTCATATTTTCTTGTCCTGAAGATAACTCTAGTTCTACTGAATTAAGCTAGTGAAATGGAATATCATAAATGGAAAGAGATGGATAAAAGAAAATGCCATTCATGATGTCATTACTCTAGCATCAATATTGCTAAGAGTTATTTCCCTTCATCATATTTGCTAAAGCAAAAAATTCAGCAGCATTTTTATTTGTAATTTTTAAAATCTAATCTGAAAATTTTATTTGAAAGTGAGATCACGCTTGACAAAGGTGGGATATCACATTGTGTGTGATATCTCACTTGACATGCGAGATCTCACATTCATATGTGATATCTCACTTCACAAGTGAGATATCACATGAATCACGCAAGTTTATGTCAGATATCGACTGATATCTCACATCCCACCTTGCTCAAGTGAGATCTCGGGGAGATCACGCCGTGATCTCACATACATTTTCTCTGGGGAGTAGGTGACTGCTTAAACCTTTCTTCCATAGTGCCTTTTAGCGCATAGGATTTATTCCTTCACTTATAAAAATAGTTCCAGTTTATGTAGTCATGAACATGTCTACCACACAAAACAAATCTATATTCCTGTAGATGACAGCTTAAAGCAGGCTGAAAGTAAAGCAGAATGTGCCTTAAGACGCATTCTGCTTTACTTTCAACCTGCTTTAAGTAGTCACCCATCTGCAATACTAACATCAGGCTAAAGGGTAAAGGGTTAAGGTGCTTCTTCTTTTAATGTTTTGGTCTTAAGCCATAGCTTGAACGGGATATATACTTGTGAAAACTGTGTGGACCCAGATCAGACTCTAAAAATATTTTGGGATACACCCTGATAGTCAATATAAGCTGGTCATTAATATCAGAAGCAGATTAGTCCATTTGACAAATTATAAGTTCAGCATTGTACAGGTTAAGTTTGACTGTATCATATGATGACTTCCTGGTCAAGATGATGATTATTTTCCATGGTAATAAAGTATATTTATCTCCTAATCACTCACATGAGGTCATCTTCTTTTAACAGTTGTTGACTGCTTTAAATATGAGGTAAACTGACAGAAGAAGAAATCATAACCTGTTTCTTGTTTTATAAACAGGTGGCCACTTAAAGCAATTTGAAACTTGAAAGTATAGCAGAATCTGTCTTAAGGCACATTCTGCTTTGCTTTCAGAATCAGTCTGCTTTAAGCTACCAATTAACAGCTCTCTAATTTTAGGATATAAAAGATAGGTGTGTATTTCTTATGATGCATTATTATGCCTATATAATTTGGAACCGTTTTCTTTGGTGGAGTAATAAATTAAATACGTTAAAATGTGTGTCTGTGGAGTTGAATATGTTAACCCTTTACCCCATAGCCTGTTTCTAGTTTTGAAAACAGGTGAATACTTAAAGCAGGTTAAAAGTAAAGCAGAATGTGCTGTAAGGCACATTCTGCTATACTTTCAGCCTGCTTTAAGCCCCCATCTGCTATTTAATAAAATCATTTCTTACAACAAAAGTATTCATGACTGTATAAATTGAAACTATTTTCTTCAGTGAAGGAATAAACAAGAGGTGTAAAAAGGCGTATTTATGGAGTAATACTGGTTAAACACAATCAACACACTTTAACTGGTCATTTTCATGATTGATTGGAAAGTGTCAGTATATTGTACAAGCCATTCTAACTTCATTGTTACTCTGTTTGTTTTTCCCATGTTGAAACTAGCCGTTAGTGCAAATTAGAGTGTTTGATATCCATGTCACCTGTATTCTTCCCAACAATTCCCATAAATCAGTCATTGTGGTTAGACAATTAAAGGCATGTTACCATTTTAAACATGAAGCTTTACGCTTTGCATGCTGGTTAACTTTTTCCGTCTGCAACATTTTGTTGTCTGCTACTATTCTAAAAATAGAAAATTTCATAATTTTTTACAAAACAGGGTCAGAGTGTCGAATAGTTTGGGTCTTGATGAGATGCCGCGTTACGCGGCATCTCATCAGGATCCAAACTGTTTGCAAAGGATACCATGGTTTCATGGAAAGAGTGCTTAAAGAGTTAACAGTGCCCCTTCATCAATCAATCCAAATGACCTCAATTACACAAATTGTTTGCTATACAGTCATACATTAATTTAATGAATATTCTACATTAAATGTATTATATATACAGAATTTAGACAGATGACAGCTTGTTGCAAGACAAAAGTAATTCAGAAAGCCCCTGAATGAGCTTACTGCATTACTTACGCCATGCATTAAAGTTGCATGTGATTAGAGATCTCAGCACACCTTCATGTAGAGAGTGTTTGATACAGTTTTCACTGTTCTATTAACCTCTAATCTTCCAGTCATAAAATGGCTATTGTCTGACTCTTGTCAAGTGTTGTCAAATTATCTTCTCATATTTTGATGTTTGTTGCTTTTCTCAATGTTGGCCAGGCTGAAAATAAAGTCCCATAGGAGCTTAAATCTGCCTAACATGTATTTTCTACATCTTTTAACTTTTAACCCATTGAACCTTAGTGGTGCAAATGTGTATCCTTTACAAACAGTGTACATGTACTTTGTGCAGAGAAAACTTGTCATATACAAACAATGTAGCCCCAGATCAAAGGGCTCCTACAAGTGCCCTGTACTGTTAACCCATTACCCCATAAATACGCCTTTTTACGCTTCTAATTTATTCCACTACTGAAGAAAATAAATCCAATTTATAGTGTTACAAATAAGAATCATAACAAATATTTTCTATATTCTAGCAGATAATAGCTTAAAGCAGGCTGAAAGTGAAGCAGAATGTGCCTTAGGGCACATTCTGCTTTACTTTCAACCTGCTTTAAGTGGCCACCTATCTTCAAAACTAGGAACAGGCTATGGGGTAATCATAATGGGTTAATCAAAATCTGCACTTTTTATTTAATTATTTTGCAATGCATGTATATGGTAAAAAATCAACTCTAAATAGGCAACTGAAATTGCTTGGGTCAGTGTCTGTTCAGGATCATTAGTAACAGTTCCTGGCCCTATAAGGAGAACTTTTATCAGGACAGGGCAGCAGAAGTGTTAAAAGGTATTTCTTTGAGCTTCTGGTATAAATACATCTCTTTACTGAGGTTTAGGACCTAACTCTAAAAGACTAAAAGAAATAAAATTACATGTTGATCTATAAGTTCCATTACCTCATAGTCTATAGCCTGTTTCTAGTTTAGAAAACAGATGATCCTATGGCACAATATTACTGCCTTACTTTCAGCCTGCTTTAAGCTACCATCTGCTAAGATTATAGAAAACACTTCTTATGGAACATATTTATGACATAATATAAAGTTGAACTACATGTACATGTATTTTCTTCAGTGGAACAATAAACTCTATAAAGGCTATAATACAGCTAACTATGAGACTATGGAGTAGGGGGATATACTTTTAACCAATTCCCCGGGGAATTTCCCCCATAGATACACCTTTTTACGCCTTTATTTTATTCCTACACTGAAGAAAATAGTTCAAATTTGTATTGTCATGAATATGTATCATGAGAAATATTTTCTACATTCTAGTAAATGGTAACTTAAAGCTGGTTGAAAGTAAAGCAGAATGTGCCTTAAGACGCATTCTGCTTTACTTTGAACCTGCTTTAAGCGGTCACATAATTAATTTCAAAACAAAAACAGGCTATTGGATAATGGGTTAACTCAATGAGTCCTAGTGACGCATAAATGCGTCTTTTACCAAAAGAGTATCTATGACAAGTACATTTAATTGCCTAATGCAAACAGTGGAGTTCCTTAATTATTAGAGCCCTCTAATCAGGAACTTCACTGTTTGTCATTTTGGAATTTATTATATAAACAACCCTAAAAAGTCTAAAATGGACCAGTCTTTATTGTAAATTGGAATTGTCCATTGGAAGGTTCAGGGGATAATGAGTTAATACCCATGTATTGTTGTATTTTCAGTGTCCAGACACCTGATGTCAGACGACCTGAACTGTACTCCACGGGCCATTGCAAAGTTTCCTCATGATCCCTTCACAGGGTATGAGAGAGAGCATGGAGCCATTGCTGTCCACATACTGATCTCCTGTTACATGTTCCTGGGGTTCGCGCTTCTCTGTGATGACTACTTTGTACCGTCTCTTGAAGTACTTTGCACTGGTGAGTCTAGAATAAAGTCTTGGTACAGTAAAACCTCGTCATTACGACCACTAAAAACAGAGCTCCAGATAGACCACTAAATGGCATAGGGGCCCGGAGTCAAAATGACTCTTGACACCCTAGCGCTTATTATATTATTATATCATTAGTATTAAGGTGTCAGGAGTCAAACTTCGGGCCCCTATATGCTAAAAAGAAGGCAAAAATATTGTACAGGTATGAATACAAGTTACAACTTAAAGCAACAGAAAAATCCTTTAGTCACCTGTCTAAAACCCCTAATGATTAACACAATGCAGTGGTTGTAATAGAGATCTAGTTATACTGTACATCATCATGTACAGGCATATCATGGTCTGAGTGCAAAATGTTTATATTTTTTATATTGTTTAACCCTTTTCCCCATAAATACATCTTTTGAGGTCTTTGTAGTTCATTCTTCCACTGAAGAAAATAGTTTCAATTTATACAGCCATGAATATGTATCAGAAGAAAATTTCCTTTACCTTAATAGGTGGTAGCTTAAAACAGGCTGAAAGTAAAGCAGAATGTGCCTTAAGGCGCATTCTGCTTTACTTTCAACCTGCCTTAAGTGGTCACCTAACTTCTAAACTAGAAACAGGCTATGGGGTAATGGGTAAAAAAAAAAAAAAAATCTGTTTTACACTAAATTGTATTTTGCATGCAGTTTTTCTCTAACACCTTGCTATAACAATCAACTATTTGAACACTAAGTAACTCTTGTGGGTTATAAGGTTCACTTGTGGATCTTTTTAACCACTAAAACATAAGCCAGTCTGCTTGAAATTCTAGTCTTAATTATCAAACAGTGTAAACCAAGATCAGATGCCCTCTGATCTGGGTCTACACTGTTTTCAAATGTAATGAGTCTTTTTTAAACAGGTCCAGGTGTTGAAAGAGTTTAGTAATGAAACACTTTATTAACTGTGTAGATTAAATCTAGAATTGCCTTGCACTGGTCACTGAGATCAACATTGAACCATATGACGCAAAGAAAAAAGAATGTTTGAAGTGAACAAGTTGGAGAAATATAAGGTATATTGTGACCTGCAGGCATGTGTGACTTAGTCTTTGATTGTGTAAAAACGGCACTTTATGAATGACTTTATTTACGGTTGTGCTATGTATGTTGTAATTTTGACAGTTCTGCTATGTTGTATACACTGTGGTGTATACGAGTTACTGATTAATGGCTATTGTTATAATGCTTGCCAGAGCAGGTCATGTGACTTGGCCACAGGCACTACATTCTTTGCATGAGTACTGCACGCAATGTTTCAGAACAGTTCAAACTACAATAAAACGTCTCTAGTACAAACACTAAATAAGGTTTAGATTTTCATGTTTGGAATTGGTCGCAGCTTAAAGCAAGAGTAATTTAAAGTAAAGCAAAAAGCACATTGTAGGAGATTTCTGCTTTAATTACTTTCATTATGCCCCTGGCATCTATAGATGCGGAGGCATAAGCGTTTATTGAACACCCAGTCCTGTACTTGAAGCTTACAGTCAGCTGTGGTTTATGTCATCAATTAATCTTATTTTCAGTGGTTTTGTAATAGAGGCCGGGTTTAACTGTACTGTTTCAAAGTGCACCATTGATGAAACAATTTAACCCTTAGCCTGCCACTCACGACTATAGCTCCATATGCAAACAGCTTGGATCCTGATGAGACGCCGAGTAACTCGGCGTCTCATCAGGGTCCAAGCTGTTTGACACTAGGACAACATTTTCAGCAATTTTGAGCAACTTTGTAGCACTTTGAAACTTGAAGCAGACGAGAAATATAGCAGACGACAATTTATTTGGCGGGCTAAGGGTTAATATTCTGATTAGTAATGTAACAGGTTGGCAACTCAGGTCCAGGTACCCTAACCAGTCAATCTATTACCTTGCTGTACATAATAAAACCTTTTGCAAAATTATTTCTGGCTTAACCCTTTGAACCCTATAAGTCCTGCATATAGGCGTACATGTGAATAGTACACTTGTCCTATGCAAACAGTGAAGACCCAGATCAGTGGGCTCCGAAAGGAGCCCTCTGATCAGGGTCTTCACTGTTTGTCATGAAGCCAAACATTGACAAAACAACCCTTAAAAGTCAGAAATGGACTAAACTAAAATGGAAACTGGAATTGTCCATTATAGTTTCAGGGAGGAAATAGTTAATCTGTTAAGTGGACATACGAGAGGCATTGAAAGTGTGTAAGATATGTGACAGCTTCATCAGAACAAAAGTAATGCAGAAAGCTTGAACATATCCATATGCTTTCTGCATTACATGTACTTTGTCCTGAATTAAAAAGGCACTCCCCTACATCTTCGATACTGAATTTAGTTGATTGTCTGGCCATGTTGAAGTGGCAAAAGTGAAACTAAGATTTTTACTTTTCGTTGAATAAATAGGCTAGCTCCAACTTTAAGTTTTCATTTCAAATCTTTCAATGGGTTCAAGGAGGTTTATGTTTCTTTAATTGGCCTTAACCCTTTAATTGATAGATACACATTTTAACACAATTAATGTATTTCTCCACTGAAGAAAATAGTTTCAATTATAAAGTCATGGATATGTACCAAAAGAATTACACTGTCTATATATATCCTAGCACATAGAAGCTTAAAGCAGGTTGAAAGTAAAGCAGAATGTGCCTTGAGGCACATTCTGCTTTACTTTCAACCTGCTTTAAGTGGTCACCTGTCTTCAAAACAGACTAATTGGGGCAATTGGTTAATACAAGTTTAACTGTATTGTCATTAAGTCAGGAAAGCTTTCTCCGTGTCCAGCTTACAATGATGCTTAAATCATACATTTAGACAGTTTGGCATCATTTATTCATGAACCTTATTAGTTTTGACAATGTCTTCACAAATATGATCCTTTACAATGACTGAGCAACTTCTTAGCATTGATAAACGGTCAAGAATAAACCATAATCTCAGAAAATTCAGATGTGATTAGAGATTTGTAAGTTTACTCTTCTTTGCTTAGCATATTAAGGATCATTCTATATCATATGCCATATCATATGATAAAAATTTGTCTCATTGTTAAACACTGTTGTGCAATTAAAGGGTTGCAAAATACAATTATCAGTATCGTGTTGCAAATTCCCCAATCCAATCACACAATGATAATGAAATCTTCCCAATACTCTCGGAGATGGTAACCGGCAATGCCAATAATTCCCCAATGTCAGCAACTTGTTATCTCTACAACAGTGTTGATGAAATCGAGTGAGTCCCCATGATTACAGCATCTGATGCTGCTGCAAGTAGATAGCAGCTTAACCCATTATTTCCCCATAGCCTGTTTCTAGTTTTGAACATATGTGACCACTTAACTCTTTCCTCCTTGAAAATTTAAATGGACAATTCCAGTTTCCATTTTAGTCTAGTCGATTTCTGACTTTTAAGGGTTGTTTTTGTCAATGTTTGGCATTATGACAAACAGTGAAGACCCTGATTAGAGGGTAATTTCGGAGCACTCTGATCTAGGTCTTCACTGTTTGCATCGGACAAATGTTATTTCCACATGTACACTGTTTGAAAAGGACGCCTATATGCGGGACTAGGGTTCAAAGGGTTAAAGCAGGTTGAAAGTAAAGCAGAATGCGACTTAAGGCGCATTCTGCTTTACTTTTAGCCAGCTTTAAGCTTTTATGTGCTAGAATATAGAAAATATTTTTAATGACTCTTATTTGTGACAGTATATAAATTGGAACTATTTTCTTCAGTAGAAGAATAAATTAACCCTTTAAACCCTAATTCCGCATATAGGCGTGCTTTTCAAACAGTGTACATGTGAATAGTACACTTGTCCTATGCAAACAGTGAAGACCCTGATCAGAGGGCTCCGAAAGGAGCCCTCTGATAAGGTTCTTCACTGTTTGTCACAATGCCAAACATTGACAAAAACAACCCTTAAAAGTCAGAAATGGACTAGACTCAAATGGAAACTGGAATTGACCATTTAAAGTTTTAGGGAGGAAAGAGTTAATGGCGTAAAAATTAAGGCATATTTATGAGGTAATGGGTTAAACACTATTCCATAACCTGTATCTAGTATTGAAGACATGTGACCATTTAAAGCAGGTTGAAAGTAAAGCAGAAATATTCCTTTGTACCAGTAGACCATAAACTGTTTCTTGTGATGAAGATAATCTATAAATGAGACCAAATAATCTGAAGGTTTAAAGTAAAACAGAATGTGCCCTTAGGCGCACTTAGCTTAACTTTCAGCTTGCTTTAAGCTAGGATTTAAAAACATTTCTTATGATGCATATTCAAGACTGTATAAAATGGAACTTTTTTCTTCAGATGAGGAATAAATCAAAGGCTTGTTAATCCTAATTCTCCCTTAGTTTTTTTTGCAGTATTGGAGACAGATGGTTGCTTATTGCAGGCTGAAAGTGAAGGTGTTAAAAGGTGTATCTGTGTAATAATTGGTAACAGCCATTCATGTTAAGATGTAGGCAGCGGTTTCCTATGTTTCAATCAATACAGTAGTATTATTTGATGAAAAGGTACAGAATTTAAAGCAATGCTTCCGATGTAAAGAGGGTTAATTTTAACGAATGCATAAATCTCCTTTCGATTTACTAATGCATGGGCCATGTGTACATAGAGCTGGAAATATAGATAAGTAATTAGATAATTAGGCTGAGGTCAAGCTAATTACTTGCAGTGGTCATTGCTTGATTACTGTTGTGTATTTAACCCTTTACTCTACAGCCTGTTTCTGGTTTTGAACACAGGTGACCACTTAAAGCAATTTGAAAGTAAGAGAATGCACCTGTCTTCAAAACTTGAAATAGTTTATGAACTAAAGGATTTATAGTATACCTTACCTACGTACGCTCCTTCTTTATCTTTGTACAAGCTACCGGTCACTATTATACAATAGTGCCCGGTAATAGTGACCGCTAAGAAATGTTGACGTCATATGACGCTGCTACTGAGGAACCGCTCGTTGCTTGCTTGTTTACTTTTAGCGTCTCACCCGAATTAATCTATAAAAACTTGCGCCATGTTGGGGGAGCTTTAGGGCACACAAGTTTAGTTGTTGTTTCTGCTGAGGTTTATAGTCCCGCCTAAGCTTTATCAGATGCGTCATCCCATTAAAAGATGTGCATCGGCACAAGTTATGTCTCCCTAAATTTATTATAATTTTTTAACAATTTACAACAGAATAAACCTAATTTTTTGCAATTTTGTAAAATATAGTATTTTCGGTTTTTAACAGACAGCTTACATGTTTTAACTTTCAAATAATAACAATAGAATAAAAAAATACAATGTTTGATTAAAATAAATCAATAATGCTAAATTTGAGTTAAAGGGAGGTAAACAAAAAACCAGCATGGGATTTGTATGAAAAGAGGCTTCCCAGATTTTGTAGCGGGGGTTACTTGTCTGGTGTAGATAATCAATAAGTCCTAAACCGGGTTGCTCGGTACTCAAGTGGTTAGAGTGCTGGCACGGTAAGCCCAGAGACCCTGGGTTCGAGTCCCGGTCGGGCCACGATTTTTTCACTCAGTCCTGTTACAATTTATTAACCACTATCTAGATCTAATGTTAGATAGATCTAGTATTTACCTCACTAGTAGATCTATACCCACATACAAATGTTTTTCGATAGATCTATTGAACAGTCGCTTCTGGTTCAGTACTGGTAGTTAAAAGCAGCACTGATAGTTAAAAGCAGTACTGGTAGTTAAAAGCAGTGCGTAATTAGCCTAAACAGATAAAAAAAAGCCAAGCCATGCTGTGATTATTAAGAGTACTGTTAGAATTAAATCTAGATCTAGATCTAGATTTGATTGTTTTAACTGTAATGATTTGTTCTATGAACTTGTTGAATAAAATTGCAAATTGTTGATGTTGACGATACAATATTTCGTATACATGTATGGTGCGCCGATTCCTTTCATAAACAAAATCTACTTGTCTTTATTAATTTTCAAACAAAACTTAACTCAGAACCTTTTAAATATTTTTAGAAAATTAAATAGTATTTACTTTTGATACAATTGTTCTATTAGAAGTTGTTTTGTCATTTTTTTTATAGCATTATCTCCAAAATTCATTAAGAAAAGTGAAAATATCTAGAATCTAGTAAGAGTGAATTAAAAGGAGGTAATAGCGGAACGTCATTAGATACTGCTGAAAACAGTTTTGATCCAAATCAGATGTGCGGTATACTATAAGAAATAGTACAGCCCACTTCGGGCCTCCTTGCATTATAGTGACCTCCCAGTCAGCCCCAAAATAGTTTACGGCCCTCAGCCTTCGGCTTCGGGCCGTAAACTATTTTGGGGCTGACTGGTCGGTCACTATAATGCAAGAAGGCCCTCAGCGGGCTGTACTATTTCTTATATAGTGTATACCAAGATTATCTTAGTACAGTGCTCCCTCCCTACAACGGCCCTCCAAACAACGACTCCCTCCTGACAATGACCCTTGCTGCTATTCCCCAACCAAGACAATTATATCTAAAGCTTTCCTGGCTGCAATATCGTCTGCTTAAATTGATCGTCTGCTCTTTTTCTCAAAGTTGCATTATTGACATTTTGACAAAAAAAACTTAATGGCGAGTGGCAAACAGCTAATCCAGATCAGACGCAGTGTTACGCGGCGTCTGATTTGAATTCAAGCTGTTTGCAAATGTAAGCCGATTTTCCTCCCTATAACAACTATCTCCAAACAAGGTATGTAATTTTTGTTTCCCATTTGGTGTCGTTGTAGAGAGTGCTGTAGAACTTTTTCTTTTTCAAGATAATTCTAAAAAGGTTGGTTACAACATAAAGTTTTGTAGATCATAAGGAAGTAATTCTTTCATACACTCCAAATTTTCATGAGCTCTGTAAGTTTTTCTGTTTGAATACTAGTTTGTGTAAATAATTGGCATTAACCTTAAACTACAATGTGTATGGACTTATTTTCAGCTTCCATTGGTCAATGAGATATGGTAATGTAAATCATGTGCACTTGCCATTAACCCATGTTGGTACTGGTAATAAACCTCTTCACTGCCATGACGTCATCTGCTGTAAACAATTGTTGTCTTGTTTTATTTTCAAATTTAAATTTTAGGTATTTTAATTAAAGAAATAATTTAAGTTAGTGGCAAACAGTTTGAATCCTGATCACCAGATGTTGCATTGTGCGGCATCTGGTTAGGACCCACACTGTTTGCTAATAACCATTGTACTCTAGTTTTTGGCAGTGAAGGGATTAATAAAAGCAGTCAAAACCTGTCATTATGCACTCAGTAGGAAAGTGCATTGATTGGACATTTAACCCATTACTACATAGCCTATTTTTAAATTTTGAAGACAGGTAACCACTTAAAGCAGGTTGAAAGTAAAGCAGAATGTGCCTTAAGGCACATTCTGCTTTACTTTCAGCATGCTTTAAGTTACTGTTTACTAGGATATAGAAAATATTTCTTACAGTATATATTCATGACTTTATAAAGTGGATCTATTTTCCATAGCGGAGGAGTAAATTAGAGGCGTAAAAGGCGTATTTATGGGGTCATATGTTAAAGACAATTAGTGGAAGTTTAAAGCAGGATTGAGATAAAGTAGAGAGCTCCATTTGGAGTTTGCTGCTCTTCTGTTATCCTGCTTTAACCACAAAAACAAGCTTTAACTTTAATGGTCTTGAAATCAGATTTTTTTATGAGCCAATAAAAAAGGTATTTTCAGTTATTTTGATCCAGATAAGATAATAATAAACATTGCATCTAATCAGGATCAAAATTGTTATATTCAAATATTTAAAATATCATGTGTTATAAAAACATAGCAATTTAATTTGCAGTAAGAGTTAATTCAATTAGCCATCAGACGTTTTACAAATTGAAAGATTCCTATATAGCCATCATCACACCATAGCCCATTACATGTACACTATATATAACATATTATATACAGCAGCCTTTAGTTAGACAACATAAATAGTATAATATATATAAATACTGTCAAACCGATGTTATAGTGGGGAAGACACTAATATGTTAACTCACTTATGTTAACTCATTCACCCCTGAAACTTTTAATGGACAATTCCAATATCAAAATTTAGGGTTGATCTTAAAACTTCATTTCAAAAGGACAAACAGAGTAGACCCTGATCAGAGGGCTCCTTAACCCTTTGAACCCTAGTCCCGCATATAGGCGTTCTTTTCAAACAGTGTACATGTGAATAGTACACTTGTCCTGTGCAAACAGTGAAGACCCAGATCAGAGGGCTCCGAAAGGAGCCCTCTGATCAGGGTCATCACTGTTTGTTATAAGGCCAAACATTGATTAAAACAACCCATAAAAGTCTGAAATGGACTAGACTAAAATGGAAACTGGAATTGTCCATTTAAAGTTTCAGGGAGGAAAGAGTTAAGGATCCCTCTGATCAGGGTCTACACTGTTTGCAAGGGACAAGTGTAATCCTCACAGGTATACTGTTTGTAAATGGCCAGTATAATGATCGCTAGGGTAAAATGTGTTCAACAGTTATGTCCATGCATTGCAAGCAGTTTGGAGCCAGATTAGATTCCGGGTAACCGGGTGTTTGACCAGGCTTCTAATTGTATGTCACTCAGATTAAAAAAAACACTTATTTTCAAGAACCATTAATTTTAAACATTTTACTGCGCATAACATTTGCGTTTACTTTGCATGCCAATGGTAAAACAGCGTTACCATTGCAGTTTAGATCCAGACGAGATACCGTATAAATTGTGGTATCTCATCAGGACTAAACTGTTTCACACTCTGACCCTATCTAAATTTTCTTTTTGAAAATTGTAGATATAGAATGTAGAGGGGGGTACAATGTAAATGGGACCAGTGATTATTTTGAGGCGTAAACTCAATAATTTGCCTGAGACTCATTTGTTTAGGAACTTAATTAGTCCCATGGACTCCATAATTGCTTGGCATTTTTGACTCACTGTTTTTGCCCAGGGACTTGATCTTTGTTTTACAGAATGTGCATCCCGAGGACGCACTATTCTGATTGATAAATTAATGACTGTGGTTGTGCAACAGGTGTTTGACAGTATTTTTTTACTCCTTTAACCCTTTAATTATCCCATAGCCTGTTACTAATTTTGAAGATGGATGACCACTAAAAGCAGGTTGAAAGTAAAGCAGAATGCGCCTTAAGGCGCATTCTGCTTTACTTTGAACCTGCTTTAAGCTATTATCTGCTAGAATATAGAACATATTTGTTAGGATTCTTATTTGTAACAGTACAAATTAGAACTATTTTCTTCAGTAGCGGAATAAATTAAGGGAGTAAAAAGGTGTATTTATGGGGTAATGGGTTAATCCTACTGTGATCTTGTCTGTTTTGAAATTGTTGTCTGTTAAGTTTTCCAAGTAAAAGAGTGTCAGATAGTTTGGATTCAGATCAGACCCTCTATTATACTGTATCTGATCTGGATCCAAACTGTTTGCTAATACCAGTCCAGGCCTCCAGAGTCCAGATAAGGGGACAGAAACTAAAATCTTTATTTCTGCTTTAAACCCTATGGTGTCACTACTCTTTAGAATCGTCTCGAAGAGACGATTCTAATAAGTAGTAACACCATAGGCTTTAGTGTTAAAATGAGTTAGAAAATGCTGGATTTGTTCAGTTCACTCACCCTTATCTGAAGCCCTGCCAGTCTTAGTCAGGATCAGCAGGCCAATGGTTGGGATTCCTATAATTATAATATGTAGATACAAATGTAGAATAGGTCCTTAAATATGTATAGTAATAATGACGTAATTAAAGTTAAACTTGTGTTAACCCTTTAATCCATCACCCCATAGTCTGTTTCTAGTTTTGAAGACAGGTATCCACTTGAAGCAGGTTGAAAGTTAAGCAGAATGCGCCTCATGGCGCATTCTGCTTTACTTTCAGCCTGCTTTAACCTACCATCTGCTAAGATATGGAAAAAAATCATTGGATAGATATTCATAACTGTATAAATGATATAAATTGGAACTACAGTCAAATCTTGATAATAAGAAATCTCTTAAATTAATCTTACCAGTTTTTCGTAACTTGAATTTTGATAAGTAAATCTCGTTTAAGTCGAACACACCCATAATTCAAAGTTAAGCCACATTTTAACTTTGAAATGTGGGTATGTTCGAACAAACGCGGGTTGGTAGAATTGAGTTTTTACTGTATTTTCTTCAATGGAGGAATAACTTACAAGTGCTGCAAGGAGCATATGGGGTAGAGGGTTCAAGTTATTGAGGTAGGGCACTATGTATTTTTGAAGTGTCAAGTGTAACATGTCATAACAGGGGAGTATACAGACATGGGACATAATTATTCGCCACCCTGCGAAAAAGTTAAAAAAAAATTCTCAACTGTTTACTAGAGATAAAACTTAATAAGAAAACATTCATTGTTGTTCTGTTTGGTTTTAAGAGTTGGAGTTAAGATCCTTAAAATGTTTTTAATGTGATTATTTGGTTCTTGTTCTTAGGTAAATTTAGAATGTATATGCAAAATTTGGACCATGTTCACAGTATATGGTTGCCAATTGCCATGGTAACAGTATAATATTATGAAAGTTATGTAAAACTACACCAAATTAAAGAAGACCTTACATATATATATATATGCCATTAAAAAACAAATAAGAAACTGTCGTTCTAAAGCTCTTTTACTTCATGTTAAGTCCCACAGTTCTAAAATTCAATACGTAAACTTGATTCCCCATTATAATCTAAGACTCCCATGGTAATTTTAGCATTTATGGCATATGTCAGTAATTTATAATAAACTTGAACATTAACAATTTCTGTAACTTTCTTTAGTTTCCTTTTTAAAAGGCATTTTTGTGTGGGAGAATATGTTTTTAAATTAAAAATATTCTTCAATTCTAAGCTACTTGTCCCATTTGTTACCATGGCAACAAGTTTTGCGAAACAAGTTTTGCGAAACAAGTTAACTTTTTTCATTTATATTCTAAAGTTGCCTAGCAACAGAAGTTTTGGTCTCGGAGCAACAGAAAATAGATCTATATATATTTCAAAAGTTTACACCCCAACTTTTAAACTGGCCTACACTGTGATGTAATTTTGTGGCATCACAAGAAATGGAAAAAATGTGTGGAAAGATGCCAAAATTGTGTAGGGTGGCGAATAATTATGTCCCATGACTGTACCTGTATTTTAAAAACTAAAATCTATATGTCTGCATATATCTTCGACACGCTTCTAATGAGTATTATAGTGACACCATAGGGTTTAATGCAGACAAGGAGAAATGTTGAAAAACTAAAGTTTACTTCCTTCTATCTGGAGCGTTCTGTTAATGGATTGATCCAAACTGTTAAAAACTCAGATTGTACTTCAATAGCAACGTGTACATGTATCTCTTTGAGACAAATTCTAATGAGTTAAGTGACACCATAGGGTTTAGTCCAGACCTGTAGGAGAAAATGTTAAAAAAACTTTGTTTACTCCCTCCTATCTGGAGCACCCTGTTACATTGATCCAAACTGTTGAAAACTCAGATTGTACTTCAATAGCAACGTGTACATGTATCTCTTTGAGACAAATTCTAATGAGTTAAGTGACACCATAGGGTTTAGTCCAGACCTGTAGGAGAAAATGTTAAAAAAAACTTTGTTTACTCCCTCCTATCTGGAGCACCCTGTTACATTGATCGAAGGTGTTAAAAACTCAGGTTGTACTTCAATAGCAACGTGTACATGTATCTCTTTGAGACAAATTCTAATGAGTTAAGTGACACCATAGGGTTTAGTCCAGACCTGTAGGAGAAAATGTTAAACAAACTTTGTTTACTCCCTCCTATCTGGAGCACCCTGTTACATTGATCCAAACAGTTGAAAACTCAGATTGTACTTCAATAGCAACGTGTACATGTACATGTATCTCTTTGAGACAAATTCTAATGAGTTAAGTGACACCATAGGGTTTAGTCCAGACCTGTAGGAGAAAATGTTAAAAAAACTTTGTTTACTCCCTCCTATCTGGAGCACCCTGTTACATTGATCCAAACTGTTGAAAACTCAGGTTGTACTTCAATAAGAACATCATAGAAGGAAAATTCAATTGGTTCAACATGACTTTTGTGAAGGGTTTGGAGTATTGGAACAGGCATTGATTTATTTATGATATAGCATAATCTTACAGGAAGTATGAAACAAAAGACCAGCAATTTGTAATGGAAGTTTACATGCATAATCTTACAGGAAGTATTGTAATGGAAGTTTACATGTATGTTACTTTCCAGCTATTTCAATGTCAATGAAACTAGGTGAAATTATATCATCTATATATATAGGGCTCCAGATAAGTTTTTTTTTCAAAAACTAAAATCTTTATTTCTGCTTTAAACCCTATGGTGTCACTACTCATTAGAATCGTCTCAAAGAGACAGTTCTAATGAGTAGTAACAACGTAGGATTTGATGCTAAAATAAGTGAGAAAATGTTGGATTTGTGCAGTTTACTCCCTCTTATCTGGAGCACTGTATAATATATATCATATGTGACTGCCTTATTTTGAAACATAAAATCAAGTCTGAATTGTCTAACTCTGAGTTTCAAAGCACGGTAGAGGCGGAACCATATTAACCTTTACAAACCGTTTGGATCCTGATGAGACGCCGCGTAACGCGGCGTCTCATCATGATCAAAACGGTTTGACACGCTGATCCAGTTTTTAAAAGAAATTAAGAAAATGCTTTTTTTGGAACAATCACAGATAACAATTTTTGGCAGGCGAAAAAAATGACCCAGCATGCAAATAGTTAATTACTAAATGACCCAGCATGCAAATAGTCAATTACTTGACACTCATTCCAAAGTATTATTTAGCTGCTGTTGCTATTTATGGGTTAAGTTCAGCCTAATGTGTATTTCAATATCATGACATGTAATTACACTGTTGATTAATAAGGATGCAGTGTCTGTATCTCTTCCGAGTCCCAAGTTATGATTGTCCTCTGCAACAATTGTCATCTGCTATTGTTCTAAAATTAGAGCTTTTCTAAAACTTCTTTTCAAAATGGGATCATAATGTCAAACATTTTGATAGCGTGCTGTCTTGTCTGTATCCAAACCATGTGTTAAAGTGCAGAGGTAATATTATTTCAGTGTTAGCTGACAAAGAGTTGTATAGTATAATGATATTTTCAATGAAAACTACATGCAATTCCCATCTTTAGTGGAATATGAGATGTTTTCTCTTTCTCTTATCAAAAATATTTGAAAAAATGTATGTAGCTTTAAAGACTTTTCCTCAGTCCATTGAGGGACCACCAGCCCATTGTTCTGGAGGTGTCAGTGTAACTATGAAATCATGTGCAAATCACGTGCAGCACAATCTCAGTTTACCTGGTGAGGTCCAGATTATACTCAGGCTCTAGTGATTTTCAATGGTTATTTCTAACCCAACTATCAAATATAAAGGTATAGTCTCAAACGAGAAGCTTCAATGGTTCTTTGCTAACGGTATGTCCACAAGACCCATGCTCTTAATTTGCAAGGAAATTGTCTGGCAAGGTGTTATGACCAAAAGGTCGTCAGAAGATGTCTTTAAAGGTCAGAAAATATGCGAGAAATAATTTTAAAGACAAATATTCCTGAAAGTTGATTTTATCTATTTTTACATAAAATGTTTCTCCTTGTCATACACTGTCTATAACAGAAGTGAGCATCACAAAATCAAAGTTAATATTGTCCCAATTTTTGCATCAAATGCTGTATAGAATTAAAAATCTTAACCGTCATTTTCAAAATATTCTGATGAAGACTTGAATAAGGTCGAAACCGGTAGATTAATAAATGTTTTGTCTACTAGATCGGTGCCTGTAGTTATTCCCATCCTACCTTTCGTTTTAATCATTTTCAAAAAAGTATACACGTATGTCATTTTTTCAATACGGTTTTACATGATTTGACTTCAAAGGTTACAAGTGTTTGTACAAAAATGCTAACACGGGCAAAGCCAACCACTTGCTTATCTTTTCAAAAACATTTAATACACTACTTAAGCACATGAAGTCGGTTTTGCCTCACCTAACTGGAGAAAATCACACTTGTGGTCAAAGGGGTGTTGCAGACATTAATTGATCACTTTCTAAAGACTTCACTCTAAGTTTGACTTAAATATTGATGCTTTAGAAATGGATGTCAGGTACCTTTATAAACATCTAAACCTTAGTTTAGGAGAAGGATTTATTTTGAAATATATACATACAATGTATTTCATAGAAATAAATATTTGGCTTGGTCGAGATTCGAACACGTGCAGAGAAAGCAAAACAACATTACAATACAATGGAAATGATTATTTTAGCACAAACACATGTATTAGGAAAGTATATATACAGTCTAACTTTGATATCTCAAACTCATTTAAGTCAAACATACCCGTATTTCAAAGTTAAAACGTGGCTTTGCCACGTTTTAACTTTGAAATACAGGTATGTTCGACATAACCGAGCATGAAATAATGAATTTCATGTGTCGACATATCGGATAGTTCGAGTTAATCGAGTTTGATATATCGAAGTTCCACTGTAGCTTCTTTTTTATCCACTGAAAAGCAGGCTATGCTGTATTTGTATCTGGATTTGTATCACAATGATACATATGATGTATACTGCACTGTGGCCCTGGAAGAGTGTTGGCCTTTTTGCCTTACAGGCTATATGTATGGTGCAATTACCAGTGGTCCCTTGGGATCGTTCTAATTGGAATAAAAAGTACAGCACAGTGCTCCCTCTCTACAACACCCAATCAATGGGAGATAACGATTGTGTGTGTTGTTTGGAGGGAGTTGTTAGAGGGAGGGAAAATGACTTACATTAAAATTTTGCAAACAGCTTGAATCCAGATCAGATACTGCATAATTATGTTTATGTTTTTCCTGTCAAAATGTCCAATGTGTGACTTTGAGAAAAACAGCAAACTACAATTGGACTATATTGCAGAAGTGAAAAGGTTGGACATATTTTACTAATGTTTTGGAAACAACGTTTAACTTGTCTGTTGTGTTTGTCCACAATATTAATTGTTATAGTCAAACAACTAGGTCTGACGTGTCAAAGGTCAGCCGAGTCCATTTTTTAGGGATAACAGCATTCCACATGTTCTCGGACCATTTTTAAACAGTCGAGTTTACATGTAGTATATTAGATACAAATGAAGGTAGAATTGTTGTCAGCAGTTTAGCGCAGTAGGCAAAGTGTAGGTACGCAGTGTGCATTGTGATAATAGTATTTTTGTTCAGCGTGGGTTCGAATCCCGCGTCAACCTCAAACTTTTTTTAATTTAGAATGAATAGTAAAGCATTATCTTATTTCATACTGTATTATACTGACTATTTATGCACATGTTTGGGAAGGGGTGCATTAGTTTGAGTTTGAGTCCTATATTAGCCATATTTTCAAAAATAAAGGGATTGTTAAATACAAATATCAATACAAGTTTTAGTTGTTTTCTTCAGGGGGCTTTCCGCATTTCTTTAATGCAATGTAATTATAGAATCCTTAATATTACTAACTAAACTAACTACTAACTAAATCCTGAGTTTATTTTTCAACTGCTGCGGGTGTCCCTACAGGGGTAGGCAGCAGGCGGCTAGAGTTTCCCACACCTAACCTCCAGGCTTCTCTATTTTGCGGAGCAATGCCGTCGAGGCTGCATGTCTTAATGTCAGCCTCGACACATTCCAACCAAGTCTTCCTCGGCCTCCCTCTCCCTCTGGATCCTGGCACTTCCATACACATCATCGAGTTGATACATGATTGAGCACGGGATACATGTCCAAACCATCTCAGACGCCTTGTGAGTAGGGCCGTTGTCACTTCCTGAATCCCCAGCATTGCATACAGTGCATCTGTAGTGATGTCGTCTTGGGACTTGACACCACAGATCCAACGGACCATGGCTCTGTCATTCCGACGTAGACGCTGCAAATCTGAGGCAGACGGTGCCCAGGTTTCACTTCCATGAAGAAGCGCAGACCGCACACAAGCATCAAAAACTCTCCCACGAGCCTTGAGGGACACATGCCTAGATGTAAGAAGAGGCAGGAGTTTCTTGAACCTTCCCCAGGCCGTACCGCATCTGGTGATGATGGCGAGCTCACATCCTCCCCCTGCACACAGTGTATCACCTAGATAGCAGAAACTTGCTTCCACACCGAGTTGAACACCATCCACGTCAACTTGGGTGACTGGTCTACCATCAATAGGGCGCGCCGTACCTCGACACCTGGGGCAAACATAGTTCGGGTCGTCAGCAATTCTGCCTTTGATGCCACAGCATTTCTTGTGTACCCACAGCAAGCATTGGGAACATTTGATGGAATTCACCCCAACTCCAGTCCGGCACACAGCACAAGGAAATGCCCCAGAGTCACGAAAAAAATCAAGCCCTGGGCCCGATACCATGAGCTTGGTCTTCTTCATGTTGACCCTCAGCCCTTTACCTTCCATACCTGCTTTCCAAGCTGTCAACTTGGAAATGCACTCCTCGAGTGAGTCTGCAACCACGGCGAGATCATCAGCGTATAGAAGCTCCCAAGGGACGCCGGTACGAAACTCGCGTGAAAGTGCCTCAAGTACAATGATGAAAAGCAGAGGGCTGAGGACCGAACCCTGATGCATTCCAACTTCGACTCCAAACTCATTGCTGTACTGCCCGTTGACGCGCACTCGACTTCTGACATCAGTGAACATTCCTTGAATGACACGCACAGCCCACTCGTCAACCCCAAGACTTCGTAATGCCCACCAGAGGACTTTCCTAGGCACTCTGTCAAAGGCCTTCTCAAGGTCCACAAAGGCAAGATATAGTGGCTTGTTGGCTGCAATGTACTTTACCTGTAACTGGCGGATGATGAAGATCGCATCAGTGGTGCCACGCCCAGGAACAAAGCCGAACTGCATAGAGTCAATGTCAACCATCCTTCGTACAAAAGTGTCCAGCACCCGCTCCAGTAACTTCATCACTTGGTCCGTTAGCTTGAGGCCACGGTAATTCCCACGCTCTAGCCAAAAAAATATTTTAGGTTGAAGCAAGACTCGAACCCTCGCTTGATAAAATGTTTCTCTATCATGCTTCCTTTTAGCCCTACGTCTTATCCACTACGCTATGTTTCCGATAACTAATTCGTTTATTGCTTGTACAAATAACTAAAACTTTTCATTTAAAAATTGCCACGAGGATATCCGAAATGCTGATCTCCCTTATAAATGGACTCGGCGACCCCGTGACACGTCTAACCTAGTTGTTTGACTATACCATAACTATAAAACTACCTGTGGTATAGACTTCATATTTGGCATGTATACTCCACTCAAGAATACATGGAGCTTAGTACTTGCACATTGTACAACTAAAGATTGGGTCATGTCAGACAAAGGTCATGGCTATTTACCCTTTACCCCATATCATATTTCTTGTTCTGAAGACAGGTGTCCACTTAAAGCAGGTTGAAAAGAAAGCAGAATGTACCTTAAGGTGCATTCTGCTTTACTTTCTGCCTGCTTTAAGCTATAATTTGCTTATATATAGAAAATATTTGTATTAATTCATACATTGTTTATGACAGTTTAAATTGGAACTATTTTCCCCAGTGGATGAATAAATAAAATGTTCTAAAAGGCACTTCTATTGGGGAAAGTGTTAAACAACCATGGTCACACAACATAGAGTTTTCACAAACACATCTTGTTCATATTATAGAACTATTCAATGTTGAACTGATCCACATCACAATAGGAACAGGAGGGCCTGAAGGCCCTGATATCGCTCACCATTTGTAATGAAGCCTGATAGCTTTACCTTTGAATTTCATCCTTTTTATTCTAAATCCATTCAAGTTTGTCGACCTACTCTAGTATAGTAGAATACATCAAAGACAAATAACTAGAGTCTAAACAATACTGAAATGAAGCCTTTTTCTAGCATTTCAAAGTATATCAAGGGCAGGTAACTATTGCCACAATGATTAGATTTCAACAATAATTGCACTCCTTCGAGAACATATAGTTATATACTTTGTGTACAAGTATAATGAAAACCCATTGAAAACTGTAGTTGCAAGAGTGTAAACACTGTAAAACATGGCATTTTCAGCAATTCAAAGGTAGATAACTCTTGATATATTTGTCCGATTTCAACCATAATTACCCTTTTTGTTTTAACTCTTATGGTCATATACAATCTGGGCAAGTTTGAGAGAGCTTGGATAAATATTGTGGCCTCTAGAGCGTAAACACTGTTAAATATGTCATTTTCAGCAATTCAAAGGTAGATAACTCTTGATCTATTGGTTTGATTACAACCATAATTAAACTCATCCCAAGTCTTATGGTAATATACAATCTGAGTAAGTTTGAGATAGATTGGATAAAGTTTGTTGCCTCTAGAGTGTAAAAACCCATATATATGGCATTTTCAGCAATTCAAAGGTAGATAACTCTCGACCTATTAGTCTGATTTCAACCATATTCAAACTCATCTGAACTCTTACAGTCATATACAATCTGAGCAAGTTTGAGATAGATTGGACAAAAAATGTGAACTCTAGAATGTAAACACCATTAAATATGGCATTTTCAGCAGTTCAAAGGTAGATAACTCTCGATCTATTTGTCCGATTTCAACCAAAATCGAACTCATCCGAACTCTTATGGTGATATACAATCTAGGCAAGTTTTAGAAAGATTGGATAAATATTGTGGCCTCTAGAGCGTAAACACTGATAAATATGGCACTTTCGGCAATTCAAAGGTTGATAACTCGTGACCTAATTTTCCGATTTCAGCCATAATCAAACTCATCCGAACTCTTATGGCAATATACCATCTGAGCAAGTTTGAGAAAGATTGGATAAATATTGTGGTCTCTAGAGTGTAAACACTAAAATTGTTGACGCCGCACGACGCATGACGGACGCCGGACATTCAAGGATTGCAAAAGCTCACCCTGAGCTAGCTCAGGTGAGCTAAAAACAATTGATTGCCAATGCATTTTCTTCACAATTGAGAAATGGAAAAATAATAGGGCATCTGTTACACTGCTTTGAACACAGGCTATTAAAGTGTGTAGTATATATCATAAAAACCTATCCCCAAACCTGAATGTGTCTTTAACTCTTTGCATGCTGGGTAATTTTTTTTCGTCTGCAACACTTGTCGTCTGCTACTGTTCTAAAAATAGCATTTTCAAAATTTCTTTTAAACTCAGGGTCAGAATGGCAACAGTTTGGATCCTGTTGAGACGCCGCGTTACGCGGCGTCTCATCTTGATCCAAACTGTTTGCAAAGGCAATCACTGTGGTGGATATATCTGCCGCTAGCTTGTTGTTGTTGTAGTTGTAGATTCCTCCGTTGACTTGTCGGAGCACCATTCAATTTTATAGCATGCATCCAAAGAGTTAAATGGTGACAATCATTTGTCGACTGTTTCAGAAAATGAACTTAAAAATATGTGCTGGAATGCAGAATAGAAATAACGCTGATAGCTGAAGGAGTGTTTACTTGGAAAAAATATGTCGTAATCTATTACCCCAAAAATAGGCTTTTTAACACCCAATGTTTTTTTCCTACACTGAAGAAAATAATTCGAATTTTTACAGTCATGAGTCTGTACCTGTACCATTAGAAATATTTTTTATTTCCTATCAAATGGTAGCTTAAAGGCACAATCCTACTGATATTGGTGTTTAAAACGCGCACTTTCTTATATATGTGCATTTTCTATGTATTAAAACTAAGTGAAATCGCGTGTAAGAAGCCTGACATATGCCCCCACTACGTATAGAATCCTACCTAAATGTGTCGAATTCTTATCGTGATGGTGTACATTTTAAGCGGGTTTGTTTACAAATAATACTAACGGTGGTTCCGATAAAGGTCACGTGATTGATACGGAGCGCGGTGATAATTCATATACACTGTGCGCAAAGCCGGAGCATTTCCGTAATAATTCGTCTTCGATCGAATGTCAACAAAACAGATTTAAAAGTCGACTTGTTTCCACCAATTTCACGGGGTTTTGTGCAATGTTGCCTCCATAACCATCGGGGATTACTTCTTTTTTAGCTCACCTGGCAGGAAGTGCCAAGGTGAGCTTTTAGAATCGCTGAATGTCCGTCGTCCGTCCGTCTGTCCGTTCACATTTGTTCGTTAACACTCTAGCGCCTACGATCTTCATGAAACTTCATGACAATGTTTGTCTTGATGAAATCTAGGTCAAGTTCGAATATGGGTCATGTCGGGTCAAAAACTAAGTCACTAGGCCAAATCAAAGAAAAACAGTGTTAACCCTTCCGTAAATCTGCCACTCATTTTCAAGGTTTGCCACCGTTTGCCATGGCAAACAGTGGCAAATGATGGCAATAGGTGGAAAACAGAGTGTAAAACAGTGGCAAACCATGGCATTTGATGATTTGCCACCGTTTTCCACTCTGAAGCCAGTGGCGAATGATGGTAAATGGTGGCAAATAATGTGGCAAATGGTGGAAAATTTAACTTAGTTATTTTCTAGCAGTGGCATTCGGTGGAAAACACTTAGTTTTTCTTGATTTACATAAATTGTTTGGACTTAGAAAATTTCTGCAATGGCAAAAGAGTGGCATACGGTGGACAATACTTAGAAACTTTTTCATTGCAAACAAAAAATCACAAAACTGTTAAAATGAATGTCAGCAATATTTAATGGTTACAAAGTTTGATAAGAAAGACGGAGGTAATTGAACAAGATTCCAAATCCATTCAAATTTGTAGACTCTTAGATTATTAACAATAATGGAATATGACAAAGTCTAGTATAGATAAATCAAAAGCAGATAACTCTGAACACAATAGTCTGATTTTACCCAAATTTTATCATATCTAGAAACTTATACTCATATATACATTGTGTGCAAGTAAAAGGTCACAGAGGTCAAGTTCATTATCTAAGGTTGATGTCAACAAACTGCACTGCAACATGCTGTACTAAATAAGGGACATAAGCAAATGAAGTTGTGAGACACTAACTGAATATATACTTAGTTTGATACTGAGTTGAATACTAAGCTAAAGCAAGATCACAGAGGTCAATTTTAAGGTCACTGAAAACTGCAAGGCAATATAGAGCATTGCCCTACTCATTTAGTGCTATATAAGCATGTGAAATTGGGACTATAGCTTTAGTTCTAATTAATAGACTATAACTGAGTTAAAATCAAAACAATTCACCAAGGTCACAGAGTTCAAGGTCACAAAACTGCAATAGTAACATTCTATTTATAATCGAATCAGGCAAATAAGCATTTTAAGTTGAATGGTACTATAGCTGCAGTACTTAGAAACTTATTTAACCAATTACTCCATACATATACACCGCTTAACTTTGATATATTCCTTCATTTTACACTTTAAAGTTAAAACAGTCATTAATATGTACCATAGAAATAGTTTGTATATCCTAGCAGATATGGTATTTCAAAGAAAGCTGAAAGTAAAAAAGAATGTGCTTTAAGGGGCAATATGCTTCAAATATTCTCAAACTGCTTTAAGTGGTAATCTGATTTCAAAACTAGAAACAGTCTATGGTGTAATGGGTTAAATACAAAGCTAAATTAAGGTAAAAGAAATCAAGGTCAAAGGCCAATGCCACCAAACTCAAAACTGAAATGCAACATTCTGTAACCATTAAGGAGAAAAGGTAAGTTGAGTGGCCCTTTAACCCCCCCCCCCCCCCCCCCCCCCCTCAAAAAAAGTATCCAAGGTCACAGAGGTCAAGGTCAAATTTTAATATTACCATACTTAGTTCAAATATCTAATTAAATCTAAACAAAAACAAAAAACCCCAACAAAACCAACAAAAAAACCCAACAAACAAATGAGTTGTGTACAAACAAACACTTTATGTCACAAACAACATTATGGCACAAATAAACATCTCAACTGGGGTTAGAGTTTGTTTACAATGAATAATGTGCCAAAAAAGCACAGTGTTAAATACAAGAATATTGGCTTCTATTTTGCTGCTGAATTTACCACTTTCCCTTGTGTGGTACCCCTCAGGAATGTCAGTTCCTTAGGTCAAATTTGAAAATTCGACCATGCCCACAGTAACGTGGCTTGAGCATGGAGCAACCAGGATTAATTCATCTCTGTTTTATTGTGATTTTTACATTGAAAACTGGTAAGGAAATACATTTTATTTTTTATTGTTATTAATTAATATTCTTGCCTTCAAATCTTTTTAATTGTTTTGTTGCAAACTAATGTAACTTCTTATTATGAAAACTTCATTGACCCTTATTAAGGGCTCATTTTGTTACATGATCTTTTAGCTAGGTGATAATAATGTACAAACCATGTACCATTCAAGAATACTGATTAAGATGCCTTTTATTGTTTGATTTTTAAAACATGTGTATATAATTATGATTTCATAAAGGTTTGTTTGTTTCTGACATTAATTGTTATTATATATCATACAGATAAGTGAAATGTTTTACTGCACAAATTTAAGCACAATTGGTGTTTTGCCATTTGCAGTGTATTAGTGAAAGACATGCATGCAAGCTGCAGCTTCATATTTGACTCATAAGGGATGCTAGGTCACAATAAACAAGTGGTTCTTTACACAGTATCTGAAAATTTGAATTCCATTCCCCCAGGAATGTTTATTTACAGAGCCAGTGATTGTGAGATACAGTCAGTCTTGTATTTAGTGACCACTCACTGAAGTAGCTTGGACATCTCTTAAGACAAGTGACTGCTTAATGCAGGATATAAAGGAGCTTTCTGCATAATTTCTATTTTGTATGAAACAATCATATGTATTGAATACTGCACATATAAGCTTTCTACTGAGTGGTCGCTTAATACAAGATTGACTGACATAGTCTGTGGCACCATTTATTGCTAGATGTAAAGCCTCAATGACCTCAATGTTCTGGTCAGCAATTTTGAAAGGGGTTCAAGGAAGGGACCTAGTGTAAGATTTCTATCTCCTGTGATCATATACAAACAACTTAGACTGCTGTTTAAAATGATGATTGTAATAATGGTAATAATAATAATTAGATAATGCAATAATATCTTTTAAAGACTGAATTATATTAAACTTGCCATGTGTACAAAACAAACATCTAATTAATTCTTTGCAAATAATAAATTGACTGCTTGTAAATGAAATGATTCTTAGAAAAGAGCAGTTTTATAAATTAATGCTATTTTAATTCCCTATCTGGAATATTGTTATCTCTATAACTATAAAGGTGTTTGCCCTTTTTTATCACTTATCAGATCAGTTTTTAAATACCCCCCTCTAAAGGTTGTATATTTGTGTGGCCCTGTCCGTCCGTCCGTCAATACGTTTGTCTGTACAAACATTAGGATACATATGTGGCTAAAATTCTTAGCCACGTAATAGAAAAACATTAACCTGGCCGTCTCTTGTGACATTAACCTGGCCATTTCTTGTGACATTAACCTGGCCAGTTGTGGGACATAGGGCTAGGGTTAGCCTCCAGATCATTCTATTCGAAGTTAGAGCAAAAAGAAATTGTCTCTTGTGTGGCTAGCCCCGCAGGAGAAAACAATAGAAAAAAGCCACATAAGTATCCTAATGTAAGTATGTTTGTTCGATCGTCCGTCAACATTTTGTTCGTAGTATTTATGGAAAACTATCAAAAGGATATTAATGAAACTTCACACAAATGTTATATGCATAAAGATCTGAAGCTGAGTCAAGTTTGAGGTTCATTCAATTTTTACGTTACAGAGTTACCTGCCCTTGATGTACTCAAACATGCTATAAAAAGCTTGTCCGGAGATTTCTGGGAAAACTATGATAAGGATATTAATGAAACTTCACACAAAAATCCGCCTGGATTCCGTCTCATTTAAATATTTTGTGTCTAAATGTTACTTAAAAAAAGAAATCCGTGTCATATTCCGCCCGGATTTTTTTTCCATACGGAATTTGAAATTCCGCTCGGACAAAATTTTGCCTGGATTTTTAAGAATTCCACACGAACATGGTCACATGACCCGGACTAATTTAAATATTTTGTGTCAAAATGTTACTTAAAATAGTAGTCCGTGTCAACTTAGCTGCTTTCACCTGGACATTTATTCCGCCTGGAAAATCGTTGTTTTGTCCGCACGGAATCCGTGCGGATTCCACCTGGAATTTTTCGTACAGGAATCCAAAACAAATGTAAGCTTTTCAAAGAAAAATCACTAGTGTCCTTTATAAACTGTTGCATCAGTAAAAATGATTAATAGAGTTAGAGAATGTTTGTTTGCTTTTCATATTAAATTTACTTCACTTTCATATCAGCAGTATTTTCGTGGATTTAGATTATTAGTAGTCAGGCGGCAATCATTGTACAATAGTATTGTTATCATTATCAGTTGATGTCCATATTAATTAAAAAAATAACAGCGAGTCTACACCATCATTTGTTACAGACTGGATAAAAAATATGCAAAGGTTTGCCACCGAATGCCACCTTATTTCCACCATTTGCCATCGATTGCCATTAATTTGCCACTGTGGCACAGTGGCATTCGGTGGGAAAACAGTGGCAAATCGTTCCAATTGTCCACCGTTTGCCACTGATTTTACACTGCTCATTGCAGTGGCATTCGGTGTAAAAGTCAGTGGCAAATCGTTCCAATTGTCCACCGTTTGCCACTGATTTTCCACTGCTCATTGCAGTGGCATTCGGTGTAAAAGTCAGTGGCAAATCGTTCCAATACTGCCACTCTTTGCCACTGATTTGCCACTGCTCATTGCAGTGGCATTCGGTGGAAAAAGTCAGTGGCAAATCCTTCCAATTTGCCACTTTTTGCCACCGATTTTCCACTGTTCATTACAGTGGCATTCGGCGGAAAAAGTCAGTGGCAAATCATTCCAAAACTCCAGTTTGCCACTCTTTACCACCGATTTTCCACTGTTTATTACAGTGGCATTTTATGGGAAAACAGTGGCAAATATTTCCAATACCACCGTTTACCACTCTTTGCCACTGATTTTCCACTGTTCACAACAGTGGCATTCTGTGGCAAATCGTTCCATACACCACTGTTTACCACTCTTTGCCACAGTACTATGGCTGGTCCCTATTTTCCACAGTTTTCCACCAAATGACACAAAAATTGCTCGTTCCAATACTGCCACCGTTTGCCACTCTTATTTTCCATGGCAAATGATGGCAATTGGTGGCAGATTTACGGAAGGGAACCCTCTAGAGGCTACAAATCTCGTTAGATCTGAATGAAATATTTTCAGAATGTTTGCCTACATCAAATCTAGGTCAAAGTCAAATGTGGATTGTGTCTGGTCAAAAACTAGGTCACTAGGTCAAATTATAGAAAAATCTTGTTAACACTCTAAAGGTTGATTGTGGGTCATGTCCAGTCATAATCTAGGTCACTATAGGTTAATTTTACATGGTGAACCAGGTGAGCGATTTAGGGCCATGGTGGCCCTTGTATAGGTTTAGATTATGAATATGCCTTCATTTTCAGTTTTTAAAAGTGCGCGATTTTGGCAATTTGACAGTAATGTTGGGACTTTAAAGCAGGTTGAAAGTAAAGCATAAAGACACATTCTGCTTTACTTTTTACCTGCTTTAAGTGGTCCCTTATCATCAACATTAGAAGCAGATTATGGGGTTATGGGTTAAAGACATCTCCTGACGACCTTTTGGTCATAACGCCTTGCCAGTTTATTTACTGTCAATTTCCTTGCAAAAAGCATGGGTCTTGTGCATATTGAACCATTGAATCGTCTTATGTGAGACCGGACCTTTATATTTGATAGGTTGGTTAGAAATAACCATTGAAAATCTTTAGAGCATGAGTATAAGCTGGTAAACCAGGGCTGCCATTTCTCCGGATTTTTCCTAAATCTCCGGATTTTTTCCAAGTTCATGGTAGCTTAAAGCAGGCTGAAAGTAAAGCAGAATGCGCCCTAAGGCACATTCTGCTTTACTTACAACCTGCTTTAAGTATTCGCATGTCAACACAACAAGAAAAAGGCTATGGGGTAAATTTTAAGGTACGATTCGTAAAATCGCACTTGAAAAATGCAAATTTGGAAATCTAAGGATTTTTCATGTCAACTTATGGCAGCCCTGGTAAACTGAGATTGTGTTGCACGTGCTTTACAGTTACATTGACACCTCCAGAACAATATGCTGGTGGTCCCTCAATGGACTGAGGAAAAGTCTTTAAGCTCCTCTACTGTAAAGATTGAATGCAGTGCAAATCTGCTATATAAAAGCTCAGGTGTCTGCTTAAAACAGTACACTTTTGTCGAGCCCACTCAAAATGACCTCATATTTTGGGTGTATGTCAATAGTGCATCCGTGTGTGTGTGTTCTGTCCATGATTGGTCTTGTCTTGGCTCTAACTTCGAACTCCATTGATGGATTGTCAAATATATGACTAGGTACAGTAGTGCAACGATAGGATGGCGTTGTTTACAAAACAGTGAGAATGTAAACAAAGAAAATTAGTAAAATCAACGATAAGTACAAGTTTGACAACCATACTAGCATCTGCTGTATTGGCGTAGTGGTTATGCTGTTAGACTTTCACGCAGAAGTCTCGAGTTCGAATCCCACATTCGGTAGTTTTCTTTTATTAATTTTAAATTAACGACGTTTTGTTTCACTTCCCACAGATTTTCATTCTCATAGATTCGTTAGTTAAATTATTGAGTCTGTTTTTCATTATCTTTGCATTTTTACATCGTGCAGTAATAGGGTCAAAACACATATTTGTAATCAGTAAAAAGACAACATGATGTAGCTCTTTATTGTCTGTGATATCACTTGACTTACTCATTCTATCCATTTTATTTTAAACTACGTATATCAGCGCATACCAGTGTTATATAAAAAGAAAAAGAAAAAAAAGAAAAGTGGTGTTCTCGAGGTTCGAACTCACGACCCTCAAAAGTAACTAGTAGGCAGCACGCTTATCCACTGCACCAAACAGTCACACAAACCACTTGCTTTGATTTACCAATACAACATGTCGCAAATGTGTTTATCGTTATTTTTTTGTTTACATACACAATGTTTTGTAAACAACGCCATCCGACCGTTGCACTACTGTATATATGTTTGACAAGGACATACACAAAACTTGGTCAGTAGCTTAAAGGTCAAGGTCATACTTAGAGATCGAAGTTCAAGTCATACTTACAGAACGAAGTTCAAAAACATGTATTTTTAGCTCACCTGAGCACAAAGTGTTCAAGGTGAGCTTTTTTGGTCGGTCTTTGTCCTGCGTTGTGCGTCGTGTGTGAACAATTTCTTCAAATATCCTCTTCTCCAAAACCACTGGCTGGATTGCAACCAAACTCCACAGGAACGTTCCTTGGGTCAAGCTCTTTCAAAGTTGTTTCAAGAATATGAAACGATGTAGAACTCTGGTTGCCATGGCAACCAAAGTGAAAAAATAAGGAAATCTTAAAAAATCTTCTTGTCAAAAATCACAAGGGCCAGAGCTTAGATATTTTGCACATATCATCGTCTACAGGCCTAGTGTCACTATGGTCAGGTGAGCGATCAAGGACCATTCTGGCCCTCTTGTTTGCTTGTCTGGGCTCTAACTCGGAACTGAATGCATGGATTGTGAAATGACTTGGCATCTAGAAGATACAAAAACACAGTGTATGCCTATATATGATTACCCTTCAATTGATATTCATGCATTTTCATACTTTTGCAAAGACCCAAATCAGGCATTCCTATAGGAGCTTAGTGTTACTAAGCCTGATAAGAATCTGCTCTCAAGCGGAAGTTGAATTAGTGAGGGTTCCATATAAGGGTAGTTTTTCAAAAACTAAAATCTTATTTTTGCTTTAAACCCTATGGTGTTACTACTCATTAGAATCGTATCTTCGAGACGATTCTAATGAGTAGTAACAACATAGGATTGGTGCTTAATAGAGTGAGAAAATGTTGATTTTGTTTAGTAAACTCCTTCTTATCTGGAGCCCTGGCTCTGTCTCACGTGTGCATGTAATATTGATGAATGGGCCTCACTAGGACCAACATGTACAGTGATAATTTTACCTGTGCATCCCGAGTCCTATACTCATTAAATTTGCCAGGGACTCATTATTTAAAAAGTTGCAAGTCCCATAGACCCATAGCTTTTCTGGCCTTTATTCACCTATTACTCATAAGCAAATAGTAGCTTAAAGCAGGTTGAAAGTAAAGCAGAATGCGCCTTAAAGGGACTCGCAAGCAGATGGTGTTCTTGTCAAAATAAAATAAAATACTCAAATAAAAGCAAATTTGTGGCATTATTTGGCTTTTGACATTAAAAAAATATGATCAGTCCAAAAAATGTCTCAAGAATCGTCACCGAATCTTAGTTTTTTAGATATTTTCCATCGTTTTTCCATAGCGTTAGCTAACGGTATAGTTGTTGTTGTTGCTACTCTACACGGGGTCAGACATAAACCCGAGCCGAATAATGTTCTATTAATACCTATCATTGAAGTATGTTAATTCGCTACCATATATATAGAGAGCGTCCGTAGCCGAGGGCGTAAAGGCGATGCCTCATTTTTCATTTTTGTCTCCGCATGGATGGTCACGGGTTCGAATCCCACCAGAGCCTCTTCTCTTTTTTTTTTTTGGAAATGCATTTTTTAACAGAATTTATTATCCTAAACTAAATTTTACCCATTTATATAAGCATTTGACATATATTTACAAATTACTATTTTTAATGCTTGATCCGGTTGCGAGCCTCTTTAAGGCACATTCTGCTTTACTTTCAACCTGCTTTAAGTTGTCACCTGTCTTCAAAACTATAAATAAGTTATGGGATAGTGGGTTTATTGTTCATCTCAAGGACTCAATATTTGTCTCAAGGACTTATTGTTTTACAGACTGTGCATCCCGAGGACTCGTTCATCTGATTTCTAAAATTATCACTGCATGTTATCCATGTGCATCTTAGTGTTCTATGCAATCCATGTAGATTCTGATTAGGGTCTACACTGTTGTTATTTTGCAATATTGTTTTAAAAATCAACTGGACATAGTCAAAAATTGACTAGACTTTATTTGAAATTCGAATTGTCCTTTGAAGGTTCCAGGTTTGAATGAACATGACTGTTAGGTAAAATCATCAACGATAGATGCATACATGAGGAAAATGATGAAGCAACCTTGACGTGCTGCTGTTGACAAAGAGTTCTACTCCTGAATATTCATACATATGTATAGGAAATTGTTTCCTTTGAAAACATTAATCTAAACTTGTACATTTGCGAATTAATAAATTTAGGAATAAGTTCCATGAGAAAATAGTGCAGACTTGTGCCAGACGGAGATCCTATAAGAAAACAGTGCAAGAAAACAGTGCATACCCTGATCAGACAGCTCCTTCAGGAGCTGTCTGATCAGAGTCTACACTGTTTCAAATTAGTGTCAATAAACACTTGTTGCTTGAGAATGGTTATGGGATAAGTCATTTTATCATTGAACTGATGTAATGAAAGGTATTTGCTATGTGTTACATAATTCATGAGAATGCATCATGTTCTTTATCTACCGTATCTACTAATGTGAATGTAATATGTAAAATTATGCTAATGTTAACATTATGTGTAAAACCTATTATGTATAATATATGTATTGTGATATTAATTTGTATACTAGATGTGTTAATGTATGCATGTATAAACTGTCCTGCAACCCTTGTCCAAATGGTAGCGCCTTTTAGCACATATAATTTATTCCTCCACTAAAGAAAATACTTCCGTTTTATACAGTCATGAACCGATGATGTACCATAAGAACTATTTTCTAAATTTTAGCAGAGGGTAGCTTAAAGCAGGCTGAAAGAAAAGTAAAGAAAATTGTGCCTTAACCCTTTGAACCCTAATCCCGCATATAGGCGTCCTTTTCAAACAGTGTATACTTGTGAAGGGTAAACTTGTCCTATACAAACAGTGAAGACCCAGATCAGAGGGCTCCAAAAGGAGCTCTCTGATCAGGGTCTTCACTGTTTGTCATATTGCCAAACATTGACAAAAACAACCCTTAAAAGTCAGAAATGGACTAGACTGAAACTGGGATTGTACAATTTAATTTTCAGGGAGGAAAGAGTTTAGTGGGTCACCTGTCTTCAAAATTATAAACAAACTGTAAGGTAAAAGGTTACAGCACATCTTCTTTACTTTCAACCTGCTTTAAGTGGGTCACCTGTCTTCAAAACTATAAGCAGGCTATGAGGTAAATGGTTAAGGCACATTCTGCCTTACTTTCAACCTGCTTTAAGTGGTCACCTATCTTCAAAACTATAAACAGGCTATGGGGTAAATGGTTAAGGCACACTCTGTTTTACTTTCAACCTGCTTTAAGTGGTCACCTGTCTTCAAAACTTTAAGCAAACTATGAGGTTAAGGGTTAAGGCACATTCTGCCTTACTTCCAACCTGCTTTTAGTGGTCACCTGTCTTCAAAACTATAAACAGGCTATGGGGTAAATGGTTAAGGCACATTCTGCCTTACTTCCAACCTGCTTTTAGTGGTCACCTGTCTTCAAAACTATAAACAGACTATGGGGTTAAGGGTTCAAGCACATTCTGCCTTACTTTCAACCTGCTTTAAGTGGTCACCTGTCTTCAAAACTATAAACAGGCTATGGGGTTAATTAAGGGTTAAGGCACATTCTGCCTTACTTTCAACCTGCTTTTAGTGGTCAACTATTGTCTTCAAAACTATAAGCAGGCTATGAGGTTAAGGGTTAAGGCACATTCTGCCTTACTTTCAACCTGCTTTTAGTGGTCAACTATTGTCTTCAAAACTATAAGCAGGCTATGAGGTTAAGGGTTAAGGCACATTCTGCCTTACTTTCAACCTGCTTTTAGTGGTCAACTATTGTCTTCAAAACTATAAGCAGGCTATGAGGTTAAGGGTTAAGGCACATTCTGCCTTACTTTCAACCTGCTTTTAGTGGTCAACTATTGTCTTCAAAACTATAAGCAGGCTATGAGGTTATGGGTTAAGGCACATTCTGCCTTACTTTCAACCTGCTTTAAGTGGTCACCTATTGTCTTCAAAACTATAAGCAGGCTATGAGGTTAAGGGTTAAGGCACATTCTGCCTTACTTCCAACCTGCTTTAAGTGGTCACCTGTCTTCAAAACTATAAGCAGACTATGAGGTTATGGGTAAAGGCACATTCTGCCTTACTTCTAATCTGCTTTAAGTGGTCACCTGTCTTCAAAACTATAAGCAGGCTATGAGGTTATGGGTTAAGGCACATTCTGCCTTACTTCCAACCTGCTTTAAGTGGTCACCTGTCTTCAAAACCATTAGCAGGCTATGAGGTAATGGGTTAAGGCACATTCTGCCTTACTTACAACCTGCTTTAAGTGGTCACCTGTCTTCAAAACTATAAGCAGACTATGAGGTTATGGGTTAAGGCACATTCTGCCTTACTTTCAACCTGCTTTTAGTGGTCACCTGTCTTCAAAACTATAAACATGCTATGAGGTTAAGGGTTAAGGCACATTCTGCCTTACTTCCAACCTGCTTTAAGTGGTCACCTGTCTTCAAAACTATAAACAGACTATGGGGTTAAGGGTTCAAGCACATTCTGCCTTACTTTCAACCTGCTTTAAGTGGTCACCTGTCTTCAAAACTATAAACAGGCTATGGGGTTAATTAAGGGTTAAGGCACATTCTGCCTTACTTTCAACCTGCTTTTAGTGGTCAACTATTGTCTTCAAAACTATAAGCAGGCTATGAGGTTAAGGGTTAAGGCACATTCTGCCTTACTTTCAACCTGCTTTTAGTGGTCAACTATTGTCTTCAAAACTATAAGCAGGCTATGAGGTTAAGGGTTAAGGCACATTCTGCCTTACTTTCAACCTGCTTTTAGTGGTCAACTATTGTCTTCAAAACTATAAGCAGGCTATGAGGTTAAGGGTTAAGGCACATTCTGCCTTACTTTCAACCTGCTTTTAGTGGTCAACTATTGTCTTCAAAACTATAAGCAGGCTATGAGGTTATGGGTTAAGGCACATTCTGCCTTACTTTCAACCTGCTTTAAGTGGTCACCTATTGTCTTCAAAACTATAAGCAGGCTATGAGGTTAAGGGTTAAGGCACATTCTGCCTTACTTCCAACCTGCTTTAAGTGGTCACCTGTCTTCAAAACTATAAGCAGACTATGAGGTTATGGGTAAAGGCACATTCTGCCTTACTTCTAATCTGCTTTAAGTGGTCACCTGTCTTCAAAACTATAAGCAGGCTATGAGGTTATGGGTTAAGGCACATTCTGCCTTACTTCCAACCTGTTTTAAGTGGTCACCCACCTGTCTTCAAAACTATAAACATGCTATGAGGTTAAGGGTTAAGGCACATTCTGCCTTACTTCCAACCTGCTTTAAGTGGTCACCTATTGTCTTCAAAACTATAAGCAGGCTATGAGGTTAAGGGTTAAGGCACATTCTGCCTTACTTCCAACCTGCTTTAAGTGGTCACCTGTCTTCAAAACTATAAGCAGACTATGAGGTTATGGGTAAAGGCACATTCTGCCTTACTTCTAATCTGCTTTAAGTGGTCACCTGTCTTCAAAACTATAAGCAGGCTATGAGGTTATGGGTTAAGGCACATTCTGCCTTACTTTCAACCTGCTTTAAGTGGTCACCTGTCTTCAAAACTTTAAGCAGACTATGAGGTTAAGGGTTAAGGCACATTCTGCCTTACTTCCAACCTGCTTTAAGTGGTCACCTGTCTTCAAAACCATTAGCAGGCTATGAGGTAATGGGTTAAGGCACATTCTGCCTTACTTACAACCTGCTTTAAGTGGTCACCTGTCTTCAAAACTATAAGCAGACTATGAGGTTATGGGTTAAGGCACATTCTGCCTTACTTTCAACCTGCTTTTAGTGGTCACCTGTCTTCAAAACTATAAACATGCTATGAGGTTAAGGGTTAAGGCACATTCTGCCTTACTTCCAACCTGCTTTAAGTGGTCACCTGTCTTCAAAACTATAAGCAGACTATGGGGTTAAGGGTTAAAGCACATTCTGCCTTACTTTCAACCTGCTTTAAGTGGTCACCTGTCTTCAAAACTATAAGCAGACTATGGGGTTCAGGGTTTAGGCACATTCTGCCTTACTTTCAACCTGCTTTAAGTGGTCACCTGTCTTCAAAACTATAAGCAGACTATGGGTTTGTGGGTTAAGGCACATTCTGCCTTACTTTCAACCTGCTTTAAGTGGCCACCTGTCTTCAAAACTATAAGCAGACTATGGGTTTAAGGGTTAAGGCACATTCTGCCTTACTTTCAACCTGCTTTAAGTGGTCACCTGTCTTCAAAACGATAATCAGACTATGGTTTAAGGGTTAAGGCACATTCTGCCTTACTTTCAACCTGCTTTAAGTGGTCACCTGTCTTCAAAACTATAAGCAGGCTATGAGGTTATGGGTTAAGGCACATTCTGCCTTACTTTCAACCTGCTTTAAGTGGTCACCCACCTGTCTTCAAAACTATAAGCAGGCTATGAGGTTAAGGGTTAAGGCACATTCTGCCTTACTTCCAACCTGCTTTAAGTGGTCACCTGTCTTCAAAACTATAAGCAGGCTATGAGGTTAAGGGTTAAGGCACATTCTGCCTTACTTTCAACCTGCTTTTAGTGGTCACCTGTCTTCAAAACTATAAACAGGCTATGAGGTTATGGGTTAAGGCACATTCTCCCTTACTTTCAACCTGCTTTAAGTGGTCACCTGTCTTCAAAACTATAAGCAGACTATGGGGTTAAGGGTTCAAGCACATTCTCCCTTACTTTCAACCTGCTTTAAGTGGTCACCTGTCTTCAAAACTATAAACAGGCTATGGGGTTAATTAAGGGTTAAGGCACATTCTGCCTTACTTTCAACCTGCTTTAAGTGGTCACCTGTCTTCAAAACTATAAGCAGGCTATGAGGTTAAGGGTTAATGTCTCAACCAAATCCTTTGCTATGACTTCTGTACAGATTAATCTCTTTAAGATAATTTTAATAAGAAGTCAAAACTTAGGGTTTGGTGAAGATGGATACAAAGGAAAGCAGAATATGATTAATTAATGTCTACTGAAATAGTTTTCTGAAATTATGAAACTCTGAAGACTGAATCTTCTTTATATTTATCATTCTTAACCCTTTCCTCCTGAAGCCCCTTGAAGCGCATTGAATTTATTCATCCACTGAAGAAAATAGTTAAATTCTTACAACCATGAAAATGAATAATAAGAAATATTTTGTAAATCCTAGCAGATGATGGCTTAAAACAGGCTGAAAGTAAAGCAGAATATGCATTAAGGTGCATTGAAGATTCTGCTTTACTTTCAGCCTGCTTTAAGTGGCCACCTGTCTTCAAAACAAGAAACAGGCTATGGGGTAAAGGGTTAAGCAATATCCAAATAATAAACCATTGCTTTAACTTCGTCTTGCTTTAACCTATACCTGCATAACCTAACCTGTCTCTTGTTTTGAAGACATATAGTATCTAAACTCAAATCATCTAGATAAATGTATTAAATATTGCAATGTTTTCACTAGTTCACACGCCCACACACAGCATTTGTTGCTGTCAATAATTGTCATGTACTGCCAACATATTGATAGTGTAGTGTTTCTTGTAGTTTTATGTCCTGTCATTTAATGGACTGCCCTCTAAATTTAGAGGGATTAAGTGTCCTATCCAATTAAGTGCAATTATGCTACCTTTGTGAGAAAGAGAGACCAAAAGGTGCCTTTTTTATTGTTTTTGCACATGCACACCTTGATAATACTTGTCAGACGCTATAGACCAAATTTATTCACCTGTCGGGGCTGAGCTAACCTTTGGCAAAGATAAACTAATTTATTTTTATGCCCCCAGAATCTACGATTCGGGGGCATATAGTTTTTGTCATGTCTGTTGGTTTGTCCATCCGTCCATCCGTCTGTCCGTCTGTCTGTGCCAAAAACCTTAACCTTGGCTATAACTCTTGCATTTTTGTACCTAGGCCTTTTATACTTGGCATGTGTCTTCCCTGTATCAAGACCTTTCCAACCATACAATGGCTATAACATTTGCACCAGTTGGCCCAGGGCTTTCATATTTTGTATGTATATTTCTTGTGTCAAGACCTTTCCAACCATACCAACATCTTTGCCCATGTGACCTTGACTTTCACCGTTGACCTATTTAATCAAACTTAAACCAAAAACCTTAACCTTGGCTATAACTTTTGCATTTTTGAACCTCGGCCTTTTATACTTGTCATGTGTATTTCTCATGGCAAGACCTTGCCAACCATATAAAACTTTTTGACCTTGTGACCTTGACCTTGACATTTGACCTACTTTTGTAAAAATCTTTAAATGGCTTTAACATTTGCACCAGTTGGCCCAGGGCTTTCATATGTTGTATGTATATTTCTTGTGTCAAGACCTTTCCAACCATACCAACATCTTTGACCTTGCGACCTTTACCTTTGACCTATTCAATCAAACTTTAACCAAAAACCTTAACCTTGGCTATAACTTTTGCATTTTTGCACCTGGGCATTTTATACTTGGCATGTGTATTCCTCATGGCAAGACCTTTCCAACCATACAAAATCTTTGACCTTGACCTTGACATTTGACCTTCTTTTGTAAAATTTTTAAATTGCTATATCATTTGCACCAGTTAGCATAGGGCTTTAATATTTTGTATGTATATGTTTTGTGTCAAGACCTTTCCTACCATACCAATATCTTTGACCACGTGACCTTCACCTTCACCTTTGACCTATTTAATCAAACTTTAACCAAAAACCTTAACATTGGCTATAACTTTTGCATTTTTGAACCTGTGCCTTTTATACTTGGCATGTGTATTCTTCATGGCAAGACCTTTCCAACCATACACATTTTTTGACCTTGTGACCTTGACATTTGACCTACTTTTGTAAAAATCTTTAAATGGCTATAACATTTGTACCAGTTGGCCCAGGGCTTTAATATTTTGTATGTATATTTCTTGTGCCAAGACCTTTCCAACCATACCAACATCTTTGACCATGTGACTTTGACCTCGATCTTTGACCTATTTAATCAAATTTTAACCAAAAACCTTAACCTTGGATATAACTTTTGCATTTTTGCACCTTGGCCTTTTATACTTGACATGTGTTTTCCCTTTCTAACCATACAAAACTTTTTGACCTTGTGACCTTGACATTTGACCTACTTTTGTTGAAATCTTTAAATGGCAATAACATTTGCACCAGTAGGCCTACGGCTTTCATATTTTGTTTATATATTTCTTGTGTCAAGACCTTTCCAACCATACCTACGTTTTTGCCCTTGTGACCTTGACCTTTGACCTTTATTTGTATAAATCTTTATATGCCTATAACATTTGAACCAGTAGGCCTAGAGCTTCCATACTTTATATGTTTCTTGTGTTAAGACTTCTCCAACCATGCCAATGTTTCATTTACCCTACGACCATGACTTTTGACCTACTTTTGCAAATAAGCATTACATTACAGAACATGATGCTGGCTGGGGGCATTTGTGTTTCACAAACACATTGCTTTTCATCTGATCATCACCAAACTTTCTGAAAATGTTTGTTGACATAAAATGGAGACCAATTTGGATAACCAGCGGCACCAATTTATGCTAGGCCCTTTGGAGTAATGGCCCTTGAAGTCCTCAAAATGGCGCTCCACTACAGTTTCAGCTCTCTAACTTTTACGTTTGATAGTCTGGATTCTCCTCCCTGTATCATCGGGGGCATTCGTGTAACTGGGACACGCTCTTGTTTATTTTAGGGTTGATAGGTATAGTTCTGTATTATATCGTTTAATTGTCCGATACTTTCAACTTGAAGAAACACAATTTATGCAAGCACCAATATCCACGTGCAATTGGTATATACAGTGCTCCCTCTCTACAACAACACCCAATGGAAGACAGAGATTGCGTGTGTTGTTCCTAGGGAATTGTTATAGGAAGAGAAATTAATACTTGGTTAACATTTGCAAACAGCTTGAATCCAGATCAGACGCCGCGATACGTGGTGTCTGATCTGGATTCAAGCTGTTTGTCATTCTTCATTATCTTCCTTCTGTCAAAATGTCCATTGATATGTTATCTTGAGAAAAACCAGCAGAGGACAACGGTAAATTCCGATAATAGAAGAGCGTGCTGCCGGCCCCAAAGTTGAAATGCAAAAGTCAGTATCGAAACTCCGCCCTGCTAGGTAAATAAAATCGATCTATAAATGTTTATGTTTGAAAACAAAGTTTCAAAGAAGAAGCATAGAAATAGTCAATGATATTTTACAGCTAGACTCATTGTATGCTGGCCGTGGTAATTTTTTTGTCGGTAAAAATTGTTGTCTGCAACTGTTCTTAAAATAGAATTTTCTAAATTTCTTTTCAAAACAGGGTCAGAATGTCA
Source organism: Gari tellinella (assembly GCA_922989275.2). Taxonomy (NCBI): domain Eukaryota; kingdom Metazoa; phylum Mollusca; class Bivalvia; order Cardiida; family Psammobiidae; genus Gari; species Gari tellinella. The sequence continues at coordinate 74,123,193 of OV277866.1, forward strand.
AACAGTTTGGCTCCTGATGAGACTCCATGATACGCTGCGTCTCATCTGGATCCACTGATGGTAATCACTGTGGCAAAATAATCCCTTGGTGGTCACCTACCTTCAAAACTAGAAACAGGCTATGGGGTAATGGGTTAACAAATGAGTGAAAATATGAGCAAGCTAGCTAGGAGAACAAATGAATGCATGAATTGACAAACAGACAAACAGGGGTTACCAGGGCTCCAGATAAGGGGTAGTTTTCTGAACAAATTCAACATTTTCTCACTCATTTCAGCACCAAACCTTATGGTGTGTCACTACTCATTAGAATCGTCTCGAAGAGACGATTCTGATGAGTAGTGACACCATAAGGTTTAATGCAGAAATAAAGGTTTTAGATTTTGAAAAACTACTCTTATCTGAAGCCCTGGGTTACAAAACAGTATACTTATTATCAGGAGAGCATAACAAAAATTACAAGAGTCTCTTGTTATACATGCAGTAATATCTGTGAACAGCTACCACTAAACCTTACAGTCCTATCGGAGCTTTTGCATAACATTAATTTCTTAAATCTTAAATCTTAACATGCTACCTTAAGGCACATTCTGCTTTTCTTTCAGCCTGCTTTAAACTTATATCTGCTAGAATAAAGAAACTATTATTTATGGTATATATATTTATGAAGGTATAATTTGGAACTTTTTTCCTCGGTGGAGAAATAAATTAAAAGCATAAAAAGGTGTATTTATGGGGTAATGGGTTAATTGTCAGTCTGCAGATAACGGAGCCCTGTGGTCTTGGGATCTGTACTGTTTGCCTGATTTTGCAATAAGTTGTTGTTTTTAGCTCACCTGAGCTAGCTCAGGGTGAGCTTTTGCAATCCTTGAATGTCCATCGTGCGTCGTGCAGCGTCAACAATTTTAGTGTTTACACTCTAGAGGCCACAATATTTATCCAATCTTTCTTAAACTTGCTAAGATTTTATATTACCATAAGAGTTCGGACAAGTTAGTTTATGGTTAAAATCAGACCAATAGGACGGGAGTTTTCAATCTTTGTATTGCTGAAAATGCCATATTTAAGGGTGTTTACACTCTAAAGGCCACAATATTTATCCAATCTTTTTCAAACTTGCCAAAATTGTATATTACCATAAGGGCTCCGATGAGTTCAATTATGGTGAAAATCAGACCAATAGATCATGAGTTATCTACCTTTGAATTGCTCAAAATGCCATATTTAAGGGTGTTTACACTCTAGAGGCCACAATATTTATCCAATCTTTTTCAAACTTGCCCAAATTGTATATTACCATAAGGGCTGAGATGAGTTCAATTATGGTGGAAATCAGACCAATAGATCATGAGTTATCTACCTTTGAATTGCTGAAAATGCCATATTTAACAGTGTTTACACTCTAGAGGCCACAATTTTTATCCAATCTATCTCCAACTTGCTAAGTTTGTATATGACCATAAGAGTTCGGATGAGTTTGATTATTGTTGAAATCAGACCAATAGGTAGAGAGTTATCTACCTTTGAATTGCTGAAAATGTCTTTATTTAAGGCTGTTTTCCACTCTTAGAGGCCACAATTTTTATCCAATCTATCTCAAACTTGCTCAGATTGTATATGACCATAAGAGTTCATATGAGTACTATTATGGTTGAAATCTGACTGATAGGTCAAGAGTTATTTACCTTTGAATTGCTGAAAATGTCATATTTAACGGTGTTTACACTCTAGCCTCCACAATTTTTATCCAGTCTTATTCAATCTTGCACAGATTGTATATGATCATAAGAGCTGAAGTAAGTGGGATTTTGGTTGAAATCAGACGAATAGGTCAAGAGTTATCTACACTCGAATTGCTGAAAATGCCATATCTAACAGGTCTTACACTCTAGCAACTATAGTTTTCAATGGATTTTGATTATACTTGCACACAAAGTACATGTATATAGCTATAAGTTCTCAAAGGAGTGTAATTATTGTTGAAATCTAATCATTGTGGCAATAGTTATCTGCCCTTGATATACTTTGAAATGCTAGAAAAGGCTTCATTTCAGTATTGTTTAGGCTCTAGTTATCTGCCCTTGATGTACTCTACTATACATGAATTATGAGGTTGTATTCCAAAATTGTTTACATGCCACACTACAAATTTGAATGGATTCAGATTAAAATGGGTGAAATAGAAAGGTAAATCTATCGGGCTTCAGTACAACAGGTGAGCAATATCAGGGCCTTCAGGCCCTCTTGTTTCTTTATTGAAAACTTTAATTTTCCATGTGAATGAAGTTTCAGGGGAGACAGAGTTAAGGTGCTTTGCCATTCAAGTGTCTGCACTGTTTGCAAAATATGCATAATTAACTGGTTTCCAGCCTAGGAAAGGTTTACATCCTTAATAGTTACATGTGTGACTGGCCAGAGCAGCTGTTACCCAGCTTAAAACAATCTTAATGTAATATTAATTGTCATTAGCTATTGCCAAATTACTTTTCTTCTCTTTACAAATTCATAGAGCAAATGGATCTTTCATGATTTACTACAAGTTCTTTTTCACATTGGTTGTGAAGAAATTTTTACCTACAAAATGAGAAAGATAAATACATGTGAATTGTAAATTTGTGTTACCATGGTATATTCATGATGATTCCTTAAAGTCATTTCCTGACCTAGTTTCGGTTATTACACCTAGTCAGGTAAATCTTGTACAAGATGTGCTGCTCTGTAACATTGTCAAAGCAAAGCTTACAGTATATACATCCTTTGCAAACTGTGTAGATCTAGATCATATGGCTTCTGCCAAGGACTATAGCCCTGGCCCCGAGGTTATAAAACTTAAAACGAACTCTGTGCTCAAAACTCAGAACTTTTCACAACTCGTAATTCTCCGGCGAACATTTTATATACAACGAGTATTTGCATACATAATTCTACGGTAAAGATATATCCAAATGAGGAAACAGAAATAAGTTAATGCATGTGATGTAAAAACTAGAGCATGAGATCAAATCTGAGTTTTGAGCACAGAGTTCGTTTTAAGTTTTATAACCTCGGGGCCAGGCTTTGTGATCAGGTCTGCAGTTTGCAAAGTTGTTCATAAACTCTTTGAGTTTTGTTCCCCAACTGGACCATGTCTTTCTGATGAGACTTTAAACTGAGGTCTCATGTACCATTGCTATACACTGGGCATGCAAAAGAACCAGAGGGCTCTATATAAAAAAGTAGGGCATTGCCCGGGTTCCTCTGTTTCTGCTTCCCCCTCTATGGGATATCCATGCAATTAGCCCAAAGTTGGCAGAAACAGACATAAACTAAGCATACAATCAATGTAAGATCAGACTGCTTTTCAAGTGAAAACTGTCTAGCAATTTAGCAAAAATGCTGAGAGTATTAAATACAGGCAGCTGCTTCAATAAAAGTACAAATATAATATAAAATAAAAGCAGAAAGCTGCCATAGGAGCTTTCTATTTTCTCTTTTATCTTGCCTTAAACATCCCCATTCCTCAAACACAAATGAAGCACAACTGTATACTCTGTATTAATTTGATATCTAGGTGATTTGCTCCAATGGCTATGGTAGAAATGGTTAAAGGACCTTAACCCTTAGCCCGCCAAATAAATTGTCGTCTGCTATATTTCTCGTCTGCTTCAAGTTTCAAATTGCCTCAAAGTTGCTCAAAATTGCTGAAATGCTGTCCGAGTGTCAAACAGCTTGGATCCGGATGAGACGCCGAGTTACTCGGCGTCTCATCTGGATCCAAGCTGTTTGCATATGGAGCTATAGTCGTGAGTTGCAGGCTAAGGGTTAATAAAAGTCTAGATCTATTTTGTTTGTATCATATAGACTGAGCATTTGCTGTACAGAAATCAATGCATTTTGTTTTATCTTTTGTTCATTGGTGAATTACTGTATGGAGCAGTGTCTCTCAGGTGATTATGGAGAATAAAAGGGGATTGATTTAACCAACTCTGTAATCTATTAAGCATTTTACATCCGCAGTGATGCATTTCTGTATCTGTGCATATCACCTGTTCAAAGTGGTCGTATATTGTGTGTCTTTTGCAGCAGTTTTTTAACCCATTGCCCCATAAATACGCATTTTTACATCTCTAGTTTATTCATCCATGTACCATAAGAAATATTTTCTATATTCTAGCAGATATTTGCTTAAAGCAGGCTGAAAGTAAAGCAGAATGCACCCTAAGGCGTATTCTGCTTTACTTTCAACCTGCTTTAAGAAGTGACTTGTTTTAAAAACTAGAACAGGTTATGGGGTAATGGGTTAATGTAATCTATGCAAGGCATTATAGCTCCAATTTTGTAAACATTAATTTCCAGTGGTTTAGGATGGATGAATTGTGTTTAACGACACTGCTGCAGTGAACACTGAATTGTCATAATAGCCAATCCATGATGAGATGAGATGATGATGAGCATTGAGAGATGATTTCAGGAAAACGATTTTAGCTGATCTCAATTAACCCTTAGCCTGCCACTCACGACTATAGCTCCATACGCAAACAGCTTGGATCCGGATGAGACGCCGAGTAACTCGGCGTCTCATCCGGATCCAAGCTGATTGACACTCGGACAACATTTTCAGCAATTTTGAGCAACTTTGAAGCACTTTGAAACTTGAAGCAGATGAGAAATATAGAGGACGACAATTTATTTGGCGGGCTAAGGGTTAAAGCTGCAAAGCAGTGTATGGGATCAGAACCACCAACCTGCCTTATTTTTAGTTCTTGGCAGAAGGGATATATACTCTTAGTAAAATAAGCAAAAACATCCCCTTTTACAATTAAGCCACATATTTGGGGCAGTTGTTACTGTTTTGGTTGAGTTGCTCTAGTATTGTGCAATTAACTTACCAATGGTTTTGAAGGAGCTCCACTTTCAAACTGCTTTAAGCAAGAACCAGCGTCTAAGACATTGATAAATGCTATGAAAAATGTGTGAAACACTATGCCCCCTGATGTGACCATGACCTCTAAATGGCCTTGACCTTTGTCTGACATAACCCAACTGAGCACAAAAGCTTCTTGAATTGAGTACACATGCCAAATATTAGGTCTATATTACAATAATTATGGTATAGTTCCAAAGTTGTGGCCAATGTTAAATTCAGCCTATTTGATCTCTAAATGACCTTGACCTTTGTCAGACATGGTCTTCACTTTGATTTTAAGGTGTCACCTGTCTTTTCTTCATAGATAAACCTTTATAAGCATTTAATTAATTCCTCCATTGAAGAAAACAGTTCCATTATATACAGTAACGAATATGCTAGGATATAGAAACTTTTCTCACGGTTCATTTATTCAGTGTATGCATAATTCAATGGTGCAAAAAGTGTATTTATGGGGTAATAGGTTAAAGTACATTTAGGTTGAAAGTAAAGAGGGATATGCAGTAAGCTTTAACCCTTTCCCCCATAAAAGCGCCTTTTAGCGCATTCAGTTTATTCTTGCCCTGAAGAAAATACATTCATAAATATGTATAATACAAAATATTTTCTATATTCAAGCAGATGATAGCTTAAAGCCGGCTGAAAGTAAAGCAGAATGCGCTTAAAGCGCATTCTGCTTTACTTTCAACCTGCTTTAAGAGGACACCTATATTCAGTACTAGAGATATGCTATGTGGGAAAGGGTTAAGCTACAATCGAAAATGATTGGACATATTCATCACAGTGTAATGTATACTCGTGGAACTATTTTCTTCAGTTGAGGAATACCTTTAAGGCGTATTTATGGGTCAATGGGTAAATCTTTGTCAGTCTCATGTATCTGCATATTCCAGGCCCAGCGGTCTTAAAGCTCAAAACAAACTCTGTGCTCAAAGCTCAAAAGCATTTTTCTCAGCTCATAACACTTTGGCAAACATTTTATTTTGTAACTATAGTATTTGCCTTCATAATTATACTGTAATAATGTATCCAAATGAGGTTACAGAAATCAAATAAAACGTGTTTTGCAAAAAGAAGTAGAGCCTGTTATTGAAACTGAGTTTTGAGTTGGTTTTAAGTTCTATAACCTCGGGCCCTGTAAGTGACCAAGCGCTGGTGATGTACAGTCTGAGGCTTCTCCTTGCTATTAGCTGATACATTGAGCTGAGCGTGGTGAAGCAATTTCCTGACAGTTGTCTGGGCAAGATTATGGAGAAATGTCAGGATAATCTGTTAGGCTAACTAGACTGATCTCTTGGGTATTTCTCAGATAAATGAAATATTCTGTCGCCATGTCAACAGGCTATTATTACAAATGATTTCCACTCTATTCTTTATATCCTTCAGGATACAATTAACCTCACAATTATTCTTCATAGCATTTATCAATGTCTTAGACACTGGTTCTTGCCTAAAGAAGTTTGAAAGTAAAGTAGAAAGCTCCTGAAGGAGCTTTCTGCTTTACTTTCAATCTGCTTTATTAGCAGCGACTTGTTAGCATGTAACAATTGTTTCCTATTACTCTATGTCAGGACCAGGTAGAATAGATGAAGAGATGTCAGGATGAAAGAAAGGTCGGTTTATATGGAGACTTGCAAACAATGCATACATCACGTGTTTACCTTTACCATTTGCTTTGTATAGAAATGTCTTTAAAACTTTATTTATTTTACAATTACCAATTATTACAAAACATTAGCAAATTTCACATGTATATCAGTTGATACAATTCTTTCTCGATGACTCAAATGGTGATGTTTATGGTGATAAAGTGCAGTTCTGTGAGAGGAAACCGGAGAACATGAGAAAAACCACATATCAGGATGTGGGAACATTAAGTACCCTCTCATATAATCAAACACTTCCCTATTTAGGAATCAAAATTGCTGTCTGATTTAGATTCAAACTATTGCATGGTGTTTCAGTTTTTTAAATATTCTAAATTTAAAAACTGTCATCAATCCTGAAGTTAGTTCAAAAAGTTTGTCTTAAATGCTTAAACTGTTGTCAGCAAAGTTTGTTAAATTCAGAATTTTCAAATACCCATTACATTGAAATTGATAAAGAAAAATGCATAATAATTAGCATCCCAACAATTTGGATCCAGATCAGATGCCAAGATAATCTGTTTTATATCTGGATCCAAACAATGTGAAAATTATAGTGTTGTCTGGTCTAAATCTACAAGGATTTAAAAAAGTGCTTTAAGCAGACATATTTTCATTGCATTTTGAATTGATTTTTTCCTTACATCGCTTTAACTCTTTGAACTCTAGTCACACATGTATGCGTCATTTGCAAACAGCGTACATGTGAGGAGTACTCTTGTCCTATGCAAATATTGAAAAAATCAACCTAACCCTTAAAAATCAAAAATGGACTAGACGAAATTGAAAACTAGAATTGTCCATTTGAGGTGTCAGGGAGGAAAGGATTAAAACAACTGCTACTTATAATAAAGACCAGACAGTGAAACATTAAATTATTAACTCTTAGATTGCTGTATGATGTTGTCTGCTACAATAGTATTGACAAAAAATAAAATATAAAATATGAATGTTCCCAACATAGATATTTTCAAAGATTTGATCTTGGTGACATTCTTTGATGCTGATCAGGTGCTGTTCTTGGATCCACACCTGTTATTATGGTTATACATGCTGATCAGGTGCTGTTCTTGGATCCACACCTGTTATTATGGTTATACATGCTGATCAGGTGCTGTTCTTGGATCCACACCTGTTGGCACTGGTGCCTTGATATTGCAGTTAACTTGTAACCCCATAAAAAAGCCTTTTTATGCCTTTAATTTATTTCTGCTTTGAAGAAAATACCCTAGTTCAGATTTATACTGTTATAAATATGTATTATAAGTAATATTTTCTATATTCTAGCAGATGGTAGCTTAAAGCAGGCTGAAAGTAAAGCAGAATGCGCCTTAAAGCGCATTCTGCTTTACTTTCGACCTACTTTAAAGAGTAAACTATTTTCAAAATATGAAACAGGCTATGGGGTAATGGGTAAATTTAGCACTGTAAGGGATATATATATACATGTTTAACTCTAACAACTCTTTGGTAGCATTAATTTAAGTTAAGGAAGACCTCATATGGTTATAAAATAAAAGAAAACCTCAATTTTATTTTCAAAATTCAGGGTCAGAGTGACAAACAGTTTGGATCCTGATGAGATGCTGCATTATGCGGAATCTCATCTGGATCTATACAGGTAATCACAATTTCAAGGCTATAGCATCATGATCATGCTTTGAAAGAGATGAATACTCGTAAATATCATCTGCTCGAATGCCTGGTGCCTAAATTCTGTACAGAAGTCCTTCTGTTGTATAGCAGTTTGGATCCTGGAGCCTGTTTCACAAAACTTTGTATGAAAAGAACGGTCGTATGTTAAAACTTTAAAATACATTTAATTTCTTGTTTCTCTATCTAATCCTGTCTTGTGACATCTCTTTAGAATCGTCTTTTCAAGACGATTCCAAAGAGATGTCACAAGACAGGCCGTATTAGCTGGAGAAATAAATAATAATTGAGACCTTTATAATCTGATTAACGACAACATCAATTTTGTCATATGAAGTTTTATGAAATGGGGCCCAGATCAGCATCAACATTTAGAAGGACCTTATCTTGGTCCAAACTGTTTACAAGTGTTCAAACATGTGAAGCCTAACACCCCGGTCACACAGAGCCATCGGTGATAGATTTGTTGTTTTTTTCGCCAAACTTAAGGGAGGGGACCGATGAAAAGCTATTTACAACCGACATCACCTATTGGCCACCTGTTTTCCACCTATCAATAGCTTTTTCAATGAGTTTCGTCGGGGAAAAATCACCGATGGGGAATTTTAAACGTGTTTAAAATTCTCGATCGGTGAAAATATTTTACATATAACCGATTGACAACCTGTCTCCTACCGATATCACCGACGAGTCACCGATAAACCACCGATAAAGCACTGATGAACTAATACTTACCACCGATGAAAAAAGATGAGAATTAAAACGCGGGATCTCGTCGGTTTTCATCGGTTGTTAATGGCAGTTCAATCGGTGATCAATCGGTGGTCAATCGGTTGCGGCCAGCATTTCATCGGTGTTTTATCGGTATTCATCTATTATTGATAGGTTGTTGAGCGCTTTTAATCGGTGGCCCATTGGATTTCATGAGTCGCCAATCGGTGGCCAATCGGAGGCGGGGTGGCGTTTGACCGATGAACAAATATTCATCACCGATACCCGGTCACACAGAAAGCCTGAAATTAATTCACTTATGACAACCGATCAAAACAGCAAATAATTGAACCGATTGGGTACTAATTTAAGCCCGACCGTCTGTGTGACCAGGGTGTTATCCCATTGACCCTAATGACAAGTATAGGTGTCGTTTACAAACTGTGTATCTGTGATTAGTACACTTGTCCTGTATACGCAAACAATATAGACTCTAATCAGAGAACAATCTATATGGTTGGTAAAAAAACATGCAACCCTCAGAATTAAAAAATGGACTTCATGACCAACTCCATAGGTTCACATTTTAATGATTTAAATGTCTTTAATTCATTCCATCACTGAAGAAAATAATTCCAATTTAAACAGTCATGAATGTGCACCAAAAGGAATACTTTCCATATTCTAACAGATGGTAGCTTAAAGCAAGCTTAAGGTAAAGCAGAATGCACCTTAAGGCACATCCTGCTTTAATTATTACCAACCTGCTTTAAGTGGTCACCTGTCTTGAAAACTAGAAACAGGCTATTGGGTAGTGAGTTAAGACACTGAACCCTAGCCAAGACTATACTTGTCATGAACAAATCATATAAGTATCACGAGTACACTTCTTGTCCTATGCAAACGGTGTAGACCCTGATCAGAGCTAGCTAGGACACCTTAAGGAGCGCTCTGATCAGGGTCTTAACTGTTTGTCATTTTGTAAAATATTGTAAGCAACCACCCTAATTATTCAAAAATAGACTCAATTCAATTGTAAAGTGGAATTGCCCATTTAAAGTTTCAGGGGTGAATGAGTTAAATGGAAACTGGAACTGTTCATTTTAGGTTTAAGGGTGTAATGAACCCATTACCCCATAGCCTAGCTGTTTCAAGTATTAAATATAGGTTGCCACTTAAAGCAGGTTGAAAGTAAAGCAGAATGTGCCTTAAGGCACATTCTGCTTTACTTTCAGTCTGCTTTAAACTACCATCAAGCTAGAATATAGAAAATATTTCTTATTATACATATTCTTAATTGTATAAATTGGAACTAAGTTTCTGCTGTGAAGGAATAAATGAAAGAAGTAAAAAGCTGTATTTATGGGGTAATATGGGTTAAGGGTTTTAAGGAAACCTTTCAGATAATTTGTCAAGTTGCATTCATGTCACAGTACTATCTGATTCTCTCGGTGGCATTGGTCTGATAATAAAACTCTCCCAGCGATGTGTGTGGGAAGTATAAATCGTATAAAACATTTAACTGTTTGAATGCTAAGTAATGTTATTGTCTGTAACAAGCTTAACCCTTAGCCTGCCAATCACGACTATAGCTCCATATGCAAACAGCTTGGATCCGGATGAGACGCCGAGTAACTCGGCGTCTCATCCGGATCCAAGCTGTTTGACACTCGGACAACATTTTCAGCAATTTTGAGCGACTTAGAAGCACTTTGAAACTTGAAGCAGACGAGAAATATAGCAGACGACAATTTATTTGGCGGGCTAAGGGTTAAGTGTCATCTGCTACTGGTCATATAGAAACAATTCTGATACAGTAAAACCGTACACCTCTCTATTATGACAACAAAAACGTGTTTATATGATAGGTGACTGCTTAAAGTAAGATGACAGTAAAACAGAAAGCTCCTTTAGGAGCTTTCTGTTTTACTGTCACCTTGCTTTAAGCTGTCAATTTTTACATAATCAATTAGTGTTCGTTGTAATAATTGTCGTAATAAAGAGGTTTTCACTGAATTTATTTTTATTAAAGGCATAAAAAGGTATCTATGGGGTAAATTGGGTTAAACAGTAAGTAAAGAATTTGTAGCCTAACTACAGTCGAACTTCGATTATACAGGGCTCCAGATAAGAGGTAGTTTTTTCAACAAATCCAACATTTTCTCACTCTTTTCAGCACCAAATCCTATGGTGTTTCTACTCATTAGAATCGTCTCTTCGGGACGATTCTAATGAGTAGTGACACCATAGGGTTTAATTCAGAAATAAAGATTTTAGTTTTTGAAAAACTACCCTTATCTGGTGCTCTGTCGATATCTCGAGCTCATTTTACTCAAGTTATCTGATAGTTTGACATATGAACTACATTATTTTATGCTCGGTTAAGTCGAACATACCCATATTTCAAAGTTAAAACGTGGCTTAGTAACTTTGAAATTAGGGTATGTTCGACAAAACTGACTTTGAGATATCGAAGTTCGTCTGTACATTTAAACTTGTGAAACCTGTTGATCAGACAATGTACATGAACACTTATTTTAGCAGTCTATATTGCGGTAGATTCTGTATTTTGAAACATATATATCCTGTCTCATTTCAGTTTTCAAAATTCAGCCGGATGTTGCTGGGGCAACGTTCATGGCAGCAGGAAGTTCGGCCCCAGAGCTGGCCACGGCTATCATTGCAGTATTCATTGCAGAGGTAATGTATATTGTAAAACCTTATTTATACCCATAGGTTATCTTATATGCTCTCTTTGCATGCTAGTGGCAGATCCATGATTATCTGTGAAAACTGTTTGGATCAAGATGAGACACCTTGTAATGCTGTATTCCATAGGATCCAGACTGTTTGACACTCTGACTCTCTATTAAAAATATTTGTTCATGCCCTTGACATCTGTAGATGGGGAGGAATATAGTGATCGTGTTGTCTGTCTGTCAGTCATTAACAAGGTTAAGTAGATTTTACCTTTTCATCTAGCATCCACACTGCTTATTCAAATCCTTGAATACTTATACAGTTGTTGCCTTAATTGAACATTCCCATTCCACCAATAACACCAAACCTTGACCTTGACTTAATTTGGACTTTTTGACTATTTTGAATGGGCTATTTCTTACTGTTTCGTCTAACATCAGAACTAATGACTACAAAACTTTGATACTTATTCAGGTGCTACCTTGGATCACTACCAATCCACTCATAATACCCAACCTTGATTTTGACTTTGACCTTGACCTTATTTGGACCATTTTGTCAAGCATCAACACTGTCTACTACAATGCTTCGATACCTTTACAGTTATTGCCTTGGGCCATTAGAAACTCTCCAATATTACATTGAAGCACAGTTTCACCTTGACCATGTCCTAATTTGGACTTAGAAAAGATTCAGAATATATTGTCAAAGATGCCACCGGTGGTATAAGCGTTTATTGAATGTGCAGTCTTGTTTAAGACTAATATAAGCCTGATTCAAATAAAGCTGTTAGAGTATTCTGCATAACTTTTTCGTTATAGCTTGCTGCATTATTTTAGTCCTGCATTAAGGTTTGTAGCTCTTGTTCTGCACTAAAAGTTCTGGATTATAAGTTTTGTACTGTGAGTTTAAGGTTAATAAATAGCATTCTGCATTTTTTGTATTTTTGCAAAAAAATGTCACTCTAGAATGATGTTGTCATGATATTTCATTTCATTGAGATCCCTGGATACATATTTGATTACCTGGCCATGCTACTTGTTGTACAGTGCTTGGTAACGGGATTGTCACGGTGTTCGTTTTGCTGTGCTTTCCACTTATTATGTTGATTATCCCATTACCCCATAAAGATGCCTTTTTACGCCTTTAATTTATTTCATCACTGTAGAAAATGGTTCCAATTTTTACAGTTATGAATATGTACAATAAGAAATATTGCCATATACTAGCAGATGGTAGCTTAAAGCAGGCTGAAAGTAAAGCAGAATGTGCCTTTCAAGGCACATTTTGCTTTACTTTCAACCTGCTTTAAGATGTCACCTATTTTCAAAACTATAAACATGCTATGGGGTAATGGGTTAACTTTGCAGGGCTCCAGATAAGAGAGGGTAAAATGAACAAATCCAACACTTTCTCACTCATTTTACTACCAAATCATATGGTGTTACTACTCATTTGAATTGTCTCTTCGAGACGATTCAAATGAGTAGTGACACCATAGGGTTTAATTGAGAAATAAAGATTTTAGTTTTTGAAATACCCCCCTTATCTGGAGCTCTGGGTTAAGTACTTAGCTATTATCTGTTGCCTGGTGAATGGTTTTGACCCCAAAACATGTACAACAAACAGTGCAGACCCTGCTCAGAGGGCTCCTGGAATCATCTCTGTTTGCAAAGGATGTTTTTAACCTGTTTCAGCAATGTGAAGGTTAAAGAACAAACTATGACCCTCATACATGATCTAAAGTCCCACCCTTGGGTGTCTTGATGTTAAAGGAACATTACACCTAAAACAATTTAAAAACCAACCATTCCAGTTTATGTTCTCAATAAAGATGTTCTGGTTTTACATTATTACATCTAATTAATCATATATGATGAGATAAGTAAGTGTAGTACTTAATAGGCTACAGTTCACAGATTTTAAAAAAAACAACAAAAACCCCCACCATTTTAACCCATTACCCAATAGTCTGTTTCTAGTTTTGAAGACAGGTCGTCACTTAAAGCAGGTTAAACGTAAAGCAGAATGTGTCATAGGCACATTCTGCATAACGTTCAGCCTGCTTTAAGCTACCATCTGCTAGGATGATTTTTTTTCCCATAATTAGTGCATATTCATGACTGTACAAAATCAGTAAAATTAAGTGGAACTATTTTCTTCAGCATAGGAATAAAGTAAGGGTGTAAAAAGGCATATTTATGGAGTAATGGATTAGAGAAGAATTATTTTATTTATGCTTTTTGGTGGATTATCGGAAAATAGCAGTGGATTATCACTTGGTAATCCACTGCAGTGGATTATCACCAATCGCCGTTTTCCCCGTAGGGCTCCCCAAAAATCGTAGTCAATCGTGTCTTATCGTTAAATTCCGGCAGTCCGATTTGTCGCAAACCACTCAGCGGAAGAATACGAATCCAAAATCGGGAGCAACGACGTAATTCGGATGACGTCTAGTCAATAAATAAGTGACGTCATCGTACGGGAAACTGTTTCGTTAATGTGTTCGATGTAAACTTGGGGCTCAACACGGGGTAAATCATGTACTTTCGCTTTCACAATTGTTGAACAATTTCGTTTAAAAAGTGGCTTAAAAGCATAAATAAATAGAATAATTGTATTTTTTCAGTATAAGATCGAATTTAATCCATTTCGTGAACATCAGACTGTTATATATAACGTCTGATGTTCACTCAATGGATTAAATTTCTATCTTATACTGAAAAAAACAATTATCCTCTATATCATTTCTCTATAGACAAAATTTCTGTAACAAATCCTAAATCTCTAAAGATTATAAGTGCTAGTTCATCTTTCCAGCTACTTTTAAAACAAATGTTAAACTGTGTTTTAACCCATTCCCCCGTAAATCATTTTTTTATGCTGAGATCTAACTTATTCCTCCACTGAAGAAAATAGTACCCATTTATACAGTCATAAATATGCATTGTAAGAAAACGTTTCTGTATCTTAAGCAGATGGAGGCTTCAAAGGCAGGTTGAAAGTAAAGCAGAATGTGCCTGAGGCGCATTCTGCTTTACTTTTAACCTGCTTTAAGTGGTCATCTCTCTTCAAAATTAGAAATTGGGTATGGGGTAATGGTTAAAACAGCAACATAATGACAATTGTCCTGGCATGCAGTAATGACCTAAATTAGCTTTTGTGGAGTTAAATTTAGCAATGCTATGGTCGTTAACCCTTTCAATGTAGAGCAACAATATTTCTTCATATTAATGCAATAGATTTTGATATAAGCAGATGCCCTGGGTTAAAAAGCAGGGCGTCAAATCAGACAGGATTTTTGACTCTCATCACAAAATTACTTTAGACAATTTACTTAAAATTTAAATTTAAGAAATAAAAGCAGACGACATAAGTTAAAAGCAGATGACATCATGGCAGTGAAGTAGTTAATACTGACAACTTATTCTATAAAGCTAAGAACAAGGCTCTAGATGAGAGGGAGTAAACTGAACAAAAGCAACATTTTTTCACTCATTTCAGCATCAAATCCTATGGTGTTACTACTCAATAGAATCGTCTCTTCGAGACACCATAGGGTTTCATGCAGAAATAAAGATTTAAGATTTTTGAAATACTCCCTTTATCTGGAGCCCTGGCTAAGAATGACTTTGATCAGTATCAAATTCCTGTTCAGTGTGTGAGGACAGATTTATAAATAGGACCAACAACTTACAGCGCTTCACAACATTTTGCCAAGATCTTAACCCTTCTCTTGTTGAATAATCATAAGATAAGATAAGATAATCTTTATTTATAGTCGGTTTCAGTCAAACATATATATAACCCTTCCCTAGCTATGAAAATGTGTTATTTTAACTATTACATTGGCTAATAAAATTAGTTGAGACACTTGTTAGAGAAAGCCTACAACAAACAGTACAGATCCAGCTGATCATACAGCTCCTTCAGAAAGAATTAATGGTATTTACCCATTTCCTCATAAATACGCCTTTTTACGCCTCTAATTTATTCCTCCACTGAAGATAAAACTTCTAATTTATACAGCCATGAATATGTATATTAAGAAATATGTTCTATACCCTAGCAGCTCACTCTGGTAGCTTAAAGTAGGCTGAAAGTAAAGCAGAATGTGCCTAAGGCACATTATGCTTTACTTTCAACCTGCTTTAGGTGTGTCAACTATTTTCAATTGTAGAAAGAGGCTATGGTGTAAAGGGTTGAATACTGTATATAACATTCTATTAACTCTTTGTTAACCCTTTCCCCGATAGAAGCACCTTTTAACACATTCAGTTTATTCCTTCAACTGAGAAAATAGTTCCAATTTATACAGTCATGAATATGTATCACAAGGAATATATTTCTTTATTCTAGCAGGTGGTAGCTTAAAGCAGGCTGAAAGTAAAGCAGAATGCGTCTTTAAGGTATTCTATTTTAAGTTCAACCTGCTTTAAGTGATCACATGACTTCAAAATTAGAAACAGGCTATAAGGGAAAGTGTTAATGTAGGTACAAAGTTTTCTCAATCTTTGCAAACAGTTTTGATGAGCCTTGAAGGCCATATGAGACCATCACAAGTACAGAGATGATATTCCTTTTTATTATATACCTATTATAAAATATAGCGAATACAGGCCCAATAATCTTTTCCCGTATCTGATGGTCTGTATTAGATGGCATAATATGCTACACAATGTTAACGCCACTGCTTTTATGCAACACAATTTGTACACGATCTATTAATATAAAGAAGCGTTGTGGGTGACGTTTAGGAATTCCAGGTTCCAATACTATTTTTAAGAAAAGTTGAAACTATAATATAAGCTTTGATCAACTTTGAACAGTCCATTTCCATTTAAAGCGTGAATAACCCACATGTGACACCCACTTTTACTAATGTTTTCAAAGTTGTCTGTATTGATTTGTAAAAAACATTAAACCCTGAATCATGGCAAGTTACTGTAACTGCTCTGTAACATCTGCTTCTAATCTGGAAAAACTTAACCATTTTATAACATAACACATTCACCCCTAGCAACAAGTACAGTCATCATTCACAAACTTATATGTACCTGTGAAGAGTACACTTGACTTATGCAAACAATAAAGAGCTCCTATTCATGAATATGCACCATAAAAATTTATTTTTTTATCCTACTGTTCTAAACATAGACTTTTCATAATTTCTTTTCAAAACAGGATCACAATCTCAAACAGTTTATATTCTGCATTAACCCATTACCCCATAAATACGCCTTTTTACAACTTTAACTTATTCCTCCACTGAAGAAAATAGTTTCAATTTATTCAGTCAGGAATATGCAGCATTAGAAATATTTTCGAAACTAAAACAGATGATAGCTAAAAGCAGGCTGAGAGTAAAGCAGAATGCGCCCTAAGGCGCATTCTGCTTTACTTTCAACCTGCTGAGAGTAGTCACTTTTATTTCAAAATTAGTTCCATGCTATGGGGTAATGGATTAAGTGTCTTCTCTTTAGGTTTTTGTGCAGATAATCATGGTTCTTCTGCTAGCTTGCTAAGAAATAAGCAACAATCTGTCTTCCAAACGGAAAGCAAGCTATTTGGAAAAAGGTTACTGTTATGAAGCAGACATAAAAGGGGTTAAAAATCAGTATTGGAATACAGATCTGAACGCATTCCATGGTAGAGGTATTATGGTGGTATTGCCCTTAAACAGGTTATCTGTCCCGTATATGAGGAGACCGTGACCCTAATTAAGTTCTTGTTTGTGACCTCGATAATTTTTTACACACATAATAATTTTTTTTTTGCATCAATTGCCTTCTGCTGTTGTCTTGAAATTTAATTTACCTTTCCTCCCTGAAACTTAAAATGGAAAATTCCAGTTTCCATTTTAGTCTAGTCCATTTCTGACTTTTAAGGGTTGTTTTTGTCAATATTTGGCATTGTGACAAACAGTGAAGAACCTGATCAGAGGGCTCCTTTCGGAGCCCTCTGCTCAGGGTCTTCACTGTTTGCATAGGACAAGTGTACTATTCACATGTACACTGTTTGAAAAGCACGCCTATATGCAGGACTAGGGTTCAAAGAGTTAATTGGATTTTTGTTCTAAACAGGACCAGAGTGTCAAACGGTTTGGATGCTTCATGAAATATAACAACATAGTTGGTGTCTCCACCTGAGTCCAAACTATTTGCAAAGGGTGATCACAGTCTGGTATATAGCATGCAAAACGTAGAGTTAAAAGTTTTAGGCCTGCTGTGGTACATGTTTTGTGCATCTTACTTCTTCAGCCTGCTAGCTTAGTACCAGCCTAATTATTTTACAGGACAAACATTACCACAGTCGTGTATCATAGTCAGGATTTTGATATACAGTAAAACTCCTTTATTATGACCACTAAATTATGGTAATTATTAGGTGTTTACGACAGGTGGCTACTTAAAGCAAGGTGACAGTAAAACAGAAAGCTCCTACTGGAGCTTTCTGTTTTACTGTCACCTTGCTTTAAGCAGTCACCTGTCATTTATGTAATCAATTAGCCTTCGTTTTAGTGGCTGTAATAGAGAGGCTTTACTGTACTTACATAAATTAAAGAGGGGGCCTTACTGTGGCTTAGTGGTATATATACATGTAGTCACTGTGACTTACATCACTAAGCTCCTCACCACTGTGAGTTCGAATCCCAGTCTGGTCATTCGGAGTTTTCAAGTGGGGAAGCCCTCCAGCTGGCTTGCGGAAGGTCGGTGGTTCTACCCAGTTGCCGAGTTGTGTCTGAAACAGTGCTTAATGGGCTTCTGTCCGGGTCTTCCCCCACCTGTAATAAGCTGGACGTCGCGATCATGACTGAAATACTGTTAAAAGCGACGTAAAATCATAACAAATCAAATAAAATCATATATATGTTAAAGAATTACAGCCAGTTGAACTTGTATGTAGTCATAGTCATTATCATACATGCATACAGTGGGCATCATGATTGTGTGTCTAACAGACACAGTCACATCAGTCTAGTCAATATAGATAATGTGGGTAAATTGAACAAATCCAACATTTTCTCAATCATTTCACCACCAAATCCTATGGAGTTACTTCTCATTAGAATCGTCTCAAACAGACGATTCTAACGAGTAGTGACACCATAGGGTTTATTTCAGAAATCAAATTTTTAGAATTTGAAAAACTCTACTTATCTGGAGCTCTGGACTATGTACATGTAAAAGTGAATTGTAATGTAGTGTAGATCCTGATCGTAGGAGACATTTAGGAGCCTCTAGATTAGGGTCTACATTGTTTGCAAAGGGTACATGTTCTATTTTCCAGCACAATAAGTGCATGTTCTATATTAGCAGCAGATAACAAGTTTAATTGTGAAAAAAGATACAGTGTTCAAGTATTGATTGTTTGGAATGTCAAAGTAAACCTATCTTAGCTCTTTGCATGCTATAGCAGCAGATATATGTGCCACAGTGATTACCTTTGCAAACAGTTTGGATCCAGATGAGACGCTGGGTATTTGGTGTCTCATCAGGATCCAAACTGTTTGACACTTTGACTCTGTTTTGAAAATGAAATTAGAAAATTCTTCTGTTAGAACATCAGCAGACGACAATTGTTGCAGACCAAAAAATTAACCAGGAGTTAACCTTACCAATATTTGCAGACAGTTTGGGTCCAGATAAAAAAGTGGGTAAATTAAATCAGAATCTAACATAATTGACATTCATACTTGGTTTAGTCCTCATAAAAACAGACACACAAAAAAAGTCCAAACAAGTTTGAGGCAGATGAATAAAAGCAGGTTAAAGATTAGCCTTTTCGCTGCATTATCACAAGTATAATGGTATTTCTTTTTCAAACAGTTTGGATCCTGATCAGACACCGCATAACGCGGCGTCTGATCAGGATCCATACTGTTTGACACTCATTTAAATATTTCTTGAGTCAAAATACCTAAAATTTAAATATGAGAAATGAAGCAGACGACAGTTGTTTGAAAGTGATGACGTCATGGTAGTGATGGGGTTAACACAGTTTTTGCATGTATTATTAATATTGTGCCAGAGGAGTTGAGTGGTTATAGTGCCTGTCACACTAGAAACAGGTAAAAGTTAGAGCAGATAAGGTCATACTAGAGGAGACTTCAAGACTTTGATCGCCTCGCTCATAATGCTCCAATAAATACGCTTTTTTACACCTTTAAGATATTTCTCCACTGAAGAAAATCGCTCCATTTTATACAGTCACGAATATGCACCATGAGAAATATTTTCTGTATCTTAGCAGCTGGTAGCTTAAAGTAGGCTGCTTTTATTTCAACCTGCTTTAAGTGGCCTTTTTTTTTTTTTTTCAAATCTAGAAACGGGTAATGGGTTAAGCATATATGATAATGAGGTTGTTGTTTTATTGTAACAAAAGGGAGTGTTTATACATGGTTAAACTATTTCAGAACTACCGTAACATGATCATATTCATTACATAAAGTTTTATTTTAACCTTTCTCCGGCAAGTAATAATATCTACACTTTTTGAAAACAGTGTAGATCCAGATCAGACAGCTCCTAAAGGAGCTGTCTGATCAGGATCTGCACTGTTTTCATATAAAAAATGTTTGTCGTCAGTCTGTACTCTATCAAGGGGAAGTTTTTTTCCTTGTTGTATTATTTAAGCACATACATGTTCAGGATATACAGTAAAACCTCTATATTATGCTCACTAAAGTACAATGAGGCTAATTGATTGTAAAAAAGACAGGTAATAGCTGAAAATACCTTTCTCTAAGCAGTTGCCTGTCATAAGTTAACCCATTACCCCATAAATACGCCTTTTTATGCCTATGATTTATTCCTCCACTGAAGATAATAGTTCACTTTTATACAGTAATGAATATGTATCATAAGAAATATTTTCTATATCCTAGCAGATAATAGCTTAAAGCAGGTTGAAAGTAAAGTCGAATGCACCTAAAGGCGCATTCTTCTTTACTTTCAACCTGCTTTAACCCTTTACCTCATAGCCTGTTTCTAGTTTTGAATTCAGGTGACCACTTAAAGCAGGTTGAAAGTAAAGCAGAATGTGCCTTAAGGCACATTCTGCTTTACTTTCAGCCTGCTTTAAGCTAAAATCTGCTAGGCTATATAAAATATTTGTAATGGTAATTGTTCATGAGGGTATAAACTGGAACTATTTTCTTCAGCGGAGGAATACATTAAATACGCTAAAAGTCGCTTCTATGGGGTAAAGGGTTAAGTGAGCATCTTTCTTTAAAACTAGAAACAGGCAAATGGGTTAAACACATAATAATTAGCACAATTTAGTGGTTGTAGTCTAAATAGAGGTTTTACTGAAAGTTTGTGGTCCAAATTTTATATTTTAAAATATTAAGTGGGAGAAAGGTTAACAGAAAATGTGACGAAAATGTTTTTGCTGTGCACCAATATAAAGACAGTCATGTACATGTATGCCATTATTTTAGTCAATAAACCTTGTTTGTTTTGTTACAAATGAATAAGAAAAGAGTAATTAGCTATAAATAGTTTCTGCATTTATTATAATAGTACACTTATATGATATTCCACAGCTATTAATGACAGTCCCTTAACTCTTTGCATGCTGGGTAATTGTTTCGTCTGCAAGAGTTTGTCGTCTGCTATTGTTCTAAAAATTAGAATGTTCAAAATTTCTTTGAAATTCAGTGTCAGAATGGCAAACAGTTTGGATCCTGATGAGAAGCCGCATTATGCGGCGTCTCATCTGGATCCAATCTGTTTGCAGAGATAATCTCTATGGCAGGTATATCCGCCACTAGCGTGCAAAGAGTTGACATATTGTCAGCATTTATACAGACAAATTGTGTTAACCTATTACCCCATAAATATGCTTTTATTGCCTATGATTTATTCCCCTACTGAAGAAAATTAAAAGTATCACTTTATACAGTCATAAATACGTACCATAAGAAATATTGTCTATATCCTAGCAGATTGTACCTTAACCCATAGCCTGCCACTCACGACTATAGCTCCATATGCAAACAGCTTGGATCCAGATGAGACGCCGAGTAACTCGGCGTCTCATCCGGATCCAAGCTGTTTGACACTCAGACAACATTTTCAGCAATTTTGAGCAACTTTGAAGCACTTTGAAACTTGAAGCAGACGAGAAATATAGCAGACGACAATTTATTTGGCGGGCTAAGGGTTAATGCAGACTGAAATAAAAGCAGAATGTGCCTTAGACTCATTCTGACTTACTTTCAACCTGCTTTAAAAGGTCATCTATTTTCAAAACTTGAAACAGGCTATGGGTAATGGGTTAAATAGCTATCGAAACGTTCCGTAGGGTGTTACTTTATACAAGTAGTATATATCTTAATGTTGTGTTGAAATAGGACAGAAGGCTCATGAAGGAGCTTTCTGCTTTACTTTTATTCTGCATTAACATGCATTGGACCCTATTGATGAGTACACTGATGAGTAACAAAGATTGCACCTGTAAGAAGTACACTCATATTGTCCTATGGAGGCAGTGTACTGACCCTGATCAGAAGGCTCATTGAGGATCCCTGTTGATCAGAGACTACACTGTTTGTCATCTTGCAATATATTTATAAAATGAACCATAAATAGTCAAAAAAGGACTATACTTAAGTGGAAATAGAATAGTCAATTAAAAGTTTCAGAGGTAAAGGGTTATCATGCAGTACCTAGTCTTAATTAAGAGACACCTAATTCAAAAGCATTTGTCTAGGTTGCTCTAAATTACATGTATATGAGCCTTTTAACTATTTTACAGCTGCATAAAAAGTTTTGAATATTTTTACAATCAATACTTAGTGTTATACATGTATGTATAGTTTATACATGTATATAGATATAGTAAAACCTCTTAAGAAATGAACTGATTTTTTTCTGCGTTCAAGCGAAATGAACGACAGAAAATTATCGGCAAACACCATGAATTGCGCCTAGACTTTGTGCTAAACTTCAAAAACTAAAATCTTTATTTCTGAATTAAACCTTATGGTGTCACTACTCATTAGAATCCTCTCTTCGAGACAATTCTAATGAGTAGTAACACTATAGGATTTGGTATTGAAATGAATAAGAAAATGTTTGATTGCCCTGTTTCCAGCATAGAAAGGGTAACACTAAAATGGTGAACTTGTCTGGAAGACAGAATCATATGTACTGTTTCCCTTTAAAGAAGTCATAATTATGCAATTTCCCTCAGGCAGGGAGTGCCAACAGTCATGTGAATAAAAGTGCTGTAACATACATAGAATTTCATGTCATTTTTCAGTCCATGAATAAGTGGGATTATGGTTGAAAAATGATTATTATGTAACCACTCCTGCAGCTTTGAAGCATTTTGACAAGCCATTCATATATTAACCCTTTAACCTGTAGCATATTTCTAGTATTGAATATAGGTGATCACTTAAATCAGGTTGAAAGTAAAGCAGAATGCGCCTTAAGGCGCATTCTGCTTTACTTTCAACCTGCTTTAAGCTACCATCTGCTAGAATATAGAAAATATTTCTTATAATGCTTATTCATGATTGCATAAATTTCAACTATTTTCTTCAATGGAGGAATAAATCAGAGGCGTAAAAGGCGTATTTATTGGGTAATAGGTTAAATCTTGCACTTTTCACAGACCCAACCTGAACATTTCTGCCACACTTCAGTACAAGCAAACTAATCAATCAGATTTGAGTGACTGGTGAAGTTATTTCTGGGAGAAACCAACAAACTGCTACATGTTGAAATATTAACATGAAGGCATTGTTGTTCATCATTCTTGTATCTCTTTCTTGTCTGAGTTTGAAGGAACAGTTTTACAGGGCTGCCATTTCTCCGGATTTCTTCTGAAATCTTCGGATTTTTTTACTAGTACATGGTAGCTTAAAGCAGACTGAAAGTAAAGCAGAATACGCCTTAAGGCGCATTCTGCTTTACTTACAGCCTGCTAAAAGTAGTAGCATGCCAACAAAACTAGAAACAGACTATAGGGTAAAGGTACAATTCGTAAAATATCACTTGAAAAATGCAAATTTGGAATTCTTAGGATTTTTCATGTAAACTTATGGCAGCCCTGGTTTTAGGCAGTCTGGGTTGGCTAAATTCTGTCCTATAATTTGTCTGTACTGAGCTTTTAAACAAATGGATGCTTAAATCAGGTTGACAGTAAAGCAGAAATCTACCTCAGGGAGATATATATCTGCTTATCTGCATTTCTTTGGGCCTGCTTTAAGCAACCATCTGTCAGTGTGTAAGGAAACATTGATACATGGCTTAAGCCACTTATCTCTAAATCCTCTAAAACTTTTGTGTCAGTGTTTAAGACAGGTGGCTGCTTAAAGAAAAATGAAAATATCAAACAACCCTTTATCTAAGGAAGATTTCTACTTTACTTTTAGCCTTCTTTAACCCATTAACCGATAAACACGACTTTTTAGGCCTTAAATTAATTCCTCTTCTGAAGAAAATAGTTCCAATCTTTACTGTCACAAATAAAAATCATAAATATTTTCTATATTCCATCAGATATTAGCCTAAAGCAGGCTACTTTTAGCCTTCTTTAACCCATTAACCCATAAATACATCTTTTTACGACTTAAATTAATTCCTCTTCTAAATCTATACTGTCACAAATAAAAATCATAAATATTTTCTATATTCTATCAGATAATAGCTTAAAGCAGGCTGAAAGTAAAGCAGAATGTGCCTTAAGGCACATTCTGCTTTACTTTAAACCTGCTTTAAGTGGTCACCTATCTTCAAAACAAGAATCAGGCTATGGGGTAATGGGTTAAACAACCATCTGTCAGGATGTAGGAAACTTTTAAAAATAATCCTAGTGACTCTTAACAACGCTAATATATAAAAACACTAACAAGAATTTCTATGAGGATTACAAACTCTCCCAGACTCCAAGAAAGGCAGGAAAAAGGGTAAAGGGTTAATATTGTCTGGGTCAGTAATTTAGTCAGTGATAGAATTCAGGGCTATCCCTTTACTCCATAGATACACATTTTAACATATTTTAACTCACTCCTCCACTGAAGAAAATAGTTCCAATTTATACAGTAATAAATATGTATCATAACATATATTTAAGTGATTACCTGTCTTCGATACTAGAAATATGCTATGGAGTAATGGGTTAAGGAAACATAATACTGTTTATTTCTGTTTCAGGATGATATTGGGATTGGCACAGTGGTGGGTTCTGCCGTCTACAATGTCATGTTTGTCATCAGTATTTGTGCACTATTTGCGGGCACGGTAAGACTTTAAATTCTAACTTCAACTTGTACCATACCTAACTTAAGACCAGTTTACATTAGTAACTATTGGCTCTAGAAAGTTTTGTCCCTAAGATATTTGAAATTATGGTAAACAGTGCATATTTTGATCAGAGAGCTCCTTCAGGACACCTGATCCTGGTCTGCACTGTTTGCAAATGATAAAAATTTATGATACATATTTTTGACTGTATAAACTTGAACATTTAGAACATCGGCAAACTGTAGACTCTGATCAGAGGCCACATAATGCAGCGTTTGATCAGAGTCTACACTGTTTGCTGGTAGAAATTTAAAACAAACTGAAAATGAAAATATGGACCATGCAGGCACCCCTTATATAAAAAATGGACTAATACAAGATATAAGCATGGAAGAATGTATTGAGCATATATGTATGTCTCTGTATTGAATGGACTTGGCTCTGTAAACCTTTCTTTTTCGAAATTAATATCAAGCTGTATATTGCTATGTCTGTATTAACCCATTACCCCTTAGCCTATTTTTAGTATTGAAGATAGGTGATCATTTAAAGCAGGTTGAAAGTAAAGCAGAAGGTGCCTTAACTCTTTGAACCCTAATCCCGTATATAGGCGTCTTTTAAAACAGTGTACATGTGAATAGTACTCTTGTCCTGTGCAAACAGTGAAGGTCCAGATCAGAGGGCTCCGAAAGGAGCCCTCTGATCAGGGTCTTCACTGTTTGTCAGTAATGCCAAAATTGACAAAAACAACTCTTAAAAGCCAGAAATGGACTGGACAAAAATGGAAACTGGAATTGCTCATTTAAAGTTTCAGGGTTCAAAGAGTTAAGGCACATTCTGCTTTACTTTCAGCCTGCTTTAAGCTAGCATCTGCTAAATTACAGAAAATATTTCTTCTGATATTAATTTGTGACAGTATAAATTGGAAATATTTTCTTCAGTAGAGATTTTAATTAAAGGCGCAAAAAGACGTTTTTATGGGGTGAAGGGTTAAATTCCTATGTGTTTGATGTTTTGCAGGTGGTTCATTTAAACTGGTGGCCTTTGGTGAGGGATTGTTTGTTCTATGGTCTCAGTGTTGGAGCTTTAGCAATAGTTATTGTTGATGAAAAAGTATACTGGTATGTATAGTGTTTGTTATTATTATTATTGTTATTATTCAAATTGCGAGAATGATTTATGTCACCTTGTAAGGATTAGGAGTGCAATTGCTTTTCATTTGGCATCAACATTAACACTTTGCATGCTAGGTATTTTTATGCCGTCTGCAACAATTGTCGTCTGCTGTTGTTCTGAAAAAAAACAGACTTTAAAAAAAAAAAAATCAAATCAGGGTCAGAGTGTCAAACAGTTTGGATCCTGATGAGACGCCGTGTTATGCAGTGTCAAGCCAAACTGTTTGCAAAGGTTAATATGGTTTCAAGGCTAGCATGCTAAGAGTTAATATTAATGGCAGCCTCTAATTCAAACATTAGTTCCCTGCAACCACTTTGTATCATTTGTTGTGCAACATATACTGTACATTATATTGTATATTTCAAAGTACATTATGTTGTATATTTCAAAGTACATTATGTTGTATATTTCAAAGTACATTATGTTGTATATTTCAGGTATGAGGCAGTATCTTTGTTGTGCCATATCTACTGTACATTATGTTATATATTTCAGAGTACATTTTGTTGTATAATTCAGGTATGAGGCAGTATCATTTGTTGTGCTATATCGACTGTACATTCAGTAGGTATGAGGCAGTACCATTTGTTGTGCTATATCGACTGTACATTTAGTAGGTATGAGGCAGTACCATTTGTTGTGCTATATCTACTGTACATTTTGTTGTATACAGTCGAATACCGTTACCTCGAAGTTGAACGGACCGTGAAAAAATATCGACGTATCCGAAGTTCGAGCTAATGGGAGTTTCTCATTTGAGATCTGTAGCGTCATATCGAAGTTTTAACGTTATACTCGACCCTAGTGTTTATTGACAGTTATATGATTGGTAATTGAAAATAAATGCGTAGGCAAGTAGAATCTGACAAAATCTTCAACTCATAATTTTCAAATTGATGAAGGTGGTCAGTATTTTTAAAAGTAGAGAATCTACGCGTCTATTAGATATGATATGCGGGAGCGAGTAAACAGTTTTCGTATTTTAATACATTTGGTAGATCTACCTGATTTCATCAGCATAAACATCTAGCGCATGGGTGCTAACACAATTTTTATAACATAAAATTAGGTTTACACATTTCATCACACCAACACAGTGAACGGTTTACACTTCCGGTGACGCTTTACCTCTGGAAGCGTAAGTTGTTTACATGTTTAATTTTCAAAGGGTGTGTCCGACTTCGAAACGCAGGCGAATTATTTAGGCGTTTCAAAACAGAAGCGGCGTCTTTGAACTGACTTAGATAAAAATAAATCAGAAATGAAATGTAACTTTTGTTTGATCTCACTACACTTATTCGCTGTACGGCACCTTCAGTCTGCACTACAAAGAATTCTGTAGTCTGATTTAAACAGCGCGGCCATAATTGACTCAGGTTTGACAGAATCGTCATCGAAAATATGTACGCAAACTTCTTATCCAAAGTTATTCGGGAATTCATTAATAATATTGATCCAGTGCAATTAAGATGGCCCGGTGTAACAGTCCAGTTTTTCCCCAGTCAGTTTTTTCCCCGGGGAAAAACTGGACTAGTCTAGTTTTTCCCCGGGGAAAAAACTGACTAGTCCAGTTCTTCCCCGGGGAAAAAACTGACTAGTCCAGTTTTTCCCCACCCAGTCAGTTTTTTCCCCCCTATTTTATTAAATGAAGGGGGAGAAATTCTGGACTAGTCCAGTTTTTCCCCCCTATGATTTTTTATTACGTAGGAACTGGAGAACTTCTGGACTTGTCAAATTTCCCCCCACTATGTTTCTTTTTAACATTTTAGAGGCCACAATTTTGGGCCAATCTTCATCAGATTTGCACCTAATGTTGATCATGATTCAATCTATGTCAAATTTAAAAGAGAGTCATGTTGGGTCAAAAATTTGCACTAGGTCAGATCATACAATCAAAGTACTGTAGTACTGCAGGCTCGGACTTTCAGTTTAATGTAGAATAAAGTAATGCAGAAAGCTAATTATGGAGTTTCTGCATTACCATTGGCATGCATTAAGCCGAAACCGGCAGCGCTTAAAGACCCTAAAGAATTTTGTAATGTGCATGTCTTATGCATCGTCTGCTATGACTACTAGGTGAATGTTTATTACAAGGGAGTAAATACGGTGTTTAAATCACCACAGGTACATACTCAGGATCCTGAGTTTAACTCAGTGCTGCTACACAGTTTATCTGATAGTGACGTATCCACCAACTGAAGCTCCATTAGATAGCATATGTAAACCCCGTATGACAGGATTCGTTTGTAGGGGGAGCTAGACTCGCACCAATTTTTTTCTTAAGGATTCGATATAGGCTCTCCGAGCCAAAAACCTTGTAAATGTGCTAAAAAGCGACACTTTTAGGCAAATCTTCATCATACTTGCATCAAATGTTTCTCCCTCATTATTTGACTACTGAAGTGATGGCAGGAAATTCTCAGCTAGTTCTTTTTTTCCCCTTATCTTACTAACTATTTTATATGAAGTTGAGGAAATTAACTACTCACAGTGGAGGTGGGGAAATTCTGGACTAGTCTAGTTTTTCCCCCCTCACAATTTGATTAATGTAGATGTACGCAAAGTCTTGGCTAGTCCAGTTTTTCTCCCCTCTCTAACAAATTACTTTGGAGGTGGGGAAATTCAGGACTAGTCCAGTGTTTTCCCCCCATCATAATTTGATTAATGCAGATATTGGCAAAGTCTTGACCATTATAACTTATTTCCCCTCTCCAAACTTACTTTTGTGGGGGTGGGGAAATTCTGGACTAGTCTAGTTTTTACCCCCCTCACAATTTGATAAATGCAGATGTACGCAAAGTCTTGGCTAGTCCAGTATTTCTCCCTTCTGAAACAAATTACTGTGGAGGTGGGGAAATTCTGGACTAGTCCAGTTTTTCCCCCCATCACAATTGTATTTATGCAGATGGACGCAAAGTCTTGGCTAGTCCAGTTTTTCACTCGTTTCAAACAAACTAACTCAGAGGGTGGAAATTCTGGACAGTTATTTGTTTGAGAGGGGAGAAAAACTGGACTAGTCCAGAATTTCCCAACATTCACAGTTACTTGTTTGAGAGGGGAGAAAAACTGGACTAGCCCAGAATTTCCCCCCTTCAGCAGTACTCATATTGTGATGGGGGGAAAAACTGGACTAGTCCAGAATTTCCCCCCACCAAAGTAGTTAGTTTGAGAGGGGAGAAAAACATGACTAGCCAATACTTTGCTAGCATTTCCATTAATCAAATTGTGAGAGGGGGAAAACTAGACTAGTCCAGAATTTCCCATCCTTAACAGTATATTTTAGGAGGGGGAAAAAACTAGACTATTCCCGAATTTCCCCACCTCTGAAGTATAAGTTTGATAGGGGAGAAAAACTGGACTAGCCAAAACTTTGCCAAATTCTACATTAATCAGGTTGTGAGGGGAGGGGGGGGGGGGGCAAAACTGGACTAGCCGAGCATTTTCTACCTCTGAAGTAGTTACTTTAAGAGGGTAGAAAAACTGGACTAGCCAAGACTTTGCCAAATTCTGCATTAATCAGGTTGTGGGGGGGGGGGGGGGGGGGCAAAACTGGACTAGCTGAGCATTTCTCCACCTCCGAAGTAGTTACTTTAAGAGGGGAGAAAAACTTGACTAGCAAAGACTTTGCCAACATCAGTATTAATCAAATTGTGAAGGGAAAAAACTAGACTAGTCCAGAATTTCCCAACCTTCACAGTTATTTGTTTGAGAGGGGAGAAAAACTGGACTAGCCCAGAATTTCCCCCCTTCAGCATTACTCATATTGTGATGGGGGAAAAACTGGACTAGTCAAGACTTTGCCAACATCAACATTAATCAAATTGTGAAGGGGGAAAAACTAGACTAGTCCAGAATTTCCCAAACTCTCCAAACAAGTAAGTTTGGGAGGGCTAGTTCAGAATTTCCCAACATTCACAGTTACTTGTTTGAGAGGGGAGAAAAACTGGACTAGCCCAGAATTTCCCCCTTCAGCATTACTCATATTGTGATGGGGGGAAAAACTGGACTAGTCCAGAATTTCCCCACCACCAAAGTTGCTAGTTTGAGAGGGGAGAAAAACTGGACTGGCTAAGACTTTGCATACATCTGCATTAATCAAATATTGAAAGGGGGGGGGGGGAATAGACTAGTCCAGAATTTCCCCACCTCCACAGTAATTTGTTTGAGAGGGGAGAAACACTGGCCTAGTAGCCAAGAATTTTCTACCATTACAGTAGATAGTTCGAGAAAGAAGAAAAACATACAATTTAAATTAACTTGTTTTTTTCATTGAAAAACCTAGTTAAACCTGCATTTATCAATTTGCTAGGGGGAAAAACAGAAGTAGCCGAGAATTTCCCACCCTCCACAGTTGTAAGTTTGAAAGAGAAGAAAAACTGGACACCTACAATTAAAATTAACCTGTTTTTTTTTTCATTGAAAAACCTGGTTAAAAAAATGGGGAAGGGGGGAAAAACTGGACTAACCCAGAATTTCCCCACCATCAAGTTCAGTAAGAAGGGGGGGGAAAAACTGGACCGGGTGGGGAAAAACTGGACTAGTCAGTTTTTTCCCCGGGGAAAAAACTGACTGGGGGGAAATTCTGGGCTGTTACACCGGGATTATCTTTCATGCAGAGTGGTGCAATTTCGGACATGTTCACACATTTGGTGCTACAATCAGTCACGGTGGCCGAGAGCCATTTTCGCACCATCCAATGTTTGCCGAATGTGCGATATGCGGTCACGGTGAAGCAGATATCGACGTAAGGGTGAGAAAAATTGCTATGGGTCTGAAAAATTACATCGACATAACCGATAATATCGACGAAACAATATCGAGCAAATGGGGGATTTACTATATAGATAAAGAAGGTATTCGCCGGGACCGGCAAAAAATATCGACGTAAGCGGAGTATCGACGTATCGAATATCGAGGTAACGGTATTCGACTGTATTTCAGGTATGAGGCAGTATCATTTGTTGTGCCATATCTACTGTACATTTTGTTGTATATTTCAGGTATGAGGCAGTATCATTTGTTGTGCTATATCTACTGTACATTTAGTAGGTATGAGGCAGTATCTTTGTTGTGCCATATCTACTGTACATTTTGTTGTATATTTCAGGTATGAGGCAGTATCATTTGTTGTGCTATATTTACTGTACATTTAGTAGGTATGAGGCAGTACCATTTGTTGTGCTATATCTACTGTACATTTTGTTGTATATTTCAGGTATGAGGCAGTATCATTTGTTGTGCCATATCTACTGTACATTTTTTTGTATATTTCAGGTACGAATCAGTATCATTTGTTGTACTTTATCTACTGTACATTTTGTTGTATATGTCAGGTACGAGGCAGTATCATTTGTTGTTCTATATCTATTGTACATTATGTTGTATATTTCAGGTACGAGGCAGTATCATTTGTTGTACTTTATCTACTGTACATTTTGTTGTATATTTCAGGTATGAGGCAGTATCATTTGTTGTGCCATATCTACTGTACATTTTGTTGTATATTTCAGGTACGAATCAGTATCATTTGTTGTACTTTACATTTTGTTGTATATTTCAGGTACGAGGCAGTATCATTTGTTGTTCTATATCTATTGTACATTATGTTGTATATTTCAGGTACGAGGCAGTATCATTTGTTGTACTTTATCTACTGTACATTTTGTTGTATATTTCAGGTATGAGGCAGTATCATTTGTTGTGCTATATCTACTGTACATTTTGTTGTATATTTCAGGTATGAGGTAGTATCATTTGTTGTGCTATATCTACTGTACATTGTGTTGTATATTTCAGGTATGAGGCAGTATCATTTGTTGTGCTATATCTACTGTACATTTTGTTGTATATTTCAGGTATGAGGCAGTATCATTTGTTGTGCTATATCTACTGTACATTTTGTTGATGTACTTCAACTCATCTCTAGAGGCTTGGATAGTGCCAAAGTTCACCTGTTGTAACCGACCAGTTCCTTTACGGCAGAGTGAGACTACAACACTGGTGATAAGTTGTAGTGAAAATGGGTCTGTCATATCAAATGGGAGTACATCAAAAGGGTCAACTGTCGTGTCAAATGGGAATACATCAAAAGAAACATCATTTTCATTATCACATGGTAATATTTGTTATATTATAACCTGAACGAAGTTATTGCTAAAGACTGAAGAAAATAGTTCCAACGTCCACAGTCATAAAGATATATGTAACATAAGATATATTTTTTATATCCATGCAGGTGGTAGCTAAACCTTTTCCCCCCCATAGAAGCACCTTTTAGCACATTAAATTTAGTCCTCCACTGAAAAAATTAGTTCCAATTTGTACAGCCATGAACATGTACTATAACAAATTTTTCATTTATGCTAGTAGATGGTAGCTTGAAGCTGGCTGAAAGTAAAGCAGAATGTGCCTAACCCTTTACCCAATAGCCTGTTTCTAGTTTTGAAGACATGTAAGCAATTAAAGCAGGTTTAAAGTAAAGCAGAATGCGTCTAAAGGCACATTCTGCTTTACTTTCAACCTGCTTTAAGCTACCTTCTGCTAGGAATGATAAAATATTTCTTATCGTACATGTTCATGGCTGAATAAATTGGAACTATTTTCTTCACCAGAGGAATAACTAAAACGCGCTAAAAGTCGCTCCTTAGATAATTGGGGAAAGAGTTAAGGCACATTCTGCTTTTCCTTTAACCTATCTTCAAAACTACAAACAAGCTATGGGGGAAAGGGTAAAAAGCAGGCTGAAAGTAAAGCAGAATATGACTTAAGGTGAATTCTGCTTTTCTTTCAACCTCCTTTTGCTTTAAGTGGCCACCTGTCTTCAAAACTAGAAACAGTCCATGGAATAAAAAAGTTAAAGGCCTTGTTTAAGAGCCATCTTATCAGAGGCTACCCTATTTATTTTCATTAGAAATCTTGTTTTGAAACTACATGTACCTGCAAAAATCTCTTTAACCCATTTTATGTGGGATACACTTTTAGGTGTACCTATAGGCAAACAGTTTTGATCTCAGATCAGGCCCCACAGATCAAAACTGTGCTGCTAGGTCAAAATTCTATTAGAAACTGCTAAAATCTTTTGCAAATATTTGAATCATACCTGCTGCAGACGACATTTTAAAATGGCCGCCAAATATTACCCAGCATACAATGGGTTAAATTGGTACTTTTCAAAAGTGGAATAGTACATTTGAAAAACGCCAGCATTTGAGTAGATCAATAAAAAAAATTAAAGATTCATTAGAGACCTATCCATTTTCTCATCATTTAATATAAAACAGAGCTTTTAACCCATTAAGCCATATTGACTATCAGTGCACAATAGCCTCATACTGACTTATTTTGACACACTTAATCCACTACCTTGTAATGAGATAAGTATTGATAATAGTTTATTGCTTATGAGTTAATGGGTTAATGTCTCATCTCTGATCATGATTTAAGAGTTCCAGTATTTAAATCATCAATAAAATACTTGCAAAAGCATGAAACCATGTTGGCTTAGTACAGCGCTCCCTCTCTGCAACGACACCCAATGGGAGACAATAATTGAGTTTGTTGTACGGTGGTAGTCGTTATAGGGAGGGATATTGGCTTACTTTTGCAACAGCTTGAATCCAGATCAGACGCCGCATAAAACTGCATCTGAATTCAAGCATTTTGTCCCTAGTCATTAAGTTTGCAGGCAATAAATTTCTAGTTTTGAAACAGGCGACCACTTACCGGGTAGAGCAGCTTGAAAGTAAAGCATAATGCGCCTACAAGGCACATTCTGCTTTACTTTCAGCGTGCTTTAAGCAACCATCTGCTAGACTGTTGAAAATACATATTTATGACTATATAAATTAAAACTTTTTTCAGCGGCAAGATAAAATAAATGTGCAAAAATGCATATCTATGGAGTATTGAGTTAAATAATGGGGTTTTAGTTTATAGGATGTGTTAAATGTTTAATTACTAAGTTGTCTAATGAGTTGTTACACCATAGGGTTTGTTGTATACATTAACTCTTTCCTCCCTGAAACTTTAAATGGACAATTCCTGTTTCCATTTTAGTCTAGTCCATTTCTGACTTTTAAGGGTTGTTTTTGTCAATGTTTGGCATTGTGACAAACAGTGAAGACCCTGATCAGAGGGCTCCTTTCGGAGCCCTCTGATCAGAGTCTTCACTGTTTGCATAGGACAAGTGTACTGTTCACATGTACACTGTTTGAAAAGCACGCCTATATGCGGGACTAGGGTTCAAAGAGTTAATGAGAAAATACTTGAAACATTGAATTTTCTCCATCTTATCTCGAGCCCAGCACATTTATTGGTTATGGCATAATGTTCAGGTTTATTAATATGACACTTGTATGGCTCTGTGTATGTATGGCAATATGGTAGAGTGCTTGACTACAACCTGGGTAATTTTGGTTTGATCCTGGGGCCAGTTTCATAAAACTTTGTACTATAAAAACGGTCGTAAGTCAAAACTTTAAAATACATTTAATTTCTGTTTTCTCTATTTAATCATGTCTTGTGACATCATTTTGGAATCGTCTTTTCAAGACGATTTCAAAACGATGTGACAAGACAGGATAAGATGGAGAAATAAATAATAATTGAGACTTTTATAATCTGACTTAGAACAACATTTGTCGTACGAAGCTTTATGAAACGGGCCCCTGGTTCTGAGCAGGTATGTTTCAGTTTGATTTTGTTCTTTTTTGTTTTACAGAAGTTACAGCACAATCAGATTCAGATTTTGATGATGAAGATGCAACCATACCACTTGTGAAAAGGGATCAGGAAGGTATTAGGAATTCTTAAACCCATCGCTCCATAAATATGCCATTTTATGCCTTTGATTTATTCCTCCCCTGAAGAAAATAGTTCCAATTCATACATTTGAATATGCACCATTAGAAATAATATTCATGTCCTGACAGATGGTAGCTTAACTCTTTCCTCCCTGAAACTTTAAATGGACAATGCCAGTTTCCATTTTAAACTAGTCCATTTCTGACTTTTAAGGGTTGTTTTTGTCAATGTTTGGCATTGTGACAAACAGTGAAGACCCTGATCAGAGGGCTCCTTTCGGAGCCCTCTGATCTGGGTCTTCACTGTTTGCATAGGACAAATGTACTACTCACATGTACACTGTTTGAAAAGCACGCCTATAAGCGGGACTAGGGTTCAAAGAGTTAAAGCAGGCTTAAGTAAATCAGAATGTGCCATAAGGTGCATCCTGCTTTACTTTTAACCTGCTTTAAGTGGTCACTTTTCTTCAAAACTAGAAACAGCCTTTGGAGTAAAGGGTTTCTGGTACAATGTATTTCTGGTATTTGAAGATAATTTGGATTAAGACGGTTTTCATACTGTACAAGTCAAAGTATAGTCTAGAAGCACTTATCCCTTTGCAATAAACCAGTTTTAACAAAACATCGATGTCCATTTCAAATGGTTTGTAGCCAGACCAGATACCAAGAAAGTCAAGATCTGGCTTCAAACTGTTTGCCACTAAATAAAATTAATTGTCTACAGTTTCAAAAACACAATAGTTTTCCTACATTTCAACTCTTTACCCCATAGCTTGTTTTGAAGACAGATGACGACTTAAAGCAGACTCAAAATAAATCAGAATGCCCCTTAAGCATGCATTAAGCTACCATCTAATAGGATATTAAAGTTATTTCTTATGGCTAATATTCATGAATTTATATAGTAGAACTATATACATCAGTGGAGAATAAATTAAAGGCGTGAAAGGTGTATATATAAATAATTGAAACCAAACTCATTAAAGTATGGAAATCCTTTTATTTATTTGAACTTTGTAAACAATGCTGAATGTGCTGAGATGCAGCTGCTGCTGAAGTATTTCACTAATAATCGTGTCTGAGACCCTTACTACATGCCCAGAGGCAG
The DNA here is from genome assembly GCA_922989275.2 of Gari tellinella. Taxonomy (NCBI): domain Eukaryota; kingdom Metazoa; phylum Mollusca; class Bivalvia; order Cardiida; family Psammobiidae; genus Gari; species Gari tellinella. Next base: position 74,159,153 of record OV277866.1, read on the forward strand.
GACTACAGATAAGGGGCATATTTCAAAAATTATTATCTTTATTTCTGCATTAAATTTCTGGTGTCACAACTCATTACAGGGCTGCAATTTCTCTGGGTTTTTCCCCCACAATCTTCGGATTTTTATTCTAGCAGATGGTAGTTTAAAGCAGGCTGAAATTAAGCAGAATGCGCCTTAATGCGCATTCTGCTTTACTTTCAACCTGCTTTAAGTAATCACGCTTATAAAATAGAAAATTTTGAAAAGTTAGGATTTTTCATGATCAACTTATGGAGGCCCTGTCATTAGTATCGGGTAGACGATTCTATTGAGTAGTTAAACCATATGTTTTGGTGTTGCATTGAATGAGAAAATGTTGAATTTGTAGAGTTTGCTCCCTGTTACCTGGTTTACGACAAATGTTCTCGAAAGTCAGATAATAAACGTCTCTATTATTATGTTTTTCTCCATCTAATCCTGTCTTGTGACATCTCTTTGGAATCATGATCTTTTTCAAGATGATTCCAAAGAGATGTCACAAGACAGGATTAGACAGAGAAATCAGAAATTAAATGTATTTTAAAGTTTTGACTTACGAGAACATTTGTCATACAAAGTTTTATGAAATGGGCCCCTGGAGCCTTGTAAAAGTCTTTTTTTCTTTATTTCAGTTGGTCCAGATGACACTCCTGAGTCAGTTTTCAAGTTTCCTGATGTTTTTTGGAAGAGAGTCATATACATATGTTCATTGCCGCTCAAAGTTGTGTTTTTTATCTCCATTCCTGACTGTCGTGCCCCTAGATGGCGCCGGTATTTCTTTGTCACATTCATTATGAGCCTCGTGTGGTTGTCTGCTCTCTCCTATCTGATGGTGTGGATGATAACTGTGATAGGTAAATATTGTTGCCATGGTAATTGTTTAACCCTTTCCCCATAGAAGTGTCTTTTAGCGCATTTATTTTATTCCTCCACTTAAGAAAATAGTTCCAATTTATAAAGTCACAAACATGTACCAAAAAGAAACATTTTCTATATCCTAGCAGATGGTAGCTTAAAGCAGGCTGAAAGTAAAGCATAATGCGCCTTAAGGCGCATTCTGCTTTTCTTTCAACCTGCTTTAAGTGGTCACCTGTCTTTAAAACTAGAAACAGGCTATAGGGTAAAGGGTTAAGAAAATTGCAAGTATAAAAGATTGTTTATCTATAAGTTTGTTTGTCTATCTGACTGTCTGTGTGAGGCCACTGATGAAATATTTTATCTATAAGTGTGTTTGTCTATCTGACTGTCTGTGTGAGGCCACTGATGAAATGTTTTATCTATAAGTTTGTGTGTCTATCTGACTGTCTTTGTTAGGCCACTGATAAAATGAAGGTTTTTTATTTAACTTGCAAACTGTTTGACTCCAGATTAGGTCCCACAAAATGTGGGGCCTGATCAGGATCCACACTGTTTATTACTCTAGCAGTATTTCAACACATATTCAAAAGGTGTAGATTTAATATAAAGTTTTAGCTGAAAACATTTTGATCAAATTAAATTTATTGAAGAATATTTGAAAGGTTGATGTATGCATATATAATTATTACATGTACAGTTTAACCTCCGTTATCCGACATCCCATGGTTCCATGCTTGTAAGTCGGTTAAGAGAGTTTGTGGGTTAACGGAATTAGGCCTAAGTTCACAAGTTACACACCCAAAGATTGTCGCTGCGAGGAGAATTTCTCGATACCGATTGACTTATTAGATATGCTTGCATGACTGCAGCATATCCTTGTCGGGTTATTCCAGTTTAAAATAGGAGTCCCCTGTTCCGGATCTACACGGTTTCTCCATTGTTCTTTCTACAGTAGGCATACACGTGTATTGTCAGTGTACAATCAGAAGTAAACACGCATACATGTAGATATTAAGGGATGGACTAAAACACCGGCACATTCGTATTTACATTTTATATACAGGTACATTCTTCTCTCGTTATGTCGAACTAGCTGGAAAATAACAAAAACTTCAAATTGCGAGAATGTTTTTATTTTCTCTCAATATAACTTGAGCATACATTTTTACGCCTGCGATTATTACTATAGACTCGACCTATGATACATTAGATACATGTATATATAACTTACTTCTAATGTTGACAACTTGACGGTGATGACGATTGGCAGATACCTGTCCAATTTGAACACGAAATAATGGTTAGCTTTTGTTGGAAAGGATTGATGGGTTGGTCTTTTCGGCACTGCGACCCTGAATGGGTTGCTTATACGTGTTGGCTGAAGTTATCTTATCAACCCTCACATTATTCACTCATAGTTTAACAATACACGTTGTCTTACATGGCCATCCGAGCAATATGTGTCATTATCACCTGCGCGTGTATAGTCGGTCAATGAATAAAGGGGTGTGAAAAACCTCTAATTTGCCTTTTTTGGTCCGCCAAGGTATGTCCGATAACGGTTAACAGAGGATCCGATCAAGAGAGAGTTATGTTACATAAAATAAATAGGGAAACTGCCGGGACCAAACAGCAGGGTCGGATAACAGAAGTTTCCAGTCAAGAGAGGTGTCGATCGACAGAGGTGATTCTGTACTAATTTACTATTTTGTTTGTACTATAGTTCAAAGAGTAGTTAGTATGTATTGATTTGATTTTAACCCATTACCCCATAGCCAGTTTCTAGTTTTGAAAACAGGTGACTACTTAAAGCAGGTTGAAAGTACAGCAGAATGTGCCTTAAGGCACATTCTACTTTACTTCCAGCCTGCTTCAAGCTACCATCCGCTAGAATATAGAAAACATTTTTTATGCCACATATTAATGACTACATAAGTTGGAATAATTTTCTTCAGCGGAGAAAAGGGTTAACACATTAAACCCTAGCGACAAGAAGTATACTCGTCATTAACAAATAGTGTACCTGTGAGGTTTACACTTGCCCCATGCAAACAGTGTAGACCCTGAACAGAGGGCTCCTTAAGGAGCCCTCTGATCAGGGTCTATACTGTTTGTATTGTTGAAACCAACTCTAAATAGTCAAAAGTGGACTAGTCTTAACTGGACAATGGAATTGGCCACTAAAAGTTCCAGGGGTGAATGGGTTAATAAAATAATCATTGCAATGTGGTTTTTTCAGGTTATACAGCTGGTATAGCTGACACCATTATGGGTCTTACATTTGTTGCCTTTGGTGTGAGCCTCCCTGACGTTATATCCAGTCTTATAGTAGTACGGGATGGCCTTGGTGATATGGCCGTGTCCAATGCCGTGGGCAGCAATGTGTTTGATATTCTCATATGTCTAGGAGTGCCATGGGTCATACAGACATTTATAAAGTGGGACGCCCCTGTACAGGTGTATAGTGAGGGTAAGACAACTTCTTATACAGTATTCCAGATAATCATGCTTTTATTTTGAACAATCATTTCATTACACATGTATTTTGAACAACAATTCCATTACATATGTATTTTGAACAATCATTCCATTACACATGATTTTTAGCTCACCTGGCACGAAGTGCCAAGGTGAGCTTTTAGGATCGCTGGATGTCCGTCGTCCGTCGTCTGTCCGTTCACAATTGGTTGTGAACACTCTAGCGGCTACAAATTTCATCCGATCTTCATGAAACTTGATGACAATGTTTGTCTTGATGAAATCTAGGCCAAGTTCGAATGTGGGTCATGTCGGGTCAAAAACTAGGTCACTAGGTCAAATCATAGAAAAACCTTGTGAACACTCTAGAGGCTACAAATTTCATCCGATCTTCATGAAACTTGGTCAGAATGTTTGCCTTATTGATATCTAGGTCAAATTCGAATGTGGGTCATGTCCGGTCAAAAACTAGGTCACTAGGTCAAATCATAGAAAAACCTTGTGAACACTCTAGAGGCTACAAATCTCATTGGATCTTGATGAAACTTGGTCAGAATGTTTGTTTAACTGATATCTAGATCAAGTTTGAATATGGGTCATGTCTGGTAAAAAACTAGGTCACTAGGTCAAATCATAGAAAAACCTTGTGAAGACTCTTGAGGCTACAAATCCCATTGGATCTTATTGAAACTTGGTCAGAATGTTTGTTTAATTGATATCTAGGTCAAGTTTGAATATGGGTCATGTCTGGTCAAAAACTAGGTCACTAGGTTAAATTATAGAAAAACCTTGTGAACACTCTTGAGGCTACAAATCTCATTGGATCTTGATGAAATTTGGTCAGAATGTTTGTCGCATTGATATCTAGGTCAAGTTTGAATATGGGTCATGTCCGGTCAAAAACTAGGTCACTAGGTCAAATCATTGGAAAATCTTGTTTACACTCTATAGGTTGATTGTGGGTATACATTTCCAGTCATAATCTAGGTCACTATAGGTCAAGTTTGCCATGGTGTACCAGGTGAGCGATTTTGGGCCATAGTGGCCCTTGTTGAACAATCATTCCATTACACATGTATTTTGAACAATCATTCCATTACACATGTATTTTGAACAATCATTCCATTACACATGTATTTTGAACAATCATTTCCTTACACGTCATGTACTTTGAACAATCATGACATTACACATGTATTTTGAACAATCATTCCATTACACATGTATTTTGAACAATCATTTCCTTACACGTCATGTACTTTGAACAATCATGACATTACACATGTATTTTGAACAATCATTCCATTACACATGGTTTTTTAACAATCATTCCATTACACATGTATTTTGAACAATCATTCCATTACACATGTAATTTGAATTATCATTACATTACACATATTGTAATTTGAATTATCATCACATGAAGTAATTGATAATGTATAATCTCCCTTGAGAGACATACAAGTTAGAATATATTTTGATCTTTAACTCATTACCCCATAGACTGTTTCTAGATTTTCAAAACAGGTGACCACTTAAAGCAGGCTGAAAGTAAAGCAGAATGCACCTTAAGGCACAGAAACATCCAACCACCTAGTATTTCTTCTGATTCATTTTCTATAAACAGCACTATAAATAAACATAAACTGGTTATTTTTCAAAAAGTGGCATAATCCATAATTATAACTTATAAATAGAGTTAATGCATTACTCCATAGCCTATTTCTAGTTTTGAAGACAGGTTACTACTTAAAGGAGGCTGAAAGTAAAGCAGAATGTGCCTTAAAGACATTAAGCCAGTCCATTCATTGATTCATCCCCCATTGTATTCACTAGGTGTCAAAATACAGGTAGATCATGACAAAATTGTGGAGGTAACGGTTCAGCTTTCTGAAGATTTGAATAGAGGCCCTTACATAATAGATCTCAATAGGTTTTTCAATGGGTTTTACTAACCAAGCTATCAAATATTAGATGCGGGCCTCAAATGAGACGCCTGAATAATTCCTTGCCTAGACGCTAGCCGAGTAACTGCATGGGCTCCATGCTTTGACTCAAACTTTCTACGATACTAGGTGTTACCACCCAAGCTTGGTCATGTAATGTCTTTAAGGCACATTCTGCTTACTTTCAACCTGCTTTTAGCTATCATCTGTTAGGATTTAGTAATTATTTCTTATAAAATTTATTCATAACTGTATAAAGTGGAACTGTTATCTTCAGAGGAGAAATAAATAAAGGTGTAAAAAGGCGTATTTATGGGGTAATGGGTTAATATATTTCTTCAATAATTTCAGGTCTGCTGTATGCTACACTGACCCTACTAGTGACTGTAGTGTTCCTGCTCATGGCGACACATATCAACAAATGGAGACTCACCAAGAAATACGGCATAATCCTCATGATTGTGTACATAGCCTTCACCATACTTACTTCACTGTATGAACTGAACATTTTCGGATATGTGCATCCTGCAGAATGTCATTATAACTATTGAGATATACAGCCCAACCAATGTAGCAGGGCTGCCATTTTTCCGGATTTTTCCAAAATCCTCAGATTTTTATGCAAGAAGATTGCAGCTTAAAGCAGGTTGAAAGTAAAGCAGAATGCGCCTTAAGGCGCATTCTGCTTTACTTTCAACCTGCTTTAAGTGATCACGCTTGAAATATTGAACATTTGGAAATCTTAGGAATAATCAAGATCAAATTATGGCAGTCCAGATGTAGAGTGAGCAGTGAAAGAAAATATATTGCCATCTTTAACCCATTATCCCCTGAAACTTCCAATGGACAAATCCAATTTACAATAAAGGCTGGTCCATTTTAGACTATTTAGGGTTATTTTTTATAATATATTGCAAAACTGACAAACAGTGAAGTCCCTGATTAGAGGGCTCCTGCAGGAGCCCTCTAATCAGGGACCTCACTGTTTGCATTAGACAAGTGTACTCTTCACAGGTACACTTTTGGTAAATGACGCATATATGCGTCACTAGGGCTCAATGAGTTAAACAGAGCTCCAGATAAGAGGGAGTAAACTAAAGAACTCAAGTATTTTCTATGTCATACCTGCAACAAATCCTTTCGTGTCACTACTCATTAGAATCGTCTCCAAGAGACAATTCGAATGAGTTGTCACACCATAGGGTTAAATTCAGAAATAAAGATTTAAGAGTCTGATATACATCCTTACCTGGAGCTCTGTTTAACCCATATTTCTGTTTGAGCGCCTGCTAACACCTTTACACATTCATCATTTGAAGCACCATAAGAAACGTTTACAGAATCCTCCTCTTAACCCTTTACTCAATAGTCATGTTCAAGTATTGAAGATAGGCAACCACTTAAAGCAGGTAAAGGCACGTTCTGCTTTATTTTCAAACTGCTTTAAGTGGACATCTATCTTCAAACAAACTAGAAACAGACTATGGGGTAATGGGTTGAGATTAAACTTTAAAAACAATAGCAGATGCCATTTGTGAAGCTAAATATATTGAAGTAGGCAAAGAGTGAATACATTGAACCCTAGTGACCATGTAATTCTGTGTCATTAACAAACAGTGTACATGAGAGGAGTACACTTGACATGTGCAAATAGTACAAACCCTGCTTAGAGAGCTCCTGTACTGTTTGTCATTTTACAATATTGTTGTTTAACTCTTTCCTCCCTGAAACTTTAAATGGACAATTCTACTTCAATTTAAGTCTAGTCTATTTCTGACTTTTAAGGGTTGTTTTTGTCAATGTTTGGCAGTATGACAAACAGTGAAGACCCTGATCAGAGGGCTCCTAGGAGCCCTCTGATCTGGGTCCTCACTGTTTGCATAGGACAAGTGTACTATTCACATGTACATTGTTTGCAAAGGAGGCCAATATGCGGGACTAGGGTTCAAAGGGTTAAGCCACCCTTAACCCATTACCCCATAAATACGCCTTTTTACACCTATAATTTTTTTCTCAACTGAAGAAAATATTTCCACTTTACAAAGTCATGAATATATATCATAAGAAATATTTTCTAAATTCTATCAGATGATATTTTAAAGCAGGGTTAAAGTAAAGCAGAATGTGCCCTAAGGCACATTCTGCTTTACTTTTAGCCTGCTTTAAGTAGTCACCTATTTTCAAAACTAGAAACAGGCTATGGGGTAATGGGTTAAAAGGTTAACTATTGACCAGACTAAATTTGAAAGTCAGTCTTTGCCACTGCATTTGCAGAGTCTGGACTATGGCATTGCATTTCCCAAAGATGACTGGGCATTCAATGACATACACGGCTAACCTGTCTTATAAATCATAACATTTTATATTTTACTTGAAGCATAATAAGAAAACATCAATCTCATTCAAACATTGGCCCACAGGTCAGGGAGGCCAGGGTCCAAGGTTATAAAGCCTTTAAGTTGAGTGTGAAGTTGTTCTCAAGCATTTAATTGGTCAGATTTGACCCTTAAGCTCAAATCTGACCAATCAAATGCTTGAGAATAAACTCAAGACTCAACTCAAATGCTTTATAACCTTGGAGCCAGACTTTTCACAGATGGATTTGGAGAAAAATGTTAAGGGTTCAGCATAATTATTTTGAAGACATTTTTGTTATGATTGTTTGTAATATCATGGAATCTTTATTTTTAAATTCCTTTGTATCAGATTAATATTGCTTTAAATTAATGAAGCTTTAAATCAGTAATCCTTTCTAAATAAATGTACATGCGCATGGCTTTCACTCGTTTACTGCAAAGTCTTGTTATACATTGGCATTTCCAAACAGTTTTGACCATACAGATACCTTCACCTTTTTATGCAGTCAATTTATTCCTACACTGAAGAAAATGATTCCTCTTTATACTGTCATGAATATGCACCATTTAAAAACATTTGCTATATCCTAGTATATTGTAGCTTAAAGCAGGTTGACAGATACGCAGAATGCTCCTCTAAGAGTGTTCAACATGCTTTAAAAACTGATTGTCTTCAGTATTGGAAACAATATATGGAGGAAAGAGTTTATCCAGATTAGATGCTGAGTTACTTGGCATCTAATCAGGATTATAACAAAGTGTTTGATGTTTGTATTCATGATGTTATTTCAGTCAATATTATTAATTCAAGATAGATTTGTAAAAAAAAACAACATTAAACAGGTTACCACTTAAAGCAGGTTGAAATTTCAAAGTAAAGCAGAAACTATTTTCTGATTGTATGGATAATTAAAAGTGCTAAAAAGACGTATTTAACCCTTTCCCCCATAGAAGCGCCTTTTAGCACATTCAGTTTATTCTTGCCCTGAAGAAAATAGTTCCAATTTATACATTCATAAATATGTATAATACAAAATATTTTCTATATTCTAGCAGATGATAGCTTAAAGCAGGCTGAAAGTAAAGCAGAATGCGCTTAAAGCGCATTCTGCTTTACTTTCAACCTGCTTTAAGAGGACACCTATATTCAGTACTAGAGATATGCTATGTGGGAAGGGTTAAAGAGTTGAGAAGCTTTTAGTTTGCAGTGTTAAAGTGTTTCAAACATGTTTTTTAGAAAATGTTTTTTGTTTCTTAGAGAACTGTATCATGTTACATAAAAAAACTAATGTTATTGTTGTTTTTATTAACTACAACTACATGAAACATCAACCTATTATATAGTGGCGGGAGGGGGAGGGATACTTCAATTAGTTTTCTCATTTAAATGAAAATGAATGCACATGCAATGCAAGTAGTACATGACAGGTGTTTTAAACTATTGTTTATTTTACTGTGAGTGGCAAACAGTGTGGAGCCTGTTTAGACACCAAGTTAACCAGTGTCTGATCTGGTTCTGAACCGTTTGCAATGAACATCAGATTGTTAGCACAAATGTACATGTTGGGAATGAATAACACATTACCCTTAATATTAATAAATGGGAGATAATAACTTTATACAGTGTAAATGTTATAATTACATGTACAGAGCTCCCTCTCTACAACAACACCCAATGGGAGACACAGGTTGTGTGTGTTGTTCTGATGGAGTTGTTATAGGGAGGGAAAATTAATACCCTTAGAGTGCTGAGCATGACTTGGCTTACATTTACAAACAGTTTAAACCCAGATCAGACGCTGCATAATGTGGCGTCTGATTTGGATTCAAGCCGTTTGCCACTGGTCAGTATGTTTTTCTTGTCAAAATTTGCTCTATGTAATGCGAATAAAAAACAGATGAAAATTTTAAGGAGATGATATTGCAGCAGAGAAAGTGTTGTACATATTTGTCTTATTTGGGGAACAGCTACAATTGTTGTTGTAAGGAGGGAATCTCTGTTTGGGGGGCCATTGTAGAGAGGGAGTACTGTGCATGTTTACATGTATTTATACTTCAGAGGCCCGTTTCATAAAACTTTGTACAACAAATGTTGTTGTTAGTCAAACTTTTAAAATACATTTAATTTCTGATTTCTCTATCTCATCATGTCTTGTGACATCTCTTTGGAATCGTCTTTTCAAGACGATTCCAAAAAGATGCCACAAGACAGCGTTAATTTGAGAAATAAATATTAATTGAGAGTTTTATAATTGGACTTACGACAGCATTTGTCGTACAAAGTTTTATGAAACGGGCCCCTGAATTGCCTGTAATTGACTTCATGAATGATTGACTGTGATAGTTGTATGTGCTTTGTTAGATCTTACTGGACATTATGTCTTCCAAACTGACTGTACATATCAGATACAGTGTTTAACCCTTTCCCCCATAGAAATACCTTTTAGTGTATTCAATTTATTCCTCCACTGAAGAAAATAGTTATCAATTTATACTGTCATGAATATGCATAATAAGAAATACTTTTTATATCCTAGCAGATGGTAGCTCTATAAAGCAGGCTAGAAGTAAAGCAGAATGTGCCTTAAGGCACATTCTGCTTTACTTTCAACATGCTTTAAGTGGTCATCTGTCTTCTAAACTAAAAACAGGCTATTTGGTGAAGGGTTAACCTTTTCCTGCTTAGAAATGTCTTTCCATGCCTTTACCTGAATGTTTCCATGATAGAAAATTGTTTTTTTCACACCTTGACATAGATCTCCATGTTAAGTCAGCCCTTTGGAAGCTATTCTTATAGCCAAAGAGGCATATGTTTACAGCAGAATGAAAGTAAAGCAGAAATCTCCTGAAAGGAGATTTCTGCTTTACTTTCAGCCTGTTTTGAGCATCTTTCTCAACACATTGTACCCTAGCAAAAAGTATACTCATCTTTGACAAACAGTGTACTTGTTAAAAGTACATTTGTCCCAAACAGTGCATATCTGACTGTACACGGGTTGCTCTTTTGCAGTGTATATTCTACATAGTCATATATGGTCTAGACTAAATTGGAAACTTGAATTGCCCATTGACCATTATCATGCCACAACTTGGCTAACATTTGCAAACCCTTTGGATCCAGGTCAGATGCCGCATAACACTGTGTCTGATCTGGATCCAAAAGGTTTGGCACTATGCCACTAATTTTAATAAGTATCTTTTCTGCTGTTTAAAAAGCACAAAAACTGATATTTAGTTTTTTGGCAGACAATAAATTTGAAGCAGATTACAGTTTAGCATAATACTTGTTAGAAGTGAATGAGTAGAACACGGATCACAAATTATGAGGGGAAAGGGTTAACAGTTAAGTTGTATTAACTATGTATGTTACAGTGTGCTGTTTTAACAGATTTATCTTTGATTGTTATTGAAGTCGTATACCATACAAACTTTACTATTGGAGTGCATTAACCTTTTCCCACATTAATACACCTTTTTATGCCTTTAATTAATTCCTCTACTGAAGAAAATAGTTCCAATTCATTTTGTCACAATTAAAAATCATAAGAAATATTTTCTGTATTCTAGTAGATAATAGCTTAAAGCAGGCTGAAAGTATAAAGCAGAATGTGCCTTAAGGCGCATTCTGCTTTACTTTCAACCTGCTTTAAGTGGTCACCTATTTTCAAAACTAGAAAAAGGCTATGTGGTAATGGGTTAAAAAAGATGCTTGGTTTTCATGCTCCTGGCTTCTACTGGTATAGATGCAGAACTTATATAGTGATTTTAATGTTTATTTTTAAGTCTAAATGTAGTTATATGTCTTTTCTCGCTTTGTAGGTACATTTGTGTAATTTCAAGTGAAGCACCTTTGAACGCACATCCCCTGTGTGAAAAGAGCGCTATATAAATCTGGTATCATAATAATAATAATTTCATTGTCTGTCTGTCTGTATATGCATCTGTGTGTATTAGATTAACATGATTTAACCATTTCTTCTATCATCAACATGGCTTACTCAAATACTTACATACAGCCGAACCTCTGTATTACGACCACTACAATTGAGCTATTTGATTGTTTAAAAGACAGGTGACAGTAAAACAGAAAGCTTCTTTAGGAGCTTTCTGTTTTATTGTCACCTTACTTTAAGCAGGCACCTGTGCTAAACACTGAATACTTATCTCAATTTAATGGTCATTATAGAGGTTTTACTGAATTTTTGTTCAAATTAATATACAATCTTGAATAATAAAATGTTGCATAATTTGTATGTTTCAATTATTGATGAATACTGTAGTGTAGACCGAGACAAATCACTGCATTTGTTACCCTCCTCAAACTGAACAATTATATGTAAAACTTTGCCCACTATGAACATTTATGATCTGAACTATTACATTGACTAATAAATTAAGGAACATTTCCCCAGAATATTAATGTCAGACAGATCCTTTAAGAAACCAGTTTAGTCCCTTATCAGACAGATTGATAAGGAGCTGTCTAACATGGGTCTACAATGTTTACAAAAAGTGTAATAAATTACTGTCGAACTTAAATATCTCGAAGTTGGTTTTGTCGAACATACCTGTATTTCAAAGTTAAAAAGTGGCCCAGCCAGGTTTTAACTTTGAAATATGGGTATGTTTGACTTAACCGAGCATGAAATAATGCAGTTCATATGTCGAACTATCAGATAGTTCGAGTCAAACGAGTTTGAGATATTGGAGTTCGACTGTATGCTGATAGCTGGATAGAGATTTAATATAGGGTCTGATAAAGGTCTACACTGCTTTTTTATTTGTAAACCCATTACCCCATTTTATGCATTGAACTAAATTTAATTCTTCCACAGAAGACAATTTAGTTTCGTATTTTACAATCATGATTATGAATCATAAGAAATATTTCCTATATCCTAGCAGATGGTAGATTATAAAGCAGGCTAAAAGTTAGCAGAATTCCCCTTAAGGGACATTCTGCTTTATTTTCAACATGCGTTGAGTGGTAATTTGCCCTGCAAAAATAGAAACAGACTATGGGGTAAAGGGTTTAAGAGTCTGCAATATTTAGTCTACAACAGCTACACAATCTGCAGAAACTGATGTTTATATGTACAGTCAAACTTCAATATCTCCAACTCACTTAACCCATTACCCCATAGCCTGTTTCTAGTTTTGAAGAGAAGAGACCACTTAAAGCAGGTTGAAAGTAAAGCAGAATGCGCCATAAGGCGCATTATGCTTTACTTTCAGCCTGCTTTAAGCTACCATCTGCTAGAATATGCAAAATATTTCTTGTGCTACATATTCATAAATGTATATTGTGGAACTATTTTCTTCGCAGTAAGAATAAATTAAAGGCGTTAAAAGGAGTATTTATGGGGTAATGGGTTAACTTGAACTTACTGGTATTTCTACAAATGAATTTTGTTGTTTCAAGCACAGTTAAGTCACACATATCCATATTTCAAAGTTTAAACGTGGCTTAGCCATGTTTTAACTTTGAAATACAAGTGTGCTCAACATATCTGAGTCTGAGATATTGAAGTTTGACTCTACTTGTTTTTGTGATGCTACAATAATTCTATCATGTGACATATGTTTTATATTTTACTAATCAAATGTATTAATGTGTAATTGTCTAGTCCAAACTTGTTTATGTTTGTTTGTTAGTCTTGTCATTATGTCAATCAGTATTTAATCTTTCGTTTGAAACTAATCAGCATTGAATTTATTCTTTACCTGTGTATATTGTTTGTTATTTGTTTTCTTATGACGCCTACAAAGCTAGACTTTGCAAATTTTTCATTCATATTTTTTTGCAGCAGCATCCTGAGGGGACTTAACCCTTTCCCTTATAGAAGCGACTTTTAGCACACTCATTTTATTCATCCGCTGAAGAAAATAGTTCCAAATTATACCGTAGTGAATATGTGTCATATTTAATACTTTCCTTATTCTAGCAGTTAATAGCTTAAAGCAGGCTGAAAGTAAAGCAGAATGCGCCTTAGGGCTCATTCTGCTTTTCTTTCAACCTGCTTTAAGTAGTCACATATCTTCAATACTAGAAACAATGCTATCAGGTAAAGGGTTATGTTGTAGAGTCACACCTTCTTTTTCTAAGTCATCTGTAACCTCATAGCTTATGTTCAGTATTAAAGACAGATGGTTGTTTAATCCTTTACCTTATAGAAGCGTCTTTTAGCGCATTCTGTTTAATCCTCCGCAGAAGAAAATAATTCCAATCTATACAGTCATGAATATGTATTAGAAGGATTAGTTTCTTAATTCTAGCAGGTGGTAACTTAAAGCAGGCTGAAAGTAAAGCAGAATGCGCCTTAGGCTGCATTCTGCTTTACTTTCAACCTACTTTAAGTAGTCACCTATTTTCAAAAATAGAAACAGGCTATGGGGTTAGGTAAATTTAAACTTTATTTTTTTTATTAAAAAGAAAGGTAGGATGAGAATAACTGCAGGCACCACTCTAGTAGACAAAATAATTTATTTATTTTACATCGATTATGAAACAAGTTCTAACAATTTAGTCAAATCACTTTCCATTGCGTGGATTGTTGCTTATTTGGTCATTTCTGTGGAAGGAAACCAGAGTGCCTGGAGAAAACCCATGTTTTCGGACGGGAGACCAATGTACCCTCTCACATACTGCCCTGATCCGGGATCAAACTCGAGACTGCATTGGTGAGAAGCAGGTGCGCTATCTGAACACCCGATGGTTGTTATAAAACCCTTTACCCCATCAGTGTGCCTTTAATTTATTTCACACCTGAAGAAAATAGGGCCACTTTATAGTCATGAATATGCATCATAAGAAATATATTCTATATCCTAGCTGATGGTATCTTTGAAGTCAAGGGTTAAACAGGTAGGCCAAAAGAAAGTCAGAAATTTCTATAATTATTGTACTTTCAGCCTGCTTTAACCCATTACCACATAGCCTGTTTCTAGTATTGAAGACAGGTAACCATTTAAAGCAGGTTGAAAGAAAGACACTTTCTGCTTTAAGCTAATATCTACTAGGATAAAGAAAATATTTCTTATGATATTACATAAATAGGAACTATTTTCTTTCGTGCAGGAATAAAAAAGGTGTAAAAAGACGTATTTATGGGGTAAAGGGTTAAACAAGCATCTTTGTGAAACACTGAAAATAAGATAGGGTATGGGGAAGGGTTGAAATGACAACTACATTGTAACTAGACCAGTTAATACAGACATTTTCCTGTTTCAGGTTTAGATTTCACAAATTCAGAAAATTGGTTGTAGTTAGATATTCAAAATTTTCTCATCTTATCTAAAGATTGCTGCCTGTGCATGGTGAAAGTAATGCAGACTGTTTCTCTATATTAGGTTGTAATAATGTTACTTTAGTATACATGTACATTAGTTTGTGAGACCCTCCACTATATCAAGGGGTCTTGCTGCACCATGTACAAGATTTATTTGGAAGTTAACCCATTACCCCATAGCCTAGTTCTAGATTCGAAAATAAGTGACTACTTAAAGCAGGTTGAAAGTAAAGCAGAATGCACCTTAAAGTGCATTCTGCTTTACTTTCAGCCTGCTTTAAGCTACCATTTGCTAGAATAAAGAAAATAGTTCTTATACCTGTATAACTATTTTCCTCAGTGGAGAAATAAATTAAAGGTATACAATAGATGTATTTATGGGGGAATGGGTTAAATTGGGATGTAAGTGGCATGTAAGTGTGTTATGTAATTGTATACAACATGCAATAACATAAAAAAGTCTTATTGAAGGTACATTTCTGTGAACTGTTTTGTTGAAGACTTGCATAAATAAAAGCCAATGTCTGTGTTAAATAGAATTTTAAGTTTACTTATTTCAAGTTACATAATGAATATGATTTTACATCTTATCTCCTATGCTGCAATAGTCAAAATGCCCTGGTATCTGCAAATAGGGGACTCTGCAAAAAGTATGTACATAGATAATTATTCCCCCACAAACAGAGTTTGAGGGGGGTATACTGGAATCAGCCTGTCGGTCCGGCGGTCGTCGGTCTGTCTGCAAAATCTTGTACTTTCAACTCCTCCTTCAGTTTTAACCTGATTCATTTGACACTTGGCATAAATGTTACTCAGGTATAGTAGATGTGCAAGACACAAATTTTAGGTCTCTATGACCTTGACCTTGACCTTTGGCCTTGAAATTGGTCTTGAAATTGGCAGGTAAAATATTGTACTTTGAACTCCTCCTTCACTTTCAACCCCATTCACTTGATACTTGGCATAAATGTTACTCAGGAGTAGTAGATGTGCAAGACACAAATTTCAGGTCTCTTTGACCTTGAACTTGACCTTTGGCCTCGAAATTGGCAGACAAAATCTTGTACTTTCAACTCCTCCTTCAGTTTCAACCCGATTCATTTGATACTTGGCAAAAATGTTACTCAGGTATAGTAGATGTGCAAGACACAAAGTTTAGGTCTCTATGACCTTGACCTTTGGCCTTGAAATTGGTCTTGAAATTTGCAGGTAAAATCTTGTACTTTGAACTCCTCCTTCACTTTCAATCCGATTCACTTGATACTTGGCGTAAATGTTACTCAGGAGTAGTAGATGTGCAAGACTCACATTTCAAATCTCTGTGACCTTGAACTTGACCTTTGGCCTTGAAATTGGTCTTGAAATTGGCAGGCAAAATCTTGTACTTTCAACTCCTCCTTCAGTTTCAACTCGATTCATTTGATACTTGGCAAAAATGGTACTCAGGTATAGTAGATGTGCAAGACACAAATTTTAGGTCTCTATGACCTTGACCTTTGGCCTTGAAATTGGTCTTGAAATTTGCAGGTAAAATCTTGTACTTTGAACTCCTCCTTCACTTTCAATCCGATTCACTTGATACTTGGCATACATGTTACTCAGGAGTAGTAGATGTGCAAGACTCACATTTCAAATCTCTGTGACCTTGACCTTTGGCCTTAAAATTGGCAGGCAAAATCTTGTACTTTCAACTCCTCCTTCACTTTCAACCTGATTTACTTGATACTTGCCATAAATGTTACTCAGGACTTGCAGAGTGTCATATACCATTTTTAAGTCAGTTTGACTTTGACTTACACCTTTGACCTTACTGTAAAACCTTATTGAAAACGTTTGCAGAGTGTGACAGAGTGCTGTATAGTGGGGGTATTTATCACCTTTAGTGATAGCCGTTCTAGTTTGTACAGTAAAGCATCTCTATTATGTCCATTAAAACAAATGCTAATTGACTGTGTAAAAGACAGTTGACAGCTTAAAGCAAAGTCACTTTACAGTAAAACAGAAAGCTCCTTAAAGAGCTTTCTGTTTTACTGTCACCTTGCTTTAAGCTGTCACCTGTCTATTATACAATCAATTAGCCTTTGTTTCAGTGGATGTAACATAGAGATTTGACTGTACTGATGAATAATGAGGCTAATGAATAGATTTCTAATTTAACCCTTAGCCCGCCAAATAAATTGTCGTCTGCTATATTTCTCGTCTGCTTCAAGTTTCAAAATGCTTCAAAGTTGCTCAAAATTTCTGAAAATGTCGTCCGAGTGTCAAACAGCTTGGATCCGGATGAGACGCCGAGTTACTCGGCGTCTCATCCGGATCCAAGCTGTTTGCATATGGAGCTATAGTCGTGAGTGGCAGGCTAAGGGTTAAGTTTATTGCATGATTATTTGAACTTGTTTAACTCATTACCCCATAGCCATGTCCTAGTTTTGAAGACCTGTGATCACTTAACTCTTTCCTCCCTGAAACTTTAAATGGAAAATTCCTGTTTCCATTTTAGTCTAGTCCATTTCTGACTTTTAAGGGTTGTTTTTGTCAATGTTTAGCATTATGACAAACAGTGAAGACCCTGATCAGAGGGCTCCTTTCGGAGCCCTCTGATCTGGGTCTTCACTGTTTGCACAGGACAAGTGTACTATTCACATGTACACTATTTGAATAGGACGCCTATAAGCGGGACTAGGGTTCAAAGAGTTAAAGCATGTTGAAAGTAAAGCAGAATGCACATTAAGGTGCATTCTGCTTTACTTCCAGCCTGCTTTAGGCTACCATGTACTAGGGTAAAGTGGAACTATTTTCTTTATTGAAAAAATAAGTTAAAGGCATAAAAGGCATATTTATTGGATTATGGTTTAATCTTAAAACAGGGAAAAATTATTCTTTCCAATTTAAGGAAAATTATTCAAATTGAATTGTAGAAAATAACAGTAAATGTTTTTTGAGAATGCTGATGATTTATGATTGACATAAGTGTAAACTAGTTATGAGCCTCACTAGAAGTAGAGTACAGTTGAACTTCGATATCTCCAAGTAGGTTTTGTCGAACCTACCCGTATTTCAAAGTTAAAACGTGGCTAAGCAACGTTTTATCTTTGAAATATGGGTATGTTCGACTTCACCGAGCATGAAATAATGCAGTTCATATGTCTAACTATCGGATAGTTTGAGTTAAACGGGTTTGAGATATCGTAGTTTGAAGTAGGCACTTGATCTGGCTCCAAACTGTTTGTAAAGCACATCCATTATTTAAGTACAGTTTCATAAAAAAAATTTTTTTTATCTTAAGTCAAAACTATAAAATACATTTAATCTCTGATTTCTCTATTCTAATCCTGTCTTGTGACATCTCTCTGTAATCGTCTGTCACAAGACAGGATTAGATGGAGAAATAAATAATAATTGAGACTTTTATAATCTGACTTACAACATTATTTGTCATACGAAGTTTTATGAAATGGGCCCCAGATGGTTTTGGTGGAAAAGAATAGTATTATCCTCTGTAATGACAAAGAAGAGCTTTACTGGATCTCTAAATCAAATAAAATATAACATTTGTTACCTGGTTGCTTGTTTATAGAAATGCCTTACTTATTTGGTTACAGCTTAAAGACATCTCCTGACGACCTTTTGATCATAACCCCTTGCCAGACAATTTCCTTGCAAAAATCATGGGTCTTGTGGACATGTCGATTGCGAAGAACTATTGAATCGTCTCATGTGCGACCCGACCTTTATATTTGATTGTTTGGTTAGAATTAACCGTTGAAAAGCACTAGAGCATGAGTATAATCTGGGCCTCGCCAGGTAAACTGAGATTGGTATACCGGCCAGCAGCTTGTGCTGCACATGCTTTGACAGTTACATTGACACCTCATATACAATGGGGGGGGGGGGAGTGACTCCATCAATGGACTGAGGAAAAGTCTTTAAAAGTAAATTTACATTTACCTTTTACCCCATAGCCTGTTTCTAATTTTGAAAACAGGTTACTGCTTAGAGCAGGTTGATAGTAAAGCAAAATGAGCCTTCAGGTACATTCTCCATTATGTGGAACCTCCTTTAAGCAATCGTCTGCTTGGATATTGAAACTTTTAGGGCCCCACACAAGGAGTGGATGCCTTAGAGTAATCACCCTGTCTGTCTGTCATTCTGTCAGTCGGCCTGTCTGTTCATCAGTCAGTCACGCTTTTTGGCTCTCCTATTCCGAGAATGGATGTGGGGGGCTTATGGATCACCCCATTGTCAGTATTGGTGTTGGTTTCTATTGGCTAAAGTTTAGGTTTTTCGGCTGATTTCTAATGGTTAAAGTTTTTAGGTAAGTGTTGAAATGCACTTATACTACATGAAAATTTGCATTAGAATGCTGGTATTTGGAATGAAGGTTCCCCTTGGGTTGCATATTGATGTTGCGTAGTTAAAATTGAATTATCCTTTTTGAAATTTCTTGTTTGAAACCCCAGTACACAGGGCTTAGATATTTGGCATATAGCATTATGTACAGGTCCTCTATAAAAAAATCAAATTATGCCCCTGGGGTCAAAATTGGCTCTGCTCAGGCAGTCAAAATAGTGAAATTTTCAAACATCTTCTCTGCAACTATTAATACGACAATAGCTTTGATATTTGGCATGGTAACATTTCTAGATGTCCTTTACCAATATTGTTGAATAAGTTTCGGTCTGTTGCATATCTTGGTCACAAGAGCTAATGGAAACTTAAAAAATATTCTTGTCTGAAACCCAAGTACACAGAGCTTAGATATTTGGCAATCTACAGGTTTTCTATCAAGATTGTTCTAATAATGCCCCTGAGGTTTAAAAATGACCCCGCCCTGGGACATTAGCCACTATCTCGATTTTGTCAGCTATTCTAAGGTGAGCGAAAAATTACTCATGGTCCTCTTGTTTATTTAGGTTTTCATCTCATGGTTAAAGTTTTGGGGTAAGTGTTTTAATGCTCTAATACTACATGGAATATTTACATAGGAAGCTAATATTTGGAATGGAGGCTCCCTTTTGGGTTAAACATTGATGTTTCGTAGTTAAAAATGAAAAACAAGAGAATGAAATTTAGTCATAACTTCGCCTATTCGGGGAATGGGGTTGGGCTAATGGAATCACCTCGGCGTCGGCGCTGGTTTCTATTTGTTGAAGTTTTGGGGTAAGTGTTGAAATGTACTAATACTACATGAAATATTTGCTTAAGGAAGTTGATATTTTGAATGAAGGTTCTCTTTTGGAACATTGCAAATTGAACAAAAGATTGAAATGTATTCATACTTTTACCAGTTTTGGACTAAAGTTTTGAAGAAGTGTTGAAAGTCACTAATACTAGATGAAATAGTTGCATTAGGAAGCTGATATTTGGAACGAATGTTCCCTTTGGGTTGAACATTGGTGTTGCGCTGTTAACATAGAAAAAAGATTGAAACTTATTCATAATTTTGGGGTAAGTGTTGAAATGCACTAATACTACATATAATATTTGCATTAGTAAGCTGGTATTTGGAATGGAGGCTCTTGGTGTATTAAAGATTGAAGTTTCGTTGTTAAAATTGTAAAAGACGGAAAGTTAGTAAAAACTTCTCCTATTCGCCTATGAAATCATCTCGGCGTCGCCGTTGGTTTCTTTTTGTTGAATTTTTAAGATGAGTGTTGAAATGTACTAATACTTCGTGAAATATTTGCATTAAGAAGCTAATATTTGTGATGAAGGTTCCCTTTTGGTTGAACATTGAGTTTGCGTAGTTAAAATTGAAAAAAGATTGAAAGTTATTCATAACCTACCTGCTTTTAGCTCACCTGAGCCAAAGGCTGTTTTCCCATGGTTTAAGTTTTGAGGTAGTGTTAAAATAACTAAAACTACATGAAATGTTTGCATTAAGAAGCTGATCTTTGGAATGGAGGTTCCCTGTGGGTTGAACATTGATGTTGCGTAGTTCAGATTGAAAAAGTATAATTAAGTAATGATTTCAATCTGTTTCGAACGTTGGGGTTGTTTTTTGCTGGGCTCTTATGGTTATTGTTTTGGGATAAGTGTTGAAATGCACTAAAACTACTTGAAATATTTGCCCTAGGAAGCGTATATTTTAAATGCAGGCTCCCTATAGGTTGAATATTGATGAAGCATTGTTTAAATTGAAAATAACATTAATTTGATTAATAATTTCACCTGCTTTGGACTTAGTTTTTTGGGGCTAAAATCTCAAATTTAGTTTCGGAGTAAGTGTTGGAATGCACAAGTACTACATGATACTTTTTATTTGCCCAAGGAAGCCAATGTTTGGAAGTGTGGTTCCCTGTGGGTTGAACATTAATGTACTGAATCTACTGATACACTTTTCTGTTGATAGATACCTATATAAAAGGTTTGCAATAGGCGAGGTTCGCTCTTCTCCGACAGCTCTTGTTTTTGTCCGCTCTCAAAATTTTCATCGGATCTTCACCCAACTTGCGGAAACTGTTAATTGTTGTAAAATCTTGGTCAAGTTTGATAACTACCAAAATCGAATAAGGCATGTTGACCAGTTATATCCCTTCAATTGTTAAAAATGGCATTTTCAGCCTTGTCTGCTGTCTAACTCAACATAATTTTTATCCGACCTTAACCAATTTTGGTGAAACTGTCAGTATAATTCACCAAAAGACTACTAAGATTACCAAAGCTGCATTGGAGTTGTGACCCTTGAATTATTGAGAATTCTCTGTTGCAGCCTTGTCCGTTCTCTGACTTGAATATTTTTTTCCCAACCTTACACAGACTTTCTAAAAATGCTTATAGGTGTACAATCTTGACTAAGTTTGATAATCAGATATATAAGGACAATATATTGTTAGTTTTAACTTTGTTTGCTCCCTAACTCAAAATCCTCACCAACATGTCTGAAAACGTTTTTGGGTTTATAAGCTTTGCAAAGATGGATTATCAGCTAAAGAAAAAATAATACATGTCAGGATTGTGCCCCTCGATTTATCCTAACAGTTCATCCGACCTTCTACAAACTTTCTGAAGTAGTCTGGTTCATGTTTCGGTACCTCTTAAGGTCATATTTCTTTAATCAAGACATCACGTCACTTTGGTCACTTAGCTACCTGTGTTTCAACTGATCTAGCTAGATTTACATACTGGACTTGTCCTATCGTGTTAGCTATAATATCACCTTAACAACACCTAATGTTTAGACCTTTGAATGTCACTTAACTCCATAGAAGCACCTTTTAGCACATTTTATTTATTCCTCCACTGAAGAAAATAGTTCCAATTATTGTAGCCATGTACATGTACCATACAAAATGTTTCTATATTCTAGAAGATCACAGCTTAAAGCAGGCTGAAAGTAAAGCAGAATGTGCCTTAAGGCACATTCTGCTTTACTTTCAACCTGCTTTAAGTAGTCGTCTATCTTCAAAAGTAGAAATAGGATATTGAGTAAAAGTTAAGACAGAATAGTGTAAAACTTGCACAACTCGTACACTGACGTTCGGTCACAACTCTTTTCTAAAAACTTCCCATTCTACATGTTTCCCCAATGGGACCGCACTAGCTACACTATTAATTTGAACCAGTTACCTGATGATGTTCCCTCAAACTACAAACACAAACTTACGTGACGGTTCAAGAAGAACAAATGTCCTGCATTAAACTTCAATACTATTTTATTTTTTACAATCCAATTACAAAATATCTGAAAGTCTTTAAACAACGATACAAACCGAATATATTTCATATATACATTGCCTACATTGGGCTGTCTAAGGAGTTAAAACACATTCTTTCTCATCTCACTAAGTTCTTGCATTTTCAATGGATAAGAGCAGAGTATGGCATGATAGTCCTTCAAAAATGTTCAATATCGGAACAGTAGCTGGACCACTATTTTTCACAAGTACTAAATGACTGTCATTCTACGAAGTTAATTGGTTTTTCACGTCGACATTTTTCCCCATGTGTTATTTCCACTTAAATTCTACATCCAACCTTACACCTGTTAGCAAGAATATGTGTCTGTGGTGAACGGAATGGATGTTAAGTATGGGAAAAAATGACAATTTCTTCAAATCAGTGTTGTGTTGGTTTAAAATGTTTTCTTTGCTAAGATCAGACATAACATCTTGGGCCCGTTTCATAAAACTTCGAACGACAAAATCGGTTGTAAGCCAAAACTTTAAAATACATTTGATTTCTGAATTCTTTATCTAATCCTGTTTTGTGACATCTCTTTGGAATCGTCTTTTCAAGACAATTCCAAATAGATATGACAAAACAGGATTAGATGGAGAAATAAATAATGATGGATATTTTTGTAATCTGACTTATGGTTGATTGATTGAGTTGGGTTTTACGGCACCGCAACACATGAAATGGTAATACGGCGCCGAGGAACAGATTTCAATGAAAACCAAACTGAATGTAGGCCTCAGTAACACACATTTGTCCTGGCAAGATATGGTGAGGGAAAACATGAATTTATGCACAATTGGGGTCATTGAAATGTTACCGATTCTTTTTATTTAAGCCACTGGAATGCTTTATGACTGTGTTTTAAATGACATGTACTGGCTCAAGATGTACGGCGCAATGTATGCGTAATTGCATATTGAGTTGCTCTAGATTTACCCCTGCTTTTTATTTCGGACATTTCCCTAGAGATATATGAGGTTTCTTCCCGAAATTGAATTCATACAAGCTAAAATAAACACGCGTTAACAAACAAACTGCAATATTCACCGTTGTATCACGTTAGCGATATTATTGTGCTGATAACAGTACCTTGATTTCACAGGAATCGCTCAAAATCCCTTGGTCCAAAAATGACAAAAGTAGCCAAAACCCCTCGACCATTTACACGATGGTCAAAACTCCCTTGACGGGTAGTCAAAATCACAAGGGTCAGAATTATGATAATAATAGACTGCTGATGATTTATAGTCAAAACGCCCCCAAGTCAAAACGCCCCCATTTTGGTCAAAACGCCCCCATAGCCTGGTCAAAACGCCCCCATTTTTTTTTTCAAAACGCCCCCATTTTTTATTTTTTTTATTCACATAATTTAACTATATTTCCATTATTAATAGGTTGAATACGAGAACTTTGAACATTTAAGGTACTTTAATGTCCATGGACTAACGAGAGACAAAAGAGATGGTGTGAATTTTGTAAATTTGTTATCACAGCATGATATAATATTTCTATATGAAACTTGGTCTAACATAAATACTGATATTAACTTGTCCGGATTTACTTCTCATAACTTTTATCGCAAATTTCAGCACCGTAACGCTAAAAGAGCTAGTGGGGGGATTGCTTTATATTATAAAGATTCTATAAAAGACGGCATTACTATAGAAAAAAACCATTCAGACACTATTATTTGGATAAAGCTTGATAAGAATTTTTTTCATTTAGATAATGATATATATATTTGTGGTGCTTATATTTGGGGTGAAAATTCTCCAGCATACAATATTGTGAATGTTGATTTATTTGAAATTATTGAAAATGATATTAATTATTATGATAATCTTGGTTGTATATATGTATGTGGTGATTTAAACTCAAGGGTAGGTAATAGGGATGACTTTGTTGTGTTTGATAGACATACTGATTTTATTGATTGTATAGATTATGTTCCCGATGAACCCTTACCTCGGGCCTCATCAGACCGCACCTGTAATTCTCACGGGATCACGCTTCTTGACATGTGTAAATCCTCGTGCTTGCGGATTGTTAACGGTAGATTGGGCGATGACCATGATATTGGAACGTATACCTTTGTATCTCAGCACGGGGCTTCCGTGATTGATTATCTTCTTACAAAAGAAGAACATTTTTCAAGTATTGTTAATTTTTCTGTCGGTTCAGTCAATGAATGGAGTGATCACAGTCCGCTGTGTTACTCCATTCATTGTAATTATGTGCCGACAGAAGAAAATTTACAAAATGACGTAAGGTATAAATGGAAGAGTAATTCGATCTAATTTGATAGGGAAATTGCCATTTCTAAATGATTTAACTTATAACATTGAATCATGTGACCGTGAATCTATAAATAGTTTAGTAAATAATTTTACAAGCACTTTACGAGATGTTGCGGATCCATTATTTGTTAAACACGTAACACAAGGTAAACATTATTCATTTTCAGATACATCGATTTCTGCAGGTGCGGATTGGTTTGATAACGAATGCATGTACTTTAAAAATGTTTATTTAGAAGCCCTTCGTATCTTCAACAGTTGTAAATCGCAATTAAATAGAGAAGTATTGTGTGAAAGTAAAAAGAAATATAAAGAAATGTGCCGCAAAAAGAAGCGGGGTTTCGAAAATAAGAAAGTAACTGATATTGAGAATCTACGAAAATGTAAACCTAAAGAATTTTGGAAGTATTTTAAGAAAAATATTAATCAGCAGGAAAGCTCGATATCGTTAGATGAGTTTTATGAATACTTCTCTACTTTAGGCGATGATATTTTTCAATGTAAAAATGATGAAGCTGAGGCATTGTGTGATACTCATGATTTCAGTGATAAATCTTGCTGTTTTGAAGAACTTGACGCGCCAATCAGTTGTGCAGAGATTTTAAAGGCGGTTAAAAAACTTAAGGCTGGCAAAGCCCCTGGGCGTGATTTCCTTTTAAATGAATACTTTATTGAAAGTGTCGACATATTAGTATCGCATTTATGTGATATTTTTAATGCTATCCTTAATTCAGGTTTCTTTCCGGAAAGCTGGATGGAGGGTGTAATTATACCTGTTCATAAGAAAGGTAGCAAGAGTTGCACGAATAATTATAGAGGCATTACTTTAGTCAGCTGTATGTCAAAATTATTTACCACTATACTGAACAATAGAATTGAATCCTTTTGTGTACAGAACAATAAAATCTCCGATGCCCAGTTTGGCTTTAAAAAAGGACATTCAACTGTTGATGCGATGTTTATACTTACTTCTATTGTACAGAAATATCTAAATGAAAACAAAAGATTGTATGTGTGTTTTGTAGACCTAAAGAAATGTTTTGATAGCATTAATAGGAATGCACTTTGGTATAAGCTTTACAGGACAGGTATTCAAGGGAAATTACTGTGTATTCTTAGGGACATGTACAATAAAGTTAAGTCGTGCGTGAAACACTGTAATAGTTATTCTGATTATTTTGAATATGCAGTTGGATTGAGGCAAGGGGAGGTAATATCTCCTGTCTTGGTTTCTCTATTCATGGATGACTTAGAGCTATTTCTACAAGATGAAATTAATTCCGGTTTATTGTTTGATGATATTGTATTGATTTTATTGTTATTTGCTGATGATATGGCAATTTTAGCTAACAGTTTTGAAGAATTACAAAAATATCTAGATTTATTATACACTTATTGTAATACCTGGGGCTTGGAGGTAAATACAGAGAAAACCAAAATTATGGTGTTCAGAAAAAGAGGTAAACCACGAAGAAATGAAACCTGGACATACAATGGTAAACTAATTGATTTGGTTGACGATTTTAATTATTTGGGTACTGTATTTAATTACACTGGTAACTTTTCCAAAAATCAAGAACATTTAATTGGAAAATCTTTAAAAGCATTAAATTTATTGTTATATAACTGCAAGAAAGTTAAGCTAAAGCCCAAAATTCTGTGCCAGTTGTTTGATTCCTTTGTTGGCTCTATTTTAGGATATATTTCGGAGATATGGGGTTTTGGAAAATCAAAGGAAATTGAAAGAATTCATTTGAAATTTTGTAAGAGATTACTCGGTGTAAGGTTAAACACGAGTTCAAATGCTGTATACGGTGAATTGGGGCGTTATCCTTTATATGTATCACGCTATGTAAGTATTATTAAGTATTGGCTAAAATTAGCTTATAATAATGATACTATTATAATTAAATCAATGTATCAACAGGGGCTCATTGACTGTGAAGCGGGGAAGAAAAATTGGGTTGCGAGCGTTAAAAATCTTTTGAATAATTATGGTTTTGGATTTGCATTTTATAATTCAGATCAGTTGAATATCAAGACATTTCCTTATGTTTTTAAACAGAGAGTTATCGATAACTTTATACAGCAGTGGCATGTTTCAGTCAATAGTAGTCCTGTTTTAGACACTTATAAGTTTCTGAAAGGTAGTATTGATTATGAAGGTTATTTGGATATTTTACCTTACTCGCTAAGATGTAGTTTTTCTAGAATTAGATTGTCCTCGCATTCCCTTAGAATTCAAACTGGTAGATTTGCACAGAATAGGTTAATTCGTAATGAACGAATCTGTTTACTCTGCAATTCTAGGGACATAGAAGACGAATTCCATTTCATATGCGTCTGCCCTCGTTTTGTTGACTTGAGAGTAAAATATCTAAATAAATACTTTTTTCAAAGACCTTCTATGTTTAAATTTATTGAACTAATGAAATCATCAAATAAGCATGTTTTGTATAATTTAGTTATATATATTAGAGAAGCTCTTAAATTAAGACATTCTTTCAATGAAAATTAACTTATGTATTCATCCTCACTATTGTCACGTGATGTTATATGTTTGTGAATTTACTATGTGACTAAGATGATG
The DNA here is from genome assembly GCA_922989275.2 of Gari tellinella. Lineage (NCBI taxonomy): Eukaryota > Metazoa > Mollusca > Bivalvia > Cardiida > Psammobiidae > Gari > Gari tellinella. Next base: position 74,186,666 of record OV277866.1, read on the forward strand.
TACTTTGTACAAATCTGAATAAAATTATGTTCTGTTCTGTTCTGTTTAATCGTCGGTCGTTCCACTATATATATGCTACTGCATGTCTGCCAGCAAGCCAGATAAGATATCCTTTGTGTACGTGTCAATCAAATCGCCTGTGGACTTTATGGTTCACTGCTCTTTGTTTGTTTACCTGTACACGAAGTAATAACACCTTCGTGATCTGTAGCAGCTGAATGATTTTGGATTGTAAAAATTACGGAAACAGCTGACAGTTTATATTTATTTACATAAAGATTTCCATATTATACCTCAAAATTTTCTATTATATATTTTTTCTTAATCAAAACATTTTTATATCTTATAAATATAGATTTACGCAATAAAATATAAAATCGCATTTTTTTTTTTTAATTTACAGTATCAGTAGGATGACTGGATCCTGGTCAGGCCTTGAGATTTCATTTGTTTGATTATAATATCGACTGCGTCATAGAGGAAATAAAATTGAATTAATTAAATAAATAATAAATACGGAATTACAATGAATAACACATTCAACCCTAGCGACTAGTATACTCGTCGTTTACAAACAGTGTATCTATGAGGATTACATTTGTCCCATGCAAACAGTGTAGACCCTGATCAGAGGGCTACTTCAGAGCCCTCTGATCAGGGTCTACACTGTTGTCATGTTCAAGTATATTATTAACCTAAAACCCCATCCCTTAATTGTCCATAGTTGACTGGACATATGTTGAAATTCGATTTGAACCCTTGAAAGGTTCAGGGGTGAATGAGTTAATGAGACAATAACAGATTATCAGGGACAAGCGTTATTCTTTCCCGTTTAAATGCAAGAACGTAATGAAATGTACAAAATGGCAACTTTTTTAAACTTCTGACTTCTAGAAAAACTCAACAGCAAGGTGCTAATTGGTGATATATTTAATTATTGGTAAAACGCTATTACTTCCAAGGAGATTAAAGATTTCATTTTTTCTCTTTGAACATTCTTTTAAAAAAACTTCTTTGATGTTAATTATAATTGGAGAGTTTACAGAAAAAAACCCGCTCTCACTTCAAAGGAGATTAAATAATTTATTTTATCCTTTGAAGATCTTTAAAGAAAACGTTATTTGATTTCGTTGTAATTGCCGGGTTACAAGCTTTTTATTCTTTAGGGATCATAAGTTTAAGATTCTTTGTTTTATGATTAATTGAAGGATTTACTATTCATCCCTGAATCTTTAAATGGACAATTCCAGTTTACAATTAAATTAATTCCATGTAAACTCGTCGTTAGTATTAACTATGTTTAGCCTCTGTTCAGGGTCTTCACTGTTTGCAAAGGACAAGTGTACGCTTGATAGGTGATTGTTGTGTTCATGACGAGTATACTCGTCGCTGGGGTTCATAATAAGGTTTTGTTTCTTTGTAATATGTTATACTATCACTCAAATGGACCCTTTCGCACACACCAAACACATAATTTAACAACACAACATGCATTTCCATCTACGATTATTGCAGTAAATACACCTCCATCAGTTTTAATACAGTAAATTTAAAATCCATTTTTCGGCGACCGTCAATGTCCGCTAAACGGAATCACCTAAAAGAGAAGTGAAAAGAACGCAAATATTAAAGATTATATAAAATCGAAACAAAAAACATACTGATACATTTTTATGTATATAAACATATTTTTTTTATATAAATGTATATAAATATTTTACATATTATATATATGAAAAAATGGGGGCGTTTTGACCAGGCTATGGGGGCGTTTTGACCAATTATGGGGGCGTTTTGACCAATTTGGGGGCGTTTTGACTTGGGGGCGTTTTGACCTGCAACCACTGCTGATTATAGTTACATGGTAAAAGATAGTTGCGCACAGGCTTCGTTTTATATTTAACAACAAAAACAGTGTTTTCTTTTTATATTATACACGCATTTTTGTCTAAATCCAATGACTCCATCAACCCATTCTTTTGTGACAGCTTAACATCTCTAGAGAGAATCGAATGCATAAATTTGTGCAGCGGGGTTTCACACTTTCCAAAGCATACAATAATTGCCAGCTTATAAATCATTGTCCCCCTAGTTTGCAATTATAGATATGTGTGTAAAATCACAGCTATAAGGCCAAATAAAAAAATACATGTACCTCTGTTACCTATTACATGCCCAAAAAAATTAGGGACGGATGGTCGGAAAATTCATTTTTTAAGCACATTCAATGATACATTTAACATTCTGATGGAATATTTTATATATGAAAATGTATAAATGTATTTTATTGTGCAGAGTCCTGGGCCATACATAAAAACCTGTATGAATATCCATTAAAATGGTTTATTTTATTGATTGGTCCCATTACCAACATTATCTTAAAAATCTAAACCGGTATGATTGTTTATAATATTGATATACTAAGACGGCAAAGTAGTGACTTATATATGACAGATGGAATGAATAAGGTTTTGAAATGTGTTGTATGCATGTAAAATGTGTCATTAAAATGTGCTGTCTGCATGTTGAATGTGTCAATGGTTAACTTATTTTCAAGGAAACTACTTAATGGCAGATTTAGAGCAAATTTACTTCGAAATTTGCTTATTCTTATTCAAAAATCAACTCAGAAAACACTTAAACGTCTTTAAATTAGCTTTTTAAACAATTAAATGTAGAATATATTATATAACACGTTTATCAAAAAAAAAATTGTTGCAAAAGTGGTCGACATTTGCCAATGCAATTTTTCGAAAAGTGAAAAAAAAGTTTAGGATCGGGGGAAAAAACTAGGATCGGTCGGGTTACCGGAAGCACAGGTACTTTTTAGCTCACCTGAGCTAGCTCAGGGTGATCTTTTGCAATACTTGAATGTCCGGCGTCCGTCGTGCGTTGTCAACAATTGTAGTGTTTACACTCTAGAGGCCACAGTATTTATCCAATCTTTCTAAAACTTGCTCAGATTGTATATTACCATAAGAGTTCGGATGAGTTGGATTATGGTTTAAATCGGACTAATAGGTCAAGAGTAATCTACCTTTGAATTGCTGAAAATGCCATATTTAAGGGTGTTTACACTCTAGAGGCCACCATTTTTAGCTCACCTGGCATGAAGTGCCAAGGTGAGCTATTAGGATCGCTGGATGTCCGTCGTCCGTCTACAATTGTTCGTTAAAACTCTAGTGGCTACAAATTTCATTGGATCTTCATGAAACTTAATGACAATGTTAGTCTTGATGAAATCCAGGTCAAGTTCGAATGTGGGTCAGGTCCGGTCAAAAACTAGGTCACAAGGTTAAATCATAGAAAAACCTTGTTAACACTCTAGAGACTACACATTTCATTAGATCTTCATGAAAATTAATCAAAATGTTTGTCATGATGAAATCTAGGTCAAGTTCGAATGTGGGTCAAGTCCGGTCAATAACTGGGTCACTAGGTCAAATCATAGAAAAACCTTGTTAAAAATCTAGAGGCTACAAATCTCATTATATCTTCATGAAACTCAATCAAAATGTTTGCCTTATTGATATCTAGGACAAGTTCGAATGTGGGTCATGTCCGATCAAAAACTAGGTCACTAGGTCAAATCATAGAAAAACCTTGTTAACACTCTAGAGATTACAAATTTCATTAGATCTTCATGAAACTCAGTCAAAATATTTGTCATTATGAACTCTAGGTCAAGTTCGAATATGAGTCAAGTCCGATCAAAAACTAGGTCACTAGATCAAATCATAGAAAATCCTTGTTAACACTCTAGAGGCTACGAATCTCATTTGTTCTTCATGAAAATTTGTCAAAATATTTGCCTCATTGATATCTAGGTCAAGTTCGAATGTGGGTCATGTCCGGTCAAAAACTAGTTCACTAGGTCAAATCATAGAAAAACCTTGTTATCACTCTAGAGGCTACAAATCTTATTAGATCTTCATGAAACTTGATAACATTGTTTGACTTATTGATATCTAGGTCAAGTACGAATGTGGGTAATGTTTGGTCAAAAACTAGGTCACTAGATCAAATCATGAAAGTACATTGTTTACACTCTAGAAGTTTCATTTCTCATTTGATCTTGATGAAACTTGGTCAAAATGTTTGCCTTAGTGAAATCTAGGCCACGGTTGAATATTAGTCATGTTGGGTCAAAATCTAGGTCACTATAGGTAAAGTGGTTACACGGTGTACCAGGTGAGCGATATAGAACCATAGTGGCCCTTGTTTTCAAATCTATCTCAAACTTGCTCAGATTGTATATGACCATAATAGTTCGGATGAGCTTGATTATGGTTGAAATCTGATCAATAGGTTGAGAGTTATCTACCATATTTAACAGTGTTTACATTCTAGAGGCCACAATTTTTATCCAATTTTCTCAAACATGCTCAGATTGTATATAAATAAATACGAAAGACTCAAGCAGGAAACGTAACACAAGAGTAACCATAAGAGTTCAGATGAGTTCGATTTTGGTTGAAATCAGACTAATAGGTTGAGAGTTATCTACCTTAAAAATGCTGAAATTGTCATATTTAAGGGTGATTACTCTCCAGGGGTCACAATTTTTATCCAATCTATCTCAAACTTGCTCAGATTGTATATAAACATAAGAGTTCCATTGAGTTTGATTGTGTTTGAAATCGGACCAATAGGTTGAGAGTTATCTACCTTTGAATTGCTGAAAATATCATATTTAAGGGTGTTTACACTCTAGAGGCCTCACTTTTTATCTGGTCTTTTTCAAACTTGCTCAGATTGTATATGACCATAAGAGTTCAAATAATTGTGATTATGGTTGAAATCGGACCTATAGGCCAAGAGTTGTCTGCCCTTGAATTGCTGAAAATGCCATATCGAACAGCGTTTTCACTTTTGCAACTACAGTTTTGAATGGATTTTGATTATACTTGCACACAAAGTATATACCTATAAGTTCTCAAAGGATTGCAATTGTTGTTGATATCTAGTCATTGTAATAGTTATCTGCCCTTGATATACTTTGAAATGCTAGAAAATGCTTCATTTCAGTCTTGTTTAGGTTCTAGTTATCTGCCCTTGATGTACTCTACCATACTAGAATTATGAGGTTGTATTCCAAAATTGTTTACATGCTATACTACAAGTTTGAATGCATTTAAATTAAAAATGATGAAACAGTAAGATAAAGCTATCAAGCCTCAGTACAATAGGTGAGCGATATCAGAGCCTTCAGGCCCTCTTGTTTTATTTGGCCTAATAGCCATACAATTTTGTTCATGATCTTACCATTGGAGTGTGACATGATTACAACACTATTTGTATGATTACACCAAGTTTGTGTCTTGGCACAACCTTTAAACTGTCAACAAACTTTAAAGGGACTCGCAACCGGATGGTGTACTTGTCAAAATAAAATAAAATACTCAAATAAAAGCAAATTTGTGGCATTATTTGGCTTCTGACATTAAAAAAATATGATCAGTCCAAAAAAAGTCTCAAGAATCGTCACCGAATCTTAGATTTTTAGATATTTTCCATCGTTTTTCTATACCGACTAGTAGACGGTATAGTTGTTGTTGTTGCTTCTCTACACGGGCTCAGACATAAACACGAGCCGAATTACGAAGTTGTATGCACTTTCGATAGCTACACATTGAAATACGTTAAATCGATCCGAGATAAACGGATAGTTCCGTGGTCCATTGGTCTAAGCGGTTTCCCCTATTTTGCCTTCTGTCCGCCAATGCCGGGCCCCGGGTTCGAATCCCACCAGAGACCAATATTTTTTTTATTGAAATACATTTTTTTAAACAGAATTTCTTATCCTAAACTAATTCTTTACCATTTATATAAGCGTTTGACACATATTTACAAATTACTATTTTTAATGCACCATCTGGTTGCGAGTCGCTTTAAAAGGATTAAACTATTTCAATTATTTATACGGTATCAGTAGATAATTTGAACTCTGGTCAAAATCCCGAATGATTTGAGTTCCCAGTTATATTGCATAATTATAATATTCAGCATCAAACTATTTATATGCAATGGCATGGCGGTATTGGCACCTATTTTGAATCATGACCAAACCCCCAAAGTACCGTATGTCAGCAAACTTACCAGTACATTAACATGCATACAACTATTTCCCTACACCTTTTTAGCTCAAAGTGAGCTTTTGGAATGGCACTGTGTCCGTCGTCGTCCGCCGTGTGTCGTGCGTTGTCCGTCGTCGTTAACAATTGCTTCAAATGACATCTCATTCTATACCGCTTGACAGATTTCAACCAAACATTACAGGAATGTTCCTTGTGTCAAGCTCTTTCAAAGTTGTTCAAAGAATAAAAAACAATGTAGAAATCTGGTTGCAATGGCAACCGAAGTGAAAATATAAGGAAATCTTAAAAAATCTTCTTGTATGAAACTACAATGACCAGAGCTTAGATATTTGGCACCTAGCATCATCTACGGGTCCTCTATCAAGTTTGTTCAAATTATGCCCATAGGGTCAAAATTGGCCCCGCCCTGGGGGTCAAAGTTTTACATAGAGTTATATAGTGAAATTTTCAAACGTCTTCTTCTCTGGCACTAAGGTGGCCAAAGCTTTTATATTTGGTATGGTGACACTTCTAAATATCCTTTACGTACTTTGTTCAAATGGTTCCGGTCTGTTGCATATCTAGGTCACAGGAGCTAAAGAAAGATGTTTTCTTTAAAAACTTAAAAAAAATATTCTTGTCTGACACCACTTAAGATATTTGGCACATAGCATCATCTACAGGTCCTCTATCAAGTTTGTTCAAATTATGCCCCTTGGGTCGAAATTGGTACCGCCTAGGGGTCACAGTTTTACATAGAGTTATATAGTGATATTTTCAAACGTCTTCTCATCTGAAATAAATATGGTCAGAGCTGTGATATTCGGCATGGTGACACTTCTAGATGTCATTTACCTATTTTTTTTCAAATGGTTCTAACCTGTTGCATATGTAGGTCACAGGAGCTAAAAACTTATTTTTTTAATGGAAACTTAAAAAAAAAAACCTTCTTGTCTAAAACCCTAGTACCCTGATCTTAGATATTTGGCACATAGCATCATCTCTAGGTCCTCTATCAAGATTGTTCAAATTATGCCCCTCGGTTAAAACATGAGCCCGTCCGGAACGTAAATCATTATCTCCATTTTGCCAGCTATTCTCAGGTGAGCAAAATATGCCCCATAGGACTCTTGTTCACTTTAGTTGCACATTGTTATTAACATGATAGAATTTTCCAATTTTCAAATACAGGGCTGCCATAACTTGATAATGAAAAATCCTAAGATTTTCATTTTTTAAGCGCGGTTACCTAAAGCAGGTTGAAAGTAAAGCAAAACTTTATTTTCAGCATGCTTTAAGCCACCATCTGTTAGGATAAAAGTCCGAAGATTTCGGAAAAATCCGGAGAAATGGCAGCCCTGTAAATATCGTATTCTTTGTAACCTTTATGCAATTGAATTCCTGTATGACCACGTAGTTCAGATTCTGATCAAATTTTAGAATATTTCCTTACCAAGGGTATTTTGAAAACCGACCAAGGGGATTTTGACTACACTGCATTCTTCATCAGGGGATTTTGATTACTCTGCAATTTTGACTAATGTTTACTACTTAGCTAACTATTTGACCGGGGAGATTTTGTCACACACTTGCATTTTACTGCTGCTGGTTCTGAGCTAAAGTATTGTCCAGAATATCGTGTATTTTACGTAAACTCTCACGATCTTCACCATAAATTGTTGCAGTGCCGGATGATACATCTACAAGGCCAACTGCATCTAATGTCTGTATCCACTGAGCAATACGTTCCTTCACCTCGGGCTTCTCCAATATTGTCAACTCACGTTGGTTGATTTTGACGTCTCTGGACTTCAATACGAAGCGATTCATACATTTGCGAACAAGCTAACTGGATTTCAGAGTAAATACCAGTAAACGTGACAATGTTCCCATTCACATCGACAGTTGTTCCCTTAAAAAGAGACTCTACTGTACTCTTGAAACCGGAAACTCTCAGGTACTCTCCTTCCCAAGCATGTTGAAGGTTCTTCTCTTCAATAACTACCAAACCTTGACCAGTTGGTACTTTTTCAGATATGTCTAAAACATAAATGAAATAGGTAGGTCACAAGAAAAACTACTTACTAGTATATAGCGAAATAGTAAATATAGTTCATAGACAGTGAAGTTTACTGTTCCTTTAATGTGTGTATCTGCACTACACACTTTTAATTTAAGCAGTTTCAACGTTCAACAGATGGTTTTTGGATTTGTTTACAATAAATACAATCGGTTGATATTTGTATGAATGCAGTATGCTTCACCTTTTAACTTCCTGCCATTTCTCATTTATACTTTTGTTTATTGCAATGGTCACTGATTGGGTATGTCGAATAGACGAATCAATTTGTACTTCTTGTTCTTGATAAAACATTGGTAGAACCTTGTCAATAATGGATGCAATTGTGTATTACCAGAACACACCTTAATTTTAACCCCGCAACGAATCGTCCAGGGTATACCGGTGTAAACGGGGGAATATTTCATAGGAAATAAGAATGTCGAACAAATCTGTTTGAGAGAGTGTAAACAAAGCATGGCTTTTTGATGCTTCATCCACTGCAGCCATGTCAGCAATATTTGAAGGTGGGCACATCCTTTTAGAAATACTGTTTGAGTGTTACCCAGGGATCATGTGTGTTAACCTAATCTCAAGTCGAATCAGTGGTTTTAGACAAAGTTTTCACAATTGCAATTTGCGGAAAGTCTGCCCACCAACTGACAACCAGTAGAGGGTCATTAATGGATATTTTGGGTATTTTTTTCACTTGGGCCAGTGGTTTCAGATATGACAAAACCGCCTCACCCGCTGGAGACCACGTGATTTAAGATAGGAAAACTATTTAAATGAATCTGATCAGAAAATGTGGTATCAGTACATGTATGAATTTAACTACAAATTGTATTTGTAAGGACAAAGTATAGTAACTGTGAAGTCCGTTGTTGTCTTTATTGCTCATGACAATTTTTTGCTGCTAATTAGATCTACAAAGTAATAATATCTTGGGCGCAGCGTCGACTTATTTCTTGTATGTTTCATTGCCTTACTGTGCAATCCAATATTAACGTGTCGTGTAAATTTAAATGTTGTCCTAAAATTGCACTGCATATGCAAAATATATGATGCTTGTAGCAACTGAAACCAACCCATTATTAGACTTAGTACTGTGAATACAATGGATTGAAGTCAGCATCGTGTTTTAACCCTTAGCCCGCCAAATAAATTGTCGTCTGCTATATTTCTCATCTGCTTCAAGTTTCAAAGTGCTTCAAAGTTGCTCAAAATTGCTGAAAATGTTGTCCGAGTGTCAAACAGCTTGGATCCGGATGAGACGCCGAGTTACTCGGCGTCTCATCCGGATCTAAGCTGTTTGCATATGGAGCTATTGTCGTGACTGGCAGGCTAAGGGTTAAGACTCTCTAAACGAAATCTACATTAACCCCTTCACTGCCTTGTCCCCAAGTACAATAGTTATTTGCAAAACAGTTTGGGTCCTGATCAGACGCCGCGTAACGCGGCGTCTGATCAGGACCCAAACTGTTTGACACTAATTTAAATATGTCTTAAGTCAAATACTTAAATTTTAGATTTGGTAGATAAAAGCAGACGACATTTTTTTTAAATTGGTGACGTCATGGCAGTGAAAGGGTTAACTCTCCTAGTCTGTAACTTTTTTAATAGACAACTTTTCCAAGTGTCCATTTCTTAACTGACGTTAGAATATTTAACACATTTTATTTTATAGGCCCAAACTGTTTCACCTTTGTCCATTGTTTCCTCACCGTCCTCTGTCTTTCTTTCGTCATCTGCTGCAAACATATAGGCACCTCTTTCTCCAGACCGCATTAACTGAAAAGAGAAAATAATACACAATTTGATTTCGAGGTCACGGTCTAATAATATAACGAAATTAACACGACGTCATTTGCATCTTTATTCCACTACATGTAGCTGAAGAAAGACCCGTTGAATAAAGAAAATCCTTAATACTCCCCAGAACCGATGTATATTGTATTATCTGCCTAGGTTTCTTGTAAATTACTTTAAGTCGATTACTGCAAAATTGTCGTCGTGGCTTCTTACTTTTAATATTTAATTATACAACGAATAAAACAAACAAAAATCGTCATCAAATATTGGTATTTCTTGCACACATAAAAAGTTTTGTGAAGTCACGTCTACTATGTAAATGTTAATTTAAAAACTGCTCTTTTCCAATATTTCGACTTCTAAGGGCCTTTCAAAGAAAATCACGTCCAAACACACGTCACATATTTGTTACATGCATTCAGCCATAAAATCAAAGAGAATAATGTTTATTTTAAATTCCCTAGCTGGAATATTGTTATAATTACTATGTATTGTCAATATCCCTATACACGATTGGTGAATGAGATGGGCTGTACTCAGACACAGAATAGGTCATACGTCGTATAGCCCCTATGAATGATGATGGACGATTAGATGAGATGATAATAATTTCAGGAAGATAATTTCAGCTAATATCATTTTATTTCTTGGCAGAGGCATACTCTCGATCAAATAAACAGGAACATCTCTAGACAATAAGCCCCAGAACCGCGGCAAGACTAATTTGTCTGTATAGTTTCCAGACTATATATATTTCTTTTACCTATGGATAAGAGCTATGGTTGTGCTCTACTTGAACAATTAGCAATACATGACAGGGTTTTGTTAGATGCTGTGTAAGCATTTGAAAGTAAGATAGAATGCGCTCGTAAGAGACATAGAACTGGTAATATTTCTGTACCTCTGCATGTGCATTTCTGTACCTGTTATACGTATGTGTAAATTACGTTAGCATGAAGTTTAAAAGAAAGGATCGTTCTGCCTATATTAAGTGTGAACAGTTCTGATGTTATATGAAACCGTGACTGAATTAAACTCATGACATCGCTTTAAACTATACAAAATGTATTTTACAGTATGATTACATGCGATTTTTAAAATACAGCGTTTTTCTCAATGCTTTGATATAGCTCATACCTACATGTATGAAACTCGTCTTAGTATATTGGGCTGCTTCAGAATTTAGTAACGATATTTTATATATTTGACACGAAGTTTTGTATCATAAGTCAACCCATATGTTGTCTAAACGACTGTTAATTACCCTTGTCTTTTCTTGTACCTTCTGTCGCAAATCGTCATTTGTCTAAAATAAACAGAGACATGTATAAGTCATTTTAGACCCCACCCTGCATAACCCGAATTAGCCATGTTCGTTTTCAAATTGTAAAAAGATCAAATGTTAAACATCTGACTGTGACATTGACCACGTGGAACAAGTGTTTCATAAAATATAATCTATACTAGATACCAATTCCAGATAAAAGTACTCCAAATCTTTTAAGCTTGGTAAAACTTTAACTTTAACGCAATATTGACGTCATTATTAAATACATACGATTGAAAGCAAAGACAAATCATGACAGAAATTCAGACTAAACACAATACTAACAAAACAATTACCTTAGCCTCTGTTTCCAATTTTTGCTCCAATTCTAGGATGTTCTAAATGAAATAAACACGGATATACATTAACCCATTTGTGCCCACAATCCAATATATGGGACATAGGCAAACAGCATAGACACTGGTCAGATGTCGCATTATGCGGCGTCTGATCAGAGTTTACACTGATTGCTGATAGGAATTTCAATGTAAAACAACGAAAATGAAAATTTAGACCAGGCATACCTTTGATAAAACATGGACTAATCAAATATAAAACAGAATAATCCACTGGGCGCAAATTGGTTAACTGAGTAGATCTAGCTTGGCTTTTGTACTTAATCTTGGCATTATTGAGAGCTGTTAGAGAACAGCATTGTCCGCCAATTACAAACATCTATTCAAATAGATCAAATCAGTTTGCAAATGCGCTTTATGGCGTAATTGAGAGGGAAAGGGTTAAGAAGAACACAAACAGAATCTGAGTTTCTACAATATATTACAATGGAACGTCAGAGAACACTCATATCGAAAATCAGCATATATAGAATACCTTAATTTATCGTACGTAATCTCACATTTCAACCTTAACCGACGCCGAAGCCGATGACACGGTAAATTAACAAGCGCAACTACTTTTCAAAAACGCGTGCCAAATAATTGTATTAAATCCATCATAATTAAAGCACATACGAGGTGTGGGGTTTAGTTGAAAATGAAACCGAAAATAATTTATTATACTAAACTCTGGTCTAACTGACGGTTATTGATATCCACAACATTTAGACTTTCATATGACTTATACTAAAGAATCAAAACATGAGGTTAATTACCTGGGTCTTTTCTTGTATCTTCTCTTTTAAGTCGCCAGTGGTCTAACATACAAAGAAACAAGCATTTTACATTAAATACCCTTTCCAACATGAACAGAATTAGGTATAGTAGAAGTCAACATTCTGCAAGATCAATTTTAAACATCTATCTAACAGTGACATTGACCGCGTAGAACAAGTGTTTTGTTAAAAATATTTATACAACATATTCTAAGTAAATGTAGCCCGATTCTGTTATCAATATTTGCCTTATTAAATACAATACATACGCTCAAAAGCAATGACAAGCCACGGAAAATAATAAAGGTAAAACACAATACTAACAAAACATTAGTTACCTGAACTTCTGCTTTTAACGTTTGCTCCAATTCTTGGATATTCTGAAATAAATAAATACGAATACTTATTACCTGAGTAGTTTGATTTTTAAACTTGTCCTTAGCATAGCTGAGAGTCAATGAAGAGAGATATAGTCCGTCATTTGCAGACGTCTCTTCAAACAGTTTTAGTTTAAACAGTGAAACACACTCTTTCTTCTTTCAGTACAAGGTAGTACAATACATTTACATTTCAGTGAAACCTCGGAGAACAATCATGTCGAAGCAGAGGACACGGTAATTTTACAAGCACAATTTTATTTCAAAAAGGCATGCTAGACAATTATATAAATTCCACCATGACAATAGCAGACACCTGACACGGTTACAGTTAGAAATGAAATCGAAAATCACTTATCATATCAGACTCGGATCGTATTTCGATTATTAGGAAACACAACTTTAAGACTTTTCTGACTTATCCTAAAGCCCCATTCTGATTGTCCCGGATTTGATCCCATGTTGATCCAGGACGATCGATCCGGGAGAAACCCTGTCAAACCGGGCAGTTAAACATTAGCGGAACCGTAGACACATGGGACGATCTTTCATGAATCACATTGTTCCGGCTCGATTAGCAATGATCCCCGAATGTTAAAAAAGTTGAATATAACATTGACTCACTAGGGAAGATAATCAGAACCGTTTGAATCAGTGAAATCCCGAAGCAATCCAGGTACATTTGGGACTGGTCCGGGTCTCAACCACGTGTCTGCTGTCATAATTCGTACTAATTCGGGGTATTGGGGGAGCAAAGAACTCGACAGACAACTAAACTGTATTTTCACCTTTTTATATTATTTTGCCTTTGCGTTTCGCGTGCGTTTAAACGGGAAAGAATTACTTCTTGTCCATTGTATTTAGTAACTCTGATTAGTAGAAACGTCGTTATTCTTTCTAAATAAAAGCGTTCATACCAAATTTATTATGTCCATTACAAGCTGTAAGGAGCCAGACCAGACGCCGGGCATACTGTTTACCACTAAACTTAGAAGGTTTTTTCAACAGTCTTAAATAATGTCATGTTCTACTTTGAACTGCGTATGTTTATTACTTTGTTAATATTGGGAGAGAGAATGGAGAACGATATTGTTCCACGTTTCTCCGGTTAATACTCTCTCTGGCGACCATCGGGTGACGTCGAAGTCTCATCGGTGTACAGCCGGAGTACCACCGAAGACGAGCCAGGTTATACCGGCATAATAAAATAATTTAACCCTCGTAATATATTGACCCCGGAGGGTATTAAATTAGGCACTTTGAGGCCAGTTTAGCTATAACGTCTACCATTTTGACCATCTTGAGCAATATAATTAGATTTGTGTGTGTACCACTTGACATTTCACCTCATGACATTGACATTACATCAAAACAATCCCAAAATTTATTATTATCAATATATCTGATATATCTGTGTATAAAAGATATACATTTTCTTTATTTAAGATAAAATACATTGACCTTTGATATCTGACCATTGCAGTAATAACCTTTCCGCCAATACCATACAAGCCTTACTTCTTCCATAACTCAACAAGGCTGGCCAAGATACATTTGAGTTAACATTTAAAATGGATTTTCAAGATATCAGCCATACTGAAATTTGGATCAACATGAACGTGACAACGTTTGATAAAGACAATGCATCCATTATTCCTACGAAGTGTCAACAAAAGCAGTCCAGTAGCATTTGAGTTGAAGTTTAAAGTATATTTGAATGAAGGTCGCCATTGCGGCCAAACTGAATGTCTGATCAACATGAAAGAAAAAATGTTTAGTCAGCAAAATGTCCCGATCATTCTATGACGTTTCAACAAAAACAATCAAGTAGAACTTTGTTCAATAAATTTTCAAAAAATTCAAGACCATGAAATGGTCCTTTCTACCACGATTTAACAAAATTGTTTTAGTAAAGATTCATTTTTATGTTTTATCATTGTGATCTTGACTCCGACGTGCAATATAAAGCTTGTCCGGAGACTATTTCATATACCTCATCAGCTCGGAAAAACAAATTTGGTGTCTTAGTATATCGTAGGATGACAAAAAGTTTCACATATTTTTATGGTCATTGAGATCATGCTGTTTTATCTCAATTATATAAACAATTACGTCCGGAACAAGCTAACTGCACCTCATCGGATATATACTTTATTGTTCGATAGTACATTTTGGGTTGACGGAGTGGCGCGTGCGATTTCAAATGATGTTGTCTGCATGCAACATCAAAATGCATTTCAAGGTCAATAAACGGGTTTGGGCACAACCCACCTACTGCGCCCCAGTTCTTATAAGTTGTAAAACTGCAGCATATGTTTCAAAATGTGATTGTTTTATTCCAATTCTACACTTGATAAATACTGATCTTAATTTAAGACTGTTTCAGAATACACCTTTTTATGTGTAAAGTATTCCAACACATGAGACCCCATTTCCGTCTTATATCACAGCATTTCAAATGGACTTAAAGGGAATATACAGACAACTGCACTTTAGAACCAAATCGACTATTGTCCGAAACGCTGCAAATTTTGTCATGTACTTTTATTTTGCCCTTTTTTCTTTTAAAAGATCAATTCAATATTTTTAAAATTATATACACTTGTATTTGTACCTACTTAATCATAAACAGTCTAAAACAATGTTAAATTTATACCTATTTTTATTAAGTTTGAATATGATATTGCACCATTTGGCATGGAATGTATATGTAGATGTACATTTACCTTTTCAAAAGCTTTTGCGATTTTGCTGGTTTCTGCTTTAACGTTCATATCAATACATCTCTTGTCTGTCTCTTCAATCATTTCACTGATCTTTTTCGTTGTTTCCTTGGCTTTCCGGGATTCCATTTTGTAAAAGTCCATAGTAAATGTCATTTTCCGTTGAGTGTCATTAATCTGAAACAAATAATGATGATATCTAACATATTCAGTGGATGAAAAGTTTAGCTACTAATGCTATTGCTAATATCTACATTCTTTTCATTTTAACATTATTGAAACTGTTTTTAAAAAAAAAAGTCAAGTCAGAGATCGCTTGTAGATTCAAAATTCATACTTAAACAATTAAGTACAGGCCATCTTTGAAGGGACTTGGATGACAAAATGTAAAATTCATCAGAATCTGACATAATTGTATACGCTTTTTATCAATTTAAGGTTTCAGACACTTAAAACTACTTTTTGTTCAGTAATCGCTTCTCTTAAGTTTGTATACACTCATCAATATTATATTATTGTTGAATTTCATTTAGTTAATAAACAAATAAAATTGTTTAACAAGTTTTAGCACATGGCTTGGAGCTCTCGGCCAATCAGATGCCTCAAAAACCTGTGAATATATCGTTTATTTTACAAAACCATGAAATAACTAACACACTGTTCACTTATTCCATGCATCCGTCATCTCAAGGCAATTTGACGTCACAACCCTAGCAATCCTCCGAGTGCGCCACCGCGAAAACCTTTTGCCTGCACTGTAGGCTTAACGATAAATAATCGGAATAAACACCAGATCAAGGATTCAAACTAAAGCAATACGGTAATTCCACAGTATCAATAATAGATCTAGATCTAGATCTACCCCATCCCATTGGACCTAGATATATGCATTGTTTCAGCTGTAGATGTAAAAACCGGGATATGCATGTCTAGATTGTCTTTACTAAACAGCTGAGATCGGAGGGGAACTGCACTCGCTTGATTACGTCATATTATGTACAGTGAGACCTAAACTTTAAAGGCAATTAATAATGAATTGTGCTTACATATAGAGCTTCAATAAGCGTTATTTATGTGCTTAATATCTCAAACTACACATTGAAATAACTTTTCAATTTAAGTAAAATATTACAAATAAAATGACTTTTTCTTCTAAAATAAAAAGCAGAAACGAAGGGTCTTCTTGTTTTCCTCGAGCCCAAGCCAGTGCTAAATAGGTTAGACCATGGTTGCGCGCGAATTAACGACATAGTTCTCGGGGGCTACGCCCCCTCGAACTATATCGTTTACTCGCTCGCAACCATGGTCTAACCTATACCTGTATTTTCCGTTAAAGTTTACAAAATCATTAGAATTTAATACAAAATTGGGTGTGAATTATGACAAAACGTTATACAGGCCTGTGGTACACGGTCAAGTGTTCTCTGCCATGACCCGAAACTTACATAATTATAAACACAGCAATTAGTAGTGAACCAGGCCAAATTTGTTCGATAACAGTAACCTGCCGATGGATAGCGTACACTTTCAAATACATATCATAAGACAGGAGTTATTATATTGTTGTGCTGCCCGTGCGTCCTTCTGTCCGTCAGTTAATTTGTTCCATAATACAACCAAATATTATTGAACTCGAATGAAACCTTGCCCCGCTCTTTAACTCAAACACATACTACTACTCTAACAAATACTTTAGTAAATAGACGTGTGGGCACAGTATTGATGTCATGTTGTATATCCAGCCAAATAGCACAAGTAACGACAAGGCTGCTCACAAAATACTTGCACAATGTCATTTTGGCTCAAAGAGGTTTTGTTAGATATTGATGAAAGTTTTATAGTCAGGTAATCCAAAAACAGCAATGCCAGAAATATAGCTCAGAGTTTGGGACAGGCGTATATCAATTGTTTTGTCATTTGAAACTCTTTTAATTATCATAACCCATGTTTGGTTAGGTTTTAAGATACGTATTGACTGCTTAAATACGATACTCATATCTTCCTCAGTCGAATTCCATGACACAAGTCCATTTACAGGTTATCTCTTAACGTAGTCATTATATGCAATTTTATTTTTGAAAATAACATAGTATTGGGGGCAGATTAAACAACCACAATGCCTTACAACGAGTAAACTAAACGAATCTTCTAAGTGTGCACTTCTTTTTATCGCTATATAACTTTTGTTTATAAGAATTTCTGCAAAAAATATTTATGTGTTGACTATTGGAGGACATTATAGTGTCATATTGTTATCATTTAAAAAAAAATGTGTTTGACGACCCAGTGAACCATGAAACGACAAAAACACAATTTGCACGAGACATTTGTGATCTGGAGGGAAATTGTTCCGAGACTTTTCTCGTGCATTTGCATTCAAGCCGCAGAAAAGGAAATTATGTTGTTGGGCGCATATCTTGATCGAGCCACGGATGATTAGCCGTTCAACTATGCGTCACGTCGATATGACGTCGATGCCAGGCTGTTACAAACGATGCTTGACAAAGGCGTTACTCAATTAATACTGTTTGTCGTCTACATTGACAATAAATATTGTTTTAATGACTTTTTGTTACACTCACCGTCGGACGAGGTAGAGGAGTAACGCGCTCGACTACGACACCAAGGGTCATGAGATCGATCCCCCGCTCGAATAATACCTTCGGATAAATTTTTAAAAGAAAACGAAGCCCAATGTTTTGATCAGTGCTTTACACTGGACATCTGAAATAACCAGCGAATAAGAGTAGGGAATCGCATCCGAGTTTTCTGTGTACGCCTCCTCTCTCTCTCTCCGGGGCGTAATAAACCAAACGATCTTTTTTACTCACTTATGTTTTTCGTTCAAATTTATAATTTTTTTGTTTTGTATTAAATAAAGTAAAAGCATTACAATCAAAATATGTCTTCTTTATGTCTTTGTGTGCAAAGTTTTAACACGATCTGGTCATAAATGCCGGAGATATGATACCAGATACAAGTGCATACTTAGAAGATTCGTTAAGTGTATTTGGTTTTCAATTCAAAAGCCTTAGTCAATATTCTACTGTTTTTAAATTTGTGATAAACTTTTACCCAACATTTTACTTTTACAAATTGAAAGTATGAAATATAACATAACAAAACTATATGATTTACCTTTTATATAAGGCATGAATACAGTTTTTATATAGAGTGAACTCGCAGTCTTTCTTCTCATTGGAAGTGTCTTTGTCCTACATGTATGTAGTAACAATTTAAATACTAATACAAAAACTGGGACCATAAACTATTCCGATACCGCATTCTTACACCTGTTTAAGATTTTCACAAATAATACGCTTATTGTTCATTCAATACTTACACAATTAAGATCGCTTTTAACTTTCAAAATCTTTGTTTGGTCTGTACTTGTTTCCAGTTCTGTTTTTAGCTGATCAATTTGGTCATTAACTTCGCTAAAGTGAGCTTTTAGTACTTTACTCTCCTCTTCCCTCACTAAATTCATTTGTAGTTTATTGCCTAGAACCTGTAAACAGTAAATAAATGTTAAACACTATGTAATCTACTTATATAATTTGTAGTATCCAATGAAGGCATAAACATTTCAGAAATTATTTATTATTTTAGAACAGGGGTCCCTGTTGAACTTAAATCTTTCTGAGTTCTTTAAAATAAACTGTGACGTTTCTATACAGTGAAATAAATCTAATCTAAAGAGGCCTATTTTTTCAGTGCCAGAGCTTTGACAATAAGCTTTAGCAACGCGTAATATACTATTCTAATGAAATCTCATCAAGCCTGATATACACTAAGACGAAAAAGAAACGCAGGGTACATAAAATGTTTCAATTTTTTTTTTATTACTTGACCTAAATTTATGAAAATCGGTAGAATGAATGTCTTGGCTAATGTCCACAATTTGCGGTGAATTAAATTACGCAATCTCGTTAAAGTTCGCCGTACGCGGGGAAGGTGTGAAAATGCAAAATACCCGTGTAAAATTTTGATGACGAGATATTCAATTGTCAAAGTCAGTCAGTGGGGTGCGTTTGAAGTTGACACATTGATTTACGGATTTAAAAACTCCTTTCAACATCTTCGAAGTATGGTACGATTAATCAAAGTTCAGAGGGGACAAGCTGTTGCACCACTATTGGTACGTCGAGGCTAACCACAGGCTATTACTCAGTTCAATGTGCATTTCTCGACTATAGAACGTCTTGTTAGACGCATGCGAGAGACGGAAAGCCGTGCAGACCGACCGCGAGCGGGACGTCCGTACGTCACGACGTCACGTTAGGACAGGACTATCTACCCATCCCACCTGCGCAATCGCCACCGTACTGCCAGTTAAACCACTGAAAACACGTAAGGCAATCATAGTCAACATATCCATGCCGACACTTTACGGCGGTAGTGGCCCAATGGTTACACCATTGGACTACGGTACCAGGGGTCGTGAGTTCGATCCCACGCCGGACCAGCGGTCTGACTAGGGGATTTTTTCTAAATCCCCGATGATGTACAGGAATGTCCTTGAGCAAGACATGTACCGCGAATTGCTCCTCTCCACCCAGGGGTTAAATGGGTACATGTGAAGGGTCTGAGTCGGTACTGCGGCTGCATTTGACTGCGCCATATGTTAGCAGTGCTCATAGGCAAGATGGCTCAATGATCAGGGGAGTATATGTACAGTCGGCTGAGCGGTCATTCGGACTGAAAGTAGACTTTAACTTGGTATATTATTATTTATTTTTACGGAACTGGTTACGCGTCAACGGTCTGCGAGTCTGACGTCTTTACGTTGGTTTGCCACTTGTCGCTCAGCGTCGCGCACGCTGTAGCGGTGGTTAGCGGCACATTCGCCCAACAACTTTCCACTGATGTAGTGGAGACAGGTTCTTTGTCAATATGTTCAATAATGATAAGTTGTCAACATAAAATAATCGTTCTGAATACTCGTTTAAATGGTACCATATAAAACTACCTTGCAAGGTTACCCTGCGTTTCTTTTTCGTCTTAGTATAGAAAACGTTGCGCAAAGACGTCAATCTAAATTATAAGTTAGAACCAATATAATTTTCAATATAGACTCAATGTCTTGTATTCTACAGTTTTTGGCATAGCACAATTCTGAAAACATACCTGTCAATATTTATTTTGGCTTCATGCAACAATAATTGCATTAGTTCCATATATACTAGTATCTGTTCTCATAAAAAGTATGCATAATTCCTGATAGGCCACATAACGGGCATGCACTACTCATTCGATATTTGGCACTCATTTTATCTAGTTTGCGCTGTATAACATATTCAGTGCCTCAGTGCCCTTAAATCCAACTGACCAATCCATCAATATATCTGAACTTTTGCTAAAAAATTGTTTGGCATTACAACATATTCTAAGGTTAAATATACCTTTTTTATTTTTTTTCTGGCCTTTTGACATTTTGGTTCATATTTCATCCGTTTTGGATCCTCCAGTACGGCAATGAACCTCTTGGCATATTTATCTAGTTCGTCTTGTTCGAGCGATAAGGTACCACTATGGAATAAGTTATTTCGAATCTCTCTTGCCTGAATGAATCATAAATACACACATACATAAATACGAAAGACTCAAGCAGGAAACGTAACACAAACAATACACCCACCTCTCAAGCAGAACACACACACACAATCATACCACAACAAACACACACACACACACACACACACACACACACACACACACTAACACTAACACACACACACGCAATACCATTCCTTCATCTACACACTAAATAGAAAACAACACGTAAGACAAACATAAAGCAAAGTGAATATAGGAGCCCGCCTTGGTACGGTCAGTAGCAATCAATAATTAACTATAAATTAATTAATTATTAACAACCACTGGGGGGTTAAACCTGGGTTTAGGGGCGCCCAACCTCACACTTATCTCCTATATTCACCTATAAAGACAAACAGTGTACATACAATATAAACCCTGTTCCACAACCTCACAATCAAAAAGACCGCCAGCACAGTAAGTAAATACATGTAAAACATTTAGTAAAAATTCTATGACAAGATCATTAGTAACATGGGAAAGAATTAAACATTCAAGCCCGTGTTAAAAATAACCCACTATGGCAACGGTCAAATTGTACTCAAGCGACTAGTCTGTAGTTACGAGTAACTGTCTATGTATATATGTCTGTACCGGTAAACGTAAATCATAAATACACATCTTTTTTTAAAAGTGGAATGGTTACTATGTCCAAAACTGAGATCCTAGTCTAAACTGGGGGCAAAACTGTTCTTCATGAAGCCAAAGTTTGATACACACTCTTGCATCTTATACGGTTTGTGTTGCACGTTTTGATAAGTATGATTCATGTTTACTAACTTAACTTGTTGTTGCCAAACAGTGATTTCAAATTGCATAATGCAGCCAGATAAGACGTTATGTAAGTTGGTGCCTGGTCAGGCTCCAAGTCGTTTGCTAGGAATAACACATTATCCGTTGTATGCAATGCTACTCATTCATTTCCAGTTTGTAAAGATAAATGCTAAATGTGTAAAACTTGTGTTCGTTCTTCATTCTTGCTATAATTTCTATAAACTCGTGTTAATGTAATAACTGTTTGCCAACACATTGCTTTTTTATTTTAAGTCGCCTTTAAAGTATCCAAGACATAT
Organism: Gari tellinella; assembly: GCA_922989275.2. Taxonomy (NCBI): domain Eukaryota; kingdom Metazoa; phylum Mollusca; class Bivalvia; order Cardiida; family Psammobiidae; genus Gari; species Gari tellinella. The sequence continues at coordinate 74,208,820 of OV277866.1, forward strand.
CGCGAGATATCTGGATAATTATAGGAAAAGGAATATCCAAGGTGCACTTTATACACTGTTAAGTCACAAACCGACAGTAGGATAGAAACACCGACCTTCCGCAAGCCAGTTGGAAGGCTTCTCCACATAGAAAGTCCGAAGTGTGCCCAGATAGGCATACGAACGAAATGCCTATTTACTATAAGGAGCTAAGTGAGTTTCAGTCACAGTGACTAGAGCCGCTCAGCTACGGTGGCCCAAAAATAGAATTAGGAATTTGAAGATGTTTGTCATGAACGAGTTTTAATGGAAACAAGTTGGTACAGGGTAACAATCTTTAGTTGAAATGCCAGTTACAGGTTTTCACTGGAGAACTGTTCACCTGAAGTAACACTGTTATTGGATGTAAACTGGAATCCGAACATAAATTTGAAGGTTTACTAAATTGAACATGCGTCTTGATCTTGGAAGCCATCATATGTTTGTATGAACATGCGTCTTGGTCTTGGAAGCCATCATATGTTTGTATAACTAATATTATTTGGACATCAGGACACTATTGCACTGAAACATTCCCTTAGCATACCAACAAACATAAACTAAGATCTAATATTTATCTAGGACACGCGGATGACATCGATAAACATTGAAAGAAAACTCGAAAAACACTTAGAAATAAACGCTACAAATAACAAACAAGTAGTAAATCAATTATCTTAACCCTAACGCACTAAATATTTGAAAGAACTTTATTTCATATCATAAATTATGTGTAGGTTTTACACAAAAGGTATTTTAACGAAAAATAAAGCACATACGAAATTGACATATTGATTGTTTTTCATATCTAATGCATAATTAGCATATAATGGTGAAAGAATTTCTACAAAGTCTCGGTCAATCAAGGCCAATGCTACTAACTTGATACATATAATGTTTGTGTGCGTAAAGAGTGGTAACGAATACACTAGATCTTGTGGACGGACAGGTTGCGGACGAAATACTATCTAGTTCAGCTCTTCATGAGCTGTGCTCCGTTGAGCCTTTAAATAGAGTATGAACATTTTTTAAAAAATTTTACATGATTAGAACAAAACGAAACAAACCATATGAATGTCTGTTTTTTTTTTAAATACACATTATTTAACACAGATTTTTAATTATTGCTACAGAATACCAATACTTATACGTACCTTTTCAGCAAGATCAATGTCAGATATCACACTTCCATGCGTCGAACAGTTAATCAACAATGAAAAGAGAGCCGTGCAGTCTAAATCGGACGGTTTCTTGGTGGTTCTCGGAAAGACAGTCATGAACAACACGGCTAGATCCCATCCGGACATGAAGGGGTTAAGTTCTGTGCCTGCTGCATTTCTAAATGCTAATTTATCTGCGAGACATATTCCATATAATTTCTCCCTTAATTGTTTACAGTATTTTTCATTGCAATATTCTCTGTCCTTTAATTCTGTACAAGTTGGACAATGCATTGCTTTTTCGATTTCGTCCCTCGCATATTCAACCAACGAATCTGCAAACGTTTCAATAACAACTTCTATTCCTTCTTTCATGTATTGCATGCAGATAGAACATTTCACCCAATTCATGTATCCGGGCATTTTGAATCTGTCTGAAAAAAAGACATGTCATATTTGAGATTGGAGTATAGGTATATTGCAAAGGCTATATTAGAATTCTGTTATGGCCTAGCAAACCACGTTAATAAAACAAAGCGGGGTACCATGGATTTCAATATTACGGTATGTTGAAAAGGACATAGACTTCGAGCTACTGAAGACCCCCCTCCCCCCATGTGGGGACTTTTGACCACCATACTTTTCTGAAACCTCATGGTCTTCTGAGTACATTCTGATTTTCTGCCCTTTGTACGTTGGGGCTTTACCCGATCAGAGCAAATTGAAATTACCTCCCCTTTGTGAAAATTAAATTCTGATAGATTATGTATTGATGACTTCTTTTAGTTGCAAAATAGCTGGTCTTCACAAATATCACCATTGCTTTTATCGATACACACTATTCATCACAAGAATCGATCTAAACGAGTGTTTTCCATACTTTTTTACTGAATTATCTCCCCATGAAAATATCAAATACCATAAACATTAACTAATTCATAGTTTTATTACATTTAAAGCTTATTTGAAAACCTAGTTTTTCTTTAAATTATGATAAAATATTCAACTGGGTATAGTGAGGGTGTTTTCTAGCATACATTAAATATATTTTCGCGGAAAATATCGTCTTAAATTATGAAATAACAAAAATACCGACAAAGACTTACATATACTGTGAATAAAAGTAAGAAATAAAATGAGGATAATTAGGCAGTCATGGATCACGGAAACTGATTACCATAGAACATCATGATGATGGGGGTGTGCACAAGTTATTAGGGTCTAACGATTCTAATTTGGGTCTACCGATATACAGAGTTATCCCAATTTCTATCACGAGTGAACTCCCCTGATAACTGTTGAGTAGCTTTCGGTTTAAGATCACGCAATATTGACTGTGTAACGACTTAGAAATGAATATTGAAGTCGGTTTAAAATACTGTTGCACATTAAAATGTCCACCTCTGGCATTGCATTTACCTATCTTTAAACTAAAACTGAAAAAAATACTGATTTAATTCACACTTGAGCAATGTGATGTTTTATACTTTAAACGTAAAACGTACGTTCAGATACAGTTGAATTTATTCTACATGTAGTTACCATTTCCAAAGGGAGTGTGAGCGTAATTAAGATTAAAAGAAAGGGAATAATAAAGTTGCATGTGGATTCTTCTTTTCTTTCTGCTTTACTTATGTCCTAAATAAAGCAGTCAATGTCTTAACCCTTTGAGCCCTAGTCCCGCATATAGGCGTCCTTTTCAAACAGTGTACATGTGAATAGTACACTTGTCCTTTGCAATCAGTGAAGACCCAGATCAGAGGGCTCCAAAAGGAGCCCTCTGATCAGGGTCTTCACTGTTTGTTATAATGCCAAACATTGACAAAAACAACCCTTAAAAGTCAGAAATGGACTAGACTAAAATGGAAACTGGAAGTATCCATTTAAAGTGTCAGGGGGGAAAGAGTTAAGCGATCTATTTTAGTGACTGCTTAACGCTTTGCCTGCTGATTGGGACTAGATGGGAGCCGCGTAACACGGCGTCTGATCTGGATCCAGACTGTTTGACACTCATCTTTATGTTTATGTACTTAAAAATGTACAAACCAAAATTTCACAACTTTTGCAGACCACAATTTCGAAGCAAACGATATCACCACAAGATAAGAGCCAATATGGGTTATATTGTAATATTATATTTCTTTAATTCTAGTACATTACACAACTGTTCATTGTGTAAGGCGATTTAAAAAATGATGTGAAGTTGGCTACTTTTACTTAATATTATTATATTAATGAATTAAATGAAAATAATGGATGTTCACTTAAGAATAAAATGATCAAGTAAATAGTGTGCTAAATGACAAACTATGTATCTGGATCAAATCCGTTTGTAACTGCAAGGAGGCATTCGCCTTGAGACCAATCTGTCAGTGTACCGAGCAGTGGTTCTGATGTATGCCAGTGAAACATGGACAGTTTATGCGTGTTATGCCAGACAACTCAACCACTTCCACAGAAGCACTCTTCGCAAGCTTCTTGGTATTAGATGGCAAGACAAGGTTCCTGACACTAAAGTTCTCAAAAGAGCAAAACTCACAACTGTACATATGCTCCTTCAACAGTCACAGATGCGCTGGACAGGTAACGTGTGTCGCATGTCAGATGAGCGACTCCCAAAGCAGCTCTTATACGGAGAGATCTCCACTGGTAAAAGGAAAGTTGGCAGCCAGAAAATAACGGTTCAAAGACTGCATGAAGGCTTCACTTCGCAAGATGGACATTCACACAGACACTTGGGAAGACCTGGCTCAGAACCGCCCTGCATGGAGATCAGCTGTGAGGAAAGGCTTGGTTGTCAAAGCAGAGACAAGTAGGTTAGAGCATGCCAGGAAGAAACGTATGGACCGGAAGGCTCGAGAAGCCAGTACCTGAACAACACCATCCGACAACGTGTGTATCTACTGTGGACGTACCTTTGGTGACAGGATAGGCCTTATTAGCCACATACGCAATCATCCCAGAAACTCAACAACTTGAAGGTGCGGTCATGTTCGCATGGCGATGGACGAACAGCACAGGTCTGCCATATCACATTACAAAGGAACGTGACATTACGTAACCCAACACAGCAGTCCTACATAGCAAGACATAAGCGCCATTAACACTCCGAGCATGATTTGAGCCCCGTTCTCACTGTCCCAGATTTGGTGATCGGAGAGTCCCGGTTTAGCAAACCGGCAGTCGCCGGGAGTCACCAGGAGTTCAACCTTTGCGACGCCCAGGACGATCTGGGATCGACCGTGTTCATCTGGCTGCCACCGGCTAACAGCCCCGGATGCTTTAAAATGTTTAATACAGCCGGGGGTCACCGGGAGTCACCAGAACCGGCTTCTTCCTGGGAACACCGGTGCAACGCAGGGAAATGCCGGAGCAACGCCATTACCGGCACATCCGTGGCAGGTCCGTGCACAACCAAGGTGTTAGAGGCATAGAAATGGATTTATTTTTTTTAACAAAAATGCAATTTTCTGCATTTCATTTTTAGAGTTTGCATTTCGTCAGCGTTTAAATAGGAAATAATATTATCTTCTCTATTGTATAGAGTAAATATAATACATAAAACGAAGTTACTCTTTCTAAATAAATGGCTTCATGCTTAAATTTTTATGTACACTTCAAACAGTATGGAGCCAGATCAGACGCCAGGCAAACTGTTTGCCACTCAAATTAAAATGAAGTTTGAACAGTCTACAACATAATAGTGTTCTACTTTATTGTATTACGTTTGCATTTCATCTCATTTACCCTGAGAGACAAAAGAGAACTGATGCTTATTCATGTTCGCCCCGGTTTAAGTCCTTTCCGGCGAACACCGGGTAACGTCGGCACGTCACCTTTGAACAACCGGGGTATGACGGGACGCCACCAGTGGTCACCGAGATACCACCAGCGATGACCGGGTTACACCGTGTTATACCGGGATTAACCGGGAACAGGCCGGCTCTACACCGTAATTACACCGGGACAAACTGGGAACTAACCGGGATAGTCAGGGGAGATCCGGCTTCATAGCCGGTTGTCCACCGGGGGAGACACCGGGAATATGAGAACGCAATATATTTTTTTTTATGAAAAACGTCCCAGTTCACCCCGGTACACCGGCTATCTTTTACCGGGACCTACACCGTGACAGTGAGAACGGTGCTTAACTTCTTTTACAAGCCGATTAATGATGAAATGCATATCTGGGTACTGTTATCCACATGATAGATCTACTGCTGTAATGAAAACACTTGCGTTACTTGAACATGAGTTTTTGACTACTGTACCCGCATTATGTTTTTGATACAGATCGCAATAATAAATAAATAAATAAGTAAATAAATTAAGATAAAAAAGTTAAAGCACCTGGTTTGGTTGATGACTTTTGATAAACGCTTTCAACACTGAACACCAGTAATGATGACTATTGCAAACAATTTTATCCAGATCATGCTGTACAGAAATTTGATTCATAGAATCTATCTCTTCGCATAAGGACATAAGGATGCTTCTACACTGTCTTAAGAATTCTGAATGCATGCAGACGATGGTGTGAAGCAAAGGTAACTTAATAAAGCAGGGTGGAAATCATGCTGAAAGGTCCTAAAGCAAGGTTAAGATTTACTTTCATTAAATTTTCACTGATGCCTATGGGGAAGAAGGTTTGATATGTAAAGTAGACTGAGACAATAAAGAGAATGAGAGGAAGAGAGAGTGAGAGAGAGATAGATAAATAGAGAGAGAGACAGAGACAGAGAGAGGGGGGAGATAGAGAGGGAAAGAGGAGACATGTGCAGAGAGAGAATTATGAGATCCTGCAAGATTAAATGGTGGAACTAGAAATCACGTTGATTGACTAAATATTTGACGATGTTAACGATGATAACGATCATAACAGTTCTGTTTGCTATTGAATCGATATGAGCATGTACATTTAGATCCCTTTTTCGGAAACTTGGTGATGATCATTTGAAGGATTATTGCTGTACACAATGCTCAAATTGACCAAGTAGGATGTGTATTCATCTTTTGAAAAAAAGAGAAAGCGGAAATGAAGAACAGGGCATGGGAAATGACTCGTCACCTCAGTGCAATACAATCGTAACTCAATACGAATTTATATATTGAGTTACGTTTGTATTGGGCTGAGGCAACGGGTACTATCCGATAACTGAAATGAGTTTTTCAAGGCAAGGTTGTTTTACACAACTTAGGTTAAAATCCCATGGAAGCAAATCTTGTTTGCTAGTATGTAGTATCTAAATCATTACCAAAACACGCTTTTCAATCTAATGTGTTTCTTGTTTTGCCCGAAATGGAGGCAATTACCTTACTCACATGAAAACATTTTAAAAGAAACGATCAACTTGAGTGCTTTTCACTTGGTAATGTTGTAAAATAACATGTAATTGGCAACAAAAGGCCTATGTTAATATGCAACTAACAATATACATGTACATATATATCATAAAACTGCTTTTTTACCCTAAATCAAGGGCAGACAATTCAAACAAAAGAAGACTTTTAGTTGCAAACATTATCCTATTCTATCAATTATGTATAAATCCAGAATTTCTAGTTAAGATTTATTAATTGAAGTGTCCTTTTCTGCCCCCAAAAATGTTCGACATAGTAACAATATGACAGAAATTAAAAAAGGGAGGTAATTATTTTTTTTTTATTTCACTCAAAGACTGTGCTTTTATAAGCCAAGGGTTATATATTTAGTTTGTGAATATATAAGGCTTTCATGTTAAGAATATTTCATGATTAGAACGTGTTTCTATGATGTATATATTCAACATTTATAAAGGGAAAAACTGATTTGTTTTGTATTAAAATTGCATTTTGTACTTTAAAGGGGAGATAACTTGACTAAATGATGAGTTATGTCCAGTTTTTTTGCATTTTTACTTTCAGTTGGATAATGTCACATAAATGAACCACTTTGTGTTAGATATTTAAGTTTATAAAAAAAAATTATATTAGTGCAACAACTACACATACAATTGCGTATTTCTCGATTTATGCAAGGGGAGGTAATCTTCAAAGTCAGATTTCTGACCAAAGCCCCAACGCTCGAAGTGCAGAAAATAGGATCTGAACCTACAGACCCTGCACTTTCAGAAAAACATAGTGACCAAAAGTCCCCCTATGGGGGGAGGGTTCACATTATTGGCCAGTAGCCTAACATGTCCTAAAGGTGTAAACTGTTATAAGTAACAAACGTATCAGGATGTTATTATATGAGGATATATATGTAAAGTGGTGATCCTGGCTCACCCTACCTAAAAAATTATTTTTTTACTCTCTCCCACCAGACCAAAAAAAAATTTACAAACTCTACCACCCCTTAAAAAAAAAAAAAAATTGGATCACCACTTTACATATATATAATTGCGAGCACTACTCTCGAACACCCCTAAAAAATTACAAACTCTCTAACACCCCTAAAAAATGTTAAAATTGTTTTTTTAAAAATGGAAGGTAAAATCTGTTATTATTGCTTAACATTCAAATCATACAATTCATTTAGAAAAGTAAAGTTATGCAGTGATGGATATAGAAGAAAATGTAAGGATTGTGAAAAACCTATGAAACATAAACATTATATTAAAAATAAAGAAAAATATAAACAAGCGCATCGAGAATTTATACTTAGAAATCCTGATTATCAACACGAATATTACTTAAAAAATAAAAAGGATAATTAAAAAAGTATTATTATAAAAATGGACAAAAAAAAATCCCAAGTATTTAAAGATATCATTGATGAAGAAGACAGAAGACAACTAAAAGAGAATATTAAATTAGTAGACCGCCCTAAATGTAATTATTTAAAAACGTATGAAATTAATGCTAATAGTTATAAAGACCCCAGCATATTGTTTAATGATAACAAATCTAAAATATTAGACACAGTTAGGAATGATATAAAAGAATATAATGGCATTAAGTTTTCAGTAGGTCTTTCTCTTCAATTCTTTCATGATGAATATAATGGTAAAAAGAAATTTGTTGATTCTTCCAATCATGGTCTACAATCTGCTGTATTGAATGATAAAAATATTGAAAAATATTATAATGAACAAACTTCTTATTTACAATTATGGATTGAGAAGTTTACAAATACTGCATCTGGGTTAGAAATTGACCACTGTAAAATACTATATTTAAATATTGCAAAGTATGAACCACTCAAAGGTTCTTCATACATTGATTTACCTAAAGTTATAAAAGATAAGAAAGCAATAATCAACGTAAAAAATAAGGACGGCGCATGTTTGTTCAGAGCAATAGTTTCTGCTCTTTGTCCGGCTACGAAGAATTCTGATAGACCCTCATCTTATCCTGATTATAAAGATATTCTTAATACAAAAGGCGTTGAAACTCCCACTCCAATAAACCAAATAAAAAAACTTGAAAATCAAAATAAAAATTTAAATATTGGTGAGTACAATGGATTAGCATTAAATGTATATAGATATGAAATATCATCGAACAAGGAAATTACAGTAATTCCACATGATTTATCAGACCAGCCTAAAGAGGTTAAAAGAATAAATCTACTTTTAACCTCCTCAACTTCAGAGGAAACAGATGATGACAGCGAAGAAGAAACAAAATATCATTACTGCTGGATTAAAAGTCTTAATAAGTTACTTCACAGGCAAAATAACAAACATGGAGGTCAAACACATTTCTGTGATAAATGTCTTTATGGTTACACAAGAGAAGACCTACTAACCAAACACAAAGAAGAAGACTGTGAAGGTATTAATAAATCGCCATTAAGAATAGAAATGCCATCAAAAGGTGATACAATCAAATTTGAAAACTATCAAAACCAAATGTCTGTTCCATTTGCAATATACGCTGACTTTGAAAGTATAATAAAACCTAAATCAAAACAAGTAGGAGATAAATCAGAAATTACAAGCGAACATGAAGCATGTGGATTTGGTTATCAAGTTGTAAGATATGATGGTAAAGTAGAAGAGCCTGTAATATACAGAGGTGAAGATGCTGCTGAAGTCTTCCTAAATCATTTAGAATGTGAAGTAGAAAACATTAACAACATATTTAAACATCCTAAACAATTAACAATGACAGAAAAAAATATTGAAGATTATAATAAAGCTATAAGATGTTGGATTTGTAGTAATAGAATATACCCAAGAAGTAAATCAGAATTCCGAAAAGTTAGAGATCACTGTCATTTTACAGGTGAATACAGAGGTGCAGCACATAAATCCTGTAATCTAAAACTAAAGATAACACCAAATTCAACTAAAATTCCCGTTGTCTTCCACAATCTAAAAGGTTATGATAGTCATCTTATAATGCAAAAAATACATACTTATAAAACAAACAAAAATATTACTTGTATAGCAAATAATACAGAAAAGTATATTTCATTTAGTATAGGACAACTGAAATTCTTAGATAGTTTCCAGTTTATGGCTACTTCATTAGAGAGGTTAGTTGATGCAACAGACAAAGCTGATTTCAAAATAACAAAGCATGAGTTTGGTGATAAGGCTGATTTACTTTTGCGTAAAGGTGTATATCCATATGAATATATTGATTCTTTTGATAGATTTAATGAAAATGAATTACCACATATAGAAAAGTTTTATAGTTCTCTATCAGATGAAAGCATCAAACAAGAAGATTATGATCATGCTCAAAATGTATGGAAAGAATACAACTGTAAAACATTAGGGGATTATCATGATTTATACCTCAAAACTGATGTATTATTATTAGCAGACGTATTCCAAACATTTAGAAAAACATGTATGAAAGCATACAAACTTGACCCTCTACATTATTACACTGCACCTGGTTTATCATGGGATGCATTACTAAAATACACACAAATAGAGTTAGAACTACTAACAGATATTGACATGCATTTATTCATTGAAAAAGGAATGAGGGGTGGTATTAGTATGGTTTCAAAGAGACATGTTAAAGCAAATAATTCTCATTTAAAAGACTATGATAAAAATAAAAAAGATAATTATATCATGTATGTAGATGCCAATAATTTATATGGATGGGCCATGCTTCAAGCTCTTCCATATGGTGGTTTCAAATGGATAAATGGAGAACTTCCAAAATTGCAAAAAGGTAGAGGAAGAATATATGAAGTAGACTTAAAATATCCTAAAGAATTACATAAACTACATAATGACTATCCTCTAGCCCCCGAAAAACTTGCAGTAAAAAAAGAATGGTTGTCTGATTATCAAAGTGAATTGGTTGACAATAATAGTATTTTAAATGTAGAAAAACTTGTTTCCAATCTCATGGACAAGAAAAAGTATGTAGTTCATTACAAGACTCTAGAGCTCTATGAAAAACTTGGTTTGAAAGTAGAAAAAATACACAGAGTATTAGAGTTCAATGAGAAGCCTTGGATGGAACCATACATTCGTTTAAATACTGAATTCAGAAAAAAAGCAAAATCAACATTTGAAAAAGACTTCTACAAATTAATGAATAATAGTGTCTTTGGTAAAACAATGGAGAACTTACGTAAAAGAGTAGATATAAAACTTGTAAGAACAGATGGAACTGAAAATGAAAGACTTCGAAAGATAATAGCCAAACCAAACTTCAACAGACGTGTCAAATTCTCAGATGAACTATCGGCAATACATGTCAACATAACAAAACTAACACTAAACAAACCAATCTATGTAGGTTTCTCTGTTCTTGATTTATCAAAACAGTTTATGTATGATTGGTATTACAATAAATTGAAAAAAAGATATGGGGAAAATTGTAACTTGTTATATACTGATTGTGATAGTTTGTTGGTAGACATTAAAACAAAAGATGCATACAATGATATGTCTGAAATGAAAGATGAATATGACTTCTCTGGCTACCCAAAAGATCATCCACTCTATAATGAAACAAACAAGAAAGTAATAGGTAAATTCAAAGATGAATGTGCCGGTGTTCCAATCGCAGAATATATTGGTCTGCGTTCAAAATTATACTCGGTGTTAACAGCAGACGAACAAGTCATCAAGAAAGCAAAGGGCGTGAAAAAGTATGTAATAAAAAAACAAATAAACTTCAACAACTACAAAGACGCACTTTTCAACAAACAAAAATACACACACTCAATGAATATGCTACGTTCAATGCAACACAACATTTATGGACTAAAAATAAATAAAACCACACTCTCACCACTTGACACAAAAAGATACATTGCACCTGATGGGATTACGACATATGCATATGGGTACTCACAGTGTCAGCCGGAACAATAAGTAGTTCTTCTTTGACAAAGCCTCTCTGTGGTGCTGGTGATTTTAAATAATAAACTCTTATACCCTGTGTTATAATATGATAATCAATCTTGTGTATATCTACCGACCATATCGGATCAGTTGCACGTTTCCTACCTCCACCTTCTTGTTCTCCTGGTTGATACAAGTATCTAACATTTGACTGAGGACATATTTCAGTATCAACTTTTCTTGTTATAATTGGAGAAGGTTTTTTTGTCTCTACATTTAATGCCTTAACAACATCTGATAATCTCTTAACCCATTCTCTATTTCTTTTATGTGTATCAATCTCCTTAGCATACTGATAACCAAACAATCTTTCAGCTAAAGTTCTATTAAATCTTTCTACTATTCCTTGGTCTCTGTGTATTTCTCTTCTGCCTCTTCTTATTTTAACATTATGTTTAGCCATTAGTTGAGAAACAACACCCATAAATTCTCTACCAGGGTCAACTTGTAATAGTTTAGGATAGTTCAAATGTCTTTTATAAATCTTCTCAAAAGCAGCGGCAACTTCTTTACTGTCTTTTGATGTCAATGGTTCTGCTTCTTTATATCTTGTTCCTACATCTACTAATGTCAATGCATATTTATATGTTTTATTTTTAACTCTATCAAAAGGTAGAAATAACAAATCAGCTTGATGCACCTTATTCTTTGCAGACACATCAAACCTTGGTCTAACAATTTTCTTAGGCGCGGGTAAATATATCTGCCAAACTGCTTGTTTCTTTAAAAATTCTAAAGCCTGTTTCTCACTAACCTTAGCTTCTTTTGCTAACTTATTAACAGCTGTATTACCTTTCCAAAATCCTTTAGGACTATAATATATTTTTTCCATTTCTTAGGAAAAAATTAAATCATAAGCGTGGTATTTATTCTTCTTGTTATTCTTACATCTTTTAAATCCAAGTGGTCTGACATAAAATGGTGGTTCTTTATCCTCTATTTTAGTAGCAAGATGTGAAGGACACCACACTTCTCCATTGTCTTTGAGAGTTAATATTGTACTTTCACCATATGTTGTGTTAACAGTTTTATAGTCAGTTATTGTATATATTTTATTAATTTTCAAATCAGACCATTTCTTTGTATTATATTCATTTTGTTTTTTTAACATATATTCAAATTTTTCTTCTGAGATATCTATTTGCATTTGTGCATTATTTTTGCTTTTTGTGCCATAATCTTTTTTTTCTACTTCACCCATTTTATTAATATAGAAAATCAATTATGTATATTTTCTAATTATTATTATTATTTTATTGTATAAAAAAAATAAAGTCTATAATAATTTCCAAGCAACAAAACCAGTTAATACCATACCACCAATAATAAAAGAAATCTCTCTATTCTTTTGATCTTCTGATGGAGTATAAAAATCACTTAATGTAGGTTTTGGTGGTAAACTATGAATTTCTTTTCCAGTTATACCGGAGACCGAAGGCTCCGCTGCTCCGCTATCACTGGACCTTCGGGAATAATAATAATATTGTTTCATAGCTTGGTCAACACTATCAAATGTTTGTTCAGCGTGATGTTCTTTTTTCATTACCTTATTAAGATAATCTAATCTTTCAGTTCTTTTTTTATTCCATTCAGATTGTGCTTTTTCTAATTGTTCCATTGCTTTATCATGTCTTTCTCTTTCTTTATCAGAATCTTTTCCTAAATGTGAAAATAAATAATTACCACCAGTAAATGCTAATGCATTTGTTACTGCCCCTCCAATCATCATTGCTACTGCACTAGCCATTTTCTAGGAGACGAATTCGGCTCCGCCTCTAGGGATAGAAATTTACTTCATAATATCGGCCGGAATAATACCTTGTTTAACTAACATATCTTTCGTTATTGTTGCAAGAACTAAATCAATTGATAACATTAAAATATCTTCCATTTTAAAATCTACTTTTGGTGCTTGTTTTCTAAATAGTTTTTTCCCTATTTCTGAATATCCAACTGCTAATATAGTTTCAACCCCCACATGATATATAGTGTTAACAATTTGTTTTTCATCCGACGCCATTTTTATACAATAAAATTTAAGGCTAAAACTCAAGGGCATCCGCTAAAAAAACTCAAAGGGGTCGTATTCTTTTTTACCGAAGGCTCCGCTATTTATTGTATCTTATTTCCCCCCACTTTGATCTCCCTGAACGGTCGAGTGATTTCGCTGAACGCTCAAGTGATTTCCGGTGTTTTTATAAACAACAGTTTTATTACTTTTTTTTAAAAAATAAAATCCTATTCCAACAGTTAAAATTGATAAACATAGCGGTATGTAATTTTTATATACATTTATTTTCTGTTCTGTATCTTTTACCGTAGGCTCCGCTGTTATTTCTAATTTTGAATTTTGAACAGCATCATTATCTGTATCTTTTACCGTAGGCTCCGCTGTTATTTGTTTTAGTTCCATATTTTCTTTCTTCAAACGTTCTGTTTCTTTTCTTTTTAATGCGGCTTTTAATTTTCTAGCTTCTACACCTTTCTTACCCGCAGCTACTCGTTTTGGATTTTTGGGTTTTGAAACTTCACTGAGCTTTTGCGAATCGCTATTTATTTTTTCTTCGCTATTTATTTTTTCTTCGCTATCCGGTAGGGTCGCTTGTCGCTCCATTTTTTATATCGATATTTTCTTTCTCAAAATCTGGGTCTTTCATTTTTTTTATCTCGATATTTTCAGTTAAATCAATATGTTTTGCAGTTGTTAACATTGCGGTAAAAGGAGCAAGATACATTCCATATCTATAATATAGTTCACAACATGAAGTAGTCAAAGCATGATTAATAAAAGGGTCTTCCCCCAAGTCTTGTATTAGTTTGGGAGGGTTAATAACGTTAAAATACTTTGAAACACTCATAACATATAAATTAATAAAAGAATTACCTAATGTTTTAGTCATACTAGCTCCCAATCTTGCTTCATATCTACAGTATAATTTATTTATTTGCTCTATTGTCATTGTGTCAATGTCTGAAAGTTGTAACTCTCTTCCAAGATATTGTTTACTATTGCCACCAGCTACAATAGCTGATAATCTTTCACGTTTTGTTTCTTCTTGTTTATCACTGGACCTTCGGGAATCTTCATTATTCGCGTAGCTGCTTTCAGTATTATCTTTGTGTAATCCCTCCTGGTTTAATATTTCTTCGACATTCATTTTATATAATTTATTTTTAAGATTAAAATAATCATCTTGGAGAGTCTCTAGAAATATCATATGTCCAGATAATTTATTTTTAAGTTTAAAATAATTAAATATTACATACCCAGATAATGATAAGACTGTAACATTTGTTATAATTGTTAACAAATCTAATATCATTTTTTAACAGAAAACATCAGTGTTTATAAAAACATTAATCGCGCAACCAATAGCCGGTAGGTTGATCCGTTCTCAATATTAATTTACGATGCTTCTTTTTTTTTAGTTCCTCTTTCATTCTTTGTCTTTCTTCTAAAGTAGGAATAACGTCATTTTCTCTAAGACAATTTTCAAAACTATCTCTGTCTTTTGTGTAGAACATACATAACCATTTTGTTTGTTCTCTCAAATCTTTTAAAACGGAATTGTACCTCTGTGAAATAACCCATACTGATTGTTCGGCATGTCTGCCAGAGAAAGCCAACTCTGACAGCATATCTTTTTTCTTTGTTAATTCTTTTGTAGCACTACAATCATCTATAATATATAATGTTGGTTGTCCAGCATACTTATTAAAGAACATTCTTAGTAGTTCTTGCAGTTTCTCTTCTTCATTACCGGAGGCTTCGCTAACAATAGGATTAACAATGATTATATTTTTTGATTTAGGTTTTCTAACATCGCCTATCCACTCTCTATTTTTATAAGCTTTATTCCATTGAATAGTGGGACATAGAATAATTATAAAATTAAACACTTTACAATATTCATCTTCTAAAAGGTCAAGTACAAATTCCGTTTTACCACATCCTGTTTGTCCACATATTATAGCGGAATGAGGATATTTTGGTAACTCCATTTTCTAGGAGTCAAAGTCGGCTCCGCTAATATAATACTTCTTTAAATCTTCCATTTTCAAAATTGATTTGTGCATCTTGTATGACAAACAAATACATATTTATTGGTTCATCATCTCCTGCTTCTTTAGTTATCTGAATTGTAATTCCTTCAGATGCATTCTCTACTCTTCTTCCAGAACCATGGAGTGTGTTATCATCTGTTGTTCGTAAATCTAACCATAATGCATAATTGTTAGTAAGATACTTTTCTATTGTTATGTTGGCAAAACATAAGTCTTTAGCAATTTTATCTGTTTCCTTGTTTCTCTTTGATGTTAAACAAAAGTATTTATTTATCTCATCCCACTGCTGATATGCTCTCATTCCTTGACTGTATAGTTGATTTGGAACTCCTTCTATTGTAATCTCTACTTTCTCTATATTAGGGTTGTAATATATTTCTGTGCCTGTTCTTTCGGGGTCTTCAAACAGCATCAGAATTCCTTTCATACTTCTTGCGGGAACATTTAAATTTATATTCCATAGTGTATCAGATTTATTCTTTAACACTTTTCTATGTCTTAGAACACGATCATAGAATATTGTCATTTTACCATCATATTGTTGTCTTATTTGTCTAACAAGTTCTGTATCGGATACCATATCAAATTCTAAACAAATATTTTTAATTGTATAACTTGCTGACGTATCACTTGACTTAATAACTTTATCATAGTCGTTGAACGTAAGTTCATATTCAAGTCTATCACCTAGTCCCGCTTGATAGAATGGCATATGTGTTTCTAATAGTTCAAAATCAAGTGGGATACAAAATCTGTTTTTATATGCTTTAGCTATTGCTTTATCTTCTTTATCATTACTTGCATCCTTAGCTCCAACTCTGTGTTTTAACATATTGCCTTTACCAATACCTTGATATACCATGTTAACACGTTCGGTTGGTGTCTTCCATAAACCAACATAATTATGATATATATCACTATCATCAATTGATAAAACTTCATTACCTGAAATTCGTATTGTTGTTTTCTTGATGATAGATCTTCCAATGTTTTGATAAACTGTTGCATTTACATCACTTTTACCGTTTATTTCAATTTCAAATGCTAATCTGACTGTTCTAGGAACAATAACATCATTATTACTTAAATTAGGGAATCTTACTAATAAATGTTGATTCTGATCAATAGTTGAAGGATTATTAGTTATTACAACGCTTTGACGAATACCTTTTACACCTCTAGGTTCTCTTATTTTTCTGTAGGGATTTAATTTTTCTCCATAAGTTGACATTTTTAAAGGATAAAAATAGTGTTAACCTTGCGGCTAGTGATAACCTGTCAGTTAATATTTTTAAAAAATTAATTCAATTACTGCCGACATTACTGTATTTTCACATCCAGGATTATTATTTGTAGCAACAAAATTAATTACATCTTGAGCATTAATAATTAATGGTGTATCAAAATTATCAAACTTTCTTGTTAGATTGTTCAAATTTATACCATAACTTAGTAGTATTTTTCCATTAACAGCCAATGCAACAGATACATCATCATTGTTTGTTCTTGTACTTGATAATGAAATACCTAATATTTGACCTCGAAAATTCATAACATAGCCTGAATTTACTTCTCTACCTCCATTACCAAAACTAAATGCTTTATTTTTAGAAATTGAACCCTTACTCTCTGCGATTATGGCTATTACCTTTCTATCAGGAATATTTTCTACTTTGTTATATAATAATCTATGGTTGATAATCATTTCACGAACTTTATCTTGAAGTTGGTTATATCTTTCACCTTGTGTATTTATTTGTTCAAGCATAATGTTTCTATTATCATGAACCTTTTGTTGAAATTCTGAAATTCTTTTCTCTAAATCAGAGATTCGCTTGAGCTCAGTGATTGGTTTAGAGGAGCCTTCGCTCACTCTCTTTTGTAAATCTCGAACATGCATTATTAAAGTTTCAATGTTGTCACTTCGTTTCTGTGATTTTTTCGTTCCAAATATACTCATTTTATTAGAATAAATTTGAAGAAGTGATTTCTAAAACACAACTAGTTGGTAAGCGATTAATTATTGTTTTATTATTTTCATCTCTGATTTCTATTTTTAATTCTGATATAGTGTCATTTATTAAACGTTTGTATTCTGGATGCTCCAATCTCATTGTTATTATATCTCCAAATTCTTTATTTTCAACTGGAATAACCGCTAATAAGGTACTCGGCATACCATCAAGATAATTATAAGAAGTGTTAATTTGTTCCAGATGAACATACAACGATTTATAGATAGCTAAATCTAAACATTTATTACCATTGTGTATTTTATTAGCATCAAATGTATGTTTATTAACAAATCCTAATATTTCTCTTAAACCTTTACTTAACTTCAATTCATTAGTTGAACTTAAACTTGTAAAACCATTCGTTTCATTTACAGATAATGTAATATCAAAAGTGTTAAATAAATCTGAAATTTGTTGAAAACTATAATAACCATCTGGAATTTGAATAGGGCTCTCGCCCTTCTTTTGTATATTTTCATTAACAATATTATACCAACCTATGCCGTATGTAATACATTTTAATCCAACACATTTATAGCCTTTTCTATTATCAATATATTGTTGTAAATTAATAGTTTTATCAATATTTGAAATTGTATGATGCCCCATTTTTTAAGATTAAAAAATGCCAATTAATAAAAAGTTTTACGAGAACTTCCGGTATGATAGTAACGTTAACTATAGGCCCATGCTATCGAGTCCAGAGGCACTGCCGAAGCCTACCGGCACTGCCGAAGCCTACCGGTATAATAGTAAAGCTCAATATAAACCTGGTGGTGTGTTCAATAAAAAGGCTGTTAACATTATAAAACAATCAATTGTTATTACATCAGATGGAAAAAGTTTCAATGCAGATTTCCCTGACTTATTTTCTAAATATAAATTACCTCATATAGCATCAGAAGAAATAGTAAACCGATGGAATACAAACTGTTTTTTATTCTATCAAAATCAAGTTAACTTTGCAATATGGTGCGCTACTACAGGTTGTGGCGTAGATTACAATAATCACCTAGCAGAGCCTACGGGAAATGAAGATAACAAACTAGTTGGTTCTCTATTTTTATTCCATATTTATTACCAAACAAGAAGGATACTGAAGGAATTAGGTATTGCTCTACCACAAAACGGAAGTTGGAATGCTTTTAACAATAGTTATGACCGGGGAGCTTATGAACGTATATGTAAAGAATTTAATGTAAATCCTAATACAGACTGGAGACAAAAGATATATCCAAATGGCGATGGTCTTGGAGTTGTACATATTACTGGCCATGTTGCATACGACAGAATGGATTATAGACATGATAAATCTTGGAAAAAAATAATACATAAAACATCGACCATATTAGATTTAACTAAGATGACATTTGGAGCTGAAGTACAGGGAGATAGAACTTGCGGCGTTTTTACATGCCATTATGCGGATCCTAAGAAATATCATATAGATTATATTCAACAAGAAGATAGTGTTAAAGATGCGTGGACTAGTTTTATTCTTGACACATCAAAAGGTTTTACACAAGCCGGGATTGAAAGAATAAACGAATCTATAAGAACATATTGTTGGGATATCCTCGGATCCCAATCTCAAACAAGAACAAGTATATTAGGAACGGGAACGGCCTTTGATGCTCAAAAACAATTCCTAGTAAATATTGAGGATTCTATTAATAGTCCTATTGATTTACCTGGTCAAATTACAAGATATCAAAATACATTAAAATATGCAAAAAGTAAAGTTGATTTTGTATACGGGGTAGACTTATATATGTCTCCTAGTAATATGGAATTAAGAATAGGGACAATTCAAGATTATAATAATGAAATTGTTGTTGCAACAGACCAACAAGAACTAGGGTTAAATAGCGATATTAATATTAAACCTGTTCCACCTCGCGAAGCCTCTGGTAAAAAACATGTAGAATCACTGAGCGGAACAAAGACTAAACAAACACAACCAGTTCAAGTTAGTTCAATAGATTACAGTAAGATTACAAATTATGCAAAAGAACATTTGTTGCCTAAAGAATGGGTTACTAAAGCGGCAAATATACCCGGATTCTTTAATTCATATATGAAACAACACATTGTTAAAACACCAACTGATGTTGTTAAAAACACTGATGTTTATAGAAACACGGATGATTCGCTTGCGCTCAGTGATGAACATGAAGGTAATAAAAAAGCAATAATAGTAGGGAGTATTGCAGTAGGTCTTACCATTTTATTTATTTATCATTAACTTTGTTGCTGCTGTGTATAATAATCCAGTAGCTAAAACAATTAAAGCCCAGAGATTATTTGCAAACCAATTAATAGCTTTTCCTGTTGATGTTAATAACCATGACACAATAGAACCTATTATACCTGGTAATGCTGATGCTGCTTTTCCAGCTAATTTAATAAGTAATTTACCAATATTATCTAATTGTTTCTTTATCCAATCTCCTATGCCACCTTTTGATGGAGGATTTACAGATCCACCACCGCCGCCTCCTCCTGGGATAATAGCTTCAACAATAACACCAATAATCATTCCAAAAGCAGTTAAAACACTAACAATTGTAATTCCTTGTTCTCTGAATAATGTCTTAATTCTTTCAGCTAATGTTGTGTCTTCATTCAATATTTTATGTATGGTATCTTTGATTCTATTCACTTGACTACGTAATTTATCTTTATTAATATTAATCACTTCCAGTCTTGCACTTCTCTCAGATTCCAAATCTCTTATTCGATTATTTATTCTCTCTATTTGAAATTCATCATTGTCTGCTTTAGCCTGTTCTAATTTTCCCTTTTCTTTTGCTAAGTCTTTATTGGTTTCATTAAGTTTTCCTAATTCATTTGCAAGCTCTTCTTTAACTGATGTCATTGCTTTGAGGATACCATCCATTTCTCGTTTTTCTATATCTGTTTGTGTTCCTGTTTCATTATTAAATACTGTTACTATTTCTTTCACTGCTGTTTCTGAATCGATAGTTGAATTTAATAATTCTTGTGCTTCTTGTTGGGAAGATATATCCTGTAATGGTATGTTTTCTGCTGCATTATCAATTTTATTTCTTGGTTTAATTAATTGCTGTAATTCTGCTATACCTGCTCTTTTTCGAGTAGCGTGGGGGCATAATCATATACTCCTAAACCATGTCTAATAAAATCAACGCCATATTTTACTTGAAGTGTATCAAATGAATAGTATTGCATTGTAGCATTAGGTTTTGATGACCTATAAAATGATAAGGAATACTCTTTGTCATCAATCTCTACACCAAACACAGGTCTACCATAGTTATCAGATTTAATATAAGAATTACCTTCTCTAAATTCTCTCATTGGTTCTTGATTTCTTTCAAAAAATTTTGATATATAAAATTGTGTTGTTGCCCTCGTTTGTCTTTCCTTATCGACGCCTGTAAGATTATCTAATGCTTTATATTGAGTATTCAAAGTTGTTTGAAATTGCTGTTCATCCATAAAAGATGTTTCTGTTTCTTCTTCTTCATTATTATCATCTTCATCATAACCGGGATTATCAAAATCAAATTCTTCAGCCATTTTAACGTAAAGAATATGCGGGTGGATTTTCTTGCTTATAAATATTATAAATTATACAGTTTTTAAACTTTTTTCTATAGCACTCATTGCTTCCATTCTCCCCTTTTCGATTAATTTTTTTTTTCTTCATCTGTTATTTCAACATTTTTCATTACTGTTGTTTTGATCTCTTTTTTTAGTTCATAATATTTCTCCATTTCATTTAAAATAGTTTTAAATTCTTCCTCGCTAATATTTCCATCTTGTAAAGCCTTAGAAACAATATCATGAATACTATTTAATTTACTTTCTGCAATTGTTTGAACATTAGAATGTTTTTGTGTTTTTGTCATTAATTTACGTCTGATTAATTTAATACTTACACCTATTCCACCACAAACTGCTGCAATAATTTCTATTGGGAAAGTAAAAGGAACAGCTATTCCAATACTTGCTAAAATAACACTTGCGGATATCAGTGTGGTATCAATTCCATCAGTAATATTTATTCCTCGTTTATATTTTTTATTTAATGATTTTCTAATATCTCTTTCATTAATTAATGTTTTCTCTATCTCTGATATTTTTTGTAATCTATAATTATGTCCATTCTCTACCGGTACCGTAGGCTGCGCTAAATCTGGATATAAATTTGGGGCACTTGGTTGTTTCATTTTTAAAGGGATTTTTTGATGTTAGGAAATTTAGCAATGCTTAAGTAGCGTAGCCTACGGTATGTTAGAAAAAATAGCAATGTTAAAGCAATGCTTAAGTAATGTTAAAGTAATGTTAAAGCAATGCTTAAGTAATGCTTAAGTAATGCTTAAGTAAAAATAGGCTACTGGAGTAGAGGGTTAATTTTAGAATTAACCCTTCATGGTTTTTTGGGGGGGGGGGGGGGGGTGGCCGAGTTTGTAATTTTTTTAGGGGTCTTCGAGAGTTTGTAATTTTTTTTTAGGGGTGTTCGAGAGTAGTGCTCGCAATTATATATATGTAAAGTGGTGATCCAATTTTTTTTTTTTTTTTAAGGGGTGGTAGAGTTTGTAAAAAATTTTTTGGTCTGGTGGGAGAGAGTAAAAAAATAATTTTTTAGGTAGGGTGAGCCAGGATCACCACTTTACATATATATTGAGGCATGTGGAATGGAATATGTGTTGCATTTCTTTGGATGAACAAGATTGCCAATATCTACTCAATTTTGTGTCTTTAACACTTTAGGTCCTCATTCGCCCCTTCCCTTCCAGTTTTCGCCTTTGTTTCCGCTACTGGCAATATTACGAATATTTAAAAAGGTATAGATGTATAGTTCATAATAATTCGTTTAGTTCATAGACAACACAAAACACAATCGGTTTAAGATTTTACCCTTTCTTTCATACTACACAATTTCGCTTATTCTGAACAACTGCTCGCGGCTATATGTGTATATGGTAAGCGAGAGATTAACGAAAAGGCTGTGTTAAACAATTTCACACCATACAATGCCTATGCATTATTCTTTCATATATTCGTTCCATTAATAACAAATGCGAGTGAAGTATAAATATTCGACTCGCAGATTTTATCCCTACGTTCAGCCTGGTTTACATAAAACCTGAAAGAAACAATTAATGAGGATCTGTATTAGGACAGGGTAGAAACATGACGGTAGTTCTAGAACTTTCACAACTCTTTTAGCCACAGGTACTTGACATATCATTTTTTTTTTTTTACCAGACTTCTATTATATTCTCTTCACAAAAAGTAGGGAATATTATAAATAATATTATTATTGCGAGTAATTAAGAAAATCGTTACCTATTGATGTATGTTTAATCAATTAAAAGTATTTACTCACACACTTTAATCGAAAAGTTCCAATTTACACAGCCGTGAATAAGCAGCATAACAAATACTTTAAAACTAAACTTGTTCATGACGTTTTTAGGTTCTTTTAACAGCGTCAAAAGTCATTACGTTAACGTCGTCATTTTCACACGGCCTCAATAACATGTCGAACCACCTCTGCTGTTGCAACAAGCTATGTATCGACGTCTCTTAATTCCAATATGACGACTGATGGTATGCTGAGGGATTCTGTCCGACTCTTCCTGCAGCACCGCAACGAGCTCACGTAACGTTCTAGGTAGAGGATCATGTCGTCAAACACACTTTCCAAGAATGTCCCACACATGTTCAATTGGTGACACGTTCGGGCATCGCTAGCCATCGTGAAGTATGGATATGTTGCTTTTCAAGAACTCTATTACAAGTCTTACTCTATGAACCCTAGTGTATTATCCTGGAAGATGAACCCTTTGCTATGACGTTGAGCAAAGAGGACAGCATGAAGCACCAACATGTTTCATAGTACTGACCAGTCACAGTACCGTGGCATACATATAGCTGTGTTCTGGTAGTCAAATTAATGTCAGCCCATACCATATGGATCCATCCAATATCGGTAGTGGGCAACCCTAGCAGCGTCTGTAAAACGTTCACCTGGGCGACGCCAAACTCTCTTAGACCATCTTCAAAACCAAAGTTAAATCTAGATCCGACCACTGGTTAACATTTCACCGACACCGCTCTCTACACCACGCCAACGTTTATGCTGTTAACGGCAATACCACTTAAAACTCTTAGCGTTAAGACCGTCTGATTAAAGGCGATCTCTGATTGTCTGTCTGGAGACAGTGACCCCTCTAACACGTTGAAGGCGTTGTTGAATGTATATGGCCGTCAATGCTTTATTACGGATGGCTTGATTAACAACATAACGGTCGTCTTGAACGTCAGTGCATCTTTGACGTCAACTTCTTTGGTAATCAATCGCGTCACAAGTTGTTTGATAGCGTGACCACAACTAAAGGAACAACAGACTGTGAAACATTCCATTTAGCTGCAGCTTGGGCATGTGTACTATCGGCCTAGAGTACACCAATGGCCCACCAACGATGACATTCCGTTAGGCGTGTCATTAATCTAATTGCAAATTATGTTGTTAATCTGTGTTCGATATCTACACAATACAATATCCTAAAAGTTTTGCTCAACCAAAGTCACAATTGCCATGATTTCGTTAAATGTTAAAATCCGCTTGCTACCCCTCAAGACTTAAAGTTGCAATTGCAGCACAAATTTACACGACATTTCTGTATTTTAGGGACCACTTTTTCTATACATGATCGACCATTGTAATTTATACATAAAAATTATCAATAAAAAATTATGTTTCCAATATCGTATCTAAAAACCATTATATCCCCTACTTTTTGTGAACAGTATATAGATACTTTTTTATGCACATTTTCGTTATAAATTCACGTACTGTGGCATTATTTGACGGAATTTGGTACAATAAAAAGTAGATATTGATAAATTAATAATTTCCCAATGGTACCACAAGAGAATATCGGCGATCTAGTCTATTTTAGCATTAGTTGAAGTCGATAGTTAAGACTACCTGTTGGATTCCGTTGTATACATTTAACCTACAATAGAAGTCTAGTAAAAACAATATGAGGGTGTTAATGAATATAGATGTATAGGTCAAGTACCTGTGGTTTTAGCAACACATTTGGTAAATGTATGATAATTCGCGAATGAACAATGACTTACGGTAAAACGTTTTCGCAAATGGTCCATGTCATTTCCAAAAGCAAATCTGGCGTTAGTATGTGTGGACTATGATTTTTAGTAAACAAAAAACATTGGCAGCGGTGAAAATATTCGAATTTAATATTTGAGATTATTTTGTTTCAGATATTTCTACAGACAAATCTTGTTTGAAAATCAATTCCTAGTATCTTATGAACCGGCAGTCCCAATTCGATGGTTTCGAAAAGGTCATTATTTACCATTGACATAAAAGTATGTCGATAAGAATATCACTTTGGTTCAACGAATAAAATGACAGGTTTTGTTACGTAACCAAACATGAAATTACGTGTGCTTGATTGACAACAAAATATGAAATTAACGTAACCCCATTTGCTGCTTAGATGTTCTAAAACATATAATTATGATCAAATTCCATTAATTTATACAAATTGAACCGTAGTTTTATTGCCATTGGAACGGTGTGATTAGGCGTGAATATCTTCCCTTCTATCAAGCAAACAGTAGTAATGCTTATATTAAGAATTGGGTTTTTTACGAAGAAGTAAATAGTGTGATCTTTGAAATACAAAGTTTGTATTCATGTTAACAGCCGTAAGGGTAGATACTGAATTTATAAACGCTTGCGTACTTGTCTAAACTAACAAAACCATTCGTTTTAAACCAACACCTGTTCCACAATAAATGTTTGCCGATTACAATAACAGGTTTTAGTCAAGGCAAACACGAAGAATACTTGCATTTTGTTTGACATTACATGTTTCTCTTCTTTGTAAAGGACTTACCAATATCGATATAGATTTCTTCTTGACATTTCGGGCACTCTGTCTCTGAAATATATTGTGTTTAGGCAATGAAATTTGCTAAAACTACAATTTTATACAATATGCCATACTGTTTGACTAACTTTATGACTAAAATGTTTGGCTATTTCAAATTCAGTGTACGTTGACTATGCAAACTTCAACTATGATGTTTTAAGTACAGTAACAGACATGTATTACCACCGCTATGAATGCTAACTAAGGTGTAACTTAAACCAATATAGGAATAAACAACATATTTTTGACGTTCATTATAGGAATAAACAACATCTTTTTGACGTTCATGACGGTATGACTTGGAACCAACTTAGGCAGCTTAGAGATATCGAGCATCGACTGTAGTCAGTTATGTAGATTTGTCTTACTCTTACTTTCTTCTTTCTTCAAATCTTTACTTTCCTCTATGTCTCTTATTATCACACTTTTCTTCTTCGACTTTACCTTTATTACGAACATAGCACTTATATCATTTGAACTTTTCCAGTTGTTAGTTCTGTTAACAAAACTAAACCACTACCAATGTTACAAATGCCCCATTTTAGGGGAGGGCCTTTACTAATGTTGATAGAACTTGTGGCCCAACCCATTTACTTATATTCATACTTTGTGGTGTTACACGTTTTGTAAATATGTCAACTGTATTACATGTATATATGATTAATAAAATATGTTTAAAGTAAAGTATGACTACATTAGCTTCGCAAGGGGTAAGTTTTGTAAACGCCAGGGCGTTTACAAAACTTACCCCCTGCGAAGCTAATGTAGTCATACCGTCATGAGCAGCAAAAAGATGTTGTTTATTCCTTATATTTATATTTTTATTTTCTGTCATCCATTTAATGTGTAGATTGACCAGATTTGTTTTCATGTATATGAATATATCATATACCGGCCAAATGGGTTTGATAGATGTAATATCGATGTAATAGCCATTCCAGTTTCTAAATATGGTGTCAAAAGTAGTCCTTACTTCATGTACTGTATTTGCATGATAATTTCAGGGTTTTACGCAGTAAACTTTCTCGCTGTGATTTAAGAACGCTCGTAAGAAACTAAAACAAAAATTTCAATCTGAATATCCATTATCAAAGCATGTTTTAAACAATTAGGTGGCGAAAGTTTTTATACACGGTTTACACATAGCAACGCGAATAGCAACGCTGAATGCGACTACACAGTCAGCGTGTACACACACCCGCGGCTATCCGTGGCATATCCGATACACATAGGCTAGTTTAAATATGTCATAACGGAACATTACGTTACCAATTTAGTAAGTGTGAATGCATTATTTTGCTTTATGTTTGAGCGACTTTCCTATGTAATTCTGGTGAACAAATTGTTTGAAATTGTCAATTTCAAACCGTAATTGGAAGACAACTTGTCTACTCTATAAATAGAACACCACTCACTCGGAGAAGCGAGAGAACGCGTACAGCTTTAATGACGGAGCGTAATATGATAACCTCCCTTAAAAACAGCATTTAATTAAAAAAAATTTATCGCAATTTGATTTTAATTGAACTGTCTGCGACTTTAAATAGGGGTTTCGAGATACCCAAACGGATAATCTAAAAGTAGATCCTAACTTGGTCGGTATCTCTCCGCCGTATGGAAGATTTTCTTCGCGACGGAGACTCCGCCCTCTTTCTAACTGGCTGGAACCGGATTCGATTCGTAGGTTCATCGAGAATTGACCTGCATATTTTTAATACGATTACATAGAGACTTTACAGGGTGAATGCAAATATGACGGTATGACTACATTGGCTTCGCAGGTGGTAAATTTCGTAAACGCCCTTTACCCCCCAAGCTAATGTAGTCATACCGTCATGAGCGGCAAAGAGATGTTGTTTATTCCTTATAGTTATATTTATATTTTCTGTCTTGTCAATTTAATGTGTTTATTGGCCAGATTTTTTTTTCTGTATAAGAATTTATCATATACCGGTCAAAGAGGTTTGATAGATGTAATCTCGAAGTAATAGCCATTCCAGTTTCTAAATAGGGTGAGAAAGTAGTCCCAACTACATGTACTGTAACTGTATTAAAAATTCAGGATTTTTTCCAGTAAACTTTCTCTCTGTGAATGCTTACAAGGCAAATAAATAACAGTGCAACTTGAATATCTATTGCAAAAGCACATTCTAAAAATACAGGTCGCGGTTGTTTTCTTAACCCATTTACACACATAGCAACGCGATGGCAACGACCTATGGGTCTGTATCACTCCGCTAGTGTCATATGACCGTCGACCAATGGGAGCTTAGTGTTAAGTGCCCGATGAAGTCTATTTGAAAAAGTCCACGAATAGCACGGGGGAAATCCGAACTGGCTAAAACCAGTTTGGAAGTGTATGTTCATCGGCAGATGTACTGCATATTTTTAATAGGATTACATAAAGACTTTACAGGGTGAATGTAAATATGATGCAATTGAAACGAAAAGTTCCTAACATGACGTTCTGCTTTTTTCACTTTGGCTTTAGTAGTCACCTGCCTTTAAGACCAAATTTTAACATAATCAAGGGGTCATAATTGAGGATTTTCAGTAGTTGTCACTTGACACGACCGATTGCGTTTGATATCAAATATCCCTATTATTGATTGTAAAGAAAATGTTATACGAGCGTATTCCGATTTTGTTGAGATGTTATTCATTAAACCATAATGTTATAAGGCGAGATATATAGCGGACACTAATTCTGACTGGCAAACAAACAAAATATTTCTTATCCCTTGACCTCTCCTTAATTTATGTCTTACAGGTCAAAACGTTTGGACAATACATTAAAATATAAATATTTGACTATATTGGGACTCGAACCCAGGCCTTTGGAATGCTAGTCACTCGGTCTAACAATTGAGCTACAAAGACAGGTTATGAAGCTTGCCGCCATTTTCATTATGTACAGTACACAAAATATAGCAAAGTGTTGGGTATATTGTACAGAGATCACAAAACAAATTGTATGAAAAGGATTTCATAGATGAACAACGTTTTGCTATGAAATATACCCCAATAACATGTAACTTTGGTTTTATCTAAAAACAATTGTTTATTTAAAAATGTGTTCATCTGTGAGATATTAAACTGGAAAGATGTACCAGACGGGTTTTAATTAACCTTATTGGAAGCTGCTTAATGGCGAATCAACATCAATTACAGCTGAAAGATACACGATGATCTATGGTTAGAAACAACTGATCTAATAACCAGTTGATATATTGTATCCAACTTACAGTGCTCGATGTTATGGCTTAATAGGTTGCATATGTTATTTACAAAGAGCCATTTAAATCTTATTACACGTTCATGTAATTGTAAAATAAATATAATATTTTACCTATAACATGGTCTTGACTTGTATCACCCAGAGCCCTGAAACCAAAACAAGTTTTGAATTGACAACAATTAAAATATATATTATTATATATGTGTTCATATAAGTGATAGGCATGTCTACTTCTAAATTGGTATGTATTTGGTTTTAAACACAATATGGTTTAAACAATGAAGCTTTTGCTTAATCCGCAATACATCAATACGTATACATGTAATACAAGAAGGTTAATAATTACGTGTACTGGTAAAGTGGTATTAATGTAACTTAAAGTCTTTTCTGCGGCAAGGTATTTCACATCCGGAGTTTTATGGTGATGTGATTTACAGACTTCGTAAGATTCTTGGACATATGCATTTTCAAAACCTATTTGTAAAACGTATTAGATTTTTCCTCAAAAAAGATTATGATCCAACTATATTGCTGCGCACTTCACGTTTGGTTATCGATCAATCTACAATTGATAACTATCCTTTCCTCTTTGGTTGTGCGACGACAGACAGGGCTTAGCACTACATGATGATGTATCTCTAAAGCCGTCCTTAACCGAGAGAGTTATGTCGGATTTTCGTGCTTTGTTTTTTCTCTCCCTCTCTGTCGTACCCTGAACCCTTCCATGTCTTACAGTTACTCGTGACTACAGACTAGTCGCTTGAGTACAATTTGACCGTTGCCATAGTGGGTTATTTTTAACACGGGCTTGAATGTTTAATTCTTTCCTGTGTTACTAATAATCTTGTCATAGAATTTTGTTAGATGTTTTACATGTATTTACTAACTGTGCTGGCGGTCTTTTTGATTGTAAGGTTGTGGAACAGGGTTTATATTTTATGTACACTGTTCGTCTTTATAGGTGAATATAGGAGATAAGTGTGAGGTTGGGCGCCCCTAAACCCAGGTTTAACCCCCCCCCAGTGGTTGTTAATGTTTAATTTATAATTAATTATTGATTGCTGCTGACCGTACCAAGGCGGGCTCCTATATTCACTTTGCTTTATGTTTGTCTTGCGTTTTGTTTTCTGTTTGGTGTGGGTGTGGGTGTGTGGGATTGCGTGTGTGTGTGTGTGTGTTATGGTATGGCTGTGTGTGTGTTCTGCTTTAGAGATGGGTGTATTGTTTGTGTTGCGTTTCCTGCTTGAGTCTTCTTTCGTATTTATTACAACGACAACTGTTATGTTTATAGAACGAAAGCCAGACCAAAAGTATGTGCGTTGTTTGGAGGGAGTCTTTATACGGCGGGAATTTGGCTTACATGTGCAAGCAGCTTGAATCAAGATATAACGCGGCGTCTGGTTTAGATTCAAGCTGTTTGTCACTCGTTATTAAGTATTTTCTGTTAAATTATCAATTATGTAAGTTTGAGAAAAACAGCAGACGACACTTTTAAGCAAACGACATTGCAATCGTGAATAGAGTGGACATACTTGTCCTGTTTATAGAACTGCGGCAATGGCCGTTGTAAGGAGGGAGTTGTTGTTGGGAGGGCTGTTGTAGGGAGGGAACACTGTAAATACTCTCTTTTTCAAACTAGTTGAAGCCTCACTTATCATTGTCGTTGTGTCATGAACAGGGTTTATTTTATCAAAAGTTAAAATGTTTATACAATTTTGTTATAAGATACATGTATTTTTATTTATTATATTGTCGTTGATGTTAACATGTTTATACGCAATAAAGAACATGGAACAATTTCAATCATTGTTACAGAAATTTCTATTACCGTAATGCCATCGCTATGTTTACAGATCCACTGTCACAATTTCATCAGATCACACTGAAAAACAAACTTATTAACAGTTAAATCACACAACATTACTTATCTATACTTTTTTTTAATAAATACGGAATGGAGCAAGTTGGATTAACTCATATATATACATGAAGTATTTTAGGAATAGGGAAACCAGTAACACATTGATACTATATACAAAGAAATAAAATTGAAGCATTCAATGGGTTCAGGTGATGATAATATCCAGTGGCCTATAATATGTTTGTTGTCTATCCAAAATACATCTAGATCAACAAGTCGATTTCTTTTCATAAAACGCTTATATCGTTTGTAATTATTTAATTGCCTACTGTCAAGCTGTTTTAACCCATAGCCTGTTTCTAGCATTTAAGATATGTGACCTATTAAAGCAGGCTAAAAGTAAAGCAGAATGCGCCCTAGGGCGCATTCTGCTTTACTTTCAGCCTGCTTTAAGTTAATATCTGCTAGGATATTGAAAACAATTCTTATGATACATATTCATGACAGTATGAAATGGAACTATTTTCTTTGGCGGATGAATAAAATGAATGCGCTAAAAGTCGCTTCTATAAGGGAAAGGGTTAACGCTTCCTCTGCCATAACAACGTCTGCCAAACTAAGACTTATGCATTGAAACTTGGATATGAATGTCCAACACTTGAGAACCAGATCAGACTAGGTTCTGATTATTCACTATTCATGGAATTACTACTTTCAAGCCAAATTTTACCGTCTGATTTAATCTCGTCGCTCAAGTATAACATCTGTTTTATTAATGACGACTGCATGTTCATTTTAAAGTTAGAATTAAAGTAGAATGACTGAACTAATACTGTTTAGAGTGTCACATAGATCTATAGTTTGTACTTTTACAACTTACAAGACTTCGTTTTTCGATCCGAACAAACCTTGTTTAGTTTAGATGGATGGAGAAATGAGTTGGGTTTATGGCACTGCGACATATACTATGATGTAGTGCCGATGAATGAAAACTCCTATTTTGAAGCAAAAACGACACTTGACCCACCTTTCTGCCATTTTTTGTAGCCTCTATCAACGTCCGGAAATGGCCTCCCACCTATTTCCTAGTAGCTCACAAAGAGCTGCCTAATAAGTCGATAGGATGTGCACCAAAACAACTTGTGTTTAGTTAACATGTAGATCTATATGGACAAAAACACTCAAGAAAACATACACAAATACACGCATAAGCACACCCTTGTCCATAATACATAACACGTATGAAGAGAATAAAGTGTATATATGTATGAAGATATATGCCAACTTATACGTCTAAAAATAGTTATGCGATTATATTACTTCCTTAATTATATCAGTCGAGGTCGAGCGAAATAAACTTAGCCGTGAAACACGTACACACTGCATGCATACCGAAATACAACTTTAACCGTCCTAAAATCACATATTCTTTTATCGACAAGCACTTACATGCGTCAGAGCTGAGTCTGAAAATTGTAGTTATAAATGTGCTTTTTCAGTTTATATAAGTATGTTCAGTGATTATAACTCACATATCTACAACGATGGGGTGTATAAAAGCAATCAAGTTCAGAACCGTCTGGTGCGATATGTGATTACTTATGCTTATGTACAATCTGATCACCTCGTTCTTTAATAACGCCACAAAGATTGATTATTAACCTCTTCAATGCAAGGATAGCGTCTGTTTATATCCCTTTTGTTCTATTTTTCTAAATTAAGTTATCAATTAAGAATCGATTTTTTGTAACAACTGTTCCATCAAATTGCATTCAAATCATGTAGATGTCATTGGCTTGGGATTATTCAGACTTCTAAGAGTGTCGATGGGGTGACTACTGTTTTGTTGAGTATAGTCAAAAGTGTATATACTACTGATGTTTCTTAAAATTCGGGGTCGAAGACGGAAAACTAAATTGCTCTACAAATTAATGAATAAACATTACTCAAAATAGCCTATTTCTAGTTTTGAAAATAGGTGACCATTTAGTGCAGAATGAAATGATAGCATCTGCAATAATATAGAAAAGAATCTGGCGATGCATGTTGATATATTACATAAAGTGGAACTATTTTCTGCATTGGAAGAATAGAAGTATGGCGTGAAAATGCATATTTAAGGAGTAATGTGTGAGCCATTAACCCTTTCCCTTATAGAAGCGACTTTTAGCACATTCATTTTATTCATCCGCTGAAGAAAATAGTTCCAAATTATACCGTAATGAATATGTGTCATATTTAATACTTTCCTTATTCTAGCAGTTAATAGCTTAAAGCAGGCTGAAAGTAAAGCAGAATGCGCCTTAGGGCGCATTCTGCTTTACTTTCAGCCTGCTTTAAGAAGTCACATATCTTCAATACTAGAAACAATGCTATCAGGTAAAGGGTAAATAACAGATTATTCATATCGTTTGCATGTTTATTTGTGCATTCAAAATACAACTTAATTTGGATATATTCCATGCTGTACAAATATAGATATTGGCACTTACACAAAGAAGTAATGTGTACGGTAAAGTAAAATAAATGGCAGGTTATTAGCGACACGTATGGCGAAAATGAATTTGATTTCGTTCCAGCAGTTGAAAACATTTAATTTGGCGGTCTTAGGTCGCATTATTTCTACTGGTAAATGTACTTATACTTATGCAGTTTCTTCTACTGTAAAACCTCTCTAATCAATTCACTCTTGGAATAGAGAAAAGTTGAAACACAAGACAGGTGACCACTTAATGCAATTTAAAAGTAAGATAAAAGACTTCTTAAGGTTGCTTTTTGTGTTATTTAATTCTGCAATAATCTGCCCCTGGTTACATATCTGGTTTAGAGACTGAAAATCCTGTTTTATAAGTGACTCGTTTAGAAAGGTTTCATTGTACATGTACAGCGCTCCCTCTCTACAATGACATCCAATGGGAGACAAATAGCATGTGCGTTGTTCGGAGGGAGTCGTTATAGAGAGGGAAAAAGATTTACATTTGCAAACAGATTGAATCCAGATTAGACGCCGCGTAACGCGGCGTCTGATCTGGATTCAAGTTGTTTGTCACTCGTCAATATATTTATTCTGTCAAAATGTCCACTTACATGTACATTTGAGAAAAACAGCAGACGAAAAATTTAAGTAGACGACATTGCAGCCTTGAAAAGGTTGAATATAAATGTCTTGTTTGGGGAACAGTCGCAAGAGTCGTTGTAAGAAGGGAGTCGTTGTTGGGAGGGCCGTTGGAGAGAGGGAGTGCTGTATATACTAATATAATAACACGACACGTTCACGCGAGATATATATTTCATAGCTGTCCAGATATCGGTGTATTAAAACAATCATGTAACATTTACCTTAAATATCTGACATTTTAACTGTATCCAGCGTTTCACATAGTTTCCTTTGCTGACAAGAAACACCTTTTCAAAACAAAGTCAATACAGCACAAAACGGACCAAGCGAGGCTTTGTCTTTTTTTGGACCAAGATAAGTTGAAATCTATTTTAGATGACAAAATGACATCATTTGTTCAGTATATTTAGCGTTGCAACATATTGAACATGTTATAGGTGGCCATTTAAAGCGGACATGGAGAATACTCTTTATACATGTATATTAACGAAAGAGTGATTGACGTTTAAATACTGGAATAGAGTATCTTTATATAACACACCCTGTCGACTTATTAGGCAGCTCTTTTAGAGCTACTACGATTTAGATGAGAGGCCATTTCCGGGCGTTGATAGAGGCCACAAAAAACATGGCAGAAAGGTGAGTCAAGTTTCGATTTTGCTTCAAAACAGTATTTTTTAAGCTTTTTTCTAGAAATCGGAGAATGTAGTTCCACGTAAAAATGTCCACTTGACGAATTAGTTATCATCGTATGCTCCATTAATGCGATGTGGCGCCCCAATTTCATTCGGCGCAAACGTTACACGATCATGTTCAAACCGAAAGTGGTCAAAACGCCAACATTTAGGTACATAAAAGTGCAATGCACGAATTTATCATGTATCTAAAGCAGATTTAAGATGCACACGAACACTATTTACTGTTTGGTATACTTTATGTGAATCGGAACACGCAACATTGAATATTATGGGCTAATTTTCTAAAAGAGGTGCCTTCGAGGCTATGAGGTGCCTGATAGGAGCCGAGCAACCTTCTAAGAGGAGGGTTTCTGTTGAACAGATTTAGGACTGATATTGTCAAAACTTGCTATATTTCATCGAAATCATGACCTGTCATGATTTCAAGTGAGGTTCCAAGGAATAATACGGCTTTATATAATCTTATATCAAACTTTAAATGCAATGAAACGGATATAAAGAGGTATGATTGTTAGAAAATTTAAACATGAACAATTTTCTGATTAGCAAATAGATGGAAAGTATACTTTAAATATGTACTTTTTTGTACACAAGTGGGATTCAACAACTTCTCAAATACATAAATGACTAACAATCCATGAAAAATGACATAGACGCAGTAGACCACTTTCATTTTCCTTTCGTTTCAGATGGCACGGTGTGTTTCGTGGTATTAGAAGACAATGCCTGTTCCTGGCGAAGAAGAA
Organism: Gari tellinella; assembly: GCA_922989275.2. Lineage (NCBI taxonomy): Eukaryota > Metazoa > Mollusca > Bivalvia > Cardiida > Psammobiidae > Gari > Gari tellinella. The sequence goes on from OV277866.1 coordinate 74,244,007, forward strand.
ACATAGATATGCACATCATAGACACAGCTACAACGCTGAAAATCAAATATTCATATTCTAAATCAAATATTCCACTAAGTAGTACCCCAGCAGCAAAGAATAAAAGGACAATTCAATATATCAGAAGTGCCAGTAAATACTCACCAGATTGAAAGAGTGTTCGATTTTTGTCCCAAATATCTAAATTGATTTCAGCACAAATAACTCAAAAACAAGAAGAACGTTATTTGACAAGACTGCAGACATACCAACAAACAGTCACCTAACGGCGATTCCAGAGAAACAAACACTTCCAGCTTGTTTAGACGGTGACACATATCTGTATTCTGAGGACTCATTTTGTGACATAGATATGAACGATAGCTCAGATGATAGTTTTCGAACAGAATACAAAGACATTTTAAATATTGACATTTATTAAAGCTTAACAAGGCATTACGTTAATCTAAACCACAACCTACATTCTGCATGTAAAATTAGTCCGATGATGTGGGTTTGTGTATAAGGCGGAGACCTTTTCACTCTAGAATGCGGAAACTACGTCATATACTGATTTTGAATACATGACATAGGTGATCACGCTTTCAAAAGGTACCACCTTGTTACATTGGTGGTTTAAAAATAAATGACCAACGTCTGGTATCGATAGAGGCGATTGTCATAATAACGCGACGTCAATTTCCGATCAGATTTCCAGGTGTTTTATTTTTTAAATTTCCGAACATATTTCCGTGGTTTGTTAATTCTAAAAATAGAATTCCGGTCGTTGTTTTTTTTTTCATTTTTTATTTAGATTTCCGAGATACGTGAGTCCGTGAAATTCCGTGGTTTGTTAACATCCCAAATACAACTCGTTGCGACAAAAGTCCCTTCCTCTTGACGTAAGCTATAATAACTATATGTAACGTTTTAAGTGCTTGCTTTTTGAGCCGTGGAAGGGTTGTTATTTCTATTTTTGTGTGTAAAAGTTTCATTTTGCTAATCAGAAAATTGTTCATGTTTAAATTTTCTAACAATCATACCTCTTTATATCCGTTTCATTGCATTTAAAGTTTGATATAAGATTATATAAAGCCGTATTATTCCTTGGAACCTCACTTGAAATCATGACAGGTCATGATTTCGATGAAATATAGCAAGTTTTGACAATATCAGTCTTAAATCTGTTCAACAGAAACCCTCCTCTTAGAAGGTTGCTCGGCTCCTATCAGGCACCTCATAGCCTCGAAGGCACCTCTTTTAGAAAATTAGCCCATAATATTCAATGTTGCGTGTTCCGATTCACATAAAGTATACCAAACAGTAAATAGTGTTCGTGTGCATCTTAAATCTGCGTTAGATACATGATAAATTCGTGCATTGCACTTTTATGTACCTAAATGTTGGCGTTTTGACCACTTTCGGTTTGAACATGATCGTGTAACGTTTGCGCCGAATGAAATTGGGGCGCCACATCGCATTAATGGAGCATACGATGATAACTAATTCGTCAAGTGGACATTTTTACGTGGAACTACATTCCCCGATTTCTAGAAAAAAGCTTAAAAAATACTGTTTTGAAGCAAAATCGAAACTTGACTCACCTTTCTGCCATGTTTTTGTGGCCTCTATCAACGCCCGGAAATGGCCTCTCATCTAAATCGTAGTAGCTCTAAAAGAGCTGCCTAATAAGTCGACAGGGTGTGTATAATGCGCGTGCTGCAATAAGCAGTCGACAATTTAAAGCCATATAATACAATATACTCGTAAACCCAAGCTCTGAAGAACTGTCCATTGAATTATGATCAACTGACACATGTTTTTTTTACTATCCATTTTGGTGATAAAATCGAAACATAACGTGAAATCTGGATTTTCCTTCTTGTTACCATGCCATCAAAGACGTGTATGTGTTTTATTTACAAGGTATTTACACCCCAACATTTTGTATTTTTTGGATTTGGAACCAGGCACCAAGGTCTTAACACTTTTGAGATGAAGACGGAGAATGGGGAGAGAGACAGACAGAGAGATCGACTGGTATTTGCTGACCCTTGGTTCATGTTGCCGAGCACGCCAAAAATTATGACCGCGTTCGAGCGATTATTCGCAGATGTTTGTCGACAATTACTGAAGTATCAACAACAATGAGCCTGAGCATCACCAATGCATCACAACTGACATTTTAGTATGTTTTCTCCAAATATTGTCCTATTCATCACCACCAAGTAATCGAAAAAAAAAATCACCGGATCTCCCCAAACCTTGAAAAAACCCAAGTGAGATTAAACAATAACCACTCCAGAAATACCGGATATTTGTGTATAAATCTATGATGAATATTGACATTCACAAGCAGTGTTTTTTAAAAAAATGTGTGTTATATGTATCTTTGCTTGCCCTATCACTATTTTTTAACTATCAACAATCCTTCACTTCATTGGTTTCATGATATTTAACATCGTCTGCATCACAAATATTATATACACCTTTGAAAATTAGTTTGTAAATTATTGAAGAACAGCAATGTGCATAAGTGTTAACCCTTAGCCCGCCAAATAAATTGTCGTCTGCTATATTTCTCGTCTGCTTCAAGTTTCAAAGTGCTTCAAAGTTGCTCAAAATTGCTGAAAATGTTGTCCGAGTGTCAAACAGCTTGGATCCGGATGAGACGCCGAGTTACTCGGCGTCTCATCCGGATCCAATCTGTTTGCATATGGAGCTATAGTCGTGACTGGCAGGCTAAGGGTTAATAGAGTAGACATTTCCTCTTCATCATAATGAAACATTGTGTGCCATTATGACGGAAATGCCCGTAAAACGGTCGTCTGCTTATATTTTTGTCTGCAATTTCATTTAACAATAAGGGAGCTTTTAATGCGTTTTTTTGCTCAGGAAATAATTGATATTATGTGGGTCAAACAGTTTGGATCGTGATCTGACGCTACGTCACGTAGCGTCAGACCAGAATCAAAACTGATTACAATGTCAGTGTGGTCGACATTTGCAGTGAAAGTCCTAACTGTAACTCGCTTCAATCGAACTTAATCGTACACCTAGTTTTTTAGTTCAATTTTGATAAATCGATCTTGCATCAGTCGATCATACACACATTTTCAAAGTGACAACGTGGCTAGGTCACGTTTTAAGTTCGGAAACCGTGAAAGTTAACAGTAAGTAATTGGAAATAATACAGGCTCGACAGTAGTTGACACTTTCTCTGCCAAGAACAAGAAGTATAACAGTATTGGTCCATATCTGACACTTATCATGGACAGAGTTTGTCAGAATGCACACAACAAGTTTAATATGACTAAAACCAATTACAGACGACTAGATTCTTTAAACAGCGGAAGATAACAATCATACAAATAACGGGTCTTGGGATCTCCTAAATTTCAATAAACTAAAATCTTAATTGATCTTATAAACTTAAAATAAAGACCATGTAGATTTGTATTGTTACAGGGCTGCCATAAGTTGATCATAAAAATCCTAAGATTTCAAATTTTCAATTTTTCAGACGCAATTTTACTAATCGCACCTTTACCCCACAGTCTGTTTCTTGTTTTGAAGACACAGGACTGTTGAAAACAGGTTGAAAGTAAAGCAGAATATGCCTTAAGGCACATTCTGCTTTACTTTCAGCCTGTTTTAAGCTACGATCTGCAAGGATAAAAATCCGAATACTTAGGAAAAATCCGGAGAAATGGCAGCCCTGTTGTTATATCATAGTTTTCGCTACAAAGAATGCTTACATCTGTATGTCGCTTAACATGACGTGTTTTCGCATTTGCAAACAATTTTGATGCAGATCAAACGTCGAGTGAATCTGCATCTTATGAAAACCATTACTGTTTGACACTAGTATAACCCATTGCTTGCTGGTCGCGAATTTACTGTTTTTTGCAAACAGTTTGGATCCGGATCAGACGCCGCGTCACGCGACGTCTGACCTGGATCCAAACTGTTTGACACTCGTCTTTTTGCTTCTTTACTTTAAAATGTAGCTCTATAAATCTAATTTTAACACATTTTGCAGTCGACAATTTGGAAGCAGACGATATCACAGCAGGATAAGGGTTAATGTGTTATCAGTCGAAACAATACATGTTTTGTTTGTAAATCGAATTTTTAAAAAGCTTGTGTGTGCATATATAGCGAGATAAGAGCTAACCTCTTCACTGCTTTAAACAGACATCGCCTGCTTTTGTTTCTCTTTCTTAAACGAACTAAAACAGTATCGAAATAAAAGGAAAATATTTGGATCCTGACCAGACATCACGTTCAACGTGGCGCCTCATCGGGATTCAAATCGTTTACATAAAACCATTGTATTCGTAGTAAGGCAGTTAAGGGGGTTAACGCTACCACGGAAGTAAATATGCATTGACACGCTTATGTGGTATAGGCCGGGTTTTTTTCAACAACCTTTAGCAAATTTTAGGCGTTTTCGACTGGCTAATTCTCGTGGAACAGCCTTCCGGAAGAGGTCGTCATCTCCCCATCCCTCAATGTCTTCAAGACCAGGATGGGTGAGCTGTGTATATAACTCTGGAGCAAAGTATATTTTTTAGCCTGATTTTAACCGTTTGTTTTTCCCCTCACCATGATGTAAATAGTCACGATTGTGCGACGATGCTCCAGAGGGGTTATGCACATTAACCGGAAGAAGAAGAAGAACAATTTTCGAACTAATCCGCGACCTTATAGTCCTATATAATGTGAGCACGTTTGAGAAAGATTGGATAACTCTCTCGACCCGCCGAGACGTGCACGTCGTGGGAGAAGCACAGGGATCTAGTCCATGGCTAAGCGTGGCAGGCTTAGCCAATGGCTGGATCCCTGACCAACATCGGCGGGTGTGGCCCTTAGAAGCGCCGTTTTTGGAAGACAGCTACCTCATGGAGTCGACTTTGTCTTTTTTCCTCTTCGCCACTGGATTCATCAACAACTTAGAAATTCTACAGATGGATGCCAGCCACCAACCAAATTCAACTTTGAAGATCCATCATCTGATGTCGAAAACAGCCACTTCGGGAACCCAACTTTAGATCACTCCGCCGGCAGAGGAGACGTCCGGACGATAATGGCGCAAGCTGCGGGATCCTAGAACGTTGGGATGCGGCAGCTATTAGACGCACGAGGGACGCTAAACCTTAGCAGAACAACAACAAAGATTGGATAAAATTGTGGTCTCTAGAGTGACACACTGTTAGCTATGGAATTTTCAGCAATTCAAAGGCAGATAACTCTTAACTTATTGGCCTGATTTCAACCATTATCATAATCATCCTTACTCTTATAGTGATATACAATCTGGGAACGTTTGAGAACATTTGAGAACATTGGATAAATACTGTGGCCTCAAGAGTATAAACATCGTTAAATATGGCATTTTTAGCAATTCAAGGGTAGATAACTTTTGACCTTTTCGTCGGATTTCAACCGTTTTCGAACTTATCGGAGACCTTATAGTGTTTTACAATCTGAGCAAGTTTGAGAAAGATTGGATAACAAGGGCCACCATGGTCCTATATCGATCACCTGGTACACCATGTAAAACTTTACCTATAGTGACCTTGATTTTTACCCGACATGACCCATACCCAACAGTAGCCTTGATTTTAATGAGGCAAACATTTCGACAAAGTTTCATCAATATTAAATGAGAAATGTAGCTTCTAGAGTGTAAACAATGTATTTTCATGATTTGACCTAGTGACCTAGTTTTTGACCAGACATGACCCACATTCAAACTTGACCAAGATATCAATAAGTCAAACAATGTGACCAAGTTTCATAAAGATCTAATGAGATGTGTAGCCTCTAGAGTGTTAACAATGTTTTTTATATAACTTGACCTAGTGACCTAGTTTTTTACATAAACCACATTCGATCATGACGTAGATATAAATGAGGCAAACATTTTGACCAAGTTTCATCAAGATCTAATGAGATTTGGAGTCTCTAGAGTGTTAACAAGGATTTTTCTATGATTTGACCTAGTTTTTGACCGGACATGACCCACATTTGAACTTGACCTAGATATCAATTAGGCTAACATTTTGATAAAGTTACATCAAGATCTAACGAAATGTGTAGCCTCTAGAGTGTTAACAAGGTTTTTCTATGATATGACCTAGTGACCTAGTTTGTGACCGGACTTGACCCACATTTTACCAAGACAACCATTGTCATCAAGTTTCATGAAGATCAAATGAAATGTGTAGTCTCTAGAGTGTTAACAAGGTTTTTCTATGATTTGACCTGGTGACTTAGTTTTTGACCGGACATGACCCAAATTTGAACTTGACCTAGATATCAAATTAGGCAAACATTTTGACTATGTTTCATCAAGATCTAATGAAATGTGTAGCCTCTAGAGTGTTAACAAGGTTTTTCTATTATTTGACCTAGTGACCTAGTTTTTGACCGGACATGACCCACATTCGATCTTGACCTACATTTTATCAAGACAACCATAATTTTCATCAAATTTCATGAAGATCCAATGAAATTTGTAGTCTCTAGAGTGTTAACAAGGTTTTTCTATGATTTGACCTAGTGATCTAGTTTTTGACCGGACATGACCAACATTCAAACTTAACCTAGATATCATCAAGACAAACATTGTCATCAAGTTTCAGGAAGATCCAATGAAATTTGTAGTCACTAGAGTGTTAACAAACAATTGTGGACAGACAGACAGACAGACAAACGACGGACTACGGACATCCAGCGATACTTCGTGCCAGGAGAGCTAAAAAGTGTGGCCTCTAGAGTGTAAACACTGTTAAATATGGCAGTTTCAGCAATTCAATGCTAGGTAACTCTTGACTTTTTCGTCCGATTTCAACAATAATCAAACTCATCCGAACTCCTATGGTAATAAACAATCTGAGCAAGTTTAAGAAATATTGGATAAAAATTGTGGCCTCTAGAGGGTAAACACTAAAATTGTTGACGACAAACGATGGACATGCAAGGATTGCAAAAGCTCACCCTGAGCTAGGTCAAGTGAGCTAAAAAGTAATCAAGTATAAACAGTTGGTAATATTCAGTCTCCTGTCATCTGTAGGCCTAGTTTATATTGGTTAAGAACACAATATGTGCGAATGTGTGTTATGGTGCTTATAGGAACAAATCAAAACATACCACAACTGTATGAGGATGCATTTTATTTCATAATGGGAAGGCATAACAATTAACCCTTTCCTCCATAGCCCCAACTACACATTTCATATGAATATTTTGAAATATGAGAACAGTTAACTTATATGCTGAGTTGTTGTAATTCAACATAGGATATGCTGGCAAATTAATTTATAATTTGATTTGCTCTTACATTTACGGGAAAAGAGTTAACATAAGTTAGACTATACAGTTTCTATAACAAGTTGTTTACATCATATTAACTCATTTAGCCCTAGTGACACATATATGTGTCATTTACCAATGTGTACCTGTGAAGAGTACACTTGTACTATGCAAACAGTGAAGTCCCTGATCAGAGGGCTCCTGCAGGAGCCCTCTGATCAGGGTCTTCACTGTTTGTCATTTAGTAAAATATTACAAACAAGAGGCCCATGCGGGCCTAAATATCGCTCACCTGGAAAAATCAACACAAGGGTCACATAACCCCTGGTATGGGATCACTTTTCACCCCATAGACATAATTTTCATTGAAAAAATCTATTTTTAGCTCCTATGACCTAGATATGCAACTGACCAGAACCATATTAACAAAATTGGTTAAGGGCTTCAAGAAAAATCATCATGCCAAATATCAAAGCTCTGGCCATATCAGTTTCAGAGAAAAAGATGTTTAAAGAGTTCACTATATAACTCTATGTAAATTTAGGACCCCCGGGGCGGGGTCATTTTTTACCCCAGGAACAAAATTTTAACAATCTTGATAGAGGACCTGAAGACGATGCTTTGTGCTAAATATCTAAGCTCAGGGTACTGTGGTTTCAGACAAGAAGATTTTTTAAGTTTTCATTGAAAAATATATATTTTTAGCTCCTGTGACCTAGATATGCAACGGACCGGAAATGTTTGAACAACTTTGAAAGAGGACCATACAAGGATCATTCAGGGCAAGTTTGGTAAACATCTATCCAGTAGTTTCGGAGATGTCGTTTAAAGAAATTGTTGACGAGGAACGGACGAACGAACGAACGACGACGGACGACGGACAGAGGACGATCAAAATAGCTCACCTTGGCACTACGTGCCAGGTGAGCTAAAAACAACCCTAAATAGTTGCAAAAATGGACCCACCTTTATTGCAAACTGGACTTGTGCATTGGAAGTTTCAGGGGATATAGAGGATCTTACATGAGTGCTCATTAATTATCATTTTTAATAAACGAGTTGACTAAAACAATATGATGCGAGCCTTGGCGAGCGTTATATTTGTTTTAGTCAACGAGTTTATTAAGAATGATAAATAATGAGCACGAATGTTAGATCCTATTTATCACATAAACACTTTAAAACCCTTTTAAGTGAACTGAATCCGTAGTTTTTTGTCTCTCCGCCATATGTATTTTCCGCCAAAACTTGACGTTGTTTACAGTAATGCCATGGCAAATGACGTCATTTGGCGCCCAGCGCCATGCAGCGCTCGTAGACGAACAGGTAGGGCCGGAGCCCAAATATTGATATTTCACTATAGTTTATTGAATGGCTTTATAACACTCCCAGAGTCGGTTTTATGTGATAAAATGTGTTAAGCATACATAACTCTTTTCTCAGTATAGGGAGCCTTGAACTACCTCTCTACATAAGTATCAAAGCTATTCATACACTCATGTTGTTGAATGTACATGTAGTGACAGTTTACAGCAAAATGAAAGTTGAACAAAAATATCCTAAAAGGCCTATCTGCTTTACTTTCATCCTCCTTCAAGCAACTATACGTACCTGGCTTAAGCACAGTTGAAAACAGTAAATTATAAAGAAAAAATACAGCTACGGAGAAAAGAGTTTTATTCATGATAAACAGTATGGTGCAACGTTGCAAACAGTGCTGAACTATATCAGCCATTGCATGACATGCTTGCCAATTTCCATGAAGTTTCCACCAAATGAGTTTTGGAAAAAAATGTAAAAGGAAGAAAGTACAATTATTTGTCTCTTAATAAAGACATTTTGTCTAGGCTACTATTTCAAATATTAACCCTTTCTCTTGTTAAACAAGTAATGATCACTTAAAACGCTTTACCTTTTAGCCAATTTCAAGTTTAATGACCACTGTAAAGTTTGTTGAAATTAAAGCAGAATGTGCCTGATGAAATATTCTGCTAAAATTAAGTCTGCTTTAAGTCTTAGTGGATGAATAAATAGGTGTAAAAATACTATTTATTGAGTTATACATTTTTTTACTAAAATAATACCGTTCCCTCCCCCTTATTGTTGGGAAGTACAATGTGAGTGCCAAACAGTTTGGATTGATATGAGAGATGAAGATAATCAACATCTTATCTGGATACAAACTGTTCACAAAAGTTATCAATATATGTTTTAAGCAGGAGAAGGGTTAGTTATAGAACCATTACCCCATAGCGTGTTTCTAGTTTTGAAGACAAGTGTCTGGTTAAAGCAGGTTGAAAGTAAAGTAGAATGGGCCTTAAGGCACATTCTGCTTTACTTTTAGCCTGTTTTAAGCTTCCATCTAGTAGACTATAGACAATATTTCTTATAATACATATAATTATATGACTGTATAAAATGGAAGTACTTCCTTCAGTGGAGGAATAAATCATATGCACAAATGAGTATCCATGGAGTGATGGGTTTAATTCCATGGGTTAATGTATGAGCTAAGTTATAAAATCATACTTGTTCAAAATACTTCTCCTCATCAGGGCCAACAGAATGTACTTTGGCTGCAAACAGCTCAGACCCTGATCAGAAACTGCTTTGAAAACAAGACAGATAGTTTGGTTTACAATGTTTGTACACTTCATTGATATAACTAGTTCAACCTCTAAATATAAAAAAAATTAAAGTAACAAACAATAAAATTAACAAACACAGAAAAGACATAAAGAAGCATTAAGTACGGAAATTTTTATTTACAAGGGGTACTAAAACATGACGTGATAATTGACTTGAAGTATTACACATTCATATTATTACATCAGTTAATTTACTTAGGGTATTTAAACATGACACAGTAATTGCCTTGAAGTTTTACATATACCTTTTATAACATTAGTTTATTTACTTTGGGTATTGCCATGAAGTTTTACACATACCTTTTTATACATTAGTTTATTTACTGGGGGTATTTAAACATGACACAGTAATTCCCTTGAAGTTTTACAAATACCTTTTATTACATCAGTTAATTTACTTAGGGTATTTAAACATGACACAGAAATTGCCTTAAAGTTTTACAGATACCTTTTATTACATTAGTTTATTTACTTTGTGTATTTAAACATGACACAGTCATTCCCTTGAAGTTTTACACATACCTTTTATTACGTTAGTTTATTTACTTTGGGTATTTAAACATGACACAGTAATTGCCTTGAAGTTTTACACATACCTTTTATTACATTAGTTTATTTACTTTGGGTATTTAAACATGACACAGTAATTCCCTTGAAGTTTTACAAATACCTTTTATTACATTAGTTTATTTACTTTGGGTATTTAAACATGACACAGTAATTGCCTTGAAGTTTTACAAATACCTTTTATTACATTAGTTTATTTACTTTGGGTATTTAAACATGACACAGTAATTGCCTTGAAGTTTTACACATACCTTTTATTACATTAGTTTATTTACTTTGGGTATTTAAACATGACACAGTAATTGCCTTGAAGTTTTACAAATTCATTTTATTACATTAGTTTATTTACTTAGGGTATTTAAACATGACACAGAAATTGCCTTAAAGTTTTACAGATACCTTTTATTACATTAGTTTATTTACTTTGTGTATTTAAACATGACACAGTCATTCCCTTGAAGTTTTACACATACCTTTTATTACGTTAGTTTATTTACTTTGGGTATTTAAACATGACACAGTAATTGCCTTGAAGTTTTACACATACCTTTTATTACATTAGTTTATTTACTTTGGGTATTTAAACATGACACAGTAATTCCCTTGAAGTTTTACAAATACCTTTTATTACATTAGTTTATTTACTTTGGGTATTTAAACATGACACAGTAATTGCCTTGAAGTTTTACAAATACCTTTTATTACATTAGTTTATTTACTTTGGGTATTTAAACATGACACAGTAATTCCCTTGAAGTTTTACAAATACCTTTTATTACATTAGTTTATTTACTTTGGGTATTTAAACATGACACAGTAATTGCCTTGAAGTTTTACAAATACCTTCTATTACATCAGTTTATTTAATTATGGTATTTAAACATGACACAGGAATTCCCTTGAAGTTTTACACATACCTTTTATTACATTAGTTTATTTACTTTGGGTATTTAAACATGACACAGTAATTCCCTTGAAGTTTTACAAATACCTTTTATTACATTAGTTTATTTACTTTGGGTATTTAAACATGACACAGTAATTCCCTTGAAGTTTTACACATACCTTCTATTACATCAGTTTATTTAATTATGGTATTTAAACATGACACAGGAATTCCCTTGAAGTTTTACACATACCTTTTATTACATCAGTTTATTTACTTAGGGTATTTAAACATGACACAGGAATTGCCTTTAAGTTTTACAGATACCTTTTATTACATCAGTTTATTTAATTATGGTATTTAAACATGACACAGGTATTGCCATGAAGTTTTACACATACCTTTTATTACATTAGTTTGTTTACTTAGGGTATTTAAACATGACACAGTAATTGCCTTTAAGTTTTACACATACCTTTTATTACATCAGTTTATTTACTTAGGGTATTTAGACATGACACAGTAATTGCCTTGAAATTTACACATACCTTTTATTACATTAGTTTATTTACTTGGGGGTATTTAGACATGACAAAGTAATTGCCTTAAGTTTTACGCATACCTTTTATTACATTAGTTTATTTACTTGGAGTCATTAAGCATAAAACAGTTATTGCCTTTAAGTATTACATATTCTTTTTATTACATCAATTAGGGCTGTTAAATATTATGCTGTAATTCCCTTGAAGAACATATAAAACACATACTAACTATTACATCAGTTTATTTACTTGGAGTAATTAAACATTACACAGTAATTGCCTTGAAGTGTTACACATAGTTGCTATTGCTGTTTTGTTCAAGTAGGTTTCACACTTTTTTCTCAATTTCAATTTCTTTTCCATTTCGATTCAAATTTTTATTGTCATTAAACATATACAATGTTCATAGTCGTATATCATAATGACAGCACTATCTTTAATCCTTTCCTCTGTAGTCATACGTGCAAATCACCTATATAAAATTGTTCTTAAGGCATTTGCACCAAGTGGATTCATCCATGCTAATATATAAGATTAGTCAATCTTTTATAAAAAAGGGATGCATAGTCTAAATTTTCATATTCATTTTGTTTTATATTGAAATTTCTATCAGCAAACAGTGTAGACTCTGATCAGACGCCGCATAATGTGGCGTCTAATCAAAGTCTACACTGTTTGCCTATGTCCCTTTTATAGGATGCTAGGCACAAATGGGTTAAAGCAGAAAACTTCTTAAAGATAAATGCATGTGAAGAAGAAATAATTCCCTGTGTTTATTAGCAAATGAACTGTAAATAAAAAACAATTTGTTCTTAATCAGATACTGTAGAATTTTGCATAGGTCTTACTTTCATTTAGCATTAACCCTTTACCTGATAGCCTACTTCTAGTATTGAAGATAGGTTACCAATTAAAGCAGGTTGAAAGTAAAGCAGAATGCGCCCTTAGGCGCATTCTGCTTTACTTTCAGCCTGCTTTAAGTCACCATGTGCTAGAACATCGAACATGGTGATTTATAATATATATTCATGACTGATTGAATTGGACCTTTTTTCTTCAGTGGAGGAAAAACTCATTTGCCCTAAAAGGCACTTCTATGGGGGAAAGGGTTAAGCTTTCATCTGCATTCATCATCAATAAATAATCAAGTGTAGCATTTATGTGGATGAGTAGTTAGAGTCATAGTATATATACTTTATAGAACTCCATAGGAGGAAAAGGTTAATATTGATCCCCTTCATAAGATAATAAACTGAAAATTATAACAACCAAAACATGACAACAAACTTATTATATACGATTATTTGATAACAAACTTATTTTGTTAAACTCTTTGCAAGCCAATGGTGAAGGCTTTGCAAAAAGTGTTGATTCAGATGTGATGTCCACTATCTAAGCACCTCATCAGAATCCAAACTGTTTGAAATTCTGAGCCTGTTTTGATAAAAATGATTAATCCATGGCCTGGTTTACAAAATGGATGATGATGATGATGAATGATGAAGATATTTACCATGTCAGGGCTGCCATTTCTGCGATTTTTTTCAAAAATCTTCTGATTTTAACCTAGGAGATGGTAATTTAATGCAGGTTAAAAGTAAAGCAGAATGTGCCTTAAGGCACATTCTGCTTTACTTTCAACCTGCTTTAAGTAATCATGCTTGAAAAATAGAAAGTTTGGAAATCTCAGGAATTTTTCAAGATCAACTTATGGCAGCCCAAACATGTCTAGACCCTTTTGGTTTTTTAGTGTTGTTTTCTACGATATATTTAAAAGTGGTCTCATATGAGCCGTTTAATCATCGTCCACACTATTGGCACAGGACAATTGTACTCTTTACAGATACACTGTTTGTAAAGGGTGAACATTTGAATCACTAGAACTAAAAAAACAAACCAAAACAACATAAATTATATGGCATCTGAAGATAATTATTTGGACAATACAAACAAAAATCAAACTATCAAAATGTTTATAAAGTTCCCTCTCTACAACAAGACCCAATGGGATAGGAGAAAAGAAGTGTGTCTGATCTGGGTTCAAACTGTTTGTAACTCATCTTTATGTTTCTTCTGTCAAAATGTTACAGCATAGAAAAGGTTAGACTATTGTTTTGTTTAGGGAACAGTGGCAAGCTTTGTTGAAAGGAGGGAATCGTTGTAGGGAGGGAACACTGTATCAGGCATTGTGTTGCAACTGTAATAGTTTGATCTTGATCATATACTGTCAAATTTTGTATTTGATCAGAATCAAAACTTCAGAAATATAGATTTAAAAAATATATTGTGATATATTTCAGCAACAATTTTAGGGACATACTTGCTCTGAGAATCTGCATGGTGACCATTTTAACTTTATCATCTGCTTGGAAACTGTCCTATTCAATTTTCTTCAAATTTCATTTCAATGTGCCTTTAACCCATTACCCCATAGCCTGTGTCTAGTATTAAAGATATGGGATCACTTAAAGCAGGTTGAAAGTAAAGCAGAATGCGCCCTAAGGCGCATTCTGCTTTACTTTCAGCCTGCTTTAAGTTACCATCTTCTAGAATATAGAAAATATTTCTTAAGATACATATTCATGACTGTATAAATTGGATCTATTTTCTTTGATGTAGGAATAATTTAGAGGCGTGGGTAATGGGTTAACCAGAGAAATCTCAAACATTAGTTTATATCTGATCAGGATCCAAAACTGATGCTAATTTCAATCAAGATATGCTTGGCATAAATTTGTTAACCTAATGAATGCTGAAATAGCTTGAAAGCTCATTTGCTGAAATTCTAACTTAACAACCCATTACTCCATAACTATGCCCCTTTTATGTCTTTAATTTATTAATCTGATGAAGAAAAAAATCTATTTTATAAATATGCACCATAAGAAATATTTTCTCTATCCTAGCAGGTTGTAGCTTCAGCAGGCTGAAAACCGCAAATTCTGCTTTACTATCAACCCGCATGCTCTAAGTAGTCACCTGCCTTCAAAACTAGAAACAGACTATGGGGTATTGGGTTAACTTGTTTGTCTCTACATTTGAAAACAGTATTTACTGTATTAATTCTAACAAGATGTCTTGAAAACCAACACCATGCATAAGTATATCAATGTAAAGTTTGAGCACATAGCAAAAAGCGGACCCATTCCAACTAGAAATGGAACTATCACAA
Source organism: Gari tellinella (assembly GCA_922989275.2). Classification (NCBI taxonomy): domain Eukaryota; kingdom Metazoa; phylum Mollusca; class Bivalvia; order Cardiida; family Psammobiidae; genus Gari; species Gari tellinella. The sequence goes on from OV277866.1 coordinate 74,259,121, forward strand.
TAACTGGTCCCTTGTAAAAAGCAGTTACCTCTTCCTGTTCATAAATCACACAAACCCAGCAGGGCATGTAGAATATACAATATAGTCCTGCTATTACCATCACTCAATGAAGATTTATTGATGGATATGAAGACAGATTGCAGATTAATGCAGCAGCTTATTGTCACCCAGCTTTAAGCAGTTGACTGCCTTTAACTCATTCACCCCTGAAACTTTTAATGGATATTTCCAATTTCAAAATACGTCTAGTATATTTTTGACTATTTGGGGATAATTTTAACAATATATTTCAAAATTAAAAACAGTGTAGACCTTGATCAGAGGGCTCCATATGGAGCCCTCTGATCAGGGTCTACACTGTTTGCATAGAAAAAGTGTAATCCTCACTGGTATATTGATTGTATATGATGACTATACTCGTCGCTAGGGTTGAATGTGTTAACCCTTCACTCCATAGATAGCCGGTTTCTAGTATTGAAGATGTGTGACCTCATAAAGCAGGTTGAAAGTAAAGCAGAATGCTCTTTATTGTGCATTCTGATTTACTTTCAGCCTGCTTCAAGCTACAATCTGCTAGAATAAAGAAAATACTTCTTATGATATATATTCATGGCTGTATAAATTTGAACTATTTTCTTAAGCGAAGGAATAAATCAGAGGTGTAAAAAGTCCTATTAATGGGGCAATGGGTTAAACGCAAAAAATGTGTTAAGTGGTTGTAATATCAGGACTGTGTATACCTTTATTTTCACCACACAAACATTTCTAAATAATTTGACCATGACAAATGCCATAACAAACTATTACTACACCATACGTTTTGTAGTTTTAATTTCCATACACACCATCTTCCAAGTTAGCTTTTCTAAGACATGAAGCTGACAATTTAGGCCTTACATCTAGTTCCATTACTTAATCAATTAACAGTATCACTCATGAAAATATAATTTCACCACTTTACCTTTTCCTCATAGAACCACTAAATATTTATAGTCATAACCCTTTGCCCCATAGTCGGTTTCTAGTTTTGAAAAAAAAAACGCTCACTTAAAGCAGGTTGAAGTAAAGCAGAATGCGCCTTGAGGCGCATTCTGCTTTACTCTCTACCTACTTTAACGTACCATCTGTCAGGATGTAGAAAATATTTCTTCTGATACATATTCATGACTTGGAAATTGGAAATATTTGATTGAGTGGAGGAAGTATTTAGAGGGGTAAAAGGCGTATTTTTGGGGTAATGGGTTATGCTTTTCTTACAGGAATGCTTGTTCATGCTTCTTGTATGTAAAGTACGGTATCAATGAAACACCTTATTCTAACAGTAGGTGACTGCTTAAAGCAAGCAATTAATTAATCAGAAAGCTTTTAAGCAGGACGCTTACCTTAAACACAACAACCAAGCTTTTACCTTTTCCTAGTCCCGCATATAGGCGTCCTTTTCAAACAGTGTACATGTGAATAGAACACTTGTCCTGTGCAAACAGTGAAGACACAGAACAGAGGGCTCCTTACGGAGCCCTCTGATCTGAGTCTTCACTGTTTGTCATAATGCCAAACATTGACAAAAACAACCCTTAAAAGTCGGAAATGGACAAGACTAAAACGGAAACTGGGATTGTCCATTTAAAGTTTCAGGAAGGAAAGAGTTAACCATCTTATATCCAACAGGATAATTCTCTAAATCAAGACAAATAGACTTTTAGGAGCTTTCTTCTTTATTTTCCCCTTGATCTAAAGGAATTTTCTGCTTTACTTTCAACTGATTTAAGCTGCCACCAGTATTCAATAGTATCAATGATTATTCAATTTTGATGCATTAGTGGAGAGGATCAGTTTGATCCATGGATGAGAAACAAGCTCATTTGCTGTGAAGGCCGAAACTCAAAACAGCCACTCATCTGGGGCCCGTTTCATAAAACTTTGTAAGACAAATGTTGTCGCAAGTCAGATTACAAAAGTCTCAATTATTGTGTATTTCTCCATCTAATGCTGTATTGTGACATCTCTTTGGAATCGTCTTTTCAAGACGATTCCAAAGAGATGTCACAAGACAGGATTAAATAGAGAAATCAGAAATTAATTGTATTTTAAAGTTTCGACTTATGACAACATTTGTCTACAAAGTTTTTTGAAACGGGCCCCTGGTTTTAGCGATTAGAATAGATGGATGCTTAGTGCATACTAAAGTACAGCAGAAAGCTCATGAAGGAGCTTTCTGCATTACTTTCAGCATACTCTGAGCAACAACCTGTTAGGGCACAGGAAATGTTTCCAACAGTTCTTAAAAGTTTACTAGTTCATGGCAGGGATAATATATAACTGTCCATATATTATCCCTGTTCATGGTAAGAAACATGAAAATACATTTCTAAGAAAAATGGGTAAAGGTGTCAAAAGGTGATTCTATGATGGAATGGGTTAGCCATACCCAGGAAGGTATATAGATATCTAATTACATTCCTGCTATACCTCAATCAACCAATGCTCACTAGATAAGATTCAATGTTGAACAACACTAGGATATATATCACAGCTTATTTATATAATGGCAAAAACATGGTCCAACTGTACAACAGATTAAAGCAGTGATGCTGACAACCCCATTAACCATGGCTACAGTCAAGCCTGTGACAAGCATCAATCTAATGCAGAAGAATAAAGACAATCCATGTGGAATAAAAACCTCTCAAATTACAACCACTCAATTGTCTTAATTATTAGGGGTTTTTAAAAAACAAGGTAACTGCTTAAAGCAAGGTGAGTAAAACAGAAAGCTCCTGTAGGAGCTTTCTGTTTTACTGCCTTCTTGCGTTAAAATGTCATCTGTCTTTTATATTACCAATCTGGTTGGTTTATACCTTTGCCTTATATCTTTCAGGATTTGACCCTTCTCCATCTGAATGTTCACGTAAAAATGTTCTGCCTAGTAAGAACATCTACCATCTGAACAATTACATAGGCTCCTTCAAGAGCTGTCTGATCTGGGTCTACACTGTTTCCGAGAAATGCCAATTTAGCAGGAGAAGGGTTTTGGGGATCAGGGTGAAGGCAGGCTTGACCTTAGTTTTATACCTCTCTAGATTCTTGACAGAGAAAAACAATTTAACACTAATTTGGTAACTACCAGTTTCATACATGCACAAAAACAATTCAACATTTATTTGGTACTCACATAATTATACAGTATCAAAACCAGCTTAATACATAATAACTTTGGTACTTACACATACACTTTCAAAAACCAGTTCAACACACGCATTTACCAAAATAATTCAATAACAATTAGGTAAGCAAATACAGTAAGAAAATACAAAGGGAGCTACCAGTAACTCACATGTACCAAAACAATTCAATGCTAGTTTCTATTTTCTCATAATGAACAGTTAATTATAATTGAATCTTTAGAAGGTCGTTCCCAATAAATTTAAATGTATGACAAATAGTGCAGACCTGACTGGGTCCCGTTTCATAAAACTTTGTACGACAAAAACGGTCCTAAGTCAAAACCTTAAAATACATTTAATTTATGATTTCTCTATCTAATCATGTCTTGTGACTTTTCTTTGGAATCGTCTTTTCAAGACAATTCCAAAGAGACGTCACAAGACAGGATTAGATGGAGAAATAAATAATATTTGAGACTTTTATAATATGACTCAAGACAACATTTGTCGTACAAAGTTTTATGAAACGGGTCCCTGATCTTGGTATATACCCTTCACAAAGGACTCTAATTGAATCTTTAGAGAGTTGTTCCCAATAAATTTAAATGTATTACAAACAGTGCAGACCCTGATCAGACAGCCCCTTCAAGGGTTCTCTGATCTTGGTATATACTGTTCACTAAGGACTCCAAAGGATTTATCTGATTTCAATTCTATAAGGGATAGATAGGTATAATTCATACATATAGTCAAATCATGTAACTCAAACTTAGATTCATTGATTTTATCATTATTTTTTATGTTAAGTTTAAACCCTAGTTAAGCTTTCATCTTAATTTTTTCAACACCAAGAAACTCTTGTTGGCTATTTTGTTCCCTTGTGGATCATGTTGGTTAAAAAGATTGTCTACTTGGAATTTTGGGTAGTTTAAAAATTACTGGTCTAAATAAGCAAACAGTGTATACCCAGATCAGAGGGCTCATATATATGAGCCCTCTGATCTTGATCTACACTGTTTGCAATTGTAATGAGTATATATTAAACAGGTCCATGGTGGTGAAAGAGTTAATTAACTTTAACTCTTTGCATGCTGGGTAATTTTTTTTCGTCTGCAACATTTTTGTCTGCTACTGTTCTAAAATTAGCATTTTAAAATTTTCTTTTAAATTCAGGGTCAGAATGGTAAACAGTTTGGATCCTGATGAGACTCCGCGTTACGCGGCGTCTCATCTGGATCCAAACTGTTTGCAAATATTATGACTGTGGCAGCTATATCCGTCGATAGCGTGCAAAGAGTTAAAATATAGGTATGACCCGGAGTATGAGTTACCAAAATTTAATAGTGTGTATCAACATTTCCGTATTAGTTTTGACAGTTTCTGTTCATCAAATAAACAATAAAATAACTGACAAAAGATGAGTAGAAGTCCATTTTAAATACAATTCATGATCCACTCTAAAAAGTAACAACACACACATATAAACTTTACACTGTCTCCGCTTTAACCCATTACCCCATAGACATGCCATTATTCTGGCACTGAAAAAAATAGTTCCACTTTATAGTATACAATGATGAATATGCACCAAAAGTTTCTATAATCCAGTATATGAAAGCTTAAAGTAGGTTGAAAATAAATACATGCATATGTGTGAAATCCTTAAGACACATTTTCTTTACTTTAAACCTGCTTTAAACAGTCAATTGTCTTCAAAAATAAAACAGGCTATGGGGTAACAGATTAAAACTTTAACTTCTTCAAATCAGAAGTCTGTCCTTAATCACTTTGTTCAACATGCTCGTGAACATAATAATAAATAATAAGAAACCTTGACCTCTTTGCACGCTAATGGTGAAATTGCAAATAGTTTGTATCAAACTTGAACGCCTTTACTGCCATGATGTCATCAGCTATAAACAATTGTCATCAAATTGAATTTCTCAAGTTTAATTGTTTGGTAAACTGACTGAAGTACATGTATTATCACAATGAATGTGAAGAGTTTGGATACTGGGACCCGTTTCATAAAACTTTGTAAGATAAATGTTGTCATAGTCATATTATTATTTATTTCTCTATCTAATCCTGTTTTGTGACATCTCTTTGGAACCGTCTTTTCAAGACGATTCCAAAGAGATGTCACAATACAGAATTAGATAGAGAAATCAGAAGTTAAACGTATTTTCAAGTTTTGACTCACGACCGCTTTGTTGTTGGAAGTTTTATGAAACGGGCCCCTGGTCAGATGCCAGGTATTGTGATTTCTGATCATGATCCAAAGTGTTTGCAAATAACCGCTGTACTCTTTTTAAGGCAGTGAAGATGTAAAGACAGATAGCTACTTAATGCTTAGCCATACTGATAAGCCACATTAAGCTGCAATAAACAACTGATATATTGCATTCCTATGAATGACCTTTTGACCTCTCTCATCTGGAAACATCTTTAACCCTTTACCCCATAGCCTGTTGCTAGTTTTGAAGACAGATGACCACTAAAAGCAGGTTGAAAGTAAAGTAGAACGCACCTTGAGGTACATTCTGCTTTACGTTCAGCCTACTTTAAGCTATCTTCTGCTAGGATATAGGAAGCATTTCTGTGCTGCATAATTATTACTGTATAAATGGAATTATTTCTTTCAGTGGAGGAATGAATTTAATGTGCATCTATGGAGTAAAGGGTTAACCCTTTACCAGATAATCAATTTCTTATTTTGAAGATAGATGAGTACTTAAAGCAGGTTGAAAGTATAGCAGAATGTGCCTTCAGGCACATTCTCCTTTACTTTCAGCCTGCTTTAAGCTATCATGAGCTAGAATATAGAACGTATTACCTGTAATATATATTCATGACTGATTTAATTGGAATTGTTTTCTTCAGCGGAGGAATATATCATATTCCCTTAAAGGCGCTTCTATGAAGGAAAGGGTTAAACAAAGTGTTTCGCTCAGTTCAGAGAGTTTTGATTTTTAAACAATTCAGCATTAACCAAAAAATACAAAATATTTATCCTGATTATATATCTTTAAATGAGTGATACCTATGCTATGAAATCAATCTTCAAACAAAATATTTACACAAATAATTACATGTACAGTACAACCTCTCTATTACAACCACAAAATAGTGAAAAATATTAGGGTGTTTACGACATTTGATCACTTAAAGTAAGATGACCTTAAAACCGAAAGCTCCTATAGGAGCTTTCTGTTTTACTGTCACCTTTCTTTAAGCTGCCACCTGTCTTTTATACCATCAATTAGACTTGATTTTAGTGGTCTCAATACAGGGGTTTTACTGTATAATCAACGATACATATAAACTCTATCCTGCAATATCTTCTACTCTAAACTTGTCATCTGAAATTTTCACTATGTATATTTTTTATGAATTGCTGAAAGTAGGCTGTCAAACTGCTGTACATAGGTGTAACTGTATAGTGTATGAATACAAGTTATAATCCTATACAAAACATTTAAAATAGTGTGTGCACAATCTATCTGAATATAGGGAATGCCTTTATTAAACACAATAACAAAACTAAAAAGTGTTTTATTAGAACCTAATGCCAAAGGTTTACTGTTTCAACACTGAGGACTTGTATTAACCCATTAGCCCATAGCCTGTTTCTAGTTTTGAAAGACCTTAAGGCACATTCTGCTTTACTTTCAACCTGCCTTAAGCTATCATCTGCTAGGACTTTGAAAATATTTCTTATAATACTTATTCATAACTATGTAAGGCACATTCTGTTTTACTTTCAACCTGCTTTATCATCTGCTAGGACGTTGAAAATATTTCTTATAATACTTATTCATAACTATGTAAAGTGGAACTGTTTTCTTCAGAGGAGCAATAAACTAATGGTGTAAAAAGGCGTATTTATGGGGTAATGGGTTAAAGATCTAAGCCAAACAGTTTAGATCACCATAAGTATTCAAATTGTTTATCACACTGATCCTGTTTCCGTAAATATACAGTAAACTACAACCAACTTCAAAACTGTGGCAGACATACATTACTCAATATTGAAATAATTAAAGAAAATAACAAAACAAAGTCAATTTGTACATTTATATCACATATGTACAGTGGAGAAAACGTTATTCTTTTCCAATAAACGCATTTATGCTTAAACTCTTTTTTCAAATTGCAAACAGTTTGGAGCCTGATCAGACGCCGGGTAACCCGGCGTCTGATCAGGCTTCAAACTGTTTGCCACTCTGATAAACATGAATAGTCAGAATTGTTTAAAAATTGTATTTTCCTACGTTTAAATGCTTTCCGTTTGCGTTTAAACGGGAAAGAATAACGTTTTCTCCACTGTATATATTTGTATGTAAACAGCTATTCTGAAAACACAGCAGTTCCATTCATATCCTCTTGTCCATTCATAACACATGTATATTCAGTTAGCTATTATGAGTATACAGCCATTTGGATGATATCCTCTTGTCCATTCATATCACATATGTACATTCAATTAGCTATTCTGAGTATACACCTGTTCGGATCATATCCACTTGTCCATTCATATCACATGTATATTCAATTAGCTATTCTGAGTATACAGCCATTTGGATCATATCCTCTTGTCCATTCATATCACATATGTACATTCAATTAGCTATTCTGAGTATACACCTGTTCGGATCATATCCGCTTGTCCATTCATATCACATTCTGTACATTCAATTAGCTATTCACATGTACATGTATATTCAATTAGCTATACACAGCAGTTTGGATCGACCCACTTGTTCATTCATATCATACATGTAAATATTCAATTAGTTAGTTTGAGTACACAGCTTTTTCAGATTGGTCCACATATTCATTCAAGTGCCCTGGTTACTTTGTCACAGATGTGTATTCAATCAGATACTCTGGGTATGATTGGGTATCTGTGAATATGACAAACTCAAATGGATTCTGGACATTATCAACTGCAGAATCATACAGCACCTTGGGGTTTTGTGGATCCACAGCTGAAAGGTACCTCATACCTCTTTTTCCTGGACAGTGCTGACCTGTGAAATAAATATGGAAATCTGATTAAGTTCATAATACATAATTCTTCACCCACTACAAAACAAGGGCCACTATGGCCCTAAATCGCTCACCTGGTAACCATGTAACCATGTACACCGTGTGACCTAGTTTTTGACTGGGCATGACCCTCATTCTAACTTGACCTTGATTTCAATGAGACAAACATATTGTTCAAGTTTCATGAAGATTCAATGAATTGTGTAGTCTCTAGAGTGTAAACGAGGTTTTTCGATGATTTGACCTAGTGACCTAGTTTTTGACAAGACATAAGCCATATTCGAACTTGACCTAGTTATCAATCAGACAAACATTCTGACCAAGTTTCATTAAGATCCAATGAGATTTGTAGCCTCTAGAGTGTTAACAAGGTTTTTCGAAGATTTGACCTGGTGACCTAGTTTTTGACCGGACATGACCCACATTCGAAATTGGCCTAGATTTCATTCAGGCAATCATATTGATGAAGTTTCATGAAGATCCAATGAAATTTGTAGCCTCTAGAGTGTTAACACGGTTTTTCGATAATTTGACCTAGTGACCTAGTTTTTGACCGGACATGACCCACATTTAAACTTGACCTAGATTACATTAAGGCAAACATTTTGATGAAGTTTCATGAAGATCCAATGAAATTTGCAGTCTCTAGAGTGTTAAGGTTTTTCGAAGATTTGACCTAGGGACCTAGTTTTTGACCGGACATGACCCACATTCGAACTTGGCCTAGATTTTATTGAGGCAATAATAATGATGAAGTTTCATGAAGATCCAATGAAATGTGTAGCCTCTAGATTGTTAACAAGGTTTTTCGATAATTTGACCTAGTGACCTAGTTTTTGACCGGACATGACCCACATTCGAACTTGGCCTAGATTTTATTAAGGCAAACATTTTGATGAAGTTTCATGAAGATCCAATGAAATGTGTAGTCTCTAGAGTGTTAACAAGGTTTTTCGAAGATTTGACCTAGTGACCTAGTTTTTGACCGGACATGACCCACATTCGAACTTGGCCTAGATTTCATTGAGGCAATCATATTGATGAAGTTTCATGAAGATCCAATGAAATTTGTAGCCTCTAGAGTGTTAACAAGGTTTTTCGATAATTTGACCTAGTGACCTAGTTTTTGATCGGACATGACCCACATTCGAACTTGGCCTAGATTTCATTAAGGCAAACATTGTGACCAAGTTTCATCAAGATCCAATGAGATTTGAACCTGCTAGAGTGTTAACGAACAATTGTGGACGGACGGACCCATGGCAGGGTAACATACAAATCAATTTATTGAAAAATTCAGTCTCTAAAGTATTAACAAGGTTATTTTATGATTTGACTTAGGGACCTTGTTTTTGACCGGACATGATACCAATTTCAATTTGACCTAGGTTTTCAATAGGCAAACATTTTGAAGAAGTTTCTTTAAGATCAAATTAAATGTATAGCCTCTAAACAGTGTTTATGTATTTCTATTATTTGAACTGATGACCTAGTTTTTGACCAATGGTGATCCATATTAGAATTTGACCTAGAATTCATCCAACGTTTTTCTATCATTTGACTTAGAGACCTAGTTTTTGATCTCACATGACCCACATTTAACCTTGACCTAGATTTTCATTAGGAAAGCATTTTAACCATGATTCATTCAGTCAAATGAGATCTGTTGACTCTAGAGTGTTAACAAGGTTTTACTATAATTTGACATGACCAAGCTTTTGACTGCAAATTACCGGACAGGACCAATATTCATATGTAACCTAGATATAGTCAAGGGGATCAAACTGAGTTAATGATCAATGAGGTCTTGGCTAAAATTTGGCCTCTAGCAGGTTCAGAAGCTTTTTTTATGATTTTACCTACTGACCTACATTTGACCTGACATATTTCTTAACTCATATTCATACATTACCTACATTTTGTTTTGCTGGTTATTTTAAGTAAGTTTCATGATTTGGGGGCCAAAAGTATGACCCTTACAGTGTTCAGTAGGCTTTTCATGATTTGACTTACTGACCTAATTTTTATTCTGACAAAACCCATATACATAACTGACCTAGAATTGTCAAGGTGATGAATCTGAGATAATTCAATGAAATTAGGGCAAAATATGTGGGCCCTAGAGTATGTATTCTAAAGTTTTTCCTAGGATTTGACCTACTTACCAAATGTTTGACTCAAACGAATCCATAATGCTACATAGCCTACATTTTGTCATGGTGATTATTTTGAGCATGTTCTCTGAGCTTGTGCCTGAAAATATGGCTCATACAGTGTTTAGAAGCTTTTTCTATGTTTTGACCTACAGACCTACATTTTAATCCTATATAGACAACATTCACAAAGTGGCTATAGCTTTTGTCAAGAAATATTCATTCTAAGAACATTTTAAGAAAATTGGACTAAAAATATTGCCCCTGCAGTGGCAAAAAGCTTTTTCACCAATATGGTCTACTGACCTACTTTATGACTAATATGACCTAAATTTCCTCAAGGACATGACACTGATAGCCAAAAATGCAATAGCTGGCCCAGTGCAATAGCTGGCTCTACATATGCTAATAATGGGACAGGAAAAAATAGTCAGGTTAAATTCAAGGACAACTTCTCGGTCCCATTAATCAATTATTTGTGATTATTCCTTAAATCACAGTTTTACTATTGTAACTTTGCTTTGCAATTGTTGTCTACATAGAAACCGTTGTCTGTTCTAAATTCTAAGAACTTTGACCAAGTTTTAAACATCAACACAAGTATCAAACAGATTGTAATGCAGTATCCAGTCTGGATCCAAACGGTTTACAAATTTTAGTAAAGATGTGATTAGCACTCATAGGGTTACTGTACATTAGAAGAAATTACCTGTCAGAGCTTTGACTTGAAACACCCATCCAGTTACTTGTTGTCCTGATGGAATTTGATCAGAACCAGAAAGCCAGCCTTTGGCAGAGTATGAGGCATCACCAGCAAAGTAGACACCATCACCGTACCAAGTACCTAGACAATGAACCATAGCAATTTTAGCAATATCTATCTACCTCTCCTATAATGCCGACCCCTCTCTCGAGTGTTACAGGCAGGGGTAAACTCTCGCAACACAATATAACTCTAGTGGGTTATTAAGCTCTCTTGTGGTTCTTTTTTAATTATTAAAATGTGAACCAGTCTACTTGGAATTCGGAGTAGTTTAATAAATACTGCTTTAAGTTAGCAAAAAGTGTAGACCCCAATCAGAGGGCTACCAGAAGTCCTCCGATCTGGGTCTATACTTGAATATTTAGTTTCTTTTACTATCTTTTCCTTCACCTTTGGAAATTTTGGACATGTCACATCCCCTTCGTCGGCAAGACTGTACCGGCGAAATTCAAGTGATCGGTGAGTTGTCACATGATAAGAGGAGATCCTCATACACCCGTGTCAGCTCCAGTCCCATGTCCTCATTAACCCATTACCCCATAAATACTATGGAGCGCATTCGTTGCCAAAAATCCAGACATGCAATCACCCAGTTTTCAATTATTGTTTGGCCAAAAACGATATGTATTTGTATAAATGTCATTTAGAATCATGCAAACTTAACATGTAAATGTCTGTTTACATGTGTATACTGTATTCCATAAAAAGGTATTTATAGTTTATACTTTAAACACTTGCAATTCTTTCATGTAAAGCTGTTAACAAGGGAACCAAAATCCACGATTTAATGTTACTTTCTAAGACAGAACTACATATAACCAACATTTGAAATAAACATTTTCCGCCTGGAAGAATTGAAAGTACGCTTTGCGAAAGACGTTTCACCTTTTGCAAACAGACACCATACAATGAACTTCGGATATTCGCCAATGTACAACGGACAATGTAGAAAGTAACAAATGAGTCACGAGGGCGTGTCTTAGCTACATAAGCCCCTCCTTCGACGCGTCAATTTTCCTTCGTGAAGTTTCGGTATTTCCTAGAACGTATGCCAAGAACTCTGAGGTGTTCCGAGTGACTATAATTCTGCTTTACTTTCAACCTGCTTTAAAGGGACTCGCAACCGGATGGTGTTCTTGTCAAAATAAAATAAAATACTCAAATAAAAGCAAATTTGTGGCATTATTTGGCTTTTGACATTAAAAACATATGATCAGTCCAAAAAACGTCTCAAGAATCGTCACCGAATCTTAGTTTTTTAGATATTTTCCATCGTTTTTCCATAGCGTTAGCTAACGGTATAGTTGTTGTTGTTGCTTCTCTACACGGGGTCAGACATAAACCCGAGCTGAATAATGTTCTATTAATAGCTATCATTGAAGTACGTTAATTCGCTACCATATATATAGAGAGCGTCCGTAGCCGAGGGCGTAGAGGCGATGCCTCATTTTTCATTTTTGTCTCCGCATGGATGGTCACGGGTTCGAATCCCACCAGAGCCTCTTCTTTTATTTTTTGGAAATGCATTTTTTAACAGAATTGATTATCCTAAACTAAAGTTTACCCATTTATATAAGCATTTGACCTATATTTACAAATTACTATTTTTAATTCTTGATCCGGTTGCGAGCCTCTTTAAGTAGTCACCTATTTTCAATACTAGAAATAGGCTATCAGGTAAAGGGTTAATGTTACTAAGTCTTCACAGGTACACTGTTTCAAAGGACCCATAGATGCACCAATAGGGTTCAAATGGTTAAAGAAGCTGAGCCCACCTTAAAGCAGGATAAAAGTAAAGCAGTTAATCAAAAGCTGCCACAGGAGATTTCTGCATTACTTTTATCTTGCTGTAAGCAACCACTTTAACCATTTCACACATAGATGCACATGTTGGCAGTTTTTTTAAATTATTCCTATTACAAATTTAATGCATGTACCTTTTCATACTTCTACAAATATTATCCTGATAAAGAGTCATTGGAAACCTTGAGTCGTTTTATAAAACTTTGTACGACGAATGTTGTCGTAAGTCAGATTATAAAAGTCTCAATTATTATTTATTTCTCAATCTAATCCTGTCTTGTAACATCTTTTTGGAATCGTCTTGAAAATGTCACAAGACAGGATTAAATAGAGAAATCAGAATTTAAATGTATTTTAAAGTTTTGACTTACGACAACAATGTTTATGAAACGGGCCCCTGCCCTGCATCTGGGCAGATGGATGTTTAAAGCAGGCACATGTAAAGCAGAAAAGCTCTTTCAGGAACTATCTGCTTTACTTCAGTCTGCTTAACCTATTACCCCACAGCCTGTTTCTAGTATTGAAGACACGTGACCACTTAAAGCAGGTTGAAAGTAAAGCAGAATGTGCCTTAAGGCACATTCTGCTTTACTTTCAGCCTGCTTTAAGCTACAGTCTGCTAGGAAATAGAAAACATTTCTTATGATACATATTCATGGCTGTAAAAATTGGAATTAATTCTTTAGTGGATGAATAAATGAAAGGCGTAAAAAGGTGTATTTATGGGGTAATGGGTTAAGCAAGCACCTGTCTGTCAAACTGGCTACATACAGTGGAGAAAACGTTATTCTTTCCCAATAAACGCGTTTACGCTAAAACTATTATTTCTATTGCAAACAGTTTGGAGCCAGATCAGACGCTGGGTAACCCGGCGTCTGATCAGGCTCCAAACTGTTTGTCACCAATATAAACATGTATTATCAGAATTGTCCAAAAGTTGCACTTTTCTATGTTTTAGTGTTTTGCGGTTCGTTTAAACGGGAAAGAATAACGTATTCTCCACTGTAAAATCATAGGGCTAGGTAAACCCCCGGCGAACAATTCCGGTAAGATCCGATTTAGTTTACTCCGCCCAAATTAATATTCGTAGTATTCCGTAAAAATTCCTTATAAGGTCATAGCAAAATTCGCTAGTTTTGCATTTGGAGAAATGTAATTCTCGACTTGCAAGAGTCAACTGTACACTGGAGAAATGTCAATGTCGGTCGTCAATCCGCAACTTTCGGTTTATATCTGTGTTCAAGTTTATTGAAAACAGATGATTTCAGTTGGATTTTCGGATGCAGTTCTTGCTTGTGACGGTTTGAGGAATTTCATTCTGATCTGTAGGATTAATTTGTCAATTTCATGAAATGTAAAGCGCATGTTTGCTTTGAACAAAGCAGAAAGTCAATTCTAAAAATAGCATTGTATGGTCATGACTAACTTATGGACAAGTCACATTTATATTTTGTACAGTCGGGTTTGTATTTTATACAAACTACAAAATAGATGTTAGCATCTACATGTCTAGATTATTGGCAACGATTGCGCTCCATAAAATACGACTTATTACGTCTTTCATTTATTCCTTCACTGAAGAAAATAGTTCCAATTTATACAATCATGAATATGTATAATAATAAATATTTTCTTTATTCTAGTTTGTGGTAGCTTAAAGCAAGCTGAAAGTAAAGCAGAATGTGCCTTAAGGCACATTCTGCTTTACTTTCAACCTGCTTTAAGTGGTAATCTATATTTAATACTTGAAACAGGCTATGGGGTAATGGTTTAAGTGTTGGTCTGCGCTGATGTGAGGCAACAGGACACAAGATCAAACCTCAAAGCAGGAAACAGTGCAGACCAACACTCAACAGGGATGAGGAACTGAAGCTATGGCTGGTGTATGGCTGTCTCCTTGTATCACATAATCACTCATAGGTCACATGAATTTTGCTGATACAGCCTTGCCGATAAACTGTAAAGTTTTAGCTTACTCAGCTAATGTTGTGACCTAAGATTAAATGTCCAAAAGCCTAGTGATGAAAGACAAAAACATATTGATGATTCAATTCAATTCAGGTTATAAAATCAAAATATTTGCGACAATGCTTTTTTAACATTAAAAGTGTTTTTTTCCAGTTTGGACCATAGATCACAATAAGACTATTTTCACTTTCTTGCATGTACACAAATGATGATGTGATTAAATTCAATATGTTGCCACTGGTACAGTAAGACGTGTATGAAAAAGTCACTAATACTTGGGTGTATTCACAGTCTTATATAACAGGTGGCCTCTTGAAGCAGGACAAAAGTAATACTGAAAGCTCCAATAGTCCTGGAGGAATCAAACTTTAATCATTTCTTGTATAGCCATCAGAACAAACCAACCATTTTAAACTGATTTATTTATTCTATGTTTAAGGCAGATGACTTCTTGAAGCAAGGAGAAAGTAAAACAAAACCCTCCTTTAGGACCTTGACTTTAATCTTGCTATAAGCTGCCACCTGTTATTAACACAAATCAGATAACCCTAATGTCAGGCCAATTACCAATGCAGAGTTGTGGATACTCAAGGCTCAAGATAAGAGAGAGAGTGAACTGAACAATATCAACATTTTCTCACCTATTTTAGCACCAAAACCTATGGTGTTACTACTCATTAGAATCGTCTCGAAAAGTAGTGACACCATAGGGTTTAATGCAAAAACAAAGATTTTAATTTTTGAAATACTCCCTTTATCTGGAGCCCTGGTACTCATGTGGAGGAAGGGGTAAATGGTGAGAAAGTATTAACTCCGTTCATGATAATTGCAAAACTGTGATTGTATCTTTACAAGCAGTTTCAATCTGGATGAGAAGCGTGGTCTCATCAGAATATAAACTGTTTGACACTCTTGAGAATATTTTAAATGAAATTTTTAAAACAGTTTGAATTTTCTAATACAAATGTTACTATGTAGCAAATTACAATTGCTGCAGGAGAAACTAGCAATATCACTAATAGTGATTCATACCCCCACCTCAGCATAGTGCCATGTATCAACAACATCATCATCGGTATTTATATTAACTTGCAGGAGTGGGAGTGTCGTCCACATCGGTGGGCCCCCTTCCAGGCAGCTGGCTAACTGCACGCATAGCAGATCTCACACTGGATCTCCACACATCCCTGTCACAGGGGTCAACTTCAGAAAGTTTCCACTCTCGTCTATCTCTCTCTGCTAAAGTCTTCCATGTCATCTTGGGTCGCCCTGGACCACGTCTTCCCTCAATCTGTATGGTGCAGACTGTCTTAATTGCGCCACTGGAGCGTTCAACGTGTCCGAACCAGCGGAGTCTTTTCTCTCTCAGAATGATGTCCCGGTCATCAAGGCCAAGTTGTGTTAACAGCTGATCTGACGTAACAGTAGCCACATCCTCTGGCTTCACA
Source organism: Gari tellinella (assembly GCA_922989275.2). Lineage (NCBI taxonomy): Eukaryota > Metazoa > Mollusca > Bivalvia > Cardiida > Psammobiidae > Gari > Gari tellinella. The sequence goes on from OV277866.1 coordinate 74,275,472, forward strand.
TTGCAGATCTGTCTGATCATGGCTCTGTCGTTGCGACGTAAACGCTGGAGGTTTGGACTTGTCAAGGGCCAAGTCTCACTTGCATGTAGCATTGCGTTCCTCACACATGAGCTGTAAACACGACAGCGGGTCTTGTAGGAGAGATGACGGGTTGACAGAACTGGTAGCAGCTCCTTGAACTTCTTCCAGGCGGTTTTCACACGCGTGGTTGTTGCAAGTTCACATCCACCGGCTGCAGAGAGCATATCCCCTAGGTAGCAGAAGGATGATACCACTTCTAGCTTGTCATGTCCGACCTGAACCTCATTCTGTGGCCTTCCGTCGATGGGTCGAGCAGCTCCTTGGCATCTAGTGCACCTGTATTCGGGATCTTCTGTCAGACGCTTGAGGCCACTACATTTCTTATGCACCCAGTGTTTGCAGCCGTTGCAATAGATGCTGTTGCTGCCCACACTAGTGCGGCAGATGGCGCATGGGAAGTCGCCCGAGCTCTGCAAGAGGTCCAGGCCTGTACCACAGATCATGATCTTGGTCTTCCTGGCATTTACCCTCAATCCCTTCTGCTCCATGCCATCCTTCCAAATTTGTAGCCTTCTGACGCACTCGTCTAAGGAGTCTGCAATAATGACAAGATCATCAGCGTAGAGGTCCTCCCAAGGTACTCCAGCCCGGAACTCACGTGACAGAGCCTCAAGTACGATGATGAAGAGCAGAGGGCTGAGCACAGAGCCCTGGTGTACACCAACCTTCACCTCAAACTCTTCACTGAGACCCTCTCCAACCCGAACACGACTACGCACATTCTCATACATCCCCTGAATGAGCTTTACGATCCACTCCTGGACACCAAGCTTTCTCAATGCCCACCAAATCACTTGCCGAGGGACCCGGTCAAATGCCTTCTCTAAGTCCACAAAAGCCATGTAGAGCCGCTTGTTCACCGCGAGGTATTTCTCCTACAATTGGCGGACGACAAAGATTGCATCTGTTGTACCTCTGCCTGGGACAAATCCAAACTGTGATTCATCGATTGACACCACCTGTCTTATGAGGCTGTCCACAATCCTCTCTATGACTTTCATGGCCTGTTCCGTCAGCTTTAGCCCTCTGTAGTTTCCTCGGTCCAGAGCATCACCCTTTCCCTTGTAAAGACAAATGATGAAGCTCTGCTCCCAGTCAGCTGGAATCTTGCCATCACGGATGATTGCCATAGCGAGGTCACGGATCATGGTAGCACCTGTATCACCTGCTGCTCTAAACATCTCAACCACTACACCTGATGGTCCAGCTGCTTTGCCAGTCTTCATCTTGGAGATGGCCTTTGTAACCATATCAATGATGATCAGTATGGGTGGACCATCAAATGGTGGTTCAACAGTCAGGTGTTCAGGGTCCCACTCAAACTCAACATTGAGGAGTCTCTTGTAGTGTTCAAGCCACGCCTTTTGTTTTGCCTCTTCAGTCAGCATCATCTCCCCTGCATCATTTCTGATTGGCTTGTCACCTACGACATCCACATTCTCTCTCCTCATCTGGTTGGCAAGGCGGAATACTTCTGATGACTTGGGGTCGATATTCTTGTAGACCACCTTGTCTGCATCCTGGCGTGCATGGTGGACTGCGCGTCTGGCAATGCGCTTGGCCCTGTAGTATGTCTCTTTGGTGTCCTTGCCAGCCTTCCATGCCTTGAAAGCCTGCCTCTTAGCTGCAATAGCTTCTTCCACTTCACTACCCCACCACCAAGTTTCACGCCGCCATCGGTGAGGACGTGTAGTGCCACATACCTCTTCTGTTGTCCTCAACAGGCCTGTCTTGAGCTTATCCCAGACTTCCTCAGCAGTTGGGAATGCTTCACTTTCAGCTGAGAGCATGTGCTGTTGAAAGACTTCTTGGAAGCGCGTGCACGTCTCAGGGTCCTTGAGCTTCCACACTTTAAGACGAGGTGAGAACTTGCGTTTGGTCTTTGGTGGCATGGCTATCCGCATATCACATACCAGAAGCTGATGTTGCAGAGCAACCTCCTCTCCTGGTATCACCTTCACATCTGTCACAAGCTTGCGCATTCTCTTTCGGAACAGGATGTAGTCTGTGTGGCTGCATTTCCTGACTTGTATGTGATGAGGTGGCTGTCACGCTTCTTGAAACAGGTGTTGCCAAGGACCAGGTCATATGCAAGTGCATATTCAAAGATTCTCTCCCCCTCAGTGTCAGGATTCAGTCTGCCATATCCCAAGCCACCATGCACCTCACGAAAGCCTGTGCAGGTACTGCCTACATGACCATTCCAATCACCACAAGGGATGAGGAACTCCGTTTCTGGAATCTTGGCAGTCACGGCACGCAGTTGGTCATAGAAAAGTTCCTTGTCAGCGTCGCTAAGGCCACACTGTGGGGCATAAACAGACAGGAAGGTAAGCACACATTGCCCTACAATAAGCTTGACTAGAATTATCCTGTCGGAAACTCTCTGCACTTCAAACACCTTTTCTATCAGCTCCTCTGCCACAAACACTCCCACTCCTGCAGTTCCTGTCATTACCTGACCAGTACAACTTATACCTGGTGTCCTTGCCCTTGATAGTTCGGCAGTGACCTCCACGGTACCTAGTCTCTTGAAGACAGCAGATGTCCACTTTCCTGCGAGATAGCGTCTCTACTACCTCGCACACTCTTCCTCTCAGGGTGTTTACATTGAGTGTGCCCACCCTGAGCTTGCTCAGGTGCTTGCGGGATTTGGCGAAACGGCCTGACCCTGCCCCCCCGCACCTGAGTGGGGGCCAAGCCGGAGACACCACTGACAGAACTCTGTTGTCTATCAGCACCGTCTAACGTAGATTCTGTTGAATCTGCCATGGAGGTTTTGACGATTGTTTTTGTTGGATCGCCTGTCCTGGCTGACATCCCAACTCAGACCTTAACGTAGTCCGAGGTGCATCACGCCGTTCCCTCAATTAGGAAGTGTGCCTTGCCGTTGTCCTTACTAAAGGATCCTCCGCCAAGCCACAATAACTACAACGCCAGGCCATCAGTTTGTGGATGACTGCCGTGTAGTTCTGCCACCCAGGCTGTGGCAGCCCCTTATCCCTGGGGTGGGAGGAAGTTTAAAGTCATACCAGGTTTGGTAATCCTAGATGGCGTAGTATCCCATTAACTCATAAGCGATAAACAATTATCATTGCTTATCTCAATGGAAGCTAGTTGATTAAAGTGCGTCAAAATGAGTTAGTATGAGGCTACTGCGCAATGAGTCAAAATGAGTCAGTATGGCTTAATGGGGTATAGAAGAAATGTCACAGACAATATCGGGATGGGCGGATGAACCAAAAGACAGACAGATGGACAAAGTGATATCAGTATAGTCCCCACTACCTAATAGGGGTATAAATATTACTTAGCATTCAAACAGATAAACTCACCATTAACACCACAGTAGCTTCTGTTGAATCCATGTGACTTTATACCTGAGGCAGCTTGTTGTGTTGTCCCATGCCAAAGACTTCTCTCTATAGGCATATTGGCCGGAAGGTTGGGCTTTTCTACTTTCATTTGTTGATGTTTAGCAGCATATTGCTGCCACAATGACTTATTCTGAATTCGCTCAATCTGCAAAATTGATTATTCAGAGCATATTTTACAACATAGGACCCTGTCAACATTCAATAATTGTAATCTACTAAAATCTGCTGCAATTCTGAAATTGGCTTGGTCTTTATTTTTACAAACAAGGGTCACCATGGCTCTAAATCGCTCACCTGGAACACCATGTAAAACTTGACCTATTGTGACCTGGATGACCCACAATCAACTTCTAGAGTGTCGACATGATTTGACCTTGTGACCTAGTTTTTGACCAGACACAATCCATGTTTGATTTTGACCTAGAATTGGTGTAGGCAAACACTCTGGCAATATTTCATTCAGATCTAAAGAGATTTGTAGCCTCTAGAAGGTATTAAAAACATTTTTAGATTTGACCTAGTGACCTAGTTTTTGACCCAACATAACCTCTATTAAAAATTAACCTAGATATCAATTAATCAAACATCCAGATCAAGTTTCATTAAAATCCAATGAAATTTGTAACCTCTAGAGTATTCAAAAGATTTTTCTATGATCTGACCTAGTGACTTAGTTTTTGACCAGACATTTCCAACATTCAAACTTGACATAGATATCAATCAGGCAAACATTTTGACAAAGTTTCATGAAGATCGGATGAGATTTGTAGCCTCTAGAGTGTTAACAAGGTTTTCCTACGATTTGACCTAGTGACCTAGTTTTTGACCCAACATGACCCATATTCAGACCTTACCTTACCCACATTCAAACTTGGCCTAGATTTTATCAAGACAAACATTGTCATCAAGTTTCATGAAGATTGGATGAAATTTGTAGCCGTTAGAGTGTTCACAACCAATTATGAATGGATGGAGAGACGGACGGACAGAGGACGGACGACATACATCCAGCGATTCAAAAGCTCACCTTGGCACTTCGTGCCAGCTGAGCTAAAAACTATTGACAGCGATAAATGTTTCAAGAACTGGCAAACACAGCTATGTGGCCTGGTTTCAAGGATATGAAACTTTTGAGTTGAGTCTGAAATCATTATCAAGCATTTTATTGGTCAGATTTGAGCCTACGCTCAAATCTGACCAATCAAATGCTTGAGAAGGAACTCAGATTAATTTTAAACACTTTTTAACCTTGGACCCTGATCCTAATCTTCGCTATTTGCTATATATATATGTTTGTCATGCTTCAAAATATTGTTAGAAGACTCAGAACATACCCTCAAGAGTCAATGTGAAACGGCTATATTATACTTTTCAAAATTGGAAATCCATTTGAAAATTCAGCATTCACAAATCTAAGCAGAGGAGTAAGATAAAGTGGCAAAAGGGAATTCTATTGAGGAATGAATGAAGTCCTTACCTTTGTGACTTTCATTTTGTTCAGATCATATCTTATCTTCTGGGTTTCTTTACCATTTTTGACTTGGTTCAAAAAATCAGTTTCTATGGCTTTGTATTCTGGATCTGTATTTTTTAACTGTACAATTTTGACAGTCTCTCCATCATCCATTTTTTTCCAATTGGCTGGTAACTCTGCTCCAATAGCTGAATAAAGAAATACTGTGTCTACCAATTCGTATCTTCCAGACAGGCATGGGGTAATGCAAAACCATAATGGTAATGCACTATAATGCACTACTTTTTCCAATGCATTTCAATGTAATGTGTAATGCAGGGATTTTGCATTACATGGAATTGTAATTTAGATTGGGATGTTTTTTATCAGCCTCCTACGCATTCAAAGTGTTTGATTTGTTTGTCTCTTAATTTCAAAGAATAGTCCTTGATAAAGAGTAATAAGGCATTACACTTGGCTTTTATAGATTAAAGCATATTTGTGATTTAAAACAATTAAAATTACTACATCATTTTAATGCAGCCTCTAATAAGAAAACGGCTTTCTTAACCAGAAAGGGTAATCAAAGGATATGAAGCTCACTTCCTGGAGGTGAGCTAAACAAGAGCCGCATGCGGCCCTAAATCGCTCACCTGAGGACTATTGTGTTATATATTACTCAATGCAAAATGAAGTTTGTCATTGCATGTATGTGGACTGTTGCATGAAGAAGCAATTCGGAATCTAGCTGTTTGTCATTATTACTTTATGAGCAAAATGGGAAAATATGGCAATGATATAAATAGTGCTAATAAAGGGTCACTTAAACAATATTCATTCAAAATATTATTGAATTCTGACAATGGTTTCAGAGAAGCAATTGTTTTTAAAAAAATTCCATCATAAGTCTAAGTAAAACTGATAAGCCCCGGGGCAGGGCCATTTTTGACCATGGGGACATGATTTGAACACTTTTGGTAGAGGACCATAAGGCAAAGCTAGACGCCAAATATAAAAGGTCTGGGCCTTACGGTTTCAGAGAAGAAGATGTTTAAAGGTTTTCCTATATAAGTCTATGTAAAACTGATAAGCCCCGGGGCGGGTCCATTTTTGACACGGGGGTCATGATTTGAACAATTTTGGTAGAGGACCATAAGGTAAAGCTAGAGGAAAATATAAAAGGTTTGGACCTCATGGTTTCAGAGAAGAAGATTTTTAAAGGTTTTCCTATACAAGTCTATGTAAAATTGATAAGCCCCGGGGCGGGTCCATTTTTGACACAGGGGTCGTGATTTGAACAATTTTCATAGAGGACCATAAGGCAAAGCTAGATGCCATATATAAAAGGTCTGGGCTTTACGGTTTCAGAGAAGAAGATTTTTAAAGGTTTTCCTATATAAGTCTATGTAAAACTGATAAGCCCCGGGGCGGGTCCATTTTTGACACGGGGGTCATGATTTGAACATTTTGGTAGAGGACCATAAGGTAAAGCTAGATGCAAAATATAAAAGGTCTGGACCTTATGGTTTCAGAAAAGAAGATTTTTAAAGGTTTTCCTATATAAGTCTATGTAAAATTGATAAGCCCCGGGGCGGGTCCAAATTTGACACAGGGGTCATGATTTGAACATTTTTAGTAGAGGACCATAAGGCAAAGCTAGATGCCATATATAAAAGGTCTGGGCTTTACGGTTTCAGAGAAGAAGATTTTTAGGTTTTCCTATATAAGTCTATGTAAAACTGATGATGTAAGTACGGAAATTGACCACGCTCTCTGGCGGCCATGTTTTTTGACGGATCAAAATTCTTTGAACACTTTTGAAAGTATATTAATTGAGAAACATTTTGGTGAAAACCAAATTGAAATTGGACCAGTCGTTCTTGAGATGAAGATTTTTTAAGATATTGTGCATGGTTGCCATGGCAACAAGACGGATTGCCCCACCCACTTTTTTTTAACAATTTTTAAAGCTCACAACTACAGTATGTATTTGACCAAGTTTGGTTAAAACTGGGCCATTGGTTTCAGAGAAGAAGTTGTTTGAAACAATTGTGAACGGACGACACCGACACCAACACCGACGTACGACGGACGGCGACCGATCACAATAGCTAGCTCACCTTGAGCACTTTGTGCTCAGGTGAGCTAAAAAGAAAACTTACATTCCAGCACATTTTTTCTTATGACTTTCATCTTGTCGCCTCTGTCACCTTTCACATACTCTTCTAGAAGCCCAAAGTCGACAACATACACCGTCCCATCATTATCATGGAGTTCAACATTATCATCATTTCTTTTGAAAGCATTCTCAATTCTGAGGTTCGAAATCTGATCGTATGGCACAAGCTTTGCTTCTGTTGCTGTGATCTCTTCATAGTTCCACTGCACTTGCTTGTACAGTAACCCAGCCTCATTCTTTTCTGACCTGTCTTTTTCTATAGTCCTCAGTTTATCCTGCAGCTCATCAACAGCATCTGCCACATGCCTAAATGTTCCCTTTACAGTGATGATCCCTGCATTATCATCCAGTGTGATATTAACCAAGACATTAGTATCTAGCAGAGAGTTTTTCTGAAATGAAATCGAAACATGAGATGTTTCATAACACATGTGATATTGTAAGGTTCTGGTTTTAGGTTGACAAACACGTTTGTTGTTTGTCAGCATCCATGTTTATATAACGTCAGCCTATGTGGCTGTTTTCAAGTGTCATTTCATAATTATAATTCCCAATTGTAATAGATACGATATAATCTACCTCCAGATCGTGTCAGCTCCCGCAGCATCTTTTATTCAGCCTGTATTTGTATTTGTTATGGTTCATTATTGTGAGAGGGAAGTGCTTGGAGGCCATCTTGGTTTGTATTGAAGTGATGCATTGTGGGTTGTTAGTCTTGGTTACTACATAGTACAGTAGCGGCAAGACTTCAATCCACAAAAGCTCTTTGGAAAGTAATTTATTCCATATTTTAACTATGAGCGTCCCTTCTAAATCTATTCCCCCTCATGTTTATAACATTCTTGTATTTTTAGAAAGGGATATTGGTACTGTTTTAGTCATTTTTAGGTCCGCGCAGTGCCAGCGTCTTCGCATACCATATAAGGAGTGCACACTTGGTGTGCACCCCATATAAGGAGTGCACACTTTGGTGCGTTTTTTGTGCAACAGATTTTCGGTGCGATTTTAATGTTAAATCGCACCAGAAATCTGGTGCACACCACGTGACCAATTTTCTGTATAAATACCCCGGGTTGCAGACGAATCGAGGACTCTCGAGATAGAATTTCAAAGGTGCGGCACCATATTGCCTTATTCTTTTAGAAATAGAATTAGTTAGAAATAGAAGAAGTCTAGTGACTCTTGAAGTTTTATTATTGAATAGGATATAAATAAAGCATCACGTAAAATTTGATTAAGCCTTACTTTTACTTTATTTGCCGCACGAAAGAGAGTCCATTTTAGTTAATATTTATTTGAGAGAAAGAGCGAGAAGAAAGGGCTGATCTTGAATCACGCTACCAATTTGGATCCAGATCAGACCCCTGAATTGACGTGTACTACCGCTCGGCACGTGACAATATCTCCTGATCTGGTTGGGAGCTCCTGATTTTAGACCTCTGTTTGATCACCTACTTGGGCGACGAAATCTCCAGAATTTTCACTTAACCTGTGTTCACTTTCTCAATCTAGATGTTTTCTTTGTTTACCGCAATCTCAGACACTAAATTTAAAAGCTTCAATCTGGCTAAGTGTTATTAATTATGAAAGTGTGAGCACTCTAATCTCTATGGGCCTATCTCTATGCTACCATGTGCAATGATGTGTGTTAACAGGGTACGCAATTGTCCATATGTTTGACCGCTGTAACTACTGATAACCAAACTAATGCTCATTCAAGTGTATAATCTAGCGCTCATTAGCTACAAGTAAGTTACTGTTGTCAGGCGCGTAGCTACCTGTACGCAAAAAACGCAACTGCGTACACATTGTCCTAAAAAAAAGAAAATTGAAAAGTCCAAAAATGCAATAAAAATCGTAGGGGGGCAGGGGGTAGAGATCAAAGGCTGGAAGACAAGCTGTCAGAAAAAAAACACATTATCCTAGAATCAATAATTTGTTATTTTTAGTCAAATTTTTACATAGTCATTGAATGCGGGAAACGCCCTCAGAACGCACCACAGACCATCTAGGATTAAAAATTTCCCGGGGGAGCATGCCCCCGGACCCCTCTAGAGTAAGAGTGTTTAAACCAATCAGAGGGGGTAAGAATTATGTTATTGGGAGTCGAATTTTACGTATAGATTTAAAATGATGTTGGTATTTTCCTGCCCGGCTGTACTTTTTCCAAGGTTCAGTGTAAAATTTCCATGGAATATGAATAATTTACGTGGAATTTACATGGAATTCTAAAAGTTCCATGGTTATTCGTAGCAATTTCCAAGGTTTTTGTTTAGTCACCAAAATTTCCATGGTTTATGCATGCTTATGAACAAAAAAACCACGTAAATATCAAGAAAAAACCTTGGAAACTCTTAAAACCTTGGCAAAAGCTCGGAAAAATTGGACTTTGGCAACAATAAACACGGAACAATCTCGGAAATAAGAACTTAACCATTTTTTAGCACGGAAAATCCTTGTAGAATAATAACTTAAACAATTTGCACCTCGTAAAAATTGTACTTAGACATTTTCCAGCACGGAAAAACCTTGGAAGTACAACTTAGTGAATTATAAATATGAGTAATATTTGCTACAATTGTAAGTTTCACAAAACAGTGAATATTATACACACCAAGGACACCAGCTCACAACAATCAGAGGTCAGAGATTTAAGTTGTCTGTTTATCTATACTTTAAAATGTGAATGTGGCAAAAATTAAAGACTCCAAACCAGTTCAGACTCCTGACAAAAGATTCATGGTAAGTTACATAACTTACATAAATACAATTTTATCATGATCATAATATATTTTGGATATTTACATGATACAAACAAAAGCATGTGGTACCCCACCCACTAGTAGTTAACTATTCCTCGTATATATATACTTTTCCATGGTATTTTGTCGAAACCACGTAAAATGGTTCTAATATTTCCATGGTTTTTTCCTAAATATTTTACAAGGATTCCTCGTAAACTTTTCCGAGGATTTTTTGTTTCCGTGGTTTCCTTGGAAATTAAATATTTTACAAGGATTCCTCGTAAACTTTTCCGAGGTATTTTGTCAAACCATGTAAAAACCAAGGTCTTGTATTTTCTAAGGTTTTCTCGTCTTTTTTCCAAGGTTTTTGTAATATGACCGTCCGAATACTCCGTGGTTTTTTCCATGGTTTTTTTTCATAAAACCTAGGAAAAAGTACAGCCGGGAGTTTAACTCAATTTGATTGCTTGAAAAGTCCTCAGAATTCACCAAAGCCCATACTTTTTTCCGGAGGAGCATTCCGCATTCCCAGTAAGAGTACGTTCACCATTTGAATTAGCTTTGCCCCTGACGTCGACGTGTGTCCCCTCAATCGCAGTTCCTGCGGGGCCTGCGTTATCATGTTATCAAAATGGATCGTAAATGCAAATGGTTCTGTTGCAGATCTGAATGTTACTGATTGTCGGTTTGAAATGAACATCCATGATTTAAGGAACGTACATTAGATCTATATAGGCCTACGTTCCTGATGATTTTGTCGTCAATGTCGTTTATTTTTTTATTCAATTTTTGCATAGATTTATGTTCTTTTATCACCTGTTTTGAATGCGGGAAACGCCCTCAGAACGCACCAGAGACCATGTAGGAATGAAATTTTCCCGGGGGAGCATGCCCCCGGACCCCCCTAGTATAGGGCTGCGTACACTTCCTATTTGGTCTAGCTACGCCCCTGGTTGTTACTCAATAAGTGTTAATGCAAAACCTTAATGTTGATCCTAGAGGTCAAGGTCAAGGTCACAAAACTGTAGTGACATGCAGTGTACTCATTGAAGTGCACCGATTAGCATATGAAGTTTGATTAATGTAGGTGCAGTTGTTTGCTAAGAACAGATTTTAATGCAAAACCTTAACGCTGACCCTTGAGGTCAAGGTCAAAGGTCAAGGCAATCAAACTGCAGTGCATCATGGTCTTCTTATTGATGCCTATCAGCATATGAAGTTTCTTGACCGTAGGTGCAGTCGTTTGCTCAGAACAGACTTTAATACAAAACCTTAACCTTGACCATAGAGTCCAAAGGTCAAGGTCACCAAAACTGCAGTGCATCCTAGGTCATTTGCTCAGAACAGAATTTATTGCAAAACCTTAATGTTGAAGTTAGAGGTCAAGGTCAAAGGTCACTATACTGAGGTCATTGTGGTCTACTCAGTCAAGCACATCAGCATATGAAGACGTTAGCTCAGAACAGACTTTAACCCAAAACCTTAACATTGACCCTAAAAGTCAAGGTCACCAAACTTTGATGCATCTTGGACTACTCAATGAAACCACAGGAAACCTCTATGCTAAATATTAGCTTCCTAGGGCAAATATTTCTTTGCAAAACTTTAACCAAAACCAACACCGAGCTTACACGTATGAAGACAAGGCCAGAGTGATTTCATAAAGTCCCCCCTCCCATTCTTCGTATAGGAGAGCAATAAAGAAATTATTTATTACAAACCTCTTCCTTTTTCAAATTTTTGATAATGTCCTGAAATGTTTCTATCTTTTTGGTTGTGTATTCCTTCTCCACCTTTTCATCCAGAAGTTTCTTGCATTGTTGGATGTGATCTCGATCATCTGAGTATATGGTCATAGGCATGGCGGATAGTTTGTCTTTTGCTGCATTCATTTCCTCTGGAGTCATCAAACCTTTTGTCTCTGACCCAAAAACCTCCTTCACCTGTTGTAGTTTATCTGAAATTGTATGGAGTTTAGCTATTATCCTACAGCCTGTTTCTAGTTTCAAGTGACCACCTAAACCCGGTTGAAAGTAAAGCAAAATGCTAGGATAAAGAAATATGTCTTAATGTGTATATGTCTGACTACCGGTATATGAACTTATGAAGTGAAACCATTTTCTTCAGTGCAGGAGTGAAATAACTCTTCCAACACCATGGACTTTTTTAAAATATACTTATTACATTTGCAAACAGTATAGAGCCAGATCAGAGGTGATCAGGGTATACACTGTTTGCTGATTTAGAGCAGTATTTATTAAACTACCCACGAATCCAATTAGACTGGGTCATGTTTTGGTAACTAAAATGATCCACAAGGGAACCTAGTAGCTCACATGTGTTACTTAGTGTTAAAAGTTTAAAGGAGTAAACAGGCTTATTCATGAGGTGAAACTGTAAACCCTTGGAAACTATTTGCCTGTTAGAATACCATCTGCATTCATTTCCTCTGGAGTCATCAAACCTTTTGTCTCTGACCCCAAAACCTCCTTCACCTGTTGTAGTTTATCTGAAATTGTATGGAGTTTAGCTATTATCCTACAGCCTGTTTCTAGTTTCAAGTGACCACCTAAACCCGGTTGAAAGTAAAGCAGAATGCTAGGATAAAGAAATATGTCTTAATGTATATATTCCTGACTAAATGAACTTATAAAGTGAAACTATTTTCTTCAGTGCAGGAGTGAAATAACTCTTCCAACACCATTAACCTTTTTTTTTAAATGTACTCATTACATTTGCAAACAGTATAGACCCAGATCGAGGGCTCAGGGTCTACACTGTTTGCTGATTTAGAGCAGTATATATAAAACTTCCCAGACTTCCAAGAAGACTGGTTCATGTTTTGGTAACTAAAATGATCCACAAGGGAACCTAATAACTCACAAGAGTTATTTAGTGGTGAAAGAGTTAAAGCCATAAACGGGCATATTGATGGGCTGATATACATATCAATGATGATGGGATGATAAGGGCTGTGCATCGGCAGTTATTTCCTTCACGATTCGTATCCTGATATTTCATGTTAACGACGATACATATCATGATACATATTGCCTGTGAGAATAAAAGGCGATGTGTATTGCAATATTTAAGTCGTGAAACAATACGTATCATGATACAGACTTTTAAATATAAACACAACAGTTGTTAGTTTGAAGCCACTTAGATTATTTTAAATCAAATTGTATACAGGTATATCAATAACTATACGTAATATAAAAAGTATGATGTTGGAAGAGATATGTTCCCTTCAAAAAGTATAAATGTATATTATTATACCGTCCTGTCAGTTACTTTAAAATGGATGTCTGCAAAACATTTAAATCCGTTTTTCTATGAGCGGCAAAGAGATGTTGTTTACTCCTTATATTTATATTTTCTGTCTTGTCAATTTAATGTGTTTATTGGCCAGATTTGTTTTTCTGTATAAGAATTTATCATATACCGGTCAAAGAGGTTTGATAGATGTAATGTCGATGTAATAGCCATTCCAGTTTCTAGATATGGTGAGAAAGTAGTCCCAACTACATGTACTGTAACTGTATTAAAAATTCAGGATTTTTTCCAGTAAACTTTCTCTCTGTGAATGGAAAAGACTTACAAGGCAAACAAATAACAGTGCAACTAGAATATCTATTGCCAAAGCACATTCTAAAAATACAGGTCGCAGTTGTTTTCTTAACCCATTTACACACATAGCAACGCGATGGCAACGACCTATGGGTCTGTATCACTCTGCTAGTGTCATATGACCGTCGACCAATGTGGGTCAACTGCTGCGAGTCCCCATTCTTGGCGGTCTCTTACAGTCAGCTCCCTCCATGACATCTTGGGCCTCCCCGGCCCACGCTTCCCTGCAACTTTCATATCTCTGGCGCACTTAATAGCTCCAGTGGAGCGTTCAACGTGCCCATACCATCGAAGTCGTCTTTCCCTCAAGATGAGCTCCAAGTCCTCTATGCAAAGTTGCGTTAGCAGCTTCCTGGAATGGACAGTGGTCACATCTTCTGGCTTGACATTGCAAATCTGTCTGATCATGGCCCTGTCATTACGCTGCAGGTGCTGGAAGTTTGGCTTGGTCAGAGGCCAGGTTTCACTGGCGTGGAGCATAACACTTCGCACGCACATGCTGTAGATGCGGCCGCGTGTCTTGTATGAGAGGTGGCGTGATGTGAGGACAGGCAGTAGCTCCTTGAATTTCTTCCAGGCAGACTTAACACGAGCCGTTGTTGCAAGGTCACAGCCGCCTGCTGAAGACAACATGTCCCCAAGGTAGCAAAAGGAGAGAACCACCTCCAGCTTGTCTTGGCCAACTTGGACCTCTTTCTGTGCTCTGCAGTCAATGGGGCGAGCGGTTCCCAGGCAGCGGGAACATCTGAAGTCAGGATCTTCCACCAGCCTCCTGAGACCACTGCATTTCTTGTGGACCCAGAGCTTGCAACCATTACAGAAGATGCTGTTTCTGCCCACACCTGTGTGGCAAACAGCACAGTGGTACTTGCCAACACTCTGTAGAAGGTCCATGCCAGTGCCACACATCATGATTTTTGTTTTGCCAGCATTTACTCTGAGTCCTTTCTCTTCCATGGCCTCTTTCCAAACCATTAGTCTCCTGACACATTCCTCAAGTGACTCTGTGATGATTACTAGGTCATCTGCATAGAGATCCTCCCAGGGGACGCCCGTCCGGAACTCGCGGGAGAGGGCTTCAAGTACAATGATGAAGAGCAATGGGCTGAGTACAGAGCCCTGGTGTACACCGACTTTCACTTCGAACTCGTTGCTATGACCCTCTCCAACACGAACACAGCTACGCACATTTGCGTACATTCCTTGAACCAGGCGGACAATCCATTCTTCAACGCCAAGTTTTCTCATGGCCCACCATATCACTTTCCGAGGGACCCGATCAAACGCCTTCTCTAGATCTACAAAGGCCATGTAAAGCTTCTTGTCCATTGCTAGGTGTTTTTCCTGCATCTGACGAACAACAAATATTGCATCTGTAGTGCCTCTGCCTGGTACAAAGCCAAACTGGGAGTCATCTATGGTCACCAACTGTCTGATGAGGCTATCTACAATTCGCTCTAATATTTTCATGACCTGGTCTATGAGTTTGAGACCACGGTAGTTACCTCTTTCTAGAGCATCAAACATTGACAAAAACAACCCTTAAATGTCAGAAATGACTAAAATACATGTGTAGAAACTGGAATTGTCCATCTAAAGTTTCAGTGAGGAAAAGTTAAGGTAATAGTTCCAATTTATACAGTCATGATACGTATCATAATAAATAATTTCTATATTCTAGCAGATGGTAGCTTAAAGCATGCTATAAGCAAAGCACAAAGGCACATTCTGCTTTACTTTCCAACTGGTTTTAGTTGTCACCTATCTTCAGTACTAGAAACAGTCCATGGGGTAAGGTTTAAAGATAATATGACCTACAGGCAAATCTGTTTTGGTCACAAAACTGAAAGTTGTTTTTCTAACCCTTCTCCCACTGATTAGTCATACATAAAACACCACCAACTATCAATATCATTTCATTCTCAACTATAACATTGTATAACAAGAGGCCCATGCGGGCCTAAATATCTCTCACCTGGAACAACCAAAACAAGGGCCACATAACCCATGGTATGGGATCACTTTTCACCCCAGAGACATAATTTTCATTGAAAAAATCTATTTTTAGCTCCTGTGACCTAGATATGCAACGGACCAGAACCATATTTACAATATTGGTTAAGGGCTTCTAGAAGAATCATCATGCCAAATATCAAAGCTCTGGACATATTAGTTTCAGAGAAAAAGATATTTAAAGATTTCACTATATAACTCTATGTAAATTTACGAACCCGGGGCGGGGTCATTTTTTATCCCAGGGACATAATTTGAACAATCTTGATAGAGGACCTGAAGACGATTCTTTGTGCCAAATATCTAAGCTCAGGGTACTGTGGTTTTAGACAAGAATTTTTTTAAGTTTTCATTGAAAAAATCTATTTTTAGCTCCTGTGACCTAGATATGCAACGGACCGGAAATATTTGAACAACTTTGAAAGAGGACCATATAAGGATCATTCAGGCCAAGTTTGGTAAAAATCTATCCAGTAGTTTCAGAGGAGATGTCGTTTAAAGAAATTGTTGACGACGAACGGACGAACGAATGAACAACGACAGACAACGGACAGAGGACGATCAAAATAGCTCACCTTGGCACTATGTGCCAGGTGATCTAATAAAACAAGAGGCCCATGCGGGCCTAAATATCGCTCACCTGGAAAAACCAACACAAGGGTCACATGACCCCTGGGTGGTATCATTTTTTACCCCAGAGACATAATTTCAAATATCTTGCTGATGAACTTGAAAATTAAGTGTTTTGCCAAATATTTTGTACATGGGTGGTTTCAGACAGGAAGACTTTTCATTGAAAAAAATTCTATTTTTAGCTAATGTGACCCAGATATGCAACAGACCTGAACCATTTCAGCAATATTGGTAAAGAACATCTAAAAGTGTCACTTCATAATGCTAAATATCAAAGCTCTTGCCATAGTTTTAGAGAAGAATATTTCACTATATAACTCTATGTAAAACTGCGACCCCTAGGGTCTTGGCAGTTTTGACCATTTAAGGGGCATAATTTGAACAATCTTGATAGAGGACCTGTATAGATGCTGCTTTATGCCAAATATCTAATCTCAGGGTATTGGGGTTTCAGACAAGATTTTTAAAGTTTTCATTGAAAAAATCTATTTTTAGCTCCTGTGACCTAGTTATACAACGAACTGGAACCATATTTACAATATTGGTAAAGGGCTTCTAGAAGTGTCCCCATGCCAAATATCAAAGCTCTGGCCATATTAGTTTCAGAGATAAAGATGTTTGAAAATTTCCCAATATAACTCTATGTAAAATTACGACCCCCAAGGCGGGGTCATTTTTTACCCCAGGGACATAATTTGAACAATCTTGATAGAGGACCTGAAGACGATGCTTTGTGCCAAATATCTAAGCTCAAGGTACTGTGATTTCAGACAAGAAGATTTTTTAAGTTTTCATTGAAAAAATCAATTTTTAGCTCCTGTGACCTAGATATGCAACGGACTGGAACCATATTTACAATATTGTTAAAGGGCTTCTAGCAATGTCACCATGCCAAATATCAAAGCTCTGGACATATTAGTTTCAGAGATAAAGATGTTTGAAGATTTCACTATATAACTCTATGTAAAATTACGACCCCCGGGGCAGGGTCAATTTTTACCCAAGGGACATAATTTGAACAATCTTGATAGAGGACCTAAAGACAATGCTTTGTGCCAAATATCTAAGCTCAGGGTACTGTGGTTTCAGACAAGAAGAATTTTTAAGTTTTCATTGAAAAAATCTATTTTTAGCTTCTGTGACCTAGATATGCAACAGACCGGAACTATTTGAACAACTTTGAAAGAGGACCATACAAGGATCATTCCTGCCAAGTTTGGTAAAAATCCACCCAGTAGTTTCGGAGGAGATGTCGTTTAAAGAAATTGTTGACGACGAACGAACAAATGGACGGACGAACGACGGACACAGAACTATCAAAATAGCTCACCTTGGCACTACGTGCCAGGTGAGCTAAAAACGAAAATTTTCCCCAATGAAGAGTGCAGACTCATGTCAGACAGCTATAGTAATGGAACATTTTTGAGACTCTGAACAACTCAGAAAATTCTGTCTCAATTAAGCACTTAATTTTAAGAACAGGTGTACCATAAAGAACCTTTTGACACATTTACCTAGTACCGTACTCATAGGTCATGCTTGTTCATTTTTATAGCATGCCCTTATAACCCATTACCACATACATACACCTCTTTATGCCTTTACTTTTATTTTTCCACTTTATACAATATTGAATATGTACAGAGAGAAATAGTTTCTATATCCAAGTATATGATAGCTTAAAGGAGGCTTAAAGTAAAGCAGAGTGTGCCTTAAGGCGCATTATTCTTTACTTTCAACCTGCTTAAAGAGGGTCTTTTGTCTTCAAACCTAGACAGGCTATGAGGTTAAAAATTCATAGAAGTTCTTAACCAGTGGATGCTTAAAGCTAGTGTTGTATAATCGGTCCGAAAACCATAATCGATTATAAACGATTATTGGTAGCCATAATCGATCGATGATCGATTATATAATCGTTTTAACATAAACTATTATATATGTACTCTGAAAAGCTGAATATATGTGATACTCAGGTTTGCATTTGTATGTTATATATCTACATAATTTTGCAAACAATGTACCCATATGAAGCCAAATCAAGAACAAAGCAGCAATTTGATAAAACAGTTAAATTAAAGTCCTATTTTTATTTACAAATTAATTGAGCTTGCTTTGTACTTATTGTATACCACTTCTTTTACTACCTGTAATTACTATTGCTGCGGCAGTTCATCTGGGTAAACATTGTTTAAAAAGCTCTTGGTTTGGAATCAACTGTTTCATTTATATATTTGGTGCAAGTAAGCAAAACAATTTATAAAAATTATTTCAAGAACAAATATTAAAGAACACAACTTTTTTAGATTAACATTACAGTCAAAGCTTACTTAACCATACTTTTAGGATACATACCCGGTAGTGAACACATGAAAGGCAGCTTTTTGTTAAATGTGGGTTGGAAGTAATGCAGAATTTCACTCCCATAGAAGCATTCTGCATTACATCCCACCTGCATTAAGCTACAATCTGTCTTTTATATGCACAATGCTGCTTCATAACTTTATCATAAATAATCGAACATAATCGATTATGGCAAATCATAATCGATTATTGTCGATTATGGCTTTTTTCGATCGATGATCGATTATAATCGATCATCGCTACAACACTACTTAAAGCACACTGAAATAAGGAGAAAGCTTTTCAAGATAGTGAAATTCTATTGGGGGGAAGGATCATTAATGAAAAGGATTAAACAACTAAAAAAAATCTTACCACTGAAATATCCGAGAACTTTCTCTGTAGTACTTGCAGGTGTTTTCTTAGCTTGTCTCTGTATGGCTTTCTTGATTGGTTCAAGCATTTCTGGCTGTTTGTGGAAAACTACAAGGTGTACTTGCTTTACATGACTTGACTGGTGTTTCTTGGTGAAGTCATCTATGGCTTCAAATAAACACTCCGCAATACATTCTGGCTTGAACGTCATGTATCCTCCACCTTAATGAACAACAAGAGCCCCATGGGGCATTTTCGCTCACCTGAGAATAACTGACAAAATGGAGATAATTATTTATGTCCAGGAAGGGGTCATTTTTTACCCGAGGGGCATAATTTGAACAATATTGTAAGAGGACCTGTAGATGATGCTATGTGCCAAATATCTAAGATCAGGGTAGTAGGGTTTTAGACAAGAAGATTTTTGTAAGTTTCCATAGAAAAAAAATCTATTTTTAGCTCCTGTGACCTACATATGCAAAAGACTGAAACCAGTTGAACAAAATAGGTAAAGGATATCTAGAAGTGTCACCATGCTGAATACCAAAGCTCTGGCCATATTAGTTTCAGAGAAGAAGACGTTTTGAAAATTTCACTATATAACTCTATGTAAAACTGTGACCCCCGGGGCGGGGCCAATTTTGACCCCATGGGGCATAATTTCAACAAACTTGATAGAGGACCTGTAGGCGATGCTATGTGCCAAATATCTAAGCTCTGGCCCTTGTAGTTTCAGAAAAGAAGATTTTTTAAGGTTTCATAGAAAAAAAATCTATTTTTAGCTCCTGTGACCTAGTTATGCAACCGACCAGAACCATTTGAACAATTTTGGTAAAGGACATCTAGAAGTGTCACCATGCCAAATATCAAGGCTCTGGCCATATTAGTTTCAGAGAAGAAGACGTTTGAAAATTTCACTATATTACTCTATGTAAAACTGTGACCCCCGGGGCGGGGCCAATTTTGACCCCAGGGGCATAATTTGAACAAACTTGATAGAGGACCTGTTGATGATGCTGTGTGCCAAATATCTAAGCCAAAGCTCTGGCCATATTAGTTTCAGAGAAGAAGCCGTTTTGAAAATTTCACTATATAACTCTATGTAAAACTGTGACCCCCTGGGCGGGGCCAATTTTGACCCCAGGGGCATAATTTGAACAAACTTGATAGAGGACCTGTAGGCGATGCTATGTGCCAAATATCAAAGCTCTGGCCCTTGTAGTTTCAGAAAAGAAGATTTTTTAAGGTTTCATAGAAAAAAAATCTATTTTTAGCTCCTGTGACCTAGTTATGCAATGGACTAAAACCATTTGAACTATTTTGGTATAGGACATCTAGAAGTGTCACCATGCCAAATATCAAGGCTCTGGCCATACTGGTTTCAGAGAAGAAGACGTTTGAAAATTTCACTATATAACTCTATGTAAAACTGTGACCCCCGGGCGGGGCCAATTTTGACCCCAGGGGCATAATTTGAACAAACTTGATAGAGGACCTGTTGATGATGCTGTGTGCCAAATATCTAAGCTCTGACCCTTGCAGTTTTTGACAAGAAGATTTTTTAAGATTTCCTTATTTTTTCACTTTGGTTGCCATGGCAACCAGAGTTCTGCATTGTTTTTAATTCTTTGAACAAACTTGAAAGAGCTTGACCCAAGGAACATTTCTGTAAAGTTTGGTTAAATTCTGTCAAGCGGTATAGGAGGAGATGTCATTTGAAGCAATTGTTAACGACGACGCACGACACAGGGCCATCCCAATAGCTCACCTTGAGCCTTTGGCTCAGGTGAGCTAAAAATGGTAACAATTGTACAAAAATTCTGCCTTGAATGTCATTTTCCTTAACACATAAAATTATTATTTTAGACTCAAACATTCTGGCTTGAACTTCATAAACGCCCTCACCCACCAATGGCATCTATCACATTGCTTCAATTTTGACCTTGTTTCAGTCATCTTTGCTCCAGATAAGCGTAATTGGAAGAATTTGGTGTCTGATCAGGATCCAAACCTTTTGACACTTTTATTTAATATTCAAGTTCTTTAAACCCATTACTCTATAACTACGTATTTTATGCCTTTAATCTATTCCTTCACAGAAAATAGCTCCACTTTATACAGTCATGCACCATTAGAACTAATTCCTATATAGCAGATGGTAGCATAAAGCAAGCTGAAAGTAAAGCATGAATTGCAATTCAGGCACATTCTACTTATAATTACCTTTCAACCTGCTTTGAGTGTTATTTTGTCTTTATAACTAAAAAGCAGGCTATTGGGTATTGAAAAGGATAATTAACCCTTCCCCAGCTGAATATTGAACAAGAGCCGCATGCGGCCCTAAATCGCTCACCTGAGGAACTATTGTGTTATACTCGATGCATAATGAGGTTTGTCATTGCATGTAGTTTATATCTTTATTTGAGTCTCATCATGATTTCAACATATAATACATATCACATAATTTCCATTTACACAAAATCATGCCATTCATAAAAGAATTATAAGAGACTATATGTTTGATATAATTATCAGAATCCATTTCATTAACAATACTCATTAAAAGCCATATGCTACAGCTTTCAATTACATATTCTAAGATATATACAGCCTCTATCAATGATACGACCTAAACAGAGTATTATATTAAAGGAACACTAAGAAGGATTAAAAGTTTCAAGGAAATAAAAACAAATAAACAAACGGACTAATAGGACATTTAAATAAATACATTAAAGAAAAAGGTTTATCCCATATAAGATAAAATGGCACGCACGCACGGACAGCCGGACGGACAGACCTAAAACAGTATCCCTCTGCCTTTCGGCAGGGGATAAAAAGAGTGTGTAGAAACAACATCGACGTATCATTTTTAAGTGCTTCAGAGGGTATTTCATCCAGACCACAAGCTTTACCAATATTAGCTTTGTCAACAGCTTTCTTGACCTCAAATGCAGTTATGTCCATATTAAAAGGCGTTAGATCATCAATCACATTCGCAAATCCAGGCACATGTAGTGTATGAGGGTTAGGTCTATTAAATAACGAGCTAAAATCTGACTTCCATTTATTTAAAATTGTATTAACACAGAAAGAAGAAGACCCATCTTCTAGCAAAACTTCGTTTGGGATTAAATTCTTTTTACTGTGATATACACCAATTTTTCCAATTGATTTCCAGAATTTGTTTGGATCGACCTTACACTCATTCAACAACTCACTTTGCATGTTATACCAATAGTTGCGTTTTGCTTTTTGTACATCTCTATCAAATTGTTTCCTTATACTTATATACTGAATTTTCAGAGTCATTTTTAAAGATTTATTTGAGCAACTAAGCCAACTTCGTTCAGCTTGAGACAACTGGAACCACAGATCAGATAAATGGTTATTCCACCAAGGTTTACCTGGTCTGTGTTTCCTTGAACAACTATCATTACTTATAGTTTTATACGGGATATCATTATACATTTCATGCCTTACAATTGAACACCACTCATCATATATACCATCTATGTCAGCTTGAGTACGCATTCCTTGTTCCAATAAATCAATTGTTCTAACAACTTGTGACAACACCTCAGGCTTATCTAAAAACTCCTTATGAAAACAACATGTATGTGGACTGTTGCATGAAACTGAAACAACTCGGAATTTAAGGTTTTCCTGTAGAAGTCTATGTAAAACTGATAAGCCCCAGGCGGGTCCATTTTTGACCCTGGGGTCATGATTTGAACAATCTTGGTAGAGGACAGTAAGGCAAAGCTCGATGCCAAATATAAAAGGTCTGGGCCTTACGGTTTCAGAGAAGAGGAGTTTTGAAGGTTTTACTACATAAGTCTTTGTAAAACTTATAAACCCCGGGGCAGGGCCATTTTTGATCCGAGGGTCATGAATTGAACAATCTTGGTAGAGGACCATAAGGCAAAGCTAGAGTCTGGGTCTTAGGGTTTCAGAGAACAAGAGTTTTAAAGGTTTATTCCTATATATAAGTCTATGTAAAACTGATAAGCCCCGGGGCGGGCCGTTTTTTACCCGGAGGTCATGATTTGAATAATCTTGGTATAGGACCATAAGGCAAAGCTAGATGCCAAATATAAAAGGTCTGGGCCTTACGGTTTCAGAGAAGAAGATTTTTAAAGGTTTTCCTATATAAGTCTATGTAAAACTGATAAGCCCCGGGGCGGGGCCATTTTTGACCCTGGGGTCATGATTCGAACACTCTTTGTAGAGGTCCATAAGGCAAAGCTACATGCCAAATATAAAAGGTCTAGGCCATCAGTTTTAGAGAAGAAGAGTTTTAAAGGTTTTCCTATGAAAAACTGATAAGCCCCGGGGCGGGGCCATTTTTGACCCGGTGGGGTCATTATTTGAACAATTTTGCTAAAGGTTCACAACATGATGCTACTTGTGAAATTTGGTTGTCCTAGGACTTATAGTTATTGACAAGAAGATGTTTAAAGTTTTGACTTTAGTTGTCAATATTACGTAAATACGGAAAATGACCACGCCCTTTGGCAGCCATGTTTTTTGACGGATCAAAATTCTTTGAACAACTTTGAAAGTATATTAATTGAGAAACGTTTTGGTGAAAACCAAATTGAAATCGGACCAGTAGCTTTTGAGAAGAAGATTTTTTTAGATATCGTGCATGGTTGCCATGGCAACAAGACCAATTGCCCCACCCACTTTTTTTTTAACAATTTTTGAAGCTCACAACTACAGTATGTATCTGACCAAGTTTGGTTAAAATTGGGCCATTGGTTTCAGAGAAGAAGTTGTTTGAAACAAATTAAGAACAGACGACACGGACATGGACACAGACACGGACACCGACGTACGGCAACCGATCACAATAGCTCACCTTGAGCACTTTGTGCTCAGGTGAGCTAAAAATAAATCTCTGTCCACGAAAAATATCTATCATCTAAACCATTACATTGGCTTGTAAACTATGGACAAATAACCCTAGGAACGAGTGCAGACAGATCCTTTAAGAAAATATTGCTGCATTTGATTAGAGAGCTCCTTTAAGAGCTGCTTGATATCGGTCAACACTCAACAGTTTTTAAATAGTGTTAATACATGTATATACAAATTGTAGAAGAATGGTTTACTTAAATGTATCAACATGTTCTTTTAAAATCATCAATTTGATATTTAAAGAAGACAAGAGTTATGGTTCTTATGTACAATTTACTGCACTTTCAGTCATTCTTTATATGTTCCAAACAAAAAAAATGTGATGGATGGAAGGATGCACTGACAGAAAAACAGAAAGATAGATGGAGAGAGCAGCAATTATATGTTATCACTTTGGGGAGCCTAAAAATAAGAACAAAATTAATATAGTTTTGATGCTAACTGGTGGGCTAGATAACATTCAACCATTTCCTCCATAGTCATCAATGCAAATAACCTATTTCTAACTAATTATAAGAAAATTAGTGCTTCTTTTTCTGATCATGAGATTAGGGGCTGTTACGAGAAAGACAAAGTTAAGCAGAAAACTTCTTAAGAAGCTTTCTTCTTTTCTTTCTTTCTTAAAGCAATCAAATGTATTTAATACATTGATGAACCAAGCGAGCATTCATCAAGACAAAATGTCCCAAGGAGTATATGTATTGGTACATACCTGAGCCAAGTACAGGAAATGCAATGGTTCCCCATTTCTTGCTATTTGCTTTTTCCAAACATTTCCCCATTATCTTTTTCCAGGACGGCAAGGATTCCTGAAACGGCACATGAATTATGTGTCCTGCTTTCAGACCACATGATGGGGTACTTGCTAGGCCTTCCGCTTGAAACTTGAATTCTGAAAGATAAGAAATCAGGAGTCATTAAAATCACGAACTACAGTCAAATATGCCTTAACCCTTTCCCTAATAGAAGTGCCTTTTAGCACATTTGATTTATTCCTCCACTGAAGAAAATAGTTCCAATTTATACAGTCTTAAAAATAAACCATAAGAAATTTGTTCTAAATCCTAGCAGATTGTAGCTTAAAGCAGGCTGAAAGTAAAGCAGAATGTGCCTTAAGGCACATTCTGCTTGACTTTTAACCTGCGTTAAGTGGGCACTATCTTCAAAACTAGAAACAGGCTATGCAGTAAAGGGTTAACTCATTCACCCATGGAACTTCAAATGGACAAATCCAATTTCCAATTTAATCTAATCCAATTTTGACTATTTAGGTGTTTTTACAGTATGTTTTAAAATGACAAACAGTGCATACCCTGATCAAAGACCTCCTGCAAGATAATTCTGATCAGAGTCTGCACTGTTTGCATAGGACATATGTAGTCTCCAATGGTACACAGTGTTAGTGAATGACGAGTAAACTTGTCACTTGGGTTGAATGTGTTCCCTATTACACTGATGACCATGACACCACCCAATATTATAAGCAATTTGGATCCAGATAAGATGTCATGTCAACTATTTGGTACTTCTGTCAATATTTCTTCAGTCAAAATGCCTCAAATCAAATTCTCAGAAATTAAAGCCGACAACAATTCAGAAGTAGCAGGTATTGCAGCAGTCAATCGATTAAGCTTCTACTTAAAAGACAATGAAACTACTCTTAACCCATTATCCCATAAATATGCCTTTTTACGCATTCAATTTATTCCTCCACAGCAAATAATTTCAATTAATACAGTCATGACCGTGTATCATACAAAACAGTTTCTATATCCTTGAAGAAGATAGCTTAAAGCAGGCTGAAAGTAAAGCAACATGCGCCTTCAAGGCGCATTCTGCTTTACTTTCAACCTGCTTCAAGTGGCCACGTAACTTCAAAACTAGAAACAGGATATGGGGTAATGGGTTAAAAAGACTTTTCAAGCCCTTTTCTACCATTTTGATCGGTCCTGCAGGGTTCAATTTTCACAAATTTTACTGTAATCCCTGATTTCCATCATGATAAAAGAGCTCACATAGTTGCTTGTTACAAAGATTAAATAATGTTGGATGTAACATATTTTTTCCTCTGACCATAATTCTTTTTCTTTACACACCAGTGGTGAAATCATGAGCATCTGTGCAAACGGTTTGGATCCAGATGAGCAGGTTGAATATAAAAGAGAATGTGTCTCATCAGGATCTAAATATTTGACAATCTGACCCTGTTTTGAAAAGAAATTTTGCAAAATTCTATTTTACAGGAAGCTCATCATACTTACTCCTTTTGTTACATTCTTTTTTAAGGTCCGGGCATTTTTTCAAAAGGGTTGTTGCAACAGCTCCTGCAAAATACAAGAGCCCAATGGGGCATATTTCGCTCACCTGAAAAAATAGCTGAAAAAATGGTGATAATAATTTAGGTCCAGGACTGACCTAGATATGCAACAGACCAGAACAATTTGAACAAATTATGTAAAGTATATTTAAAAGTGTCACCATACCGAATATAAAAGCTCTGGCCATATTAGTGTCAGAAAAGAAGATGTTTGAAATTTTCTCTATATAACTCTATGTAAAACTGTGACCCCAGGGGCGGGGCCAATTTTGACCCCAGTTGCATAATTTGAACAAACTTGATAGAGGACCTGTAGGCGATGGTATGTGCCAAATATCTAAGCTCTGGCCCTTGTAGTTTCAGAAAAGAAGATTTTTTAAGTTTTCATTGAAAAAAATCTATTTTTAGCTCCTGTGACCTAGTTATGCAACCTACCAGAACCATTTGAACATTTTGGTATAGGACATCTAGAAGTGTCACCATACCAAATATCAAAGCTCTGGCCATATTAGTGTCAGAGAAGAAGACCTTTGAAAATTTCACTATATAACTCTCTGTAAAACTGTGACCCCCGGGGCGGGGCCAATTTCGACCCCTGGGGCATAATTTGTACAAACTTGATAGAGGACTTGTAGGCGATGGTATGTGCCAAATATCTAAGCTCTGGCCCTTGTAGTTTCAGACAAGAAGATTTTTTAAGTTTTCAATGAAAAAAATCTATTTTTAGCTCCTGTGACCTAGTTATGCAACCGACCATAACCATTTGAACAATTTTCGTATAGGACATCTAGAAACGTCACCATGCCAAATATCAATGCTCTGGCCACATTAGTTTCAGAGAAGAAGACGTTTGAAAATTTCACTATATAACTCTACGTAAATCTGTGACCCCCGGGGCGGGGCCAATTTTGACCCCAGGGGCATAATTTGAACAAACTTGATAGAGGACCTGTAGATGATGCTATGTGCCAAATATGTAAGCTCTGGCCCTTCCAGTTTTTGACAAGAAGATTTCCTTATTTTTTCACTTTGGTTGCCATGGCAACCAGAGTTCTACATTGTTTTTAATTCTTTGAACAAATTTGAAAGAGCTTGACCCAAGGAACATTTCTGTGAAGTTTGGTTGAATTCTGTCAAGCGGTATAGGAGGAGATGTCATTTGAAGCAATTGTTAACGACGACGCACGACTAACGACGGACGACGACGGACACAGGGCCATCCCAATAGCTCACCTTGAGCCTTTGGCTCAGGTGAGCTAAAAACAACCGTCATCATAAACAACCCTGGTCAAAATGTAAAACAAGAGCCCCATGGGGCATATTTCGCTCACCTGAGACGAGCTGAAAAAATGGTGATACTTATTTATGTCCAGGACTGACCTAGATATGCAACAGACCAGAACAATTTGAACAAATTATGTAAAGTATATTTAGAAGTGTCACCATACCGAATATAAAAGCTCTGGCCATATTAGTGTCAGAGAAGAAGACGTTTGAAATTTTCTCTATATAACTCTATGTAAAACTGTGACCCCAGGGGCGTGGCCAATTTTGACCCCAGGGGCATAATTTGAACAAACTTAATAGAAGACCTGTAGGCGATGCTATGTGCCAAATATCTAAGCTCTTGCCCTTGTAGTTTCAGACAAGAAGATTTTTTTAAGTTTTTCATTGAAAAAAATCTATTTTTAGCTCCTGTGACCTAGTTATGCAACAGACAAATACCATTTGCACACTTTTGGTAAAGGACAGTTAGAAAAGTCACCATGCCAAATATAGAAGCTCTGGCCATATTAGTTTCAGAGAAGAAGACGTTTGAAAATTTCACTATATAACTCTATGTAAAAACTGTGACCCCGGGGGCGGGGCCAATTTCGACCCTAGGGGCATAATTTGAACAAACTTGATAGAGGACTTGTAGGCGATGCTATGTGCCAAATATCTAAGCTCTGGCCCTTGTAGTTTCAGACAAGAAGATTTTTTTAAGTTTTTCATTGAAAAAAATCTATTTTTAGCTCCTGTGACCTAGTTATGCAACAGACCAGAACAATTTGGACAATTTTAGTAAAGGACAGCTAGAAGTGTCACCATGTCAAATATCAAAGCACTGGCCATATTAGTTTCAGAGAAGAAGACGTTTGAAAATTTCACTATATAACTCGATGTAAAACTGTGACCCCCGGGGCGGGGCCAATTTCGACCCCAGGGGCATAATTTGAACAAACTTGATAGAAGACCTGTAGGCGATGCTATGTGCCAAATATCTAAGCTCTTGCCCTTGTAGTTTCAGACAAGAAGATTTTTTAAGTTTTCAATGAAAAAAATCTATTTATAACTCCTGTGACCTAGTTATGCAACGGACCAGAACCATTTGAACAAATTTGGTAAAGGAAATCTAGAAGTGTCATCATGTTAAATATCAAAGCTCTGGCTACATTAGTTTCAGAGAAGAAGACGTTTGAAAATTTCACTATATAACCCTATGTAAATCTGTGACCCCCGGGGCGGGGTCAATTTTGACCCTAGGGGCATAATTTGAACAAACTTGATAGAGGACCTGTAGATGATGCTATGTGCCAAATATCTAAGCTCTGGCCCTTGCAGTTTTTGACAAGAAGATTTTTTAAGATTTCCTTATTTTTTCACTTTGGTTGCCATGGCAACCAGAGTTCTGCATTGTTTTTAATTCTTTGAACAAATTTGAAAGAGCTTGACCCAAGGAACATTTCTGTAAAGTTTGGTTGAATTCTGTCAAGCGGTATAGGAGAAGATGTCATTTGAAGCAATTGTTAACGACGACGCACGACGCACGACTAACGACGACGGACGCCGGACACAGGGCCATCCCAATAGCTCACCTTGAGCCTTTGGCTCAGGTGAGCTAACAATCATCAGTATAACCCATTCTCCCTAAATCTACACCTTTTTACATCTATGATTTATTCCTCCACTCAAGAAAATAGTTCCTTTTATAATCATGAATATGTATCATAATAAACAGTTTCTATATCCTAGCTTAAAGCAGACTGAAAGTAAAGCAGAATGCCTGCTTAATTTCAACCTGCTTTAAGTGGTCATCTGTCTCCAATACTAGAAACAGCCTATTGGGGGGGGGGAAAGGGATGATTATCCCCTCCACAAAGCTTACTAGAACTTTCATCCATTGGGCTCAATATATCATCCCACCCTCCAATCTATCTGCTATTCAACCCATTACCCCATAAACACTCCTTTTAAACACAACTGAAGAAAAAAGTTCCACTTTATAGCTATAAATATGCACCATAAGAAATATTTTCTATATTCTAGCAGTTGGTACCTTAACCCATTACCCCATAACCTGTTTCTAGTTTTGAAGAGAGGTGACCACTCTGCTTTACTTTCAGCCTGCTTTAAGCTACCAGCTGCTAGAATATAGCAATTATTTTTATGTTAAATATTCACAAGTCTATAGATTGGAACAATTTTCCTTAATGGAGGGATACATTAGAGGTATAAAAAGGTGTATTTATGGGGGAATGGGTTAAAGCAGACTAAAAGTAAAACTGAGAATGCACCTTATAGTGAATTCTGCTTTACTTTCAACCTGCTTTAAGTGGTCACCTGTCTTCAAAACTAGAATAAAGCTATGGGGTAATGGGTTAAGAGAGATAATTTATCAAACTTAAATTTTTCAAATACAGGTAAGTTTGGTTAAAACCAGTTTGAAGGATCAAGTTTCAACTGTACATTCACAATATTATATAAATATTAGATGTCAGTTTGCGTGACATTCAAATTGTCAACCCGAGAAACAGCATGTCACCCCGAGGCGTAACCGAGGGTGACATTCTTGTTTTCGAGGGTTGACAATTTGAATGTCAAGCAAACTGACATCTAATATTTATTTTATTACACCGAGCTTATCAACCCTGGATTTGGAATCGTCTTATTCGTATTTTATAAAATGTGTTGTGAAAACCAATTCAGCGCGGACATGTACATAACGCGGGAAATGACGTCGCCGTCTTACGACGTCACATTGTTTATAATAACCTTCTAATGTATCCAATAGCGAAAGTCATGTCAATGCTGACAGTACGTTTTCGGACGGAGTAAAAAAGTAATGTCCTTTAGAGTGACGTCACACAAAGAATATCATAAAGAGTGACAGTATATTTTGAATAGATGTAAAAGACATGCAAAATGTTAACTGTAGGTCTATGGGAATTTAACATTGTAACTCAAAGCGAGGTGTATTAATTTAATATATCTCAAAATTTATTGTGCTTTTGCACTACAAATGAACTGTATACATATTCATAGAACACTATCCAGGCAGTGAGTACAACTAAAAAAGTTCCGTATAATTTTCTTAACTTTTTTTATTCACCAATTCATATTCGTTAGACATACCTTTAAATTCAAAGTGTTTTGTAGTACTTGAAACAATCACATTTGCCTTGGATTCAAGGATATCTCCAGTCTGAATCTTCAGAGAAATATTGCCAATTGTACAACCTTTAAACAAGAAGAGAAAACACAATGATTGTACAAAGATTCCTGGCAATATTTCAATATCAGTATACTGTGTTCCCTCTCTACAATGGCCCTCCCAAAAACGACTCCCTCCTTACAATGACCCTTGCCACTGTTCCCAAAAAGAGACATGTATGTCCAACCTTTTCACTGCTGCAATATCGTCTGCTTTAAATTGTCGTCTGCTGCTTTCCTCAAAGTTACATTTTTTACAGAAAAAAACTTAATGACGAGTGAAGAGCAGCTTGAATTCAGATCAGACGACGCTCAATGCGGCGTCTGATCTGGATTCAAGCTGTTTGCAAATGTAAATAAATTTCCCTCCCTAAAACGACTCCCTCCAAACAACGCCCACAATTTCGGTCTCCCATTTGATGTCGTTGTAGAGAGGGAGCGCTGTACTGTGTTTCTATGCTGTGCTATATCAATGACATGATTTTATGCAAGGACTAAAGAAAAGTATACTGTAACCAAGATTGATGACAACATGTTGATAGTAATACACAGTTTCTACATTGTGTTACTACAATGACCTTGAATTTTGTTTAACAAAATATGCTCTTTTCTAAAACTTTTTACATAAACGTTTACATATAAATGAAATCTTACTCAAACATGAAATTTTAATACAACAGGGAGTAGTGGTATACATGTGTGGGTGTAGATGGGAAGTGAAAGTTTATCCAG
The DNA here is from genome assembly GCA_922989275.2 of Gari tellinella. Classification (NCBI taxonomy): domain Eukaryota; kingdom Metazoa; phylum Mollusca; class Bivalvia; order Cardiida; family Psammobiidae; genus Gari; species Gari tellinella. Next base: position 74,306,742 of record OV277866.1, read on the forward strand.
TGTATCTAGTATACAGTGAAACCCTCCATTACGACCACTAAATTGTGCTAATTATTAGGTGTTAATGACAGGTGACTGCATATTGCAAGTTGACTATAAAACAGAAATTTCATTGCTTTAAGCTGTTACCTGTCTTTTAAACACTCAATTAGCCTTCATTTTAGTGGTCATAGCAGAGGGGTTTTACTGTACTTTCTATATGGTTACTTTATTTTGGTGTCATAGAATTATAGTCTATCTCCTATTACCTTTATTTCACAAAATACTTTTACCCAATCAGTCTATATCCTCTATAAATGTATAACTATCTGTTTTAATATGTTTTTTATGTTTGACACTACATAGCAGGTCTCATAACAAGAATGGTTCATGAATGGCATATTTCTAAAGTGGTCAGTGCTCCTCTGTGATTGGTCAGTGGGCGGCACCAACATAGTGAGTGACTTGGCTTATCAGCAAGAAAGTCTGTTAACCTGTAGTAAATGTAACAATTATCTACACCTCTGACATATAATGTCAGACAAAGAGTAAAATTATCACGTGAAATACAGGTGGCCTGTTTGGGAAACAGGCAACACTTGCTAGCAGTATAGACCTAAATGTTAAAGGTTAACTCTTTGCACACTGGGTAAATTTTTGGCCTAAATTAAATCTTCTAAATGTCCTTCGAAACAGTGTAAGCATGTCAATCAGTTTGAATCCTGATGAGATGCAGCATTATGTGACATCTGATCAGGATCCAAACTGTTAAGGTTAATATGGCTCCACCTTTAGCATGGTAAGAGTTAATGGAAGACAAACAAAAGTAATACAGAAGTTCTTAACTCTTTCAACACCATCTACCTGTTTAAATATACTCATTACATATGCAAACAGTGAAGACCGAGATCAGAGGGTTCTATAGGAGCCCTCTGATCTCGGTCTACACTATTTGATAATTTAGACCAGTATCTGTTAAACTAACCACAATTCCAAGTAGACTGGTTCATGTTTTGGTAAGTAAAAAGATCCACAATGAAACCTAATTACTCACAAGAGTTACTTGCATGTAGTGTTGAAAGAGGAGACTGCAATGTGTCCTCAGAAATAACCATACTCCCATAGGACATGGCTGCATTACAGCACTCCCTCTCTACAACGACACCCAAAGGGAGACAATAATTGTGTGTGTTGTTAAGAAGGAGTCGTTATAGGGAGGGAAATTGGTTTACATTTGCAAATAGCTTGAATCCAGATCAGACACTGCATAACGCGGCTTCTGATTTGGATTCAAGCTGTTTGTCACTTGTCATTAATTTCTGTCAAAATTTAAAAAATGTAACTTTGAGAAAAACAGCAGACAACAACTTAAGCAGACGATGCTGCAGCAGTAAAAGTGTTAGACATAATTGTCCTGTTTAGGGAACTGCGGCAAGAGTCATTGTAAAGAGGGAGTCGTTGTTGAGAGGGCTGTTGAAGGGAGGGAGCACTGTACTTGCATTCTTCATGAATCTGCAGTGTTCTAAGTTACCGGTAGGTGAGAGATAAAAGAATGATGAAAGTATAGCACAAAATTCATAATTGCATTAAGCACAGAAAACTTTACCTAATGCAGTGGTTACAAAGCTTTTCTCTACAAAAACACCCAATGGGAGACAAAGATTGTGTGTGCTGTTCGGAGGGAGTTGTTTTTATAGGGATGGAAAATCAATACCCCTAAGAGAGCTGAATATCACTTGGCTAACATTTGCAAACAGTTTGAACTCAGATCAGACGCAGCGTAAAACAGCATCTGATATTGGTTCAAACTATTTGTCACTTGTCTTTATGTTTTCTTCTGACAAAATGTCCAATATGTTACTGCAAGGAAAAAACAGCAAACGTCAGTTTAACTCTTTCCTCCCTAAAACTTTAAATGGACAATTCCAGTTTCCATTTTAGTCTAGTCCATTACGGACTTTTAAGGGTTATTTTGTCAATGTTTGGCATTGTGACAAACAGTGAAGGCCCTGATCAGAGGGCTCCTTTCGGAGCCCTCTGATCTGAGTCTTCACTGTTTACATAGGACAAGTGTACTATTCATTTGTACACTGTTTGAAAAGGACGCCTATATGCGGGACTAGGGTTCAAAGGGTTAAAGCAGACACTATTGCAGCAGAGAGAGCATTAGCCATAAAGATCTTACTTGGCAAGCATTGTTGCAAGTAGGGAATCATTGTTTGGACGGCTGTTATAAGGAGGGAGCACATGTATATTAGAGAGATTCTATATATACATGTATTCATTCTTTCATATTGAGATTATAGAATGGCATAAAAATACAAGAGGGCCATGGCCCACAAGTCGCTCACCTGAGAACATTGCACCTAAGCTGACTGGGCAAAACAATATCGTGATATATATAGCTATAAAAAGAGTTTTAAAGGTTTTTCCTATATAAGTCTATATAAAACTGATAAGCCTTGGGGCAGGACCAAATTTGATCAAAGGGTCATAATTTTAACAATCTTGGTAGAGGACCATAATGCAAAGTTACAGGTCAAATATAAATGATCTGGGCCTTACAGTTTCAGAGAAGAAGTTTTTTTAAAGGTTTTCCTATGAAAAACTAATAAGTCGAGGGTGGGGCCATTTTTGGCACGGGGTCTTTATTTGAACAATCTTGGTAGAGGATCACAAGGCAACGCTATGTGACAAATATTAAAGAACTCGGCCTTACAGTTTCAGAGAAGAAGAAATTTAAAGGTTTTCCTATATAAGTCTATGTAAAACTGATAAGCACCGGGGCTAGGCCAATTTTGACCCGGGGGTCATAATTTGAACAAACTTGGTAGAGGACTATAAGGCAAAGCTACATTTCAAATATAAATGATCTGGGCCTTACAGTTTCAGAGAAGAAGATTTTTAAAGATTTTCCTATGAAAAACTGATAAGCCCAAGGGCGGGGCCATTTTTGGCCCAGGGGTCATAAGCTGAACAGTCTTGGTAGAAGACCATAAGGCAAAGCTACATGTCAAATTTGAAAGATCTGGGCCTTACAGTTTCAGATAAGAAGATTTTTAAAGATTTTCCTATATAACTCTATGTAAAACTGATAAGCCCCTGGGCGGGGCCAATTTTGACCCGGGGGTCATAATTTGAACAATCATGGAAGAGGACTACAAGGCAAAGCTATATTTCAATAATGAATGATCTGGGCCATACAGTTTCAGAGAAGAAGAATTTTAAAGGTTTTCTGAAGAAAAACTGATAAGCCCAAGGGCGGGGCCATTTTTGGCCCAGGGGTCATAATTTGAACAATCTTGGTAGAGGGCCATTAGGCAAAGCTATATGTCAAATTTTAAAGATCTAGGCCTCACAGTTTCAGAGAAGAAGATTTTTAAAGGTTTTCCTATATAACTCTATGTAAAACTGATAAGCCCGGGGCGGGGCCAATTTTGACCCGGGGGTCATAATTTGAACAATCTAGGTAGAGGACCATAAGGCAAATCTACATGTCAAATATTAATGATCTAGGCCATACAGTTTCAGAGAAGAAGATTTTCAAAGGTTTTCCTAAGAAAAACTGATAAGCCCTGGGGCGGGGCCATTTTTGGCCCCAGGGTCAAAATTTGAACAATCTTGGTAGAATATCATTAGGTCATGATACCAACCAAATATCAAAGGTCTGGGCCTTTTGGTTTCTGAGAAGAAGATTTTTAAAGATTTTCTTATGCATTAAAAGTTGTCTATACGGTCATGTTAGAAAATCTGGTCCCAAAGCAAGGGGAATAACTCTAGCCAAAATCTTTGAACAACATTTCGCTCCCCCTTGTCACTGATGCTTCTGACAAAGTTTGGTTGAAATCGGGTCAGTGGTTTCTGAGGAGATGTTGTTTGAAAGTGTGGACAGACGACGGACGACGGACGGAATGGTATCACAATAGCTCATCCTGAGCCGAATGCTCAGGTGAGCTAAAAAGCTGTGATGAAGAAATTGTTCAGTAAAGCTGCAGTTTGTTAAAGCTGGGAAGCTAAATCTTTCCAGGAAATTATCCTTTGAGGCGGGACAATGCCTGGGACAACAAAAGTAGTCAGTTCAAGCTAGAGAGCTTAAGATCAGGGCTCCAGATAAGGGGAGTATTTGAAAAACTAAAATCTTTATTTCTGTGTAAAACCCTATGGTGTCACCACTCATTAGAATCGTCTCGAAGAGACGATTCTGATGAGTAGTAACACCATAGGATTTGATGTTGAAATGAGTGAGAAAATGTTGGATTTGTTCAATTTACCCTCTCTTATCTGGAGCTCTGTAAGATTTCAAGAATGTTATCATTTTAGGCAGGACAATGCCTGGGCGAACAAAGGTACCAGTATAGTCAGTTTAAGCTGGAGAGCTAAAGATTTCAAGGAAATAATCATTTTAGGAAAGATTTCAGGGATGTTATCATTTTAGGCAGGACAATGCCTGGGCGAACAAAGATACCAGTATAGTCAGTTTAAGCTGGAGAGCTAAAGATTTCAAGGAAGTTATCATTTTAGGAAAGATTTCAGGGATAATATCATTTTAGGAAAGACAGTGCCTGGGAAATCCTTCAATTCAACTGTACCTTCTGAACCTGTATGTGTAATTGGGATCACTGGTTCTGTTTTAAGAAGAAATGATAGTGTACAGTGGAGAAAACATTATTCTTTCCCGTTTAAACACAAACAAAACGCAAACGCAAAGCATTAAAACGTAGAAAAGTACAACATTTTGACAATTCTGACAATTCATGTTTATATTGGTGTCAAACAGTTTGGAGCCTAATCAGACGCCGGGTTACCCGGCGTCTGATCAGGCTCCAAACTGTTTGCAATGGAAATAATAGTTTTAGCATAAATGCGTTTATTGGGAAAGAATAACGTTTTCTCCACTGTAACATATGGGTTCCAGATAAACTGGACATTTCAAACAATTTCTCCCATGTTTCCATAAAACCCTATGTTTTGACCACTCATTAACCCATTATTCCGTAGCCTGTTTATGATATTGAAGACAAGTGACCATGTAAAGCAGGTTGAAAGAAAGCAGAATGCGCCTCGAGGCGCATTCTGCTTTAAATTCAGCCTGCTTTAAGCTATCATCTGCTAGTATAGCAAAATGTTTCTTATGTTACATTCATGTATGTATAAATAAGAACTATTTTCTTTAGAGGAGTTATACATAAAATGTATTAAAATGTGTATCTATGGAGTAATGGGTTAAAAATCATCACAAAGGGTTTGGTGGATAAATTATCTTAATATTTTGCAAATTGTCAATGGAATGAAAATTGTTGTTTTTACCGTGATTTAATTTTAATGGTGTCAAATAAAGCGGTTTTTTTTCGTGATTTAATTTTAATGGTGTGAAATAAATAGGTCATACAACAGTCTTGAGTATAACACTTAATTTTATTGGACTTGTCCACTGTGGTAATAATCCGTATTTGGATAATAACTGCTATGTTCTCGTCCAACATAATTCAGTACTGTACTCATCATTGTTAACTCTTTCAACACCATGGACACATGTTTAAAATATACCCATTACTTTTGCAAACAGTGTAGACCCAGATCAGAGGGCTCCTATAGGAGCCCTCTGATCTGGGTATACTCTGTTTGCTAATTTAAAGCAGTATTTATAAAACTATCCAGAATTCTAAGTAGACTGGTTTGCATTTTGGTAACTAAAATGATCCACAAGGGAACTTAGTATTGAAACAGTAAATATTCTCATGATACATACCTTCTTTTGTCATATGAAATTCATGCTCTGATTTCTTCTTATTAGATGGTCTCTGTGCGATGTTCCGTTTCCTTGCCCCTCCTCTCAGTAGCTGGGCATGATGGCCTTTGAAAATCTACAGAGAGAATGAAACTCATGACAGCATTATCTGCATGCTACACCCATCATTACTTATCAAATGGAAGGGAATTTCCACCAAAAGATATAAATGACATATGTGGCTTTCTTATGCATGCTTCGTTGATTACACTTCTATGTCTGGTAATTCTAATTCTAATTCTATGTCTGGTAATTCTAATTCTAATTCTAATTCCAAGATTTAATTTTCCCCAACTACCATTGTTGTTGATACCTTTTTTGAACTTGTAGAGAGCTGTTTTAATACAATTATAATACATGTTTGACTGTTATATACATGTTTCAGATAAATAAACTGACATTTACCTTTCAATAATTTATCTATAATTACATTAATATTTCACTAAACAATACATTAACTCTCACCATGCTAGCGGCGGATATATCCAACAGTGATTACCTTTGCAAACAGCTTGGATCCTGATGAGACACTGCGTAATGCAGTGTCTCACCAGGATCCAAACTATTTGATACTCTGAGCAGGCTGTCTTGAAAAGAAATTTTGAAAATTCTAAGTTTTAGAACAGTAGCAGATGACAATTGTTGCAGAATAAAATATTACCCTGCATGCAAAGAGTTAAATTTACAGAGTAAGTTTTAGCCCATACCTCTATAGTGCTAAAGTCTCTTCTGAACATGACAAAGCAGACTTTCTTTACACAGGTTTTGGGGTTGGCTTCAGCCCATCTAAGTACTGCCCTGTACATACTCATGCATGCCACACCCTTGGGATATTTCAAGTAGCCAGTTCCTAATGCTGGTATAGCTATGCTGGTGTATTTTTTAGCTTGGACAAGATTCAGGAAGCTCGTTATTACCTCTGCCAAGTTCTGTAAGAAATAAAGCAGTTTAGAATGCATTCTATTCCGAACAAATCTAAGCTCTTCTTATGTAATAAAAGTGTCTGCTTAAAAATTGTGTTTTTTTGTGTGAAATTATATTTTTTTTTTATATATATACTTATAGGAGGAGAAGGGTTAACAGGTGAGTTAAGGTAGAACAGTTGTCTTACTGCCTCTGTTTCCTCTTCCTTATGCTCAGGTAGTACTGTGAGGAACACAGACTTGAAGGGTAGTTTCCCCGCTCCTATCTCTACTATCTTCTTTACTTGAAGACTGTTATTATGTTTGCTGGCACACTCGTCCTGCAGTGTTGTCCCCCCTGCAGCAGAAACCAAGGACTTGCAAGCTCCACTCTTGATCAGTTCCATGGATGGATTGGTTGCTGCTAACACACAGTCCACCTGAGGATAGATATAACCCATTGAACCCTAGTGACGAGTAAACACATGCTTTACAAACACTGTACCTATGTTGAGTACACTTTTCCAATGCAAGCAGTAAAGATCCAGATAAGAGTGGTTCTACAGTGTCTATCTTGTTTGTCATTTTAAAGTATATATTAACCCTTTCCCCAATAGAAGCGACTTTTAGCGCATTTAATTTATTCCTCCGCTGAAGAAAATAGTTCCAAATTATACAGTCATGAAATAATTCATCAGAATTATTTTCAGTTTCCTTGCAGATTATAGCTTAAAGCAGGCTGAAAGTTAAGCAGAATGTGCCTTAAGGCACATTCTGCTTTACTTTCAACCTGCTTTAAGTAGCCACCTATCTTCAAAACTAGAAACAGGCTATGGGGTAAAGGGTTAAACAAACTTAATTTGAAACTAGAATAATTGTCCTTTTGAAACCTCTGGGATCAATGAGTTAACCCTTTACATAGAAGCCCCTTTTAGCACATTTAATTTATTCCTCCACTAAAGGAAATAGTTCCAATTCATACAGTCATGAATATGCATCATAAAACGTATTTTCTAAGGCGCATTCTGCTTTACTTTCAACCAGCTTTAAGTGGCCACCTGTCTTCAAAACTTGAAACAGGCTATGGAGTAAAGGGTTACCATTATTGTTTTAAGCACAACTTGATATTTGCAAACAGATTGGATCCAGATTAGACACTGCATTATGCGGCGTATGATCTGAATCCAAGCTGTTCGCCAATCATATTAGTATTTTCTCCTATTTTTTATTGATTTTGCGGACTATATATTTTCAGCAGACAACATTTTAGTATGAGGGTTAAAAGAAGGTATAGACAGTCATTACTCTGTCTTTGATACAATGACTCTTAGCATGCTAGCAATGAAATCAGGATAACCTGTGCAAACAGGTTGGATCCTGATGAGGAACAGTGTAATGCCTATAGGCGCATCCTGCTTTACATTGAACTTGCTTTAAGTGGTCACTTGTCTTCAAAACTAGAAACAGATTATGCTGTAATGGCTAAACCAAAGCTAGGCTGCAGAACAACAAAAGGTTTTGGATCAAAATTTATGTCATTTTTTTGCCTTTAAAAATTAAAGCTTAACAGTGTGTTAACCAAGTCAACAATAGTGACAAGTATGCACATCCTCTACAATCAACACCCCCGTGAATAGTACACTTATCCAATTAGAATAGTGTAAACCCTGATCAGAAGGCTTTCTCAGGACCCTACTGATAAAGGGCCTATATTGTTTATCATTTTGCAATGTATCATTTAACTCTTTCCTCCCTGAAACTTTAAATGGACAATTCCAGTTTCCATCTAAGTCTAGTCCATTTCTGACTTTAAAGGGTTGTTTCTGTCAATGTTTGGCATTGTGACAAACAGTGAAGACCCTGATCAGAGGGCTCCTTTCGGAGCCCTCTGATCTGGGTCTTGAGCCCTCTGATCTGGGTCTTCACTGTTTGCATAGGACAAGTGTACTATTCACATGTACACTGTTTGAAAAGGACGCCTATAGGCGGGACTAGGGCTCAAAGGGTTAAAACACCTTTACAAATTTAGAAGTGGATTAGACTAAATTTAAAATATAACTTTTTTACTTTTTACAGTGCTCCAGATAAGGGAGAATAAACTGAACAAATCCAACATTTTCTTGCCCATTTTAGCACAAAATCCTATGACTTTACTTCTCATTAGAATCATCTATTTGAGATGATTCTAATGAGTAGTGACATCATGGGAAACAGACATAAAGACTATAGTTTTCTAAATACTCCCCTTATCTGGAATATATAGGATCTGTCATGAGTCCATGTTTAAGACAGGCTGATCTCAAACGAGTCTAGAATCGAAAGGTTATTAAGCGAGCCTTGTCGAGCTTAATAACTTTTCTATTCTAGACGAGTTTGAGATCAACTTGTCTTAAACATCGACGAGTGACAGATTCTTTTTTTAACATATAACCAATGATTTAAGTTATTTTTCAAAGCCAAAAGCATTTTTTTAACCCCGGTGATGTCAAAACCCCGTTATAAATAGTGACCTTAAAGTGGCGTCATCAAAGTGATCTCACACATGTTGGCGATAAAGATATTCATCATTGTTGTTCGCTATAGAAAACAAGTGAAGTTATGTGAGAAAAGTTAATCCTACCTGTTGTGTTTCCAAACTGTCAACAACAAGCTCTATTGTCAGTGGTCCACAGGTCAAGGCTGAAAAAACACATACACATCTGCAATAGCATACAGTCGAACTTCGATATTTCGAACTCGCATAACTCGAACTATCTGATATTTCAACTACATTATTTCATGTTCAATTAAGTCGAACATACCCGTATTTCAAAGTTAAATGGTGGCTTAGCCCACTGCATTTTTTTTTAATAAGTGCTTATCAATAGAAAAATGTAACCTCTAAAAATTTAAGTCAAAATCAGATTGAATTTTGATGAAAATTCAAAATATTTTTTCTGTTTTAACTTCATTAAATCAATGTTCAACCCATAGGAAATCTACATTTTAAATATCAGCTTCTTACTGCGAATATGTCGGTTAGTATCAGTTTATCTAAACACTTTCATCAAAACCTTAACTTTAAGGCACATTCTGCTTTACTTCCAGCCTGCTTTAAGCTATAATCTGCTAGAACATAGAAATTTATAGTACCATTCTTATTCATGACTGCATCAATTGAAACTATTTTCTTCAGTGGAGGAATAGATTAAAGGCGTAAAAAAGCGTATTTATGGAGTAATGGGTTAACTACATTTTATTAATATTCAATCCATAGGAAACCTCCATTCCAAATATCAGCTTCCAAGTGCATGGCAGGTTGTTGCTTAACCCTTAGCCCGTCAAATAAATTGTCGTCTGCTATATTTCTCGTCTGCTTCAAGTTTCAAAGTGCTTCAAAGTTGCTCAAAATTGCTGAAAATGTTGTCCGAGTGTCAAACAGCTTGGATCCGGATGAGACGCCGAGTTACTCGGCGTCTCATCCGGATCCAAGCTGTTTGCATATGGAGCTATAGTCGTGACTCGCAGGCTAAGGGTTAAAACAAAATGGAAGTAAAGTAGGAAGTTAAATAATTCTACTTGGGTTATCTGTTTAACTTTCACTTTGCTATCTGCATTCAACACTATCAATGACTATTGATTTATGGCACTTTTGTAGAGGTCGTTAGTGGTTTACTGTATTTGGATTTTTGGTATACAGCACTTTCTTGAAAGTTATATAAAAACAGCCAATCAATCCACACAAACATGTCTTATTTTAATAGTGGAATAGTCCATTTAAAACAAATCAGCATTGAAAAGGATATTGCAGGTGGTTACTTATGCAGGTGGTTTCTAAGAGTAAGCTGACAAGATCATTGTTCTGCTTTGTTGTCACTTTGCTTTTAAAAAACACTGAAAACCTGATGTAATTTCCATTTTTCTTTTAGAAAAAGTTCATTATAAAAGATAATTATGATACCTACATTGTGCAACGGTCAAATACACTGTGAGATTGTTGATATAACAATAAGCCTAATGATCATCATGGGAATAGGGGATTGAACTATTTCTAATTTTTAAATTGCATATTTCTACTTTATTTAAATGCATTGCCTAGTCTACAGTGACCTCCAGTAGAAAAAGTTTCCTTTATTTAGTTTCCTTTATTTACTTTCAGAATGAAGAGCATGTGACTTGCTTATAAACAGAATAAAATAGCATAACATTTGTATGGTAGCTCAGTTGGTAGAGCAGCAGTTCTTTTTTTTTAACCCTTACCCCATAGCATGTATCTAGTTTTGAAAATAGGTGCCTTAAGGCACATTCTGCTTTACTTTCAGCTTGCTTTAAGCTATCATCTGCTAGAATATAGAAAATATTTCTCATGATTTTTATTTTTGACTGCTTAAATTGGAACTATTTTCTTTAGTGAAGGAAGAAATTTAAGGCGTAAAAAGGTGTATTTATGGGGAATGGGTTAAAGGCTAAATCAGGTTTTCAGTCTCTTAATTTGACATGATTGGTAAAGCTGAATTTGATTGCTTTTAAAACCCAAAGTACATAAACAGAAGGTAAACAACCTCTACCCAAGTCGCCCAATCATCAGCGGCATAGGGAACGCAACAGAGAAGATCAGCCATTTAGTAGACGAACACTTAAAACCGTTCGTCCCGCACATTCCCTCTTACATCAAAGATACAACAGATTTCATTAAGAAAATCAAAAGTATCGCTGACCTACCAGATCAATTTTTTCTGGTCACTCTAGATGTAACATCCCTCTACACGAACATCCCAAATCAAGAAGGCTTGAGATCCGTTGCCAGATGTCTCTCCACTCACAAACCTGGATACAAGATCAGCAACACTACTGAGAACGGTACTCCACAGCAACAATTTCGAATTCAACGGCAAACACTACCTCCAAATCGGAGGCACTGCCATGGGCACCAGGGTAGCTCCATCATATGCCAATATCTTCATGGGAGATCTTGAAAAAAGACTCCTAGAAAGAGCAACACACAGACCTCACACTTTCAAAAGGTTCATAGATGACATTTTTCTCATCTGGACCTACAGCTACAAGCTACTACAGGAGTTCATCGACTACATGAACAACTCTCACAAAACTATCAAGTTCACTTGTGAAATCTCTAAAACAGAGATATCATTCCTGGATACAACAGTGTACAGGGTTCAGGGCACGAACAAACTAGCAGTGAGGCTTTACACAAAACCCACTGACACTCATGCCTACCTCAAGTATGACTTCTGTCATCCTCAAAGAATGAAGGATGCAAATCCGTACGGGCAATTCTTGCGATCGAAACGGAACAACACAAGTGAAAGAGATTTTGAAAGGTCTGCTCAAGATACAAAGGCACACTACATGAGACGAGGATATCCAGAACAGTTACTAGATAAACATCTAGCTACTACTAGGACCCGGGTGAGAGAATCACTTCTCCTTAGCAACAAAAAGGAGAAGGACACATCACGGGTCCCATTTGTGGTTACTTTTAACCCACGAAATCCTGATCTAAAAAAACTTGTGAAAAAGGAATGGGACATCCTCAAACACTCTGACACATGCCGAAAGCTGTTTGACAAACCACCAATTTTTGCCTACAGGAGAAACCAAAATCTCAGAGATCTACTGATTCACAGCAAGTTCCAACCAGAAAGGACATGTGACACGGTGAACGCCAAAAAATCCAAAAAACCAGGCTGCACCAGAGACAAGTGTAAATACTGTGATCTACTGGACCTCAAAACAGAATTCAAAAGCCACTCTACAGGGAAAACTTTCAAAAAGAAGCACACCTACGACTGTGAAACAAGCAATGTCATCTACCTCATCTCTTGTGGAAAATGCCACAAGCAGTACGTCGGACAGTGCAAACGACCTATAAGAAATAGGATCTATGAGCATGTCCGATACATGAGGGAGAACCTCGATCAGCCCACGGGAAGGCACTTCAACCTTCCAAACCACAAACCCTCTGTAGCCAACTTCGAAATTATCGAAGTACTGTCAAGCCACCCGGATGATCCTAAATCACTCAACATCAGAAACAAACTGGAGCAAGTCTGGATCACCACATTACAAACTGTGCGTCCTAAAGGCATTAATCTCCAATTAACACGATAATGTTCCTGCCCCCCCTTTTGTCGTAGTATGTCACTTTACTTCAGGAACATTGTGGTGCTAATTGTAGGATCAAACGCAATATAGAGAAAAACAGTAAAAACTTTCAGAGACTAAATCTGTCTCAACGTACCCTTTCTGGGATGTGTAGTACTCACTACACACTGAAATATGTCAAATTAGACATAATTCAAGCATTATGACACTTTTACACTGGAGAAAACAACGCTCCAGACTAAGCAAATCTCCAAATTTGAGAGACCCAAACCACACCCGCTTCCAAGAAAACAAACTACAAAACGTGAAGTAGAACGTACCAAAAACTTTGGACACAGAGAAACAATCAAATACTCAACAAAATCAATGTTGGGACAGAATATCTTTGATTATATAAGGATTTTCTTTGATTTGGGATAATTTCTCTAACAAGTGGAAGCCATTTTTTGGCCTTAGTTACACAAAGAAGCCCCTTAGTTACCACAATAGATCGAGCTACGTCACCAAAAACAGTGGATGACGCAGTCAAAATCTGCGCAAACATGCGTAATTTGTCATCAAAAAATGCGTAAAACGTGTCAAAAACGTAATAAAAGATATCACGTGATACAATCCCAAGGGTATAAATTCACGAAGTTTCAATACGAAAAATCATACGTTCTGATGAGTTGCAACTGCAACGAAACTAGTCAACGGAAATTACCTACTCTGCCGGAGTTTCTGCAAGAAGCAAACATTCTTTTCGACTGTTATTGCTTTTAAAACCCAATACCCCATAAAAACGCCTTTTTATGTCTTTACGTTATTCCTTCAATGAATAAGATAGTTATAATTATAGTTGAAAATCTGCACAAAAAGAAATATTTTTTATATCCTAGCTGATGGTAACTTAAAGTAGGCTGAAAATAAAGCAGAATGTGCCTTAAAGCACATTCTGCTTTACTTTCAAGCCTTTTTAACCCTTTGAACCCTAGTCCTGCATAAAGGCCTTTTCAGTATTCATGTGCAAAGTGCACTTGTCCTATGCAAACAGTGAATACCCAGATCAGAGGGATCCTTACAGAGCTCTGATCTGGGTCTTCACTGTTTGTGATAATGCAAAACATTGACAACCCTTAAAAGTCAGAAATGGACTAGACTCAAATGGAAACTGGGATTTCCATTTTAAGTTTCAGGGAGGAAAGAGTTAAGGTGTCAGCTGTCTTCAGAGATAGATACAGGCTATGGGGTAATGTGTTAAGGAGAGAGTAGAAGCATTCTAAGGCACCTCTGTGGAGAAAAGACAAGTAGCTGCTACACTTTCACTCTTTTTTAGCACAGGGGCCCGTTTCATAAAACTTCGTACTACAAATGTTGTCGTAAGTATATATTATAAAGTCTAAATTATTATATATTTCTCAATCTAATCCTGTCTTGTGACATCGCTTTGGAAACAAGACGATTCCAAAGAGATGTCACAAGACAGGGTTTGATAGGGAAAGCAGAAATTAAATGCATTTTTAAGTTTTGATGTACAACCGTTTTTGTCGTACGAGGTTTTATGAAAGGGGCCCCTGATTTTTAGGAAAAAGTAAGATTGCTATATGATGCTTATGCCAAGGAAAGAGTTAAAACTGTTACCGTATATCCCCATTTAAACACCCCAAAGGGGCAATGAAAAATCCTTCATACACCTTTAATCTATTCCTGCACTAAAGCAGAATGCTCTTTATGAAGCATTAGTCTTTACCTTCAATCTGCTTTAAGCAACTATCTGTTTTAATAACAAGGGCCACCATGGCCCTAAATCGCTCACCTGGTATACCATGTAAAACATGACCTATAGTGACCTAGATTACGAATAGAGATGACCCACAATCAACCTTAAGAGTATTAACAGGATTTTTCTATGATTTGACCTAGTTTCTGACCAGACACAATCCACATTTGATTTTGACCTAGAGTTGATGTAGGCAAACATTCTGGCAATATTTTATTCAGATCTAATGAGATTTGTAGCCTCTAGAGGGTTAACAAGGTTTTTCTTTGATTTGACCTAGTGACCTAAATTTTAATCCGACATGACCCATATTCGAACTTGACCTAGATATCAATGGTAACTAGTCTTAATGTCCCATTTCATGAACGTACCACTGCCTCAATGTACCATTTTCAGTCTGAACGTACCATTTTAAATAAACCTATATTTCAACCATAATTGAGCCTTATTAGTTGATAAAAAATGTAAAATAGTGTTTTTATACCCTGGTGTAACCCTGTGTTGACCTCTCATCTGCAATAACCCAGTTACACTTTTTGTAAAAGTTCATCCCCAGCATGCAATGTGTTTATACAATTCAATATGTACGTATCTGCATTCTTTTTTTTCTATGATCGGGTGTGGATTTTTTAATTACAAATATCATAAATCAATCAAATTAGATTAGGGATAATTATAAACCATTTCTTTATTAAAAACTAGTATAATAAAACTGTTTTCTATAAATTTTATGTAGTGGTACGTTCAGTCTAGAAAAATGGTACATTGAGACTGGTACGTTGAGGCATTGGTACGTTAAGACCATAAACCATATCAATTAGGCAAACATTCTGACTAATTTTCAATAAAATCCAATGAGATTTGAAGCCTCTAAAGTCTTAACAAGGTTTTTCTATGATTTGACCTAGTGACCTATTTTTTGACCCAGCATGACCTCTATTCGAACTTGACCTAGATATCAATGAGGCAAACATTTTGACTTAGTTTCATTAAGATTCAATAAGATTTGTAGCCTCTAGAGTGTTAACAAGATTTTTCTATGATTTGACCTAGTGACCTAGTTTTTGACCCGACATGACCCACATTCGAACTTGACCTAGATTTTATCAAGACAAACATTGTCATCAAGTTTCATGAAGATTGGATGAAATTTGTAGCCGCTAGAGTGTTAACGAACCAATTGTGAACGGACGGACAGACGACGGACATCCAGCGATCCTAAAAGCTCACCTTGGCACTTCCTGTCAGGTGAGCTAAAAAGCTTAAGTGGAAATGGTTAAAGAGTAATATCTTTTAGGTAAACTCTGTGCTTTCTAATTATTAATCGTAACTTAGCGCATAGACCATTTCATTATCTAGATCTTTCCTAATGAACATAGAATATAAGAAAAGCAGAAGTTGAGTTATTGGACACATACATGTACAGTAAAATCTCTATTACAAACGCTAAATTGTGTTGATATAAATTAGGTGTTTATCACAGGTGACTGTGTTAACTCATTATCCCCTGAAGCTTCTTATGGACAATTCCAGTTTACAACAGAGACTGGTCCATTTAAGACTAGGGTTGGTTTTTTAGAATATATTACAAAATGACAAACAGTGAAGTCCCTGATTAGAGGGCTCCTTCAGGAGCCCTCTAATCAGGGATTTCACTGTTTGCATTAGACAAGTGTACTCTTCACAGGTACACTTTTGGAAAATGAAGAATATAAGTGTCACTAGGGCTAAATAAGTTAAAGCAGGGTGTCAGTAACATCAGAAAGTTCCTTTAGGAGCTTTCTGTTTTACTGTTACCTTGCTTTAAGCAGTCACCTGTCTTTTATACACATAATTGGCCTTCTTCTTAGTGGCCGTTATAAAGAGGTTTTACTGTATAAATATTGTTTTGTGTAACAAACAGCAAACTGTAAGAAAAATATATAGTAAAAGCAGTATAGCTATTGATTTTCAGGCTCAAAGACCCTATAACTTCTTCACTGCCAGACATATCAATTGGTTCAACATTATAACCTGCTTTCCCTTCTCAAATTTAGAGTAAAGGCACTTTGATTGGAGAGACATGGATACCAGTAGAAAACATTTTAGATCCAGATCTCATGTAGAGTTCAGGGGCCCGTTTCATAAAACTTCTTACGACAAATGTCGTCGAAAGTCAGATTATACAAGGGCCACTATGGCCCTAAATCGCTCACCTGGTACACCATGGCAAACTTCATCTATAGTGACCTAGATTATGACTGGACATGACCCCCAATCAACCTTTAGAGTGTAAACAAGATTTTTCTATGATTTGACCTAGTGACCTAGTTTTTGACCGGATATGACCCACATTCGAAGTTGACCTAGATTTTATCAAGACAAACATTCTGACCAAGTTTCATTAAGATCCATTGAGATTTGTAGCCGTTAGAGTGTTAACGAGGTGTTTCTATGATTTGACCTAGTGACCTAGTTTTTTAACGGACATGATCCACATTCGAACTTGACCTAGATATCAATGAGGCAAACATTCTGACGAAGTTTCATGATGATCCATTGAGATTTGTAGTTTCTAGAGTGTTAACAAGGTTTTTCTATGATTTTACCTAGTGACCTAGTTTTTGACCGGACATGACCCACATTCAAACGTGACCTAGATATCAATGAGGCAAACATTCTGACCAAGTTTTATTAAGATCCATTGAGATTTGTAGCCTCTAGAGTGTTAACGAGGTTTTTCTATGATTTGACCTAGTGACCTAGTTTTTGACCGAACATGACCCACATTCGAACTTGACCTAGATATTAATGAGGCAAACATTCTGACCAAGTTTCATTAAGATCCATTGAGATTTGTAGCCTCTAGAGTGTTAACAAGGTTTTTCTATGATTTGACCTAGTGACCTAGTTTTTGACCGGACATGACCCACATTCTAACTTGACCTAGATTTCATCAAGACAAACATTGTCATGAAGTTTCATGAAGATCGGATGAAATTTGTAGCCGTTAGAGTGTTAACGAACAATTGTGAACGGACGAACGTCGGACATTCAGCGATCCTAAAAGCTCACCTTGGCACTTCGTGCCAGGTGAGCTAAAAAGTCTCAATTTTTATTTATTTCTTGAAAAGACGATTCCAAAAAGATGCCACAAGACAGGATTAGATAAGAGAAATAAGAAATTAAATGTATTTTAAAGATTTGACTTACGGCAACATTTGTCGTAAGAAGTTTTATGAAACGGGCCCCACGGCACTAATATTGACAAACAGGTTAAATCGACATTCGATCAAACAGTTTGTCAGATAAAATCAGTGCAGTCTGGGCAAGATAATGAAGGGGTCAATTCATAGGTCTTTGTATATTAGTGAAGCAAGCAGAACCATTGTGTGATCAAGGTTCTAGATAAGGCGAGTATTGCAAATACTGAATTATATGGTACAGTGGAGAAAACGCAAATGAAACGTAAACACATCACATTAAAATGTAGAAAAGGACGACTTTTCAACAATATTCTGACTATTCATGTTAATCTAAGAGGTAAACAGTGTGGAGCCTGATCAGATGCTGGGTTACCTGGCGTCTGATTTAGCTCCAATCTATTTGCAATGGAAATAAACGTTTTAGCGTAAATGCGTTTATTTTAAATAAGAATGCCATTTTCTCCACTGTACGTGTAACTACTCATTAGAATTGTCTTGAAGAGAAGATTCTAATATGTAGTCACATCATAGGGTTTAGTGCAGACATGAAGAAGAAAATGCTGGAAAGCTCGAGTATACTCTTATTTTGTGTCCTGGTGATACCTACCTGATGGTAGTGGTGTTGATGGTACACGAGGAGCTGCAAACACAGGTTAATGACAATCCATTGAATCAACTGTACAATAGATTTCTACAAGAAATTAACTTCACTTATTGTGTGAGGGATGATCTGGATCGCTCCTAATGACAAATCAGTAAGATGAAAGGGGAATTTAGAGACAAGAAGCCGTTTAATGCAGGACAAGAGTAATGCAGAACGCTCCTTGTCACATTAAACTGTCCCCTGTCTTAAAAAGCAACATTTGAGTGTATGTGTTGCTTAGAAGAGGTTTTTATTGTACATTTAAATTGTTTTAAGATCTTTAAAGCATATTTTCTGTTTTTAAATGGTTCAGGATCACTTACAGAGAGAAAAACAATTACATGTAATCACCCCTTGAAGTAGCATGGAGATCTGAATGGTGGCTGCTTAACCCATTACTTCATAAATACACCTTTTTAACCCTTTCCCCCATATAAGCGACTTTTAGCGTATTCAATTTTTTCCGCCGCTGAAGAAAATAGTTCCACTTTATACCCTCATGAACAATTACCATTACAAAATTTTTATATAGCCTAGCAGAATTTAGCTTAAAGCATGCTGAAAGTAAAGCAGAATGTGCCTCAAGGCACATTCTGCTTTACTTTCAACCTGCTTTAAGTGGTCACCTGTATCCAATACCATAAGCAGGCTATGAGGTAAAGGGTTAAACCTCTAATTTATTCCATCACTCAAGAAAATAGTTCCTATTTACCGGTATACAGTCATGGATATGCACCATAAGAATTATAGTCTATATCCTAGCAATATGGTAGCTTAAAACAGGCTGGAAGTAAAGCAAAATGCATCACACGGCACATTCTGCTTTACTTTCAACCTTCTCTCAGTGGTCCCCTGTCTTCAAAACTATTCACAAGCTATAGGTAATGGGTTAATGCTGGTAAAAATAATGCAGAAAGCTATTGCATTATTATTTTAATCCTGCATATAATATCCACCTCTACTAAAGACTACAAATTGTTCTATCATTGAGTGGGGGCTTACTACAATATTGACTGTCATCAGAGCACCAGATAAGGGTAGTTTTTTAAAAACTAAAATCTTTATTTCTGAATTAAACCCTATGGTGTCACTACTCATTAGAATCGTCTCTTCGAGACGATTCTAATGAGTAGTAACACCATAGGATTTGGTGCTAAAGAGAGTAAGCAAATGTTGGATTTGTTGAAAAAACTACCTCTTATCTGGAGCCCTGTGTCATGCTTACCATAGGAATGCCCTGATCTGCCCCTTCTATGCAGGCCCTTCTCTTCATCCTCAAAGGCCTGGAAGAAAATCAATTCTTAGGTAAATAACCCTGATCAAGCATGAGCCAAGAATAAACAAATTGCAAAACCGTAATTATAATAAACAGTGCTCCCTCTCTACAAAAACACCTAATAGTGGGAGACAGCAATTGTGTGTGTGTTGTTCAGAGGGAGTTGTTTTAGGGAGGGAAATTGGTTTACACTTGAAAACAGCTTGCAAAATGTCTAGTATGTAAGAAAAATTATATCAGAAAACAATTCTAAGCAGAGAATATTGCAGCAATGAAAGTGTTTGACATAATTGTCTTGGGAACAGTGGAAAGATTTGCTGTAAGGAGAGGAGTTGTTGTTGGGTGGGCGGTTGTAGGGAGGGAGCACTATAAATCTTCTGCATAAATCAGGCAAACTGGTAATTATAATATTGCCAGTAGTTTGGACCCAGATGTGATGTTGAGTTCACCAGAATTTTTTAACCCTTGCTGGGCTGGAAATGGGTATGTACAGTAAAACCTCTCTATTACAACCACTAAAATGTAATTATTAGGTAATGCTGATAGACCGTCCTCAAACAGTCAACATAGAGAACAGTTAAAATTTCAAACAAAGCTAAAAAGGATCAACATACTCTAACAGCAGGAGAGAGTTAAGCAAGAGAGATATAGGATCTGTCATGAGTCGATGTTTAAGACAAGCTGATCTCAAACGAGTCTAGAATTGAAATGTTATTAAGCCAGCCTTGGCGAGCTTAATAACTTTTCTATTCTAGACGAGCTCGAGATCAACTCGTCTTAAACATCGACAAGTGACAGATTCTTTTTCTCACTTAACCAACGATTTTAAGCTATTTTCAAAGCAATATGCATTTTTTGGAATCCTGTTGACGTCAAAACGCCTTTATAAATAGTGACGTTATAGTGATCTCACACATGTTGGAGATAAGGATATTGGCAATCGTTGTTCGCTATAGAAAACAAGGGTAATTATGTGAGAAAGTTAATTCTTTCAACACTAAGTACATGTAACTATTTTGGATCATTATATTCCCTTGTGGATCTATTTAGTTACAAAAACATAAATGTCTTTTTTAACCAGTCTACCAGGAACTCTAGGTAGTTGAAGAAATACTAGTCTAAATTAGTAAACAGTGTAGACCCAGATCAGAGGGCTCCTATAGGTCTACAGACTCTACACTGTTTGCAAATGTAATGAGTATATTTTAAACAGGTCCACGGTGAAGAAAAAGTTAAAAAGTTATTTGCTTTAGTTACCGCTATGGTTGCCCTGTCTTTTGGGTGGAGCACAAATAGTATATCAGTCAAACTAGGCCCAGGGTTTTGACTCTGAAAATCTTTTACAGCTTGAAACATCACCCTGGCGACTACATCTGCAGGATATTTCAGCTGGCCTGTTCCCATGGCAGCAAAGGCAATGCTCTGTTTTTTGTGATTGGAAACCATCTTCAAGCAGTCAGTAATAACTTTATGGAGTGTCTGAAAGAAGATGATGAGTTGGGTTTTACAGCACTGCAACACAAAATAGGTCGGTGAATGATGATGAGATGAGGATTATTTCAGGAAGAAGATTTCAGCTAATATCCTTCTGATCAGGGTCTGCACTGTGTATAATTTGGAACAACAGAGTTGTTCTGAAATACAACAGATTATGCTTGTAACTCCAGGGCAACACCCTGATTTGGGGGTCAGGAGGTTCCCCCGAAGCTCCAAGCTGGGAAGGGATTTTAGCAATTTAGACACATTTTAGATGTACTAATAAACAAACCAATTTTCAATTATATGCCGTCTATTGTTGGATAAAATTGTTGAAGTCAACAATGTTGAAATCAAAACTATTTCAGAGGTTTGCTTCAATTTTAGATGAAACTAAAGTAGAAAGCTCCTATAGGAGATTTCTGTTTTACTTCCTTCTTGCTTTAAGCAGCCATCTGCCTTAAGAACTAGAAATTTAACCTCATTTAGTGGCTGCAATAGAGAATTTTTACAGTATTTAGTTTGGTCTCATGTATATATTATATAGAGTCCTTAAAAAGCTATAATTTTACCTTCTCTGAGGAGCCTGTAGGTGACCATGAGTTCAAAGTGGTCAGGTAGATTTTTGAGCATTTCATGCTACCACCATTTATAACAGCGATCTCTCCATGCTGTATGCCATGAGGGTAACGGCTGTCACACTCCAATTGCAAACTTGTCCCACCCACCTCAGACATATTTCGACTTGCTGCACCGCTGCCAAGCTTTAAATTCGGGGAAGTTGCTGCAACAATTACGTCAGCCTAAAACAGAAACAAAACAACTTTATGTCAGAATAAAACAAAAACAAAACAAATGATGTCAGCCTAAAGCAACAAGAGCTTCGCAAATGGTAGATGACAGCCCTCCTGCAAAACTGCTGCCTGCAATCATGAAATGATATGCAGTCCTTAAACCAACGTCATATATCAAATCTTAGCTCAAAGCATGTATGGTGTGGAAAAACAATATACAGTAAAACCTCTCTATAACAACCACTATAGTGTGATAATTTATTAGGCATTTTTGACAAGTGACTGCTTAAAGCATGGTGACAGTAAAACAGAAAGCTCCTTTAGGAGCTTGCTGTTTTAGTGTCACCTTGCTTTAAGCTGTCACCTGTCATTTATACAACTAATTAGCCCTGGTTTTAGTGTCCGTTATAGAGAGGTTTTTATTTTACTTTTAATGTTTTAAGTTCTATAATGGGTATAACTCATGGAGACATTGGGGAATTGTGATAACACATAAACTCAATGTGCAGTTCATCAGAACAATGTCATATATATCAAATTTCAGTTTCAAATGTCAAAGCATGTATGATAAAAGTCATCATTGAAAGAAACAGTAATAATAATGAAGTGATTTTTAATTATACTTGCCCCTCTTATTTTTGTCTTTCTTTTAAAAAAGCCAAATTAACCCTTAGCCCGCCAAATAAATTGTCGTCTGCAATATTTCTCGTATGCTTCAAGTTTCAAAGTGCTTCAAAGTTGCTCAAAATTGCTGAAAATGTTGTCCAAGTGTCAAACAGCTTGGATCCGGATGCGACGCCGAGTTTCTCGGCCTCTCATCCGGATCCAAGCTGTTTGCATATGGAGCTATAGTCGTGAGTGTGTGGCAGGCTAAGGGTTAACAGATGATAAATTGTTTCTGGCATAAAGCATAAGCGGCTAACTACAAAAAAATTTAAGGACTAGAAACTAGTCTACTCTAAAAACTACTGTGATTGCAAAGAAGACAGACATCTTTGTGCCCTGACTACACTACCCATGACCTCATAAATACACCTTTTTATGCCTTTAATTTATTCATTCACCAAAACAATTTAGCTCCAATTTATACAGTAATGAATATGTGACATAAGCAATATTTTGTTTATGATAGCAGATGGTAGTTTAAAGCAGGCTGAAAGTGAAGCAGAATGTGCCTTGAGGGGCATTCTGCTTCACATTCAACCTGCTTTAAGTGTTCACCTGTCTTCAAAACTAGAAACAGGCTATGGGTCAAGGGTCAAAGTACGGGAATTGGAAAACTGCAATGTCTATTTAAATTTGGATTACATGATGGACGGTTAAATGGGTCTTATTTACGCAGCAATTTCATATATGTTTCATTAAACAAGGGTTTATAACAATATGAGTTTTGAGCTTTCATTGAAAACAATCTATTGATGACAAAAGTTGTTCGATGAAGGGAGCCCAGTATCACTGACTTACTCTCTGTCTGGCAATTTCACCCTTCACAATGTTCACACTGGGACCAGCTCTTGCTTGGAAACCATAATCATCAGAACCATCTGTATTGAGAAAATAACAAGAGGCCCATGCGGGCCTAAATATCGCTCACCTGGAAAAACCTACACACGGGTCACATGACCCCTGGGTTGGGATCATTTTTTACCCCAGAGACATAATTTCAAAAATCTTGCTGATGAACTTGAAAATTAAGTGTTCTGTCAAATATTTTGTACATGGATGGTTTCAGACAGGAAGACTTTTCATTGAAAAAAAATCTATTTTAAGCTAATAGAAAAGATAGGAAGATTTTTTAAGATTTCATTGAAAAAATCTATTTTTAGCTCCTGTTACCTAGATATGCAATGGAACGGAACCATATAAACAATATTGGTTAAGGGCTTCTAGAAATGTCACTTTGCCAAATATCAAAGCTCTGACCATATTAGTTTCAGAGAAAAACATGTTCGAAGATTTCACTATATAAGTCTATGTAAAATGATGACCCCCCGGGGCGGGGTAAGTTTGAAAGAGATAAACCTAATCCCTTTACTCATAGCCTGCTTCTTGATTTGGAGACAAGTGAACACTTAAAACAGGTTGAAAATAAAGCAGGATGTGCCTTCAGGTGCATTTTTCTTTACTTGCATTCAGATACAATCTTCAATGGTATAGAAAAAATTTCTTATGATGTAGATTCATGACTGAATAAAGAGGAACTAGTTTCTATATTGGAGGAATAAATCCAAGAAGTTAAAAGATGCATAATGTTATCACCAGAATTTGCCTTGTGCAACAGAACTGTTAAAGTTTATTATGTAAGCCATTGTAGATTTAATTGTCAAACTATCAGCTCATTTCACTTATGACATAAACCTGATGTAAGGAGCTTTCTGCTTTACTTTCAGCCTGCTTTAAGCAAGCGCCTGTATTGCACACTGAAAAATAAGCTATGAGGGACTGGGTTATGTATTTCAACACTAAGTTACTCATTTGGGTTATTAGGTTCCCTTGTGGATCATTTTAGTAACAAAAACATCAACCATTTTACTAAGAAATTTAAGCAGTTTAATAAAATACTGGCCTTGATTAGCAAACATTGTATAGGAGCCCTCTGATCTGGATCTACACTGTTTTCAAATGTAATGAGTATATTTTAAACAGGTCTATGGTGTTTAAGAGTTGACAAGTGTTTCTAAAGTGACAAACCTTCCATGATGTGGAGGTCCTCTGGAACAGCCTGTGCTGCTTGTGACACCCTCTTTAACTGTTCATACTCCCCTTTTAGTTGAATCACACACCTGAAAGGTAAGATTGTATTACAGCGCTCCCTCTCTACAACGGCCCTCCCAACAACGACTCCCGCCTTACAACGACCATTCCGCCGTTCCCTAAATAGGACATTTATGTCTTACGCTTCTACTGCTGCAATGTCGTCTGCTGTTTTTCTCAAAGTTACATAATTAGTGTACATTTTGACGGAAAAAACTTTAGGAGGAGTGACAAACAGCTTTAATCCAGATCAGACGCCGCGTAACGCGGCGTCTGATCTGGATTCAAGCTGTTTGCCAATGTAAGCCAATTTCCCTCCCTCTTACGACTCCCTCCTAACAACGTACACAATCTTTGTCTCCCATTGGATATGATTGTAGAGAGAGAGTGCTGTAATCTATTAAACCCTAGTGAAGCATATATGAATCATTTACAAACAGTGTACCTTTGAAGAGTACACAGGGTATAACCTGATCAGAGGGCTCATGCAATATACATATTGCAAAAAGTCCTATACAGTCAAATTTGGTCTAGACTTAATTGGAAACAGAAGTTTCAGATGAGTGCTAGTGAGGATATATGCATCCAAACTAATTGTAACTATAGTTATGAAAACTGGTTTTCACCTTTCTCATTTTCTGCAGTCTGATCTGTCTCCAAACTGTTTGGGAAAGCTTTCAATACTGGTTTCAACCTTAAATATTTTGTGGAACCTGATATAGGTAAAAACTGTTTGCAAAGGTCATACTTTTTACTCTTTTTTTTCTTAAATTTGTGGGACCTGATTGGAATCAAGACTGTTTACAAAGGTCATTAGAGCAGCTTTTTACATTTTGTGAGGGTCCGATTGAGATAAAAACAGTTTGCCAATTTTTTCAATTACGGTATGTTTTTTCACCAGTCACTTACTTAGATTCTTTTTCCACTTCCTCAATGATCTGAGAGTCCTTAAACACTTCCACGACAGCCATCTTCTTAATGGTATGGTCCTCATGTACAACCTTAGCCAGTAGCCTTTGGATTTCTGCCTCAGCAGCTTTAATCCCCTCCTTGTTAGCAGTTATTTTGATGTCTTTATCTGTAGAGGAAATAGCATCTCTATTATGACCATCAAATTGTATTTATCTGTTTGGTTTGTATACAGTGGAGAATCTGTTATTCTTTCCCAATAAACGCTAAAACTATTATTTGCAGTACAAACAGTTTGGAGGCAGATCAGACGCCGGGTAACCCGGCGTCTGATCAGGCTCCAAACTGTTTGCCACCAAGATAAACAAGAATTATCAAAATTGTCCAAAGGTTGTTCTTTTCTACGTTTTAGTGCTTTGCGTTTGCGTACGTTTGCGTTTAAACGGGAAAGAATAACAGATTCTCCACTGTAGGCAGGTGGCTATGTATTAACCCATTATCCCATAGCCTGTTTCTAGTATTGAAGATAGGTGACCTTAACCCATTCCCCCATAGAACCGACTTTTAGCGTATTTGATTTATTCCTTCCGCTAAAGAAAAGAGTTCCAATTTATACCATCATGAACATTTACCATATACATATTTTTCTATATTAAAGCAGATTGTAGTTTAAAGCAGGCTGAAAGTAAAGCAGAATGTGCCTTAAGGCACATTCTGCTTTACTTTCAACCTGCTTTAAGTAGTCATCTATTTTCAAAATCATAAATAGGCTATTGGGTAAAGGGTTAAGGCACATTCTGCTTTACTTTCAATATACCTTAGTAACCATCAGCTACAATATAGAAACTAGTTTGTGTAATATATGTTCTTAGATGTATAAATAAGAACTTTTTTCTTCAATGGAGGAATAAATTAAAGGCATAAAAAAGCGTATTTATGGGGGGATGGGTTAACCCATAACTCCATAGATACACATTTTACGCCTTTAATGTGTACCTCCACTGAAGAAAACAGTTCCAATTTATAAGATCATGAATATGTATAAAAAAAAATACTTTCTATATACTTTCTTTTTTTCTATATACTTTCTAATATACATACATAAAATCATTGTGGAAACAAACAGTGCTTTCACCATATTCTCAAAAACAGTGAACTTTAAAAACTCTTTTTCGTGAGAACAGGTTTTGATTGGAACAACCTCAGTGATAACATTGTGGAAACTGACACTATAGAGAGCTTCAATTCTAGAAACAGGCTATTGACTAATGGGTCAAAGCAAGGTGAAAGTAAAACAGAAAGCTTCTTTTGGAGCTTTCTGTTTTAATTTCATCTTGCTTTAACCCTTTGAACCCTAGTCTCGCATATAGGCGTCTTTTCAAACAGTGTACAAGTGAATAGTAATCTTGTCCTGTGCAAACAGTGAAGGCCCAGATCAGAGGGCTCTGAAAGGAGCCCTCTGATCAGGGTCTTCACTGTTTGTCAGTAATGCCAAAATTGACAAAAACAACTCTTAAAAGCCAGAAATGGACTAGACAAAAATCGAAACTGGAATTGTCCATTTAAAGTTTCAGGGAGGAAAGAGTTAAGCTGTCACCTATCTTTTGTACCATCAATTAGGCTTCTTGTTAGTGATTGTAATAGAGAGGTCAGAGTCTTACTGTATAGTCAACTACTGCAGCTCAATATTCATATACAGTCAAACTTCGATATCTGGACCTTGCTTAACCCTTTCCCCCATAGAAGCGACTTTTAGCGTATTTAATTTATTCCTCCGCTGAAGAAAATAGTTCCAGTTTATACCCTCATAAACAATAACCATTACAACTATTTTGTATAGCCTAGCAGATTTTAGCTTAAAGCAGACTAAAAGTAAAGCAGAATGTGCCTTAAGGCACATTCTGCTTTACTTTCAACCTGCTTTAAGTGTTTACCTGTCTTCAAAACTAAATACAGGCTATGAGGTAAAGGGTTAATTCGAACTATCTGACTTTTCGAAACATGAATTGCATCATTTCAAGCTCGGTGCATGAAGGCGAAAAACAGTGTTTCAAGACCCACTGCTAAGACCCGCGTTTTAACTTTGAAATATGGATATGTTTGATTTAAACGAGTTCGAGATAACAAGTTTGACTGTAATATCAGAGCTCCAGATATTTAAAAAACTAGAATCTTTATTTCTGCGTGTCTCTTTGAGAAGATTCTAAAGAGAAGATAAACAATAAGATTTGGTACTGAAATAAGTGGGGAAAATGCTGAATTTGTTCCCTTTATTTCCTCTTATCTGTAATTGTTAAAAAGCTCCACCCAGTTTGAATATCTATCATCTGTACTATTACATTGACATCTCTTCTTACCAAGTGTGGCACTACAAAAAACGGTCAAAACTTTCAAATGCATCTAATATCTGATTTCTCCATCTAATCCTATCTTGTGACATCTCTTTGGAATCATCTTTTGAAGACCAGTCCAAAGAGATGTCACAGGACAGCATTAGATGGAGAATACTAATTGTTTGTCAGGAACATACATCAATGTCAATAGGCAGGTCTATGGGGTAAAGTGATATCACAGTTTGACAGGGCTCCAGATCAGGAGAATATTTTTAAAATCAAAATATTATTTTCTGCACTAAACCTTATGGTGTTTACAACTCATTAGAACCGTCTCTCTTAGATAACTCACATCATAGGTTTAGTGCAGACATGGAGAAGAACATGTTCAAAAACCTGAGTCTACTCACTGCTCAAAATTACCCTGTGAGCATATGAATCAAGGGCTGCCATAAGTGGATCTTGAAAATTCCTAAGATTTCCAAATTTTCTATTTTTCAAGCATTATTACTTAAAGCAGGTTAAAAGTAAAGCAGAATGTGCCTTTAGGCACATTCTGCTTTACTTTCAGCCTGCTTTAAGCTACCATCTGCTAGGATAAAATTCAGAAGATTTCGGAAAAATATATAGAGAAATGGCAGCCCTGTGAGGCAGAACTTACGAGCTAGATGAACTTACCTTGTAGCCTTACTGTTACTGAATACTCCCTTTCCAAATTCTCAATGGCAACATCTGCATGCATTTTCAAAAATTTCAAGCTCATCAATGGGCACTGTAGAATTTTTGGTCGGATGCAATTCTTGTCAAGGAACTCTTTTGTCTGTTTTATTATCTCTTTCACTGTCCCTACCAGTCCATACACATGCAGGCACGTTTTTCTCTGTGTCTTTTGAACATCAAAAGCAGCCTCCTTATCATAAACTTCAACTAAAGTGTTCTGAAATTCTAAACCATGGTGATTTTCAAGCACATTCTCTTCTTCCTCATCTAAATCTAAGTCCTGCTCTTCAATGATGTCAAGAACAGTCTCCCTTACATCATCCAAGCTCCCTTTATATACATATACAATAAGCTCCCTCTCCTTTAATTCCCAGCTTGCCTCAATACCTTTGCTTGCAATTATCGTATTAATGGCTGGTATTATCGTATCAGTGTGTGTTTGCACAAACTGTACACACTCCTTTGAGTAGGAATGAGGATAATGCTTGTCAAGCACTCTGGCCATAACTTCATAGACTCTCACATAGATATCATCAATGTCATCAGGCACAGCATTCACTGATACACCTGTTTCTGTTACCTGGACTTCGGCATCTTCAATGTTGTCCTGCACTTTTGCAATTTGATCTTGTACACTTGGAAGAGATAAAGCCAGCGAGCTAAATTCCTTCTTACTTGGGCGTTTTTTATATATTCGATCAATCTTACGTTGTTTTGTTTCAATTTTTCCTCGGTCTTCATCGATAAGATTAGGAAATCCAGTTAAGATAATTGTTCTGGACTCTTCATCAAACTTCAAAACCATTTTACTGTCTTTGCATTCTGAAATTAAAAATGAAAAGTTTTAACCTTTTCTCTCAAAGAAACGTGTTTTCATGCCAGCACATTACAGCAAAACCCCTCTATTACAACAACTTAAACAAAGGCTACTTGATGGTATATAATACAGGTGACAGCTTAAAGCAAGGTGACAGTATAAAAGAAAGCTCCTAAAGGAGCTTTCTGTTATACTGTCACCTTGCTTTAAGCAGTCACATGTCGTAAACCCCTAATAAATTAACACAATTTAGTGGTTATAATAAAGAGGTTTTACTGTATCTTCAATTTGATATGCATTTTCATGCTTCTACTCCACCTTATAAAACTCCTAGAACACAATTCCTACATAATGACAGATGCCTGTGCTAGGAAAGCTGAAATCGAAGTAGAAATCTCCCTAAGCGAGATGTTTTATTTACTTAACCCATTACCCCATAGCCTGATTTAAGTTTAGAAAATAGGTGACTACTTAAAGCAGGTTGAAAGTAAAGCAGAATGTGCCTTAAGTCACATTTTGCTTGATTTTCAGCCAGACTAAAGCTTCCATCTGCTAGTATATAGCAAATATTTCTTATTATACATATTCATAACTGTATAAATTGGAACCATTTTCTTCAATGGAGGAATCAATAAAAGGCGTAAAAGGGTGTATTTATGGGGTAATGGATTAAACCATTGATGTGTGAGAAATTTGTATACATTAACTGCAAACAGTGTAGACAAACATCAGTGAGCACCTGAAGCCAGAGCCCTCAGATGAGAGAGGCTATACTATCTGTCATACTCAAGAGCTCCAGATAAGGGGAGTACCGTATAGCTGGTATTTTCTGCTGTCATAATATTTTGCGATTTTATGAAAAAGCAGGGTGAATTATATTCTACTGTTTTTATTTCTACGTTTCTCTGAAAGCAGCATAAAAAAATTCTGCGGATTCGATTGTTAAGATAGTTTGAAAAGCTATTTTACCTATACGCTCGCTATTGTTTAATATAAGGAAAATTGATAGAAACTAAAATAACAATACAAATTTAATGGTCTTAGTTGCCGAGTGAGTATGTTCTGTGGTTATCATAATATGAACTGAAAGCAACAAATGTCCGAGTGAGTGCAAAGACAGATCACGTATCGAAGAAGCTACTGGAGGATTATTTATTATTTTTACGTGATAAAATAGTATGGTAATATTTTTCTGCCGATATTTTTCTGCGATCCCATGATGGAACCGCAGAATGGCAGAAATTTCTACCCCGCAGAAAATACCAGCTATATGGTACTTCAAAAACTAAAATCTTTATTTCTGCATTAACCCCTATGATGTCACTTCTCATTAGAATCGTCTCTTCGAGACGATTCTAATGAGTAGTAACACAATAGGGTTTGGTGCTGCAATGAGTGAGAAAATGTTGGATTTGTTCAGTTTACTCCCTCTTATCTGGAGCGCTGGTCATACTAAATAAATCCCTAAATTAGAGTTTGTGTCTAGTTTTGAAGACAGGTGAGCACTTCCAATAGGTTAAGAGTAAAGCAGAATTCTGCTCTACTTTCAGCCTACTTTAAGCAACTATCTGCTAGAATATAGAAAATATTTCTTATCGTACATATTCATGACTAATTAAATTGGAACTGTTTTCTTCAGTGGAGGAAAATATTAGTGGCGTCAAATTGGGTATCTATGGAGTAATTTGTTAAGGCTGAAGGCATGAACTTCAATCAACAAAACCCATTACCCCATAGCCTGATTCTAGTTTTGAAAATAGGTGACCACTTAAAGCAGGTTGAAAGTAAAGCAGAATGCGCCTTACGGCGCATTCTGCTTTACTTTTAGCCTGCTTTAAGCTATTATCTGCTAGAAAATAGAAATAGCTCTTAATATATAATATATTTATAACTGTATGAATTAGAACTATTTTCATCAGTATAGAAAAAAATTAAATGTGTAAAAAGGCGTAATTATGGGGCAATGGGATAAACAATTTACCTGATTGAATGAATTCTTTGAGCTCATTCCATACATGGTCCTGTATGTTCATAGTTCTCTCTACAATATTTGTCTCAATGAACTCATCAATATGCTGTCTAGTGGCGGCTGGCCAGGCTTTCAGCTGCTGTCTATAATTTCCTGCACCAGGCTTCAATGTGCATGTTAGGGCTATGGCATCATCCTCCCAAGACATATGGCAGTCTTTATCCTGTATGTGGGCCTCCAACAGTTCTGGGCAGAACCTGAAAAAAGCATGGTTGTCATGTAAACTTTTTATTTTGCAATATATACAGTCAAACTTATGAACCATGAACACTGGAATTTGTAGTCTTTAACCCATTACCACATAGCTTAATTTAGTTTTGAAGATAGATGACCAATTAAAGCAGGTTGAAATTAAGGCAGAACGCACCTTAGGCGCATGATGCTTTACTTTCAGCTTGCTTTATTTTCTTCAGTGGAGGAATAAATTAAAGGCACAAAAAGGCATATTTATGGGGTAATTGGTTAACAATATGGCAATTTAACCCTTACAAAGCTGAAATTTTACATCAACTCTTCCATTTTCTGAGTAATTACCAGTTTACAATGACTTTGAGGGGAAATATTTTCTATGTCCTAGCAGATGGAAACTTAAAGCAGCCTGAAAGTAAAGCAGAATGCGCCTTAAGGCGCATTCTGCTTTACCTCCAATATACTTTAAGTGGTCACCTGTCTTCAAAACTAGAAACATGCTAAGGAGTGAAAGGTTAAACAAAACTTCTCGTGAGGATAAAATAATTGTATTAACCCATTACCCCATAGCCTGTTTCTAGTATTGAAGATAGGTGACCACATAAAGCAGGTTGAAAGTAAAGCAGAATGTGCCTGAAGGCACATTCTGCTTTACTTTCAGCCTCCTTTAAGCTATTATCTACTAGGATAAAGACAATATTTCTTATGTTACATATTCACAACTGTATTAACTGGAACTATTTTCTTCAGTGGAGGGATGAATTGGAGTTGTAAAAAGGTGTATTTATGGGGTAATGGGTTAACATAACCTGCTTATTGGGAAATGAAAAATGTCTTCCCCACTGTAGGAGTGATCAAACTGACCGTTTCAGGAATATTGCACGGGTACGCTGTAAGGAGATGCGTACTGGTTCAGCCACAGGTATTGGGTGGATTCTTGTGTCCCAGATAGCTTCACCATCACAATGATAGCAAGGTGATACCCTCAAGTCTTTGCCTTCAAAACGGTGCCCAGTCCTACTGCAGACACTCTGTACAACTGAAACAAATAACTACAGTAATACGAGGGCTGCCATACCCCGTAAGTTGATCTTGAAAGATCCTAAGATTTCAAATTTTTCTATCTTTCAATCCAGATGACTTAAAGCAGGTTGAAAGTAAAGCAGAATGTGCCTTAAAGCACATTCTGCTTTACTTTCAGCCTGCTTTAAGCTACAATCTACTATGATAAAAATCCGGAGAAGTGGCAGCTCTGTAATACCTCTCTATTACAACCATTAAATTGTGTTAAGTATAAGTTGTTAACGACAGGTGACTGCTTAATGCAAAGTGAATGTAAAACAGAAAGATCCTTTAGGAGCTTTTTGTTTTATGTTCACCTAAGTCCTTGCTTTCAACTTTACTTTCAGCCTGCTTTAAGTGGTCTGTAGTCTTCAAAACTAGATGCAGGCTATAGGGTAATGGGTTATTATTTCTCCTCATTTACTTGTCAGTTTTGAAGACAGATGGTTGCTTAAAGCAGACTAAAAGTAAAACAGATAGCTCCTTTAGTCTGCTTTACTAAGAGCCTGCTTTAAGCTACCATCTGTTGGGATATAGGAAATATGTCTGATGTTGCATATTCATGACCGTATAAAAAAGAATTTTTTTTTCGGTCAAAGAAAGAATTAAAGGTGTTTCTAAATGGTCACTAAGATTATTTATTTGCAGGGTTATAGAAGGTTGACAGCTTAATGAAAGGAAAAGATAATGCAGAATTTTCTACATTACTGTTGTCCTGCATTAAGTGACATTAACCTGTCATTAGTTTGATAATATCTAATTGTTCAATTAACTTACATTTACACACAAGCATCATAAAATGTGTTTCATATAAACAAAAGGGTTGGACAAGTTATTACAACATTAGATTCAGCCCTTCCCACAAAGTCACAAACATGTCCTTAAAAAATATGTATGTAAATGTTATTTTCTTTCAATTTTCAACCTGTCATTAAATATATCTGTGCTTCATTAAATGAAGGAGAGAGAGAGGGAGAGAGAGAAAGAAAAGATAGAGAAAAAGAATGACAAAGAGAGCAAGAAGTAGAGAATGATAGCTACACGTATCGGTAAATAGACCAAAAACAGCAACCCATACCTTTTGGATCTTTAAACCTGAATATATAACAGCTGTTGTCCTCGGCTTCCGTGGGTTCTCCATCAATCTCCCCACCTAGAAAATAACACACATCATTTCAAAGTACAGTAAAAAAACAACAACTCCTTTTAACCCATTCCCCCATAAATACACCTTTTTAAGCCTTTAATATATTCCTCTACTGAAGAAAATAGTTCCAATTTATACTGCTACAAATAAGAATCATAAGAAATATTTTCTATATCCTAGTAGATAATAGCTTAAAGCAGGCTGAAAGTAAAGCAGAATGTGCCTTAAGGCACATTCTGCTTTACTTTCAACCTGCTTAAAGTGGTCACCTAATTTCAATACTAGAAACAGGCTATGGGGTAATGGGTGAAACCAAAATTACGTTTTTTGGTATGAGCTTTTATGGCAAGTGATTGTTTTAAGCTAGATAAAAGTAAAGCAGTAAGGTTTGTAGGAGATTTTTGCTTTACTTTCATCATAATTTAAACAGTCTCCAATCTTTAACAGTTAACACCATCTATTAAAAATAATTTATGTGATTAATTTTATACCATTATCCCATAGCCGGTTTCTAATTTTAAAGACAGAAGACCAGTTAAAGCAGGTTGTAAGTAAAGCAGAATGCACCATAAGGTGCATTTTGCTTTACTTTCAGCCTTCTTTAAGCTACCATCTGCTAGGGTATAGAAAATAGTTCTTATGCTACATATTCATGACTGTTTAAAGTGGAACTATTGTCTTCAGCCGCGGAATAAAATAAAGGTGTAAAAGGGCATTTTTATGGGGTAATGGGTTAAATAACTCAAGCCTACAGTACATTAGAGGTACAGCTCCAACTGACCATATTCAGCTAACTTACTGGTTATTGATCTTAAACCTCTTGCCATCAGCGTAGGTTAAACCTAATGAGTATTGGAAACAGTGTAGATTCTGCCTTAAGTGGTCACCTGTCTTCAAAACTAGAAACAGGCTATGGGTGGTCAGTGAATGATATCCATTTTAAACAAGACTGTCTTCTTCAATAAATGCTTATGCACCTGGTGGCATCCTTGACAACATACATACGGTAGTGAATTATTAGGCCATGGTCAATGTCCAACCATTCTAGTAATTAGTATATAACTTATAATATTTTAAATGGGACATTGCCAAATTAACTACGGTAGATCCTACGGATCTAGTTAATAGGGTAATAGCCCATTTAAAATATTTTAAGTCCAAATAAGGTCAAGGTCAAAATCAAGGTTGGGTCACATGGGTTGATTGGTAACACATTTGGTCCACAGCACCAGTTACTGGTAACTGTATTAGATCTAGTATCATGGCATTGTAGTAAGTATTGTTGACACTAGACGGAATTGTAAAATCTTGTTAACCCATAAATAGACCATTAAAATTCAAATCCAAATTAGGTCAAGGTCAAATGGCGGTTGGGTGATATTGGTGGATTGGGAGTGGTCCAAGACTGCTTTAAGCTACCATCTGCTAGAACAAATAAAATGTTTCTTATGATACATATTCATGACTGTATAAATTTGAACTACTGTAGAACCTCTCTTTTACGACCACTAAAAAGAAGGCTAATTGTCTGTATAAAAGACAGGTGACAGCTTAAAGCCTGTAGGAGCTTTCTGTTTCACTTTCACAAATGCTTTAAGCAGTCACCTGTCTTAAACGACTAATATTTGACACAATGTAGTGGTAGTAATAGAGAGGTTCTGCTGTATGTTTGTGTAACAAGAGGGCCTGAAGGCCCTGATATCGCTCACCTGTTGTACTGAAGCCTGGTAGCTTTACCTTTCCTTTTCACCTGTTTAATCTAAATCCATTCAAATTTGTAGTATAGCAAGTAAACAATTTTGGAATACAACCTATTAATTCTAGTATAGTAGAGTACATCATGGGCAGAAAACTAGAGCCTAAACAAGACTGAAATGAAGCCTTTTCTAGCATTTCAAAGTATATCAAGGGCAGATAACTATTGCCACAATTATTAGATTTCAACAATAATTGCACTCCTTCGAGAACTTATTGCTATATACTTTGTGTGCAGGTATAATCAAAACCAATTGAAAACTGTAGTTGCAAGAGTGAAAACGCCGTTAGATATGGCATTTTCAACTATTCAAGGGCAGATAACTCTTGACCTATTGGTCAGATTTCAACCATAGTTGCACTTAATTCGAACTCTTATGGTAATATACAATCTGAGGAAGTTTGAAAAAGACTGGATAAAAATTGTGGCCGCTAGAGTGTAAACACCATTAAATATGGCATTTTCAGCAATTCAAAGGTAGATAACTCTTGACCTATTAGTCTCATTTCGACCATAATCAAATTCATCTGAACTCTTAAAGTCATATACAATCTGAGCAAGTTTGCGAAAAATTGGATCAAAATTGTGGCCGCTAGAGTGTAAACACCTTTAAATATGGCATTTTCAGCAATTCAAAGGTAGATAACTCCTGACCTATCAGTCTGATTCCAACCATAATTGATCTCATCCGAACTCTTATGGTCATATACAATCTGAGCAAGTTTGAGATAGATTGGATAAAAATTGTGGCCTCTAGAGTGTAAGCACTGTTAAATATGACATTTTCAGCAATTCAAAGGTAGATAACTATTGACCTGTTGGTCCGATTTCAACCGTAATCTGACTCATTCGAGCTCTCATTGGATAAAAAGTGTAGCCTCTACAGTGTAAACACTGTAAAATATGACTTTTTCAGCGATTCAAAGGTAGATAACTCCTGACCTATTTGTCAGATTTCAACCATAATTGAACTCATCCGAAATCGTATGGTAATATACAATCTGAGCAAGTTTGAGAAAGATTGAAAAAATATTGCGGCCTCTAAAGTGTAAACACTGTTAAATATGGCATTTTCAGCAATTCAAAGGTAGATAACTCTTGACCTATTGGTCCGATTTCAACTATAATCAAACTCATCCGAACTCTTATGGTTATATACAATCTGAGCAAGTTTGAGAAAGATTGGATAAATATTGTGGTCTCTAGAGTGTAAACACTAAAATTGTTGATGACGAACGACTAACGACGGACATTCAAGGATTGCAAAAGCTCACCCTGAGCTAGCTCAGGTGAGCTAAAAAGGTGTATCCATAGAGTATTGGGTTAAAGCAGAGGATGACATAGCAGTGAATGGTTTAGAGTTTATGTAAACATTTATCTGTTTGTGTCTCCTACAGTATACATGTACAGTGGAGAAAAGGTTATTCTTTCCCAATAAACATGTTTACGCTTAAACTATTATTTCCTTTGCAAACAGTTTGCAGCCAGATCAGACGCCGGGTAACCCGGCGTCTGATCAGGCTCCAAACTGTTTGCCACCAAGATAAACATGAATTGTCAGAATTGTCCATTGTTGTACTTTTTTCTACATTTTAGTGATTTGCGTTTGCGATTTGTTTGCATTTAAACTGAAAAGAATAACGTTTTCATCACTGTATGATGTACTCACCTCCATTCTTGGGTGCCTCGAAGTACAACTCCAGACTATACGGACTGAGGTCATTGTCACTGCTTACTGTTATAGCATGAGGTGGTCCAACTTCACAAACTGACAAAGAGTTTCCCTCTAATTTTCTTTTCTGAACACGGTCTCTCAGTTTGCTCATATCTGCAGATATCATACATGAGAAAAGTATTGTAATCAAAAGGACTGGCAAGCAAAATTTAATGGTGTATTTGCAAAAATAAAATAAAATATTCAAATAAAAGCAAATGTGTAGCATTATTGTGCATCTGGCATTAAAAAATATGTTCAGCCTAAACACTCCACAAGAAAAGCTATCAAATTTAAGTATTTTAGATAACTTCCATCGCTTTTTCAATTGCGTCAACTAGACGCTATTGACATTGTTCAAATGTATCGTTTGTGCATGTGCAGGCATAAACCGGAACAAATCATTACTGCTTTCAGCTGCAATCTGCTAGGAATAAAGAATATATCTTTTCTGGTGCATATTAGTGACTGCATATATTTTAATTTCTTTATTCAGTGGAGAAATAAATCAAAGGCATATTAATCCATTAACCCATAGCCTATTTCTTGTTTTGAAGCTTATAGTGACCGCTTAAAGCATGTTGAAAGTAAAGCATTCTGCTTTACTTTCAGCCTGCTTTAAGTAACCATCTTCTAGAATAAAGAAATAATTCTTTAATATATATTATCATGACTGTTTAAATTGGAACTATTTTCTTGGATGGAGGAATAATTTCGAGGCATAAAAAGGGGTATTTATGGGGTAATGGGTTAAGTATTGTGTTATATTTACCTGGTTTACTGTCAAGCACTAGCAGTGCAGTCAACTTTAAGTCGTTGTAAATAAATTTGTCCGCTACAACTCCGGCCTCACTTCCAGCCTCAATGTAATGTACAAGGTTTTCCTGGCTCCCAGATTTCACATTCTTCACATATATATACCACTCTCCTGGTTCCCTCTTCTCAGCCTGCAGTAAATAATAAACAATATACCGTTAACCCATACCCCCATAAATACGCATTTTTACGCCTATAATTTAGAATTTCTCCACTGAAGAAAATAGTTCCAATTTATACAGTTATGAATATGTATGATAAAAAATATGTTCTATATTCAAGTAGATATTAGCTTAATGTAGGCTGAAGGTAAAACAGAATGCGCCTTATGGCGCATTCTGCTTTACTTTCAACCTGCTTTAAGTAGTCACCTGTCTTCAAAACTAGAAACAGGCTATGGGGTAAAGGGTTAAATAACATGACTGGTAACTTGCTCTCAGAGACTGCAAGGATCAATAAACAATATTTAAAACTCTCCTAGTTCCCTGATTTCTGACTGCAACAAGAGACAAGAGGGCCTCCATTCTGTGTAATCTCTTCAATGGCAAGATCTCAAGCTCGGCACTACAAATATGGCCACACCAACATGACAATGCTAGAGATCTCGCCATTACAGAGATTACACTTTACCTTTTTCTCATTCTATTGTCAGGAAATAAGACCAAACCTTTAACTGGTCTTAACTCAACATTTCAGACAATGTTTTCACTGTAAGGTAAAGATAGCACAATCTTTAATTAAGTTGACCACAATTATCTCCCTTGGTATCGATAGGACAGAAACAGGATAAGGCGCATTCTGCTTACTTTCAACCTGCTTTAAGCTATCATCTGCTAGGATAAGGAAATTTTTCCTACTAGTTCACAATCATAACTTAATAAATTGAATATATTTGTTTCCATTGAGGAATTAATTAAGGGTGTAAAAAGGCGTATTTATGGGGTAATGGGTCAATATAGTCCATTTTTTACTTTTTGGGGGGTTGATTTTTACAAAATATGTCAAAATAACAAAACAGTGTAGACCCTGATCAGAGGGCTCCTTAAGGAACCCTCTGATCAGGGTCTACACTGTTGCATAGGACAAGTGTACTCCACAGGAATGCTGTTTGCAAATGATGCATATATGCGTGACTAGGGTTCAAAGAGTTAACAGAAGATGCCAGTACATAAATATTATGGAACATACCTGGAACTTGAAGGTAAAAGATAAACATAAAATATGAAAACTTACCTTTGACTTTGGTTTCTTATCAGGTGAAAGGGAGCGATGTCGCCTTTTATCTACAAACAAGAATGATAAAGGAAAGTAGAAGACAAAAACAAATATCCAAACGCAAATCTGGTTAAAAGTAGAGAGTTTAAATACATGTAGTCATGACATTAATTTCAGAAAACCCACATTAAATACTGTCAAAGTTTCAATTTATGAACTGAAAGAATTTTCAGCAATATCTAATTACATTTGTGTAGTTCATATCTTTTAAAATACAATTACCTCGGTATATTAACCATTTACTCCATAGCCCGTTTCTAGGTGTGAAGACTGAGTAAAGTAGTAAAGTAGTATGCGTCTTTAGGGTTGTTTTTAGATAATGTTTTACAAAAGTTAAAGTAAAATAAACAGTGAACATCAGGACCAGAAGGCTCCTAGTCAGGGTCTACACTGTCTGAAAATTATACATACCCCTAATTATACTTTTTATAATGTCAGACCAATTTTTGGTGATTTTTAAAAAATATTTCAGAAAGTAAAAATAAAACAAACAGTGTAGATCCTGAACTACTCTAAGGAAACTTTCAGTGTCTATTCTGTGTCTGCATACCTTTTTGTGGTGGATCAGGATGGCTGGGAAGCTTGATAGGCGCAGTCACATTCAGGCTGTGAGTGTCGGTGTCTTTACTGAATTGTCTCCCTTTACGAGCCCTTGGCTTTGCTTCACTGTGTGAAGGTGGCGCTCTATTGACATTTCCTGTCTTGGCCTTCTGTGCCTGATTTGTAGACTGTGTTGGTCTCTTTGCTGCTTTGGGCTGTTCTTTCTTGTCTACAGGTTTAGTCTCTTTCTTGTTACCTTGAAGACTTCCTAGTTTACCTGTGGCTGATACATCTTCCTTCCTCACATGGTCCCCATGGTTATCTGTGTGCTCAGAGGTTGCATTTTCTACAGGGTTTGGTGTTTGCTGTGGTGAGTAGCTCTCAGGTTGTGCTGTTCCAGTAGCATACTCTGGAGAGTATTGATATTGAGGTTGACCCATAGTCGGGTACATATACTGGTAGTTACCATGTGTGTCTATGTAGTAGGAGGGATACTGGTAATATGGCTGTTGTTGGTTGTAAGGGTAATAACCAAACTGCTGTCCTTGCATGGTTTGGTATATTATGTTGTCAGGCATGGGATTGGGCATGCCAGACTGATACTCTGGCATGCCAGACTGATACTCTGATCCCGGCTGTGACTGAACCCTTGGAGGTACTACTGGTGGAGGTTCTGAGGGATACTCCGATTGTTTTGACTTAATACTCTCTAAGACAGTTTCAGATTTAGGTGGTAGAGGAGGTCTAGAAACACCTGATGGTTTGTCTGTTTCAGACTTGCCAACATTAGTAGTGCCTAGTTGCTCTGTTTCTCTGGAGTCTGTATCAGTGACTGTATTGGATGGTTTGGTTTGTCCAGCATTACCCTCCTCCTCCTCCTCTCCATATCTGTGCACTGTTGGAGCCTGGCTACCTTGGTGTTCAATTTGCACCCAACTGTTTTCTTCATTTGGCCTTTCAGTTTCTAATCTGCTCATGCCACTAAATGGCTGTTTTCTCTTGCCCCTTGATCTACTGTCATCCTCTTGAGCATCTTCTTGGAACATCTTTATTCTGTCTTTTACTGAAATTTCCATTTCTCTCTGATCAAAGTTGCTTTCTGCTTCCTTTGGTTTGTTGGCACTGTTGTCATTGTCCTCTTTAGTGTCCTCTAAAGTTGCTGAATTCTTATATTCATCATTACTAAGATGTTCCTCATCAGAATCTAGACTACTACTGTCTAATTTTTCGAACTGATCACCAGACATGCTTTCTTCCAATACAGTTTCACTCTTGTTTTCTGACATACTGATCTTACTACCCAGACCAGCATCTGTTGCTGTATCAACCTGTTCATGGTCACTTGTAGGTGAAGCATCTGCTGATGTATCCATTTGTTCATGGTCACTTGTAGTTCCAGCAGTTTCTCCTAAAAATTGATCACCATCTTTCATGAGAGAAATAGAAGACTGGCTCTCTAAATCTTCATCTTGAATGGAACTTGAGATGCTCTTATATGGTTCTCTAACAGAACCTTTACCAATGATCGTCATTGAATTACTTTCATTAGGCAATACATAAGATTCTGCCACATTACTGCTTGTTTCATCCATTCCTATATGGGTATCATCGGATTCAGTCTTTTGTTTTATATCTTTTTCAAGATCAGTACTGGTACTTACAAGGACGTCCCTTTCTTCACAATGTTCACCATTTGTTACTGATGTTGTCTTTCCTGCATGGTCCTCCTCATTTTCAGGTAAGATAGAAATCTGACTGTCTTGTGTTGTATTCTGCACAATGTCGGTGCTCGTTGTCAGACTTTCACTGTCTGAATGTTCATCTCTTTCAGCATCTGAATGTATTTGCACCTGTCTATTTTCATCCTTTTGTTGCCCATTCTGATCACTTCCATGTGCTTGAAACATTTTAATTTTTTCTGTAACCGACACAACCTTGTCACTCTGGTCAGTTTCGTTATTGTTTTTGTTGTTGTTATCATCATCTCCTGGACTGACTGACTGTGTGACATCACCATCAGGCACCATCATTGTACCATCTTCTACATTACTCTCATCATGCTTATCTAACTGTTCAGTAACTGCCTCCTGTTGTTCATTGGATGTGTCAATGTCTAGTATACTATACTCCATGCTTGTTCCTGAATGTGGACCATCTCTTGCAGGGTTGTCATTGTACCTTGTTTGCTGTGAATCTGTTGAAAGGATTTCTAGAACAGAACTTGAAATATGTGTATTTGTGTCCCTTATTGAACCCTTTCCAATGACAATAAATGATTCACCTAGATCAGATACTGGAGAGTCCATGGGCTCAGTCACATTGTCACCTTGTGAATCATTGTTTTGCATAAGGTCCTCCTTTAAATCATCTTTGGAACCTAGTTCTAAATCTGTCTCTTCACCAGTTAATTTTTCTGTATCTTGTGTCACACTTCTACAATCACCTTGTTGTTTCTCATCCTCTTTTTCAAACTGTGTTATATTTTCTTTAACAGTCATTGTGTCATTGTCTGCCTTAGGTATATGTTTGTCAGGAGTGTTTCTATCATCTGTTGTTGACGCTCCACCATTCTGCCCGTCAACACTATCTAGGAACATCTCATCCTCAGAACTATCCTCAGTTGCTGGGGAGGTATGTTCTCTCTTGGTTGGGGTCTCGTGTTTTTCAACACAATCAGTAAATGACTCATCATTGGAATCAACAGTTTCATTGGTGTCACTTGGTGCAGTTTTGCTATCAGCACCTTTCACATCAATGTTTTCAACATTTCCCTGTATACTCTTTGGAATATTTTCCTCCACAATCACATAACTTCTCATACTACCTTGCAAGGTTGGTTTGACTGCAGGACGTGGTGCAATAGGTGGACGCTTTCTTTTCACCCCTTGATCCTCACCTAATTCTGGACTCTCTAGTTTTGACTCATCAACAATGTTTTCCCCCATTTCTGCTGAAGATTCAGTGTTATCTCTTGCAGCCAGTGGTAGTTCAGGTCGTGTTTCCTCACTGGTTTGCTGAGTATTACCTGTCTCTGAGGAAGGCACAGGCGGCTGTTTTTCACACACAGACATCTGTGGCTTTGGTGCCACTGGTGGTGGTACATTTCTTACTTTACCCTCCTGACTGGCAGATGCTGTTCTAGGAGCCCTGGCATCTTTCTTTGCTGTTTCTCCTGGTACATGGAGTGGTTTAAGAAAGCTAAACATTGACTTTGGCCCATTTGTGTCATCATCACTGACTGAT
Source organism: Gari tellinella (assembly GCA_922989275.2). Taxonomy (NCBI): domain Eukaryota; kingdom Metazoa; phylum Mollusca; class Bivalvia; order Cardiida; family Psammobiidae; genus Gari; species Gari tellinella. The sequence continues at coordinate 74,349,953 of OV277866.1, forward strand.
GACATGGACCCGTCTGAGTCTTGGTGCTTGTCAAAGTCATTAAAAACCTCTTCTTTTTCATCATCAGATGACATTGTGATTCTCAGAGTTGAACTCTAGGCTTCAAACAGATTTAGATCCGCCTGAAATGACACAAGAACAAGCTCTATTTAAGTTTTACAAACAAATCGTTGCAAAATGGGAAACAGTGCAGACTCCATGACAAGAGGGCCTGAAGGCCCTGATATTGCTCACCTGTTGTACTGAAGTCTGATAACTTTACCTTTCTGTTTCACACGTTTTAATCTAAATCCATTAAAATGTGTAGTATAGCATGTAAACAATTTTGGAATACAACCTCATAATTCTAGTATAGTACATCAAGGGAAGATAGCTAGGGCCTAAACAATACTAAAATTCAAAGTATATCAAGGTCAGATAACTGTTGCCACAATGATTTGATTTCAACCATAATTGCACTTATTCATACTCTTATAGTCATATACAATCTGAGCAAGTTTGAAAAAGACTGGATAAAAAGTGTGGCCTCTAGAGTGTAAACACTGTTAAATATGGCATTTCCAGCAATTCAAAGGTAGATAACTCTTGACCTATTCGTCCGATTTCAACCATAATTGAACTCATATGAACTCTTATGACCATATACAACCTGAGTAAGTTTGAGATAGATTGGATAACAAGGGCCACTATGGCCCTAAATCGCTCACCTGGTAACCATGTACACCGTGTGACTTAGTTTTTGACCGGGCATGACCCTCATTCTAACTTGACCTTGATTTCAATGAGACAAACATATTGTTCAAGTTTCATGAAGATTCAATGAATTGTGTAGTCTCTAGAGTGTTAACGAGGTTTTTCGATGATTTGACCTAGTGACCTAGTTTTTGACAAGACATAAGCCACATTTGAACTTGACCTATATTGAGGAAAACCTTTTCATAAAGTTTTATGAAGATCATATGAAATTTGTAGTCTCTAGAGTGTTAATAAGGTTTTTCGATGATTCGACCTAGTGACCTAGTTTTTGACTAGACATGACCCACATTTTAACTTGACCTAGAATTCATTGAGGCAAACATTTTGATGAAGTTTCATGAAGATCCAATGAAATTTGTAGTCTCTAGAGTGTAAACAAGGTTTTTCGATGATTTGACCTAGTGACCTAGTTTTTGACCGGACATGACCCACATTCGAACTTGGCCTAGATTTCATTGAGGCAATCATATTGATGATGTTTCATGAAGGTCCAATGAAATTTGTAGCCTCTAGAGTGTTAACAAGGTTTTTCGATAATTTGACCTAATGACCTAGTTTTTGACCGGACATGACCCACATTCAAACTTGACCTAGATTACATTGAGGCAAACATTTTGATGAAGTTTCATGAAGATCCAATGAAATTTGTAGTCTCTAGAGTGTTAACAAGGTTTTTCGAAGATTTGACCTAGTGACCTAGATTTTGACCGGACATGACCCACATTCAAACTTGGCCTAGATTTCATTGAGGCAATCCTATTAATGAAGATTCATGAAGATCCAATGAAATTTGTAGTCTCTAGAGTGTTAACAAGGTTTTTCGATAATTTGACCTAGTGACCTAGTTTTTGACCGGACATGACCCACATTCGATCTTGACCTATATTTCATTAAGGCAAACATTGTGACCAAGTTTCATCAAGATCCAATGAGGTTTGAACCTGCTAGAGTGTTAACGAACAATTGTGAACGGACGGACGGACGAACGTTCTCACAGTTGGACATTTGTTGGGTATATTTTTTGTTTAAAAGTACCCAACAGTACACTAAAATACCCAACAATAACAATAGGGCAATCACGGAATTAATGGAATCTATTGTTCTCCCTACCCAACAAAGGACCTTTTGTGCGCTCGGACGGACAGACAGACGACAGACATCCAGCGATCCTAAAAGCTCACCTTGGCACTACGTGCCAGGTGAGCTAAAAAGTGTTGCCTCTAGAGTGTAAACACCCTTAAATATGGCATTTTCAGCAATTCAAAGGTAGATAACTCTTGATCTATTTGTCTGATTTCAACCATAAGTGTACTTATCTGAACTCTTATAGTTTTTAACAATCTGAGCAAGTTTGAGATAGATTCAATAAAAATTGTGGCCTCTAGAGTGTAAACACTGTTAAATATGGCATTTTCAGCAATTCAAAGGTAATATAACTCTTGACCTATTGGTCCGATTTCAACCATAATCAAACTCATCCGAACTCTTATGGTAATATACAACTTGGGCAAGTTTCAGAAAGAATGGATAAATATTGTGGCCTCTAGAGTGTAAACACTGTTAAATATGACGTTTTCAGCAATTCAAAGGTAGGTCTTGACCTATTTGTCCGATTTCAACCATAATCGAACTCATCCGAACTCTTATGGTAATATACAATGTGAGCAAGTTTAAGAAAGGTTTGATAAATATTGTGGACTCTAGAGTGTAAACACTAAAATTGTTGACGCCGCACGACGCACACCGCACGCCGGACATTAAAGGATTGCAAAAGCTCACCCTGAGCTAGCTCAGGTGAGCTAAACAAGGGCCACTATGGCCCTAAATCGCTCACCTGGTAACCATGTACACCGTGTGACATAGTTTTTGACCGGGCATGACGCTCATTCTAACTTGACCTCGATTTCAATGAGACAAACATTTTGTTCAAGTTTCATGAAGATTCAATGAATTGTGTAGTCTCTAGAGTGTTAACGAGGTTTTTGGATGATTTGACCTAGTGACCTAGTTTTTGACCGGACATGACCCACATTCAAACTTGGCCTAGATTTCATTGAGGCAATCATATTGATGATGTTTTATGAAGATCCAATGAAATTTGTAGTCTCTAGAGTGTTAACAATGTTTTTCGATAATTTGACCTAGTGACCTAGTTTTTGACCGGACATGACCCAGATGTCATTGAGGCAAACATTTTGATGAAGTTTCATGAAGATCCAATGAATTTTGTAGTCTCTAGAGTGTTAACAAGGTTTTTCGAAGATTTGACCTAGTGACCTAGTTTTTGACCGGACATGACCCACATTCGAACTTGGCCTAGAATACATTGAGGCAATCACATTGATGAAGTTTCATGAAGATCCAATGAAATTTGTAGTCTCTAGAGTATTAACAAGATTTTTCCGAAGATTTGACCTAGTGACCTAGTTTTTGACTGGACATGACCCACATTCGATCTTGGCCTAGATTTCATTGAGGCAATCATATTGATGAAGTTTCATGAAGATCCAATGAAATTTGTAGCCTCTAGAGTGTTAACAAGGTTTTCGATAATTTGACCTAGTGACCTAGTTTTTGACCGGACATGACCCACATTCGAACTTGGCCTAGATTTCAATGAGGCAAACATTTTGATGAAGTTTCATGAAGATCCAATGAAATTTGTAGTCTCTAGAGTGTTAACAAGGTTTTTCGAAGATTTGACCTAGTGACCTAGTTTTTATCCGGACATGACCCACATTCGAACTTGGCCTAGATTTCATTGAGGCAATCACATTGATGAAGTTTCATGAAGATCCAATAAAATTTGTAGTCTCTAGAGTGTTAACAAGGTTTTTCCGAAGATTTGACCAAGTGACCTAGTTTTTGACCGGACATGACCCACATTCAAACTGGACCTAGATTTCATGTAGGCAAACATTGTGACCAAGTTTCATCAAGATCCAATGAGATTTGAACCTGCTAGAGTGTTAACGAACAATTGTGAACGGACAGACAGACAGACGACGGACATCCAGCGATCCTAAAAGCTCACCTTGGCACTACGTGCCAGGTGAGCTAAAAAGGGGTTCCTTTAGCAGCTCTCTAATCTGTTTCTTCACTATTGGGCATAAAGAACAAATGTCCCCTTTACATGTACACTGACAAGTATACTTGTTACAGTACTGAATCTTATTAAATTAACAATTTTTGCGATTCGCTTGCAATTCGATGGCAATTCGATGGCGATTCGCTTGCGATTTCAAAATACTAATTTACCCTCGGATAAGTTTTCTTGAGTGGTGTATCTCACAAATGTTCGCAAATATGCCTTCGTTAATTTTTTCGATTCCATTTTTGTCACTACCGCTTCTGAAAATTCGCGTTAAAGTATTCAAACGTAGGATTTGTTTTTTGAAGCGCGCGATTCGATGGCAATTCGCTTGCGATTATCAATTTAATTTAATAAGGTTCAGTACTGTACTACCTGGTTAAATTTGTTAATAGAATGGGGTCCCATTAAAAACTCCCATGCTCAACAAGTAATTCTGTTATTATAAGTCAACCTGTATCAATTGATTCACTCCAGAAGCTTCATGTGGACAATTCCAGTTTCCAACAAATTCTAGTGCATTTCTTACTAATAAGGGACGTACATGTATTTTGCTATTCATTGCCAAATGACAAACAGTGCAGACCCTGACCAAAGGGCTCCTTTTAAGTTTAGGACCCTCTGATCTGGGTCTACACTGTTTGACTAGGACAAGAGTACTCTTCAATGTTCACAGGTACACAGAGGACTTTCTGCAACTCGAATTTACCAATATTTTGACACATGAATTACATTATTTCATGCTCATTTAAAGGGACTCGCAACCGGATTGTGTACTTGTCAAAATAGAATAAAATACTCAAATAAAAGCAAATTTGTGGCATTATTTGGCTTCTGACATTAAAAAAATATTATCAGTCCAAAAAAAGTCTCAAGAATCGTCACCGAATCTTAGTTTTTTTTAGATATTTTCCATCGTTTTTCTATAGCGTCAGCTGACGGTATAGTTGTTGTTGCATCTCTACACGGGCTCAGACATAAACCCGAGCTGAATAAAGTACTATCAATCGCTACCAGTGAAGTACATTAATTCGCTACCATATATATAGAGAGCGCTGGTAGCTGAGGGGGTAAAGGCGTTTCTTCATTTTTCATGTTTGTCTCCGCATGGAGGGTCACGGGTTCGAATCCCACCAGAGCTTCTTCTCTTTCTTTTTTTTGAAATGCATTTTTTAACAGAATTTATTATCCTAAACTAAATCTTACCCATTTATATAAGCATTTGACATATATTTACAAATTACTATTTTTAATGCTAAATCCGGTTGCGAGCCCCTTTAAGTCAAACATAGCCATATTTCAAAGTTAATACATCAGGCTTTATTTATTATAGCCATTATTTAACTTTGAAATACAGGTACTAGTAAGCGTTCAAGTTAACTGAGTTCAAGATATCAAAGTTCGACTTTGTGTCTGGGGTCTGGTCTCCTGTCATAGAAACCTCTATGCTTTTCCAAATAACTCAAGTCATTGAACTGGGGTTGTAACTGTAATGCCCCATGATAAGGTGATCTACCTGTAGGGAAGATCTGCACTAAGTCGTCTGTGTATTTGTCATCTCCAACAATTCTCTGAGTTGATTTGTATGCATCTTCTTTAAAAAAATATCATTTGAGTCTCAAAACCATTTGGATCCCAATGAGACGCAATGTTACTATGCATCTCATCGGAATCTAAACTGTTTGCAACAGTTACCAAATAGATCTATTCACCCACTGCAAATAAATAGGAACCCAAAACCATCCTAGAGAAGAGAATTGACTGTAAATGGTAAAGCAGAGCTCCAGATAAGAGGGAGTAAACTGGACAAATCCAACATTTCTCACTCATTTAAGCACTAAATCCTATGGTTTTACTACTCATTAGAATCATCTCAAAGAGACAATTCTAATGAGTAGTGACACCATAGGGTTTAATGCAGAAATAAAGATTTTAGTTTTTGAAATACTCCCCTTATCTGGAGCCCTGGTAAAGGTTGAGGAAGAAGCAGAATACAAGTTTTTTCAAAAAGTAAAAGGTCATAGACAGGGCTGCCATTACTTCAGACTTTTCTGAAAGCTTTGGATTGTTATCTAGCAGATAGTACGTAGCTTAAAGCAGGCTGAAAGTAAAGCAGAATGCGCCTTACAGTGCATTCTGCTTTACTTTCAACCTGCTTTAAGTAATTGCGCTTGAAAAATAGAAAAATTGGAAGTCTTAAAGGGACTGGCAACCGGATGGTGTACTTGTCAAAATAAAATAAAATACTCAAATAAAAGCAAACTTGTGGCATTATTTGGCTTCTGACATTAAAAAAATATGATCAGTCCAAAAAAAGTATCAAGAATCGTCACCGAATCTTAGATTTTTAGATATTTTCCATCGTTTTTCTATACCGACTAGTAGACGGTATAAGTTGTTGTTGTTGCTTCTCTACAAGGGCTCAGACATAAACACGAGCCGAATCACGAAGTGTATGCACTTTCGAGCGCTACACATTGAAATACGTTAAATCGATCCGAGATAAACGCGGATAGTTCCGTGGTCCATTGGTCTAAGCGGTTTCCCCTATTTTGCCTTCTGTCCGCCAATGCCGGGCCCCGGGTTCGGATCCCACCAGAGACCAATATTTTTTTTTATTGAAATACATTTTTTTAAACAGAATTTCTTATCCTAAACTAATTCTTTACCATTTATATAAGCGTTTGACACATATTTACAAATTACTATTTTTAATGCACCATCTGGTTGCGAGTCGCTTTAAGATTTTTCATAATCAACTTATGGCAGCTTTACAAAGAATGAAAATGAAACTAGAATTCTCAGTGATTTCATTGTTTCCAAATATAGAACAGATGAAACATGGGGATTTGTAGACATAAACTACACTCAGCTCCCTCTCTACAACAACATCCAATGGGAGAAAAATATTGTAAGTGTTGTTTGAAGGTAGTTTTTATAGGGAGGGAAAATTAATACCCTTAGAGTACTGTGCATGACTTGGCTTAATATTTGCAAACAGTGTGAACCCAGATCAGACAACCTGTAAGACTGCTCAAGCTAGTTTATATCAAAACATCTGAAAAACATTACTGTCTCCGACTGAAAACATTTACAGAGATTTCCAGATAAGGGAGGATTTAGCAGTCATTCTACACAGGCTGTATTGGCAGTTGTTTAAGATAGGTGACATTGCTTTATGCAGGGTAACAGTGATGCAAAAAAACTCCTTTAACCCTGTCCCACATAGAAGCACCTTTTGGCACATTTAATTTTTTACTCCACTGAAGAAAATAGTTCTAATTTGTACAATCATGGACATGTACCATAACAAATATTTTCTTTATTTTAGCAGATGGAAGCTTAAAGCAGGCTGCAAGTCAAGCAGAATGCACCTTAAAGTGCATTCTGCTTTACTTTCATCCTGCTTTAAGTGATCATCTGTCTTCAAATTTTCTAAGAAACAGGCTATGGGGTTAAGGGTTAAAAGAGTTTTCTGCATTACTGTAGTCTTGCATTTGAAGCAGCCACTTAGCTTTAAAACTCTAAATGTGTCTTCCTTGAATATTAGATGAATAAATTGAGCAAATGTCTCGGACCAATTAAGATATTTGTTCCGTTTTCAGAGACAGAGTCGGTTTATGAGAATCTGGTTTCCAGTGGTTACAGTCAATGTATGCTATTTTGATTATTAAGTGCAACCATTCTTCTTGAGAAAAAAGCCAGTTACGTAGTAGGAAGAATTGAGATATGGCTGCTAAATGCATAACAATAGTAATCCAGAGAGCTCCTACATAGGGCTAGGCATTCTGCATTACTTTTACCCTGCATTAAGCTGCCACCTGTCTAAAATACCAACATTGACTTATTTTGAGTTTTGCTTAACCCATCGCCCCATAAAAATGCCTTTTAACATCTTTAATTTATTCTTAAAAAGTAATAAAATAGCTCAAGTTAATACAGTCATGAGTATATCCCATATGAAATAATATTGATATCCTAGAAAATTGTTGATTAAAGCAGGCTGAAAGTAAAGCAGAATATGCTTTAGGCACATTCTTCTTTACTTTCAACCTGCTTTAAGTGTCCATCTAACTTAAATTCTAAAAACAGGATATGGGGTAATGGGTTAAGAGTGATTGTACAGAACATGAAATTAATTAGTTAACATGTACTAAACAGAATGTTAGTAAGCAGTGATTAGATAAAAGCTACTGCATATATTGTTATCTACTGATTAAGTTCAATTAGTTGGAAATATTTATCTAAGCTAAATTAAATATGCTAGATAGGTAGCTTTTATCTGCAGCAATTCGCAATTACTTTACTGGTCTAAATGTCAAGCTGAGTTCCTACAGGTGTCTCATCTGGGTTCAAACTACAGTAAAACCTCTATTGCGACAACTAAATTGTGTTAGATATTACATATTAATTAAGACAGGTGACTGCTAAAAGCAAGGTGGCAGTAAAACAGTTTTACTGTCACCTTGCTCTATTATTAAGCTGTCACCTGTTTTTTGTAAAATCAATTAGCCCTTTTCCAGTGGTGGTAAAAGAGTTCCAGGTTTTATTGTAGTTCTAAAGGGTTCCACAAATTCACCTACAAGGCTTCAACATGCAAGCAGTTACTGTTACTGATACAGTAACACCTGTATTAAGCCAAAACTCAAAATTTGTAGATTTTATGACTGGTAACAGCTTAATGCAGGACAAAAGTAATGCAGAATTCTCCTATAGGAGCCATCTGCATTATTTTTGCCCTGGCTGCATTAAGCAATCACCTCTTTCTAAAGATCACCCTTCATCTCCCAGGATCAATGGTTTGCTTATACATGTACACTGCTGCAATGAAGAAGACTCGGACAAACCAGGAAGTAGATACAATCACTTGCCTTAAACCTTTCCTTTGAACAAAGTTTTTTCTCTTCAGTGTTTAAGTGCCTGTGGTTGCTTAAATCAGATTGAAAGTAAAAAAGAAAGCTTTTTAAAAATCTGTCTGGTTTACTTTTAGCCTGTTTTAAGCAGCAATTTGTTAGGATATCAGAATTTTAAGCTTCCTTTGTCTCTTATCAGGATTGGGAAGAAACATGAAACAGCTATATATATAGCATCTCCATAACAAATAGGTGAAGGTGTGAAAACATGTTACTATGAAGGAACGGTTGAACCACAAAACATTGCAGGGCTCTAGATCAGAGGCAGAAAGAAAATTTATCAAAAATTAAGTTCTTGTATATGTCTGAACCAATGCGCCCAATAGATGGTGAGTCCTGTAACTAAGTCAAATCATCTCATTGAGTAGTCATGCCATAGGTTTTAGTTTTTGAAATACATGTACAGTAAAACCTCCCTAACGAAGGCTAATTGACAAAAGACAGGGGAACAGCTCAAACTTTTCAATGACCCATTTAAATCGCCCAGATCATTTCGAAAACGAAAGTTGAAACAAATTTTTTTTTTAAACTGTCTACTTGAGATATCAACTTAAAACAATTGGTTACATACTTACATTAATTAAATATCGTCATTTTGGAACAGTTACTTGCAAATAATGCCAGTAAATTGTGTCTTTTGAAGTCTTTTTTGTTCTCAAATCTCAGTCATGGAAATCCCGTATTGCGTTAAAACCTGCGCATGCGTGCTTGCTACTTTCGATATCGTTTCTCGACTAGAGTACAATCCGGAAATATCCGAACAAACATGACAAAACACGGGTAGTGTGGGTCAGAGTCAACTATTACTTTATATGAAAAAAATAATATTAAGATGAATTACTTGACCAATACATCAATTTGATAATATTTAACATCGAATATGTGTGATTTACTCTGACCTAATTGAAATATACGGTGTTGTATTTAAATGATCATTGAACAATCCATCAGTAATATTAGACATAATTTAGTGGCCTTTGACAAATAAACAAATTCAAAACAACAAAAATGGCGACCCAAATTTCGTCACTTCAACATTGACTTACGAAATACTAGATATATCAAACAATGAGTATCATTAGTCTTAAAGTTTTTAATTCAATAATTGTTGGATTTTCCTGTCCTGGGAACATTATCTTTGAGACAAGATATGTCCCGACGCAATGCAAATGTAGCCGTCGGCTCGAGCTGGCTCCACTTTTTGGACCTGCCTGATGTCGTTTTATACACTGTCTTCTCAAACTGTGACATACAGACACTCGGTAGACTAGCCCGAGTCTGCCACAAGCTGAGAACTCTTCTTCAGTCTGATTCTGTGTGGTTTTCCCACAGTAAACGGTTCACCCTGATTCATTCAAAACACTCGTAAGCATCTTGTCATTAGCCTAAGCTTGTTTTGATTTCTTCTTCTTTTAGATACTGCTTTACAACTTTCAGGTAACTACCAACAGGGTCACTTATGAGGTGCACCAGGGACTGAAGATTGACGGACATGAGCCCCCAAGGACACGAGCCCCCCTCCCCCGCTGATATAGCGGGCGGCGAACACGAGCCCTGTTTTGTACAGGCGGACATATATAAAGCCCCCCCTAATCTTTAATAAATATTATTTATTAAAGATTAGGGGGGGCTTTATATATGTCCGCCTGAATATGATATAAATTTCAAATATAACATAAATTTACAAAAATATTAAGAACAAATAACACGATACATTATATTTTTCACACTTTTATTGTTTTACAAATACAAATTGGGAGAAAGACAAATTGATTTTCTATTCATTTTTATTACAAGAAACTTAAAAACTTAAGTTTATGGGATAACATATATATTTAAGCATACTTATATAAGGTAAGTTTATAAAATTGGGGGCGAAACGACTGGCTCTTAGGGGGCGAAACGACTCGGGTCTCATTTGGGAGCGAAACAACCAGGGTGGAAACGACCAAGGAGGAAACGGTTGGGCGCGAAACGACCCGGAATGTGGGAGCTTTAACCCTTATGCTTACCGTGACTTGTAAAGCCTTTGCAAACAGTTAGGATCCAGATGTAGGCGTCTAATCTGGATCCAAACTGTTTTACACTATGATATTCAACTCCTCATCTGTAAATAGCTTAGATTTCGATTTTGTTCGCTGACAATATATTTGAAGCAGAGGACAATTCAGCATGATAAGGGTAAATGTATGAGAAAATTGGTGGTACAAAACAGAGTCTGGCAGAGTCAGGTAGCTTAAGCCAGGTAAAAAAACCCACATATAAAGCATTTATAGTGCAGTTTTTAACTGTAAGACATAAAAAACCTTATTTATCACATAAACGTGCAAAATATAGAGGGCCGTAAAAATCGTATGGCCCACTGGGCATATATTTTATACTAATTTTCGAATCACCAAAATAATGTACTACTACGCCGACTGTAAATCAGTTAAGAGAATCTAGACAAACATAGATCACCACTAGGTATTGAAACATTTCGAAGTGTCCTAGAAACATTATCCCTAGCAGTCTCGCAAACTCAGGCTGCAAATCAGGCTAAACTTAATACCACGTAGACTTTAGTATTAACAGTGACTCAAACTGTTTTTCAAATTTAGACGTTACAATGATAATGACGTCATGTTACGTCTTGACGTTATTTTGAAAACGAAACTAGATTCTTAATGTCAAATGATCATTTTTAGTCAATTAGAACAACTTTAATTTAAATATTAATTTAAAATTTGAATATGGTATCAGAGAAGTCTTTTCACAACGTAATGGTGTTGATTTTCGTTACGTTAATATGATTGGTGTTTTTATCTACGGATGAATAAAACCGAATAACACCTATGACGAATCGTTTACCTAAGAGCCGAGGGCAAAAGTGAAAGTAAGACCTTTCGGATTTTCGTGTCATTTGGTGTTTATGTGATAAATAGGATATTAAATTCGTGGTTTTTTTCAGTAATAAATTTATTGAACTCGTTGGATAAAAATGATATGTTGCTCGCCAAGGCTCGCAAAATATCATTTTTATCCAACTCGTTCAATAAATTCATTACTGAAAAAACACTCATTCAATATCCTCTATATATAAAACATATAGTCTTTATTTGAAGTGTATTCTACGGTTTTATAGCTTCAGCCATATATATGAGTTACAGCTTTCTTTCTGTAACAAATTTTAGTTAAGTATTTCCAATTTTTTTCTGAATTTATCAGTAACACATTTGGAAGAACAAGATGTTTCTCTTCCTAATGCTTTAATATCCACCTGACTCCCCCTGACTATATCGGCATGCAAGTGCTGGGGAAAATAGTGAATTGGTGATAAAATCATATATATATGACCATATATAAATTATAATAACTCATTTTAAAGAATAAAATGTTTGTATTGAACAAGAAACTAATAATATCATATCCTATTAACAACTTCACTCAGTGACTGTAAAAAGTGTAAATGCTTTGTTCAACTACCGGACATTACCTGACACTGTTGTACCATGCACCCCAAGAAAGTAAATACAAATAGCTTTTACCGGTATATTAATTTTGTCATGAATTAGGCAGCAAATTTAGATTTTTTGGGTTTAAACTGAGAGCTTAATTTCACTGTACATAGCTATGGATAAGAACTCCATCAAATTTTACAGTGTTGTCACACCATAGAGATTGAATATATCATAATGGAATATAACCGGTACTGGAGAAAAATGTTGTAAATTTAGAAAATACATGTTATGTTCATTGTAGTCTTTCAACAGTGATGGAGTGAAATGCATCTGTTGGCAGTATCATTAACAACAGTGGCTGTATGCACCCCACAGCTATGGTCAACTGTTTAGTCAACATGAATGAAACGAAGTCTGTTTCAACTTAAATTGCAGAATGTTTAGTTTGATAGTCCTGTTGAATTGACACATACCCAATATTGTACAGGGCTAGTCTACAGATTGAAGGGGGTACAATGTATTTCAAAAACTAAAATATGTCTGCACCAAACCCTATGATGTAATAATCTTGAAGAGAGTTTGTGCAGACATGAAGATGTTAATGTTTGAAATCATGAGTTCACTCCTCTTATCTCGAGCCCTATTATATTGTGAACCTTTCTTAAACAAGGCTTAGAGAGACTCGCGACCAGATTTAGCATTAAAAATAGTAATTTGTAAATATGTGTCAAACGCTAATATAAATGGGTAAGAATTAGTTTAGGATAAGAAATTCTGTTTAAAAAAATGCATTTCAATTGGTGGGATTCGAACCCGGGACCCGGCATGGGCAGACAGACAGTACATACAACTACTTAATTCCGCTCGGGTTTATGTCTGAGCCCTTGATCAATTTCTATAGCTTCTTTCAACGCTATGGATAAAACGATGGAAAATATCTAATAAACTAAGATTTGAAGACTTTTCTAGAGGGTGTTTTTAGACTGGTCATATTTTTCCAATGCCAGATGCACGATAATGCTACCCTTTTGGTCATAAATATTTGAGTATTTTCTTTTCTTTTTGCACATGCACCATCTGGTTGCGAGTCGCTTTAATAATTGAATGTACATGTAGTATGAAATTGATGCATTCTATTGCAGATCCAGGAAGCTGAAGATAAATGAGCTGTGCAGAATCTCATGTAACTGGCTGAACAAAAGTTATAGGGAGAGGATTCTTCTCCGACATAACCCAAGGTAGATATTCAATAGCAGTTACAGTCCATCTTCTATTAAACCGTTACCCCATAAACATGCCATTTTACACCTTTAATTTATTTCTCCAGAGTCTTAATTGACTGAAGAAAATAAATTTTAATTTATACAGTCATGATTATGTATCGTAAGAAGTATTTTCTATATTCTAGATTAAAGCAGGCTGAAAGTAAAGCCAAATGCGCCTTAAGGCGCATTTGGCTATACTTTCAACCTGCTTTAAGTGGTCACCTATCTTCAATAATGGAAACAGGCTATGAGGTTAATGGATTAACAGATTCACCACTAACAACAAGTACACTGTTCAAATACAAACAGTGTGTCTGTCATGAGAAGTTGTCTTAGGCAAACAGTAAAGACCATGATCAGAGGGCTGCTGCAATCACAGAAAACAAATGTCATAAATGGACTAGACTGAATTGGATTTATTTTTGCTGTTTCAGGCAATTACCATGGATGCATTATGATAATGAAACACTCTGGGTTTCAACAAAGAACAAAATTCGATGTTACGGTATAGACAATGGCGGTCTAACTGGTGAGGATGCAAGTCGTAGATTGTCGTTGGGGAGGAAAGATGTTAGCAGATTTGTTGTGAAGGACAACATTTTAGTCAGTGGAAGCAGGTTAGTAGCTTTCCTCCATGATTAAACCTGGTGCCACGTTTCATAAAACTTTGTATGACAAAAACGGTCATAAGTCAGATTATAAAAGTCAGAATTATTATTTATTTCTCCATCTAATCCTGTCTTGTGACATCTTTTTTTTTCTCCAAAGAGATTTCACAAGACAGGATTAGATAGAGAAATCAGAAATAATATCTATTTTAAAGTTTTAACTTACGACCGTTTTTGTCGTACACAGTTTTATGAAACGGGCCCCAGAGGTCCAGAACATAGGGAGTACAGTTCGTCCAACCTCCATATCTCCGACACCCATAACCCTTTACTCCATATATATGCCTTTCTACGTATTTATATAATTCTTGTACTGAAAAAAATAGTTCTATCTTATAAAGTAGTGCATGAGCAATAGAAACAATATTTCTTATATCCTAGCAGTTGGTAGCTTTAACCCTTTGAACCCTAGTCCCGCATATAGGCGTCCTTTTCATACAGTGTACATGTGAATAATACACTTGTCCTGTGCAAACAGTGAAGACCCAGATCAGAGGGCTCCGAAAGGAGCCCTCTGATCAGGGTCTTCACTGTTTGTCATAATGCCAAAAATGGACAAAAACAACCCTTAAAAGCCAGAAATGGAATAGACAAAAATCGAAACTGCAATTGTCCATTTAAAGTTTCAGGGAGGAAAGAGTTAAAAAGTAGGCTGAATTTTTTTTGGGTCCATTCTGCATTACTTCTAACCTGCTTTAGGCAGTCACCTGTCTTCAAAATGAAGAAACAGGCTATATATAGTTAAGGGTTAAGCCAACTTAAACTTAGCCACATTTGAACTCAGAAGTAGGGGTATATTTGACTTTTAAAGTGAGCTGGAGTTATCAACTGAACTAATACTGTTAAGTTTGACTTAAAGGAGTTTTTGATAGGGAGGTTTGACTTAATCTCAAATGCTGAAATCCTTAAGTTATGTCTCTTTCTATTTCTGTGAAGTGACTACTCATAAGAATTGTGGCTTTTCCGTGGAAACATAAAAAAAAGCAAAGAAACAATTGTTTTTCCTCAATCTTATCTAGAGCTCTGTAAAACATATAATAGGGAAAGTGTTATTCTTTCCTAATAAACGTGTTTACGCTAAAATCAGTATTTCCATTGCAATTTTTTTAGAGCCAGATCAGATGACTGGTAACTGCTTTTGTATTACATGAAATGAACATTGTTACAACAGAACTAAATTTAGCCCATTACCACATAAATATATGTCATTTTACGCCTATAATTTATTTTTCCATTGAAGAAAGTAGTCACTCGTTATACAGTCATTAATTTTTTCCGAAATAAACACTTTCTGTATCCTACCAGATACTAGAAGAGAATTTCCTAATTGTACTGAAGTCCTTAATAAAAAAGTTAAGCCTCTACCAAAATCTATGTTGTGACTACTCATTACAATAATCTCAAAGAGATGATTCTGATGATGCCTACACTAAACCTTCAGTTCACTGTTTTGATACTTCATTAAGAATAGGCTTTGAGATGATTCTGAGTAGTCACAACATAGAGTTTTTTGGAGACCTAACAGAGAATACTCTCAGCTGGAGCCCTAGGGTTAATAGTGATCTGACTTTTATTTACAGGGACGGGAGTGTTTATTTGTTTGACTGTAGAAATGGTCGGTGTCTACAAAGATTTTTACATGTACACAGTACAGACACACAAGCAGTGGATTTCCATGGAAGCTGTGTGGTGTCTGGGTCGAGAGACAGAACAGTGAAGGTAAGATCCAATATTAACATAACTCCAGATAGGGAGGTTATTCAAAAACCATTGTAAAATTTCTCTATCATAACCACTAAATTAGGTTAATTAGTAGGTGTTTAATTCAGGTGACAGCTTAAAGCAAGGTGACAGTAAAACAGAAAGCTCCTTTAGGAGCTTTCTGTTTACTGTCACCTTGCTAAAGGCTCTCATCTGTCTTTTATACAATCAAGTAGCCTTCATTTTTGTGGCAGTGATAGAGAGGTTTTACTGTATAATCTCAATGTCTCCTGAAATCAGATACTGCTATAACTCATAATAACATCTCAAAAGGATGTTTCTATTTATCTCTCTACTAATCCTATGTTGTGTTAGCATTAGAATGGTCTCTTTTGAGTCATTTTACAGACTACATGTATAAGCATGCTTAGACCTTGTAGAAGAAAATTGTAAGAATGAAAGTGTCGCTCAATTGTGATATTGACATAAAGATTTACTTCTCTCTAGAAAATCGCAACTTGTCTGTCATAATTATGTCCCCTTCGTCAGTAGTTGGAAGAGGTATTGGTTTGTGCTGTCTGTCTGGCAAGCTGTCTGGCATGCTTAAGTTTCTGGATAAAAACATTCTCACACGCCAATCATCTCCATGTTTAATGCGTGGGCTGCTTTAGAGAAGTAGATGCTTTTGATTGTATTTGAGTTCAGTAGGTCAAAGGTCACTTTATGTGTTACTGAAATAGAAGTTTGGTTTCTGGACAATAACTTCTGAGTTCATGGGTCTATAATCTCCATGTATAGTGTACTTGTTGCTTATGCAGGAAGGGTGCTAGAAAATACATTTTAGACATTGTTTGCTTCTTAAAAACAAGCTCTAGTTTATGAACAGTTTGGGTCCGGATTAGATGTCAGAGTTACTAACCTTATAATCAGGATCCACAGTGTTTGGAAACGCCTGTCATTTCATATGTAGGACTCATAAAGTTGACCCTTTCCGCCATAACAAATAATGCAGATAATGTATACAAAAGCACAAATCATTTATATTCAACAGTGTTTAAGGCAGCTGACTGCTTAAAGCAAGATCAAAGTAAATAAAAAAGATCCTTTAGGAGCGTTCTGCTTTACTTTCATCTTGCTTTGAGCTGCCACCTTATGACCTATATTTAAACCCTTCAATAAATATTATTGTGTTGCTTGAATTGAGGAGAGTGTAGCAGCAATTCAAGTGCTTCTGTAAAGGAAAGGGTTAAAAAAGATGACTACTTAAAGCAGGTTAAAAGTAAAGCAGAATGCGCCTTATGGCGCATTTTGCTTTACTTTCAATCTGCTTTAAGCTACCACCTGCTATAATATCGAAATAATTCAATATGACACATATTCATTACAGTATATGTTGGAACTATTTTCTTCAGCGGAGGAATAAAATGCATGTGCTAAAAGACGCTTCTGTAAGGGAAAGGGTTAATGCTATTGTCATATTTCAGCTGTTGTCTAGAGACTATGAGGATATCAACAACCCTGTGAGGGACTCAATTGATATAGGGGACAGAGTTTGGTCCCTATCAGTGTCACCCTGTGGCAAGTAAGATGCTAGTTCAACTCTTATCTAATATAGCCAAACTTGTATTAAGTCATATAATGAAGATGGATGGGTGGTCTTTGAGAAAAGTTGGTGCTTACTGCAGGATAAAAAATAATACAGAAAACTCCTAAAGGAGCTTTCTGTAATACTTTTGTTCTGCATTAACCCTTTACTGCATAGCATGTTTCTTGTTTAGGAGACTGGTAACCACTTAAAGCAGGTTGAAAGTAAAGCAGATTTTCCCTTCAGGCACATTTTGCTTTGATACTTTCAGCCTGCTTAAGTTACCCTCTGCTAGGATATAGAAAATATTTCTAATTTTGCATATTAATAACTATATACTTACTTAATGGCTATATAAAATGGAACTATTTTCTCAGTGGAGGAATGAATTAAATGGGCAATAAGGTTTGTCTATAGAATAAAGGGTTCTGAAAGTTCACTGCATATTCTTGTCCACCTTGAAGTGCTACATGTACACTCAGTGCAAAAAGAAACGCACATCGTGCTCAGACGCAGATTAGGATATTTTTTTTTTGAGGAAAATTAGAAAAGAAAGACCATATCTCAAGATTTATTTAATTCTGCAACAAGTTCAGAAAAAAATACTCAAAAAACATTGTGCTGCCTTTTAACCATCTCCCTCCTAATGACGCCAAAAAGCGTTTGCAAACAGTTTGGATCCTGATCAGACGCCTCGTAACGCGGCGTCTGATCAGGATCCAAACTGTTTGACACTCTTATCGATTTCATTTAAGTCGTTCTACATTGAATTTTACTTTGAAACGATCTTGCAAACAACAAAATTGAAGCAGACGACAATAAGACGGTGAAGGGGTAAAAACCTCACGATTAATTTGGCAGCGTAAGAATTAACTACAGCTTGTTTAAAATACCGCACCGATTAGTGCAGGTTGTGATGCTACCAATTCAATAAAGATTTAATAATAATTCACAAATACGTTCCTTCTACATAAAAATAAGATTGTGATACAAAATGTGCGTTTCTTATTGTACTGAGTGTATATATTTATGATACACACATAAGAGACATGAAGGAGAAAAGGTTGAGTATCTTCATTTCACCCATGCTTCAAGTATTTAAATATCTATCAAACCCTATGTTGTGGGGACTCAAATCCTCTCTTTGATGTCCTTGTTGATGATTTTGGAAACATTTTTTTCCCTCAGGTTTATCGTGATCCATGTTGTATATCAAAGTTTATTATATCTTTGTTGTATAGCTATGTTGATATTGTATATCTATGTTGTTTATCTGTTGCAGCTCTTTTACTGTGGGTACAGCAGGCTGTTACCAGCAATCTCCTCTGTCGGTCTGGGATATTGAAAGGTAAGTTAGCTTCCCTTGGTTCTAGATTTTTGTTTCTCTGAGACGAGCAAGCTAAAGCCAAAATGAAGTAATATTAAGCATTGTCCTTGACTTTGACGACAGAATTTGCAACAGAATCATAAAACTTACCCTTACACTTTGTTATACTGTAGAAATACAGAATTCTTGTTTTAAGTTGTTTATGGTATATTCGCACAAGGTGACAATTAATTCAAGTCAGACCTTCATTCCTGAATTAAGCAGTAATCTGTCTTACCGCTTTCTTCCATAGCAAAGAGTGAAAATCACCTGTGTATACCAATCTGTGTTTAACTCTTTCCTCCCTGAAACTTTAAATGGACAATTCCAGTTTCGATTTTTGTCTAGTCCATTTCTGGCTTTTAAGAGTTGTTTTTGTCAATTTTGGCATTACTGACAAACAGTGAAGACCCTGATCAGAGGGCTCCTTTCGGAGCCCTCTGATCTGGGCCTTCACTGTTTGCACAGGACAAGTGTATTATTCACATGTACACTGTTTAAAATGACGCCTATATGCGGGACTAGGGTTCAAAGAGTTAAGGCAGGTGACTGTAAGCTGCAATCTGTATTCAACATCATCAATGATCAATCTTGGATTTTACATTGAAAGAATGTCCCTTGTTCGGAATTTGTTTCCATGTAAATCCATAAGGTATCATGTTTATTTTAGATCTAAATGTTGTTATTTGTCTTTTCTTGCTTTGTAGGTACATTTATGTAATTTCATGTGAAGCGCTTTTGAATGCATAACCCCTGAGTGAAAAAAGCGCTATATAAATCTGGTATAATAATAATAATAATAATGAATATCTAATTATGACACTTATGTCGAGAGTTATATAGAAACATTAAAAGGAGCTTCTTAGAATCTATGGAAGACAGGGTTAAAAAAAATCTCCATGATACTTAATTCAACATCTGCTGATAAAAGTTTACAGTATTACTGTAATTAGTATAACACTTGTAATTCCTCAGTTTTCTTCACCTTCAGCGGCAACATGGTTGTGCCTTTGGGCGAGTTCAGGTTTGGGGCTGGGATATTGGATCTTAAGTATGAAAGTCCATCATTACTTCTGAGTTGTGGCTATGACGCGGCTCTTCGAATGTGGGACCTTAGAACTGGACGCTGGTAAGAAAACTTTGTTTGTATTACCATGAAGAGGGAAGTTCCTGTGGGATAAAAATGTCCATAAAAAATTAACTGGTTTATGCTTTCTGATTTTCTAAGTTTCACTTTAACCCTTTCCCTTATAGAAGCGACTTTTAGCGTATTTGATTTATTCCTCCGCTGAAGAAAATAGTTCCAGTTTATACCCTCATGAACAATAACCATTACAAATATCCTATATATCCTAGCAGATTTTAGCTTAAAGCAGGTTGAAAGTAAAGCAGAATGTGCCTTAAGGCACATTCTGCTTTACTTTCAACCTGCTTTAAGTGGTCACCTGTCTTCAAAACTAGACACAGGCTATGGGGTAAAGGGTTAACAACCATGACAGGTGGTTTTAATCCTTACAGTGCAGGGGCCCCCATTTGAACAATCTTAACTACAAATTATATTCATCAAAACGGAATGGGATGATCTATCATTACATTGTTTTGAGCGGACATAAAACCAACAACAGTGACCTGGAAACCCACGCGCCATGCGCCATAGTCACATAAAAATAAAAAATGTCACATAGAATTTCCAACTGGTGCGCCCAGCGTCTCGCCGATTTTATCTTACCATAATTTTCAAATGCAAAATGTCCTGTATGCTAGATGGCTTGATTCTATCATTTAACAACTAATTCGTTTTTCTGGAGGATTTAATCGTCTTTTTTCAATAGAAATTAGCTGCACATTGTGGAATTAAACATCGAAATTTACCTTAAACAAATAGAAACTTCTTGCCAATTCCGACATTTTTTTGTGCGAAAATAGAAAAGTATTCCGATTTCATTCCCAAACACAACAGCTTGGACGCGTATAACGCAATGATACTCGTGAACATTTTATATGAATGTAGATCGACAGTTAATTTCTTGAATTGATTTTCCAACGATACATTATGAAAAAACCCATTAGAAAATAAAGAGATATGCCGAAATTGCGAAGCAGAATTTCTATGCACATTTCAATAGGCCCTATATGTTGCGAACACCCGTGTGTTGGCATATGTGTATTACCGTTACGTGTGTTACAAGTAAAAAAGAGGGTTCTTAGGCGTCTTTTTTTTGTCGGTTTTACAAAGTATTATGTCTTTTTTATCTTTGTAAGACTGTTTTCAATAGGAGATATTGACAAATAAAACGGCATTAAAAATAGCGCTGTCATATTTTGAAATTGACTCGAAACAAAATGGCGCCTCGACAAAATCGAGGACACTAAACGTGGACATTTCTGGAAAGATTTACGATTGAGAGATACAACAAAGTAAAAAAAAAAACAGCACACGCCGGGATCGAATTCTTTCTTCATAAGACGCGATTCTGAATATGAATTATACAGTTAATAGACTGAGAAAACGATTCTAAATTGGACACTTGTCTATCAGATACAACGGATTTGAAGGAAGGTTTGAACTTTTTCGTCGAACCTGTTACTAAATAAAATAGCTGAAAACACCAGACCGACGGATATTTCAGGTGATTGATTGGATGTTTTATAGAATTTGATCATTTGGGGATGAATAGTCAACAAGTTATGTAAGTATTTGTCATAATTAATAGCAATCGACCCAACTCTGTCTGCTACAACAGTATGGGCTACATGTACACCCGCGATACGCCCTCTAGACTTAATTTAACAAACTAGAACGAATACAAATGCATAGGGTTGTGCACTTTGTATCATATGATTATCTATTTTTCAATCAGATATGCCACACACCTTTAGTTCAGAAATAGTATACCTGTTTAAGTTCTTACTTACGAATAAAGGTATGTAAAAAACATTGATTTTTATTGAAATCTAAGCTTTTTAAAAGTTGGCCCATAAAATTTAAAAATGTCACATAGATTTTTGAAATGTCACATAAAAAATTATAGATGATGGGCCATAGTCACATAGAAAAAAATTCTTTCCAGGTCACTGCAACAACAACAAAAACAATAAAAGTTTGTTGAGTGTTCATAATGACTGGTCTTACTATATTCATTAGGGTTGTAGCTAAAATATGTCTATAAAATAGGCCACAGGGAATTAGTACATAATCCTTTGCAAAATATGTAGACCAAGATCAGGAGACATCTGATCAACATTATTATTCTGGTACAGTCAAATATGTATTAAGAATAGAGATCTAGTTGTCCTTTTAACTGTATACGTATACTCCATAAATACACCATTTTATACCTTTATTTTCCTTCTGAAGCAAATAATTCCAATTTATAGTCATGAATATGCACTGTAACAAACCTGTATATTTTTATGTGCCAGCAGATGATAGTTTCACTTGACTTGACTTGATCCTGAGTTTATTTTTCAACTGCTGCGGGTGTCCCAGGGACTGGGGTAGGCAGCAGGTGGCTAGAGTGTCTAACACCCAGTCTCCACGCTTCTCTGTTCTGTGGATCTATGCCTGCAAGGCTACAGATGTTCATATCAGCCTTGACGCAGTCTGACCAGGACTTTCTTGGTCTCCCTCTACCTCTAGGGCCAGTAACTGTCACACTCATGGTTGAGTTGGTGCATGAAGTGGCACGGACAACGTGTCCATACCATCTCAGACGTCTTGTTCTCTAAGATGCCGTCACTTCTTGTATCCCAAATCTGGCATACAGCGTATCAACGAGTATCTCATCATTGGGTTTGACACCACAGATCCAGCGTATCATAGACCTGTCATTCCTGCGTAGTCGCTGTAGGTCCGAGTGGTAGTCTGTCTTCAAAACTAGAATCAGGCTATGGGATAAAGGGTTAACAAATGACTAATCAATATGATTGGTATAATGTAGGATTTTAATTGCAGTGAGCTAGAGTGGTGGGAACCATTTGACACTACATTATACTGTCTACAGTCCGACAAGAACGTTGCTATGGTAACTGGGTCATCTAGTTATGGTATGGTGAGGTACTGGGATAAACGGCACTCAGAGCCACTGCAGGTTTGTACAGAGGCAGATCATTTATTGATTCATTAGACATCCAGGGGTCTAGACAAGAATAAGTAAATTAAACAAATACAATAGTTTCTCCTTTATGCAAGTAAGAAATGCTTTGGTTTGATGACTCATTTCTTTGCAATGATTTGAATGAGAAATTACATAATAGGGTTTGGTGGAAAAGTTATGTTAGCATGTTTGATTCTCATCTTTAATATCTAGAGCTCTGTAAGTGTATCTGTTTATATGTACATGTATCTAGACACTTGTCCTCCATGTCCTGAAATCTGGCTGGTAGTAGGGAATTCTTTGCGGGCCTCATCAATCATGACAATCTATATCCATTGTAACTATTAAATGTAGCTATTTATATGTTTATACACTGTCATTTTGTAATTTAAAATTGAACCCAAAATAGTATAAAATTTACTAAACTTGTTTTGGAAACTGGAATTGTCCGTTTGAAGTTTCAGGATTAATGAAGTCAACACAAATTTGGTTGTGCAGTTACCGGTAGGTGATTTACAGGATCTGATTTGTCATTTTAGGTATACTACATAGGTCGACACAACAGCCCAGTGTACTCTATAGCATTTGACTCTACACGACTGTTCACTGCTCTGGATCTCAGTATCAACATGGCAGACTTTGCAATACTGCCTCCTTGAGAGTTATCAACTTACCATTCATCACCTACTCATGTTCACAAGTTTTGGTTGGTAGAAAACTGAAGAAGAAGTCAGTACTGTGGGCAAAGTGTTATACTGTAAACCTCTCTATTACAACCACTAAATTTTGTTAAATTGTATGTGTTTAAGGCAGGTGACTTCCGGAGCTTTCTGTTTTACTGTCACCTTGCTTTAAGCTGTCACCTGTCTTTTTAATTAATCAATTAGTCTTCATTTTAGTGATTGTAATCCAGAGGTTTAACTGTAATCTGCTTTATTGACCTGTCAGAAATGAATAAAGCAGATGTCGAGGGATAGGTTATTTTGTAGTCTTCTTTGGTCATATACAGTGGAGAAGGCATTACTCTTTCCCAATAAACTTGTTCATGCTAAAACTATTACATCTATTGCAAACAGTTTGGAGCCAGATCAGACATCGGGTAAACCAGCATCTGATCAGATTTCAAACTGTTTGCCACACAGATTAAAACAGATTGTAAGAAAGGAAGAAAAAAAGTAATTTCTACACTTTATTGCATTTTCTTTTGTTTGCATTTAAAAAGGAAAGATTAGGGTCTTCTGTACTGTATCATTGGTGACCACGATAGCTCATGCTATAAAGTCAAATTAGTCAATACAGGCAAATTAGACTACAACTTTACAGCACTCACAAAATGTTGTCAAGACTTGAGCAGAGTGAGGATTTAGTACTTGAGAGCTTTCTTCATAACTTTTGTTATGCATTTAATAGTCCCCTGCTTTTAGAGAACTCCATGTATCTTGTTTTTGGAGCTGCTCAACACAAGTATGCTGTTGTTTGCTATCTATCTACAATATATAGAATTTTCACAACAGGGTCAAAGTGTCAGATAGTTTTGATCCTGATGAGACACAGCATTTTGCAGCATCTCACTTGGATCTGAACTGTTTGGACATACAATCATGATTCCGCCGATAGCATGCAAAGAGTTAGTGGCAAAATTTGGTCCCTCTTCACTTCACAATTAAAAAGTTATGTGATAATTTGAGATACTTATTGTTATGCTGTAATATATGCTGGCAAAAATCACGAACAAGAGAAGCAACTGTTATTCTTATGTCAATGCAAGGATAAGTAGTGGGGTATACTGTTTTGGCTCCGTCTCAATTTCCGGCTGTTCGTTTATCAACTTAAATGATATTTTAAACTCAAACAAACATATAATAACAATTTAGTGGTCATAATACAGTAAAACCTCTCCATTACGACCATTAAAACGAAGGCTAATAAAAGACAGGTTACAGCTTAACCCACTAACTCATAAGGGATAAACAATTATCAATGCTTATCTCAATACATGCTAGTGGATTAAAATGTGTCAAAATGAGTCCGTATGAGACTATTGCAATATGAGTCGGTATGGCTTTAATGGGTTAAAGCAAGGTAACAGTAAAACAGAAAGCTCTTAACCCTTTACCCCATAGAAGCGACTTTTAACGTATTTAATTTATTCCTCTGCTGAAGAAAATAGTTCCAGTTTATACTCTCGTGAACAATTACCATTACAAATATTTTTTATATAGTCTAGCAGATTTTTATCTTAAAGCAGGCTGAAAGTAAAGCAGAATGTGCCTAAAGGCACATTCTGCTTTACTTTCAACCTGCTGTAAGTGGTCACCTGTCTTTAAAACTAGAAACAGGCTATGAGGTAAAGGGTTAAAGGAGCTTTCTGTTTTACTGTCACCTTGCTTTGAGCAGTCAACTGTTGTAAACACCTAATAATTTACATAATTTAGTGGCTTTTATAGAGAGGTTGTACTGTAGAGAGTTTTTACTGATCATACTACATGTACAAGGGAGCATCATACGTCTAGCATACACTGTGTAACACATCTTTAGGAACGCCTTTACTTTGCCATTCCCTAAAAAGTATAATAATTACATTTTACAGTTTATATACAACTCTGTGAGAAATAGGCTATCTTTGAAAATAATGGGATTTTGACCTCAAAATCGGATTCTGTGTACCCGTTTCAACAGAATAATCAGGGGCTAGCGCCCCTGACCACCCCCATGGTCGCCTGAAATGAAAGACAAAATGGTGGCGTGTTTACTCTTGCATGGCAAACTGTTGTTAAGGAAGAGTGTTGGGACCGGCAAAGTAAATGCTATCTCCTCTTTAGAAGATTCTTTTGATAAAATAAACATTTTTGTAAATGAGAATTCTTTTTTGTACTTTTAAAAATTGCTTTTCATCTAAGCAAAAATTAAAGTCAAGTTTTTAACATTATGCATACTTGTATGTCCGACATAGCTTGTTTAAAGTGTTGATACAAACTTTTTCAGACAGGCTAAAATCCTTGATATGTTGTGTTGTTTGGCATTGGTCACATTTAGTGATAGCTTTGTTTTAATTTTATTTATTTTCTTACACATACTAACATATCATGCTGTGTGTACTACCTGTTTGAGAGAATAGCTATCATTATTTTATTAGTATTCCATTATCCCTTTTCCTCCTTGACTAAAACTACAAATATTTTAAAGTGACTGCTTAACCCATTACCCCATAGCCTGTTTCTAGTTTTGAAGATATGTGACCACTTAAAGCAGGTTGAAAGTAAAGCAGAATGCACCTTAAGGCGCATTCTGCTTTACTTTCAGCCTACTTTAAGCTACCATCTAGAATATAGAAAATATTTCTTATGACACATATTAATGATGGTATAAACTGGATCTATTTTCTTTTAATAGTGGATGAATAAATTATAGGCGAAAAAAGGCGTATTTATGGGGTAATGGGTTAAAGCAAGATGAAAGTAAAGCAGAAAGCTTATATAGCTATACTTTCATCTTGCTTTAGGCTTCTACCCATTTACAATAAATAATTGTATATCATTTGTTGTGCTTACGTGGAGGAATAGATAGAAGTATTTGAAGGGGTTCTGCTGTAAAGTAACTTGCTACTTTCCCTAGTGTCAGGGCTCCAGATAAGAGGGAGTACACTGCACTAATCCAACATTTTCTCACTTATTTTAAAATCAAATCCTGTGATGTTACTACTCATTAGAATCGTCTCTTTGAGACGATTCTAATGAGTAGTGACACCATAGGGTTTAATGCACAAATAAAGATTTTAGTTTTTCAAATACCCCCCTTATCTGGAGTCCTGCCTAGTGTAGAAATAAGTTATGGGGTAATGGGTTAACTCAGAAAAGAGTAGTCTAGATTAAAATATCAATCACAGGAACTGATTAGTTGATTCAAAGAGTACACTTACTAAGTGGGAGACAGATGTTTTAAACCATTTTAGATTTAATATGATCGTAGATTTTATGATTGTTACAAATAAAATTCCATACCTCATTGAATTGTGTTTGTTTTTTATACATGAATGTTCAAAGAAAGCATTAATGTGAATATACAGTCAACATATTATTAAGCCATCGAATGGAGACACTTGGATTACATTCAATACGGGTGGTTGCTTAATACAATTTAAAACTAATACAAAAAGTTCTTATAAGGAGCTATCTGCATAATTTTAAGCCAGCAGTAAGCAGCCACCTATCTTTACTCTTTAGAGATCTCCATGCTACTTTAATGGTCACTTAATACAGCCCTCCCTCTCTCCTACGACAGACAAAAAATATGTGCGTAGTTCTGAGGTAGTCGTTTTTGGGAGGGACATTTGCAAACAGCTTGAATCCAGATCAGACGCCGCATAACGCGGCATCTGATCTGGATTCAAGCTGTTTGTCATTCTTCATTAAGATATTTCTGTCAAAATGTCCATTATATTACTTTGAGTAAAACAGCAGACAACAATTTTAGGCCGACGACATTGCAGTCGTTAATAGGTTTGACATAATTGTCCGTTTTAGGGAACTGCGACAAGGGTCTTTGTAAGGAGGGAGTCGTTGTTGAGAAGGCTGTTGTAGGGAGGGAACACCTTATAAGACTGACCTAAATGAGATTACATTAGAACCTTTATACAGCGGAAACTCGATTCTTGGAACTGTCTTAAATCGACATTACCAGTATTTCTAGTCTAATTTCGATAACTCAATCTCGCTTAAGACCAGCATACCCGTATTTCAAAGTCAAAATGTGGCTAAGCCACGTTTTAACATTGTAATATGGGTATGTTCGAACAAACGTGAGTTTGGAGTTCTGCGTTTCCATTGTAATTCAAATCTTGTTTGGCAAAATTTCAGTGAATAAAGAGGCATCACATCAGAGTGATTTGAGATACCATTTGAGTAATCTAGCTATAAAGTTTGACCAAGACATTCTACATGTTAACAAAGTGTCATTGAATTAGATACTTCTTTTTCCAGTTAAAAGAGTGGACAAACAACATTTCACATACAGACAGACTGCTAACAAGCGTAAAGGGTGAATAAAATTCAAATAACACAGAAAGACCAATTCAAAGTTTTATTGTGGTAATTTATTGATTGACAATCATGTGCAAATTATTCTGTCAAATTTGTGTTAAGAAACCAAAGTATTATGATCTTTGGATCACAGTAAAAGTAATTCAAAAACCTACGATTTTAGCTTTTTGCATCACTTAACCCATTACCCAATAGCCTGTTTCTAGTCTTGAAGATGTGTGACCACTTAATTTTTTAAAGCAGGTTGATTATCTGATAGAATATAGAAAATATTTCTTATGACTTTTTATTTGTGACAGTAAAAATTGGAACTACATGCATTAATTAAATGCGTAAAAAGGTGTATTTATGGGGTAATGGATTAAGTCCTGCATTTATCTCCTACCTTTTCTCAAGAATACATCCTCTTTTTTTATCGGTGCTTAATACAAAGTAGAACTGAACATCAATCAATTTATTATGCAGAAGGCTACATATCGTGTGCATTAAATATAACAGTGATAGAATTGTGACTAGCTCTTTTAGTTACATAACTATTAAAAACATTATGGTGATAAAGAAATAAACAAGGGCCACCATGGCCCTAAATCGCTCACCTGGAACACCATGTAAAATTTTACCTATAGTGACCTAGATTATGACCTGATATGACTCACAATCAACCTCTAGAGTGTAAACAAGATTTTTCTATGAATTGACCTAGTGACCTAATTTTTGACCAGACACAATACACATTTGATTTTGACCTAGATTTGATGTAGGCAAAAATTCTGACAATATTTCATTCAGATCTAATGAGATTTGTAGCCTCTAGAGTGGTAACAAGATTTTCCAATGATTTGACCTAGTGACCTAGATTTTGACCTGACATGACTCATATTCGAATTTGACCTAGATATTAATTAGGCAAACATTCTGACCAAATTGCATTACAATCAAATGAGATTTGTTGCCTCTAGAGTGTTCACAATGTTTTTCTATGATTTGACCTAGTGACCTAGTTTTTGACCGGACATGACCCACATTCGAACTTGACCTAGATGTCATCATGACAAACATTGTCAACAAGTTTAATGAAGATCAGATGCAATTTGTAGCCGCTAGAGTGTTCACAAGGTTTTTCTTTAATTTGACCTAGTGACCTAGTTTTTGACGGGACATGACCCACATTCAAACTTGACCTAGATTTCATCAAGACAAACATTGTCATGAAGTTTCATGAAGATCAGTTGAAATTTGTAGCCACTAGAGTGTTCACAAGGTTTTTCTATAATTTGACCTAGTGACCTAGTTTTTGACCGGACATAACCCACATTCGAACTTGACCTAGATTTTACCAAGACAAACATTTTTGTGAAGTTTCATAAAGATCGGATGAAATTTGTAGCGGCTAGAGTGTTCACAAGGTTTTTCTATAATTTGACCTAGTGACCTAGTTTTTGACCGGACATGACCCACATTCAAACTTGACCTAGATTTTATCAAGACAAACATTGTTATGAAGTTTCATAAAGATCAGATGAAATTTGTAGCCGCTAGAGTGTTCACAAGGTTTTTCTTTAATTTGACCTAGTGACCTAGTTTTTGACCGGACATGACCCACATTCGAACTTGACCTAGATTTTATCAAGACAAACATTGTTATGAAGTTTCATGAAGATCAGATGAAATTTGTAGCCGCAAGAGTGTTCACAACCAATTGTGAACGGACAGACAGACGACGGAGGACGGACATCCAGCGATCCTAAAAGCTCACCTTGGCACTTCGTGCCAGGTGAGCTAAAAATCCATTCCATTTACCCATTATCATATGAACTGGTACATGCAAATAGTTTGGATCCAGTTCAGTCACTATGACTAAGTAACTCGGAACCTGATCAATATTATAACTGTTTTACATGTGCAAATTTAGTCTTTCCACATCAAAAGTAAATAGAAACATTTTGCTGAAAAAGCTTTGAATTATGAGCATACAGGATTTTTCTTTGAAAGTTTTACTATTTACAGGAAAATCCTTTTCTGAATAACATACACACTTGTATACATTTTACAAGAGCTGTCCGTAAGACAGCAAGCTCGACTGTCTGTTCCTTTGTACTAAAAGCAGTTATGGAATAAAAACAGTAGTTGTAGTGATGTATGTAGTTGTAGTGAGGTATGCTTTAAGTCTAGGTTGATCAAAAATCTAAACGTGAATGTCTAAGTTCAAAAGGGGAGATAATTCATACAAAATACCATCTAGAATTATGGGCATCTAATGTAGGACAAGTAGTATGTTTGAGCTGAAGGGATTATTGAATAAAAATATTAGTTGTAGTGATATATGCCTTAAGAAAAGGCATTTTCTAGGTTGATCAAAAATCTTAACGTGGATGTCTAAGTCCAAAAGGGGAGATAATTCACGCAAAATACCATCTAGAATTATCCGCCTCTAGTCTGGGGCAAGTAAGATGTTTGAGGTAAAGTGGTTAATGATTAAAAACATTAGTTGCAGTGATATATGCTTTAAGAGGATGGCATTTTCTAGGTTGATCAAAAACCTTAACGTGGATGTCTAAGACCAAAAGGGGGAGATAATTCACCCAAAATACCATCTAGAATTATCCGCCTCTAGTCTGGGGCAAGTAAGATGTTTGAGGTAAAGTGGTTAATGATTAAAAACATTAGTTGCAGTGATATATGCTTTAAGAGGATGGCGTTTTCTAGGTTGATCAAAAACCTTAATGTGGATGTCTAAGACCAAAAGGGGGAGATAATTCACCCAAAATACCATCAAGAATTGTCCTCCTTGATGATTGAGGGTATGTTTGAAGTGTATGTTAGAATTAAAATGCAAAATAAGTGATATATGCTTTAAGAAGATGCCATTTTCTAGGTTGATCAAAAACCTTAACATGCAACGCCGACGCCGACGCCGACGCCGACGCGAGGGTGACTGCAATAGCTCTCCATATTCTTCGAATAGGCGAGCTAAAAATCTACAAACAGCAGCCAAACTTATATCAAGTGACCATTGAAAAACCATGTGATTATATATTAATGGTTCTCTTTAGAACTATTGATAGCTTAATAGAGGTCAAAAGTAGGAGCTTTCTGTATTACTTTTGTCCTGCATTAAGCAGTCTCTTGTTTTTAAAGATCACTAAATTTTTACTCAATGGTCACTTTATACAAGATTATCATGTACAATATGGCAGGATAAAAATAATTTACGATACTAAGCAAAAACCTTTGGCATTAACTCATGTCAAGCTAAACTTGCATCTCCTTTCTAAATATTGTCTGCAAAAAACTTGACCATTCTCCTGCAGCTTGCTTCACACAAATCTTGGCCCAAGGATATTAGACGTTCAAGTTGAGTCTGAAATCATTCTAAAGCATTTGATTGGTCAGATTTTAGCTAAAGCTTGATTCTGACCGATCAAATGATTGAGAACAATCTCAGACACGGCTCACATACTTTATTACCATGGGCCTGGAAGAAAACAGTGCAGACTCCGGATCATACAACTCCTTCAGGACCATTATGATTATCATCTGTATCTGCACTGTTTTCAAAACATGTCAATATAGGCTAATAGCCAGAGAAATGTTAAAGCCGGTCTATATTCACAGAATGTCAAGATATGTATCAAACAGTTTGGATCCTGATCAGCTACTGAATGTTTTGCATCTGATCTTGATCCACACTGTTTACACTTGCAATATAATGAATGCTTAGCCTTGTAATACTTGAATGATTGTCTATGCATGGAATGGTATTATAAGCACATTAAACAACAGGCTCCACCACAACAGGAAATAATCAACGAAAACAAAGATAAAGCTGTACGTTTGTATTTCTTTAACCAATTACCCCATAACCTATTTCCAAGTTTTGACAAATGTAATCACTTAAAGCAAGTTGAAAGTAAAGCAGAATGTGCTTTACTTTCAGCCTGCTTTAAGCTACCATCTGCAAGAATAAAGAAAATATTTCCTATGGTACATATTCATGACTGTATAAAAAGGAACTATTTTCGTCAGTGGAGGAATAAATCATAGGCGTAAAAAGGGGTATTCAAGGGGGAATGGGTTAACCCTTACACTGCTGATTTACAAAATGGACTTGGTCTAGTTCTGCAGACAGATGGTCCCTTAAAGTGGGCTCAAAGTAAAGCAGAATGTGCCTTGAGGCACATTCTGCTTTACTTTCAGCCTGCTTTAAATTAATTTCAAAAGGAGATATGGAGATTGTTGCTCTGGTGAAGTAATGCTAAAAACCAGGCAGCATACAGATACATGTGTGAATATTTTTCAAACAGTGTAGACTGATCAGGGTCTATAGTGTTTATTTAACATTTATTTTTTTCTGAATTTTTTTACAAATCAGCCATAAAAATTAAAAGAGACTTATCATGTTTCAAAAGTAGTACAGTCCATTTAAAAGTTCAGCATACAATGGATGAATGATGATGAAAGACTTTATAGCACAACAAGTCATTATTTACAAAATATTAAACATATAAAATCAATGTTACACAAATAAAACTTGTGTCCAAGCCCTGCCACACTTGTGTTAACCCTTTACCCCATAGCAGATTTCTGATACTGAAGGTAGGTAACCTCTTAAAGCAGGTTGAAAGTAAAGCAGAATGCGCCTTAACTTAAGGCACATTCTGCTTTACTTTCAACCTGCTTTAAGCTAGTATCTGGAATATCCAGAATATAGAAAATTTATGTAACCCAGGTTACAAGTGACAAGTTACAAATACATGCAGGAATATTGAGTAGTGATACAGACTATAGCATGATGTAAACACTATCTATAGTCTGTACCAGCAAACGAACATAATAGGGTACAGTTAAACCTAACCTGGGTTACATTTATCTTACAATACCTGTTTATGACTGTATAAATTGGAACTATTTTCTTCAGTGGATGAATAAATTGAGTGTGCTAAAAGGTGCTTCTATGGAG
Organism: Gari tellinella; assembly: GCA_922989275.2. NCBI lineage: Eukaryota > Metazoa > Mollusca > Bivalvia > Cardiida > Psammobiidae > Gari > Gari tellinella. Next base: position 74,382,834 of record OV277866.1, read on the forward strand.
AAAAATGTTACAAGGCAGTTCATTGAAGTTGCATGAAAAGCTAAAGACAGTTGACTGATTAATGCAGGACAAAAATGCAGAAAGCTCCTTTCTGCCTCAACTCGTCCGGAATGTAGCTGCCACCACTCTTTAATAAAGGCATATTCTTTTGAATGTCAGGTACATACAAGCTTGTACACGTTTAATTTTAGATTTATCAAACTGATAAGAGGCAAATATCACTCCTGCATTGATTCCTATATTCTTCAAGTCGACCACTCAAAAACAACATATTTATAGTATCTGTGACAGATGGCACTTCTTGCAGGACAAATGTAATGCAGAAAGCTTCTATAGCATATTACTGCTTTCCAGTCTTTTGGTAAAGATCACCATGTCTCTTCATTCAGTGGTGGCGTAACTCTTTCCTCCCTGAAACTTTAAATGGACAATTCCAGTTTCCATTTAAGTGTAGTCCATTTCTGACATTTAAGGGTTGTTTTAGTCAATGTTTGGCATAATGACAAACAGTGAAGACCCTGATCAGAGGGCTCCTTTCGTAGCCCTCTGCTCTGGGTCTTCACTGTTTGCACAGGACAAGTATACTATTCACGTGTACACTGTTTGAAGCGTACTCCTATATAGGGGACTAGGGTTCAAAGGGTTAACACAGATTTGATTGTATGACCTCATTATAAACTAAGTAACTCTTGTGGGTTATTACATTACCTTGTGGATCATTTTAGCTACTAAAACATAAACCAGTCTACTGGGAAGTCTGGGTAGTTTAATCAATACTGCTCTAAGTTAGCAAACAGGGTAGAGCCAGATCGGAGGGCTCCTTTAGGAGACCTCTGGTCTGGCTCAAACTCGTAAAGAGTACATTTCAAACAGGTGCATGGTGTTGAAAGTGTTAACCCTTTACCCCATAGCCTGTTTCCAGTTTTGAAAATATGTGACTACTTAAAATAGGTTGAACTTAAAGCAGAATGCGCCTTTAGGCGCATTCTGCTTTAATTTCAACCTGCTTAAGCTATCATCTGATAGAATAGAAAAATATTTCTTATGATACATATTCATGACTGTATATATGGGAACTATTTTCTACAGCGGAGGAATAAACTGAATGCGCTAAAAGGCGCTTCTATCAGGTAAAGGGTTAAAAGGACATATAACCAAACAAATCCAAGTCATGCCAAAGGCTTTCAGCACACAAATGGTTTGCTTTCACTTCAAAAGCAGTGGTATCTCCTTGACCTCAAAGATAAAGTCATAAGACAGGTATCTGTATACTCCAAGTTTTGTAAAAATGAAAAGCCTTCTAACGCCCTTGCTTATTTCTCATAGACATATGATTGCCTTTTGATGCCTCTACCATTTCCTGATTAACCCTCTACCCCTTGTGGATGAATGTGTGGTAACTATTGCAAACAGTTTGGATCAAGATGAGAACTTGGTGTCTCGTCTGGATCCAAACCCTTGGAAACTGATGATATTTTCCCAAAGAAATGCCTCTAAATCAATGCAGAAAGTTGTTTCATTCTACAAATTTGCAGAAGAGAAATATAATGTGTGAAGAGTGCTAAATACCAAAGGAAATAGGTGACAGATATACCGTTTAAGCAGGCTGAAAGTAAAGCAGAAAGCTCCTGAAGGCGTTTTCTGCTTTACTTTAAGCCTGTTTTAAGCATTTACCCGATTTATTTACTGAAAACCAGATTTTGAGAGCAAAGGGTAAATGGCCAGAACACCTTTTATAAACCAAAGAGCCTAGCTCATCTACTGCAAACTTGTACCAACGCTAGCATGTAACCATTTGGCAACAAATGCTAGGAATATGTGAGCATAAAATCAACATCCTTATAATAACAATACCCATCGTGGTCACAGGGCTGCCATAAGTTGACATGAAAAATCCTAAGATTTCCAAATTTGCTTCTTTCAAGTGCGATTTTACAAATCGTACCTTTATCCCATATCCTGTTTCTATTTTTGTTGACATGCTGCTACTTAGAGCAGGCTGTAAGTAAAGCAGAGTGCGCCTAAAGGCGCATTCTACTTTACTTTCAGCTTGCTTTAACCCTATCCCCCATAGCATATCTCTAGTATTGAATGTAGGTGTCCACTTAAAACAGGTTGAAAGTAAAGCAGAATGCGCTTTAAGCGCATTCTGCTTTACTTTCAGCCTGCTTTAAGCTATCATCTGCTAGAATATAGAAAATATTTTGTATTATACATATTTATGAATGTATAAATTGGAACTATTTTCTTCAGAGCAAGAATAAACTGAATGCGCTAAAAGGCGCTTCTATGGGGGAAAGGGTTAAGCTACTGTAAACTGGAAAAAAATCCTAAGATTTAGGAAAAAACTGAGAAATGGCAGCCCTGTGGTCACTTAAAGTCTGAACCTATCATTTATTGAAAGTGAAAAGCTAGAGGTTGATCTTGCTTTAAATAGCTAGGAATTGGTTCTGAAGATGAAAATCCGCCAGAAGTTGGTCAGGAGAGAAGGAATGTTTCTCCAGTTATCAGCTATCATCTTCCTGGTTCTGAAAAATACAACATCTCTCCTTAACATACTAATACCTATATTCTTTTGTTGTACCTCATATATATTATGTTATGTAGAATGAGAGAATAAAGTTCTGTTCTGTTCTATTCAGTAAAGAAACATGGAGATGGATAACCCATTACCTCATAGCCTGGTCCTAATTTGAAGACAGATGATCTCTTATAGAAGCAGGTTGAAAGTAAAACGGAATGTGCCTAACCCATTACCACATAGCCCGTTTCTTGTTTTGAAAATAGGTGACCACTTAAAGCAGGTTGAAAGTAAAGCAGAATGCGCCTTAAGGCGCATTCTGCTTTACTTTCAACCGGCTTTAAGCTAACATCATTCTGCTAATATATAGCAAATATTTTGTAGCATACATATTTATGACTGTATAAATTACAAGTTTCTTCCTCAGTGGAGGAATAAACTAAAGGCGTAAAAAGGCATATTTATGGGGTAATGGGTTAAGGCACATTCTGCTTTATTTCTGCAAGAATATAGAATGAATGAATGAATGAATGGTGTTTTACAGCCCATCGACACAAAAAGGTCATTTAGAGCCGAAGCAAGGATATAGAAAATGTTTCGTATGATACATATTCATGACTCCCTAAAATGAAAATATTCTGCCACATGTCCCTTTACCTACATATTAAGTATTGAAAATGAATGATTTTTAATGAATATGGTGTTGAAAACAGATGCAAGCTTGAAGCAAGATAAAAGTGAAGCTGTCTGCTTGCCTGTCATTATGATTAAATAATGAGAAATACCTGACCCAAAACACAAATTGACAAAAATTGAAATAGTTTTTAAACTTCAACTTCATAGCATCAATGTTTGACCTCAAATAAAGCTTCATACAAAATTTAGCACTCTGGCCGAAGTATTAAGCTTTAAAACAACCCGTCTAAAAAATATTTTAACCGAAGCCACGCTCATGCCTGGGGTATAGCATAAAACAGGCGATCTAAAATGGTGTGTTTATGGGTTAAAAGGTTTACATACATGTACATTTATATAGTTAGAAGAAAACTCAATGTACAAACCTGTTAATCTTTTTTGCAGTTTCAACAATGCCAAAGTAGCTAATTCTGAAAACAAAAGTGAATACACATTAACAATAACAAAACAGAAATAAATGACACTTCAAAAAGAAATGACATATCAAAATTGCTATCTAGTATTTAATATAAGACAAGAATATTGTATGGTTATTGGAAACTATCTTATAACTTTATGATAAATCAGGGCGGCACTCAATGCTTCCTCCGTAAAAAACAAGATTGCATTTGATAACTGCTTATGCCTCCTGAGGGCATCCTTGACAGATTATACCGAATATTTTTTAAGTCCAAATGTGGTCAAGGTCAAATTGAGATTGGGTGATATGTGTGAATTGGGAATGGTCCAAGTCAATAACTTTATATATACTATAGTTTGTTTTTTTGTTTTCTAACGTTCGTTTCTGCCATCTATTGGCTAATTTGACGCCCCAGAGAGAGGGGAGAGGATAAAGAGAACCCGGTCGCGATGCCCTACTCTTATTATCGAAAGAGTTCTCTGGTTCTTTTAGATGCCAAGTGTAAAGCAATCATACAGCCGACCTAGGTTTATAAAGTCTCATCCGAAGGACTTGGTCCGGGGGGGATCAAACTCACAACCCCTGACGCCGTAAGCAGGTGCTTTACCCCTCGACTACATCCGTAGGTATAGTACTGAATACATTTTCTTTAAGGGTCAAGGTCCCTATATGATTTCAGTCATATTGCGATGTCCAGCTAATTAAAGGTGTAGGAAGATGTCAGATGCCCTTTAAAACAGGTTTCGTGAACAAATTGGCAACTGAGTAGAACCATCGACCTTGAACAACCCAGTTGGAAGGCTTCCCTGCGTGAAAACCCCAAAGTTCCCAGAACAGGATTTGAACCAAAAGCAATGAGGAACTAAGTGATTGTCAGTCACAGTGACTGTAACCACTCAGCCACAGGAATCCCAACAGGGGGGACAGTATAAAAGACGTTATTCTTTCCCGTTTAAACACAAAGAAGCGCAAATGCATCTCAATAACAGATAGAAAATGACAACTTTTTGCCAATTCTGACTATTCATGTCAATCTAAGTAGCAAACAGGTTGGAGCCAGATCAGACGCTGGGTTACCCCGCTTCTGATCTGGCTCCAAATTGTTTGCAGTGGGAATAAAAGTTTTAGCATAAACACATTTATTGGGAAAGAGCCTCGTCTTCTCCACTTTAACATTGCTTGTACTCACACGGACACCAGTCTCACTCTGACAGCTCTAATGTTGAGGAGGTAGAGACACAACATGGCACACATACATAGCCTCAGCCTCATCTGGCGCTTCACATACACAGCCCTCTCCCGCTAAACAATGTCAAACATTATCATTTAATCCTTATGCTCATAGACTCACCTTTTAGGGCAATTATTTATTCATCAACTGAGGAAAATGGTTCCAAATAATACAGTCATAAACATATACCGTAAGAAATATTTTCTATATCCTTGCAGGATGTAGCTTAAACCAGGCTAAAAGTAAAGCAGAATGTGCCTTCCGGCACATTCTGTTTTACTTTCAACCTGCTTAAGTGATCATCTGTCTTCAAAATTTGAAACTGCTATGGGATAAGGGTTAACATATCTATAGTAAATTCTCTCGATTACAACCACTAAATCATGTTAATTATCTAGTGTATATGGCAGGTGGGCTGCTTAAAGCAAGGTAAAAGTGAAACAGAAAGCCATTTTGGTGGGAGCATAAAAGGAGTATTGATGGGGTATCTCATTCTGTACTTTCAGTTCAAAATGTAATTGTATGACTGAGATAATGAGCTGAAACCACAAATTTTCAGATTTTTTCTAAATCAAAGGGGCATAACTCAGTCAAAACTTATTGGGCAGAACCCAAAATTGATCTTTACCTGCGTATTGCCATGATGTTTCTATATACCAAAACTCAATCCAAAATGTATATGCATGACATGGGATCACTAAATACGGGTATGTTTGAAGCCTATATAACAGTTGGCAGCTTAATTCAAAACAAAAGTAGTGCAGGAAGGTCCCATAGCAGATTTCTGCATTACTTTTATCCTGCATTAACCTATTTTAACCCAGTGGATTATTCCATACTTAAATATTTGATTATTCCATTTATTATCTAGGAGGTGCCTGGTCTAAATTTTCGTTTGTTTTATATTGAAATAACTATAAGCAATCAGTGTATACTCTGATCAGACACTGGATTATGCGGCATCTGATCAGAGTCTACACTGTTTTCCTATGTCCTACATACAAGGACCATGGGCACAAATGGTTTAAGCAAACAATTGTTTTGAGAGATCTTCATGCTTCTTCAAATAGTGGTCCTTTCACTCATTCACCCCAGAAACTTTTAATGGAAACTTCCAATTCCAATAAAGTCTGGTCAGTTATTGACTATTAACCCAATACCCCATAGCCTGTTTCTCGTTTTGAAGGCAGATGACTACTTAAAGCAGGTTGAAAGAAAAGCAGAATGTGCCTTAAGGCACATTCTGCTTTACTTTTAGCCTGCTTTAAGCTACCATCTGCTTGGATATAGAATTTATTTCTTATGGTGAATATTTCTAACTGCACAAAGTGGAACTGTTTTCTTTAGTGGAGGAATGAAATTCAAGATGTAAAAAGGTGTATTTATGGGGTAATGGGTTAAGGAGTCATAAAGGACTGATTTGTATAATATATGTTGTTATATGACAAACAGTGTAGACCCTGATCAGAGGACTCCCCACTTATCGGGGGTCTTACACATTGCTAGGCTTGAAGTGTTAACACAAGATTGACTGTATTTGCTCACCTGAAGTTGTTTGATATCAGCCAGTATCTTCATCCCCTGGTCTGTGTCACCACGCATTCTCTTGTTGATTATGATCACAGCTTGTATGAGGCAGGCTATTGTCTTTTGCTGGGACTTAGTAATACTGCCTTGATCAGCAAGTCTTTCTTCCTGTTTTTTGATAAATTGAAACATTCTACACAAGGTTGATCTATTAACCCATTTAACCCCATAACCTGTTTCTAGTTTTGAAGACAGGTGATCACTTAAAGCAGGTTGAAAGTAAAGTAGAATGTGCCTTATGGTACCTCCCGCTTTACTTTCAGATTGCTTCAAGCTACTACCCATATCTACTAGGATATATAAAAAATGTTTCTTTTCATACATATTCAAAACAGTATACCGGTAAGGCTTATTTATGGGTAATGGTGTAACAAATTAGCCTGAACTTGTACACATGCTTACAATATTACTGCTGACTTTTATTTAAGAATATCAAGAAAACAATGTTAACCCTTTACTTCATAGAATGCAATTTATATAAACTAAGAAATAAATTAATTTTCAGTTTTCCCCCATCGTGGAATACATGTCCCCTACAGGCGAATAGTGAGACTTTAACCAAAACTAACAGACAGACAGACTGACACTGTACGAACTTTGACAAAACATATTTTAAGGATAGGGGAACAAAAACAAGTATACATGTATAAACATAGCTGACAAATCACAAGATCCTTCAGGAGCTGTGTGATCTTGCATGCCCTGATTTTTGACAGGATCTGTCCAACATGAATCTGCATTCTTTCCTAGAAAATGTACCATTATTTTATTAGCCAATTTTATGGGTTTGGATAATAGATGTTCACTGTGGACAGAGTTTTGTATAAAAATATTCAGCATATTAATATCCTGACACCTTTTCAAGCCTTAACTTTGTATTTCCAAGCTTTAATTTTTTTCTTGATAGAAGAGATAGACGAGAGTTGAAACTTTCTGAAGTCGACCCTTGTGATAGGGATGTATGGAGATCCAATGTGAGATCTGCTATGCGTGCAGTTGGCCAGCCGATGTGGCCGACACTCCAACTCCTGAACGTTAATATAAATACAGATGATGATGATGAAGACTTTGGGCCTGTTTTACGAAAAGTAGGACAAAAACCGGTCGCAATTGAGTCAAAACTCTAAAGAATATCTAATTACTGATTTCTCGGTCTTATCCTGTCTAGTGATATCTCTTTGGAATCTTCTTGAAAAAGAGGATTCCAAAGAGACGTCACAAGACAGGATTAAATGGAGATAAATAGTAAATATTAATTGAGAGTTTTAGAATTTGACTTACAACCATTTCTGGTCGTACAGCATTTCTTAAGACCTGGGCAATAGGCAACTTTTCCTACTTCCTGACTGCACTTACCATATACATTCTGTACCTCGACAACTCCACCCGCTGTAGGAGATACACCAACTGCTCCTTGGTCAGACATATGGTCTGCTGTAATAAGAGTGTTGAAGTCAAACACAAATTAACCCATTACCCCATAAATGCACCATTTTAGCCTTTGATATATTCCTCAACTCAAGAAAATAGTTCCCCCTTATACAGTCATGAATATGTATTATAAGAAATATTTTCTATATTCTAGTAGATGATAGCTTAAAGCAGGCTGACAGTAAAGCAGAATGCGCCTTAAGGCGCATTCTGCTTTACTTTTAGCCTGCTTTAAGCGGTCTCCTATTTTCAAAACTAGAATGAGGCTATGGGGTAATGGGTTAGTTAAAGTCCAACACAAATTAATGACTGGCAAAATACTGTGAACACTCTGAAATCAAACTTTGGATAATATGTAACAGAGTTAATGATAAGGTTTTGATGCAATTGGGTATTTACTCTTTGATGTAACGTTTTACAGAATTGGGTACTTGGATTTTTTTTATTGGGCAGTGGCAATTTACGTAATCGGGTTGTATTCATACAAGTATTCTGATTAGGTTTCAAAATTTCTTTGCTTTTTGCTATGTTTCTTTGCTTTTGGTTACTCCTTCTTGCGAAGAACAATAGCTTTTCCCTGGTGAATATGCCCCTATCTGATACATGCAGTAATTTTGATCATAATAGCCAGCATTACCGTTGAGGAGATTCTATTGTAGTTGTCCATCAGAAGCTTTTTGCTTTACTTTCACTTTGCTTTCAGTCACCACCCTTCCTTAACTAATTTTGTGATGAATCAAAATATAGGTTAGAGTGCATTAGGACAAGTCTTCATGAAAATAGATGGCAGGAGTGTTAGCGGAGCCCTGCTATTTCACGAAGACTTGTCCTTTGCAGTCTAACCGATTTAAGCCACCCATAAACCAAATAAGGAATATTCTTTACAAAGCAACGTCACTATGGGATGTGCAATTGGTGGTTGCTATTCTATACTCACGCCTGAGTCAGCTGTTTTAAGCTGCCAGCAACAATAATCTGTTAATAAAAGTTTCCTCACAAGAGCTTCATTTTGGCGGGAATAATTCAGTCTTCACGGAAAAGGAAGAACTGAATAACCGACTTTGATTGACCAACAGCACAGAATTTCATCAAAAGGAGGTTTAAATTCAAATTAAACATCATAGCAGAATGATTCTGAACATTCAGCCAGCTAATGTTTGCTTTTAAACCCATTACCTCAAAAATACGTCTTTTTAAATCTTTATTTTATTCTTCAACTGAAGAAAATAGATCCAATTTTTACAGTTATCAAATTATACCTGTATGCATAATTATCAATACACTAGAAGAAAATTGTATTATATATGAGGGCTGTCCCAAAACACCGTGGACTGATATTATTTTTGAAGAACCCGACGTAATATTTCTTTGATATTTTTACCAATGCTATTTCAAACATTTTCACATTTGCATGAGAAATATTAAGGTTCCTGAACACACTTGATCCTATTTTATTTGTAAATATTCATTGTTGGTTAGATTATGCGGCGCACGCCAAAATCTTAAAGGTAGATTTAAAGAGGTACATTTTACAACCTCCTACAAAGCAATTTCGAATTGGAATTTGCGCAAAATTGCGTCATGAATGTTGACGTTGTTATATATGACGTCATCCTTGAAAAATTCGTTAACGTAGCATCATTTAAAAAAAATATATCTAGGTTATGACGAATGATACTGTGTTCTGAAGACGCATGAAATGACGACGTCAGAGGAAAAGGCGGCGCAGCAGAATGTCATAGAATACTGCTTTGAGTTGAATTTGATCCCGAAACAGACGTTAAAACAACTACAATCAAGAGAAATGTATCAATCAGCATCTCGCTTGCTGGTGTTAAAAAAAAACCGCGATTTTCAGAAGGATGGGTTGAGAAAATAATGTAAAGATGGGATAGCCGGAAGAAATTGACGGTTTCATTGTAGAAAACGTGAGGAGCGTCATGATTGGTGATCGGCGTCTTGCGATGAGATAGAATGCTTAACTCCTCGGGGTGAGCAAATTGTTTGTACATCGACTTTTACGTGAGAAACGAAACACGTCGAGAGTCGGTGCTATATGGGTGCCACGCTTGTTAAGTGCAGAAGAAAAAGAATGACGTCTCCAGGTATCAACCCTCTTTTTAAGACGATATTCGAGAGATCAGGACTTTTTCATCACACACCCTTCACACAGACCTATCGCATACGATACGAGAGAAGTGACCGGGGTTCATTGACAACTTAGAAAAGCAACATATTTCACAAGGTTATCGCTTCGTGCCACATTTCCCAGCATGCACATTTGGAACTTGCCGTGTTGGGGTTTCAAAAGCTTAAACATCCGCCTACTACCATTGCCCTAGCCCATTAGATTTTGCAGTATTTTCATACCTAAAATTGAGCCTCAATTACGCCGACAAAAATTGAAAACGTTGAAGACAGCTCAAACAAGGAACATTGAGAGTGTTGCGCGAGCTTCATGTAGATACCAGCTTGTTTAAGAGGCTGTGTGTCAGCGAAAATGCATCAACCACCACTACAAATAAAGGAGTGACGTTGGTCAACGTCGATGACGTCATAACGTTAACTAGTGTGCGCCGGGGTTACACAGGTAGGGTGTTACAAATTACTCTTTGCTGGTGAATTTTAAAGATAGCGCGTTAAAACTTCACACATGTTTACATAAACCCTATGTTTATATATACTGACGACCGTTTGTTTCTGCTGTTTTAACGAACAATTTTATAAGGAAAGTCTACGATGTTTTGGGACAGCCCTCGTATGTGTTATATATCCTAGCAGATGGTAGCTTACCAGTACTTTCAACCTGCTTTAAGTGCTAACCTTTCTTCAAAACTAGAAACAGATCTGAATCTGAATAAATACAGTGCAAGGCCATTTACGGCATATGTGCAGCGCGCGAGAGAGAGGTGTCTTTGTAGCACTGTTGGCTATGGTGTCAACCAGTTTCAAAGAAAACTATCCATAGGTCAACCAAAATAATAAAAAAATAAATAAAAAAAAATAAAAAAATTATACAGTTAATTTCATACACAGTAGAACCTACCTGTTACGACAACTGAAGGCTATTTGTTTGTATAAAAGAGAGGTGACAGCTTAAAGCAAGGTGACAGTAAAATAGAAAGCTCCATAAGGAGCTTTCTATTTTACTGTCACCTTGCTTTAAGCTGTCACCTGTCTTAAACACCTAATAACTAACACAATTAAGTGGTAGTAATAGAGAGGTTTTACTGTACATGTACTGAATCAGCACTTACCCTGGACTTTTTGCCAATGCTATCTTCTCCACTGTTGTTTCTAGAGTGTTTTCCACTTGACTGTGTTTGTGAAGCATAAAACGAACATTTACAGCTACTAGAGTCAAAATCTTCATCTTTAAACATATATCTCGACAGTTCCTCTTCATTCAGATACTCCTGTGAACCAAACTGGGGGTTCTGAACTTTTACATCATTGCCAATTACTGAATCAATTTGGTCAAGGAATCCAGAATCATTTCCTGTAGTATGGAGCCTCCCAGAGCTGACCATACTACTGCCATCACAGATAGAGCACCTACACTGTCCAGGGACACAACCTTCAGCAGAACAGTTTGAACACACTGAGTCTGTATGTGACCGAGGAAGGCTGTTCCTCTTAGCACATTCACATTGAAACAACTGTCCATGACCTTTTCGAAACAAGTCAGATGAGAGAATACCTTGCCCTTTTCTGGGACTGTTTTCGGATTTGGATTGATGGATTTCTTTGTTAGATTCTTGTTGAATAATCTGTTGTTCAAGAGAATCAAAGTATGTGGAAACTGGATCAAGATGAGCGAGGGATAACGTATCCATCTTCTCACTATATGCAACACCCAGTCTGGGAGTTCCTGCATGACTTAGCTGAGCAGCTTGCTGTTTGTCTATTTTGTCATGCTGCTCTCCACTACTGGAACCATATACTGCTTGACTTAGTTCATTTTCATTCCTAAGTCTAACTGTATCTGTATCAATGGTGATTTCAGAAATCAGGCCTGTTGGTGGCTGCGAGTGTTGAGCAATGTTCAATTCTTTATCAAATACTTTATTTTGATTAACAGCTGACGAGAATTTGAACACGTCTGGATTAGAAAGTACTGACTTCCTATCTTTGCCGTGGTTGGGGAAGAAGGTAGATAGATGTGGTGTTACATTTTGTGGTCTTTTCACAGCTGTCAAGAGGGGAGTCTGCGCTCTGTTAAAAAAGAATCCAAACCTTCCACCTGAAAAGTATTAAATCAAATTAAATATCTTATCCATTTATCCCATAAATACAGGGCTGCCATTTCTCCGGATTTTTCTTCATTTCTCCGGACCTACGGATTTTTCCTGAAATCCTCGGATTTTTGCTCTTACTTTTAAAATTTTGAATTTTATGCGTTTTTCACTTAGGAAACATGGGTGTCAAACAATTTAGATCCAGATCAGACGTTGTGTCACGCTGTGTCTGATCTGGATCCAAACTGTTTTCAATTCTGTTAAAGCGTGCTTGGAAATTTGAAAATCTTTGGATTTTTATGAGCAACTTATGGTAGCCCTATAAATACTGTATGCCTTTTATGCCTTTTAATATTCTTCCACTGAAAAAAAGATTTCCATTTAATACAGTCGTGAATATATAGCATGCAAAATAGTTTCTATATCCTAGCTGTCTAGCACATGTATGGAAGATTAGAAGACAGATTGAAAGAAAAGCAAAATGCACTTTAAGATATATTCTGCTTTACTTTTCAACCTGCTTTTAAATGGTCAACTACATTTATATTCAATAATTAATAGAGACAAGTTATGAGGGAGTGCTCCAGCTAGGATTTGATTTGGGCAGGATGCTGTTGAGTGTGAGGGCACAAAAAGGCGACAGGGTGGGTATGGGAGGGGGGTTACCCCCTTCCAAATGGGGGGGGGGGGGGGGGGGGTATAGGGAATTTTTTTTTAAATTTAAACCTTAAATAAGCCTTCTGGTGCGTTTTCTGACTGGAAATACTGTTTACTCCTTTGTAGGAGAAATCATAACAAGAGGGCCATGGCCCTTAATTCGCTCACCTGAGGTCATTGTGCCTTAGCGTAATAGACAAGACAACATTTTAATATAGCTGTAAATGGAATTATCTTCCAGACAAAAAAACCATGACAAATTGGAATAACTTAAAAAAATATTGTTGGCAGAGTTATGGCCCTTATCCATGACACTTCTTCTTATCAAGCTACATGTATTTCCATATGATTATTTATTGCCCATTCTGCTTTACTTTCAACCTGCTTTAAGTTATCATCTACTAAGATATAGATACCATTTCTTACATCTTACATTTTTATGACTGTATAAAGAGGAATTATTCTCTTTAGAGGAGGAATAAATTAAATGCGTAAAAAGGCATATGTATGGGGTAATGGGTTAACATCAGTAGAACTGGAGTTATCTCAAAGACAAGAAAATATGACACTGGGAAATAACTCAAAAATGACATTGACCTTTGCAGAACATGACCTAAGTTATAAAGTTTCTAACTTTAACAAAGTTATGGCTAAGATTAAAGTTGTGGACTGACAGACAAACAAATTGACAAACAGACAAAAAAAAGCAGACAGACAAAAACAATATGCCCCCAACTGCAGGGGCATAAAAAATGTAGCAGACAACTCCATATGCTACTGTTATAGTGAACCTCAGCTGACCTGAGTTCAGTTATGTAACTCTGCCAGTAGGAAATGTAGCCTATAGGGTCTAACTCTTATAATGCTGAATTGCTGTCTGCTATACATATATTGAATGTGAATTATGACCTAGATATTCAACTGACCAGAACCATTTGAACAAAATAGGTAAAGGACATTTAGAAGTGTCACCATGCCAAATATCAAAGCTCTGGTCATATCAGTGTCAGAGAAGAAGACATTTGAAATTTTCACTATATAACTCTATGTAAAACTGTAACCCCCGGGGCGGGGCCAATTTTGACCCCAGGGGCATCCTTTGAACAAACTTGATAGAGGACCTGTAGGTGATGCTATGTGCCAAATATCTAAGCTCTGGCCCTTGTAGTTTTTTTCAAGAAGATTTTTTAAGATTTCCTTATTTTTTCACTTTGGTTGCCATGGCAACCAGAGTTCTGCATTGTTTTTAATTCTTTGAACAAATCTGAAAGAGCTTGACCCAAGGAACATTTCTGTAAAGTTTGGTTGAAATCTGTTCAGCGGTATAGGAGGAGATGTCATTTGAAGTAATTGTTAACGACGACGGACGACGCACGACGACGGACGACGGACACAGGGCCATCCCAATAGCTCACCTTGAGCCTTTGGCTCAGGTGAGCTAAAAAAAATGGTGTGTCTGTCATAACCCTTTCATTGTACATGTACGATTTACCACTTGTACTATATTTTCAATATTAAGTCAATTTTGTCCTTAAGAGGTCCAAATGGAGGTTCTTCTTAGCGATGAAATGAAGAACTTTCAAAGCATCTGCCATTGATTTAGTTGTTGCTGTGCATGTTTTCAGAGACATCTGGTAGCTTCCTGCTGAGGGATAAAGCCAAGAAGGTCTTGTGTATGTTGCTGACTTCATGAGCTTTCACCTTGACCAGCCTTAATGTCTTGCATCCAATGTTGATTCAGGTTTTGTTGATGTTAGAGCCTGTACTGTACTCTTGGCATCGAGAACAGAACATAGAAGTGGTGCCCTTATGATCTTATCCTCTTCTCCATTTTTTATTTGTAAAAGTGAATCTTTTAATTCTTAAGATTTTGTATGTTACAAAAAGTGCACTTTAAGTGAATCTTTTATAAATAAGTGTATCTTTTATTTTCTATGAAAATTGTGTTAAGTACCCTAGAGAAAGGAGTAAACACATCACCAAAACTTAACAAATATTGAAAATAATTATAACTGATATGTAGATCAAACTACTTAAGTTTTGATAGTTTGTTGTTGACTTAGGAGGGGGTGAAATTTTAATGCCATCAAAAAATTTAATGTTCACCCCCTCCAAAAGTTAAATTATTTACAGAGCATGGTACCCATGGGATAGGAGTAAACTCGCCATTAAAGCTAAACAACTAATTGAAAATTGCATATATTTGATGTGCAGATCAAATGACTAGGTTTGAGGGTTGGGTGTTGACTAGGGAGGGGGGTTGTTGAAATCTTAACACCATCAAATTCACCCCCTCTCAAACTGAAATTATTTGCAGGTCATAGTACCCTAGGGATAGTAATAAACTCATCACCAAAACTAAAAATCTAATTGAAACTTACATATATTTGATGTTGAAATGTTAACTTTTCAACCCCCTCCCCAACTGAAATTATTTGCAGGGCATAGTATCCTAGTGATAGGAATAAACTCATCATCAAAACTAAACAACTAAAGAGAATTATATATAGTTGATAATTTGATGTGTAGATCTGGGTCTGATGGTTGGGTATTAACGCCATCAAATTTTCACCCCTCTCAAATTGAAATCATTTGCAGAGCATAGTGTCCTAGGGATAGGAGGAAACTCATCACCAAAACTAAATAACTAATTGAAAATAATTATTTTTGATGTGTAGATCAAATGACTTATATGGTTTGATGGTTGGGTGTTGACTAGGGAGGCTGTTGAAAATTTAACACCATCAAATTTTCACCCCCTCCCAAAATGAAATTATTTGCAGGGTATAGTATCTAGGGGATAGGAATAAACTCATCATCAAAACTAAACAACTAATTGAAAATAGTTGATGTGTAGATAAAATGAATAGGGTCAATGGTTGGATGTTGACGAGAGAGTGGGGTGAAATTTTAACGCCATCAAATTTTTACCCCCCTCCCCAACCTCCCCAAATCAAAGTACCCGGTATCTAAGATATATAAAAACAAAATAACATCAAATAATCATTAAAAAACACAAGTGACCAATATATTGTATTAGGGAGAAGTGTTGCTAAACTTTGAGAGGGGTGTGAAAATTTTATGAAGAGATTGAATATTTCCCTATGAAAATTTGATCTGACACCGGCACAAGGAGGCTTTTTGGGCTGTTCACATGCCTCAAAAGGTGGGGCTGTACTTGTGCTGTAAACATTACTATATGATAAAATATCAGTTTGGTGCAACTTGGTCTGGCTACGATGGGCAGTCAAAACTGTCGATACCGATCGTAACAAACGGATTGGCAAAACTTCAATCTGAGTTCAGGCCTTTTTCTGGTGCATCCTCAGGTCTTCCCAATTAGAAATTGTAAGAATAATTCCCAATTTATTTTTTTTAGGGCAGGGCGTGATTGATTAGGGCAGGGCGTTGGTAAACAAAGGCAGGGTGCGGCGCCCTCCTAAAAAGGCCTAACTGGAGCACTGTGAGGTAATGGGTTAAAACACTTTAAAAGGCTCTCTCGAATATTGTATGCAGCTAAAATATATATATATTGTCTTCCCCAAAAAGTTGGGCCACTCTGTATAGTTGCTGTAATTACCATAAAAATTGGAACTTATAGATATAGGATATTACATGAGTGTTCATAATTTATTGGATTAATTAAACGAGTCTTTTAGAAAACGATAAAAACGAGGCTTTGCAGAGTTTTTATCGTTTTCTAAAACGACGAGTTTGATAAATCCAATAAATTATGAACACTCATGTAATATCCTATATCTATAAGTTCCAATTTTTATGGTTTATGGAGTTTGATAAATCCAATAAATTATTAACACGAATGTTATATTCTTTTTATAACATAACCCATAAAAGTTATTTATCGCAGTCTTTGAGGTCAAGTGAATGCTAAGCATTCAACATTTATATGCGCCATGTGTGAATGGCTGCATTTTTCTCAGCTCTCACAGTCATCAATATTCAAAGTGGAATTACTTTATATAAACTTCTGAAAATTGACAGTGTTGTAAATGAATATAGGTTTAAAGAATGGTGTGATTTAATAGTGTTTTTATAGTGAGATTTAAAAGATATTGTGGATTTAATAAATCATATTTGTGGAGTATATAGTGTTACACTGGACATATTGGATATTTAATTCAACATGTGTTTAGCCCAAGGCAGTCCTGACCATCAACCAAAGAGGATCAGATATACGGATAAGTACATTTATTCACTCAGTCAATTATCACCTTATTCTAAACCTGATCCCCTTCTATTATCTAGATTGAAAGAGTTAGGTCTTTATGACTTTGGGCAATTTGGATTAGCAATGTATAGGGGTACAAAAGGGGGTAAATCCAAACTGAAACGCATTTGGGATACAAATGATGGCATTCATCATGACATTATTACAGAATTACCACAGTCAATAGAAGTTGTTTCCAGTACTTGTCAAACAAATAGTAAACTTGGAATCTCAGTTGAACCTCCTAAAGCAAATACACAAAATCTCATTCATGTAAAGTATGAACAGCCTATGTCCACCAAACCTCAAAAGCAAATTAACGTCTGCAGTTTAAACCCAAGATCAGTAAAAAATAAAGCTTTGGCTATACATGACTATATAATCTCAAATGATATTGATGTAATGGCCGTCACTGAGACCTGGCTTGGTAGTGCTGCAGATAAACCGTGCTTAGGTGAACTGGTTCCTGACAGCTATAAGATCAAACATGTTCCTCGCTGTAGTGGAAGCCGGGGTGGTGGGGTGGGGCTCATATATAAGGCATCAATTGATGTTAAAATCCTCTCCTCTACCAAAGATAATGATTTTTCAACTTTTGAGCACATTGACTGTACTTTAAGCATCAAAGATTTCACAGTGCGTCTAGCAGTCATCTACAGACCCCCTCCATCCACGGCAAACGGTCTAAAAATCTCAGACTTTCTTGACAAGGAATGGCCACTTTTCTTATCGAAATTTTCAACCCTTGATAAACAAATCATCATTGTAGGGGATTTAAACCTTCATCTTGATATCTCAAACGATAGGAACACTGTCAATTTCGTCAGTACAATGGATTCATTTGGTTTTCAACAGCATGTCAAAGAAGCCACTCATGTCGGGGGACACACTCTTGACGTTGTTATAACAAGAGATAAAGAAGACTGTGTGTCAAATATCGAAGTCACTGACCCTGGACTATCTGACAGTAGTGGCAAAATCTCAAGAGACCATTTCTCTGTGTCTTTCAGAGCAAAGGCAGAAAAACCTCCACCCATCAGAAAAACTGTTTCATTTCAAAAGCTTAGGGACATTAATGTCGATTTATTTAAAAGAGATATCCTTAACTCAGATTCAATTAAAGAAATTCTGAAAATGACAGATATTGACGAAATTGTCGGTGTATACACACATGAACTTAAAGCCCTGATCAATAAGCATGCACCATTGAAAACTAAGACCATAACTCTCAGGCCATCATGTCTATGGTACACCCAAGAACTTCACGATGCTAAACATTTAAAGCGTAAGCTGGAACGAAAGTGGAAATTATCAAAACTCATAATTGATCATCAACTGTATCGAGAGCAGTGTGCTAAAGTAAACAAACTATTAGCAGAGTCAAAGGTTAATTTTTACACAGAAAAAGTAGAATCCTGTCAACGGGACTCGAAGAGTCTTTTTAAAGTCACTAAGCATCTCTTTGGTGCAAACAGTGAAATTGCACTGCCAAAAAATGGGTCCTCAAAACAACTTGCGCATGATTTCAGCGACTTTTTTATTGAAAAGGTGGACAAAATACGAACAGGCATTGCCTCTGAATCAATGTCATGCACCCCAGTCATCACAGAAACGTTGCATTCAATGAATTCTTTAGAAAGCTTTGACTCTGCTACAGCAGCAGAAATTGGGGAGATTGTGAAGGCATCCCCATGTAAGTCCTGTGAACTCGACCCAATACCTACATGGCTTTTAAAGTTATGCCTTGACGAGCTCCTACCGTCGTTAACAAAAATTGTGAACTCTTCGCTGGAATCTGCGTATGTTCCAAAAGAATTCAAAAAGTCGCATGTAAGACCTCTTTTGAAAAAACCTGATCTCGATACAAATGATCTTAAGAACTACAGGCCTGTATCAAATTTGCCATTTCTCTCAAAAGTATTGGAAAAGGTAGTAGACAAACGCCTTGAGTCCCATTTGACCACAAACAATCTGCATGAACAACATCAGTCAGCATATCGTAAGCATCACTCTACAGAAACTGCTCTTCTAAAAGTTCAAAATGACATCTTGCAATATCTTGATAAGAATGAAATCACAATTCTGGTGATGCTTGACCTATCTGCCGCATTCGACACAATTGATCATGAAACATTACTCAATCGCCTTGAAAAAGACTTCAAAATTATTGGAAACCCACTAAAGTGGATGACCTCATACCTGACCGACCGTTACCAAACAGTCCCGGTAGATGGCGAATTATCTGCCCCAGTTCAAATGAAATATAGTGTGCCACAGGGGTCAGTCCTTGGGCCGAAGAACTACATCTTGTACACAAAACCTGTCGGCTCAATTTGCAGAAATCATCAGCTGGATCATCACTTCTATGCAGATGATTCACAGTTATACTTGTCATTTAAGCCTAAAGACACATCTTGTCAACAAGAAGCCCTTTCAAAAGTCGAAGGGTGTCTTAAAGACATAGTATCATGGATGCACCAGAACATGTTGAAGCTGAACACTGACAAAACTGAGGTCATACTGTTTCATTCAAAAAAGTTTACCGTTCCTGAAGATTTTCACGTACAAGTGGGAAACTCTAAAATCAAACCATCAGTATGTGTGAAGAATCTTGGTGCTAGATTAGATTCCCAAATGGATATGACACAGCACATTAACGCTGTGTGCAGGTCTGGCTACTCACAGCTGCGGCAGATAGGTCATATTAGACAGTACCTTTCTCCAGAAGCTACAAAGACCTTGATCAATTCTCTGGTCACTTCAAAAATTGACTACTGCAACTCACTGCTGTATGGGATTCCCCAAAACTCATTATGCAAACTACAGCGTGTGCAAAATACAGCAGCCCGCATCATTACCAGGACCCCTCGGTACAATCACATCACTCCAGTCTTGAAGGATCTTCACTGGCTTCCAGTTCAACACAGAATTGAATTCAAAATTCTGACACTCACATACAAAGCCATGTGCAATGATTCTCCAAGGTACATTGTCAATATGCTTGACGTGTATAAACCTCGAAGAGAGCTGCGGTCTGCGACTAAATCAGTATCGCTGGTTGTACCGAGGAGTCGTTTGGTGAGGTTTGGAGACAGAAGTTTCATGCATACAGCCCCAAAGCTCTGGAACAGTCTACCATCAGACATCAGAGATGCGAGCTCAGTTGCAGTCTTCAAAAAACGTCTGAAAACTCACTTCTTTAATATGTATTATTAGAACTCTGCTACCTATGCGATATGTTCTTGCTGTAGATGTGTTGTGGGTTTAAATGGGAGTTCTGGCATATTATCTGGTTTATGGTCTCTCAATTAGAGAAATTTTTAGTTATTGTCACATGCTATTTTTCTTAGTTATATTGCTTTGGGCGGCCTTCATTTGGCGTTCTGCTATTGTTTCTATTGGTCGGCAATCATTAGCCGGTCGGTTCATTGCTGATTAATGGGGGTAATGTAATCGCCGTTTGGGGGCTGTCTTTTGTATGTTTATTTATGATTATTTAAGATCTAATTGTAGTTCTTTGTCTTTTCTCGGCGGCCTGCATTGGGCGCTTTACTATTATTTCTATCAGTCGGCAATCATTAGCCGGTCGGTTCATTGCTGATTGATGGGGGTAATGTGATCGTCTCCTGGGGCTGTCTTTTGTATGTTTATTCATTTTTATCTTAGATAATTGTAGTTATTGTCTTTTCTCGACGGCCTGCATTGGGCGCTCATCTATTGTTTCTATCAGTCGGCAATCATTAGCCGGTCGGTTCATTGCTGATTGATGGGGGTAATGTGATCGCCGTTTGGGGGCTGTCTTTTGTATGTTTATTCATGTTTATCTAAGATCTAATTGTAGTTATAGTCATTTCTCGGCGGCCTGCTTTGGGCGCTCTACTATTATTTCTATCAGTCGGCAATCATTAGCCGGTCGGTTCATTGCTGATTGATGGGAGTAATGTGATCGCCGTTTTGTGGGGCTGTCTTTTGTATGTTTATTCATGTTTATTTTAGATCTAATTGTAGTTATTTTGTCCTTTCTCGCTTTGTAGGTACTTTTGTGTAATCTTATGTGAAGCGCTTTTGAACGCACTACCCCTGTGTGAAAAGAGCGCTATATAAATCTGGTATAATAATAATAATAATAATAATAAGCGCGATATAAGTAGATCTATACAGATAAAAAGTTGTTAAAAATTAACCCCGTTCACTAGCACTAGCGTTATTATATGTATTAGTAAGCACTTTCATGTAGATCTAATATTGATTAATTACACCATAAATCTATAAATTGAATCTACATGATGGAAAAAAGACGTCGGAAATTGAATGCATAGAACGCATTTTAATGACATCACAAGTAACGACGCTGTGGCGTGCCTCATTTGCATAGTTATTTAACTAGTTATATATGACATTTAAACAACAGGTGTTATTCAACGCTCACGCCGTCTGTTATGTTATAATTACTTTTATCACACAGTAATTTGTCCAAAAGGTAAAAGCTGAATAACAAACAGTGTAGACCCTGATCAGACATTTTTTCAGGAGCAGTCTGATAATAGTCTAAATAGTATTTTTATGATTGTTGAAAAGGGTCTTAGAAGCTAGAACAAGAGAAATGAACCAACTGTTAAAGGCGACACACTTTCAAGTTAACCCTTAGCCTGCCACACACGACTATAGTTCCATATGCAAACAGCTTGGATCCGGATGAGACGCCGAGTAACTCGGCGTCTCATCCGGATCCAAGCTGTTTGACACTCGGACAACATTTTCAGCAATTTTGAGCAACTTTGAAGCACCTTGAAACTTGAAGCAGACGAGAAATATAGCAGACAACAATTTATTCGGCGGGCTAAGGGTTAATTACTTGAAAGTGCAGTGTCGTCTTTAACAGTTGGTTCATTACTTATTAATTGTTGTTTGCATTGTTTAATAGCATGCATTTAATAGACGCATGGTCAATAATTGCTATTATTGGTCAAAGTTTATAATAATAATATATTTATAATACTGTTCTATCTTCTTAGACCTTTTTCAACAACCATAAAAATACTTTTTAATATTCTAAATGAATTTGAACATATTTATAAAACTGTTTTTTTGCTTTATTTAAAATATTAATATCCAATATCTGATGATATATAAGCATTCTGCATATCATATCTATAAGACGGCTGAAAATATAGTTTGCGTTATTCTTACGGAAATGTAAATATTTCGCTGGACCGATGTATTCCGGTACGGCATTGAAGATATAACTTCAAATGTGAATTTAAGAGCTATTTTTCCCCAAATATGTTTTTTTTGGTATATAACCATAAAATAAACAAGGTTTGATATAAGTATTTATTTATGTTTTTCGGTGGATTACCACGAAATAGCAGTGGATTATCACTTGGTAATCCACTGCAGTGGATTATCACCAATCGCTTTTATTATGAATTTTCCCCGTAGGGCTCCCCAAGAATCGTAGTCAATCGTGTCTTATCGTTAAATTCCGGCAGTCCGATTTGTCGCGAACTACTCACCGGAAGAAAACATGAATCCAAACTCGGGAGCAACGAAGTAATTCGGATGACGTCAAATCAATAAAGAAGTGACGTCATCGTACGGGAAACTGTTTCGAAAATGTGTTCGATATAAAGTTGGGGCTCAACACGGGGTAAATCATTTACTTTCGCTTTCTCAATTGTCGAACAATTTCGTTTAAAAAGTGGCTTAAAAGCATAAATAAATAGAATAATTGTATTTTTTCAGTATAAGATGGAATTTAATCCATTTCGTGAACATCAGACTGTTATATTTTCACTCGTGGCTTCGCCACTCGTGAAAATATAAAGTCTGATGTTCACTCAATGGATTAAATTTCTATCTTATACTGAAAAAAACAATTATCCTCTATATCATCAAATAACATTACACTGCAAAGCTGTTTTAAAGAAGAAAAACACTTTGTTACAGGATTAACTGAAATGTGATAGGTAGTGGCTTTTATACCCCCTAAAATTACAAAATCACATTTTTTCAGCATTTAAATTTCTGATATTTATATAACTTTTACAGTGTGTAAATAATAGGTTATTCATCGTATACATACCAATGTTTTCCAATTTAAATTATTTTTATGCTTAAAGTGGAACCCCGCATATTTTTCGGTCCGGTTGGCAAAGTTTGGTCTGGGTAAGTGGCTTTTATTTGTTTACCTTTGTCCTGCTGGCCGTTGGTGAGCGTTGCTCATGGTGGCCCAATTTCAATCTTTGTACACAATATACTGTTATATACAGTTGCGCTTGTTTACGCGATGGATGCTACAGTCTACTGGTAGTTAAACTTGTTATAAGTTATGTTCTTCCAACAGGAAGTTAATGCACTCTTGAATAAGTTGACATTCTTGGATTCTACTGTGTCACTTGACAAGGCATTCCAGTCATTTTTAACTATCCTGTTAGAGAATCTGTTCTGACCCAGTCTGGAAATCGTGTGGCTCTTTCATAGTTTATATTTATGTCCTCTAGTGGTATTTGTGGCAATGTTAATGTTGTCCAAGTGAACTTCTTCATAATTGTTCAAAATTTTAAAAATTTGCAACATATCAGAACGATCCCTCCTGTAGATAAGTGTAGGCAATCCTAATTTCCTTAGTCTTTGCTCGTAAGACATATCTTTAAATCCAGTAATCATTTTGGTAGCACGTCGTTGTATGTTTCCTATGGCGAGTTCATCTTTCTTGTAGATTGGTGACCAAACACAGCTAGCATATTCAAGGTGCGGCCGAACCAAACTTTTTGATAGTGGAAGAAAAATCTCAGGTTCCATACAAGTAAATGTAGTACGAATCATGCCTATTATTCTCCCAGGGTCCAAGTCTCGGGACGAGACTTCTTGGAGGGCACTTCTTGGAGGGCAGTAATGTGGGTGCTGGTGAATTCGCCTAGAGACAAACTCGCCTACAATTAGATATATAGTAACCAAAATGGTGAATTCGCCTAGAAAGCAATTATATAGTGATTGTATTTCACACCTTGTAGTACAGAATATATCTACCATTTACAAGTAGATAAAATAAAACTATTTGTAGAGGATCAACTTATCTTGTTGTTTTCTTATCCAGATAATTTTTTTAACAAAATGAAAGATCAGTGTAGCCCCTAATCACTACACCCAGATTTGACTACCAGTTTGAAAGGGATGATGCCAACGTAGAATACATCATTGAACATATTGAAAGTAAAAATGCCGCTTGCACAGGTCTACATAAAAAATATTAACACTTGCATATGATGATCAGGGGCTACACTTATCATCCCATCTTAGTAAACACTAGCTGAAAACAAGTTTTGTTACGTTATCAATACCTTACAATAGGTGCGAAATACAATCACTACAATAATTGCTTTCTAGGCGAATTCACCATTTGGTTTACTATATATCTAATTGTAGGCGAGTTCGTCTCTAGGCGAATTCACCATAAACCAGTAATGTATCGTATGTGGTACGTTGGTACTATATGCAAATTAGGCTTCACAAACCGTTGTATGTTTGGGAAGCGAGTCAATTATATATCTATATATATTATAGCGCAACAAACATCTCTTGATGTGAGCCTAAGCTTAGCATCGACGGGGTTTGTTTTTGCTGGGTCTCTCGGGTTGCACGTTACAAAAAGATAAATCACACAGTCATGCACTATACCGCGTCGCCATAATGGTGCACTTGTACTAGTGATGATAAACCTACACCCAATGACACAGTCACACAGGGCTGCCATTTTTCCGGATTTTTCCTAAATCTCCGGATTTTTTGTCTAGTACATGCGCATGCTGCTTTACTAAAATACAGCCTGCTTTAAGAAGTCGCTTGTCAATAAAACAAGAAACAGGCTATGGAGTAAAGGTATGATTCGTAAAATCGCACTTGAAAAATGCAACTTTGGAAATCTTAGGATTTTTCATGTCAACTTAAATGGCAGCCCTGATGACATATGCACTAGGCCTAGGCTGCGTGGCTTTAGTGGTAGAGCGTCCGCTAGTCCAAACATTTAGACGTATCTACATGCCCCTATTTAACAGTCAACTTTCATTAATCTGATATTTTCATTTTACATTTATCATGCATGTAACGTTTAAACGGGATCCCATCAGTTGTATGTAGCAAATATTTGTTCACACCAATATTTGTTTTGTGCTATGTAACCATGCTGTAACAATAAAAAATACAATTATATACAATATTCTTCCGTTACCTTTCTTATTTTTGTTCACTTCAACTCTGTATCCAACAATATGCATACGCATGCCTATCGTTTGAACGTTCGGCCATCATTGTTGTTGATTGTTGTTGTTGTTTATATACATGTACATGGTTATATCCATAATACGGATTAGGAGAAAAAAAAGATATAAATTTAGACGAATTTTTTACGTTTTTTTTTCTTTTAGGCCTATATGAATTTACCTTGATTAAGATTCTTCTTCTTCCAAACAATGAGCTGGGATCTAATAAGTCCATTATTCTTTAAATTTCTAAAAAGAACATTTTTGATAATGTAACCCGCTCAAGAACACTCTTTTTGAAAATCTGACATGACATAAAAAAAATTTGTCCCCGGCCTCCACCTATTGCAACCTTGTGGCTTTCGCGGCCTGTATTTTCGCTACCAAGTTTTATTTTTCACAGCTCTTAAATATGTAGGCACCAAGCTACCACGTAATGGATTTTTATTTACTGATCTGGATCCGAAATAACGTAAAGAAATGGAAGAGTTTTTATTGACTAATCTGAATAAATACTAACGGACAGATATAAAAACAAATTTTGACAAAATATTTGCAATATTCGCCACGTGTCAACCTACATTTTAAGATGCTATTAATCTGGATCCAAACCAATCGAATCATCATATTTAAAAGTGATTTTTTTATTAATCTGGATCAAAACTAACGGACAGAAATCATTTCAATTTTGACGAAATATTTGCACAGTCTCCACGCGTTCACATCAGATATTTGTATTCCTTAATCTGATCCATACCAATGGAATCACCATATAGATACAGATAGATACATCTGTATCTGGAATCACCACATAAGTGATTTAAGTTAATAATCTGGATCCAACATGATTTTGACGAAATATTTGTCAGACGCCACGCGTCAACATGAGAGATTTATATATTTATTAATTTGGTTCCAAACCCATGGAATCTCCATAAAAGAGAATTTTATTTTTTTTACTATTTTTACAATGCGGAACATGATTAACTGATTGGATTTTTGCGGAAGCTGACCTGTATAACACAAAGAAACGTAATGGCATGAAATTGAAATTAAAGAAGCGCCTTTAAAAAATAGCAACTGCTAATTTCATTTTCCACTGCAACTTTTAACTTTTTAATTTAATCATTTTAAATGCTCGTATATTACACTAAATTTAAAGTACGAAGATAATGACAAAAATGAGGGTAGCGACAATTTATGGGTAGCGAAACGTCCAGAAAATGTTCTCTTTATATGTTTTTTTTTACTTTGCATGTTCAGCATTATTTCGTCTAAAAAGAGCCCCATACAGTCGCCATGGGTTTTGTGAAAACTTTTGGCGCTATCGAAATTCCGAAGGGCATGGCTCTGAATTGAAAAACCTGACGAGCAGAAGCCTTACTCCTTCTGGAGTTCCTGTTCGAGGTGCAAGAGACGGAAGAAAGGACGCGTCCCTAGGGCTGAGTCTTAGGGGTGCGTCCTTGGGGCGAGTAGACTCTGAAAACTGTCTATATACCGCCTCGTTTTCTGTTCCAATTCCCGTTGGATTTGACAGAAAACTCTGGCTTCGACTACTTAGAAGGATTTCACTTCTTCTTAGAAAAAGAAATGATTTATATTAATTATCACGGTATACATTGTCGCTGTTTGAAAATCAGGGGCAGAAGGACGCTAAAAGCAGGATCCTTGCCACCTGAATTCCTGGCAATCATCAGATATCTTATAGTTGGTCGTACTTGTCAGAGAAAAAAACATCTGATGATCTGACACTCGACTACCAAAGAGCGTGGTAGTCGCTATTTAAAGGAGCCGTCAATAGACGGTTCTTTGCCGGTGTAACGCAGTAGAATGACCCACCCCTGCAAAAGGACCCGGGTCTTTATACTACGTAGAGAAATGACTCCAAACCGTGAGGGGGGTCATTATACTACGAGTCTATGGGTCCTTTTCTACGGCCTGGGGTCATTTCTGTACATAGTAAAATGACTCGGGTCACTGTTCTATACATAGTGACATGACCCATGGGTCATTTTAGTAGGGATGTGTCATTCTACTGCGTTACACCGGCGCAGGCAGAAAGCATTTCAGTCCTCCTGCAGTAGCATTTCAGCTTAATAAGGTGAAACTAGCATTGCCTTTTTTTCGAATCACCTTTTGCCACAGCGTAAGAACTTCGGTTCTCTGCTGACACCCAAGTATCCACACTCCAGTCACGTGAAACTTCACAGGGACTGTCTCGTGTACACTTGCAACATGAAAGGCAGGTTAGGTCCAGAACGGTCCAGACAATTGCTAGGACTCCTCTATGAGCGAGGCTCACTCCCCGGCGAAACTCAGCGATGCCGAGAGGAAAAGCATGGGGAGAACGACGAGCTTGTTGTCTACCACGAGACGGCATGTCTGAAAAGCCCGACAACGAGCTATCAGACAACAAGCTCGAATCTGAGGAAACAGAGTTCAACAGGAGACCCAAAGGGGGGTTGTCTGAAAGGTGGGTAGAGACTCGCCACCTGGCACAGTGGCGATGGGAACCTCTAAAAAGTCTGGGAGAGGCAAGTGCTTAAATTGTCTGTCGAGCCAACCCGGGTATAATTCCTCCATGGTCGAGCCTAAAAGATAAGCATATTTTTTTCTGTTTCAGGGCTATAATTCGAGCGCGATTTCAGGGATCATACCTTTAACTCTTCGCTGTCAGGCCATATAGAATACTATCAATATGTTTGGATCCGGGTCTCGTAACGCACGTCTGATCTGGATCTAAACTGTTTGTCACCCATATCAATGATTCGTAAGTAAAAAAAAAAACGTATACAATTCCAAATTTTAAGATTTTTAACACCAGAAATCCGAAAAAAAAATAAGTCTGTAGGTCCGGAGAAACTAAGAAAACTCTGAAATTCTGCTGCTACCCGTCAGTTTCTACATTTTTTGATTTCATTAACCTTTTCTAGAAGATTTACTTACAATGTGGACATAAATGTTATAAGTGGCTTACATTTCATACACGCCACGGGTCCACGACATATTTGGGAAACAAATTACGTTGATGAGAATTGCGTAAATTTTACGCTATACGCGGCTACATGTATATAGAATGCAAATATCTCGTCTACATTTTCGATCCGTAAAATCATAGCAGCCGCGCGTGCCGGTGTCACCGGTAACGGGTATGAATTTGCATAAATTCATTCGGCAAACTTCGGCTCTATCAGAAGCCATAATGGAGTAACTTTGAAAAAGTTCGACCTGCAAGGAATTAAGTTTGGATTTCTTGTGGAAAGAGGTAATTGTTTTCCGTTTTACACATATGTATCGGTAGAAAAATAATTAGTTAATCGAAGAAGTGTTCTCTTTTCGCCATAGCACGTGGTTTGTATTTATAGGACCTCGTCAAACGCGCGACAAAGATCCTTGTCGCGATTTGCTAAAGACAACTAAGGGGAAGCCGATAAGACCTGACGTACCAGAAAATGTAAAAATGTGAAATATTTAGCTACGTCAGGTCTTATTTATAGGACTAGAGCGTCCGCTTGCAGTTCGGGAGGTTGTGGGTTCATTAATCCCGGCCGGGTCAAACCAAAGACTTAAAATTGGTAGTTACTAAATATAAATAAGGAAGTGGCTAGGAGTACGGACCCGTACCCCTAGACTGCGAGTCTAGGAGTACGGACCCGTACTCCTAGCCTGGGGTGATGGGGTTTGGCTAGGAGTACGGAACTTTTATTTCTTTATAGTATGTGGCTTTCTTTAATGCAAAAAAGAATATTACTAATGAAATATCATTTCCCATGCTTTTCATTCGTAATATACGATGTGTCAGTTATTTGGTGACGGCACGATGAAAAGAAACATGTTGTCTGCCAGTCATCCTAAATACATAGTGAGCCATGATCAACTTACCCTTATCCTGTCGTAATATAGTCTCCTGAAATGGTTGATTTTTGCAATTTTTATGGTAAGACTAATGCACTTGTAAATTCAAGAGACCTGTACAAGTTTCCAACAGTTTTGATACAGATCAGCCGCTTTTTTTTCGTGGCATCTTATCCGGGTTATATATAACTGATTCAAATACCGATCAGGTCTCAGTCGGCAGGCAAAGTGTGAATACAGTGAAGCCGAAACATGGTATAATAGGGAAAACTGGCATAATAGGGACATTAAAACGTTCAATAAAGTGTATATACATGTATGTGCCTGGAAGTAATCTAGATCAAAACTGTTTGCAAGGTAAAACGCAGTATCGCCGCTTACATGCACCTTTAGACGTGTAGAGTTAATAGTCAGTATATTGATATAGATGCTGTTGTTGTCTAAAAATAAAGGATGAATATCTTAATTATATCAGACTAAAGTATTTCGACTGAAATTGACATTTGTTGTTCAACTGCAGCATCTAATCAGGAGACGAACTGTTTTTGTACATTTTTACTTTAAGGCAAAATTAATGTACTTTCTATACGTGGGAAGATTTGAAATGATCGAGAGTAAGTCGAACAGTTTGGAATAAGACCAAAAGTCGCGTTACGCGCCTGATAAGGTTCTCTGGTAAAGCCCTCTGATCTGGGTCTACACTAGTTGCATAGAAGTCTAGAACTCTTAGTAAATATGTGTTTATCCAGCATAGACAAGTGCACCCTTCACATGTAAAGTGTTTGTAAGTATGTGTTCTACCTAGCACAGTTGTCCCGACCGTGAAACTTCTTGTAACCAGATTCAAAAGTAAATAAAATTCTCTTATATGCCATATTATGAAGATTGCAAATATTTAATCAAAATTGTAATTATTTTTGTCCGTTAGTCTAGTAATATATATATAGATCTAATAGTAAAACTTTCTTACATGGAGATATCAATAGTTTGGATCAAGGTTGATAAATAAATCGTGGACGCGTGATATCTGCGTGTAAGTAAATTTATACACATCTTCAATAAAAGGGTGTGATTAACAAAAACAAGTAGCGATTTTCCGCTATTATGCCATTTCCCGCTCCGCTCTATTTACCTGCCGACTGCGACCTGACTGGTAAATCAGTTAAAATCCGGATAAGATTCCACGTAAATCATCGGCTGATCTGAATCAAAACTAATGGACACCTGTAATTTGTATAGGTCTGTTCAATTTATAAATGCATTTTTCTTACTTTAACTAATTTAGTTAAAGTAAGAAGTCACTTTCAAAGCAGACGACATTACGACAGGATAAGGGTTAATTCATCTTATTCTAGATAGCTCACTATATTTCGTACGGTTGACTGACAACACTAATTTTCTAGATATTTTTATGACTGTGCCGACGGGAATAATGTAAACATTGCATATTACAAATAAAAAGCATAAACTGTGCTTATTTCTCTCTTATAATTCATTTTTTACATAAAAGAAAGACACGCATTTATAAGAAATAAAAGTTCCGTACTCCTAGCCAAACCCCATCACCCCAGGCTAGGAGTACGGGTCCGTACTCCTAGACTCGCAGTCTAGGGGTACGGGTCCGTACTCCTAGCCACTGCCTATAAATAAATGGCTTCCCTCCTTGGCGCTCAGGATATTTGGTTTGCATTACAACCCAAGTTTGTCGGTGTCAGGATAAAGTGACCGGCCGGGTACAGTCCCATTGGTGTACCTAAAAAGTGCCCCTGCTCGTAATACCCGAAAGGGGCGTGTAGCAGTATATAGAGAAAAAGAAAGAAAGAAAAGATGATTTTCAATCTTCAGGCTTTAGGTTTTGCATGTTTTCAGTTTTGTGCAATTTGTATCGATTTTTGTTAAAAAAAAGAAAGTTAGCAATTATCATATGACAGGCCTACCTTTCACAATTTCCCCCTGTGCCTTTAAATCAGGGTCCGGTTCTGACATTGTGCCTTCACTTTCCTGGACGGTGTTCCTCAGCGTCACATATTCGAGCCTTTCCGATCAGCAACCATTTTTCATTTGTTGACATTAGCCAGCGCAAGATAGATGTACTGAGTAAACAGGAATAACGTAGTGTATACAGAACACTGTGATGGGTTACCTGCCCCTATGTATGCGGGCTAACCATATAGGGGAAGTAACTGTAATAATCTCTACCTTATGCTATACAATCGATACACAAAAGTGAACGGCAACCGCGCCACCATCCGGCTGATCAGACAAGTTCGGGTGGACGTCCATTAGAAATTCGTGTGACGAAAGTCAAAGTGGTGTTGTAATGTAAAGAATGTAAGTGAGTTGTTGCAATAAGTTGATATTTCGTATCATTATTTTATTTAAGATATTTTATTTACTGTTGTTTTTCACCCACCTTATTGCTAACATCGAAAGAGGAGTGAAATTTACAAACACAGAGTAAGAAGAATGAACCGCGAGTGAAAATGTCAGTAATTCGCCTCTCACCAATTCGTACTCTGGGGAGTAAAACTTTATTGAATTTGACCACAGTTCTAGATATTTGGAGTATTAAGAAAAAATAATTAACAGCATTATACTCTATAACTTCACTTCAACCAGGGATATTTTATGAGAAAATATCCCTGCTTCAACTTCAACTTCGTTCTGCTACGAATGAAGAACGACCGGATCGGAAACTATCTATTTACTCATGCATTTTCCCAATAATGCCGTCGTCAATTCGCCGATCGACACCTGTCCGCCGACTCGCGGTTAATCGATCTATAAAACACAGCTGAATCGCGCTCACTCGCGTGGGACAGTTACCTACTGTTAATTAAAACTCCATTGAAACTTTATATTTCACCCGATTTCCGAAATAGAGGGCTTAAATGAGAGCGAAGATATTCAGCTTTTATTTGTGAAAATATGAATGTTCTGTATTGAGCGAGTGTTTGTTTACGACAGGTTAAAGAGCATTTAACAAATGACCTAACAGGCAATAGACCGCAGATTCTTTTGCGTACTACCGTTATAAAAGTCCTATAGAATACTCGTTTTTCACCCGACTTTTACATTTAATGTCTTAAAAGAAAGTAAAATTCTGTATCTTTAAACGGTGTAAAAATCTTGATTTCATATTACTTTGAAACAGAGAAATCGTAAACGAGACTGAAGCGCCATTTCTGAATGAGGAAGCATCAATGAAAATCGATTGACAATTTCAGCTAATTAAACCTGTTTAGTGACATAAGTGCCGACAAGTTTGTGTCAAGTACCTAATTGTTTTGTTTGTAACATATTATTTGAAATATTTGATGTAATTTGTACATAATTGGTGCTATTCTATCGCTATCTTTATAATGGTGAATTGTAAAAGTTAACCAATGAAAATGAATTCTCAAGCTTAATGCAACGAAGAATAAGAGTCATTTTGAAAGAGTGGGACAATGCAAAAAAATAGATGAATTTCATTTCATAATTGGGCGACTAATAAATCAATAAAAATCACCGCATAAAAGTTGTTATTTTTTACAAGCGTGAGGTGTTTTCATCTATGATCACAAGCAAACATTTTTCAGTAAAGAATACCACAAAATCTAATGATTTGTAATTAATTTGAGACAACACATAACAGATCTCAAAATGTCTGCAATGCTCGAAAATTTTAAAAAAAAGTTCTAAATTCAAAACATGAAAAAACTAGGAAGTATCCATTCAATCCGCACCAAAATTTTAAATAAGAAGCACCAATATGTTCTTATTACAAAGAAATCATTCTAAAGTGAAAATCACTAATCATGTAATGGGATTCAGTTCTATAAAATGGGCGTTACAACACCCTACAAATTAAACCATTCCTTTACAACACACACAAAAAATACGAAAAATCTTCATTTTCACGTGTTAAACTCACCAAGAAAGACACAACCAATCCTCACCAAATTTTAATATAAGAAGCATCAGTATCTAATTAAGTATGTGTCAAAATTTCAATAAAAAGTGACAGCAGGAAATACCTTTCTATAAAATGGGCCGACTACCGGTATATACACAGAGAAATCCGCCATTTTGTTTCGCTCGCTGAATACAACGGTTTTCTGACTGACGTATTATTCCTTCTTATTTAACCGCTGAAAACAGCGCATACCCTGTATACTTATATAAACGACACAGTTGAGGAAAGGGATATTCACAGATTCCTATAGCAGAAGTTTTTAAATATTTAATGTCACTAAACACGTTTGATTAATTGAAATTATCAATTGATTTTAGCTGATATTTCCACATTCAGAAATGGCGCTTCAGTCTCGTGTGCGGGCGGCGCTCTGATTGGCCGAACAGGAGGCACCATACTTTGTACGCCACTTGGATTTCCGATCCGGTCGTTCTTCATTCGTGGTTCTGCCGAACAATCAAGTTTGATTATAACTGGCAGGCGCTGTCAGGATACAGTATGTTAAAAATATTACAAGTGCAAGGTTAAAAGATAAGAGAGATCATAGCTAAAGGATAAAATATAGTTAAAAACAATGCAAAACTGTTTATGGTTTGTATAATGTCACTATGTAACCACAGGTGTCTGTCGTGTGCTACCCCCCTACCCGCTCATTTGCTACCCCCCTCTGCAACCATTCTCTTTTCCAGTGTGACGTCATACCCAGTAACCCTCTTTGTTTACACTTAGAGAGCACGCGCACTCGGGGACAACAAACCCGAAATCTACATAAGTTTGAGCAGCAGGGCGTTTAATCTCATTCTTTTTTACGCATTATTATCTGAATAGGTCCTATGAATACTACCAAGGTCTTACGTAAGTTGCAAAAGCGCTATCTTATCGAAAATTAGAATTATTTTTTTTCGCCGAGTAAGACCGACACTATCCGAATGAAGGACCGAGAGTATGCGTATGACATTAAATATCCGGATGACTAGAAAAGAGAATACAGAAAAATATTATCTTTTCCAGTCATCCGGGTTTTTAATGTTATACGCATACTCTCGGTCCTTCATTCGGATGGCATCAGTCTTACTCAGAGAAAAAATAATTATAATTTTCTGCGCAAACTTATGTAGATTTCAGGTTTGTTGTCCCCGAGTGTGCGTGCTCGCTTTAAGTGTAAACACAGAGTG
The DNA here is from genome assembly GCA_922989275.2 of Gari tellinella. Lineage (NCBI taxonomy): Eukaryota > Metazoa > Mollusca > Bivalvia > Cardiida > Psammobiidae > Gari > Gari tellinella. Next base: position 74,417,072 of record OV277866.1, read on the forward strand.
TATGACGTAGCACTGGAAAAGAGAATTGGTAAAAATTATCTCAAACATGTCAAAATGTTGTTAAAATATCATAAAACAACATTTAAAACTGACCAGAATTTTTTTGTTTCCAATTTACTTTTAAATGTTGTTTTATGATTATTTGAACACGACAGACACCTGTGTATGTAACAGGGTGAGAAAAATATGCAGTCAGACTGCGACTCAATTCATGACCCCTTGTTGTATTTCTAAATATAACTTTGGAACACTTCCTTATCATTTATATGAGAACACACATTGTAACTACATCGATAGTCGGATACCGAGGAAATATAGCAAATACAGGCCTCTTTTTTTTTTGGATAGAGGTTGTTATTGATTTACTGATAACTCATATATTCAAATAAAAACTAATAAAACAAGTGGAAATAACTACTACATGTTATTTTTCTGGCCATTTAGCTTCTTTATGTATATGTGAAATCCATTCTAAAAATTCTTCCCAAACATGATTTTTTGCGCCGAAAATTTCCCAAATCAGACATTGCAGTTTTTCCCAAAATGGTCAGAAAAAGGCCTGAAATTTCGTCAAGAATTAAGCGCAAGTGGTGAGGTAGACGACTATACATTATTTTTTCCCTACAGTTGGTTGTCAGAATCCCATGCAATGTACGCATACATTTTTTCACATTTTTAGCTCGCCTGACTGTGTCCAAGAGCTAATGTTGTCACCCAGTAGTCGGCGTTCCTGTTCTAGTGTCCGTTCGCGTTTGCAGTTTAAAAACATGCTTATAATTTCTATGTCCCTTGAGGTATTGCTTTTATATTTGGTATGTTACGCGTATATGGACAAGACCTGTCCATGCACACAAAAAGTTTTTTTACTCTGTAACCTTGACCTTAAGGCTTGCGTTTCGGTTTAGAAATCTGCGTTTAGGTTTTGAAAAATGCCTATAACTCCTATGTTCATTGAGAATATATTCCTTAATATTTAGCATGCATTTGTTTATGAACAATGCCTGCTCATGCATACAAAAATGTTCAGCCTAGTGACCGTGACCTTGAATTAAGGGCCGGCGTTTAGGTTTCGAAATCTACGTTTAGGTTTTGAAAAATGCTTATATATTTCCTATGTCTATTGAGAAATTGCTTTCATATCTGATGCATTTGTATATGGAAAAGACTTTATCATGCAAACAAATAGTGTTACCCTAGTGACCTTGACCTTAAGGTAAGCGCCCATGTTTAGGTTAAAAAATCTGCATTTAGGTTTCCTTGAGGTATTGCTTTCATATTTGGTATTTGTGTCTATATGGACAAGACCTTTCCATGCACACAAGTTTGACCCCTTGACCTTGAACTTAGGGCCCATGTTTAGGTGTCAAAATCTGTGTTTAGGTTTGAAAAATGCCTATAACTCCTATGTTCATTGAGATATTCCTTTCATATTTGCCATGCATTTGTATATGGACAATACCTGACCATGCATACAAAAATGTTCTACCCAATGACCTTGACCTAGAACTTAAAGCCAGCGTTAAGGTTTCTAAATCTGTGTTTAGATTTCAAAAAATGCTTATAACTCCCATTGACTGTGATATATTGCTTTCATATCTGGTATACACGTGTATAAGGACAAGACCTTTCCATGCACACAGATATTTTTACCCCGTGACCTTGACCTTGAAGTTAGGACCTGCACTAAGGTTTAAAAATCTGCGTTTAGGTTTCTCAAAATGTGTTTAACACCTATGTTCATTGAGATATTCCTTATGTATTCAGTATACATATGTATTATGGGCAAGACCTTTCCATGCAATAAAAAAGTTTGACCCCAGTGACCTTTACTTGAACTTAGGAACCATGTTTAGGGTTTCAAAAAATACTTATAATTCCTATGTCCCTTGCATTATTACTCTAATATTGGTTTGCATATGTATATGGACAAGACCTTTCCATGCATGCTCTGTGACCTTGACCTCCGAGTCTGCTTAAGTCTCTAATTCTAAATGAGTAAATGTGCCAAAGGCGAGCTTTGTTGTCTCTCTGACAACTCTCGTTTACCATTTTATATTGTTTTCTTTTAAGTATCCATACAACATTTGTTTCGATTGGAACATGGTTCTTTTGTTATTTTTTCAAAAGTTTATGTCATAGCATCTATTAGGTCTATTGTGCAAGTGACTGGGCAAGTTCTCTCCCTTCTGAGCTATCCAGTCCGCTCACACATATCTCTCACTATTAATCTATAAACTCAACTGGGCTGCACACACCCCTTCAACACAAAGGTTTGTCCCGAATTCTATTATCAGCCTATGCCCTATGGTATAGTAGCAGGCTATGGGGTAATGGGTTAAATAGAACTGGCTTCTCTTTTTTTATCCATCACAAAAAATGCCCTTTCATACTTTAACCTTGTTCTCATAAAGAGCTGTAAGAAAGGTTTCCTACATCTTGACTGTTTGAAACAGGTTGAATCAGAAATTTCTCTAAAAACATGAAATTTGCTACATAGAAGCATTATAAACCTTAACTCCATAGCCTGTTTCTGATTTTGATGATTGGTCACCAGGTGACCACTTGTAGCATGTTAAAAGTAGTCACTTATAGCATGTTGAAAGTAAAGCAAAAGGTGTCAGAAGGTGAACTCTGTTTTACCTTCAGCCTGTTTTCAACTACTAGTACTATCATATTCATATAGAAAACATTTCTTATGGTGCATACTTATGACTCGAGGGTATAAAATTGAACAGCATTTGATTAAATGCATGAAAAGGCAATTCTATAAAGCAGGTTGAAAGAGAATGTGTCCCCCTTTAAACATAAAATTCTGTTGAAGCATAACAATGTTAAACCCCATCTCCTGCTATTAATTTGTGTACACGTTACGTCGTATATTGACACTGGCCAATTTCTCATCAACTGTCGGCCCAAATCCAAATCATGCTAAAGCATGGTTCAGAACAGCTTGTCAGTGGATGAAAAAGGCAGATCGCTGCATGTAGAGTACTGATTCTGGTCCTGTCTCATTAACCCATTACCTCATAGCCTGTTTCTGAATTTTGAAGACGGGTGACCAATTAAAGCAAGTTGTATTTGTGACGTAATTGGTTAACCCTTTACCCCATAGAAGCACCTTTTAGTGCATTCCTTTTTATCCTCCACAGAAAAAAATTATTCCAATCTATACAGTCATGAAAATGAATCAGAATAAATTGTTAGCTCACCTGAGCTAGCTCAGGGTGAGCTATTGCAATCCTTGAATGTCCGGCGTCCGTCGTCAACAATTTTAGTGTTTACACTCTAGAATCCACACTTTTTATCCAATCTTTCTCAAACTTGCTCAGATGGTATATTGCCATAAGAGTTCGGATGAGTTCGATTATGGTTGAAATCGGACAAACAGGTCATGAGTTATCTACCTTTGAACTGCTGAAAATGCCATATTTAACAGTGTTTACACTCTAGAGGCCACAGTATTTATCCAATCTTTCTAAAACTTGCTCAGATTGTATATTACTATAAGAGTTCGAGAGAGTTAGATTTCGGTTGTAATCGGACAAATAGATCAAGAGTTTTTTACCTTTGAATTGCTGAAAATGCCATATTTAACAGTGTTTACACTCTAAAGACCACAATTTTTATCCAATCTATCTCAAACCTGCTCAGATTGTCAATGACTATAAGAGTTCAGATGAGTTTGATTATGGTTGAAATCAGACTCATAGGTCGAGAGTTATCTACCTTTGAATTGCTGAAAATGCCATATTTAATGATGTTTACACTCTAGAGGTCACAAATTTTATCCAATCTTTCTAAAACTTGCCCAGATTGTATATGACCATAAGAGGTCGGATGAGTTCGATTTTGGTTGAAATCGGACTCATAGATCAAGAGTTATCTACCTTTGAATTGCTGAAAATGCCATATTTAATGGTGTTTACACTTCTAGAGTTCACAATTTTTATCAAATCTTTCTTAAACTTGCTCAAATTGTATATTACTATAAGAGTTCAGATGAGTTTGCTTATGGTTGAAATCAGACATATAGGTCGAGAGTTATCTACCTTTGAATTGCTGAAAATGCCATATTTAACGATGTTTACACTCTAGAGGCCACAAATTTTATTCAATTTTTTCTCAAACTTACTCAGATTGTATATTTCCATAAGACTTCAGATGAGTTCAATTATGGTTGTAATCGGATCAAAAGGTCAAGAGTTATCTACCTTTGAATTGCTGAAAATGATATATTTAACAGTGTTTACGCTCTAGGAGCAACAACATTTATCCAAGCTCTCTCAAACTTGCCCATATTGTATATGACCATAAGAGTTGGAAAAAAGGTGATTATGGTTGGAATCAGACACATAGATCAAGAGATATCTACCTTTAAATTGCTGAAAATGCCATATTTTACAGCGTTTACACTCTTGCAACTACAGTTTTCAATGGATTTTGATTATACTTGTACACAAAGGATGTAGCTATACACTCTGGAAGGAGTGCAATTACATGTATTGTTAAAATGTAATCATTGTGGCAATAGTTACCTGCCCTTGATATACTTTGAAATGCTAGAAAAAGGCTTCATTTCAGTATTGTTTAGGCTCTAGTTATCTGCCTTTGGTGTACTCTACTATACTACAGTAGGTCGACAAACTTGAATGGATTTAGAATAAAACATGTGAAATTCAAAGGTAAAGCTATCAGGCTTCATTACAAATGGTGAGCGATATCAGGGCCTTCAGGCCCTCTTGTTTTTATTCTACCAGGTTGTAGCTTAAAGCAGGCTGAAAGTAAAGCATTTTTTCAAAACCAAAATCAGGTGATGGGGTAATGGGTTAAGACTTAAGGGACAAGTTTATTGCACTTCAAAGACTGCCGGTCAGCCCATAAAATAAGTGTTTTTAACTTGAGCACATTAAACCCTAGTGATGATCATACTCATCATTTACAGACAGAGTACATGGCTGTGAAGAGTACACTTACCCTATGTTAACTGTGAAGATCCTGATCATAGGGCTCCTATAGGAGCTCTCTGATTACAGTACTGGTATGCACTATTTGAAATATACAGGTAAAATCACCCATAAATATGTAAAAATAACGCTGGGCGTAACCCATAACCCATAACCCAATAGCCTGTTTCTTGTTAGCTCACCTGGCACGTAGTGCCAAGGTGAGCTATTTTGATCGTCCTCAGACTCTGTCCGTCTCCGTTCGTTCGTCCGTTCGTCGTCAACAATTTCTTTAAACGACATCTCCTCCAAAACTACTGGATAGATTTTTACCAAACTTGGCCTGAATGATCCTTAATTATATGGTCCTCTTTCAAAGTTGTTCAAACATTTCTGGTCCGTTGCATATCTAGGTCACAGGAGCTAAAAATAGATTTTTTCAATGAAAACTTAAAAAATCTTCTTTTCTGAAACCACAGTACCACTACCCTGAGCTTAGATATTTGGCACAAAGCATCATCTTCAGGTCCTCTATCAAGATTGTTCAAATTATGTCCCTGGGGTAAAAAATGACCCCGCCCCGGGTCGTAAATTTACATAGAGTTACATGTATATAGTGAAATCTTTAAACATCTTTTTCTCTGAAAATAATATGGCCAGAGCTTTGATATTTGGCATGATGATTCTTCTAGAAGCCCTTAACCAGTATTGGTAATATGGCTCTGGTCAGTTGCATATCTAGGTCACAGGAGCTTAAAAAAGATTTTTTCAATGAAATCTTAAAAAATCTTCTTGTCTGAAACCACAGTACTTTGAGCTTAGATATTTGGCACAAAACATCATCTACAGGTCCTCTATCAAGATTGTTCAAATTTTGTCCCTGGGGTAAAAAATGACCACGCCCTGGGGGTCGTAATTTTACATAGAGTTATATAGTGAAATCTTCAAACATCTTTACCTCTGAAACTAATATGGTCAGAGCTTTGATATTTGGCATGATGACACTTCTAGAAGCCCTTAACCAATATTGTAAATATGGTTCCGGTCCGTTGCATATCTAGGTCACAGGAGCTAAAAATGAAAATTATGTCTCTGGGGTGAAAAGTGATCCCATACCAGGGGTTATGTGACCCTTGTGTTGGTTTTTCCAGGTGAGCGATATTTAGGCCCGCATGGGCCTCTTGTTTTTAAAATAGCTGACCACTTAAAGCAGGTTGAAAGAAAAGCAGAATGTGCCTTAAGGCACATTCTGCTTTATGTTCAGCCTGCTTTGAGCTTCCATCTGCTAGCTAGTTATAGTATATAGCAAATATTTTTATACATAGTCATAACTGTATAAATTTTAATCGTTTTCTACAGTGAAGGAAACATTTAAAGGCGTATTTATGGGGTAATCACTAATGGGTTAATTGGAAAAGTACTAGAATATTTCGTCTGAAATCTCAGAGGTGAATGAATGAATTTTTAATTTGTATACTTCACTGGGTATTTATATTTTCAGATTTAGACACCGATGTCTTCTAATGACACACGATGGAGAACATAGAAGCTTATCGATGTCCCACCTGCTCCAGAGTCTACTCAGAGAAAACCAAGATAAGTTTTGAATCCCATGTAAAAAAATGTGGATCGAAATCCTTCAGATGTGATGAGTGTGAAAAAGATTTTATAACACTTGCAACATTGCGAAATCACTTAAAGAATTATCACACACAGTGCTCAAATTTTGTTTGCCAGACCTGTGGAAAAGAGTTTAAATCCAAGTTTACTCTGAACCTGCATGAACAGATACATGGAGACGCCACAGAAAGGGGAAGGTTTTCATGTGACAGTTGTGACAAGACGTTTGCCTGGAAATCATCACTCCGCAGGCATCTACATGATCACTTCTCATCTGACACGAAAGCTTACATTTGTCCATGTGGTCAGGGCTTTCAGAAATATGCAGCCATGTACCAGCACAAACGGGCATGTCAAAAGAAGGGGAAAAAGGTGTCAGGAAAGCCAAAGAAAACGGTACCAGTCAAGAGGGAGAATGAAGAGTATGAGCATACATGTCAGTTCTGTGGAGCAGGATTTCATGATAGACAACAACTCTCACAGCATGTAGACACATGTGATCCATTTGTTAAGATTGGCACAAATGGCAGGATAATTCCAACAGAAACCCAAGTTAATACAGCAATGGAAACAATGGCACAAATGCTAGCCAAGTATAAAAGAAGACCAAGCAAAGCAGGAAACCCCAAAGTGAATAAGATTAAAAAGACTGTAGCACAAGACAAATGGACTAGTGATGATGCAAGCCCAGATACAGAATTGTCTGAAAGTGATGAAACCCAACCTTATACAGCAAAGGAAAACGTGGCACAAATGCTAGCCAAGCGTAAAAGTAGGCCAGAGAGAGAAGGAAAGGGCAAATTAAATAAAACTGAAAATATAGTAGCTCAAGACAACAAAGGGACTGGTGATGATGCTATTCCAGATACAGAATTGCCTGAAAGTATTGAAAACAAACAAAACCACAAGGACAAAGAAGTAAAAGAGCTGGAAGAAAACAGAGAAAGTGTCAGTATTGAACAGACTAATCAGGTACCAGAAATAAGAGAAATAAAGAGAGAAAAGCGAGATGATGAAAGTCTGTATGTAAGAGGGAAAAGGAAGAGGAAACCTAAACAGTTTACAGACTACGAGACAGATTTTAGTGCACCTAAAATAAAGAAAGAGCTGGAAGAAACAGATGTAGAAGATAGAACCAGACAAAAAGATAGTAAACATGTTGGGCAAAAGAATGTAGGAAAATCTGTCAGAGGTGGTGAGGTGGGCAAACACATCTCAACTTCAAGAACCACTAGACCATCTCAGAAGTCACACACCTCTGCTGTCGGTATAAAAACCTTGAAAAGTCCATCTTCAAAAGGTGGCGTGAAAACTACCAGTAATAAAGAACCTGCTTTAACCAATTCTAAATCCCCCAACGGACCTGAAGCAAATAAAAGTGTTGTACATAAACAGTCAAAAGAGGAATTAGGGGCTGACAAAAACACAGAGACTCAAACAGGGAATGATGTTGAAGTGGACAAAATTGATTCAGGATCTGAAAACATTAACATCAGTAATCAGAAGTCACTTCCCAAAGAGGGTACAGTGTTTCAAATGAAAGAGTTCCTCAGAAAAAGAATAAGTAGCATTGTCGATGAAAACTCTACGATAGTTAATCGTGAGAATGAAGTCTGTGACTCTGACAAAAGGCGTAGTGAGAATAAAGTCCACGACTCAAACAAGAAGCCGGTGAAGTCGGCATTAACTGAAACCAAATTAGTGACTTACCGCTGCACAACTGACAGCTGCAAAAAAACTTTCCGGCATAAGAAACACTTGAAAACCCATAAAAAAGAAGCACACAATGAAACATTGAAATATATTTGCACAGACTGTTTGAAAACATTTACTTCTCTGTACTGTCTAAAATCACACTACAGGATGTGCCATCTGCATCTGTACTCAGTGATTCTTGCCTACGTAAACACAGAATTTAAGGTCACTGGGGACATGGATAAAAACTATGCAGTTTGTATGTGTACCAGATGTGGCATGGAACTGGATAATGATGATAAGGATCATGTATGTGAAAAGGCAATTCCACTCACTTTCTATTGCCCATACTGTGACGTACGCTTGCCATCTTACTGCAGAATACAACAGCACTATAGAGAAGCACACCCAGACAAGGAGCACTCCGTAACTTTAAGCACTAAGTATGATGGTCTGCGAGGCAAGAAAATAGATGATTCACTACTATATATGGAGGAAACTAGCACCAAGTGTGAGATTTGTGACCAAGTATTTGAGTCTAATGACTTGCTGATGACCCACATAAATAACACACATGGTAAGAGTTTTGACAATCCACTTTTTACACTTTCCTGTATAATCCATTACCCTATAAAAGTAAAGCAGATGCGCTTTGAGAGTCATTCTGCTTTACTTTCAACCTGCTTTAACTGGTCGCATATCATCAAAACTAGAAACAGGCTATGGGGTAATGGGTTAATTAATCCATAAACTGTTTCTAGTGTTGAAAGATGTTGACAATTTAAATCAGATTGAAAGTGCAGCAGAATGCGCTTTGTGGCACATACTGCTTTACTTTCTGCCCAGTTTTAGTTACACTTTCTGCTAGAATATTATATATAATTGTATCTTATGATACTTATTCCTGACTGTATAAATTGGAAGTATTTACTTTGGGGCAGAAATAGATTAAAGGCGTAAAAATGCATAATCTATGGCATAGTAGGTTAAATGAAACTAAATGCAATGCAATAGAATATATAATATATACATGTGTATAGAAAAATGTAATTTCTGAAATAACGATTCATGTGAATCTAAGTGGCAAACAGTTTTGAGCCTGATCAAACACAGCTAGGGTTACCCTTCACAAAAAATGATAAAAATATTTTTTGACTGTAATATATGCCAAATTCTGATGCAAATATCACTTGCCCAATTGAGAAACCGCTTGCCCCGGGCACCAGGCAAATGGGTAAGAGAGAAGACTGCCCAACTTTTTGCAATGGAAATAATTGTTATAGCACAAAAGTGTCTATTGAGAAAGTCTTCCCTGCTATATGCTCAGAGAAATAGAAACTTTGTAGATCAATAGAAAAAATCTTCTAGTTGACTTGGTCAATCTAAGAATCTGTAGAAGGACTGCATTTTCTTCATTTCTAATTACATTCAAACAACAATATCCCAAACTCACTTTACTCGAATTATTCGATATTTTGAAACATGAATTTGCCTTATTTCAAGCTCGGTTTGGGTGAACATACCCGTGTTTCAAAGTTAAAACACATAGTTAGAACATATTAAGTGAAATCTTAATCATTAATGGTTAAGAAAGGGTGGAGCGAGTGGTAGCGAGTGACCCCCCTTCTTAGCCAATAAGATTTCACTTAATATGTTAAACTTATAATATAACCAGACCTATATTTTGATTGGCTGACTGAGGATAGAATATTCCCACGTTTATCGTAAACAAACCTCGCTTATTCTGGTTGTGGTATCACCAAATATGGCAGTACATTTTTGTATTTACAACTAGTTGCTACAAGGTGGAATTATCTAAACCACATGCAGACTCCATGCGATGTCGAAAAAAAAAAAAAATTCTTAATGATTAAGTGCCATACTTAATGGGGTGCAAAAGGCAGTTTGATTGGATACAAATGTAGGTTATATTCTAGCAAAGATTAGAATGTAATCAGGGCTCCAGATAAGAGGGAGTAAACTAAACAAATCACATTTTTTCACTCATTTCAGCACCAAACCTTATGGTATTACCACTCATTTTGATTGTCGTGAAGAGACAATTCAAATGAGTAGTGACACCATAGGGTTTAATGCACAAATAAAGATTTTAAGTTTTGAAATAATTCCCTTATCTGGAGCCCTGGTAATTATAAATTGCTTGATTTTTGTCTAGTGAGTCTACCATACTGCTGTGGTGTTTGTCTACAATCTTATGGCCGTAAGATGTCAATACAGAGCCACCTGATACAACACAGCAGCAAGGAGTTTGTGTGTAAGATCTGCTCAAAGGGTTACTATTTCAAGAAGGAGTTGGAGGCACACCAGCGTATTCATAGCGGTGAAAGGCCATTTAAGTGTGATATATGTGGCAATAGGTAGGTCACCATCAGTCTTATGTCTTTGATTACAGTGAACCTCTCTATTACGATATGGCATTTAAATTGTGTTCATTATTAGGTATTTAAGACAGGTGACTGCTTAAAGCAAGGTGACAGTAAAACAGAAAGCTCCAAGGAGCTTTCTGTTTTACTGTCACCTTGCTTTAAAGGAAAAGGGACAGCTGATTACAACTTGCAAGAATTGAAAAACAAATCCCCCCAAACTTTCCAAATAATGCTTTTATAGCATTTTCTAGTTTGAATACCATCGTTCATGGAGGCCGCCATTTTGATTACCTATCTGACATCATTTATCCCCTATTTGTATATGTTCGTGAAAATAAGATTAACTTGATAAGTTAAAACCTGTTAAACATTCAGTTTTCATGTACGGTTGGTGTTTTTGAATACCCATGTTCTTTGAAAGCTTCTGGTATTTCGATATTTTAATTTATTTATTTTTTTATAAAATAACATTTTAATTCACAAAAATTCTTTGAAATGTCTGAAACTGACCATAGTTTAACAATTACGTTTTGCCGCTTAATGCCTTTAATTTTCTAAAGAATACTCTTGAAATATTTACACCGGTCATTAACAAAGTAATCAGACATCAAATGTTCCGACCTTTGACGCGGCAAGTCAATAAAGCAGTTGTTATCACATATATCAGGTAGCGGCGAGCACCTATGTCGGCGAAATAGCAAGTGTGTCTCGATCCACGGTAGCTTTATGGCCAGCCTGTTTCTATTTCTGTAGACTGGTAACCACTTAAAGCATATTGGAATTTGGAAGTAAACCAGAATGTGCCTTAAGACACATTCTGCTTTACTTTCAATCTGCTCTAACCCATTACCCTATATATACACCTTTTACCCCTTTAATATATCCTCTAGTTGAGAAAATTGTTCAAATTTATACAGTCATGAATATGCATCATAAGAAATATATTCTTTATCCTAGCAGATGGTAGCATAAAGCAGGCTGAAAGTAAAGCAGAATGAGCCTTTAGGCACATTCTGCTTTACTTTTAACCTGCTTTAAGTGGTCACTTGTTTTCAAAACAAGAAACAGGCTATGGGGTATTAGGTTAAGGTACTACATGTATCTACTAGGATTTAGAAAATATTTTTTATGGTGCACATTCTTGTCTGTATTTAATGGGAATATTTTTCTTAGCGGAGGAATAAAATAGAAATAAAAAGGTGTATTTATTGGGTTTAACACACTCAACCCGAGCAGTCGAGTATACTGGTCATTTACAAACATTTCACTTGTGAAGATAACACTTGTCCCATGCAAACAGTGTAGACCCTGACCAGAGGGCTCCTTAAGGAGCCCTCTGATCAAGGTCAACCCTGTTTGTCATTTTGAAATAAATGTAAAAACAACCTTAAATAGTCAAAAAATGGACTAGAATTATTTTGAAATTGGAATTGTCCATAAAAGGTTCCAGGGGTGAATGAGTTAAATACCAATTTGTTTCTATTTTCAAGGTACTGTGATGAGAAAACTGTGAAGAGTCACATGCAGAAAGTCCATGTACAGGCTTTTGCAGAAAAATACAAAGACACTAAAGCAGCTCAGCGTCTGGCGAGTGCGTCTCAGGGATGTATCTGTCATATCTGTGGAGAGGTCTTCTCTATTCCTTATCAACTAGAGCAACACATGGAGAGCCACACAAAAACAAAAATCATACATTGTTTAGTTTGCTTCAAGGAATTTCAAACAAAATATCAGTACAAACTGCACAAGAAGTTTGCACACCGAACCTGTGCTCCTAAATTGTTCAAGAATAATATCCGCTCACAAATAGTGAGTGTAAGCGATGCAGCAGATGTGAAGAAAACTTTACTGGAGCTGAAGAATGTTGATGAAACACACCCATCAGGAAAACCTGTCCAGTGTGCTGTCTGTCACAAAAGATTTAAGAAAGTGAAGTTTTTGAACCAACATATTCAGTCAATGCATTTAGATGACAGAATAAAGAACCATGTATGTAACATCTGTGAGAGAGGTTTCCCCAGGAAGTCTTTACTTAATGCTCATTTACGTATTCACACCAACTCTCGACCTTACAAATGCAGACTGTGTCCTAAGACGTACAGGCAGCTGGCCCATGTGAGAGAACACCTGCGGGCCCACGGTAAAAGCCTGGTGGCGTGCAGTCTGTGTCCGGCATCTTTCAAGACTAATAGTACATTATCTAACCATATAATGACTCACTGCACCATAACCCCATTCACCTGTCCTGTGCAGGCTTGTACCGAGAAGTTTAAAGATATTTCAACACTTATTCAACATGGTATCACTTGCTTTGCTACCAATGTGCCAGCAATACCATTTGTTTGTAAAATTTGTTTTCAAACTTTTGATCAATCATCTGAGGTGATTCTGCACCTGTATGTGCATGAAAATGAAGGCTTGTACCCCTGTGAGACCTGTGGCATGAAACACAACTCGTTCAAAAACTTATACTTCCACAAAATACAGTGCAATCATTTCACAGAGGCAGAGATGGTGGCCTCAAAGCTTAATGTAAGAAATTATGGTAATGTTGCTAGGACGTGTGTACCTCAGGTAGACTGGCAGTTTGGGGTAGAAGACCTGATGAACCAGTATGACTTCAGTGAGCCGTCCATTGATAGTGGAAAGGATACATTGGCCATTGAAAGTGAGAAGAACACATTGGCTAGGTATAAAGACTCTCATGTCATTGAAGAAGCATATGGAAATGAAGCTGAAGAGTTGATTTTGATTGCTGAGCAGCTGACATACATGGCGACTGGAGCAGAGCAGTATACAGAAGCTGTGATTGCTGACCAGATAGGAGGTGAGCAGCAGTATGACCATCACCTGGACTCTGACAGTGAGCAACAGTCAGCTCTCACACTCACAACGAACAATGCTACTGACAATCTAGGCTATGCAACTATTGTGGTGAAAAACGACCCATATGAAGCTGAATCCAGTGAACTGTTCACCGGGGAAACTGAATCTAGAACAACAGAGAAAGACACATATGAGCATGTGAAGAATGGAGGAACCATGCCAACTGTAGGGGCTGGTGAAGTTGTGGAGAATACAAGAATAGACGGTGGTTCTGTAGACGCATCTGGTACTGCACAACCAGCCAGCATTACTGATCATGTTTATATCACAGATAGCTTCGTTAATACAGGTGATCAGACAATAGATGTGCAGCAAACCACTCACCACGCAAATACTGTAAATGACAATACTAGTGCTGGCAGTGAACTCACTGAAATAGTTCAACCAATACAAATACAAAATAGTGCTGGTAATGAAATAAACAGTTCAAGTTTTCAAGAAGAAAGTGAAAGAGCATCAAAGGTGATTGAATCAGAGACAAATGGAGAGGGTGAGTCTGTTCATGATGTGGAATCAATTACCAAGAATGTTTCAACAAAAGACTGCCAAGTGGACATTGCTCAAGACAAAAACAATGAGATAGAAAGCATACTAGAAGGTCTGAATATGAATAACATTGACCTGGATGGGCGTGGCAGTACTAATGTGAAGATTGTGGACACCCAGGGCAATGAAGTGACTGTGTGTGTTATAAATGAGATAGGAGAACAAGTACAGATAACTGACAGACAAGAGGTACTCAAGTCTATATTACAAACTGGCAAGTATGAACTACAATACAACTTCAGACAGATTGAAAGGGCTGGGGAAGTGGAAAAAGACATTACCAGTTTAATACAAGGCAACAAAGAAGGGCTAGATAGTGCCATTGATACAAGTAATGTGAAATTCACAGATGTGTATGTTGTATCAGAGATGGATGATGGTGTACCAACAGCCAAGATAGAACCAAAAAAACAGAAACAGGCAGCTAACAGTCAGAAAGCTGACAAGAGAGTGCTAACAAACACAAACAAGATCAAAGGAGAGTTGGTAAAAAATCACACCGATGCATTGGATGTGGTTGTGCAAGATGACTATAACTTCAAGGTGGATTTAAGGTATTATGAAGAAAGAGATGCAATTAGATACCCATTTCAGTGTCAACAGTGTCTAATGAGGTTCAGGCGTGTGAAAGACTTAAATCACCATGCAAAGAATCATCTACCAAACAACAAGCGGAAATTCCAATGTAGTGTTTGTGATGCTGGATTTAATGTTCCCAACCAACTGAAAGTACACATGAGAATCCACACTGGTGAAAAGCCTTTTAGCTGTAAAAAATGTGGCAAATCATACCGACAGCGCGGCCATTTACAGGTTCACTTGCGGGTTCATGAGAACTACTTCCCATTTAAGTGTACTGTGTGTGACAGACAGTTTACTTCCAATTCCAACCTTACTATGCACATGAGGACTCGGCATGAACTAGTTCCCGATGCCAAGGTCTATTCCTGTGAGCTCTGTGATGCTACCTTCCATCAACCACATCAAATCAGACTGCACAAGTTGACAAAACATCTCGGCAAAACTTCGCAGAAGTCTCTCTACGAAGTGTGCAATGCTCTGGAGAGTACTAGCGGAGATTTGGAAGAAAAGAAGCCCAGTAAACAGAGAACATCATCTGAGCCAGAAAAAGCCAGCCTTATCTGTGACATCTGCGGCTATGTAAGCAGTAATTCCCATATAGCCAAGATGCATCGCATCAGACATGACAAAGACAAACCTATCAAATGTACAGAATGTGACAGAACATATTCATCAGAATTACTTATGAAGGAGCACAAAAGACAGACCCACAGAGATTATATACCATGTGAAATTTGTGGTCTGATGTTTAATAATAAGACTGTGCTTAACACCCACCTGTTAAGAATGCATGGGAAGGGAGTGGGCAAGTTTAAGTGCCAGAGATGTGATCAGATGTTTAACTCAAAACACTCCTTCCTGAAACATGTCAGTGGCTGCATGAAAAATGAAATTGAGAAAATGTTGACAGTTAGCCCTACCCCTGAGCCAATTTAATCCATTATCCATAAATAATAAATACCCCTTTTTACACCTTTATCTTATTGAGTCCTAGTGACGCATATATGCGTCTTTTACCAAAAGTTTGCCTGTGAAGAGTACACTTGTCCTATGCAAACAGTGAAGTCCCAGATCAGAGGGATCCTGCAGGATCCCTCTGATCAGGGTCTTCACTGTTTGTCATTTGTAACATATTATAAAAAACAACCCTAAATAGTCTAAAATGGACCAGCCTTTATTGCAAACTGGAATTGTCAATTGGAAGTTTCAGGGGATAATGAGTTAATATATTTCCCCACTAAAGAATACTGATATACCCGGTAGTGCTAATTTATACAGACATGAATATGCACCATAATAAATATTTTCTATATCCTAAAAGGTTGAAGCTTAAAGCATGCTTAACTCTTTCCTCCCTGAAACTTAAAATAGACAATTCCAGTTTCCATTGTAGTCTAGCCCATTTCTGACTTTTAAGGGTTGTTTTTGTCAATGTTTGGCATTATGACAAACAGTGAAGACCCTGATCAAAGGGCTGCTTTTGGAGCCCTCTGACCAGGGTCTTCACTGTTTGCACAGGACAAGTGAACTTTTCACATGTTCACTGTTTAAAAAGGAGGCTAATATGAGGGACTAGGGCTCAAAGGGTTAAAGTAAAGAAGAATGCGCCTTTTGCCTTAAGGCGAATTCTGCTTTACTTTCACCCTGCTTTAAATGGTCAGCTGTCGTCAAAACTAGAAACATGCTGTGGGGTAATGGTGGTTATAACTTACTACAAACTTCCAAACCTTTTTCTCCTAGTCCAAAGTGCAAGTCGCCTGTGTTTTTAAGGCAGATGATTATTTTACAGTAAGATGAAAGTAAAGCTGAAAGCTCCTGCATTACTTTGATCATGCTTTAAGCTTCTGACTTGGTTCAACACCATCAATGTGCATTAACCCTTAGCCCGCCAAATAAATTGTCGTCTGCTATATTTCTCGTCTGCTTCAAAGTTTCAAAGAGTTCAAAGTTGCTCAAAATTGCTGAAAATGTTGTCTGAGTGTCAAACAGCTTGGATCCGGATGAGACGCCGAGTTACTCGGCATCTCATCCAGATCCAAGCTGTTTGCATATGGAGCTATAGTCGTGAGTGGCAGGCTATGGGTTAATATCCGTTTTTGTGCATAAATGGAGTAGGTATTTAGATGCCTTAACCTATAGCCTGTTTCTAAATTAAAGAAGGTGGCCATTATTACATGTAAAACAAGATGAAAGTAAAGTAGAATGTGCCTAAACATTCTGCTTTACTTTCAGCCTGCTTTAAGCTATCATCTGCTAGGATATAGGAAGTGTATCTCAAGCTGCACATTCATTACTGTCTAAAAGTGACCTTATACCTAAATTGAGAAATTAATTAAATGCGTAAAAAATATGTATCTATGGGATAAAGGGTTACAAAGCTTCTTTGGAGGAAGGGTGAAGCAAGGAAAATTCATAGGCAGTTTCAAATAGAAGACAGCAAAAACACAGGTAATGGTACCGAACGATTTTTAGCTCACCTTTTGAGCTTTTGTGGTCGGTCTTTGTCCGGCGTCGTTCGTCGTGTGTCAACAATTTCTTCAAACATCTTCTTCTTCAAAACTACTGGTCTGATTGCAACCAAACTTCACAGGAATGTTCCTTGGGTCAAGCTCTTTCAAAGTTGTTCAAAGAATTTGAAACAATGCAGAACTCTGGTTGCCATGGCAACCAAAGTGAAAAAATAAGGAAATCTTAAAAATCTTCTTGTCTGAAACCACAAGGGCGAGAGCTTAGATATTTGGAACATAGCATCATCTATAGGTCCTCTATCAAAGTGTTCAAATTTTGCCCCTGGGGTCAAAATTGGCCCCGCCCCGGGGGTCACCATTTTACATAGAGGTATATAGTGAAATGTTCAAACATCTTTTTCTCTGAAACCAATATGACCAGAGCTTTGATATTTGGCATGGTATAACTTCTAGAGGTATTTGACATATATTGTTGAATCGGTTCCGGTCCGTTGCATATCTGGGTCACCGGAGCTAAAAATAGATTTTTTACCATGAGAACTTAAAAATCTTCTTGTCTGAAACCATAGTACACTAAGCTTAGATATTTTGCACATAGCATCGTCTACAGATCCTCTATCAAATTTGTTCAAATTTTGTCCCTGGGGTCAAAATTGGCCCTGCCCCGGGGATCACAGTTTTACATAGAGTTAGATAGTGAAATGTTCAAACATCTTTTTCTCTGGAACCAATATGACCAGAGCTTTGATATTTGGCATGGTATAACTTCTAGAAGTCCTTCACATATATTGTTGAATTGGTTATGGTCTGTTGCATATCTGGGTCACCGGAGCTAAAAATAGATTTTTTCAATGAAAACTTAAAAAATCTCCTTGTCTGAAACCATAGTACTGAGTTTAGATATTTTGCACATAGCATAGTCTTCAGGCCCTCTATCAAAGTTGTTCAAATTTTGTCCCTGGGGTCAAAATTGGCCCCGCCCCGGAGGTCACCGTTTTACATAGAGTTACATAGGGAAATGGTCAAACATCTTTTACTCAGAAACCAATATGGCCAGAGCTTTGATATTTGACATGATGTAACTTTTAGAGGTCCTTCACATATATGGATGAATTGGTTCTGGTCTGTTGCATATCTTGGTCACCAAAGCTTAAAATAGATTTTTTCCAATGAAAACTTCAAAAATCTTCTTGTCTGAAATCATAGTACACTGAGTTTAGATATTTTGCACATATCATCGTCTACAGGGCCTCTATCTTAGTTGTTCAAATTTTGCCCCTGGGGTCAAAATTCGCCCCGCCCTGGGGGTCACCTTTTACCAATCTTCTTTTCTGAAATCACGCGACCCATCCTAGTGTCACCATGGTCAGGTGAGCGATCAAGGGCCATTCTGGCCCTCTTGTTTTTTTTTGGTTTTTTTTGGGTTTTTTGCATAGACTTAGATCTGGATATATATATACCGGTATTGCTAAAGAGCGGAGAAAAAAAAATTGAATTTTTTTTCTCCGCTCTTTAGCTATATATATAATAATATATATCCAGATCTAATTTTATGCAAAAAAAATAAAATCGGTCGGTACCATTACCTGTGAGCAAAAATAGTTCAGAACATCACATAATAGATATTTATAGTGGGCAGAGATTTATATATGAAATTAAATAAAGTAATCAAAATTACCCCCAGGCATTTGTGGCATGTCCCATACAACATGCCTTACTGTCAAAATATCTCTTGCAACATGCCTTTATTTTCAAAGGACTTTCTTAAATATTACATAAATTTGGGTTCTTTAAGTTTAAATGCCCATATTTGTAATTGCTATAAAGTTATGTGCTGTTTATCATCAGATGTGTATAAAAATCATTTCAATTTGATAAGATACAGTGCTCCCTCTCTACAACAACGCCCAATGGGAGACAAAAATTGTGTTCATTTGGAGGGAGTCGTTATAGGGAGGGAAATTGGCTTACATTTGCAAACAGCTTGAATCCAGATCAGACGCCGCATAATGCGGCGTCAGATCTGGATTCAAGCTGTTTGACACTTGTCATTAAGTTTTTCTCTGTAAAAAATGTCCATCATGTAACTTTTCGAAGAGCAGCAGACAACAATTTAAGCAGACGGTATTGCAGCCATGAAAAGGTTGGACATAAATGCCTTGTTTGGGGAACAGCGGCAAGGGTCGTTGTAGGGAGGGAGCACTGTTATGCCTAATTATGCATAAATAGTTTTATTTGTTTTATTGCAACAAGATTAATGTGTCAATTGCAACATGCCTTCATACAATTCTGGCGAAAGATATTTAAAGTGGGCAGAGATTTATACAGTAGAACCTCTCTATTACGACCACTAAAAAGAAGGCTAATTTTCTTTATAAAAGACAGGTGACAGCTTAGAGCAATGCGAAAGTGAAACTGAAAGCTCCTATAAGAGCTTTCTGTTTCACTTTCACATTGCTCTAAGCAGTCACCTGTCATAAACAACTAATATTTGACACATTTTAGTGGTCGTAATAGAGAGGTTCTACTGTATATGAATACAATTAATATTTACCAGAATGGTTAACACTGTCAATCTGAGAGACTATATTAAATTTTGTAATATACAATTAGTGTCCAAATGAAGAGTACACCAAATCTTATCCCATGCAATCAGTGTAGACCAAGATAGAAAGGAGCCCTCTGATCAGGGTTTGCACTGTTTGTCACTTTGAAATTAATTGTTCCAAGCCACCCGAAACAGTAAAAAATTGTCCATTTGTTTCATAAGGGGTTACTGAGTTTTAACACATACAAACCTTGATCTCTACAATGTCATTGCCATTTGTTGACCTTGGTTGAGGCTAAATTTATGATGGTATGCAGCACAGTGATACCTCTCTATTATGACCCATAGTATTGTACTATGAGGTGTTTAACTCTTTCTCCCTAAAACTTTAAATGGTCAATTCCAGTTTTCATTTTAGTCTAGTCCATTTCTGACTTTTATGGGTTGTTTTTGTCAATGTTTGGCATTATGACAAACAGTGAAGGGCCTGATCAGAGGGCTCCTTTCGGAGCCCTCTGATCTGGGTCTTCACTGTTTGCATAGGACAAGTGTACTATTCACATGTACACCTTTTGAAAAGGACGCCTATATGCGGGACTAGGGTTCAAAGGGTTAAGGCAAGGTGAACATAAAGCTCCTTTAAGTGTTTAAGGCATGTGACTGCTACAAGCAATGGTGAAAGTAAAACAGGAAGCTCCTTAAGGAGCTTTCTGTTTTACGTTCACCTTGCTTTAAGCTGTCACATGTATTCTATGAAATCAATAAGTCCTTTTTTAGTGGTCATAATGGAGGTTTCATTGTAGTGTCAGTAAATACGGCATTACAACCTGTCTTGTGATCAGCAAATGAGAATTTGTAGATGATAACATTGTTTTTATATAAAATTGTAACAAACGTGGTAACTTGGTATATGCAAATGAGGCTTCCCAAAGCGTTATATGAAGAGAAGTGAATAATTATAGCGGTACACATCATTTGATGTGTGAGCTTAAGCTTTGCATCACCAAGGTTTGTTATTGCTGGGTCACATGGTTTGCACGTTTTTTTTCCAGAGTTTTAATCCGTTGAACCCTAGCAACAGATATACTCCCACTTTACAAAAAGTGTACCTGTGCAATGTATATTTATGTGTCCTATGCAAACAATGTAAAACCAGATCAGTGGGCTCCTGAAGGAACCCTCTGATCAGGATTTACCATGTCATTTTACAAATATACAGTAAAACCTCGCTATTCTGACCACTAAAACGAAGGCTAATTGATTGTTTAATAGACACAGGGTGACAGCTTAAAATAAGGTGACAGTGAAACAGAAAGCTCCTAAAAGGAGCTTGTTTCACTGTCACCTTGCTTTAAGCGGTCACCTATCGTAAACACCCTTATCACTCACTCACTCACTCACTATCCGGTTTATTTGTTGATCAGGCCACAATTAATCCTCTGCTGAGGGTGGGGCCTGACTGTCCAGTCTCGATCGAAGTCTTCCTCTCCATTCCTGTCTATGATGAGGGTTGATGGGGTCCATACCCAGGGCTTTCCTGTCACGTTTCACAACGTCCTCCCAAGACAATTTGGGTCTGCCAATGGTCCTTTCTGCTGGTACGTTCATCTGACGAACTTTTGCAATCCAGCCTGTGCTGCGCTCAACGTGTCCTAGCCAACGAAGTCTGCTCTTCTGCATGATGGCTGCCAGGCTTTCCAAGTTGACTTGGGTGAGGAGGGTTTCAAAAGGAATGCTTTGTTCAGGCTTCACCAAACACATCCATCTGATCATTGCTTTGTCGTTTCGCTGCAGTTTCTTTAATGTGTTAGAAGAGACAGCCCAAGTTTCGGAGCCATACATAAGCACACTTCTGACACATGATGAGTAGACACGACCCCTTGTAGCTGTTGGTAGGTACTTGTTTGTTAATTATAATTAACATAATTTAGTGGTCGTAATGGAGAGGTTGTACTGTATTGTGAAACCAACCCTGAATAGTAGAAAATGAACTTAACTTGATTTACAAATTAAGAAAACTTAATGTTATGTTTGTGTATTTTATTAAAGGATATTAAAAAAGAAATGAGTTGTTTGTTATGTTGTGGCATGTTTCTCTTTCTCAATGTAAATCAAAGAATAAGTAAAATTAACCACATCAAGAGCCCCATGGGGCATATTTCGCTCACCTGAGAATAGCTGACAAAATGGTGATAATGATTTATGTCCAGGACAGGGTCATTTTTTACCGAGTGGCATAATTTGAAGAATCTTGATAGAGGACCTGTAGATGATGCCATGCGTCAACTATCTAAGATCAGGGTAACAGGGTTTAAGACAAGAAGACTTTTTTAAGTTTTCATTGAAAAAATCTATTGTTAGCTCCTGTGACCTACATATGCAACAGACTGAAACCATTTGAACAAAATAGGTAAAGGACATCTGGAAGTGTCACCATGCCGAATATCAAAGCTCTGGCCATATCAGTTTCAGAGTACATGTGCAAGATGTTTGAAAAATTTACTATATAACTCTTTATTATACTGCAAAGTAAATTCCTTACTTTTCATTGGTCAACGAGCCCTAGACATAATCCCAAGTACCCTGTGAGCTGACAGGGTACATGGAAATGCAGCCGTTTTCATTGGCTGACAGGTCCCTGAGTCTTGCTTTGCAGAAAATAAGATGGCTGGTTGCTCGACAGAATTGAGTGCATTCAATCGTGCATCCTCCGTTTTAATTCCATTTAGGCTAAGAACCATTCGCTGTTTGGATCTTTTAACAGTCGCATTGTTTCTGGGAAAGTTTGACGCCGAATATGCCCATTTTTCTTATGAATAACAACGTCAGAAACAGATTATGTCACTGCTAGCGTTATCTGCTTTGGCGCAATTTTGTTATAGTTTATTATAAGCGCTGTACACGACAAATTCCAAAATATTTCGTTTGAACAGCAAAAACTTTGCAGTATAATAAATTCGTTATACAGTTTCTTCACAGTGTACATGAGGATTTCTTCCCGGCTGGTAAAATCATGTAACCCTTACCTAACGGCTCGGGCAACATGATTTACCTCAGCCGGGAAGAAATCCTCATGTACACTGTGAAGAAACTGTATAACTAATAATGTAAAACTGTGACCCCTGTGGCAGGTCCAATTTTGACCCCAGAGGCATAATTTGATCAAACTTGATAGAGGACTTGTAGATGATGCTATGTGCCAAATATCTAAGCTTTGGCCCTTGTAGATTTTGACAAGATTTTTAGCTCACAGGCTGAGCTTTTGCAATCCTTGAATGTCCGGCTTTCGTAATCAATTTTAGTGTTTACACTCTATAGGCCACAATACCTGTGCATGCTGGGCAGCTTTTTGGTTCCAAGTTTTTTTGTCGTCTGCTATTGTTCTAAAAGTAGAATTTTTGAAATTCCTTTCAAATTCTATGTCGGAATGGCAAACAATTTGGATCCAATCTGTTTGAAGAGTTTATCACCATGGCAGGCATATCCACCGCTAGCATGCAAAGAGTTAAATAAAAGACAAACTCTTTTTAAAAGTACTGTTTATATTTTATTAATAAAAAATATAATTTCACATAGGAATTGGATATCTCACTTCTCTCTCAAATCTTTTCAGATGAGCTTTAAAGCGACTCGCAACCAGATGGCGCATTTGCAAAAATAAAAGAAAATACTCAAATATAACGCTTATATAAAGCTTTTAACCCATTACTCCATAAATACGCATTTTTACGCCTCTAATTTATTCTTCCTCTGAAGAAAATAGTTCAATTTTATACAGATATTAACAAGCACCTTAGAGCTGATATCCCCTGCCGCAGCGATTGTCCAGAAGAAAGTGGCAAACTTTATTGTGGGAGGAAGGGGCAAATGGTGATCACCTGTCTTTAAAGATCAACATTCAAAAGCTTTTTACAAAGTTTTATAAAATCCATTCAATTTTGTACATTTTAAAACCTAAACAATACAAAAAATAAAGCCGTTTGTAGCATTATAAATCTAAGTATGACAGGGGCAGGTAACTCTTGATTCAAATTCAACAGTAATTAAACACTTTGAAGAACTTATAATTGTGTGCAAGTATTATTAAAAAAAATTCAGAACTGTAGAATTTACTAGAGTGTAAACACATTTTCAACTCATCAAGGGCAGAGTATTCTTGACTAATTTGCACATTTTTGATAATAATTGAACTGATTCTATAAATAATAGCCATATATGATTTAATTTTTTTTTTCAAAATCCATTTGTACACAATAGCATGTAAACAATAAAGCCATGTTGAGCATTACTAAGTACATAAAGGGCAGATAACTCTTGCCACAAAGTATCCTATTTTGACAATAATTGCTACCCTTATATTTATATACATCATGTGTAAGTTAAATCAAAATCCATTAAAGACTAGTTTCTAGATGGTAAAAACTGTTAACCCATTAACTCATAAGCGATTAACAATTATCAGTGCTCACCTCAATGCATGCTAGTTGATTAAAGTGAGTCAAAATGAGTTAGTATGAGGCTATTGCGCAATGAGTCAAAATGAGTCAGTATGGGTTAATGGGTTAAATATGTTTTTTTTGACTCATTAAGGGCAGATAAAAACTGTTAAATATGTTTTTTTTTTACTCATTAAGGGCAGATAACTGTTGACTAGTTTCTCCGTTTTCAAAAATGATAACAATTATTTGAAAACTAATAGCCATACATAGTTTAAGAATTTGTTTTATCAAAATTCATGCATATTTATAGATACTAGGATGTAAACAATTTTAAAATAAAGCATTTTCTATCATTTCAAAGTACATCAAGGGCAGATAACTATTGCCACAAGTATCCTTTTTTGACAATAATTGCACACCTTCAAGGACTTTTACTTATAGACATCGTGTGCAAGTATCATTTAAATCCATTCATAATTGTAGTTGCCAGAGAGTAAAAACAGTTAAATATGGCTTTTTTTACTTATCAAGGGCAGATAACTCATGACTAATTTCTCCGTTTTCAACAATAATCAAATTCATTTGAAAACTAATAGCCATACATAATTCAAGAAAGTTTTTTAAAAAAATCCATGCATATTTATAGGCTCTAGTATGTAAACAATACCAAAATAAAGCATTTTCTAGCATTTCTAAGTACATCAAGGGCAGATAACTCTCGTCACAAGTATCCTTTTTTTACAATAATTGCACACCTGCAAGAACTTGTACTTATAGACAATGTGTGCAAGTATAAACAAAATATGTTGAATACTGTAGTTGCTAGAGTGAAAAAACTGTTAAATATGGCATTTTTAACACAAAAAGGGCAGATAACTCATAAATTCCTAAAATTTTCTGAAAAAAATTTGATTTCCCACGATGCTCCTATGATGACAAATAAGTATACCAAGTTTAATCCAAATCTGTTTATAGGTTTCGGAGATACAGTTGCGGACGGAAAACGTGACGGACGCACGCACGGACGTACGCATGAGACGGTACTTGTGTTTTTCACCCCACAAATAAGTACGGACGGACACTGTCCACATGTACATAGGTTGCATGTGAGGTGCTCACAGCTCAGGAGTACCTTCTGTACAAGTAGCTCACAATTTATGGATATATTTTGTCCATATGGATAAAGATTTGTGCAAACATGTTAGTTGTATTGCACCCCCTACGTCAGAGGATTCTTTTGAACAGGTGATGTTTGGGGGGTGCAACCCACAAGTGCTGTTTTTCCCCACAAGTCTGTTTCATACACATGATGCAACTCACAACACCCTACCCATGAGTGCGGACGGACGGCATTTTAACACAAAAAGGGCAGATAACTCATAAATTCCTAAAATTTTCTGAAAAAAATTTGATTTCCCACAGTGCTCCTATGATGACAAATAAGTATACCAAGTTTAATCCAAATCTGTTTATAGGTTTCGGAGATACAGTTGCGGACGGAAAACGTGACGGACGCACACACGGACGGCCGGACAGACAGACCTAAAACAGTATCCCTCTGCCTTTCGGCAGGGGATAATTAACATGGACCATACCATTTTTTTCTATATCCTAGCAGATGGTGGCTTAAAGCAGGCTGAACATAAAGCAGAATGTGCCCTAAAGCACATTCTGCTTTACTTTCAACCTGCTTTAAGCAGTCACATGTCTTCAAAACTTGAAACAGGCTATGGGGTAATGGGTTAAAGAATACAAAATTTCAAATTATAAACGAGATTCCCCGCAACAGAAGGAATGTATAGCATTAGTGGTAAAGTGAGTTGGAGCTTATCCATAACGCATTGAAACCAAGAGACGAGCATGTGCATCCTTTGCAAAAAGTGGACCTGTGAAAAGTAGGAGCTCTCTGACTAGGGTCTACACTGTTTGCATTGTGCAAGTGTACTCTTCACAGGTACACTGTTTGTAAAGTATGCATATACAGGTCACTATGGATCAATGGCTATATGAAGACAGATTGGCAGCTCTTAAAACAGGGCTTTACTATTTCAACACCATGGAATTGTTTAACCTGTTACCCCATAGCCTGTTTATAGTTTTGAAAACATGTGACCACTGAAAGCAGGTTGATAGAAAAGCAGGTTGCGCCTTGTGGTACACACATTCTGCTTTATTTTCAGCCTGCTTTAAGCTATCATGTGCTAAAATATGGAAAATATTTCTTATTAACCCTTTCCCTTATAGGAGCGACTTTTAGCGCATTCATTTTATTCATCCGCCAAAGAAAATAGTTCCATTTTATACTGTCATGAATATGTACTATAAGAAATATTTTCTATCTACTAGCAGATATTAACTTAAATCAGGCTGAAAGTAAAGCAGAATGTGCCCTAAGGCACATTCTGCTTTACTTTCAGCCTGCTTTAATAGGTCACATATCTTAAATACTAGAAACAGGCTATGGGTTAAAGGGTTAATGTATATTCATGACTGTATAAATAGGATCTATTTTCTTCAGTGAATGAAGAAGTTAAAGGCGTATTTATGGGGTAATGAGTTAAAGAAAACTCCTCATTTGCAAACTGTAGATCCAGATCAGAGGGCTCCTATAGCAGTCCTCTGATCTGGTTCTATACTGTTTGCTTATTTAGACCAATATTCATTAAACTACCTGGAATTCCAAGTAGGCTGGTTCATGTTTTGGCAATTAAAAAGATCCACAAGAGAACCTTATAAACCACAAGAGTTACTTAGCGTTGAAAGAGTTAACGCAGAACAATAGTTATGTACAAAACACGACTTTATACAAAGATCTTCTTTATTTATTCACTAGGAGCATAAAATGATTCTCCCAACATGTAAAAATACTCTGAGTATTACATATCAATAAATACCTCTGAACAAAAATAGTGACTATTAGTAAATACAATACCTGAACCAAGTAAATTAAAATAAGAGATTACGCCCAAACAAAACAACAGCATTATACATGTACAAGACAAATAGAAATACCCTGCTCTTACAACCTCTAAAATAAGTTGTGTTTGTGAAATACTATGCCCAATGATGTGACCTCTAACTGACATTGACCTTTGCCTTATATGATCCAACTTGTTCTGAGCTCATGAGCTGCCTATCTATGTTTCTAGTTCCAAATCATGGCCCAGGTTAAATTCAGCCAATTTGACCTTCAAATGACCTTTGTTGGACATGACCCAAGTTGTACTGGGTTCAAGGGCTTCTTGGGTCAAGTACACATACCAAATACAGTCGAATTTCGATATCTCGAACTCGCTTAACTCGAACTATCCGATAATTTGATACATGAACTGCATTGTTTCATGCTCGGTTAGGTCGAACATAGACATATTTCAAAGTTAAAACGCGGCTAAGCCACGTTTTAACTTTGAAATACGGGTATGTTCGATTTAACCGAGTTCGAGATATCGAAGTTCGACTGTATGAAGTCTCTATCACATGTAAGAACATGGTTAAAATGTAGACAAACAAACAGACAGGTCAAAAATAGTATGCCCCCAACTACATTGTTCAGGTGCATAAAATTACATGTATGGTAAGTTTAAAAATTAAATTGTAAGCACTATTTAACATATTTACAGTACTGCCATTTCTCAAGATTTTCCAAAATCTTCATTTTTTTGTTTTAGCAGAAGGTAGCTTAAAGCAAGCTGAAAGTAAAACAGAATGTGCCTTAAGGCGATTCTGCTTTACTTTCAACCTGTTTTAAGTAATCACGCTTGAAAAATAGAAAATTTGGAAATCTTAGGATTTTTCATGATCCAATTATGGCAGCCCTGTAGATACAAGACACAAAGATGGTGGTCAATGAACAGTATAATACATCCACTTTATATCCAACATTTTGAATACCTTACTATAAATGGTAAACAGATTTGCTTTAATAACAATGCAATACGCCCTTGCTAAGCGGGCCAATAACCAGATGCAGTCCAATAACCATTTATTTGGACTGCATCCGTTTATTGGCCCAGGGGCAACAGATCTTATGCATGTGAAAACATTAGCAACGTAACGTTCAAAATGGCCAACGTTCAAGGAAGATGACATCATTTGGTTTCTATAACGGCCAAGCTTATGTAAACATTAAAAAAATCTACATATTCGTTGATTTCGAACCAGGTATACAATAAACAAGTTGTTAAACGACCAAGGCAGGTTGCGTTAACTATTGGCACTCGTTAACCATATTGCCACATTATGGCTAACTTGTGCCAATAAGCAACGAGGGCCCTCCCTGGCCGTTAAATGACCACTACAGAAAATATCATGTATTAAATGGTTGTTGATCGGTTGTACAGCCGAAGTAGAAGATTTTTGCAGACTGCCAAAGGCTTGCTATGTATTGTTTTATTATAAGCACACTTGTATGTTAACCTCAGGCAAGACAATGAAGGAGTATGTCAGTGCCTTGACGGTGATTGGAGCCGTAGTCACGTTCACCAATGGCAGAAGACTGGGCAGAGTAGAGTCATCAACCATCTTCAGGGGTGTGCCATTCAGAAGTACTGTCCTGAAAAATATATTAACAGGGCTCCAGATAAGGGGAGTATTTCAAAAACTAAAACCTTTATTTCTGCTTTAAACCCTATGGTGTCACTACTCATTAGAATTGTCTCAAAGAGACGATTCTAATGAGTAGTTACACCATAGGATTTGGTGCTGTATAAGTGAGAAAAGGTTGGATTTGTTCAGAATACTCCCTCTTATCTGGAGCTCTGTATTAATCCGTGTAAATTGTCAGTGTTAAAGTCATGTGATTGCTATTCCTTTACTCCATAGCCTGTTTCTAGTATAGAACATATGTGACTACTAAAAGCAGGTTGAAAGTAAAGCATAATGTGCCTTAATGAGTATACTGCTTTACTTTCAGCCTGCTTTAAGCTATAATTTGCTAAAATATATTTCTTATAGTACACATTGATAACTGTATAAAATGTATCTATTTTCTTTAGTTGAGGAATAAATTAATGGCGGTAAAAAGTTGTATCTATGGAGTAAAGGGTTGAACAAACATCTGATATAATATAGGTGCAGTTTCCTATAGTGCTTTATCAGGATATGGTAGAAACATAACAAGGCATTTCTAATAGGAAAAGCTGCAGGCATACACAAACATTTCTCTGCAGACATATTAGATCTGTCATGAGTCGAGATTTGAGACAAGCTGATCTTACCGAGTCTAGAATTGAAATGTTATTAACCCATTACCCCTTAGCTTGTTTCTAGTTTTGAATACAGGTGACCACTTAAAGCAGGTTGAAAGTCAAGCAGAATGCGCCTTAAGGCGCATTCTGCTTGACTTTCAGCCTGCTTTAAGCTACCATCTGCTACAATATAGAAAATATTTCTTATGATACATATCCATGACTGTACAAATTTGAACTGTTTTCTTCAGTGGAGAAATAAATTAAAGAGTAAAAATTGAGGCGTAATTATGGGGTAATGGGTTAAGCAAGCCTTGGCGAGCTGAATAATTTTTCTATTCTAGACAAAGTTGAGATCAGCTTGTCTCAAATCTCGACGAGTGACAGATTCTTTTTCTCACATTACCAGCATGTTTAAGATATTATTTTAAAACAATAGGCCTTGTTTTAGAATCTCATTGACGTAATAAGGCCTTTATAAATAGTGAGATTAGAGTGAGGCCATCAAATTGATCTCACACAAGTTGGAGAAAATCTCACACAAGTTGGAGATATAGAGGATCTTGTATGAGTGTTCATTATTTATCATTTTTAATAAACGAGTTGACTAAAATAATATGACGCGAGCCTTGGCGAGCGTCATATTCATTTTAGTCAACGAGTTTATTAAAATGATAAATAATGAGCACGAATATGAGATTCTATTTATCACATTACAAGTTTAAGCACCTTTTAAATTGATTGAAGCCGTAGTTTGTAGACCCTCCGCTATATAGATTTTCCGCCAAAACGTTACGTTGTTTACGTTAACGACGACGTAAATGACGTCATTTGGTGTCCCGCTACATGCAGCGATTGTAGACGAACAGGCTGGGCCGGAGCCCAAAAAACGATATTCCACTAGTGGATTACGATATTTACATAATGGCTTTATGTCACTCCCAGATCGCAGATTATGTAATAAAAGGATATAAGTGATCGTTGTTCACTATTGGAAACGGGGAAGTTATAAGACAGAAATATGTAAGAGATGACATTACTGTGACTGGAGGTCTCCATCCTTTGGCTCCATACTGTAGACATGTACTGTTTCCCCGTCAAGGAACTGTGGAAATGTGACAGTCTGGTCAGTGTCGTTAAGATTCAGCACATATATAACAACACTTCCAGCTCTGTATCCAGACCTGAAATGTAAGAATCATCAAACATCAACCCGAATGAAAATAATGGTGTTTTACGGCCCATCTACACAAAAAGGTCATTTAGAGCCGAAAACAAGTTTACAAACATGAACTCGATCACCCCTGAAACTTATAATGGACAATTCAAGTTTCTAATGAGGTCTATTCAATATGAAACTCTTTAGAGTTGGTTTTAGAAATAGGTTGGTGTATTCTTTAGAGGTAAACTGTAAGTAAAGGACGAGTATACTCATTGAAGGTCTTTGTTTTAAGTGGCCATCTACCTTCGAACCTAGAAATAGGGTAAAGGGTTAATCAGACAAAAAGTGAGAGTTGTCAAGGACAATATGGCTTGCCTGTAAAAACTCTATCTTAGGAGCAATAGGTTTAAGGACATGTTTCTGATGCACCTATACCCACCTCTTGGTTGCAGTGCAGTGAGCATACACTCTCAGGTGCCCTGTGTTGCTAGGAGACGACACCTTCAGCACCCTGGTCCCCACCAGTAGCTTGTACAGAAGGCTTAACCAGTAATCCTGCAATAAACAAGATGTGTTTGTGAAACACTACATGTATACTCTGAACTGACCTTGACCTTTGCTTAACCCATTACTCCATAGTCTGTTTCTAGTTTTAAAGAAAGATGATCACTTAAAGCAGGTTGAAGGTAAAGCAGAATGCGCCTTAAGGCGCATTCTGCTTTACTTTCAGCCTGCTTTAAGTTATCATCTGCTAAGATATAGATTAAAATTCTTATAATACTTATTGATTAAGTACTGTATAAAGTGGAATTATTTTCCTCAGTGGAGGAATAAGTTCAAGGCGTAAAAAGGCGTATTTATGGGGTAATGGGTTAACATGAACCAACTTGTACTCAGCTGGTACCTTAATATAACTATAGGTAATACCTATATACGGCCGGAACCTGTTTCTACAAAGTATAGGAAATAAGGCAATTTAATTTTTCGAGGGTACTTGTAGTCTTGTACGAAATGATAAAAAACAGGGTGCGAAAATGCAAGGGTACAAAATGGCCTGTTGCCGCAAGAACACTGGCGGCCATTTTGGAATCGCCAGTCGAACCACTTGATTCACTAATCCGGTGCGGCGAACCAAACACATGATAGGGATATGTCTATCGGTATAAGCCTGTTTAAACAATTGTGTCCATCCAGTGCACACAGGTTAATTATGTACGTCTTTAATGAAATATTTCCATAGAGGAGAGCCTGATGAGCCGCCGCTACAGAATTTCCGAACGCTCGGATGGTTGGTGAATTAGGCATTCCCTTGCCGGAAGTGAAATCGTGACAGACAAAATGGCGGTGCCCATCAATGCGCGATATAAATTCAACATGACTAGATAATGAGAATAATTTCCTTTATTCCTTGTTTTATTCACGCAACGCATACACATTATCTAATGGCGACCTGAGCAAAAAGCTGGCCTGTGGCCAGCTTTTTGTTTTGACCGTATCAACATGTGAGGATGTTTTCAAAGCCTGATAAACAGTTTGAAAGGAGTTACACATACAAGCTACAAAGCATAAAACATAACCCCTTTATCCCAGAGCAAGTTTCTAGTTTTAAGAAGACAGGTGAGTACTGAAAGCAGGTTGAAGGTGAAGCAGAATGCAGCATATTTTGTTTGGTACATGTTGGTTGACTGAATAAACCATTTTCTTCAGTGGCAGAATAAATTTGATGCTCTAAAAGATGCTTCTATGGGAGTAAGGATTAAAGTTCAATTATCTTCGTTTCAAAATGGCGGGATGGAAACATATTTCTTCATGCATAGCAATAAATGGTACACCATTAACCAATGATTTTTTTTTTTAAATCTGAGGAAGGGTTTGGCAGAAGTTAATAGCATATATTGAAGGTGCTGATGATTAGGGTTTGCACTTTTTTCTAAAAAAATCTGTGTAAAATGGGCCTGAACTCTTTCCCGAAAATAATTTATCATATTTTATGAGCCAACGTAATGGTTCAAATAGCTTTATTAGCCCTTTACCAAATATCCTGTTTCTAGTATTGGAAATAGGTGATTACTTAAAGCAGGTTGAAAGTAAAGCAGAGTGCACCTTAAGGCGCATTCTGCTTTACTTTCAGCCTACTTTAATCTTCCATCTGCTAGAATATTGAAGATATTTCTCATAATACATATTCCTGACTGATTAAATTGGAACTATTTTCTTTAGAGGAGGAACAAATTATATGCGCTAAAAAGCGCTTCTATGAGGAAAAGGGTTAATAAATATTCAACAGAAGAAGTGTAACACATGGACTGACCGGTAGAGGATCAAAGTTGTTATCATCAACGAGAGAGTAGTTGAGGCCGTAGAAGCTCTGTCGTAACACCACATCTAGTCCTCCAACAGCCGAGATACCCAACTTGTCGAGCCACCTGCAAACATTTATACATGAACTCATTATCTCCTGAAACTTCCAATAGACAATTCCAGTTTGCAATAAAGACTAGTCCATTTTGGACCCGGATGATATAGGGTTGTTGTTCATAATATATTTCAAAATGGCAAACAGTGAAGTCCCTGATTAGATGGCTCCTGCACATGTATATATTTGGTAAAGGAAGCATAATTATGCGTCACTAGGGTTCAATGAGATAAAGCATTACCCAATAGACTGTTTTTAAGTTTTGAAGACAGATGACCACTTAAAAACAGGTTCAAATTAAAGCAGAATATGTTATGAAACGTTCTGTTTTGCTTTCAACCTGCTTTAAACTATCATCTGCTAGGATATGGGCAATATCTCTTATGTTTCACATTCATAACTATATAAGAGTTAAACCAGTACTCTGCAAATACATAGTTTAACCTGTTTATCTCTCCACTGAAGAAAATAGTTCCATTTTATACAGTTACGAATATGCACCATCAGAAATTTTCTTAATCTAGTAATGGGTTATAAGTGCAAGGTTGAGAGTAAGAAAAGGTATGTCTTTCAGGAATAAAGCATAACCTGTGAAAGGCAAAAATTCTGAGAATAGGGGTAACCCACTCAGCCTAAAGAATTACATTGTAAGTAAACAAGAGCCCCATGGGGCATATTTCGCTCACCTGAGAATAGCTGAAAAAATGGAGATAATAATGTATGTCCAGGACTGACCTAGATATGCAACAGACCGGAACAATTTGACCAAAATATGTAAAATATATTTAAAAGTGTAACCATACTGAATATAAAAGCTCTGGCCATATTATGTTGTTGGCCTCCTTCAGTCAGCGTTGACTATCGATTTGATTCTACTTCTCTGCCCTTGGTGGAACATCTCCGCTGGTGGCTGAATAGTCCGATGCGGGAATGGCAGTCTCTTTTACAGGTGTAACACAGATATATAGACTGTGTTGTGTCTCGGTTGCAGTTTTCTTTTCTACGGGCTCGTTTGTCTTCAGCTAAGCTTTTCAGTTTATCCTCTCCTGACACCAGCTGTTTAGCAAGGGTGCTTCTCCACTTAGATCGGTCAGCAGCAAGATCTTCCCAGTGTTCGCTGTCAATCTCTAGGGCTTTCATGTCCCTTTTACAGACATCTCTGTAGCGCAACTGAGGGCGACCAGTGTCTCTTTTCCCGGTTGCAAGTTCCCCATAGAGGATGTCTTTGGGTATTCTGCCGTCCTCCATACGACGAACATGACCTAGCCAACGGAGTCTACGCTGTCTTAGTATGGTAAACACAGTGTTGAGGCCTGCACGAGACAGAACTTCAGTATTGGGCACTTTGTCCTGCCAAGAGATGCCTAGGATGTGACGGATGCACCTCATGTGAAATGTGTTTAGTCTCTTTTCTTGCTTAGCGTAGGTCGTCCATGTCTCACTCCCATATAGTAGTGTGCTGATGACGCATGCATTGTACACTGCCATCTTCGTTTTAACGGAGAGCTTAGAGTTCTCCCACACGCGTGTGGTGAGCCGAGCAAAGGTGGTTGCTGCTTTCTCTGTATCAAGAGTGAGGTTACTGCTTGCCGTGGACCCTAGGTATGTAAATTTGTTAACAACATCTAACTCATAGTCGTCAATGGTAATGGCTGGTGGCACATCTACACCTTGTCCTAGGACATTTGTCTTCTTTAGACTAATAGTCAGCCCGAAGTCGTAGCAGGCCGTGGAGAAGCGATCCATTAGGGTCTGGAGCTCTAGTTCGGTATGGGTTGTGACTGCAGCATCATCAGCAAATAACATGTCTCTGATCAGAACGTCCCGTATTTTCGTTTTGGACTTGAGTCGTGCAAGGTTAAACAGTTTGCCATCCGCCCTGGTATGAAGGTAGACTCCCTCTGTTGTCGTGTCGAAAGCATGCTTCAGGAGCAAGGCAAAGAAAATCCCAAAGAGCGTTGGAGCAAGGACACAGCCTTGCTTGACGCCACTGCGTATGTCAAGTGGTTCTGATACGTTTCCATCATACTGCACTGATCCCTTCATGTTTGTGTGGAAGGATTCGATGAGACTCTGTAGTTTAGGCGGGCATCCAATCTTTGGAAGAATCTTGAATAAACCATCTCTGCTGCCTTTGTGAGATCGATGAAGGCAATGTACAATGGCATGCTCTGCATTTTTCCTGGAGCTGGCGTAGAGAGAATAATATGTCTATCGTTGATCTGTTGGCACGGAAGCCACATTGGGATTCTGGGTAGACGCGCTCTGCCAGCTTCTGAAGACGGACAAGAACTACCCGTGCATATATTTTGCCAACAATGCTGAGGAGAGAGATTCCCTGGTAGTTGTTGCAGTTACTTCTCTCGCCCTTGTTTTTGTACAGGGTGATGATCTTGGCGTCCCTCATGTCTTGCGGTACAGCGCCTTCTTCCCAGCATTTGCAGAGGACTTCGTGCAGTGGGAGCAGTAGGGTAGTCTAGCAGTGCTTGATCAGGTCTGGTGGAATTCCATCACTGTCTGGTGCTTTTCCTGCATTCAAGCTGTCAATGGCCTTACTGAGTTCATCCAAAGTAGGTTCAGCATCCAGTTCAGCATCCATATTAGTGTCAGAGAAGAAGACGTTTGAAATTTTCTCTATATAACTCTATGTAAAACTGTGACCCCCGGGACGGGGCCAACTTTGACCCAAGGGGCATAATTTGAACAAACTAGATAGAGGACCTGAAGGCGATGCTATATGCCAAATATCTAAGCTCTGGCCCTTGTAGTTTCAGACAAGAAGATTTTTTAA
Source organism: Gari tellinella (assembly GCA_922989275.2). NCBI lineage: Eukaryota > Metazoa > Mollusca > Bivalvia > Cardiida > Psammobiidae > Gari > Gari tellinella. The sequence continues at coordinate 74,452,741 of OV277866.1, forward strand.
GATTTAATTGAGAAAAATCTATTTTTAGCTCCTGTGACCTAGTTATGCAACCGGCCAAAACCATTTGAACAATTTTTTTAAAGGACATCTAGAAGTGTCCCCATGCTAAATATCAAAGCTCTGGCCACATTTGTTTCAGAGTAGAAGACGTTTGAAATTTTCACTATATATCTCTATGTAAATCTGTGACCCCCAGGGCGGAGCCAATTTTGACCCCAGGGGCATAATTTGAACAAAATTGATAGAGGACCTGTAGATGATGGGATGTGCCAAATATCTAAGCTCTGGCCCTTGCAGTTTTTGACAAGAAGATTTTTTAAGATTTCCTTATTTTTTCACTTTGGTTGCCATTGCAACCAGAGTTCTGCATTGTTTTTAATTCTTTGAACAAATTTGAAAGAGCTTGACCCAAGGAACATTTCTGTAAAGTTTGGTTGAATTCTGTCCAGCGGTATAGGAGGAGATGTCATTTGAATCAATTGTTAACGACGACGCACGACTAACGATGCACGACGCCGGACACAGGGCCATCCCAATAGCTCACCATGAGCCTTTGGCTCAGGTGAGCTAAACAAGGGCCACTATGGCCCTAAATCGCTCACCTGGTAACCATGTTACCATGTACACCATGTGACCTAGTTTTTGACCGGGCATGACCCTCATTCTAACTTGACCTCGATTTCAATGAGACAAACATTTTGTTCAAGTTTCATGAAGATTCAATGAATTTTGTAGTCTCTAGAGTGTTAACGAGGTTTTTGGATGATTTGACCTAGTGACCTAGTTTTTGACCTGACATGACCCACATTCAAACTTGGCCTAGATTTCATTGAGGCAATCATATTGATGAAGTTTTATGAAGATCCAATGAAATTTGTAGCCTCTAGAGTGTTAACAAGGTTTTTCGAAGATTTGACCTAGTGACCTAGTTTTTGACCGGACATGACCCACATTCGAACTTGATCTAGATTTCATTGAGGCAATCATATTGATGAAGTTTCATGAAGATCCAATGAAATTTGTAGCCTCTAGAGTGCTAACAAGGTTTTTCGACAATTTGACCTAGTGACCTAGTTTTTGACCGGACATGACCCACATTCAAACTTGACCTAGATTTTATTGAGGCAATCACATTGATGAAGTTTCATGAAGACCCAATGAAATTTGTAGTCTCTAGAGTGTTAACAAGGTTTTTCGAAGATTTGACCTAGTGACCTAGTTTTTGACCGGACATGACCCACATTCGAACTTGGCCTAGATTTCATTGAGGCAATCATATTGATGAAGTTTCATGAAGATCCAATAAAATTTGTAGTCTCTAGAGTGTTAACAAGGTTTTTCGAAGATTTGACCTAGTGACCTAGTTTTTGACCGGACATGACCCACATTCGAACTTGGCCTAGATTTCATTGAGGCAATCATATTGATGAAGTTTCATGAAGATCCAATGAAATTTGTAGCCTCTAGAGTGTTAACAAGGTTTTTCGATAATTTGACCTAGTGACCTAGTTTTTGACCGGACATGACCCACATTCGAACTTGACCTAGAATTTATTTAGGCAAACATTGTGACCAAGTTTCATCAAGATCCAATGAGATTTGAACCTGCTAGAGTGTTAACGAACAATTGTGAACAGACGGACGGACAGACGACGGACATCCAGCGATCCTAAAAGCTCACCTTGGCACTACGTGCCAGGTGAGCTAAAAACCAACCCCATCCTTTGCAAACAGTGTACATTTGAAATGTTAACTTGTCCATTGCAAATAGTGTACTCCCAAATCAGAGGGCTCTAACAGGAGCAAGTTGATCAGGGTCTTCTCTTTTTCCCAGCAGGCACACAACGTTGTTTCAACGTTGAATCAACGTTGATTTTCCGTCGTAACGTTGATCAACCTGATTTCAACCATGGACGACCATCCATCGGTAGCCAATTTACTGCCAACGTTGAATCAACGTTTATAATGGTTGTAGATAAAAAAATTAAAAAATACTGAAATTGAAATTTCTGATTAATTATATCGCAGTGTTTAATGTCTAACCACGTCGACTATGATTTATCGTTAAAATAAATTCAATTTAGAAAATCTAATGACAACGTTGAATCAACGTTGAATCAACGTTGATAATGGTCGCCCAGCAGTTGATTTTCCATCGCAACGTTGATCAACCCTTTTTCACCCTTGGACGACCATGGGTCGGTACCGAATTTATTGCAGTGGTTATGTCTCATCACGTAAACTATGATTTATCGTAAAAAAATAAATTCAATTTAAAAATCTACTGCCAAAGTTGAATCAACGTTGAATCAACATTGTCAGATAATGGACGTAGGTAAAAATTATTATTTTTTAATAAATAATCATAACAACTTCAACTTAAATATTAATTTGATAGTTTAGATGCAAAAGAAATAAGTTCTAAGTTCTTAATAGTAAGCACTGAACTTTACATTCAAGTTTACAATTAAAATGAATAAAATACAAAAAGCAAGAAAAGCAAACCAATCCAATGTAAAAATGTTTAATTATAGATACTCAGCGTACTAATAAATGAAGCAACCATATTTGATAAGCTGTAATCAAATATCTTCCAACGCCCATGCGTTATCTACTCTACTATTAGTAGAGTAGAGCTCCTAAAACCTAAGTTGAAGGGAGCATTTGAAAATAAAACAATATCTGGAGAAACAACGCACACAAAAACGGACAGCCCACTCGAAACAATGTTGTTTTGACGTTGAATCAACGTCATTTCAACGTTGAAACTTCAACCATTATCAACGTTGAATCAACGTTGAGGTTCAACGTCAACACAACTTTCAAAATCAAATATAAATCGTACGTTGTTTCAACGTTGAAGTTCAACGTTGATTCAACGTTGATCCAACGTTGGTGTGCCTGCTGGGTTGTAATAAACTAAATACAGTAAAAACAATGCTAAATAGTTAAATATGGGCTATACTTATATAGAAACTGGAATTATTCATTTTAAATTCAAGTTGTCCATGAGTTACACCAGCAATGTTTGACTTACATGAAGGCGGCAACATATCTGTTTGACAGTCCTTTGGCTCCTCCTCCATAGGAGGAGCTTGTCTCTCCCAGCCACACCTGAGCCTTTGATCCCGAGGCAAGAGTCAAGTTAACCCCATCGGCCACCTCCTGGATGAGAACATTGAGAAGCTTGGGATCTATAAAGTTCTCCAGCTTGGCCCCAGCAGAGGCTCGGTAATATCTGAAATTAACATACAGTGTTCTCTCTCTACTACCACCCTCCCAACAACGACATCCTCCTTATAACAGCCCTTGTATTTGTTCCCTAAACAGGACAATTATGTCTAACACTTTTACTGTTGCAATATTGTCTGCTTAAAACTGTTGTCTCCTTATTTTCTCAAGGACATTTTGATGGAATAGATATAATGGCGAGTGACAAACAGCTTGAATCGAGATCAGAGGCTGGGTAACGCAGCGTCTGATCTGGATTCAAGCTGTTTGCAAAGGAAAGCCAAGTCTTAATTTTCTCTCTCTATAAAGATTCCCTCAAAACAACACACGCAATCTGGGTCTCCCAATGGGTGTCGCTGTAGAGAGGGAGCAATTTAGTAGAATTACCTGTACTGTAAACTACACTGTGTTACAGTGGACAAGGTCAAGGTCAAATTGAAGTTGGGTGATCAATATGGGTGGTTTGGAATGGTCCAAGGAGAAAAACATCTTTTCCTGTCTTGTGACATCTCTTTGGAATCGTCTTGAAAAGACGATTCCAAAAAGATGTCACAAGACAGGATTAGATAGAGAAATCAGAGATTAAATGTTTTTTAAAGTTTTGACTTACGACACCATTTGTCATAAGATGTTTTATGAAACGGGCCCCTGTTTCCTAGACAACTTGTTAACTGTATGTATGGGACTGTTTTCATGTTTTGGTATGTAAATGCAAACTGAGGGAGAAATAAACTGAAACTGACTCAGGGCTCCAGATAAGAGAGGGTAATCTGAACAAATCCCAACATTTTTTCTCTTATTTCAACATCAAATCCTATGGTGTTACTACTCATTAGAATCGTCTCAAAGATGTGACACCATAGGGTTTAACACAGAGATAAAGATTTTAGTTTGTGAAATACTCCCTTTATCTGGAGCCCTGCAGTGACTGGTGGACAGGACAATGTCCCTATGCCTCCTACATAAAGATAGAAAACGGACTATACTATTATCAGTTTCACAACTTACTGATGGAAAGTGGCAGCTGTCACAATATTACCCCCACCAGAGTTCATGAACCTGTAAAATATAATATACATTCAAAACTTGATACTTTGAACTCGCTTATGTCATAACATGATCTCGCTTAACCCTTTGAACCCTAGTCCCGCTTATTGGCGTCCTTTGCAAACAGTGTACATGTGAATAGTACACTTGTCCTATGCAAACAGTGAAGCCCAAGACCAGAGGGCTCCTAGGAGCCCTCTGATCAGGGTCTTCACTGTTTGTCAGAATGTCAAACTTTGACAAAAACAACCCTCAAAAGTCAGAAATGGACTAGACTTAAATGGAAACTAGAATTGTCCATTGGAGGAAAGAGTTAAGTCAAACATATCCATATTTCAAGCTATGTTTTAACTTATAATTCGACTTAAGTAATCTGTATAATTTATGTACTATCAAAGCCTGTAGCAAATGACCACTCAGCTAAAAGGCATGGTGATATATTAACATAAGTAACTGCTTTATAAAGGATAAAAGTTATTTAGAAAGTTCATGTTACTTTTATCCTGCATTTAGCTGACACTTTTCTGTATGACCCTAAACTGAGATTTTGAGTGGTTATGAACATACTGACCCTTCTCCTTGCTTTACTCAAATATTTCTTAACTCAAATATTTTCCAACTTCTACAGTTGAATTTCATTATTTAACCTTGCTTAACCCTTTACCTGGTAGCCTATTTCTAGTATTGAAGATAGGTAACCACTTAAAGCAGGTTGAAAGTAAAGCAGAATACGCCCTAAGGCAAATTCTGCTTTACATTCAGCCTGCTTTAAGCTTCCATGTGCTAGAACATAGAAAATATTTCCTTTACTATATATTCATGACTGATTAAATTGGAACTATTTTCTTCAGCTGAAGAGTAAATTATATGCGCTAAAAGACGCTTCTATAGGGGAAAGGGTTAACCCATTCCCCCATAAATATGCCTTTTTACACCTATAATTTATTCCTCCACTGAAGAAAATAGCTCTATTTTATACAGCTATGCACGTTAGTTTGAGTTATTGGGATTTGACTGTATAAATTGTAGGTGTAATTAACTAGACTATCGCTCACCTGTTGTACTGAAGCCTGATAGCTTAACCTTTCTGTTTCACCCGTTTAAATCTAAATCCATTCAAATTTGTAGTATAGCATGTTAACAATTTTGGAATACAACTTCATTATTCTAGTATAGTAGAGTACATCAAGGGCATATAACTAGAGCCTAAACAATACTGAAATGAAGCCTTTTCTAGCATTTCAAAGTATATCAAGGGCATATAACTATCACCACAATGATTAAATTTCAACAATAATTGCACTCCTTCTTCGAGAACTTATAGCTATATACTTTGTGTGCAAGTATAATCAAAATCCATTGAAAACTGTAGTTGCAAGAGTGTAAACGCTGTAAAATATGGCATTTTCAGCAATTCAAAGGTAGATAACTCTTGATCTATTGATCCTATTTCAACCATAATCACACTTTTTCAAACTCTTATGGTTTTATACAATCGGGCCAAGTTTGAGAAAGCTTGGATAAATATATTGTGGCCTCTAGAGTGTAAGCACTGTTAAATATGGCATTTTCAGCAATTCAAAGGTTTACAACTCTTGACCTATTGGTTCAATTTCAACCATAATTGAACTCATTCGAACTCTTATGGTAAGATGCAATCTGAGCAAGTTTGAGATAGGTTGGATAAAAATTGTGGCCTCTAGAGTGTAAACACCCTTAAATATGGCATTTTCAGCAATTCAAAGGTATATAACTCTCAACCTATTAGTCTGATTTCAACCATAATCAAATTCATCTGAACTCTTACAGTCATATACAATCTGAGCACGTTTGAGATAGATTGGATAAAAATTGAGGCCTCTAGAGTGTAAACACTGTAAAATATGGTATTATCAGCAGTTCAAAGGTTGATAACTCTTGATCTGTAGGTTCGATTTCAACCATAATTGAACTCATCCGAACTCTTATGGTCATATACAATCTGGCCATGTTTGAGAAAGCTTGGATAAATATTGTGGCCTCTAGAGTGTAAACACTGCTAAATATGGCATTTTCAGCAATTCAAAGATAGATAACTCTTGACCTATTTTTCCAATTTCAATCATAATCGAACTCATTCGAACTCTTATGGTAATATACAATCTGAGCAAGTTTGAGAAAGATTGGATAAATACTGTGACCTCTAGAGTGTAAACACTAAAATTGTTGACGCCGGACGACGCACGACGGACGGCGGACATTCAAGTATTGCAATAGCTCACCCTGAGCTAGCTCAGGTGAGCTAAAAATCAAATTGTGGTAAATGAGGTCACATGCATGTGTATTTATAGATTGGGTGTTTTAAATTTGGTTATACAGGATTTTGATATTATATATATTTTGGTCAAATCTAGGTAATACAATGTACAACTTTGTATAAAATCAAACTGAGAAATAATGTTTAACCCTTTACCCCATAGCCTGTTTCTAGTTTTGAAGAGAAGCGACCACTTAAAGCCCTAAGGCACATTCTGCTTTACTTTCAGCCTGCTTTAAGCTTCCATCTGCATATTTCTTATGCTACATAGTCATGAACGTATAATGTGGAACTATTTTCTTCAGTGTAATAATAATTTAAAGTCGTAAAAAGGCGTATTTATGGGGTAATGTGTTAATACTAAATACTAAGTATTGATTGAGAGTAATTTACAAAGAGTTATGATTTTAACCAAGCAAATGCCTACAGGTCCATATAACGGGTCACAATTAAAGTCAAACTTAACCCATCACTCCATAAATATGCATTTTAGACACCTATAACTCGTTCCTCCTCTGACAAAAATGTTTCTTTATACAGTCATGAATAATCATTGAATATGTACACTATAAATATTTCTATTATCCTAGAAGAGTGGTAGTTTTAAGCATGATAAAAGTAAAAGCACATTATGCTTACTTTCAATTTGCTTTAAGGGGTCACTGTCTTCAGGCCAAGTGGTAAAGTGTTTAAAAGCGTATAACTAAAATCTTTCTTGCGTTAAAATGGACATATAATCATTCCCCCCCTGAAAGATCAAATTAACAATTTCAGTTTCCAATTAAGTATACTAAAGTCCATTGTTTAATAATAAGGGTTGATTTTACTATATATTTCAAAATTACAAACTGCAGATCCTGATCAGAGGGTTCCTTAAGGAGCCCTCTGATCTGGGTCTACATTGTTTGCATTGGACAAATGTACTGTTCACCAGGTATACTATTTGTAAAGGACACCTATATACTCGTTGTTATGGGCCTATGGATTAAATTGAGCACTATAAAAACAGGGCTGCCATAAGTTGATCATAAAAATCCTAAGATTTCAATTTTTCATTTTTTCAGAAGCAATTTTACTAATCGTACCTTTACCCCATGGCCTGTTTCTTGTTTTGAAGACACATGACTGCTTAAAACAGGTTGAAAGTAAAGCAGAATGCGCCTTAAGGCGCATTCTGCTTTACTTTCAGCCTGTTATAAGCTTCGATCTGCTAGGATAAAAATCCAAATACTTAGGAAATATCCGGAGAAATGGCAGCCCTATAAAAATTGAGTTGCATGTAGTACCTCTTGTAATAGTCATGAACTGCAGCAACAGCTGGGCCTACAACAAAGCCAGTAGCAAACTTGGGGAACCTGTCTATCAGATGTTTGAATGTTTTGTAATCACTTGCCAACTGTTCAGGTTTCAGTGTGAATTTGATCAGATCGCCAATGATATCTGGCTCTGAAAGTACAAAGCAGGACTATTTACCCATTACTCTATAGCCAAGTTCTAGAATTGAAGATAGGTGACCACTTAAAGCAGGTTGAAAGTACAGCACAAAGCTCCTGTTTTTTGCTTGAGTCTCTTTTAAGATACCGGTATATTCTGCCGATCTGTGGTGCAGTGTCGAGTGGTATGGCCACAAAGAGAGATCTGTAGTGGTGCATTAAAGGCAGCCTGTAACAGTGATTTCCGACAGGTGTTACCTTTAGTAATATATGTAAAGGTTGCCCCACCCACAGATTGCAGCTTGGGATTTTTCATTTGAAGTTTCAGGTGTAAATGAGTTGAAATGAACAATAATGCAACAAGGACTTTCGATATATTAATTACCCTGTATACTAGTCTATTGGGACTGGGCTATTAAGCCTGGTAACAGATGGGCCAACAACAAAGGCAGTGGCAAACTGGGGGAACCTGTCTATCAGATCAGGGCTCCAGATAAGAGGGAGTATTTTGAACAAATCCAACATTTATTCACTTATTTCAGCACCAAATCCTATGGTGTAACTACTCATTAGAATCGTCTTGAAGAGACGATTCTATTGAGTAGTAACACCATAGGGTTTAAAGCAGAAGTAAAGATTTTAATTTCTGAAATACTACCCTTATCTGGAGCTCTGCAGATGCTTGAATATTTTGTAATCATTTGCCAACTGTTCTGGTTTCAGTGTGAATTTGCTCAAATGACCTATGATATTTGGCTCTGAAACTACAAGGCATAACCATTATATGCCAAACTCCTTGTAAGCTGAATCTTATCCTACAATAGATACAGGTAATTTATGCACAGACAGGAATGAAGAAAGCTCCTCTACCAAAATGACTGAAGCAGGGAGATAAAGAAAACAGAATATTCACAAATCTCAAGTGTATGATTGTATTTTTAACCGCTTATAATCCTTGATGTTTGATTAAGCTATCCCTCTTTTGCTAATACAGACTTGTGTATAGTGATGCTTTAATTGTTAACAGCATAATTTGTTGCAGACTCTCCTTTTGAGGTAAATTTCTGCATCTCAGCATGTTACCTTACAACTTATAAGCAATCTTTTTTACTGAAAATCTACCAAATTCCTTAACCCATTACCCCATAGCCTGTTTTAATTTTGAAGATATGTGACCGCTTAAAGCAGGCTTAAAGTAAAGCAGAATGCGCCTTAGGACGCATTCTGCTTTACTTTCAGGCTGCTTTAAGTTACCATCTGCTAGAATATAGAAAATATTTCTTGTGAAACATGTTCATGACTATATAAATTTGAACTATTTTCTTCAGTAGAGGAATAAATTTTAGGCGTAAAAAGGTGCATTTATGGGGTTATGGGTTAAGAACTGACTCCATGGTCCATGAAGTAAGAAATTAATTTCCTTTTATGTAATATTCTGTAAGAAAAACATTATGCCATGTAAAGAAGACCTCCATTTTTCTGGCCAATCTGATTTTTTTCTTCATAGTTTGCTTTACTTTTGCAAACAATATACCGGTACCTTGTAAATAGGGATATATGCTCCCTACAAACATACTATGTCATGGGATACCATCTCAAATTAAACATCCGTTAGGTTTGTTTGTTTTTTATTTACATTTCATCCTGTAAAGTCTTTATGTAATTGTATTAAAAATATGCAGTTTATTTCTCTATGAAACTACATCAAACTGGTTCCAGCCAGTTAGAAAGAGGGCGGAGTCTCCCCCGGAGATATACTGAACTAGTGACCAGCCAATGGTTGCTATGGCGTGTAATTAGGCTGAAATAAACATGCTCAACCTAATTTTTTTTAAAAATACTCTTTAATAATAGATATTTAAGTTGAATTGTTTATTTTTAATGTCTTTTTAAGCACACAGTGACAGTTTACTGGGTAAAAGCTTGACTTTGCAATCAACTCCAAAACATGTATTTTGGACTTCTTTTCATACCGTATATTATAGAGATCTAATGGCTGATACATCCAGGATTTACATCTATAAAACCTATTTGGCCGGTGTATGATATATTCATATACATGAAAACAAATCTGGTCAAAATATACATTAAATGGACAAGACAGAAAATAAAAATATAAGGAATAAACAACATCTTTTTTGCCATTTACGACGGTAAGAACCTATTAGCTTTGCGAGGTGAGTTTATCGTAAACGCCCTTCGTTCTCTTACGAAACTTAGCCCAAGCAAAGCTAATGTCTTCATATCGTCGTAAACGGCAAAAAGTAGTGATCGTCCATCCATTCTGCCATATATTGACTAAATGGGAGAATGTAGTACTTTTGTTGAAAGGCAGGTAGTTGCTTAACCCTTTACCTGATAGCCTATTTCTAGAACTGAAGATAGGTGACTACTTAAAGCAGGTTGGAAGTAAAGCAGAATGCACCTCGAGGCGCATTCTGCTTTACTTTCAGCCTGCTTTAAGCTATCATGTGTTAGAATATAGAAAATGGTTCCATATAATATATTTCATAACTGATTAAATTGGAACTATTTTCTTCAGCGGAGGAATAAATCACATTCGCTAAAAGGCGCTTCTATGGGGGAAAGGGTTAAAGCAATATGGCAATATGAAAGAAAAGCATTGTGAAAGTAAAGCATAAAGCTCTTGTACTTTCATCTTGCATTTAGCTCCAAATTGGACTTCAAACAATCGGTGAATTCTCATTTAGTACAACTATCAATACAGGGTCGTGGCAATCAACAGAGCTAATGGAGAGGCAGGGACAAAGGCATCCTATGAGGATTATATGGTGGAAACGGTTAAACAGTTATAGGTATGTGAAGGAAAAGGTTTACCCTTTACTCCATAGCCTGGTTTTAGTTTTGAAGACAGGTGACCACTTGAAGAAAGGTTGAAAATAAAGTAGAACACGCCTTAATTCTGCTTTACTTTCAGCCTGCTTTAAGCTACTATCTGCTAGGATATAGAAATTATTTCTTACGGTATACATTCATGACTTCTGGTATATATTCATGACTGTATCACGTTGGACTATTTTCTTCAAAGGAGGAATAGATTAAAGGTGTAAAAAGATGTCTTTATGGAGTAATGGGTTCATCTGCTGTAAATTTGGTGCACTATAGACTACAGGGTAACATATAACACAAGCATGCCATTCACCTGTCAAAGTACAATATTCTCCAATCAACAGACAACTGGGCTACTGATGGTCCTAGGATCAAGGTGTGTTTATACTGTGGGAAACTCTGCAATAAGCTCAGTAGCCTGTTATAATAAGCACTGAGCTTTGCTGGTGGCAGACTTACATTTCCAATGGTATGACCAAACTCATCTGGCTCTTTATAAAGAAAAGTTTCAAACATGATTCTCACGGCACATTTTGGTAAAAAATAATTTCACATGTACAGGGAAACCTCTCTAAACCAGACTCTGTCATCATTATCATCATTGTTTAGATCTGTGACTTATTAAACAATATTTTTGGTCTCTAAACCACTTAACAGCTCAACTCATTTAGCCCTAGTGACGCATATATGCGTCCTTTACCAAATGAGTACCTGTGAAGAGTACACTTGTCCTATGCAAACAGTGAAGTCCCTGATTAGAGGGCTCCTGCAGGAGCCCTCTGATCAGGGACTTTACTGTTTGTCATTTTGAAATTCATTACAAAAAACAACCCTAAATAGTAAATAGTCTAAATGGACCAGCCTTTATTGCAAACTGGTGTTGCCCATTGGAAGTTTCAGGGGATAATGAGTTAATGCAGGAGAAAAGTAAGACAGAAAGCATTAAGTGGTCACCTTTCTTTTGGGGTCTACTTTCTTTTCCAAAAGAGTGGCCAATTAAGAGAGGTTTTACAGTATATGGACATAATAATGTGAAAAACCTGTTAAGCCATTCACATTTTTTAAAAGACTCATGGCAGTTTCTTAAGACAGGTATTATAGCATAATTTCAGTGTTTAAGGTAGCTGTTGACGATCGATACTGCAAGCGGATTTTTCTAATTTATTGTCGTGATTGATGATTTTCCCCCCAATTTTATAGCTGACGGATGAAAATGGTACACATCCCATCAGAATATGCCAATTTACAAAAAATATTTTAGTCTTTTACAATTTTATAAGAACATTTAAAAAAAAATTCAAACAACGATATCAAAGCCATCTTTATTTGTAACATGATTAAAATTGCCCAAAATACTCTTTATAAACATATCTAGGGATCCGTGTCTCAGATTTTTAAAATACCGCTTCAAACCTTTGTTATGTAACATCAAAGATTTTTTACGGTTTAAAGTCGACCACTATTACGTAACGCTTTATAACGGACCACTGGAGCTACTTATACAATTTCTGAGACACGGTTCCCTCGGGGAGATAATACCCTTTCATCTGCTTCAAACCGCACGAAAATTGAACCCCCACAGCGAAAGTTAGGGGAGTTCAAAAATACCGCTTGCTTCAAATTATGTAATGCCGGAAACTCCAATTAACTGACTGATGTGTCAATTAGGCTCTCGTGACCGCCCGGTATTCAACCAAGACCTTCTTTTTCAACAAATAACATGACCCAGCTTATGATAAACCATTTCGTTAAACTCCGCCCCAAATTAACAAAGCCAATCATTAAAATAACGATTTTAATACGGTAAAAGTTGTAAATCACCTCTGACAGCTTCGGAATAAACCACCTATCTAGTCACGTAATCTCCGCAATTGAGGCACCCAGCGGGGATTCTGACGCGTGATTTACCGGTAAAATGACCGAGAAAGCAAGAGAGAATTTGGTAACTTGTAGAAAATACCTTTATCTATCAGGATTTGTAAAAAAGTATAAAACGACTATTTTACCATTTATTTCGGTAAATGCTACCTTAACCATTCTTCTATGCACTTATTATGAATACATACCATCTTTATTCACTTATTATGAATACATACAATGTACCATTTTTATAATTAAACTGGTAACACTCACAAGGAATGAATGCAGACTCATGACAAACAGATCCTACAAGAAAAGTGTTGAACCTGATCAGACAGATCCTTCAAGAGCTGTCTGATCTGGGTAATGGGTATACACTGTTTTCCAAAGCTTATACATGTAAGTTTATACTGTTAGCAGGAGAATGGTTAAGATATGTAAGTTGAATTAACCCATTACCACATAGCTGTTTCTGGTATTGAAGATAGGTAACCATTTAAAGCAGTTTGAAAGTAAAGCAGACATTTCTATTTTATTCTAAGCCCAGTTTAAACAGACACCTATCTAGATGCTGGGAATGATACCCATGTCCCTTTGCCAGGACAAAATAGAAGCATACATTGAAATGAGAAAGCAAACCATGGATGCCCTGTGGCATGCCTGACCTTACATGCAAACCCTTTATTTGTCCATAACTAACCTAAAGGCAAAACCTAAACCATGGCCAAGATCACCAACCTTACTGTGATGTAACATGATGTACTCATTAACTCTTTCCTCCCTGAAACTTTAAATGGACAATTCCAGTTTCCATTTTAGTCTAGTCCATTTATGACTTTTAAGGGCTGTTTTTGTCTATGTTTGGCATTGTGACAAACAGTGAAGACCCTGATCAGAGGGCTCCTTTTGGAGCCCTCTGATCTGGGTCTTCACTGTTTGCATAGGACAAGTGTACTGTTCACATGTACACTGTTTGTACAGGACGCCTAAATGCGGGACTAGGGTTCAAAGAGTTAAGGCAAATGAGCATATAAAGTTGCTTGACCCTAGCTACAGAACATATTAAATTATTCTCCCATTACTCCATAAATACTTCTTTTTACACCTATAATTTATTCTGGCACTGAAGATAAAACTTAAATTTTATAAAATATGTCCTATATTCTAGCTGCTGGTAGATTAAATAAGACTGAAAGTAAAGCAGAATGTGCCTGAATAATTCTGCTTTACTTTCAACCTGCTTTAGGTGGCCATCTATTTTATACACCAGAAATAGGTTATGGAGTATAGGGTTAAAGGACCTAAATGCAAACAATAAACCAATGGGATGTATGTAGGACAAAGTAATGCACATAATCACATGCACATGTACACATAAGGACAGGGGTAACGTCTATTCTTATGAAAGGAGAGGTTTACTAACGTCCTGCAGGGTACTGCTTAATGCAAGATGGAAGTTAAGTAGAAAGCTCCTTTAGAAGCTTTCTGCCTTACTTTCATCTTGCTTTTCAGCTGCTACTATATTCAACAGCATCAGTGGATATTCTTCAATGATCAGCTGGTGGAGGAAAGGGTAAAAACTTCTTATTACACTTCTACTGAGTTTACTCCATAGATATGCATATTTACGCATCTAATTTATTCCTCCACTGAAGAAAATAGTTCCAATTAATACAGTAATTAATAAGTATCATGAGAACTATTTTCTATATCCTAGCAGATGATAGCCCAAAGCAGGTTGAAAGTAAAGCAGAATGTGCCTTAAGGCACATTCTGCTTTACTTTCAGCCTGCTTTAAGTACTTACTTGTTTTCAAACTGGTAACAAGCTATGAGGTTTAGAGTTAATGAGTGTCCTTGTGAATGGTAGAAGACACTGTTTTTTACTGTACAGTAGAACCTCTCTATTACAACCATTAAGTTGTGTCAAATATTAGTTGTTTAAGACAGGTGACTGCTTAAAGCAATGTGAAAGTGAAACAAAAAGCTCAAACAGGAGCTTTTTGTTTCAATTTCACATTAATTTAAGCTGTCACCTGTCTTTTGTACAGATAATTAGCCTTCTTTTAGTGGTCGTAATAGGCAGGCTCTACTGTACTAGCAAAGAGGTACCTATGCAGGGGCTGGTTTCAGGTAAGAGGTAGTAAATCAAAGTTTTTAATAATATTTCCCTTATGTCTGCACCAAACAATATGGTGTGACTACTTATTAAAATCGCTAACCAGAAGTCACACCAAAGGGTTTGGTGCAGGGAAAAATTCACTGGGGCACTCCACATGCCAGTTTTTCATTTGTTAATCAGAAATATGTTATCAATTTTACCATTTCCTAGCTCCCAGCCGGCCATCTTGTAACCCTTTTTGACTGTATACTTCATCAGCTGTTCTGCATTGGTTGGGTCCCAGCTGTCGCCACTACGCAGCAACACGTTCAGGTCAAAGATCAAGGACCAGCCAACAGTGTTAACAAACTCGTGAAGCTGATCATACATCTTAGCTGAAAAAAAACATGTAAACAAATGTATCAGTCTCGGCGCTTATGTCGATCATACATTTCATTTCAAAATTTTACCCATTACACCATAAATACGCTTTTTTATGACTTTATTGTTTCTACACTGGGGAAAGTGGTCCCCACCTAAGAAGTATTGAACATAGAGCACAGTAGTTATATGCAGTATCTTCAAGATTTGTAACTTAAAACAGGTTATCTGTAAGGATCTGATTTTAATTGATTTGATATGATTTTATGTCGCTTAAAATTCTATATGTTTAGTATTTTAGTCATATCATGACGTCCAGCTAATTACAGGTGGAGGAAGACCCCAGAAGTCCTTTATGCACTGTTTCAGGAATCAGTTGGCAACTAGGTAGAACCACCGACCTTCTGCAAGCCAGCTGGAAGGCTTCCCCGCATGAAAAATCCAAATGACCAGACTTGGATTTGAACTCACAGCAGTGAGGAGCTTAAAGTGATGTAAGTCACAGTGACTTATATATACAACTAGGCCACGGAGGACTCATAGTTAAAAGGAAAGCAGAATGCTCCTTAACTCATTCACCCATGAAACTTTTAATGGACAATTCCAATTTCAAAATAAGTCTTAGTTTATCTTTGACTATTTAAGGTTGATTTTAACAATATATAAATGACAAACAGTGTAGACCCTGATCAGAGGGCTCCATCAAGGGCCTTCTGATCAGGGTCTACATTGTTTGCATGGGACAAGTTTAATCCTCACAGGTACACTGTTTGTAAATGACGAGTATACTCCTTTCTAGGGTTGAATCTGTTAAGGAGCAATCTGTCTTATTTTGGGCCTGCTTTCAGTAGTCACCTGTCTTCAGAGCTAGAACCATACACGGCCTTTTTTCCAAAATTTGGGAAGAGGCCTTAGCTTTTCATTTTGGGAAATTCAAACACAATTTTGGCCAAATTGGGAAAGTAAACCAACTTTCAAGAGACTTTAAAACATAAATGAAAGTATACATAAGTACAGAAAATGGAAAGTTGCTTTAATTTAATAATTTGAAAACAAAGTAATTCAACATTTATACAGGACTCAGTGAACCGGACACTTCTACTGTAGTTTTATCTATAGAATAATGCTTTTTTTTCGTGAGAATCATATAATGTGCACAATTGTATATTTGGGAAATCCTTTAACCAAAATTGGGAAAAAATGAGGCTTTTTGCAATTGGGAAGTCACCTGTAATGGGCCCCTGTTATAGAAGGAAAAAAAAGCACTGCCATACTAAATGGGGAAAAGGTTAAACGCAGAATAGCCAGGTTTTAACTTTGAAATACAGTTGGGGCATTAATTGAACACTACATGCCCAAGATTGATTGATTATCAATTACGAGAGATATTCAGAAAAAAAAATCAACCTTAGCTCAAATAGTAAATTTGTTTGAGTGGAAGTTCACATGTACCTGACATGGTAAAGTTAGTCTTTTGTTCTTTCTCTGTGGATGTCTTTATATGTGCAGTATCAGCTCTCCCATTATACCACTCATGGTACCCATTCCTCAGTTTTCTGTCATTGGACAAGTTTTCAATATTGTTCCTAAATAATTTATGTTCTGGTCCAAGTTTGGTCCATTTTAGTATTTCATCTGTGTTCAGTGGATCAGCCTCTTCTATGGGTGAGGAATCCTCTTTGAATATGAGAAAATCTGCATCGTTTCCACCAACTCTCAAATAACACGGTGCTAAAGCAGAAGCCAGGGTTTTCAGTTTCTGTGACCTGCAAGTAATCAGATACACAAACTCCTTTTAACCCATCTCCTGCGGAATATTCATATATATAAATCTACAAGTCTGTTATGAACTATTACATCAATTTACTTATCAATAAGGAAAGTTATGCATAACCTGATCAGACAGCTCCTTTCTCTGACCTGGGTCTAAAATTTTCTAAAAACATCAATACACATAATTAGCGAGAGAAACCTGCCAACAATAAAGACAATCATAAAACTGGCTACAAAAATGTATGGTGCTCCCTTCCTCCTATTGGCCAAGTTCATGGCATAAGAAATGGCCAGGTTAAAGGGACTCGCAACCGGATGGTGTACTTGTCAAAATAAAATAAAATACTCAAATAAAAGCAAATTTGTGGCATTATTTGGCTTCTGACATTAAAAAAATATGATCAGTCCAAAAAAAGTCTCAAGAATCGTCACCGAATCTTAGTTTTTTTTAGATATTTTCAATCGTTTTTCTATAGCGTCAGCTGACGGTATAGTTGTTGTTGTTGCTTCTCTACACGGACTCAGACATAAACCCGAGCTGAATAAAGTACCATCAATCGCTACTAGTGAAGTACATTAATTCGCTACCATATATCGTCAATTCTCGTATTCTCGTGGTTTCTCATAATCTTGTGTCTTACAAAAACAGATTAAATGGACACTCCTGACATCCAGAAATATATCAACTCTTTTCCTCGGATAAATTTATGTTGGAAAATGTTATAAGGACCAAAAAAACATCAATTGGGTTTGAATGATCTTTTTTCAAAATTTCACATGTAAAACGTGTTGGATATTGTAATTCATTTTAATACTTGTGCATAACTAACGAGAGCACCGCAAACGGGTGCTGGACGCTCGACTTTCATATACTTGAGACGGCTATATTTTTCAAACTTAAAGAATGTGTATGGGTGTTTAATGCCCTATTGATCATAGAAGTTTGTAAGCAACAACAACTTAAACATACTTGGACAGTCTACATTCCACTTAAAGTAAACTATAAGTCAAAATAAGGACAATATCTTTGCCTGCTTTACCTGCCTTGTTGTAATGCGTTGCCCTTTTGAAACTAAACAAGTATTCAAATATATTGGAAGTTTGAAATTAATAACTTTCTACGGTTACTGAATAATTTCATATACAAATTCTTGGTCAAACAAGGGCAATAACTCTGCAATGACAAATCCCATGGTTATCTGCTGTGTTGAAAGGTGATGCCCTTTTGAAACTGAACAAGCATTAAAAGTTTCAAGTTAATACCTATGGTAATTATTGAGAAATTTCAATTTACAAGTTTTATGTAAATAAAAACAAGGACAATAACTCTGGAATGGCAAATCCCTGGTCACCTTTCTTGTTTGAATGAGTTGCCCTTTTGTTATAACACAAGTACATGTATTTAAAGTTTCAAGTTAAAACCTTTGACAGTTATTAAGATATTTCAATTTACAAGTTTCAAGTAAATAAATCAAGGGCAATTACTCTGGAATCACAAATCACAGAGTAACCTACCTTGTTGTAATGAGTTGTCCTTTTGATACTTAACAGGTATTTAAAGTTTCAAGTTAATATCTTTCATAGTTATTTAGATATGTTAATTTACAATTTTTAAGTAAATAAAACATGGGCAATAACTCTGAAATGACAAATCCCTGGATTACCTGCCTTGTTGTAATGAGTTGCCCTTTTGATACTAAACAAGTATTCAAAGTTTCAAATGGATACCTTTGATAGTTATTGAGATATGTTAATTTTATAATTTTTAGGTAAATAAAACAGGGGCAATAACTCTGGAATGGCAAATCCTAGGGTTACCTGCCTTGTTGTAATGAGTTGCCCTTTTGATACTTAATAACTATTCAAAGTTTCAAATGGATACCCCTGATAGTTATTGAGATATGTTAATTTATAATATTTAAGTAAATAAAACAAGGGCAATAACTCTGAAATGACATATCACAGGGTTACCTGCCTTGTTGTAATGAGTTGCCCTTTTGATACTAAACAAGTTTTCCAAGTTTCAAATGGATACCTTTGATAGTTATTGAGATATGTTAATTGATAATTTTAAAGTAAATAAAATAGGGGCAATAACTCTGAAATGACAAATCCCAGGGTTACCTGCCTTGTTGTAATGAGTTGCCCTTTTGATACTGAACAACTATTCAAAGTTTTGATTGGATACCTTTGATAGTTATTGAGATATGTTAATTTATAATTTTTAAGTAAATAAAACAAGGGCAATTACTCTGAAATGACAAATCCCAGGGTTACCTGTCTTGTTGTAATGAGTTGCCCTTTTAATACTGAACAACTATTCCAAGTTTCAAATGGATACCTTTGATAGTTATTGAGAAATGGACTCTTACAAAAACCTTAAGCAAAAAACTTAACCGACGCAGACGCTGACGCAGACGACAGGGTGACGACAATAGCTCGACTTTTGAAAAAGTCGAGCTAAAAATCAATAAACAAACAAATATTGATGCCACAGACGCAGAAATTGTCCATATGATAGATTTAAATTGACTCTAAAAACACTCCCTCCATAGCAACAAACGTTAACAACCAATCAGAAGGCACAAGAATACGAGAAACATTTGAGTCTTTTGACTGATTCAGATCATGCAGGGAGGTGTATTCAAACGTAGAAATGACCTAGATATTATTTTTTTATTATTATTTTTATGGATGTTATACTTTATTCAGAGTTTCACCGAATAGGAGACAACAGTATATATAGCCTGTTTACCTGTGATTTCGCCACCCGTAGCTATATTTTTCGCGCATGCGCTTTCTGATCATGATGTAACATTTCTTACTTGTTCACGGATCTAATTCTGAACTGAACCTTCAATGACACGAATATATACAAATAAAACTTGTGAAATAAATACAAATGTAAATAACTGTACCGTTTTCGAACGAGGTCATTGCTCTGGATCACCGGGATGCTTTCTTGTCAGTTCGCCACCTCTGATTGGTCGTTCGATAATTAGGTCAATGTAGCTGTTCTGTCAGTATGTTATAGTTTGTTTCATGAAATTTGAACATTGTTTAAGGGTTTTGAAATATTTATTTTTTTTAAAAGTAAATAATAACTTTTACAACTTTGCAATAAAAAAGTAACAACGGGCATATAGAGTTAAAATTACCAACATGTCCTTTGATTTGAAACTTTTTGTGAATTATTGTTATTTAACCTGTTTCTTTCGCATTTTCGGCGCTTGAAATCTTCCTGAGTGAGACTGTCCTAGTATTCGGATATCCTCTGTAGTTTTCGGACATCCTCGGTAGCCTGCTCGTGACGGAATTCTAAGTTTTGCTTAGGTGGCGAATTGACAAGAAAGTGGCGAAATGACAAGAAGCAAGGATAGAGAGCGCTGACCAGTAGCCGAGAGGGTAAAGGCGTTTCCTCATTTTTCATGTTTGTCACGGGTTGGAATCCCACCAGAGCTTCTTCTTCTTTTTCTTTTTTTGAAATGCATTTTTTAACAGAATTTATTATCCTAAACTAAATCTTACCCATTTATATAAGCATTTGACATATATTTACAAATTGCTATTTTTAATGCTAAATCCGGTTGCGAGCCTCTTTAAGGTCAAAAGAAATTACCAGGTAAATTATTTTTACTTATGAAAAAGAAAAGATTCTTATGAACTATCCCACCATAGGGTTTTGCTGGAGGCATGCAATTGTCAAAAACAGGGCGTAGACCGAATCTTACTTGGGGTCGAAGTGTTCCCAGTGCCGTCTCAGTGTTCCGGAATCTATCGTGACGCCGACAAACATTTCTTCTGTGACATGGACGATTTTGTTAACATCAATCTTAACTTCTTCGGCCTGAATTAAACAACACGCTATCAATAAGTGCCATGATGGAATAACTACGTTTTTCAGATGCATTTCTCACTTCCTTGAGTATCCAGTTACTTTCAATTTGACAAGGTGCACTATAAATTTTAGCTTATCGTGAGATTTGGCCGAGAAAAACGGAAATAATCAAAGTGCTGAAAGTGTTGGACTTTCTGTCGGTGTAAGTATTATGAAAAAGAAAGAAAAGATTTTGCTTTCAGCTGTACCATTCTGTTTTATTGTAACTTGCATGATTTTCTTTGCCAACTTTTCATTGACAAAGTATTTTTAACCCATTACCCCATAAATACGCCTGTAATTTATTCCTCCACAGAAGAATATAGTTCCAATTTATAGTCATTATTATGAAAAATAAGAAAAAGTTTCTATATCTTGAAAATTGTAGCTTAAAGCATCCTGAAAGTAAAGCAAAATGCGCCTTAATGTGCATTCTGATTTACTTTCAACCTGCCTTAAGTGGTCACCTGTTTTCAAAACTAGAAATAGGCTATGGGGTAATGGGTTAAGAGTTATATTTTGTTATGAGACTTGGAAATTTAACCCTTAAAGCAAGAATGAATGACAAACCGTCTGTTATTCATTCGAGCATCAAGGGAAGTTACTGCTTCCAAAAACTAAATAAGATTAGTTAGATATTGTTAATTATATATATATATATGTTATGAATTGTTGTGAATCTCTTTTGCATAATAAAACAACTAGATCTATAATATCACAGGGAATGTGACCATACAGAAAATTAATGTTTGGAAAATAATATATCAACAGTTTGGATCCAGATCGGAAATTTGGTAACTGGATGTCTGTTAAGGGTCCAAACTGTTTGATACAAGCATTTATTATATGCCTTTTTATGACATAAAGCCTTTTCATGTGTGTCTGCACAGTAAACTACAAGAGTCTGTGTAACGTGTACCGGGCCGACGGTAATCCCTGCCGGTCACCCATCCAGGTAGTAACCGCGCAGGACGTTGCTTAACTTCGCAACCGAGACAAACGCTTAGACAATCTGGCTATAAATGCCGGCTTCCACAGTCAGACTGTAGAAGTGTTTATATACCGTCCATTTCCGTCACATTTCTCCCCCTTTTCTCTTGACTTCGCCCCGAAGTCACCCTGCTCACATGGCAGTCCTAAGGGCAGAGACAATGCGACATGGATCCGGGGGATGATGGTGATGTCATCCCATATCCCACCGCTGCCACCAAATTTGTAACGTGTACCGGGCCGACGGTAATCCCTGCCGGTCACCCATCCAGGTAGTAACCGCGCAGGACGTTGCTTAACTTCGCAACGCTTAGACAATCTGGCTATAAATGCCGGCTTCCACAGTCAGACTGTAGAAGTGTTTATATACCGTCCATTTCCGTCACATCTGTATCATCCACCTTGTATTTTACTCCAACCACGCTTTCAATTTAGCGCGCTGTCATTTACGTACATGTACAAATTCCGCGTTATTCTTTGTGGCATACAATAATTCTTGTTCTGCTTCAAATAACTAATGTTTCTGGATATAAAATATAAGACAACTTTTTAGTTGTTTCTAATGTGTATTTAAGGCATTTAACAAACACATCACCAGTTGGCGCAGTGCGCTACATTGTGTTGTATTCCTCTCTTGACTTTTTTTTGTGGAAACAACCAATCAGACTTGCGCCAAGGCGCTTGCCAGGTTTGCCTATTTCCGCCAAAATCTTCTCGAGCTGAAAATACATCACTCTGTATCGCACTGTCAACTGGTAATGTGTTAAAATATTGATTTTTTCTAAAATAAAAAAAAGTGTGTGAGGAGTACATTTGTCCTTTGCAAACAGTGTAGACCCTGAAGGAGCCCTCTGATCAGGGTCTACACTGTTTGTCATTTTGACATATATTGTAAAAATCAACCCTAAAAAGTCAAAAATGGACTAGACTAAATTAGAATTGTCCATTTGAGGTAGTAGGAAGGAAAGGATTAAACAGTTTGCCATTTGGGTAGTTTTTCTGTAAACATATCACCGCTTACTAGAAGCTCTTTATTGCAAATCATCAGTTGTCCTTTTCATTACAGAAAAAAATGCAGACCCTGATCAGACATCTCGGAGCTGTCAGATCTGGGTCTATGCTGTTTTTCAAATAGCGTCCATATACAGTAAAACCTCTCTATTACGACCACTAAATTTTGTTAATTATTAGGGTGTTTACGATAGGTGACCGCTAAAAGGAAGGTGACAGTGAAACAGAAAGCTCCTTAAGGAGCTTTCTGTTTCACTGTCACCTTGCTTTAAGCTGCCACCTCTCTATTATATAATCAATTAGCCTTCGTTTTAGTGGTCGTAATAGCGAGGTTTTACTGTATGTCACAGCAGGAGAAGGGGTAAAATTACCTTTTATAATAAAGGAATACAAATAATTCCTGATCAGTTTTCTGTTGAAGACAGGACATGGGAGAAAAACTTTATAAAAGCAAAACAAGTCTTTCAATTACAGGAAAAATGCAGGCAATGAGAGGAATAAAGTAAAGCTTTTTGCAAAATTAATATACTTTATTTGCACAATATTGCACATAGGCATGAGTAAAAACATCCAAAAATAGTGTGTGTAATTTTTTTTTATAAAAATATAAAACAGATCTGAAACTGGTATACCAAAAATGTTATTTAACCCATTACCCCATAGCCTTTTTCTAGTTTTAAAGAAAGATGATCACTTAAAGCAGATTGAAAGTAAAGCAGAATGCGCCTTGAGGCGCATTCTGCTTTACTTTCAGCCTGCTTTAAGCTATTATCTGCTAGAATATAGAAAATATTTCTTTTGATACATATTCATTACTGTATAAAAGTGAACTATTCTCTTCAGTGGAGGAATAAATTATAGGCGTAAAAAGGCGTATTAATGGGGGAATGGGATAAACCTTTACAACAACAGCAGAAAAAACAACATCACAGGATGACATTCATATCTTTTTCACCTGCAATACATCAACCTACAGTATAATAGATCCTATCTATTACAACCATTATTATGAGGTTCAGTTCTCTGTGTTTAACCCATTTTATGCGGGATACACTTTTAGGTGTACCTTTAGGCAAACAGTTTTGATCTTAGATCAGGCCCCACATAGTGGGGCCTGATCTGAGATCAAAACTGTTTGCAGCAAAGTCAATATTCTATCAGAAACTGCTAAAATCTTTTGCAAATATTTGAGTTATACCCGCTGCAGACGACATTTTAAAATGGCTGCCAACTATTACCCAGCATTCAATGGGTAAATAAAGGCGGCAGCTTACAGCAAGATGACAGTAAATCAGGAAGCTGCCACTTGTCTTTCAAGCCATCACATATGATTGTACAGTGTTCCCTCTCTACAACGTCCCTCCCAACGACTCCCTCCTTACAACAACCCTTTCCGCAGTTCCCTAAACGAAACAATTATGTCTAACGCTTTTACTGCTGCAATATCGTTTGATTAAAACTGTCTGCTGTTTTTTCTCAAATTTACATATAACTGGAGATTTTGATAGAATAAATATAATGACGAGTGACAAACAGTTTGAATCCAGATCAGACGCCGCGTTACGCTGTTTGCAAAAGAAAGCCAAGTCTTAATTTTCCCTCTCTATAACAACTCCCTCCGAACAACGCACCCAATCTGTGTCTCCCATTGGGTGTCGTTGTAGAGAGGGAGCGCTGTAATAGAGGGGTTATACTGTACATGTATTTTTCAGCTAAGGAGTGGACAAAAAGAACCTGAGTAAGTAACTCATCAACTTTCCAAAGAATATTCAAAATTCTAACATGGTGTATAAATTCATCTTTATAGACAAAGAACAAATTCCCCATAGTATATCATGTGATAAACTATGTCGAATCTTGTCCTTAATAGGGAGCATTCTGCTTTAAAATTAGACTGCATTAAGCTACCATTTGCTAGGTTATAGGAAATATTTCTTACACAGAATATTTATGATTGATTTGTATAAACTGGAAAGTTTTATTTTCTTTTGTGCAAGAATAAATGAAAGGCACGAAAAGGTGCACTTATGGAGAAATGGGTTAAGTTTACAAATCTGCATGTGTAACCCTTTCACCCATAACTCAAGAGAGAGGGTTTAAACTACCATCTACTAGAATATAAGAAATATTTCTTATGCAGCATATCTATGCTTGTTTTCTATACTTTTGAACTATTTACTTTTGTGCAAGAATAATGAAAGGCATAAAAAGGTGTACTAATGGAGTAATGCATTAATTAACCCTTTGAACCCTAGTCCCGCATATAGGCGTCCTTTTCAAACAGTGTACATGTAAATAGTACACTTGTCCTATGCAAACAGTGAAGACCCAGATCAGAGGGCTCCGAAAGGAGCCCTCTGATCAGGGTCTTCACTGTTTGTCATAATGCCAAACATTGACAAAAACAACCCTTAAACGTCAGAAATGGACTAGACAAAAATGGAAACTGGAATTGTCCATTTAAAGTTTCAGGGAGGAAAGAGTTAACATGTTGACTAGTTTAAACAACACTGTCTAAAGGTATGGCAAATATTGGGCAATCTCACTATTGGCTTTGTTACTTGGTAAGCTTGTCAGTTATCATCTTCCGATACATTTATGAGATGCACACTTTGAGATGAACATCAGGGAAGACAATGAAGCTGTATGTCAAAGACTTGATGGTGATTGGAGCTGTAGTCTTCACTGGTCGCAGGAGGTTAGGCAGAGTTGAGTCATCAACCATCTTCAGACGTTTACCATTCAAAAGTACTGTTCTGTAAAAATAAATCACTGCTACTATGTATTGTCATTCAAACACATTGTAACAAATATTAAATACCACTGCCTCGCAGTATGTTTAACCCTAAATGCAAACACTTTCCAAAACAGTACCTAAATGCAACACTAGGCTAGTGTTTCACCCCTGAAATTTTTAATAGACAATTCCAATTTCAAAATATGTCTAGACCATTATTGACTACTTAGGGGTGATTTTAACAATATATTTCAAAATGACCAACAGTGTCCTCTGATCAGGGTCTACACTGTGTGCATGGGACAGGTGTAATCCTCACAGGCACACTGTTTGTAAATGACCTTTATACTCATCGCTAGAGTTGAATGTGTTAAGGTCATCATACTGTGATGCAACATTGCTGTACACATTGAGGTGCATAAGAATATGAAGCTGTATGACCCTAGCTGCAGTACTACTAAAGTTAACAACTGAACTCAACAGAAACAAGAGGGCCATGGCCCTAAATTCGCTCACCTGAGGACATTGAAGTTTGTACCTAAGTTGACTGGGCAAGACAACATTTTAATATAGCTATAAATGGAGTTATCTTCCGGACAAGAAAACATGACAAAAGTGAATTTTGTTGCCAAGCTTATGACCCTTATCCATGACACATCCTCTTATCAAGCTATTTCCATTTCCGGTAAATGATAATTATTTCACTAGCGTCAGCAGAACTGGAGTTATTTTCCTGACAATAAAATATGACAAAGGGGAAAACAAAATATTGCTGCCCTTATGCATGGCATTTTCTCTCATCAGTTTCTTTCCATACATAAAATTTCATTACAATAGCATCAGTAGAATTGGAGTTGTCTTCTTGACAAGAAAATATGACAAAGGGAAATAACTAAAAAAAACAATGATGTCAGAGTTATGGCCTTTGCAAATGGCACTTCCTCTCATTAGGCTCTTTCCAAATAGGCAATTTCATTTTACCCATTACCCCATAGCCTGTTTCTAGTTTTGAAAATAGGTGGCCACCTAAAGCAGGTTGAAAGTAAAGCAGAATGGGTCTTAATGCACACTTTGCTTTACTTTCAAACTGCTTTAAGGTACCATCTACTAGGATATAGAAACTTATTTCACATCTTACATTTTCATGACTGTTTAACCCTTTCCCCCATAGAAGCGCCTTTTAGCGCATTCAGTTTATTCTTGCTCTGAAGAAAATAGTTCCAATTTATACATTCATAAATATGTATAATACAAAATATTTTCTATATTCTAGCAGATGATAGCTTAAAGCAGGCTGAAAGTAAAGCAGAATGCACTTAAAGCGCATTCTGCTTTACTTTCAACCTGTTTTAAGTGGACACCTACATTCAATACTAGAGATATGCTATGGGGGAAAGGGTTAAAGGGGAATTATTTTCTTAAGTGGAGGAATAAATCAAAGGCCTAAAAATGCACATTTATGGGGTAATGGGTTAACAAACGTCAGTATTTATTGGGGAAAAGGGTTGAATCCTGGACAAGAAAAAATGACAAGACATGCAGATAACTGTGACAAAACCAATATTAAACATATGTATAAATATGGCATAAGACATAATTACATAACTGTCAGTGGATCACTTCCAGATCCTGTTTCTCTAAGTATGAAGCAGACTGAACCATTTCTAAACTTTAGCAGACAACATGTTCAGTTCTGTTGGCCTGATCACTGAGGTCAACTATTATGCAAGAGTACTGTAGCATTAGAAGCACTGCTGCTGGTGGCTTACCCTTACCAGACTGAAATGATGTCTGCTAAATACCTTCTGTGTGTAAAAAATGTACATTTTTTTTTTTTAGAAAATGTTAAGTTGGTAAATGAGTGGCAAATAGTTTGGATCCAGATTAGATGCAGCATTATGTTGCATCTGATCTGGATCCAAACTGTTTGCAAATATTGGTTATTTGCCCATAGTATATTAAGGGTAACTCAGGTAAATACAGTTCTGCCTAAATCAAAAATACTGTAAAACCTGCCTAGAGCAGCACTTAAACTGTGCAGGGTGGTGTCAAATGTGACCCTAGGGATTTCATTTTAACAAACTATAGAGGGATCCACCAGGAGATTCTACTGTACAAATATCAAAGCTTAGGGCCTAGTAGTTTTGGGCAAGAAGATTTTTTAAAGAGTTTTGCTTTTTTGCTTTTTCAAGCAGAGTTTGTGCTTTTTTTCCTTTTTTTTGAACAACTTCTGTAGAGAAGCATCCAAGGAACATCATGAGCAGTTTGAACTCTCCCTACAATCGGCGGGTTTCAGAGGAGATGTCGTTTGAAGTAAATGTGAACGGACAGACGGACAGACGTACTACGGACGGTGAGCGGTCACAATAGCTCGCCTTGAGCCTTTTGCTCAGGTGAGCTAAAAATCTACAGAGGTCATGGTCAAAGATCAAGGTCATCAAACTGCAATGCAACTTGCTGTACTCACTGAGGCGCATAGTCATGTGAAGTTGTGTGGTCCTATATAGAAATATAACTACTTATGCAAAAACTTAACTTTGGCTTGTACGGACATACATTCATACGTACATACAGATGGGCCTGTGGATAAGGGTAACCCTATATGCTCCGCACCACTCCGTGAAACAGGGCATTAAACTACAGACAGCATTAGCAAAACTGAAATCATTATAAGAATGAAAAATAGTTGATCTAAATGGAAAATTAACTCATTATCCCATAGCCTGGTTCTATTTTTTTAAAACAGGTGACCACTTAAAGCAGGTTGAAAGTAAAGCAGAATGTGCCTAAGGCACATTCTGCTTTACTATCAGCCTACTTTAAGCTACTATCTGCTAGAATATAGAAACTATTTATTGTAGTACATATTCATGACTGCATAAATTGGGAGTATTTTCTTCAGTGAAGGAATAAATTAAAGGCATAAAAAGGTGTATTTATGGGGTAATGGGTTAATAGTACAGTCAATCTTGTATTGCACACAATCAATGCTTCATAAGACATGTGACAGCCTGTCAATTTCACTTCGGATATCAGGTACTTACTTGGCGTCGAGACTGCCATGGTTTGGTTCCATACTGTACACATGGACAGGCTCTTGTGTATTGAAGTCAGAGAATGTAAGATTTCTGTCTGTATCATACAGATTCATCACGTAGATGACTACACTGCCACTACTGTAGCCAGATCTGAACATGCAAGAACAGAGTCACCAATCAGATTACAGTCAAACATGTTTCGGACATTAACTCATTCACCCCTGAAACTTCTAATAGACTATTCCAATTTCAAAATAAGTCTAGCCCATTTTTAACTATTTAGGGTAGATTTTAACAATGTACATGTATTTCAAAATGACAAACAGTGTATACCCTGATCAGAGGACGGAACCCTCTAATCAGGGTATACACTGTTTGCATTGGACAAGTATAACCTTTATAGGTACACTGTTGGTATATGACAAATATACTCGTTGCTAGGGTTGAATGTGTTAACCCTTTACTCTATAGATACACATTTTAACACATTTCGTTTATTCCTCTACTGAAAAAATAGTTCCAATTTATACAGTCATAAATATCTACCATAAGAAATATTTTCTATATTCTTGGAGATGTTCTTAATTAAGGAGCATTTTGCTTTACATTCAACCTGCTTTAAGTAGAAACCTGTTTTCAAAACTAGAAACAGATTATTGGGTAACTGGTTAACTCAAGGCAGAATGAATTACATCTTTGGCAGCTAAATGCAGGACCAAAGTTATTAACTTTACTTTTGTTTTGCTTTAAGTAGTCATTAGACACCACAATGCCACTAAATAAAGATAAAGGTAGAGGTGTGGGTTTATAAAGTCTTAAATTTATGTCATATTCTGCTGACTTTTATATTTACCTCCCCAATCATCGAGTCACAAGTCGGCCATTTACATACGGCCCAAGTTACAGCCATGGCACGTTGACTTCTTTCCCTATCAGGTACCCGTTTCATTCACCAATTAAACACTTTAAAACTTTCTGCTTTATTTAAAATCTGTATAAAACTATTGAATTTTGCCCATAGGCCTTCTATTAAGTGGACGTTTATTACAAGACTTATAGTGAGTACCTGCTAGTTGATGTACAGTGGGCGTAGGCTCGCACTTTGCCTGTGTTGCTAGGTGACAGAACCTGGAGCACTTTACTACCTATCAGCAGCTTATACAGCAGGGTCAGCCAGTAATCCTGAAAATATAATACAAACTACGACTTGAAAGAAGACATATCATCAGTCATTAATACAGGTGACTGCTCAATGCAGGACATAAGTAATGCAGAAAGCTCCTTTAGGAGCTTTCTGCTTTACTTATGTCCTGCATTAAGTGGTCACCTGTGTTTAGAGAGAGTTTTGTGCTTCTCCAAAGAATGGCAACAACATTTAACTGTAACCATCAAGGACAAGGACTAATGAAATGAAACCTGCATCATAAACAATTTGATTAATTAACCTGTTACTCCATAAATACAACTTTTTACACACTTAATTTATTCTTCCAATGAAGAAAATAATTCACATTTATACAGTCATGAATATGCAGCACAAGAAATATTTTCTTTTTTCTGGCAGATTGTAGCTTAAGGTGGTTTGACAGCGGGCGGCCCGCATCTCGAGTTCCGGAAATGCTGATGACTTTCACCTGATCTTTGCGGCACATGCTTATAGTAGAAAATTTAGATAAAGACAAGACTGCGCGTTCAATAAATGCTTATGCCCCCGGTGGCAACCCTGACAGTATATTTTGAATTTTTTCTAAGTCCAAATTAGGTCACGGTCAAGGTCAAAATCAAGGTTGGGTGATATTGGTGGATAGGGAATGGTCCAAGGCAACAACTGTATAAGTATCCAAGCATTGGAGTAAGCGGTCTTGATGCTAGACGAAACAGTAAAATCTAGTTAACCAAGAAATAGCCCACTCAAAATATTCTAAGTCCAAATGAGGTCAAGGTCAAGGTCAAAATCAAGGTTGGGTATAATTGGTGGCTAGGGAATGGTCCAAGGCAACAACTGTATAAGTATCCAAGCATTTGAATAAGTGGTGTTGTTGCTAGACGAAACGGTAAAATCTACTTAACCTGGTTACGGACGGACGGACGTTCTTACGCTACGATACTTATGTGGCTATTTTCTATTGTTTTCTCTTGCGTGGCTAGCCACATAAGAGACAATTTCTTTTTGCTCTAACTTGGAATAGAATGATCTGGAGGCTAACCCTACCCCTAACCCTATGTCCCACAACTGGCCAGGTTTATGTCACAAGATATGGCCAGGTTAATGTCATAGGAGACGGCCAGGTTAATGTTTTTCTATTATGGGGCTAAGAATTTTAGCCACATAAGTATCCTAGCGTAGGCACGGACGGACAGGACGATTACTATATGCTCCCGCATCTGTCAATGCCGGGGGCATAAAAAGTTTGATCTGCTTCAGTGTCTTCTCTGTTAGGGCAGTTGGTACGGTGATTGACTTGCAATCCAAAGGTTCCAGGTTCTATTCTCACACGCTTCAAAACTTTTTTGTTAAACCAATTGTCCGATTTTAGTGACTAGTCAATTCCCAAACGCAGTGATCAAAGGACAGGCTATGTTTAGTCATAATGAATAGTATCAGATGCAAGTATAGTCAAGTGACAGCTAAATTTGTGAGGATTTATAGCCTATATGACAGATGGCAGCTTAACACAGGACAAAGTTAATGCTAAAAGATAGATCCTATAGGAGCTTTTATGCATTACTTTTGATATGCATTAAGCAGTCACTTGCCTTTAAAGATCTACAGGCTACCATATTCAATGGTCCCTTATTACAGGTTTGACTTATGGTATTATTTAGAGCTGACGGCATTTTAAAGTTGAACTCAAGGGAGGTTAACCGTTTTGTGTTAACATTTTGTCAGAATTTCAAGAAATCATGTATAAATTGTACATTCTACTGTAGATTTTCTTTAAATTTTTGTGATTAGTAGAATTAAGTTATATCTATCAAATAAGAGTAAAATTAGTGTATGTTAAACAGCTAGATTTTTTGTAATTTGAGATTTTCAGAATTTGACTTTTTTAAAATATTGATATTTCCAGAAAATATGTCATGAAATACTTTTGTTTGCCGAATATCTTATAGTCTATGTACAGTTTACTTGAATGTACAGAAATTATTGAGTTTTATCATTTTATAAAGAAAATATTCCTGTTTATTAAAAAATGAACTTTTTTCTACAAAAGGTCCTGTCAGAAAACAAGAGCCCCATGGGGCATAATTCGCTCACCTGAGAATAGCTGAAAAAATGGAGATATTGATTTATGTCCAGGACTGACCTAGATATGCAACAGACCGGAACAATATTAACAAAATATGTAAAGTATATTTAAAAGTGTCACCATACAGAATATAAAAGCTCTGGCCATATTAGAGTAAGAGAAGTTTCTCTATATAACTCTATGTAAAACTGTGACCCCCGGGGTGGGGCCAATTTTGACCCCAGGGGCATAATTTGAACAAACTTGATAGAGGACCTGTAGGCGATGATATCTGCCCAATATCTAAGCTCTGGCCCTTGTAGTTTTAGACAAGAAGATTTTTTAAGTTTTCATTGAAAAAAATCTATTTTTAGCTCCTGTGAACTAGTTATACAACGGACCAGAACCATTTGTACAATTTTGGTATAGGACATCTAGAAGTGTCACTATGCCAAATATCAAAGCTCTGGCCATATTAGTTTCAGAGAAGAAGACGTTTGAAAATTTCACTATATAACTCTATGTAAAACTGTGACCCCCGGGGCGGGCCAATTTTGACCCCAGGGCATAATTTGAACAAACTTGATAGAGGACCTGTAGGCAATTCTATGTGCCAAATATCTAAGCTCTGGCCCTTGTAGTTTCAGACATGAAGATTTTTAAAGTTTTCATTGAAAAAATCTATTTTTAGCTCCTGTGACCTAGTTATGCAACAGACCAAAACTATTTGAACACTTTTGGTAAAGGACATCTAGAAGTGTCACCATGCCAAATATCAAAGCTCTGGCCACATTGGTTTCAGAGAAAAAGACGTTTGAAAAGTTCACTATACAACTCTTTGTAAAACTGTGACCCCCGGGGCGGGGCCAATTTTGACCCTAGGGGCATAATTTGAACAAACTTGATAGAGGACCTGTAGATGATGCTATGTGCCAAATATATAAGCTCTGGCCCTTGTAGTTTTTGACAAGAAGATTTTTTAAGATTTCCTTATTTTTTCACTTTGGTTGCCATGGCAACCTGAGTTCTGCATTGTTTTTAATTCTTTCAACAAATTTGAAAGAGCTTGACCCAAGGGACATTTCTGTAAAGTTTGGTTGAATTCTGGCAAGTGGTATAGGAGGAGATGTCATTTGAAGCAATTGTTAACGATGACGCACGACGACGGACACAGGGCCATCCCAATAGTTCACCTTGAGCCTTTGGCTCAGGTGAGCTAAAAACGGCACTGTAACTTTTGTTTATTTTAACGATTTTTCACTCTCCATAATGGTATATTTCAATTTAATCAAGGTTTCAAAGAATTCTGACACAGAATGAGCTGACCTGCGAACCACCTTAAAGCAGGCCTTATGGAACATTCTTCTTTTCTTTTAACCTGCTTTAAGTAGTCACCTGTCTTAATATTAGAATATGGCTATGGGGTAACAGCTAAATAGAACAAGAGGGCCAGAATGGCCCTTGATCGCTCACCTGTCCATGGTGACACTAGGATGGGTCACTTGATTTCAGAAAAGAAGATTTGTAAAAGGTGACACCAAGGGCGGGGCAAAATTTGAACAACTTTGATAGAGGACCTGTAGATGATGTTATGTGCAAAATATCTAAACTCAGTGTACTATGGTTTCAGACAAGAAGTATTTTGAAGTTTTCATTGAAAAAATCTATTTTTAGCTCCTGTGACCCAGATATGCAACAGACCAGAACCAATTCAACAATATATGTGAAGGACCTCTAGAAGTTACACCATGCCAAGTATCAAAGCTCTGACCATATTGGTTTCTGAGTAAAAGATGTTTGAACATTTCACTATGTAACTCTATGTAAAACGGTGACCCCCGGGGTGGGGCCAATTTTGACCCCAGGGGTAAAATTTGAACAGTTTTGATAGATAGAGGACCTGTAGACGATGCTATGTGCAAAATATCTAAACTCAGTGTACTATGGTTTCAGACAAGAAGCTTTTTGAAGTTTACTTTGAAAAAAATCTATTTTTAGCTCCGGTGACCCAGATATGCAACAGACCGAAACCAATTCAACAATATATGTGAAGGACTTCTAGAAGTTATACCATGCCAAATATCAACGCTCTGGTCATATTGGTTTCAGAGAAAAAGATGTTTGAACATTTCACTATATAACTCTATGTAAAACTGTGACCCCCGGGGTGGGGCCAATTTTGACCCCAGGGACAAAATTTGAACAACTTTGATAGAGGACCTGTAGACAATGCTATGTTCAAAATATCTAAGCTTAGTGTACTATGGTTTCAGACAAGAAGATTTTTTAAGTTCTCATTGAAAAAATCTATTTTTAGCTCTTGTGACCTAGATATACAACAGACCGGAACCAATTCAACAATATATGTCAAGTACCTCTAGAAGTTATACCATGCCAAATATCAAAGCTCTGGTCATATTGGTTTCAGAGAAAAAGATGTTTGAACTTTTCACTATATAACTCTATGTAAAACAGTGACCCCCGGGGCGGGGTCAATTTTGACCCCAGGGGCAAAATTTGAACAAGTTTGATAGAGGACCTGTAGATGATGCTATGTGCCAAATATCTAAGCTCTGGCCCTTTTGGTTTTTGACAAGAAGATTTTTTAAGATTTCCTCATTTTTTCACTTTGGTTGCCATGGCAACCAGAGTTCTGCATTGTTTCAAATTCTTTGAACAACTTTGAAAGACCTTGACCCAATGAACATTCCTGTGAAGTTTGGTTGCAATCCAGCCAGTGGTTTTGGAGAAGAAGATGTTTGAAGAAATTGTTGACGCACAACGCACGACGCCGGACAAAGACCGACCACAAAAGCTCACCTTGAGCACTTTGTGCTCAGGTGAGCTAAAAACACACCTTGCACAGCTGTAAACATGTATTTACAAATTGTGTTAGATAGAAATGGCAGCTTAAAAAACAATTTTTAAGAGTGCCTTGAGCACAAAATCTGCCTGTCAAGGGACATGACTCAAACCTGTCTGATCTATTTAGGCAAAAAAACATTATATCAAATACTGGTACCAAGAAAATCACACAACCATTCATATAACAAATAGTATCTGTCAAAATATTTAAGATTCCCAAAATTTTCAAAATCATGGAAAACGTATGGCTCTGATCTGAGTTTATACAGTTTGTAAAGGATGTATATACAGATTGTTTAAATCACAATAATTTTCAAAAAGGGATTGAACTCTAACATACTGTTCTAGGCTTTAGGGTGTCCCTGTCTATTAGAGAGTTGACTCCTCCATAGAAGCTTTGTCTTATCAGTACATCCACGCCCCCTGAAGTTGTCACTCCCAGCTTATCTAACCACCTGAAAACATAGCACAGAAATCCACAAGTATGAGATTTGGTTGGATTTATTTGATTTGATTTGCTATTATTTTACGTCGCTTTTAACCCTTACCCCTAAGAAGTGCCTTTTACCGCTTTAAGTGTATTCCTCCACTGAAGAAAATAGTTCCAATTTATAAACATGTACCAAAATAAATATTTTCTATATCCTAGCAAGTGATAGCTTTAAGCAGGCCTTAAGGCCCATTCTTCTTTACTTGCAAAATATTTTTCTGATACATATTCCTTACTGTATAAAGTTGAACTTTTTTCTTTCAAGGCAGGAATATATTAAAAGCGTAAAAAGTCGTATTTATGGGGTAATGTGTTAACGGCTGTAGATATCACTTACATAAAGTTAGCCCGATAGGTGAGTGAGGCTGCTTCATGCAGTGCACCAACTGCAGAGCTCGTCTCTCCAATCCACAGCTGGGCCGACGAACCAGCATCTCTGATCAGTTTGAGCCCTGTGGCCACTTCCTGGATGAAAGTGTTTAGCACATTTGGGTCTGTGTACATTTCTACAGTTGCAGACTTGTTACCTAAATAGTACCTGAAATATTCAACAATACAGTTAAACAAGAATATCCCAACGATGGATGCTCCCCACAAAGAACAAGCGGGCCTGAAGGCCCTGATATCGCTCACCTGTTGGTCTGAAGCCTGATAGTTTTACCTTTCTGTTGCACATATTTTAATCTAAATCCATTCAAACTTGTAGTATAGCATGTAAACAATTTTGGAATACAACCTCATAATTCTAGTATAGTAGAGCATATCAAGGGCAGATAACTATTGCCACAATGATTAGATTTCAACTTTAATTGCACTCTTTCGAGAACTTATAGCTATATACTTTGTGTGCAAGTATAACCAGAAACCATGGAAAACTGTAGTTGCAAAAGTGTAAACGTTGTTAGATATGGCATTTTCAGCAATTCAAGGGCAGATAACACTTGACCTATTGGTCCGATTGCAACCATAATCTCACTCATTCGAACTCTTATGGTATTATACAATATGAGCAAGTTTGGAAAAGACTCGATGAAAATTGAGACCACTAGAGTGTAAACACCGTTAAATATGGCATTTTCAGCCATTCAAAGGTAGGTAACTCTCCATCAATTCGTACCATTACAACCATAATCAGACTCATCTGATCTCTTATGGTCATATACAATCTGAGCAAGTTTGAAAAAGATTGGATAAAAATTGTGGCCTCTAGAGTGTAAACACCCTTAAATATGGCATTTACAGCAATTCAAAGGTAGATAACTCTCGACCTATTAGTCTGATTTCAACCATAATCGAACTTAACCAACCTCTTACAGTTATATACAATCTGAGCAAGTTTGAAATAGATTGGATAAAAATTGTGGCCTCGTAGAGTGTAAACACTGTTAAATATGGCATTTTCAGCAATTCAAAGGTAGATAACTGCTGACCTATTCGTCTGATTTCAACCATAATCGAACTCATACGAACTGTTATGGTAGTATACAATCTGAGGAAGATTGAGAAAGATTGGATAAATATTGTGGCCTCTAGAGTGTAAACAGTAAAATTGTTGACGTTGAACGACTGATGACGGACGCCGGACATTCAAGGATTGCAAACGCTCACCCTGAGCTAGATCAGGTGAGCTAAAAAGCCCAAGGTATAGCATGTTCAGTAGGTGAACACAGTATCAAGTTTCATCAACTTACGATGTAACATTCAGGAGATATGCTTCGGACAAAAATGAATTTATTATGAAAAAGGGAGGCAATTCAATATTTGGAGATGACAGAGTTATAATTTTTTTGTGTACTACACTTCTTTTTGCCATCCTCTAACACAGTATCAAGGTTCAAGTTACAGTGCGGCAGAATTTTTTTTTTTTTTTTTAAATTATGTAGAAAAAGGGAGATAATTCAATATTGGGAGATAACAGAGTTATGGTTCTTGAGTACAGCACTCCCTCTGTCATCTTGTATCACTGTATCAAGTTTCATCAACTTACAATGTAATGCTCAGGAGATATGCTCCAGACAAAATTTGATTTTTTTTAAATAGAAAGGGGGAGATAATTAAATATTGGGAGATGACAGAGTCATGGTTCTTGTGTACTGCACCTCCTTATGTCATGACCTATCACTGTATGAAGTTCCATTAACTTACGGTGTAGCAGTCAAGAGATATACTCCGGACAAAATTGTTTTGTAGTTTTAGAAAAAGGGAGATAATTCATTATTGGGAGATGACAGAGTGTTACCGTTCTTGTGTACTGCACTTCCTTTAGTCATCCTCTATCACTGTTACAAGGTTCATCCACTTTCAGAGTAACCGTCCAGAGATATGCTCCGGACAAAATTGATTTTTTTATGAGAAAAAGGGAGATAATTCAAAATTGGGAGAAGAGAGAATTACGGTTCTTGTGTACTGCACCTCCTCCTGTCATTCTGTATCACTGTATCAAGTTTCATCAACCTAGGGTGTACCGTTCAAGAGATATGCTCCGGACAAAAAAAGCGTGACGGACGGACGGACAAAACACGGACGGACAAAGCGGCGACTATATGCTCCCCCTCTAAAGGGGAGCATAATTACCCATTATTTTATAACTACACCTTTGTACACCTCTTATTATTTCTATTCTATGGAACATAGAACAAATGTAGTTTTGAGGTAGAAATTTAGTAATTTTCAAATATCTTTCAACAGGTAGCTTAAGGTGGTTCGCGGGTCAGCTTATTCTGTGTCAGAATTCTTTGAAACCTTGATTAAATTGAAATATACCATATGAAGAGTGAAAAATCGTTAAAATAAATAAAAGTTACAGTGCCGTTTTTTTCTGACAGGACCTTTTGTCGAGAAAAGCTCCTTTTTTAATAAACAGGAATATTTTCTTTATAAAATGATATAACTCAATGATTTCTGTACATTCAAGTAAACTGTACAGAGACTATAAGATATTGTGCAAACAAAAAATTTTCATGACATATTTTCTGGAAATATCAATATTTTAAAAAAGTCAAATTCGGAAAAAGTCACTAAATCTCAAATTACAAAAAATCTAGTCGTTTAACATACACTAATTTTACTCTTATTAGATAGATATTACTTAGTTCTACTAGTCGCAAAAGTTTTATGAAAATCTACAGTGGACTTTACATTTTATACATGATTTCCAGAAATTATGACAAAATGTTAACACAAAACGAGTAACCTCCCTTGAGTTCAACTTTAAAATGCCGTCAGCTCTAAATAATACCATAAGTCAAACCTGTTATAAGGGACCATTAAATATGGTAGCCTGTAGATCTTGGAAGACAGGTGACTGCTTCATACAGAACAAAAGTAATGCATAAAAACTCCTTTAGGATCTATCTTTTAGCATTACTTTTGTCCTGTGTTAAGCTGCCATCTGTCATGTAGGGTATAAATCCTCACAAAGTTTAGTTGTCACTTGACTATACATGTACTTGCATTTGATACTATTCATTATTACGTGACTAAACATATAGCATGTCCTTTGATCACTGCGTTATGGATTAACTAGTCAATAAAATCGGACAATTTATTTTTAAAAAAAGTTTTGAAGCGAGTGGGAATCGAACCTAGAACCTTTGCATTGCTAGTCAAACACCGTAACCAACTGCGCTAACAGAGAAGACACTGAATATCATCCAACTTTTCTGTATCTAAATTTTCTACTATAAGCACGTGCCGAAAAGATCAGGTGAAAGTCATCAGCATTTCCGGAACTCGGGATGCGGCCTGCCCGCTGTCGAACCACCTTAAAGCAGGTAAAAATTAAAACAGACTGTGCCTTAAGACGCATTCTGCTTTACTTTCAACCTGCTTTAAATGGTCCACTGTCTTCAAAACTAGAAACAGGCTATGGCCTAGAAGGCTAACATATTCAGAGATAGTGTTCACTCAATTTTGACTGTAGTTACTTAAGTTTTCAAGGATATATGTACACTAGAACACCTTTTAAGGTCACTAAAATGAAGTACCGTACATGTACATTTATATCTAAATTTTAAAGACTGTTGAAAGCTTAAAGCAGGATCAAGGAAAAGCAGAATGATCCTTAAGGAGCTTAAAGAGTTTTTTGCTTACTTTCATATTTTGCTTTAAGCAGCTTATAATCTTTACTTTGATCTTGCTTTATAAGCAGTCATTTGCTTTAAATCACTGAACATTTAACCTAATGCAGTCTGCTTTACTGCCAATCTGCTTTAAAGGGACTCGCAACCGGATGGTGTACTTGTCAAAATAAAATAAAATACTCAAATAAAAGCAAATTTGTGGCATTATTTGGCTTCTGACATTAAAAAAATATGATCAGTCCAAAAAAAGTCTCAAGAATCGTCACCGAATCTTAGATTTTTAGATATTTTCCATCGTTTTTCTATACCGACTAGTAGACGGTATAGTTGTTGTTGTTGCTTCTCTACACGGGCTCAGACATAAACACGAGCCCAATTACGACGTTGTATGCACTTTCGATCGCAACACATTGAAATACTTTAAATCGATCCGAGATAAACGGATAGTTCCGTGGTCCATTGGTCTAAGCGGTTTCCCCTATTTTGCCTTCTGTCCGCCAATGCCGGGCCCCGGGTTCGATTCCCACCAGAGACCAATAATTTTTTTTATTGAAATACATTTTTTTAAACAGAATTTCTTATCCTAAACTAATTCTTTACCATTTATATAAGCGTTTGACACATATTTACAAATTACTATTTTTAATGCACCATCTGGTTGCGAGTCGCTTTAAGTGGTAAACCGTCTTTAAAACAGAATACATATTTTGGGTAAATGGTTAAAGCATGCTGCTAATTATAAACATCACCCCATCCCGAATCATTTTTACTAAAGGAAATATAACAAGAGGGCCTGAAGGCCCTGATATCGCTCACCTGTTATAATGAAGCCTGATAGCTTTACCTTTGAATTTCTTCTGTTTTATTCTAAATCCATTCAAACTTGTAGTATAGCATGTAAACAACATTGGAATACAAAAGTCTCTAGTAAAGTAGAGTACATGTATATCAAGGGCAGATAACTAGAGTCTAGAGCCTATATAATACTGAAATTAAGCCTTTTCTAGCATTTCAAATTATATCAAGGGCAGATAACTCTTGCCACAATAATCAGATTTCAACAATAATTGCACTCCTTCCAGAACTTACAGCTATATACATTGTGTGCAAGTATAGTTAAAATCCATTCAAAACTAGTTGCACGAGTGTAAACACTGTTAGATATGACATTTTCAGCAATTCAAGGGCAGATTACTCTTGACCCATTTGTCCGATTTCAAACATAATCGAACTCATTTGAACTCACGTAGTCATTTACGATCTTAGCAAGTTTGAGAAAGATTGAATAAAAATTGTGGCCTCTAGAGTGTAAACACCCTTAAATATGGCATTTGTAGCAATTCAAAGGTAGATAACTCTTGACCTATTAGTCTGATTTCAACCATAATAGAAATCATTTGAACTCTTATGGTAATATACAATCTGAGCAGGTGTCACTAGTGTGGGAACTGGGAAAGATTGAATAAAAATTGTGGCCGCTAGAGTGTAAACAATGTTAAATGTGGCATTTTAAGCAATTTAAAGGTAAATAACTCTAGAACTATTGGTCAGATTTCAACCATAATCGAACTCATCCGAACTCTTATGGTCACATTCAATCTGAGCAAGTTTGAGAAAGATTCTATAAAAATTGTGGCCTCTAGAGTGTAAACACTTAAATTGTTGACGCCGGACGACGCACACCACACGCCGGACGCCGGACATTCAAGGATTGCAAAAGCTCACCCTGAGCTAGCTCAGGTGAGCTAAAAAGCCACGAATTATCCCAAATCTATGTCATAAGTTTCAACATGGAATTTGCTTCATTGTATAGCTGTGTCAGTCTAAATATTTTGACACAGAAAGTCATTGGCCTTTGTGTAAGGTTTCTATGCTAGTATGTACATGTATACCTACTGGTGAAAACTGGCAGCTGTAACAGTGTCTCCTCCCCCTGATGTTAGAAACCTGAAAGAAAACAAAGATAGTACAGTACTCTCTCTCTACAACAACCCCTAATGGGATACACAGATTGTGTATGTTGGGAGGGAGAATAAATACCTCTAGAGTGCTGATTATAATTTAGCTTACATTTGCAAACAGTTCAAACCCAGATCAGGCGCCGAGTCACGCGGCATCTGATCTGGGTTCAAACTGAATATAGTGGAACTAT
Source organism: Gari tellinella (assembly GCA_922989275.2). Classification (NCBI taxonomy): domain Eukaryota; kingdom Metazoa; phylum Mollusca; class Bivalvia; order Cardiida; family Psammobiidae; genus Gari; species Gari tellinella. The sequence goes on from OV277866.1 coordinate 74,494,184, forward strand.
TTTCTTCAATCAACCAGTGAAAGAATAAATTAAAGGTGTAAAAAGGCATATTTATGGCGTAACAGTAATAGGTTAGGTAAACAGTAATCCTGTGGACTTGATGTTTTTGTATTAACTATTGACTGTTAACATATTCAACCCTAGCGACGAATATACTCGTCATGAACAAATCATATACCTATATATCAAGAGTAAACTTGTCCTATGCAAACAGTGTAGATCCTGATCAGGATCTACCCTGTTTGTCCTTTTTTAAAATATTGTTAAAAACCACCCTTATTGTTCAAAAATGGACTAAATTTGATTATTAATTGGAAAAGTCCATTTAACGTTTCAGAGGTGAATGAGTTAATTAACCCTTTGAACCCTAGTCCCGCATATAGGCGTCCTTTTCAAACAGTGTACATGTGAATAGTACACTTGTCCTATGCAAACAGTGAAGACCCAGATCAGAGGGCTCCGAAAGGAGCCCTCTGATCAGGGTCTTCACTGTTTGTCATAATGCCAAACATTGACAAAAACAACCCTTAAAAGTCAGAAATGGACTAGACTAAAATGGAAACTGGAATTGTCCATTTAAAGTTTCAGGGAGGAAAGAGTTAATTAATAAAAATATTGATTATTGATAGATACTAGCCAGATTATCGGGTTGATCCCACCACTACTGAACCAAGATATTACTGAAGAAATTGAAATTTTAAATTAGAATTTTTACCTTCCAAAGTATTTATAGGCGCTTTTCTTGTTTAGTTGAGTAACGGATGGTCCGAGAATTATGCAGTTCTCAAACAATTTGTAAGAGCGAACGATTCTCTTCATTTGTGCATAATCCTGTGCAAGTTGTTCTGGTGCCAAACTGAGCTTGATCAAATGGTAGAAGGAATTGGGCTCTGTAAAGCATGAAGCATGTTGAGAAATAACTCACTGAAGCAGTATAATATGAGGTTATTTAACAGTGTTGAGAACAATACTGAATTCTATTGGACGAGTACACAGCAGTCATAACCATATTTGGACGAGGCGATAGCCGAGTCCAATACGGATTATGACTGCTGTGTTCGAGTCCAATTGAATTCAGTATTGTACTCTACACTGTTCAATTACCTCTTTATTTCACACCATAAAATTATAAAATGACAAAAGAAACTACATGCAATTTTTCCTTTTCCTTCTATAGCCAAGCCTTTGACTTCGCAATTTCCAAAAACAAAATACAGTGTTCCCTCCCTACACCGGCCCTCCCATTACAACAACCCTTGTTGCAGTTCCCTAAACAGGAAAATTGTGTCTAGCTCTTTTCATGGCTGCAATACCATCTGCTTAAATTTGTTGACTGCTTTTTTTCTGAAAGTCACATACATAAGTTGACGTTTTGATAGAATAATAAAATTATGAGTGACAAACCGTGTTACGCGGCGTCTGATATGGATTAAAGCTGTTTGCAAATTAAAGCGAAGTCTTATTTTTTCCTCCAAATAACGACTCTCTCAGAGCAACACACACAATCTGTGTCTCCAATTGGGTGTCGTTGCAGAGATGGAGCACTGTAGCAGACAAAGGTGAAAAGCCAAGGGAAGTTACTCTTAACAGAGTGTCGGAAGAGTTGTCCAGTCCAATACGAAAATGATATGGATTTTCTGGATCCGAGTCCAATATGAGAAAAATGTGGCCTTCTTCGATCGTTTTTTCACAATTCAGTACAATACTGGTTTCTCTTGTACCGTCGTGTGGCAGAAAGAGGGACTTCCGATTGGTTTAATCAGGGCACGACAAATTTCATGAAAAGCTGGTTGCCCATAGGGCAACCAAAATTATTTTCTGGTTGCCCTGAATTTATCACACAAAAGATGTCCCAAATTAACCCGTTTAATTCAAACCCTTCATAGATGTACCAGATTAACCTTTTTAATTAAAACCCTTAATTCACAGCTTTTAGAATACTCAAAAGGAAATATGCAACACCTCTCCCTGGATCTCATCAGGCAGGTGAAATTATTAGCATTGGATAATACATAGACATAGATAATACAGATCAATCATCATCATCTCCTGATACTGATAGGCTGTCACTTTTTTTTTGGTTTATATTATTCATGTTTTTTCATTCTTAAATTTGAAATTTAGTTACTATTTCTTAACATCTCTATATATCTCTCACACCTTTTCTTTCAACAGCTGTAGCAGTAGCATTGTAATTTTAAAAATCTATCTCAGTCTCACCCTTCAAATTTATTAATTGACAGTATCAGGGGATTTCATAGGAGAACTAAGATGTAAGTTTTCTGCGTTCTTACATTCCGCACGGGGGCAGGGGCTCATGGTTTATTCATATCCACATTTTCTGGAAGTGACTTTCAGTTTGACTGAAGTAACTACACTTAAAAAAACAAAATAAAAGTTCACGTTTTTCTGCCCATATTATTACACTCTCGAGTGATCGGATCCGTTTTTTTATCATTATTATTTGCTTTCCGAAAATTCACCAAACAAGTTTTTTACTTTACAAACTTCGAGGAAGACACCCCAAGTCCAACATTTCATTTGCGAACAAAACTATGTTAAAGTCCATAATTACTGCACCTACCTTTGAAAGTTATTATTAAGACTTGAAAATCGCTGGTAAAACATATTTATTGCCAGCACAATGTTTAATCTTATTTGACAGTGTTTCATTGTACTTTCATTTTTATAGGAAATCCTATATTCATCTTTTTCATATCATTCGGAGCTCCCCAGGTGTTATCGCTGAATTTACTGACTGGTTCACAAAAAGTTAACTAAATGTACCAGTCTGTGTTTATAAAATTCTTCTGCGATAAATTTAGAAGTATGCCGAATGTATCCACGAGATTGTTTACACAAAATGACAAGCTCAGCATGGTGTTTGATCAAGCGTGAACTGCTAATTGGGGTGTGTTATCGCTAATCCACAAGAATCCTTTGTAACTGTTCTACCCTACAGACAAAGATAAGTGTCCACAGGGGTCTTAATTAATCGGCAAATTTGTTGCACACTTTCAATATTTATGGCTTTAGTCTGATACTTCAGTCCATGTAGATGCAGTACCGCTAGACAGTAGTAGACACAAGGTCTTACTGTTACGAAATGCAACTAGTAGATGACTCGCACGGCATTATTCTGACATATTGAAATTTTCCAAAAGTGAAATAATCCGGGCATCTTAAAATGGAATTAAAGGGTTGCCCGCCGGGCAGCAGTTTGAAAAATATGGTTGCCCAAGCTAAACATTTGGTTGCCAGCCGGGCTCCGGGCACAGGATTTGTCGTGCCCTGGTTTAATCTATGTAGGTGTGAAATAAAGATGTTCAACCCATTACCCTATAGCCTGTTTCTAGTATTGAAGATAGGTAAACACTTAAAGTAGGTTCAAAGGAAAGCAGGATGGGCCCTCTGATTTACTTTCAGCCTACTTTAATCTGCAAAGGTATAGAAAATATTTCATATTATGAGTATTCATGACTAAAAATTGGAACTATTTTCTTTAGTAAAGGAATAAATTAACCGTATAAATCGACATATTCATGGAGTAATTTGTTAAAGCCAGATGATCAATTCATATGGAAAATACATGTAATTGATATCTGTATATGAGAAAGGTGGGAGCTTAATGCAGAACAATTTAACTAGAGATGTGGCTGTGTCTTTTAGATACATTTGACTCCCACTATATACAATCAAACCTATCTATCACTATCACTTTAATTGTGCTAATTATTAGGTCACTGCTTAAAGCAAGGTGAACATAAAGGAGCTTCCTGTTTTACATTCATCTTGCTTTAAGCTGCCACCTGTCTTTTATGCAATTAATTGGCCTTTTATTTTAGTGGTTGTAAGTATAGAGAGGTTTGACTGTAGTTGAATGTGGATGAAAAACAGATACATGGCTGGGGCTGTAAGACATGATTCCCCCTAGCTATATTAACTGCATGTGTGAAAAATTATTAAGTTCCACAGTAGTGCATCAATTTGCATTGGCATAAAGATTATTAAGTTCTAAGTTCTTCAACTTCCATAATTGGTAAATATCAATGACCAGGGCGCCAGATAAATGGGAGTAAACTAAATTCAACATTTTCTGACTCATTTTAGCACCAAATCCTATGGTGTCACTACTCATTAGAATTGTCTCTTCGAGACAATTCTAATGAGTAGTGACACCATAGGGTTTAAAGCAAAAATAATGATTTTAGTTTTTGAAATACTCCCCTTATCTGGAGCCCTGAATGACCTATGTAGAGAGTGTTCGTTCCATACACTGAATAACATCCCAGCAACAGGCTCCACACAAAATGCTAATATTATTAGCTATTGTTTGTTTTATTTCACATCCGATTCTACTAACTTTGGGCTAATTGAACATCCGAAAGAGTGGGAAGTCAATACAAAGGGGATGTCCTACTATTCTTCTATCCAGCCCTCTGGTTCTTTTACATTCCCAATGTATATAGCACTCATACATGCGACCTTTGTTTAACCCATTACTCTGTAGCCGGTTTCTGCTTTACTTTCAGTCTGCTTTAAGCTACCATCTGCTAGAAAATTGAAAATATTTCTTATTATACATATTCAGGACTACAGTCAAACCTGTCTTATGTGACCTTCAAGGGGAGAGACACAATAAGGTCACATAAGACAGGTAGTCGCATAAGTCAGGTTATCAGTTTTCAGGGGTAAATTAGTATACAAATGAACACCATATGGATGTTTCTCTGAATAAAATTATATATTAACCCTTTCTACCAAAAGCAATAATTAAGATCATTTTCTATATTTTCAAACAAAGTTGCATTGCTATTATGACAAATAGATCTACTTATTTAACTTGTCGACTATTCATCCCCAGTTGATCAAATACTATAAATGATCCAATCAATCACCTGAAATATTCGTCGGTCTGGTCTTTTTAGAGATTTATTCTGTAACAGGTTCGACGAAAAAGTTTAAATTTGTCCTTCAATTCCGTTGTATCTGATAAACATGTGTCCAATTTAGGATCGCTTTCTCAGTCTTTTAGTTGTTGTTTGTCTCTGTTGTCTCTCTCACAGGTAAATCTTTCCCAAAATGTCCACGCTAAGTGTCGCTTCTATACTGTTATCGCGCTGCAATTTTGTTAAAGTCAATTTCAAAATATAACAGCGCTATTTTTAACGTCGTTTTATTTGTCAATATCTCCTATTAAAAACACAGTCTTACAAAGTAGAAAAAAACCCTTTGTAAAACCGACGGAAGAAAAGACGCTTAAGAACCATCTTTTTACTTGTAACACACTAATACACATATGCCGAAATCCAAGTGTTCGCAACGGCATATAGGAATGTGCATAGAAATTCTGCTACGCAATTTCGGAATATCGCTTTGTTTACTAATGTGATTTTTCATAATGTATCGTACGAAAATCAATTCAAGAAGCTAACTGTCGGTTTACATGCATATAAAATGTAAAATTACACGGGTATTTTCTCAAATTTTACGATTATGATACGCCGGCGTTTATACGACATAATTTCCCCCATCCTTTCTTTCGTAATGGAGTGTTGGATCGGGAACGACTTTTTAACCTTTTTAATCGTAAATCATCCCCGGAATAGTTATTTTCAGGGTAAGAAAAGCATTTTTTGTCGATGTTCTAATAGCTATTTTTTATATTTAATTGCTTTTCGGTAGCTCAATTCTCCAAATTCATTCCCAAATCAAGATCGCCGTTGAACCATTTACCACAATTGTCTATTCACAAAATATAACATGCAGTTTTGGAACGTGAACAAAATTTCGGAAATCTTTTTTTGCAGAATGAAATATCATCAAATATAATTTAAATGAATATTAAACAAAGATGTTGTATATCACTTTTTAGGATAACTAAATAAACACTAGACATTTTGATCTAACATACAAACAAAGGAATATTCGCCTCCCGGAAATGAAAACTGAAAAAATCGATAATGACCGGCAATTATCGAGTCGCTGCAAACAGGTGCGTTAAATAGGGACATGTGACTTTGGGAGCGGCATATTACGGTCGTTAGTCGCGTAACACAGGTTTGTCGGTATACACAGTCTTAACATAAAGGAAAATGTGTTGGGAGGAATTTTTAAGGTAGGCTAAGACAAATAGTCGTTATATAGGGACGGTCGCTATGACAGGTTTGACTGTATATAAATTGAAACTATTTTCTTCAGAGGAGGAATACATTAAAGATGTAAAAAGGCGTATTTATGGGGTAATTGGGTTTAAACTGGTGCGAAGGACATTCTGCTTTACTTTCAACCTGTTTCAAGTAGTCACATGTCTTCAAAACTAGAAACATGCTATGGAGTAGTGGGTTAACCCATTATCCCAGAAATACACTTTTTACGCCTTTAATTTATTCCTCCACTGAAGGAAAAAGTGTCAAGTTATTCAGTCATGGTTAAGTATTACAAGATTGTTTTCCATTTTCTAGCAGATTATAGCTTAAAGTAGGCTGAAAGTAAAGCAGAATGTGCCTACAGGCACATTCTGCTTTACTTTCAACCTGCTTTAAGTGGTTGCCCATTTTCAAAACTAGAAACAGGCTATGGGGTAATGGGTTAAGCTAGCAGGGTTCAAATGTAATTTACCATTTCCAAGTTCCCAGCCTGCCAGCTTGTAGCCTTTATTTGCAGTGTAGTCTATCAGCTTAACAGCATTGGTTGGGTCCCATTTCTCATTGGTTCTCAGCAGAACATTCAGGTCAAAGGTCATGTTCCATCCCACTGAGTCAACAAACTTGTACACAGAGTCATACATTTCCCCTGAAATGTCACAATGAAGACATACATACACATTAACACTAACGCTAAAGTGTTACAATATAAAGTCATAACCATCCCCATAAAATATATTTCTTATGGTGCATATTCATCTCAATATACATGGTACAGTATAACCTCTGTCGATCGACACCTCTCTTGACCGGAAACCTCTGTTATCCGACCCTGCTGTTTGGTCCCGGCAGTTTCCCTATTTGTTTTATGTAACTAAACACTCTCTTGATCGGATCCTCTGTCAACCGTTATCCGACATACCTTGACGGTCCGATGAAGGGAAATTAGAGGTTTTTCACACCTCGTTATCCGACGGAATGCTGACCATTGATCATTGACAGCGACTATGTACGTGAAGGTGATAATGACACACATCGCTCGGATGGCCGTGTAATGGGCCCGTCACACCATAACGTTCTGGCCAACGTTCTCTGAGCGTTTCAATTGTTCAATTTTCGAGCATTCTAGAATATATATGACACTTCTGGCGTTTAATTAACGTGTGCCTAACGCATGCCTAGCGTATTTCTAACGCATGAGAAGCGTGTAACAGCAACCAAGTAAGATACCCCCGAAAACCATTAGCGTGTGCTAACATGCCACTGGCACATGACGAACGATTTGCCAGCGTTAGACGAGCGTGTTGAGCGTTCGACTAACGTGTGGCTAACCACAGAATAACGTTTTGCTGGTGTGTGATTTTTACGGCCGAACGGGTACAAAACGCTGGGAATTTCGTAGTGAACTCAGTTGTTCTTGTGAGTTTGAACAGTCAGCATCATGCCGCCAAGACGCAATAAGGGAAGGAAGGTGACTTCTGCTACTAGCGCTGCAGGTACGGTAAGAAATGGCCGCTTTGACTAGCGATGTCTTCTGACGAAGAAGAAAACCATTAGGAAGAGCACTTCCGAGAAGTAATGGACCATGTTACAACCTTGAAGACCCTTAACACCCTGAAACCCCCAATGATGACGACCCGATCATTGCAAAGAGAGGGAAGAAGCAGAGAAAGGATTGTAAGATCGTGGACCGGACGGTGGTTGATAGTCTGGTTGAGTTTTTCCGCGAAAAACGAACACCTGTGGAACACACAGAGGACATATTTCCAAATATGGTAGTGTGTACAATCATTTTCAATGAACATCGGGTGTCATTTGTTTTGAAACTTACGTAACATAGTAGGAGCAACTTTTGGCACAGTTCTCCTTTATAGAGAAGAAAAATAGAACCCCATTTTATGAGATAGAGTCACACAATTACTGTTTTAATTACTGTTTATGAGAATTTAGGCGCCTAATATTAAAATCCACGTATTCTCATTGGTTGAAAATGTAGGGCAGCCACTTAAAACATTATGTGAAAGAACACTTACCTCCAACATCTGCCCAGATGAACTTGAAATCTGCGTCCACTAGGGCCATAATCACTACATAATAGAATCCCTTGTAGTTGTATGTTGATCCAGAAGAGTTAGGGCATCTGCAGGCAACATGTTTGCCGTCAAGGGCACCACAACTATGAGGGAAGTTCCACCAGTCATGAACTGGTTTGAAATCTCACGCCAGACTTCAGGAGTGCTTGGAGGAGTCATTACCTCATGCAGATACTCGTCAATGATAGCCCGGCACACTTCACGGACAAGACGGAGATTGTGTTAGATGGAACGCGCCACCAAAACTTCATGTTAGCATACATGTACTTAGATCCAGAGACCTAATGTCGCAGTGTCACCGCCAGTTTCAGGCCAGGGTTGAGGGGCTCTCGGTAAAACGTGTGCTGCTTTGTCAATTTGCTCCTGACACATCCAAGGATTTCATCAAACATTTTCGGTGGCATGCGCATGAAGTTTGGTGCCTGGCGAACTTCAACTATAAGTTTGTCGTACAGACCAACCTCTTGACGCCTTAATATCCATGATTTACTCCAGCACTGTCGTCTTCATCTTTTCTCTGCTGGCGAGGTCCTTGAATGTGTTCAGCTATTTTCAAGTTCAGTACATTTACTTCATGCTGGGCTATAGCAATAACATATAGCATCCTTAGTCTTTCTGTGTTCTCCATAGTGGGTGCTCAAATTCAAATGAACCTTTCTTACAAAACATTAGTTTATATACCCATATACATGGACGTTCGGGAAACATTCGAATAACGCTAAATGGACGCCAAAGAACGTTTGTTTGACTTTAGTCACACGCTGCGAACGCTAGGGGACCGTTCAGTGGTCGTTGACAGGTCGCCAGTGAGTCGTTCACTGCAAAGCAAACGATTAGTAACAACCAAGTAACGCTAGAGTAACGACTGACTAACGATAGCCGAACGCGTGCAACGCTCGGTGAACGTTAGTAAAACATTCAACGAACGTTCTCAAACGATCTCTAGCGTTTAAGACTAAACGTTCGAAGAACGCTGGTCTCAGAGAAAGCTTTTGTGCATGTTCAAAAAATTTATTTCGGACCAGCATTCTCCGACGATTACCGACGATCACCAACGTTTACTAGCGTTCACACAACGCTCTTCTGGCGTTATCCCAGCGACCATGGGCTACTTCCAACGTTTCCTCAATCGTCAGAGAACGTTGGCCAGAACGTTATGGTGTGACGGGCCCATAAAACAAAGTGTGTTGTTTTAACAGTGAGTGAATGATATGAGGGTTAATAAGATAACAGAAGCCAACACATGTATGTCTATGTCATGTAAACAACCCATTCAGTGTCGCAGTGCCGAAAACCCAACTCATCCATGCTTTCCAACAATGGCTAACCATGATTTTGTGTTTAAATTGCCCAGGTGTCTGCCAATCGACCTCACTGTCAACATGAGAAAGTACGAAATATATATCTAATTTGCCCTCCTCATAATTCGAGTCTATATCAATAGTCGCAGGAGTAAAAATATATGCTAAAGTTATATTGAGAGAAAATAAATACATTCACGGGTTTTGAAGTTTTTGTTAATTTCCAGCGAGTTCGACATAACCACAATGGACTATACTTGTACATAAAATGTAAATACGAATATGCCGATGTTTTCGTCGAACCCTTGATATGCACATGCGTGTTTACTTCCGATTGTACACTATACACGTTTTATGCCTACTGTAGTCTTTAAAGCGACTCGCAACCAGATGGTGCATTAAAAATAGTAATTTGTAAATATGTGTCAAACGCTTATATAAATGGTAAAGAATTAGTTTAGGATAAGAAATTCTGTTTAAAAAAAATGTATTTCAATAAAAAAAAATATTGGTCTCTGGTGGGATTCGAACCTGGGGCCCGGCATTGGCGGACAGAAGGCAAAATAGTGGAAACCGCTTAGACCAATGGACCACGGAACTATCCGTTTATCTCGGATCGATTTTAACGTATTTCAATGTGTAGCATCGAAAGTGCATACAACTTCGTAATTCGGCTCGTGTTTATGTCTGAGCCCGTGTAGAGAAGCAACAACAACAACTATACCGTCTACTAGTCGGTATAGAAAAACGATGGAAAATATCTAAAAATCTAAGATTCGGTGACGATTCTTGAGACTTTTTTTGGACTGATCATATTTTTTTAATGTCAGAAGCCAAATAATGCCACAAATTTGCTTTTATTTGAGTATTTTATTTTATTTTGACAAGTACACCATCCGGTTGCGAGTCCCTTTAAAGGAATAATGGGAAAAACAGTGTAGATCCGGATCAGGTGACTCTTAGTTTAATCTGGAATGATCTGATCAGGATATATGCTGTATGCTGCAGTCATACATATTTAATATGTCAGTTGGCATCGCAGAATTCCCCTCGCAGCGAAAAATTGACTGAATCTTTGGGTGTGTAAACTTGTGAACTTAGGCATAATTCCGTTAACCGACAACCTCTCTTAACCGACTTACAAACGTGGAACCATGGGATGTCGGATAACAGAGGTTATACTGTATATAGAAACCTTTTTTTTTTCAGAGGAGTAAATTAAACTAGCATAAAAAACCGTATCTATGGAATAATGAGATATTAACCCATTACCCCATAAATACGCTATTTTACACATCTTAATTTATTCCTGCATTGAAGTAAATACGTCAAGTTTATACAGTCATGAATATGTATCATCAGAAATATTTTCTATATTCAAGCAGATGATAGCTTAAAGCAGACTGAAAGTAAAGCATAAAGGCACATTCTGCTTTACTTTCAACCTGCTTTAAGTGATCACCTGTCTTCAAAAATTGAAATAGGCTATGGAGTAATGGGTTAAGCAACCTCTGATTTTAACACTTAATAGCTACATTCTAGTTTGTTTTCCATAACTTAGAGCGATTTTGAGATTTACATGTAACCAGTGTCATTTTCGGAAGTGTGTCACTTCCTTCGTCCGCACTGACTGTTCGACTAGTGCTGGTCACGTGACCTGGTGTGGTCACCGGACTCGAGGAATTGGAACCAGCCCTTTTAATGCCACTTTTAGGGACGAAATTCGGCCCATTCCACAAGCAAAAAGGTAAAACCCACAAGCAAAAAAGTATAATCTGGAGTCATGTGGATCGATAAAGCATAACTTCAAAGTACCTGTCATGGTGAAATTAGTTAAGTCCTTGTTTACACCGTCTGGGAAGGATAGATCTGCTCCATACCAATCAAGTTTATCCATTTGTCTTCCATTAGCTGGCTCTGGAGCAAATTTGTTGACTGCAGTATCACTTGGCGTATTCAGGAGCTTGTCCAAAACTTGATAGTATTTGGCAGTTTCCTTATACTGTGAGCCATCATCAAAGATAATAAAGTCAGCACTAGTCCCTCCTATTCTAATAATACTTCCCGACAAAGCTAAAGCTAGCGTCTTAAGTTTGGTAGATCTAAAAAAGAACAAGCATTTCAGAGCTCCAGATAAGGGGAGTATTTCAAGAACTAAAATCTTTATTTCTGCTTTAAACCCTATGGTATCACTACTCATTAGAATTGTCTCAAAGAGACAATTCTATTGAGTAGTAACACCATAGGATTTGATGCTAAAATAAGTGAGAAAATGTTGGATTTGTGCAGTTTACTTCCTCATATCTGGAGCCCTGCATTTAGTGTGTTTGTGAAATACAATTGCCCCTGATATAGCATGTTAAGGAATGTACAGGTAGGTAGGTCAAACATCAAGGTCAAGGTCACAATTAGGTAAAATACTGGAATTGGTAAACAAGATTATGAAGCTCACCTCCAGTAAATTTTGAAAGGGTATACACGATTTTATCGCAAATTCTTAATGTTGACACTTGAGGTCAAGGTCACCAAACGTTAATGCCATGTAGTCTACTCATTAAGGCGCATCAGCATATAAAGTTTAAAGTTTTGTGGCCCTATGTGCAGTAATTTACTCAGAATAGACTTTAACCCAAAATCTTAACATTGACCATAGAGGGGGCCAAGGTCAAAATTCAAAATCACCAAACTGTGGTGCATCTTGGTCTACTCATTTATTCACATCAGCATATGAAGTTTTGTGACTGCAGTGCTCAGAACTTTAATGCAAAACCTTAATCCTTGAGGTCAAAGTCAAAGGTCAAGGTCACTAAACTTTGGTACATCGTGGTGTACTCATCGTCAGGCACATCAGTATATGAAGTTTTGTGACCGTAGGTGCAGTCATTTGTTTAGAACAGACGTTAACACAAAACCTTAGTGTTGACCCTAGAGGTCAAGGTCTAGGTCACCAAACTGTGGTGCATCTTGGTCTACTCATTGAGGGGCATCAACATATGAAGTTTCATGACCTTATGTGCAGTAGTTAGACCTCTTATAGTAGGCTAAATGTATATATATATATGTTATATATGTTTTATTTCGGAAGAAAGGCAATCGCCCTATCACACCACATACAAGAAAACATGTTAACAATACATGGTCACAGCAGTCAGGATCTACACAGTAGATATAAACAAACATATATATTAACTTATTAATTATTAACTTAACCCTTCGTCTGCTGGTCGACACTTCACCGGGTTTAGTATTTAATACTTAGGGTAGAAAAAACAATGATAGTAATTGACAAACAATTACACTTTTTATTGAGTTTGATCATAAAAAAAATTTGCGGGGGAAGCGAAAATGTACGTGTAGCGAAACTCAATGGTAAAAACTCCTTGGCGCTCAGGATTTCAGGTAAGCATTACAACTGGTTTGTCAGGATAAAGTGACTGGTTGGGTACAGTCCCAATGGTGCACCTAAAAAGTACCCCTGCTTGTAATATCTGAAATGGGCATGTAGCAGTATAAACAACAAACGAACAGAAATGCAACAAACAACAAATCAATTCAGGTAGGAAATACGTTATAAGAGATCTAGCCAATTACTTTTAGACGTAAAAGCTTTCATGATAAGGAAGTTAAATGATACAAGAGCCACAAGCGGCCCTAAATCGCTCACCTGAGGAACTATTGTGTTATACTCGATGCATAATGAAGTTTGTCATTGCATGTATTTGGACTGTTGCATGAAACTGAAACAACTCGGAATTAGGTTTTCCTGTAGAAGTCTATGTAAAACTGATAAGCCCCGGGGCGGGTCCATTATTGACCCTGGGGTCATGATTTGAACAATTTTGGTAGAGGACCATAAGGCAAAGCTAGATGCCAAATATAAAAGGTATGGGCCTTACGGTTTCAGAGAAGAAGATTTTTAAAGGCTTTACTACATATTTAGTCTTTGTAAAACTTATAAGCCCCGGTGCGGGGCCATTTTTGATCCGGGGGTCATGATTTGAACCATCTTGGTAGAGGACCATAACTTGATAAGGCAAAGCTAGATGCCAAATATAAAAGGTCTGGGTCTTAGGGCTTCAGAGAAGAAGAGTTTTAAAGGTTTATTCCAATATAAGTCTATGTAAAACTGATAAGCCCCGGGGCGTGGCCATTTTTGACCCCGGGGTCATGATTTGAACAATCTTGGTAGAGGACCATAAGGCAAAGCTAGATGCCAAATATAAAAGGTCTTGGTCTTAGGGTTTTAGAGAAGAAGAGTTTTAAAGGTTAATTCCAATATAAGTCTATGTAAAACTGATAAGCCCCGGGGCGGGGCCATTTTTGACCCGGAGGTCATGATTTGAACAATCTTGGTAGAGGGCCATAAGGCAAAGCTAGATGCCAAATATAAAAGGTCTGGGTCTTAGGGCTTCAGAGAAGAAGAGTTTTAAAGGTTTATTCCAATATAAGTCTATGTAAAACTGATAAGCCCCGGGGCGTGGCCATTTTTGACCCCGGGGTCATGATTTGAACAATCTTGGTAGAGGACCATAAGGCAAAGCTAGATGCCAAATATAAAAGGTCTTGGTCTTAGGGTTTTAGAGAAGAAGAGTTTTAAAGGTTAATTCCAATATAAGTCTATGTAAAACTGATAAGCCCCGGGGCGGGGCCATTTTTGACCCGGAGGTCATGATTTGAAAAATCTTGGTAGAGGACCATAAAGCAAAGCTAGATGCTAAATATAAAAGGTCTGGGTCTAAGGGTTTCAGAGAAGAAGATTTTTAAAGGTTTATCCCTATATAAGTCTATGTAAAACTGATAAGCCCCGGGGCGGGGCCATTTTATGATCCGGGGGTCCTGATTTGAACAATCTTGGTAGAGGACCATGAGGCAAAGCTAGATGCCAAATATAAAAGGTCTGGGCCTTACGGTTTTAGAGAAGAAGATTTTTAAATGTTTTCCTATATAAGTCTATGTAAAACTGATAAGCCCGGGGCGGGGCCATTTTTAACCCTGGGGTCATGATTTGAACAATCTTAGTAGAGGTCCACAAGGCAAAGCTACAGGACAAATATAAAAGGTCTAGGCCATACAATTTTAGAGAAGAAGAGTTTTAAAGGTTTACCTATGAAAAACTGATAAGCCCCGGGCGGGGCCATTTTTGACCCGGGATCATTATTTGAACAATCTTGCTAAAGGTTCACAACATGATGCTACATGTGAAATTTGGTTGTCCTAGGACTTATAGTTATTGACAAGAAGATGTTTAAAGTTTTTACTATAGTTGTCAATATTACGTAAATACGGAAAATGACCACGCCCTCTGGCGGCCATGTTTTTTGACGGATCATAAATCTTTTAACAAGTTTGAAAGTATATTAACTGAGAAACTTTTTGGTGAAAACCAAATGTAAATCGGAGCAGTCGTTCTGGAGAAGAAGATTTTTTTAGATATTGTGCATGGTTGCCATGGCAACAAGACAGATGGCCCCACCCACTTTTTTTTAACAACTTTTGAAGCTCACAACCACTGTATGTATCTGACCAAGTTTTGTTAAAATTGGGCCGTTGGTTTCAGAGAAGAAGTTATTTGAAACAAATTGTGAACAGACAGCACCAACACCGACACTGACGTACGACGGACGGCGACCAATCACAATAGCTCACCTTGAGCACTTTGTGCTCAGGTGAGCTAAAAATGCAAGGGTAACTTCTAAATAATTTGGACTAGGCGGCGATTTGACTATTATGCATGACTAATATGAAATAGGCACAGCGAACGAAGCTGTCAAAGAATTGAGCATTTTAACAAATTAACACATTACCCCATAGCCTGATTCTAGTTTTGAAAACAGGGAACAAGTTATTTAAAGCAAGTTGAAAATAACGCAGAATGCGCCTTATGGCGCATAATTCTGCTTTACTCCAAACCTGCTTTAAGTTAGAATCTGCCAGAATATAGAAAAAAAAATTATGGTACAGATTTTAAACTGTATCAAGTGGAACTATTTTCATCAGTGGACAAATAAATTAAGGCGTATTTATTGTGTAGTGGGTTAATGATGCATTCTCATGATTTAATAACAAAATTAATGTATAGCAGTAGATCAAATGAATACCAGCTATTATAAAGCATTTTAGTTTAAACAATATTTTATTCAGAAGATAAGGATCGGACAACAGGCAAAGCCTATGCGAGTCCTATAAAGCATTTAAAAAATTAACAAATTATTGATTTCAAATCAACTGATATGATGCATTTACATGATTCACCGGTTGGAAACGTACACCAGATATTGCTATAAAGTGAGCCGTACTTCGATACAACGGTGGCAAAACATAAGCAGCAACTATTTTATATGGCAATCACTCTTTAAATCACCATAAAATTGGTCGATTTTTATAATAAACACTTGCATTTTCACAACTGAAAGAAAAATTAGCTTTCCTTAAAGACCATTGTGATAAAAATCGGACGAAAATTGAGGATTAATTTAAGTTTTTGTAACAAGGCGTGGTAAATTTTTGGGCGAGCGCTTGCTCCTTTTTATCGGCAAATTCATTTGGCAAACGCTATTTAACTCGCTATAAAATTGGTCGATTTTATGTGTGAAAGATAAATATCTTAGCTTTCTTTTTAGACCGTTTTAATGAAAATCGGGTGAAAAATTAAGGATTTTATTTAACTTAAACTAACATTGAAGTATTCAGTAGGTAACCATTCAACACGATAAAAAAGGCACTAGTCAGTGTTCGGCATATCGGTGTAGTTGAATTATCGATCGATTAAGTGGTATCGCGCATACAGGTAATTTTCGGGAAAATGCAGTGGTGAATAGGGGGATACATCTTCGCGTCTAATTACTCCTTGGGGTAATCCTATGACAAACCGGAAGCAAAATTCCTACAAAACTTTTTTGTTCAACAATGTTCATAAATAAAACCCGAGCAGGGTCTACCACTCTTTGAAATATAATGTAGCAATTAGATCCTGCGGATGTACAAAAACCTACGAAGAAAAATCTTTTCAATGTACATATAGGTCTCCAAGGCTGTGAAATTTAACCTCAAATTTATTCAATACCATAGAAGCTTCACTTCGCTCGCTATAATTCACCTCAATGCACTGTTCAGTTGTTTCCAGTGGTGTCTAATTTCATTGATGTCGATGGCAACTCCAAGAAAGTATTCCTTAAGTTGGCGATGTACTCGACTAGTGTCAATGCGCACATCTTCCTGGTGACAAACATCTACAAGGCTAGATAATATAAGTACATAATACAGATATGAAACGGCAGTCATTTCACTCATTTCTTTGCTTCCGGTTATATTTTGCATGTTGTCCTGAAGGGGTATAAAAGCCACTACCCGGACCGAACCGGACCGAACCTAGCCGAAATTTGCCGGACCGAACATTTTTCGGAGTTCCACTATAAGCATAAAAATAATTTAAATTGGAAACTTTTGGTACGTATACGATAAATAACCTATTATTTACACACTGTAAAAGTTTTATAACCATCAGACATCTAAATATTGGAAAAAGTGCGATTTTGTAATTTTAGGGGGTATAAAAGCCACTACCTTTCAAATTTCAGTTAATCCAGTTTTCTCCTTAAAAACAGCTTTGTGTCATGATATTTTATGATGAACTTATATCAAACCTTGTTTATTATATGGCATTTACCAAAAAAACCATATTTGGGGAAACATAACTCTTAAATTCACATTTGAAGTGATTTTCGTACCGGAATATTGGTTCAGCGTAATATATTCATTTCCGTAAGAATGACGCAAACTGTATTTTTCAGTGGTTTTATAGATATGATATGCAGAATGCTTATATATTATCAGATATTGGATACTAATCTTTAAAAAAAAAAAAACAGTTTTATATGTTCAAATTCATTAAGAATATTAAAAAGTTTTTTAATGATTGTTGAAAAAGGTCTTAGAAGATATAGAACATTATTATAAACTTTGAACAATAATAGCAATTATTGACCATGCGTTTATTAATATCATGCTATTAAACAATGCAAACAACAATTATCAAGTTATGAACCAACTGTTAAAGGCGACACACTTTAAAGTTAGTTTCATGTCTTTGAACCCAATGTTTAGGATTTATGTTTGTTTGTTTGAACTTACGTGCATACATATGTATGATTTAAGATTAAAAAGAATCTGATCATGTTATATAATTCTGTCTTGAATTTTAACTGCACCCTCTGTTTTCACAGTTGGTAACCCTCGTGGTCCTGATTTTTTTAGCAGGTAACATGTTAACTTATTAATGGACAAATGTAAATACATGTACATGTAGTCAATTATGACTTTCTTTGATAGCTTTTTTTCTTCAATATATGGCAAAATGGAAAACAGTGCTAACCTTGATAGGATGGCTCATTCACTTGTCATCTGATCTAGGTCTACACTGATTGCATAGGAAAAAACTTACTCTTCATAGTTCATATTGTATCAAGCGACAGCCATTGATTGCTGGTATTTACTTACAGTTTAGTAAAAATAAGGCAAACAACTGCATTAATCAGGCATCTGTTTAAAAAATGCACTGCCACTTCTACTTCAATTAGTGATCGTTTAATACAAGATTGACTGTACACGAAGTCAGTTCAACATTCGATATTATTAATCATAAAAATGCTTAGGGAACTAATCTCTCTCTCTCTCTCTCTCTATAAATATCGATCTCCCCCTCCCTCTCTCTGGATATACAGGTTGTGTGATTCTTACGGAAATGAATATATTACGCTGGACCGTTATATTCAGGTACGAAAATCACGTAAAATGTGAATTTAAGAGTTATGTTTCCCCAAATATTGTTTTTTTGGTACATGTCATATAATAAACAAGATTTGATATACGTTTATCATCAAATCACATTACACCAAGCTGTTTTTAAGAAGAAAAACTGGATTAACTGAAATTTTAAAGGTAGTGGCTTTTATACCCCCTAAAATTACAAAATCACATTTTTTTCAATATTTAGATATCTGATGGTTACAAAACTTTTACAGTGTGTAAATAATAGGTTATTTATCGTATACGTACCAAAAGTTTCCAATTTAAATTATTTTTATGCTTATAGTGGAACTCCGAAAAATGTTCGGTCCGGCAAATTTCGGCTAGGTTCGGTCCGATTCGGTCCGGGTAGTGGCTTTTATACCCCTTCTGTTGTCCTGCTTATCAGCGGTAATTATTCGTTGTCGCAGTGTTAGGAAACCAGTACTTTGGACTCCGGTAAAACGTAAGCTCGCCGGATTCAAAAAGATCTATGCGGTCGGGGCAGAGTTTTATACCCAATCATCTGTGTTGTGTTTCTTACTAACGTGTGAATAGAATAGAGACACATTTTGTTGTTATTTTTTCGTCACCTACCGCATAATTTATACGGAAAAGTTCAAAAGTCCCCTGAAAAAGGCCCTGAAAAGTTTTCCGACAGAGGAGAGTAGGTTTAAAAACCTCTAAAGCTGGTATGTACACATGTAAGAGGTACTTAGAATATGTCAGTTACACTTACGAACAGAAAATTGGAGGATTCCCGATTCAAAAATTTCCAACCCCGTTGTTTCTTTATGGGTGACAGACTAAGTGTCCACCTGCCCAAGTGTACTGTTTCTAGACTAAGCGTGCCACCTATGTTATTATATAGGATATATCTGTTGGGTGGTCAACAATGATGAGTTAATTACACTTAATGGTTATTTGTGGGTCCATGGAAAAAAACCATACGACTGGCACACTACTGGTATACTACCGAGAGCCTGCCCATACGTATCCATACGAGTTGAATCTATACCGTAGGGCCATTTTTATCGGTTACTAGAATAACCGGAATACACCTAAATATACCTATTATGGTTCATAACACAGTTTTAGATGATGTATTAACACATTTTATGGGCAATATCCTGTATAGTAGTTTTACTATAGTGGAACTTACCTAAGTTCCGAGCTCTGCGCTAGTGGAAGTAGGTTAGGCTGTGAAGCGAATCCCAAGCTGAGTATAAGCTGTGTTCTGGTCGGTGTCTGGTGTCGGAGTGAAGCAATGGTGTGATAATTGGTGGTCGTGCAGCACGAGCATTCAGTGCGCTTGCCCGACTACACTTCCGGTTGGCAATACACGATAAAACCCGGATCCCCAATTACTACACCTGGAATAGCCCCAGCAGTCACGTGATGTGGTTCATTCCGTATATACGGAATGAGCCACAGTGGTGTCCTGCTGGGGCTATTCCAGGATATTGCCATTTTATGTACTAATTTATTAAATTTGCAAAGAAAATATGCAATTTGTGGGTTATAAACGTTTTTTCTGTTGAAATCGTAACCGAAATCTACTTTTTGAGGTGTCATGTGAGAATTACACATACGTGAGAATTACACCGTCTTCCTCACTATACTGTTTCTGATCGGTTTGCCTGTATACTGTTTCTGATAACATTTTCATTGTTTTTTGTTTCAGAGCGTGTGTGAATAAGATCTGGATCCTTTTCATTTACTGAAACATGGAGAATTTACCAAAAACAATTGCATGTCCATCAAACATGTCAATCACACTATTTGTCTAATTATACGTTATTTACACATTGCCCAATTGGCACCAGATGATCTGTTTTAATATTAATCCTAATTTTATAATTATCGTCTAAGACGAAAAGAAAACTTTAATTTTTGTTTTTCACAAGTTGATATAATTATAATTTTATTACAAGTTTCATGAAAAGAATCCGTTGTTATGTCAACAGCAAATTCGCAAACAGTTTGGTTCCGGATCTGACCGGGTAGCGCCTGATCAGAATCCAAACTATTTGTCATTTATGAGTTGGCTTTTCGTTTTAGAGGCTTGATAACATTGAGTTGCCTGATAAGAATCCACACTTTAGATTATGTTTTTACAATGTTTCAGTGGCATTAAAAGGGTTTATCATCTTTTATTTCTCTCTAGAATAATTTGTTATTTTCTCTACAATTCTTCCTGTCCTATAGTCGAATAGTTTTATACTATGTTTTCTGTACAGACAAGGAATTATATTGTTTAAGTCTTATAAATATGTTATATTGTGTTCTGCTCTGTTGACAAACGTCATTGACACGTGGCATATATCATGTTATCGGATGCGCGCACGTGTCGGCAATAAGCGGGACTTTAATTTATCTGTGTACACGTGCCAATTTGGATCCGTCTACAGCTTATGATATTCTTTATATGTAAACTGAGATATGAAAGAAAGCAATTTGAATTGAACTTGAATTGTTAGATTTGCATCAATAAAATGATAAAAAAAACATTTTTAATCCCTGTTTCGCTGTTTTGTTGTCTGAAGGTCAATTTCTTATTTATGAGTTTTAATGTACATGACTATGAAGCAATTCACTAGTACAAAGTGAATTCACGTATTTGAGAATGTGAAAGATACTTACATACTTGTTATACGGATCTACCGAGATGGCTTGTACATAAGGCATATTTCTATTTTTTATTTTTCTATTCGTTACTGTGGTTAGAGTGATAGTATAGACGTCGCGCAAGCTAAGGTGGCACAACGTCAAAAGCGCTTGCCGGGTGGAACATGCCAGCTACCTTTGAAACAATTTAAAAGATAAATGCATAACATTATACATCAAACTGTTCATTTTAAATAGGCGTATGCTATGGTATAATTACTTTTTTCGTATAATCGATCAGTAGCGACTAACGAGGAAGAAACTGTTGAACTTTACAGAAAAAACGTCGCGTGAGACATAACATTTCAACTCGTCTCTGTGTTGTCTCAAGTCGATTACAAATTAACCGTATACGATTTTGACCGGGAAAAGAATGCACGACGATCTAAATGTGACATCATTTAAAATCCCGGGTGGAGAAAGCGTTATTTTTAAAGTCGACGTAGAACTAATGCATTTTATCTGCTATTACAATTTGTAAGACGTAAGAAAAACGGCGTTTTTCTAACATCAACATGATCCTTATATAGTGCAGATTCATTTCGTATTGGGCCCTGCAGGTTCATGTGGTCATTTACTCGTAAGGGATATTCATACGTATTTGGAAATATCGATATCATGAGATTAATAATGTGATTTAATTTAATTTTTCTATGGAATATCTTCATAATGATCATATTTAACATGTATGATAGAATAATACACATAAAAATGGTCCTACGGTATAGATTCAACTCGTATGGATGCGTATGGGCAGGCTCTCTGTAGTATACCAGTAGTGTGCCAGTCATATGGGGTTTTTCCATGGACCGGTTATTTGTTAGCTAGTGTGGTTTGGGTGACGGACGTTTCGGTAAATGACCAGTTCGGTAAATTGATTTTATATAGTGAAAGTCTGGACGTTTCGGTAAAAAGGTAGTGTTGTGTTGTGTAGTGTATATTGTGTAGGGATGGGAGTTTTTCTTTTGGTGATTTGTATGACTTGGCATTTCTTTGGATTGAAGGACATGTCCCAGTGTTGTTCCCATTTCTCAAGCTGATGCAGATCTTGTTGTAGAAAGCTAGAATGATTCACGTTGGTCAAAGAGAAGTAGATAGCAGTATCGTCTGCAAATAGGCGTACTTTTAAAGTTTAGAGAAGTTAACATAGATCCCCGGTGTTGGGCAGCCGCACAATGTGTTAACTTTGACCACTGTCTATTACAGGGTAGATCCTTGGTGTTGGGCACAATGTGTTAACTTTGACCACTGTCTATTACAGGGTAGATCCCTGGTGTTGGGCACAATGTGTTAACTTTGACCACTGTCTATTACAGGGTAGATCCCTGGTGTTGGGCACAATGTGTTAACTTTGACCACTGTCTATTACAGGATAGATCCCTGGTGTTGGGCACAATGTGTTAACTTTGACCACTGTCTATTACAGGGTAGATCCTTGGTGTAAGGCACAATGTGTTAACTTTGACCACTGTCTATTACAGGGTAGATCCTTGGTGTTGGGCACAATGTGTTAACTTTGACCACTGTCTATTACAGGGTAGATCCCTGGTGTTGGGCACAATGTGTTAACTTTGACCACTGTCTATTACAGGGTAGATCCCTGGTGTTGGGCACAATGTGTTAACTTTGACCACTGTCTATTACAGGGTAGATCCCTGGTGTTGGGCACAACTTTGACCACTGTCTATTACAGGGTAGATCCCCGGTGTTGGGCACAATGTGTTAACTTTGACCACTGTCTATTACAGGGTAGATCCCTGGTGTTGGGCACAATGTGTTAACTTTGACCACTGTCTATTACAGGGTAGATCCCTGGTGTTGGGCACAATGTGTTAACTTTGACCACTGTCTATTACAGGGTAGATCCCTGGTGTTGGGCACAATGTGTTAACTTTGACCACTGTCTATTACAGGGTAGATCCCCGGTGTTGGGCACTATGGAGACCTACCTACTGATGACATATGTCACTCTAGAGCAGGAGGTAGCTATAAGACAGCTTTTCTTCAGTCAAGGATGGCAGTATTGTAAGCAAGGTAAGTAAAGCTACTTGTATTAACCCGTTACCCCATAGATAATATTAGTTACACGGTATTCCGGCAGGGTATACGGGCTGGTATGACGGTTTTGGATTCCGTATTTCCTGAGCGCGAAGGAAATACGGAATCCAAAACCGTCATACAAGCCCGTACACCCTGCCGGAATGCCGTGTAACGAATTTATTTCCAGTCTAGATCCAATACAAGAAAGACAACATGCATCATCTGACATAGTGTTGTTTACTTGACCCTAAATTGACACTTGAAATTGACAACAGTTCACTGAAATCTCTCGCGCTAGAGCAAAAAAGTCTATACAGTTAAACTTCGATGTTTGGAACTCACATAAGTAGAATCTACCTGCATTTCTACAGATTAATGTCATAAACCTGCTTCTGTTGAACATATCCGTATTTCAAGCTAAAAAAGTGGCATATCCACGTTTTAAACTTTGAAATACCGATATGTTCGAGTGAACAGAATTCAAGATAGGCCCTAAGTTTAACTGTATCTAACATAATTACGTCATCACATTGGAATGTGGGCATCTTATAAATGTTCATTACATGTAGGCTACCAAAAAAATTGAAACTGAGTTATGTTTTATGAAACACTGTAACGATAAGTTTTAACAAATGAACGGAAATAATCAGGAGCGAACGAATGAATACGTAGGTCAGTGGCTATGCATATCGAGTTAAGTCTATTTGGGTTGATTTCGATAAAAATATTGATCTAAATATGTCCTAATTATGTGTCAATTTCATTATAAACCAGTGACAAGTGCCATTTCATTTCCAGTCTTTTGTTTACCATGGTGACGGCGCGGGTGGGGTAATCAGGGAAAACAAAGCAAGAAATTAGCATTTAATCGATATTTGAGTTACACATGCGCATAATGATAGATTCAATACAGTTTTTAATTGCGATTTCTTTTTATTTCTTGATAAACATTTGCTTAATAAACAGAAAAAGAGATATTATTTACGCGAATCGATCGAGGGAGAAACATCTATTAAGTCACGTGATCCGTACTACCCGGCAAAATCAATGAATACGGTACCGTACACAGTGGTCACATGTGCAGTTTTAGCCTATCCGAGTCCAAGAATTTATGATGACTGGAAATAAGTACATGTACACCTTTTTAAGGGCTTTTTACAATTCTTTATTATTTCTAGAGTGAGTAAAGTAGTCCCCTGGAGTTACTGGAAAGTCCTGACTATAAACATCAAAGGTTATTTCCAGCATCTTTCCAGGTGGTGGAAGCTTAAACTTAAAGCAGGCTGAATGTAAAGCAGATTCAAAGTAAAGCAGAATGCACTATATCTTTCTCAAGTACGACAAGTAGACACTGTATCCATATAATTGAAATATTGTTCCTTATGGCTTCAGCAAATCTTTTGCTCTTACCACTCTTTAGAGTTGTCTTGAAGAGACCATTCATATTATAGTAACAGCATGGGATTACCCATTCATGTATGCCTTTTTTCCCTTTAATTCATTCCTCCAGTGAAGTGATTGTTCCACTTTATACAGCCATGGTTATGCACAATCAGAAATACTTCCTATATCAAATCAGATTGTTGTTTAAAGCATGCTGAAAGTAAAGCAGAATGTGCCTTAAGGCACATTCTACTTAACTTTTAACCTGCTTTAAGTGGTCACCTGTCTTTAAAAGTAGAACCAGACTATGGAGTAATGAGTTAAAAGAGAAAGGCCAGAAAAATTTACTCACGTTGGTCCTGTTAGACACTTGTTACTCAGTGTAAAGATCTAACAATAGGCAGGGCTCCAGATAAAAGGGAGTAAATTGAACAAATCCAACATTTTCTCACTCATTTCAGTTCCAAATCCTATGGTGCTACTACTAGTTAGAATCTTCTCGATGAGACAATTCTAATGAGTAGTAACACCATATGGTTTAATGTAGAAATAAAAAATTAGTTTCTGAAATACTCCACTTTATAATCTTTAGCTCTTATATCCTTTTCTCAGGGCTACAGATAAGGGGAGTATTTCAAAAACTAAAACCTTTATTTCTGCTTTAAACCCTATGGTGTCACTACTCATAAGAATCGTCTCTTTGAGACGATTCTTATGAGTAGTAACACCATAGGTCATAGGATTTGGTGATGTAAAAATGAGAAAATGTTTGATTTGTTCCAATTACTCCCTCTTATCTGGAGCCCTGTTCCTTAACATTTCAGACCTGTCTAAAACCACTGAAGAAGTTGGCCCTACATGTTCTACAGTACCTGGCCAGCAAACCACTTGTACAAGAAAGAGGGGAAGTTTGAGAAAAGACACGTCAGTTAATCTCCAGCATGCTACAGCTTGTAAAAGGAATAAAATATCTACCAGTCAGTCAGTATCAGACTATTCAGTGGAAGAACCTACCACATCTTCATCTACAGTGTTAAATGATTCTTCCAATGATTTCACTATACCATTGATACTTTCAGTGGAATCAGAGCCTTCAGACACATCATATAGCTCACCAGCCAAGTCAGCTGGTAGCATACAGTCAGCATCATTACCATCCAATGTATATAAACATGATAAACCAAAAACTGATCCAGTGAAGACTGATGACAGTAACAGTGCTAATGCAGAAGCTGAAGACACAGATACTTTTGACAACATAATAGTTAAAGTAGAAACAGACGATCCATATTTCAGTACACAACAAGAGGGTTGTCAAAAAAATCAAACTATGAATGATAGTGGCAGAGTTTCTAGTGAAAATAAATCACAACATGTGCATAGTAATGCAGCAGTACATAATAGAGGAGGACTCCGAGATGTTGACATAAGTGAAGAAGCTCTACGTGTAAGTAATGTTTTTGCAAGCAGTTTTTATGCCCCCGACATCTACTGATACGGAGGGTGTTAAGTGATTGACTTGTCTGTCCTTTCATCTGTGCGTGAGTGCATACGAGATGAACCCTTGCAATTATGACCACTAAATTATGTTAATTATAAGGTGTTTATGACAGGTGACTGCTTAAAGCAAGATGACAGTAAAACAGAAAGCTCCTACTGTCACATTACTTTAAGCTGTCACCTGTATTTTATACAATCAATTAGCCTTTGTTTAAGTGGTCGTAATAGAGGGGGTTAATCAGTGTTGTGCCAAGGCCGCGCCCTTGCGCCATCGGTAAATTATTCGGGGTTTACTGTATATTCATAATTTCCCAATAGTGTAGCAGTGAAGAATACACTTGTTGTATGCAAACAGTGTAGACCCTGATCAGAGACCTCCTGAAGGGGCCCTCTAATCAGGGTATGCACTGTATGTCATATTGCACTAAATTGTTGAAGCCACAAACCTAAATACACAAAATGGACTAGTTCACACTGGGAAGGCAAACAAATTTGTTGCGCGCTAATGCTCGGGTGACATCAAATCCAACGCCACGGCTCCGAGAAAAGATGGCAGACAGCGTCCAAATTAACCGGGTATGTACACAAATAAGGTGGTTTCTCAAACATATAATTATTAACTATGTATGTGATAGGTCTCACTGAATGTCTAACAGCCTTGAGTTTGTCTAGGTACAGTTTGTTTGAGGTGTACATGGTTGCAGTGATGCAGTCGTAGATTAGCTTGAAAAAGTTCCATTCCTTACATAAATTTCTGGAAAAGCTGTCACTAATTGGTCTTAATTGACTGTTTCTGTGAGATTTACAAATGTTTTTGTTATCCCTTTCAATCCTACAGCCCTCTGTAGAGATTACTGATTACATATGCAAACAGTGTAGACCCTGATCAGAGGGCTCCTCTATAGGAGCCCTCTGATCAGGGTCTGCACTGTTTGATAGTTTTCATTGCTTTTTGTTGTCATACCAAAAAATGCATGTACTGGAAGAGTCCAAAAGGATAATAAATACCCACAAGATATATTTAGGGTTGAAAGGGTTAAGATTCAGTTTTGATTTTAAAAAGTATTTTGATTCAGGGATTCCATTGTCACTGCCTTTCTGGTGAAGAAATGCTCCAATTTGTTATACAACGAAGCATGGTCCGATTTATATTAAAATAAATTGGGGCCGAATCAAAATTGAGTATGTTTCAAATTGACAGGTTCCTTGTATAACTTCATTGTTTTAACGTTTCACTGTTTGTGAACATGTTCAGTATAATGATTTTAACGTACAGAGTTCAATCGGAGAAAATAAACATTATATTGAAGCATCGGCAGCCCTCACAAGAGAACTGCCCTCCTTTTTTGACGACGTTACTCGTTCCTATTGGCCACAGAAACCAAATGTTATCACAAATTATTTACCGATTTGATGAAACATTCAAGATTGATACTTTTAAATGCGTAGTCCCACAGATGTATATGTATATTTGATAATTCCTTGTCGCAGTCGAGGTTAAAGCTGATACAATTAGTTTACATGTATTGCTGATTATTTCTGACGGGATTATGTGTGCCAAACACAGCAAGATTGTGTGTACATGTATACACGAGTGAAGTTTGAATTTGAATGAATAAGTAGTTTAAGCCAACTCCACCTATTGTCTGATTGTCAACCATAGTGGAACAGGTGCCAAGTGACCGATTCTTTACCTGATGAAAAATAGGTAGATCGGCCAGTCAGTTAAAATCTGATAATGACAACACGGTTTAACTCAGTTATTATGAGGAAATCGTATATCATTATTACAAGGTCTTTTAAAAATAATGAAACCCGTCTATCAGCTAGAACTGCAGCTAAGAACAACCAGGGCTTCAGATAAGAGGAAGTGAACAAATCCTGTATTTTCTCACTCATTTCAGCACTAAATCCTATGGTGTTACTACTCATTAGAATTGTCTCAAAGAGACAATTCTAATGAGTAGTGACACCATAGGGTTTTATGCAGAGATAAAGATTTTAGATTTTGAAATACTCCCCTTATCTGGAGCTCTGGTACAACGTAAATCCAATTGTCTCCTTTTATCAGCTGAACAGCTGTTTATGCATAACATAAATTATTCTGACTAAAGAAGATAAAAACAATACCGACATCCTTATACCGGTCTTCTGTTTTACAGGGCGAATTATGTGAAACACGTGGAAGAAGATTTCAGTCAAAATCCTCGTTATCCAAGCATCACAAAGACAGTCATGATATCAAAAAAGTGTCATGCGATCAATGTGGCAAGTTATTTTCCCAAAAATCTAGCTTGCTGGATCATATGGTTGTCCACAAGGATGCCAGATCGAAAATTTGCGCAGTATGTGGCAAAAGTTTTAAACACCGACAATCTCTTGCTAGACATGCAGAGGAGCATGAAGAGCGGAAAGAGGACTTGAAGTGCACAACTTGTCACAAAATCTTTTTCCGAAGAGACAGCCTAGCCCACCACATGAAGACCCACAGGGCAAAGGAAACATGTGATCAGTGCAACAAACAAGTGATACATCTAAAACTGCACCAGAAAACGTGTAATAAGGAGCGCCAAAATTCTCATGTGTGTGATGTATGTGGTAGGAAGTTTCTGGAAAAACGGTACTTGCAGGAACATCAAAGGTGTCTGCACTCTTTTGAAGGGCGATATAGCTGTAATCGCTGCAACAGCAAATTCTTTCACAGGGCCTCACTTTTTAATCACAAGCTGAAATGTGGAAGCGATAACAGTTAAACCGCTCTTCAAAACATCAAGGGCAGAATCATGGGCCGGTCCCAGCTTGATGTTGAAAGTTCCTTACCATAGTGTCTTTTTGGTTACTAACCAGGACAGTTAGTCACCCGTGTTTAAGGACTGAAAGACGTTGACAACAATTTGTTTTATTGAATATCATCATAAGGTCAAAATATGCCAATTCAAAATCATACTGTAATTGATTTCATTTTCTTCAATGTACATGTTCAGGGCTCCAGATAAGGAGAAGTAAACTGAACAAATCCAACATTTTCCTATTCACTTAAGCACCAAACCCTATGTTGTTACTATTCATTAGAATCGTCTCTTCGAGACAATTCTAATGAGTAGTGACATCATAGGGTTTAAAGCAGAAATAAAGACTTACGTTTTTGAAATACTCCCCTTATTTGGAGCCTTGATGTTATTGCATTCTTTGAGTTGTACATGGATACGATATTATTGACCGAATGCATTGACAGTGATAGAAGCAACAACAACTGTGACAGCATAAAGAACATCATGCAAATTTACCCATGATTTTTTTTTAGCTCACCTGGCTTGAAGTGCCAAGGTGAGCTATTGTGATCGCCCTGTGTCCGTCGTCGTCCGTCCGTCCGTCGTCAAACTTTTTGTTCAAAGATCTTCTTCTTGGAAACCATTGGGCCAATTTCATCAAAACTTCATAGGATTGTTCCTTATAGGGTACTCTCTCAGATTTCTTCAAATATAGGTCATCCAATTGAAATTGTGGTTGCCATGGCAACCAATTGAAAAAACTTTAAAAATCTTCTTGTCAAAACTACAGGTCCGAATTGAAAATAATTTTACCCAAATGTGCCATTGGTGACCCTCTATCAGATTTCTTAAAATATTTTTCCTATCTTAAAAAACATGGCCGCTAGTGGGTGGGGCAGATTTTCCTTATATGGCTATATAGTGAAAACTTAAAAAATCTTCTTGTCAAAAACTACTGGTCCGATTTGAAAGTAATTTTATGCAAATGATCCATGGGTGACCCTCTACCAGATTTCTAAAAATTATTTTGATATCTAAAAAAACATGGCCGCCAGTGGGTGGGGCAAGTTTTCCTTATGTTACTGTATAGTAAAAACTTTAAAAATCTTCTTCTCTAAAACTACTGGTCCAAATTAAAAATAATTTTACACAAATGGTCAATTGATGATCTTCTACCAGATTTCTTAAAATCATTTTGTTATCTTAAAAAACATGGCCACCAGTGGGTGGGGCAAGTTTTCCTTATGTTTCTGTATGATAAAAACTTTAAAAATCTTCTTCTCTGAAACTACCAGTCCAAATTAAAAATAATTTTACACAAATGGTCAATTAATGATCTTCTACCAGATTTTTGAAAATCATTTTGTTATCTTAAAAAACATGGCCGCCAGTGGGTGGGGCAAGTTTTCCTTATGTTTCTGTATAGTAAAAACTTTAAAAATCTTCTTCTCTAAAACAACTGATCCAAATTAAAAATAATTTTACACAAATGGTCAATTAATGATCCCCTACCAGATTTCTTAAAATCATTTTGTTATCTTAAACAACATGGCCGCCAGTGGGTGGGGCATGTTACTGTATAGTAAAAACTTTAAAAATCTTCTTCTCTGAAACTACTGGTTCAAATTCAATTTTTTTTACACTAATGGTTAATTGATGACCCTCTACCAGATATCTTAAAATCATTTTGTTATCTTAAAAAACATGGTCGCCAGTGGGTGGGGCAAGTTTTCCTAATATTTCTGTATAGAAAAACTGTCCAAAAAAATTCTCTGAAACTATTGGTCTGATTTAAGAATGATTTTACACAAATAATGATTCATGGGTAACACTTTGCCAGTTTTCTTCAAATAATCTTCCTAGCTCAAACAACATGGCCACCAATGGGTGGAGGTGAATAAGTGAAAACTTAATCATTACTTGTCCATTTACATGACCGTAATCATGGATACCAGGTGAGCGATTTAGGGCCGCATGCGGCTCTTGTTTATTTCCCCAACCACAAAACAGAAAGTATTACATGATTGCCCTCTTAAAGTTTTTTCACACTTAACCCATTACCCCATAACCTGTTTCAAGTTTTAAAGAAAGTTGATCACTTATGCTAGGTTCACACCAACGGCGCTTTGATGGCGCTTTAAAGCGGCATGCAAAGCGGCACAAAAGCGTAACAAAGCTTGATTAAAGCGACAGGGTCGTAATAGATCGTGGGAAAGCTTGGAGTAAAGCGGGACATTCGGCAAGAGCGCCACATTTTTTGAAACGGTTTAAAAAATTTGGGCGCTCTGTTACGAATTGTTTAAAGCGCCTAGAGCGTATCAAAGCTTAACAAAGCGTAACAAAGCTCAACAAAGCTTGACTCAAAGCGTAGGAAAGCTTAACAGAGCTTGGTTCAAAGCGGGGACCCCAGTCTTCACGGTCTGTCACCACTTGACACGCTTCGTTAAGATGTCTCAAGATTTGTTACGATTTGGCATAAAGATCTGATACGAGGTCAGACGCTTTCATCAAGATCTGACACGCTTTGTTACGTTTTCATGAAGGACTCGCACGCTTTCTCAAGAATTGAGACGCTTTGATCAAGGATTGACACGTTTTGTTAGGCTTTGTTACGTTTGGCAAGCTTCCTCACGCTCTTTCATGCTCTCCTACGATACTCACGCTCTATCTCCATCCCTATAAATAGCGCTGCGACTTGAGTACCACTCATTGCATTGTTTCAGATGGATCATGTTCTGGTACATCTGGAACTTCTGGATCCTGTTGTTCTGACATCGTGTTCTGGAGTCAAAAAGCAATGATTTTGTGGATCTGCTGCCTCTCTTTTTAGGCTCTGGATCAAAAGCGGCATGGAATCGGCGATCTTGACATTTTCCAATGCGTAACAGAGCTGGACAGAGCGTAACGATGCACAACAAAGCTTGATAATCGTATCAGAGCCTGATTTAAAGCGGCACAATCGCATCAAAGCGTAATAAAGCTTATAAAAGCGTGATTTCAAGCGTAGCAAAGCCTGATCAAAGCGGGATCAAAGCGTGAGGAACCATAACAAGTCGGTAAATAACTCGTCCCAAAGCGGCAACCAATTCGTATAAGAGCGTATCAGAGCTTATCAGAGCGTAAGAGATCGTGCTATTTTTGGAAAAGTAAACAAAAATGATGACGCTTTGCTCGCGGCATGTTAAAGCGCGGCATTCGCCGTTGGTGTGAACCTAGCATTAAGGGTGTATAAAACCCATAAGCCAAATTTTCAAAGTATTAAACTTTTTTTCTATCATTGTTTTTTTGGAAGAGCTGTTTATGATGAATAAAAAAATGAAATAAAAAATATATGGTGGTGTCCTTTTGTTTGAGCTACAGCGATTTGAAAAAGGTATGTCAAATTTGGAATTGTTTTTAGCTCACCTGAGCTAGCTCAGGGTGAGCTTTTGCAATCCTTGAATGTCCGGCGTCCGTCGTGCGGTGTGCGTCGTTCATCGTCAACAATTTTAGTGTTTACACTCTAGAGGCCACAATATTTATCCAATCTTTCTCAAACTTGCTCACATTGTATATTACCATAAGAGTTCGAATGAGTTTAATTATGGTTGAAATCAGACTAATAGGTCAAGAGTTATCTACCTTTGAATTGCTGAAAATTCCATATTTGACAGTGTTTACACTCTAGAGGCAACAATATTTATTCAATCTTTCTCAAACTTGCTCAGATTGTATATTACCATAAGAGTTCGAATGAGTTTAATTATGGTTGAAATCAGACCAATAGGTCGAGAGTTATTTACCTTTGAATTGCTGAAAATGCCATATTTAACAGTGTTTACACTCTAGAGGCCACATTTTTTATCCAATCTTTCTTAAACTTGCCCAGATTGTATATTACCATAAGAGTTAGGATGAATTTGATTATGGTTGAAATCAGGCCAATAGGTCAATAGTTATCTACCTTTGAATTGCTGAAAATGCCATATTTAACAGTGTTTACACGTTAGAGGCCACAATATTTATCCAATCTTTCTCAAACTTGCTCAGATTGTATATTACCATAACAGTTCATATGAGTACGATTATAGTTGAAATCTGGCCAATAGGGCGAGAGTTATCTACCTTTGAATTGCTGAAAATGCCATATTTATGGGTGTTTATACTCTAGAGGCCACAATTTTTATCCAATCTTTCTCAAACTTGCACAGATTGTATATGACCATAAGAGTTCGAACGAGTGCAGTTATGGTTGAAATCGGACCTATAGATCAAGAGTTATCTGCCCTTGAATTGCTGAAAATGCCATATCTAACATCGGTTACACTCTTGAAACAACATTTTTCAATGGATTTTGACATGAACACAAAGTATATACAGTCAAACTTGCTCATGCGACCACGTGTATTAAACGACCTTTGTGGTAAGCGGCCAGTTTGAATCTCGCCCGATCGGTCTTACTATATAAATTGAGTGTATTAAACGACTTTTGTCTAACGCGTCCAGCGACCGGTGTTTTTTCACCCCAAGCAACAAATTCCGTTTCATTAAACGACCGCCTCGGGATGAAAAGGTCATAATTGATCAATTATGTCCAAACATTGTGACATCTTTTCACACTTATCCGAAATTAAGATCGGTGTTTCTCAAATTCATGAAAGGTGTGAAAATGTACGCAAAATCGAAAGTTCATTTTTACGGGAAACTTCGACAAACTCCGTCAAGCACGGAACTTAAGTAAATTGTTTCGAAATTGATTGCCGCTATGAATATTCTAATAGGAATCTAAAGGTTTGACATCTATTACTTTGATTCCGTAGACCCTCTGCTGTTTTTATGGCGACTTCCTTTCAACGCCGGTTGGACAGCCATTTTTTAGCTCACCTGAGCTAGCTCAGGGTGAGCTTTTGTAATCCTTGAATGTCCGTAGTGCGTCGTTCGTCGTCAACAATTTTAGTGTTTACACTCTAGAGGCCACAATATTTATGCAATCTTTCTCAAACTTGCTCAGATGGTATATTGCCATAAGAGTTCGGATGAGTTTTATTATGGTTGAAATCGGACAAATAGGTCATGACTTATCAACCTTTGAACTGCTGAAAATGCCATATTTAACAGTGTTTACACTCTAGAGTCCACAGTATTTATCCAATCTTTCTAAAACCTGCCCAGATTGTATATGACCATAAGAGTTCGGAAGAGTTCGATTATGGTTGAAATCTGACAAATAGATCAAGAGTTATCTACCTTTGAATTGCTGAAAATGCCATATTTAACGGTATTTACACTCTAGAGGCCACAGTATTTATCCAATCTTTCTAAAACTTGCCCAGATTGTATATGACCATAAGAGTTCGGATGAGTTTGATTTTGGTTGAAATCGGACAAATAAATCAAGAGAAATCTACCTTTGAATTGCTGAAAATGCCATTTTTAAAGGTGTTTACACTCTAGAGGCCACAAATTGTATCCAATCTTTCTCAAACTTACTCAGATTGTATATTACCATAAGACTTCAAATGGGTTCAATAATGGTTGTAATCGGATCAATAGGTCAAGAGTTATCTACCTTTGAATTGCTGAAAATGATATATTTAACAGTGTTTACGCTCTAGAGGCCACAATATTTATCTAGGCTCTCTCAAACTTGCCCATATTGTATATGACCATAAGAGTTAGAAAAAGGGTGATTATGGTTGGAATCGGACAAATTGATCAAGAGATATCTACCTTTGAATTGCTGAAAATGCCATATTTTACAGCGTTTACACTCTTGCAACTACAGTTTTCAATTGATTTTGATTATACTTGTACACAAAGGATGTAGCTATAGGTTCTGGAAGGAGTGCAATTATTGTTGAAATGTTATCGTTGTGGCAATAGTTACCTGCCCTTGATATACTTTGAAATGCTAGAAAAAGGCTTCATTTCAGTATTGTTTAGGCTCTAGTTATCTGCCTTTGATGTACTCTACTATACTACAGTAGGTCGACAAAACTTGAATGGATTTAGAATAAAACGGGTGAAATTCAAAGGTAAAGCTATCAGGCTTCATTACAAATGGTGAGCGATATCAGGGCCTTCAGGCCCTGTTGTATTTTGAAGAATCCCCCATGCGTCATGTATACGAAACATTTGACTTTCTGTAGAGGGTGTGTCGGAAATCCCGTGTTTTATTGGTTGGTGTCTTGTAAACAAAGAAACCGTATTCCCGCCTTTTACGTCCGGGCTATACCGAATAATAACGAGTGAACAAAAATAGATGTTTGCCCTAGTTTGTACTCTTTCGCGCATGCCCCGCCTCCCATTTTTTTAGGGAATGCCTGCTAACATAATAATAAACATAGGAACCAATTTCCGAAAATCTATAAATAGTAACAACGATCATATTCCTCAAGAATCATGTCAATTTCTCGGCAAATTAACGCACATGGTATCTGTTAATTTGACATTGAAAAAGCGAAGCGTATATCAGCGTTTTTATGGTGCTGTCTAGTCCACATGTGTACAGTTACATGATATGGAGCTATTTCTCGTCTTTGCCATATCCAGGACGGCACCTGTCAAAAGTTAACTTGTCGTCAGAGGGGTTCATTGATGAGACTAATTTATGGGGTAATGGGTTAACAGTTCATCCCTGCAGTATCTTTGTTTTATACATCTAAAAGATAACTTCTCTTTTACCTACATCTTTGAAATTAAGTGCATGTGTAGCCAATATAGACAGAACAATGGAGACGTATTTTGTAGCATTTGTCAAAGGTCAATGTTCAATATGGACTGCAATTTGACATGTTTATTGCTAACCTGCATTATAATTTCATCTGTGAATACATTTTATCAAGACATGTAATACATTTTATAAAAACATATCAAAATATCATTTAATGCAGAAGTTGTTGTTTGTATTGCAATCTCAATCCATTGAAAATACAGAACAACAAGGATTGTATGGCATTTTATGAAATTATGATCAAATTGAATTTATTCACAGATGCAAGTTTTATGCTTATTTACAACAAATAAATTATGTCATATTTCTATTAAACTGACATGTTTAATATTTAAGTGACTTTTACCAGTCCTTTGACATTTTGTAACAAAAATAGGGAATCACTATCGGAATAACTATTTTTAGCTCACCTGGCACGAAGTGCCAAGGTGAGCTATTGTGATCGCCCTGTGTCCGTCGTCGTACGTCCGCCGTCAAACGTTTTCTTTAACGATCTTCTTCTTGGAAACCACTGGGCAAATTTCTTCAAAACTTCATAGGATTGTTCCTTATAGGGTTCTCTCTCAGATTTCTTCAAATATAGGTCATCCAATTGAAATTGTGGTTGCCATGGCAACCAATTGAAAAAACTTTAAAAATCTTCTTGTCAAAAACTGCTGGTCCGAATTGAAAATAATTTTACCCAAATGTGCCTTTGGTGACCGTCTATCAGATTTCTTACAGTAATTTTGCCATCTTAAAAAACATGGCCGCTAGTGGGTGGGGCAGATTTTCCTTATATGGCTATATAGTGAAAACTTTAAAAATCTTCTTGTCTGAAACCGCTAGTCCAATTTGAAAATAAATTCACACAAATGATCCATGGGTGACCCTCTACCAGATTTCTTAAAATAATTTTGATATCTAAATAAACATGGCCACCAGTGGGTGGGGCACATTTTCCTTATGTTACTGTATAGAAAAAACTTTAAAAATCTTCTTCTGTGAAACTACTGGTCCAAATTGAGTATAATTTTACACAAACGATCCATTTATGATTCTCTACCAGATTTCTTAAAATCAATTTATCTTTAAAATCATGGCTGCCAGTGGATGGGGCAAGTTTTCCTTATTCTTTATAGAAAATCTTTAAAAATCTTTTTCTCTGAAACTATTGGTCTGATTTCAGAATATTTTTACACAAATAATGATTCATGGGTGACCCTTTGCCAGTTTTTGGCCGGATTGAAAATGCGGTCCATAGATTGGCGAATGCCGTCCGTCCGTCCTCACTTTGGTTGACCTTTTTGTTAGTGTCAGTTTTAGCCAAAGCTTAAGTCCTACAGCAACTAAATTTGGCATGTACAGTTATAGTGAGGTCATCATCACATGCTGTGGGTAACAAGGTCACTGTGACCTAGATTTCACGGTCAAATGACTTAGAGAATTCTTGGTTAACCTTTTCGTTTGCGTCTTGGTTTACCTTTTTGTTAGTGTCAGTTTTAGTCAAAGTTTAAGTCCTACAGCAACCAAATTTGGCACGTACAGTTGTAGTGAGGTCATCTTCACATGCCATGGGTAACTAGGTCACTGTGACCTAGATTTCAAGGTCCTATGACTTAGAGAATTCTTGGTTAACCTTTTCGTTTGCGTCTTGGTTTACCTTTTTGTTAGTGTCAGTTTTAGTCAAATTTAAGTCCTACAGCAACCAAATTTGGCATGTACAGTTGTAGTGAGGTCATCATCGCATGCCATGGGTAACTATATTATATATATATATATATACAAAGCAAAAGTGCAGACGATCTGGCCATACCGACCTTGGCAGTTTCTCGTCTTCAAATAATAATTTTCCTAGCTCAAACATGGTCGCAAGTGGGTGGGGTGAATTTACTAATGCTGGCTTATAGTGAAAATTTAACCATTACTAGTTCATTACCATGACAGTAACCATGGCTACCAGGTGAGCGATTTAGGGCCGCATGCGGCTCTTGTTGCTCTATCTGCTGCACATGTACTTCATTTCAAAGGTGTAAACTTAATAGAAGTTTTTTAACCATTTTCAAGCTCAATCTTAACATAAAAACCTGTTTTACGTCTGTACGCTAAAAATAAATGGTAAAGTACTCTTGTTAAGACGATGGACTATATGAGATTATTTGACTCAGACCAGGAGCATTGTATTCTTGTATTTATGTAAACATAAGTGTGTATATTTTCATGCAATTTGGGTTATCTATAGGTACATTTATTCCAAATTGGAAGCAATTTCATGCACTATTGTACCAGCAGAATGAGAAATTGCTGTCAATGTCGAAACACTTTTCAGTATTGAGTTGCAGATACACTTATTCCCTTCAAAATTACTGCAGCCGTGCATAAATGAGTGAAGAAGACATTCCGTAAGACCACTCTTGTCCTGCACAAATGGCAATTTCATAGAGAATTCAATGCATTTTTGTTACTGAGGTTATTTATCTACATGGAGGCAGCTTTTTTTTCCCGGAACCAAAACATTGGATTTGATGTCACACGAGCGTTTGCGTGCAAACCATTTGTTTTGCCTACTCAGTGTGTAGATCTAATTCAAGCACACTTCATGCACACTCCTACACATGTATAAACAAAAAGGAACATATCTGTGTTTCATTTCTCAAAAACCATGCACAAGCTGTAACGGCTAACATGACGTAATACGGCTTCAAAAATGTGTACGTCTAGAAATGTTGCGCCATTGCGTAGGTGCAAATTGAGTTTAAAATGAAGTGAGAATCAAAATAATAAATTAATTCTAGTGTTTCATCGTGCAATAACACACCAGGTAGTCCTTGAGATGCTGGTAATTAAATCACTTGGCCTTCGGCCTTGTGATTTAATTACTATGCACTTCAACTCCTACCCGTGTTTTATTGTATGATAAAATACTTGTATGGTGTAATTTGGAAAAGGAATTGTCCTTTTGAAATCTCAGGAGTTAACCCTTTCCCTTATAGAAGCGACTTTTAGCACATTCATTTTATTCATCCGCTGAAGAAAATAGTTCCAAATTATACCGTAATGAATATGTGTCATATTTAATACTTTCCTTATTCTAGCAGTTAATAGCTTAAAGCAGGCTGAAAGTAAAGAAGAATGCGCCTTAGGGCGCATTCTGCTTTACTTTCAACCTGCTTTAAGTAGTCACATATCTTGAATACTAGAAACAATGCTATCAGGTAAAGGGTTAATGGGTTAACCAGACTTCATGGTTATCTCCAGCATCAACATTGCTTACTAGAATGCTTTGATTCTTATACAGTTATTGCCTGAATGGGCCATTCCAATATCACTCAGCCTAAATTTCACCTTGATCTTATTAAAATTTTGTACTTGAGAAAGATTCAGAATCTCGTATCAAAGATATCTGACCCTGAGGGCTTATTGAAGGCAGCATCTTGTTTTGAATTTGGGTATGCACAAAGTATAACCCTATTATCCTCTTTTAACCCATTTCCCCATAAATATGACTGCGCATTCTGCTTTACTTTCAACCTGCTTTAAGTTATCCTCTTTCATTAACACTAGAAACAGGCTATGGGGTAATGGGTTAAAGTCTATTTTTTCTGCATACACTGTAAAATTTCCACTTTAAGAAATGATAACTTGTATTAGCTCGCCACACAAAAGTCCAGGTTTGTGAGTAAATCATGGGATGACAGAGTGTCACATTCTACTTTAAGATCACTGTGACCTTGACCTTTGACCTCAATTGTAAAATGTGTGTATGTTTGTATGTATGTATGTAACTCATTTTGTCCAGGGTATATTTCCCTTACCACAAACCTTCACACACAGACATCCCCCCCCCCCCCCCCCCCCCCCCCCCCCCCCCCCCCCCCCTTTTAAAAGGTCATCATTGGTATAAATAGAATTGAGTGAGGGTATTAGCATCACGCGTCTGCCATGTCTCGTTTTTATGAGAACTATTTTTTTCAGTGGAGGAATAAATTAAATGTGCTAAAAAGCATATTATGAGCAAATCGTTAATGATGACATTGTTTTGTATAGCTCTACATACAGAAAGTTATTGTTGCATGAATGAATAAATCAATCTAAATCCATGCTATAGTGGTATAAATAAATACTAATCATATTTCCGTTTTTGCGGGTGTGTTTTTTTTCACCAATGGAACAAAAGAAACTAATCAGCTATGCATACATTTACTATATCGTCTGTCTGCAATCTGTACTGGCTGAATTTGATGACGATTTCCGTGAGTGAGTTGATTTTGAAGATATTGATCTTGTTTGTTCGTCAAAACAG
Organism: Gari tellinella; assembly: GCA_922989275.2. NCBI lineage: Eukaryota > Metazoa > Mollusca > Bivalvia > Cardiida > Psammobiidae > Gari > Gari tellinella. Next base: position 74,533,863 of record OV277866.1, read on the forward strand.
CCCCAGTCGGAAAAGAAAAATGAACAGGACAACCTAAATCAACCACCAGCCCATAGAAGATTTGCTGAAGTAGACCCTGATGAGCTATCAACTTTTTTAGTCCCAACTCATAAGGCAACAACCAAGAAAAATACTCGCTGGGGTTTGAAACTATTTCAAAGTAAGACTAAGTTCCTATATATACAGTTATTACTCACACTGTTCATGAATTTTATTAACCCATTACCCCATAGCCTTTGACAGGTAACCACTTAATGCAGGTTGAACATAAAGCAGAATGTGCTTTAAGACATATTCTGCTTTACTTTCAGCCTGCAACTACTAGAATATCGAAAATATTTCTTATGGTTCATATTTATGACTATATAAATGGGATTTCTTTCTTCAATGGAGGAATGAATTAGAGGCGTAAAAGATTGTATCATGGGGAAATGGATTAAAGTAGAGTTTTATTAAATTTTACAGCAACTGTTGTAGAATGATAAGCTTTCGTAATGTGCCTTACTCCATAGCCTGTTTCTAGATTTGAAGTCAAGTGACCACTTAAAGCAGGTTGAAAGTAAAGCATTACTTTCAGTTTTACTTTCAGTCTGCTTTAAGCTTTAATCTGCTGGCATATGAAAAAAAAATTCTTATGATGCATAATCATGACTATAAATTGGAACTATTTTCTTCAGTGGATACATAAATCAGAGGCGTAAAAATGAGCATCTATGGAGTAATGAGTTAATCAGAGACCATACATACATGTATGTATGGTCTCTGAGTTAATTAATAAGATTTTTGACTGGGTATGTTCATTTTGTATTTTATAGACTCATCAATTACTTAGCCTGTTTCTAGTTTTGAAAAATATGTTTTCACTTTCAGTAAAGCAGGTTGAAAGTAGGCCAAATGATACTTTTTAAGCATTCTACATTTCTTTTAATTTGCTTTATGTTATCCTTTGGATATATACTTGAAATGCCTCCTGTCTTTTATTGTCAGGACATCCTAGATCGAGACTTCTTTCCACAGTGTAGGAAATATTTAGAGGCCTTTACCCATTATCCATAAATACACCTTTTTGGGTCATTAATTTACTTCTCCACTGAAGAAAATAGTTCCAATTTATACAGTCATGAATATGTATCTCAAGGAATATTTTCTTTATTCTAGTGGGTGGTAGCTTAAAGCAGGCTAAAAATTCAGTAGAATGGGCCTTCTACTGTACATTCAACCTGCTTAAAGTAGTCACCTATTTTCAAAACTAGAAACAGGCTATGGAGTAAGGGGTTACAGGCATATTGATTGAGTAATAGGTTTAGAAATCTTTAGCTTTCCTGCTTAAACCATTTACATGTATTTATGTCATTTATTTGAACCCTTTAGCCCAATGCCTGTTTCTAGTTTCGAAGACAAGTGACCCCTTAACTCTTTGAACCCTAGTCCCACACATTGGCATCCTTTGCAAACAGTGTACATGTGAAAAGTACACTTGTACTATGTAAACAGTGAAGACCCAGATCAGAGAATCTGATCAGGGTCTTCACTGTTTGTCATAGTGCAAAACATTGACAAATACAAGTTATACAACCCTCAAAAGTCAGAAATGGACTAGACTTAAATGGAAACTGGAATTGTCCAGTTAAAGTTTCCGGAAGGAAAGAGTTAAGCAGGATGAAAGTAAAGCAGAATTTGTTTTTAGGTGCATTCTGCTGTAATTTGTAGAGGCTCGCAACCGGATTTAGCATTAAAAATAGTAATTTGTAAATATATGTCAAATGCATATATAAATGGGTAAGATTTAGTTTAGGATAATAAATTCTGTTAAAAAATGCATTTCAAAAAAAAAAAAGAAGAAGCTCTGGTGGGATTCGAACCCGTGACCCTCCATGCGGAGACAAACATGAAAAAAAAGGAAACACCTTTACCCACGCGGCTACTGGCGCTCTCTATCTATATGGTAGGGAATTAAAGTACTTCACTGGTAGCGATTGATAGTACATTATTCGGCTCGGGTTTATGTCTGAGCCCGTATAGAGAAGCAACAACAACAACTATACCGTTAGCTAATGCTATAGAAAAACAGTGGAAAATATCTAAAGAAACTAAGATTCGGTGACGATTCTTGTGACTTTTTTTGGACTGATCATATTTTTTTAATGTCAGAAGCCAAATAATGCCACAAATTTGCTTTTATTTTATTTTGACAAGTACACCATCCGGTTGCGAGTCCCTTTAAACCTGCTCTAAGGTACCATCTGCTTTGGTACAGAAAATATTTACTACAGTGCATATTTATGACCGTATGAATTGGAATTATTTTTATCAGTGGAGGAATATGTTAAAGGCATAAAAATGTGTAAGGAGTAAGGTATATCTGGTATTTTCTGCTGCAATAATATTTTGAAAATTTATGAAAAGGCTGTGAATTATTTTCCAGGGCTCCAAATAAGAGGGAGTAAATGGGAAAAGTCCAACACTTTCTTCTCATTTCAGCACCAAATCCTGTGGTGTTACAGTCTGTTGCTACTCATTAGAATCATCTCGAAGAGACTATTCTAAAGAGTAGTAACACTATAGGGTTTAATGCAGAAATAATAAGGAGAGAAACTCAATAAGTTTATTCTTTCGTTTCAATCCTTTTCCTAAGTATTGTAAAATAATGTTAGCATGTATAATTGTAATCATATGTACTTCTGGAAATAAATATGTTTAAACTAATGCAGAAATAAAGATTTTAGATTTGAAAAACTCTCCTTATCTGAAGCCCTGATATTCTACTGTTTTTATTTCTGCGCTTCTTTTAAAGCAACGTAATAAAATTCTGTGGATTTGGTTCTTAAGATAGGTTATGAAGGCTAACTTGCTGTGGTTTACATATACACAAGCTTCCCTGTAGTCTGTACATCCGACGCAGACTAAAATGCCTAATAACACTGTGTAGAATCTTTCACATGGGCCCGGGGAGCGATGTTGCTTCACATGGGATTTTAGTGCTTAAGCGTCAAAGTAAGAGACTAGATGAGTAAAAGCGAATTTTTTTTCTTTAACAAGAACTACTACATGTAGTTGTAAATACTATATTGCAGAGAATGTATCAATTATTTATCAATTGCCAGCTAACCAATTTGATAATCCAGAGTTCTCTCATGTTTTACAAACTCCTCAACCCAATGATTGTTGTCACAGCTTTCAAACATAATGAACACTAATTTTGGTATTTTTCTTTGATATAAATCATTTATACAAAATGAAAGAGTACGATGTTAAATGATATGCACTACAGGATTTGACCCCAGTGAGACACATCTACTCATGCTGAAGTGTTTTAAAAACCAGGACACTCTTAATTAACAAACTGGTAATTAAGCTGGCAATTGATGAATTATTGCTACATTCCATGCAATGCAAGTATTTACAACTAGCAGTTCTGTATTAAGGAAGAAATATTCGCCACCACGTGCCATGCGGCACCGCTCCCTCATGTGTTCTACATAGTGAGTAAATGCATTAATGTATATTTAACCCATTACCCCATAAATACACAGTTTTACGCCTTTAATATATTCCTGTAATGAAGAAAATAGTTCCATTTTACTCTGCCACAAATGAGAATCATAATAAATATTTTCTATATTCTAGCAGATAATAGCTTAAAGCAGGCCGAAAATAAAGCAGAATGTGCCTTAAGGCACATTCTGCTTTACTTTCAACCTGCTTTAAATGGTCAACTATTTTGAAAACTAGAAACAGGCTATGGGGTAATGGGTTAAGACGTTTTATGGCATTTACAAACATCACTTTTGTTCTAAGCAGACAGTGTATACTGAGAGCAAAGGGTCCCTACAGGAATCCTTAGATCAGGATCTGTACTGTTTGTTGTATTGCAAAATTTAATCCTAAATAGTTAAAACTTGACGAGACTCAGTTTGAAACTGGAATTGTCCATTTTGAAGTTTCAGGGGTCATTAAGCTCATATAAATTATGTTGCACCCATGTGAAGATATGAGCCATGCCATGACAAATCAGCCTTGTTGCATTGCAACATTGAACAGACCAAGCACTGTTGCCATTTGAATTTGTTCTACACTGCAAATACCGTATATAATACAGCTACATAAAAAAGACTAATGTTGGTGTCAAACAGTGTAGATCAAGACCAGTTTGCGATCTTTGAAGTGGCGACTGGCCTTGATCTATGCTGTTTGCAATGCAATGAGTCAGGTTTTCTCATGGCACGGGTTATGTGTGTGAACACCTCAATTTTTCAGGAAAATCATATTAAGATATTTGATCAAACTATCAGAATTATATCGTTTTCTTAAGAATTGAATTATTTCTTTAAACTACTCATGCATATTTTCATTTGCTTGTATTTCAGGCTGGCACACGTGTGAGTTCGGCAGTGATTTGGACTTTGATGATGTGTCACCCTCTATTTTGGCCGAGAAACTTGCAAAATTTTACTGCGAAGCCAGGACCCAAGATGGAAGCTCTGGTGGATATTATGGCATAAACACCCTTAAGAACTTGCGTGGTGCAATAAACCGTCATCTTCAGGACAAAGGGCGAAATGTTGACATAGTGAGAGACAAGGAATTTAAGTATCCCAATAGAGTTTTGAATGGTTTTGTAAAATCAATGAAGGCAAGAGGATTATCCAAACCAATTAAACATAAAGTCAAACCCACTGGCACATCTGACTTGGGGAAGAAAAAGAAGAAAACGAAACCTCCCGTGAACGAGACGCAGTATTGTTGGTTTGACTGGAGGGAACCAAACAACAAACCTAAATTGTGAAAAACCAACTAGACTAAATTGGGAAAGTTCTGCCATTGTCCATTTGAAGTTTCAGGGAGGAAACAGAAATAGTTGGGACACATTCTGCTTTACTTTCAGTTTAGTTTAAAACTGATACTACCATCTGCTAGGATCTAGTTAGAATATTTCTCATGATGCATAAACATGACTCTAAAAAAGGGAACTATTTTCTTCAGTTAAGGCGTAAAAAGGAATTTTTATGGAGTAATTGGTTAATTCTGAGATTGTTTGGATTTCTTCTTATGAAAATTGCCATAAATATTTTAACCTTATCATGCTAAGCGTGACTTGACTAACATTTGCAATCAGTTTGGATCCCAATCAGATGCTGCATTACAGTGATTCTAATTTGGATCTAAGCTGTTTTGTTTTGTGAAATGTTATGAAACATATCAGAATATATTTCAGGAGGGGCTGGGATTATGTCACATCTGAAGCAAACTGTCCAGTTTAACCCTTTGAATCCTACTTATGCATCATTTGCAAAAAATGTACATGAAAAGAGTTTATAAAAAAAATATGTCCTATGCAAACAGTGAAGACCTAGATCAGAGGACTCCTTGGAGCCCTCTGATCTGGGTCTTTACTGTTTGTCATATAGCAATGCATTGACTAAAACAACCCTAAGTAATCAACCATTAACCCTTAGCCCGCCAAATAAATTGTCGTCTGCTATATTTCTCGTCTGCTTCAAGTTTCAAAGTGCTTCAAAGTTGCTCAAAATTGCTTAAAATGTTGTCCGAGTGTCAAACAGCTTGGATCCGGATGAGACGCCGAGTTACTCGGCGTCTCACCCGGATCAAAGCTGTTGCATATGGAGCTATAGTCGTGACTGTCAGGCTAAGGGTTAAACCATACTGGCTCAAAATTGACTCATTGCACAATAGCCTCATACTGACTCATTTTGACACACTTTAATCCACTAGCTTGTATTGAGATAAGCATTGATAACTGTGTATCCCCTATAAGTTAATGGGTTAAAACTGACTAGACAAACTTGGAACTGTCCATTTAAGGTTTCAGGGAGGAAAGAGTTAAATTTTATGAAATAAGCACTGTGAAAATGAAGTTTAAATGATTGAATTTTTCTACATGGCAATATACAGTGAAAAAGACATTGTTCATTCCCATAAAGCAGGATGCCAAATGACATTATTACCATAAACAAAGTTAAGTTTTGGTGGAAAAAAATAATAATGTTATAGTTAAAAGGTTAATATAAATTTTCAAGATATTATGTAAAAAAAAATCAGTAGATGGGACTGAATAAATTTGTAATAAAGTAAACAATTGTGATTTTATTATTTCGACAATATAATTTTCAGTTTAAAATTAAAATGACACAAAATCCAAAGACAATGCAATAAGAGTTTCAGCTTTTGTAAAATTTTGAGGACTTATTCTTATCCAAGTTACAAACAGTTTACAGTCTGATCAGAAGGTTGCCCAGTGTCTGACCAGGCTTGAAACTAATTGCATGGACAAACAAATTATGTAATCTTTGCATAAGCACAAAGTAGTATTTGGTTTCTAGTTTTGGAGATGTGACCACTTAAAGCAGGTTGAAAGTAAAGCAGAATCTGAATGAGACTTACGGCACATTCTGCTTTACTCTCAGCCTGCTTTAAGTTACCACCTGCTAGAATAGGGAAAATTTTTATGACACATATTCATGACTGTATAAAATGGAACTATTTTCTTCAGTGGAGGAATACATTAAAGGCATAAAAAAACGTATTTAACTATTTATGGTTTAATGTTTTCCTCATAACCTGAGCAAAGCTGTGTAATGAAAAAATAAAATAATATGAACCAATTATTTCATTGAAACACTTTTTTTACGCCTCTAAATGTTGATACACTAAGAAGGGTAGTCTCCAGCTAGGAAGTCCTGAATTTTAAATATCAAAGACTTAACCCTTAGCCCGCCAAATAAATTGTCGTCTGCTATATTTCTCGGTTGCTTCAAGTTTCAAAGTGCTTCAAAGTTGCTCAAAATTGCTGAAAATGTTGTCCGAGTATCAAACAGCTTGGATCCGGATGAGACGCCGAGTTACTCGGCGTCTCATCCGGATCCAAGCTGTTTGCATATGGAGCTATAGTCGTGAGTGGCAGGCTAAGGGTTAATTAACAGTACCTTTTAATATCAGACTAAAATAAAAGCAGAATTTCGTGTTTGTTTATGAGCATTCTGCTTTATTTCTAACCAGCTTTAAGTAGTAAATAGTTGCTCACAGCAGGCTGAAATTATCCCTTTCCCCTATAGAAGCGCCTTTTAGTACATTCAATTTATTCCTCCATTGCGGAAAATAGTTTCAATTTATATATTTGTGAGTATCATAAAAAACATTTTATGCCTCTTATTTATTCCTTCACTGTAGAAAATTGTTAAAATATAGATTTGTAGACAGTAATGAACATGTATGGTATGAATTAATATTTAATGTATCTAAGTAGATGGTAGCTAAAACAGGCTGAAAGTAATGCAGAATGTGCCTTAATCCAATCTAAATACGCCTTTTCACGCCTTTTATTTATTCCTTCCAATTTTTACAGCAAAGAATATGTACCATAAAAGATATTTTCTATATGCTAGCAGATGGTAGCTTAAAGCAGAATGTGCCTTAAGGCCCATTCTGCTTCAGGTTCAACCTGCTTTAAGGGGACAAATATCTTCTAAAGTAGAGACATGTGCTATGGGGTAATGGGTAAACACATTCAACCCTAGCAATGAGTCTACTTGCCATTTACAAACACTGTAGTAATGAAGAGTACACTCGTCCTAGCCAAATGGCATATACTAAGATCAGAGGGCTCCTAAAAGACCCCGCTGATCAGGGTCTGCATTGTTTGTCATTTTGAAAAATAAGGCACAAGTCAGCCCCAAAAATGGACTATTGTAGATTAGTTGAAAACTGGAATTCTTCATTAAAAGTATAATTGGTGAAGGAGTAACGGTGCATTCTGCTTTATTTTCAACCCAAGGCACTCTAAAATTGTCACTGACAACAGCTCATTTTACAGACTGGTTCACTTGCTGTAACTTAGCTATTAAATGATTTCAGGCTGAAAAAAGATTGAGGCTTATTCAGACTCGTAACTACGAAGCGACTAAGCGTAAACGAACGTTCCAAACTCGCTGGTTGCAGGACTTTGAGTGGCTGAGAGAGAAGGACAGTATCAGTTATTGTTATGTGTGTCGCATGCACCCAGAGTTGGCCAGTCAGTCGTCTATCATGTACATTGGCAAGGCTGTAACACGCCGTGATACCCTCATTTCACATCAAATGTCAAATAGTCACCAGGCTTGTATGGCCAAATTTCCACAAGGATGTCTCACGTTTACAGATGATTCATGTGAAATAAAGGATGAGCAATTAAACAGCACAGACACAAAGATTGAGCAGCAACAAGAAGAATTAACCCATAGCCTGCCACTCACGACTATAGCTCCATATGCAAACAGCTTGGATCCGGATGAGACGCCGAGTAACTCGGCGTCTCATCCGGATCCAAGCTGTTTGACACTCGGACAACATTTTCAGCAAATTTGAGCAACGTTGAAGCACTTTGAAACTTGAAGCAGACGAGAAATATAGCAGACGACAATTTATTTGGCGGGCTAAGGGTTAACACCTTCACTGCCATGACGTCATCTGCTTAGACCTTTCCCCCATAGTTCTTATTTTTCAAAATTGAAGAAAGATAGCTGCTTAACCCTTTCCCTTATAGAAGCGACTTTTAGCACATGCATTTTATTCATCCGCTGAAGAAAATAGTTCCAATATAAACCGTAATGAATATGTGTCATATTTAATACTTTCCTTATTCTAGCTGGTAAAAGCTTAAAGCAGGCTGAAAGTAAAGCAGAATGCGCCATATGGCGCATTCTGCTTTACTTTCAACCTGCTTTAAGTAGTCACCTATTTTCAAAACTATAAATAGGCTATGGGGTAATGGGTTAAAGCAGATTGAAAGTAAAGTAGAATGCACTCTTTACTCCATTGATACTCATTTTATGCATTTTGTTCTTTTTTCATCTGAAGAAAGTATTTCCAATTTATACTGTTTCGAACATGTACCACAAAAATAGGTTCTATGTCTTTTAAGTAGGTTGAAAGTAAGGTAAAATGCTTTAAGTGGTTGACTGTTTTCAAAACTAGAAATTTAGGTTAACCCCTTCCCCTGTAGTTTTTTTTTTCGGAATTGAAGAAAGATAACTGCTTAAAGCAGGTTGAAAGTAAAGCTGAATTCACCTTAAGACTTTGCATGCTTGTAAAAATTTTGGTCTGTAAAAAATTGTTTTCTTTAACTGTTCAAAAAATAGAATTTTCTAAAATTTCTTTTTAAAACTCAGTCAGAGTATCAAACAGTTAGGAATCTGATGAGAAGCACCATTACGCGGCGTCTCATCTGGATCCAAGCTGTTTGCAAATCACTGTTTCACCTATGGTAACATGCTAGCATGGTTAGAGTTAAGGCACGTTCTGCTTTACTTAAAATTACTTTCAATCTGCTTAAAGCAATTATCTGTTAGGTTATGAAAATATTTCTTATGGTGTATTAACCCTTTCCCCCATAGAAGCGACTTTTAGCGTATTTAATTTATTCCTCCGCTGAAGAAAATAGTTCCAGTTTATACCCTCATGAACAATTACCATAACAAATATTTTATATAGCCTAACAGATGGTAGTTTAAAGCAGGCTGAAAGTAAAGCAGAATGTGCCTTAAGGCACATTCTGCTTTACTTTCAACCTGTTTTAAGTGATCATCTGTCTTTAATATTATAAATAGGTTATTGGGTAAAGGGTTATTCATGACTCTATAAACTGGAACTACTTTCTGTAGTTGTGGAATAAATCAGAGGTATATTTATGAATAAAGGAGTTATGCCTTTCACCTATATGTGTTATTGTTCAATATGCAGGGCTGCCATTTTTCAAGGATGATTACTTTAAGCAGCTTGAAAGTTAAAATGTTAAGCAGAATACACCTCTAGGCTTTACTTTCAGCCTGCTTTAAGCTGTGCCATCTGCTAGGATGACAATGGAAAGATTTCGGAAAAATCCATAGAAATGGCAGCCATGAAAATATGACTTGCGTTACGTCTTCTTTGACCCTTTCACCAACAAATTTAACCTGTTTTAATCTTGGCGCAGACAATATATTTCATGTAAAGTTCGAACTTTTGAAGTTCTGACTGATGAAATGTTGATATGAGTGCCAAACAGTTTGGATCCTGATCAGACACTGCAGTACGCATTTTCTGATCTGGATTCAAACTTTTTGCATAGTCAACCTAACGGTCAACATGATGATGAAAGGTTTATGCTTGCACTTCTAATATATTGTCTGTTTTATAAATACTACTAAGTAATATGTGTTAAGTACTATTTTAAAGAAAGATTTAACTCTTTCCTCCCTGAAACTTAAAATTGGCAATCCCTGTTTCCATTTGAATCTAGTCCATTTCTGACTTTTATGGGTTGTTTTTGTCAATGTTTTGCATTGTGACAAACAGTAAATATCCAGATCAGAGGGCTCCGTAATGAGCCCTCTGATCTGGGTATTCACTGTTTGCATAGGACAAGTGCACTTTTCACATGTATACTGTTTGAAAAGGACGCCTATATGCGGGACCAGGGTTCAAAGAGTTAAAGCAGTTTGACAGAAGAAATATCAAGACCATGTAGTGGCAAACATTAAGGATCCTGATCAGATGACGCAAAAAATCAGTGTCTGATCAGGATCTTAACTGTTTGCAAAGACGCCTTTTTGTGCCTATGGAGATCATAGATGTAAGAGTTTAGTAAGATTTTATTTCTCAAGTTGAGGTAATTGACACAATAGCCAGTTCAGTTGCCCTTCTAGAGTTGTTTGTCATTCTGAAAGATTTTAATTTTTATGTTTTAAAACACCCTCAAAAAGTAAAATATGGACTAGACTTGAAGTAATTAGAAACCAGCCCAATTGTGTTTGCCTTTCATTTAATTTTGAATAGGTAGAAACAATTTGTTAACATTATATGTTTTGAGTAAAGAAATATAGAAAGTGACATTTGTTTTAATTGTTGTTTGTTTTAACCCATCACTCCATAAACATGCCTTTTTTAGCTCACCTGAGCCAAAGGCTCAAGGTGAGCTATTGGGATGGCCCTGTGTCTGTTGTCGTTAACAATGGCTTCAAATGACATCATCTCCTATACCACTTGACAGATTTGAACCAAACTTTACAGGAATGTTCCTTGGGTCAAGCTCTTTCAAATTTGTTCAAAGAATTAAAAACAATGTAGAACTCTGGTTTCCATGGCAACCAAAGTGAAAAAATAAAAAATCTTAAAAAGTTCACAGTTTTACAAGGAGTTATATAGTGAAATTTCAAACGTCTTCTTCTCTGACACTAATATGGCCAGAGCTTTGATATTCGGTATGGTCAAACTTCTGAATATCCCTTACATATGCTTACAAGGGCCAGAGCTTAGATGTTTGGCATATAGCATAATCTTCATGTCCTCTATCAATTTTGTTCAAATTATGCCACTAGGGTCAAAACTGGCACCGCCCCGGGGGTCACAGTTTTACAAAGAGTTATATAGTGAAACGTCTTCTTCTCTGAAACTAATATGGCCAGAGCTTTGATATTCGGCATGGTGACACTTCTAGATGTCCTTTACCTATTTTGTTCAAATGGTTCCAGTCTGTTGCATATGTAGGTCACAGGAGCTAAAAATAGATATTTTCAAGGGAAACTTAAAAAAATCTTCGTGTCTAAAACCCTAGTACCCTGATCTTAGATATTTGGCACATAGCATCATCTACAGCTCCTCTCAAGATTGTTCAAATTTAATAATGCCCCTCGGATAAAAAATGACACCTCCTGAACATAAATCATTATCTTCATTTTGTCAGCTATTCTCAGGTGAGCGAAATATGCCCCATGGGGCTCTTGTACTAGATATCTATAATATGGGAATTAGCCCCCACAGAAAGTCTTGAACATTAAAACATAGAAGGTATTTTTCCAGATGGTAAATTCAGGCATGTTGAAATTAAGCAGAATCCCATTTGAGGAGAATTCTGCTTTACTTTCTACATGCTTTTTAGCTCACCTGGCACGAAGTGCCAAGGTGAGCTATTGTGGTCGTCCGTCCGTCGTCAAACTTTTTGTTCAAAGATCTTCTTCTTGATAACCACTGGGCCAATTTCATCAAAACTTCATAGGATTGTTCCTTGTAGGGTACTCTCTCAGATTTCTTCAAATATAGGCCATCCAAGTGAAATTGTGGTTGCCATGGCAACCAATTGAAAAAACTTTAAAAATCTTCTTGTTAAAAACTACTGTTCCGAATTGAAAATAATTTTACCCAAATGTGCCATTGGTGACCCTCTATCAGATTTCTTAAAATAATTTTCCTATCTTAAAAAACATGGCTGCTAGTGGGTGGGGCAGATTTTCCTTATATGGCTATATAGTGAAAACTTAAAAAATCTTCTTGTTAAAAACTACTGGTCCGATTTGAAAGTAATTTTGTGCAAATGATCCATTGGTGACCGTTACCAGATTTCTTAAAATTATTTTGATATATTAAAAAACATGGCCGCCAGTGGGTGGGGCAAGTTTTCCTTATGTTACTGTATAGTAAAAACTTTAAAAAATCTTCTTCTCTGAAACTACTGGTCCAAATTAAAACTAATTTTACACAAATGGTCAATAGATGATCCTCTACCAGATTTTTTAAAATCATTCTGTTATCTGAAAAAACATGGCCGCCAGTGGGTGGGGCATGTTACTGTATAGTAAAAACTTTAAAAATCCTCTTCTCTGAAACTACTGGTTCAAATTCAAAATAATTTTACACAAATGGTTAATTGATGACCTCCTACCAGATATCTCAAAATCATTTTGTTATCTTAAAAAACATGACCGCCAGTGCGTGGGGCAAGTTTTCCTTATATTTCTGTATAGAAAAACTTTAAAAAAAAATTCTGAAACTATTGGTCTGATTTAAGAATGATTTTACACAAATAATGATTCATGGGTAACCCTTTGTCAGTTTTCTTCAAATAATCTTCCTAGCTCAAACAACATGGCCACCAGTGGATGGGGGTGAATAAGTGAAAACTTAATCATTACTGGTCCATTTACATGACCGTAATCATGGATACCAGGTGAGCGATTTAGGGCCGCATGCGGCTCTTGTTAAAGCAATAACCTGTATTGGAAACTTGAAGCAGTATGATGTTAAGGATGTCGGCCTGTCTTTTTGAGCATTATGAAATTTCCGAAAAATTTTACGAACTCGTTTTCAAAAAAAATGGTAAGAACTCATTTTTGGTGAATGCATACAGTAATAAAACACTATTTTCCCGGGAACAAAATTGGATTTTCGTTCCGGAAGGGACTTTTTAAGTTTTATGTCCTATTCGTAGTTAACAGCATACACTGTTTTCATAGGTAGGTTGTATTTTGATACATCCGATTTCATTTCAATTTCTCAGAATATAAGCATGAAATTTTCATGGTAGTACAGTTTTAGTATAAACTATAGATAACTCAATAGATAAAATGAAATTTTTTTGGAAAAAAAAATATTTTTGGTAAAAAACATTATTTTCAGGGTTTATTCTTACTATGGTAATATAAATTAGGATACTTTTGGTACAAATAGATTGTTTAAATAAAGATTGAAAAACCGTAGTACAAAAAAGTTGGAGTTTTTATGAAGCTTCAATTTTAGGGGGGTAGCCTTGAAAAATCTCAAATTGTGAAAAAAGGTCCGGTACCCCCACTTTTTTCACCAGTTTTGTCATAGAAACTAATTTTACTATCAGTATGCAAAGTTTGACGAATTTGGTATTTACTTTACCAAGGTGCACCTACCCCCTTAAGAGTTGATAGAGTTGCCATACTGTTTTAAGTCATATCAGGCTCGATGTATGGTCTTGGTTTAACTCTATACGCCTTCACCAGGTTTGAAGACAGGTGACCACTTAAAGCAGGTTGAAAGTAAAACAGAATATGTTTAGAGGCATTCTGCTTTTATTAGCTCACCTGAGCCAAAGGCTCAAGGTGAGCTATTGTGACCGCTCACCGTCCGTAGTCCGTCTGTGCGCACGAAAGGTCCTTTGTTGGGTAGGGAGAACAATAGATTCCATTCATTCCGTGATTGCCCTATTGTTATTGTTGGGTATTTTAGTGTACTGTTGGGTAGTTTTAAACAAAAAATATACCTAACAAATGTCCAACTGTGAGAACGTCTGTCCATCTGTCCGCCTGTCCGTTCACATTTACTTCAAACGACAGCTCCTCTGAACCCGCTTGATTGTAGGGAGAGTTCAAACTGCTCATGATGTTCCTTGGATGCTTCTCTACAGAAGTTGTTCAAATGAAAGGAAAAAAGCACAAACTCTGCTTGAAAAAGCAAAAAAGCAAAAAACTTTAAAAAATCTTCTTGCCCAAAACTACTAGGCCCTAAGCTTTGATATTTGTCAAGTAGAATCTCCTGGTGGATCCCTTTATAGTTTGTTAAAATGAAATCCCTAGGGTCACATTTGACACCACCCTGCACAGTTTAAGTGCTGCTCTAGGCAGGTTTCACAGTATTTTTGAGTTAAGCAGAACCTGAGTTACCCTTAATATACTATGGGCAAATAGCCAATATTTGCAAACAGTTTGGATCCAGATCAGATGCAACATAATGCTGCATCTAATCTGGATCCAAACTATTTGCCACTCATTTACCAACTTAACATTTTCTAAAAAAAAATTTGTACATTTTTCACATACAGTAGGTATTTAGCAGACATCATTTCAGTCTGGTAAGGGTAAGCCCCCAGCAGCTGCAAATGCTACGGTACTCTTGCATAATATTTGACCTCAGTGATCAGGCCAACAGAACTGAACATGTTGTCTGCTAAAGTTTAGAAATGGTTCAGTCTGCTTCATACTTAGAGAAACAGGATCTGGAAATGATCCACTGACAGTTATGTAATTATGTCTTATGCCATATTTATACAGTATAACCTCCGTCGATCGACACCTCTCTTGACCGGAAACCTCTGTTATCCGACCCTGCCGTTCGGCCCCGGCAGTTTCCCTATATATTTTATGTAACCTAACTCTCTCTTGATCGGATCCTCTGTTAACCGTTATCCGACATACCTTGACGGACCCAAAAAGGTAAATAAGAGGTTTTTCACACCCCGTTATCCGACGGTATGCTGACCTTTGATCATTGACAGACTATACACGCCCAGGTGATAATGACACATATTGCTCGGATGGCCGTGTAAGACAAAATGTATTGTTTAAACAATGAGTGAATAATAAGAGGGTTAATAAGATAACTTCAGCCAACAAGTGTAAGCAACCCATTTAGGGTCACAGTGCCGAAAAGACCAACTCATCCATCCTTTCCAACATTAGCTAACTATTATTTCGTGTTCAAATTACAGGTATATGCCAATCGTCCTCTCCGTCACGTTTGTCAATATTAGAAGTACGAAATATATATCTAATGCGCCCTCCGCATAGGTCAAGTCTATAGTAATAATCGCAGGCGTAAAAATCTATGCTCAAGTTATATTGAGAGAAAATAAAAACATTCTCGCGTTTTGAAGTTTTTGTTTTCCCGCTAGTTCGACATAACGAGAGAATATTGTACTTGTATATAAAATATAAATACCAATGTGCCGGTGTTTTAGTCGATCCATTAATATCTACATGTATGCGTGTTTACTTCCGATTGTACACTGACTATACACGTCTATGCCTACTGTAGTAAAAACAATGGAAAACCGTGTAGAACCGGAGCCGGGGACTCCTATTTTAAACTGGAAAAAACCTGATAAGGATATGCTGCAGTCATGCTTGTTCAAGCATTTTTTTTAAAATAAGTCAATCGGCATCGGATAATTTGCCTAGCAGCGACACTATTTGGGTGTGTAAACATGTGAACTTAGGCCTAATTCCGTTAACCGACAACCTCTCTTAACCGACTTACAAACATGGAACCATGGGGTGTCGGATAACGGAGGTTATACTGTACATATGTTTAATATTGGTTTTGTCACAGTTATCTGTATGTCTTGTCATTTTTTGTTGTCCAGGATTCAACCCTTTCCCCCAATAAATACTGACCTTTGTTAACCCATTACCCCATAAATGTGCATTTTTAGGCCTTTGATTTATTCCTCCACTTAAGAAAATAATTCCCCTTTAAACAGTCATGAAAATGTAAGATGCGAAATAAGTTTCTATATCCTAGTAGATGGTAGCTTAAAGCAGTTTGAAAGTAAAGCAAAGTGTGCATTAAGACCCATTCTGCTTGACTTTCAACCTGCCATAGGTGGCCACCTATTTTCAAAACTAGAAACAGGCTATGGGGTAATGGGTAACATGAAATTGCCTATTTGGAAAGAGCCTAATGAGAGGAAGTGCCATTTGCAAAGGACATAACTCTGACATCATTGTTTTTTGAGTTATTTCCCTTTGTGATATTTTCTTGTCAAGAAGACAACTCCAGTTCTACTGATGCTATTGTAATGAAATTTTATGTATGGAAAGAAACTGATGAGAGAAAATGCCATGCACAAGGGCAGCAATATTTTGTTTTTCCCCTTTGTCATATTTTATTGTCAGGAAAATAACTCCAGTTCTGCTGACGCTAGTGAAATAATTATCATTTACCGGAAATGGAAATAGCTTGATAAGAGGATGTGTCATGGATAAGGGTCATAAGCTTGGCAACAAAATTCACTTTTGTCATGTTTTCTTGTCCGGAAGATAACTCCATTTATAGCTACATGTATATTAAAATGTTGTCTTGCCCAGTCAACTTAGGTACAAACTTCAATGTCCTCAGGTGAGCGAATTTAGGGCCATGGCCCTCTTGTTAAAAATACATGTACATGCTATTCAAGCTGGATTGCGGAAGGTCGGTGGTTCTACCCAGTTGCCGATTTGTGTCTGAAACAGTGCATAAAGGGCTTCTGGGGTCTTCTTCCACCTATAATTAGCTGGACGTCGTGATATGACTGAACTACTGTTGAAAGCGACGTAAAATCAAAACAAAACAAACAAAATAAAAATACAAGTAGAGTTTTGTAATGGAAATGGATAGAATTCTATCTCAGATCTAAATTTCCATTGTAGGCAAGGAATATTACTATCAAATAGATGGAAAATTGTTCATGGGATGAATGGAAAGAGTTCCGTATCATGAATTGAATAATTCCAATCCCACTGATAGACTAGGAGAAAGTGAGAACTTATACTATAACCCCCCCACCCACCCCCCCCCCCCCCCATTTTTTAACAGAATTTATTATCCTAAACTAAATCTTACCCATTTATATAAGCATTTGACATATATTTACAAATTACTATTTTTAATGCTAAATCCGGTTGCGAGCCCCTTTAAATGAGTCTTTCTGAAATGATAAAAAAAACCCAGACAAATTTGATAAATACAACAATCATGAACACAAATGCAACATTCTAGCATAATAAAATATTTATATTCACCCTGTAGAGTCTTTATGTAATCCATTATCGTATTAAAAATATGCAGGTCAATTCTCAATGAACCTACAAATCGAAACTGGAACAAGGGCGGAGTCTCCGTCGGAGAGATACTAAACCTAGCAACCAGCTAATGGTTGCTATGGCGTGTAATTAAAGACTTTTCCTCAGTCCATTGAGGGACCACCAGCATATTGTTCTGGAGGTGTCAATGTAACTGTAAAGCACGTGCAATACAATCTCAGAACACCTGGTTAGGTCCATGATTATACTCATGCTCTAGTGATTTTCAATGGTTATTTCTAACCAAACTATCAAATATGGTCCGGTCTCACATAAGACGATTCAATGGTTCAATATGCACTAGACCCATGCTTTTTGCAAGGAAAATGACAGTAAATAATCTGGCAAGGCGTTATGACCAAAAGGTCGTCAGGAGATGTCGTTAAGCTGAAATAAACATGCGCGACCTAACTTTTAAAATATGCTTTAATAATAGTTATTTAAGTTGCATTGATTATTTTAAATGTCTTATAAGTGTTCGTTAAGCACACAGCGACAGTTTACTGGGTAAAATCTTGACTTTGTAATCAACTCCGAAACATGTATTTTGGACTTCTTTTCATACCGCATATTATAGAGATCGAATGGCTGTTACATCCAGGATTACACCTGTCAAAACTATTTGGCCGGTATTTGATAAATCTGGTCAAAGTCGCGCGGTATGAACACATTTAATAGCTTCGCAAGGTAAGTTTACGAAACTTACTCCCTGCGAAGCTAATGTATTCCTACCGTCATGAACGGCAAAAAAATGTTGTTTATTCCTATACACACACAACTTATTTAGCTCACCCGAGCACGTAAAGCTCTGTGAGCTATTGTGATCATGTTTGTTTTGCTTGTGACACACTAGAATAACCATCCTGACAAAAATTAGGTCGAGTTTGAATATGAATCAGTTCTTATGTCAAAGGTAGGCATATGCTTACGAACGCTATGAGAATTTTGTAGATCAGTATATCTACATTTTGATTATAAAACACAAAACCCTACTGTACTACATTGACCTCAATTATGGCCTGGTTAAATATAAACCAGAAATGGTGTCAAAGCCACCTGATGCTCGCCTGTTTAAAGTTAAGTCTAAAAACATCTTGTATTGAAAGCAAATCAATTTTCAGTTTAGAAATACTATTAAACGAATGGTGAATCTTACTCTAGTTATATCAAATTTTAAAACAACCTGTCTTGACTGGAGGAGTTGTCATGGTGATTTAATTTAACTCTAGTTTATGCTGCGATTTTGTATGAGTCTAATTTATACTACTTTGTTTTGGTAGTGAAAATTAGTAAAAATTGGCAGCTGGTAAAAAAAAACACCATTATACGGTATATAATCATATCCCATGCAGAAGGTTCGAAAGTATTATTGGAATTAAGGTTGTCTGTATGTTTATTCTGTCAGTCCGCTAATTTCTAATGTCTATCAAGTCAATTGAGTAACGGTGCGTCATACGGATAACTGCGTTAAGCTTGGCTTATCTAGAACGGATTTATTTACAGTTTACGAGTACGACGTTTGTTTAATGTTTATAGAGAGACGACATGGAACACGTCTGCACAACTTGTGGCAAAATGTATAGAAGCAGGGCTGGCCTTAGCATCCATGAGCGCCAGCACACCAACAATGCCCCCTACAGATGCTGTGGAAAGAATTTCTACAGCATCACCCACCTGCACAGCCACAGGTGAGTTGTCATTCTCTGCAAATTGATTGTAAATACAAGCATAATTCATGTCCAACATGTTCCTCATAATATTATTATCACAATACCAGTGTTGTTCGTAAGCGAAATTATATGTCTTAATAAAATTTAACACATTTATCAACAAGTACTCATTATTAACTGAAGGTTTGTTGTAGAAAATCAATATGTCTGTACACAGTCATAGCTTTCTTTACCTATACGCACATACGTGTCGTACCTGTCAGTACTTTGCTTTACACTATAAATGCATTATTTCTAGCAATTTTGTGCTTTATAGGAACATAATTAATTTATTGTGACTATCTTATGAGCATACAGTGACACCTCGCTATTACGACCACTAAAACGAAGGCTAATTGATTGTATAATAGAGAGGTGACAGCTTAAAGCAAGGTGACAGTGAAACAGAAAGCTCCTACAGGAGCTTTCTGATTCACTGTCACCTTGCTTTAAGCGGTCACATATTGTAAACACCCTAATAGTTAACATAATTTAGTGGTCGTAATAGAGAGGTTTTACTGTAGTTTAAATGCAATTTTTAAGTAAAACTCAATCTTAGAGAATAATATTTGATATGAAATTAAAAATCTGTAACACCTGCTAGTTCAAAGGACTTTAGCGTCGCCTTAAATACAATCGCACAGGAGAGGTATACTCAGGATATAGATCTACTTATTTGCATATGCAGGACTCAAAACTAAAAAAATATATAATTATTTTATCGGTGCAAAAATAATTTAAGGTAGATACTTTATTTTTTATTTTTAAACTAATAAGTATGCAAGGTATAAAAACAATAGAATATTCAGGGTTAATGCGTTAAAATTCGTGTCACCCAATTACACGCGTGCCAAACTGTACATTGATTATACAGAATAGTTTTTATGTGGCATTTGCTTAAGATCAACACAGTACCGAAACTCACTTGTATGGAAAATAGAAGACAAATACGTAATGTATGTTTGTAAATGGGCATTTTATTTGAAATGCCATAAACTTAATATCAAATAATGTTATAGAAAGTAAATATCTAATTTCCATATCGACATCCTAGACTTTCCGAGATAAAGAAACAATGGCTATGTTGCTCTGTGATTGGTTTAAAACAGTGACCTTGATTCCCATTGGTCACACCTCCCTGCGCCCCCACCCCCCCCTCTCTCTCTCCTCTCTCTCTCTCTCCATATACGTGTAGATAGAAATGCAGGGGTAGTCTATGCCGATATCGTAGTGAATGAAACTGTAACGTCTTTCAAACCATGTAGATACATGGTGTCGAAAGACGCTAACCTTGCTGTTGGGATCTCTGTAGTCACCTTTAGTTAGATAAACCTGTATATCGAGCAAGACGCTATGACCAGCTTTGATGTCTGACAGACTACATGTCGTCTGCTTAATTTTCAAAACTTTCTTAATCGGATTGAATAAAAACAAAAAGTCTAAATTAAAAAATAAATAAAAACACTTAGACCAAGGTCAAACGTCGGATTATTCTTCGTCTGATTTTGAACCTCAGATGTTAATATCTAAGTGGACTTTAAAAGGCCATTTGTCAACCTGCATAATTTATGCATTACAGATGCAACAAACACAACGTCGCCAAGAAAGAAACATGCCCAGAATGCCAGAGGAAGTTCGGGACGAAGTTCGAGTTGGAAAAACACAAGAAACAGACACACATGGAACGACCTCGCAAGTGTGATCACTGTGGAAAAGCCTATGCAGACAGAGCTAAATTGAAGGACCACATGGATTCACATATTGGAGAGAAGAAGCACAGATGTGAGTGCGGAAAAAGTTACAGGTACTCGCCTGGCTTAGCTAAGCACAGGCGGTTGTGTAAGATGCATTAGCTGGATGCTCCATGCGACATGTTGCTCAAGGATTTTTTGTTTTACTCAGGACAATTATTATTGACAAAGTATTACATGTATAAGGAGCAGCAGCATATGAGAAAGACGTATTAAAATTACTTGTTTGAGCATGTGACACTAAACATTAAATATACCGAACTCATTAAATGGTAATTTTTTAGCTCACCTGAGCCAAAGGCTCAATGTGAGTTATTGGAATGGCCCTGTGTCCGGCGTCCGTCGTCCGTCGTCGTCCGTGGTGCGTCCTGCGTCGTCGTTAACAATTGCTTCAAATGACATCTTCTCCTATACCGCTTGACAGAATTCAACCAAACTTTACAGAAATGTTCCTTGGGTCAAGCTCTTTCAAATTTTTTCAAAGAATTAAAAACAATGCAGAACTCTGGTTGCCATGGCAACCAAAGTGAAAAAAGAAGGAAATCTTAAAAAATCTTCTTGTCAAAATCTGCAATAACTACTATATTAACTAGGTCACAGGATGCTAAAAATAGATATTTTTCAATGAAAACTTAAAAAAAATATTCCTTTCTGAAACTACAAGGGCCAGATCTTAGATATTTGGCACATATCATCGCCTACAGTTCCTCAAATTATGCCCCTGGGGTCAAAATTGGCCTCGCCCCGGGGGTCACAGTTTTACATAGAGTTATATAGAGAAATTTTCAAACGTCTTCTTCTCTGAAACTAATATGGCCAGAGCTTTGATATTTGGCATGGTGACACTTCTAGATGTCCTATACCAAAGTTGTTCAAATAGTTCTGGTTCAAATAGTCGGTTGCATAACTAGGTCACAGGAGCTAAAAATAGATGTTTTTCAATGAAAACTTAAAAAATCTTCTTGTCTGAAACTACAAGGGCCAGAGCTTAAATATTTGGTACATAGTATCGCCTACAGGTCCTCTATCAAGTTTGTTCAAATTATGTCCCTGGGTTAAAATTGGCCAGGCCCCCGGGGTCACAGTTTTACATAGAGTTATATAGAGAACATTTCAAACGTCCTCTTCTCTGACACTAATATGGCCAGAGCTTTTACATTCGGTATGGTGACACTTTTAAATATCCTTTACATATTTTGTTCAAATGGTTCCGATCTGTGGCATATCTAGGTCAGTCCTGGACATAAATCACTGTCTCCATTTTCGCAGCTATTCTCAGGAGAGCGAAATATGCCCCATGGGGCTCTTGTTCTATTTTGATTACATTAGCACGTGCAAGTGATCACATATCAACGAAGTCAACAATGCTTAAAGTCGAAGTCTGCAGAGTAAATATTCATCTCACCGGGATCCAAAATTTAAAAGTGACATAAGAAATTTTGAGACGATGATTTCTGTTCCATTCGAAGTGGTTCAATACTTGATAGAGTTCAGTAGATCTACCGTAGTTGAGATTACAGTTGTTGTTTTTTTGTTTGGTCCTTTTTTGGGGGGGGGGGGGGTGCGAAATGTGTATTTTTGTAAACATATTGCTTTGATTAAGTTTAACGCATGTAGCAGGTAAGGAAAAGTCAATAAAGAGTCGCAATGTATGCACACTTATGTAGTTAAGCCTCCAGGTCTTCAATGATTTTTTCTTTCATGTATCATGGTTAGCTATTTCATATTGCGAAGGACGTCGTCATTTGTACCTCATCAAGAAGTAATTTATATACTCTTGCTACTTCCGTGTTATGTATTGACTTATAAGGAAACATAGCAACATGTATTAGTACAGTAAAAAAAACAACAATTGTGACCACTTTAAAGAAGACTAATTGATTGTATTAAATATAGGTGACAGCTTCAAGCAAAATGAAAGTATAAAAATCTTCTTATGGAGCTTTCTGTTTTACTTTCACCTTGCTTTAAGCAGCCACCTGACTTAAACATCTGATAATTTAAACCAATTTAGTGGTCGCAATAGAGAGTTTTTTACTGTGTAGTAAAATTTATATTGACTTTTGATGTACTGTAAAAATCTCTCTTTTAAGACCACTAAATAAGGCAAGTGACCACTTAAAGTAAGGTGAACATAAAACAGAGAACTCCGTGAGGATCTTTCTGTTTTACATTCACTTTGCTATAAGCTGTCAACTGTATTTTACGAAATTAGCCCTATTTTTGTGGTCATAATTATTAATAGAAAGATTTCTCTGTATATCAAACCTGTTTACAATGCATTCAGTGAAATGATGTGGAGGCAAATTGTGGAACTGTTTATTTACTGTTTCAGGGGGGAAATAAATTAACCCATTGAGCTCTAGGGATGAGTATAATCCTTTACCCAATAACTCGTTTATAACATTAAATACAGGTGATCACTTAAAGCAGGTTGAAAGTAAAGCAGAATGTGCCTTAAGGCTCTTTCTGCTTTACTTTCAGCCTGCTTTAAACTACCATCTGCTAGGCTATATAGAAATATTTGTTATTGTAATTGTTTTTGAGTGTATAAACTGCAACTATTTTGTTCAGCAGAAAAATAAAATAAATACGCTAAAAGTCGCTTCTATTGGGGAAAGGGATACGTTAATCCATTGGTTCATAGGGACGACTTTTTCCCGTACGAGTATACTCATTCTTTACAAACAGTGTTCCTGTGATCAGAACAATTGTCCTATGTACAGCTCCTAAAGGAGCCCTCTGAACTGTCATTCTGAAATATTTTAACTTTTATCTTTTAAAAAACACCCTTAAATAGTAAAAAATGGACTAGGCTTGAAGTAATCAGAAACTAACCCAACTGTGTTTGCGTTTCATTTAATTTTGAATAGATGGAAACAATTTGTTATCATTACATGTACATGGTTTGAGTAAAGAAATATAGAAAGTGACATTTGTTTTAATTGTCGTTTGTTTTAACTATCACTCCATAAACAAGCCTTTTTAGGCATCAGTTTTTTTTATATATAATACAGGAATTAGTCCCCACAGAAAGTCCTGAACATAAAACATCATAGGTAATTTTCCAGATGGTAACTTAAGGCAAGTTGAAGTAAAGCAGAATCTTCTTTAAGGAGAATTCTGCTTTACTTTCTACATACTTTTTAAAGCAATTACCTGTTTTCTAAACTTGAAGCAGTATGAGGTTAAGAGTTTTAAGTCATATCAGGCTCGATGTATGGTCTTGGTTTAACTCTATACGCCTTCCCCAGGTTTGAAGACAGGTGACCACTTCAAGGAGGCTGAAAGTAAAAACAGAATATGTTAAGGGGCATTCTGCTTTTATTAAAAATACATGTAGATTTTTGTGATGGAAATGGATGAAATTCCATGTCGGATATTAATGTCCATTGTAGGCAAGGAATAATTCCATCAAATAGAAGGAAAAGTTTTCATGGAATGGATGGAAAAAGTTCAGAATCATAAATGAAATTATTCCAATCCCACTAATAGACTTTGAGAAAGATAAAACATAAAACACTACTGTACAACTAGTATAGGTTAGACCATGGTTGAGCGCGAATAAACGATATAGTTCGAGCGCGCAACCATGGCCTAACCTATTAAGCACTGGCTAGGGCTCGAGGAAAACAAGAAGACCATTCGTTTGTGCTTTTTGTTTTAGACGAAAAAGTCATTTTGTTTGTAATATTTTACTAAAATTGAAAGGTTATTTCAATGATAAATTTGAGACATTAAGCATGCTTTAACATCAACATAAAGAACGCTTAATGAAGCTCTATATGTAAGCACAATTCATTAGTAATTGTCTTTAAAGTATAGGTCTCACTGTACATAATATAACGTCATGAAGCGTGTGCAGTTCACCTCTGACCTCAGCTGTTTTTTCAAGACATTCTAGACATGCGTATTCCGGTTTTTACATCTACAGCTGAAACAATGAATATGTCTAGGTCAAGAGGAACTGGGTAGATCTAGATCTTTAATGGTCACTGTGAAATTTCCGTATTGCTTCAGTTTAAATCCTTGATCTGATGTTTATTCCGATTATTTATCATTAAGGCTACATTGCAGGAAAAAGGTTTTCGCGGTGGCTGGCTCGGAGGATTGCTAGAATTGTGACGTCAAATTGCCTTGAGATGACGGAAGCGTGGAATAAGTGAACAGTGTGTTAGTTATTCCATGGTTTGTTGAAATAAACGATATATTCACAGGTTTTTTAGGCTTCTGATTCGCTCGAAAACGCACCCAAACATTTATGTACGTCTATTCCAGTTTGCAATAAAGGCTTGTCCTTTTTAGACTATTTAAGGTTTTTTGTAATAAATTGCAAAAATGACAAATAGTGAAGTCCCTGATCAGAGGGCTCATGCAGGAGCCCTCTGTTCAGGGACTTCACTGTTTGCATAGGGCAAGTGTACTCTTCACAGGTTCACATTTGGTAAAGGACGCATATATGCGTCACTAGGACTCAATGAGTTAATGCAGACTAAAGTAACACAGAAAGGCTATAGATATCTGCATTATTTTATCATGACAGGGCTACCACAGTGTGCTCATAAACATCATAAGATTTCCAAATTTTCAAGCGTGATCTTACGAATCGTATTACCCCTTTCGCTTCTAGGTTCTATAAAACTAGCATAGCTATGCAAACAGCGTGGATCCAGATCAGACGCCGCGTTACGCCGCTAAACTGTTTGATAGCCTGTCACCCATATCAATGTTTCTTAATTAAATGTTTCTTAAGCACCGTAAGAGCAGAAATCTGAAGTTTTCTGAAAAGTACGTAGGTCCGGAGAAGAAAACTCTACAGAGGATTTCGGAAATATCCGGAATTAATTGTCCTAAATTAAGTAACCGTTTATAATTAGGTCCAATATAAGGAAATCTTTTGACTCGGCGTAGACAGGGCTGCCATTTCTCCGGATTTTTCCTAAATCTTCGGACCCCCCCCCCCCCCCCCCCCCCCCCCCCAGTATATGGTAGCTTGACGCAGGCTGAAAGTGAAGCAGAATGTGCCTTAAGGCGCCTTCTGTTTACTTACAGCCTGCTTTAAGTAGTTGCATGTCAACAAAACTAGAAACAGAATATGGGGTAAAGGTACGATTTCTTAAAATCGCATTTGAAAAATGCAAATTTGGAAATCTTAGGATGTTTCATGTCATCTTATGGCAGCCCTGCGAAGATTGCGAGGATTAACAAGGAATGCAAACTGTTTCTAAACTCTCAAAATGAAATAACAAACACTTGATAAGTATGATGCTAAATCTCGTAAAATCACGAACTCTATATAAAGCTCTTTCAAACAGGAGAGTGAAAGAGTTCGCCTTCTTTCCATGCAGACTCTCTAGTTGAATGAAATTAAGCAACAATGAAGAAATGTTCAATGCTGTCAGTGCGCTTAGAATGTTTCTGTTTGCATATACTATTTACATGCAAAAAAAAGCAATATTGAATTAATGAACGACTTTATTTTACGTGGGTAACTCCTTAGTCAGGAGACTAATCTACGCGGGGCCCTCAAAGAAGCACTTCTTACAAATCATATAATTAACAACAATAACACGATCAATATGAACAATCAAGACCAATTAACAAGAACATAACACTCTCTATATAAACAATATTCGGAACAGTTTTCATTCTGCCTATTTGCCTATGTAACAACTATTACACACTGTAGAAATTTAAATCGAGTCAAAAAAATGTGCCCTCTAATTGTGTGAAAAAGTAAGTCAAACACTAAAATCATTATGCTTCCACCAATCCCTATGTTATGACCTCTCATGAGATCGTTGCAAAGTAAGGGTCCCAATGACTAGTTACAACATTAGCCTACTTCACTTGGAGCTTTTCTCGGACCATGATTAAAAAAAATAGTCAAGCGCATTTACACCGACAAATGAACACCGTGTGTTGAACTATAGTAGGACAACGTAAACAAACAAGATAACGGACGTCATCGTACGGTATATATATGTATATATGTTTTATTTCGGAAGTAAGGCAATCGCCTATCACACCACAAGAAAACATATTGATAATACATGTACATGGTCACAGCAGTCAGGATCTACACAGTAGATATATACAAAACATATATATTAACACATACATTATGAACTTAACCCTTTTCCTACTGGTCGCGACTTCACCTGATTTTGCAAACAGTTTGGATCTAGGTCCTACGCCGCGTTTGATCTGGATCCAAACTGTTTGACAATCGTCATCAGGTTTGTTTCACTGAAAATGCATCAATTTAATTTTGCAGACGCTAATTTCAAAGCAAACGATTTCGCAGCAGACTAAGGGCTAATTCTTTACAGATATTCATTAAGGAAGATAACCCAGTAAGTTATGTGTTATCTCCCTTTATCTATCCATATTTTGAATTATTGTATATTGTATAAATTGAATTCATTTTTAGTGAATATAGCTTAAAAGCTTATAAAAGCTTAACGGCTGGCTGAACGTAAATCAGAATGCACTGAAAGCTCATTCTACTTGACTTTCAGCCCACTTCAAGCGCAAACTTGTTTTCAACACCAGGAACCGACTAAATTACAGTAACTATTCATTCCTATATATATCAAATATTTAGATGTAGTATTAGAAGCATAAAGCTCACTGGAAGTAAAGCAGAATGCATCCTAGAGCTCATTCTGCTTTACTTTCAATCGGCTTCATGTTAAATCCCGTTTTCAAGACTAGAAACGAACAGACTAAATTACAGTAACTGTTCATTCCTATATACATCAAATACTTATATGTAGTATGAGAACCATAGAGCTCACTGGAAGTAAAGCAGAATGCACCATAGAGCTCATTCTGCTTTACTTTCAATCGGCTTCATGTTAAACTCCATTTTCAATACTAGAAACAGTAACTATTCGTTCCTATATACATCAAATACTTATATGTAGTATTAGAAGCATAAAGCTCACTGGAAGTAAAGCAGAATGCACCTTAGAGCTCATTCTGCTTTACTTTCAATCGGCTTCATGTTAAACTCCATTTTCAATACTAGAAACAGTAACTATTCATTCCTATATACATCAAATACTTATATGTAGTATTAGAAGCATAAGGCTCACTGAAAGTAAAGCAGAATGCACCTTAGAGCTCATTCTGCTTTACTTTCAATCGGCTTCATGTTAAATCCCGTTTTCAAGACTAGAAACGAACAGACTTAATTACAGTAACTGTTCATTCCTATATACATCAAATACTTATATGTAGTATTAGAACCATAGAGCTCACTGGAAGTAAAGCAGAATGCACCCTAGAGCTCATTCTGCTTTACTTTCAATCGGCTTCATGTTAAACTCCATTTTCAATACTAGAAACAGTAACTATTCGTTCCTATATACATCAAATACTTATATGTAGTATTAGAAGCATAGGGCTCACTGGAAGTAAAGCAGAATGCACCTTAGAGCTCATTCTGCTTTACTTTCAATCGGCTTCATGTTAAACTCCATTTTCAATACTAGAAACAGTAACTATTCATTCCTATATACATCAAATACTTATATGTAGTATTAGAAGCATAAGGCTCACTGAAAGTAAAGCAGAATGCACCTTAGAGCTCATTCTGCTTTACTTTCAATCGGCTTCATGTTAAATCCCGTTTTCAAGACTATAGACCAAAGGAAAGTCGCGCATGGAGTGATGTGAAGGCGTAAAGGAAAACAAGCATGTCAATTACTGGTTTACACACTCTTATAGATATCGTGTGTCTTCTTTACGAGAAAGATTTGAGAGAACGTTTAGGTCTGATTTACAACTTCAGGAGCAATAAAGATAATTAATTGAAACTTAACATACTTAACAAATAGTCAACTACATTGACTTGGAATGAACTGCACGGACACCATAGACATTGCTGGTCATTGGGCAGAGTTGTGTCTCTATGCAAGCCGTTTAAATGCGTTTTTAGGATATTTATGAAATTATTTGTTCATTGTTGCAGGCAGACGAAATGGAACGCTTATTTGTTCCTACTACAGCAGAGGAACTTGTCAATGGCTTTTCCATGGTACGTTAAATATATCTATTACTTATTCTGCTCAATACGTAAAACAGTTAGGTTTTGACACACGTATAATGCAACAGTGGAGGAATGTAGTACATAAAACTTATTTCATTAAACTGTTTTAGGAGCTGTTATTTGCTAGGAGAAGTAAACTTATTTCATTAAAATGTTTCAGTAGCTGTTATTTGCTAGGAGAAGTAAACTTATTAACCTATTTCATTAAAATGTTTTAGTAGCTGTTATTTGCTAGGAGAAGTAAACTTATTTCATTAAAATGTTTCAGTAGCTGTTATTTGCTAGGAGAAGTAAACTTATTTCATTAAAATGTTTTAGTAGCTGTTATTTGCTAGGAGAAGTGAACTTATTTCATTAAAATGTTTTAGTAGCTGTTATTTGCTAGAAGAAGTAAACTTATTTCATTAAAATGTTTTAGTAGCTGATATTTACTAGGAGAAGTAAACTTATTTCATTAAAATGTTTTAGTAGCTGTTATTTGCTAGGGGAAGTGTTGCCTATTCCATTACCACTACATTTGAACACTACAATAAAACAGTTAAAATGTCCGTTGCCTTGATAGTACATGTAAGTCATCCTATTTGCTGAAGTTGTAATTACTGTTTACAGACATTACATTCGGATACGTCAACGTTTTATCGTTGTAGATCTATATTCATTTTAACCCATTCACTGCCATTACGTCGTCAGTTTTAAACAATTGCCGTCTGCTTTCATTTCTCAAACTAAGGTATTTTGACTTTAGAAATATTGTTCATGCGTGTCGAACAGTTTGGATCTAGATCAGACGCCGCGTTACACGATGTCTGATCAGGAACAAAACTTGTTGCAAATATTTATTATAATCGGTGTAAGGCAGTGAAATGGTTAACACACCATTGTAGGCTCAACTAGAGGCGAAAATAGAGGGTCTGCATTGGAGAAAGGCTGCAGTCGCACTGTTTCGGGCAATCTTCAAGCCCGAAGATTATGACGGCAAGACGTTAACCGGAGGAAAGGACAATAAAGGTGTCTCTCGGCCCGCAGTTGATCAGACGAAACTTCTGGTTTTATATAGTAAGACATATTTCTCTCCCTCTCTGTCGTACCCTGAACCCTTCCATGACTTACAGTTACTCGTAACTACAGACTAGTCGCTTGAGTACAAGTTGACCGTTGCCATAGTGGGTTATTTTTAACACGGGCTTAAATGTTTTATTCTTTCCCGTGTTACTAATAATCTTGTCATAGAATTTTTGTTAGATGTTTTACATATATTTACTTACTGTGTTGGCGGTCTTTTTTATTGTAAGGTAGTGGAATAGGGTTTATATTTTATGTACACTGTTCGTCTTAATAGGTGAATATAGGAGATAAGAGTGAGGTTGGGCGCCCCTAAACCCAGGTTTAACCCCCCCCCCCCAGTGGTTGTTTATAATTAGTTTATAATTAACTATTGATTGCTACTGATCGTACCAAGGCGGGGTCCTATATTCACTCTGCTTTATGTTTGTCTTGTGTGTTGTTTTCTATTTAGTGTGTAGATGAAGGAATGGTATTGCGCGCGCGTGTGTGTGTGTTTGTTATGGTATGACTGTGTGTGTGTGTGTGTGTGTGTGTGTTCTGCTTGAGAGGTGGGTGTATTGTTTGTGTTGCGTTTCCTGCTTGAGTCTTTCGTATTTATTCATTTACAGAGGAACGTTGAGTATTAGTACAATGGATCATCCCTTTCGGTAGCCAAACGACTAGTGAAGCAGAGTGTTTTGTACAAGCTTCTGTGCCTTTCGTCACTACCTGTAATGCGTGGGTTCTATTCTGGAACGTATAATTGCATATAATATACTATGCCAAACTGCCAACGCAACACCTCCGAGTTCTCTTCTATTTTCATATCAGAGCGGGTGTTTTAAACCGATGGAAAAGTTGACACAAATTTTTTAAATGTTTCTATTTGTGTTTTTAAATTGATGTACTGTCCTCAAAGTTGTTAATATTGGCAACGAATTTTCCTTGACACTTCTGACGAATAATAACCATCTATCCAAACGTATCGCTAATTACTGGTTAACATTCCACATTGAAAATGCATTGGGATGAGATTTCTTAAAACTTGTTATCACAAATTCCATATTTTGGGACCAAATGCCCATTCATTTTGTTTTTGTTTACCATTGATCACTCTATGAATTGCAGAAAAAATATATTCAGGATATACACACATTACAGAATTGACCAGACTAACTTAAGACATGTTTAATATTGGAAGTAATGGGAATATCCGGGGTGTTGCGTTGGAAGTTTGGCATAGTATAGTTAAGTTGGGATATTTGGTCGTGGTCGAAACAAGATAAGATTCCTACTTTTTGAAAACTTTAAAAACATATTCCAACACATTTTCGTATTAAGCTGGCTTATCTTTGTTTTTGCTATGGCGGCCTATTAGCGGGTGTGTTTTGCTGCACCACGCGTAGGTGCTCCTCTTGTTATTTGGGTCTCACTTGGAAAAGCATTACACCTGTCATTTGAATAGGAACGATTGGAGTTTTAAAGCGACTCGCAACCAGATGGTGCATTAAAAATAGTAATTTGTAAATATGTGTCAAACGGTTATATAAATGATAAAAGAATTAGTTTAGGATAAGAAATTCTGTTTAAAAAAAATGTATTTCAAAAAAAAAAAATATTAGTCTCTGGTGGGATTCGAACCCGGGGCCCGGCATTGGCGGACAGAAGGCAAAATAGGGTAAACCGCTTAGACCAATGGACCACGGAACTATCCGTTTATCTCGGATCGATTTAACGTATTTCAATGTGTAGCGATCGAAAGTGCATACAACCTCGTAATTCGGCTCGTGTTTATGTCTGAGCCCGTGTAGAGAAGCAACAACAACAACTATACCGTCTACTAGTCGGTATAGAAAAACGATGGAAAATATCTAAAAATCTAAGATTCGGTGACGATTCTTGAGACTTTTTTTGGACTGATCATATTTTTTTAATGTCAGAAGCCAAATAATGCCACAAATTTGCTTTTATTTGAGTATTTTATTTTATTTTGACAAGAACACCATCCGGTTGCGAGTCCCTTTAACAAGTAGCATCGAAATTCAATGTTTAGAAATTATTTTTGTTTGGTTTTCCTTCAGAATGGATGACAGAAAATAATCAGCAAGCGTGATTTATGTATGGGAAAATACTTTTCTATTGTTCAATGAACACCTTAAAAGACTAATAACATATCTGATATGAAAGCACTAGTTTTTCTGCTGGCTGTATAGTGTAACTATAATCGTTAAACGCATAGAAAATACAATAGAACCTCTCTATTACGACCACTAAATTGTGTCAAATGTTAGTCGTTTAAGACAGGTGACTGCTTAAAGCAATGTGAAAATGAAACAGAAAGCTCCTATAGGAGCTTTCTGTTTCACTTTCACATTGCTTTAAGCTGTCACCTGTATTTTATACAGATAATTAGCCTTCTTTTTAGTGGTCGTAATAGGGAGGCTCTACTGTAATCTTGTCCATACAGGTGATTGTGAGTTGTTGCTAATATTATATCTGACTGCACTACAGTGAACCCTGTCTATAACGAACACTTTATTGTGTTGGTTATTAGCTGTTTAGGAAAGGCGATTGCCTAAAGAAATGTTACATTAAAACGGAAAGCTCTTTCTGTTTTACTGTCTCCTTGCTTTAAGTAGTCAGTTTTCTTGTGTGCAATCAAGTGGCCTTCGTTTTAGTGGTTGTATTAGAGAGGCTTTATCATGTTTGATTTTTTTTTCAGAAATCATGGAAAAAACCTACAAACATGTCACCCAGGTCATTATCAGGACAGTGTTGAGGGATCTGGTCAAACCCTGCAGAACTAAGCATACACGTGTATAAATACGGTAGAATCTCTCTTTCACGGCCAATATAAAGAATGGATTTGATAGTTTAAAGACGGATGATACCTTCAAGAAAGATTTAAGTGAAGCAAAAAAGATCCTAAAAGAGCTTTCTGCTTTACTTCTATTTCGCTTTAAGCAATCACCCGTATAAGCACCGAAATATAACCTCATCAGGGGGTTGTACTGTATTTAAGATATGAACTGATACTTTAGTGTTTATGCGAAATGAATAATAGAAAATGATTCTCACATACATGAACCATGCTAGCGATTTATGGTTCATTTACCGATTGTCTGTCATTCATTTCGCATAAACACCGAAAATAACCTTTTACACAACTTATATTTACACTATTTTCTTGCCATTTGTTAACCCCAACTCTTGCCATACTAGGTCTGAAAGGTGAAAAGATATACGAATAGACAATACTGTCTATCATAAATACTCCCTTGAAGTTTCATTTCGACCTTAAGGCAACGCCCCCTCTGAAATCGACACACACACACGCAGTGAATGTCAGAAGGTCGTTCCCAGAGAAGCCTGGGCGTAACGTGTTTTTTCGACCCGTAAACCCTTCCTCCTCTGAAAGCGGCATTTATCAGAATTGACCATCAACTTTTTCAATGTAGAGGAATAAGGTTAATGTAAATACATTTTTCAACAAGAAACATATTACGCTTTAAATCATATACAGTAAAACCCAACTACACCGGAACCTCTAAACCGAAACCTCTAAATACTGGAATTCTCTCTAAACCGGACAAAAACTTTGGTCCCGTTTCCAACCCATTTTAATGCTTTTGATTTATTCATTCACTGAAGAAAATACATTCATGAACATATATCATCAGAAATATTTTCCAGATTGTAGCAGATTATAGCTTAAAGCAGGTTGAAAGTAAAGCAGAATGCGCCTTAAGGCGCATTCTGCTATACTCTCAACCTGCTTTAAGTGGTCAACTACCTTCTATACTAGCTTTATTCGTTTTTACGTCTCTTTCCCGGGGTACTCTATTAAAGATCTTACCCATGGTCGGGGGAGCATAGCACCTTCCATACTAGAAACACGCTACGGGTTAAAACCCCTCTAAACCGGAAACCCCTCTAAACCGGATGTTTTTGTTGTCCCCACACATGTCCGGTTTAGAGGGGTTTCACTGTACTCGTGAAAACAAAAGCCAATCACCAGACCGTCTCTAGGTGTGGGTTGCATTTGGCTTGATGTTATTTTGAGTTGGTCTATAACTCTATATATTTAAGATGCATTTTGCAAGAATAAACATATTGACTATAAGTCATAGCTACATGAAAAACATGGACACTATCGCCACCTGAGATTTCATTTGGTTTCAGGTTATTTTCAAATTATATACTACTTGTAGTGGACTACATACATATATATATGTTTAGATGAGACATAACAATACTACTTGATCATTACAATTGTGCCGTGTCATGAGAAACCCTGCCCCTGTGCATTGCAAACAGTATAGAGCAAGGCTACAGTGGAGAATCTGTTATTCTTTCCCGTTTAAACGCAAACGTACGCAAACGCAAAACACTAAAACGTAGAAAAGAACAACTTTTGGACAATTCTGATATTTCATGTTTATCAGAGTGGCAAACAGTTTGGAGACTGATCAGACGCCGGGTTACCCGGCGTCTGATCTGGCTCCAAACTGTTTGCACTGCAAATAATATGTTTAGCGTAAACGCGTTTATTGGGAAAGAATAACGTTTTCTCCACTGTAGCCGTCGCATCTTTGACACAGCGGCTGGTCTTGACTTCACTATTTGACACTCACTATGCATCTAAACTTTGTATGTACAGTGTTCCCTCCCTACAACGGTCCTCTCAACAACGACTCCCTCCTTACATCGACCCTTGCTGCTGTTCCCCAAACAAAACAATTATGTCTAACGCTTTTCATGGCTGCAATGCCGTCTGCTTAAATTTGTCGTCTGCTGTTTCGCTCAAAGTTACATAATTGACATTTTGACAGAAATATACTTAATGACGAGTGACAAACAACTTGAATCCAGATCAGACACCGCGTTACGCTTGTCTGCAAATGTAAGCCAATTTCCCTCCTTATAACGACTCCCTCCGAACAACGTACATATTTTTGTCTCCATTGGATGTCGTTGTAGAGAGGGAACGCCGTACAGTGGAGAATCTGTTATTCTTTCCCGTTTAAACGCAAACGTACGCAAATGCAAAGTACTAAAACGTAGAAAAGTACAACTTTTGGACAATTCTGATAATTCATGTTTATCTTGGTGGCAAACAGTTTGGAGCCTGATCAGACGCCGGGTTACCCGGCGTCTGATCTGGCTCCAAACTGTTTGCACTGTAAATAATAGTTTTAGTGTAAACGCGTTTATTGGGAAAGAATAACAGATTATCCACTGTAGCTGTATTATATATGGAATTTGGCAGTGTTGACCAAACTCAGACACAGAGACTGGGATGACAACGGTGCTTGGTCTGTACAATGTTGCTTTGCAACACAACTGTTTTGTAATGGCACGGCTCAAAAATTAAACTGAATATGTTAAATGCTTATGGATGCTTCCATTACATCAACACTTTTTAAAGTGTCGATGAAGTCCTTTGAGCAACTCCATTGTAAATAATACATCCATGAAAGATCAAAATATGCAATTTATTGAATTTAACCTATTTGTGCCCACGATCCCATATATGGGACAAAGCCAAACAGTGTACACGCTGATCAGACGCCGCATAATGCGGTGTCTGATCAGAGTGTACACCGTTTGCTGATAGGAATTTCAATATAAAACAAAAATATAAATGAATATTTTGACCAGGCATCCCTTTGCTAAAAAATGGACTAGTCCAATATAAAAAATGGAAGAATCCACTGGGCGCAAATAGGTTAAATTGTTATTATGTTGACTGTTTATGCAACTACAACAATCATATTAGCTATAATTTGTCTAACGTTAGCATTTGAAAAAGCTATACTTTTACAATATGTTTTGATATTTAATATAGATGTGTATATTGTCAGACTTGTTGTATCCTTATTCGTAAGGGCGACATTTTGAAGAAAGAAATCAAGCTATTTTCGTCACACTGTAGTCTGGCTCTGAATCATCGTTGGTTAATTTTTTATGCTCCGTAGCGTCGGAGTATACTATATTGTTTTACTCCTGTACGCCTAAATCATCATACATCAATATAGGATTCTTGTTATCAGGATTTTAATATGCTTTATTGTTTAACATATAATTATAGCCAGTTTAACGTATTCTTTTTTAAATATGCGGTATATGTAACCAAGTGGCACAATACGTGTCCTACAGCCCCAGTCACGTCTCTGGGTCTAGGACAACATGTCTCAAAAATATCAATACTTGCTCAATATCAACAGATCAACGAATACTTTCTCAGTATCAATAGATCAACTCATTACAACAAGACAGGTACAATGTATTGTGATGTGTCAATCAAGAGTTATTGCCCTTGCTTTCTCTTAGACTTTGATTTAAAGAAAATGACTGTCAACGAAATTATCTTGAAACTTGATACCTTAGTTTCAACTCATTAGAGCAGGTAATATTACCACGTGATTTGGCTTTCCATATACAGTGGATAATCTGTTATTCTTTCCCGTTTAAACGCAAACGTACGCAAACCACTAAAACGTAGAAAAGTACAACGTTTGGACAATTCTAATAATTCATGTTTATCTTGGTGGCAAACAGTTTGGAGCCTGATCAGACGCCGGGTTACCCGGCGTCTGATCTGGCTCCAAATTGTTTGCACTGCAAATAATAGTTTTAGCGTAAATGCGTTTATTGGGAAAGAATAACGTTTTCTCCACTGTATATTGCCCTCTTTTCAACTAAGAACTTCGTTTATCTTGAAATTTGGAATACTTAATTGTTATCAAAATGTTTTTCATTATAACAATGCCCTTGATTTGACTCAGACTTTTATTTGTTTAACACAATCGAGTATTTTCGGCATTTACAAATAATGTAGGCCTACCTGTGAAGATAAACTTGACCAATGCAAACAGTGTATACCCAGTTCAGTAAAGGAATCCTCTGGTAAGGGTTTGTATTATTTATTTTTAGCTCACCTGAGCTAGCTCAGGGTGAGCTTTTGCAATCCTTGAATGTCCGGCGTCCGTCGTGCGTCGTCCGTCGTGCGTCGTTCGTCGTCAACAATTTTAGTGTTTACACTCTAGAGGCCACAATATTTATCCAATCTTTCTCAAACTTGCTCAGATGGTATATTGCCATAAGAGTTCGGATGAGTTCGATTATGGTTGAAATCAGAAAAATAGGTCATGAGTTATCTACCTTTGAACTGCTGAAAATGCCATATTTAACAGTGTTTACACTCTAGAGACCACAGTATTTATCCAATCTTTCTAAAACTTGCCCAGATTGTATATGACTATAAGAGTTCGCATGAGTTCGATTTTGGTTGAAATCGGACAAATAGATCAAGAGTAATCTACCTTTGAATTGCTGAAAATGCCATATTTAACAGTGTTTACACTCTAGAGGCCACAATTTTTATCCAATCTATCTAAAACCTGCTCAGGTTGTAAATGACTATAAGAGTTCAGATGAGTTTGATTATGGTTGAAATCAGACATATAGGTCTAGAGTTATCTACCTTTAAATTGCTGAAAATGCCATATTTAACGTTGTTTACACTCTAGAGGTCACAAATTTTATCCAATCTTTCTCAAACTTACTCATGTTGTATATTACCATAAGACTTTGTGAGTTCAATTATGGTTGTAATCGGATCAATAGGCTAAAAGTTATCTACCTTTGAATTGCTGAAAATGATATATTTAACAGTGTTTACGCTCTAGAGGCCATAATATTTATCCAAGCTCTCTCAAACTTGCTCAAATTGTATATGACCATAAGAGTTCGTAATTGGGTGATTATGGTTGGATTCGGACAAATAGATCAAGAGATATCTACCTTTGAATTGCTGAAAATGCCATATTTTACAGCATTTACACTGTTGCAACTACATTTTTCAATGGATTTTGATTATACTTGTACACAAAGGATGTAGCTATACGTTCTGGAAGGAGTGCAATTATTGTTGAAATGTAATCATTGTTGCAATAGTTACCTGCCCTTGATATACTTGAAAAGGGCTTCATTTCAGTATTGTTTAGGCTCTAGTTATCTGCCTTTGATGTACTGTACTATACTACAGTAGGTCGACAAACTTGAATGGATTTAGAATAAAACTGGTGAAATTGAAAGCTATCAGGCTTCATTACAAATGGTGAGCGATATCAGGGCCTTCAGGCCCTCTTGTTTTGAAATACTATAAAAAAAAACCTAAATAGTCAAACATGGACTGGATTTGACTTGATTTCAGTTAGAAGTCATTTTTTTCAGGGCTCAATGATTTAAATGAAATCTACCAATCAGCTTCCAAATGGAATACATTTTACACTATAAAATAGAGTATCTTTATCACAAGAAGGCAAGTTAATCTGTGGCTTGTTTTCTCAGAGGTGTTCCCCTTACTTGGATTAATAATTGGGTACAAAATAATTGTTTAGTATATGTACGAGAAGATTGATTGACCAGCGCCTGTAAACCTTTTCCCTCATAGAAACGCCTTTAAGCACATTCAGTTTATTCTGCCGCTGTAGAAAATAGTTCCAACCTATACAGCCATGCATATCTATCATAAGAAATATTTTCTTTATTCTAGCAGGTGGTAGCCTAAAGTAGGCTGAAAGTCAAGCAGAATGCGCCTTAGGGCGCACACGGCTTTACTTTCAACCTGCTTTAAGTAGTCACCTATTTTCAAAATTAAAAAACAGACTATGGGGTAAAGGGTTAAGTGTTAACGGTCTCTAGTTCAATGAATTACACCGGTTGACTATTGATTTTAAATAAATTACAATGTTTAGTATCTTTTATTGAGTTGTGTGCTTATTTTATATCTACATGTATATCTATATTTATAGCCCCACTACCTATGGGACGGTATTAAAAGCAATTTGTCCGCTCGTCCCAATATTGTCCTTACCATAAATCCTATACTTAACTCTAGGATTACCAAACCCGGGGCCCGTTTCATAAAACTTCTTACGACAAATGTCGTCGTAAGTCAGATTATAAAAAGTCTCAATTATTATTTATTTCTCCATCTTAACCTGTCTTGTGACATCTTTTTGGAATCGTCTTGAAAAGACGATTCCAAAGAGATGTCACAATAAAAGATTAGATAGAGAAATCAGAAATTAAATGTATTTTAAAGTTTTGACTTACGACAACATTTGTCGTACGAAGTTTTATGAAACGGGCCCCAGGTGCGTGGATATATATTGGGATTACAGATAGTCGCATGCCACTTTCCAGTCATCTCTGGGGTGTGCCCATAACTATTTTAGAGTATGGCAAGCACTGCAGTGCAGACTCGTTGCAAATGGCTCCTAAATGGGCATAAACTATGTGCAAAGGATGTTTATATCCTGTTTCCGCGTTATAAGTGTTATACTGTCTTGCATTTCTATTTACAGGACGTCAAACAAGAAGTTGCACAATTCCCGGAACTTTCAATATTGGAA
This sequence comes from Gari tellinella, assembly GCA_922989275.2. Taxonomy (NCBI): domain Eukaryota; kingdom Metazoa; phylum Mollusca; class Bivalvia; order Cardiida; family Psammobiidae; genus Gari; species Gari tellinella. Next base: position 74,573,238 of record OV277866.1, read on the forward strand.
AATAATATTGCTATACCCATTAATAGGTCACGTGGTTTAGATGAAATCATAATGCCACGGGAACCTTTGAATCTTTTGTCAGAATCTCCAGCTATCTGTAGACCCATCGCCCCAAAGCCAGAGGGACAACTGCTTTTCCTTTCGCCCAACGCACCAGTTGCTCAACAACTCAATGGTATCGGGCTAACCAGGGGCCCTAGTCCGGCAGAGAAATGAGGATTTTGAGGTCCACCTAGAAATTGCGTCCTAAGTTTTTTTCTTGATTGATATTGATAGTTCAAAGCATTGTCATTCAGAATTGACCGGGTGCCACCTTGGCATCCTTGAGCATTTTGATATATTTCCGGTTTACCCCACCCACCATTTTTTACTCATTTCCACGAATTTTGGCCTTTTATGCTGTACCCCTACATCGAAAACCGGGTAAATTCCTTGAAAGATTAAGTATTATATCAATGAAACTTACACCATAGATACATCTTAATGTAAGTAGCATGCTGCATTGCAGTTTTGATAACCTTGAACTTTGCCATTGACCTCTGTGACATTAGTAAATTGTTTTGCGTTTAATAGGTCAATTTTGGACTAAGTACTTCAATTACGGCCACATAACATCATGTTATGTGCACTTCAACATGTAAAACTAGTTACAATAGTAAATTACTAACATTGACCTTTAACCTTGACCTCTGTGTCCTGGATTATTTTCTTTTATGGTCAGTGTTGGACTAAGTACTAGCAGCTAGGGTCATGTAACTGCACATGCTTTTGTGCGTCAAACTATTTCATTCTTAGCATATACACTTACTCATCAGCTTAGTTGCTGATGATGGTAGATTGATGGCAGACAGTGACTTAGCCTTTTTTTGCTGATGCCTTGAAAGAATGTAGTATAGTTATAGTGAAATGATGCCTTAAAGTTCCGATTCAGATCATGTTAACTAACAATGGCAGATGTGGCATGGCTTACCTGAAAGAAATGGAGGCTCTCCGAAGAGCAGTGCTCAGAATATTGTTGAAAACTAAGATTTGACGAGGCATGGACGAGGTATATAAAAGTGAATATGTCATATGTTCATTGAAATCCTCTTTGTGTGCCATGGGCATGTGGCAGATTGCGTAATTAAGATTATGATAAAGCAGCAATACTCATAGGCTTTAGATATTCACATGTACAATCAGCTGCAAGCAAAATTTGATATCATGGTGGCTCACAGGGATGATCCTGGAACTGACTTTGAGGGGCACAAGGGAGAGGGAAAATAATAAACAATGCAAAGGACACGGAAGACATGGCAAGACAAGAGGACCATGATGGCCATAAAATCTCTCACCTGAATTGAATCTGGTAGTTTTATCTTTAAGTTTCATCAATAATCAAAATCTTCCTAAAACTTAAAGCCTTACTTAACTTGTGAACGTTTGGAAAATATATATTCAAATTTGTAGACACTAGAGCGCAAACGTTGTTAAAGTCTTGCCTTTTCGAGTCTATCTGAGTGCATCAAGGATGTATAACTCTTGACAAAGGGGTTATATTGCACCCAAACTTCAACTGATTGAAGAACTTACAGTAATATTCACTGTGAGCAAGTCAGTTAAAAGTGCATTTATAAAACTGTAGTTGTTAGATTGATAAATAAACTGATAAAGATAGCGTTTTCAACATTGTTGCTGAAGAAATGGAATCAGATGATGTGCATAACAGTTTGAAACCAGGCTAGGGACTGCTAATAGAATTGGACACACAAAATTTCAGATAACAAATCACTGTGACCAAAAGAATGTGATGGTAGGTCAAATCATGTGAAAACTACTCATCAGTCTTGGAAAGTCTCCAAGCTAGCAGCCATGATGTTGATATCGCAGATGTTCTGTCCCATGAATTGACACCTTTTCCAACAGCACTGTTTGGTGATCATAATGATATGACAGTTACAAAATTTAATAAAGCAATTCAGAACCAAGTCCAGATAGGGGTTTCTGACATAAAAATAGGACCAGTAGACAGTCACCATAGACGGATCGATATTGTTATTATGGGTTTATGACATACCCCACAAAAGGCTCTGTGCAGAACTACATCGCCAACATTTAAATTGGAGGAGAACAACAATGTTGACCTATATAACAGCACTGACATTTCTATAAGTGTACGAGAGCAACAGGTTAGAATAGATTACTATCAGTTGCATGCTAACAGCATATTACCAAAACACTGTATCTTACTACCACTGAAGAAAAAAAACCAGTTATGAAGCTGATAATCTCTTACATTCTTGATGCTGAGACTTTTAAAATTGAGCACACACAAATTAACAAGCTAGTGATAATAGGTAAAAAACAAAGAAACACAAGCTTAAACAAGCCGATGTATTATGTCAGAAAGAAAACATTTGAAAGCAACAGATAAAGAGGTAGACAACATCATTGTGTAGTAGGTATTCTCATGCACAATACATTATTCGAATCCTACCGGTAAGCTGTCAGTCATATTATAAAACAAGAAGGGCGATTAAAATGTTAATCAAATTTATCATTGATATTGATATTGCATGGGACAAACATATAGACATTGTTGAGGACATTCGTCCTGCATATAACCTCTCGGGATGTAACACAGTTGCAGACAGCTTTGAAATTGGAACGTGAACTGCTGCAAGGAAAGAATTGTGGTCCAACTGTGTTTTTTAACTTATCGGTTGACGAGATTTTTCTATTGAAACTTACATTTCACAAGCGATAGTATTCCCTCGAGTTTATATCTGAAACACGCGTTCAAGTATAGACCACATAGCTTAGCAATGAAACATCAGCAAAACTTTGCTACCTTGATTTAGGCATTTATTAGAGGAAACAATCTACCTGATCTTGACCCATCAGGGTTTTGCTGGAGGAAAGAAAAACGGATAACATCTTCACAGCCAGCGACTTGGACCGAAAAGCTGGTCATAAAGCTGTTGTTAATTTTTTACACTGAGCAATGTGTGACTGTCAAGCTAGCATGCCCTGTAGAACGTAAATATCAATATGTAAATGCATGCATGGACGAGTTGGGTTTTAGGGTACTGCAACACAGAATAGATCATATAGCGCCGATAAATGATGAGAGGTGATGAGATGAGATTGTGATGATTTCAGAAAGATGATTTCTACTGGTCTCATTCGTTGCGAATCAGCGCATGGGATCAAAACCACCAACCTGCCTTCCTTTTAGTTCTTGACAGTGGGCATTATCTCGGTCAAATACACAGAAATATTCCTATGACAATTAAGCCCCAGAACCATGATTAGGTAGGAAAGTCTCTTGGGATAAATGTAAAAGCGCTCTTATGAACATATATCAGGTGTTTAAAAAGAACCAGTCAAGAAACAACTGTTAATTTTCTACCTTTGCACATTTAAAATATTTTAAGCATTTCTATAGCAATGTTGGCCGCTATCTTGAATACGAAAATGCTCGAAGGTGGAAAGATGTCCCCCGTAGTATTTCAATAATGGGTATCATTCTGTCAATAATAAGTATCATTCTGGTAAGGTCAAACCATTTAAAAATAAGAAAAAAAGAATGTTGTTGTTTGGACTTATTTTGATTTAAAGCATTTCGGTTAACGCTTTGGTCGCCATCTCGAATAAATGGAAATACTGAAGGGTGACAAGATACCATCCACATACAGTTCCATAACAAGTATCATGTTTTCAATAAGCATCACCATCTTATTTATATACGGAAATACTCAAGGATGCAAAAGATGTCACCCGTTACATTTAATCAATAAGTATCGTAATTCAAATAATAAGTATAATTACGTTGATATTGAGTCAGTTATAATTAAAAATGTATGATTGTTGGTTTTTGGAATTTTTTTGCTCAACAAAATTTCCGTCAGACTCACTATTTTGGCCGCCATCTTGAATATACGGAAACGCTCAATGATAAATAGATGTCACCCGTAACATTTCAATAATTAGTTTGATCATTTCAATAACGAATATCATAATGGTGAGATCAAATCAATTAATAAAAAGAAACTATGAATGCTGATTTGTTGACCATTTTGTTTTAAAGCATCTCGGTAGCCAATTTAGTCGCTATTTTGAATATACAGATATGCTCAAGGGTGACAAGATGTCATCCGAAACAGTTAAATAATATGTATCATTGGGGTCAAATAAGTTTAGAAAACAAAACTATGAATGCTGAAGTTTAGAGTAGTATTAAACGGATTTGGATAGCCATATAAACCGCCATTTTGAATAAACGGACATACTGAAGGGTGACAAGATGTCACCCGTAACATTTTTAAAACATTATTTGTCCTTTCAATAATAACTCTCATTATGGTGAGGTCAAATAAGTTTAAAAAAGAAACGATGAATACTGTTTTTGGACTATTTTGTTTAAAAGCAAATTCGGTAGCCATTTTGGCCGCCATCTTGAATATACAGAAATGCTCCAGGGTGGAAAGATGTCATCCGTAACAGTTCATTAATATGTATTATCATTTCAGTAATATCTATCATTATAATGGGGTCAAATCAGTTAAGAAAACAAAACCATGAATGCTGAAGTTTAGAGTAGTTTGTTTCAACGCATTAAGGGGGCCATTTAAGCCGCCATTTTGAATATACTGAGAGTGACAAGATGTCACCCGTAACATTTTGAATTCATGAATCGTCTTTTGATGAATAACCATCATTATGGTGAGATCAAATCAATGAAAAAAGATAAAATGACTGCTGATTTTTGTGCCATTTTGCTTAAAAGCCTTTCGGCAGCCATTTTGGCCGCCATCTTGAATATACGAAAATGCTCAAGGGTGACAAAGTGGCACCCGGTGGTTTTTCAATAAATAACATATGCTGAAGTAGAATCAGTCGAGAAAAAAACTTAGGACGGCATTTCCAGGTCAAGTCAGCCCTCTGCCGGACTACCCGTTTTACTAAACTACTTACGCAAAATTTTTGCGTAAGTCAAAATTTTGAATTTGAATTTATATTTTTTATTATCACTTGCTACAAACAGCAAATAGCTAGATCAGAGGACGATTTTGACTTACGCAAAAATTTTGCGTAAGCTGTTTAGTAAAACGGGTCCCAGGAGCGAAAGAAGATGGCTGGGAAATACGTACACAAGTACACAGTCAGGAGATCAAGTCATACATACACGTGTTCAGAGTGCGGAAATCCCAGAACGGCTGACACTCATAAGCAGTACTACGGCTATTGGTACTGTTCCTCCACAGAAACTGTGGGATTGGAAGAGTGGAGGGCATCACAGGAAAAATACAGGAGACGAAAGAAACACTAGGAAAGATACAGTGGAGAAAACGTTTTTTAAGAAATAATTTTCGCTCCATGGTTTGCTTTCGCCTCATATAACACGATTTGGAGTTCTGACGCGTAGCAAATTAACCACGAGGGCCGAAGGCCCAAGTGGTTAATTTGCAGCGCGCCAAAACGACAACTCGTGGTATATGAGGTCATAGCAACCATGGAAGAAGATTATATCGATCATTCTAACATTACAAATAAGGAATTAACCGGGTCTACACTGTTAGGTTTTCAGTATTAAAGGGGAACAATCGCATCGGACTATTTTTATTAGGACTCCCCTTCTATGGCTTTTCCATTCTACCCATTCAAAAAGCATCATATCTTAAAACGTTTTGAAGTTTTATTTTAAACCCCCGCTTTAAACAAGTGTAACCTCTAAATACATTGAATAAACTATTCAGCACCTTAATATTTTAACTACCTAACGAACTATTAGCAAAAAGCTTTAAAATTTTCATATATTTATTTTGATCGAGCGTTCTTTAAATAGGATTTATCGTACGGTGGACACAGGAACAGCCATTGAAACCGGACTATTTTCACTTGTATATCAGTTTCCAGCCATTGTTTATCATACTGATATATCATGGTAAATTTGTTTTTATGCTCCCCTTTAGGGGGGAGCATATAGTCGCCGCTTTGTCCGTCCGTGTTTCCGTCCATCCGTCCTTCACGCTTTTTTGTCCGGAGCATATCTCTTGAACGGTACACCGTAGGTTGATGAAACTTGATACAGTGATAGAGAATGACAGGAGGAGGTTCAGTACACAAGAAACGTAACTCTCTCATCTCCCAATTTTGAATTATCTCCCTTTTTCTCATAAAAAAATCAATTTTGTCCGGAGCATATCTCTGGACCGTTACACCGAAAGTTGATGATAGTCCAGCCGCGGACACGTTTAACCTTGCTTGGAGTTGTATAGAAAATGTTTTTGTGGTTTTTGGTAGAATAGACCCTCAGCATCAAGGATCCGATGTATGACCGCCGGTCATCCTTGAGCATTTTAAGATATTCAAGATGGCGTCCAAGATGGCCGCCGGCATATATCTGGCTAACTGTTAGGTTTGATTCAATAAGCTTTAACAGATTTTTCAGCAAACTATTGCTCAATTTTATCTTTTGTGACATAATTAAAGTTCAAAATAGAAATAAAAATAATCTATAATTCAAAATGGCGTCCAAAATGGCCGACAAAGTACTTTTTATGTAAAAAAGAATTGCAAAGTATGTGCGTTACTTTACAAGGCTACGATTTGCTCCAGTTTTTTCCCCGTCGTGATAATATAATTGTTCATAATTAATAATAAAGCATGGCAAGATCAAGTTGGCGATTAATTGATTCATAAATGAATTATAAGAGACTGTCACCAGAATAGAGTATACATAAAAACCATACAGCTTAAATGTACATTGAGATAGTTCATGCATAACGATGTAAAATGCAATAAATATTTCAGATTAACAGAAAAGTAATTAGTCAAGTCAAAACTCAAATATTATCAATTAGTTCATAGAACCCCATTAAGTACCTTTAATATATAAATTTCACTGTTTTTTAAACAAAGAATGCTGGAATTATCGTACAAAAATAAAGTTTTGTGTTTGCATTACTGTGATATTTGTCACCACATGTCACCTTTCCTGTTAAATAGTTCAGTTACATGTGAGCTTCTTAGGAACAGGGAAATAAATTGATAGAATGGATACCAATAATTCTTCTTGGGATGCAAGCCTCCTGAGGTGGCACCTATTTGAACCAGATAACTGTGTACAGTATCTTTCAGTATAAAACTATGTTCAGTATTCCTTTTCATCAAGCCTTTTAACATGTATTCTGTGAGTTTCTAAGCTAGTACTGCTACTGCAAAGAATCATCATATATTTGAAATATTGCTGAATGAGTACATGGCTACACAGACACTTGACTGAACAGTCTTTTGGCTTAACCATAGATTAGAATAAGAAAGAATGAAATCACACATATAATTTCAAATATAAAAAATTGCATATCTTTACTCCTGAATTACCAAAAGTAAACAGAACTTTGGTACAGTAACTGTCAAACTCAGTCACTACAAAAGTGGTCATCTTGTATAAGAAGTGCATAACTCTTGACATGATGATATACTGCAAGGCCGCTGGCCTATCAGGAGTGATAGCCGAGATGATTAAAGCAGCTTCGGAGTACAAGGGGTTTGAGAATTGAAGACGACTGACTGATGCGATTTTCAGTAATTGTGTGATATCTGAGGACAGCTAGGGAGGCAAATTACATCCTCAAACAATAAAAAAGTGAATAACAAGCTCGCATGAGCGAAACTTATCATGTGGTAAAGCTCAAGGACCAGACAATAAAGTTGATGAACCGATTAAAAAGATACCTCTGAGCGTGAGATTATCAACATTGATGCATGTAGTTTCGCGTTGTTACGGGTATAGGTACTATTGATTCGTTCTTCACCGTGTACCGGTCCATCTATAGCACAAGTAAAAGGTCGAAATCAAACCTCTGCATGTGGCCTTTGTTGATCTGGAGAAAGCCTTTAGATTCAATACCAAGAATGAGCTTTTGGTTTGAGCAATGCGATTTGCATGTCAAACAGAGGTTGAAAACCGCTTACATGAAGCGGGCAGTTGTTGTTGTTGTTGTTGTTGTTGTCTTTTCCCTCCTTCGTAGGAGAACCGCACTCTCGTACGTTGAACTTATGTACAGTTTCTGGCCACGTAGTTTGATATAGTTTATAGTCGGTTCGTTAATGCCTATTGGATTTAAAGTCACGAGTTATTAGGCTCTGTTGAGTACAGTATTATTTATTTACGCCAAACTTTAAGTATTTACGCATATATAATGAGATAAAATGAAATAAAAGCTCTTAGTTTTGTTTATATTAACACTCACAGTTTATACCTTTAACAGGTTACCATCACCATATTCCAAAAGGGACAAAATATTATGTACATGCTGGGTGACTGGGTGAAGGGGCAGATAGACCAGTGTTTGTTACCAGGGGTTTTGCATTGGTTTTTGCCTGGGCAGTATACCCCAACATACGAAACCTAGCGGCGTCGAGGTTGTAGAGAAGTCTATTGCATTGTCTCTCGTACTCGTGGAGATTCTTTGGGGATTTACTGACATTTTTCGCTGTTGGCCAACAGTTAATAATGCACTGTGTAAGCAGTTTGTTGTCGTTGCTCAGGTCAATGTTGGTGGATTCAAAGAACTCTGCCTTAAGATCTGCCAACACCGTTTTTCTGACAGGTTCAAGCATGGGACACTGCAGTAGGAAGTGCTCAACAGTCTCGTCCTCTGTTCCACAAATTAGACATGTTGCATCGACTTGGTACTGGTTAAAGTTCTTCCTCGTAGTCTGGACGACATACGAACCTGCCATGAGACGAAGTTTGGTGACTAGCCTAGTCGTTTCCCTTGCTGTATTCTCTAAACTAAAGACTGGGTGGATTCTACCAGGGATGTAGGTATCCTTGTATACATACTGTAGGGACTTGTAAAGGGTCAGGCTGGCATTAATTTTAGATGCCCAGTGTCTGCCAATTGTGCCATTTATTGTGGATTTCCACTCTTTCTTGGATGGTGTTGTACTGATAAGATCCTCCATGGCTGGTAAGTCGTACAACCAAAGGACTCGCTGGGCGTCCACAATCCAACTCTTACTGTCCACCGCCTTCACCTGATACTGTCTTTCCAAGATCTGTTTTTCTATGCTGCTTTCGCCCTGTGATAGCAGTGTCTGTAAAAAGGTCAGTACCTTAATGTGTACTTGTGCTTCCACTGGTAGCAACCCCGTAATTAAGTAGACAATAGGGTTGGGTGCTGTATTAGGCAGATGTAGTAGTTCCTTCAGGAACTTCTTTTGAAAGACCTCGATCCTCTCCAACTGCTGCCTCGCGGGTTGTAGGAGTTCCAGGCCATACAAAAGAACTGGTGTTATGTATGTTAAATAAAGGTGAACAAGTGTGGTTACGTTAAGTCCCTCATGTCCCCGCAAGCCACTTCCAAACAGACTATAAGCTGCTCGCCGTGCCTTCTTGATATTCTCATCTACATTGGCGGTTACTGTACTATTCAATGTGTTGGTTCTTATGATGCCTAGATGGGTGGAAGAGGTGACTGTTGGAATTTGTCGTTCACCAAGCAGCAGGGCAGGGTGGTTCTCTGTTTTCTTGGCCTTGTGGACTGATATGTGGACGCTCTTCAGTGGCTGTAAAATGTATCGTTCCATATTGGCGAAGTCAGCCGACATTTCTAGTAAAACCTGCGTGTCGTGGTAGTCTTTAGCCGCGAGACAGATGTCGTCTGCGCAGGCACTTGCTGCACATCTGATGTTTCCGATTGACCTACCCAGATGGGCACTCTGTAGGCGTCGCAGAAGAGGCTTTACATATGCTTTGTAGAGGTCTGTACTGAGGATACCACCCTGCCTTACTCCTTGATGAACTCCAAACAAGGTAGAGGTTTCGTCTTTCCATTTGACTGCTGATTTGGAATCTTCATGGAAGCTGCTTACAAGTGACCAGAGCTTATCATTCACACCAAGATGGTACAATCTTCTCATGAGATGGTTATGGTCCACAACGTCGAATGCTGATTTGGCATCAAGTAAGATAATATGCATTGGTGTATTTGTATCCTTGCTTTCACGGTACAATTCCTCAATTATAAATGCAGAGTTTAATGGGGATGAGCCCTTAGTAAATCCACGTTGAATGTTGCACTGGTCCGCCTCTATTAGGCTAGATATTCGTATCCGTAGAAGAGCCTCAACTATTTTTCCAAGAGCTGGCAACACTGTTATCCCTCTGTAATTACTAGCATCATTAGCTTGTCCTTTATTTTTAAAGATTGGTGTGAGTAAACCCACTTTCAAAATGTTCGGAAATTTCCCGGTGCAGAAGATGAGATTAACCACTTTCAATATGTAACTCAGCAGGGCTTCATCATTTACACTTGCATATTTGATGTGCTCAATGGTGATGCCATAGTAGTCTGGTGCTTTGCCCGTGTTTATGCTGTTTACAGCCCTCATGAGTTCGTCCATGGATATTGGCGTAGCATCTGTCTGTATGGCCATATCAGCTATATGACCGACTTCTTGGGTCACCTGATCGTGGTAATTTTGATCGAATTGCTGGTGTGTAGACACTCTTCCTAATGCCTGAAAGTGCTCCTTGAATCCCTCAACTACTCTGTTATCATCAAACCTAGCATCCCCTACGTGGAGGTCAGTAACAAAGGAATTTCCTTTTTTTCGTTGGCTGTTTACTAATCGGTGAAAGGTTTTTGAATCGTTGGTACGTACTTCGAGGATCTTCTGCTTATGTTCCATGTCCCTACTTGCTAGTTCCTGCCGACACAATTGTCTAAACTCTTTCTTGCTCTTGTTTCGTAGTTGTAGTAACAGGTTTTGTTCATGTATAGGCTTGCCTGCCTCTTTCCACTTAGTGTAGTGCTTCTTCATAGTTTTCAGAGATTGTTTTATTTCAAGGTTCCAGGCTTTCAACTTTGGTTTGGAATTAAACTTTTTCTTAGTAGAGCTGGCTGCATCAGCTGAAGTTTCCATCATCTCGAAGAGGGTTGAGAGACAGACATCTAAGTTATCAACTGTGATTGGTTGGTTAAGCATTATTTTAATGTGATCGTTCACTAGTGCTGCATACAGATCTGTATCCACACGCTTCCATGAGATTCTTTTCTTGCTTTCGGGAAGGGAACGGTTGTGTTTCTTTATCTTCATTTCACATTCCAGAACCATACGGATAGGGTGATGATCAGACACGTTGTGATCTAAGTCGTTAAGAATAGTTTTACTCTCGATGACCGATGAGGTTTCAATATTATGTAAAAAATAGTCTATTTCGGAGCAGTCTCCAGCCTTATGGTTAAAGAAGGTCTTGCCAGTCGTGTCAAATTCCAGCTTAAATTCCTCCAAAAGGTCCTTTAAGTAGGTTAGACGCTTTGTATCTACGTGTGAATTAAGATTATCGTTAACATCTCCCCCAATGCAAATGTAGGAACTTGCGGAGTACTTCAAACAGATTTCCCTAAGTTGATCAACTACTTCACTGAAGTCTTCAGTATTACCGTGGAGTCCCCGTGTTGGGAAGTAGACCGAAACAATCACCAGGTCCCTGCCTGCTTTAAATTCATTTAGTTTAATAGCTTGTATGCGCGGTCCCCCATCCTCGAGCACAGAAATGGATGGATCGAGATTTCTAGTCCACATTACAGCCACACCACCATATCCCCTGGGCATTTGGGTTGGAAGAACTGGATCATGCATGTCCACACCTTTACCACAGAAGGACAAGTTACTATCGATTTCTCCAAGTAGTGGAATTTGTGAATGGAATAGCCAATGTTCCTGCAGTAGTATTATATCTGAGTCTTGGAATAGCTTATGAACTGTTATGGCACTGGTTTTGATATTCTTGCAGTTAAAAGAGATGATTCTAAGGGGTGGGCAGGGAAGTTCGCCCTCTGCTATAGGCGGTACCTCAGGCTCAGAGGATGGCATAAAAAAGGAACCGCAGAGGTTGGGTACATGTACTGTTGTTGGAGTTGCGGTATTGCAGAAATAAAATTTGTTGGTGGTCGAACTGGACCATGCATTGGAAGAGGCCAGTTGGGAGCCCTAGCCGGTAAAGGGTAATGTAGTTGCATTGTTGGCTGATGAGATTGTGGGTTTGTAGGGGGTGTGGCGGTTGCAGCGTCACCAAGGACTGATTTCTGTTGCATTTGGTCTCCCTCAGATGCTGAGCGTCCATTGCCATTCGAAGGCTGTTCATTGATGTTATTGCTTACAAGAGGCGTCGATGTCGTCTCCGGCACTACATAGGGTTGTTTGAAGTTTGAAGCCGGGTATACTTGGTTTTGGTAAGTAGGCCTTGCTACCAGGTTGGGCTGAGTTTCTGTGTGGCAGGAAGGCATTGTCATGACAGCCCTGGTCCTTTCCATGTTGGGCATCCTTGTCTGTGAGTGACTTGGCGTTGTATTTGCCTTTTTGGTTGTCCTCGTATCGTTGCTACTGGAATTGCCATCAATCTGTGTGGTCAGGTCTATCACGGCACTGCATCCTGTTAGGTTACTGGTTTCAGAAGCAGGGTGGTTACCTGATTTTCCATTAAGAAAGTACTACGAGAAGTTTTTGTGTATGGTTTGCATTAGGTATTTGATCTCAACCCTCTGCTGTACCAGTGCTTGATGTTCTGTTTTACTAGTGTATGAGGCTCTGTCATAAGAGTCTAGCAAAGGTGTTCCGTTGGCGCTTCTGTGCACAATTTTATGTGATCACAAATTCACTGACAGGGTAACCCAAAAAGCTGGATGGAAGGATGTTATCAAACTTGAGTTGACTGAAAGTTTACATGAAAGAATACTTGGCTCATGATCTCAGAGTGGTAATTGGCTTGGTCTCCTTCGGGACTGTAGGGAATGTTGCTGTGCTGACTGTCAGATTGGAGAACATTCAATTACAGTAGTTATGTGACATTAATTGTAAAATTACAAGCAGTGTAGACTTTGTATGCCCATGACGTCAGGACTAAACTTGTCTTTTTGATGGAAGACCAGTTACTCAGGTAGGTGTCGATGGGGCTACGTTTGGTGTCTAGAATAGCTTCTGTAACATCGTGTTTGCTAGAAGAGGATTCGAGCTTGTCATGATCACAGGACAGGAAATTTCAAAGAAAGGCCTAGCACAATTATATCCTTTGAGACTCGTAGAATAGTGTTCAACACCTGTTTGTTATTTGTTTCATTTAATATGGAGGCTATACATTAATGTCGTCTGCCGAAGACTTGCAGACAGTTTGCAGAAATTGAGCTTGTGATCAGTTGGATCTGTGGCGTTAAACTGGACGAGGAGGTCCCACAGATACAAGTAAAGAGAACTAAACGTTTGGGATGTTATGGTCAGGTGGAGTGTGCCACTTCATGCATCAACTCAATAACGAGGAGGACCATTCTGCGCTTTAGACTTAGTAAGAGATCACAACCGCCATGGTTATGTCAGAGGAGCATATAAATCAGGTTTGAGGACATTCTAGCCACATTCAGCCTACCCGAGTTGCTAGGACATTCACAGCAGTTGAGAAATAAACGCAGGATCATGTAAAGTACAACTAACTTAATTGCAAGCTATGTTAGAAACCTGACATTACCTTTTGTTTCTAAGTATCATTTACAGTGTGCAATTTTATTCCCTACTAATAAGAATATTCATTTATACAATAGTACAATATGCATGTGCTAATTATAAATGTACTGTATATCGACACCAATATGTTTATTAACTCCTTTACATAGGTTGCTGTGTGCGACATACTCATTTTCAAATTCACAACACATGCAGAAACAGGAATAGTATCCAATTTATATTACATCTCACATAATATTACTTCTTGAAAAACAAACAAAACAAAAACGCTGACTTTGGCAGCCATTCTGATTGCCATTTAGAAAACGAATCATATAATTCATGTTCAAAACACAATCAATGCTGACTCAAACTTGAATTAACCTCAAATTTTGATTTTTTCTGCAGAAGGCGATGATTAAGATAGATCAACATAAGACTAATCTGTCAAAAACAGTTATTTCATAATTCTAATTAATTCTTAAAAACACTCATTTGTCTTAAAAAGAGGCTAAAAAGAATGGTATGGTTGGTGGATAGATTATATACTCACTTTTTACATTTATTTTACACTAAGTAAAAATTCAGGCTCCATATCTTTTGAAGTACTTCATCAACTCAAGTTTTGTTTGAGATTTTTAGGCCTCATACGTTCACCAATGTATTCCAGTAAAACATTTATATTAAACGACACATTTAACGAAAATGAAACACACAAGGTATATTCTTATTTCAAATCAAAGGGAGGTAATTTGATATTTGAAGACGTGAATATTGCGATGGATGAAAGTCTAATGTGATTTTATTTTGTTTAAGCAAATGTTCTAGCGGCTGAATATGAGCACCATTGTATCTCCTCTATGGAGAACGCTTATAATAAAAAATGCCGTTTTCCGGAAAGAGTTATCGACCTTTTCATTTTCAATACAATGTGCCAGTTATTTAGCCACAATGATAAGTTTATATATGAGACGCTGATAATTAAGAATACAAAAGTGGGTACTTTCTGGGTTTTTTTGCTTATTATATAATATTGAAGAGACAAGCATCTGTTTTGCATATTTTGTCGGCCATTTTTGACGCCATTTTGAAATTAACAGTATACTTTTCTGTTTGTTTTTTTAAACATCGAAGAAGTATTGAACTACTTTTAATCTTGTTTACAGTTTACAATTACCTAATCAAAACTGACAGCAGTTTCATTTTTATTCCCGCAACCATTTTGGACGTCACCTTGATACTTTGTCGGCCATTTTGGACGCCATTTTGAATAAAGCATTATTATTATTACTTCCATTTGAACTTAAAAAATGTCAAACGTTATAAAAAATGAACCATAATCTGCTGAAAATTTAAATCAAACCAAACAGCTAGTCATTTTACATCGTTTTGCATGGACTAACTCAATGTAAACTTAAGATGTATGTTTTTTATGCATACTGTATTCTGGTGACAGTCCCTTATAATTCATTTATGAATGAGTTAATTGCCAACTTGATCTTTTCACGCTATATTTATTAATTATGAACAATCATATTATCACGACGGGAAAAAACTGGAGCAAATTGTAGCCTTGTAAAGTGTCATTTTCATCTTATTTCACATAAAAATGGTCATTGTCGGCCATTTTGGACGCCATTTTGAATTATAGATTATTTTTATTTCTATTTAGAACTTTGATAATGTCATCAAAGATGAAATTGAACTATAATTTGCTGAAAAATCCGTTATAGCTTATTGAATCAAACCTAACAGTTAGCCAGTGCATGCTGGCGGCCATCTTGGACGCCATCTTGAATATCTTGAAACGCTCAAGGATGACCGGCGGTCATACATAGGCTCCTTGATGCTGAGGGTATATTCTACCAAAAACCACAAAAACATTTTCTATACAACTCCAAGCAAGGTTAAGCTAAAATATCCGTATCTGCTACCAGACTATGAAACTTGTAACAGTGATAGAGGATGACTGAAGGAAGTGCAGTACACAAAAACGGTAACTCTGTCATCTTTCAATATTGAATTATCTCCCTTTTTCTAAAAATACAAAACAATTTTGTCCGGACTCCGGGAGTATATCTCTTGACTGCTACACCGTAATTTAATGGAACTGGGACTATCAATAAAAAGTGCAGGAGCGACGAATGAGCTAAAACATATTAGCAACTAACTTGTGTATAGGAGTACATCCGCGCAAACTCCAAACAATTGGTGAACTTCAAGTCAGACTTTTTTTTTGCGGTGCTCTCGTTGTATCAAATTGTATTAACTCATTGGCACCCGAACTGAACTTTAAATAAACAATTTCAGTATCATATTCTGCCTAGTCGATTTTTGATTATTTAGACACATGTTTTACAGTACTCTAAACACCACAAAACAGTACAGACCATTCCCAGAGGGTTCCTGTTGGATTCATATGAAGGGGTCTACACTGTTATCACTGGACAACTTTACTATTTATATGTACATGTATACTGTTGTCAATATGCTTCAATGGGTTAAACTGTTTCAATAATTTAATAATGTGATATTTATATAGATTATGCAAAACACCCCTTCTGTAAATTTTAAGATATAAGCGTTTGAAAATTATTTTTCAACCAAATGAAATATATACAGGAAACGACTATAGGACTCGTCTACTTTTCTTTTCGCTTTGAAAAGGAAGATAGTGGTATTTTATTAGCACATGTTGCAGTGTTTTCTACAAATATCCAGCGCCATGACAGTGTTTTTGCATACGTCATATCCGGTCGAAAGCATGGTTGCGCATGTGGCCTTGTCCTGACACGCCTGCTTATGCGATGCTGAAAAAAAAGATATACATGTAATAAATAAATTGTATATTGATAGGTGAGTGTGTAATACAATGTAGAAACATTATAAGTACTCAGAGTGAGCTATTGTTATTGTGCTGTGTCTGGAGTGCGTTGACTTCTACTTGTGTGCACACTAAAGCCCCAGTTTTGGATTGGTTTTCATAAAACTGGCTCCAAATGTTGTAACATATATTGACAAAACCTAGGTTCGAACATGGTTCATGGGTTAGTAGTCAGTAATTAGTTCACATCATGGAAACTCTTAGTATATCCACTAGAAACCACAGTTTTGAGTAATATACTTAATCAAACATGCCCCAGATGGTGTTCTTGACAACATCTATGCCAAGTTTGAACATGCGTCATGTCAAGTCAAAACATAAATCACTTGGTCAAATCATAGCATAAATCTTGTGATTTTTTTTTTTATCAAACTTTGTTCCAAATGTTGTTCTGTACGATATCTTGGTCAAGTCCAATCATGCCCTAACTCTTTGCATGCTAGCGGCAGATATATCCACCACAGTGATTGCCTTTGCAAACAGTTTGGATCCAGATGATGAGACACCGCATTACGCGGCGTCTCATCTGGATCCAATCTGTTTGACACTCTGACCCTGAATTTAAAAGAAATTTTGAAAATGCTAATTTTAGAACAGTAGCAGACGACAAATGTTGCAGACGAAAAATATTACTCAGCATGCAAAGAGCTAAGCTACCATCAGGAAACATACTGGAAAAATCTTCTGTAATCCATGTTCAGGACGTCTAATGTAGGGGGACTACTTTCCTTTGTGTAGAAATAATAAGCACAAAAAACATATTGATGAAATAACAGGTAAACCATTCATCCCTTAGCCTGTTTATAGTTTTGAAGTCGAGTAACAACTTAAAGCAGGTTGAAAGTAAAGCAGAATGCACATTAAAGAATGCACATTAAATCAGCTATGCTATAGAAAACATTTCTTATGGTACATTTTTTGATGTTATGAATTGGAATTATTTCTTATGGTACATTTTTTGATGTTATGAATTGGAATTATTTTCTTCAGTGGATGAATAAATGAAATGCGCTAAAAGGCGTTTCTATAGGGGAAAGATATAAACTATAGCGGAGACACATACAGTCGAACTTCGATATCTCGAACCCGTTTAACTCGAACTATCCGATAGTTCGACATATTAACTGCATTATTTCATGCTCGGTGAAGTCGAACATATCCATATTTCAAAGTTAAAACGTGGCTTAGCCACGTTTTAACTTTGAAATACGGGTATGTTTGACAAAACCGACTTCGAGATATCGAAATTCGACTGTAACTTCTCTATAGAAGCAACGTACCAGCACAGTGATCGTTACACAGGTAGCTATTGCAACACTCCCAACACTTGCCCGAGCCTGCTAGTCGCTTCCCTGCATCGCACAGCTGAAATATACCGAATGTACATTAACTCATTGAAACATAGTGACTCATTTACTCGCATTTTCACACACAATTTATTTATTCTATGCAAAAAGTGTAGACCCAGATCAGACTGCTGCTACTCGAGCCCTCCGATTAGGGTTTATACCATTTAGCATTTTTGCAGTGAAACAAATTAACCATTTAAATAGATACATCAGGAAACTTACTACCTTGTAGCAGTTTGGTGGCTTTATTGCTATAAACCAGTTATTTTGCTTAAAATGGGATTGAGATTATCCCCTCTGCCAAGAATGAAAAGAAACGGTTAGGCAACTCGTTGGGTTTGATCACATGTTGCATGGCAGCGAATGGGATCGGCCGAAATCATTTTCCTGAAATCATCCCATCATCATCTCACCATTCATAGGCGCTATATGAACCAATTGTAGCATCATAGTGCCATAAACTCCAACTCACTCTCTTTAACTCACTATCCCCTGAAACTTCCAATGGACGATTTCAGTTTTCAATAAAGGCTGGTCCGTTGTAGACTATTTAGGGTTGTTTTGATAATAAATTTCAAAAATACTAACAGTGAAGTCTCTGATCAGAGGGCTCCTGCAGGAACCCTCTGATCAGGGACTTACTGTTTGCATAGGACAAGGGTACTCTTTACAAGTAGACGTTTGGTAAAGGACGCATATATGCGTCTCTAGGGACCAATGAGTTAATAAACATAAGACTGAGTTCCAAACAGGAGTTCTCCATTTGAAACTCCAGCACTGGGACAATGGCTTAACCCACGAATATACATGTAGGTGATATTTAAACTAAATGCTGTGTGATATCGTTATAAAACAGCCATCTTCTCCCAAGACAATACAAAAAAGTTGTCACATCATAGGGCGTGAAGACGTAAACAATGTCACGTGAAATTTTTATTTGCACAGTGCTCCCTCCCTACAACGCCTCTCCACACAACGATTCTCTCCTTATAACAATGCTTGGTGCAGTTCCCAAAATTAGACATTTAGGTCTAACGCTTTTATTGTTGCAATATCGTCTGCTTACAATTGTCGTCTGTTGTTTTTTCTGAAAGTTACGTATTGGACATTGTGACAGAAGAAACATAAAGATAAGTTACGCGGCGTCTGACCGGGTTTCAAACTGTATGCAAAATGTACTCTAAGGGTATTAACCTCCCCTCCTTATAACGACCCCTTCCGAACATCAGTCTCTACAACGGTACCCAATGGGAAACAAAAAATAATGTGTGTAACAGCCATCATATTTTGTTTCCCATTGGGTGCCGTTGTAGAGAGGGAGCATTGTATTCATTCTACAGCGCTCCCTCTCTACAACGGCCCTCCCAACAACGATTCCTTCCTCACAACGACGCTTGCCGCTGATCCCGAAACAAGAAATGATGTCCAACCTTTTTACGTCTGCAATATCTTCTGCTTAAAGTTGTCGTCTGCTGTTTTTCTCAAAATTACATATTGGGCATTTTGACATAACAAACCTTAGTGACGAGTGACAAACAGCTTGAATCCAGATCAGACGCCGCGTTACGCGGCGTCTGATCTGGATTCAAGCTGTTTGCAAATTTAAGCCTATTTCCCTCTCTATAACGACTCCCTCCGAACAACGAACACAATTGTTGTCTCCCATTGGATGTCGTTGTAGAGAGGGAGCGCTGTATCTACATGTATAGGGTCATGAACATGTTTCGAAAAAGTAAAGAAATTGAGAGCTTTTGAACAAACCTGCTTGGTGAGACATTCTGCAGTGTATCCAGTTTTATCCTGATAAAGCGTACATATCTGTAAATAGATGAAATATTAACCAAATGTATGAATCCTATCGACGAGTGTAATCGCGTAAATTACTACATTAATTGGCTATTTAAACCCTTTCACTGCCATGACGTCATCAACTCTATTCAATTATCGTCTACCTTTATTTCTCAAATTTAAATTTAAGATATTTTGACATCAGAAATATCAAACTGAGTGTCAAACAGTTTGGATGATGAACGTGATGCGGCTTCTGATCAAAATCCAAAATGTTTGCATATAAATAAGATTTAACCATTGTTCTCTGGATAGGGCAGTGACGGGATTAAAACAATAAAAATTATAACTCAAAGACGAAAACACTTTAGTTTATATGTCAACAAAAAGATGATGTTTAAAGATATATCACACGGTTATGCAGCAATAAATTATTTATTATCAAACAATTTCGTGCATACAAAGAGACCTTACCTCGTTGGCTTTACACCGTTTAGTGTTGCCAGATCCACCTATCTTCGCTTCATGTGCGTAAGAATAGCACAACGGTCCTGGAAAGAACAATATTGTCTGAATGTAGATGTGCCTTCCATATTGAGCAGCGAAAAATGTACGTGTACTTGTATAGTGGAAAAACATTATTCTTTCCCGTTTAAACGCAAACGACTTGCAAAAAATGAAGAAAAAAAGACAATTTTTGAGGCAATCTGGATGTTGATTTTAACCAGAACGGCAAACAGTTTGGAGCCTGATCAGACGCTGGGTAATCCGGCGTCTGATCTGGCTCCAAGCTGTTTGCCAAGGAAATAATAGTTTAAGCGTAAACGTGTTTATTGGGAAAGAATAACATATTCTCGACTGTATATCAATTTAAAAGTCTATGTTTCATACATTATTTTACCTCTTTTTGGCATTCAAGATAAGTGTCTTATTTATCAGATCACATGCTGTTAATGTCTTTATTTTCCCGCTATATTTAACCCATTACCCCATAGCCTGTTTTTAGTTTAAAAGAAAGAGTATCACTTATTTAGCAGGTTGAAAGTAAAGCAGAATGAGCCATTTTACTATCAGCATGTTTTAAGCCATTATCTGCTAGGATATATAACGTATCTCTTATGGTACATATTTATGACTGTATAAAAGGAACTATTTCCTCTTCAGTGGAGGAAATAATTAAAGATGTTAAAAGGCGTAAAAATGGGACAATGGGTTAAACTATCACATAAAACATTACACTGAAACAGGTATATATACGTAACTCCGGAAAGATATCGCTGCTACATGACGAAAATGCGTGTTTCTTTCCAAAGTCTTTTTGCTAAGCCAGTTATGTTCATTTCGGTCCGTTTAAAGCATGTTCAGAGGCCATATTCCTCAACTTTTCTTCATTGTACCTTGCTTGATAGTTGTGGTGGGTGGGGGCGTTGTTGTCGGCTTCTGTGTCAGCTTCTTGGGCGTGGCCGAGACAAACGTTGTAGTTGGTTTCTGTGTTGTAGTAGTTGGTTTTTGTGTAGTTATTTTAGGCGTAGTTGTCGGTGTAGTTGGCATCTGTGTCGTAGGTGGGGCAGCGGTGTATGGACCTAGAAAGAATTTCATTAAACTCGATGTAATGTAATGATTCAATATTAATCATGCCAGTCAAGACTTTGCTAAATTTTGCAAATAGGTTGGCTCGAGGTCAGACGCAGAGAAAATCGAGAACTAGGCGTGTGAGTGTTAAACCTTTACCATAAAGACTGTTTTTAGTTTTGAAAAAAAGGTGACCAGCCTGCTTTAAGCTACCATCTCCTAGGATATAGAAAATATTTCTGCAGGAATATGTTTATGATTATATAAATTGGAACTATTTTCTTTCGTGGAGGAATAAATCAAATGCGCTAAAAGGCGCTTCTATCAGGGAAAGGGTTAGGATCAAAGCTGCTCGACAGAAGGTATTATATATTGTATTTCTTCAAATTAAAAAGTTACCAGCTACGCGAACTCGAGATACAGTGTTCGCTCTGTACAACGACCAATGAGAGACAAATATTGTTTCTAATGTTCGGTGACAAACAATGAAGGCCCTGATGAGAGAGGGTCATTTAGGAGCCCTCTAATTAGGGTATGCACTGTTAGCATAAAACAATTGTACTCTTCGCAGGTATACTGTTTGTAAATGACGAATATACTCGTTTCTAGTGTTGAATATGTAAGATATATACTTATTACACCTCGCTTTGAGTTACAATGTTAAATTCCCATAGACCTACAGTTAACATTTTGCATGTCTTTTACATCTGTTCAAAATATACTGTCACTCTTTATGATATTCTTTTTGTGACGTCACTCTAAAGGACATTACTTTTTTACTCCGTCCGAAAACGTACTGTCAGCATTGACATGGCATTCGCTATTGGATACATTGGAACGTTTTAAAGAGTGGTAACTTCTGAGCAACTTTTGGCATTTTCTGTACAAATTGCTTCCTTTTGTCCATTCCTTAACGATTTGCCACCCTTTCGGAAGAGGATATTTGCCACCTAGACAATGTAAAGACGCTGTTTCTTCAATTTACTTATCATAACGTTCTTCTTTGTTTCTTGTAATATAATTATAAACAATGTGACGTCGTAAGACGGCGACGTCATTTCCCGCGTTATGTATGTATGTCCGCGCTAAATTGGTATTCACAACACATTTTATAAAAGACGAATAAAACGATTCCAAAGCCAGGGTTGATAAGCTCGGTGTAATAAAATAAATATAAGATGTCAGTTTGCGTGACATTCAAATTGTCAACCCACGAAAACAAGAATGTCACCCTGGGCTACGCCTCGGGGTGACATGCTGTTTCTCGGGTTGACAATTTGAATGTCTCGCAAACTGCCATCAAGTATTTATATAATGTACCTGGAATTCCAAGATTGGTGAGGCCAAGCTTGTTCAGAGCGTACATAACAACACCGCGGAGGGAGAAGTTCAGGTTGACATTGATGTCCAAGGACGTGTGCCCATGCCCTAACCTCAGGTCAACAGTCTTTGTGCATCCGTTTGAACACGAGCTTGGCTTTGGAGTGGGTGCTGTACCGACGACTGTGTTGTTGAGTATGATATGGGCACCTGTGTGCGGATGCCAAGACGTTGCTATGTTATGCCAGTTATTGCCATGGAGATTACAATGGTGGCTAGCATGCCAATGGTGATGTGATGTGCTCACGTGGAAATGTAAGTGGTTGTTGTGATAGCTGAGCGAAGCGCCCGTATGTCCTGGTAGGTTTCCGCCATTAGAATATATATGCGTGTGGCCGTGGTGGTTGTGACCAAAGTGGATATTCAAAGATGTTGTGAATCCACCGTGGTGACTGCTGAGATGGCTCATACAGTGACTCGAGTGGTGGCTAGAATGGTGACTTGAGTGGTGGCTAGAATGGTGGTGGTTATAGTGAAGGTAACAAGAGTGACCATGGTGACCGTGGAAGTGACATGAGTGATGGTGGTGGTGGTGGTCACGTTTGCGGCTTGTCGAGAGAGTGACGTCACCAACGACGTCAAAACTTGCAGATGGCGTTTCTAGAGTATTGTTGACAATTTCTAAGAACGAATAATCCTGCTGCTCCACATCTGCCGCTGGAAACAAAAGATAATGAAACATTTGATAATCCTTTCATGATAATATTATCGTGATGTTTTTACCCCTTAACCGTCATATGGTCGTCTGTTTCAATATCGTTGTCTGCAATATCAAAGTTAGATTTAAGGCAGTATCATATGCTAACGGGATAAAGTTGATCAGGGAATACGTGAAATCACTGAAAAATCAGGGATTTTTACGAAAACCCTAAATCTTTTAAGAAAAAGGCGTAATTTTGAAGTTTTTCGATGATGGTTTATACATATTTGGCAGTTTCTTTTGGTTATCGTAATGAATCATACCTCTGTTAGTTTTCTAAGTTCAAAGGCAAGTACATGTACTTCGTTATAAAATATGTTGTTAACCTTATCAACAAGACATATGCCTTTGTTTTTTAATTGTCCTGACTTAAATGCATACAGTTCACTTATTTTAATTCACTTGTGCGAGAAACTTTGTTTGGACGTTCATTAGATCATTATACTTCAAGAAAGCATGGTGTTTAAAACCAATAGAAATGTCATGATAGTACAAATGTATTAATGTGTGCCCACGATCCCATATATGGGACATATGCAAACAGTGTAGACTCTGATCAGACGCCGCGTTATGCGGCGTCTGATCAACACTGTTTGCTGATAAGAATTTCAATATAAAACAGAAAGAAAATGAAAATTTTGACCAGGCATCCCTTTCAGCTAAAATGGACTAATCCAATATATAAGCATTGAAGAATCCACTGGGCACAAATGGGTTAATGGTTAACATATAACAGTCATACCAGTCTGGTTACACCTTTCACCAAAGAATCCCGAGCGACAAACACAGTAGTCCTTTCCAGCACACGAGCCACCGTTCATACACCAGTTGGCAGCACACAGACCTATAACAAATTAGTATCATTATCTTATTTATTACTATTATACCAGTTAAGAAATGAACTAAAATTGTTTGACGTTAAAGCAAAATTAATGACAGAAAATGATCGGCAAATGACATGAATCGCGCAAGTGTTTTAAGGTCAAATTGTCGATCATTTCTTATATTTACATTATATTTACTGTAATTTCTAATACTAAATGAACATTTTACTATTAGTATGAATGTACGTTTAATCAACATTAGAGGTTGTTAACATGAATATTGTGTACCCTGAAAGGAACAGCGATATATTACAAACTGACATATACTGCAAACCCATATAAAAGGGTTATTTTAGGAACAGTCTGATCTGGGTCTACATTGTTTGCGAAGGACAAGTGTACTATTCTCATGTACACTGTTTGTGAATGACTAGTATACTCGTTGTTAGGGCCCAATGGGTTAAACTTAATTGGTAGGGAAGGGGGAGTTATTTTCGCTGGGGGTCAAAGTTTTTCAGGGGGGTAAAAAAACGTCATGTGGGAAGGGGGGGGGGGGGGTTATAGTTCTATGACCGGGGGGGGGGGGTCAAATTTTGACGTCGTATTCTGACCGGGGAGTCTTTGTACGACATCGAAAAATGACCGGGGTCATTCTAGGTCGTCGAATTTGGACCGGGGGTCATTTTTCGATGGGGGTCAAAATACTTCGTTACACCGGAATTGAACTATAAGAATTGAACTTGAAGCAGTGGATTACCAAGTGATAATCCACTGCTTTTTTCCGGTAATCCACCGAAAAGCATAAACACAACGGTCTATTTATTTATGCTTTTCGGTGGATTACCACGAAATAGCAGTGGATGATCACTTGGTAATCCACTGCAGTGGATTATCACCAATCGCTTTTATTATGAATTTTCCCCGTAGGGCTCCCCAAGTATCGTAGTCAATCGTGTCTTATCGTTAAATTCCGGCAGTCCGATTTGTCGCGAACTACTCACCGGAAGAGCACGAATCCAAACTCGGGAGCAACGAAGTCATTCGGATGACGTCAAATCAACAAATAAGTGACGTCATTATACCGCCAACTGTCACGCACATGTGTTCGACATAAAACGTGGGGCTCAACACGGGATAAATAATGTACGTTCGCTTTCAATTTTTAAACAATTTCGTTTAAAAAGTGGCTTAAAAGCATAAATAAATAGAATAACTGTGTTTTTTCAGTGTGAGATCGAATTTAATCCATTTCGTGAACACCAGACTGTTATATTTTCACTCGTGGCTTCGCCACTCGTGAAAATATAACGTCTGATGTTCACTCAATGGATTAAATTTCGATCTTACACTGAAAAAAACAGTTATCCTCTATATCTTTTTTTATATGATCCGGGACATTGTGTGTTTTATTTGCTATTTAACTTAAACTTTATGTTTGCAAGGCTTCGATGAAAAAATAATAATAAAAATTTGGTAGTTAGTTTGCTTTATTTCTTTAAAATTCTCAAATTGTGTTTGTATTTGACTCTTTTTCAAAGAGAATCATTTTTCTTTAAAAAAGGTCCTTAGAGGTTGAACAATTAGATAATAGTATATTTTAAATAAGCGTTTTACCGTTTTCCCCATTGTTAATACTTACTGCTGGCTGGACACCCGATCACCCTAAATCGGAAACACGGATAAGCGTTGTGTTTGGTGGGTATGATTCTAATTGTTGACGTCACGAGGGGCTCGTTCAATCGTTGCACGTGGCCAAACGAGTCTGCTGTTAAGGCGGTCAAATTCTAAACGAAATAAAGATCTAATCTAAATGCATGCTCTGCTTTGCTTTATTATCGCCTGCATTTTTAAATAAATTGAAGCTAAAATTAATGAAGAAATCAGAAGAACATTTGACCATTTATGTACTACTCAAAAGTTGTCTTTAAGTCGTTATTGAATGTAGTTTGCAGACGACAATGTCTAAGCATGAGATATACGGCAGTATAAGAGTTAAGAATAAGTTCATTGTAATTCGTTTTTGCAACTACTGTGGAGAAGACGTAATTCTTTCCCAATAAACGCGTTTACGCTCAATCTAATTATAAATAGTCATAATTGTCATGAAAGTGTCCTTTTCTACATTTTATTGCAATGCGGCATTGTTGTGTTTGTGTTCAAGCCGAAAAAAATAAAGTCTTCTTCTACATGTATGTTTGATGACGTTATTAAGGACACTTATGTTGCCGCTCAAAGTTTTGACGTAGGTGTTGAAAGCGACTTATAAACTTAAATTTAAATATTTTTCATATGACAACTTATTACACTAAACCAAGAAACGAGTATACACGTCCTTTACAATCAGTGTATCTGTAAAGAGAACATTTGTCAAATGTTGACAGTATAGACCCAGCTCAGAATAATCTATAAGCAATCAAATAATGAAAAACATATTATTACACCTCGCTTTCAGTTACAATGTTAATTTCCCACCAATTTGCATGTCTTTTACAATTATCCAATATACTGTCACTCTTTATGATTTTCTTTTTGTGACGTCACTCTAAATGAAATTACTCTTTTCTCCACTCTTAAAAATACTGTCAGCTATATGGTATGAGTTTCGCTATGGGAACGTAACAGAACGCTTTAAAGAGTAGTAACTCCTAATCAACTTTTGGCATTTACATACAAGTTGATTCCCTTTGTCCATTCCTTACAAAAATTCAAGCGCCTGGACCACTTGATAAACGGTTTGCCACTATTTCGGAAGAGGATATTTGCCAACTAGACAATAAAAAGACACAGTGTCTTCAATCTACTTGTCATTACATTCTTCTTTCTTTCTTGTAATATAAGTATAAACAATGTGACGTCGTACCCGGTGACGTCATTTCCCGCGTTACGTAAATTTCCTCGCTAAATTGGTGTTCACAACACATTTTTATAAAATACGAATGAGACGATTTCAAAGCCAGAGTTGATAAGCTCGGTGTAATAAAATAAATATATGATGTCAGTTTGCGTGACATTCAAATTGTCAACCCTCGAAAACAAGAATGTCACCCTCGGCTACCCCATTCAGGGTGACATTCTGTTTCTCGGTTTGACGATTTGAATGTCACGCAAACTGCCATCTAATATTCATATAATATATATTCGGCTTAATAGGAACCGAATAATGAAATTCAACAATAGAAACAAGGGTGTACGTTAGCATGTATAATTGTAATAATACGTACTTCTGGAAATAAATATGTTTAAACTAAAGGAACCCTTTGATCATAGTAATGTACTGTTTGTGAATTGTAATATATTCCAAAACAACCATAGATAGTAAAACTAGTTTAGACTTAATTGGGCACGTTTCAGGAACGAACGTATTAACTTGGTTACAAGTGAAAGAGAGTAAGAAACTTTATTCTATGGAAGGCCGGTGCGCCATGCTAAATGCTACATTGTAAATGCGACTTGATATATGCGAAATGCTAAATGCGAATCGCGTAATGCTAATTAAGTACAAAACTCTATGGAAGGCCGGTGCGCCATGCTAAATGCTAGTTGAAAAATGCCAAATGCCAAATGCTGTTTGTGAAATATCGAATGCTATTTGCTAAATGTGAATTTCTATTTTCGAAATGCTTAAAAAAGGTTTGGAGGTTACTATGGAAGGCCGGTGCGCCATGCTAAATGCTAAATGCGAATTGGTTAATGCGAAATGCTAAATGCGAAATGCTATTTAAGTACAAAACTCTATTAGGGGTGTTTAATGCTAAATGCTATTTGTAAAATGCCAAATGTTAAATGCTGATTGCGAATGCGTTTTGCGAAATGTCATTTGCGGATTGCAAAAATGCTAAATGCGAATTGCAAAAAATGCTATTTGCAAATTCCTAAATGCCAAATGCGAAGTGCTGTACTAAGGCCAAACAAACAAAAAAAACTATATGTTTTCGGTAACCCGGCCGACCCTAGTTTTTCCCTCCGATCCTAAACTTTTTTTTTTCATTTTTCGAAATTAACCATTGACATATTCAACAGGCAGACAACACATTTTATTGACATATTTGACAAACATACAACACATTACAAAATATTATTAATTCCACCTATCATATATAAGCCACTACTTTGCCGGTTTGGTATCCCAATATTGGTTAACAATCATACCAGATTTCAATGTTTAAGGTAAATTTGGTTTTGGGGCCTATCAATTAAATTAATAACAATTTGAATATAATTATAGGCTCGGAGGGGAAAACTAGGGTCGGTTTACCGGAAACATATATATTTTTGTTTGGCCTTAGTACAGCAATTCACATTTGGCATTTCGCAATCAGCATTTAGCATTCGACATTTTACAAATAGCATTTAGCATTTAGCACCCCATAAAGAGTTTTGTATTTAATTAGCATATAGCAATTCGCATTTAGCATTTCGCATATAGCAATTCGCATTTAGCATTTAGCATGGCGCACCGGCCTTCCATAATTAGGGTGTGTTTAATGCTTAATGCTATTTGTAAAATGCCAAATGCTAAATGCTGATTGCGAAAATGCTATTGCGAATTACAAAAATGCTAAATGCGAATTGCAAAAATGCTATTCGCAGATTCCTTAATGCCAAATGCGAATTGCTGTACTAAGGCCAAACAAAAATACCTCTGTTTCCGGTAACCCGACCGACCCAAGTTTTTCCCTCCTATAGTCTTTTGAGTGTTTTAAAAATTGATTTGTAGATAAACAAATATCTAAAAGAAATTTAATCTCAATTTCCAATAAAGTACCGTCCGTGCAGTTATGATCTGCTAGTTAATTAACCATTGACATATTCAACATGCAGACAATGCATTTTATTGACATATTTGACAAGCATACAACTCATTTCAAAATATTATTTATCCCACCATATATAAGTCACTCCTTTGCCGGTTTGGTATACCATTCATACCAGTTTCAATTTTAAGGTAATTTTGGTACTGATGGGACCTATCAATTAATAATTTGAATTGATATTTTTAAGGTTTTTTATGTATAGCTCAGGGCTCTGCAAAATAAAATACATTCATATGTTTTCATATATGAATATGATTATATTAAATACTCCATCAGAAAAGTTAAATAGACTATATCATTATATGATTGTGTTAAAAAAAAGATTTTCCGACCGTCTGTCCCTAAACATTTTTTTGCATGTAATAGGAAACACGGGTAATTTTTTATTTGGCCTAAATGCGATTTGCTAAATGCTAAAAGCGATTTGCTAAATGTCAAATGATTGAGAAAAACCGCCATTTGAGGAGTCCGCCAAAGCATTTGGCATTCGGCGCAAATAGCATTTGGCATTGGCAAATAGCATTTCGCAAATAGCAATTCGCATATAGCAAATAGCATTTAATATTTCACAGATAGCATTTCCCATTTAGCATTTGGCATTTTACAACTAGCAATTAGCATGGCGCACCGGCCTTCAATTCAAATATGCTGTACATGAACTCTTAACAATCTTAGGTCAAACCAATACAGTAACCCCCCTATATAACGACCACTAAATTGTGTTAATTATAAGGTGTTAACGGCAGGTGACTGCTTAAAGCAAGATGCACGTTAAACAGAAAGCTCCTTTAGGAGCTTTCTGTTTTACATTCACCTTGCTTTAAGCTGTCCCCTGTCTTTAATGAAATCAATTAGCCTTCTTTTTAGTGGTCGTAATAGAGAGGTTTTTGCTGTATTTGCGTAAAGAATGTAGACATACCTCAGAGTACGTTATAAGCGATCCTTCTGCGTCCCCTGCCATTACGTAATTAAGGTCAAACTTCTCGACGTACGCATCGATGCCATCAGTAGGGTTAGCGCAGTCTGTCCATAGCTTCTGAAACTCAATACTGTGGATCTCGCTCAGCTGGGGAAAGTTAACTTGGATTTTAGGGGTGGTATCATGCGGATCTGGACACCATCCGACACGTTGTCTGGCAGAAGGTTCTGAAAATCAAAGAGGGTATATGAGAAGAGCTGGAGTTGAACCTCGATATCATGAACTGGCTAAAGTCGAATACATCCGTATTTCAAAGGTAAAACGTGGTTAGGTATTACATTATGTATGTTCGGCGTAATAGAGATCCGAATAATGAAATGCAACAGTAGAAATTAGGGTGAACTCGAGATAACGATTTTCAACTTTACTATGTCCTTATACAAAGTCAACAGGGGTTAACCCCTTCACTGCCTTACCCCGAGCACAACAGGTTTTTTTTTGCAAACAGATTGGATCCTGATCAGACGCCGCTATACGCGGCGTCTGATCCGGATCCAAACTGTTTGACACTCATTTCATTATTTCTTCAGTCAAAATAGCAAAAAATATAAGTTAAGAAATACAAGCAGACGACAATTGTTTAAAATTGATGACGTCACGGCAGTGATGGGGTTAATAGGCATACAGGCTTAACTGTAGTTACCTGTGCATTTTCTGTAGAGGATATCGCCCGGTTTATAAAATCGGTCAAATGTCGTTGCTATGACATTTCCAGCATTAAGAACAATCTCGCTTGGCGTACATGCCGCTTGCACTGAAATATAAAGTAATCATTTCAAATTATCGACTTAACCATTTCCTTTTCCCCACACGCTCTTTTGCGCCTTTTACCAATCCGTATTACTTTATTTTTTAATGCACTGTTTAATGGACATATATCTTGGCATGGTGGAGTTTCACATACAAGTTTAGGTTTTGACATGAAGTCATTTGCGTACAATGGGTGTTGCCTATGGAACAGTTTGTCAAAAGATGTGAGAGATGCAACTTCTATTACTTCTTTTAAATCTCAGGTTAAAGAACATTTTTTATCATCAATTTGAGCTTTACTATGCATCTTTATACATTCTAAACATGGCATTTATAGTTGTTTTCATTTAATGTTAAAAATAGAAAATGTGTCTTAGTAGGTCTAACTGTTTCAAGGCAAAGCTCTTTAACTTTCAATTGAGTTGTAACTATATATACAGGTATTTTAATACAGCATGTAATATCAAATTATTCTGTGATAGAAATATACGTTTGTATATTAAACTCTCATTTTTAATTCTTTTAAATATAATTTAAACTTTATCTAGTCTTACATTACAGTAGCATGCTGTGATTTTGAATCTGATTGTGATACCTTCCTATGTCATACAATGCTATATCTTAAGGACCACAATGGAAATAAGACATTTGACCTCAAAAATAAAAACAACGTGTTCAGAGGATACAGACATTTCCTTTTGCGTATCAGCTAGGAGTACCAAAGCTCGAGTGTGAGTACATAATAAGGATGGCGGGAAGTCATGAATCATTTCCAGGTCTCTGTGACCTTGGCATCGACCTTGACATTTGACCTCAACTATAGAAAGGCTTGTTTAGGGCACATTTCCTACACCACACACGCTAGAGATATTAAATCTAGTACGTGAGTAGATGATGTTGGGATGACGGAGTGTGGCATACCGTGATATTGACCTAGGTCATTCTTTGAACCCAATTACTACTATTCATTATTTTACATGATTTATATAGCATTCTTTCAACACAGGAACTGTGCGTCCAACAGCCACTGCATTTGACGACAGTATTATACAGATTGGCTCCTCGTAGCACATTTTATAAATAAATATAAACAGTAAGTCAGAAATGTCCGCCATTTTTGTTTACACAAGAGTTTAGTAATTTTGAACTAGTGTAGATATATGACGTCATACAGCTTACTCTAGTACAAATCTGAATAAGGGAAGATCCTTTGAAAGCACAGAAAAACAAAGCAAATACTGAAAAGTGCAGACTCGGTTTAATTGAGTCTGTTCATGAGCAATACTGAAATATGCAACAGTGCTCACACCCCCCTAGCCTAGCACCAGCTTAAGCGGAATTCAACTTTCAACTGTAAATGCGCTGAAATCAATGATTCCAAAGGACCAGAAAGTATAACAACACTGAGAATGAAGTACGGGGCGACTTTTTACAGCCGCCACACAACCACTTAACATCTGCTGTTGTGAATTATATAAATCTGAATAAGGGGAGATCCTTTGAAAGCACAGAAAACAAAGCAAATACTGAAAATTGCAGACTCGGCTTAATTGAGTCTGTTCATGAGCAATACTGAAATATGCAACAGTGCTCACACCCCCTAGCACCAGCCTAAGCGGAATTCAACTTTCAACTGTAAATGCGCTAGTAGGGCAAACCTAGTTAGGCAACTGAACTCGCTCTCTGAGTTGCAGCGGTATGTGGATTTTAGGAACTCTTTCGGAGCAAATTTCTTATACAAACTTAGTGTATATGAGTTCATCTTTCGGACGCAGAAGGACACATACAACTTTCAGATCACTGTGGTATTGACCGTTGTCCTCAATTATATAAAAAAACACCTATCCGGAGCATAATTCTTACAACACACCTTGATATATTAGAGTACGGCTGCCAGTTAAGTCACTGTTAGTATTACATTAACCATTGGTCTCAATTACATAAACAACATGTTGTGGAATATGTTCTATACCATATCAACTAGGAATACCACCTTTTGTTCGTGAAACACATTGCCACGGGTGGTGAAGTGTCGCATACTACGTTCATGTCACTGTGTCCGTGACCTTTGATCACAATAAAAGAAAAATCTGGCCTGGGGCATATTTACTATCACAAAACTGCCAGTTGTACCAAATTGTGTGTTATAATACATTTTTGGATGGTGGAGTGTCGCGTAACGGTTTCAGTTCACTTGTTACATGAAGTTGAACTTTGACTTCAATCGTAGAATAAGTTTGTCCAGGGAATATTTCTTAAACTACACCAGCTTGGGATACCAAATTCGTGTAAGAACGTATCTTTTGGTTGTGGAGTGTCGCGTTCCATTTTCAGGTCACTATGACCTTGATATTTGACTTTGACGATAGGAAGTTATTTATCATAGAACAGTCCTATACCACATCAGATAGTGATAACAAATTTAGTGTGAGAGTACAACTCAGCACGACACATACAATTTGCAGAGTACCTGTAGCTTTGAACTTGACTTTGGCCTTTGCCCTCAGTTATAGAAAGTATTTGTCTTGACCTTTTTTCCTATACTATATCAGTTAGGCAAACTAAAATAGATATATGTGCTTAAAACACACTGGAATGACAGAGTTTCGCATACCGTTTTCCTATGCCACATTAGCTACGGATATCAAAGTAAGCATATCATTTGATCACGGGCATATGTCGTATACCACTTTCAGATCACTCTGTTAGGCAAACTAAAATAGATATATGTGCTTAAAACACACTGGAATGACAGAGTTTCGCATACCGTTTTTCTATGCCACATTAGCTACGGATATCAAAGTAAGCATATCATTTGATCACGGGCATATGTCGTATACCACTTTCAGATCACTCTGTTAGGCAAACTAAAATAGATATATGTGCTTAAAACACACTGGAATGACAGAGTTTCGCATACCGTTTTCCTATGCCACATTAGCTACGGATATCAAAGTTAGCTTATCAGTTGATCACGGGTATATGTCGTATACCACTTTCAGATCACTCTGTTATAGGCCTTTGAACTAATTTATAGCTTAACCTTTTCTGGATAATATGTTCTATACCACATCAACAAGGGATACCAAAGTTAGTGTAAATTAGTAAATTATTTGATACAGGGCTTCTGATCAGAGTCAAAACTGTTCGACACTCATATTACAATGTTTCGTTATTTAATTTATCTAAATTTTAAAATAAAAAAACGACAATTGCTTGTATAAATCAGATGACGTGATAGCACTACAGAATTTGAGATATTACAATAAGGAGTATTAAGGACCAACTCACCCCTGTACACAGAGCTCACACAGACGAGAGCCAACAAGAACACCATTGCAGCCATATCCAACTCTATATGTTAAACTACGCCTATCACATATAGTATCACAGAACTTTGGTGATCATGATTACTGTTGACCCCAATAACGTGACATATACAGAGAAGCCTCTCCGGACACTGATTGTTAACGATGGGACACGCGAGAGTCTTTCACAAATAAAACTTTTAATGGCAAAATCTACTTCCTAATCAAATGCAGTCCCTTATTGGCTGTTTATGGTTGTATTTTAGAGTACATGTATATTGAAAAATGACTAAGTAACAGTACAGACCATGATCAGGTGGTCCTTTAGGAGCCATTTGATCAGGGTTTACGCGCTTTGCGAAGGACATTTGAACCGTTCACATGATCAGTTTGTATAGGACGAGTAAACTCTTTGCAAGGGCTCAATGTGCCAAGACGCGTGGTTGGACAATGTATGTGAACAGAAATGCAGAAAGCTTATAGTGCTCCCTCCCTACAACAACACCCACTGGGAGATAAATAGTGTGTGTGTTGTTCAGAGGGAGTTGTTATAGAGAGGCAGAGTAAACACCTCTAGAGTGCTGAGCATGACTTGGCTTATAGTTGCAAACAGTCTTAAACCAGATCAGACGCCACATAACGGAATCTTTGTGCTTTGTCTGTCAAACGTCAAATACGACACTTTGAGAAAAAACCCAGCAAACAACGCTTTATGCAGACGATACTTGCAGCAATAAAAAGGGTTAGACATTATTGTCTTGTTTGGGGAACAGTGGCAGGCATTGTTGTAAGGAGCGAATCGTTTTGGAGGGTCGTTGTAGGGAGGGGTCACTGTACATTACAGTTGTAAGTACTGCATAAAGTGTTACATTCCAAATGGAATCAGAGTTAGCGTTATTTTGAGTGTCCCCTTTAAAGAGTTTTCGTAGTACGCTATAAACTGATGTGACATTATTCAGTGCTATGATAAGGACTACGATATCAGGAGAAATCTACGAACAAGGTCAAAGGTAAAAATGCCGACTTAAGGTTGCACTCAATTAACCCTAGCGACGAGTTTACTCGTCATGGACAAACAGTGTGCCTGTAAAGAGTACACTTATCATAATTACACAAATAGTATAGATCCGGATCAGCGTGTTTTCCGTTAAAGGAGTCATCTGATTTTAGAGTCTGCACTGTGTTCGAGATTTATTGCAGAAACAACCATATAGAGTTAAAATTGACTTAATTTGATTGGAAATTGAAAGTATCCAATCAAGGGGCAAAGAAGTATCCCCGATGACCCGTTTCGCACAGAAGCACCCCCCTCCAATATAAATTCAATGTTGACTTCAGTTGGTATCATATACATGTACATTGTACTTCGTTTGATAACGTATATATCTACATATTCTCTATACTCTGTGTACGGGACGTCTGTGCAAAACGACTCTCGTGATACTCTGTTGGCCCCAAGTGAAAAGGTCAAAGGGTTAACAACAAGTTTGTGCCAAGACCGTTATCATTGTCTTCCGGTCATATAATAAAAGGAGCTGTTATACACTATTGTCATGCGTTGAGGTTAAATAGGTCACGGATAGTTTAGTTTCTGAAAATCTCATATCATTTACTGTAAAATCTCTCTATTATTTACCACTTGATTATTAGGTGTTTATAACAGATGACCGCTTAAAGCAATGTGGCAGTAAAAGAAGAAGCTACTAAAGGAGTTTTCTGTTTTACTGTCACCTTGCTTTTAGCGGTCACATGTCTTTTATACACCCAATTAGCCTTTATTCTAGTGATCGTAATCGAGAGGATTTACTGTAGTTTAAGGGTGTATCAATGTCATGACTTTGGGAAATTTTCAAAGTATATGAAAACACTCTATGATGATTTTGTATTAAAGAGCTATTTAAGATGAATGAAAAAATAGAAAAAGTGTACATTTTGGTGAACAACAGTTGGATCTACGGCCATGTAAAATTTACCCCGTCCACTTCCTGTTATTTTGTCCTTTTCAAACAGCCCGCTTCAATAAAATCCATTTTAAATGAAAACAAATATGATAATTTGGTTTTGTGTTATTTATTTCCTATCTATGGTAGTATTTCTTCATACAAAAACTAATCTAAGAAAAAAAGGCACCAAATGTGAAATTTATAAAGCTCTAAATATCATCAATTAGATATGGTACTTTTTTGTAAATTTTGTAATGGGAGATAACTCTTTTTACTTTAATAACTCAAAATTTTCGACACTGACCCTTTCAATTTCTTTTCATATTTTGAACTGCCTTAGCATGGGCTTTCATCTGGTAGAATATAAAAAAAGTTTAATACTAGAACTATTTCATTTTCAAACTTTTTTATTTTTTTTTCATAAAATAAAAAATCTAATAAAATCATGCCCTATTCAAAGCATATTTTTGATATTCAAGGATCCATATTGTTCAAACCTGGTGCCTGCTTTGTCTAAATTTGGTTTCCATATGTGAACATACCACTATAGACATGAAATAAATAATGAAAACCCAAATTATCATGTTTATTTTGTTTTGAAATAAATTTTACTGAAGCTTGTACACTGAATGGGTAAAATTTGAAAAAACACCGTCCAAATTTGACATACCTTTTTCAAATCGCTGTAGCCCAAAAAAATGGACTTCACCATATATATTTTTTTTCATTTTTTCATTCATCATAAACAGCTCTTCCAAAAAAACAATGTTAGAAAAAAAGTTTGATACTTTGAAAAATTGGCTTATGACATTGATACACCCTTAAGTTATTGACCCCCTGAGTTACAAATGCCAATTAATGTAAGTCTATATCTAGTCCATAATTTACAATAGTGGATTAGTTTCTACAATATATTTCAAAATGACGATTATCTTAAGACTCTACAGGAGTATTAAGATCTTGGTCTACACTGTTTGAACAGAACAATGGTCTTTTTCACAGTTACACTGTAAATAATTTGTATATTGTCAAATGGCTCTTAATCTGACTTGAGCGAGTTTTGCGGTAACAGGGTCAAAACAAACGATAAACTTGGCAGTGAAATAGTTAAATCTGAGTTGAAAACAGTTTGGAGCCTAATTCGACGCCGGGGTTTTGGCGTCTGATCGGGTTCCAAACTGTTTCAAAAGTGAAATGTTTTTGTAAAGACACATTCTTCTTTACTATCAACCTGCTTTAATCGGTCACCTATAGCTTAGATACTAGAAACAGGATATGGGATAATGGGTTAGGTTAGGCACCTTATCAGACACCAAACTGTTTGCAACGTACACAATGGTTTAAGCAAATCAAGCATCCTGTACATATATGTGTGCATGTAATATATTATAAACCGATAACAGTATGACGTCAATGGGTTATTCGTTTAATTGGTTATTCTGTTTATATAATAGTTTAGCTACCACTTATTAAAATTTCGTCACGGTTGTCTAACATACAGCTTTCATTATGTTGCATCATTTGAAACTTTATCTATTTATTAACGTTTCACATGAGATAATATCAAAACACCGCATGTAAAATTTATATCGGTTTGACGTGCTTCGTTTCACTTTTTCATACCCTTTTCCTGCCTACCGCAGATTGACTAACATTTGCAAACAGTTTGAATCCAGATTAGACGCCGAGTGACTCGGCGACCGATCTGGATCCAAACTGTTTGACTTTCTGATGTAGACCCAAGCTGTTTGATGTTCGTTTTCATGTTTCATCAATTTAAATATGCAAACAACTTGATTTGACAAAATTCACATATTACAATTTTATAGCTGCTTGGGTAGGGTAAATGCATATGTAACATTTCCTAGAAACTGTTAACACTGAGATAAAAGAACAAAACCATCTGGATAACTGTTCTGTGAATTATTCAAATATCACTTTTACACTGAAAGTACGCACGACAACTTAAAACATGGCTGTTCGATACAGGGTGTTAAGCTCGTATGAGCTTTATGATTAACTTGCACCCTGATTTAACCCATTCAAACGCCCTTTTACACCTCTAATGATTTCTACAATGAGAAAAGCAAAGTCCCCTCCTGATTCATGTAACCCTTAACATAAAATACGGAAGTGATTTCCAAAATTTACCAGGTGGTAGCTTAAAGCAGGTAGAAAGAAAATCATAGTGTTCATTAAGGAGTATTCTGCTATACTTTCAATCTGCTTTAAGTGGAAAATGACCTTCAAAACTAAAAATTTGTCATAGCGTTGAACGAATATCGGTCTCAACACTTTAGCTTATGAAACGTTTTTCTTTCCTTACAGGTGTACGTATAAATGCGACTGAAAGTAAATAAAATTCCTGACGGACATTTCTGCATTACTTTCAGCTTGCTTCAAGCGGTCACTTGCCTTCAAAACTAGAAACGGGCTTACAAGTGTGTTTAACCCTTTCCCCAATAAAAGCGACTTTTAGCGCAATTAATTTATTCCTCCGCTGAAGAAAATAGTTCCAATTTATACAGTCATGAATATAATTGTGAAGAATTATTTTCAGTTTACTTGCAAATTTTAGCTTAAAGCAGACTGAAAGTAAAGCAGAATGTGCCTTAAGGCACATTCTGCTTTACTTTCAACCTGCTTTAAGTAGCCATCTATCTTTAAAATTAGAAACAGGCTATGGGGGAAAACACTTGAAGGACCTTTTAGCTAGATACTTTCCGCTTGCTTTAAACAACCACCTGCCTGAAAAGCTGAATATAAGATACGAGGACAGGCTTTAGCTTGAAAGGCTCCAGGCTGTTTCATCGGGTATTTTTGTTTTAGTACAGCACAAACCCAATTTAGGTGAAAGAATAATGTCTTCTCCAAGGGTACCAATTTTAACTTAAACGTTCAAAAGCCTGTGTTTAAAATGTTCGTGCCCGGACATGCAGGCAAAGGAATATATCAATATAACAAAATGTCACACACAAACCATCTGATCTGCTTCTTCACAATTTGCATAGGAAATATTTACTCTCCACAGGTACACTGTTGGTAAGGGACATGTATACACACGCCACCATAGTATTATAGGGTTTACGGTTTAAAACTGCACGGCTGCAACAAATGTACGAGGGTGTTTAATAATTATTGCAACTTCATCAATATCTTCAATATAGTAAGTGCAAAATACATGTGTGATATATCGTTAGAAAGGGTATTTCATCACCTACACAAAATTATATTCCACCGTAAGAGCACATCACTAGATAAGTCACAGCACGAACCTAAATGACCTTAAATACAGGGCAAAAGGCAGTTTTCGTACAAACTTTGATGCTTTAAATATTATAGCGGCTTTATTCTTTGGAATATTTTTTGAAACTGTTGGTCAAATAAAATCAGATAATTATGCACATACTAGATCTAATTCGTTTAAAATGTATTTTTGCAGAAAAATTACAAAGCTATAGCTAAGACTTAGCTCGTACCGAAAATATCATGAAAAATCACCCCGTTGTTATCTTCAAGAGTATTTGTTGGACGCTAGAACACATTTTGTTTATATATCGAACCAGACTATAATTCAAGCTATTGAAGTAGTTGTTCAATGTTCATGTTATAAAATCCAAATATAGATAAATGTATAGGATCTAGAACAATTTAGTAGCGTTCCAAACTTCATGACAACTTTTTTCAAAAGCAAAACCATAAATTTTATTTTTGAAACATTGAGATTTAAGACAGATGTCCCTTTTAATTATAAAGAAACTTTATTTTCATTAAAATGCAAACAGAAACTGATATATTTCAAAAACAAAATTTAGAAAATTTAGTTTTTAGTACTTATTAGGTCAATAAATACTATCTTAATATTGCTATGTTCCATTGCCCTTGAGAATGTGTCATTTAGGTTAGTACTGTAATGTATCGAGTGATGCGATCTAACTCTGCATTAAACTATCGTGTAAGTGAGGAATGTTTCATAATTATTGCAAATTGATCAATAACTTTACATGTGATTCTGATGCGTATAATTCTGTCTACAAACACAATTTTGCAGAAAACTTATTGTAATTGAAAACTTTGGATCAATGTCTGCATGTTCTCGACAATGGTGATGGTAAAAGTCCAAACGTCACGTCGTAATTTGACGTCAAAATGCATAAGGGTCGATTTCAAAATTCTCAGAGATGTGAACGTGTGCGCAAGATGTGTTTAAATTCATTTTCCGGTTTTATTTTAAATGACTTTTTGCATAAAATCACTTCAGTAGCGTGCATGCCCAACGTCACGTCTAATGCAAGCAACACTCCATCTCTGATGTACCGTCTAATGACGTCATATGAGATGACATGCAATTTTCGTAATCGAGCATGTCTGAGGTCGTTGGTCGTGTCAATCTGGTAATAATTCCGCATCCGTCGCCAAGTTTAACC
This sequence comes from Gari tellinella, assembly GCA_922989275.2. Taxonomy (NCBI): domain Eukaryota; kingdom Metazoa; phylum Mollusca; class Bivalvia; order Cardiida; family Psammobiidae; genus Gari; species Gari tellinella. The sequence goes on from OV277866.1 coordinate 74,613,447, forward strand.
CATACAAGCTCTATGGGTTTTAGATCAGGTGACACCGCAGCCCATGTCATGACGTTGACGTTATTCTGGGCCTTGTGCGTGCAGTTAAGATCTGCCAAGTATACGGTCTACGGGTACGGGTAGGACCGTGACGTTGCTTCAGACGAGTCCTTATTGTCTCAGCAGTGATCCCAAACCACCGAGAAGTAATCGTTGTTGGAATGAAACGGTTGCGTCAGTACGTTAACGTAAGAGTGCGGTCGTCTCTACGTGACGTCAACGATCTCGGGTGATCCTGAACTTACCCCGTAACTCTGTAACGAGTAGTCAGCATATTAACTGTCTACAATATGCGTCCAAAATGACGTGTAACATCAGTTACTGACGCGTCCGCCGTAAGCATGCCAAATGGTCTGATTTCTGTGATTTTCACAAAGCTGTGGCATCTCTTTTTTCAAACGAAGAAGTTTAGAATTTTGTTTTTTCGGTTTTTGGCTAAAGCCTGCGTGTGTCTGTTGCATTAAATAAACTTGAAATCAACGCTGAATAGGTCAACTCGACGTCAGTGCTAAATACCGGAAGTGGCAAGCGTGTTACGTCGTGCGCGGTACAACTGAACGATAGTGTGGCTCTGTATGGTCTTTATCAATTTCTCCATTATGACATGTGCGTATATTTCATAAAACGTCATTAAAACATCGCTTAAACCGGCTTTGAAGAATGTAAAGTTTCTATTTTTGCTAAGTATATATTGAAGTTATTGATCAATTTGCAATAATTATGAAACATTCCTCGTATCGCTGCCTACGGAGAAGATGCTATTCATTACCAATAAACGCCTTCATGTTTAAATTAATACTCATTATTATTATGTTCACTGCAAATAGTCTGGAGCCAAATCAGCCGCCGGGTAACCCGGCGTCTGATCAGGCTCCAAACTGTTTGCTACTCAAATCAAAATATATCGTTACACATTTCAAACAAATGCTATTAGCTACCTCTCTACAACGACATCCAATGGGAGACCAAAAGTGTGTGCGTTGTTCAGAGGGAGTCGTTATAGGGAGGGAAATTGGCCAACATTTGCAAACAGCTTGAATCCAGATCAGACGCCGCGAAACGCGGCGTCTGTTCTGGATCCAAGCTGTTTGCCACTCGTCATTGAGTATTTTTCTATCAAAATGTCAAAATGTAACTTTGAGAAAAGCAGTAGACGACTATTTAAAGCAGACTACACTGCAGCCATACACGCGTTAGACATAATTGTCCTGTTTAGGGAACTGCGGCAAGGGTCGTTGTAAGGAGGGAGTCGTTGTTGGGAGGGCCGTTGTAGAGAGGGAATGCTGTACTATTGCATTGCGGTTATGTTTCATATACGTTGGAACGGGATATAATAACGTATTCTCCACTGTATACATTAGCGCTAATAGTAGGATAAAGTTTAACCCCTTCACTGCCTTACCCCGAGCACAACATTCTTTTGCAAACAGTTTGGGTCCTGATCAGACGCCGCTTCACGCGGCGTTTGATCAGGATCCAAACTGTTTGACACTCATTTCAATATTTTTTAAGTCAGAATAAAATAAAAATTAAATTTAAAATTAAAAAGCAGACGACAATTGTTTAAAATTGATGACGTTACGGCAGTGAAAGAGTTAATAGCTATACATGTATATATAAAACACTATTATTGATGTGACATTAAGCGAGAGCTTTGGCATGGAAACGATCAGTGCATGGATCAGTATAGCCATGTCATCGAACGGTTGATGAACCTTGTTTGAAATGATAAATATACGGAAATAGAATCTCAGGTATACGTAGACGAGTAACAACCGACTGAACGCAGCGAAATGTTTGCCATTGGGGGAAACGTCATGGCCTCCTGATTTAACCCTTTACTCCAAAGCCTGTTTTAAGTTTTGAAAATATGTGACTACTTTAAGCATGTTAAAAGTAAAGCAGAATGTGCCTTAAGGCTTTCTGCTTTACTTTCAGCTTGCTTCAAGCTAGTATCTGCTAGGAATATAGAAAAAACTTTTCATATAATACCTATTCATGACTCTATAAATTGGAACCATTTTCTTCAGAGGATGAATAAATTAAATGTGCTTAAAGGCGCTTCTATGGGGGAAAGGGTAAACCCATTTAAGCCAAAAAATGGCCGTTCAGCCGACTGTACATTCACTCCCATGATCATTGAGCCATCTTGCCTACAATAATGAGCACTGCTACCATATGGCGAGTAGTCAGCCGCAGTACCGGCGCAGACCCTTCGCATGCAACCCATTCGAACCCCTGGTCGAAGAGGAGCAATTAACGGTGCATATTTTGCTCAGAAACGTTTTCATGTACATCATAGGGGATTCGGCAAAAATCCTCCAGTCTAGCCGCTGGTCTGACCGGGGATCAAACTCATGACCCCTGTCATGGTACCGTAGCCGATTGCATTACCACTGGTCTACTATAAGCAGTGTCTATTTAAAGGGACACTGGCAAATAGTGTAGACCCTGATGAGACGCCGCATAACTTGAAAACCGATCATCCACGTTAGTTAGTAGGAATGGTTCATTTCACAATATCTGAACAAAAAACTACAAAGCTTTTCTGCATTACTCTCGATTGCTTTAAGTCATCTCTTGTCTGCAAAAACATCACGGTTGTATTTTTTCTTTGGTCAACGACCCATTCACATAGCTTTGGTTGTATTGATTTGGCTTTTCGACTAAAAATGTAACTGAATTGAACAAATCTAAAAGCCTGTATTCTTTGAAATTATTATTGATGGGAGACTGAGAGTGTGTCTGTGGGTCGGAGGACGCTGTTATAGGAAGGGAAATTGGCTTACATTAGCAAACAGCTTGATCTAGATTCAAGCTGTTTTCCGCTCGTCATTCTGTTTTTTTCTGTAAAAAGGTACAATATGTTACTTTGAGAAAAACAGCAGACGACAATCTTGCAGCCGCAATAAGGTTGGACATATTAAATGTCATGTTTTGGAAGGCGAGAATCGTAATTCTGGGGGCCGTTGTAGGGAGGGAGCACTGTATACCACTTTTACAAACAACGCATATGTACATGTACCAATAGCATGTACTGTTCATGCAAGCAGCGTACAGGAGGCTCATATAAGAGTGCTCTAACCAGGGTAAATTATGGAGTGTTTTGTTGTTGTTTTTTATTATTGAGAAAAAACCCCAAAACAACCCGATATAATAAAACTAGAGTTTAGAAAATCGGAATTGTTAATTTGAAGTCCAAGGAAGTCAGTTAGTTTAATGGAAACATGTCTTCATCACTGAATCGTTTAGTTATGAAATTCAATTGATCTTGTTGCATACGACAACATACAATACATGAACATGTTCTATGACTACGGTAGATGGTTGTCAAGGAATGGCTTGTCACATATATTTTATCAATAATTTAACGCAAAATCGATATTGTATGCACCACATTCTAACGATGGAAAGTATATTGTCGGTGATGTTTGAACTGATGCATACTCCGCCCTTTTCCGTTAGCTATTTTTCTCTTCGGAAAACTATTTGAGAATTCGTGAGTTCGATCCCTTTACATACATGCACTTTTGCGACTGTTTTTTGTAAATTCTTTGTCTGGAAGACGCATGCTTGTCCTGAAAATCATTATTTGTGTGAGTTTTGTACAATGAGTCTTGTCTAAAACAAAACTATATAAAGACGTAAAAGTAATATAATCAAACAGTTCTGCTTAAGATGTAAACCTATCTACTGTAAGCGTTACGCAAAACGCTTTTCAGAAGCGCACTGTGTTACTTTTGTATTTCGTTAAGCATTAAGTCAATATTTCCCAAACTTATACTGCTCTAAATCATTACCGCTTTAGACAGGGTCCACAATTAAGTTTTTTTTTTCATATATATATAAGTGGTCAAGATTCCTTTACACGTGTACTCGGAGACGAACCACCATTTGTAAATGAGTTCTAATGGCATCTAACAAAATTAAACATCTTCGTTCTAAAGAAAAGAAACTTATTGCAGACGCTTCCAAGCATTTCGAGCAACCCAAAAGCCGCGGATCTTTCATTAACAAACGGTGAATGCCACTGGGTACAGCAGAAGAACCGTGTTCAGAGTTCAGAGGGAATTAAGAGAGACTAGCAGATTGACGTCACCAACATATCATAAGAAGCGCGAACCGTATAAACCATTGGATGACTTTGATGAAACTGTCATCAGAAATAAGTTCCACAGATTTTTTGTTCATCGTAAAGAGCTTCCGACACTACAGAAACTACATAAGGTACTGAAAGAAGAAATAGCTTTCCCTGGCAGCATATGGCTTTTGAGACAGACACTGAAGAAACTTGACTTCTCTTGGAAAAGGACGGAAAACAATAAAAAGGTGCTTATGGAAAACTCTCTGTTGTATCTCAGCGCATGACATACTATGGCAGAAAGAAGGAGTTAGAAGAAAGGGGTTTACATTCGTCTATGTGGATGAAACTTTGATTGATACCATGCAGCTATACATACAAGAAGTGCTGGCAAAGCGCTTCTACAGTCTGCCATTGCCATGGATAACGCAAGTTATAATTCTGTGCAGACAGACAGATCTTCCTCATCCGGCTCCAGGAAAAGAAAATATTCAGGTAAATATAGCAAAACATCTCTATTTACGACCCTAAACGTGTGTGACTATCAGCTGTTGAAAACAAGTGATTGCTTAAAAAACAAGATGAAAGTAAAACAGAAAGCTTCCTTAGGAGCTTTCTGTTATACATTCACTTTGACTTAAGCTGTCACCTTTTTTTTATATTATCAACTAGTGTACCTTTTAGTGGTCGTAATAGAGAATACAAAGATTAAATGAACATAAGAAAGACAAGTTGCAACTTAAAGCAAAGTGACAGTAAATCAGAAAGCTCTTAAAAAAGCTTTCTGTTATACTCGAACCATGTTTAAGGCAGTCATCTGCCTTAAACAGCAAACAATTAATGTACATGTATTTCACTGGTCTTAATACGGAGGTTTTTAACTTTTTGTTTATTTCCAGGATTGGCTTCGAAAGAGCGGGATCCAATTTCGTGAGGACATGGTGAAAACTCTGTTGTTAGTGTTTGTCAAGGCTCACAAACCGGACCCGTCGTATGCTGTTGACCAGATCATCCGACAGCATGGCCATGCGGTTCTGCGCCTGTCACCCTACCACCCAGAGCTAAACGCAATTGAGTTCATTTGGAGTCAATCCTTCGTTCTCGCAATATGACATTCAGGTTGGTATATTGATAAGATGCAATTTGCATGATACTAGTTATTAATTCAGAGAAATTGCAAATGAATTTCGTAAGCACTAGGAATTAGGTCTATTTCCTATTCCCCACAAAATGGTTCATGTACTTAAGCTGCACTCATTTGTTATTTCAGACTTGACGACCTACAGCAGCTAGTTAGAGAAGCATTCGCGGAGATTGGAGAGAACCGATGGCTCAATGCATGCCAACATGTTGAAAAAGTGGAGGAAAAGCTGAAGGCTGGCGACCGCTACATGGGTAACCCATCGCAGGAGGTGGTCATCTATTTAGTAGATTACACCACGGACACAGCTAGTATGGACAGCATCACGGACACAGCCAGCGAGTCTGAATTGCTTTAATTGTTAATCGCTATGTGTATTTTGTTAAAAAATGGCTTAATTAAATGAAAATGAAAAGTGAATAAAAGAATTAAAAAAGGATGAAGAAAATAAACATTGAAATAAAACAAATTACAAAATTAATACAGACATATTTTGTATGAAGATAGAATAAATTCACAATACAAATATATCCATTTTGTTTTATTTTTTAAAAAGACCTGAAAGATCTATGTTATTTAAAATAGATTTTACATAGCTTCGAATCCACAACCGCTGTCTTTAGAGTCAGCGACACATGCCACTGTGCTAATGCGTCCGTAATGATTTGTTACGCGTGCGTAGTATATGCTCCTAATATAAGTACATTTGTATTTATTGATTTTTACCTATACAGTTAACGGAAAGTCCCGACTTCATCGACGAAAGTTGACGGAAACTATCGACAATACTAGTTTTTTGTAATAACAAATACTTTATCCAAGAATAAATAAACTCCTTCTCTGCCTTAACACGAGTTATTTGCAAACTGTTTGAATGCTGGTCTAAACGTAATAAAGCTTTTGAGTTGAGTTTGAGATCGTTCTCAAGCATTTGATTGTCCAGATTTGAGCTTTTGCTCATGCAAAAGTCTTTAAAACCTTGGACCAAAATCAGACAGCGCTTATCAGGATTCGAACTGTTCGAGTCAAATTGTATGATTCTTTAGTCAAAATACCTAAAACCTTAAATTTTAGAAATAAAAGCAGACGACAAATGTTAAAACCTGGTGACGTCATGGCAGCGAATGGGGTAAACAAATTAATGACATAACCCAGACTATGCTAGGGGAAGCGTCTAGGTAAAAAATGTCGTCTTTACTAAAAACTTATTGTTATGCTATTTTAATACGAAAAGAGCTAAATTCGTGTATAAGTTAGTTTTAATCTTGATACAGTGGAGAAGACGTTTTTCCTTTCCCACAAACGATTTATGTTTAAAATCTAGCAGTTTGGAGCACATGTACTTGACACGTTTTTTTAAATATAAGATTTTGGCTATATCCCAGATAGCAGAGCGACGTTGGCCCAACGTCGGGTTATGGCTGGCATATTGGCACATGGCATGTACACGTTGGCCCAACGATAGATAACATTTTCCCAACGTTGGCCAAACGATGCGCCAACCGTTGGGCCAACCAACCCGCAACGAGCAAAACTACATTGGGCCAACGTCATTTGCCAACGTTGGCACAACGAAGTGAACATCGTTGGGCCAACGTCGAAATGTTATCTGGGTAGTCACTTATACCATATCAAAGAGAAAATGTATACCACGGGAATCAAACAGGTGGTGTAAACTGTCAACTCGAACTGTAGTTGACACGGCCCGATCACTGAAATGCGCTTATGGCATCCTTTTGAAATTATTATATTTTCAAGATTGACTTTCTATTTGATGAAATCCCGTAAAATAACGCCACAAACTTATAGCATAGTATAGAATGAAGCACATTTACAATCTAGGAGTTTGTGCATTTCTTTTAGTCGTTTATTCTGCTTAAAGCAGTCACATGCCTTAACCCCTTCACTGCCTTACCTCGAGTTCACTAGTAATTTGAAACAGTCTTGCGTAACGCGGCGTCTGATCAGGATACAGACTGTTTTACACTCATTTCAATATTTTATAAGTCAAAATAACTAAATATTTTATTTAACCCTTTACCCCATAACCTGTTTCTAGTTTTGAAGATAGGTGGCTACTTAAAGCAGGTTGAAAGTAAAGCAGAATGTGCCTTAAGGCACATTCTGCTTTACTTTCAGCCTGCTTTAAGCTATAATCTGCAAGGAAACTGAAAATAATTCTTATGAATTATATTCATGACTGTATAATTTGGAACTATTTTCTTCAGCGGAGGAATAAATTTAATGCGCTAAAAGTCGCTTCTATTGGGGAAAGGGTTAAGAAATAAAAGCAGAAGACAATTGTCTGAAATTGATGACGTCATGGCAGTGAAGGGGTTTAAATACTAACGAAGAAGACCTTATTATTTCTCAATAAAAGTGTTTGTGCTGACTCAATTATTTTTCAGTACATACTGTTTGGAGTGATATCAGTGATTAGTTCAGTAAAGAAATCGATGGCCATCGATTGCGAGTTGGCTACCGATCTGAAATACAGTGGAGAAAACGTTATTCTTCCTTTCAAACGCAAACGCATTGCAATGAAATATAGCAAATGACAATATTTTGGTAATTCAGACTACCAGTTTTAATATATGTGGCAAACAGTTTGGAGCCTGATCTGGCTCCAAACTGTTTGCAATGAAAATAATAGTAACCGCGGTTATTTGGAAAGAAAACGTTTTCTCTACTGTACAGGGCACGCTACACACGGGGCACAAACTGCTAACCTAAACAGCAAACAATGGTAATTGAACGCGCTACAGATGCCGGGCAACATTTTTAATATCTTGTTGTTTTCTACATTTTATTGCGTTTGCGCTGGGTTTCTTTAACCCTCTCACTTTCAATGATGTCATGGAGCGCATTCATAAACAGTTTTGACCCTGACGTCTGACCAGGATTAAAACTGTTTGCCACATGTTTTGAAATTACGTTAGTTATATGGCCTTAATTCAGCGGCCTTAATATTGCAAACAACCAACACTATTCGAACAATAGACAGTATGGCGGTCGAGGGATAAAACATGAAATATTTGATGATCATGACAGGGTTTAAAGACTTTTCCTCAGTCCATTGAGGAACCACCAGCATATTGTTCTGGGGGTGTCGCTGCCATTTCTCCGGATTTTTCCTAAATCTCCGGATTTTTCCCCAGTTTACTTACAGCCTGCTTTAAGTAGTCGCATGTCAACAAAACAAGAAAAATGCTATGGGGGTAAAGGTACGACTCCTAAAATCGCACTTGAAAAATGCAAATTAGGAAATCTTAGGATTTATCATGTCAACTTATGGCAGCCCTGCAGTTTAGTGGGCGAAGACCAGATTACACTCATGCTCTAGTGATTTTCAATGGTTATTTCTAACCAAACTATCAAATATAAAGGTTCGGTCTCGCATAAGACGGTTCAATGGTTCAATATGCACAAGACCCATGCGTTTTGCAAGGAAATTGACAGTAAATAATCTGGCAAGGCGTTATGACCAAAAGGTCGTCAGAAGATGTCTTTAACGGGAAGACTAAGATCTTCACTACTGTATGCCACTCCAGCAAACGTGCACTGCACTGACAGTAATATGTATTTAGGCTTCGCCTATGGACGGAAAAAAAGCAAAATTGTACTAATAAGTAAAACTTAATGCTTCTTGATTTTGACAACATTGTGGTACTTTTACCTAGAATATTAATAAATTATCATCTAAGATATGACATTGTGACCTGCTTTTGACCCCATACGACCCATATTCAAAGTGGAGCTATAACTCTTCAAGATTAATATCCTGAGCAAATATGATCTTGATAGGGGTAAATCTATGGCCGCTAGACTAAGAGTGTACCAAACCAAATGTTGATGGACAACAGACATTTACTGATCACTATAGTTCACTTGAAAAGTATCGGGTGAACTAATAAAAATAGGATGACGAACAAGAATGGTGTCACAGAAAGTGACAAATGCCCCCGACGGCCGAGGTTTTTGTCACTGCAATGTATTCATTTGGCTTTCAAATAAAATCATACAGCAGGCTATAATTGTACTCCTTGTTGTTGTTGTGTTGCAATATATAACAGTCCTACCCTTTACTGTATGTAAGAGCATGAGATTCATACTCCGCTGTCAAAGCCTAACACTAGTGGAAATTTGGCAAACTTACATTAAGTGTAGGACTGATAAAGAAAAACGCTTGTTCTAGCTTATTCAAATGCATCATCACCATAGTATCATGACGTCATCTGATGTCATGATGACGTCGTCTTCATAACAAGGTTTGTCAAATATCATAATGAGGACTTATTTCTAAATTAAGAAATGATCAAATGAACAAAGAGTTATGGCCAGTTAGGATGAGTTACCTCCCTTCCTATTCACTTGAAATAATATAGGATGAGTTATCTCCCTTTTCACCGGATTTTACCTCAAATGATCTTGACCTTTACAGGACATGACCAAAGTTGTACTGACCTCAAGAGCTTCTTGGGATGAGTACACATACAAAATATAAAGTCTCTATCCCATGTTATTCAAAAGTTATGGCCAAGATTAAAGATGACAGACAAACAGACCAAAAACAATTATACTCCCAACTAAATCGTGCGGGGCATAAAAATGATGCAAAATACAGCAGTGCTGTGTGGTCAAAACTTGCATTCTTTTGCAGTATAACAGAGACCATATCATTCACCCTTTCCTCCACAGAAGTGCCTCCAGCACCTCTACCTACACCTCAGTATAAGGATATCAAATGAGTACTTGCTACCAAGTGACTGTTTTGAACACATGAGGTAGTTCAAAGCAAGATAAAAGTAAAGCAAAAAGCTCTGACAGGAGCTCCATGCAAAAAGTTACTTTCATCTTACTTTAAGCAGTCAGTGTTTTTGACATAGTTTGATAACCCGTGACAAAAAGAAGAAAACCCGTGACAGAACCGTCACGGGTTTTAGTAGGTCTGGTTTGATATAGGAGATTTGCACTCTTTGCTATGGAGGAAAGGGGTAAATCAAGGTGAAAGTAATCAGAAAGCACCTAAAGGACTTTGTGCTTTATTTTTATCTAAATATTCTTGCATAATGCAGTCACTTGACAAGTTGTTTTGCACACTAACAATTGGACCTCATGTAGTAGTTGTATAAGATGTTTTACTGTAAATGAGACAATTGTTGGCATGAGATTCAAAATAAGTCTGTCAGAGATTGAAATATCACATTGACAAAATGAAAAACATGATCTTGTTAAAATTAAGGTTCTCTAGGGCTTTCAATTCTGATTTTTTGTTACTGGCACTTTAGGAATTATTTATAAACACAACAGGATTTTTTTTTCTTTTTTCATCAGTTCTGATAATACACAGCAGTAAAAAACACAATAACACTAAAGTTACGTTTCAATTTCATATATACATAATTACAGCTTTTATAGACTACATTAAACTCATTTGTCACAAATTACAACAGCATAGTTTTTCTTTTAAATAATTAACATGGATACAGGGCTCCACATATTGACATAAGGGGAGTACTTCAAGAACTTAAATCTTTATATCTGCATTAAACCATATGGTGTGACTACTCATTAGAATTGGTTTAAAGATACAATTTTAATGATTAGTTAAAATACACCATAGGATTTGGTGCTGACATGGAATTTGATCCATTTTAACTTATCCACCGCTCTGATCAGTTCATATATTTATTACTCCAATTCAGCACATAATTATGTTGTTCTCTTTTGAAAAAAAAATCAGTTTTAATTTGCATCACATTCTCTGACTATCTGTATGAAAGTCCATCTTGGATAGGAAACTGCTGAATGTCATGGTTGATGCTTGTCCTACATTGTTGAACACCATAAAGGCTATGCTGATTCTGCAATAGATAGTAAATAAATAATTTATTGTTATGTATAAGGCACTCTAGTCTACAGACCTCAAACATCTCAGGACTTTTGTGTTGTTTACTTTTATAATTTTTGTACGACTTAACATATTGACCAAATAGCAGGTTTTATTCCGCACAGTGACACGAGTGGTCTCTAACAATTTCCTGCTTAGCATTTAGTTACTTGTGCAAAAGCAGGAGGTTAGGTTGAAGGTTCTTTAACTATTCTTTATAAAGCATAAGCTGAAATTTGGAGGTAATGTTAAGTATTATTTGGCTTTATGGAAACATGTGAATAAGGCATGGTTTTGGCTAATTTGTACTTTCCCATGAATTTTTCAGCATGTCTGGTAAATGTATTCAATTAATGGAGCTAAAGCCAAATCAGAATGATAATAAATTAATGTTGACATAGTTCTACTCATACAGGGCTACAGATAACTGAAAATAAATTCTTTATGTCTACATTAAACCCAGTGGTGTGACTACTTATTAGAATCCTGTTCTCGAGACAACTCTAATGAATGGTAACACCATAGGCGTTGGTGCTGACATGAAGAAAAGCTGCATTTGGTCTGATTACTTATGTTGATATCTGACTCGTAATTATATATCAGATTTCATGGACTGAAATGAAAATTATTATACTGTTTGTGTCAGGACTGTACACATAACTGTCTTATTTTTCAATCTAAAGACCCACACACATTGCCTTTAACTTGTCTTTCAAATGTTTTCTTTCAATTATTTACTATATACTGTACTTTGTAGGCTCTCTAAATTATAACATAACATACGAAAATATTTTGCATTTTAAGTAAAACTTCTTGTCTTGTAAGGAGACTCAGCTTTGAAAGGCCAAATAGGCAGAATTTAACATTGGCCATAAGTCCATAACTTTGTGACTACATGTGATAGAGACTTCATTTTGGCATGTGCACTAAAGAATCTCTTGAGAACAGTACAACTTTGGTTAAGTCAGACACATATCAAGGCCATGTAGATGTCATCTAAAGGTCAAATAGGATGAATTTGACACAGGCCTCGACTTTGCAACTTCATTTGATAGATACTTCATATTTTGCATGTGGGTCTACACTGTTTGCAAAGGTAGTTTGTATCTGGTTCAAGTACTTGAAGGTACAACCCTTTACATGTCTTATATATTAATTTACACATAGTCTACACAAAATAGCTACATGCTCAGTATTGTATGATAAACAAGTACAGTCGCCACGCCTGACATATGCCCCCAAAGTGTTTGACACCCAAATGCATTTTGGCGATTTTTTTTACAGACAATGTAATGGAGGTGTAACATAAAATTTTGATACTGTTAAAAATGACCCAGGAGTCAATTCTTTTCATTAAAAACAGAACAGTTTGCGACACTCCTCAATAGAGATATGCTCCGGACAAGCTTTTTGTAAAATTGAGGTCAGAGGTCACGGTCTGAGTGACCTAAAAATGCTATGCGACACTCTGCCATCCCAAGATGAACTCACAAACCAAGTTTCGTATCCGTAGTTGGTAAGGTTAAGGAATTATACTCTGGACAAGCTATTGGTTAAATCATGGTCAAATGTCTACGTCAAAGTGACCTGAAAGTGGTATGCGACACGCCGCCATCCCAAGATGTACTCACACACCAAATTTGGAGTCCCTAGCTGGCAAGGTATATGAGATATGCTCCTGACAAGCTTTTTGTAAAATTGTGGTCAAGGTCACAGTGACCTAGATCTGGTACACGACACTCCGCCATCCCAAGATGTACTCACACACCAAATATGGAATCCCTAGCTGTTAAGGTCTAGGAGATATGCTCCAGACAAGCTTTTTGTTAAATCAAGGTCAAAAGTCAAGGTCACAGTGACCTGAAAGTGGTACGCGACACTCCACCATCCCAAGATGTACTCACACACCAAATTTGGAATCCCTAGCTGGTAAGGTATAAGAGATATGCTCCAGACAAGCGTTTCGTTAAATTGAGGTCAAAGGTCAAGGTCACAATGACCTGAAAGTGGTACGCGGCACTCTTCCATCCCAAGATGTACTCACACACAAAATTTGGAATCCCTAGCTAGTAAGGTATAGGAGATATGCTCTGGACAAACTTTTTGTTAAATCGAGGTCAAAGGTCAAGGTGACCTGAAAGTTATAGGCGACACTCCACCATCGCAAGATGTACTCAAACACCCCATTTGGAGTCCCTAGCTGGTAAGGTATAGGAGATTTTGCTCTGGACAATCATTTGGTTAAAGGTCAAGGTCAAAGTAACCTGAAAGTGGTATGCGACACTCCACCGTCATAAGATATACTCACACTCCAAATTTGGAATCCCTAGCTGGTAAGGTATAGGAGATATGCTCCGGACTCCAAGTTTTTGTACACACACCCACCCACTGACACACACACACACCAACCCACACAAAGTGCGTTTACTATATGTGCCCAAAGCTTAGCTTTGGGGGCATAATTAAAAATTTATTTTACCTAACAGAATAAGAATCTGAATGTCAAACAGAGTAGATCCAGATCAGGCCCCACATAAGTGGTGCCCTATCTGTATCAAAACTGTTTGCAAGTCTCAGATGAGTAACAGGTTTTTTTCACTATGTTGCAATTTCAATAAAGGTTAACCTCAGCTGACTGGTGTATAAGTTTTAACTTTTTCTAAATAATAAATTTATGTATTTTTTTAATGAAAGAAGCAATAATTTACCTATTGTATATCCCATTGTATGGCTGTTGAATTCCCCTTGAAAGGTCTGGTATCATGTTAGTGTGACGTTATCCGCTATGCCCTTCATCGAAATCAATGAGATTAGATGAAATCAGCTGTCCTGAAATCATCTTGATCTCTTCATCCCGCATCATCCATCGGTGCTATGTGACCCAGTTTGTGCTGTGGTGCCATACAATCTGACTCATCCATTGGATCCATCCATACCATGTTATCATTGCCCCTGTTGAAATAATTTAGAAATATGTGTAAGTTTTCACAATAAACAACCAACATAAATCAAAGAGTGAAGGTCTTGAGAGTTGCCAAGGATGAGGTTTTGCAATCCAGTAAACCACTCTGTGGTCACAACTGAAGCTACAGTAATCATTTATTGTATGAGGCAGGTGGTCACTTAAAGAAAGATAAAAGTAAAGCAGATAGCATTTAAAGATGATTTCTGCTTTTAATTGTTTCACTGTGCTGTAAGTTGTCAGCTATTTTTATTCCATCAATAAGTATTGTTTAGTCCTGGTTACAGGGGGGTATATCCTTGCTTCTTGTCAATTCGCCACTTTCTTGTCATCGATTCGCCACCTAAGCAAAATTTAGAATCCCGTCACGAGCAGGCTACAGAGAATGTCCGAAAACTACAGACGATCCCCGAATACTAGGACTGTTTCACTCAGGTAGATTTCAAGTGAAAGAAACAGTTAAAATAACAATAATTCACAAAAAGTTTCCAATCAAAAGACATGTTGGTAATTTTAATTCTAGTTGTTATGAGTTACTTTTAAAAATATTAAATAATTTAAAATCATTAAAAAATATTCAAGTTTCATGAAACGAACTATAACATACTGACAGAGCCTACATTGACCTAATTATCGAACGACCAATCAGAGGTGGCGAATTGACAAGAAAGCATCCCGGTGATCCAGAGCAATGACCTCATTCGAAAACGGTACAGTTATTTACACTTTGTATTTATTTGACAAGTTTTATTTGTACTTATACATGTACGTGTAATTGAAGGTTCAGTTAAGAATTAGATCTGTGAACAAGTAAGAAATGTTACATCAGATAGGCGCATGCGCGAAAAATATAGCTAAGGGTGGCGAAAACACAGGTAACCAGGCTACATCAAATGATTAAGCAAAAGGTACATTTTGCACCGAGATGGATCTACTGCTTGATTCACAGGGGTAAAGAATTT
The DNA here is from genome assembly GCA_922989275.2 of Gari tellinella. NCBI lineage: Eukaryota > Metazoa > Mollusca > Bivalvia > Cardiida > Psammobiidae > Gari > Gari tellinella. Next base: position 74,628,522 of record OV277866.1, read on the forward strand.
TAAATATAGACAGTGTCAAATTCCATCTTTGAAAGGCAGTTGAAATGCATTTACTTCTTTCATGAATGATGAGAATATTTTAAGATAAATCTAATATTTTTTATTTTGTAATTTGTTGATTACATGTACCTGCATGTGTACTCAACTGAAAAAGCTTTTGAGCTTGAGTACAAAATGGGTAATGTCAGACAAAGGTCATGGTTATTTAGAGACTTCTTACTTAAGGGGGTATAGTGTTTCTCTTGTTTTCATTCAATTTACTATACTTAAAGAGGCTCGCAACCGGATTTAGCATTAAAAATGGTAATTTGTAAATATATGTCAAATGATTATATAAATGGGTAAGATTTAGTTTAGGATAATAAATTCTGTTAAAAAATGCATTTCCAAAAAAAAAAGAAGAAGCTCTGGTGGGATTTGAACCCGTGACCCTCCATTGCGGAGACAAACAAGAAAAATGAGGACATGCCTTTACCGCCTAGACCACGGACGCTCTCTATATATATGGTAGCGAATTAACGTACTTCACTGGTAGCGATTAATACTACATTATTCGGCTCCGGTTTATGTCAGAGCCCGTGTAGAGAAGCAACAACAACAACAAAATCGTCAGCTGATGCTATTGAAAAACGATGGAATATATGTAAAAAACTAAGATTCGGTGACGATTCTTGAGACTTTTTTTGGACTGATCATATTTTTTTAATGTCAGAAGCCAAATAATGCCACAAATTTGCTTTGATTTGAGTATTTTATTTTGACAAGTACACCATCCGGTTGCGAGTCCCTTGAACAAAAATAGAGCGAGCTACTGCGGGGCGGGGGTCGACGGGCGTCTTCCGCAGATAGCGCTGGCCACGGGGCACCGAGCGATGCACGCCATACCAGCCTGGCGAGCTACTGCAGGAGTCGAAGGCCGTCGAACGCAGATAGCACTGGCCCCGGGGAACGGAGTTCTGATGCTTGCCGTACCATCCCGGATAGCTACTGTGGGCGGGGGTCGACGGCCGTCTTCCACAGATAGAATACTGTTGTCTCCTATTCTCGTGTGGCTAAGCCTTAGAATATGTATAAAACCCATACATTGCTTTTAAGAATTCTCCTTTTTGGCTTAAAAAACAGTTGAAACTCCCAATAAAGTATAACATCCATAATTATAATACTAAAAAAATAATATCTAGGTCATTTCTACGTTTGAATATACCTCCCTGCATGATCCGAATCAGTCAAATGTTTCTCGTATTCTCGTGCCTTTTGATTGGTTGTCAACGTTTGTTGCTATGGAGGGGGTTAACTCTTCAGTTCAGCTAAGTGTTTTAGAGTCACTTTAAATCTATCATATGGACAATTTCTGTGTCTGTGGCATCAATTTTTGTGTGTTTATTTATTTTTAACAATGAACTACAGAGCACCAGATAAGGGTAGTTTTTCAAAAACTAAAATCTTTATTTCTGAATTAAATCCTATGGTGTTACTACTCATTAGAATCGTCTCGAGTGTCACTACTCATTAGAATCGTCTCTTCGAGACGATTCTAATGAGTAGTAACACCATAGGATTTGGTTCTAAAAAGAGTGAGAAAATGTTGGATTTGTTGAAATAACTACCTCTTATCTGGAGCCCTGGAACTAGTATTAATGAATTACAGTATCCAACACGTTTTACATGTGAAATTTCGAAAAAAGATAATTCAAACCCAATTGATGTTTTATTGGTCCAAATACAACATTTTTCAAAATAAATTAATCCGGGGACAAGAGTTGATATATTTCTGGATGTCAGGAGTGTCCATTTAATCTGTTTTTGTAAGACACGAGATTATGAGAAACCACGAGAATACGAGAATTGACGAAACATGTTCAGGATAAAGTTGGCGACAGGTGCAGAACAAATACCCGATTGACACGACCAACAACCTCAGAAATGCTCGATTACGAAAATGGCATTCCCACATTATTATTCCTTTCAAACGCAATGCAATGAAAATGACAACTTTTTGACAACTCCAACTACGGTACCAGTTTTAGTTTGAGTGGCAAACAGTTTGGAGTATAGTGACCGGGCCCAGGAATCGAACCCGGGACCTCCCGCTTGCAAGGCGAGCGTTATAACCATTGAGCCAAAAGTCCGGACGTTAGGCTCGAGGGCCTAACACTCCCTGTATTCAGTACAGGAGGATGATCAGACGCCGGGTTACCCGGCGTCTGATCTGATTCCAAACTGTTTGCAATGAAAATAAAAGTGCAACCGGGATTATTTGCAAAGAAAATGCTTTTACTACTGAAGTGTACTTTGCACAAACTGCTTAGACCTAAACAGCAATCAGTGGTAATTTATCACGCTTCAATCACTCTCCGCAATTTGGGATCAAACAATTCTATTTCTTTCACAGAAGCCTTGTGGCGCTTAAACACACCTTTAACGGATGATGGACAATTCGTCACCATGCAGATTCGTCACCAACGCATTATAGTACAAAAGGGGTAGTCAATTCGTCACCAGAGGAAATATAGTACAAAATTTTATATACTGATTTAATGAGTATAATTGTTCACACATAGAGGTGTTTTAATTACCTTTTTTGTAGTGTTAATATACACGTTATGTAGATCAAATTGACACTTACATTTTGTTTGGATCCCGATATATACGGACAATTTTTGGTCAGTCAGTTAGGAGCCCGATATACGGGAAATGTAATTATTTATGGATATATTTACGCCATGGGCAATTTGGTAATATTTTACCAAATAGTTTGGATCCACATATGATCTGGCTCCAAAATGCTTGTCAAGCGGAAGAAATAAAATGCAACCAGAAACTATAGATGACATTTTATTCCAATACTTTTAAGCGTTGATTGGAAATAAATCGGAGCCAGAAAAGATTTGGATCGAAACTGTGTTATCTTTTTAAAAGTTCATAGGTGAAATAACCTCAAGACCGATCATATCATATCATATAAACCTTTATTACATTAAAGATAGAAGATCTTCACACCCGCTTCCTAGTTACTATATAAGATGTCACGTAGGCTAAAGCAAAATGAAAGTAAAGCAGAAGGCAACTCCATCTATACTTCATGGCTGCTTTTCCCAAATAAAAGTGGGGGTTTATGTATATAAATAAGTCCATATCTCTAGAACACTCTGTATGGAATTATTTGATAGTATGAGATAGATTATAATAAATGATGATGTGCAATAAAATTACAGTTAGCATTTTTTACAAAATTAAATGCAGCAGTGATAAGTGTATATACAGATAATAATCATAATCGTGCCTCAATTAAAATCCTCTGCAAATGCCGCCAAGGACCTAAACCATAGATAACCAGAATTAATTTACACTGATCGGCACACGTATAGTAAAGGTCTTGCATTAAGCTTACCACTGCATTACTTTTGTCCAACATTAAATGGGATTAAGTATTTAATTAATTTCTTACTTTCTCATCATTTTTAAACTATTTATATAACTACCTTTAATCGGTGATATTTGAAGCCTGAATCAAAGAAAACCTGTTATAAGTATCCAGTTTCAAACTGAATGGCACCAGGAACGTAGATTATATCTAATATACGTTCCTGATGGCACGTGACTGACTGACACGTGTATGTTCACTGAGCATGACATTCCTTTGTACGTGTGCCTATGATATTTACATTAATTGGTTTGTTGTTTTTACAGTTTAATATCAATACAGGTATGACAGGTCGGGTAATTACCAATCAACATTTCACACCAGATTAACAACAATGTACATGTAATTAAAGTAATCTGCCTTTGGCGGTATATATAACAAACTTTTACGTTTGACCAACTGTTTCTTACTGTATTAATTAGATCATTTTTTGCATTCATTTTAAATAACATATTCGAATATTTTTAAAAACACTCAATCAATAAATACATGTCAATTTCCGTTTTAGAGAGGATTTATCTCGCATTTCCATTTTTATTTTAGATTAGTTTAATGAAACCAGGGTCAGCGAACATACTCACGTATTTGTTTTAAGACATTTTTTTTTTTAACAATCCACCCTTCTCAAGTGCAAGAACCTAAACACATATTTACTTTGAAAAGTCTTCCTATTATTAGTGTTTTCGACAGTTGGCTGCTTAAGGCAAGATGACATTAATAAGGGAACACGTATAGCAGCTTTCTGCAACAATTTTCATGCATAATGGCAGTAATAAGGGTGATCATATATGATCCTCCTTAAGCAGGAGGGATTAACGTTAATTACACAATAAGTTTTTGCCGCTGCAATCCGTGTCGCTAATTAATTTGTACATGCACATGTGGAATGTTATTTATCTAGTATATTATATCTAATTACTTTAATATATTTAGATATAAATAAACTTGGTCATAGTTTTATCTTTTTTTCGAAAAATTTCGGCATCTAGATTCATCTTTTATACTTATAGTAATTTATATATTACAATTGTAAATTCTAGAATATACCATGGAGGAATTATATCCATAATTCCTCCATGAATATACATATGGGCTTATCGATACTTGTCAATTTCAACAATATAACTTATACAATTAACAGAAAAATGATCCTGATCATATATATACCAGGTAAGAAAATACCCTATACAAAGTCTTTGGTGACGAATCGTCTTTTGCCATTACTATATATCGCTTTGGTGACGAATTTGCATGGTGACGAATCGTCTGTAATTCCCTTTAACGACTGGTGGTCTCTAGCTCTTCATTCTTTCAGACATTTCTTATTGATGTCAAGTTTACATATCAAAACATAGATCATACAATCCAAAGAGTTCGTCGTTTCGGGGCTACCGCGTTGTTCAACTTGTTGTCAACCATCTTGGGTGCAGTATAATTCGACAGTCCCACAAAGTTTAATCGCTAATAATCGGGGGTTTATTCGGTTCCAATGTAACGTGACTTTTTCAAGAGTAACTTTAAGTTAATTGACTCACCCACTCTGTGGCAATGAACTCACCCAAAATGGCGCAATGGGCCAGTTTATTACCTTCCCTGACCCGCGCATGTACATAAAGTAGTACCGGTACTTCCGCGAAGTAGTTCCTAGAGGTCACTCACAACAACGTAATTAACGTCTTTCTTCATCAATTATTGCTTCATTAAACATCATAAGTTGAATTAAACAAAACGAAAATTTGAATCAAGAGCTTAAAACTGGCGGCTATTTGCATTTGTTGGATTCCCAAGGCCTAACTACTTCCAAGATGTCAGCCCCCATGTCGCATCGTTGCTTAGTTTTAAGGAAGTTATGCACGCGCAAATCAAACACTTTTCAAAGTCTATCAGTGATTGAAATGAATTGGAATACCTTTGTTTTTTCCATGCATTACCTAAGAACGGAAAAAAAGCAAGCTTTTTTTCCGTATTACAGACCTTCGAAATGACAAAAGGTCGTAGGTTTCTACAGAACCGTGTCCACCCAAGCAGAAATATGATTACCAATAGATAATCGATTGATTCTTTGGTGCACAGAGATGAACCATTGTTTCAATGTTGCAGGATAAAATACACGTATACTGAATATGCAAAGTTAAATCCAGATATGTCGTACACGCTTTTGTTGAACTTGCCCCTTTTTTAAAAGTGATATTTCGACGACTATAACTCGCTTAAGTAGAACATACCCTTGTCATACATTTAAAACATGTCTAAGCCATGCAACTTTTAACTTTTAAACATAAGTATGTTCAATTTAACTCGTTCATCCCTGAAACTTTTAATGGACGATTCAAATTTTGAAATAAGTCTAGTCCATTCTTTAATATTTAGAGTTGTTTAACAATATATTTTAAAAAAAACTATATAGACCCGGATCAGAGTAGTCCATCAATGTACTGAGGAAAAGTCTTTAAAATGTTTTCTCATTAATATTTTCGGTTGAACTGTATACGTCATTGAATTAAATTAAGGTGGTTTGACAGCCGGCGGCCCGCATCTCGAGTTCCGGAAATGCTGATGACTTTCACATGATCTTTCGGCACGTGTTTATACACGCCCTCCAATCAGTTGATACTTCTCCGAAAAGAGTAGCAAAGCAACTGTGCGCTTCCTACTTCCGATAAGTAGCGCACGTACATAAATATTGACAACAAATGGAGAACGGTGAGTGGTGTTTACTTATTTTCACAATTAAACTGACTTTAACCCCAAAACTAAAAAAAGTACGAATGTCATGATTCGGGAAATTCCTTTTACTATTCATCCAACATGGTATTTCAACATAAAAACTGTTTTTGTAAGCTTGAGAGCGTTTGTCCCGTTGACCAGTGATAGAGAAACAAGGGTTCCGGCATGGTTCTGCCTTATAAGCAACCAAATAGTAGCTTATGTGTCATAACTCGTACTACCGACGCCCCACCACACCCAGTTTGTCTAAAATACCAATTTTCAATAATATTGAACAAGACACGAGTGATTTATTACCAATTTTCATTCCGAGAAGTAGCTTCCGTCCAGGAGTAGTAGTGAACGATAGGAGAAGTAGCTAGAGCATTAAATGTTTAAATTGACAAGATGCTTCAAACTAAACCAACATTAAAAATTTGGGGTTTCTTATTGAAATGTTGATGTTTTCAACTCTCTGCTTTGGCATTACACTCTAAATCAGCGCTACAAATTCAAAGTGGGATGGCGTTTAGTAGAAGTCAAAACTTGGGACATTTTTGCTTAAAATACCTACTCCCTTTCATACTTAAGCGCATTTAAGGCAAAACTCTCTACAATTCTAACACGATATAAAATTATTTACCATTTAAACCAACTTAAAAGTATATAAGATACAATGGCTGATCATTGTTATCTAAAATAAGTCTGGAATGTGTGAACAATTTGTAGTATATTAGAGAGCGTTTATCAAAGAGTTATCGGTAGTTTTGAATCATTTAAATACTGGGTGACTGAAATTGTATAGCTATTATTCGGATAAGTCAGCTGTTTAGACATAGCTTATGTTCTTATATGTTTCTGATATGATCAAGAAATAGCTCCTATCCTTCTTAAGCTTTTTAACAAAATACTTGAAACTGGTCTGTACCCGTCTGCTTGGTCAGAAAGCATATTATGTCCTCTTTATAAGTCAGGCTCATTTAATGATACGAATAACTTTAGAGGTATATCCTTAATTGACACGTTTAATACAATTCTTACAGATATGATGAAAACACGGTTATATCACTGGTCAGAGGAAAACGCAAAAGTTGACGAAGCGCAAGCAGGATTTCGTAAAGGTTATTGCACAGTTGACAACATTTTCACTTTGATGGTTATGTCACAATTTAAGTATCTTAGTAAAAAAGGTGGTAGATTTTATTGTATATTTGTAGACTTTTCCAAGGCGTTCGATACACTAAATCATTATGAGCTTATGCAATGTTTGATCAGAAAAGTTGTAGGAGGAAATTTCCTAAAACTTCTTATTTCTATGTATTCAAACCTGCGTGCTTATGTAAGGGTTGATATCACTAAATACACTAAAGCAATTTATTGCAACACTGGTATGAGACAGGGATGCAAGCTCAGCACAATACTATTTTCATTATACATTAATGACCTCATAGACGAACTGAAAGGAGCAAACGTTAGAAGCATACAAATTTCAGATACTGAAAATGTAGTTGCTGTAGTGTATGCTGATGATTTAGCAAATGTAAGCGATACCGTATTTGGTTTGCAATCACTTATCAAAATCATTGAATCATTTTGTACAAGAACAGGGATGAAAATTAATATTATCAAAACAAAATGAATTGTTTTTAGAAATGAAGGTTATCTAAGACGAAGCGAAAATGGTATTTTAACAATACTTTGTTAGAATCTGTTTCTATGTACAAATATATGGGTTTATATTTCACACCGAGATTAATATGGTCATATGTGAAAAGTGCTTAGCATCACAAGCCAACAAGGCAATAATATCAATGTTAAAACTGCAGCACAATGTAGGTTACTTTGAAAAGAAAGATTTATTTAAACTGTTCGATACAATGATCAAACCAATTTTGCTATATAAATCAGAAATATGGGGATATGAATATTGTAAACAAATTGATAATGTTCATGATAAATTCTGCAGACAGTTTTTGAAACTCCCATTTAATGCCTTTCACATGTTTGTTAGAGGAGAGTGTGGCAGATACCCTCTGTATGTAGATTATTATGGACGGTGTATCAAATACTGGCTAAAATTGCAAAAGATGAATAGAATTAGATTTCCTTGTCAATGTAATGTTTTGTTAAAGAAGTTACATGAGGCTGGGCGAATCACATGGGCCACAAAGGTCCAGCGCTTACTATTTACGTATGGCTTCGGTCATGTCTGGTTAAATAATGGTGTTGAGAATGAAAAGCTGTTCATGTACATCTTCAAGCAAAGATTAATTGACTGTTCGAGACAAGAATGGCATGGCTCTATTGCTGAATCAGGTAAAGGTAGATTCTACCAATATATCATGCCGGAACCCAAAACAGCAAATAACTTACATTATAATATTCCTTTGAAGTTCAGAATAGCCTTAGCTAGATTTAGCTGCTCAACTCATAAATTGATGATCGAAATTGGTAGACACGAAAAGAGGCAATTACAAAATAGAGTATGTCCATTCTGTGACAGTCAATTGATTGAAGACGATTTCACTTTATAATGATATGCCCTATGTATAGGGAGTTAAGGAATCAATATATCGTAAACTATAATAATGCTACACCAACACACACACCTTGCAAGGTTTAAATATACTACGCATTCAAACTGAGAGCAGAACATATCAATACCAATGATTAATATGTTAAGTCCTCAGTCTGTTGTAAGTATTTAAAGTCTTAAAGTAAAGTATATGCGTATTATCTCGCAATGGTGTAGCAAACAATCTTTTGTATGGTTGTATTATTATTATTATTATAAATGTACTCTTAGTACATGTCTCTATAAGTATGTACTAACGTTAGTTGGAATAGCACTGTTTGATTGTAATGTATATCTGTAGCTTGTTATTTGTAATTTGTAACAATGTCGTACTTTAATTCAGTATGTATTATGGGCCGGTGGCCTAAGTTGCTGAATAAATAAAATTGCCATTGTCATTGTTCAGATAAAGATCTGTAGAGCCAATAGTTGTTTCCCCTAGCTTAATCATATGTCCATTGAGATTGAAAGGAAATACAATAACAAACAAGTCCATAATCCATCACTCCCTTGCTCCTGGAAAATGACATCAAACCTCTCCAAGCTGATCCTACAAACTAGAAATATACTACCATCGCCTTTTTGCTGATGTACGTTGCGTTGCTAGGTAACTGGTCACGGTCAGGGTTGTCCTGGAAACTTGGCTGCCGTGGATGCCAATATCCGTAGATCTATCTATTTCTGGATAACACGTTACTGCCAACCGCTCATTCGGTTATCGGTAATCTAATATTATCAGTAGCCGCTTTATTAGGGGGAATACGTACGCCCATCAACCAAATCGATGAATTATTTTCAAACGATAATTAAAAGCTGGTTGACATTTATGCTAAAATATCATCGCCCTTTCTAACCGAAGGTCCCCCGCCCTAACCCAAATCCTTGACCCGTCACTGAAAATAGGATAACTCCAAATAGGACTGTTCCTTGCCAATCTCTTTAAAGTAACTGGTTATGCTATTCCAAAATCCTGGACGCCATTATGTAATATCAAAATTATATTATAATAGAATAGATTGCCCCGAAATTAAACCAGGAACTGCTCTTGAAAACCCAATGATATTTTACGTTTATATAATTTTTCATTACAGCTGAGGTGGACCATAGGAAAAATTACAATGCGGAGTTTGTGGAAAACAATTTGGTAAGCGGCACCGCCGAAATTTTTATGAAAAAAAAATCATAAACATTAGGACGGTCTCGGCACAGTATGTGAAATTTGCCTTCTAAGCAACCAAATTGTAGCTCATTACAACAATGCAAATATTGTCCTTGTTTTGACTTACAGTTTACTTTCAGTGGAATTTCACATTGACTTTCAAAGGTATTAAATTAAATTTTTAAATACTTGTTCACTACCAAAAGAGTAATCTGCATTCCAATCATTTGTAAATTATAGTCTATTTCGATGTAATAATCCGTAAACGTCAGCTGTCTGGACTAAGCTCGGGCTCCTCGAAAGAGGCTCGATCTTAGATCCATGCAAGTCTATGATCCAAACGTTTCCCTGTCTTGGACAAATAGTATTTTACTTGTTTCAAGTTTCTAAAATTAATCTTCAAATACGATATATCTAGATTCTGATAACATTAACAAAAACAGTCTGGAACAGGCTCGACCCTGGTTCCAGGTAGGTATAGAAGTAGGAATTACAGTTTCTCAACCTAGAAGTAGGAATTACAGTTTCTCAACCTGTGTATCTCTATAACATAGGCCTATCTCAAAGATGATTTTTAAAGGCAAAGCCATATTTATAATTAAATTTAACTATAAAATTAGAAAAAAAGAAGACAATGTCGCTGTATGAAAGCATAATACTATACATTAATACGCATTACGCTGAACAGATATCGGTCGTCGGTAGGTGGGAGCCTCCTTTGGTTCGCACCTTACGAATACCGATGTCTGGAAGAGTTTATTACCGGGCAAAGCCCCCTCCCCCCATCACCATTTAATTAGATATTAGTTAAAATTAGTTAAATTATAAAAACCACGTGACAGTAATTACTTATATTCTTTTGTTGTACCTCATATATTCTATGTTATGTAGAATTCGCGAAAATAAAGTTCTGTTCTGTTCTGTTACAACAAGGCAGCCAACCCTGTGATTGATTTTGCAGATTTGGTACCCTTGTTTGACTTTGGATTTGCTTTTAAAGGAATGCATATGCAGTTATCTATTATTTTAGAAAAGAAATGAGATTTATAAAAAAAAAAATTGCGTGATATTATTTCCTCTTATATGACAACAGTAAAAGCATGTAGGTCCAAGTATGTTTGAATTGTTGTTGGTTACAAACTTCAATGATCAAGAAAACATCAAACACCCAAAAACATCCTTTAAGCTGAAAGTGTAGCCATCTCAAGTATATGAAATTCGAGTGTCCAGCACCCGTTTGCGGTGCTCTCGTTACTTATGGCATCTCCCAAATGGGATAAATACATGCAAAGCATTAGCTACTTCTCTCATCGTGCGCCACTACTCCTGGGCGGAAGCTATTTCTCGGAACGAAAACTGGTAATAAATCACTCGTGTCTTGTTCAATATCATTGAAAATTGGTATTTTAGACGAACTGGGCGTGGTGGGGCGTCGGTAGTACGAGTTATGACACATAAGCTACTATTTGGTTGCTTATAATGCAGAACCATGCCGGAACCCTTGTTTCCCGGATCACTGGTCCCAAACGCTCTCAAGCTTACAAAAACAGTTTTTATGTTGAAATACCATGTTGGATGAATAGTAAAAGGAATTCCCCGAATCATGACATTCGTACTTTTTTGAGTTTTGGGATTAAAGTCAGTTTAATAGTGAAAATAGGCAAACATCATTACCGTTCTCCATTTGTTGTCAATATTTATGTACGTGCGCTACTTATCGGAAGTACGAAGCGCTCAGTTGCTTTGCTACTCTTTTCTGAGAAGTAGCAACTGATTGGAGGGCGTGTTATAGTGAACATTTAAAAGTAATATACCAGGTTATAGTCTACTTTCAGTCCGAATGACCACTCAGCCGACTGTACATTTACTCTCCTGATCATCGAGCCATCTTGCCTACAATATTGAGCACTGTTTACATACATGTATGGCGCAATCAAACGCAGCCGCACTACCGGCTCAGACACATCTCAGGTACCCATTTAAACCTCTGTATGGAGACTGGAGAGGAGCGATTCGCGGTACATGTCTTGCTCAAGAACATTCCTGTACATCATCGGGTATTCAGAAAAAATCCCCTAGTCAGACCGCTGGTCCGGCGGGGGATCTAACTCACGACTCCTGGTATCGTAGTCCAATGTGTTACCACTGAACTACTCCCGCCGGTGTTTGACCCAAATAAAAGTTTAATAAACGTCAGTGTCTTCTTTGTTAGCGCAGTTGGTAGAGTGACTGACTAGCAATCCAAAGGTTCTAGGTTCGAGTCCTATTCGCTACAAAACTTCTTTTTTTTAAATAAATTGTCAGATTGTATTGACTAGTCAGTCCATTACGCAGGGATCAAAGGACAGGCTATGTTTAGTCACAAATGTCATAGTGAATTATATCAGATGCAAGTATAGTCAAGTGACAACTTAACTTTGTGAGGATTTATAGCCTATATTACACAATTGGCAAACGGCACTTAGATGGTTGGTTAGTTTGTTAACGTCCGTTTCTACCATATATGGGCTAAGGGTGCAGCAGGTTAAGGGCATTTACAGGATTTTAACTGGCCAGTTTTCATTTAAATTTGTCTTGCTTTTTCTGACTCGTTTTCAAAGAACGGTTGTATATAAGCCTGTCATAACATTTGGGTCAAACAGTAGGTTAATAAAGTGCACTGAAACACACATCATGTCGATGTTAAAATTTGTTAAAGTGTCTAAACCTGGGGAAAAACTGACAGAGAGGCAGTCGAGATGGCTGACAGGCTGGTAAAGGAAGCTGAACAGTGCCAGTCACCTAAACGCGGTCAGTACAAACGATATACGCCAGAAATGAGATACGAAATAGGAAAACACGCCATGGATTGTGGGACTCCAAAGGCTATAAAGAAATATAGTACGGACGATCGAACATTGAATGAAAGTACCATAAGGGGGTTCAAAAATGGCTATGTCAAAAGCTTGGAAGACTAAAAAAAACGATAGGCTAGGGATGATGACTCCAACAAGTGCTTACTCCAAAGAAAAGAGGACGTAAACTTCTCCTTGGCGATGATCTGGATTTGCAGGTTTTTATCCGAGGGCTAAAGGAGTCTGGAGGGGTTATATGGATTGTAATGCGCCATTACTTATGAGGCTTTATTGGCACGATACAACAAAACACGGTAAAACAAAATACTTTAATATAACATACGCGTAAATAAGATTTTCAAATGCGTTTTACACGAAAAATGAACACGCTAAAAAATCATTTACGATTGAATCGCGAAATTTGCGTCTCGCGTAAAAAAACACTTATACGGTATGGCAGCTTAACACATGACAACATGTTCAGACCTAGCAACCAGTTATATCAGGGGTTCCCAAGGGTTATTTTTAGGCCCGTTGCTGTTTTCAATTTGCCTAACTGACCTGTCACTTGTAACATTATATTCTATTACAGATAGTTTTACCGACGACACAATATGTTCGGTTCATAGTTTATCTTCAAAGCATGTTGTCGAATCTCTTATTTCTGGTCTTATGAATGTCTTATGAATGTCTCTTGGTGTCAGGGCTGTCATAAGTTGACATGAAAACTCCTAAGATTTCCAAATTTGCACTTTTCAAGTGCGATTTTACAAATCGTACCCTTTACCCTATTGCTTATTTTAGTTTTGTTGACACGTGGCTGCTTAAAGCAGGCTGGAAGTAAAGCGGAATGCGCCTTAAGGCGCATTCTGCTTTACTTTCAGCCAGCTTTCAGCTACCATGTACTAGAAAAAAAATCCAAAAATTTAGGAAAAATCCGGAGAAATGGCAGCCCTGTGGTGTGATTAAAATGGACGTCCACCAAGGTGGAAAAAACAAAAATTATGATTATATCATCTACACAAAATGCTCATAACATTCTAAATAGTTTGCATTTGTTCTTCCATGTGATAAAACAGTAAATATTGTACTAAACTGTAATTCATTGCTGTATTTGTTATCTCGTATAAAAAAAATCCTTTTAATTCCTATGCAAAAACTATACTCAATTCCAAAAGAAACTGTGCACTTTTGAATTTAGAATATTTCCATATTTCGAAGACCTATTGGTTTAAGATTTCGCGTAGTATACCTAAAGTATGTTTTAATCGATCAATAGCATAATCTACCAAGTGATATGCAGCCACTTTCAGTTTAGTCGCTGAGAGTTGATTTCGCATGATGTACACGTGCAGCTCGAGGACAATGAACATTTCACCGGAAACTTGTATCAGTGTAATCCTTATGGCATTCATGAAATGAACAATACACTTAGTTCACATTGGTACAGAGCGGGCATGCATGAAGCGAAAATCTACATATCCAAGCATTACAATCATGCTTGCCCGTGGCGAAAACGTCACAAAACGTCCGTTGTGCGTTAGACATTACCGTATAAGCTTGCGCCAATGGTTGGACCAACAAACAGGTTGACTGAGATTGTCGAAGAACCGGTAGACCAAGAGATACGAATCGACAAACGGAATGTTAATTACGTTGTTGCACCTGCGAAGTCGTTTCCAAGCAGCGACGAGTACAGCAAGACAGTATGGTATTAACAGCCAAACACTGTATTGCACCGTTTTAGACAGACCCGGACCCCACTTCGAGCTTTGGGACAGATAATGACAGCACGTCATCAGGCGGCTCGGTTGCAGTTGGCGAGACAGCATTGGACTCGGCTGATTTTCTCAGAAGAGTCCAGATTTAAACTGAGTCACCATGACGGTCGCACGCGGGCTTCAAGAAGAAGGTGGAACGTTTCGCCAACAGATACATCGTGCAGAGAGACATATTTGGAGTAGGGATCGTAATTGTTTATGAAGGGAAATACAAATATACTTGTATTAAGTATGGGAAGGGAAATACAAATATACTTGTAATACGTGTGGGAAGGGAAATACAAATATCCTTGTAATACGTATGGGAAGGGAAATACAAATATACCTGTAATACGTATGGGAAGGGAAATACAAATATACTTGTAATACGTATGGGAAGGGAAATACAAATATACTTGTAATACGTAGAGCTCTTAACGCGTAAGGCTATTTCGACCAGGTTTTGAAGCCTGAAGCAGTTCCATTTTCGCAACAAATTTCTCAACAGAAACAACGTGGACGTGCTTCCCTGGCCTTCAATATCCCCGGATCTGAATCCAATCGAGCATATCTGAGATTACCTTAACAGACGAGTGTGATCCCGAAGAAAATATCCACTACCTGTGGACTTATCAAACGCCCTCGTACAAGAGTGGAATAACATCCCTGACGTAGAAATCAGACGTTACATGCGGTCTATGCTAGGTCCAGTGTCTGCTTGCATCAGAGGGCTGCCATAAGTTGATCTGGATAAACCCTTAGATTTAATTTTTTTCTATTTTTCAACGCGATTACTTAAAGTTGTTTGAAGTAAAGCAGAATGCGCCATTCTGCTTCAACATCAGCCTACACTCTGCTAGAATAAAATTTCGGAAAAATCCTGACAGCCCTTGCATCAACAGCAGGGGTGGTCACACACGATACTGATAACTAAAACACCAGAACTGTAAGTAGAACACCTTTTTGAATTTGACTCGAGTTTTTGAGGGCCTTTGCAACCGTCTCCTTTCACGCTAAAAACAGCCACTTAAAATGCAAATAACTAAAACATCTGATATGTCTGACATATTCTACAGCGTATAGTCTCAATATGGTACCAGCTTTAAAAGCATTCGGTTAAATAGGCGATGGGAAATCACGAAACGAAAACCTAAAGTTAAGTGCACACTTTTTTCCATTTTGGTATATTATTCAATGCTTATACCCTACCCCATCTTGATACGATGTGGCTATTGACAGACGTCAATAGCGATTTAAAGATAATTCGATATAGTAAGACGCATGCTAGTAGTGAATATACGGTCAACTCGCTATTAACAGACGTCTGTTTTATTTGTATACTAGTAATGAAAAGTGACTTTAATAATGATTTCTTTACTACGTATGCTGTCCTGTTGTTGCCAAAAAGTGATCATTACTTCCTGTAATGACTATTATTCAATACTATTTAAATGTATTGTTTAATTCCATCGCGTTATGTTGCTTGTCTGTTTACCCTTTCCTTTCGCCAGACCAAGCTCACGACCCTGTTCTTGTGTGGCTAAACAAATAGTTACTTAAATGTAAAACCTAACCATCTATTGTGGAATCAAACATGGGCCCGTATTCTTAGATAAATTAAGTATTTGATTATTTGCTCTTAGAAAGTGAAACAAAGAGAAATATCTGAATTAGACGAAATTTACTAAATATTTTGATTATTCTCCTAGAAAACCATCATTATTATCAAATGCGTAAGGTAAATTTCCGAAAACTAAGGACATGTTGATTTTCTGAGAGAAAAAAATCATTGACGGTGAAAGAATTCCCTGAAACGAATTAACATTTAAAGTTATATAAAAAAAACTCAGCACAACAATAATATACATATACGGATATTAAGGTCAATATATCGATATTAAAGTGTGTTTGGGAAAAAGGTGACTGGACCTGAGTGGGTTTGGTAATTTTAACTTTAAAATAAGGCATGCACGTTAAGTTTATACGATAAGTAAACAATTAGCTCGATTAACTAGTTGTGTACATGATATCATATGTTAATTGGCATAGAAACAAAAGCTTTACCAGAAACGAGATGACCGAATGTTTTATAATCTTTATAAACCAGGATTCTCGCTTTGTTTTTTAGATACACAGCTAAGTGGTGAGTGCAATGGACTATAAGGGGATTTGAGAGCGGAAGGTACCGGGTTCAAATCTCAGTATTGCTTTTTGTTTTTAAAGAAAGTTCCCTTATTCATTTTAATTTCAGCACAAGGGGACTCTTTAAATAAACCAAATTGTATTTATGAAGGTCATGTCTTTGTTACATAAACATTGACTAAAACACAGCTGTTTGGTTTAAGATGGAATGGCAGCTTATATTTTACTTTTATTCTATAGACACGACTCATAGGAATATGGAAAATGAGAGTATGAGCAAACTAGAAGTCACCCAGATATATCGCCCTGACAGGGGAGCAATACATCTGTTAAATGAGCATTTTGGAACGAGCTAGGTTCGAAAACTATAGGCGCAAGAAAGGTGCAGCGTTGGGAAAAGATATTAATGACTTTGCGCTATTTTGCGTCCGGGGGACACTTAGATAAATGCTGGAAACATTCACATGCTGTTGCAGCTAACAGTTCAAAGGGTCATGACTGAAGTAACACACGCTCTATCAAGGAGAATTACCATAAGTGACAATATAAAATTCCAACGAACAGTAGGAGCAATTGTAGAAAATCAGGTTGACTTCGTTAGGGTGGCTAGTTTTCAAAATGTGATCGGAGTGATCGATGGAACACAATTCGTAATCCAAGCCCACATCAGGAGGAAGAAGCCTATATGAACTGATTAGGCTGCCATTTTATCTAAACTTGAAGGTGCATTACCACTTCCTATTCCTAATAATGAGGATGATGGTAACCTAAAGAAACTGCAAGTAACGTACACATGCACAATCGTGCATTATTTTCAGCCTTCTGTAAGCTTCCTCTGTTAAATTTGTCATAGTGCATACTTGTGAAGGTATAAAGTGAGATTATTGAAAGAAAAAAAAGTAGAATGATAAAGAGGCGGGAAAATGTGTATTTATGCAGTCATGGGTTAAAAAGCTGTCAACGGATATTGAAAGGAAGCCTTAAAATGCATAAACATGTAGATTCTTAACTATATACACATACTACTTCTCTATTTGTGTTTTATTATATTCACTATACCATTGAAATGTTTATCAAATACAGAGCTAATAAAATCACAAGAACAAAAGACGAGAGAGATATTGGTCTGCTGAAGCAAATATGGGCAATTTTCCATCGTGAAATTCGACTCAAGTTAGATAAAGCTTGCTACCAGTGAGTGAGCATATTTCTGAATGTCTAGATATACTAAATACAATTGGTGGTACTTTCTTACTCTACACCTCTATTTCTCAATGCTCCATATATGAAAAATGTTGAGTGATGTCAAATTTAAATCAAATGAAGCAAGTTTTATTTATAGAGTCGGATAAACAAATAGTCTGTAAAGAAGTTGTTACAACTAACATATCATAGTATTACATGGTCATGTAAAGATGACGAGCCTTGTACTTTACATACAGGTAAAACACGTATGAACACACCCACCCCACACACTTGGAATAATGATGTTTGATAATATAATGCTGCAAAATATCAGTCATGGATTTATAGATATTGCGCTCTCAATATATCTCAGTTACCCTAAGACGTCCTATGTTATATAATTGGGTGTTTAACTAAGCACACGTAGTCGTTCATTTTGTTTGGAGAACAATGCATGCACAGTCAGACTGATATGTGTGGCTTCCTATTCTAACACCTATTCATCTTACAACTTACATTTGAATATTATGACAGTTGATTTACAAGTTTTTCTATACGGAAAGAAATGTAGAAAAATAGTAAATCAACTGAAAATGTCTTTCTTAATATTCCATATTAGGTACACTTAGCACGGCATAACTAATAATATAAGACTTAATATAAGTTATAATATCCTTAATGTGAATTAAAATAAACACGAGCCAAATATCTAGTCATGTTGTAAACAGGCTTTAGTTGATTGATGGATGAGTTGAGGTTTACGGCATGGTGAAACAAAATGGGTCATATAGCGCCGATTAATAATTAGGGAGATGATTTCGACTAATCTCAGACGCTGCCAAGCAGCAAGGGATCAAATCAACCGACATGCCTTCTATTGAGGTCTTGACAGTGGGGATAATCTCAGTCAATTAAACGGAAAAGATCCCTATGACAATTAACCCCCAGATCTTCGATAAAGTATGAAGGATATCTTGGGACTTAATTGTTGAACGGGACTTAATTGTTGACCAACTACATGTAGTCTAAGTCCCCGGTAGGAAAGGATCTTTTAATTACATGTATTTTCATCTCATTAAGGTGTCTTGATAGCTTTAAAACTGCAAAAATTGTGTTATAAACCTTTTTTCCGATTTTGATAGCCGACATTCTGTTCTACGTTTTACCAAAATCTCCCAAACCTAACCAAACGCATTACACGTCTATCTGATCAATAAATCACACCTCATTAAGCACTCCGTAGTCCAGCCACATGACCAGCTAGAGGCGTTCTTCAGCTGCTATTGCGTGATTTATAGGTTTCGCATGTTAAAATCATTATTGAATTATTGGTATATTTTATTAAGGGTGGAGCTAAGGAAAATCGCTTACGAAATATGTGACTTCTTATTGGTTGACACAAAAAGGACATAGTTGAACCCCGTGGGTATTCGCACTGTGTCAGACAGTCAAAATGACACGCTTATTAGTTAATTGACGTTTTCGGCACCTCCTTATTTTCAGACAGGCGGCATGTTTGAACGACCATTGTGTTTGCGGTTGGGGTCCGAATTTCATGCAGATGAAAGGGTATTATCGTCTCGAGGGAACAGTGTCTCAGAAAGTTGATGAGGTTCTCCAGCTGTTCACAGCAAAGCATTACGTAATAGAAATCGACTTTAAACGGTAAAATAACTTTGATGTTACATAATTATAGTTGGAAGGGGAATTTTAAAAATCTGAGACACGGATCCCTAGATATGTTAATGAAGTGTATTATGGGCAATTTTAAAGGCGTTACAAATTAAGACGGCTTTGAAATCGCTGTTTGAATTTGTTTTTTAATTTGTCTTATTTGTGGTGACATGTGTACCACTTAAACCATTCAGCTATAAAATTGGGGAATGAATTATAAATCATGATGATAAATAAAAAAAATCCGCTTGCAGTATCAAAACTATCACGCTACCTTACACCCCGGTCACACAGAGCCATCGGTGATAGATCGGTTGTTTTTTTCGCCAAACTAGGGAGGGGACCGATGACAAGCTATTTACTACCGACATCACCTATTGGCCACCTGTTTTCCACCTATCAATCGCTATTGGGTAAAGATGAGTTTCGTCGGCGAAAAATCACCGATTGGGATTTTTAAACGTGCTTAAAATTCTCGATCGGTGAAAATATTTTACAAATGACCGATTGACAACCTATCTACTACCGATATCACCGACGAGTCACCGATAAACCACCGATAAAGCACCGATGAACTGATACTTACCACCGATGAAAAAAGATGAGAATTAAAACGCAGGATCTCGTCGGTTTTCATCGGTTGTTAATGGCAGTTCAATCGCTGATCAGTTGGTGATCAATCGGTTGCCGCCAGCATTTCATCGGTGTTTTATCGGTATTCGTCGATTATTGATAGGTTGTTGGGCGCTTTTAATCGGTGGCCCATAGGAGTTCATGAGTTGCCAATCGGTGGCCAATCGGAGGCGGGATGGCGTTTCACCGATTGAACAATTATTTATCACCGATACCCCGGTCACACAGAAAGCCTGAATTTAAATCACTTATGACAACCGATCAAAACAGCAAATAATTCGACCGATTGGGTACCGATTTAAGCCCGACCGTCTGTGTGACCGGGGCATTAACACCCCGGTTACACAGAGCCATCGGTGATAGATCGGTTGTTTTTTCCGCCAAACTAGGGAGGGGACCGATGAAAACATATTTACTACCGACCTGTTTTCTACCTATCAATAGCTATTAGGTAAAGATGAGTTTCGTCGGTGAAAAATCACCGATTGGAAATTTTAAACGTGTTTAAAATTCTCGATCGGTGAAAATATTTTACAAATAACCGATTGACAACCTGTCTACTACCGATATCAAACCGATCAAAACAGCAAATAATTAGACCGATTTGGTACCAATTTAAGCCCGACCGTCTGTGTAACCGGGGTGTTAAGGCACATTCAATAAATACAGAAATATGTACAAATAAAGCTTTAAAAATAATGCACATGTATTCAATAAAGTAATAATCAGAGTTGGTATAAATGACATAACATGCCATATATAACTTGCTTCCTTTGCCTTAAAATGAACATTCTGGGTTCATGTGCCCAATTCAAAGCTATTCAACGCCGACATCAGCAACGGAAAGGGGCGGAACAACGAACCTGCGCCGAACCCTCCAATCAATTTATCACAAGCAATTCCTTAGTTTTAGCATGGATAGGACGGCAATGAGTACCTACCGTCTTAACAGAAGGCCATGAAGCGGTAAGCTGACAATTGCGATAAAACGCAAAACGTAAGAAGCTGTCATGACGTTGTGATGTCAAGCGCGGACGCCCAGACCTAGGTATTCCGGCTATCCGTCCAGTTTGCCTTTGACATTTAGCAAGACGTTTTATAGTACAAATATGGAAAAAGAATTGACTGTCAACCTGTATTTGACTTTGATCTTGAATAAGTATCTTAGATTTCTGACCCCTCTGAACTTCTGTCCGCCGTACCGTTGTCGAATTCCATCAAAATGAAAAAAAAAATGATATTGGACATGGTGTCTTTGTATAAATACTATCTAATGTTATGATGAGCTGTGTAACTTAAATCGCAACCTTGTCTGTACGAGCTTTTTGTATTTTGTGCTCTCCTTGAAAGAGCGTGGAACGCAATTCCATTTTTGTAACTGCAATGTGATAAAGAGATTTAGTTAACGGATTTCATTGATTTCAAACAACGCGTTTGCAAAATATTCCAAAAATGCTACCCTGCGTTTCTTTATCCCTTTATAATATATAGTCTACTTTTCCAGCTCCATTGAGATATTCAATAGTTTGCGTTCAGCAAAAGATCGAGTGATCAGATAATCTAAACGACAATGCATACACTGAAAGACACTTCTAACGCAACACTTGTCAAAGTAGTTTTACACAAATATGGTTCATGGTATCTTACTCAAATTGCCACAAAACTGGTTTTACTACTTTCTGTACATGCGTTCAATAAAATCATTCACCCATGATGCACAATCAATGCCGCACGTGTAGTGACTAAAAATTCACATTTGTAAACGTGGAAAGTGACGTGGTTTTTAACTATCGATTTTATCCTGCATGGTAATAGCAAAGCGATAGCCGAAATAAGAAAACCTCGAAATGTTGATGGATCTTCAGTAGCGCGCTTGCGCAATTGGCATGATTTAAGCCGGTCATTCAGCGAGACACGTAAGTTTGCCTTAAAGTTTTAAATACTAGTAATGTACTGTTGGTGTTGCTTAAAGTAAGAAGTTTGTGGTAGACATTCCAATCTTTTCAAAATATTACACTAAATTTCATGTTAAATATCGAAATAAAACTATTCGTTTTGTCAGTACTTTTAGGTGGCTGGAGTATTTGGCAGAAATGTGTCGGTAATAGCTAGGCTTTCGTTGATGTATCAACGCACGGGTAGAGTTTAAAACGAACCACGACAGTCGCGTGGAAAAGTAACAACACACTTTCAAGATGCACATATTGTGGCAGACCATCTTCATGACCGCCGAATCGACTGCCTTAACAACAGTTGGTACGCATGGCAGACATATCAGTAGCAAAACTATCACGAGGCGTCTCCGCGACCAGGGCTTTCGAGCAAGGAGACCGTATAGCGGCCTTGTCCTGACAGCACGGCATCGTCAACAGACGAAACAGTGGGATCGCCGGCATCAGCGCTTTACACGTGCCGAGTGGGAAAATGTCCTGTTTACAGATTAAAGCCTGTTTAAGCTTTTCAACAGTGATGGTCGGGTTCGAGTCTACAGAAGGTGCGGGTAACGGTTGAACGACACCAGCATCATTTAATGTGTCCTGTACGGCGGTGGATCTGTGATGGTTTGGGCTGGTGTGTTGATCGCTACATACCATGACAGAGTTTCTCATCGTTCGCGTAAAACTGAATGCTGTGATATAACAGCAAGATATTCTTATTCCAGTTACAATTCCCCATATTCGAGCTGGTGGACGGGGCATTATCCATGACGACGCATCGGCACGTGCTACATGGAATCTACTGCATCAGCAAAATACATAGCAGCTTCCCTGTCAAAGTATCCAGATTGTAACGTTATAGAGCATATATTGGACGAGTTTAATAGGCGTGTGTGCAAGCGAGTTTTACAACTTCGAAACAAACATAAACTCGAGTAGGCCCTGATACAAGAATAGAGGAACATTCCACAGAGCTATGTGTTTCAAAGCAATTCGTGATCAGGGAGGACATATCGGATACTAACTGTTTTTAAGTTTTGAATTTTCTTTTGATAGTCATGTTTTTTATCCGTTAGATGTTTTCCTTTTTTTAATTGACTTCATTAAATTTACTGGTAACATGTATGAGATGCTATTTATCTTTATTGTCAATTTCAACGATAACGATTATCTTATAAGTAGAGCATATCACAAAATGTAGGTGTTGCGTTAGAAGTGTCTTTCAGTGTATTCAACATAATGCCATTAATATACACTAAAATAAAAGTGGACCAAGTAATTAACCCTGTGGTACACTGACTTAAATTGAGAACCATTATAAGAGTGGCCAGGATAAACCGGTTCGCAAGTTTAGCAGAAAACCCTTTTGCCATACCAAATCAAAGCTTTACTCATATCGAAAATACATCACGGATTCCTATCCTTAATCAAGAGCTTTACAGAATGTATGCTAAATAAAGGTAAACGCTAACTAACTTACAGAGTGGAGTCATCGGGTAAATATCAAGACTGAAACAAAGAAGTAAATTCAATGTCCTGGAGATAATTATATAGGTGATTAAAACAATTCCGTTATTAAACTTTATTCAAGTGACTTAGAAGGGAGATTTGACGATAATTACCAACTGAAAATTGATCAACCTGTTCCACAGGTACTTGACACATAGATCTAGATATATTACCAAAACAATATGTGTATTACCGTAACTTGAAGAAACTTGCTACAGTGATAGAGAATGACATAAGGAGGTGCAGTACACAAGAACCGTAACTCTCTCATATCCCAATTTTGAATTGTCTCCCTTTTTCTCATTAAAAAAATCAATTTTGTACGGAGCATATCTCTGGACTGTTGAGGAAACTTGTTACAGTGATAGAGGATGTTTGAAGAAAGTGCAGTACACAAGAACCGTAACTCTGTCATCTCCGAATATTGAATTATCTCCCTTTTTCTAAAAAAAGCAAAACAATTTTGTCCGGCGTATATCTCTTGACTGCTACACTGTAAGTTAATGGAACTTGATACAGTGATAGATGGTGACATAAGAAGGTGCAGTACACAAGAACCATGACGCTGTCATCTCACAATATTTAATTATCTATATTTTTATTAAAAAAATCTAATTTTGTCTGGAGCATATCTCCTGAGCATTGCATTGTAAGTTGATGAAACTTGATACAGTGATACAGGATGAAAGAGGACGTGCTGTACTGAAGAACCATAACTCTGCCTTCTCCCAATATTTAATTATCTACAAAACAATTAAAAAAACAAATTTTCTGGCGCACTGTAACTTGATGAAACTTGATACTGTGTTAGAGGATGACAAAAAGAAGTGTGGTACACAAGAATTATAACTGTCATCTCCAAATATTGAATTGCCTTCTTTTTTTAAAAAAATAATCATTTTTTCTGAAGCACATCTCCTGAACGTTACATCATAAGTTGATGAAACTTGATACTGTGTTCACCTACTAAACATGCTATACCTTGGGGTTTTTCTTTGTGGGGAGCATCCATCGTTGGGAACGATATTCTTGGTTTTTTTTTTTTTTTACTAAACTTCTATTATAGATACAAGGTATACAACGCAATCCAACACCTAGTCTTAACTATCGACTATGCTAAAATAAACTCGATCGCCGATATGCTTTTGTGGTACCCTCGGGAAATTATTAATTTATAAATATCGACTTTTTATTTCATCAAATTCCGTCAAATAACGAAAATATGCATCTTTATTTTAGCATCAGTTTAAGTCGACAGTGAAGACTAGGTGTTGGATTGCGTTGTATACCTTGTATCTATACTAAAGGAATTTAGACACGCAACTCGAACTTTGTATATATACTAAAAGAATTAGAAACGCAACATTTTTAAATGTAAGATATTTATGTATAAATATTTGTTCAATACTTTGCACGACGTTTCCATGACTGAACCGAGACACACTTACCCAGTGATTGGAAAACGTCGTCGAACGCCCACTGATATCACGAGTAGCACGGGTTTAAAACTTAAGGTCACGTGACCACAGGTAATTGTATAGAGTAAACCTGTTCGGTTACATCACAAAAATCATCAGTAAGACCGAGTAAGTAAGTTTTAAAACAAAAAAATCTAATCAGGTCAAAGATGGCAATGCCGCGTTTACGTAATGATCAACGTTAAGCAGCCGTTTGGTTGCCGATGAACGGAAGGTCTTAGAGTAACGTTCTAAATCATCAAACTGTGCACAAAAGCACTATTTTTTTTCTATACTTCTATTATAGATACAAGGTAAACAGCGCAATTCGACACCTAGTCTTTACTATCGACTTAAACTGATGCTAAAATATACTAGATCGCCGATATTCTCTTGTGGTACCCTCGGGAAATGATTAATTTATCAATATCTACTTTTTATTTCATCAAATTCCGTCAAATAACGCCACAGTATGTGAATTATAACGAAAATAAGCATCAAAAAGTGTTATGTCGTTTTCACGGTACATAGCAACGAATGTACATGTAGGGGTGATCTGTTATTTGTCCACAATAAACGGCCTATGCCACTGGAACTTTCACCAAATATTATAAAGCATCTTTAAATGAAATATGATCAGTTTGTAAGGTTGTGGAACAGGGTTTATATTTTATGTACACTGTTCGTCGTTATAGGTGAATATAGGAGATAAGTGTGAGGTTGGGCGCCCCTAAACCCAGGTTTTGTTAATGGTTAATTTATAATTAATTATTGATTTCTGCTGACCGTACCAAGGCGGGCTCCTATGTTCACTTTGCTTTATGTTTGTTTTGCGTATTGTTTTCTGTTTGGATTGTGGGATTGCGTGTGTGTGTGTGTATGTATGTATATGTGTGTGTGTGTGTGTGTTTGTTACGGTATGGCTGTGTGTGTGTTCTGCTTTAGAGATGGGTGTATTGTTTGTGTTGCGTTTCCTGCTTGAGTCTTCTTTCGTATTTATTTATTAACTTTGATCATAACGTAAGCGTGGCATTGCTAACTTGGTCCTACTCACAGGTACTTGACACATACTTTATTATCTATTAACACCCCCCCCCCCCCCCCTTTAAAAAAATAAAAAAAAATAATATTTTTTTTCTATACTTCTATTATAGATACAAGGTAAACAGCGCAATTCGACACCTAGTCTTTACTATCGACTAAAACTGATGCTAAAATATACTAGATCGCCGATATTCTCTTGTGGTACCCTCGGGAAATGATTAATTTATCAATATCTACTTTTTATTTCATCAAATTCCGTCAAATAACGCCACAGTATGTGAATTATAACGAAAATAAGCATCAAAAAGTGTTATGTCGTTTTCACGGTACATAGCAACGAATGTACATGTAGGGGTGATCTGTTATTTGTCCACAATAAACGGCCTATGCCACTGGAACTTTCACCAAATATTATAAAGCATCTTTAAATGAAATATGATCAGTTTGTAAGGTTGTGGAACAGGGTTTATATTTTATGTACACTGTTCGTCGTTATAGGTGAATATAGGAGATAAGTGTGAGGTTGGGCGCCCCTAAACCCAGGTTTAACCCCCCAGTGGTTGTTGATAGTTAATTAATTTATAATTGATTGTTGATTGCTACTGACCGTACCAAGGCGGGCTCCTGTATTCACTTAGCTTTATGTTTGTCTTGCGTGTTGTTTTCTATTTACTGTGTAGATGAAGGAATGGTATTGCGTGTGTGTGTGTGTGTGTGTGGTTGTGTGTGTGTGTGTGTTTGTTATGGTATGGCTGTGTGTGTGTTCTGCTTTAGAGATGGGTGTATTGTTTGTGTTGCGTTTCCTGCTTGAGTCTTCTTTCGTATTTATTTGAGCTTAAATTAAGGCACCAGATTTTACAGATAATCGTGACCGTCGCCTTAGTGTATATATATACTGACACGAAAAAGAAACTGTGCACTTTTATTTTGAGTGTAACGTTTTTGTTGCTTAGTTTAGAATTATAAATTTTAGCATACAGAGTGATAAATTAATTTAAATTAATTTTTCACCCATTGCACTAATTTACCAGTATTAAATCACCTGAATGCCATTCAGAAGTACCAACGTCTATTATGCAATATTATGCACGTGCTGCCTCTGCAACATGTTTACAAGTACAGGTTTTCACTGACCGATATCATTACTGATTATGCAATAATAAAATCACGGTACATTTGAATTAAACTCATTAACAAGCTGTCACAGCTTCAAGAAAAAGAATGAATTCAGACACTTCAGCCACTTTAATCCGACGTCAGCGTCTCTGACGTCACTGGGCAGTTTGACTGCCACCGAAATACTATCATGACCCTTCGACATCGTAACGGTCAAAATGGAAGCGTTAGCGACCAGTCAGAATCCAGCAAGGTAGCACGTCAGGGTAGATACATGACGTTGGCGAATTTACGTCACAAGGCGTTACGTCCGGTCAATGCGTTCGAGATTTATTGCATTGGTCAGTACAAGATGAGGACATTACACATGCCGATTTAAACTTATTTTCTTTTTCAAAAATTTTGGATTTTAACTTTAATTTTTAACCTCTACGTCATTCAAGCGATAACAGTGCATTTATAATTACACGAATTTGGTTAAAAAATAAAGCATCGTGTAAAAGAAATATTTACATTTTGATACCACGTTTGCCTATATTTCTTTAAAAAAAAACATGGACATTTTAATCCTAAACAAGTGCACAGTTTCTTTTTCGTTTCAGTATAGATACAATAACAAAGACGACCGTCTGGTTACAATAACCAGTCAGTGTTGAATTTATCTGGTTGGTAGTTGTACTCAATGTTCCCTGATATATCTTAACTTTCTCTTTTCCATCTCTGCTCATGAAATGTCTGATTTCCGTTCGTCGCTATCCATAAAATCCTAAGAGAACTTTCTACCTTGTCGTAGTTATATGACTTGATTGTCATATGGAATTATTTTATTTTATTACACCGAAATCATCCCCTCTGCCAAGAACTAAAAGGAATGCAGGTCGGTGATTTTGATCGCATGCGCTGTGTTGCAAAGTTTTAGCTTAGCCAAAATCATCTTCCTGAAATCATCATCTCATTTCACTATCAATCATCATCCATCGGCGGTATATGATCTATTTTAACCCCCATAAAATTAGTTGAAACGAGGAAAGCAGCTTGCAGAACAATCTCGGACTCAATTTATATATCAACTTGCGTTTGTTTTCGAGTAGCACCCCGTAACATGACTTGGAGAAGCCGGCGCAAAAACAATACATGTAAAGTTTTTATTGTCAAACCCCTTGGATACTTTATCATATTTCAATCGGCTTGGAAACTGTCAAAATAATGCATTAATTTTACGATATATATCTACATGTAGTTCTACATCCAAGTGCAAAGGCAATTATTGAGAGGAACTTCATTTTATCATAATTATTTTACATATTAACCAAACAGAACAGTTAAATAGAATTTTACTTTATTTTCTCAAATTCTACATTAAAATAGAATATACTCCAGAGACCTCCCTACATTGCCGCAGTTCTTGTGCTTCATTGTTGTTTCCATCTTATTTATTTAGATAAACCGAAACCATCTTCCTAAAATCATCACCATCCCTTACCATTCATCCCCAGAGACCTTTCCACCTCATCGTGGTTCAGGGGCTTAATGGTCATAGAGAACATTTTCTGTTTATTAGACCCGAGATTGTCCCCTCTGCCAAGAACTAAAAGAGGGCAGGTCACTGGTTTTGAGCCCATGCGCTGCTTCGCAACGAATGAGATTATCCAAAATCATCTTCCTAAAAATGATTTTCATCTCATCATCCCTCCTCATTCATCTGTGCTATACGACATGTGTGTGTCGCAGTGCCGTGAGACCTGACTCATCATTACACCATTCATCGGTGCTATATGACCTAATCTGTATTGTAGTGCCATAAAATTCGACTCATTCATCCATTCAGCAGATGAAAATTGTCTGTTTCCATCTCAGAGAAGAGAGACAGCTCTAAACCACATGTATGAAAGAGACAGGTTCAGAATCGGTTTTGTTACATGTTTATTTGAAACATAACAACGTGTAATTTTTATCATAAACGCGCTAACCTTTACTTTTACCGTGTTTAAATTGTTAAAATTTTCCACGGGGCTGTGTATCTGGATGCAACTAATATGTAGAGTTATGGTAAAAGCCAACGGGACCAAATTTTTACGTTTGGTTATCGATCAATCTACAATTGATTACTATGCTTTCCTCTTTGGTTGTGCGTCGACAGTCAGGGCTTAGCACTACATGATGACGTATCTCTAAAGCCGTTCTTAACCGGGAGAGATATGTCGGATTTTCGTGCTTTGTTTTTTCACTCCCTCTCTGTCGTACCCTGAACCCATACATGTCTTACAGTTACTCGTGACTACGGACTATTCGCTTGAGTACAATTTGACCGTTGCCATAGTGGGTTATTTTTAACACGGGCTTGAATATTTAATTATTTCCCGTGTTACTAATAATCGTCTTGTCATATAATTTTTGTTAGCTGTTTTACATGTATTTACTTACTGTATTGGCGGTCTTTTTGGTTGTAAGGTTGTGGAACAGGGTTTATATTTCATGTACACTGTTTGTCTTTATAGGTGAATATAGGAGATAAGAGTGAGACTGGGCGCCCCTAAATTCAGGTTTAACCCCCAGTGGTTATTAATAATTAATTTATAATTATTTATTGATTGCGACTGACCGTACCAACGCGGGCTCCTATATTCACTTTGCTTTTTATTTGTCTTGCATGTTGTTTTCTATTTAGTCTGTAGATGAAGGAATGGTATTGCGCGTGTGCGCGCGTGTGTGTGTATGTGTGTGTGTTTGTTATTGTATGACTGTGTGTGTGTTCTGCTTGAGAGTAGGGTGTATTGTTTGTGTTGTGTTTCCTGCTTGGGTCTTTCGTATTTATTACCTGAAATCATGCTTCTGTCAAAATCAGCTGTTGTGGAAACAAAATGGCGGACAAGAGGGTCAAAGGCCAGAAGATACAGAAAATGTTTTCAAAATCAAAATACCGTAAGGAAACGGTGAACGTTTTGCGGACGCCTTCCTACATCCTTATTGTAGAAAGAACCTTTAAAATGGTTGACTGACGAAACAGAGCAGTTTTAAGAGTTTGAAGCGAGAGCAGAAACAATAGTTATAAATAGCACGACGCTTGCTGGTTCCCTTTATTGTCAAAGTCAGCAGACTTTGGTAACATTGGTTACTTTTAAACAAGCAAAATTGTCGAATGGTCTGCTGGTTACTTTTAAACAAGCAAAATTGTTGAATGGTCTGCTGGTTACTTTTAAACAAGCAAAATTGTTGAATGGTCTGCTGGTTACTTTTAAACAAGCAAAATTGTTGAATGGTCTGCTGGTTACTTTTAAACAAGCACAAATGTTGAATGGTCTGCTGTTTCTGACTCAAAATGCTCGGAGAACGAGATGTTTTTCTGAAACCAGTCAATTTTGCGTAAAATAAGACAGGCTGCAAGTGACTGAAGAACGGTTGGAAGTCTACATGTATTTAGATTGTCATGAATGCATTGACATGTTTAAATGGCGTTAGTTGTAAACGAATTTAAATCTTCAACTCAAACCACGGAATCATACCGTATAATTCCTTGCTTAAACCTGACACCCTAGAGACTTCCCTAATGTGCCGCAGTGATAGGGCTTAATTGTCATTGGAACTCTTTTCTGTTTATTAATTCGAAAGTATCCCCTCTGTCAAGAACTTAACCCTTTCCCTTATAGAAGCGACTTTTAGCACATTCATTTTATTCATCCGCTGAAGAAGATAGTTCAAAATTATACCGTAATGAATATGTGTCATATTTAATATTTTCTTTATTCTAGCAGTTAATAGCTTAAAGCAGGCTGAAAGTAAAGCAGAATGCGCCTTAGGGCGCATTCTGCTTTACTTTCAACCTGCTTTAAGTCGTCACATATCTTCAATACTAGAAACAATGCTATCAGGTAAAGGGTTAAATATATAACCATAAAGGGTCGATATTATTACATTTATACATGCTGTTTCGGCCCACTTCAGACGACAGGTAACCCGGCGCCTGATCAGGTCCCAGTCCGTTTTAAACTTGTGTTGTTGCTCGTCCAATACTGGGAAAATATGACCACAACTTCAAACTGGGGAGTTTGACACTCATTTAGACGTTATATTAGTCAAAATATATACTTTAGCATAAGCAAACGCCATCCAAATATTGTTAAAGTTGGGGACCCCTAATTTTGGTCAATATTGGAATTCTACGGAGAGCAACTGGTCACTCTCGTCAACTGCCGATCAGTTCCGAACCATACTTTACCATAGTTTGGAACAGGTCGGCAGTTGACGAGGATGACCGATTGATGTGCGTAGAGAACCGATTTTGGTCCGATCTCATTAGGAGTCATCAATCTTGAAGAGTTGAACCTTTCCCTGCCATTATGGAATGCCGGTCACGACATGCCAATTGCTAAATGCTTGTTTGCCAATTGCTAATTTACAATTTGCTAAATGCTTGCCAATATGCCATTTGCCAGTTGCTTAATGCTAATTGCCATTTGTCATTAATTTAATATCTGTTAACTGAAGAGTGTTTTTTCGGGGTCAAATGTTTACTGTACCACCGTCTAATCGACTAGATGGTGGTCATGAGTGTAAACAATAAACCCACAATACTTTGTTTGCTGTTTTGACCAGTTAAGTCAGTTTCTAGATGCTAAATGCTTGTTTGCCAGTTGCTACATTGCCATTTGCTAAATGCTTATATGTTCTATAATGCTAATTTGCCAATTGCCAATATGCCACTTGCCAGTTGCTTAATAATGTTATACATGTCTGTATCTATTGTGAGGGACAACATGCTACAATATTTCACTTTACCTCCATGGCAAAGTCTAAGGACAACACCTGGTGAAACCTGGTGCTGTAGTTTGATCTGACAATTTCATCAAAGTAAGCTATTTTGGATGTATTGGCATTTAGCAACTGGCAAAGCAGCATTTAGCATTTAGCAATTGGCATGTCGTGACCGGCATTCCTTACTGCCATATATGACGTCTAACACAATTACTGACACAACCTCGTCTGCTCGTAAAATTTTCGTCTGCTTTATTTCTAAAGTTTCAATTTTAAGGCAGTTTGACTTTAAAAACAATAGATGAGTGTCAAATAATTGGGATCCAGATTGTTTGCATGTTACAGTGGAGAATCTGTTATTCTTTCCCGTTTAAACGCAAACGTACGCAAACGCAAAGCACTAAAACGTAGAAAAGAAGTACTTTTGGACAATTCTAATAATACATTTTTATCTTGGTGACAAACAGTTTGGAGCCTGATCAGACGCCGGGTTACCCGGCGTCTGATCTGGCTCCAAACTGTTTGTAATTGAAATAATAGTTTTAGCGTAAACGCGTTTATTGGGAAAGAATAACAGATTCTCCACTGTATAGTGCTACCGTTCGTGATCGCTAGAGGGTCATTGATGTCAGATTTCATTTCGCCAATAATCTGCATTGACGGATAGCACATTGAATGACTAAAACCTTTTTGTACTGAATTAAATCAATCGATCTACAGATTAATCCCTTTCCTGCTTTTAAGATATACAGTAATGATTTTTAGCTCGTATGTTTCGAAGAAAACAACGAACTATTGTCATCTTCCCGGCGCCCGCGCCGTTGTCCGGACTCTATTTTTCACTGATCGAACGTTGACATCGAAGAAAACAACGAACTACAGTACTCCCTCTCTACAACGACACCCAGCTGGAGACGCAGATTGTGTGCGCTGTTCGGAGGGAGTCGTTTTAGAGAGGGAACAATAAGACTTGTCAATTACATTTGCAAACAGCTTGAATCCAGACCAGACGTAACGCGGCGTCTGATCTGGGTTCAAGCTGTTTGTCACTCTTTATTATATTCACTCTATCAAAACGCCCACTTTACATGTAACTTTGAGGAAAACAGCAGACGACAATTTTAAGCAGAAGATATTGCAGCATTAAAACGTTAGACATACTTATCTTGTTAAGGGAACAGTGGCAAGAGTCGTTGTAAGGAGGGAGTCGTTGTTTGGAGGGCCGTTGTAGAGAGTGAGTGCTGTATTGTCATCATCCCGGCGCACGCGCCGGTTTCTTTGTCCGGACTCTATTTTTCACTTATCGAACATTGACGTTCGCATGCTGTGCTCTTATTTAAATCATTGTAGATCGAGGCCTGCTTTAGTATAGGATATGTTTGACATGGATGCGCTTTCATTTTTTGGGCAACATTCTTCATGTAATTAGCCAATGCAGTAGTTCAGTTTATAGCCATTCATTAGGAAAAAAGTTTAAATTATGCTAAAATTATCTTATTGTATGATACCACGGAAGGCCTATTACCGTAATTTCCGGCAATAAGCCCGCACCTTCATATAGCCCGCATCCGGCATATTGCCCGCAGAAAAAAGAAAAATGAAAAAAGATTCGACAAATAAGCCGCACCGTCTATATGCCCGCAGCCATATTGTGAAACTTACACGTCGTAAGATTCACCGATAAGGAGCACCGAGTATATGTATTACTATAACGTCTAAGTAAAATGCTGAATAATGTTATCTTTTATTCTATGCTTTTTTTTTTTATATTAAGCTCTCAATTCTACTGACAACGGTAAATTTTTAGAACATTAGTGACCAATGAAAACAGTGTGGATCCAAATGGTTGTATTTGTTGAATATATCGATAGTGTCGGGTAGGCTATGACTAGTTTTAATCTCATACGAGGTTTGATAAACCCGTAAAATCTTACGCAGTACAGGCCGTTAGCTGTTGGAGAACAATAAAGCACTGGTGATTGTATTGTTGTATTGTTATTCATGCATCCTATTGTGCTTCGTGTTTTTTCATGCAATGAATTTTACCCTTTGCCTGCTAATCGCGACTTGTGTTAAAGTTGCAAACACTCTGATCCTGTTTAAACGCTGAGTGTCTCAACAGATAACAAATAACACAACCATTTTACACTACGGTAGCTCTTTTATTTTATTTTTTTCTCCACAATCCCGATAGGCAAAAAGATTCGTCATATAGCCCGCTCCGTTAGATAGCCCGCAGGCCCCTCATTGACTGTTAAAAAATGAGATAGCCCGCGGGCTATTTGCCGGAAATTACGGTATGTCTTAGGAAGAAATTGAAATACCGGTACATTGTACTTTGAAGTACATGTACTGATACTGAAATAGACAGAACTGTTTAAAATGCGCAGTTTCTTATATGTGTGCATTTTTATGTTACCCTTTAGGGGGGGGGGGGGGGGGGGGGGGGGCAGATATTCGCCGCTTTGTCCGTCCGTCCGTGTATCCGTCGGTCTGTCTGTATGTCCGTCCCGCTTTTTTGTCCGGAGCATATCTCTTGAACGGTTCACCATAGGTTGATGAAACTTGATACAGTGATAGAGTATGACAGAAGGAGGTGCAGTACACAAGAACCGTAACTCTGTCATATCCCACTATTGAATTAACTCTCCTTTTCTCATAAAAAATCAATTTTGTCTGAATTTTTTGTCCGGAGCATATCTCTAGACTGTTACACCCTATGTTGATTTAACTTGTTACAGTGATAGAGGATGACATTAGGAAGTGCAGTACACAAGAACCGTAACTCTTTCATCTCCCAATTTTGAATTATCTCCCTTTATCTCTTAAAATTAATCAATTTTGTCCGAAACATATCTCTGGACTGTAACACCGTAATTTGATGAAACTTGTTACAGTGATAGAGGATGACAGAAGGAAGTGCATTACACAAGAAGGGTAACTATGTCATCTCCAAATAATGCATTATGTCCCTTTTTCTAAAAAAAACCCCACCCATTTTGTTCGGAGCATATCTCTTGACTTTTACACTGTAAGCTAATGAACCTTGATACAGTGATAGCTGATGACATAAGGAGGTGCAGTACACAAGAACCATGACTCTGTGTCATCTCCAAATATTGAATCATCTCCCTTTTTCTATTAAAAAAATCAAATTTTGTCCGGAGCATATCTCCTGAGCATTGCATTGTAAGTTGATGAAACTTGATACAGTGATACAGGATGAAAGAGAAAGTGCTGTATTCAAGAATCATAACTCTTCCATCTCACAATATTGAATAATCTCCCCTTATCTTATAAAAATCAAATTTTTTGAAGCACTGTAACTTTATGAAACTTGATTATGAGTTAGAGTATGACAAAAGAATGTAGTACACAAGAATTATTACTCTGTCATCTCCAAATATTGAATTGTCGACCTTTTTTCTTAAAAATTTCATTTTTTGTCTGAAGCATATCTTCTGAACGTTACATCATAAGTTGATTAAACTTGATACTGTGTTCACCTACTAAACATGCTATACCTTGGGGGTTTTCCTTGTGGGGAGCATCCATCGTTGGGAACGATATTCTTGTCTATGTATTGAAACTAAGTGAAATCGCGTATAGGAAACCTGACATTTGTCCCCAATTCTTAAAGAATCCTACCTAAATGTGTCGAATTCTTATCGTGTTGGTTTATATTTTAAGCGGGTTTGTTTTACAAATAATACTTACGGGCTGGTTCCGAGAATTTTCGTAGGATTGCGTAAAGGTCGCAGGATTGATACGAAACGCGGCGATATTTCATATACACTGTGTGCAAAGCCGAACGAAGCTGGAACATTCCGTAATAATTCGTCTTCGATTGAATGTCAACAAAACAGATTTAAAAGTCGACTTGTTTCTACCAATTTCACGGGTTATTAAGCAATGTTGCTTCTATAATCATCGGGGATAACTTCTCTTTATAGGTTTAGACTACGAATGTGCCTACGTTTTCAGGTTTTAAATTGCGCGATTTTGGCAATTTGACAGTAATGTTGGGATTTTAACAACGTTTCATGATCAGTGTCTGGCTACAAACTATTTGCAGTGGAAATCATTGTATATGCGTTTATTAAGTACTACTGTAAATGCAGATACATGGCTGCCATAAGTTGATCTTGAAAAGTCCTAAGATTTCCAAATTTTCTATTTTCAAGCGTGATTACTTGTAGCAGATTGAAAAGAAAGCAGAATGCGCCTTAAGGCGCATTCTGCTTTACTTTCAGCCTGCTTTAAGCTACCATCTGCTAGGATAGAAATACGAAAAGTTTAGGAAAATCGGAAATGGCAGGCCTGTGGATATATTAGTCGAAGATCAGCGGTCAACGTAGATTAAAACCCCTCTTTTACGTCCACCAAAACAAGGTTAATTGATACTATGGAGGACAAAGTAAACGTTTAACGTTTCACCATGCTAAAAGCTGTCACATGTCTTTATAACTCAATTAGCCTTCATTTAAGTGATTGTAATACAGGGGCACCAATGTATGTTAAGTCAGTCGTTATGTCTCACTCTAAATTCTCAAAATAAGTATAGTTTAAGTTTTTACAAAAGCGACTTCTTAAAACATGAGTGAACATATATTAAAAAGCTAATGTATACGTAGTAGGAAAGTTATCATTTCACATCTTTAACCCTTTACCTGATAGCCTATTTCTAGTACTTAAGATAGGTGACTACTTAAAGCAGGTTGAAAGTAAAGCAGAATGCGCCTTAGGGCGCATTCTGCTTTACTTTCAGCCTGCTTTAAGCTATCATGTGCTATAATATAGAAAATATTCCCCATAATACATATTCATTACTGGTTAAATTGGAACTACTTTCTTCAGCGGATGAATAAGTTATATCCGCTAAAAGGCGCTTCTATTGGGGAAAGGGTTAACTGCGTTTGTGCTACACAATTACAGTCAAAACTCGATACTCGCTTTAAATCGACCTTGCCGGTATTTCATATGTTTAATTTTGATCTTGCTTAAGTCGGACAAACCCGTTTTTCAAAGTTAAAACGTGGCTAATACATGTTAAACTTTGAAATATGGGTATGTTAGATCTAAAGGGAATTTGAGTTATTGAGTTTCGACTGTAATTTCATGTTTCTCTGTCGCGCTTTGAAATTACGGCCGTACTCAGTTCAGCGGGTCTAGAATAAATTGGCACTGGCAAACCAATTCTGCTGATACTGACACCTCTGCTTCCGATGACCCTGACCTTAGATCCCTGTCTAGAAGTCTAGAAGCCGACTCTCTACAAACTCAGCTATCGAGGTCATAGAATATGTATAGGTTAGAACATGTTTATTTCATCCTACGGAATATAGTCCAGAAGACTATGTTCTGTAGTATGAAATTAACATGCTCTAAGCTATTTAGCACATGTAAAGTAAATGTGCTCAACTATGTTTACTCACAGTATCAGGGCCAGTGGTCTCCCTCTGGTATCGCCTGCCGTAGTCTTCGGTTCCCCGGTATGTTTCTGAGCCTGGCTCGAGACGTCTTGTCTATATGTGGTCTTGTAACGAAGTGAAGGCTGCGCACTCCGTTCGCGGGCTTTTCTCCCAGATCTCACGGGACTTGGGAACTACGGGAATTGTCACGTGGTTCTTGGTATTAACTGTCACGTGATACACTGGTCTACTTTCACAACACTCCTCCCCGTTTTATAGACTCAAATCTGTACTCCTCAACAGAAATATTCCGTATTCCCAGTTCACTAAAAAACCACATACTCCCCTGAGTATTCTGCAACATCCCGAATCCGTCCACAATGGACTAGGAAAATGATTTCTATATACTCCCCTGAGTATTCTACGAAATTCACTGATCCATAAAGTTCTCCAACTTAAATGATACAAATCTAATATACTCCCCTGAGTATTCTACAAAATTCACAGTTCCATAATAATCCAACCTTAACTAACCTAACACTGATCATTTAAGGATGAATAATATCAACTACCCCCCTGGGCACTGCCATCTTCTAGACACGGAAAAATCTCTTGGCGTTTGCTTCCGAAATCTCCATAATTTCCTCCATTGTTGTAGTACCTCTAATATCCGCCACAGTACTAGCAACTATATCCAACATGTGAGGGGCACTACAGCTATACTCCGTGGAAAGAGGAAAATACGGAGCGTCCGTCTGTAGAAGAAGTCGGTTCTCAGGAACATTCCTCAAAGCGTCTTTCTGCACTGAACTGAAGTTGCGACACATACCCGAAAAACTGAAATGTGTCTCAGGAAAATCTTGCAGCCAACAATTCACCACGTCCAAATCACTAGAAAAACAGTGGAGCTGGATACGCTGTTGTACTGATGCAAACTCTTTAACTATATCTAGACCTCGACGATAAACATAAGCACCAGCACGATCTGAACCACGAAGATCTAGGATCTAGAAGTTGAAGAATCCTTTTCAACTGCTGTTCCTGTGGATACCACTTCTCCGGGCTCACAGAATGGTCCAACCCCACTTCCCCCAAACCAACAACCGCAGAGGATCGTAACAATCCTATCATACTATTAATTTGACGGTCGGAGGCAATCTTTTTAGGATGAAT
The DNA here is from genome assembly GCA_922989275.2 of Gari tellinella. NCBI lineage: Eukaryota > Metazoa > Mollusca > Bivalvia > Cardiida > Psammobiidae > Gari > Gari tellinella. The sequence continues at coordinate 74,667,013 of OV277866.1, forward strand.
CCCAATGGCTGCTCTGAAGCCACTGGAAACCAACCTACTAAGGTCGTCTCCCGTTGGATACTCCTCTGGATCACAATAATTCGCTATACCTCCAGACACCTGCAGGACATAATCCTCCCGTTCTTGTAAAGGCATGTTTCCAAGGAGAGATGGAACTGAAAAATTAGCTGCAGTCCCTAAGCTTTTTGCTAATCTATCAGCATGAAAATGGCTTTTAAATGCAAATATGACGGGCTTAAGGGACTCCAACTCCTCCTCTGATACATCTTCCAAATCATCAACGGGCACAACCCCTGAGTGCACAGGAACACATGAACCACTGAACTTATAGCGCAAATCCTCCATAACAGCCCTGGTCATGAAGTTAGTCATTACAAGAAGACACCTCCAGTGCAACAACACAGCTGGAGAATTAATAGGATTCAAGGAAAATCTATCGGGAACCCTCCACCCCATACTATGACATAGCTGCGACATCGCCTCAACCTGTGCTGGTAAAATTTACCACCCGGCCGGATATAATTTCCACGATTAAAGTGATCCTGGACATCCTTCAGAGTGGCCCTGGGTCCTAAAATAGTTTTGGCGATGCTGACTAGACATGCATAACGGCGTTGGGTAACCTCTTCTGTCGGCTTCATCTTCTCGGAAAACACAATGGGCAGGTGATCCTCGACAAGATGAAGCTTCAAAAAACTTGTCCTCTTCTCACAACCGGCTATTCCACAAACGCCCACCTTGCGTCCCCCCACACGAATCCGGGATACAGGTTGTTGTCTTGAGGGTTGTTGAACATCACGACACGCCCTCGTGCCGACTGAACTGGTCGACGCCTTCCACTTACTATTAGTGAACACCTTGGTTGTAATCGATACTCTGGGTGTTGAAGAAAGAGAAACTACCCTTCCTGAGGACGACCTCGTTACCTCAAGGGACGGGGTGACCGGATCCATCCTGCGTTTCTTTTCAGAAGACGGTCTGGCTGATGCATCCGATCTTCCTTCTCCAAGCGTAGTACCTTTATCTGAAACCCCTGACCCCTTAGACGCACATTTCCAAGACCTCTTAGGAGAATCAACGACTTCCATACATGAAGAAGATAATTCTTGATTCACCATTATAGGAGAATCAACAACTACCGGCTCCATGGACGTATCTTTTGAAACCGAAGGTAAAGGTGGGAAATCCTCGCCCGTGTAATCTAAAGGGAAAGGCATCAAGGATAACGGCAAAGGAAACAATGTAGGCGGAACTGGAGCTGGGGACACTATCTGCTGAACAGGAGCCGAAGAGATTGTGGCTGTCCTGACGGGGGCAGATCCCTTTTTCATAGGCACCGCAGGTTTCCAGTCATCATCGGACTCCGAACAATTTGGTGAGGGTGGGTCTGGTGGTCTTTTATGCTCAGTAGGAGCGGTACCAAAATACTTAAGGACCCAATCCCGCTCAGCTCCAATCACATGCAGTGCTTCAAAAGCCATAGTCCGAAGCCAGGCTTTCTTGTTCTTTCTCCTGGCTACCGAAGCTTGGGTTGCCAATGCCCCCAAAATCTGATTTCTAGTTGGGAAGATTATTTTTCCAGCAGATTTGCAAGGCATGGTCAACTTGTTTGTCAGATCTCTAGGCCTCAAGAGATAATCGATGAGGGAACAGTCTTGAACTTCATCCCATGGCAATTTATGGTTCTCCATCTAATAAGGAAACAAAGAAGAGAACAAACATAATGAGAGACAAAACCCTGATGTCATGATACTTTTTATTAAACAGTAGGGAAACCTTTGCACCATGGACACTTGTATTTATCAATATCCAACGCATCCGAGGGCGCAAGATTTATACAAGATCCGTGATACCACTCATCATAATAATCACATTGTATCATAAACTCGCCCCCACATGGTCTCCTACACACACAGAAAATACCGTCCTCGGTGTCTTCTGATACATCAGAACCATCTAGGGTAAAATTACTAAGCCAAGCTGGTAAATGCCTATCCCTACAGGGTTTCAGTTTATCATGATTAACTGTGAAGACCTTGTTCCTGAGTTGAACCCTAAAAAGATAAGGAGTAAGTTTCTGAATGATCACCCCCGGACCCTTCCATGGAGGACACAATTTCTTACTCTTACCTTTGACCGCTGCACAGTCCAACAAATACACTCTGTCCAACACCTCATACGACCTCTCTAGAACCCTGAGATCATAGTCCTTTTTCATTCGCTGCTGCGTCTGCTTTAATGTTTGACGTGCAAGCTGATGAACCTGCTGAATATTTTCTACAAGATCATAGATATACTGATGGGATTCTTTATCGGTTTTCGGAGTCGTGGAGGAAAACATTAGATTAGCAGGAATATTAACTTCCCTACCTAGCATAAGCATATTAGGAGTGAAACCGGTACTCCTATTCACAGTCGATCTCATTGCTCCTGCCAGCTGAGGAAGAAACTCATCCCAATTATCTTGTTTTTTACCCACAAAACATCTTACCGCATCCATTAGAGTTCTGTTGAAACGCTCAACTTGTCCATTAGCTGAATGTCTATATGGAGTGGTTCTTGCTTTATGGATTTGCAAAACCTCACACAGAGCTGTAAACAATTTACTTTGGAAATTCTTACCCTGGTCCGAGAAAACTTCGAACGGAACTCCAAATCTGGAAAAGAAAGAGTTTACTGCCGCCCTAGCTGTCATTTCAGCCGTTTGTGAAGGAAGTGGGATAATCTCCACCCATTTGGTAAATTGATCAACCATCATGAGGATATGCTCATTCCCATTCTTTGTAACACTTAAAGGACCCATGAAATCTAAATGAACCCTCTGCATTGGGGATCCAGCATGATAATTAGTCAATGGGTACTTGCCCTGCCGAATAGATTTCTTATTCTGATTGCATATCTCACAAGTAGAGACATACCCCTCAATGTCTTTACCCATTCCATACCAAAAGAATTTTTCTTTCATTCTCAACTTGGTTCGGCTTACCCCCTGGTGGCCTGAAGATGGAATATCATGATGCAGACCTAGTGCAATATTTTGCAAACTTTTGGGGAGAATTAAGTCATAAGATCTCTCATTTTTACGCTGGATTTGCAAAACCCCATCTATAAATCCTAAACGATCTTTATTGATCCAATAGAACTTACAGGCAGGACTCGCTAAAGCTAATTTAGCTGCACTTGGACTAATATTCCCATTTAACCATCTTAACACAAACACCAAGTCTTCATCACTACCCTGTTTGTCTAATATCTCTACCCTGGAGAAACCCCAAACAGAGCTGGTTTCGTGCAACGCTGGATCTACATCACCCAAAACCATCCCAGTTTCTGACAAAAGACTCACCCTTTCTTTGTCCTGACAAACCTCAATAGTAATTGGATCTCCCCCTGGATCCCATTTCCTGTTCTCTTCCATATAGCACAAGCTTATGGTTGAAGGAACCGCCGAAATTGGAACAAAATCATCCACCTCAGCGATAAACGAACCCCAGGTCTCCTCAGCCCGTTTGCATTTTCCGCAACCTCCACAAGGTAGATCCTGCAGTTTAACCACATGTTTATAGTGATTGGTTGTAGAATTAGATCTAGAAAGAGAATCTGCATTTACATGTTGCTTACCTTTACGATGTTGCACAATCATGTTGTACTGACTCAATTCCTCTAACCACCTGGCTAGTTGAGCCTGAGGCTCTTTAAATCTCATCAGCCACACCAAACTGCTATGGTCAGTTCTTACGGTAAACGGCCTACCCAGCAGATAATGACGGAACTGTCTCGTTAATCTAATTACTGCCAGTAGCTCCTTTCTTGTAGTGCAGTAATTACGCTGTTCCGGAGTTAATGCAAAACTAGCATAAGCGATTACCCGTTCTCTACCCTGTTGAACTTGCAATAACTCTCCCCCTATTGCTGTATTTGATGCATCCGTATCCAGAATAAACTCATCCGTCTCATTCGGGAGAGTCAAAACAGGAGGTTGGGTCAACAGCTCTTTTAACGTATCGAAAGCTTCCTGTTCCACTGCCTCCCACTTAAAAGGACGTTTTCCGGTCAAGTTATACAATGGACCAGCTATCTCTGCGAAATCTTTGATAAATAACCTATGATAATTCGCCAGACCCAAAAAACGCTCAACATCCTTAGAAGTTGTTGGTATTGGCCATTTCCTAACGGCCTCAATGTCAGATTCTGACATTTCTAAAGAATCCTTACTGACGTTTCTCCCTAGAAACTCTACTTTCCGTTGGAAAAATATACACTTCTTGGGTTTTAACTTGAGACCATACTTACGAAACCTAGACAACGCCTCAGTCAGATTTTGCAAATGATAATCAAAATTTTTACCCAGAACCAGTATATCGTCCAAGAATGCCAAAACCGTTTTCCAGTTTAACCCTCGTAGGACCAAATTTATTGCCCTCATGAAACTGCTCGGACTATTGGACATTCCGAAAGGCATTCGAACGAATTCATACAGTCCATACTTGGTTATGAAAGCAGTTTTCTTCTGATCCTCTTTTTTAACTGGAATTTGCCAGTACGCACTATTTGCATCCAATTTTGAGAACCATTCATTGCCTGATAATGTATCGACACAATCCTCCACTAAAGGTAACGGAAATGCATCTTTTATTGTAACATTATTAATTGCCCTATAATCAATGCAATACCTGACCGATCCATCCCTTTTCCTAATAAGCACAGGAGCGGAGGCCCAATCAGACATGGATGGTTGTATAACATTTGCTTCAAGCATTTTGTTAATCTCATCTTCCTCTTCCTTTACAAATTTCAATGGGGTTCGACGCATCTTTTGTTTGATAGGTAAGGCCCCCCCTGTATCTACAGAATGCTCAACAGCGGAGAACGTTCCAAGATCAAAGGAATTTTTTAGCAAACACATCCTGAAAATTACTCACCACCGTTTGCAATTTCTCAAACTGACCCTCAGTGAGATTAGCCCTTGAGGATTCTAACATGTCTTTGAGATGTTCAGGTATTATTACCTTCTCGAATGGCTTATTTGGTGTTTCACTGGAGTCTTCCTCTCTGCCCTCAGAGATAACCTCCATATTAACCTGGTTTCCCAGTACATCGGCTTCCCAAGCTTGTCCAATAACTTTTCCTTTCTTTAGCACTTTGAAGTTTTCAGACAAATTAATGGCACAGATATAAGACTGATCCTTCCCTGAATGCAGAGTTCTTGGGATTGCACAATTTAAATCTATGTCTGGCTCAACATAATAATCTGGCATGGAAACATCTAATGAACAGGAAACCCTTACTGCCGAATTAGGTGGAATAACTCGCCTCTTGGCTATAGTTATCTTGCATATTTTCGGATCTTTGGACTCATTAGCTAATCGAAGCTGGATGACATTCTTACCAATAGACATGCGATTATCTTTCATATCTATCTGAGCTCCACATTTAGTTAGAAAATCAAAACCAAGCAACATATCGTCATCGATAGGCCCTACATGAATGTTTTGACTGAAGACTGAAGAACCAATTTTCAGCTGAACTGGACCTACTTTATGACCTGGCATAATCATATCCCTTCCAGCGGCCAACAATTTCAATTTACTTAGAACCTTGGGTTTCGGATCAAGTTTCTGAAAAACCTTATCAGATATAATTGTTGATTCAGCGGCTGTATCCACTATTGCATCTACAAGAGTATTACCAATTTGAACAGCTACATGGTATAAAGCGAGGGACTTTATCCGCTCTACAACAATAACCTCTTCATCTTCCGAGTCGTCGCCTGAAACGATTCCACCCTTGGAAACAACCTTTTCTGTTCCAGACTCTTTACATTGAATTTTTCCCCCCTGGGAACCCTCTATGGGAATATGTTCAGCCTGAACTACTTTAAATTCCTCCCCTTGAAAATCAATATTGGGCTGTCCCACCTTGGACAAACCAACCGCTGGAACTAGATTATCAATTAGGCCTCCCGGTGGGGTGGGGAATCGGCCTTTGTCCCCGACCCTTTCTCGTTTAAAGACTCCGAGAAACTCACCTTCTTTGCTGGACAAACCCTTCGAAAATGACATGGCTGTCGGCAGTTAAAACAAACATAGCTCGGCGAGGTTGGTCTTCCTGTACTCGGGCTCCGACTTCTTGCTCTCTTTTGAATATCGTTCATGATTATAGAGAGCTGATCCACTTTGGTCACCAATGAAGTCAGCTGATCAAATTTAGAAGCCATTATTTGAACATTTTCGGCTAAAGCATTGCAAGTTTGTTCTACCTTCGCCATACGGTTTTCTAAACCCCCTGGTTTCTTTAAAATAGGAGGGGAATACTTATCCCTAAGTTCTCGTCTTCCTTTTTCCTGTTTCACTTCCCTAAGTGATTCTCGGTTCCTTCTCCTCCGTGGCACAGGCTCGTCTTCTTCTGAAGATCCAGAGCTAGAATCTTCTGAGTAACAGGTGGTCTTATAGATATTATAATCAGACTTCTCGGACTTCTCTGTTTTTTTCTTGTGAGCCCTTCTGCTATCACATATGGCCATATACCACTCAATGGATTCCACAGCCGTATCCATTGTCTTAGGCTTTTGTAATGAAGCATGTTGACCCGCCTCCACATTGCTGCAACCCTGGCAAAACTGGAGTATAGCACTCTTCCTTATAAAAGGCTCATGCAACCCTTTAAAAGCCTTTGCTGCAAGCATCAAAACCCTATCAGCCCAGTCCAAAAGATCCTCCTCATCTCGCTGGTGAGCTGCCCTGAATTTTGCTTGCAAGGTCTCTTCAAGCCCTGCACCCTTGAAACGCTTATCAAGTTGTGATAAAAGAGTTTTGAAATTAGGCTCCTCCCCAACTTCACAGAGCATGGTGTAAAATTCACCAGCCTTACCTTTCAAGCTCCAACACAAAGCGTCCCTCTTTTCCCTACTTGACCACCCAGAAGCTTCCGCGTAATGCAAAAATTTCTTCTTGAAAAGCTTCCAGTTGGACTCGCCATCAAATTCTAAACTCTTTGGTAGAGTCGATGGACGGAAATGGTTAGAGGAATCCTTCTTCACCTTTCTTACCTTACGCTTTGCCACCACATCTGAATCAGACCCTTCCGAATCAGATTCTGTATTAGAACCACTTACCTCACTATTATAAGGAGGAGGCAATTGCTCCTTCTGTGGAAGTGGTCCAGCTTGATGTCTTCCCCTGCTATCAAATAAAGATTGAACGGGCCTACCCTGGGCCCTGTCCACAAAATGAGCCATGTTTTGTATCCACCCCGCATCATCCTCCATACCAAACTCTTGATTTGGCATGAAGTCGATGGATTCAACTCACGGGTCACCCTTAGTCCCCTTACATTATAAATGGTAGCATAAGTAAAATTTCCATTCTTTTTCCTGTGTTTAACAATTTTCTTTGCTGTTTTGTTAGCCACCCCCTGCAATGCCGTTAACTCCCTCTCAGTAGCAAAATTGATTGCAACCTTTGGAACAGGGTTATTACAAGCCATAATGGTGCAAAGGTTTACCCAATACAAAAAATAGTTTAAAAAAAAATAAATAAATAATTCATCCAAATCTCCAAATAAATGGTATAAACCGGGTTAAAAATTGCAAATCTGTTTCAGGATCCAACTCTGTGCAAGGTAAAGGTTCAAATTTATTGCCGGATTAAGATCCAAATCTGTTGCAAAATATGACAATTTCCTTCCAAAAAATTATCTTCAATATCTCAGTTTGATACCCTGACCAAATACTGTCTGCAACATCCTCTCAGTACCCTAACTGAGTTCTTTAACAAAATAGTTACCACCCTTAAAATAACTCACCTTACCGACTTCGGCAAGAAACAGCTGAGTTTGTGATGTAGATGTCCAGAGTTGATGACGCCCTCGTCAAACACTCAACAACGTCCCATGTAGACAGGAATAAAAGACGACCTCGTCAATCACCCTCTACACACACTATTTCTGGCTTAAATCGTCGTTGGCAGGCAGTTGAATCAAATTTTTCAAACTGGAATTAATTAGGAAACAAACAAAAAAATTACAGAAGTCGGCCTCGACTCCACTTGCTATTTCCCTAAACGAAAAATTATTATTTATATTCTCTAAACAGAAATTACCACTTGGCCATTTCCATTCTTAAATAAAATAATCCTAAAACACAATTCCAGTTAACGTTGTTGAAGAAAAACAGGTATATCAAGTACAAACATCCAAATTCTCAATCTCGTGGGCTGTTACCGGAAGTTTACAGTATAACCGGAAGTCTATGATGCGTACGCACCACCATGTGCTTTTTCCCGGAATTTTCGTCACGGAAATAGCCGACCTCGGCCGAAATAAAAAAATGCTCCAAATGTACAATTTTAACTTGTTTTTCCAAATTTCTCTTCGCCAGCGTTGAAATATGCACAATGGCAACTGTTTGCACTTAACAACGCCCTCGTTGCAAGACAAAATTGAAAAAACAAATTCCTGTTTGCTTACGCAGACACAACCTCGTGTCACAAAAATATTGTTTTTCAATGGTTTTTCCTCGTCGCCAATAAAGTAAATGTGCTCAACTATGTTTACTCACAGTATCAGGGCCAGTGGTCTCCCTCTGGTATCGCCTGCCGTAGTCTTCGGTTCCCCGGTATGTTTCTGAGCCTGGCTCGAGACGTCTTGTCTATATGTGGTCATGTAACGAAGTGAAGGCTGCGCACTCCGTTCGCGGGCTTTTCTCCCAGATCTCACGGGACTTGGGAACTACGGGAATTGTCACGTGGTTCTTGGTATTAACTGTCACGTGATACACTGGTCTACTTTCACAACACTTGGCTTGGGCTCGAAAAAAATAAGAATACTCTTCGTTTCTGCTTTTTTGTTTTAGACGAAAAAGTAATATTATTGTAATATTTTACAAAAATTAAAAGATTATTTCAATGTGAAGTTTGAGACCTGTTTATTCGCGCGCAACCATGGTATAACCTATTTAGCACTGGCTTGGGCTTGAGGAAAATAAGAAATGACATGACCTTTCGTTTCTGCTTTTTGTTTTTAGACGAAAAAAGTCATTTTATTTGTAATGCTTTACAAAATTTGAAAGGTTGTTTCAATATAAAGTTTATTGAAGTACTATATGTAGGCACATTTCATTAGCAATTGTCTTTAAAGTCTAGGTCTCACTGTTCATTTTAAAAATAAAATATGAAGTCATCAAGCGTCTGTCGTTCCCCTCTGATCGCAACAATTTTTAAAAAAGACAATCTAGGCATTTAGATCCCGTTTTTTACATCTACAGCTAAAAACCGCATATATCTAGGTCTAGCGGGACGGTGTAGACCTAGATGTATTATTGTTACTGTGAAAATCCTGTATTTCTTCAGCTTAAGTTAATTTTACTTAACTTTCGATTTTTAATCGTTACGCCTACAGAGCAGGCTAAAGGTTTTTGCAGTCGCTCGCTCGTACCTTCAGATGACAGAAACGTGGACTATATTAAATAGTAAGTGTTGAACTACGCGATATAGACAACAGTTGTTTAGGCCCGTGATTGGTCGAGAGCTCCGAGCCATGTGCTAAATTCAATTATGTCACACCCTGTCGACTTATTGGGAAGCTCTTTGTGAGCTACTACGAATTAGGTGAAAAGTGGCACATACATGTACTATCCAACATTTTAAAGCTTTTAAGCTGAGTCTGAAGTCTTTCTCAAGCCTAGGCTCAAATCTGACCAATCAAATGCTTGAGAGCACACTCTGGCTCAAATCAACAGCTTAATAACATCGGAGCCTGCTGTAGCAACTGCTGGTGACACTTTGGAATCATTTCTCCGTCGTCTGTCTGTTCGTCCGTCTGCCTATCCGTCCGTCTGTCACGCTTTTTGTGTCACACTTTTATCTTTGACTGTAATTCCTATTCTTTTAAAGCTTTAGAGATGAAACTTCATTTATGGTAAGAGAGTAACACGCGAAAGTGTCATGTACAAAGTGCATAACCCTTGCTTCAATACTGTGAGAGTTATTTTCCTTTATCACATTTTATTTTTCTGTAAATTTCTTCTGTTATACTGAAATTGATGAATGAAAATGCCTTACACAAGGTTTATAAAGCTTGCATCAATACTGTTAAGAGTTGTTCCCATTTCCCATATTTTTTATTGTATTCCTATTACTCCTGTTTTACTTAAGCTTTTCAGACGTTTTGTCTCTTCGACTGATAATTTCTGGCTGGAGAGACGTGTGTTCCGAGGAACACACATCTTTTTCATTATTTGATTTTACAATATATTGAAAAAAATTATGCAGGAAAAGCACTGATCAAAAAGCTATTTTATGAGCCATCTAACCAGGCCTTACAGTGTTTACATAGGACAAGAGTTTTTTTTACAGGTATGTAATAGAGGGTTATCATAAAAAAACATATCCCCGCCGACACGTGTTCCATCTTGGGTCTTAGCGGGTACGTTTCTTTTATAAGAACACACAGTTACGTTTGGCGTCCAGCGTAAACAACCCGTAGGATAATACAAGTGTGTAACTCGCAGAGTGTACAAATAAAATACAAAGAAACTCGTGGATTGTTCTTTAAGTAACAATTCTCACATACTTCTTGTGTAGAGAAAGTGTGTGTATAGCCGGGTAGAGTTTACACTTAAATTGTGAGAAATTTGTCGGTCTTTCAAGAATATCTCTATCCTCAATACCAACTGCCTGAGTAGTATCAATATTATTAGTGTTTCCCTAATAGACTTCGAGCTACTGAAGACCCCCCTCCCCCCATGTGGGGACTTTTGACCACCATACTTTTCTAAAACCTCATGGTCTTCTGAGTACATTCTGATTTTCTGCCCTTTGTACGTTGGGGCTTTACCCGATCAGAGCAAATTGAAATTACCTCCCCTTTGTGAAAATTAAATTCTGATAGATTATGTATTGATGACTTCTTTTAGTTGCAAAATAGCTGGTCTTCACAAATATCACCATTGTTTTTATCGATACACACTATTCATCACAAGAATCGATCTAAACGAGGGTTTTCCATACTTTTTTACTGAATTATCTCCCCTTGAAAATATCAAATACCATAAACATTAGCTAATTCATAGTTTTATTACATTTAAAGCTTATTTGAAAACCTAGTCTTTCTTTAAATTATGATACAATATTCAACTGGGTATAGTGAGGGGGGTTTCTAGCATACATTAAATATATTTTCGCGGAAAATATCGTCTTAAATTATGAAATAACAAAAATACCGACAAAGACTTACATACTGTGAATAACAGTAAGAAATAAAATGAGGATAATTAGGCAGTCATGGATCACGGAAACTGATTACCATAGAACATCATGATGATGGGGGTGTGCACAAGTTATTAGGGTCTAACGATTCTAATTTGGGTCTACCGATATACAGAGTTATCCCAATTTCTGTCATGAGTGAACTCCCCTGATAACTGTTGAGTAGCTTTCGGTTTAAGATCACGCAATATTGACTGTGTAACGACTTAGAAATGAATATTGAAGTCGGTTTATAATACTGTTGCACAGTAAAATGTCAACCTCTGGCATTGCATTGACCTATCTTTAAACTAAAACTGAAAAAAATACTGATTTAAATCACACTTGAGCAATGTGATGTTTTATACTTTAAACGTAAAACGTACTTTCAGATACAGTTGAATTTATTCTAGTTACCATTTCCAAAGGGATTGTGAGCGTAATAAAGATTAAAAGAAAGGGAATAATAAAGTTGCATGTGGATTCTTCTTTTCTTTCTGCTTTACTTATGTCCTAAATAAAGCAGTCAATGTCTTAAGCGATCTATTTTAGTGACTGCTTAACGCTTTGCCTGCTGATTGCGACTAGATGGGAGCCGCGTAACACGGCGTCTGATCTGGATTCAGACTGTTTGACACTCATCTTTATGTTTATGTACTTAAAAATGTACAAACCAAAATTTCACAACTTTTGCAGACCACAATTTCGAAGCAAACGATATCACCGCAAGATAAGAGCCAATATGGGTTATATTGTAATATTATATTTCTTTAATTCTAGTACATTAAACAACTGTTCATTGTGTAAGGCGATTTAAAAATGATGTGAAGTTGGCTACTTTTACTTAATATTATTATATTAATTAATTAAATGAAAATAATGGATGTTCACTTAAGAATAAAATGATCAAGTAAATAGTGTGCTAAATGACAAACTATGTATCTGGATCAAATCCGTTTATAACTGCAAGGAGGCATTCGCCTTGAGACCAAGCTGTCAGTGTACCGAGCAGTGCTGTATGCCAGTGAAACATGGACAGTTTATGCGTGTTATGCCAGACAACTCAACCACTTCCACAGAAGCACTCTTCGCAAGCTTCTTGGTATTAGATGGCAAGACAAGGTTCCTGACACTGAAGTTCTCAAAAGAGCAAAACTCCCAACTGTACATATGCTCCTTCAACAGTCACAGATGCGCTGGACAGGTAACGTGTGTCACATGTCAGTTGAGCGACTCCCAAAGCAGCTCTTATATGGAGAGCTCTCCACTGGTAAAAGGAAAGTTGGCAGCCAGAAAATAACGGTTCAAAGACTGCATGAAGGCTTCGCTTCACAAGATGAACCTTCACACAGACACTTGGGAAGACCTGGCTCAGAACCGCCCTGCATGGAGATCAGCTGTGAGGAAAGGCTTGGTTGAAGCAGAGACAAGTAGGTTAGAGCATGCCAGGAAGAAACGTATGGACCGGAAGGCTCGAGAAGCCAGTACCTGAACAACACCATCCGACAACGTGTGTATCTACTGTGGACGTACCTTTGGTGACAGGATAGGCCTTATTAGCCACATACGCAATCATCCCAGAAACTCAACAACTTGAAGGTGCGGTCATGTTCGCATGGCGATGGACGAACAGCACAGGTCTGCCATATCACATTACAAAGGAACGTGACATTACGTAACCCAACACAGCAGTCCTACATAGCAAGACATAAGCGCAATTAACACTCCGAGCATGATTTGAGCCCCGTTCTCACTGTCCCAGATTTGGTGATCGGAGAGTCCCGGTTTAGCAAACCGGCAGTCGCCGGGAGTCACCAGGAGTTCAACTTTGGCGACGCCCAGGACGATCTGGGATCGACAGTGTTAATCTGGCTGCCATCGGCTAACAGCCCCGGATGCTTTAAAATGTTTAATACAACCGGGGGTCACCGGGAGTCACCAGAACCGGCTTATTCCTGGGAACACCGGTGCAACGCAGGGAAATGCCGGAGCAACGCCATTACCGGCACATCCGTGGCAGGTCCGTGAACAACCAAGGTGTTAGAGGCATAGAAATGGATTTCTTTTCTTTTTTAACAAAAATGCAATTTTCTGCATTTCATTTTTAGAGTTTGCATTTCGTCCGCGTTTAAATAGGAAATAATATCATCTTCTCTATTGTATAGAGTAAATATAATACATAAAACGAAGTTACTCTTTCTAAATACATGTAAATGGCTTCATGCTTAAATTTTTATGTACACTTCAAACAGTATGGAGCCAGATCAGACGCCAGGCAAACTGTTTGCCACTCAAACTAAAATGAAGTTTGAACAGTCTACAATATTATAGTGTTCTACTTTATTGTATTACGTTTGTATTTCATCTCATTTACCCTGAGAGACAAAAGAGAACTAATGCTTATTCATGTTCGCCCCGGTTTAAGTCCTTTCCGGCGAACACCGGGTAACGTCGGCACGTCACCTTTGAACAACCGGGGTATGACGGGACGCCACCAGTGGTCACCGGGATACCACCAGCGATGACCGGGTTACACCGTGTTATACCGGGATTAACCGGGAACAGGCCGGCTCTACACCGTAATTACACCGGGCCAAACTGGGAACTAACCGGGATAGTCAGGGGAGATCCGGCTTCATAGCCGGTTGTCCACCGGGGGAGACACCGGGAATATGAGAACGCAATATATTTTTTTATGAAAAACGTCCCAGTTCACCCCGGTTCATCGGCTATCTTTTACCGGGACCTACACCGTGACAGTGAGAACGGTGCTTAACTTCTTTTACAAGCCGATTAATGATGAAATGCATATCTGGATACTGTTATCCACATGATAGATCTACTGCTGTAATGAAAACACAAATCTACTTGCGTTACTTGAACATGAGTTTTTGACTACTGTACCCGCATTATGTTTTTGATACAGATCACAATAATAAATAAATAAATAAATAAGTAAATAAATTAAGATAAAAAAGTTAAAGCACCTGGTTTGGTTGATGACTTTTGATTAACGCTTTCAACACTGAACAACAGTAATGATGACTATTGCAAACAATTTTATCCAGATCATGCTGTACAGAAATTGGATTCATAGAATCTATCTCTTCGCATAAGGACATAAGGATGCTTCTACACTGTCTTAAGAATTCTGAATGCATGCAGACGATGGTGTGAAGCAAAGGTAACTTAATAAAGCAGGGTGGAAATCATCCTGAAAGGTCCTAAAGCAAGGTTAAGATTTACTTTCATTAATTTTGACTGATGCCTATGGGGAAGAAGGTTTGATATGTAAAGTAGACTGAGACAATAAAGAGAATGAGAGGAAGAGAGAGTGAGAGAGAGATAAATAGAGAGAGAGACAGAGAGAGGGGGGATAGAGAGGGAAAGAGGAGACATGTGTAGAGAGAGAATTATGAGATCCTGCAAGATTAAATGGTGGAACTAGAAATCACGTTGATTGACGAAATATTTGACGATGTTAACGATGATAACGATGATAACCCAACTTAAAAAGTTCTGTTTGCTATTGAATCGATATGAGCATGTACATTTAGATCCCTTTTTGGGAAACTTGGTGATGATCATTTGAAGGATTATTGCTGTACACAATGCTCAAATTGACCAATTAGGATAATGTGTATTCATCTTTTGAAAAAAAGAGAAAGCGGAAATGAAGAACAGGGCATGGGAAATGACTCGTCACCTCAGTGCAATACAATCGTAACTCAATACGAATTTATATATTGAGTTACGTTTGTATTGGGCTGAGGCAACGAGTACTATCCGATAACTGAAATGAGTTTTTCAAGGCAAGGTTGTTTTACACAACATAGGTTAAAATCCCATGGAAGCAAATCTTGTTTGCTAGTATGTAGTATCTAAATCATTACCAAAACACGCTTTTCAATCTAATGTGTTTCTTGTTTTGCCCGAATGGAGGCAATTACCTTACTCACATGAAAACATTTTAAAAGAAACGATCAACTTGAGTGCTTTTCACTTGGTAATGTTGTAAAATAACATGTAATTGGCAACAAAAGGCCTACATATGTTAATATGCAACTAACAATATACATGTACATATATATCATAAAACTGCTTTTTTACCCTAAATCAAGGGCAGACAATTCAAACAAAAGAAGACTTTTAGTTGCAAACATTATCCTATTCTGTCAATTATGTATGAATCCAGAATTTCTAGTTAAGATTTATTAATTGAAGTGTCCTTTTGTGCCCCCAAAAATGTTCGACATAGTAACAATATGACAGAAATTAAAAAAGGGAGGTAATTATTGTTTTTTATTTTCACTCAAAGACTGTGCTTTTATAAGCCAAGGGTTATATATTTAGTTTGTGAATATATAAGGCTTTCATGTTAAGAATATTTCATGATTAGAACGTGTTTCTATGATGTATATATTCAACATTTATAAAGGGAAAAACTGATTTGTTTTGTATTAAAATTGCATTTTGTACTTTAAAGGGGAGATAACTTGACTAAATGATGAGTTATGTCCAGTTTTTTTGCATTTTTACTTTCAGTTGGATAATGTCACATAAATGAATCACTTTGTGTTAGATATGTAAGTTTATAAAAAACATTTTTATTAGTGCAACAACTACACATAAAATTACGTATTTCTCGATTTATGCAAGGGGAGGTAATCTTCAAAGTCAGATTTCTGACCAAAGCCCCAACGCTCAAAGTGCAGAAAATAGGATCTGAACCTACAGACCCTGCACTTTCAGAAAAACAAAGTGACCAAAAGTCCCCCTATGGGGGGAGGGTTCACATTATTGGCCAGTAGCCTATAAGACTCTGAGAGGTAATTTCTACTTAGTTCTGTAAAGTGTATACTTTAATTTGTGTTAATAACTTAATATCATAGCAGTTAAAAAAAACAATTTAAATGTTTAATTTATAAATGACTAGTTTTGATAAATGATCTATAAATAATGATTGTTTTAATGTGTGATTTTAACTTTTAGCTGATTCAGATCATGTTAAACTTAAAAGTTACTCATTAAAAAGTTTAGATAACAGTCATATCGGTATTTAATCACCCAATTAATGAAACCTTATAAACAACACAATCTAAATGTTTATATAACCAACTAGCTCAGTGGTATTATTATCTGAACTGTTTACAGTTTATAAGTTAAACGGTTAACACTCTAAAGAGGGTGGGGTCGCCGGGCGTGAGACAAATATATAACGACAAGCCTGGTTCTCTTCATACGCCTAATTACTTCGTAACACACCATTACACTTCAACGGCTGACATCATTCATAGCCAAAACACCATGGCAAAGACATACATGTACTCCAAAGAGTTAGCATCCTGAAATACATTGGTTAAAAGCACACTAAGCATTTGTCTTATAATATTTCCTTAAAACTGAAAAATAAGCATATATGTTGTGAACATTCACAACATGACTGTTGTGAATATTTACAACATAACAACATAATGTAACTTATCCAACATAACAGTTGAAACAACATAATACCAACTTTCAACGCCTTTGTCAACACTTATATCAATGTTCTAAGTGGCAATACAGCATACAATCCCCATTTACAAAAATGGACTCAACCCATATAATAACTTAATGCCTTCTATGCATTAAATATACAAAATAACACAATATTCAATACAGAACAATTCTTACCAGTTTATCGAACTAAACGCTTCATCACCTCCAGTACCATTCCACACCAAACTCACTCACTCCATGTTGTCCTAATAATGTGCTGCTGTAAAGATTAAAGGTGAACATTCCAAGTATGATGTTGTGACTATGTTACAAATGTTAGACAGATAAATGAAGGTTCAAGCTTCCATTTCAACTTTTGCGAATGGCGCGAAAACACATTACAAACGGTTCACGAGCCGAAAATACCTTAAATGGTATTTAATTTAAAAGGAACAATTCATGCCACGTTGCAGAACTATATCAACAACATTTCCTATACATTACCAATAATGGAAATAGCTGACACACCCCAAAACGAGAAACAATCTTCTTCAAACCTTCCGAACTAGTTTGTCAAGTCACGGGTAAAGCAGAGCTCTTTACCCAACGAGAACAACCAATGAACTGCTAATAATGCAAGAGCTACTCTCTTCAATGACGTCAGTCAAGCATAATCATCAAAAAGGACATAATAAAAACGCAATAGAAATTAAAAGCTGGAATGTAGCAAATATAAACGAAATGGGGCAAATAATGGCAGAATGACAAATTTAAACCTGGTCACATTTAAATGACTAGTTTTAAAAATGCTCTATAAATACTCACTGTTTTAATGTGTGATGTTAACTTGTAGCTGATACAGTCCATGCTAAACTTCAAAGTTACACATTAACAAAAATTTAGATTACAGTAACATTTATCACTCAATCACATAATCAATGAAGCCTTATAAACAACACAATCTAAATGTTTAAATGACTAGTTTTCAGAGATGCTCTAGGGGCCTCCGTGGCCTAGTGGTATAGTCACTGCGACTTACATCACTAAGTTCCTCACCGCTGTGAGTTCGAATCCCAGTAGGGTCGTTCGGATTTTTCATGTGGGGAAGCCTTCCAGCTGGCTTGCGGAAGGTCGGTGGTTCTACCCAGTTGCCGATTTGTGCCTGAAACAGTGCATAAAAGACTTCTGGGGGTTTTCCTCCACCTGAAATTAGCTGGACGTCGCGATATGACTGAAATACTGTTGAAAGCGACGTAAAAACAAATCAAATCAAATCAGAGATGCTCTAATGAATACTTACTGTTTTAAAGTGTTATTTTAACTTTTAGGTGAAACAGTTCATGCTAAACCTCAAAGATACACATTAAAATAATTTATATTACAGTCATATTTAATTACTCAATCACATATTCAATTGAGCCTTATAAACAACACAATCTAAATGTTAAAATGACCAGTTTTAAAATGATATATAAATAATTACTGTTTTAATGTGTGATTTTAACTTTTAGCTGATACAGTTCATGCCAAACTTTAAAGTTACACTTTAAAAAAGTTAAGATTACAGTCATATTTAATCACTCAATCACATAATCAATGGAGCGTTGTAAACAACACAATCTAAACTCAAAGTTACAAATTAAAAAAGTTTCAATTACAGTCATATTTAATAAACATGCCCCTTATGGACAAACTATTATATTTTAACACTTAGAATACCAGGGGCTTGTGTTTGGCCCTTTTCCCCTGGCGGCATTGTCCCAGAAGTGCTTATCACCTACATGTATGATTATTCACTTGTTTAAACTTTAATGCAAAAGTTTCCTGTTTTTCCTAGCCAAGAACACTTTCACCACTTTTTGAAAGTCAACAACACCTCTTGACTGTGTATTGAGGGCTACCATTACCAGTCTGCTGGTTGTTGTCACATTGAGTCTGTTCCTGTGCTCTGTAACCAGCAATTTTACTCTGGAGAAAATTCTCTCTATATCGAGAACAATTTCATGATGATTGGGTAAGTTTCTCCAAGTGAGCTTTTCTTATTACTGATGGTCTTCATTATGTGGTCTGGTGTGTATTTCTAAATGGCCCCTAAATACCCCGTTCAAGTACCGGTAATTCCATCAGTTAATGTCTGATCTAGGTCTAGCCCAACATGCCCCGCAAAGAGTGTTATCTCCTGACCCCCGTGAAAGGTAATCTGATCATTTACATTGTATCACTTGACTCAGGTCTAAAGCACCAAGGCTATACACTAGATCAGAATGGTCCACCCTTTCCTCCATAGTGTCAATGAGTATGTCTAGAAACTTGTCCCTTGGTGCTGTTGCTTTGTACTTTTGATTTCTACTTCCAATTCAGTGCAGACTTGGGTCGCTTTTGAAGTGTATGGTCCATCCTTCACTTTCAGCTTTTGCAGATTCATAATGGTTGCATGCATCTTGGGAGTGATAATAGACAAATCCACGTCATCTTTTTCAAACATCCTTGTTAATGAGGATACTACTCCACAGACATAGCAAAGTAGGTGGATGAAAATTATCTTTTTCATAAGATTTCAACATCTTCAGCAGGGATCCGGCCGGCATGCCAGACTTGTCTCCAAGCTTCTTGTCTCTCCCTTCAGCCACAGCATTTTCCAGGTCTTTGCAAATGGGGATATACAACTTCCTAACTATGACCTGCATTCTCATGGCTAAGTCAACGGGTATGCACAGTATTCTTCACTGTCAAGTTTGTTGGCTGGTCAAACTCTACAGTGTCCTTAAACAGGTTTTGTATGACCTTCAGACTTTCACTCTTAACAGTGCTGTAATGATAGTACTTGAGGAGAGCACTGAGGAGTTCATCCACCGACTGTGTCTGGACCACACTGTTGAACGACTTCGAAATTGCTAGCTGAAGGCGATGGTTCAAGCAGTGGAAAGGAATGACATGTGGATTTTCCTGCTTCAGTTTTGCAGTTTTGCTACAACTCCGTTTTTCCTTTCCAGCATCACTGAAGGCCCATCACTGGCAAATGTATTAAAATTCTGAAGTGGGATGTCTTTGGTATCTAGATGTGTCTTCATAGCAGTGTTAATCACATCTGCTGTACCATTTGGAAGCTGAATGTCCCGCAGGAAAGCCAGGCTTGATTCACCATTGTCACAATACTTATTTCTTAGAGCCAGGTGTTTCCGTGTACGGACATCAGTATACTCGTCCAGCATTAAGCCAAGTGAATTGTTGTCCTTCTCTTTTTCAACTAGCTCCTCTTCCACAATCTCGGCTTGACATTCCAAAAACTCGTCAACAGTCCTATGACTTGTGTAATTTGCAGTATAGTTTTGGTTAAGGTGCTGCAGATTTGTGGCTTCAAGTTCTAAACAGAGTTGAACAAGAGACTTGAAAAGGGTAGTATGGAGTAAACTATGTTGAATCAGGAAATGCAAGATATTCTGTGCATCAACCATTGCTTGAAATTCTTTAGAGTCCATTTTGGCAGCAATTTTGTCCATTGTGTTGTTGACCGACACTTCCTGGGACTGAGACTCTATAATTTAAAAGACGAAGCGGTCTGGATAGCTCAGATGGGATATCGCTTGCCCTGTAAGCCATGGATCTCAGTTTCGAGTCCCTGTCTGGCTACTCATTTTCTCATCATGTAACAAGTACACTGTTTTTAAAGGATGCAAATGCTTCACCAAGAAATTGTGAGTTAAAAGTCAGTCTCACCGACACAATGTCATACTGGAAATGTATATAAAATATCACCTTTATTTTATTGGGCACTGACTAAGTGGTGTTTATTGTAAATGTCATGGTCTACAAACCATTTCTTACAACTGATACATTGGAACATTCTCTTTAGATGATTTGGAGTCTGCTCTTATGTCTACATGGTTACTGATGTCCCCGTGGTAATGATAGACCTGGAATCACATCTGGCAGCTTGAAATAGAAATAACAACAACAATCCTAAATTATTATAAAGTATAAGACCTAAATATACAACTTTATACAGCAAATGGTTAAACAAAAATACAGTAAAACCCTCTATTTATTAGTATTACGACCACTAAGTTTGCTGAAAGCAATACCCTGTGAAATAAATTATTTGATTCTGGCACCTGTAAATATACCATGTACATGTACATAGATACTTTTTTTTTTTTTTTTTTTTTCAGGCCTTGTCAGTAAGGACCTCATTTATTGTCCCCGTCACAGGTGTGTCGGGGTCGGGGAGCTATCCACCGCCACACCTTACAAAACATGTGATAACGTATAACTATGTCACTGACAAAACTAAAAAAAAAAAAAAAAAAAAAAAAAAAAAAAAAAAAAAAAAAAAATTACAAAAATACAAATATGCCAAAAAAAATGATTACCCTAAGCCAGGATCACTAATTGATTGTTTTTTGTTGGGTTTTTCGAACAGAAATATTATTGTTACATTTCTTAATATTAAGATGTATTTATATTAACCATCTTTATCAACACCTTTTGTACTTTAAGATATATATATATATATATATATATATATAAGTGCATACATTTGAGAAATAGAAACAAACAATAGAAACAAATAAATGTTAATATGTGTTTTTCTACAAAATTGTATACTGCTCCCATTGTTTATAAAATTTGTCTTCAGAGTTGTTTTGAACTGCTATTGACTTGAATAAAGTGTGCTTTAAAGATAGGTAGCTCCTTAGACCTTGTGTTGTAGGTTTATATTCCTTATATTTGCACTGGAAAATATACATTTTAAAAAATATTAGAATAAGATTTTTTACATTTTCTGCATTTTGTCTAAATCCAAAGAGCATTTTTTCAATATTTAGAGTGTGAAAAGTGTTATGAATGGGAAAAAGTGTGCTTTTTATTAGTTTTTGGCTGATAGGGCACCGCCAAAACAAATGTTCGACAGTTTCTATCTCTTTGTTACAAAAAGTACACAAAGGGCTATCAGCATATTTCATTTTGAATAGGTATGAGTTTGTGCCTAGTATCCGATTTATTACTCTAAACTGGAACCATTGTATATCTGTATCATTAGTTATTAAAAAAGGCATATGAAATATATATTTCCAATCATTGTTAGAAATTTTCTTTCCTAATATTTTACCCCATGTTTGAATGCAGGTCGGGGTATCATTGTTTCTATTTAAACATTCGTACATTGCTTTTGAACCTTTACAATCTTTAAAAAGTATTTTTATGTAAGGTGGGAAAGCTGGTTTCTGTATGGACTTTAAATTTCTCTTTTGTATTTTTAAATTTTCAAGCCCCTTTTCAATTGCAAGTTTAATTCCATTGTAGATTAAAGAATTGGTAGACAGATTATATTTATTTATAAATTCATTAAAGTTCATGATAGATCCATATTCATTTACTAGGTCTCCAATACAATGTAACCCTGCATTAAACCATGACTTCAAAAAAACACTGTTTTGCCCAACCAAAATCATATGGTTATAAAACAATGGATAATCTTGAATTTCGTTTTTATCTATAATGTGATCAGTGAATACTTTTGAAAATGCTATAAATGTTTCAGCCCAAAATATATTACTACACTTATTTGCTAATGATTCATAGAAATGTTTCCCACAGTTAAGCATTTTGTTTAGGTCAATGCTATTTTTTATTATGTCAATCCATCCGCCATTATTTAAAATTAGCCTTCTGATCCAGGTGATCTTAAGTGAATCGATAAAAGCTCGCAGGTTTATCATTTTTAAACCTCCTTCTTTATAGTCTTTTACTATAATTGATTGCTTTATTTTATTACACCCGCCCCAAATGTAGGTAAAAAATATATTATTTAACTTGTTTATCATTTGATCTGTAGGTTTTGGTAATGCAAGAAACAAATGATTTAATTTTGCAATTAACAAACTTTTAATAACTGTTATTTTGCCTATTGGAGTTAATACTCTTCTATTCCAATTTTTTATGGTGTCTTCGATTTCAATAAGTTTTGAACTATAATTCAGATGTATCATTTTATCTAAATCTACATGAAAATTTATACCTAGCATTTGAAAAGTTTGTTGGTTCCATGTAAGTTTCCATTTAGTTTTAATTGTATCGGAACTATATTTTTTCTTGCCAATCCATACCACTTTTGTTTTATCAAAATTAACTTTTAAACCCGATATTTCTGAAAACTTCGAGAGTGTATCCAGAGTTTCATTAAGAGATTCACTTGAACCATCCAATATTATACTTGTGTCGTCTGCAAATTGGGAGAGTTTATATTCTGTTTGATTTATTTCTATTCCTCTAATGTTTGGATTTGATCGTATTTTAATAGAAAGAATTTCTGCACATAAAATAAAGATATAACAT
This sequence comes from Gari tellinella, assembly GCA_922989275.2. Classification (NCBI taxonomy): domain Eukaryota; kingdom Metazoa; phylum Mollusca; class Bivalvia; order Cardiida; family Psammobiidae; genus Gari; species Gari tellinella. The sequence continues at coordinate 74,690,073 of OV277866.1, forward strand.
GATAAAGGATCACCTTGTCTGCAGCCTCTTCCTATTCTGAAAAAGTCTGAAAGGAATCCACATTGAGTTACAGTTGATTTTGCATCTTTATAAAATACATCAAACCATGTCTGTATGGAATAACCAAAGTTAAATGCTTTTAATGTTTTCCTTACAAAGGACCATGACAGAGAATCAAAGGCTTTTTCAAAGTCTATTAAAAGTAAAATTCCTGGAATATCATGTTCTTCAGTATAATGGAGCAAGTCATATATTAATCTAGTATTTTCTCCTATGTAACGCCCTTTTAGAAAACCTGTTTGATCTGGATGGATTAGTTTAGGAAGAAAAGTTTTTATTCTATTTGCTATACACCCAGTTCCTATTTTATAGACTGTGTTTAATAATGTTATCGGACGCCAATTCTTAAGGTATTGTTTAGGTTTGTCTCCTTTAGGAATACACGTAATTAGACCCTGGGTAAGAGTATCAGACAATTTATTACTTTGATAAGATTCGTTTAATGCCCTTACTACAAAACTACCGATTTTTTTCCAAAACACTTTATAAAAGTCAGCGCTAAATCCTGATGTACCAGGACTCCGATTATTTTTCATATTTTTCAAAACAATTGTAGCTTCATCAATGGTAATATTTCCTTCTATAAGTTCTGATTCATGTGTACTCAATTTCGGTATGTTTTCCTTTTCAAAAAAATAGTTATGTTCTATTTGATTTGTAATATCGTCTTTTGATTTATATAAAGTTTCGTAAAAACTTTTAACCTCTTCTAGAATTAAATGTTGTTTAGTTATTTCTGATCCATCGTCTTTTATAATTTTTCGTACCGTTTTTGTATGCATGTTTGTTTTTTCTAGACCACAAAAATATTTAGTTGGTTTTTCACCTTCTATGCTCCATTTTACCTTAGATCTGATCATATGCCCTTTCATTTTATTTTCATTTATTTGTTTAAGTTCATTATGTAGAGAAACCAGTTCGCCTGAATTTTGCTCTGTTAAATTTTGTTCAATTTTGTATATTTCGTCTTTCAGTTTTGCCTCCTTATTTTGATTAGTTTTTTTCTTATAGGAGCTGTATGAAATCGATTTTCCCCGTAGTTCCATTAATAAAGTATCTAAGAATAGCTGGTCACTAATGCTAAATTGGATTTCATTATTTGGAATGTCGTTTATCGCATCTATGTTGTATACGGGTAATGAATATTGTTCTTTTATTTCTTCTATTTTCTTATTTATTGTATTAATATACTCTATGTCATTTAATAAGGAATTGTTATGCTTCCATAAGCCTGACTTATGTTGAAACTCATTAAATTGGAAAGACGATGATATGATTGAATGATCAGAACAAAAACTATGCTGTATGGACGAGTCTGACAAATATGTTGCCATAGATGGTGAAATTAAGAAGAAATCAAGTCGAGCTTGCTGAATAGGTTTTTGTTTTCTCCAAGTAAAAAGTTGCTTTTGAGGATTAAGTTCTCTAAAAGGGTCAATTAGCTGTCTATTTGAAATATATTGTAAAAGTGTGTTTCTAGCATGTTTATTGTTTATGTGTTTATAATTATAATAATCTTTATCTGGATCTAAAACTAAGTTAAAATCACCACATATTGTATATGAGACATTTCCAAGAGCATCTATATTGTCAAACAGATTAGCGTAAAAAGACGGCTGGTCGAGATTTGGACCATAAATTGATGCAAGTGTAAACCGATAGTCGTTTACACTTAAGTCTAGTATAACAAAATTTCCATTTGTGTCGCGTATTTCTTTATGTATTTTAAAATCAATTTTATGGAATAGTATTGCTACACCCCTACTATGAGAAGTATTACAGCTTAAAACAAAATCAGACCCCCATTCCGAGTATATACTTTTTTGCATGTCCGGAGTGAAGTGAGTATCTTGTAAACAATATATATCATTTTTTAAACCTTTTAGGTGTTGGAAAACTGTCAATCTTTTCTTTTTACTGTGTAAACCTCTACAGTTAAAAGACAATATATTCACTTTCTTCGAATCGCCAAGAAATTGATAAAAGAAACATTATTTTCTGTAGAAAATACATCATATCATATTTGGAAACCTGGCTTACAAGTAAAACAACAATAAAACAAAAATACATTTGACAGAAAAACAAAAAAATATTGAACACATTTAAATGAAAACATCTTTACAAGATCAACATTTGTTTCTTTCAGGACTCCAGTCAAGAGGTATTTTTCCAAACAAATCCAAGATGTTCCCCCTCATTTAACCCATTACCCCATAGCCTGTTTATAGTTTTGAAATAGGTGACTACTTAAAGCAGGTTTGAAAGTAAAGCAGAATGCGCCATATGGCGCATTCTGCTTTACTTTCAGCCTACTTTAAGCTTTTACCAACTAGAATAAGGAAAGTATTAAAAAGGACACATATTCATTACTGTTTATATTGGAACTATTTTCTTTAGCGGGTGAATAAAATGCAGGTGCTAAAAGTCGCTTCTATAAGGGAAAGGGTTAAAGAATCTACAGTCCTCTCCACTGTATTTCCGGTTTACATACAGGCAAAACGTTAAGGTTCATGTAAATACTTTTTTGGTGAATTTTAAAACTGTCATATTTTTGTCATTTATGGAGCAATCTTGCAAAATTTCATATCAAAATGTTCGTATTGAAATGAACAAGCTTATGAGATAGCTTACAATTTGAAAGGAAAACTGTGTATCTTGATTTTGAACAATATGTTTGGATTTGCACCAAAATGTGCAGCAAATTTTCTATACTGAAATTCAACAAATCCTTCCTCTATATTGAAGAATATGCTTTACATGAGGTAGTAGGACCAAAATCCTGACGAAATCCACTCAAATAACAACAGAAGAAGTCATGGAATATTTGACAATTTTCAAGGACAACACTATTTTGCAATGGGGGACTACTTATTTTTTCCAAAGTATGGTGGGCAACACGAGCCTCTGTTAAACATTATTACATGTATAAATATGCAGGCTGTATTATTTTTTCATCCTTTCTTAACTGAATTATACCTTGAGAATACATTGAGAATCGTTGTTGGGCTCTCGCGTGAGGATCTGCTTCTTTATAACCCCATCCTCTTCCTAGAATTCTTCTATAACTGTGTTTTAACGCATGTTGCAAGGTACATACATGATTATAATGACTTCATTGCGTATAACGATTACACAATTGCTATTCAAATCCCAGGTCTCTTTATGCGTCTAAGCTTGCCAACGTGTTCCTTACTTTGCACGTGCGCAGATACAGGTGTTTCACTGTAAACAGCGCTACATTCATTACCGCGAAGGCAAGAGAATCTCGCCACGGTCCGCTCGCCTCAATGCGCAAAAAGGAGGAGTGACCGTGGAGAACGATATGTTTGAGAGAGAAATAATGGGTAGTGGCAGCGCTATGGTTTGGTTTGGGAAAATTAGAACTCTGGAAATTGACTTGGTTATTATTCAATAAAATGCCAATGCTCAGCGTTACATCAATGTTTTAAATAGCAAAGTGATTCGATTCATGCAAAAGAAAGGAAGGGCCTGGCATTTTCAGCTTGACAATACATGTATAAAGCATCACACGGCGCGTATCACCACACAATTTCTTGCTAAAATACATTAACGTTCTGCCTTGGCCTGTTTTATCCTCGGACATGAGCCCCATAGAACACATATCGGATGTATTTGATAACAAGGTCGGGTCAAATCATCAAATTTATACCATAATGACCTCCTAGTGCATTTTGGTTGGAATGCCAACGTATTTGAAACGTTACGTAAAATCAATGAGGGGACGTATTCTGCAATGTATCCGTAAAATGGAGGGAACAGTGGTTACTAGTGCTTTTTTAAACATCATTTTAAATGCCCATCAAGTAGATGTTTGTTTCCAGATGCTATGTGGTCATTCTAATTATTAAGAATATTCCATTTCGACCCCTCTCAACTGAATTATTCATTAAACAGTATGCAATATTTGATTCTAATCCAATGAAGTGCACAAACACATGACTATGACATTGAAGCTTCGATTACAAAAATAATTCATCCGGCATATAAATGTATCAACAAAATTTATTATTTTTAATTCTATATAAACTGAAGTGAGATCCGGTTGTTTATAATTCTCTGTGAAAAGTGTTGTAAACTTAATGATGTTTTTTTAAATCGAAAAATATTTTTAAGGTAAAATCTTTCTATATGTATATCCTCCATTTCTTAAAATAATTTTCAACATTGTATCATATCACCACGGCTTCGTCGATGACCAAGCAATTTTTGAAAACCAATCTTTCGGTACATGTAAGGTTGACAATCCAGGAGACGCTTATTGGTAGGCTTACATAATTTTTAAACACTTCTTTTAAGAATATATACCACAATACATGATAATAGTGTTTCCATATTGACCTGACGAGTGCTTTGTACAAAAATACGAAATAGCTTTTCGAAATGTAATCATACATTCTGATTATTAAGGATAATACACTGTTGGATTTGTTATCTTTTTCAGCTATATGTCTACTTACTTTTTAATCCTAATATTACCCCTAAATCCCCCTTTTCACTAGCATACTCAATGTCCGAAAAGTTCAAAGTATACTGATAATATTGGTTGTCTCTTCCAAAGTGTATGGTTCTGTAATTTTTCACATTAAAACGCAACAGCCACTTTGACTATATGTAAGGCATCTAAGTCGTGCTGGATAATATCAATCTTAATGTCTTTGTTGTATAGTTTGGTACCATAAGCTAATAATTTCACAATACTACGTATAACTTCAGGGGTAGGGGTCATCTATTATAAACATATGAATAATATGGGTCCCAGGACGCTTCCCTGGGGTATTCCACTTAAAATGTCTTCCCACGAAACAGACCAGGGTCCTTTCACAGATACATATTGCCTACGTCCAGTAAAAAAGTCACGTTTCCATGACAAAACGGGCCCTCTGATACCAAATACTGATACTTTGCGAGAAAACGTTAATGTTCAATGCTCTCAAAAGCTTTGACAAAATCTAAATATACAATATATTTTCCCAAATTCTATCACCCTCAATGTAATGTGACTAATCATCTATGTATTCAATTAACTGTAAAACGCAGGATCCCCTAGAACGAAAACCAAATTGAGCATCAGATAAATTAATATATGATTGTTTCTGACTAAATTTTAAAATATCTGTGCCCTTATGATTGTTTTTAAATTCTTACAACTACTGAAGTAAGGCTATCAGGGTGGTAGTTGCATAATTATACTCATGAACTATTACAGTATTTTAATGTGAGTGTATGTGTGAAATGCAGAAGCAGAATATACGTGAAAAAAGTAGTAAGGACAAAAAAGAATTGTGTGTCTCTGCCCAACGAAATCGTCGGTTGTGTCCCTACTAGGACACCATAGAAAGCCTTGTCCAACTCGTGCAATAGTATATACAGTGGCGATTCTGTTATTCTTTCCCGTTTAAAAGCAAACATACGCAAACGCAAAGCACTAAAACGTAGAAAATAACAACTTTTGGACAATTCAGATCTTTCATGTTTATCGTGCTGGCAAACAGTTTGGAGCCTGATCAGACGCCGGGTTACCCGGCGTCTGATCTGGCTCCAAACTGTTTGAACTGCAAATAATAGTTTTAGCGTAAGCGCGTTTATTGGGAAATAACACATTCTCCACTGTACATGAGCATGCATTTACCCCTGTACCTGCCAAAGGCTTGAATAGTTTCACAACAATGTAAGCTTTATATAATAGAGATCGCAATGCAAAGTGAAATATTAATCAACATTACAATAGCCGGAAAGATGTGGAATACTTGAATGGGTGTAAAAAGGTGATTTAAAGGGACAAACTGTTGATTTTCCTGAAACAAAGGTCAGCTGTACAGGGACGAAATTACTTTCCGACAAGTAATCCGCTAAATAATCGTGACATACGGAGAAATTTATGATCGAAAGTAATGCGCAATGCACTTATTTTATTGTTTATGTATCAAACAACAATAGTGTACTGAAATAAAAGTTGAAAATATGGATATTAAAAAATGAGAAAATGCGGATTAATCGGAAAAGTCGACAAATGACATATTTCGGTGACCTTGATATAATTGAACGGATATATTGTCTAACTGCAGTGATTCGGGTGAGTGACATTCCATCAATCATATTGCTTGTTCTTTTCTCTGTCCGCACGTATATAACAATTGTCAATCGGTTTTGTAGATTTGGAGTAAATGGACTTTAAATGTTAGCAAACTTCTACAAATTTGTAAAATGCAAATGGCTGCCCTTGAATCAAGCATGGGGTATTCTAAGGGCCAATTACAAGGGTTTTTTCTGACTTTTGTAAGACATTCTGTGTAGGAGTACCCAGTATGTAATGGGTTCTTTGTATGTATTCTACCAGATTTCCGAAAATACGTGCCATTAAGTGATTTGATATATTCTGCTGAAGAGGCTATTTTTACTCCAAGTTCGCTACTTTTGGATCTTCTGACATCACAAGTACACTTATATTAATGAAAATTTAGGCATGCTCCTTTTCATTGACTACTTATTTATGCTGTGTGAAAATATTTTTAGCCAATGTGGTATAGTTATTGAGTATTGCAACTTTTCAAATTTGGGTATTTTTTTCTCGTACAGACACATTACATGAACCTTAACATAATAAATAAACAAGTAAAAATTCTATTTTTTCAAAGCCTAAATAACATTATTCCTAGTCCTTGAACAGCGAAGCAGAAAGCTTTTCAGGAGCTTTCAGTATCACTCTCACCTACTAGAATCACAAGATGTACACTAAAAGCAATTTATCTAAACTACGCTGTCTATCGTAAAGACTGGACAACTTGGCAAAGACAAATGTAATTTACTCGAGTAACTTTGAACAGATAATTTATCATGCAAGTAACTCACTATGATAGTGATACATGTAGATCTATATGATACCGTAAATTATATAATTGAAAAAGTTTGAAATAGTTTTCATCAATATACTACCCGCTATGTTTTATCAAATTACATTTGAATAAACAACAGGTTTTGAAAAATTGGACTTAACCATAATGTATACAATAATAGCTTATATTTTTAAATCATATACAGGGTGCGAAAAAGGGAGGTAATAGTCTAAGCTTTAACTATAAAATTCAAGTTTGTATTTTATCATTAAAGGGAAGTAATAAGTATTTCCTGATCCTATAATATTCTCAATATTATTTGACTTCTCATACAATGTATTTTATACAATGAATTATATACCAACTGAAAACTGTGACATAATGCCATTTTCGGTGTACCCCATGGAAAAGGAAAGCTCTCTAGCGGAACGAAAACTAAAAGAGATTTTGAGGTACAATCCGTCATACAAACTACAAAAAGTGCAGCGAAAAATCCACCATTATTTTTATTTTTCCAGATAGTGGTAATAATTAAAGAAAACTGACCATGGTATCAGATGTACTCACAAAATAGATCTCCCTAGCGAAACGAATGTTAGATGAGATCTTTAAGTACATTTTTTAAATTCAATATTACAACAACAATGTTCACCACTTAATCTATCCCTTAACCCTTACCCTGCTGTAATATCCGCTGCTGAGAATTTGTCGTCTGTATCTTATGTAAAATTCAGATTTACGCACTTTTAAATGAAAAATAAACTAAAATAGGAGTGTCAAATAGTTTGGATCCAAATCAGAAGCCATGTTACTCGGCGTCTGATCTAGATCCGAACGGACTGCAAATACCAGTCAATTGGCGATCAGCAGGATAAGTGTTAAACAACGTACATGCTACTTTCCTAGTATCATTGCCACAAACACAGCTTCTCTGAGTTTCATACAAGAAAATAAAACTCAAAAGTGATAATAATGGATTACGAAATACGACAGAAACCCCTTCCACCAAGGGCGCAGAATTGAATCAATCATTTGGTGTTAAAAAGATATGGTTGCTTAAAGCAAAACGAAAGCAAAAAAACCAACAGAAAGCTCCTTCGGGAGCTTTCTGTTTCTCTTCCGTCTCGCACCAAGTTGTTACATTATTTTAAAGCAATAACTAATCATTTTTGTTCGTAGAAGTGCAGTCTCACCTCACACATAAAGCTTTACTGCTGTTACATATTATATTATTAAGCATTTTAACCGGTACCAAACTGCAGTAAACATACATAATTGTGCCCGTTAATTGCTAGGTAGAACTTGTTAAGTATCATTGTTAGAAGATAATATGTTTGTGTGTGTGTGTGTCTGTCTGTGTGTCTGTCTGTATGTCTGTCTGTCTGTCTCTGTATGTCTGTATAATTGTCTATCTATATATACGACTGCCTGTTTATCCTTGTCTGTCTCTCTGAACTCAGAGTATTTCTCTCTCTCTCTCTTTGTCTGCCTGTCTGTTTGTCTCTCTCTCTTTCTCTATATTTGATAATACACCATACTACATGAATATACAATGTAATGTTTAAATATACATTTTAAAGAAGTGCAAAATTTCTTCTTCTTAATTGGTTAAATGCCTTGTAAGGCTAACAACAACCGTCTGCGTCGGAATTGTCACATGTTATGATGCTTTCAGCATAACGAAATTTCAACTGGCTAACAGTTTGGATCCAGAGAAAAAGCAGCACCACGCGGCGTTTAATATGGTTCCACACTGTTCAGAAAAAAAAATGCAAAGACATACCAAAGCAATCGCATTGGTGAAATTTAACACATTCAACTATAGTGACAAGAATACTGGTCCTATTCCAACAGTGCACCTGCAAAAAGTACACATGTCCTATAATAAACAGTAACACTCCGGAGCAGAGGGTTCTTTAAAGAGCCCGTTATACTATAAAACTAAAGTAAAATAACAAAAGCATGCAGCCACCCTTATACAAAGTGGCAAGCAATTGAAGAGGTAATGGCTTTATTAAGAAAGGACGACTGCCTAACGCATGACATGAAAACAAGACAGGAATATCTCATTGGAGCATTCTGCATCATTCCCATACCACACCAGGCAACATCCAAGGATACAATAAGATCTTCTAGTGGTCGCTCAGTATAAAACCGACTGCATACTTAACATTTTCGTTGTTTCCTTTATGAAACAGTCACTAATAGGTACCCTTAACAGCTTGCATACTGATAAGACGCAGTGCTACATAGCATCTTACCCTGGTCCACACTGTTTGCCTATGACAAGTTAAACTTTTATTAATTACGGACATAGATGTAAGCTCCGTTGATAATCTGATATTATTTTTAACTTTGCTGAGAGCGTTAATATACATTTATATAAAAAAAACAATTTATTTATTTTACACTGAAATATTTTTTTTTCATTACGATTGTGTTAGTTAGTGTCTGAAATCTGAAAAAAGAGAAAGTCAATCTTCACACTTTTGCCCTTTTTGGCCATGGCTTGTTTAACCAAGCAGCGTAGTCTTTGTACTTAATCTCTGTGTTCTGAGTACTGATCTTGTACTTAAGGAATAGTTTACCCTCAAACGACCAGCACTTATCCACGTGTTCTGGGTCTTTCAGTCTAAGTGACGATAACACTTGCTGGTTTAGCCAGGTTAAGTCTTCATTTACGTAGATTTTCTTTTGTCGCAGATCTTTCGCGCATTTCATTATTTCAATCTTTGTCTGTCTTCTTATAAGCCTAACTATCACAGATCTTTGTCTCTCTTTCTTCCATGGTCCTAGTCTATGTGCTATATCTACATCTGTTGCTTTAATGTTGAGATTTGTTTTCTCGTTCAAAGTCTTAACTACAAGATCAATGACTGATCCTGATGGCTGCTTCTCGTTGTCGCTCGGGATGCCGGATATTCTAATGTTGTTTCGTCTACTATACTGCTCAGAGTCGTTATTGTCTTTTTCCCTAGCTTGTTTCTCTGTATCAAGTTTAGATTTGAGCTGTACGTTCTCGTTCTTTAAGATGTCGATCTTTTCGTCTCTTTTTTTCATTTCCTTCTTCATTGAATCGGTCTCCTTTTCCAATTTTGCTTTTAGCTGTGTGCTCTCGTTCTTAAAGCTGTCGATTTTGTCGTCTCTTTTCTTCATTTCTTTCTTCATTGATTCGGTCTCTACACATTTATCGTGTAGATCGCTTTCCAATACTTCAATTCTCTTTATGACTGTTTTTAGAATATTTTCTTTCATTTCCTCCAGAGTAGTGCATATGATCTTCTTTAAAAAACATGAATCGTCCTTTGTTAACATGTTTGCGAGCTTCTCGTTTATCAAGTCTATTTTCTGCTCTACACTCGATGGTTCATGCTCCGACTGCAAGTCTGACTGTCCATAAAATTCATCCATCTTTCTCTGTTTGTTTGTGTTCTTTTTCTTTTTCTTTTTATTCTTACCCTCGGGGTTACTTTTTCGATCCGAGGGAATTGATTGGTCTAGAGCGCTTGAGTCTAGGTCGGTTGTTGTTGAAGAATATGCTCTTTTGTTTGTCTTTGGTTGGCTCATTTTCACCGTGCGTGTGTAGTATACACCGTAACTAATGGTATTATAACGGTTTACAATGGAATGTGGAATGTGGTAAATAAAGGTAGATGTCTACCATGCAGTACAACGCATGCTCACTCAGGCGTGACGAATGATTTTTGGCAGCACTCCAACAGTCTTTGTTCTTTGAAATAGTTTCCCCACCCACTGCAGTTTACTTAGCAGTTGTTGACAATCAAATATCTTCAATTTCAATAAATTTGAAATCAATTCACAGACAGTACCTGCAAGTGGGTGCTTTATCTCTTAATACACGTAATTTCTAGTCATATTGTTGATTTATAAAGATGTTTTCATGTAGTGTTGTCCTCTACTCAAACATAGTGTTGTTTACATTCGAAACCGGAAGTTGCAAACCTAGATAGATACTTCCCACACGATGACATCTCAATGGAGGTTTCATCTGTGAAGATCACATTCCGGAAGTCCTCTTGCTCTTTCAGGACCCTGAGAGACCAGTCCCATCTCACTTGCTTATTCTTGTTGCTTATCAGCTGACAGTAGCTGGCTTTCTTTGTTGTCCAACCCAAATTCCGTCGCACACAACAGATGTGGCCTCTGGTCACCTTTACCCCCAAAACATCTGCCTACTTCCCTTGGATGCTTTCTGATGTTCCCTCAGGGTCCTTTGATATCCACATGTTGATAGCATCCAAGTGGACAGCCTTCAACTTTCTGCATGTCTTCATTCTCCTAAAAATAATAAAAAAAATACTTAAACTGTGGGTGTCTTACTTTTGCCATTGAATTGGATCCAACTCTTATTCAGGGTATGCTCAACTCATAATTTCATTTATGGTGATATATTAAAAGGGAATGCCGGAAGAAAAGAACAAGCTATTTCTCTTCTGTATGATTAAGTTGCAGACCCATCAACACAATTACAATATAAAGAGAAATCAAAATACAGTTTAACTCTTTCACTGCAAAAGCCGACAAAAAATAATATTTTCAAACAGTTGTGATCCTTATCAGACGCAGCGTCACTAGTGAGCAGGGGCCCGTTTCATAAAGCTTCTTACGACAAATGTTGTCGTAAGTCAAAACTTTAAAATACGTTTAATCTCTGATTTCTCTATCGAATCCTGTCTTGTGACATCTTTTTGGAATCGTCTTTTCAAGACGATTCCAAAAAGATATCACAAGACAGGATTAGATGGAGAAATAAATAATAATTGTGAGTTTTATAATTTGACTTACGACAACATTTGTCGTAAGATGTTTTATGAAACGGGCCCCAGGATCCAAACTGTTTGAAACTCGTATATATTAGTGTTTCTTAAGTTATAAAGCAAAACATACTGTTCATCTGTTTTTCTCACTCCAGTTTTTTGGAGCCAGATCAGACGCCTGGCGTCTGATCAAGTTCCACACGGGTTGTCACTCAAATTACCATGAATAAACATGGATAATTGTCAAAATGTTGTAATTTTCTACTTTATTTTTCGTCTGCGTTTAGTTTGCGTTAAAGCTGGAAAGAATTACGCCTTCTCCAATTGTATCTTGACTTTTGCGTTCACGCTATAAGAATAACGCCTTCTCCAACTGTAACGACTTATTTAGCACTAGGACGTAATCTTTATGACAGTGGCTCTTGATCCAATAGTTCAGTGTAATACCGATAAGAAGCAATATTCAAGTTTCAAATACTATATTAAGTAATGGAACCATAAACACATCTCTTGCCACATAAAACAATGGATTGATAGCAAACATTTACGATACAATGTCACAGTATGGACTCTGTGTCAGAAATAATCTTTGTGTAGTTATGAAGCCTCTTGATCATATGTGTATATTGCTAGTTGATTTATATAGAGACAGTGCGAAGATAACGCACATCGTACGTTTTTGTTCTTTCCTAATGTAATTGTCTACGCTTTGTGCTGACTGTATACCAAAAGCTGAATTTTGTGTATTATCTCTCAAATAAGCTTTAAAGTCATTTTTTTTCTGTACTGGACATTTTAAACATAACCAAAGTTTATAACTTGCTGGTGTAAAAGTAAAAGTTTGCATTGTCTTAATTATTAGGAATAATCAACTATTTAGACTAATTTATGCATATCGAAAGAACTGTTCAATGTTAGACGGTCGGTGAATATAACCTGTAGAGATATTGAACACAGGGAGGTTGCTAATTCGTTCACACGACAACTCTCTCCACAAGCTATTAACGGGATAGCTTACTTTTGATGATAGCTCGTTAGTACGTTGCTCTCAGATCATTGAGATTTGTTTGGGACAGAAAACAGTTATTATTGAAGAGTGAAGGTTTACTACAGATCGACGATACGCCATAGAGGTTCCATGACAAGCTGGAACATTGACGTTATAGAACTGTAGTGGAATCAAGGTTTGATACTCAGCAGAGACAACGCTGAGCAATCTGTTCGAGATCTCATCACAGGTTCAACACCGCCGAGCAGTCTACTTGAGACTAGTGCTGGTGCCACAGTATATCATCAGCTACACCAATGCTGAGCAATAGCGCTCAGCATCAGTTCATCATAGTGTAGCTCAGCAGAAGTACCGCTGAGCATACATCGGTTAACGGTCCAGCCTGCACCGTGCTCAAACAGTCTGAGAGTACGGGGATATTGTTTATTAGTTTTTGGTTTTGATGGCAAAGTAGCTCATCCACTTTTAGTTAGTTTCATCCATTTTATATAGTTGTTATGTAGTTTCATGCTCAATCATCAGGCAAGATAGCCAAAGGAAAATTCATATATATTTCATATAGTCTGTATATTGTGTTCATGCCTTAACTAGTGTCTGGCTAAAGACACTGTCGCCTCATAGAACGCCCGATAAAACACACATCAAGCTTTGGGCTCTAGCATTAGGGTTAGGGTAACCGAACGTCTTGACAATTTGGGGGCTCGTCCGGGAATAGTTCTTAGGAAGTTTATACGGTTGGAACTGTTAGGGTTTGAAAACTAGTTTCATGATGGATCATGAGAAGTGGATAGAGGCTGGTAAACTGATGGGCTTGAGCGGCTCGGAGCTCATGACATACATTGACAAGAAAGAAAGGGACTTTCTTGATAGAGAAGAACGTATGCTGAGACGAGAAGATGAGCGTCGTAGACAAGAGTTAGAGAGCGCTGAGCAGAAGCGCAGAGATGAGGACGAACGTCGAAAGTTGGCGGCTGAGAGAGAAGACCAGAAACGTAGGGATGAAGACGAACGCAGAAAGTTAGAGGCTGAGCGGGAAGCCGAACGCCGAAGGTTAGAGGCTGAGCGGGAAGACGAGCGACTCAAGCTTGAGATACAGCTCAGAGATAAAGAGGCTGCATACAAGCGAGAAGAACAGGAACGAGAGTTAGAGCTGATGAAATTGCGGGCTGATGCCGGCGTTTTGAAGCATGAACCTACGAGCAAGTCGCTGAGACCAAAGTTGCCGAAGTTCGAAGAGAACAAGGATGATATGGACGCATACATCGAACGTTTTGAGCGTTTTGCAAAGAGCCAAGGATGGCATGAGAGGACATGGGCAGTTAGTCTGAGCTCACTATTGACAGGCAAAGGTCTTTTAGTATACACCAGTATGCCGACTGAGCAAGCTGATGATTACAAAGCGTTGAAGAAGGCGGTGCTCAAACGGTATCAGTTGACAGAAGAAGGTTTCCGAACGAAGTTTCGAGATAGCAAGCCTGAGGAAGGTGAAACTGTATTTCAGTTTATGGCTCGTATAGTTCGTTATTGCTGTAGATGGGCTGAAATGGCCGAGATAGACGAAACGTTTGAAGGGATGATGGACTTGATAGTCCGGGAGCAGTTTATCAAAACATGTTCGCCTGAGCTAGCATTGTTTTTGAAAGAAAGGATGCCGAGCTCCAGGGAAGAAGTTGTTCATCTAGCTGAGCAATACATTGAGGCTCATGGTGGGTCCATAGTGTCTAACAGGACTGCCAGAACAAACGGCTCAGCACCTAACAGGCAACAGCCGAGACCTAATATAGCATCGAACTATAGGTCGAACACAGTGCCCAGGCCTGATGCCCAGAAGAAAGTTTGTTTTTTATGCAGGAAAGAAGGTCATTTTGCACGAGACTGCAGACAGAATACAAACCCGAAAAAGATTAGCGGGGCAGCAGTCTGCTACCCAGACCATGAAAGTAAAGAGCATACAGATGGTCGACAGTCTCAGAGAGGTTGGAAGTTCGAAGACAGGTCTAAGAACAAAGGTTCGGATGGAAACAAGATTTCAGCTCTATGCATGTCTGTTTCCATGAACAAAAGTCATATACAAGAGTGTATACAAGACGGCGAACTTCAGCTTGCCAACGGAGAGTCGGTGTCCATCATTGCTGGTGGATGTACCGTAGATACGCTGGAGGGCGAGAGAAATTTGAAGTTACAGAAAGGCTATGTAGGGACCAAAGAGGTGAAAGTTTTAAGAGATACCGGCTGTGAGTTAGCCGCAGTTCGGAAAGACTTGGTCGAGGATAGCCAAATGCTGGACAAGAGATATGTGATGATCACTATCGATGGCCAGGCCAAGATAGTTCCAGCAGCTTTGATAGAGGTTGATACACCATTTTACAAGGGAAGCATAGAAGCAATGGTGTTGAGCTCACTCATCTGCGATTTAGTCTTGGGCAATGTAGATGGAGTATCAGATGCTCCAGACCCAAGATGGCTTGGGCAGAGTAAGTCCGAAGGACAGAGTCAAACTAGTGTGGCTGCAGCCGTTGTTACACGGGCTCAAGCTGCTAAAGAGATGAAACCTATAAGGGCGCTGAACGTGCCTTGTCAACACTTAGATGAGGTTGACGTTGATGTGCTTCAGAAGGCACAGAAAGACGATGAGTCTTTGAAGAAGTTATGGTCATATGCTGAGAGTTCGAGCGAGCTAGAGACCAAAGGTGGTAATAAGTACCACTACACAGTGAACAAAGATGTTTTGTACAGAGTGTTCGAGCAAGTCAAGGGACAGGGCTCAACAGAGACGAAACAAATAGTTGTTCCAACACAATTTAGAAAGCGTGTGATGAGCTTGGCTCATGAATCTATTGTGGGTGGACATTTGTCAGCAAAGAAGACCATCGACAGAATCACTACAAGTTTCCACTGGCTGGGAATAACCAGTGATGTTACCAGATTCTGCAGATCATGTGATGTTTGTCAGAAGACCATACCAAAAGGACGGGTCACAAAGGTGCCCCTTGGTGAAATGCCGATCATAGATACACCATTTCATCGAGTCGCGGTCGATCTGATAGGTCCCATCACACCAGTATCTGATAAGGGAAACAGATACATTTTGACAGTGGTAGACTATGCCACAAGATATCCCGAGGCTGTAGCATTGCCTAGGATAGAGACAGAACGGGTAGCTGAGGCATTGCTCGACGTGTTTTCACGTGTTGGATTTCCTACCGAAATTTTGAGCGACAAAGGCAGTCAGTTCACGTCTGAACTCATGGGAGAAGTCTGCCGACTCATCTCCCTGAAGCAATTCTTCACTACCCCATACACCCCAAAATGCAATGGGCTGTGTGAGAGGATGAACGGGGTTCTGAAAAGTATGCTGAAGAAAATGTGTCAGGAACGGCCGAAAGACTGGGACAGAAACCTGTCCGCTGTTCTCTTCGCATACAGAGAAGTTCCACAGGCATCAACTGGGTTCGCGCCGTTCGAGCTATTGTATGGACGCACAGTTCGAGGCCCCATGCAAATACTGAAAGAGCTTTGGACAGAGAGAGAAACGCCTGAAGTCATGAACACATACCAATATGTGCTTGATTTTCAGAACAGGCTTGAAGACACATGCCCAATAGCTAGAGACAGCATGGCTGAGGCACAGGTTGCATACAAACACCATTATGATAAGGCAGCCCGAAACAGAAACCTCGAGAAGGGAGACAAGGTTCTGTTGTTATTACCAACTTCTCACAACAAGCTCATGCTGCAGTGGAAAGGGCCGTTCGAAGTGGTCGAGAAAGTTAACAGAATGGACTTCAGAGTGAAAGTTGGTGATAAGATAGGGAAATATCACATCAACTTATTGAAGAAGTATGAGGAACGGCAAGACAGCATTGTAGCTGGGATGGCAATAATAGAGGCCGAACACAGTGAAGAGTATGGCGTTGTCGACGATGAAAACTTGCTAGACTTAGCTTGTTTGAAAAGTGATGAGACATACAAAGATGTCAAGGTCTCAGACAGCTTGTCGCCTGAACAACGTCGAGAAGTAATGAACTTGCTTGAAGAGTTTCAGGACATATTCACTGAGATGCCAGGTACCACGACGCTGGCTGAACATAAGATTGAGTTAACGTCAAAGACCCCAGTACGGGTTCGTCAATACCCCATACCATACGCTAAACGTGGGGAAATTGAAAAAGAGATACAAAAATTGCTCGACGCAGAGGTGATTGAACCAGCGTTATCAGATTACAATTCGCCTTTTGTGATGATCAAAAAGAAAGACGGGTCCAACAGATTCTGTATCGACTTCAGGAGACTGAATATGATAACAAAGTTCGATACAGAACCAATGGGTAATGTTAAAGACATCATTTCAAAGTTGAAGGAAGACAAATACTTCACGAAGATAGACCTGAGTAAAGGCTACTGGCAAATACCGGTTGATGACAAGTCGAAGCATTTAACTGCTTTCTCGACATCAGAATGGAGCTACCAATTCAAGAAAATGCCGTTCGGCATGGTCAACTCGGGTAACACCTTCAACCGAATGATGAGAAAGTTGTTGCGCAATTGCAAACATGCGGACAACTACGTTGATGACATCCTTGGTCACACGCAGTTATGGGACCAACATCTGACCATGCTGCGGGATGTTTTCAGCCGAACAAGACATGCTGGTCTAACCCTCAAACCGTCTAAGTGCTTGATTGGGTTTGAAAACATATCATTCACGGGACATGTTGTAGGGAATGGTATAATGCAGATGGAAGATGATAAACTTGAAAAGATCAAGAATGCTGAGCAGCCAAAGACCAGGAAGCAAGTTCGTGCTTTCTTAGGCTTGGCTGGGTACTACAGAAAGTTCATACCAGCGTTTGCAGATGTAGCGGCTCCACTGACGGACCTTACAAAGAAAGGTCGCCGAAACAATGTGATCTGGCTGGCAGAGCACGAGCAAGCTTTCAAAACATTGAAAGACATGCCCACAAGGTCACCAATTTTGCGACTGCCAGACTTCACAAAGCCGTTTATTCTCCAAACTGATGCTTCTGATAGCGGAGTTGGAGCAGCATTGCTGCAACAGTTTGAAGATGGCATATTCCCATTGGCATATGCCAGCAAGAAGCTTCTCCAGCGAGAGAAGAACTACTCTGTCATTGAGAGAGAGTGCCTAGCCATAGTGTTTGGAATAAAGAAATTCCAAAAATACTTGTATGGGACAGAGTTTGTTCTGCAGACAGACCATACACCATTGTCTTACATCCAAAAATGTAAGATAGAGAGTGGAAGGATAATGCGATGGGCATTATTCCTTCAAAACTACCAGTTCAGAGTAGAAACAATCAAAGGCTCTGAAAACATGTGTGCTGATTATCTAAGCAGACAATAAGTTCAGCACACATTTGTACAGATTATTTTGTAGTTAGTAAAACGTAAAGTGTTTTCTTGAGAAAGGGGCTATTGTCAGAAATAATCTTTGTGTAGTTATGAAGCCTCTTGATCATATGTGTAAATTGCTAGTTGATTTATATAGAGACAGTGCGAAGATAACGCACATCGTACGTTTTTGTGCTATGCCTAATGTAATTGTCTACGCTTTGTGCTGACTGTATACCAAAAGCTGAATTTTGTGTATTATCTCTCAAATAAGCTTTAAAGTCATTTTTTTTCTGTACTGGACATTTTAAACATAACCAAAGTTTATAACTTGCTGGTGTAAAAGTAAAAGTTTGCATTTTCTTAATTATTAAGAATAATCAACTATTTAGACTAATTTATGCATATCGAAAGAACTGTTCAATGTTAGACGGTCGGTGAATATAACCTGTAGAGATATTGAACACAGGGAGATTGCTAATTCGTTCACACGACAACTCTCTCCACAAGCTATTAACGGGATAGCTTACTTTTGATGATAGCTCGTTAGTACGTTGCTCTCAGATCATTGAGATTTGTTTGGGACAGAAAACAGTTATTATTGAAGAGTGAAGGTTTACTACAGATCGACGATACGCCATAGAGGTTCCATGACAAGCTGGAACATTGACGTTATAGAACTGTAGTGGAATCAAGGTTTGATACTCAGCAGAGACAACGCTGAGCAATCTGTTCGAGATCTCATCACAGGTTCAACACCGCCGAGCAGTCTACATGAGACTAGTGCTGGTGCCACAGTATATCATCAGCTACACCAATGCTGAGCAATAGCGCTCAGCATCAGTTCATCATAGTGTAGCTCAGCAGAAGTAACGCTGAGCATACATCGGTTAACGGTCCAGCCTGCACCGTGCTCAAACAGTCTGAGAGTACGGGGATATTGTTTATTAGTTTTTGGTTTTGATGGCAAAGTAGCTCATCCACTTTTAGTTAGTTTCATCCATTTTATATAGTTTTTATGTAGTTTCATGCTCAATCATCAGGCAAGATAGCCAAAGGAAAATTCATATATATTTCATATAGTCTGTATATTGTGTTCATGCCTTAACTAGTGTCCGGCTAAAGACACTGTCGCCTCATAGAACGCCCGATAAAACACACATCAAGCTTTGGGCTCTAGCATTAGGGTTAGGGTAACCGAACGTCTTGACACTCTGTTGTCCACATTACGAAATATTAGAGTTGGCTATAATATACTTAGATAACTATAGGAAGTCGTTATTCTAAAGACAGAGGTTGTGGGTTCGAAACTATGTAAGATCTATTTTAAATAACAAAGATCTTTCAGGTTTTTTTTTAAAAAAATGAAATAAAATGGATATATTTTTATTGTAAATTCATTCTCTCTTCATATAAAATATGTCTGTAATTTGTTTTATTTCAATGTTTATTTTATTAATCCTTTTTTAATTCTTTTATTACTTTACTGTACAAAACTCACACAAATAATGATTTACAGGACAAGCATGCGCTTTCCCGACAAAAGAATTGACAAAACAAAAAACACATCGCAAATGCACGTATGTAAAACTATTATGGCAGGGATCGAACTCACGACCAAGAAATTTGTAGTTTCTAGTAGGTCGTTAACACCACTGAGCTATCGTCGCTTGCAACAGATTATCATGTACAAGACTAATTGTTCAGTGGCGAATTCTCCAATATTTTTTCGTAAGAATATGCATAGGGTGCCAGTTCAAACATCATCGACAATACGATCTAATGTGTACATGTTTACAGTAATACCACTCAAACGCGATCGAGCATACAGGATGAATAAGTTGTGTGACTACTTCACAGCAACACGGAATGAAATTACAGAAGCCTTTTGCCTTACTGTGGCGCCCAGCAAGTCGTCACCTGTCTCATATGTGAAATGGTATCGTTGTCGCCCAAGAGGGAGAACATTTATACGATAGCATAATAATTATTATGATTTTAATCATAACTAAAATATAAATGATTTACAGTTCTACTCCTCAAATGCGAGCAATGGCGATTAGATTAAGTACAATTTGTCATTTTTTCTCAACATTAACAGCCATTAACAAAATCGACATAACTATTTAAAACATGTATAATTATCTATTTACATCTAGAAACACCAAACAACAACATTTTAAGGCGATGCGATGACTCAATCGTTTGCTGTAATTCTCAGCGCAACTTGTCTGTTAACACACGCTCTAGATGCTTACTATTCAATCGATCACTACAATGTACAGAAAACCCACTCTATTATAACCACTGAAAAGAAGGCGATTTAACTGCATAAAAGATGAGCGGCCGCTTATAGCAAGGTGAACGTAAAATAGAAAGCTCCTGAAGGAGCTTTCTGTTTTACGTTCACATTGCTTTAAGCAGTCACCTGCCTTAGACACCTGATAGTTAGCATAAATAATTGGTCGTTATAGAGAGGTTTTACTGTACGTTACTCGTATAAACTCTCATCTTTTATTAAACTCTTAATCTGGTAGCCTACTGGCTTCGAGCAACAACATCAATCAAACAATTCGTCAGCTTAATGACCAGCTATCTATAAATCGAAAGGCAAGAGCAGATCTACTCTTTAACAAAAGGATACATGTATTTCTTTTCTAAACCGAAAACTCTTTGGAAGAAGAGGGTAGACCACAAAATACATGTGGATAAAAGTAAGACCGAACGCTCACTTTAGGTGGAAAGTGGCCACTTATAGCAGATTGAGAGTAAAGCAGAATACGTATTTATTGCGCATTCTGCTTTACTTTTATTCTGTATTTAGCGTACAGAAAATATTGGTTGCAATATCACGATGCCCATATTGCTATTGTAGGGAGTACGCTGGTAAGTTTTCGTTTCACAATAAAGAAATAAAAACGGAACAAAAACACGATGTAAAAGGTATAGAAAATATTGAAAAGTCGCTTCAATTTGGTTGACAAAGTCTGGTTCTTGCCAGCTTTTCAGCGTCTGGGTTGGATACAAACTTGTTTTTGCATAAAGGGTTTAATTGCCAAAGGGGTGTTTTTGTTTATTTGACGTAGATTATCCCCTATGCCAAGAACTGAAAGGAAGGCAGTTCGGTCGTTTTGATATCATGCGATATATTAACATCTCATCTCATCATTCATCGGCGTTATGTGTCGCAGTGCCGTAAAACCTAACTCACCTTCTCATATCTTACCTAACCGGTTCTTTCCTCTCTCGTGAGTAATCTGGTTCAACAATGTTTGCAAAGTGCGAGAGCTAAGAAATTGTGTTTGTGATATGACTAATATTTCTGCTGAAAAAGTGCTAAGAAGAGAAAACTTTTTTTATCCTTTTTGAATGAAATTAAACGCAATTGAACTGTAATCAAATGATTCTCACATTTTGTACGACTCATCATTACCTGCACAATGGCAAACTGTTTAGAATCAGACCAGTCGCAGAGTTACTTGGCGTCTGGTCTGGCTCTTAACTGTTTGCAATTTACACACTTGTTTAAGCACAAATGCGTTTTTGGAGTTATATTATCACCATCGCGACTGTACACATGTACCGATTTTGTGTCGCCGCCCCTATGCCCGCCCCGCGAAATGGCATTATGGATATGTCCCTGATATGTATCATTGGCTATAAACTGGGTAGTTAATGCTTTCACTGCTCTTGTCTAAATTTCTCTGGTGTTTTCAAACTGTCTGGATCATGATCAGACGCCGAGCTTCCCTGCACCTGATCTCGATAAATACTTTTTGATACACATATTAATGTTATTAATAATATCCGAAATATCCATTATGAAAAAATTAAATCTAATTGCGATATTTAGCGGTCGAGATCCTGGCAAGTGAAGCGGTTAATTGGATCGACCTAACTTTAAGATAGTAGTGCGATGATTGACCAACGCCTAACCTTCCTCAGTTACAGTGGAGAAAACGTTAATCTTTCCCAATAAACGCGTTTACGCTAAAACTATTATTCATATTGCAAACAGTTAGGAGCCAGATCAGACGCCTGGTTACCCGATATCTGATCAGGCTCCAAACTGTTTACCACCAAGAATGAATCAACATTAAACATGAATGATCAGGATTGTCAAAATTGTATACTTTTGTACGTTTTAATGATTTGCGTTTGAGTTTCGTATGCGTTTTAACGGGAAAGAATAATGTATTCTTCTCTGTACATGTACATGTATGTCTGCAGGAGGGAATGGGTAATGTTACCAATACCACTGGAAAAACGTGATTCTAAAGCGACTCGCAACCAGGTGGTATCTATTTGCAAAAATAAAAGAAAACTCTCAAATAAAAAAAAATCATTATCGTGCATCTGGCATTAGAAAACTATGATCATTCTTAAAACCCAGACTTAGATACATTACACCCTAATAATTAACAAATTTTAGTGGTCGTAATAGAGAGGTTTTACTGTATGTATAGCTAGGGCTAAATAAGTTAAGACAGGTGACTTCATGCTCTCATCATAGTAAAATGTATTTACCATCGTTTTATAATTTTTTTAAACAGAATTTCTTATCCTTAACTCATTTTTACTCGTTTATAAAAGCGTTTGACATGTATTTACAAATTTCTATTTTTAATGCTAAATCTGGCCGCGAGTATCTTTAGACGAAAATATAACAACAACAACCCAAACCAGCATTGGCGATGCAATAGAATGAGGTAAATTTTAGCGCCTGATTAGAATCTGTCTGGCACAAAAAATTTGAAACACTCAAACTTGTTTTAAGCAGACGCTAAACGATACTTAACCCATTCACTGCCTTACGCCGAGTACAATAAGTATTTGCAAACGGGTATTTCCGTCATAATGGCATTGGAAGGGTTAACCCCTTCACTGCCTTACCCCGAGTATAGTATTTATTTGCAAACAGTTTGGATCCTGATCAGACGCCGCGTAACGCGGCGTCTGATCAGGATCCAAACTGTTTGACACTCGTTTCAATATTTCTTAAGTCAAAATACCTAAAAATTGATTTTTAGAAATAGAAACAGACGACAATTGTTTAAATTTGATGACGTCATGGCAGTGAAGGGGTTAAGCCAATAAAACTGCATGACGTAGATGCAACAACTTCTGCAAGAAAATTCTGAAACATGGCGTAGATGTCAACTTAATGTTGGAAACAAAACTTATTGTTACAAAATCAATATACAGTTTTCCCTCTCTACAATAACAACCAATGGAAGACAAATAATATATACGATGTTCTAAGGGGGTTGTTATATGTAGAAAAAATAAATACACTTTAGAGCGTTGAGCTATTTGGCTTATAATGCAAATAGCTTGAATGCAGATCAGACGCCGAGTTTTGCGGGGCGGAACTGGATTAAGCTCTTTGTCACATGTTTTTATGTTTCTTTGTCAAAATTTCCCTTATATAACTTTGATTAAACTCCACAGAGGATAATTTTAGCAGACGATATTTCATTGCAGCAGTGAACGGGTTAGACATAATTGTCTTGTTTAGGGAACAACAACAATTTTTTTTGAGGATATTCGTTGTTCGGAGGGCCGTTGTAATGAGACAACACTGTAGATCAATATTCAAGCCCAAGACAAGAGGTCATAGAAATATGAAGAGTAGTAGCGACAATTGTTTAAAGCAGATCACGTCATGAAGTGAAAGTGTTAATGCTCTAAGGTAGGAAGAGCCATTATAACTTTTTTTTCTCCATAGCAACAAATACACAGTGGTAATGACATACGCAATTCATTCAATATTGATCGATAGCTATCATGCATGCAGTGAACGCGGCGTTATTCTTTGTCGGTTTAAGCGAAACAAGCAACGAATGCATTACACTGAAATGTAGAAAATTACATTTCTTTGTAAATAATACCGTATAGGTTTAATCTAAATAGCAAAGAGCTCGGAGCCTAATCAGACACAGGGTCACCCGTTCCCTGATCTGGACCAAAACTGTTTGCAATGGAAATATTTGGTTTAGTAAAAATAACATTGTCAATGCAAATAATTCATTGAACTGCTAATACCAAATACATGTTTTGAAATTGAGCATGTATTGTGTCAATGTTATTCTTTCTCGTTTTAAACGAATCTCAGAAACAGATGCAATGTTATTGAACGTCAAAGTTAAAATGTTCTTTGAGAAAGATGACTACTGGCTCCGAGGTTTGAAAGCTTTTGACTTGAGTCTAAACTCGTTCCCAAGCATTTGATTGGTCAGCTTTGAGCCTAGGCCAATCAAATGCTTGGGATCACACTCAGACTCAGCTAAAACGCTTTATAACCTCGGAGCCAGGTATGTAATACACCCTGAGTGACAAACTGTTTGGAACCTGGTGAAACACCGAACAAACGAGGTCTGATCAGGCTCCAAACTGTTTGCCACTCAGGTAAAAATGAATTGTAAGAAATATCTAAAAATTGACAATTTCTACGTTTTAGTGTTTTGCGTTTAAACGGAAACGAATAATAGCGTATTCTCCACTGTACAATAAACACCCAATGCGAAACAAATATTGAATATCCTGTTTCGTAGGGAATAGTTAGAGAGTGGGACATTGTTAGCATTAGAGCGTTGACCATGAGTTACCTTACAGTGGAGAAAACGTTATTCTTTCCCGTTTAAACGCAAACGAAACGCAAACGCAAAGCATTAAAATGGAGGAAATGACAACTTTTGACAATTTTGACTATTTATTTTAATCTGAATGGCAAACAGGTTGGAGCCTGATCAGACACCGGGTTACCCGGCGGCTGATCAGGATCCAAACTGTTTGGCCTAGTGGTATAGTCACTGTGACTTACATCACTAAGCTCCTCACCGCTGTGAGTTCGAATCCCAGTAGGGTCGTTCGGATTTTTCATGTGGGGAAGCCTCCAGCTGGCTTGCGGAAGGTCGGTGGTTCTATCCAGTTGCCGATTTGTGCCTGAAACAAGGCATAAAGGACTTCGGGGGTCTTCCTCCACCTATAATTAGCTGGACGTCGCGATTTGACTGAAATACTGTTGAAAGCGATATAAAATCAAAACAAATCAAATCAAACCAAACTGTTTGCATTGGAAGTAGAACATTTTGTGGAAACGCGTTTTATTGGGAAAGAATAACGTTTTCTCCACTGTACGTTTGTAAACAGTTACAGTTTGAAACCCGATCAGAATCCGCGAAACGATCTTTATCCTATCGTTTGTTTACAGTTTTGCAATGATAGATGGTTGTTTAATTCCTACAGAACGTAAAACAATGGGCAAAATAAGGAAACATTTTGCATTACCTTCAGCCTACTACAATCTGCTAGTTGATTCACATTCACCACTATATAATGTGACCTTTTTTTTTAGTAGGGAATAAAATTAAAGAATGTAAAAAGCTTATATATAGGCTATGGGCTGAGCAAAAACGCCTTTGTCGGGAAAACGGCTATTTATTCAGTGCATTGAATTTAAAGAAGATATACAGTTTTAAATAACTGTTTGACAATTTTGACAATTTATTTTAATCTGAGTGGCAACATTTGGGGATTTAATTAGGGTCTTAACTGTTTGCAATTGTATATAATTGCTTAGCATAAACACGTTAGTCGGAAAAGAAGAACGTCTTCTTAGCTGTAACAGGCAGGCACAGTGGGAGAAGACGCTAATATCCCTCAGTGTATGCGTTTTTGCTGAAATAATAACAGTGCACCCTCCCTACAATGGCCCTCTGAACAAGGATTCACTCCTTACAACAAAGCTTATCGCTGTTCCCCAAACAAGACAAATTATGCCTAACGCTTTCACTGCTGCAATATCGTCTTTTTCAAATTGTCGTCTACCGTTTTTACTCAAAGTTACATATTGGTCATCAAGCCGGTGTTTGATCAGGATACAATGTGTGTAACTCGGCGTCTGATAAGTTCCCTTGGTTATAAAGGCTTTAGAGTTGAGCCGCAAAATCTGACTAGTCAAATGCTTGAGAAAATATCAGAGTCAGCGCAAATGTTTTATAACCGTGGAAACTGGATCTAACCTGTTTGACACTAATTCAGTATTGCTTAAAGACATCTCCTGACGACATTTCGATCATAACGCATTGCCAGACAATTTCGTTGCAAAAAGCATGGATCTTATGGACACGTGGGTAGCAAAGACCCATTGAAGCTTCTCGTGTGAGACCCAACCTTTATATTTGATAGTTTGGTTAGAAATAACCATTGAAAACCACTAGAGCATGAGTATAATCTGGGCCTCACCAGGTAAATTGAGATTGGTATAGCGTGTGATGCATGCTTTGACAGTTAAAATTCACACCTATCGAGACAATGGGGGTAGTGCATCAATGGACTGAGGAAAAGTATTTAAAGACATTTCCTCAGTCAATTTGAGCACCCCTCCCCCATTGTTCTCACTAGGTGAGACAATACAGGTAACGCAGTAGTAAAGTATGCAAAGCCAATTCCACTTAACTCAAGTTGTCTAGAGAGGCCCTAATATACTCACACTTAAGGTTTTTTTTCAATGTGGTTTACTAACCAAAGTAACAAATTTAAGGTACGGGCCTCACATGAAACGCTTGGATGAGCATATCCCTAGACAAGATAGCAATAAGGACAAAACTCGCACATGGCTGCATGGTTTTATACCTGTTTAGGTGTTACCACCGAAAAACGATCAGGAAATGTTTTAAGTAAAAATCTTAGAAATAAAAGCAAACGACAATTTGTTTAAATTTGATGGCATCATGACAGTGAATATGTAAACCCTTATCGTGCTCTAAAGCGCGACTGGGCTTATATTTGTGAACGGCCTGGGACTAGGCGAGACGCCGCATATCGCGGCAACTGGTCTGGATCCAAACTGTTGGTCACAACTTTTCGTCTGTTTACAAAGGAATACATTTTGTTCTTTTTTTTCTCAGACGATAAAGTTTAAGCAGGCGACAATTCCGCATAACAATGGTTATTAGTTTATGAATCGGGGCATTGTGCGGCCAATATCGTGATACTTTAATGACACTGGCTTGATTCTCTACCATGGTGTAGTAAAAACAACAGAGCCATGTGAACTCACAGTCTAGATTATGCCATATTTTCTGACCAGGGTCCGTTATGCTTGTCATGTTTCAATATACAATTGGAACCTCTCTATTACGACCATTAAATGTGTCAAATATTAGTCGTTTAAGACATGTGGTTGTTTTAAACAATGTGAAAGTGAAACAGAAAGCTCTACAGGAGCTTTCTGTTTCACTTTCCCATTGCTTTAAGCTGTCACCTGTCTTTTATACTGACAATTAGCCTTCTTTTAGTGGTCGTAATAGAGGGGTTTTAATGTTTTATAAAAACACTACCCCAATTAGTGTTAAAGGGGTTAGACTTGATTGGAAATTGGGATTGTTCATTTGAAGACCAAGGGGTCAGTGGGTTAACCCATTCCCTCATAGAAGCGCCTTTTAGCACATTTGATTTATTCATTCACTGACGAAAAATAGTTCAAATTCATACAGTCTTAAAATGAACCATACGAAAAAAAATCTCTTTGATTTCACGTTACATAAAATTCAGTGCAATTAGACAAACCAATTTTTGTTCCCATATATTCCTCTTGATAGTGACAAACTAATAAGTGAACGACCGATCGAAGTGTCCCGTCGCCTTGGTAATTAGATAATATTCTGTAACAGATTGTGCTAATTTTATTTCATCTTTATCCTAGTAAGTCCTTGTCTGCTTCAAAAATTTCGCCGAATAAGGAAGTGTTCAACTTAATACAAGTAACTTGACATGCTTAGACTTTATTGAAAACAATTTTTTTTATCTAGATCAGTCGCAATGTTACTCGGCGTCTGGTCTTGGTGTAAACGGTTTGTAACTGCCAACAAGGTGGTGCATGGCGGGCAAAGAGTTATGTGTTGTGGTCATGGTTTGTTGAACATGGTATCCTGCGAAGATTGGTGATAATGCTTATACAGTGGAGAAAACGTTATTCTTTCCCAATAAACGCGTTTACGCTAAAACTATTATTTCCATTGCAAACAGTTTGGAGTCAGATCAGACGCCGGGTAACCCGGCGTCTGATCAGGCTCCAAAATGTTTGCAACCAAGATAAACATGAATTGTCAGAATTGTCCAAATGTTGTACTTTTCTACGTTTTAGTGATTTGCGTTTGCGTTTCGCTTGGGTTTAAACGGGAAAGAATATCGTTTTCTCCACTGTAGGTACGGTAGGGAAGGCGTAATCCTTTTAATAACCTCAACAAAACCGCCAAATGCAGTACACTAAAATATGGAAAATGACAATTTTGTTTGTGAAAAGATATCGATGTACTTTTTAAGAGACTCGGCCTTTCAACATTTCATATCTTGAGTGTTCGACAACACTAACACATCAGAATCAAAACTAGTTGACACTCATGTAAATGCTTTTTGTAAGTCAAAATACGAAATACATTTTTAAGCAGACAATAGTATGACGGTAAATTTATAACCCATTTGCGCCCAGTGGATTCTTCCATGCGTATATAATGGTTAAATTCATTTTTTCTTTAAGGGTGACAGGCCTAAATCGTTTTATATTGAAAGTCCTCTCTGTAAACTGAACCGTGTAGACCTTGATGCGGCGTCTGATCAGAGTATATTCTGTTTGCATGTGTCCCATATTTCGAAACGTGGGCACATATGGGTTAAAACAGGCTATTGCATAACTATTTGAAACGTAAAGCTATGGAAATGGCAATTGCATTTTCAACAGACCGATAAGAGCAGTTCAGCAATGCACATCTATTATCAATACATTTGTTACGCTTTATAAACACTATAGTTATTCGTTGGTTAGAATATACCCCGGTGTAACAAGTAATGCATTAAATGTCATAAAGTCTAGACGTGCGTTGCACATTATTAAAACATGTACTTGATCACGTGGATCTTCTCGAAAGTTCAGTGACCAGGGTTGTTTCGCAATAAATGCGTTTGTGCTACGA
This sequence comes from Gari tellinella, assembly GCA_922989275.2. Lineage (NCBI taxonomy): Eukaryota > Metazoa > Mollusca > Bivalvia > Cardiida > Psammobiidae > Gari > Gari tellinella. The sequence continues at coordinate 74,719,102 of OV277866.1, forward strand.
TTATAGGATAAATATGTCTAACGCTTTTACGACTGCAATGCCGTCTGATTCAAAGTTAAATAGTCGTCTGCGGTTTTTCTAAAAGTTACATTTTTGACATTTTGACTGACAAACAGCTTGAATCCAGATCAGAAGCCGCGTTACACGGTGTTTGATCTAGATTTAAGCTGTCTGCAAATGTTAGCCACTTTCCCTCCTTATATGGACTCCCTCTGAACAACGCACACACTTTTGGTCTACCATTTGATGTCGTTGTAGAGAGGGAGCATTGCATTACAAAACAATTACACTAAGATCAGGGCTCCAGATAAGAAGTAGTTTTTTCAACAAATCCCACATTTTCTCACTATTTTTAGCCATGAATCCTATGATGTTACTACTCATTAGAATCGTCTCGAAGAGACGATTCTAATGAGTAGTGACACCATAGGGTTTAATTCAGAAATAAAGATTTTAGATTTTGAAAAACTAACCTTATCTGGTGCTCTGAAGATTGAAGATATAGCAAACATTTGAAAACATTTTCAAATTGCTGTAACTTTCCACGGTTTATCGCATTACATTTGCGTTTTGTTTAATCGGGAAAGAATAATTTCCCATTATTGTACATTACTAAACAAACGACGTATAAAAGTCACTTATACATGGGCAAACATTATATAGATTTATAGAAGTAAAAACACTGAATAATTTGATAAATTGATGATTTACACGCTCTTGTGTATGACCCTATGCTTATAACATACTTACAAAAGCATTTGAGATGAATCTGTGATCGTTCTCAAGTCTTTGATTGGTCAGATTTGAGCAGAATTCTCGAATCTGACCAATCAAAAGCTTCATTAACATATAAGACTAAATTTAATCGCTTTATAAGTGTATTACAGAGCTTCCTCTCTACACCGGCCCCTTCAACAACAACTCCCTCCTTACAACGACCCTTGTCGCTATTCCCCAAAACGAAGACCTATTCACGACTGCAAAGACGTATGCTTAAAAATGTTGACATTTTGACATAAAACACTTTTGACAGAAAAACACTTAATGACGAGTGTCATACAGCTTGAATCCGGATCAGACGTCGCGTTACGCGGCGTCTGATCTGGATTCAAGCTGTTTGCAAGTGTAAGCCATTTTATCTCCGTAGAAGGACTCCCTCCGAACAATGCATACATTTTTGTCTCCCATCGGGTGTAGTTAGAGGGAGGGAGCGCTGTATAACAATAGGCTCACACCTAAGATCGTGTAAATCAATGCATAAGACTTAACCCTTTCCCCCATAGAAGCGCCTTTTAGCGCATTCAGTTTATTCTTGCCCTGAAGAAAATAGTTCCAATTTATACATTCATAAATATGTATAATACAAAATATTTTCTATATTCTAGCAGATGATAGCTTAAAGCAGGCTGCGCTTAAAGCGCATTCTGCTTTACTTTCAACCTGCTTTAAGTGGACACCTATATTCAATACTAGAGATATGATATGTGGGAAAGGGTTAAAAGCGTTAAGTATCTCAGCATCCAAACAATTAATCAAATGCCTAACTGTCCAATTTCCCAATGCTTACCTTGAAAGAACAAGTTCACTCAGAACATTTTGTGGGCAATGCCATTTTCCCTTTAAACTATAATTATAATATATCTATGACTATTTAGGGTTGTTTTCTGCAGTTATATTACAAAATGACAAACAGTGGATACATTGTGTCTGCACTGTTTGCATAGGGTAAATATGTACAGGTAAATGTGTACCGTTCGTAAATGACGTACATTCTCGTCGCTAGGGATGAATGTGATACTAATGCAGATAACATACAGAAGCTGGGAGATGATTTTGACCATGAAATGGTGCAACGATACAAACAGTGGAGAAGGCGATAGTCTTTCCCAATAACGCGTCAATGACGTCTAATCAGACTTAAAACTGTTGCCACTCAGCTTAAAATGAGTAGTCAAAATTGTCAAAAAATGTCATTTTACCTATTTTAGTGCATTACGTTTGCGTTTGTTTGTGTTTAACCGAGATTGAATACTGTTTTCTCCATGGCACTGTTACACAAGCTCAAATGAAATACAATCAAATGTAAACAATGACTTTGAAAATGTTGATAACTATTCCTTTCTCAGTAACAGTTGGAATAGTTAATAATATAAGATTTAACCCTTTACCCCATAGCCTGTGTCTTGTTTTGAAGACAGTGACCACTTAAAGCAGGTAAAATGCGTATGTTTGTCATTCAGATCAAAATGATAGATCTACATGAACATTTTAAAAAAGATGTCACTTTCTACAATAAATTGGTTTACCTTTAGTTTCGTTTAAACGGAAGACAACAACGTGTTCTCGACTATTATACAGTGGAGAAAACGGTTATTCTTTTCCAATAAACGCGTTTACGCTGAAACTATTATTGCCATTGCAAACAGGTTGCAGCCTGACCAGACGCCGGGTTGCGCAAACAGTTTAAATTCTTTTCAGACGCCGGGTAATCCGGCAACTGTTTGCCGCTCTGAGAAAAATAAATATGGTAGAGCCCTTGCATCGTTTACATATTATGTGCATGTGAGGATGAAGACACGTCCTGTGAAACTAGTGTATATATCAAGATCAAAGGGTCGACCCTTCTGGTCAGGGTCTTATTTGTTGTTGTTTTTTGCAACATTTTGTTATTAACCCTTTCATGATCCATTTTATCGTGAGGTTTACCTCTTCTCCGCAATATTATCGTCTGCATCAATACTGTTGTCTGCAAATCGTTTCACAGTTAGATTATAGGCAGGGCAGTATACAGTGGAGAATCTGTTATTCTTTCCCAATAAACGCGTTTACGCTAAAACTATTATTTGCAGTGCAAACAGTTTGGAGCCAGATCAGACGCCGGGTAACCCGGCGTCTGATCAGGCTCCAAACTGTTTGCCACCAAGATAAACAAGAATTATCAGAATTGTCCAAAAGTTGTTCTTTTCTACGTTTTAGTGCTTTGCGTTTGCGTACGTTTGCGTTTAAACGGGAAAGAATAACAGATTCTCCACTGTAACTGAGATTATTTTAAAACAATTGACAAACAGTTTTGATCCTGATTAGACGCCGCGTTACGCGGCGTCTGATCAGGATCCAAACTGTTTGCAAATGCATTTTATAACGTCACTGAGAATGTAAGTGTAAACGTTCCTTTAAACATGTAGTTAACACTGGACTACACTTATTGTACCATTTGAAGTTTCAGATATGGATAACGTCAGCTGACGAGAAATGCTGCATCGAACATGACATTGTAGTACAGCATCATCAGCATGCTCATGCGTTTTTCTCGTAGTTCTATGGCAACAGGGTAAACTAACAAATACAAACAATGGATGCGCCATGCAGATTGTCTAACCATTCAGCTATGACGTTATTCCCAATAAAGCCACAGAGCAACATTCAGATCGCTGTAAAAGACTGGCAGCGCGTGTGATACTACCATATTATGTTGAACTAATCAGAAACAGTTTTCATCGTTAAACTATAATTGGTGTTACTGTAGCTATATTGCTATACAGTGGGAAGTTTACTATACCTGGATGGAATTAGGAATGGGTCGGGCTGTGTTTTTACAGGTGTGTCTATGGGTGACTTTGTGCCATTACGACGTCTCTGCAGGTAAGGATCTCAGGACTCCAGAAGAGGGAGTAATCTGTATAAATCCAACATTTTCTCACTAATACAGCACCAAATCCTATTGTGTTACTACTCATTAGAATCGTCTCTTTGAGATGATTCTAATGAGTAGTGACCCAATAGGGTTTAAATCAGAAATAAAGGTTTTAGTTTTTGAAATACTCCCCTTATCTTGATCTATGTTCGTGTCTACAGTGTATTTTATGAAAACCAAACCAATCCAAATTGAGTTAATCAGCTCTCTCCAAGATGTCATTAGCTTTAAATAGGTATTTTGACTTAAGTAATGTAATACTGAGTGACATAGTATTAGGTTAATCATTTTCCTCCTGAAACTTGAAATTGGACAAATCTAGTTTCCAATTTAGTCTTGTTCATTTTTGACTACAGTAAAACCTCTCTATAACGGCCTATAAAACGAAAACTAATTGTTTGAATAAACACAAGAGACAGCTTAAAACAAGGTGACAGCATATGACAAATGTACTCTTTATAGGTACACTATTTTACAAAAGACAAAGGTTGGAAGGGTTAGTAGAGGTTTCCGAATTTGACAGGATTAGCGGCAAAAGTGATTGTTTAGTTTTTTGAGACAGGTGTTTACTTAATACTTGAGCTTAATGAGCTTTACCCATTACTGTTAAGCAACCTCCCGTCGTTAGCTTGGAGATCACATTGCTATTATTCGCTTAACCCATTACGCCATAGCTTATTCTAGTATTGAAAATAAGTGACCACTTAAAGCAGGTTGAAAGTTAAGCAGAATGCGCCTTAAGGCGCATTCTGCTTTACTTTCAGTCCGCTTTAAGCTACCATCTACTAGGATATGAAAAATATTTCTTGTGGTACATATTCATTCCTGTATTAATAGGAACTATTTTCTTCTGTGAAGGAATAAATTAAATGTGTAAAATGGCTAACTTATGGGACCACGGGTTAAACAAAACTTAACTCCTCTTACCATGCTGAACTATCGTCTGCTTTAAATACATCGTCTGCGAAATATGATAAACATAATTCTTATCTTTTTTAAACTAAAATATATCTATGAGTGGCAAAAAGCTTGGATGTAGATCAGACTCCGCGTTACGCATGCGTGTTGTAATAAATGGTATAACATTTTGAAGAGTATAATAGTATTTTATCAGAGTTGTGAGCAGTTTGGATCCTGATCATACGCAAAGTAACTCAGTATCTTATTAACATCCAAACTGATTGCAAATAACTACATTACACGGGGTAAACAATTTCCTTGCAAAACACATGGGTCTTGTGGACATGTAGGTAGCAAAGAACCATTGGAGACTCTCATGTGAGACCCGACCTTTATATTTGATAGTTTGGTTAGAAATAACCATTGAAAATCACTAGAGCAAGAGTATAGGCTGTGCCTCACCAGGTAAACTGAGATTGGTATAGCTTGTGATGCATGCTTTGACAGTGAAATTCTCACACTATCGAGACAATGGGGGTTGTCCATAAATGGACTGAGGAAAAGTCGTTAAGGCAGTATGACTCACGAAATTTCTAAATGGGTGTCAAACGATTTAGATCCTGATCAGGTGCTGCCTTACGTGGGGTCTGTTGAGGATCTAAACACTTTGCAAAGAGGCATTTTGGCGCCATGACAGTGAAAATGAGATCAGGGGTCCGTTTCATAAAACTTATTATATAATACGACAAATGTTGTCGTAAGTAAAAACTTTAAAATACATTTAATCTATGATTTCCCTATCTAACCCTGCCTTGTGATATCGTTTTGGAATCGTCTTTTCAAGACGATTCCAAAAAGATGTCACAAGACAGGATTAAATGGAGAAATTAATAATAATTGAGACTTTTATAATCTGACTTACGACAACTTTGTCGTACATGTACGAATTTTTATGAAACGGGCCCAGACACTCAGCTGCTTGTCGATGAGATTAAATAAAACGGCAGATCCTTAAACAATCTGTTAAATTTCTAAATTTTATTTCGTAACGTATGAATGTATTTTTTTAACCCATTGCCTGCTGATCGCGAGTTTACTGAATTTTGCAAACAGTTTGGATCCAGATCAGACGCCACGTAACGCGGCGTCTGATCTGGATCGAACTTGTTTGGCACTCGACTTCAGGTTTCGTAACTTAAAACTGTGTATATCTAAATATAATAAATTTTGCAGACGACAAATTCAAAGCAGATGATATTACAGCAGAATGCGGGTTAATCCTTTCCTCTCTAAAACTCTTAAAATTGATAATTCCAATTCTCGTTTTAATCTAATCTATTTGGTTTTACATTTATGATTTTTTCAAGTGATTAAAGTATGAAAAATCAGAGACGACTCTAAAAAGAGGACTCTGATGTAGGTCTTCCGATTGACTTGGACAAGTGAACTTCTGACAGGTACACGGTTTGCAAATACGTGTATATGGTTAAACAGCATTTAATGGGTTAAACAGTATTTTCTACTGTTTTACAGATAAGTTAACCCTTAACCCAATAACCCATTTATAACGTTAAATACAGACGATCACTTAAAGCAGGTTGAAAGTAAAGCAGAATGTGCCTTAAGGCACATTCCGCTTTACTTTCAGCCTGCTTTAAACTACCATCTGCTAGGCTATATAAAAATGGTTTTTGTTCATGAGGGTATTAACTGGAACTACTTTCTAAAGCGGAGGAATAAATCAAACACGCTTAAAGTCGCTTTTATGGGAGGAAAGGGTTATCACAAGAGTCAATACCATGCAATACGCGATATATGCATTAACACTTTACCCCGTAGTCTGTTTCTACTTTTGAAGACAGGTGGCCACTTCAAACAGATTGAAAGTAAATCAGAATGTACCTTAAGGTATTCTGCTTTACTTTCAGTCTGTTTTAAGCTACCATCTGCTAGGATATAAAACATGTTCCTTATGGTGAACATCAATGGCTTTGTGAATTGGAACTATTTTCTTCAGTGGAGGAATACATTACAAGCGTGAGAAGATGTACTTGTAAGGTGAGAGGTTAAATAGTTTTGAGATATCTGATTATCGAAACTCTCTGAAAGATATGTTTACTCTCATTGAAATCCTTTTTAAATAAACTATATGTGTTACAGTTAATCTGTGTAATCAGTTAGTACACAAAATTACTAGTAAACATGCGAAAACATTATTTCACATAGTTCTTTAATAATACAACTTATGATATTATAAGTTCAAATATTTCAGGCACAGAGCACCACATTTATTTCAAATGCAATTTTATTCAATTTGTACAATCTCTTTTTAGACCTTAAATTGAACGCTGTACGTAATATAATAGTTTTCATGTAGTGAAACATGCTTTTATGTATATTCTATATTAAAAAATAAATTTGACTAAATATATAATACATGTATTGTAGTGGTAATAGTTTAACTCGCTCACCCCTGAAACTTTGGACATTCACTCGTTCTAAATAAGTCCAGTCGATTTGACTATTTAGTGTTTGTTACATAAATTGCAAAATAATAAACAACACAGACCCTGCTCAGAGGGCCCTCACAGGGTCTTGCACTGGACAAGTGAACTTTTATCAGGTTTCCTTGTTGTACAGACAACTGTTCTTGTCGCTAGGGTTAACTGTATCAGGAAATGTCATATGGGACTAACACACTTCATATTATCAAACGTATGCAATTACTGGGTTGTACATGTATGATAACATAAAGCTGGGCAGATTCCAAACTTGTTTGTACAGCCCTCTCCCACACCGACACTCCCAACAACGATTCCTTCCTTACTAATGCTTTAACTGCTACAATATCATATGCTTAAAGATGTTTCTAATATGTATTTCTCAAATTGTCTTATAAGTTGATTGTTTGATAGAATAAATATAATGAAAGGTGACAAACAGCTTGATTCCAGATCAGACGCCGCGTCCGCGGCGTCTGATCTGGATTCAAATTGTTTGAAAATATTGCCAACTTCCCTCCCTATAACGTCTCCCTCCAAGCAACCCACACACACTCTTTGTTTCCCACTTGGTGTGGTTATAGAGGAAGCACTGACAAATACACATCGCCAACATATACATGTACAACACAAAGTGCTCCCTCACTACAACGGCCCTCTGAACAACGATTCCATCCTTACAACAATTAGTTCCAACTGTTCCTTAAACAAGACAAGAGAATCATGTCTAACACTTTCACTGCTTCAGTATCGTCTGATTAAAATTATTGTTTTCTGTTATGTATTGGAAATTTTGACAGAAGAAACATATGGACGAGCAACAAACTGTTTGAACAAAGATCAGACGCCGCGTCGGGCAATTTCAAACTGTAACAGTTTGCAAATGTAAGCCATTTCTAGGGGTAGAAATGTCCTTTCACTTTAACAACCCCCACCCGAATAACGCTCATAATGTTTGTCATCCATCGGGTGTAGTTGTGGAGAGGGAGCACTGTATCATTTTTTTCAATCTCTAATTGCATCGACGTTGTGTTTATTTTTCTTGGCACTTTTTTGCAGCTGTTTATCGTTGGACGACACAATGCACCCTTCCCTATAACGGCTCTGCTAACAACGATTCCCCCTTACAACAATGCTTGACACTATTCCTCAAATAAGACATCTAGGCTAGATCTAACGCTTTCACAACTGCAATATCGTTTGCTTAAAATCGCCCTTTGCTGTTTTTCTTAAGGCTACGTATTGGACTTTTAACAAAACACGAGTGATTAACAGAATTCCCTCCCTATAACATCTCCCTCCGAACATCATACACAAATTTTGTCGCTCAGTGAGTGTTGTTGTAGAGAAGGGTCACTGTATGGTATACAAAACGGTTTTATTTCAATTTATATGAAACGAAAAGCAACGCTTTTACAATGTAGAGAATAACCGTTTACATGAATGAAAACACTTAGGCAAACAGTTTGGAGCTTGATCAGACGCCGAGTTACTCGGCCTATTATCAGTATACAATTTGTATGCAATAGGTGTACCTGTTTGTTATTAGATCATACTCGTATATTTTGAAAGCATAACGTCTTCCCTTCCGAATAAATCGCCCTTTAAGTTATTGTGAAAGTGAAATCGAGCTTTATGTTTTATAAGCAGTCATCTGGATTAAACACAAAGTAATCAACATAATTTATTGGTTATTATAGAGTTTTATTTATCTAAATTTGTTTTCAGTTCCAGAATGGAGCTGCCCGGTGAATGGTGCTAGTTGGTCATTTCTGGAAAGCTTACAAGTGGATGGGGTAATTGGGTGCGATCTTCAAGCTAGCGACACCACGACTTACAGTATTGTATCCATCACTCCTACTACTAGTGCATTTGCACTTGATTCTTCACAGCTTAGACTGCAGTCAACTATGGACTTCGAGACTGCTGATGACAAGTCATACAGCGTCGTTTTCCGGTATGTAGCGAGTTCGTAAAGTGGAGAAGACGTTGTTCTTTGTCTTTTAACTCTTTCACTGTCAAGTTTTATCTTTCGCTTTAACAATTTAACCGCCAAACTATCGTGTACATGGATAGTGTCGTCTGCAATAGGTTTTCAAGTAAGATTTAGGGACATTTTGACAAAAGAAATATCTATAAGAGTGTCAAACAGTTTGGATCCTGATCAGACGCCGCTAAACGCGGCGTCTGATCAGGACCCAAACTGTTTGCAAAGTCGCCTCTTGGCGCCGTTGGCAGTAAAAGAGTTTCAACAAAACTACGGGTTAATGCAATAAAATGTTCAGAAAGACAGGCTTGTGAAAATGTTGACGCTCTATGTTAATTTGAGAGGCAAGCACAGTTTTGACCCAGACCCGATGTATGGCAGCTGGTGAAACACTGTTTGCAATAATTGTTTTAGCACAAAAGCACTTGTTCGAAATATTACTTGTTACATCTTTTATGTTGTACGTTGCTCTTTCCAAACAAGCCATTTCAGAATGGGACGACGACTGCAATCAATTTGGAACCAGATCAGACTGCGAGTTGACTCGGTGTCTGATCTGGCAACACGAATTCCTCAACTTTTATAAGCAGATATCGATTTTATTTTCTAACCTTTATTGAATTTCGTTTTCATTTCGTTTCGTAAATACTATTATATATTATCTTCCGCGGCTATCCATTTACCTCTTATTTAGCCTCTTTACTGCCATAACATCATCTGCTTTAAACAATTGTCGTCTGGTCAGGATCCAAACTGTTTGCAAATAATCATTATACATGTACTCCGGGTAAGGCAGTGATAGGTGTACCGGTCTAATTTTACTCTTTCGCAGACGAAAAATCCATGAACATTCTTTGGAGTGTTCGTAGTTTATATAAAATTGAAAAGAAACCTTCATATATAAACTGCTCTTTTCTAATATTTCGACCTCTAAGGGCCTTTTTCAAAGAAAATCACGTCAAAACACACGTCACATTTTTGTTACATGCATTCAGCCATAAAATCAAAATCATGATGACGTCATGAGAACGGCAATAACAAACAATGTTGTACATGTAAATATTATTCTCTTTGATTTTATGGCTGAATGCATGTAACAAAAATGTGACGTGTGTTTTGACGTGATTTTCTTTGAAATAGGTCCTTAGAGGTCGAAATATTAGAAAAGAGCAGTTTATATATTAATATTAATTTAATTCCCTATCTGGAATATTGGAAAAAAATATTGTGAAAAGAAACAATCCCTTCCAATCAAATGCGTGTGAGTAAAACAGTTTTGAGCCATTTCAGACGCGCCCATTAACAGGACGCCTGATTAGGCTCAGAATAGTTTTCCACCCAAATTAGAATACATTCTAATAAATCTATTTATTAGATGTTAGCCAATTGCACCAAGCAACACATTAACACACTGAACACTAATGACGAGTATACTTGTCGTTTCCAAACAGTGTATATATGACAGTACACTTGTCATTTGCAGAAAAGTGTAGGCCCAGATCAGAGGGCTTCTATAGGAGCACGCTGACCCGTGTCATTTTTTCAATGTTTTGATATTAACAACCAATCTAGTCTAAATAGTCAACCCTTTCACTGCCTTACCCCAAGTACACTAGTAATTTGAAAACAGTTTTGATCCTGATCAGACGCCGCGTCACGCGGCGTCTGATCAGGATACAAACTGTTTTAGGCTCATTTCAATATTTCACAAGTCAAAATAACTAAATATCTAGTTTTAGAAATAAAAGCAGACGACAATTGTTTAAAATTGATGACGTCATGGCAGTGAAGGGGTTATACTTGAAACTGTAATTGTTCCATTCGAAGTTTCAGAGGAAACTGGATTGTTTTCTTATCTAATTCACTTCGAGTGCATTCGTTTTTACAACCAGTTTGGGTTCAACTGAGAAGCATTGTGCACAGGTGTTTTGTCAGGCTCTAAATTGTTAGACACACATCGATTGTTCTCCAGTCAAATGTCCTGAAGTCCGAAATTCAACCTTTAAACAGTCAAACATTCCCAAACAGTTTTTTTGTAGATCAGATTCTGATTAAAGCAAAAATTGCAAGCTATTGCTTGGAAACCCTCAAATTTTATTTCAAATTGAGTGGTTAACATATTTTGCCTGAACAGACCATACGCGTGGGGTTAATACCCGAAGGTACCAAGCAACATTTTTAAGTTTTCGAGAAAAACAGGTTTGAATGTTTCAGTGTCTGTATCAAATCAGCGGATTAAGCTTTTGTTCCCAAACTTTCCCTGTATATTAAATAACTTTAGATGTTTGATCAGTGTAAAGTTGGATATTTTAATCACAGTTAAATCACTAATTTAATGTTTTGGTACCTTATGACATTAATAAAAGTTAGAGCTCAAAGGTACCATGTGATCAAATAGTACCTTCTGGTATCAACTATTCTAGTAAAATTAACAACTTAGTAATGCAAAAAGGTACCAAAAATACTTATGGTAGAAGATAACGGGCATATATATAATGCTAATTGTTATTTATTGTGTTACTTGTGCATCAATATATATTATATATATATATATATATATTTTACATACCATAACATTTGATGTCAAGTGTTTCATGGCAAATTTTAATACCTAAATAACACTTAACATACCAAGTCTATCTAACAATAGTTAAATACATGAAATAAAACCTGCTCCAAATAAATAAGTAGTTATAATGATATTCAACATCTAAATTTACATCATTGTCACTTAAATATTCACTTTATGTCTGTATCTCTGTTATCAGACTCAATGATGCACATCTATTTTCTGTGTGTTAACTGTCTGAGAGAGATGCATGATACTGGTAGAATTGCTCTTGAATAAGCTCTCGATCACAAAGAATCACGAGTTCCCTTTTCATGTGCACAGAGATTCCAAGATTTGAATTTTATAAAACAAATTTACACTGATCACCGGTTAGTCAAATATAGCTTAATAACTTTTGTCTTGTAGTCCTTTGAACATGACTTTCTTGATAGGGTTTCCCCTATTAAATTTGTTGCAAAATGGTCATAATGTTCTTTATGAGCCATGTATATCTTACAGGAACATTGTTTACCTTGGGGTTCATCCCATCTATGACAAAAAACTTGCGTGTCTCCTAGAAATATATTTTTACGTTATAGCAGCACACTTGCCTAGTTTAGTTTAGTTTAGTGATCGTGACGTTGTTAAACTCTCTTGCAAATCAAAAGCTGTACCACACTTGCTTTTGTTTGAAATAATTCTTCCTGCTTTTTCCTCACATTCTATTTCTTTTTGTTTTTGTGTAAAGCATACACATCTCCTAAACTTGTTCCTGCTTGTTTTTGCTTGTCATACAGTGTGCATAATGAGCTTTGGCGTGTTTGGCTTGTAGAACGATCGAGAACATGTATATTCCTCTAAGAATAATTTTCTGATACTTTATACAATTACTTTTTTCAATGGCCGTCTTACTTGGGGTCTTTCCTCGCATGTCTTTTCCACCATACTGTTATATGACGTGTTGCTTTTAACAGAATGACTAATTGACTATTTTCCTTTACCAATATAATGTGTTCACACAGAATTTCTTGTGTGCCATCATTTTGCTATGTAAGTTTTTGAGATGTATTTATTTTATCCTTACCTTTTCTGCTTGGTATATCCCTCTCCACTATTTCACAAATGTACTGCATTTGCTGTTTACAGCTGTTCAAATTATTGTAAAAATATTTGTTGACGCTATCCTTCCGTTAATGTATGACGCTATTTGTATCTACTTTTGTCAGAGTTGTGTAGTTAAACTGCTGTAGCAGCTTGAACTTTACCATCTATTGAGTTTGCAGATTCTTTTCTTACATTGTTCCAATGTCCAGGATTACATTTCTTCTCCCTACTTGAGCATCTTTATCTAGGCCTTTGTGTACAGTTCCTTTGTGGGGTGTTTTTTATTCTGACTTGCAGTTTTGACCAAATTAAAAAAAAATTGTCCCTGTGGAAGTTGAGCATTTGATTTGCACTTTTACTATTTTTTGAAGTGCTCACATGAACATATCTTTCTATGCGGATATTGATTATTTCTGTCGCAGTGTAATTCTATTGTACACATATTGTGTAAGCAATACTTGTTTCACCTTGCGTCTCAGGGAATGTAATTTTTGTCTACATTGGCATTACATTTTCTTTCACTGGTGGCTTCCCTGTATTAGTTTTAGTCTCACTGTACAGTTATCATCTGAATAAACATCATCCTTAATCAGAACATACAATCATTTTACTCATTCAATCAATCATAATAGTTCTCATCTTTTCAATAGATGTAAAACCTGATAAAAAAAGATTAATCATTGAAATAACCCACTAATCTACTTTGGATTGATATAAATATATACCTACCAATGTTCTGCCCGAAATATTTCTGTATTTTATCGAACAAATACACCTTGACGGATTGAAAATTCCGTATTACCCATGTACCTTGTGTAATGGGAAAAGAACGTTTACTGTGTAGTCGGAAGTTCGGAACTACAGTAAAACCTCTCTATTACGACCACTAAATTATGTTAAGTATTAGGGTGTTTACGGTAGGTGACCGCTTAAAGCAAGGAGACAGTGAAACAGAAAGCTCCTTTATGATCTTTCTGTTTCACTGTCACCTTGCTTTAAGCTGTCACCTCTCTATTATTTAATCAATTAGCATTCGTTTTAGTGGTCGTAATAGCGAGTATTTACTTTCACGCGTCATTCCCCGAAGTGTGACGTATGGGAAATCCCGTTTATTTATAGTAACGCTCGAAACATTTCTATCGTTTTTCATTTTATTTTTATTATAAGAGGTATATAATAAAAGGAACATTACTATACTTTGCATATCTTATGTACCGGATCACTCTCTTGTGTGTGTAAATGCTATATCCAACTCGACCTTCGGTCTCGTTGGATAAAGCCTTTACACACACAACTCGAGTGATCCGGTGCATAAGATATGCAAAGTATAGTAATATTCCGAAAATTATTATCTAGTAATATTGATTGCAAATAATACCAAATTAATAGCATTAATTACAACAAAATCTGCATTAAAGCAGCCACTAAATTGGGAATATTCATAGTCTATTTGTAAAATGACAACTTACAGCAGGACAAAGTTAATCCTTTAGGAGCCTCTTACATTACTTTTGTATTGTATGAAGTTGCCATTTGTCCTTAAATATCAACAGACTGCCATATTACGGTTGACTGTATATATCTAGGTATAAAAATAGCACAATTACTTTTGATACTCACTTTGTTTGCTTAGTCTGTCTTTAAAAACAATGTAAATACATCTGCCAAATATCTGAATAAACTCTGGAGTAAAATTGTGAAACAAAGTTTAACAACAATGCCCTACATGTTTATCACTTTATACTGTACTACATTATAATTGGATCACCCTGTTATATGAAACACCTTATCACTGATATCTGTGTCTGGGGTGTGTATTCCAGCCCAGTTCTACAAGGTTCTAAATAAACTTATTTATACCCCCACAAACAGAGTTTGAGGGGGGTATACTGGAATCAGCCTGTCGGTCGGTTGGCCGTTGGTCGGTTGGCCGTTGGTCGGTCGGTTGGTCGGTCGGTCTGTCTGCAAAATCCTGTACTTTCAACTCCTCCTTCAGTTTCAACCCGATTCATTTGATACTTTGCATACATGTTACTCAGGTGTAGTAGATGTGCAAGACACAAATTTCAGGTCTCTGTGACCTTGACCTTTGGCCTTGAAATTAGTATTGAAATTGGTAGGCAAAATCTTGTACTTTCAACTCCTCCTTCAGTTTCAACCCGATTCATTTGAAACTTGACATAGATGTTACTCAGGTGTAGTAGATGTGCAAGACACAAATTTCAGGTCTCTGTGACCTTGACCTTGACCTTTGGCCTTGAAATTGGTAGGCAAAATCTTGTACTTTCAACTCCTCTTTCAGTTTCAACCCGATTCATTTGATACTTGGCATAAATGTTACTCAGGTGTACTAGATGTGCAAGACACAAATTTCAGGTGTCTGTGACCTTGACATTTGGCCTTAAATTTGGTTTTGAAATTGGCAGGCAAAATCTTGTACTTTCATCTCCTCCTTCAGTTTCAACCCGATTCATTTGATACTTGGCATATATGTTACTCAGGTGTAGTAGATGTGCAAGACACAATTTGCAGGTCGCTGTGACCTTGACCTTTGGCCTTGAAATTGGTCTTGAAATTGGTAGGCAACATCTTGTACTTTCAACTCCTCTTTCAGTTTCAACCCGATTCATTTGATACTTGGCATAAATGTTACTCAGGTGTACTAGATGTGCAAGACACAAATTTCAAGTCTCTGTGACCTTGACCTTTGGCCTTAAATTTGGTTTTGAAATGGGCAGGCAAAATCTTGTACTTTCAACTCCTCCTTCAGTTTCAACCCGATTCATTTGATACTTGGCATAGATGTTACTCAGGTGTAGTAGATGTGCAAGACACTAATTTCAGGTCTCTGTGACCTTGACCTTTGTCATTTAAATTGGTCTTGAAATTGGCAGGCAAAATCTTGTACTTTGAAGTCCACCTTCACTTTTACCCTTATGCACTTGATACTTTCCATAAATGTTACTCAGGAGTAGTAGATGTGCAAGACACCCATTTATAATCTCTGTGACCTTGACCTTTGGCCTTGAAATTGGCAGGCAAAATCTTGTACGGCGAACTCCTTCACTTTCAACCTGATATACTTGATACTTGCCATAAATTTTCCAAGTTTTTATGATGGTGGCAGCACCCTGCCATTGTCAAACATCATTGAAAACGTCTGCAGAGTGTGACAGAGTGCTGCATAGTGGGGGTATTTATCACCTTTAGTGATAGCCGTTCTAGTTTCATACAGTCTACAAATCAATTACCATAATGGTACCTTCTGGCATCAACAGGTTGTCGCTTGGTACCTTCTGGCACTAATCATTTAGTATTTTTCACTTGGTACCTTTCATAATTACATCATAAATCAAAATTGGTTTGGTATGTAGATTTGAAATTAACAGCATATAAAGGCATGATGTAAATATATTCAAAAATGCAGAAAAGTCATTTTAGGCCAACGTGTTGTTTGGTACCTTTTGACATTAACCCCACGATACGTGTCCTTCTTTTTCGTTTTAATCTAACGTAAGGAAATGAATGCAAGAAAATATGTAAAATGAAAGTATTCAACAGAGTGGCTTAGCACCTGATCAATGATCAGACTCAAAACTGTTTGCACTGGGCAAAACTGTTTTAGCCCATGCTTATATATTGGGAAAGCTTATATATTGGGAAAGTATTCAATAATTGATGACAACGATTTTCAAGGGACGTAAATACAACAGAAAATTAACACACTCATATAAAGAGTTAACTCGCCTATATAGAATGCAGGCTGTTTTGACTGTTACCATGCTGAGGTGTCGTCTGCTTCAAATATATTTTTAAACTAAAGACAAAACAACCATGAATGTCAAACAGATCGATCGAGATCAGACGACGCGTTACGCAGCGTCTGCTTTGGATGCAAACTGTTTGCAAATGTAAATAAAGTCGCGATTAACCCTTATCCTGCTGATCGCGACTGCATCGTTTTTTTTGCAACCAGTTTGGATCCGGATCAGACGCCGCGTGACGCTAAAACGTTAATGTCCATTGCAAACAGTTTGAACCCACATCAGACGCAGGGTAACCGGCGTCTGATCGGGCTCCATACTGTTTGCCACTCTGATAAAAACGAAATAGAGAAGCTTAACTGCACTTTGTTTAGTAAAGTAAAATCTACTGAAATGTGTTTATTATAAGGTGCTTACCACAGGCCACTGCTTAAAGTAAGGTGGTTGTAAATCAGAAAACCACTGTAGGAGCTGTCTGTTTTACTATCACCTTGCTTTAACCCATTTGTGCCCACGGTCCTATTATGGGACATAGGCACAACGTGTAGACTGTGATCAGACGCCGCTTATGCGGCGTCTGATCAGAATCTACCCTGTTTGCTGCTAGGAATTTCACAAAAAGAAAATGAAAATTTTGACCAGGCATCCTTTTGATAAAAATGGATTAATTCAATATAAAACATGGAAGAATCCATTGGACGTAAATGGGTTAAGCTGTCATCTGTCTTTCTTTTATACTTTATCACCTAGCCTTTGTTAGTGGTCGTACTAGAGAGACTTAAAGTTATTTTTTTTTAGCTCACCTGGCACAAAGTGCCAAGGTGAGCTATTTTGATCGTGCTGTGTCCGTCGTCGTCCGTCCGTTCGTCCGTCGTCCGTCGTCAACAATTTCTTTAAATGACATCTCCTCCTAAACTACTTGATGGATTTTAACCAAACTTGGCAGAAATGGTCCTTATATGGTCCTCTTTGAAATTTGTTCAAATGTGTCCGGTCCGTTGCATATCTAGGTCACAGGAGCTAAAAATAGATCGTTTCAATAAAAACTTAAAAAATCTTCTTCTCTGAAGCCACAATACCCTGAGCTTAGATATTTGGCACAAAGCATCATCTATAGGAGCTCTATCAAGATTGTTCAAATTATATCCTTGGGGTCAAAACTGGCCCCGCCCCGGGGGTCATAAATTTACATAGAGTTATATAGAGAAATTTTCAATCCTCTTCTTCTCTGAAACTAATATAGCTAGAGCTTTGATATTTGGCATGGTGTAACTTCTAGAGGTACTTGACCAATATTGTTCAAATGTTCTGGTCCGTTGCATATCTAGGTCACAGTAGCTAAAATTAGATTTTTTCAATTAAAACTTAGAAAATCTTCTTGTCTGAAATAACAGTACCCTGAGCTTAGATATTTGGCACAAAGCATCATCTATAGGTCCTCTATCAAGATTGTTCAAATTATGTCCCTGGGGTCAAAAATGGCCCTGCCCCGGGGGTCACAAATTTACATAGAGTTATATAGTGAAATTTTTAAACCTCTTCTTCTCTGAAACTAATATAGCTAGAGCTTTGATATTTGGCATGGTGTAACTTCTAGAGGTACTTTACCAATATTGTTCAATTGTTTTCGGTCGTTGCATATCTAGGTCACAGGAGCTAAAAATAGATTTATTTTTTCAATGAAAAATTAAAAGATCGTCTTCTCTGAAACCACAGTACCCTGAGCTTAGATATTTTGCACAAAGCATCATCTACAGTTCCTCTACCAACATTGTTCACATTTTGTCCCTGGGGTAAAAAATGACCCCGTTCCAGGGGTCATAAATTTACATAGAGTTATATAGGGAAATGTTCAAACCTCTTCTTCTCTGAAAGTAATGGGGCTAGAGCTTTGATATTTTGCATGGTGTAACCTTTAGAAGTACTTTACCAATATTGTTCAAATGATTCAGGTCCGTTGCATATTTAGGTCACAGGAGCTAAAAATAGATATTTTCAATAAAAATTTAAAAAATCTTCTCCTCTGAAACCACAGTACCCTGAGCTTAGCTATTTGGCACAAAGCATCATCTTCAGGTCCTCTACCAAGATTGTTCAAATTATGTCCCTAGGGTCGAAAATGACCCCGCCCCGGGGTCACAAATTTACATAGAGTTATATAGTGAAATCTTCACACCTCTTCGTCTCTGTAACCAATATGGCTAGAGCTTTGATATTTGGCATGGTGTAACTTCTAGAGGTACTTTACCAATAGTTTTCAAATGTTTCCAGTCCGTTGCATAACTAGGTCCCAGTAGCTAAATATAGATTTTTTAAATTTTTTTTAAAAATTCTTCTCTGAAACCATAGTACCCTGAGCATAGCTATTTGGCACTCAGCATCATCCAATCAGCAAATTGCACAATCATATTGTCATAATTTCTCAGCATTCCAAGATATGTTACATTTACATCAATGGCTCCGGGTGAGCGATTTAGGGCCCTATACGGCTCTTGTTTTGCTTTACAGGGCGGCAGGTAGTGGCGGGACTGCGGATATCACAGTCACAGTGACAGTAACAGACGTCAACGATAATAGTCCAGTACTAACGATCAGTCTTACACACCCGACTCTACTTGAATTCTCTCCACCAGGTGAGGACATAATTATATTACAGTGGAGAAAACGTTATTTTTCCCAGTAAGTTTACGCGTTTACGCTCAACCTTTTATGTCCAGTGCAAACATTTTTGAGCCAGATCAGACGCCGGGTTACCTGGCGTCTGATTAGGATCCAAACAGTTTTCCACTCAGATAAAAATGTAACGTCAAAATTGTCAAAAAGGTTATCCTTTTCTACATTTTATTGTTTTGCGTTTGCGTTTCGTTTACGTTTAAACGGGAAAGAATAACATATTTTCAACTGTATAACTAGTTCCATTTGTTTTAACTTCCTTTTTAGTTCACCTGGCACACCGTGCCAAGGTGAGCTATTTTGATCGTCCTGTGTCCTGTGTCCGTCGTCGTCCGCCGTCAAGAATTTCTTTAAACGACATCTCCTCCTAAACTATTGGATGGATTTTAACCAAACTTAGCAGGATTCATCCTTATATAGACCTCTTTGAAAGTTGTTCAAATATTTCAGATCCGTTGCATATCTAGATCACAGGAGCTAAAAATAGATCGATTCAATAAAAACTAAAAAAAATCTTCTTCTCTGAAACCACAGTACCCTGAGCTTAGATATTTTGCACATAGCATCATCTACAGGTCCTCTATCAAGATTGTTCAAATAATGCTCTGGGGTCAAAAATGGCCCCGCCCCGGGGTCACAATTTTACAAAGAGTTATATAGTGAAATCTTCAAACCTCTTCTTTTCTGAAATTAATATAGCTAGAGCTTTGATATTTGGCATGGTTTAACTTCTTGAGGTACTTGACCAATATTGTTCAAATGGTTTAGGTCCGTTGCATATCAAGGTCACAGGAGCTAAAAATAGATTTTTTCAATAAAAACTTAAAAAATCTTCTCCTCTGAAACCACAGTACCCTGATCTTAGGTATTTTGCACAAAGCATCATCTTCAGGTCCTCTATCAAGTTTGTTCAAATAATGTCCCTGGGGTCAAAAATGACCCCGCCCCGAGGGTCACAAAGGACTGAGTTCACTAAGGGGTGAAATTGGCCCCATTTCCGATTACACCAAAAATATCACAGTTTGAAACACATTTTTTTGCTCGATAATAAAGATCATGTTGCCATAGCAACCATTTTCATTTGCTCATCTTAAATTACGTTTTTCATCAATTATTGAGCATATTATCACTGGAACATTATTTTACCAACTTTAAAGTACAAAGATATGATATAGCATTAGCCAAGTTGAAAACCTCAACATTAACGGAAAAATAAAGATACTGTTACCATAGCAACCAGCAAAATTTAGTCTAGAACAACATGTCTCTATATACATGTTATTCCTTGAATATATCTCGTTGTAATTTGATTTTACAGTGACACTGACACGACAGGAACTGTATGAAACATGACAAATCCATGACACATTATTTTAAAAAGTGTTACATTTGTTACTATGGTAACCAATACAACGGCTTCCTACTGAATATAGGTTCACAAAGGGGTAAAAACGGCTCATTTTCAGATTTAAGTTCACTAAGGGATGAAACTGGTCCCGTTTCAGATGTTACCAAAAATATCACAGTTGGATGCTAGTAATGGATAATGAAAGATAATACAGATTATGTTGCCATAGCAACCATTTTAATATACTCATCTAAAGTCACGCCTATCATAAATTATTGAGCATATCGTTATTGGAACATGTATTTTGAGAACCTTAAAATACAACAATATGATATATCATTAGCCCAGTTGAAAATCTAAACAAAATAAAGATCCTGTTGCCATAGCAACCAGCTAAAATTTACTCTAGAAAAACCTGACTCTATATATATTTTTTTAAACATGTTGTGTTGTAATTTAATTTTACAGTGACACCAATACAACATGATATGTACGAAACATGACACAGCCATGACAGATTATCATATTAAGAGTAACATGTGTTGCTATGGTAACCAATACAACGACTTCTTACTGAATATAGGTTCACAAAGGGGTGAAATCGGTTCAATTTTAGATTTCACCAAAATATCATAGTTGGATGCTGGTGGAGGATAAATGAAATCAAATATTAAATATATTCTTGAAAAAAAGATCATGTTGCCATAGCAACAAGTTTAATATACATGTTATCTTCTACTACATGTATCACATTTTTATCAATTATTGCGCACTTTACACATCATCATTCGAATATTTATTTTGATAACTTTGAAATGCAAAAATATGAGATAGCATTAGCCAAATCGAAAACCTCATCACGAACAAAAAATGAAATTATGTTACCATAGCAACAACAAACTTTACTATAGAAACATGTTTCTCTACATAATTATTTTAATATGTCTTGTTGTAATTTAATTTTACAGTGACACCAATACGACAGGAAATGTATGAAACATGGCTTATCCATGGCACACACATCTGCTGGTTTGACATAGGTTAATAGCGTAGCTTTGGGTTCAAATTCCCCCACCAGATTTACGGGTTTTTCTTGTTTTAAATATGAGCACAGTTGTCGACAATCTTGATTTTCAAGCCACTTAATCCTTATTTGATAAGAAATGTACCGCTGAAATTTCTTGACTGTCGACTACTGTGCTCATATTTTAAATTCAGTATCAACGTAATTTTCTGGGTGAAATTGACGAAAATCACGGTGAGAAGGGATAGTTCTATTGACCGGAGGACTATGATATGTAGCGTTTTAACACAAAATAAAACGTTTTTGCAGTAAGTTCGATGTATTACCAACCAACGTCAGTAGGATATTCAAAAAGATTAAGAACTTGGATAATTGATGAATTTCTAGGCCAATTTCACCCCTTACTGAACTTTGTCCTTTACATAGAGTTACATAGTGAAATCAAACCTCTTATTTTCTAAAACTAATATTAGAGCTTTAATATTTGGCATAGTGTAACTTCTAGAGGTACATTACCAATATTGCTCAAATGGTGTAGGTCCGTTGCATATCTAGGTCACAGGAGCTAAAAATAGATTTTTTTTTCAATAAAAACTTAAAAAATCTACTTCTCTGTAACCACAGTACCCTGAGCTTAGATTTTTGCACAAAGCATCATCTGCAGTTCCTCTATCAAGATTAGTCAAATTATGTCCCTGGGGTTAAATATGACCCCGCCCCAGGGGTCACACATTTACACAGAGTTATATAGTGAAATCTTCAAATCTCTTCTTCTCTGAGACTAATATAGCTAGAGCTTTGATATTTGGCATGGGGTAACTTCTAGAGGTATACTAGTACTTTACCAATATTGTTCAAATAGTTCCGGTCCGTTGCATATCTAGGTCACATGAGCTAAACATAGATTTTTTTCTTATTTTTTTTCTTCTCCTCTGAAACTACAGTACCCTAAGCTTAGCTATTTTGCACTCAGCATCATCCAATCAGTAATTGGCACAATCATATCGTCATAATTTCTCAGCTTTCCTAGATATGTTACATTTACATCAACGGTCCAAGGTGAGCGATTTAGGGCCGTATACGGCTCTTGTATTTATTTTGCGCCGTACAGCTTACATGTACAGTGCTTATTATTCATTTATGTTTGAGTGGTAAACAGCTTGGTACTGTTATTTCTCGCCTACATCTCCGCTGTTGTTTTCCATGTTGTGTTTGCTGACAGAATGGATCTTGATCAAACACTGATCATCATAAAACGCTTTGGCTTGATCTATACTTTTCAGAAATGTAAAAAGACATATTATTGTAATATACAGAACAAGCAATATGTTTTACATCGCCCTCTATAACTCTGTATCCTATGGCTGTCTGTTTAGTTTTGTTTGACCACTTACAGTGGAGAATCTGTAATTCTTTCCCGTTTAAATGCAAACGAAACGCAATCGCAAACCACTACAATGTAGAAAATAACTACTTTTTGACATTTTTCAGTATCTATTTTTATCTGAGTGGCAAACAGTTTGGAGCCTGATCAGACGCCGGGTTACCCGGCGTCTGATCTGACTCCATACTGATTGTATTGGAAATGATAGTTTTAGCGTAAACGCGTTTATTGGGAAAGAAACACGTTTTATCCACTGTAAAACAGGCTGACCGTAAAGCACAATGCGTCTGAACACGCGTTCTGATTTACTTTCATCCTGCTTTAAGCTACAATTTGTTCTAATTTATAGAAAGTGTATCTTATGGCTCATATCAATGGCTGTTTAAAGTAGACCTATGTTCTTTAGTGTCGGAATGAATTAAAGTCGTAAATAATGTAAATGTGTAACCCGTACAATACAATAGGTCTACTATAATCCATATCTTATAAATACTAAATTGTCCACTACCAGCTAGCATATGAAAGTTTTCTTAACTAGGAGAAGGTCGTAATAAATCTTGATAGAACTTGTGAACTAACCCTTTTTCCTTCATGTTTATTTTTAATGAAGAATGCGTGTTTGTAGATTTCTTTGGAAATAAAATACGAGGGTGTTTAAAAAAGTAATGATACTTGATCAATAACTTTAATATAATAAGTGCTAAATACACATGTGATATGTCATTTTGTAGAACAATTTGTTGTCTACACAATAGTATAGTGCACAATAACATCAATTGACTCGATAATTCCCAAAATGAATCTAAATAACCCCTACTCGATGACACTTATGTGTTAAATTTGTTAATTTTATCCTTATATGTATTATCAAATATTACTACTGGGTAAGCTCTTAATTATTACAACAGCAAAAACAACCTATCATTTGATAGTGTTTGTCTTATCCTCCAAATTAAGATTTATATATTCTCAGTTTTCTCCACAGGCAGCAGAAACGCTTTTATCAATAACAACATAAAAATAACAGACACAACAGCAAAATATAGTTCAGATTGTAAGGTAAAACCCCTCTATAACGACCACAAAGTTAACTAAATTATTTTTGTTAATAAGATGGACGGCTGTTTAAAGCTGCTACATGTACCTGCATTTCAAATAATACCTGGCTACCATTTCTCCGGATTTTTCCTAAGTCTTCGGATTTTTATCCTAGCAGATGGTAGCTTAAAACAGGCTAAAAGTAAAGCAGAATGCGCCTTGATGCGCATTATGCTTTACTTTAAACCTGTTTTAAGCAGTCATGGGTCTTCGAAACTAAAAACAAACTATGCGGTAAAGGTATACGATTAGTAAAATAGCGTCTGAGAAATAAAAATAATTGAAATCTTCCAATTTATGGAAGCCCTGACAATAAATGAGCGTACTAGAGATGGTTTACTTTGATTGTTATCCTACCAACTTGCACGATTTGGTTCATTCTCAATTGGTCCTACAGATACCAATGTAGCAGATCTATCACACACTGATGCTGACGTGACTAGTGCATTCAAACAAGCAACTTACGCAATCACTGGTGAGTAACCTACTCGTATATTCCTACTACAAAGTGCTCCCTCCCTACAACGATTCCCTCCCATCAACGACTCACTCCTTACAACGACCTTTGTCGCAGTTCCCTTAACTAGACAATTGTCTCCTACCTATTCACGGCTGTAATGTCATCTGTCGTATGCTGTTTTTCTCAATGTTACTAAATGGACATTGTGTCAGAAAAAAACTTAATTACGAGTGACAAACAGCGAGTTACGCGGCGTCTGATCTGGATTCAAGCTATTGCAAATGTAAGTTAGTATCCCCCTATAACGACTCCCTCCGAACAACGAACACAATTTGTGTCTCCCATTCGGTGTCGTTGTGGAGAGGGAGCACTGTATTTCCACCCCGTAGAATGTAGAATTCAGATCATGGAAGATGCATACGTCTTATATGCCACATGGTCATATCATGTACTTGTTTGTTTTGGTTTAACCCGTTCCCTTATAGAAGCGCCTTTTAGCACATCATATTGATTCCTACACGAAAGAAAATAGTTCCAATTTTTACGGTCATGAATATGTATCATAAAGAATATTTTCTTTATTCTAGCACGTGGAAGCTTAAAGCAGGCTGAAAGTAAAGCAGAATACGCCTTAGGGCGCATTTTGCTTTACTTTCAACCTGCTTTAAGTGATTATATATGTCTTCAATGTTAGAAACAGGCTATGGGGTAAAGGGTTAACGGTACTGTAGCACAATTAGTTCTACCTGTTACCCCCAACATGATCATGGCTGGGAGGCGCTGCCAGATTAGGACAAAGTTGGTGTTTAAAATTCAAATTTAAAAGACCCTTGATCAAAACCAGATGTGTGAAAGAGAGATAGATAGATATAGTGAATCTAACACCACCGTGAGTGTCAGATAAGAATATCCCACCCGAGTTTTGAAGATATTTTTGGAACACGAGGCTTTGCCGAGTGTTCCAAAAATATCATCAAAGTCGGGTGGGATATTCATCTGATACTAAACTGTGTTTATTTTCTCACCTCGTCAACCCCAAAAACGCGTTTAACTTGCTATACAGTGGCGAGTTGTATTTTAAGGCGTTAATGCATGCATAAGGACGTCATGACGACGTCAAAACAACGGCAATAACAACCAATCATAAGATAGTTCCATTAGTTCGGCTTGTCTGTCCGGACAGATAAGGTTTTCTCCCATTCTCGCCCATGTGGGATAGAGATTTCCCCATGTGGAATCACTCTATCCTCCATACCACGTGGCGTCTTTTACTGTTTTCATCCGAGCTTTACCACTAGCGCTGCATGACGCGGGTAACTAAATGGCGTCATTTATTATGGCGTTACTATATAAACAACGTCGTGTTTGGCGGAAAAAGTGCGCAGAAACTGCAATCATTTCAGTATTTATATCATGTTTTAATGATTTAAATGGGAGAAAAAAAATCCACCATTCGTTTTGTTGATGTAGGATAGAAATTTTCTGCCCCTCGGGTCAGAAAATTCACGAAGGGACTTGGCAAGCCTCGTCCCTGCATGCATTTTCTGACCCTCGGGGGAGAAAATTTCTATCCTACATCAACACTCATGGTGGATTCTTATAATCTCACACCCCCTTGATTTCGGGATACCTCTGTCCGAGAGGTGAGAAAGATAGATACATACCAACATTCAGCACCGAAGGGGTTCAACATTTTATAATTTTCAGTGGAACTTTGATATCAGGATCTCGGTTAAGTCAAACATACCTGTATTTCAAAGTCGAAACGAGACAGTCACGTTTTAACTTTGAAATAAAGTTATGTTAGCCATAATCGAATTTGAAATAACTAAATTCATTAAAAGATAAATCTGATAGTTCAAGTAAAGCCACTTTGAAATAGCGATGTGCGACTGTACTTCAATCAGAATGGCAAATGACTTTCACTTATTTGTGCCCATTGGATTCTTCCATGCTTATATATTGGATTAGTTCATTTTTTATACAAAGGGATGCCTGGTCAAAATTTTCATTTTCATTTTGCTTTATATTGAAATTCCTATCAGCAAACAGTGTAGATTCTGATCAGACGTCGCATAATGCGGCGTCTGATCAGAATCTACACAGTTTGCCTATGTCCAATATATTGGAGCGTTGGCACAAATGGGTTAAGTATGATAAGACGTCACATTACTCCACGTTTAACCCTTAGCCCGCCAAATAAATTGTCGTCTGCTATATTTCTCGTCTGCTTCAAGTTTCAAAGTGCTTCAAAGTTGCTCAAAATTGCTGAAAATGTTGTCTGAGTGTCAAACAGCTTGGATCCGGATGAGACGCCGAGTTACTCGGCGTCTCATCCGGATCCAAGCTGTTTGCATATGGAGCTATAGTCGTGAGTGGCAGGCTATGGGTTAATCAAGCTTCAAACGGTGTTCAATGCACATCGCTGTATTTAATCGTAAATGCTACCATATTTGCCATTGTATAACGCCGAAATCGGAATATATTTCTTGTAGGTGGGGATCCAAATAATCGTTTCAAAATAGCAGGATCAATACTTGAGACAGCCAGTGCCTTGATTGACTACACGGAAACAAATTCCTTCACTCTTACGATAACGGCAACAGATACCGACCAGCCCTCCAGAATTCACACTCAGACAGTTGCTATACCCATCAGTAAGTAGACCAAGATACAGTGGAGAAAACGTTATAACGCGTTTGAGCTAAAACTATTAATTCCATTGTAAACAAATTGGAGCCAGATCAGACGCCGGGTAACCCGGCGTCTGATCAGGCTCCAAACTGTTTGCTACCAAGATAAAAATGAATTATCAGAATTGTCTACAAGTTGCACTTCTCTACGTTTTAGTGTTTTGCGTTACGTTTCGTTTAAACGGGAAAGAATAACGTATTCTCCACATGTACATTGTCATTGTCAAAGTGCGGACCCATGGTAATGTAAAAGTAGTGGGAACATTCCAAAAGGGAGAGGTTATTATTTCCCAATACACACATTGTGCTAAAAAGTGCTACAGTGAAGAAAACGTTTTTCTTTCCCGTATAAACGCATTCGAAACGCAAACGCAAAGCACTAGAACGTAGACATATACAACATTTGGACAATTCTGACATTTCATGTTTATCTCGGTGGCAAACAGTTTGGAGCCTGATCAGATGCTGGGTTACCCAGCATCTGATCTGGCTTCAAACTGTTTGCAATTAAGATAATAGTTTTAGCGTAAACGCGTTTATTGGGAAAGAATAACGTTTTCTCCACTGTAAGACAAGTGTATCCGGATAACGTGGCGTCTGATCAAGTTCCGAAAATGTTTGCAACTCAACGTTTTAAAGAAAATGTCGGATTTGCCACCCTCTCGTCGTGTCTGCGTCACCATGTGTTAAGTTTTTCTGTGCGACATTTGTTTTCAATATCTTCCGAGGCGAGGTCATCCATCTGAAACTTGGAATGCTTGTCCAGTATTAAAGGGGCAACACATTTCAAAGTTACTGCCCTTGTTTTGATTTCAAATTGTAAATGGAATTGCTAAATAACTATACAAGTCAGCATTAACTTGGAATACTTGTTTAGTATCAAAGGGAAATAAAAGAACAAAGATGGAAAAAACACTGGCGTTTGTCATTACATTTTTGTTATAACCCTTGCTTTAACATAGAATTATTGAAATTTCAGAAAAACTAAAATATTAGAAAGTTGAGAGCACGGCACTCGTTTGCGATGCTCTCGTTTTAAGATCATCTGAATATTGTTGAATTGGTTCAAGTTCGTTGCATATCTAGGTCACAGGAGCTAAAGAAAGATTTTTTAAAAATAATTCTTCTCGTCTAAAACCCTAATTCACAGAGCTGGGATAGTTGGTCAATTGCATCAGCTGCAGGTCCTCTATCAACATTGTTCAAAATATGTCCCTGGGGTCAAAATTGGCACCGCCCGGGAGTCAAAATTTTACATGGCGTTGAATAGCAAAATTTTCAAACGGCCTTTGCCCTTAAACCAATATTGCTAGAGCTTTAATATTTTGCATGGTGATACTTCATAACGTTTTTACCAATATTGTTGAATCTGTTCCGGTCGGATGCAGATCTAGGTCATAGGAGCTAACATAGATTTTTAATGAAAACTTAAAAAAGCTTGCGTATCTGAAAACCTAGTGCACATAACTTAGATATATGGTATATAGAATCATCTACAGATCCTCTATCAAGATTGTTCAAAGTATGCTCCTGGGGTCAAAATTAATGAAGTCCCGGGGTCACAATTTTACATAGAGTTATGTAGTGTTCAAACACCTCTTTCTCTGGAACTAATTTTGCAAGTGCCTTGACATGTAGAATTACGGGCGTATTAGTCAAGAGTTATATGCCCTTATTGTATTGAAAATACCTTTTTAACAGCGTTTAACAACTCTAACAACAATCACTTTAAAATATGTTGTAAATATACAGCTACAATGAACTAAGTGTGTATGATTGATTGTAAGTTCTTAATGGAGTGCAATTATTGTGCACACAGGATCATTGTGTCAAGAGTTATCTACCCTTGATGTACTGCTTAATGCTATAAAATGCTTTATTTCAGTGTTGATTTCACTCGAATGTCTACAGTTATGAATGGATTGTGATAAATCTTTATAAAACTGTTTAACATTAACAAGGCTAAGAATATCGTCACATCAATTAAGAATCGAAATAGGTCGATTTGAAAATTTACCAAGACAGAAAAGAAAATGTATATATTGTTACATGAATATTGTAGAGAATAAGTACCATTTTACCCTAGTTTGTCCTTTTTACACTGAATTAAGAAAAAAAGTATAAAAATACTTAAATCCCAGATATTGTAGATTGCCCACTTTAACAAAATTTAAACAACTGAGGGAAAGTAAAAGCAGAAATACTCTTTTTTAATTTATCCAAATATGTATATTTTGCTAATAGATTTAGAGAATATTTTCGACTATTATGTAGTATGTACATTAATATGTTTTCCATATATACATCTTTTTAATCCATTTCATCTTAGTTATGTTTAGAGAATATAGCACAAAGCGAAGTGCCAGATCGGATGATCGTGGCAGTCGTCTGGTCTGGATGTGCACTATTTGCTACCAGTTGTTTTACCATTAAAATGTTCACAAGAAAGATAATAGCCAACAGGTATTCAAAATGCACATTGAAATCTAAACTGATTTGAATTGAGATTAATATTTAACATTTGAATGATGGTTACATGAAAGGAATGTCAACTGTTTCTATTATACTGCCTTACTACAGTATACGGTATTGCAGTGAGATATTGCTTCTCTGTAAATACGTTCATCTTGTTTTGCCTTCAAAAGGCAGGGAACATTGTAAAAATGTTTGAGCCAATACAATTACATGTATGTTATGTTACGTTATGTTATATTATGATATTAGCCTATATATTGTCCAACTCGAATTGCTTTGACACTTGCAAACAGTGGAAATCGTCGTCTAGTACATGTATATACTGTCTGAATCTCAGTTAACCAAACACTGAGTGAAATCGTGTTTTGTGAAATGACAACAGACCATATCCCGGTAGTGCAGGAGTAAGTTATTGCAGCGTATATGCTGTGATAGTTTAACCCATTTGCGCCCAGTGGATTCTTCCATGTCTATATATCGGATTAGTCCATTTTCTCAAAGGGATGCCTGGTCAAAGTTTTCATTTTCATTTTGTGTTATATTGAAATTCATATCAGCAAACAGTGAAGACTCTAATCAGAAGCAGCATTATGCGGCGTCTGATCAGAGTCTACACTGTTTGCTTACGTCCCATATATGGGATCGTGAGCACAATTTGGTAAATGAATCGGCGTACGATCAGGGACCCGTTTTTATAAAACTGTGTACGACAATAATTGTTGTCGTAAGTCAAACATTATAAATGGATTTAATTTCTGATTTCTCTATCCAATCATGTATTATGACATTTCTTTTGAATCTTCTTTTTAAGACGATTCCGAAAATATGACACAATACAGGATAGGTTGGGGAAAATAGTAATTCAAACTTTTATAATCTGACTTACGACAACATTTGTCGTACGTAGTTGCATGAAATTGACCACAGGTTTCTAGCTGCTTGACTCTCATATCTTTAATCCATCATCAACATGTGCGACATTCTTTAAATTTCTTCATTTGATGGCATTGTAGTTTGCGTCCATTTTTGTTTTAAGGGTTATACAACCATTTCCTTACTCTTAGATTCTATACTACAGCTATTTCCGTTCCTACTTGTGTATACAGTGGAGAAAACGTTATTCTTTCCCAATAAACGCGTTTACGCTAAAACTATTATTTCCATTTCAAACAGCTTGGAGCCAGATCAGACACCGGGTAACCCGGCGTCTGATCAGGCTTCAAACTGTTTGCCACCAAGATAAACATGAATTGTTAGAATTGTCCAAATGTTGTACTTTTTCACGTTTTAAATAGTGCTTTGCGTTTGCGTTTCGTTTAAACGGGAAAGAATAACATTTTCTCCACTGTAACAGAAACCAGACCAGTTATAACCACCCCTGTCGGAGCAACCATAGACTTTCCAGAGGGTAAGGTGGCTGGTGAAACACTTACGTCTCTAGCAGCTACTGACACGGATTTGGATACCGTCATATTCTCAATATCACCTGCGTCTGACAAGTTTGAAATAGCGGCTACTAATAATAAAGTGATTGTGTCAGGCGGTAACACCTTCGATTATGAGCAGTTAGGAGATGCTACATATACTTTGACGATCATGTAAGTTGGCAGGGCTCCAGATAAGGGGAGTATTGCAAAAACTAAAATGTTTACATCTGCTTTAAACCCTATGGTGTCACTACTATAGTCCTAGAGACGATTCTAATGGGTAGTAACACAATAGGATTTGATGAGGCATAAGTGAGAAAATGTTGGATTTGTTCAGATTACTCGCCCTTATCTGGAGCCCTGAGTTGGTCTGTTTTAAACTGTTCGATTAGATGAAATTACGTGCCTTTAACAATTACTTTTATCTTTTTTTCTAAAATCACAAAATACCAGTGCTTGTGGCTGATCAGTTGGTACATGTAGTACAATTTAAGTTAAGCAGATCAGTTAGTTTTCAGAAATAAAATGAGATGGTTTTTGATTAACACTAGGATTTTTCACACGATATTACCGTTTGAACATGATCACTAAGCAACTTTGTATTTTGCTTTATCCAGTGCATCACATCAATTTGTCCATGTTAACATTTAGAATACGGTTTAAAAGTCGTTTAAAACACTTGTCGTCATTAACAATTCTGGGAAATACTGTAAAACAGGTATTTTTCGCGTCATGAATATTTCGCGTAATGCGATTTTGTATCAATTCGCGACATCATGCAATACTTCTAGCATGTGGTAGCTTAAAGCAGGCTGACAGTAAAGCAGAATGTTCCTTAAGGCACATTCTGCTTTACTTTCAACCTGCTTTAAGAAGTCACCTATTTTCAAAACTAGAGACATTCGCGAATTAACTCGTAAATTATGTTCTCGCGAATAAAGCCGGTTCTACAGTATACAATCTTCATATTCTTTCAGACAATGTTATAAGAGTGGAAACGCTTTAGAAAACTGTTTGCAATAATTATCAAAGAGTACCCTATAGCGTTTCAATGTTGTAGTTTGTATTTATGTTTTACTAATTACAATGCTTTCTCTCTACAACGTCAACCAATAGGAGAAACATATTGTGGGTGCTTTTTGAAGATTTGTTAAAGTGAGGAAAATTAGCTTACATTTGCAAACAGCCTGAATCTAGATCAGAAGCCGCGCAACTGATCTGGATTCAAGCTCTTTGGCACTCGTCATTATGTTTTTTCTGTAAAAACGCAGACGATCTTGCAGCAGTGAAAGTGTTTGACATAATTGTCTTGTTAGGGGAACAGCGGCATGCGTTGTTGTAAGCAGGAATCGTTGATAAGAGGACCGTGGTGGGGGAGGGATAACCGTTATAAGAATTTAACACATGAGTTAGTCTGACTTAAACGCAAACGAAACGCAAACGCAAAGTACTAAAACGTAGATAAATACAACATTTGGACAATTTTGACAATTCATGTTTATCTCGGTGGCAAGCAGTTTGGAGCCTGATCAGACACCGGGTTACCCGGCGTCTTATCTGGCTCCAAACTGTTTGCTATGGAAATAATAGTTTTAGCGTAAACGCGTTTATTGGAAAAGAATAACGTTTTCTCCACTGTATAAATACAAGTGTCACGCCGGTAGGAAGTTAACCATACTTCCTGTTACATGTACTAAGAATTTGAAACTATTTGCAGTGTTAAATTAACCCCTTCATGATCAAATATATCATAAGGTTTTGACCCCTTCACCGCCATAGTGTTGTCTGTTTTAATATCGTTGTCGGCAATATCGTTTCAAAGTTAGATTTAAGGCAGTACAACTGACAAAATTTCAAAACAATTGACAGTTTTGATTCTGATCAGACACCGCGTTGCATGGCGTCTTGTCAGGATTAAAATTATGTTCAGTATGACGTCATTAAGAGTGAAAGGGTAAGGGAGTAGATTCTTCTCCAAACTATGTCTTTACAGTGCCATACAATTTGGATACGAAATTACGAATCCACTGGGAAATATTGATTGGGCTCAAATTAATGATTGGTTTCAGCCAATCTACCCTAACCATTGCTCTGACGGATATAGGATGAATGTTGATGTAAACTTAAAAAAACTGCGTGCATGAGGTAGACTTTACCCCTTCACTGCCGTGACGTCACAAATTTGAAACAACTGCCGTCTGCTTTTATTTCTTAAATTTTAATTTTTGCCATTTTGACTGAAGAAATATTTAAATGATGTTAAACAGTTTGTATCCTGATCAGACGCCGTGTAACGCGGCGTTTGATCAGGATTCAAACTGTTTGAAAATAACCGTTGTACTCGGGGTAAGGCAGTAAAGGAGTAAAAGAAAGCCGAATAAAAACATTTGTTGGAAACACGGAACAGAGTCAGAATATACAAATTTCCAATATCAAAACTGATTGATTCTCATTTAGTTACATAGACATGTATGAATACCTTACAAAAGGATTATAACTGTATTACAATTTTAGGTGCCAATGTATACTTTGCTTAAAGATTGAAATATCTTCTATTTGAACCACTTAATAAATGAGACATCAAAGTGCCAGGACATCTAACAGTTATTCTTCTAATAGTGATTGATTGCCATTTTCTGTGTTTATGAAAAGATCGTACACCTAAATGGCAATAATGAGCAATAATGTTATTTCCGCTTATTTTCAACTTTTCAAAACTAAGTTACACTTGTGGGTTATCATTTGTTTCCCTTCTGGTTCTTTTAAGTTACCAAAACATGGACCAGTCTAATTGAAATTCTGTTCTCTTTTGTAAATAATGCTTTAAATAAGCAAAAAGTGTAGACCCGGATCAGAGGGCTGCTGTACCTGTGTCTACACTGTTTACAAATGTCATGACTGTATTTTAAACAGGTTAATGAAAAAGCTAAAGGAAAAATGTTACAGAGCACCTGTAGGGAAGGAATCTGTAACAATATTAACGTGTGACATAGGAAAGCGTATATGCATGATAAAATATGTCCCAAGAGATTCATGAAATAGTAAAATATTTGGGAATTAAATATATGTATTTCAATGTGATAAAAACTTAGTCATTGATACAGTGGAGAATCTGTTATTCTTTCCCGTTTAAACGCAAACGTACGCAAACGCAAAACACTAAAACGTAGAAAAGAACAACTTTTGGACAATTCTGATAATTCTTGTTTATCTTGGTGGCAAACAGTTTGGAGCCTGATCAGACGCCGGGTTACCCGGCGTCTGATCTGGCTCCAAACTGTTTGTAAAAGAACAAATAGTTTAAGCGTAAACGCGTTTATCGGGATAGAATAACAGATTCTCCACTGTAACCATGTAGATAATTTGATGAAGTACTTCAGTGTAAATCAGATATATGCTGCTACGAATATCATGTGTACATGTATTAATTCAATATGTTTAAAATATGTATTTAACCCCTTCACTGCCTTACCCCGAGTACACTAGTAACCTGAAAACAGTTAAGATCAGGATACAAACTGTTTCACACTCATTTCAATATTCCATAAGTAAAAATAACTAAATATTTAATTTAAGCAATAAAAGCAGACGACAATTGTTTAAAATTGATGACGTCATGGCAGTGAAGGAGTTAACATAACATATGCAAATTTATTATATTCACTTATGTATTTTAAACAGTGCTAGTGATGGAACATATTCAGCAGAGAAGACAATCACAGTCACTCTCACCGATGTCAATGACGTTGCCCCTGTCGTTACCATTACTCCGGACAGCGTCAACCTTTTGGAGAAATCTCCCGCCGGTGAGAAACGATTAGTTCAAGTGGAAAATACCATACCTTTTCTCTTATAAAAGTGCAAAAAGCTGTTTAGCACATTGTTTAATGATTTTATAATAATAACACGATATCGATGATGAATCGCTAGTCGCTTCATCAGTGTGGTTACATATACATGTATCTAGGATAATTGCCAATAATCAATCTGAATCTAAACATTTGAGAACACTGTCTTTGAGATGCAATGTTGTACCTTCACCAAAATTTCAAAAATAAAAGATTGTTCAATATCTCGAATAGTTTCTTCGAGTATTTGTATCAGCTATGACTTTCCTATGCATGGAGTTCATCAACTTCCCCTCCCCCATTCCATAACAGATCATCAGCGTAGCGTTCCCGAAGACGTCGGTATGCACGTCGTCGACCATCATATCGATATAGAGTGATCCGGGACTCGTCGATGAAGAGAAACTATCTCAACTACCTATTTGGAAAGTTTTCGGGCGAATGTGCCGCTTAATACGCGCTACGGCGTGCTCGACGCTGAGCGTTTAGTGACAAACCAACGTAAGAATGTCAGGCTCGCTGTCCGTTGGCGCATAGCTGGTTCCGTATAGTGTAGCCATGGATATGTCTACCATGATTGACAAACGTGCTACATGTATCAGCGGTTTCACTGACCCTACGATGTTGGCTGGGATGATATTCCTGTCATAAAGTGACGTCGTGACGTGCGGACGTCCCATTCGCGGTCGGTCTGCAAAGCCTTCCGTTTCTCGCATGCGTCTGACAAGACGTTCTATAGCCGAGAAATACACCTTGAACTGAACAGCAGGCTGCTGCTGGACTCGACGCTCAAATAGTAGTGCAATAGTTTGCTCCCTCCGAAAATCAATGTGACAACTGAAAACGTACACCATTGACTGATTTTGACAATTGAATATCTCGTCAACACAATTTTACAACGGTATTTTGCATGCTTTAACACCCCCGCGTAAGGCAAACTTTAACGAGGTTATGTTTTTTTATTCATGGGATATTGTGAACATTGGCTAAGATTTTGAATTCGCAGAACTTTTGGCCAGGTAATAAAAAAGTTGTTGAATATTTTAGCACCCCTGCGATTCTTTTTCGTCTTAGTATATATTTGATTTGTCTTTTACAGATACCGTGGTGGCTACAATATCTAGTTCTGACGGAGATACCTCGTCGGAGTTCCAGGACGCAACCTACACCATCACGGGTGAGAAATGTTAAGTTTTATATGTTTAACCAATTGCATGATTAAGTAAGCACTTTGGAAATTATGTAAGCACTTGACTAATTGATAAAAAGGTTTCTGTAAGAATAACCAGGTTACCATTACCACTATTTGCGGAAACATTATTATCGTTAGCCAGTTATACTGTTTGCACATGACGCATATAAGACATTTATTCAATCACTGCCTTTTGAGCCGAAGTTGAAATGAAAGGGATAATCGTAAATCAATGCCAATTGTTTTAAAATTGGTGTGCATTGAAATAAGAAAAAACCCTAATTACTTTGATATTTCTTTGGTACACGCAACATAGATTGGTCAAAAGCAAAAACAGAAATGACATTGCGGGTCACCTATACAATATGTCGAGTTGTATCAACTACCGAATAAACTCAGTGCGGATGTATTGTAGTGGATATCCACTGCAAGAGTTAATATTAAAACACATACAGATTAAGACGACTTTAGTTATTGTCGGGGTATCTAACATTTTTAATAAACATTGGGCTATAAACAGCTTTGACAGATAATTAGATAATGCAGGTAGAAAAACCGAGAAAGCAAAGGTCAAAATATATTTAACACGTACTTCATGTGTTAAGTTATGCATGGTTGTCACAAGATTTAAGAAATGCTTCTTTAGTGTTTGGAATGTTTTAATCACATATTGAACAATTGTGTTCTACAGAAATCGACAGGCAACATAGACCGTCCCAGAAACCTTTTCATTATAAATATTTCAGCTAGTTTTAACAGAATGACCATATCTAATGATATAATGAATGTGTGACGTCAAAGTGGCATATGTTTACACTCACCAGAATGCTAGAGCCTTAATCGTTAGCTGTGTTTTATCGGGAATTGTATGAGGCGACAGTGTCGTTTGTAGGACACTGGTAAAGGCGTGTAGGAATTATACAGACTATCATGATGAAATATATAAGAATTTTCTTATGAGCTATCTTGCCTAATAATTGAATATGAAACTTTAGACAGTGTACTCAAACTAAATAAATTAATAG
Source organism: Gari tellinella (assembly GCA_922989275.2). Classification (NCBI taxonomy): domain Eukaryota; kingdom Metazoa; phylum Mollusca; class Bivalvia; order Cardiida; family Psammobiidae; genus Gari; species Gari tellinella. The sequence continues at coordinate 74,756,250 of OV277866.1, forward strand.
TCCGGCAGAGAAACCGGGATTTGGATGCTAACCTAGAAATCGCGTCCTAAGTTTTTTTCTCGATTGATCTTGATAGTTTAGATCATACTCATTCAGAATCCACCGGGTGCCACCTTGGCACCCTTGAGCATTTTACGTTATTACCGGTTTACCCCACCCACTGTTTTTAGCATGTGAACAAACAAAATTTAGGTAGTTTTACAATTCATCATTGTTTTCTACCGATTCTGAAAGCAGGTCGGTGATTTTGAACCCAAGCGCTGCTTGTCAATGAAAGGGATTAGCTGAAATCATATTCATGCATTCCTCATCATCATCATTTCACCTCATATCCCTCATCAATCATCGGCGCCATATGACCTATTTTGTGACGCATAGACGTAAAACCCAACACATCCATCCATCAAATTGTGTGAAAAAGTAACTTTATAAGCAAGTTCATACCCTTTAAAAATTCGAGAAGCTATCATAGTAAAAGTGTAAACGTAGAAAATTTATTGACAATACTTTTTCTACACCGACATTTTCTACGTCACCACTACTACACGACCAGTTTCTCACGGTAGCACTTTCTTCTCTATGAAATTGTATATGATCTTGCTTGCAAGTTTATATGCAACACAAGAGTGTTCATGCCTACTGCTATATGTTACTGCTTGTATTGATAGTTTAGATCATTCTCATTTAGAATCTACCGGGTGCCATCCTGGCATCCTTTAGGATTTTACGTTCTTACCGGTTTACCCCACCCACTGTTATTAGCATTTGAACAATTAGAATTTATGTAATTTTACAATTCATCATTGTTTTATTACAACTTCTGACAGCAGGTAGGTAGTTTTGATCCAATGCACTTCTAGTCTACGAATTGGATTAGCCGAAATCACCTTCCTGAAATTATCATCATCATCTCACCTCACAATCCTTCATCATTCATCGGATCTCCAAAACCGTAAGCCCCAATATCACATCTGTCCATCCAGTTGTGTGACATTTTTATTTGCAATACAATAGTGTACACGCCTCCTGTTATATGTTAGTGCTGATATTGATAGTTTAGATCATTATCATTTAGAATCAACCGGGTTGCCATCCTGGCATCCTTGAGGATTTTAAGTTATTACCGGTTTACCCCACCCACTGTTTTTAGCATTTGAACACACATGATTAAGGTAGTTTACAATTCATCATTGTTTTGTTTCCAAATCTGAAAGCAGGTCGGTAGTTTTGATCCCATGCGCTGGGATTTACCGAAATTATCTTCCTGAAATCATCATCTCATCTCATAATCCCTCATCATTCATCGGCGTTATATGACCTATTTTGCGTATAGATGTAAAAGCAAACAAAGCCATCCACTTGTGTGACAAGTTTATATGCAACACAGGAGTGCTTAGTGTTAGTGTAGAAACTAGTAGCTATCTTTCCAATTTCTCTGTTTATTTCGTATATTGGTTATTACATCGAAGTTCAATAAGAACTGCATCTAGTTTTAGGATTATCATACAAGAAACAATAGCGTATTGGTTCGAGGCAGATAAGGGCTACGCTGGTTGTTATTTATCTAGTCGATATAAATAACGAGATATGATGTCGGAGGACCAGTGTTTGTTTGTCAGGACGAACAATTGCAAAAGTAAATCAGATAAATTGATAGATTCCGGTCATGCTAGAATAGAGAGCATCATACGATGCAGTAGAATATACGATGATGAGCTACATAAGCTGCTACAGGAAAAGCTTGATATAGAGCCTACACTAACAATAAAATGCCACAAAAGTTGTGTTTCTACTTACACATCTAAAGTTCACACCGAACGTCACAAGCGTAAGCAGGACGAACCGAGTTCGTCAGAAATTCCAACAAAGATTACGAGGCGTTCAACAGATATTTCAATTTTTAGCTTCCAACATCAGTGTATTTTTTGTGGAGACAGATGCAATGTTGAAAAAACACTTAAAAATCCATATAGATGGCGACCTGCATATGTTTGCCGTGAAATAGGCAATGAAGCAGGAAAGATGTCTTTAAAGCAGTCTATCATTGATGCATGTAATAAGCGAAATGATGCATGGGGTGAAAGCGTAAGACGGAGAGTTGAAGGAGCTCTGAGCGATTTGCATGCAGCTGATGCAAGATATCATCATGACTGCCGGCTTCATTTTCTCAGTGAGAGATCTATTACAAGTGCAGCAAGCAAGGCATCTGATAGTGAAGACTTTGACGCTGCTTTTGATCAGCTTGTGAGTCTGATGAATATTGAAAAGTCGAAAATATGGAATTCTGTTGAATTATTTAATGCGTACATAGACTTCAGAGGTAATATCTGTACACGAAAAACATTGCTTAAAAAGCTTTGCGACCATTTCAACAACGATTTGATAATTTTACATTCCCCTGGATTGGCAGATATAGTTGTTTTTCGAGGAAATGCAGCAGCAAGTCTTAGGCTAGTTGAGGACAAGACAGATGACATTGATTACGTTATAAATCAACTTAGTAAACATATTGCTCATGACGTAAAGTCTGTCACACTCAGTAAAAGCTGTTATGAAACAGAAATTGATCGGGAATCAGTTATAGAAAGTGTAAGTACCACTCTCCTTGAGCTGTTAGCTAAATTGTCCCCCAAACTTGACAAGACTCTTCCTGCCATTATGATTGGCTCTGTCATAACAAGCATTTTGAAAAGTTATCCTACAGGAATTCAAGTGGCGTTGGGTGTAAAGATGGGGAGATCAAAACAGTGCATCAATCTCTTACACGAATTTGGTATCACGTGTTCTTACGACGAAGTGTTGCGCTATAAGCGATCTGCAGCCGCTGAAGCTACAAAGGATATTGCTTTGATTGGAATATCTGAATCATCGTCTGGCCTGGTACAAATTGTCGCTGATAACTTTGATGCCGATATAGCATCACAGAATGGAAAACTTTCTACACACTCGCTAGCTGTTATTATAACACAGCCTGATACACAATTGGCTACTCATCAGAAACCTACGATAAAGAGACTACTGAAAGAGCAAATGTCTGATCCTCTTGATTATGATGTTGCCATTCACAGATACAGTGGACCCACTAAACCTGCGGTGCCAGAAGAAGCAGTGGTTAATTCAGTTCTATCCCTGAAAGTTCTTTGCCAACAGACTATTTCTATCAAGACAGCTAGGCAACTGGACTTTGCTTTCCTCAGGGATATTCTCTCAAAGGAAAATGTTCCAGAATTCCATGGCTTCAACACTTCTTTGCGTCGAGAACAAGATCAACCTGTACAAATGAAGACAAAAACTGCCTATTTGCCATTAATAGACATGAAGCCCTCTCATCCAGATACAATTATGACAGCTATTGCAAAAGCACAAGAGATAACTAAAAACGTTGGCCAAGAGTTTGTCATATTTACATGCGATCTACAGCTGTACAGGGTGGCACAAGAAGTTAAATGGGCCTTTCCTACGCGTTTTAGAAATGTCATCCTTAGACTTGGTGGCATGCACTCACTCATGAGCTTTGTTGGGGCCATTGGTACTTTGATGGCAGAAAGTGGCTTGTCTGATATACTTTCTGATGTATTTGGGGGAGTTTCAAAAATGTTAACAGGTAAAAAGTATCCCCAGAATGTTAGAGCTTTGCGCCTAGTAGCAGAAGCAATGCTACAAACCACGATACAAGAGCACGAAACAGAATCAGCAGATGCTATGATGAACATCCTGGATAATTTAGCATCACAAAGTAAGACATCACAACTTTGGGTCAATGTCTTCCTAAAGCCAGTGTTTATCATGATGATGTATGTTAGAGCCGAAAGAGAAGGTGACTGGTCACTTCATCTAGCCGCATATAGGCAAATGATGCCTTACTTTTTCGCGTCTGGTCATGTAAACTATGCCAGATATGGTTTGGTATATCTGAAGGAAATGGAGGCTCTTCCAAAAGAAGTGCTTGGAAGGTTTTTGAAAGGAGAACATGTGATGAGGCATGAACGAGGGATATGGAATGGTATATGGAGTGATATGTTCATTGAAAGCACCTTCATGAGGTATGGTCATGCCCCTGGTGGCATAATTGGGATCACGCTAAAGCCAGAAACACTCAGAGTATGGGCTTTAAGCCTTCATATGTGCAGTCAGCTAGAAGCAAATTTAGATAACATGCTAGCTCATAAGGATGACTCTGAGACTGACATTATGAAGCACAAGGAAGAGCGAAAATCTCGAATAGAAAGCGATGCAAAGGATAGGGAAGGCATAATGAATAAGCTGAAGACCTGCATTGATCCATTGGATCCAGAGCAGCATCCGGGCAACGTTATTAACATTGTTACTGGAGAAGTGGCAACAAATGATGTCAATGTGCATGATAGTTTGAATATAGGCAAGCAACAGCTGAAAGAATTTGAAAAACAACTTCCTGACGGATTTCATAGCACTATTCACAAGAAGGTAGTTACGATGAGTGCTATCAAAAAGTATGTGAAGGTTGGTCAGGTCAAGGTGTTTGACACCAATGTTATCTACTCAAGAGTATTGGGTCTTCAAGCAAGCGGTCGTGAAGTTGACATAGTAGATGTTCTATCACACGAATTGGCCCCTATTCCAACATCACTCTTTAATGACCATGGTGATATGAGAATAGCGAAAGCTAAAGCTTCTCTGAAAAAACAACTTCAGGTAGAAGTTTCTGATAGAACAAGAGTACATGTCGATACTATCATCATAGACGGGTCAGCATTGCTGTGGGTTATTCCATACCCCGCGGATGGCTTAGTGAAGGACTACCTTACAAACATAAAAATATACATTGAAAAAAAGTTGGAGAAGAACAATGTTTATCTAGTGTTTGATAGGTACTACGACTATAGTACTAAAAGTTCGACACGATTTGCGAGAACAACAGGTTCGAGTCGAGTTTATCAGCTGCATGCTAATAGCAGATTACCCGCACAAAAAGTGCTCCTTACTGTCACTGAAAACAAAAAGCAGCTAATGAATCTGATAATCTCAGACATCATAGATGACAAGACCTTTCAGATGGAACATACTCAAACCCACAAACTAGTGATTACAGGTGAAAACGAAACACCATCTGAGATAAGTCAAGGCACTGTGTCAGTAAGAAGAGACTTAGAAACAACCCATGAAGAGGCAGATAGTATCATTGTACAGCAGCTTTTACTATGCGCAAAACAGGATGTGGATGCTAAGCTGTCCGTCATTTGTGACGATACAGATGTGTTTGTTCTGTTGCTGCACTACTATCATAAAACAGGAATGACAAATAAAGTCTTCATGGAGTCTCCGATAAAAGGACGATCGATAATTGATATTGAAAAGGCTGTTGTCAAACACCGGGATATTGTTGCAGAAATTCTTCCAGCACATGCCCTCTCCGGGTGTGATACAGTTGCAGGCTGCTTTGGAGTTGGAAAAGGAACTGTTGTCAAAGTATTGCGATCCAATTTTTCGTTGTCACTTCTTGGATTACTTGACTCCCCTATTGAAGCAGTCATTTCTCAAGCAACAGTATTTATGTCTGCATGCTATGGAAATTATAGCTACTGTAAGTCTATGTCGGAAACACGCTTTCAGGTATGGGCTACAAAGCTTGGCAAGGGCACATCATCTAAACTTTGCTGCCTTCCACCGACAAGTGAGGCATTTGCAGAAAATGTTAAGAGAGCTCACTACCAAGCGATCCTGTGGCGCTCATTGGAGGAAATCAATCCACCGGATCTTGATCCAGGAGAATTTGGCTGGAAGAAGGAAGAAAGGACAAAATCTCTTGAGCCGGTGACATTGCCTGAAAACATTGCCCTAGCACCAGAATTTATTCTGAAACTGATCAGGTGTGGTTGTCAACGTAGCATGCCTTGTAGCACGCAAATGTGTAGATGTAAAAGCGCTTGTATGACCTGTACAGTTTTCTGTGCATGTTACCAGCAGGGATGCCATAATGATAATTAGGTAGTTTTTGCGGTTGGATCACAGGTTAATGACAAAAAAAGGGTAATAACTTGTAAAAGCTCGAATCTCATAGGTGCAATGGGTTCTGTGTCATGAATAATGGCTGTAAAAATTCAGGAAAATTGACAAAAAAGTAGAAGAACATGCTGGCAGAATCAATCATAAAAAACAGGCCCTTTTCTGGACATTTTGGGAAAAACTGCAATGTCTTATTTTGGAAATTTTCAGCGCGAAAATTTTTGTTTTTGGAAGAATTTTTTATAATTGATTTCACATACATTGAAGCTAAATGGTCAGAAAAATGACATGTAGTAGTTATTATCACTTGTTTTATAAGTTTTTATTTGAATTTTAATTATTAGTAACAACCTGTATAAAAACATTTTTTTTTTTTTTTTTTTTTTTTTTAAATTTGGATTTTTTTTTTTAATCTGGGATTTTTTTTTTACCATTTCCCATTGGGAATGGGTCCGTTGACCGGACTCCTGGATACACCAGAAAAAGGCCTGAAAAGAAACCTTGAAATATTATTTTGGGGATTTTTTTATGTATTAAAGCATTTCGGTCGCCATTTTGGCGGCCATCTTGAATATATGAAAATGCTCAAGGGTGACAAGGTGGCACCCGGCGGAATCTTGCAAAGCATCATATGCTTAAGTGGAATCAGTTGAGAAAAAAACTTAGGACGGCATTTCCAGGTCCAGCCAGTCCTCTGCCGGACTATAAATGACTACTTTGCCAGTTGACTAACGATTAACATCCTTAACTTCGGTTATATAACAATTAAACAACCAGGCTAGTGTGCGATGGCACGATGCAGGCTACCAAATATAATTGCAGCTTTTAACATAGATTGTGTCTCCGGCACAGTATTGTGCAGGCTGATGTATGTGCTGTATAACTGACGCTATATTCAAACTGATATGTATGTGGTCATTAAACCTTGGTGCGGACTTAATATCTTTTCCAGCTTTAAAATGAAAATGTTTTGCTGTATCGTCGGTCTGCATCCAGCGGAACATTCATTTTAGAAGTTATCTTATCACATAACTTACAGTCTGGTAGTGGAATAAAGTCATTTTATAAATATCGTAATCCTCTTGTGAAATATCGTATTTTGGGTTCCGGAAAAAACATTTTCGTCCTCAAGCCCTGCATGTAGCGGGACACCAAATAACGTCATATACAATGACGTTACTGTAAACAACGTCGGGTTTTAGCTGAAATTCCATATATAAGAAAGACACAGCTTCGATTGATTAAATAGGCGTTTAAATTGTTGATGAACAGAATCTCACATTCGTACTCATTACTTATCATTTTTAATAAACTCGTTGACTAAAAGTAATATGACGCTCGCCAAGGCTGGCGTCATATTAATTTAGTCAACTTGTGTATTAATGAAAGGCCTGAGAGGACAGATAGTGCTGGATGATTAGAGGTTTTATTTATCTGAAATAGTGAATGATAAGGGTTTTTTCTTCGAGAGTTTCTGGTTTGAATCTTTTGTATATGAAGAAGCTACTGTCAGAAATGGGCTGAGAAATAAAAAGACAGCAAACGATCTATTCTGCCAAAACTTCGAGGTGACTTTCTTGACATTTAGGACTCTATGCATATAGTTTAAAGAAGGGCAAAATGTGCATAACAAAACCGTTTTTTTGTTTAGATAAAAACTTATTGATAATTGAAATGAATATCTAAATTAAAGATAGAGATAGCAAGAACCTGTTTTATCAACAAGAGGACATTGAAGGCCCTTATATCGCTCACCTGCTGTAATGAAGCACACCCTGCTTTACTTTAAAACTGCTTTAAGATTCAATCTACTAGCATATAGAAACTTATTTCTTATCTTACATTTTTATGGCTGTATACAGCGAATTATTTTTTCAGTAAAGGAATAAATTAAAGGCGTAAAATGCATATTTATGGGGTACAATGTAGTGGGTTACCAAACATCAGTTTTATAGGGGAATGGCTTAACTAACCTCAGCAGAATTGGAATTTTCTCCTGGACAAGAAAAAATGACAAGACATACAGATAACTCTGACAGTACCAATGTTAAAGATTTGTATAAATATGGGATAAGACATAATTATTACTGTCAGAGGATCACTTCCTGATCCTGTTTCTGTAAGTATGAAGCACACTGAACCAATTTCTAAACGTTAGCAGACAGCAAGTTCAGCAGACACCACCAGTTCTGTTGGTCAGTCACTGAGGTCAAATATTATGCAATAGCTGCAGTAGCATCTAGTAGCTACTGGCTTACCCTTATGATACTAAAATGATGTCTGCTTAAAACCTACTGTATGTGAATAATGTACAAAAAATCAATTAAGAAAATGTAAAGTATGTAGTGGCAAATGGTTTGGATCAAGATTAGATGCAGCATTATGGTGCGTCTGAGCTGGATCCAAACTGTTTGCTAATATTGCTTATTTTGAGCTAAGAATTATAAGGGGCCAGGGGAACATACAGTGGGCTCTGCATCGGTAATATCCGTATTTACGAAGATTCATTAACTTTATTACAGTAAAAGTTTACGAAAGAAAAATATTCTTGTAACATTATTAAATGCATTCTTTTTCATATTTAAGTTTTTTTTAACTTGAGAAAACAACTACATTATCTACAGATTGCGTGGGTAAATTGTCCTGTGATAGATCTACTGCGAACTATTTTTGGGGCTGTGCGGTTAAGTGTACACGCATGCACGTTTAGGCCAAATCACCGCCTGGGCTCAACGGAAAACAGCCGAATCATCCTATGATATAGAATTAAGAAGGGAAAGTAGTTGTTTTTAAAAAACAATTGCTACGCATTGTGGTCGGATAAATAATAAGCATTCGTTTAAGATCCTCTATATAACTGTTTGTTTAAAGATTATACAACATAACCTGTTCGCTCCCTACGGTCGCTCCAGGTTATATTGCATACTTTTCAAAAAAAAGAACTATAACTAATACTTAAGTTATCCCGTTAATAGATTTACAGACATTTATGGCAGGAACAGTATACACTTTCCTTGTGTTTATTCTCTCCAAGCTCAATGCACCATCCTACTAACATGTAAACAGTTCTCATATGTTTGATTATTCCTAATAATTACGCAACGACTTTTTTTACCTTTGCACCAGCGTGTTATAAATCTTGATTACAACAAGAAATGATTATAAAAGCATATAAGTATATGAACAAACAAACAAACTCCTCAGGAGTTTTTGTAAACAGCATTTGTACAATATGGAGAACAATTTATATAAGGTTAATAACAAAATGGTAATGTGGATATTGTTATATTTTTGTAGATTCCTTCAGATTTACGGATATATTTTGATATTTATATAGATCCACATTTTGAAAACTGACCTGTGTCTTTTATATATAAAAGTATACTCGAACACACAATGTGTCTCCAAGATTATAGTATGTCTGGCTGTTCAAAGTCTGATAAATATTCGGTAACAATGTATAATAAAATCTGAGACTAATGTGCAAAGAGTCTCCTTTCCTGTGTGGGTAGAACACATCCTTTTCATTTCCAAGTATGAATACAGTGGAGAATCTGTTATTCTTTCCCGTTTAAACGCAAACGTACGCAAACGCAAAGCATTATAACGTAGAAAAGAACAACTTTAGGAAATGGATGACTGCTACCTCCGGGCCATGTTCTTGCTGTAGATATTGTGGGTCTAAATGGGAGTTCTGGAATTGTACCGTTTGCCCATGCCTATTCGGTGGATCTTGATGGTAGGGATTGCCCCTGATCTCTTTGAAACCGACTGGCTTGGGGTTTGCGGTATAATTCAAGGACATCTTCTTATCTTGATGTTTTATAAAGTAATGGTGTAATTTCAGCCATGGAACATGTAGGTCCCGCGGGTGTGGGGTGGAGAGGGTAGATGACTGCTACCCTAGGGCTGTGTTCATTCTGTATATGTTATGGGTCTAATTTTTAGTTCTGGGGTTGTACTGTTGACCAATGCCTGTCTGGTGGATCTTTGATGGTAGGGATACAACTCTGATCTCTTTTGAAATCAGCTGGCGTGGTCTGTGGTACAATTCGTGGACAGCTTTCACCATTTTTAATAATGTTATTGATCTTCTATAGGGTTTTTAGTTATGGTCGCATGCTATTATTCCTAGTTATGTTACATTAGATGGCCTGCATTGGGCGCTCTGCTATTATTTCTATTGGTCGGCAATCTTTAGCCGGTTGGTTCATTGCTGATTGATGGGGGTAGTATGATTGCCGTTTTGGGGGCTGTCTTTTGTATGTTTATTCTTATTTATATTAGATCTAATTATAGTTATTTGTGTTTTGTCGATGGCCTGCATTGGGCGCTCTACCATTATTTATATCAGTCGGCAATACTTAGCCGGTCGGTTCATTGCTGATTGATGGGGGTAATGTGATCGCCGTATTGGGGGACTGTCTTTTATATGTTTATTCATGTTTTATTTCAGATCTAATTGTAGTTATTTTGTCTTTTCACGATTTATAGGTACATAAGTGTTATTTCATGTAAAGCGCTTTTGAACGCACAATCCCTGTGTGAAAAGAGCGCTATATAAATCTGGTATAATAATAATAATAATAACTTTTGGACAATTCTGATAATTCTTGTTTATCTTGGTGGCAAACAGTTTGGAGCCTGATCAGACGCCGGGTTACCCGGCGTCTGATCTGGCTCCAAACTGTTTGCACTGCAAATAATAGTTTTAGCGTAAACGCGTTTATTGGGAAAGAATAACAGATTCTCCACTGTACTACAATGTGCTCCTTTACAGCTACAGTGGAGAACACGTTATTCTTTCCCGTTTAAACGCAAATAAAACGCAAACGCATCGCAATTAATCGTAGAAAAAGATAACTTTTCAACAATTCTGACTATATGTTTTAGTCTGAGTGGAAAACAGTTTGGAGCCCGATCAGACGCCGGGTAAACCGGCGTCTGATCTGGCTCCAAACTGTTTGCGATGGAAATCACAGTTTAAGGGTAAACGCATTTATTGGGAAAGAATAACGTTTTCTCCACTGTATGTTCGTCCCAACATAACAACTCCTAATAGTTTGCCAATATTACATAATACATTATATCATTTTCCAAAATTTCGTGTTTTTGCTGACAGTCTGCGACAAGACTAGACAGACCCCCAGTATCTCAGAATCTAGTCGGGCTCTAAACTGTTTACCTGTCTAATTAAAATAAGGTACAATCAATTTTCAATCGTAATTTTTTTCATTCCATTGCACTGCATTTCAATCGGACAGGGTACCGGAGAAATATCTGTCCAAAAAAAGAAGCATGGCGAAATAACACGGCAGAGCTCCAGATAAGCGGAGTATTTCAAAAAGTAAAATTTTATTTTTGTATTAAACCCTATGGTGTTGCTACTCATTAGAATCGTCTCAAAGAGACGATTCTAATGAGTAGTAACACCATAGGATTTGATTCTCAATCAAGTGAAACAATGTTGGATGTGTTCAGTTCACTAACTGTTATCTGGAGCCATGCCACGGTTAGCCATGAATTTTCTGTTTACAGGAGGCAACACAGATGCTCGTTTCACAATAGATAACCAAAACAGGATAACGACAGCAGATGCCTTAATTGACTTCGGAGACACACCCTCGTTCACGCTGACAATAACAGCCACAGATGGAGTTAACGAGGGCACTGACACAATAGACATAACCACCGGTAAGAGAAACTATATTGCAAGTTAGAACGAGTAAAGAAACAAGTACACGTATTTGAGAATAATAAGATACTTATTATAGTTTGAACTGTTCTGTGTACGAACATGTAATACAGTAGTCATAAGTCTGGTGTAAGCACATATCAACGTGTTTCGGAAACAGTGTATACCCTGATGAGAAAGATCACCAGGAGTCGTATCATCATTGACTGCACTGTTTCTGAAGGCTTTATTTAAGAAAAAATAAAATCATACCAGTGTTTTATCATGGCAATAAAACACGGGTAGGAGTTGAGAGTAGTTGTAATTTGAGTTGCGTAGTAATTAAATCACGAGGCCGAAGGCTGAGTGATTTTATTACCAGCATCTCAACGACTGCTCGTGTTTTATTGCCTCGATAACACTTGTATTAATTTATTATTTCGATTCTAACACTTCTATTTCACCACAAATTCGCACCGAAGCAAGGCGCTACATTTCTTGGCGTGCGCATCTTCGAAGTCATATGACGTCACGTTAAGACGTTATTTGAACAGCGCGTGGGTGTTTTATTTAGAATTCAAACACAGATACATCCCTTCTTTGTGTATATAGGATAGTGCTCGAAGTGTGTTAGAATGTAAGTTTACAGATAGTGCAAAGCCTAATCAGATGATCTCTCTGATCTTGGGCCACAAAGTTTTCATTAGACAAGAGTACCCCTCACAGGTATATAAAATCGTTGTAAACGACGAGTATACTCAACGAGGTAACGGAAAGAAATGCAGATATGATGCTGACTGCTGAGTGTAGAACAGAAATAATGCTGGTAGATCTAGCTCAAAATGCAATATCAAACACATTACCTTTATTGTAAGTAAATGTTTCTTCACTGATTTTAACTCATTCACCCCTGAAACTTTTAATGGACAATTTGAATTCCAATATAAGTCTAGTCCATTTAAGACAATTTAGGGTTTATTTTACAATATATTTAAAAATGAACAGTGTGGACTCTGATCAATGTCTTCACTGTTTGCATGGGGCAAGTGTAATCCTCACAGGTACGCTGTTTGTAAATGACGAGTATAGTTGTCGCTAGGTTGAATCTTTTCACACAGGGGTTGTGCGTTCAAAAGCGCTTCACATGAAATTATATAAATGTACATTGTACCTACAAAGCAAGAAAAGACAAATAGCTACATTCACAATAAACATGATACATTATTAAGTTACATGCAAACATGGAAATTCTTTCAATAGTATTACCACGATAATGGAAAGTGTTATAATTAGTTTGTAAAATCAAATTTAAAATGAGTCAAATAATTAAAAGACAACTGTACTTATTAAAAAAGGTGATTTTTTGTGTGTGTTTTGAGTGCTTTGTGTATGTGTGGGTTTTTATGTTTCAGTATCATTTTGTTTCAGAAACCAAACCAATATATACCGACCCTGTTGTAGCAAAAACTGTAGATTTAGTGGAATCATCAGTGGCGGGGCATCCAGTAATGACAGTTGGCGTTGGTGACGAGGATATTCTGCCCAGTCCTTTATCAGTCACACTCGCCTCACAGTCAGAGTCCTGGTTTGAGGTTGTTGACAATGAGCTCAGAGTCGCAACAGGTGTTACTCTGGATTTTGAGACTGCCCCAATCACAGCTGATGTTCAGTTCAGGTACAAGAACATAACAATTATAACTTGACACGTGATTATGTCATTATAAAAATAGAGACGTTTAATAACGCTATTCCCTCTCCCGCTCGATCCGCTGTGAAAGTATCATGAATGACGTGGAGTGACCTCATGCAATTGTTCGTTACCATTTCAGACGTTATTCCTATAGCCGGTAAAGGTCATGTATTGTTACTTGTCATTTCCAATTGTTCTGTCTTGTTTCATGTACTGTTATTTCTGTGCTAAATAGTAGTTTGGTAAATAAGTATGTGAGTGTGCGGGTATAAATTCGTTTGCCGTGGGAGTGTTATATTCTTGAGAGAAAAAAAACGCGGGAAAAGTAATTCTGTCGGAAAACTGTTTCCGCAGATGAAAAAAGTATGACACATTTTATTCCTTTATAATGGATTTCTTTAAAACAGGTCATGTTAGAATTGCAATAATCTATACTCGAACGTTGATAAACGGCATTATACAACGGTTGGTCGTTGTGATGCGCATGAATTATCCACTCAGGCTTTTCTGCGCATCACAACTCCCAACCGTTGTCCAATACGTTCAACAACGGTAGAACATAGATTATTTCTTAAATATTACATGTATAAACACCGGAGAACACATTATTCTCACCCGCTTAAACGAAATTAAGCGTGAACGCTTTATACTAGAATATGAAAGATCATATGCTACTTGCTGTCGGATGATGATCCACACTTAACATGTTTGTTCAAAAACGAGCGTTGATTGGGAAGGTAAAACACTTACCGGTACAGTGGCGAATACGTTATTCTTTCCCGTTTAAACGAAACGAAGCGCAAACGCAAAACACTAAAAAGGAGAAAAGTGCAATTTTTCGACAATTCTGATAATTCATGTTTATCTTGGTTGCAAACAGTTTGGAGCCTGATCAGACGCCGGGTTACCCGGCGTCTGATCTGGCTCCAAACTGTTTGAAATTTGAAATAATAGTTTGAGCGTAAACGCGTTTATTGGGAAAGAATAACGTTTTCTCTACTGTAAGACAGTGAAATACCGTACACATTTTAATAATGAGACACCCTGTACATCTCCTGTAATTGTGTAATTATCACACAGCAATTGTTTCAAAAAGTGCAAACTTGAGGGTATACACACAGTGTATACACTAATCAAACCGTTACTTGGGAGCAGTGCAATCAAGATCTACAGTGTTTGCCTAGGCCTGTTTGTCTCCATACTTAGAGTAATAACGGTTTTAACAACGCGAATACTTATTAGAGTATTGGAAATATACATGTATGTTAAAGCAGACGATTGCTTAATAACCCTTTACTCAATAGCCTGTTGTTTCTAGTTTTGAAGATAGGTGACTACTTAAAGCTGATTGAAAGTAAAGCAGAATGTGCCTTAAGGCACATTCTGCTTTACTTTCAGCCTACTTTAAGTTATAATCTGCAATGAAACTGAAAATAATTCGTATTAATTATATTTATGACAGTATCATTTAAAACTATTTTCTTAAGTGGAGGAAAATAATTAAAGCGCTAAAAGTCGCTTCTTTTTGGGAAAGGGATAATGCAGGTTAAGAGATCACTGCTCTCTCACTATATCAGCTCTCCCTACAACGATTCCCTCCGTACAACAAAGAGTGTTACTGTTACCAAAACAACAACATATGCCTAAGTCTTTCACTGCCAGAGTATCGACTGCATGTTTGCTTAGCATTGTGTCTGCTGTTTTTCTCAAAGTAAATTGTTAGCTATTTTTAGGAAACATATTGCCAGTTTGAATCAAGATAAGACGCCGCGTTATTCATTTTAGAATTCTGATCATAGTGTCAATGTTTTGATCTTTGTAGAAAAACTTTTTGCAATCACAACTGTGGGTTAAACAGAAAGTGCGTAAAACATTGTACAAACATTGACCTCAGTTTTCTCCATATGACATTTTCACACAGAATGGCCCTTTTCGCCTGGCGGGTCACATGTTTCACGTGATCGATATCAGGACCATAGTGGCCTTTGTTGAAGATGTTCCGAGGATCCACTTTTGCCAACTGGATCCGCACCTGATAACTTTGGAAGTACTTGTTTCTATTTTGTTTAAGAGCATATGACGGGAAATATACTGTCGTGTCGGAAACGGTAACAGTACAGCTTACTAACGTCAATGAAGCACCTATGTTTACATCTGCCACCTCTCCGATTCCAATTCGTGAGACTGCAGCATTCGGTAAGTATTAAAATGAAGCTAATAGGGATACTCCTGACCCAATTAACATGAGTACTAATTATTTATCATTTTGATAAATAAGTTGACTAAACAAATGGTTGATTAAATTTAACCAACGAGTTCTTTAAAAATGATAGGTAATGAGCACAAATGTGAGATTCTATTAATCACATGACAATTTTAAACGCTTATTAAATCAATCGAAGCTGTAGTTTGTTGTTTTTCTGCTATATAGATTTTCCGCCAAAACCTGACGTTTTTACGGTAACGTCATTGCAAATGACGTCATTTGGTATCAAACGACATGCAGCGCTTGTGGACGAAAACGTTTGGGCGGAGTCCAAATAACGATATTTCACTAGTGGATTATGATTTTTATTTAATGAATTTATTCAACACACAGACTACAAATTATGTGATAAGATCATTTACTTTTGGAACCTGTGTTCAATGTTTTACCCGGTGTTGGATATCATAAGCTCAAAACTGTTGCTAAAAAAAATTTAAAATCGTCAGAATTGTTAAACATCAGACGCGTTCTACAATTTACCGTATTTCGTTTGCTCTATAGTTTGACTTAAGAAGGCAAAGTATAACGTCGTGTCAACTGCGACTCAGGATTACACCCGGACCGAATCTGCATGATACTCAGACTCTTGTCAATATACAGAAAAATGGGAAGAATGTTTGTTTCTACTCAAATTAAATAGAATGCAATCTTAATGCATAACTATATGAAATCGATACGTTTATGAATATATTTACGATGATTTTAAAATAACAATGGCCAAAGTTGTGTTTTGTTTGCCTTGGTCCCTTAGCTCTGCGTTAAAAAACCGTTGGGGCACCTCATTGCAGACTTGTATACCAGCCGCCTCCATTTGCCACGATTGTGCGCTCTGCTGCTTTTGATTCAGCAAATGTCAATCATGTCCATTCTTCAGTGTTGTCTGACCATTTTTTTCTGTCTTCATATTTGTGTCGTCCCCTCCACCGTTCCTTGCCGAATAATTTTGGCTAGAACAAAACTCTGATAAAAATGAACAGTCAGAATTGTCAAAAAGTTGTCATTTTCTACATTGTAGTGTCTTGCGTTTGCGTTTCGGTTGCGTTTTCTCCACTGTAACGGGTTAGATGAGTCCCAGTGCAGCATTAAGACAATCAAGCGTAGATAATTGTATGTGCATTTAAGTTATATTTGGCCATCCGTCCGTCTATATATATTTACTTAAACAGCAGTTTTCTGACCAAAGTACTGAACCGTGTTATATGAAAGTTCACACAAGTAGCTCGTATATTAGTCGATATAAAAGGCAAAGGGTATTGCAAAAAATTAAATTCCCTGTACTGTAATGTATAACATTTCACAGTGTAATAGAATACAATGTAAAATGCAGTATTCTAACCGATGTAGTGAACAGTATGTAGCGAAATATTGTTTGTATTCATTTGTTCTAACCAGAGCGCCAAACAGTTTGGAGTTTTGGTGTACTCTGCGTCTTACAGTGGATAATCTGTTATTCTTACGTCATTGGTGACGTCATAAAGTGGAGAATCTGTTATTCTTTCCCGTTTAAACGCAAACGTACGCAAACGCAAAGCACTAAAACGTAGAAAAGAACAACTTTTGGACAATTCTGATATTTCATGTTTATCATGGTGGCAAACAGTTTGGAGCCTGATCAGACGCCGGGTTACCCGGCGTCTGATCTGGCTCCAAACTGTTTGCACTGCAAATAATAGTTTTAGCGTAAGCGCGTTTATTGGGAAAGAATAACAGATTCTCCACTGTATCTGGTTCCAAACTGTTTACAATGGACAAACATGTAATAGTACATGTATAGCCTAAATATGTTGTTTATTTGGGAAAGAATATTCCCTTTTTACTGTACATAACCGTTGAAGACTGAAAATATAGCATGACCCTTAAATTTAGCGTTAATCAGAACTGACAATAAAATGAGACTTTAGTAAAATCATATCGTCCTTGGAACCCTTGCTTGTAAATACATGTATGACAATCCCTTTCAACTCATTCACCACTGAAACTTTTAAGCGACAATTCTAATTTCCACCACAGTCTAGTCTAGATTTGTCTAATTAGGGGCGTGTATTACACTATATTGCATAATGACAAACAGTATATCTATCCTAAGCAGAGAGTTTATGTACAAGCCCTCTGATCAGGGTATACACTGCTTGTATCAGGAAAATGTACCCTTAACAGACATACTGTGTATAAATAACGAGTAACCGCGTCGCTCGTGTTGATCGTATCAGCCTGAGTTACACTGCGTCTAATTTTGCCCAAACTGTTTGCAATGGACACTTGTTTATAACACAATCGCGTTTGTAAAGCAACATATACCTTTCAACTAGAACAGTGGAGAAAACCTTATTTCTTCCAAATGCTTGCGTTTACGCTAAAACTATAGCAGATAGTTTGGGGGCCTGATCAGACGCCGAGTTACTCGGCGTCTGATCAGGCTCCGAACAATATGCCTCTTAAATTGAAATAAATTGTAAGAATCGTTATACAGTGGAGAATCTGTTATTCTTTCCCGTTTAAACGCAAACGTACGCAAACGCAAAGCACTAAAACGTAGAAAAGCACAACTTTTGGACAATTCTGATAATTCTTGTTTATCTTGGTGGCAAACAGTTTGCAGCCTGATCAGACGCCGGGTTACCCGGCGTCTGATCTGGCTCCAAACTGTTTGCACTGCAAATAATAGTTTTAGCGTAAACGCGTTTATTGGGAAATAATAACAGATTCTCCACTGTAATGTTGCCATTTTATACATTTTATAAATTTGTTTTAGCGTTTTGTTTGCCTTTTAAACGGGAAAGAATAACATTTCTACCACCGTGTAGCTATTGTCCGTTTACTTTTTCTTGTCAACACGTTTCTGGTTTTATTGCCCCAGGTGACGAAGTCTACACTGCCACTGCAGAAGATCCTGAGGATGATACAATAACCTTCTCTATAACAAGTACGTGTACTGGCGCCTATGAGAGTTTCACCATGGAAGTCGAATATTTGTTCGCTCTAAACTTAGTAGGGCTTAATGAGTTAAATATGAGTATACTTTTAAAGCATACTCATATTTAACTCATTAAGTCCTACTAACCCATATATACATGTACATGTATACGTACTTTATCAACAGCGAACTTGTTCTTTGCAAACAGTTTAGTCCCTGGTCAGATGGCTTTTGACGGAGCCTTCTGATCAGAGGCTTACACTGCAAGAATATCTGCTCAAAATGCCATTTGTTTGTATTTCTAAAATTAAGAATTGATTGAATAAGTTCTGGTATGAGTGTAAAACAGTCTTGATCTTGATCAGATGCCAATTTACGCGGGGTCAGAAGTTAAGTCATGCGATGCATAGCTCAGTGTAGGTTCAGGTTTACAAATGTGTGCCATTCTGTTTTATTCCGATTCTCAAATTCTTTAACTTGTCATTTTCTAAATTCAATGCCACTGTGTTTGTCTGCCGTATACACTGGAACGACTAATGTTTCCCCACAATGTAGCATGTATGGTAAGTAAAAATATCACATTAGCAACAAATCAGTAACCCCTATCGACACGTATACCCGTGTATGTGTAATGTACAAAAAAACGTGTGAACAACTCAAATACATTTTACAAAATACATGTAGATCTAGAGTTAGAACAAAATAAAGGGGTAGTCTGAGATGAGACAGATGAAGAGATACATTAACCAGCTACCCCATAGCATGTTTCTAGTTTAAAAGACAGGTGATCACTTTAGGCACATTCTGCTTCACTTTTAGCCTGCTTTAAGCTACCCTCTGCTAGAATATGGAATATATTTCTTATTGGGCATATTCAAGACAGCTTAAACTGGAACTTTTTTCTCTAGTGGAGGGACTAATTAAAGGCGTAAAAAGGCGTATTTATGGGATAATGAGTTAATGCATACACATGTACAGATAAACAGAGAAACCAGTTACACGGAAAGAGAGCGCAAGAGAACAAGATAGAAAGAAACAGAGATACAGCAAGAGAGAATGAAGACACTCCCGAGTGAACATCAAGCACTCTATACAACACCTATGATGATACTAACAATGATGACAAGAATAAGTTACTAGAAATATTGAACAGACCTTACTTATTTAGATTACAGACGAGACGATGTTTTGGAAGCAGATGATACTCTAGCTTGTTACAGTAGAGAAAACAGTATTCGTTCACGTTTAAGCGCAAATGAAACGAAACGCATTGTAACAAAATAAAGAAAATTTGACCATTCTGAGTGATTATTGTCCATCTGAATGTCACACAGTTTAGAGCCTGATCAGACGCCGGGTGACTTGACGTCTGATCTTGCTCCAATCCGTGTGCATTGGGAATAATAAATTTAGCGTATTCACGATTACTAGGAAAGTTATCGTCTTCTCCAATGTGACATATTAGAGCGACTCTGAGCCGTATATTTACGTATGTTGAGCCTAATTCTTCACACTACGAATTCTTCACACCGAAATCAGACGTGTGAAGAATTCGTACGAATTCTTCCACTCGTGTGACCAATGTGGGAAGATTTCGTACGAATATGTCACACAATGGCAGTGTGAGATTTCCGTACCCCCTTTTTTAACGACCTGTTGGTACCTACGGATTCTTCACACATCACCTTCCGTTTAACATTTCTTTATGAAACAAATTCTAACAACTTAGGCAAATCACTTTCCATAGCAAAAAATATGGTGTATTACGTCGTATTGTGGGATGATACTAGAGTTCTAGGGAAAACCAACATCTTCGGACAGGCGACCCTCTCACGTACTGTCACGACCCGGGATCGAACTCGGGATGCATTGTTAAGAAGCGGGTGCGCTAAAACTGTTTTATCCATCCTTTTACATGCAGTTTTTACGAATTGATCAATAAAGCTCTTAAACAGCCGACCTAAATCCGAAGAATTATCTGTGAATAAGTGCAGCCCTTTTCATCCCATGATCAAACTTATGTTCCGTTGAGTTTATGCTTAGTTCTTGGCTTCCTTTGAGGCATAATAGGCCAACGACCGACATATTGCCGGCCGAATGCTGGTAGATTGTTGGTTTTCTTAACGGGATAGGGAGGGATGAGCCCGTGGCCGTGGTCCAGTGCTCATAGTGACTATGACTTACACTCACTTAGGTCCTTACTGCTGTTGGTTCGAATCCCAATCTGAACACTTGGGCTTTTTCATTTGGAGAAACCCTCAAGCTGGCTATCGGAAAGTCGGTGCTTTTACCCAGATGCAAATTTTTACCTGATTTATGACGTGCATCCGGTTTCTTCTCCCATCTGCGATTAGCTTTATGTCGAGATATGACTGAAATACTGTTAACATAGTATGAACTCAGAATTCTGGGCCTCGGTTTGATTTTAAAGTGTAGTTAAAAGCTAGTTTCAACGACGGTCATCGAAACGACATCGATTTAAAATCGGTCGATTTCGGGCGCCTTACACGTTGATCGGACCCGAGAAAGCTTTTGACCAAATATACAAACGTATACAAGCGTGTCAGAGGTCGGGCAAGGCCGTCTCCATCCGGCTTTTGCCTATCCTATAACGGCCGGTGTAATGACGAAAAGTGTCCCCACCACTCAGAATTTTGACCCCGGGACATTTTTTGACTCAGAAAACTAACCTCCCGTGTCATTTTACATGTAGTATGCCAAAGCAAGTCCCAAGGACAGTTTTCTACACCAAAACTTGTCCTCATGTGTCACTCTTTAGAGGGGGACACATTTCGTCTTTACACCGGCGCCCGTCTGGCAACCGGATAACACCAATTTCCTTTCGATTTCCCACAGTATTGCACGTTATTTCTGAATGCCCATGATGTGGACTACACGATAAGGCAATCGGTAGTATGGTTCCATGTACGAAAGTGAACAACATAACAAAGAAGTGAAATCAGCGCGTCTTTATAAACCTCATTCATATATTGAACCCACGATAACCAATATCGGGCGATGATGGTCGCCCGTCTTAAAACCGTTGCCCGTCCGGTATTTAAGGACTATCGCGGCAGTTTGTTCGAATTTTCAAAACATTTTTTTTTTTTTAATTTTGCATATTGCTAGTTTATATCCAGTTGTGCAGAAATATTAAATAAAAATAGGGAGTCCCCGAACTGGTTCTTTTCTTAATAGCTTTCTTGACACGTGCTTTTGATCATAAAATCTTAGAAATTTTTCATATGTTTTTTTACAAAATAGAAAATAATGGGAGCAAGTACCAATAAAAACATGGAAACAACATATTATTCCTCAATAAAGGGAACACATCAAATAGTTATTTTACAAAGTTTTTTCCCTTACAGTTCTTACATTCAGATTTTGACAAAATTTTCCCAAATATTGATAAAGCATAAGTTTACTGAAATCACTAATAAAAATTATAGGTACCCGAACTAGTTTTTCTAAAAAATACAAATGTCTGCATAAAGAGTAACGCATGTCAATCCAGTTACCTCTAAAAGCTTAATTGTGGGGTCATATACTTTGGCGGCCAAGATAAATAATATATACTAATAATACTTGTATAGTGATTTATTGTTACCGATTAAACAGTGGATTTGGACACATTCTAGCATTTAAAAGTGGTTAACATATATCATTTATAGATAGCCCTATATGTAACTGGATAGACATGCGTTACTCTTTATGCAGACATTTGTATTGTGTACAAAAAAGTTCGGGTACCCATAACTTTAATTAGTGATTTCAGTAAATTAAGGCTTTATCAATATTTGTGAAAAATATTGGCAAAATCTAAATGTAAGAACTGTAGAAGAAAAGAATTTGAAAAATATCTATTTGATGTGTTCCCTTTATTGACGAATAAAATGTTGTTTCCATGTTTTTATTGCTACTTCCTCCTATTCTTTTCTTTTTTATGAAAAAATATGAATAACCCAATATCTAAGGAAAATTACAAAGCTGAAGAGGGGTGTTCTGAGATTTTCAAAAGCACGTGTCTCTGGATAATTAGGGGTTTACCAAAAAACAAGCTATTAAGAAAAGAACCAGTTCGGGGACATCCTATTTTTATTTCGTATGCACAAAATTTTTACATGCGTTTTTAAAAAAAATTGACATGTGAAGAATTCGTATCTACTGTCAGGGGGGTCTGAGAGTCAGTACGAATTATTCACACATGTGTGACATATTCGTATGAAATGTCTACGAATTTTTCACAGGTGTGAAGAATTCGTAGTGTGAAGAATTCGGCTCAACATACGTACAGTGGAGAAAACGTTATTCTTTCCCTATAAACGCGTTTACGCTAAAACTATTACTTCCTTTGCAAACGGTTTGGTGCCAGATCAGACGCCGGGTAACCCGGCGTCTGATCCGGCTCCGAACTTTTGCCATTCTGATAAAAATTGACTGTCAGAATTGTCCAAATGATATTATCTTCTACGTTTTAGTGTTGCGTTTACGTTTAGTTTGCGTTTAAACGGAAAAGAATAACGTTTTCTCTACTGTATTACCGTCCAACCTATCTCAACAAATTCAGACGAAAGAGGCTAGATATTGGAAAAAAACACAGGTTTTGCTTAGAATCATGAACAACTCAGAAATATGTACTATTCTGAGCTATGAAACAACCAATCGAGTAGAAGCGTGCTAACGGCAACAATTGTTAACATTTTAGGTGGCGACACTAATGGAGACTTTAGTATGGACGGCACATCGGGGGTGATAACTGTTGCCAAAACACTGGATCCGGACACTAAGGCTACCTATGAGCTGGTACTTAAGGCTGTTGATGCGGCGCCTTTGGAAGTAACCATGATAGCTACAGTGACCGTTCATGATGGTATGCATTTTACCCCTTCACCGTTTAACTCTTTTCTCCCTGAAACTTTAAATAAACAATTCCAGTTTCCATTTTAGTCTTGTCCATATCTGACTTTTAAGGGTTGTCTTTGTCAATGTTTGGCATTGTGACAAACAGTGAAGACCCTGATCAGAGGGCTCCTTTTGGAGCCCTCTGATCTGGGTCATCACTGTTTGCATAGGACATGTGTACTATTTACATGTACAGTCTTTGAAAAGGAAGCCTATATGCGGGACTAGGGTTCAAAGAGTTAACCCCGAGTGTATTTTCATCTGCAAACAACTAGGATCAAGCTCAGATGCCGAATAACTCGACTTCTGATAAGAATTCCACCTCTTTGACACTGTCGAATATTCCGCAGTGAACTGTTACTAACAAGGAGATGAAATAATATTCCCCACTTATACATGGATTTTTGATTGTTTGCAGCCCCTAAGATCACAAACCCTCCGGCTAATGACCTAACGGAAAGTGTAGCTGAAAATGAAGCGACCGGTACATCAGTAATCACTCTGGCTGCCACAGATGCTGATAGCAATGATGTGACGTTTTCAATATCAGACCAATCAGTAGCCAATACCTTTAAATTAGATGTATCGGGAACAGAGTTACAAACAGCCACCTCCCTTGACCATGAAGACACAGAATCTTACACAGTGACTATAGTGTGAGTTGATATATAAGCATTAATGAAATCAGGTCCCATTTGTTATAAAGCGTTTTGCTTGAGTCTGAGATTAGTATCAAGCTTTTGATAGGTCAGATTTGAGCAGACTCGTCTCAAACGTTAAGGATACACTCAATGGTGTTTTCTGAAATCTGCCCGAGCCGATGGACTCCGTGACATATACTTATCTCCTCTTAATTATCACGCACAGACCAGATACAAAGTTAAATCATAGTAAGTACATGTATATGTATAGGCAGGCATAAAAACTACTTAAACCCTCCATATAAATACATATTGAGATGCTTCAGTGGTCAAACTTTAAGTTTGATTTGGTTGCGAAACCGCATAAAAAGACTCAAAACGTACATTTTATCCGAATTTTCAAAAGTGTTCGCCAAGGGATTTTCGTGCTTAGTTTTTTCTCTCCCTCTCTGTCGTACCCTGGACCCTTCCATGTCTTACAGTTACTCGTAACTACAGACTAGTCGCTTGAGTACAATTTGACCGTTGCCATATTGGGTTATTTTTAACACGGGCTTGAATGTTTAATTCTTTCCCATGTTACTAATGATCTTGTCATAGAATTTTTGTTAAATGATTTACATGTATTTACTTACTGTGCTGGCGGTCTTTTTGATTGTGAGGTTGTGGAACAGGGTTTATGTTTTAAGTACACTGTTCGTCTTTATAGGTGAATATAGGAGATAAGTGTGAGATTGGGCGCCCCTAAACCCAGGTTTAACCCCCCCAAGTGGTAGTTAATGATTAATTTATAATTAATTATTGATTGCTGCTGACCGTACCAAGTCGGGCTCCTATGTTCACTTTGCTTTATGTTTGTCTTGCGTGTTGTTTTCTATTTAGTGTGTAGATGAAGGAATGGGATTGTGCGTGTGTGTGTTTGTTATGGTATGACTTAGTGTGTGTTCTGCTTGAGAGGTGGGTGTATTGTTTGTGTTGCGTTTCCTGCTTGAGTCTTTCGTATTTATTTATTGTTTAGTGAATACAATTTTCTGACTCCCTATTCATGCACTAGCAATAAGGAATTCTTATAAATTTGGCACAATATCCTAGTTTCCACATCCATCAGTAAAATGGTGCTGAACCAGCAGATTCAGCCTTCCTCTCAAACTACCAAAATCGAGCATTCTTCGTATTAATCGTTACATATAAAAACACGAAATACTTGGTACTTTTTTAATTTAAATTTCTTACAAACATGTGAAATGTGTGTCAATAGTCGAGTTTTAAATTGAGTTTTTCCGTATACAGTCGGTAAAAAGCCCATTAGCATGTTCTATAAACTCGAAAACAACCACAAAGCTATTTTTAGGTAGGAATTTTAGCGCTTTCAATCAAAGAGAGACAACTCCTCAATTTTCTTCCGCTAAATGTGACAATTGGTGACGGGTTACACAGTGTACATGAACTATCGCCGTATCGATCACATGACATCTACACCGTTCTCGGAAACAAACCCAAAGATTTGTAATGTAAACAAATAGCTTATTTTTGTAGCCATCCCAATATATTCGAACTCGGAAAATGTATGCATGGTATTTAAGGAAGTTGGGACTTATGTTATGCATCTTAAAACCAAATTCACTTAGTCTTAGTACATAGAAAATGCACATGTAACAGCAAATGCGCATTTTAAACATGACTTTAGGAAGTAATTCACCTTTAAATATTGATTTCCAGACATCCCCCATCTTCTAAACTTTAGACTGGAAAAAGTCATCATCTTAGTGCGAATTCGGATTAAAGACATGCCAGAAAGCAATATTGGAATGTATTACATAATTACAAGTATATAAATCATCATCTTCAGAAAGCACTTAAACTTAGAAATAGCATTTTCATAAGAAATTTGAACATTCTACTATAGAACCGTTGCGTTACTCGTAACAACTATAGAACCTGTATCAGTTAAGCCCTTTTGTCTCATTGACAAGCTGGTCACGCATTTCTCTATTTCTAAAAGCAATGCCTATTATGCGTCTTCTTTTCCCTGATAAATAGCCTATATTATAAAAAACATTCCTACATACTTAGATATACAATGGATAATTTCTCTTCTACTTCACCGCCATGCCGTCATCAAATTGAACTTTTATTTATCAAATTTAAATTTTATGTTCTTTTTCCTAAGAATGATTAAAATGAGTTACAGACAGCACGGATCTGTATAAGACGCTGTGTTACGCTGCGTTTGATCTGGATTCAATCTGTTTGCAAATAACTATTATAATTGGGATAAGGCAGTAAAGGGGTTTGTAGGAAGAAGGCGCAGACAAACGTCAATACACTATGGAAACTCAAGACAATTGCAACGATTTATTCATGAAATAAACGACGTATTTCCGTGTTCTTGAAGGTATCGGCCCAGGGGCCCGTTTTACTAAACTACTTACGCAAAATGTTTGACCATTGTATGATATCAAGAGCTTTCTTTAATATTTATTTCTGCATCAACATTTTTCTACACAGAAGTACACCAAGGTTCCAGATAGGGGAAGTAAATATAAAAAACCAAACCAAACAAATATTTTAACTTTTTTCCTAGACGATAACTTTATCTTTGAAGCAGACGGCAATTCAGCATAATAAGGATTAAGGTAGCTTCAATAACCATAACTCCTAAAAGTTTTAATTAATTTATATGGCGTATAAGAATCTGAAATGTTGTATTTTTACTGTAAAGGGCTTACAGAGGAGACTCTGTTATTCTTTCCAATTTAAACGCACATGAAACGCAAACGCATTGTATATACTTAAATGCAGAAAATAACAAATTTCCCACAATTCTGAAAATTGATTTTAACCTTTATGACAAACAGTCTGGGGCCTGATAAGACGCCGGGTTACCCGGCGTCTAATCTGGCTCCAAACTGTTTGCATTGGTAATAATAGATTTAGCGTAAACGCGTTTAATTGGAATGAACAACGTTTTCTCCACTGAAGCCCACCTTAACCCCCATGAGGCTCAGATGTCCGTTTCATAAAACTTCGTACGACAAAAACGATCGAAAGTCAAAGTTTTAAATTAATTTAATTTTTTATTTTCCTACAAATGTATCTAATCCTGTCTTTTGAAATCTCTTTGGAATCGTTTTTTCAAGACGATTACAAAGACATGCCACAAGACGGAATAAGATGGAGAAATAAATAATAATTGAGACTTTTATAGTATGACTTACGACATTAATTATGGAGGAGACGTTATTCTTACCAAATAAACGCGTTTACGCTAAAAAACATATTTCCATTGCAAACAGTTTTGAGCCTGATCAGGCGCCAGGTAACCCGGCGTCTGACCAGGCAAAAATGGTTTGCCACCCAGATTAAAGCAAATAGTCAGAATTGTCAAAAAGTATTCTTTTTATCCATTTTAGTGCGTTTCGATTGCGTTTCGTTTGCGTGTAAACGGGAAAGAATAACGTATTTTCCACTGTACGAAGTTTTATGAAACGGGTCCCTAGGGCGACTTGGAATCTAGGCGGTCCCCAGACCACTCTTTCGCGAATCAACTTAAATCGTGCCTTTCTATAGATCGATTGTATTGACTTGGCAGGGCGGAGTTTCGATACGAACCTTTGCATTTCAACTTTGGGGGCGACATCACACTCTCTTATGATCGGAATTTACCGTTGACGTCTGCCATTTTTTCTCAACATTACATATTAGTGGACATTTTGACAAAAGGAAAAAAATGAAAAATAACAAACAGCTATAATCCAGATCAGACGTCGCATTACGCGACGTCTGATCTGGATTCAAGCTGTTTGCAAATGTAAGCCAAGTCTTAATTTTCCCTCCCTCTAGTAACTCCCTCCGAACAATGCACGTACTCTTTGTCTTCTATATTCCATAAGGTGTTGTTGTAGAGAGGGAGCACTGTATATACCATTTTCACATGGATATGGATGTACGCATAGATTGTGTTTCTCCATGTTGAAAGTATCGGACAATAACGATATAATACGGAACTATACATATCACCCCTAAAATCAAATCAAAAGTAAATTAGTTTATCTTTGCCAAAGGTTAGCTCCGCCCTGCCAGTTGAAAAAACCGGCCTATGCTACCACTGAACAACATTGGGTTCTGTAATGACCTATTCAATGTGACAGTGCCGTAAAACCTAACTCACTTATTCTGTTTTATTTTATCTCTAGAGCAACAGACGACAGCCAGTTTACCCTGTCCTCTTCAGTAATACTAACCGTGACAGTGACAGATGTCAACGAAGCTCCAATATTTGCCGATGGTGGTGAATATACAAGCACAGTGACAGAAGCAAGTGGAAGTAAGATAATCATACTCATAGTGACATACCATAATTACCCCCAAGTATTGGGACAGACAGGTCTTAGCATACATTGTAGACTCTGGTCAGACTGCTCCCTAAAGAACAGCCTGATCAGTGTCTACACTGTTTGTAGATAAGTTTGCATTTTTTCGTTTTGGGCTATTACTGTGCGATAAAAGCAATTTGTTCAAATCTTAGGATAATAATGTACTGCTGTTAAACATGGTGTCTTAATGTTGTTTAGGACTTTTAAGATAAAATGTTGCTGAGAAATTGCAAACAAAACAGATTCATGACTAAACTTCAACACTGTTTGCATTGCAGTAACAGTAGTATACAGCGGCCGTAACATATTCACCTCTGCAAGTTTTAACCCTTTACCTTATAGAAGCGCCTTTTAGCGCATTCCGTGTTATCCTGCAAGTTTTAACCCTTTACCTTATAGAAGCGCCTTTTAGCGCATTCCGTGTTATCCTCCGCGACATGACTGAAATGCTGTAACTGCGACGTAAATCATTACAAGCCCAAATATAATCAATTTAAAAGTCAAAATGAGGTTAGAACCAGGTCTTGGAAAAATGGAGAGCAGTCTGCAGCCCTGCAAATATCAGCAACACAGGGAATGATCCATGAAAGAAAACCTCAGCATTCTTGGATACATACATACACAGATCGATCTGCAGAGAAAGCTGTCCAGTAATCTACTTTAGGTATTCCAAGACTGAAGATCGCCTTTTTCAGTGTTGTCTCGGCATTTTCCGTGTTTAACGGAATATACCGAACAATCCAATAAAAAACCTGGTGGATAATGTTAGAAATTATCCGAACGTAGTCCGAAACGTTGCAAATCTCGTCTTGTAAATTTGTTTGGCCTTCCGCGCACGGGTTCGAATCCCGACCGAGCTCAATATATTTTTCTTTGAAATATATATATTTTTTAAACAAGAAATTTTCCTAAACCAATGATCAGATGTTTTTAAATGCGCGTGACATTAACATGCAGAAATATTTTATTATAAGCCAAATTTATTGTTCAGTCTTTATAAAGTATTCAAGGTCTCAAACACTTTTTCGAAGACAAAATTATTGTTTTCCAGTTAGGTGCGACCAAATGTCTTCATATTTTGAATTTAGATTGCGTAAGTATTGTATGAAAAAATAAGCAAGTGGTTTGCCTTGCCAAAGTTTTCATTTTTGTACAAACATACAGCCTTTTAAGTCATATAATGTAAAACCGTACGGAAAATATTGCATATTTTTAAGAGGACGGTTCAAAGATTTTAATTTCACATCATATAATGCAAATACTGGGACAATAACTTTTATTATGTGATGTTCCCGTCTTCTGGCATGGGCATGACTAAATAAAAAATCAGTATTTTAGGTTAGAATAGGTGAAAATCATCTTTCAGGAATATTTGTCTTTGAACTTTCTCGCATATTTTCCTACCTGTAAGGATTTATACACTATTTCAAATATTTTCGAGAACAGATGGCGAAAAGCCTTCATATTTCACACAGGACACGGGAATTACATGCAGTATCCATTCATAATATCATTTTTACATTACAATAACCCAGTCTCTCTCTCTCTCGCTCTTTTCCTGTGGGAAAAAGCTCGTACTACAGAGCGGAGGTACAAGCTCTCACCAAAGCTTACAGACACCTGAGCGAGATGGAGTAACACAATATAAATTTTGCCATCTTGACGAGGGCTCTCTCCGGACCATATGACATCCATACCAAACAGCTAAAGGAATATATAAACATTATGGCTCAAAACAGCAACTTGGTGCCTCAGTAGGTTCCAGCACATGTTGGCATTTAAGGAAATGAGGTAGCAGTCAGACTTGCCACAGAAGGCAGTTGTCAGACACAGCCAAACCCTCCTGTCTCATACAACGAAACCAAGACGCTGCTTAAAATTACATGTAGTTACAGAGCAGACTGAAAACAGACACAGAAACTATAACCCGGACCAGGGCCACATTCACAGACACAGTAGGCGAGGACAAAATATGTGATATTTCGCCTGAGGACAGGTCATGGTAGCCTGAAGAAGCACATGCAAAGAATGGGCCTGGTGGATACAGCTTCATGCCAGTGTGGTGCAGAGGAACAAAAATCAAAATCAGAGGTCCAGAATTGTTTCATCTTGTCGAAAACTCAACTTTATCAAACAGCTCTGATTTTGAAACCAACAGTAAGAATAGTCATTTGTGTTGAAGATGAAGAAATTTTAGCATCTAGCACTGAATTTAGTCCCCATTTTTCTAATATTGTTTATTTTTTCTTAGAGAGCTACAGTTATTTTATCATTTTTTCTGTAGTGTCTGTGGTTTTTTTTTTATTAAGCATGAATTACTTAGATCAACATAAAACACTCAATATTCTATATTTTATAATGATACAGGCCACATGAACTTTGAAGATTATCCATTTTGATGATAACAGCAGCAACAGACGGATAATGTAAATAGCAAGAGTTGATGACATCATCAAAATAAAATTGATGATATCATCAGAAAACACTGATATCATAACTTTTTATGTCATTATTTGTGATACAGAGCATATGTTTAAAGGTGTATAACACATTTAAATAACAGAAAGCTGCTAAAACTGAATCACTAGTATTAAGTGTCACAGACACTTCATGTGTCACATACTCTACATTTTCACTTCTTTTTTTTTTTAAAAACAATGCATCTTTTTATATTGACAAAGATCTATAACCTGAATAATCTGAGTCCAGTAGATGGGCCCTTTACATTATGTATATAATTTTAAGATTTATCCCTATAAAACAGCACTGGATATGTGTCACAGACTCTACAGAAATGTGGCTGAATTTATTTCGAGAACTTCAGCTAATTGGCAGTATTCCTGGAGATTGAACTTGCGAAACAAATTTGTCGACTGGTCAAATGCAAGTCATAGGTTGAAAATAAAATTATTTTTAGCTTTTTTCTTTACACAATCTTTGGTACAGAAAATGCTAAAAGCAAAAGGGGTTAAAAACAAAAAGACATACCAAAGTGATCATTTAGTTTAATCCCGCATTATTTTGGATATACTAAACATATCGTAATAATTGAACCACTAGCAGAAAGAGTAAATATCTGTCTTAAAACTAGGGTAAAATACAGTATACCGTATTTAAAAGTCTGTCTCAGAAGTACTACACAAACTTTCCTATTTTTCAAGTGAAACAGCATAACATCGAAAAATGGCTAAAAAGGACACACACAATTGTTTTTCCGCCGACACGATTACACCTATGGTTTCATTAATTTTGGGCATTTACAATTGCCAAGTGGGTATCATCTAAATACAAAATTACAATTGTAAATAGCAACAGTCAGTATTTATGGATGTAAAACGTGAACACAAACTCTAATGGACCCCTGATTGTGATTTGGCCGTCTGAAAGTAGACTGGCTATGGATGTCAGGCGACGTTGAAGTGTTGAAGTGTTGAAGTGTTTACCCTTGTCTTTGGTAAGCAATATAGTGCTATCATAGAAATCTGGCTATGGATTTCAGGCGACGTTGAAGCGTTTACCCACGTGTTTGGTAAGCAATATAGTGATATGATAGTATTGTGGCTATGGATTTCAGGCGACGTTGAAGCGTTTACCCACGTCTTAGGTCAGCAATATAGTGCTATGATAGTAGTGTGGCTATGGAATTCAGGCGACGTTGAAGTGTTAACCCACCTCTTAGGTCAGCAATATAGTGCTATGCTAGTAGTGTGGCTATGGAATTCAGGCCACGTTGAAGCGTTAACCCACCTCTTAGGTCAGCAATATAGTGCTATGATAGTAGTGTGGCTATGGAATTCAGTCCACGTTGAAGCGTTAACCCACCTCTTAGGTCAGCAATATAGTGCTATGATAGTAGTGTGGCTATGGAATTCAGTCACGTTGAAGCGTTAACCCACCTCTTAGGTCAGCAATATAGCTCTATGGTAGTAGTGTGGCTATGGAATTCAGGCGACGTTGAAGTGTTAACCCACCTCTTAGGTCAGCAATATAGTGCTATGATAGTAGTGTGGCTATGGATTTCAGTCCACGTTGAAGCGTTAACCCACCTCTTAGGTCAGTAATATAGTGCTATGATAGTAGTGTGGCTATGGATTTCTGACCACGTTGAAGCGTTAATCCACCTCTTAGGTCAGCAATATAGTGCTATGATAGTAGTGTGGCTATGCAATTCAGTCACGTTGAAGCGTTAACCCACCTCTTAGGTCACCTCTTAGGTCAGCAATATAGTGCTATGATAGTAGTGTGGCTATGGAATTCAGGCGACGTTGAAGCGTTAACCCACCTCTTAGGTCAGCAATATAGTGCTATGATAGTAGTGTGGCTATGGAATTCAGGCCACGTTGAAGCGTTAACCCACCTCTTAGGTCAGCAATATAGTGCTATGATAGTAGTGTGGCTATGGAATTCAGGCCACGTTGAAGCGTTAACCCACCTCTTAGGTCAGCAATATAGTGCTATGATAGTAGTGTGGCTATGGAATTCAGGCCACGTTGAAGGGTTAACCCACCTCTTAGGTCAGCAATATAGTGCTATGATAGTAGTGTGGCTATGGAATTCAGGCCACGTTGAAGCGTTAACCCACCTCTTAGGTCAGCAATATAGTGCTATAAGGTAGTGTGGCTATGGATTTCAGGCGACGTTGAAGCGTTAATCCACCTCTTAGGTCAGCAATATAGTGCTATGATAGTAGTGTGGCTATGGATTTCATGCGACGTTGAAGCGTTAACCAACATCTTAGGTCAGCAATATTGTGATATGATAGTAGTGTGGCTATGGAATTCAGGCCACGTTGAAGCGTTAACCCACCTCTTAGGTCAGCAATATAGTGCTATGATAGTAGTTTGGCTATGGAATTCAGGCCACGTTGAAGCGTTAACCCACCTCTTAGGTCAGCAATATAGTGCTATGATAGTAGTGTGGCTATGGATTTCAGGCGATGTTGAAGCGTTTACCCACGTCTTAGGTCCGCAATATAGTGCTATGATAGTAGTGTGGCTATGCAATTCAGGCCACGTTGAAGCGTTTACCCACGTCTTAGGTCATCAATATAGCTCTATGATAGTAGTGTGGCTATGTAATGCAGGCGACGTTGAAGTGTTTACCCTCATCTTAGGTAAGCCCCCCAAAAATATTGTCTTTCCAGTAACCTGACCGACCAGTCATTTATGCGGCGCATGTCTTTTTAGCTCGCCTCTTCGGAGAATGCGGGGGTGCTTATGGAATCACCACGGCCCCGGCGTTGGTTTTTCATGGTTAAAGTTTTGGGGTAAGTGTTGTAATGCACTAATACTACATGAAATATTTGTATTAAGAAGCTGATATTTGGAATAGAGGTGCCCTGTGGGTTGAACATTGATGTTACGTAGTTAAAACTTTAAAAAAAGTTAAATTTAGTCAAAATTTCACCTTTTGTGGACTTAGGTTTTTCGTCTGATTTCTCATGGTTAAAGTTTTGGGGTAAGTGTTGTAATGCACTATTACTACATGACATATTTGTATTAGGAAGCTGATATTTAGAATGGAGGTGCCCTGTGGGTTGAACACTGATGTTGCGTAGTTAAAATTTAAAAAAAAGTTAAATTTAGTCAAAACTTTACCATTTGCGGACTTAGGTTTTTCGGGTGATTTCTCATTGTTAAAGTGTTGGGGTATGTGTTGTAAAGCACTAATTCTACATGAAATATTTGTATTAGGAAGCTGATATCTGTAATGGAGGTGCCCTGTTGGTTGAAAATTGATGTTACGTAGTTAAAATTAAAAAAAAAATTAAATTTAGTCAAAATTTCACCTTTTGTGGACTTAGGTTTTTCGGCTGATTTCTCATGGTTAAAGTTTTGGGGTAAGTGTTGTAATGCACTAATACTACATGAACTATTTGTATTAGGAAGCTGATATTTGGAATGAAGGTGACATGTGGGTTGAACATGGATGTTACGTAATTAAAAGTTAAAAAAAAGTTTAAATTTAGTCAAAATTTACCTGTTGTGGATATAGAGTTTTGGGACTGAAATTTCAAAGTTAGTTATGGAGTAAGTGTTGGAATGCACTTATACTACATGACATATTTGCATTTATAAGCTGATATTTGGAATGGAGGTTCCCTGTGGCTTGAATATCAATGTACCGATACACTTTTCTATTGATAGTAACCTATTTAAGAAAGGTTTAGTTAGGCGAGCTTTGCTGTTCTCCCACAGCTCTTGTTTATTACTACTTCTCTCCATCAAGATTGATAATTATGAGAAGGGGCACATTTTGAGGTGCACCATTGGGACTGTACCCGGCCGGTCACTTTATCCTGACTCCGACGAACCAGTTGTAATGCTAACTCGCAACAACCCGCACTGCAAGCGGACGCTCTAACACTGAGCTATACAGACGGCATGTCGTCGTGTGAGTCTTACAACGTTCTATCTCACATGAGGGTTGTTTTGAGAAAATCGACTTTAAAGTTTTGGACCAATTAAACAGCATAATTTTGATGGATTTTGACAATTCTTTCGACTTTACCTGATGAATTGTGAATGCAAAGGGTTCCATTTAAAGTTTTATGAGGATTGTAAGCATGGCTTTTGAGATATATCTTACTTTCGGTTTGAGATAGATCATTTCTCAAACTCTACCTTCTATTTCACTCATTATTACAATGTTCTATGTCCATTTTGTGGAGATAGAACATTATTAACATTACAGTTTCAGACAATTGCATGAACAATTACAGTATTACAATGTTCTATGTCCATTCTAAATACTCCCCATAGGGGATATTTTTGTTTATTTTGATGAAATTATCCCATCGGCCAAGACATACAGGTCGCTGACAAGCAGATAAAATAGAATACTTCTTAAGAATTGGGTTTGGTTTGTTGTTGTTGTTAACATCCGTACATGCGACCTCGGTTTATAAAGTCTCCCTTGTGCGACTTTGCTTGGTGGGACTTCTTTAAAGGGGTATTCAGTTTTACTTTCATATTGTTTTAAGCAGCTATCTGCTTTAAATTAATCACTTTACTTTGAACTACACATGTAGTTAAAGATACATGGGTATTTCGCCGATTACACTGTACGACAATAACCATGAAGGTCGCAGCCATTTTGGTAATTTCTGTCACGTGATCCAATTGGAAGACAATGACTGGATAAATTGGACATAGATCATTGTAAGACTAAACAAAACGTTAAAAGGAGATAGAACATTGTAATATTGGCGATAACTTCAAATAGAAAGCTCGGATAAACATATGATTTGCACCAGGAGATAGCTCTTGAAAATAGCTTTCCAACGGTATATAGAACTCTATTTGTTTACAAAATGGACATAGAACGTTGTAAGACTCATGCGACGATGTTTAAAATTGCTCTAAATCTGTCATAAAGTACCTTCCTCGCAGATATTATTTGCTAGTTAATTAAGCATTTACTCATTCAACATGCAGACTACACACTTCATTGACACATAAGCATGCATTATCCATACAACACATTCCAAAACATTATTAATTCAATCTATCGTTTAAGGCACTACTTTGACGTTTTGGTATACCATTTGTGATCCATTATTATACCAGTTTAGACTTTTAAGGTAGTTTGGGTAATTGTGACATACAAATAATGTCAACACTTTGAATGAATATTTATGAGGATTTTTATGTTTCGTCCAGGGCTATGCACAACACAATACATTCATCTATTTTCATATATAAATATAATTCTAAAAAATACTCCATCAGAAAGTTAAATGTAATATTGTATGTGTATAAAAAATCCGACCGTCTGTCCCTAATTGTAATAGGAAACACAGGTAGTTTGTTATGTCTCTACAGTAGTCTGTCTATGTATTTCTGGCGACGTTGGAGTGTTTATCCTTGTCTTAGGTAAGCAATATAGTGCTATGATAGTATTCTGACTATGTATTGCAGGCGACGTTGGAGTGTTTATCCTTGTCTTAGGTAAGCAATATTGTGCTATGATAGTATTCTGACAATGTATTGCAGGCGACGTTGGAGTGTTTATCCTTGTCTTAGGTAGGCAATATTGTGCTATGATAGTATTCTGACAATGTATTGCAGGCGACGTCGATGTGTTTACTCTCGTCTTAGGTAAGCAATATAGTGCTATAATAGTGTTCTTACTATGTATTGCAGGCGACGTTGACGTGTTTACCCTTTTCTTAGGTAAGCAATATAGTGCTATGATAGTATTCTCACTATGTATTGCAGGCGACGTTGTAGTATATACCCTTGTCGCATCGGATGTAGACGAAGCCGATACAGAGCCCAGCCTGGTATTCACGATTACAGGTAATCCTATTAACCTATTCACCCTCACATACTTCAAATGGACTAGTCCAATTTATGATTATGTCTATTCCAATTTTGTCTACAAAGTATCAGAGTTAGTTTGTACATTTTATTGTAAAATGGCAAACAAAGCAAACCCTGAACAAGAGAGCTCCTGCAGGAGCCCTGGGATTAGGGTCTACGTGACAGTTGTACTCTAAATACAGGGCTCCAGATAAGAGGGAGCAAACTATACAAATTTAACATTTTCTCACTCATTTTAGCACCAAATCCTAGAAGTGTTACTATTCAATAAAATCGTCTCTTTGAGACCTTTCTAATGAGTAGTGACACCGTAGGGTTTAAGGCAGAAATAAAGATTTTAGTTTTTGAAAAACTCCCCTTATCTGGAGCCCTGTATATAGGTAAATGTTAATTGTTTGTTACTGACGAGTACACTCGTTGCTAGGTTTGAATATGCTTACAATTTTGATATTGCGTGCGAACTTTAAGTTTAGTTTTGCAGATCTGAAGAAGACGCACTGTAACTCGGCGTCTCAATTTGATTCAAATTATTTGCCACTCTTATTTGTGATTTCGGATAAATAATGCAAAAAGTGTACAAAAGTAACAAACCTCTGAAGAGTACGCGTGTCCTATGCAGACCGTGTTCACCCTCTTAAAGTGTATACCCTCTGTTAAATATGTCATTTCTATATATGACTACATTTTGCCCATTGTAGTCGGATCAACCTGGCCTTTGATCAGGTTCCAAACTGTTTGCTGCTCAAATTCAAATAAATAATTTTAACAACATATATGTTATAAATAAAACCCTTGTTTTTATACATTTTACTGTATAGGGTTTGTGTATCGTTTAACCCATTCCATAATGAATATGCCTTTTTACGCCTATGATTTATCCTTCGCTAAACTGCACGAAAAACACCCTTTTTATATAGTCATGAATATGTTTCATAAGACATATTTGCTATATCTAATAGATGGTAGCTTAAAGCAGGTTAAAAGTACAGCAGGATACTCCTAAGGCCCATTCTGCGTTACTTTTAACCTCCTTTAAGATGTCAGCTTTGGGGTAATGGGTTAATGGCTATGGGGTAATGGGTTAAACTGGATCGAATTATGTCTTCCCTACTGCTCATATCTCCTCTTTCATCTTGTAGAGGGATCGGTATATTTTAAGCTAGACGCTACCAAAAGGAAAATATTGACAAAGGGGGATCTTTTCTACGACGCAAGCCCTTCATATGAAGTGCTCGTCACAGCGGAGGATGGCGGAAGTCTTCAAGACACCGCGACTGTGACGGTTTCAGTTGGTAAGTTTTTGGTGCAATTATAACGTCATGACCTATCCATTGCATTGACTGTGATAATATCGTCTGCTGACAAATATATCGGCTGTTTTACTTTTAGCTCACGTGGCATGAAGAGCCAAGGTGAGCTTTTGTGATCGCCCTGTGTCCGTCGTCCGTCCGTCCGTCTGTTGTCCGTCGTCAACCTTTTCTTTAAATATCTTCTCATTGGAAACTACTGGGTCAATTTCAATAAAACTTCATAGTATTGTTCCTTGTAGGATACTTTCTTAGATTTCTTCAAATATAAGTCATCCAATTCAAACTGTGTACATACGCACGTGTACCAAATAATGCTTTTTATGTGTCATTGAACATACGTGTACCGGTCCGTCCGTCTAGGTACACGAAATACATGTACAGGCCTCCAAAACCTTGCCAAAAGCTCCCAAAACCACTTAAAACACCCAAACTTTTTTAATACCCCAATCCGTCATTAAATTTATTCCGTCACTGTAGAAAATAGTTCAAATGTACACAGTTATGAATATCTATCCTAAAACGTTTTTCCATATTCCAGTAGATGTCTATTTAATCCTCAAACTAGAAACAGGTTATGGGGTAATGGGTTAATATATAGTACTTACTGTATATATAGTAGAGAAAACGTTATTCTTTCCCAATAAAATAGTTTTCGCTAAAACTACTATTCCCATTGCAAACAGTTCGGAGCCAGATCAGACGCCGGGTTACCCGGCGTCTGATCAGGCTCCAAACTGTTTGCCACCAATATAAACATGAATTTTCAGAATTGTCAAAATGTTGTACTTTTCTATGGTTTAGTGCTTTGCGTTTCGTTTGCGTTTAAACGGGAAAGAATAACGTTTTCTCCACTGTAGCTATCTTAAATTTTGTACGGGTTGATCTTTTTTGAATGAATAACCTCTTAAGTGTAATTATATTTAGCATTTTTAATTAGTTTAACTTAAATTTGCCATTTTTTAGCTTTATTTGATTAGATTTCATAGAAGGTTGTTTTCAAGTGGATTTGGAAGTTTGAAGATGTTTAGGGAGGTTTTGGGTCTTTAACCCTTTCCCCCATATAAGCGACTTTTGGCGTGTTTAATTTATTCCTTCGCTAAAGAAAATTGTTCCAGTTTATAACCTCATGAACAATTACAATAACAAATATCTTCATATAGCCTAGCAGATAGTAGTTTAAAGCAGGCACATTCTGCTTTACTTTCAACCTGCTTTAAGTGATCACCTGTATTTAATGTTAGGAACGGATTATTGGGTAAGGGTTTTAAACGGACCCTGTACCGGTAGTTATCAGCTATATGTGTGAATGATGACAGTTCATTGTAATACAAGCGTAATGCTGAAAACTATTTTATGGTTATCCTGCATTGTCTTTAGCTTGCATTCAGAAGTCACCTGTCCTGCGAGGGCGGCTTGTCAATATCATAAAATACCTATCACCTATATCCACATTTAATGGCGTAGCGTTTCAATTTGTTTGTACGACAAAAAATAACGTTTTTCAAATGTGTTGGTTCTTAGTACACTCTATATGTCTTTAAAGAACGTTTTCTAAACAAAAACAGTTTTTTAACCTAACCCCTTCACTGCCATGACGTCACAATTAAAACAATTTCCACCTGTGTTTTAGCTCACCTGAGCCTTCAACTCAGGATGAGCTATTGTGACCGCTCTTCGTCCGTCGTCCGTCCACATTTTCAAACATCTCCTCAGAAACCACTGATTCGATTTCAACCAAACTTTGTCAGAAGTATCAGTGACATGGGGAACGAAATCTTGTTCAATTATTTGGCTAGAGTTATTCCCCTTGCTTTGGGACTTGATATTCTAACATGGCCGTATAGACAACTTTTAATGCATAAGAACATCTTTAAACATCTTCTTCTCAGAAACCCAAAGGCCAAATCTTTGATATTTGGTATGTATCATAACCTAATGATCTTCTACCAAGATTGTTCAAATTCTGACCCTGGGGCCAAAAATGGCCCCGCCCTTGGGCTTATCAGTTTTTCTTCGGAAAATCTTTGAAAATCTTCTCCTCTGAAACTGTATGGCCTATATCACTTATATTTGACATATAGCTTTGCCTTATGGTCCTCTACCTAGATTGTTCAAATTATGACCCCCGGGTCAAAATTGGCCCCGCCCCGGGGCTTATCAGTTTTACATAGAGTTATATAGGAAAATCTTGAAAAAATCTTCTTCTCTGAAACTGTATGGTCTAGATCATTAATATTTGACATGTAGCTTTGCCTTATGGTCCTCTACCTAGATTGTTCAAAGTATGACCCCGGGTCAAAATTGGCCCCGCCCCGGAGCTTACCAGTTTTACATGGAGTTATATAGGAAAATCTTTAAAAATCTTCTTCTCTGAAACTGTATGGCCTAGATCATTAATATTTGACATGTAGCTTTGCCTTATGGTCCTTTACCTAGATTTTTTAAATTATGACCCCCGGGTCAAAATTGTCTCAGCCCCGGGCCCTATCAGTTTTACATGGAGTTATATAGGAAAATCTTTAAAAATCTTTTCTCTGAAACTGTAAGGCCCAGATCTTCCAGCTTTGACATATAGCTTTGCCTTATGGTCCTCTACTAAGGTTGTTCAAATTATGACCTTGGGCCAAAAATGGCCCCGCCCTTGGGCTTACCAGTTTTTCTTCGGAAAACCTTTGAAAATATTCTTCTCTGAAACTGTATGGCCTACCTTATTAATATTTGACATGCAGCTTTGCCTCATGGTCCTTTACCTAGATTGTTCAAATTATGATCCCGGGTCAAAATTGGCCCCACCCCGGGGCTTATCAGTTGTACATTAAGTTATATAGGAAAATCTTTAAAAATCTTCTTCTCTGAAACTGTAAGGCCCAGATCTTTCAGCTTTGATATATAGCTTTGCCTTATAGTCCTCTACCTAGATTGATCAAATTATGACCCCGGGCCAAAACTGGCCTTGCCCTTGGGCTTATCAGTTTTTCATAGGAAAACCTTTGAAAATCTTCTTCTCTGAAACTGTAAGGCCCAGATCATTTATAATTGAAATGTAGCTTAACCATATAGTCCTCTACCAAGATTGTTCAAATTATGACCCCATGTCAAAAGTGGCCCTGTCCCGAGGCTTATCAGTTTTATATAGACTTATATTATAGGAAAACCTTTAAAACTCTTTTTTATAGCTATATATCACACTATTGTCTTGCCCAGTCAGCTTAGGTACAATGTTCTCAGGTGAGCGACTTGTGGGCCATGGCCTTCTTGTTCTAAAATGTAGAATTTAGATGAATTGACTAAAGCAATATCGAAATTAGTGTCAAACAATTTGGATAAAAAGTTATTATTAAAAACCGTTTGCACAACACCTCTGTACTCTGAGCAAGGCAGTAAAGGGATTTAACTTATTTAACAGCAAACGAAATCAAATACATTGTAAATGTAGAAAAGGACAATCTGTTTTCAATTTTTGAACACTTAGTTTTGATCTGACTTGCATACAATTTTACAACTGGTCAGACACCGGATCACCTTGCATCTTATCAGGATCCAAACGTTTTGCATAGGACATATTATAGTGTTAGGCATAAACAATTTCTTTTAAAAAAAGTACGTCCTCTCGTCTACTGTATATGCAAAGCCTTTGAATATCACAAACCGTGCATAACATGATTAGCAAGAGGATTCGTCTAAGAGCCCTTTGCTATTTGTCTACACTGTTTGCATAGGACATATATATGCTCTTCACATGTACACTGTTTGCAAAGGACATATATACGAGGGTGGTTCAAAATTAATAATACTTGATTAATAACTTCATTATACTGCAATAAAGGCAAAAAGCATGTGTGATATATCATTGTATTGTTGAGGTAACTTTTTCAACGAAATCTGATACTATTTATTATTGCCGCTTTATCAATTCGAATACGTTTATGAAACTATTTGTCAACTAAAATCAGACTAGTATACACACACTTCACAGTTTTAAAGGTTACTAATTTATAAAAGAAAAACCCAAAAAACTCCCAGAATATAGCTTATACTAAACACGTACTGAAATTATCATAAGCAAATAATCTACTGTTTGTATTTAAGTAGTAGACGAAAGCTTAAACTTATTTTCTATAGTAAACCAGGCTATGATTGAAGACACTGAGGCAGATTTTTATGTTTTGAAATCAAATTGTATATATCCATTTACCCCATAGCCTGATTCTAATTTTGAAAATAGGTGATTACTTAAAGTATGTTGAAAGTAAAGCAGAATGCGCCTTAAGGCGCATTCTGCTTTACTGTCAGCCTTCTTTAAGCTACAGCTTGCTAGAATAAAGAAAATATTTCTAATGATACATATACATAACTGTATAAATTGGAACTATTT
Organism: Gari tellinella; assembly: GCA_922989275.2. Lineage (NCBI taxonomy): Eukaryota > Metazoa > Mollusca > Bivalvia > Cardiida > Psammobiidae > Gari > Gari tellinella. The sequence goes on from OV277866.1 coordinate 74,798,707, forward strand.
TCTTCAGCGGAGGAATAAATTGAAGATACTAAAAGGCGCCTCAATGGGATAAAGGGATATACTGTTTGATCATTGTTCATATCGTTTGAAAATACAGGTCGATGTTTGTCATTAGCTAAAAAAGAAAATTTATTTTTGAGATTTAACACAGTAACCCTTTCAATTGTAATGAAGTTGCATTTACATTACAATTCAGACATATACATTTTTTTTTGAAAATGTACTTTTCAAAAAGTTATTACGTCAAAATTTAATGCTTAAAAAACTCTCTGTTCCAGTTTCCTCGAGTAGTGGTCATTTAAGTTCATGTTGTGACTTATCAAATTATGTGATCTTATCGTGCATTATGGCATCGTGTAGTAGAAAAAGATTGCTCTTTAAAATGTTATATCACACATGCATTTTGCACTTATTAAATTGAAGTTATTGATAAAGTTTCATTTTTGAGCAGCCCTCGTATGCACTCCTAGGAGTTTAAGGGTTAACAAAAAAGCGTTATAAGGTGCATGCAACTTTTCTTTTGTTCGTCATTAGATACAATTCCTGGATTTGAACAACCGCCGGCCGACCATACTATAACAATACCAGAAGCAACAGCAGTTGACACAGAAGTGTTTACAATAGTAGGCGTTGATCGTGATGGCAATACAGATCTAGTATATAGTCTGACCAGTGGAGGGGATGGAAAGTTCGATGTTGAGGAAAATAAAGTGGTAGTAAAAGGAACACTGGACTTTGAAACCAAAACATCTTATGGATTGGTATTGAAGTAAGTTTATACATTCAGTATATCAATGATAATTATACTTTGGAGCCCTCTGATCAGGGTCTGCTCTGCCTGCGATTTCGCAATATAGAGTTAAGAACTTAATATAATCCCATATTAGTAAAAAATGGACTATACTTAATTACAAATTTAAATTTTCCATTAAATTGTTTTGGGGTGAATGAGTTCAATAAAAAAATCTTATAGTTCCCGTTTTCCATAGAATCACGTTATCATTCATGTTGAATTCGCATCTCTTTGCCCATACAATCAATCTTCTATATCACGACCGTCTTGGTTCCTTCTTTTAAGACACTAAACTGAATTTGCTAAAGGGAGAAGCTGTTATTCATTCCTGTATATACGCATACGAAGCCAAAACGCAATGTATAAAATGGTAATTCGGTCAGAAAGCACAACTACATGTACCAGCGGTAAAAGTGCAGTGGATAACACGCTGGACTACGGTACCAGGGGTCGTAAGTTTGATCTCTCGCCGGACCAGCGGCCTGACTAGGAGAATTTTCCGAATCCCCGATGATTACATAAATATTCTTGCGCATGATATGTTTCACGAATTAATCCCCCCTCTACCCAGGGGCTAAAATGGATACCTGTGATGGGGCTGAGCCGGTACTGCGGCTGCCTACGCGCCATATGTTATCAGTGCTCAATATTGTAGGCAAGATGGCTCAATGTTCAGGGTAGTAAATGTACATTGGACTGGGCGGGCATTCGGACTGAAAGTAGACTATAACTTGGTATATTTTTTTTATTTACAATTCTGACCATTCTAGTTAATTTGAGTGGCAAACAGTTTGAAGTCTGACCAGCCGCCGGATTATTAGGTGTTTGATCTGGTGCCAAACTGTTTACAATGGAAATAATAGTTAAGCGTAAACGCGTTTATTGGGGGAAAATAACGGCTTACCCACTGTATAAGGTATATTGACACTAGTCAAGCTTAAGGTTAGCTTCACCCTGCATTAAAGAGTCCTTTGTGTTAAACACAGCCTCATGCATCCGAGTAGTAAGGGGCAGCACTTCAGACCACTTTTCAAAAAACGAATTCCCTATATAATCTATATAAATCGGCCATCTTGGATCTCGGAGGAGGGATATTTTGGGAGGAGGGAATTGTTGGTCATATATAGTCTTTATATACTATATACCACTACATGTATACTGCTAACCGCTGGAATCAGCACTATTTTTAACTCCAGAAATCTGTCATAAACCAGCAATTCAATTGACAGCCTATATCACTTTCGGTGTTGCTGAAATATCCTCACCTGTACAAACTGTCGCCAGCTTGTATGTATTCAAAGTAAAGCATCCAAGATTAACCTTTCACAGTGACGGCTTTCGACACCTGTGGAAAAAAGGGTAGCTCCAGATCAGACCCTTCCTATTAGGTGGGCAAGGCAATGGGATACCATGTAAACTCCCTGTTGACAAACAGTCAGGTATCATGCTTAACTCAGCTCTAATTTTAACAGCAATAAAAGCCATACAAATAACGCTTTCTTAGTTCAGCTCTATTTTTGGATAACTTTCAGGGTCTCTTTTAATGCGCCTAATTTCGACATTTATATTCAACACTGCATATACGGTATAAGAACCAACGAATATGACCAGAATCAATCAAAAATTTAGATGTGTAGTACGTAAGTTGCATTTGCTACATTTAGGGATATTTATCTCTGTGCGATGAATAACGTATTTTAAACATTCTGAAACAGTTGCAATCTGTTTCTTGTAAATTTAATTTTTATCGAAAGTCGCGCACTGGCGCATTAGTTCAGTCAGTTGACTCTTACATTCTCTAACATCGTTCTTAACAATTGATAGTACTATTGTTGGAGATACAATATACTGTATAAGTGACTGTTTATATGTTTAACAAGGGCGTATTTCGACTGATTAAAATGGCAATCTCTATGTTTTTGCGTGTCACATACTTATGTAGAGTTGACACTTAGGGGTCACTTTTTCGGCGTCTGTCTTTTCATCCGCCCGTCCGTCTGTCTGTCAGGGATTACTAATGTTTTAAAGCCGCATTGTAGTTTTTGGGAAACCTGCATAAAACTGTTGTTTGGGATCCCATTAGAACTACATGGGACGTGATTCTTTCAGAAAAAGCGGTTTTATCTAAGAAATTCGCTTTTTTTTTAATTGATGGATATAACTTCCAATAAAGAACTAACTTGTGAACGGAAAGAAGGACAACTCTGTAAATACAGGGCCCCAGATAAGAGGAGTACATGTATTTCGAAAACTAAACTCTTTTTTTCTGCTTTTAAACCCAATGGTGTCATACTCATTAGAATTGTCTCGAATAGACGGTTTAATCAGTAGTAACACCATAGCATTCGGTGCTGAAATGAGTGAGAAAATGTTGGATTAGTTCAGATAGCTGGAACATTGAAAATGAAGTGGTTAACCCTTATTCTGCTGCACAGACGTTTGCTTTGACATTGTTGTCTGCAAAAAATTTTCAGTTTAGATTTATGCATTGTTTAGATTAAACAAACCTTAACACGAGTGTCAAACAGTTTGAATCCAGATGAGACGCCACGTTACGCGGCGTCTTTCTAGATTCAAACAGTTTGTTAACTCTGTAAAGTTACGGCCAGTAGGCACAGGGTTAAACTATGACATCCAGTCAAAACGTGTAAGTAATATTCACTGGGGTTGAACGATTAAAAAAATACGGATAGTCTTGAGCTTTCTGAAAATGACTGTTTCAGCCTAATCCGCTCTCTAACTCAAGCACTTCTTTTTGGATCTTCACCAAACTTGCTACAAATGTGTATTAGTATATAATCTAGGTCAAGTTCAACAACTACAAAATCGCATGAGGCATGTCTGAGTTATTGCCCTTGAATAATTAAAAAATGACTCTTTCAGCATTTTCTGCTCTCTAACACAAACACTTGTTATTGGATTTTCACCAAACTTGCTGACAATGTGTACACTCAGAGGATCTTCTAACCGATCAGTCAGATTTAAAGGTGCTACTCTAAAAGCTAGTTAACCCGGTTGCCAAAATTTACGTTTTCCATGAGATGAAGATGTTTTATAACAGGAAGAAAAGTTCCATTAAAATTGATCACGGAATATGGAAAATATGAATGAAATTGTAACCTAGCCCTAAAATGACAAGTCACAATGTCATGAATGACATTTGTCTGTTGGGCGACCAGCTTTCAACGCGACATTTGTGCCATACGTAGCACTTAAATGATTACTTTGAAATAATACTATCTTAGTATTGATAGAATATTGTCAACTGGCACTGAAATAAGAATACTGAGGCATCTCCTGGTCTGTTTTCTTATACTATGTAAAATACCAAAATTGCCACTAGCTGTCAGTAGAGGCTTAGTGAAGTTTACAGAATACTCAAAGAATGCCACCCTAAACGGTTTCAGCAATGTGCAATATTAATGTATCGATAAAAAAAGGTGAATTTTGAGCCGAAAAGTTAAAATTTTGCATTTAAACTATTGCCGTTGATGCCGTTAACGCAGTTACGTCAAGTTATTTTTGACATATTCGACGGTCCAGACATGCGCGAGCAGTCACCGTACATTCGAGGAAACATACGAGCGAGTGTATGGTGACCGAAATGAAAGATTCCGTATAGTAAGTTTTTCATTTGTAGGCGCTAATGACGTTAGTCTCTACACTTCCGGTCAGACAAAATTTCCCCACAACAAGCAGATATTGGCAAAACACATGTTGAAGTGCGTTGCAGTTGGTGAAATAAGATATTGATGTTTATTGTAAACGATTTTAGGGCACCCAGGACGTAAAATGTCCATGACGTTAACGTGTTTTTTCACGTTGGCCCTGAACACAACATTTCGAGTGCTCTTGTGATAAGTACAATCCGCATTTTCGACATGATAAATGTTTTTCTGTTAGGACGATTGATGAACAACAAATAATCAAAAGCTGTGTTTACCACTGTCTCCATACACGCTTCACACGTGCAAAATACTTAATTTGTCGAATGTGGAGGTGTGACGTTACGTAGAGGGAGACTCAAAATTCAATAATTCGGTGCAATGCACATTCAACTTAGTATTTGAAACAAAACTGAGTACGTCAGTGTGCCATTTCCTGTTTCGATAAAATTGAGTTTAAAAAGTGATCGGTTAGAAGATCCTCTGAGTGTATTGGTATTAAATCTAGGGCATGAAAAAAATCGAATACAGTTGAATGAAAATCCTTCAAGAGGTAAAGGAGAAATGCAGTGGTCATTTATTACTTAACTTATTACCAACACGGCTAAGATGAAGCACATGCAACCATTGACCAACTATTTGGCTAAAATAGAATAAAAACTGGTCCTTTTACAGAGTGGACAGTGCAAAAATAAGGATAAAATAGCAAAAATTTAAAAATTGAAGAACCATAACTCCAACATGCCTTCGGTGATTTGGGTATTTATAGAACTGGACCAGGATTTTATACAAATATTATTTTCAGTAAATTTTGTGAAGATCCAATTAAAACTGTTTGAGTCAGAAAGCTGACAAGACTTAAGTAGTCAATTTTTGGTCATTTAAGGGCAATAACTCCAACATGCCTTGTGCGATTTTGGTAGTTAAGATGATTGACCTAGATTTTATATTAATAAACATTTCCAACAAGTTTGGTGAATATCTGATAAAAACTGTATGTGTTAGAAAGCAAACAATGCTGAAATATTCATTTTTAATACTTAAAGGGCAAAAACTCAGACATGCCACATGCGAATTTTGTAATAATCAAACTTGACCTAAATTTTATATAATTAAACATTTTCAACAAGTTTAGTGAATATCCGATAAAAACTGTATGTGTTAGAGTGCAAAAATGACTGAAACAGTCATTTTTTATTAATAAACAGGCAATTACTCAGATATACCTTATGCGATTTTAGTAGTAATCAAACTGAACTTTGATTTTATATCAATAAACATTTTCAGCAAGTTTGGTGATGATCCAATAAAACAAATTTGTGTTAGAGAGCAAACCTTGCTGAAAACAGTCATTTTTTAATACATAAAGGGCAAAAACTCAGGTATGCCACATGCGATTTTAGTAATAATCAAACTATAACTTAATTTTATATGAATAAATATTTTCAGCATGTTTGGTGAATATCCGATAAAAGCTGTTTGTTTTAGAGTGCAAAAATGATTGAAACAGTCATTTTTATTAATTAACAGGCAATAACTCAAAAACACCTTATGCGATTTTAGTAGTAATCAAACTACACCTTGATTTTATATCAATGAACATTTTCAGCAAGTTTGTGGAAGATCGGATAAAAAATATTCGAGTTAGAGAGCGGACAAAAAAGTGTGATAGTCTAACTGACTGATGGATGGACGGGCGAAGGTAATTACGGTTGCACACGGTGAAGTTGACTCCGGCTGTATCACGTGATACTAAGCCGTGTGGAAAGGTTTATGTCAGACGTTCTATTTTCGGTTTGTTATGATTTTAAATCGCCCTTTTTGGTGATTTAGGTCCGTCTTCATCATTTCATAGATTCAAACATTATTATTAACCGTTATTGTATTTCAGACATTAAGAAAAGGTCTGAAAACACGATGAGACTTTAATTGTTCTTTGACCTCAATGACGCATTCACTAGTTATTTTACTGTAAAACGTTAAGCAACATAGGCCCTAACTGACAGTCTCCAAACTGTATCTCTTTCTCTCTCTCTCTCGCTCTCTCTCTCTTTCTCTCTCTCAATCTCTACATGTTTGTCTGTCTGCTGTCTGTCTCTCTGCCTCTCACTATTGTCTCCCTTTGTCCCTCTATATCATCGTCTTTGTTTGTCTGCTTGTCGGTCTGTTTGTCCGCCTGTCTTATAAAAGATTTGTATTCCTAATAAAATAACTTTGTTTACTCCGTATTATACACATTGCCTTTACACCATTTACATGTAAAAACCAGTACTACACATTGTCTTTACACCATTTACATGTAAAAACCAGTACTACACATTGTCTTTACACCATATACATGTAAAAACCAGTACTGAACATTGCCTTGTACACCATATACATGTAAAAACCAGTACTGAACATTGCCCTTTACACCATTTACATGTAAAACTAGAACGACAAATCGTCTTTACACCATTTACATGTTTTATGTGGAATACACATTGCCTTTCACAATTTTCGAATACATGTGTACAGTTCTCCCTCTCTACATTTACAACGGCCCTCCCAACAACGACTCCCTCGTTACATGTACAACGAACCTTGCCACAATTCCCCTAAACCGGCCATTTATGTCTAACGCTTTTAATGCTGTAATGTAGTCTGCTGTTTTTCTCAAAGTTTCAGGTTGGACATTTTGACAGAAAACAACTTATTAACGAGTGACAAACAGCTTGAATGGTGATTCAAGCTGCTTGCAAATGTAAATCAAGGGCCCTCCCTCTAACGACTCCCTCCAAACAACGCACACATTTTGTCTCCCACTGGGTGTCGTTGTAGAGAGGTGCGCTTTATAAGAAAATATGAAAAAGGCAATTTGACATTCAGATTTCCCCTTACCTTGCTGCTCGCGACAAAACTGATATTTGTCGATAGTTTGGATCAAGATCAGATGCCGCGTACAGCAGATTCTGACTCGAGTGAAATTGTTAGGCAACTGTCTTTACGGTTTCTCTTCTAGTTAAAATGAATTAATTTCATACATTTTGAACACGGTAATTTAAAAGCAGAATATACAACTGAATGCTAAGGGTTGATTACAGATATCATTAAAACACCAAGAATATCTGCTGTACCGGCGCACGTAGTCGAGGGGTAGATCATCCGCTTACGACGTCAGTGGTTGCGAATTCGATCCCCGCAGGACCAAGTCCTTCGGATGAGACTTTATAAACCGAGGCCCAATGTATGAGTGCTGTACACTTGGCATCTAAAAGAACTAGCGAACACTTTCGGTAATAAGATTAGGGCATCGCGCCCGGGTTCTTTGTTTCCGCTCCCCTTACTCTGGGGCGTCCAATGAGTCCATACATGGCAGAAACGGACGTTAACAAACAAAACAAACAAACAAAGAAGAATATCTGCACAACTGCAAGCGTATTTTAATATACTTTACCCTCATTCTCCCCTAAAGTATCAAACGGATAACTCCCGTTTCAATTTTAGTCTAGTCCATGTTTTACTGTTAAGGACAGTTTTAACAATGTATTGCTACATGGTACATATAGCTAGTGCAGACCCAGAACAGAATACTCCGTTAGGATCTACACTGTTTTGCACATGTACAGTGGAGAAAACGTTATTCTTTCCAAATAAACGCGTTTACGCTAAAACTATAATTTCCTTTGCAAAAAGTTTAGAGCCAGATCAGACACCGGGTAACCCGGCGTCTGATCAGGCTTCAAACTGTTTGGCACTCTGATAAAAATGAAAAGTCGGAATTGTCAAAAAGTTGTCCTTTTTCTACATTTTAGTGTTTTGCGTTTGGTTTGCGTTTCAACGGGAAAGAAAAACGTTGTGTCCACTGTACGCTGTTTGTGTAGGATGAGAACACTCGTCGTTAGGGTTCAATGTGTTAACGGTTTTTTGATTTAACGTTTGTATTACTAGTAGATCTAAAACACAAAAGTTGTAGATGTCTTGATAGTTTAACAATTGTACATGTATAACACATTTCTTACCGACTTTATAGTGCTTATGCTAATGTTGATTGTATATTTATGAAACTGTCCTCTTTATAAATGCCCACAAAGGCGCCCATATTCCATGCTTATAAAGCGTTGAGTTGAGTTAAAACTCGTTTTCAAGCATTTGATTGGTCATATTTGAGTCTAGGCTCAAATCTGACCAATCAAATAATTGAGCAAGCACTTAGATTCAACTCAAACGCTTTACGAGCACTGGATCATATTTTATTTTAAGGTTGTGAAGTTAGGAAACTATTTATTGCAAAAGGAATGACGATGTTTTCTTTTACGTTTTTCAAAAACAAAGCCAACAAACAATCTTATTTTTCAAAAGAGTATTTGTTGTTTCAGTGAAGAAGATATTTTCCCTAGTTTACACGATATTTAACAGATCTGCATTTCACTAAAAAGTCAAATATGACAGGCTTTTGAAAATGTTGACGATTTATTTCTATCTAAATGACAGTTTGGAGACTAATTAGACGCCGGGCAACTCTGGCGTCTGACCTGGTTTCAATATTTTGGCAATGCAATCATAGCTGTTATATCATAAACGCGTGTACAATGTCTTAAGAAAGAATAACGTCTTCTCCACGGTATATTGTTTGTCAAACGAGTTGTAACTCTTAGTGTGTTCAGCACGTCTGGACTTACATTTACAAACGGTTTTGGGAGTAGATAGACGCCGCGTTATGCGGTGTCTGGTCATTATCTGAACCGTATGATTCTTAAATGGATTTATATTCATCTAACCCCTTTACTGCCTTACCCCGAGCACAACATTTGTTTGCAACAAGTTTGGATCCTTATCAGACGCCGCGTGACGCGGCGTCTGATCAGGATCCAAACAGTTTGACACTCATTTCAATATTTATTCAGTCAGAATAGCAAAAAATAAAATTTAAGAAATAAAAGCAGACGATAGCTGTTTAAAATTGATGACGTCACGAAAATGAAGGGGATAAAATGTCTAGAATGGAAGCTTGAAAATTGACATTGGCTATAATGTCTACTTTCTTTTTGAAGAGTTGTTGATTCCAACGATCACACTGCCACTGTTTCTATGACGATATCTATCAGCGACTCCAATGACCAGTCTCCTGTGTTTGTCCTGTCCGCTTATGCCGGAAGTACCCTGGAAAAAGTGTCTGAAGGTACAAACCATATTTAACCCTTTCCTCCCTGAAACCTCAAATGGACAATTCTAATCTGCAATTAAGTCTAGTCCAATTTTGCATTTTGTGGTTGATTTTTACAGTATGTCAAAATAACAAACAGTGTATACCCTGATCAGAGGGCTCCTTAAGGAGCCCTCTGAGCAGGACCTTCACTGTTTGCCTAGGACAAGTGTGCTCCTCACATGTACGTTGTTTGCAAATGACGCATATATGCGTGACTAGGGCTCAAAGAGTTCATAAATTATCACATTGAAGAAAACTTTATTTGTTCTCGTTTAAACGAAACTAAACGATATCGCAATGCAGCGAAATTTAAATATACAGCCGAGGCTCATAAGTCTTTCCCCAAAATGGCTGCCGTTGTGTTCTCTTACCTAAGCACATACAAACTTTAAACATCAACCAACTCAAAACGGCAACTCCAACTTACCTGAAACTTTCAGTATGTTGAAATAGACACGTTTTCTCTCTGAATATGCCGATTTCTTCTTGAAATACTCTCATTAAGTGATTGCAAATAGACCTGACAGTAACGGTCCCAAATGTCAAGAACATTTCTGATAAGATCATCCTTAATTTTGATTTTCACTGCAGGTTTGCACAAGTTAGTTTACAAAGATTTCCACACATTTTCTATTATTTTTAAGTCTGAGTTTTAGGTTGGTCGAACCATTGTCGGGATATTAAAGCTCATTTACCATTCGATGGTGAGTCTAGATTTATGCTGGTTAGCATAGTCATCTTGGACATTGTAGGGCTTATTTGAGAGTTTGTTAACAATAGCTTGCCACAGATGTGTATCTACAGTTTCAATATATTTCTCGGAATTGATATTACCATCAACTGGTGTCAGGGTTCCATCTCCATCATATGTTAAACAGCCCCTAAACACAACAGATGCTTTGGAATATGGGGTGGGGTCGGCATGGTTTTCCGTGGTATCCCATACCCTCCCACTTTTGATATTGTTTTCGCATTTCCCTCACTCTCGAAATCTCTTTATAAAATTTGAAATGGTAGATCTATCAATGTTTACCGATTATGAAACTTTGTGAGCACTTTGAGAGTCCTTATTTAGATGACGGATAGCGTTTTTTCTGCTAGTGTGTCAATTCCTTGCGTTTCATCCTTGATATGTTTCGAAGCAGACGATCGAAACAAATCAATATTATTTGTTTACAAAAAATTAAGAAGTTATCGGTGTTATCATGAAATTCACTGTGTTAAAATTTCAATCTTCATAGTAACTAAACCGCGGCGCTATTAAAGTTTTTCGAACACGGTCTTTTGCGGTACCGATATCGGCGCCATGTTTTGGGGAGAGACTTATGACCCTCGGCTTGTACAATGGAGAAAAAAATTGTTCTTTCTCAATAAACGCGTTTACGCTAAAACTATTATTTCTATTGCAAACAGTTTGGAGCCAAATCAGACGCCGGGTAACAAAAGATACACATGAATTATCAAAATTGTCCAAAAGTTGCACTTTTCTACGTTTTAGTGTTTTGCGTTTGCGTTTCGTTTCGTTTAAACGGGAAAGAATAACGTATTCTCCACTGTATAATGGCTTCTTCAAGAGAAATACGACTGTGGAACACACTGTTTGTAGATGTCTCACTCAATACATTCAACTCTTGCAACGAGTATACTTGTCATATACACTTATTTAACCTGTATAGAGCAACGTTGTCCACAGAAAACAGTGTAAACCCAGATAAGATTGTCCGAAAGGCGCACTGTTACGACCCGTTTTGTAGTAACGTTGCAATTTGTAGTAATTACTACAAAGTGTGTTACTACACTTTGCGTTGAAACCTCTAAACCCGTTTTGTAGTAACGTTGCATATTGTAGTAATTACTACAAAGTGGATTGAAAGTGATATTTCAAAGTGTAGTAAAGTTCTACAGCCGAGAGTCATAAGTCTTTCCCCAAAACATGGCGCCGATATCGGTACCGCATATGGCCGCGTCCGAAAATTTTAATAGCGCCGCGATTTAATTACTAGGAAGATTGAAATTTTAACACAGTGAATTTCATGATAGCACCGATAAATTCTTCATTTTTTGTAAACAAATAATATTGATCTGTTTCGATCGTCTGCTTCGTAACATATCAAGGGTGAAACGCAAGGAATTGACACACTAGCAGAAAAAACGTTATCCTTCATCTAAATAAGGACTCTCAAAGTACTCACAAAGTTTCACAATCGGAAAACATCGATAGATCTACCAATTCAAATTTTAAAAAGAGATTTCGAGAGTAAGGGAGCTCCGAAAACAAGATCCGAAGTGGGAGGGTATGGGAGACCACGGAAAACCATGCAGACCCCACCCCATATTGCAAAGCATCTGTTGTGTTCAGGGGCTGTTTAACATATGATGGAGATGGAACCCTGACACCAGTTGATGGTAATATCAATTCCGAGAAACATATTGAAACTCTAGACACACATTTGTGGCCATTTATTGCTAAAAAGCTCTCAAATAAGCTCTACAGTGTCCATGCTGACTATGCTACTCAGCATAAATCTAGACTCACCATCGAATGGTAAAGGAACAATAATATCCCGACAATGGTTCGACCAGCTTTAAACCCAGACTTGAATACAATAAAAAATGTGTGGAAATCTTTGTAAACTAACTTGTGCAAGCGTGCAGTGAATATCAAAATTAAGGATGAGCTTATCAGACATGTTCTTGGCATTTGGGATCGTTACAATCAGGCCTATGTACAATCGCTTTATGAGAGTATTCCAAAAAGAATTCGGCATATTCTGAAAGAAAACTGGTCTATTTCAAAATACTGAAAGTTTCAGGTAAGTTGGAGTTGCCGTTTTGAGTTGGTTGATGTTTAAAGTTTGCATGTGCTTAGAAAGACTTATGAGCCTCGGCTGTATAAATCATGTCATAAATGTCTTATTGCAACGAAATTTGGATTAAACTTTCATATCGACGCTATTCGAGTGTACAATAAGGATGATAACGATAGACGGCCTGTCAGAGAACTTATCTCAAGTATGATTTATTGAGGACATTGCGACCCGTTTTGTAGTAAAATGCTACAAAGTGGGTTGACAGTGATATGTTAAAGTGTAGTAAAGTTCTATAAATCAGGTCATAAATGTCCGATTACAACAAAATTAGGCGTTAACCTTTACATTGATACTATGCGAATATACAAGAAATATGCTAACGATCTTTGGCACCTGTGAGGAGATGTCTCATATAATGACATATAAGGGACCTTGCCAAATGTAGTAAAATACTACAAATTCGGTTGATATTGATATTTCAAAGTGAAGTAAAGTTCAATAAATCATGTCTTAAATATCCGATTGCAACGAAATTTTGAATGAACCTTGATATGGATATTTCTATGACAGGCCCTCTATCGTTATCATATTTCTTAAACACTCGCACAGCATCGATATGAAGGTTTAATCCAAATTTCGTTGCCATCGGACATCTATGACATGATTTATTGAACTTTACTACACTTTGAAATATCAATGTAAACCGAATATGGAGTATTTTACTACAGTTTGCAACTGTACTACAAAACAGGTCGCAATGTCCTTTATAAATTTTTATATGCGATATCTACTCAAATGTGCCATCTTTCGTTATAATATTTCTTGTACATTCGCATAGTATCAATGTAAAGGTTTACATCAAAATGTGTTGCAATCGGACATCTATGACCTGATTTATAGAACTTTACTAAACTTTGAAATAACACTGTCAACCCACTTTGTAGTATTTTCCTACAAAACGGGACGCAAGGTCCTTAATAAATCATATTTGAAGATAATTTCTATGGCAGGACGTCTATCGTTATCATATTTCTTATACTCTCGTGCAGCATCGATATGAAGGTTTACTCCAAATTTCGTTGCCATCAGACATCTATGACATGATTTATAAAACTTTACTACACTTTGCAATATCAATGTCAACCGAATTTGGAGTATTTTACTACAGTTTACAATTTTACTATAAAACGGGTCGCAAGGTCCTTTATAAATCATTATATAAGATATCTCCTAAAAATGCCGTATATCTATGACCTGATTTATAGAACTTTACTACACTTTGAAATAGTACTGTCAACTAGTGCTGAAACGGTTACCAGAAATTTGTAACCGGTTAATCGTTGCTCGTAACCGGGGTTAACCGGTTAATCGTAACTTTAATATGCCGACTGACACATCATTAGTCAGTAAGGGTCGGACGTTGCACGTGTACACAGTAACGTTCAACTGTTTTACCTATAAACAATTACAAATTTGGAGACCGTTTTGCGTGTGTAAACGATAATACAATAATAAAGTCTTGGTGCCAAAGAATTGTTAATGAATGTTATACTTTTTTCTAACTATTTTACCATGCATGCCGACGTAGGTCTTTAATAAATTGCAAAGAGAAAAGAAGATCTATTGATCTTATAAAATGAACTTACATGTATACTGCATGAAGCTGTTGATCAATAAATCGTTTAAAAAAGCGGCTATTCGATGTCTTCTCTAAATAAGTTGCATTTGTAAAATAACTCCAACACGGAATAATTATGCGCGGCCGAATATGAAGACCTTGTATCCCGCATTGTGTTATAGATAATTAATTGGTCCCATTCTTGTCTTATTTTAAACCTTGAACACATATGAGACGATCCGAATGAAGTGTAGATTCAGCTAACCGGGTTTTATTATTTTATCGTGTTTGATTGGGTGGTCTAAAAATATATTTGAAATTGACATGTGGATATTCCTGGAAACCCTGGTTTACGTTTTCCCTACACGAACGTCATATATAGCTACTGGGGTAGAAATCCAAAGCAAACCGAATATTTCGAGGTCAGAAGGTTAGTAAGCGTGTCAAGTTCAACTGTCAAAGTAGCGAAGGAAACAATATTTCGAAGACAAGTTTGTTGTAAATTAAAACTGTTCAATCGGCATTTATTGTAAAGACAGGTGAAATAAGAGTTCTTTAACTCAACTGAAAATTAAATGACGCCATGCAGCGAGTATTCAGTGTTGAGAACACCCGAAAAGTATATTGAATTGTGCACATAAAATATTTAGTTAACGGCATCGTTTTGTGTATTGAGTTCCGTGTACATGTTTACAAAAATCAGGAAACGCACTACCCTTATCAATCAACATGTTACTGTATTTTAAAACTTACATATCATGTACATCTTTGAGTAAAAGACTTAGTGAATGGAAAACATATCGGAAGGCTGTAGCTCCCGACAAATGGGGCTTCATTTTTGTTATACAAAATGGCTTCCGAGTAACCGGTTACCGACTTTGTAACCGGTTAATCGGCAGTTCCTAACCGTTAACGGTTACCCGGGTAATCGTTTCAGCACTACTGTCAACCCACTTTGTAGTAGTTTACTACAAAACAGGTCGCATGGTCCTTAATAAATCATTTTTGGTGATAATTTGGAGTATTTTACTACAGTTGGCATCTTTACTACAAAACGGGTTGCAAGGTCCCTTATATGTCATTATATCAGACATCTCCTCACAGTTGCTATTGATCGTTAGCATATTTCTTGTATATTCGCATTGTATGAATGTATAGGTTTACTCCTAATTTTGTTGCAATCTGACATCTATGACCTGATTTATAGAACACTTTACTACACTTTGAACTATCAATGTCAAACCATTTTGTAGCATTTAACTACAAAACGGGTCGCAATGTCCTTAATAAATCATATTTGAGATAAGTTCTCTGACAGGCCATCTATCGTTATCGTCTATGACATGATTTATAGAACTTTACTACACTTGAAATATCACTGTCAAACCACTTTGTACTGTTTTAATACAGTTTGCAACTTAACTACGAAACGTGTCGCAAGGTCTTTTATAAATATTTTGGGGATAATTTCTCAAACAGGGCATCTATCGTTGTCATATTTCTTATATACTCGTATAGTGTCAATGGGAAAGTTTACTCCAAATGTCATTGGAATTGGACATCTATGACATGATTTATAGAACTTTGCTACACTTTAAAATATCACTTAAAATTCACTTTGTAGTCATTACTACAATATGCAACGTTGCTACAAAACGGGTTGTGAGATTTCAACGCAAAGTGTAGTAACGTACTTTTTAGTAATTACTACAATTTGCAACGTTATTACAAAACGGGTCGTAACAGAGCTCCCTGAACAGCCTCTGTTATGTCTCATTTTGCAATATGATTATGTACTTTTATTTCAATTCAACCTGTTGAACATATTACGTATGATATAAATGCTACTAATAGTTTCAAATGTAAGGCTAGATTTATAACGGAATTAAAATGGATTAAAAATTTACAGACACCCTTTCCTTTAGGTTTGAATGATAATATATACCAATCTTGCAATATTTCTAAAGAACCTTCAATTTATATTTTTTCGATTTATTCTACACGAAAGCGTAAATCTAGATCGCTTGGTATTCGTATAAATGGAAATATTTAACGTAAATCACGTCAGTCGATTTCTATTACAAATTTGCATAATCTGCTGTTACATTCTGGTAAACATAAAATGCTTTCTCGGCTTTCTTCGTTGTCATTGTCGTCTTTAAAAGATATTGACGACAAGGCTGATGGAATAATTTTACGCACAGATCCTCTGTATTATACTGCAGGTTTAATACAAAGTTATACTCAGCATGTTCTTAGACCTCATATTGATTCTTTAAACGATCACAAAAGATATTTCATTAAGGTCCCTTTTATAAATAAAGGTATTGATTTCATAGATTTACAAAGTATTCTCCGTAACAAAAATGTGATGAATGCTATTCCAAATTATTTCAAAAATCTTGAACCACCTATTATTTGTTATAAGTATAATAAATCTGTTAGAGGGTTAATTTTTAACTACAATAAAATTGTTTCTGGTCTTAAAATTCTCGAAAACACACCAGATACATGAGACTGTACCTCTTCTAAATTCTGTTACGCTCCAGTGGGTCATATAATAACTGGCAATTTTGATATCATTAAAGATAAACGCATTAGAGCGCTTTTGAGTAAGGGACCTAAATTTAGATTACCTGCCTTAATTGATTTCGATACTTGTCGCAATCATATTTCTGAAGCTTTGAATAAGTATAGTACCAACTGGTGCCGTAGAGAACATGCTGAAAATGACGCTCTTACAAAATGGAAAGAATTAATTTTTGATATTATCGATACCCGGATTTCGTTCTATTTATCCAATAACCATATTTTACCACCTAAACCTAAATTTAACATTCGTCACTTAAAGAAGGGCATACAAGACTTTCATTCCAAATATGTACTCGTTTCTGCAGACAAAGCATCCAATAATGTGATAATTGTATGACGATTACATTATGTTGATACTTTAAACCAGGAACTTGTGAATACCAATTCCTATACAACGACTAATTTAACGGAGCATAATGTAGTATCTGATCATCTTGATACTTGTAAACAATTAAAAGCTGACGTCAACATTACATGTCATAAACTTCCTACTATGTACTGGATACCAAAACTCCACCAAACACCATATAAGTCTCGTTTTATTGCTAATTCAAGTGCATGTACTACTACTAAGCTTTCCAAACTTTTGACATCGTCTTTAATTAAAATCAAAGAACATGTTCAAAGTTATTGTGACAAGACTTACGAAAATTCTGGACTTAATCTGTTTTGGTCTATCAAAAACTCTAATGAAATTTTGACGAAGCTTGAACATAGAAAATACCAAGCTTGCAATATTAGTACTTATGACTTTTCAACACTATATACTACCTTACCTCATAATTTAATAAAAGCTAAACTTATACAACTTATTGAAAAGACTTTTGCCAGAGAAAGGAAACTATTTCTGGCGTGTAATACTGATCGTGCATTTTTTACAAGTGACACGGTTAAGCATTACACTATGTGGACTTGCACCGATGTCTGTAAATCACTATCATTTCTTCTGGATAATATTTATGTACGTTTTGGGAGTACCATATACAGCCAAGTGATTGGTATCCCTATGGGTACAAACTGTGCGCCCCTTGTCGCAGACCTATTTTTGTACTGTTATGAGAGGGACTTTATGCTAAGTCTAAAACCTGATACACAGGCAGATATGATCGAAGCCTTTAACAACACATCGCGGTATCTAGATGATATTTTTAATATAGACAACCCATTTTTTGATACGTTGTTTCCTTTTATTTACCCAAAAGAATTACGCCTTAATAAAACAAACGAGTCAAATTTATCGGCACCATTTTTAGATTTGGATCTTTTAATAAATAACGGAATTGTTTCTTCTAAGATTTACGATAAACGAGATGATTTTGATTTTAGTATTGTAAACTATCCTCATCTAGATGGCGATGTTCCCCGTTCTACATCTTACGGGGTTTATATTTCACAACGTATTAGTTTTGCTAGGGCTTGTACCTCTGTTGAGGACTTCCACATTCGTAATAAAACTATTACAGAAAAGCTTCTTAAACAGGGGTACAGATTTCATAAACTTCGTAAAACATTTTCTAAATTCTTTTATAGAAATCTTCCTCTCATTAACAAGTATAAATGTAACTTAAAGTCTTTTCTGCGGCAAGGTATTTCACATCCGGAGTTTTATGGTGATGTGATTTACAGACTTCGTAAGATTCTTGGACATATGCATTTTCAAAACCTATTTGTGAAACGTATTAGATTTTTCCTCAAAAAAGATTATGATCCAACTATATTGCTGCGCACTTCACGTTTGGTTATCGATCAATCTACAATTGATAACTATGCTTTCCTCTTTGGTTGTGCGACGACAGACAGGGCTTAGCACTACATGATGATGTATCTCTAAAGCCGTCCTTAACCGGGAAAGTTATGTCGGATTTTCGTGCTTTGGTTTTTCTCTCCCTCTCTGTCGTACCTTAAACCCTCCCATGTCTTACAGTTACTCGTGACTACCTACTATTCGCTTGAGTACAATTTGACCGTTGCCATAGTGGGTTATTTTTGACACGGGCTTGAATGTTTAATTCTTTCCCGTGTTACTAATAATCCTGTCAGAGAATTACATGTATTTACTTACTGTGCTGGCGGTCTTTTTGATTGTAAGGTTGTGTAACAGGGTTTATATTTTATGTACCATGTTCGTCTTTATAGGTGAATATAGGAGACAAGTGTGAGGTTGGGCGCCCCTAAACCCAGGTTTAACCCCCCAGTGGTTGTTAATGGTTAATTTATAATTAATTATTGATTGCTGCTGACCGTACCAAGGCGGGCTCCTATGTTCACTTTGCTTTATGTTTGTCTTGCGTATTGTTTTCTGTTTGGTGTGTGGGATTGCGTGTGATTGTGTGTGTGTGTGTATGTGTGTGTGTGTGTGTGTGTTTGTTATGGTATGGCTATGTGTGTGTTCTGCTTTAGAGATGGGTGTATTGTTTGTATTACGTTTCCTGCTTGAGTATTCTTTCGTATTTATTTTAAAAAGTAAGCTTAGATAAAGACTAAATTGTTAACTGGAAGTATCCTTTACCGGTTTTAGAGGTGAATGAATTTAATCTAAAAAAAATTGTATTCAATGAAACAGCGAGACCCTTATCAAATTGGGATGCGTTATTTTTTTCGGTAAAAACAATGTAAAACACAATTCAATGAATCTTGAATTTGTTATGATTTTACGTCGGTTTTAACAGTATTTCAGTCATTTTGCGACGTCACGCTATTCACAGTTAAAGGAAGATACAAGAAGCCCTTTAAGCACTGTAGCCAACTGAAAGGCTTCCCCATATGAAACGTCCGAAGACTGGGATTCGAACTCACAGCAGTGAGGAACTTGGTGATTTTTAGTCACAGTGACTATAACCACTAGACCTCCATTCATGGTGGAATGAATAAACTTTTCTATCTACACTACTCTATCTACATACAGTGGAGAAAAGGTTATTCTTTCCCAACAAACGCATTTACAAAAGAACTATTATTTCCATTGCAAACCCGGCGTCTGATCAGGCTCCAAACTGTTTGCCACCAATATAAACATGAATTGTCAGAATTGTCAAATAAATGTACTTTTTCTACGTTTTAGTGCTTTACGTTTGCGTTTCGTTTGCGTTTTTTAAAGACTGGCAAGAATAACTTTTTTCCACTGTATAATGCAAGGAATATACGAGAGGACAGGTTCTCTAGAATGTTAAAGTTTTATTAAGTAGCAATCAGTTCCAAACCTGAATTGACGCCAGTATACTGAGGCCGAGTTATTTTGCGTCTGATCTTGCTTAAGTTCAACATAACTTTACTTCAAAGTTAAAACGACATATGCGAGTTCGAGGAATCGAAACGTGACTGTATACAATGGATCTATATGATATTCCTTCAGCAACATCAGTCCTTACGGTTTCTGCTGACGATGGTGATACAGACTTTCAAGATAACAACGTCATTCAGTATTCTATAAAAGGTAAGTTCTTCAACCCTTTGAAGATAACAACGTCACCAAGTACAGTGGAGAATCTGTTATTCTTTCCCGTTTAAACGCAAACGTACGCAAACGCAAAGCACTAAAACGTAGAAAAGAACAACTTTTGGACAATTCTGATAATTCATGTTTATCTTGGTGGCAAACAGTTTGGAGCCTGATCAGACGCCGGGTTACCCGGCGTCTGATCTGGCTCAAAACTGTTTGCACTGGAAATAATAGTTTTAGCGTAAACGCATTTATTGGGAAAGAATAACGTTTTCTCCACTGTTTTCTATCAAAATATAGAATCTTCTGCTTAAAATAGCTACTCTTGTTTCTCGAATTTAACTTGTAGGTAAATTGAATGCCAAACAGTTTTGATCTGATTAGACAACGCCATGTTAGGCAGTGTATAATTAAATAAGATTTAAAATCGAAGGACGAGAATAGGATGTAAAAAACGTGATTTTAGAGACTCGCTTGGTATTGCGTGCCAGTTTCGTTTAAAATCCACCTTCAACTGCGAAAGTTAAAATGCGCTCAAATTTGCTCTACGGCGGCCACAGAAACGTACAAAAAATCGGGAGAATCTTGCGGTAGCCGTAGATATCCTGCGGCGGTCGTGCGGCGTATTCCAGTATTTTATAGGCCGTACAGCTGTTCTGGCCTAAACTGTTTTTGCAATGGTTCTGGCGGTTTAACTGTCATAGGGGATGCATTTGTTTATTCAACTGAGATTATTCCCTCTGCTTAGTACTAAAAAGAAGGCAGGTCGGTGACCTAAATCCCATGCGCTACTTTGCATCGAATGATATTTCCCAGATTCATCTTCCTGAAACCATTATCATCTCATCGTGTCATCCCTTATTTTTCATCAGCATTTCATGACCGTATCTGTGTCGAAGTGTCGTAAAGCCCATATGATGCATCCATCCATTGTAGCATCATACTTGCAGCTTGGTTCAGTCAAACATTAATATGTCGTTACAAATAATAAACCTGACATTGTATGCTAGATTGCATGGCCAGGGCTGGCATAAGTTGATCCTAAAAGTCCTATCATTTCAGACGCAATTTTACTAATTGTACCTTTCCCCATAGTCTGTTTCTTGTATTGAAGACACATGACTGCTTAAAACAGGTTGAAAGTAAAGCAGAATGAGCCTTAAGGCGCATTCTGCTTTACTTTCAGCCTGTTTTAAGCTACCATCTGCTAAGATAAAAATCCGAAGACTCAGGAAAAATCCGGAGAAATGGCAACCCTGCATGGTATTGCGTTTGAATTTCATATAACCCCATATCCAGTTTTTAGCTTTGGGGATACGCTATCACTTCCGTAATGTTTAATATAAAGCAGAATACTCCTAAAGAAGTATTCTGCTTTTCTTTTAGCCTGCTTTAAGCTTCTCTCTGGAGATCTTTTTAAAGACGAAATTGATTCATTTTCCTCGCTAAGGAATACCTGTTTTGTGACGGATTAATCAAATGTTTTTAATGAGGCAATTGGTTCAAGGCGAATACAGTAAAAACTCGCTATAACGACTACTAAAACGAAGGCTTATTGATTGTATAATAGACAGGTGACGTCTTAAAGCAAGGTGACAGTGAAACAGAAAGCTCCTGTCACCTTGCTGTAAGCGGCCACCTATCGTTAACACTCTAATGATTAACATCATTTAGTGGACTTTCTTTAAGCTGCAACCCGTCTATTATACAATCAATAAGCCTTCATTTTAGTGGTCGTAATAGCGAGGTTTTACTGTATGTGTTGCATGTGTATATGACAGGTGGTAATGACGGCGGTCTGTTTAGTATCGATGGTTCTAGCGGAGAGATATCGGCAACAAATCTAAATTACGAAACACAAGCTCTCCACGAACTGACAATAGCGGCAAAGGATAAGAATGGAGCCACCGGAGCCAACGAAGTAACAGTCGAAGCTGCTATTGGCGTAATAACAAGTAAGGAAATGTTGCTCTTAATCCATTACCCAAAAACCCGTATATGACATTAAATACAGATGACCACTTAAAGCAGGTTGAAAGTAAAGCAGAATGTGCATTCTGCTTTACTTTCAGCCTGCTTTAAACTACCATCTGCTAGACTATATAAAATATTCGTTACGGCAATTGTTCATGAGGGTATAATTAACTGGAAATATTTTTTTCAGCAGAGCAATAAATTAAATGCGCTAAAAGTCGCTTCTATGGGGGAAAGGGATGACTCTTTTATGATCAAATTTATTGTGAGACATTTGCCCCTTCAACACCATAAATTTTGTCGTCTGCTTCAATACTGCATTTTCGTTTCAAGAAATTAGAATTCAGTTATAATGACTTAATTCTAATTTCTTGAAATTGTCAGTGACGTAATTTCAAAACAAGTTACAAACAGTTTTGATTCTGATTTGACACAGCGTTACGCGGCGTCTGATCAGGAACAAACACGTGTGCAAATCGAATACATAAAGCAAACAGGGGTCATCTGCCTCTTTCATACGTTTGGGAAAATTGACTTTAAAGGATTCGTTTGTGCTACAAGTATAAATTCAGGGAGGAGAGATAGCAACGTTAGGTTTTTAAAGCATGAAGTTGATTAAAAGATGTATTAGATATTTTAAATAAATTATATCAAAATCTATATAGCCAAATATGGGCATTTTGCAAGAAGCACCTGTTTGAGTATTTTACCAAGTGTTGGGTGTTTAAACGGGTTATGTGGCAGATAGTCCCATTTTGTATTATATCAAAATGATCAGTCATAAATGAGTAGATCTATGCTATTGTTAAAGTACACAGGCATACTTTTTAGCTCGCCTATTCGAAGAATGGGGGGGGGGGGGGGGGGTTCATGGTTAAAGTTTTGGGGTAAGTGTTGTAATGCACTAACACTACATGAAATATTTGCATTAGGAAGCTGATATTTGGAATGGAGGTGCTCTGTGGGTTGAACATTGATGTTGTGTAGTTAGAATTTTAAAAAAAGTAAAATTTAGTCAATATTTTACCTTTTGTGGACTTAGGTTTTTCGGCTGATTTCTCATGGTTAAAGTTTTGGGGTAAGTGTTGTAATGCACTAATACTACATGAACTATTTGTATTAGGAAGCTGATATTTGGAATGGAGGTGCCCTTAGGTTAAACATTGATGTTGCGTAGTTAAAAAAAAAAAAAAAAGCTAAATTTAGTCAAAATTTTACCTTTTGTGGGCTTAAGTTTTTCGGGTGATTTCTCATGGTTAAAGTTTTGGGGTAAGTGTTGTAAAGCACTAATTCTACATGAAATATTTGTATTAGGAAGCTGATATCTGGAATGGAGGTGCCCTGTGGGTTGAACATTGATGTTACGTAGTTAAAATTAAAAAAAAGTTAAATTTAGTCAATATTTTACCTTTTGTGGACTTAGGTTTTTCGGCTTATTTCTCATGGTTAAAGTTTTGGGGTAAGTGTTGTAATGCACTAATACTACATTAAATATTTGTATTAGGAAGCTGATATTTGGAATGGAGGTGACCTGTGGGTTGAACATTGATGTTTCGTAATTAAAATTTTAAAAAAAGTTTAAATTTAGTCAAAATTTTACCTTTTGTGGACTTAGAGTTTTGGGACTGAAATTTCAAAGTTAGTTATGGAGTAAGTGTTGGAATGCACTTATACTACATGACATATTTGCATTTATAAGGTGATATTTGGAATGGAGGTTCCCTGTGGCTTGAATATCAATGTACTGATACACTTTTCTATTGATAGTTACCTATTTATTTAGTTAGGCGAGCTTTGCTGTTCTCCGACAGCTCTTGTTAGTAAAGGAACGCACATTTGTTTTAAAAGTTTATGGAATAAATACATTCAACCAGGTCATGTACTGTAAGACACCACTAAGCCCATACCTCCTCATACAGTGGAGAAAACGTTATTCTTTCCCAATAAACGCGTTTACGCTAAAACCATTATTTCCAGTGCAAACAGTTTGGAGCCAGATTAAACACAGGGTTCTCTTGTCTGAATTCAATGCATTTATGTCAAGCCGGTTGATCTCTTCATTTTAGACAGAGGATTGAATTTAAGAAAGTAGTTAAATAGAGAATCTGACACTAGTGTTCATTATCTAACACTTTTAAAACGTAGGTTGTAGTCAGTCCCTCTGCCATATATATTTTCCGCCAAAACACGTCGTTGTTTTGTAGTAACGTCGTCGTCAATGACGTCATTTGGCGTCCTGCTTCATGTAGCGCTTATGGAGAACGGGCGGAATCAGAGAAAGTAGTCCCGACAAGGCGTTGCCTGAATTTTAATTTTTTTTCATGGAGTTATGAAACAAAACATACAGCCAACCACAGTTCACCAAAAATAATGAAAACAAACAATATTAAATTATATGGTCCATGAAAGCATTCGACTTCTCAGACCAATATTCGTCCATCTAAGAAAGGGAAAATGTTGAGTGTCAAGTAACCCATCAGGCTCCGAGGTTATAAAGCGTTGTAGTTGAGTCTGAGTGTGTTCCCAAGCATTTGATTGGTCAGATTTGAGCCTAGGCTCAAATCTGACCATACAAATGTTTGGGAACGAGTTTAGACTCAAGGAAAAAGCTTTATAACCTCGGAGCCTGATACTGCGTTGTGTTATAAATACTGAGTTTTTATGTGAGACAGTAGTATTCACACTGTGACTGTTTTCATGGTTACCCTGAATTAGAAAGCCTAATATCATGTAGTAAATTCTCTCTATTACGACCACTTAATTATGTTAATAATTAGAGTGTTTACGATGGGTGACCGCCTAGAGCAAGGTGACAGTTAAACAGAAGCTCCCAAAGGAGCTTTCTGTTTCTATGTAACCTTGCTTAAAGCTGTCACCTGTCTATTATACAATAATAAGCCTTCGTTTTAGTGGTCGTAATAGCGAGGTTTTACTGTATAATTTCTTTACATTCAAACTGTATGAATCTTTTTCTGTATAAGCATACATGACAGTAGTCTGTGCAAATGAATTTACCATGCGTCAGTGAATGTAAGTCAAACAGTTTTTGATTTTTGTTGTCATTATAGGAATAAACAACATATTTTTGACGTTCATGACGGTAAGACTACATTAGATTCGGGGGTAAATTAAACGTAAACGCCTGCTAATTAGGGAATTAAGGGTGTCTGGTAGGCTTTAATGGTCATTGTACAGTGGATAATCTGTTATTCTTTCCCGTTTAAACGCAAACGTACGCAAACGCAAAACACTAAAACGTAAAAAAGTACAACTTTTTGACAATTCTGATAATTCATGTTTATCTTGGTGGCAAACAGTTGGGAGCCTGATAAGACGCCGGATTACCCGGCGTCTGATCTGGCTCCAAACTGTTTGCAGTGAAAATAATAGTTACAGCGTAAACGCGTTTATTGGGAAAGAATAACGTTTTCTCCACTGTAATGCATGGGTTGACAGGCCATCACAAAGATTCCGTGAGTAAAAAGAGGTTATTTGTTATATAGCTCTGAAAAAATATTATGCAAATACAGAAGAACCTTTTTATTACGACCACTAAAGTGTATCAAATATTAGTCGTTTAAGACAGTTGACTGCTTAAAGCAATGTGAAAATGAAACAGAAAGCTCCTACAGGAGCATTCTATTTCAATTTTACATTGCTTTAAGCTGTCAACTGTCTTTTATGCAGACACTTAGCCTTCTGTTTAGTGGTCGTAATAGAGAGGTTCTACTGTAGTACCTTTTGGCTTTAGGTTTGTTGTTAGTAAGATGCAGATAGCACAGTTTTTCTAGCATTTATTACGTTTTCTTTTGCGAATATAACTTCAATATTTATTCCACATGAAATATAAGTAAAAATATTCAGAAAATGACTAATATAAAAAAAATACCAAAATTGCAGATACCACAATTTTGCTGTATGTCATCGAAATGCACTATATGGCGTTATTGAGAGTGAAAAGGTCTATCGTGAATCACCCCTGAAACTTCAAATTGCCAATTCCAGTATAGAATAGAGACTAGTCAATCGTTGTCCAATTAGGGTTGTTTTCACTATATAATAATTATAAAAGTTTTAAACAATGCATACTCTGTTCAGAGGGCACTTTAATAAGACCTCTGGTATTGGTCAACACGTTTGAATAGGATATGTACTTACTACTTATACACTGTTGGTAAATGACGAGAATAATAATCGCTAGTATTGTTTTATTTAAATCTGTATTCACATTGCAAACAGTTTGGAGATATATTATACGCCAGGTTATCCATCATCTGATAAGGCCCAGAATTGTTTGACACTCAAATAAAAAATGTGTCCTTCACATTCTTTAAAAAAAAACTAGTTTGTTTGCTCTTTTTTTATTTCACTCTTTAAACTCTTTCACTGCCAAGTTTTTTCGTCTGCTTTAACCCCCATACTACCAAAATTTCTGCATTTTTCAGTACCGTCAGCAATATTTCTAAAGTAAGTTGTTTTAAGGCTGTTTTGACTGATAAAATATCGATTAGATTCTCGGACAGTTTGGATCCTGATCACACCGCGTGACGCGGCGTCTGATCTGGATCCAAACTATATTCAAGTCGCTATTAGGAGCCGCTGGCAGTTAACCCTTTACCCCATGTCCTGTTTCTAATTTTGAAAACAGGTGATCACTTAAAACAGGTTGAAAGTAAAGCAGAATGCACCTTAAGGTGCATTCTGCTTTACTTTCAGCCTGCTTTAAGCTACCATCTGCCAGGATATAGATAATATTTCTTATGGTACATGATAGTGACTCTAAATTGGAACTATCTTTTTCAATGGAGGAATAAATTAAATGCGCTAAAAGGCGCTTCTATGGGGGAAAGGGTTAAAGAGTTAAACGGGAACAAATAGCGTATTATTCCCTGTTTACGAATTCCGAGCATAGATATCTCAAATTAATTTAATCTCTCATTATAGAGCCAGCATTTACTACGCCGCCAAGTCCAGGAACGTCCATTTCCATAAACGAAGACCATGCCGCAAACACAAAGGTGACCGAGGTTACTGCTGATGATGCTGATGGGAACGCTGTGACTTACAGCCTGACACAATCCCCTGCTAGCCCAGCCATGTTTGTGATACCCGACCAAAACTCTGGGGTGATAAAGTCGAAAATGGAACCATTTGATGTAGACCCCGACCAGGCTGTTACTCAGTACACACTTACTATCAGGTGAAATGTTGCAAGTGAAGGAAACGTTATACCTTCCACATAAGCGCGTTTAAGCTTTTACGGCATAGCCTGTTGCTATTTTTTAAGACAGGTGACCGCTTAACGCTAGCGCGAGTCATGGAATTTGCCTATGATTTCTGACGTTTGTTTTGCTTAAACGCCAAAAAAACTCAGTTCATTTCTGAATTAAATATCGGAAAACGTTTGTTTATTGAAAACAAATTAACTCGGTACTGTTCGCTGTGGCCCGTGTACTCATTTGGATGCCATTTTGGAATTCCTTTTTGCTTTGGCAAACGACCCTCGATGTTGTTCTTGTAGCTGGCCATCATGTTATCATGCAGACAATGAATTGAGAGAAATGACAGAAATTGAAATTGCCAATGATAATATGCAAACAGGTCGTTCTTGTGTAAATTGTTGTAAAGAGGGAATCGTTGTTCAGAGGGCCGTTATAGGGAGGGAACACTATATCCTTTTTTATCAAGATATTGCTCGTAACAGAAATATTTTGCCTTTTAAAAAGAAACATACTATGGAGTAATGCATGAAGCTATTTCAATTGTAAACATGATCATCCTATGTTAACAATGATTTGAATAGAATGACAGCTTAGACATACACAATGTATTTGTTACAGAAGTATTCCATTCTTGAATAAATTGGTCTCTTATGCGTGTTTTAATTGAAGGTAAACAAGAAACTTTAATGTTAAAAGTGTGTCTTAATTAAATTCAGTGTATCCAAGATTATCAAATATTACATCTACTACATTATCTTTAGCAAAAAAACTTAATCGATATTTCTTTGCGATGAAAGCTAATGGTATTCGACCAGGCTCACCGTATACATCATTATTCTGAGTACATTGTAGATTGCTAAACACCTAGTACATATTCACAAAACTTAAGATGTAGATTTCTAATTTGTCGATTTCAGTATACAGTGGAGAATCTGTTATTCTTTCCCGTTTAAACGCAGACGTACGCAAACGCAAAGCACTAAAACGTAGAAAAGAACAACTTTTGGACAATTCTGATATTTCATGTTTATCTTGGTGGCAAACAGTTTGGAGCCTGATCAGACGCCGGATTACCCGGCGTCTGATCTGGCTCCAAACTGTTTGTAAAAGAAAAAATAGTTTTAGCGTAAACGCGTTTATCGGGAAAGAATAACATATTCTCCACTGTAGCTGTATACCCCATACTTCAGCCCAGTGTAATATAGGTGCAACGATATATTTTGGTTTTTAAGTCAAGTTTAACCCTTTCAATTATAGCTGCTTGATTGTGACAAGACTTTATCGCCTGCTTTGCCAGTGTTTTAAAGGCTAAGGACATGATTGCAGTGTACGTGAATTTAATTCTTAGATAACATTTTCCATACGTTCATTGTTTATGATAAAAGTTACATGCTAGATGTCTTTTTTTTCTTCAAAAATACAAAATTTTGTTTTCTTAACATTGATTTTAGACCCCATTTTACTGAATACCTTTGCACATTGTCAATTTGAGCCTTAAGACTAACAGGATCTGTTGTAAACAGAACAATTTCATCATTATAAAATGTTTGGTTGCTGATACTCAAGCATGTAGATTATAATGGGATGTACCAAAGATGCTGAAGGGTTAAACTGGATAATTGTCTGTTTTAGAAAAATCCGCTGTTGTGAAATTACAGCGCTCCCTCTCTACAAAGACATCCAATGGGAGACACATATTGTGTGTGTTGTTCGGAGGGAGTTGTTATAGAGAGGGACACTGAAGACTTGGCTTACATTTGCAAATAGCTTGAATCCAGATCAGACGCCGCGTCACTGGTCAATATATGTATTCTATCCAAATCTCCACTTATATGTAACTGTGAGAGAAAACAGCAGACGACAATCTTAAGCAGACGATATTGCAGCAGTAATAGAGTTAGACTTAATTATCCCGTTTAGGGAATTACGGCGAGTGTCGTTGTAAGGAGGGAGTCGTTGTTGGGAGGGCCGCTGTAGAGAGGGAACATTATAACATTGTTTTTGGATTTAGGTTAGCAGTCGACTAAGTATTGCAGCTACAGTCACGCATCATCACACGCTGTGGTGCTATAGCAAGCTTGAACCTTGATGTGTGAACTTAACATTATATGTTTGTGTTTTAAGGTTGTATGAAAGTCATGAATTTGGGAAATTTTCAAAGTATATGAAAACACTCTATTATGGTGTTGTATTGAAGAGCTATTTCAGATTAAGGGAAAAATAGAAAAAGTGTACATTTTGGTGAACAACTTTTGGCTCTACGGCCATGTAAAATTTCCCCACCCACTCTTTCTTATTTTGTCCTTTTCAAACAGCCCACTTCAATAAAATCCATTTCAAATGAAAACAAATATGATAATTTGGGTTTGTGTTATTTATTTCCTGTCTATGGTAGTATTTCTTCATATAAATACTAATTTAAGAGAAAATAGGCACCAAATGTGAAATTTATTAAGCTCTAAATATCATTGATATGGTACTTTTTTGTAAATTTTGTAGGGAGATAACTCTTTTTACTTTAATAACTCAAAAATGTCAAGACTGACCTTTCAATTTCTTTACTTATTTTGAACTGCCTTAGCATGGGCTTTCATCTCGTAGAATATAAGAAAAAGTTTAATACTAGAACTATTTCATTTTCAAACTTTTTTATTTTTTTTAATAAAAGAAAAAATCTAATAAATTCATGCCCTGTAAAAAGCATTTTTTTGATATTCAAGGATCCATATTGTTCAAACCTGGTGCCTGGTTTGTCTAAATTTGGATTCTATATGTGAAAATACCACCATAGACATGAAATGAATAAAGAAAACCCAAATTACCATGTTTGTTTTGTTTTGAAATAGATTTTACTGAAGCTTGTACTTTGAATGGGTAAAATTTGAAATAAAAGTCCAAATTTGACATACCTTTTTCAAATCGCTGTAGCTCAAAAAAAGGACACCACCATATATTTTTTTTTCTTCATTTTTTCATTCATCATAAACAGCTCTTCCAAAAAATCAATGATAGAAAAAAAGTTTAATACTTTGAAAAAATCGCTTATGGGTTGGATACACCCTTAAGTCATTTATTGACTAAATACTGCTGCTAGAGTCACGCACTATTAGATGCTGATGCGTATTGAGGAATGAAGCATGTTTTCAGTTTGGAGGGTTATTTATATTTCAATATGACAAGCCGTGCAGACCGTAGTCCGAGCTCTGATCAAGGTCTACACTGTTAGCATGAGACAAATATACTCCTTACAGGTACGCTTATTGTAAATGTCGAGTATACTTGTAGCTAGGATTGAACGTGTTAAAGAATTCGATACTTGCTTTTACAGTGCCACCGATACTTTATCTTATACAACAGAGACAAACGCGGTCGTGGATATTTATGCTTCACTGTTTGCATGAGTCAAATGTTCTCTTCAGACGTACACTACATGTATTATATAAACGACGTGAATACTCGAGCACTGAACTTGTTTAATAATTAGATACTTGTTTCTACAGCGCCATGGATACTCTTCACACAACTGAGACTACGTTGGTCGTTCTTATCAATGATGTGAATGATAATGACCCTGTTTTTGAACCGGATACCTACAATGAAGATGTACAGGAGAATCTTGCTGTTGGTAAGATAGGATACGGTGGTTTATTGTATAATTTTTTAAATAAACGCAGGTCTCAAATGAAAGGGGGTACGTGTAAATAAAAAACTAAACTATTTATGTCTACCCTAAACCGCCCCTTTGAGTCGACTCTCATTAGTAGTCACACAATAGGGTTTATTGCGGACATGAAGGAAAAACTGTTGGAAAATATTAGTTGACGGTCTCTTATTTTGCATCCATGAACAATGCTTATATCAAAAACGTCATGCATACAGTAGAGACAATTGTCCTGATGTTGTCTCATCATCTTCCAAACTCAAGGTTTAATTCAGCACCGGTAGAAGAGCTATATTAGTGTACTGAACAAGCAAGGTTAAACTTGTAATACTAACAATAAATACCCTCTACCACGACCACTGAATGAGGTAAAGGTTTCGTTTTTTAACCCTTTTAGGATCAAATGTATCTTTGAGATTTTTACCAACTTCTTCACCATTTCATTACCGTATGCTTCAACTTTATTGTCTGTAATGTCGTTTCAAAGTTAAAAAAATAAGGCAGAATGACTGAAAAAATTCCCGATCAGGATACAAATTGTTTGCAAACGCTTCACTGTAGTAGTTTAAAACAGACTGAACATAAGTAGGCACCGGTCTTCAATACAAGAAACAGGCTATGCAGTAATTCGTAAAAATGAAATATGACTATTCATGTACTAGCGGGAGAGAGATTATTAATTTCCGTTTAAAGTGAAGCTCAATTACTAAAATAAATTAAATATAGTGCAATAGTGGATAATAACTTAACAAAATTAATTCCCCATCTCTTATAAGTTAACGTTTAGGACAATTTATCTGATATAATGAAATTTGGATAAAACGAGAGAAATCATGTTAACTCTGATTAGAGAGCTTCTGCAAGAACCTTATAACAAGGGCCAGTTCTGTTTGTCACTTTGCAATATATTGTTAAGTTAGCTTCACTGTAAACGAAGTATTATAAAATAAAGAAGACATAACAATGAAGGATACCTCTTTCATTCACGCTAAAGCGAACTACAACGTATTAAAATACAATATAGAAAACGGCAGCTTGTTTGAAATATTGATTCAAACTTGACTGGCAAACAGTTGGGAGTACGATCAGATGCCGTATGATTTGGCTTCTAGTCTGGCTCAATATTGTTTGCAACTACAAAATGTATTAAGCATCAACGTGTTTAAAAGAATAACAACTTTCGTTCAGTACTCTGTTATTTTGAACCTATCAAACAACTTTTACAGGAGAATCGGGTGGCGACTGTGACAACTAGTAATGTTGTACTCTGTAATGATTAACCTACATGTATCAAACAACTTTGTTCTATTTTACAGGAGATTCCATGGCGACTATGACAACTAGTGATGTCGTACTCTGTAATGTTTAACCTACATATATCTAACAGTGTTGTTCTATTTTACAGGATACTCCATGGCGACTGTAACAGCTAGTGATGCCGTACTCTGCAATGATTAACTTACATGTATCAAACAACTTTGTTCTATTTTACAGGAGAATCGGTGGCGACTGTGACAGTTAGTAATGCCGTACTCTGTAATGTTTAACCTACATTTATCAAACAACTTTATCCTATTTTACAGGAGACTCGATGGCGACTATGACAGCTAGTGATGCCGTACTCTGTAATGTTGAACCTACATGTATCTAACAATTTGGTCCTATTTTACAGGAGAATCCGTGGCGACTGTGACAGCTAGCGATGCCGTACTCTGTAATGTTAACCTTCATGTATCTAACACATTTGTACTATTTTCCAGGGGGGTCGGTGGCGACTGTGACAGCTAGTGATGCTGATTTATCCACATCTTTTAAAACAATCACTTACTCCATAACAGGTAATACGCTTTTAAACCCATCATCACTTACTCCATTACAGGTACTAAGCTTTTTAAAACAATCACTTACTCCATTACAGGTAATACTCTTTGAAAACAATAACTTACTCCATAATGTATGTTAGGTAGATTACGACGATAGTATGGCAGCGAATATGTTGAACAGGTACATGTATAATGACGTTACATGTACATGTATTATTGCAGCGAGTATGTTAGGTGGATTATAAATATAGTATGGCAGCGAATAGGTTAAACAGGTACATGTAAGGACGTAACATGTATTATGGCAGCGAGTATGTTAGGTAGATTATGACGATAGTATGGCAGCTAATGTAAGGACGTAACATGTGCTATGACAACAAGTATGTTTGATAAATTATGTCGCTTTTATGACATCGAATATGTAAGACGGGTTATGATGGTCTTTAAACTGGTTATTGTCCGATTTTTCTGACCTGTCAGAGTTATGTTTAGAACAGAATAGTTAATTATGTAAATAGATAACAGGGTAACATCGGATCTATATAGTCGTACACTTTCCAACTTGAGATAAGTATGATCTTCGTGCAGCACGAGATAGCTGCGCTAATTTTACTGATATGTTATTCATTCTCAATTAACGTGTCTATGCTAAAAACTATTATGCCCATTTCAAACAGGTTGGAGCCAGATCAGACACCGGGAAACCTGGCGTCTGATCAGACTCCAAACTGTTTGCCACCCAGATTAAAAGATAAAATCAGTTTTCTACAGTTTAGTGCATTGTGTTTGCGTTTATTCGGGAAATAATAATGCCATCTCTTCTGTACATTACACACAATAAATGCAGCTTTCCGTATCCTTGGCTGACAGTACGGAAACCAACGAGTACGGTGATCATCCCTTTTAAAATATTAGAATGTTCCCATCTAAAAATAACTCTGACAGGTCAGAAGAAAACACTAATACGTCATTGCTTGTTTTTAAAAATTATGTCAATTTCAAACAGTTTGAAGCCTGGTCAGACGCCGAGTAACTTTGCAGTAGACGCCGAGGCATTCGTCGTCTAATTTTGAACCAGACTGTTTGCCACTAAGCTCGTGATAAACCTTCAATACAATCATCGATTAAGAATAAAACGTACTACCCACCGTATATACTACTTGCATAACATCCCAACTATATAAGTAAGTAGGTTCTTTAACTCAGAGCACAAAATCATTTCCTTTACATTGGAGCTTTCGGAGATGTCACATACCCTTCATCGGCAAGACTGTACTGGCTTGGATCCACGTGACCGATAAGTGGCCTCGTAATACGAGGAGACCTCCTTTTACCCACTGTAGCTTCAGACCCTCGTCCCTGTTGAGTGATGGTCTGTGCTGTTTTATTTCAATAGCTTCCTTGACTTTGCGTTTCCAGAAGTTGTCCTTTGAGGTCAAGACTTTAGTGATTTCAGGTCTGATATTGTGTCCCGTTGCCTCACAACGCTCATGTATGGCCGATGAATCCTTGTTATGTGTTCTTTTACTCTGGTGTCTAACTGTCTTCCTCTCTCACCCACATACTCATTTTTACAGTTATCACATTTTGTATGATACTAGTAAATCTCGCCAGACTTTTTCATTTTGTCAGTTCGATCTTTTACGTTGGTCACTTGGTGTCTGATGGTGTTGTAGGGTTTATGAAAAATATAAGCTCCATGTTTCCGAAAAATTCTTTGAAGTACCTCGTGTGTATGGCATTCCCAAGTTAGGTTTCTTTTCCGTTACCATCTGATCTTTGTCCGCTCTTTTTGTTTTCTTCTTAGGGAGTCTAAAATCCATTCTGGATATCCGTTAGTCCTGAGAGTCTTCTTTACATGTTCAATTTCTTGTTCTTTGTCTTTTTCTTCTGATACTATGGTCTCAGCACTATGTAATAGCGAGCGAAACACAGAACAATTGTGTTTAAGGTGGTGGTTTGACTAAAAGTTAAGGTACTTGTCGGTGTGGTGGGCTTCCAATGTAAACTTGATATACTCATAAATTGAGTTGAAGTATTCTGTGAAGCTTTCTATGTCGTATTCGTGGATATTGGTCATTGTGTTATCCACATACATCAACCAAGGGACGGTGGATTATTGGTCGACTCCAATGCTTTCATCTAACACAACTCCATATACAGGCCTGCAACAGTCTTCTCGTATCACGTGACCACTCACCGGTCACGAGATCCAAGCCAGTGTACTCTTGCCGATGAAGGGGATGCGGCATCTCCGAAAATTCCAAGTTAAAGGAAACTCTTATGTGTTCCGAGTTAAAGAACCTATCTACTCATGCCTGATCCAGAGCAAAGAAACCTCTTTGGATGTATACCAAGTTTAGTTAATCTTTCCCGTTTAAACAACTTAACACGAGTGCAGTGTAACAAAATAGAGAAATAATGTTAGGCTCCTAGATTTAATCTTGCTCGAAACCTTTTACAATGGACGTAACTATTTAGACACATATGCGTTAACTCACGGAGTCCTAGTGACGCAGATAAGCATCCTTTAACTAAAGTGTACCTATGGAGAGTGCATTTGTCTAATGCAAACAATGAAGTTAGGAGCCCCCTAATCAGGGATTTCACTGTTTGTCGTTTTAATTGTTTGTCGTTTAGCAATGTATTATAAAAGACCAACCCTTAATAGTCTAAAATTTACCAGCCTTTGTTTTAAACTAGATTTGTCCACTGGAAGTTTCAGGGATTAATGAGTTTATTAGAAAATCCTATCGTATTCCCCATTGTGCAGCGGATAAAAGATTTCTGATCAATTCCTTTTTTGTAAATTACCCATAGTTTCGCGCCAGATCGAACGCCGGGTAACCCGGCGTCTGATCACTCTAAACTGTTTGTAACTCAGATTAATGAATGTTTAGAATATTCCTTTTTTAAAAAAGTAAGTTTTACATTTTAACCCTTATCCTGTGGTGAAATCGTCTGCTTTGAAATTGTCTAATTTGTTAAATTTAGATTTGTACTTTCAAATTGTTTAATTTAAGAAATTGAAATACGAGTTTCAAACTGTTTGGATCCAGATCAGTCGCCGCGTAACGTGGCGACTGATCTGGATCAAAACAGTTTGCAAAATCAGAAAAGTTGCGATCAGTGGGCAAAGGGTTAATGCATTGCGTTTGCGTTTGTTAGAGTTAAAACGGGAATGAATAACGTTTTTTCCTTTCTAAGTGTGAACTGA
The DNA here is from genome assembly GCA_922989275.2 of Gari tellinella. Classification (NCBI taxonomy): domain Eukaryota; kingdom Metazoa; phylum Mollusca; class Bivalvia; order Cardiida; family Psammobiidae; genus Gari; species Gari tellinella. Next base: position 74,834,709 of record OV277866.1, read on the forward strand.
GCTACAGTTTCTGCGATGTTTATGTGTTTCAGAAGGAGACACAAACAACCAATTCACCATGGTTGGTTCACAGATTAATTTGTTGAGTAGTCTTGAATTTGATGATGATAGCAGTTACACGCTCACAGTTACAGCAAGTGATGGCCAAGCTAGCGATACAGCAACGGTTTCTCTGGACGTAAAATCAGGTAATTACAGTAAAACATCTCCACCACTAAACTGCCTAAAGATACGGCGTTTATGACCGCTTTTAGCAAGGTGAAAGTAAAACAGAAAGCCCCAATTAGAAGAGTACACTAATCTTATGGAAACCATGTAGGCTCTGATCAGAGTGCTCCTGCAGGATCCCAATGGCCAGAGTCAGTTCTGTTTGTCACTTTGCAATATACTGTTGAAATCAATAAAACCATAGTACACAAAGGACCAAGTTTAATTTGATACTTAATCTGTCCATTCAATATTCCATTGGCGTATGAGATAAAACAGACGATACTATTGCGATGAAAGGATACACTATGACGGATGCAGTAGTGTCTCCCCAACTTTAATTTGTATGCTGTCCGTGGGGCGGTCATGCCCAGTTTCGGTGTACTGGTTGCTTTTGATCAATGGGAATGCTTAGAGTTGCATTCGAGGTCAGATCAAATGTTACATAACCTATCACTAAATATAGAAATTTAGTTATGCTTTGGTTTTCCGGACAAAAACTTTCATTCTTATTTGGCGAGCTAGCACATTTTGGTTAACTAGTTGCTAATGCCAAGGACATACAATGGTTTGCAGCTGAAGTCATTAGGTCAAAGGTCACATGATCTGTAACTAAAATAGATATGTAGTTTTATTTTGGTTGACATTTGTTGCATTCCGGCTGATCATTTACACTTTTGGTGTATAGTTGCTGTTGAGGGTTGGGTGCCTGGCTCCAACGTTATAAAGCTTTTGAGTTGATTCTGAAGTCGTTCTCAAGCATTTGAGAACAAACTCAGACTCAACTCAAACGCCTTATAACCTTTGACCTTGGGATTGAATCTTAGACTAGTAGTCAAAGGTCACGTGATCTATATCTTAGACGTTTGGTGTTAATTTGGATTCCGGGCACTATGATATTTGTTCAAATAAGGAAATTATGACCATATTTGGTATACTGGTTGCGAAAAAGAGAGCGTTACTCGGGTTGCGTTTGAAATCAAAAGTCAAAGGTCACTTTATCTGTGTTTGAATGGCTGAAGGTTTGACCTTTCTCTTTGGTATTTGAGTAGTAAATGTTGTTCTCAATGTTCTTTCATGTCAATTTTTTAGGGCTGGTTGCTAATGAAGAGAGAATACGTGTTGTTGTATTTTAGATCAGTAGGTCACAAATTATAGGATCTGTTGCTAAAATTAGAATATTTACTTTGCTTGGTCTCCACACGTTAACCTTTGTTATAATGAGTTGATGATGTTCAATTTTCGTGTACCAGTTGTTTACGAGGAGAAGACGCAAAGAATAGATTTGAGGACAGTAGGGCAAAGGGCCAGTGACCTGTTTCAGTGCTCTTTTCGTACAATGCCCCCCCCCCCCCAAACAGCGACTTCCTCCCAACAATGTTTGCTGCCGTTCCCCAAACAGGATAATTCAGTCTTACGCTTTTACTGCTTCAATGTAATCTACTTAAAATTATCGTCGGCTGGTTTACTCAAAGAACATTTATTTAGACATTTTGATAGAATAAATATAATGACGAGTGACAAACAGCTTGAGTCGAGATCAGACGCCGCATTACGCGATTCATGGAATATGCCGATTAATTTTTGTCGTTTTTTTCGGTTAAAACTCAGAAGAAAAAAATCAGTTCATTTCTTAGTTAAATTGTGTTTGTTTCTGCTGGCCTTTCAATTTGTTTCTCGTAACTCCAAGCCAAATCAGGCTCCAAACTGTTTGCTTCTATATAATTGAGGTGTTGTTCTTCTTCAAATGTCAAGCTGTCAATATGTTTATTTATATTCTGGGTGGTTGCTCAACACAATATTTGAATGATCAGGTGTTTTGGTATTATCAGCTGTATTTGAATGATTAGGTGTTTTGGCATTGTCAGCTGTATTTGAATGAGCAGGTAGTTTGGCATTGTCAGCTGTATTGGAACGGTTAGATGTGTTTGCATTGTCAGCTGTATGTGAATAATTAGGTGTTTTGGCATTGTCAGCTGTATTTGAATGATCAGGTATATTCAAATTATCCGAAATCTGCATACTATTTCATCTATACTGGATGTCTGATAACTTGTCTATTCCAGTACCTGATTTCATTTTACCCCCTATGGGCGGTGCAACAGCAACAGTGGATGAAGATGCTAGTGCTGGAGAGCTAGTATACACTACATCAGCTGAAGACGCTGACGGTGATACTTCACTTACTTACAGGTAAGACATTACTTACAGTTTGAATTTGTCTTTATATTTGTTAACACAATGATACCTAGTGACGAGTGCATAGTCATTTTCATGTACAATGTACCCTTGTTCTAAGAAAAATTTGATCTACAAAACAGTGTAAATCGGGGGACTCTGTGATCACTGTTTGTCATTTTGCAAAATATTGTAAAAATCTACCATACATACTCTTGTCAATAATAGATTAAACTAAATATGGAACTGGAACTGGAACTGGAATGTCCGTTCGTTCGTCCGTCTGTATGTCTGTCCACAACTAAATAATAGGACATACACTTGGAGCCACATGCCACAGAGAGTTCATAACTGTCCTGGATACTTCACTCAATAAGTTCTTGAGCTCAGTACAACGTAGGTTTGATCCGACAAAGCTCAAGAATATGTTAAGGTCAAATACGCAGGATTTAGCAGTTGCCATACATAAAACTATTAAATTACATGTAATGAAGACATCATAATTGCAGTGCGTAATCCATTACAGAAGCCCATTGAGTTTAATACATGTTGGGTCATATTGGGTCATGTCAGACAAAGGTTTATGTTGTTTAGGGGTCATTGTCACATCAAGGGCACCTTTCATTACACATTTTGATTAAATTTCTAACGGTTTATCACAATCTGAATGTCCTACTGTTTCGATCATTACCAGACGCCAACTTTCTTGGCGCCTGATCTGGCTCAATACTGTTTGTAACAGTTATACTAAAACATTATACAAAACTTTTGTAGGGAAATATTAACGTATTATCTACTGAGATATTTCTTACCAAGAATTATAAAGCCATACAACACCTTTTGGTCCATGTTAGTTAAAAAAAACAAAAGTCATCCTCTTTCTATACACCAAATTCCGTTACAATTTACACTCAACCGCTTTAAAAACGCAACAGCAGAGATAAGCTTGTTTTGAATAGAAAATGGTCAGACAGCTCTAAAAACTTTTCAAGAGTTACATTGCTTACCTGTCTAGGCACAGATCACGTTCAAGATATTGACCTACACCTTAATTCTTCACATAATCGAGCGCCTGTGTACTTGACAGAACTTCTATCTAGGCCTACACCATCACGCAATCTGAGATCAGCAGACAGAGCTCGTGAAGTGACCAATAAGCCTTTCAATAAGCGAAAGACATTCTGTCATAGGAGTTTTGGGACAGTTGGCCCAAAACTTTGGAATGAGCTTTTAAGCGCGGTAAAACATGCAGATAATGTAGCTTTAATGTTTTGAAAAAAGCTTAAAGCACATCATTTTAGTCACTTCTGCTCATTTTAGTCACTTCTACTCATTGTTTTAAAGAACCCTAGTAACCACCTGTGTGTCTTAACTGATTTATCTGAAGAATGATTAATTTAAGTGTATCATATCCCTTTTTATTGAACTAGTTTCTATGCTTTCTGGATTATATATACAATGTAAAATGTTTTAATAATTATAGCGTTTCATGCTGTTCTGTAATTGTTATAGGGTGTTTTAGTTTGTTTGAGGGAAATAATCATCCTGAAATCATCATCATTTCATCTTATCGTCCCTTATCATTCCTCGGCGCTATATGACCTGGTCTGTGTCGCAGTACCGACGAACACAGCGCAAATAATTTTCCACGGTGGTTTGGATCTCGTGCGCTGCTTAAACAGCGGACGAGATTAACCAAGATCATTGTCCAAAAAGCATCTTCCTGAAATCGTCTTCCTGAATCATTATATTTTCCTCTCATCGTCCCTTGCAATTCACCGGTGCTATATGACCTGTTCTGTGTTGCAGCGGCGAAAAAACCCAAGCTCTGATATTCTTCCTCGTAGGGTTTGACTTAATGCGCTCTTACGAAGAGAGGTTGATGGATCATTGTCCTAAAATCATCATCCTGTTTGGGGCCAATGCGTTGTTTTGTAGCAAATGGGATTGATCAAAATCCTCTTCCTTCAATCCTCTTCCTTCAATCCTCTTCCTTCAATCCTCTTTCAATCCTCTTCCTTCAATCCTCTTCCTTCAATCCTCTTCCTTCAATCCTCTTCCTTCAATCATCCCCATTTAATGATAATAATCCTGAAATCATCACAATCTCATCTCGCCATCCCTTGTCATTCGTAGGCGCTGTATGACATATTATATCTGCTCTTCTTATGATCATCATTTTATTTATTTTTTACTTTTTATTTTATAATTATTGCATTGTGGCAGATGTGGTTGACCTTTATGTACACGTCTTTCCAAACGCACAATTAAGACTGGTGATGCAGTAAATGTGTCGGAATATTAAGTCAAAATAGCGTGATGAGTCTAAAATAGCAAAATCCCAATTGTTTGTCAATACATGTAAATATTTCTTAATCAAATTATGAAAAAGCAATACCATTTTCCGGGAAACGTATCCATGAACTCCACGTATCTGTATTGCGGTTTCCGTGCCTGTTGTATAGCGATTCGTCCTGACGACATTACCTTACTCTTGGTCTGTCTGGTAGTTGATGATCACAAACCTCGCCAGGAGCCTCCTATCGTTAAAAAAGTCTCGTAATTATCAGGCTATTACAACTGAATGTCCGTGATATGGTGTGCGCTGACATAGCAGCCATCCACATACCAATTGCGCGTTGGCGCTCATTTTCAAAAGGTCGTGGCATTGACAAAATAGATAATTGTTTTAACATGCTGTATTTTTATTACTGCTGAGTAAAACTAAAGTTTATTCGGTGTTAAAGTATTGCTGAGTACCACGTGGAAAAATGTGCACTTGGAAATCATTGAATTTTGAAAATCATTGATTTTTGAGATTTTTCTAATAATAATAATAATAATGATAAAGATAATAAAAGCGTATTTAAGACTTTATTTTAAATGCTTTACACAATATTTGCAGACAAACACGTGATCTCAAATGTGACCCTTCGTAGAAACATCATACATGTAGCATTTAGTGCTGGCATGCAGGAGGACATTTTGGATTTTTCCACTTAACTTCCTCTTATCTGGAAGCCTGGTTAACTGCATATATGTTTGATACATTCCTTTACAGCATAACATCCCAGTCAGTATCTGACTTATTCACAATGGATGGCCGAGAACTACAACTGAACACTGATCAAACCCTGGACTTCGAAACAAACCCTGGACCGTTTACTGTAACATTCAGGTAAACCTAAATCCCCTCACTATTCGGAATCATGTGATTGGCAAGTTGGCTAATTGAAAACAGATGCTTTCAAACAGGGTCCATGCTAATAAAGAGGTTGGGATGAGTTTTATTGAGTGGGTCTAGCCGATTTATTTAAATTTATAATGGATAATAGAGGAATGTGAAATTGGGTGTATATCCCACTGTTATGTACTTGAGAAAAGCATGATCCTCGTGCAGCACGAGACTGCTTCGCTTACTCTTTTGTTATGTTATTCTATCCAAATAAACGTGTTTATGCTGAAACTATTGTTTCAATTGCAAACAGAAAACGACAAGGTAACCCGACATCTGATCACGCGCCAATCTGTTTGTCACTCAGATTAAATAGATACTGAGAAACTAAAAATTTGTTCCCCTGCAGTTTTATGCAGAAAACGTCTTCTTTACTGTACATTACTCACAAAAAAACACAACTATCCACAGTTCTAACTGGCTGTCGCTTAAAGGTTACGGAAATGGTAAAGCACAATGATCATGCCATTTTTAGCTTTAGAAAGTTCCAATCTAAAACTAAAACGTACAGGTCAGAAGAAAACACTAATAAATACTAAATCAAATGAATTCATAACAAAGACAAATTAAGAACTACAACACGTAGCCGCTAAATAATGAAACAGAATAACACCATTAAAATATTACTCCAGTCCATTAAATATTTCCCTCGTTGTTCTCACTAAGCGTGAAAGTAGCTGTAAAAAGCATGAACCCTGTCGCATAGCCATCTCATCATGCTCTCATATACTGACATATACGTGGTATGTGTAGATATATATTATAATAAGGGAACACGCGCCTAATTGCTATATGATCTTCATGAACATATATTTTTAGGCTCTTCAAATATATCTTGCACATGTGATTAAGTAGATCTACCATTTTTGGGAAAGATAAAGCAAACTCCATTTTCAAGTCATGTATGCGTTGTAATTTCTGTTAATTCCAAAATTGCACTTGAGTGTGTTGCTCGGAACTGTCAGAATTGTAAATTATGTGGTGTATATATTTTACAGCTAACGCCGTTAAAATGAAAACACATAAAATAGCAAATTTCAAAAAAGGCAGACGACACATTTAAGCAGACGATTATATGGTAGCAATGTGTAGGACGGGGTAAACACCCGAATGGCAGAAAAAGTGTATTATCCTGTCACGTGCCTATTTTCCTGACGGATAAAGGGGTGACAGATAAACTTTGCTTTATGATATCAGTAGGTCACATGACCGATGCTATAATGGCAGCTGGTCACATGACCTGTAGCCGGAACTATTTTTACACCGGGACGCTTATTTTTCCCGCTGTTAGGAGCTCTAACAACAGAATCCCGATTCAAAACATTCGTTGCAAACTTAATGTTTGAGAGAAGCCGACACAACTCTCTAGCTTAGAAACTTTAATAAGCGTCCACCTTTTCTGAGTGAAAAAACGATAGCTTGTAAAAAGTTCTTTTTCTTTTCAACGTTACCAGTATGTGACGTCACTGACGTCATCTATATAATATCGCATGTTTTCTAGAGTTACTTTTCTAATTCTTTAGTGAGAATATTAGAACAATAATAAATATGGCTTTAAAAGAATTCTCTATATATATTGCTGCCATGACAAACATAAATAGAATATTTGGTTCATAGCTTTGAATAAGAAAATGTTATCTGGGTCGGCTTCTTAAAATATCAGGTTCGCCTTCGGCTCACCTGATATATTCATCCGCTTTGCCAGATAATATTTCTCAGTCAAAGCTAGTGTTCAAATATTCTCCATTAATTGTATTTTTTCAGCGTTGAGGATACGGATGGTAATATCGCCACAAGCCAAACTTTGTCAGTCAGTGTAAATGATGTCAATGATAATGCCCCTTTATTTTCTTCCACCACGTACACAAAAACTGTGAAAACTGGGCTTGCTGCAGGTAAGTGTTTTTACATAGGTTATCACACAATGGGAAAACGTTATCCTCTTTACTTCCACGATACCATGCATATCAAACACTTATCGGGGGCTTTTGTCTCGCAAATTTAATTTTCTGGCAAACTGACTGAATAATCATCGCAACGTGTGTCAAAAGGTTGTGACCCTCATCAGTCTGTTTGAAAATAAACCCCGCTATTCTCGGTATAAGGCACTGAAGGGGTTAAACAAAACGCCAACGCCAACGCGATATACAGTGGAGAATCTGTTATTCTTTCCCATTTTAAACGCAAACGTACGCAAACGCAAAGCACTAAAACGTAGAAAAGAACAATTTTTTTACACTTCTGATAATTCTTGTTTATCTTGCTGACAAACAGTTCGAAGCCTGATCAGACGCCGGGTTACCCGGCGTCTGATCTGGTTCCAAACTGTTTGTATCGGAAATAATAGTTTTAGCGTAAACGCGTTTATTGGGAAAGAATGACAGATTCTCCACTGTAGCACGTGGAAAACGGTGTTTCACAGTGTTGGTGAAAACAAATCTTACATCAGAAGTTTTCCTAGGAGAACTAAATAAGCGTTTGCTTTCGTTCTCATCCTAATGTATATATATCCATGTTTTGTTCATAAAAGTTTTATATATTATGAACTAAAATATGTATAAACTAAATCTAATCTGAAGTTTGCGCATTGTTACCCATTTATTATCAACACAAGCGTATTATACTTTGGATTATGCTCAGACGCCGACCCTTTCGACATCTGATCAGAATCAAAACTGTAGCAATTGAGGGTTACCGTTGAGCATTAGTTTCGTATTTGCGCTTATCCTGCTAGGCACGACTTGGCTAACATTGTGGTGATCCAAGTTTGTCGAAAGTAGATTCTCTAAACTGTATTTCAATGATTCGTTCATGAGTAAATTATATGTACAGTGCGTCATATGAACTTATTTCACTGTATATTTTGCACATTGATGTGATAAAGTGTTATATCTTTTACAGAGTCAACTATTCTTCAGCTGACAGCAAGCGACGCCGATGGCTCTTCCCCGAACAACGCACTTAGTTATATGATATCAGGTAACATATGTTTAATTCTAACAACATTCTTATCATATTGAACATTCAGCTAAACTCATTTATACACTTTCTGGACAAATGTTTTAATCACCAATAAAGAAAAAATGAAAATATTGATGTGTTTAACCCATTACCAGATAACATGTTTCTAGTTTTGAAAGTAGATGACTACTTCAAGCAGGTTGAAAGTAAAGCAGAATGCGCCATATGGCGCATTCTGCTTTACTTTCAGCCTGCTTTAAGCTTTTTTTTTTTTGAATAAAATGCATGTGCTAAAAGTCGCTTCTATAAGGGAAAGGGTTAACTCTCTTCAGCCTAGTCATGCACATATGCAACCTCTGCAAACAGTGAAAATGTGAAAAGTACACTTGTATTGAGCAAACAAAAAAAGACAATAATCAGAGGGCTAATTTTCACTGATCGGGAACTCTACTGTTTATCATATTGAAAAACAAAGACAAATACATGCCTAATAGTCTAACACAACTAGACAATAAAAAAAACTTGAATTGCCCATTTGACATACATTGTATATTCATGTACCCAGATGGTATCTAAATACACATATGAAGAAATGAAGAGAGCCTTTTGCACCTTATTTCGCACTGCACGGGATATCAAACTGTAAACCACTTAGATATAATTGATTGCCAGAATACCCCAAAAGGTGCATTTTTCAACATTTTATTACGTTTCGTTTCGTTTAACCGGGAAATAATATCGTCTTCACTACTGTACGTTTCAGGTGGGGGAAATACTGGAAGCGACATTGCAGTGTCCTCTAGCGGACTGCTGACAGTGGCTAACCAACTAGACATAACGCGAACACCGAGTTACACAATCACGGTAAAGGTGTCTGATGGGGCCACGTCACCAATGACCGGTGATACGACCGTCACCATTACTGTATCTAATCGTATGTATCACTATCAACTAGGATCAAAACTCTGTAATGTGAACACGATTATAGTCGAACCTCGTCATCTCGAACTCACTTAAGTCAAACTTTCTATACTTTAAAGATAACACGTAACCACGTTTGCTGTTTGAAATACAAGTATGGTCGACCTCAATAAATTCTATTCAATATTGTACACTCTCCGAATTACATATAAATCCTTTTAGATATTGAAGCTATGCGTGGAATGTAACATGCTGAAGCATTTGTGACTCAAAGGTGACTTGAATGATAACAATAATCTAGCCATTGATCTTCAAAATCCCAAAGTAAATTCTATCGACATTTTTAGCTGAATCTAAACTTTATTATATTTTACAATTTCGTTTATTTCAGCTACTGATGTTGTCATCACGGGGCCAGCCTCAGGAGGCGCCGCTGTTAATGTACCAGAGGATAAAGCAGTCGGTCAAACAGTGTTTGAGATATTAGCAACAGATGCGGACGGGGATGAACTCAGCTACTCAATAAAGTCCATTTCACCAGCGTCACATTTTACCGTGGTTGGAAATAGCTTAACGGTGTCCACTGCCTTAGACTACGAAGGCATAGGCACGTATGCAGTTGATTTCTAGTAAGTGAACTATGTAAACCATGTGTCCTTTTATTAAATACATGTATATTAATGCCGTCACCTTAACTGCTTTGAAATTTTCATCTGCAACCTTTTCAAATTTCGATTTATTTATTAATTTCCATATAAATTGGTTTCGTTTGTTGCCATTACATTTGGTGGGCTGTGATGGTTGCATTTGTTTTTGTATACCCCTTTAAAAAATTAACCCACGCCTTTCCGGAATTACTTTCTGTTATTCCAACTGTTCATCCAAAACTGTTGCATTAAGCTGGATGCAATATGACGACATATGCGTTGATGTTGCGTTAAACATCGTCACGGTTTGGTGTTAAATATATATATCGGTAAAACATTAACCTACTGCTTAAAAATGATAAATAATGAGTTCTCATGTCAGATTCTCTGTCTTACGTTCAGTAGAGATTTTATATTATAAGAAATATATAGAGAATGTTTTATTGTTTTAATGGAGGTAAGAAAAAACATTTGTTTTTTATAACTTAATGAAAACAAATAATAGTCTATATATATATATTTAAATATTTACATTCAAATCCATTGAAACAATGCCGTTCAATTCGTATATATATAAGCGCTATTTTTCGTGAGGGCGGGACTTGTGGATAACGTTCGAAGAGAAGGCGGGTCATATGCGTTTTTTATTCGCGAATTAATCTGTGGAACTTGGGAGGAAACATTTTGCAGATTTTTCAAAAAATTGTTCTTAACCGATATATGCCTTTCTATAAGCGGAAACCATGATTCCCAACTAAAATTCTTTTTTATTATGAAATAAATTGTAAGGAAATTGACATAATTTATAAACAGCAGCTGTCTGCATGTCTTTATGACAAACTACTCGATATATTTATCGTACTTCAAAATGACGTCAAATCCAAGTAGCGTCATTTCTGTATTTTCGCGCCAAACTGTCAGTCAGAAAGTAAACTATGGAATTTATTTTGTTGCTTTCGAATGTACACAGTTTCAGTAATTCGGTCATTGCTGTTCCTTATAGGGTACGCATTATTCATGTTAACAACTTCTAAAATGGATTAAACATATACACATGCGTACTAAAAATAATCATTTAATATTAAAAATCAAAGCAAATATATTGTAAATATAAGAAATGAACTGATTTTTTCGGCGGTCAAGCGAAAAAAAAACAATAGAAAATTATTGGCAAATACCATGTATCACTAGCGCGATTTATGGGATGAAAGCAGCACCTCTATAACCATGATTATGAACCTGATATTGAGTCCGCTTCTGACCCAGGAGTTCACTAACCCCCATCTGACCTAGAAGGAGTTAAATGATCCCTTCTGACATAAAGGTCATCGAACTAGCGGATGACCGGCAACCTCGCAGACTTGCAGCATTTCTTGTTCAAATCAATATATTTGGTATAATTTGACCTATATGGAACCTCCTGAGTATATTAAGATGGTCTGCGACAGTTGACAGAGAACTTGCAGACTTCCAGTGCAAAATGAGGTATGGCCAATGTCGAACTCCAGAGACCCTCCTGTGTATGGTAATATAGTTTAAGAGAGTTTCAGGCGCACTAGCAGGCTTCCAGGATCCCGATGTCAATCCAATTTTGCGTAGTTCCTGGCTCTTGCGACTCTCCCGAGCTCATACAAACGGGTTGCGACAGTCACCGACACCCTTAACCCATTACCCCATAAATACGCCTTTTTACGCATTTAGTATATTCACCCACTGATGAAAATAGTACCAATTTATACAGTAATAAATATTTATAAAAATAAATATTTTCAAAATTCTAGCAGATGGTAGCTTAAAGCAGGTTGAAAGTAAAGTAGAATGTGCCTTAAGGCACATTCTGCTTTACTTTTAACCTGCTTTAAGTGGCCAAATATCTTCAGAACTAGACACAGGCTATGGGGTAATGGGTTAAAGACTTCCAGGAGACTCGGTTTCTGTCGATTTAAGCTTGAGTCGACTTCTATAGACACTCCCGAGTTTATAACGACGGTCTGCGAGGTTTTCGGAGAAATCTAGTGAGTGGTGAGGAGGTTCTGAAGATGCCTTGAGTAGTGACGTTCAGCCATGTAAGAATGAAGGGGAGGCACGGAGGAATGAGAGGAGGCTAGGATGAGTCAAAGGAGACACGGAGGAGTAAGCAAGGTGGTGAAATGAAACGCGGATGAGGTGTTAGGACAGACAAAAGGCGTTGGGAAGGTTTCAAGAAAATACCCTTTTCAGTGCTACCTCCTTACAGCGGCCCTCCCAACAACGACTCCCTCCTTACAACGACCCTTGCCGCTGTTCCCACAGCAGGACAATTATGTCCAACCTATTCACGTCTGCTTCAAATTACCGTTTGCTGTTTTTCGCAAACTTATTTAAAGGACATGTTGAGAGAAAAAACTTAGAGACGAGAAACAAACAGCTTGAATCCAGAGCAGACGCCGCATTACGCGGCGTCTGATCTGGATTCAAGCCGTTTGTAAATTTTAGCAAATTTCCCTCCCTATAACGACTCCCTCCGAACAACCATTCAATAGTTGTCTCCCATTGGGTGTCGTTGTAGAGAGGGGGCGCTGTATATTGTTTTTACATTTAATTTGCCTAATATGTAACCAAATAGAATCATAATGTACATTCATTGAAAACTTTCAGTTCGTTCTCAGTGTTAATCGAATAGTTGGACATGTTATAATATTTATTTTGTAGCTGTCACTATACATCCGACACAAATAGTTTTCCATAAATATAGCAAAGCTCGCACACGTTATTCATTAAATATCTTACACTTTACCGCTTTTGCATTTTTTACTCCGATGCCTTTGTATCCTTGACATATTTAAAAGGCATGTTGTCGCTTTTGACATTGATTTATCCTTTACACTCCTGGTGACCGTCTTACAAAACTTTGTACGACAAAATTAATAGTGTCGTCAGATTCTGAAAGTCGCAATTACTTTTCATTTCTCCATCCAACCTTATCTTGTGACATCTCTTTAGAATCGTCTTTCGAATCGTGTTGAGAGCTGTCACAACACATGATTAAGTGGAGAAACCAGACATTTTATGTATTTTAAATTTTGAGTAACGACCGTTTTGGTCACACGGCATTTCGTAAGTCAGGCCAAAGGTCCTGTATGTTCAAACTATTCAGGGGCCCGTTTCATAAAACTTCGTACGACAAAAACGGTGGTAGGTCAAACCTTTAACATACATTTAGATTCTGATTTCTCTATCTAATCTTGTTTTGTGACATGTCATTGGAAACGTCTTTTCAAGACGATTCCAATGAGATGTCGTAAAACAGGATAAGATGGAGAAATAAAAAAATTGAGACTTTCATAATCTGACTTACGACAACATTTGTCGTACGAAATTTTATGAAACGGGCCACTGATACCTACATGTACAATTGTGTCAAGATTTAGTCGCGACAGACTCGTGCTTTATATCGACGAAGCCATTTTTATTCCCCATTTCCCATTTTGCATATTAATAGTAATCAATAATCTACTTCTGCAAACAAATTGGATCAAGGCAAGACGCCGGGTTTCCTGACGTCTGACCAGGCCCCCTACTGTTTTTCACTCAAATTGAAATGAATGGTCAATAGTTGCATTTTGTATATTTTCTTGGAATGCGTTTGCTTTTCGATATCGTTAGAACGGGAAAGGCAAACGCAATGTCCACTGTATTGGACTAACCGACTAAAGTGAAACCCCTCTTAACCGGACATGTGTAGGGACAACATTAATGTCCGGTTTAGAAGGGTTTCCGGTTTAGAGGGGTTTCTAGTATGGTAGATAGCTGATCACTTAACGTAGGTTGAAAGTAAAGCAGAATGCGCATTAAGGCGCATTCTGCTTTACTTTCAACCTACTTGAAGCTAAAGTCTGCTAGAATATAGAACATATTTCTGAATGTATTTTCGTCAGTGTAAGAATAAATGAATGGTTTAAATTAGCATATTTATGGTGTAATGAGTTAAAATAAAGAAGGGTTGGAATCGGGACCAACGTTTTTGTCCGGTTTAGAGAGAATTCCTGTATTTAGAGGTTCCGGTTTAAAGGGGTTTCACTGTATTGATATAATATTGTAGCGTAGATGACAATGATGGTAACAGTGCCAACAGGAAGCCATCAGGGTTACTTACAATTACTATACTGGATGTCAATAACGTATTACCCACTGTAATATTGTAGCGTAGATGACAATGATGGTAACAGTGCCAACAGGAAGTCATCAGGGTTACTTACAATTACTATACTGGATGTCAATAACGTATTACCCACTGTAATATTGTAGCGTAGATGACAATGATGGTAACAGTGCCAACAGGAAGTCATCAGGGTTACTTACAATTACTATACTGGATGTCAATAACGTATTACCCACTGTAATATTGTAGCGTAGATGACAATGATGGTAACAGTGCCAACAGGAAGTCATCAGGGTTACTTACAATTACTATACTGGATGTCAATAACGTATTCTCCACTGTAATATTGTAGCGTAGATGACAATGATGGTAACAGTGCCAACAGGAAGTCATCAGGGTTACTTACAATTACTATACTGGATGTCAATAACGTATTACCCACTGTAATATTGTAGCGTAGATGACAATGATGGTAACAGTGCCAACAGGAAGTCATCAGGGTTACTTACAATTACTATACTGGATGTCAATGATTTCCCTGTGTTTGATATTGAAAGGCATGACGTAGATGTGATGGAATCACAAGCGGCAGGTAAATATAAATAGCACTTGTTGGAGACTGTTTTGACAATTGTGTGTGCTGTTCGGAGAGAGTTGTAATAGACAGGAAAAGTGGATAACATTGCAAACAGCTTTAATCCAAATAAGACGCCGCACGTAACGAGGCGTATGATATGGATTCAAGCTGTTTGTCACTCTTCATTAGGTTTTTTCTATCAAAATGTCCAATATGTGACTTTAGGGAAAACAGCGGGCGGCACTTTTAAGCAGCAGATGTTGCCGGTTAGAAAAGGTTAGATATAATGGTTTTGTTTGGGGAACAGCGGCAATCGTTGTTGTAAGGGGGTATCGTTGTTTTGAGGGCCAGTGTGGGGAGGGAGCACTGCAATTGACTGTTGGGAAGATTTGTTATTCATTTTAATTTATTGAAAAAAGAATAATCAAAAGGACTAGTTTATATCGGAACATGTTTCAGAAGACAATGGTCCCTTTATTGTCGCAACACAAATTTGATTTTACATACAAAACACAAAATATACAAAAAGATCTATTCAGTTTCACAACTTGAAATGTTCACAGTTTGATACCCCTTTATGTCCCCCATAACACCCACGCTCTTTGTCTTTTCTTTTGGGATTGTTGCTGTGAAGTCAATTATTTTATTTTTAACAATCCAATTGACAATATCCCTAAAGCCGGTTTAGATGCCATGTTACTCGGCGTGTGATCATATTGTAAACTGCTTTCAATGAGCACAATTGTATTGATGCGTTTAATGGGAAAGAATAACGTCTTTACAGTTGCACCCGTTATTCTATACAATAATATGTTCTCTATTTGTTGCAGGAACACATGTCGTGCAAGTCAATGCCACTAATCAAGATGCCGGTCAAACTCTGGTATATAAAATAGTTGGTGAGTACAGCTGAAATCGGAAGTGGCTGAAACCCAAACATGTGTTTTTAGTCTAAAACCCGTTGTTCTACAGTGGAGGCAACGTTATTCTTTCGCGTTTAAACGAAACGAAACGCAAACGCAAAACACTTAAATGGATAAAAGTGCAACTTTTGGACTATTCTGATAACTCATGTTTATCTTGGTGGCAAACAGTTTGGAGCCTGATCAGACGCCGGGTATTTGCAATATAAATAATAGTTTTAGCGTAAACGCGTTTATTGGGAAAGAATAACGTTTTCTCCACTGTACCCGCGCGTGGCTCTGACTAACCATTCAGTTACTTTAAGGACGGCTGGATATTAAGCCCTTTTCACCAATTTCTGACTCTAGTTCTGTAGACAGATGACCACTTAAAGCATGTCCAACGTAAAGCAGAACGCGCCTTAAGGCGCATTCTGATTTACAGCCAATCTGATTTTAGCCACCATCTGCTAAATTATACATGTAGAAACATTTTGGTCTGGAGCATACATGTATTCATGACTGTATGAACAACAAGTAATTTAATCAGTGGATGTATAAATTGAAGGCATAAAAAGGCATATTTATAGAATAATGTGTCAATGCAAATTGTACGAAATACAGATAGCTCATCATTAATTTACTCAACTTCTCTACCCCAAATACTTCTCAAAATCAAACAGTGGAACGCTATATTTGCAATAGAATGGAAAGTTAAATATAAGATAAGCCCTAGTGGGAGTTTGAATCTGTGACACTGATGCATTACAATGTATGTTATAACCGAGCCTTTCTGTTAAGATAGTGAAGACCCGTATAAATAGGATTGGTAGGGGCACTGGTGGGGGACCGTGTCCCAAATAATATTGCTAGTGTTAATGAAAACACCCTGATACTGTATATTACCGTTTTGAATGCGCGGAACTCCCTCAGAACGCACCAGAGACCATCTAGGAATAACCGAATTCCCTGGGATGCAGGCTCCCGGTCCGTCCTCCTATATAAAAAAACGCACGTTAATCGGAGTCGATAGGGGTAGGGATTACAGAATAAAACATGTAGCTGGAAAAATGTTCGAAATATATATTCCCCCAGATTAAATAATTTTACATAGATTTATGTTAGTATTATACATGTTTTGAATGTATGGACCGTCCCAAGAGCGCCACAGAGACCATATATGAATAATATTTTCTATTGTACGTTCACCTAGCTTAAAGGTGCCACTTGAAGTATTAAGATATGAAATAGCAAAGATTAGTGGTCGTTATAGAAAGAGTTTAGTCAATAATTGGTTATGTTTTGTCTTCCACAGCCGGAGATCCTTTAAACGCGTTCACTTTTAAGGCAGCAGGACAAATGGTCACAACTATCGCCCTGGACAGGGATTTGAAGACGTACTACCTCCTTGCAGTGCAGGCAGTGGACAATGGAAGTCCTAACAAGGCAGACTCGACCCACGTGTTTGTTAATGTTACTCCGTTAAATGCTGGTGGAAAATTGATGGCCAGTCTCTGGTCATTTTTGCTCTTGTTCATCATGCTTGCAACGGTTTAACTCAAGCACCCATGCAATTATTAATAAGTAGTTCCAATTTCAAATCAAATAAATTCCATCTTGATAACATGTATTTAGGGTTATTTTACAATATATTGCAAAAAGAACAAACAGTGCAGACCAAATAAGAGGGTTTTGAGCTGGGTATTCATTGTTTGAAAAGTATAATTAAGCAATCGACATGTACAATGTTTATAAATGACTAGTATACTCGTCGCCAGGGTTCAATATGCAAGGCTGCCATATGTTGATCATGCAAAAATCCTAATTTTAGAGAAGGTCGAAAATGAATGTAACTTTTTGCTACTCCCAGAATGTTGTCAAACCAATTTAGCGCCACCGTGCACGTAACGCGGGAAACGACGTCGACGTCTGCGACGCCACATTGTTTGTTTATATAAGTGAAAGAAAGAAAGTAAGAAGAACGTTATTTCAATTATATTGAAGACACAACGCATTTCTTATTCTATTCCCACTATTACGAAATTGGTGTCGTGACCAGGATCCCGCGTAGATTCCCGCGTTACGTGTACGGTAGCACTAAATTGGTATTGACAACTTTAGTAAAGCAGAATGTTCCTTAAGGGACATTCTGCTTTACATGCAGCCTGCTTTAAAATACCATCTGCTAGGATGAAAATGTGAATATTTCGGAAAAATCCGGAGGAATGGCAGCCCTGAGTATGTTACATGTAAGACCACATCTATACTTGGGGAAATGGCCAGTCCTTCAAGTTCAAATAAAATAGAATATAAAAGCAAATTACTGAACGTAGAAAATGGCGTTTGCTATATGTGATATCACTATACAGTAAAACCTCTCTATAACGACCACATTTTGTGTTAATTATTATGTGCGTACAACAGGTGACTGTTTAAAGCAAGGTGATAGTGAAACAGAAAGCTCTTTTAGGAGCTTTCTGTTGTACAGTCACCTTGCTTTAGGCTGTCACCTGTCTTATAAACATTAATTAGCCTTCGTTTTAGTGATCGTTATAGAGAGGTTTTACTGTAGTTTTATATAATTGTCGATTATGTAGTGAGATCTGATTCCGATTCAGTTGACATCTCACTTGGCACACAACAATTTATAACGGCTATCATTACAGTAAAGCCTCTCTACATCGACCCCTAAATTATGTTAAATATTAGGTACTTTACCCATTTACGCCAAGTGGATTCTTCCATGCTTATATATTGGATTAATCCTTTTTTATCTAAGGGGTGCCTGGTCGAAATTTTCATTTTCGTTTTGTTTTATATTGAAATTCCTATCAGCAAACCGTGTATACTCTGATCAGACACCGCATAATGCGGCGTCTGATCAGAGTCTACACTGATTGCCAATGTCCAATATGTGGCACAAATGGGTTAATTTCAGGTGATTGATTAATGTAAGGTGACAATAAAGCGGAAAGCTCCTTCTTGTGCTTTCTGTGTTTTAACCTTGTTTAAGCTGTCACCTGTCTTTTATACAATAGATTAGCCTTTTTTGGTGGTTGTAATAGAAAGAGTGTATCGTATTACATCACATGCACAACTATTGAGAAGGAACGTAATTTATCGTAAAAAAATCTGAAAAATTTGGACATCTTGTGAAACTTTTGTAATGTTAATAAAATTTGAACTAATTGCTTTAATCATGTTATATAAATATTAGATGGCAGTTTGCGTGACATTCAAATTGTCAACCCGAAAAACGGAATGTCACCCCGATGCGAAGTCGAGGGTGACATTCTTGTTTTCGAGGGTTGACAATTTGAATGTCACGCAAACTGCCATCTAGTATTTATTTTATTACACCGAGCTTATCAACCCTGTCTTATAAAATATGCTGTGAATACCAATTTAGAGTCGCCATATACAACGTCACATGGTTTATATCAACTCAACTCAAAAGTAGAGAAAATAATATCATATAAAGTGCCTTCACAAAAATAATATCATATAGCTGACAGTATTTTTAAAGACAGAGAAAAATAAAATATATATAGAGTGACGTCACAAAAATAATAGCATATAGCTGACGGTATTTTTATGCTCCCCTTTTGGGGGGAGCATTTAGTCGCCGATTTGTCCGTGCGTTCGTGTATCCGTCTGGCTGTCTGTCCGCTTTTTCCCCAGAGCATATCTCCTGAACGGTACATCGTAGGTTTATGAAACTTGAAACAGTGATAGAGAATGTCCGAATGAGGTACAGTACACAAGAAACTTAACTCTGTCATCTCCCAATTTTGAATTATCTCCCTTTTTCTCATTTAAAGAAAATCAATTTTGTCCGGAGCATATCTCTGGATTCTTACACCGTAAATTGATGAAACTTGTAACAGTGATAGAGGATGACTGAAGAAAGTGCAGTAAACAAGAACGATAACTCTGTCATCTCCAAATATTGAATGATCTTCCTTTTTCTAAAATTGCAAAACAATTTTGCCCGGAGTATATCTCTTGACTGCTACACCGTAAGTTAATGGAACTTGATATAGTGATAGATAGTGACATAAGGAGTTGCAGTACACAAGAACTCTGCCATCTCCCAATATTTAATTATCTCCTCTTTTCTACTTAAAAAATCAAATTTTGTCTGGAGCATATCTCCTGAGCATTGCATTGTAAGTTGATGAAACCTGATACAGTGGTACAGGATGAACGAGGGAGTGCCATAACTCTGCCATCTCCCAAAATTGAATTATCCATTTTTCTACATTAAAATGTATAAAACCAAATTTTCCTGCCGCACTCTGACTTAATGAAACTTGAAACTGTGTTAGAGGATGGCAAAAAAGAAGTGTAGTACACAAGAATTATAACTCTGACATCTCCAAATATTGAATTGCCTCCCTTTTTTCATAAAACAATCATTTTTGTCTGAAGCATATCTCCTGAAAGTTACATCATAAGTTGATGAAACTTGATACTGTGTTCACCTACTAAACATGCTATACCTTGGGTTTTTTCTTTGTGGGGAGCATCCATCGTTGGGAACGATATTCTTGTTAAGAATAGAGAATAAATATGTATCTACAAGACCCCGCTATGTCGCTATCTATTTTAAAATAAAATCTCTTTTACCTTCGACTGAAAACGGGGCCAAAAGGCGACTGTGTAAACAATTTGAATCCTGATTAGACGTCGCGTAACGCGGCGACTGATCAGGATCCCAACTGTTGACAGTCGTTTCGATATTTCTTCAGTCAAAACAGCCCAAATTCTGAGTTTAAAAAATGTTGCAGACAATACTACCAAATACAGACGATATTGTGGCGGTAAGAGGGTTGACTAAGCAATTAAACTTGGAAGAGAAAGACCGAAAAAATAGTATATTAAGTTGTCGCTATTGCAGAGTTAAACAGCTATTTCAGCGTACCTTTATACAATACCATATCTATTCTATCATTTGCTTCTTCAATTTTCTCAAAATAGAAAAGAAAAACACTAAGCTAAACCAATTTGTTTGCAACATTTTTTATCAAAACAATCTGAGAACTCTAGTCGATAATATTTTGATTATTAATTATTTCACTGTCACTGGGTCAAAAAGGCGCATACGCAAACAGTTTGGATCCTGATCAGATGCCGCGTAACATTTAGTAGAGAAATAATTAATTATACAGCAAAAACTTCTTCTCTGCAGAGCACAACGAAACTTATATAGATCTCCTTTCTTTATATCGAGATTGATTTTAATATTTCATAATCGATATTAATTGAATCAAATCCAACTCAAAACAAAGTCAGATTTTACCGAAAAATCACTGACTCTTCGCAATAAATTAACCCCATTCATTGGGATGACGTCATCAGCTTTAAATTATCGTCTGCCTTTATTTATTAATTAAGGATCTAGGTATTAAGACTAGGTGTAAAAACAGTTTTTCAGGCGCATTGTTAACTCATTATCCCCTGAAACTTCCAATGGTCTAATCGAGTTTGCAATTAGGGCTTGTCCATTTTACACTATTTATGGTTATTGTTTGCAATAAATTACAAAATGGCAAACAGTGAAGTCCTTGATCAGAGGGCTCCTGCAGGAGCCGTTTGATCAAGGACTTCACTTTTTGCATAGGACAAGTGTACTCTTCACCGGCACATATTTTGAAAAGGACGCATACATGCGTCACTGGGGCTCAATGAGTTAAGCGAAGTTTATTAAGGATCAAAACTATTTACAAATAGATATAGTCATCGTATTTGGGGCTAGACAGTAAATGGTTAAAAAGCGCACTGTTATTAAAGGAACACGGTATTATATAAATATACGTTACGTTATAAAGAACAAATACATGTAGCTTTACGTTCAATTCTGTATTATTTTGGTTGACCCATTATCATTACTTTTAGAATTATCTGTTACAGTGGAGAATCTGTTATTCTTTCCCGTTTAAACGCAAACGTACGCAAACGCAAAGCACTAAAACGTAGAAAAGAACAACTTTTGGACAATTCTGATATTTCATGTTTATCTTGGTGGCAAACAGGTTGGAGCCTGATCAGACGCCGGGTTACCCGGCGTCTGATCTGGCTCCAAACTGTTTGTAAAAGAAAAAATAGTTTTAGCGTAAACGCGTTTATCGGGAAAGAATAACATATTCTCCACTGTAGTGAGTGTGTGATTCTATTTATGTTTGGGAAATAATAATGTGTATTGTAATAGCCTTTTATTATGTGCAGTAATTCATAAGGTAACTTTTAGAATATATATGGTGTTTCGTTTTCATTATCAATAAAGATAATTTGTGAAATTATATTTTATGTACCAGCTTTAAGATATATGTTTGTAGATTTTGTTCTTATGCCAATAATTATGCCCAGTTTGGGTTTTATGAGGGAATGTGTGTATAATTATATATCATTCAACCATTGAATATATAGAGGATATTGTATGAGTGTTCATTATTCATCATTTTTAATAAACGAGTGGACTAAAATAATATGACGCGAGCCTTGGCGAGCGTCATATTCATTGTAGCGAACGAGTTTATTAAAAATGATAAATAATGAACACGAATGTGATATTCTATTTATCACATTACAAGTTCAAGCACCTATTAAATTGATTTGAAGCCGTAGTTTGTAGACCCTACGCTTTATAGATTTTCCGCCAAATGTTACGTTGTTTACGTTAACGTCATAGTAAATAACGTCATTTGGCACCCCGCTACATGCAGCGCTTATGTACGAACAAGTTAGGCCGGAGCCCAAAAAACGATATTCCACTGGTGGATTACGATATTTATACAATCGCTTTATGCAACTCCCAGACCGCAAATTATGTGATAAACATGTATCTGTCTATATTGATCCTTTCACAGCCAATGCCGACAGGGTCGAAACTGTTTGAAACTCAAATTAACGTTTCTTAAGTCAAAAAAGCATAAAATTTGAAATTTTATAAATAAAAGCAGACGGGATTCTTGAGCAGACAATAATCTGACAGCGACCTTATTAGAAATAGAGGATATTGAATGAGTGTGTTTTAAGTAGTGAATATATCGAACGAGTTGGATAATATATGTTGCGAACTTTGTCGAGCAAAATAGTATTTTATCCAACGAGTTCAATTATTTCAATGCTTAATTTAATACTAGAGCACGTACATGTATGTAGCCTGAGTTGCAGCCTGTTTTACGGGACTGCTCGGGAAAAAATGTTAGGACACTTGAAAATGTTTCAATCAGTCGTAGTGATCCAATTTTGTCAAACTATATTCTATATTTAAACAGTTTATACTGTCGGCGTAGTACAGTGGAGAAAACGTTATTCTTTCCCTTTAAACACAAACGAAACGCAAACGCAAACACTTAAACTTAGAAAAGTGAAACTTTTAGACAAGTCTGACATTTCAAGTTGATCTGAGTGGCAAACAGTTTGGAGTCTGATTAGACGCCGGGTTACCCGGCGTCTCATCTGGCTCCAAAGTGTTTGCAATAGAAATAATAGTTTGAGCGTAAACGCGTTAATTGGGAAAAAATAACGTTTTCTCCACTGTAGTCGTACAGTATTTTGGTAATTCAAAAACTAGTATAAAATATATAGACTGTGTGTCGTGTAATATTTACGGAACTTTATTTAGCATGCTAATATGCTTAAGGTTATTATGTCGTATTGGCAGTGAAACGGTTGATATAGAATTATTTGTTTAACAGAAAAGGGAAAATTGATATTTTTTATAGAAACTGTATCTAGAGGTTTTGCTAATACACGTACACTGGAGAAAAAGTTATTCTTTCCCGTGCAAACGCAAGCGAAACGCAAATGCAAAACTCTAAAATGTTGAAAAGGACTACTTTTTGACAATTCTGACTTTTCATTTAATCAGAAGGGCAAACAATTTGGTTTGAAGCCTGATTAGAAGCCGGATCTGGCTCCATACTGTTTGCAAAGGAAATAGTAATTTTAGCGTAAACACGTTTATTGGGATAGAATAACGTTTTCTCCACTGTACACGTAGATCTAGTATATACAGTGGAGAAAACGTTATTCTTTCCCAATAAACGCGTTTACGCTAAAACTATTATTTGCAGTGCAAACAGTTTGGAGCCAGATCAGACGCCGGGTAACCCGGCGTCTGATCAGGCTCCAAACTGTGTGCCACCAAGATAAACATGAAATATCAGAATTGTCCAAAAGTTGTTCTTTTCTACGTTTTAGTGCTTTGCGTACGTTTGCGTTTAAACGGGAAAGAATAACAGATTCTCCACTGTATATGTTTTAACTCCTTCACTGCTTAGACTGACAACACTTTAATTTGCAAAAATGTTTAGATCTCCTTTCCTAATTTACAAACGGATAACATTCCAATTAGAAAAGTGAAAGCAGACGAAAAATATAAGCGAACAATACAATGGCATCGACTTACAGTGGAGAAAACGTTTAATTCTTTCCCCAAAACGCGTTTACGCTAAAACTATTATTTCCTTTGCAAATAGTTTGGAGCCAAATCAGACGCCGGTAACCCGGCGTCTGATCAGGCTCCAAACAGTTTGCCACTCTGGTAAAAATGAAAAGTCAGAATTGTCAAAAAGTTGTCCTTTTCTACATTTTAGTATTTTGCGTATTTGTTTTGTTCGCGTTTAAACGGGAAAGAATAACGTTTTCTCCGCTGTATTAGACGGGTATTTCCGCCATAATGGCAGTAAAGAGGTAACATTACAACTAGATAAAGAAATATACCCATGTCTACATGTAAGTATTAGTGACTAATGCATGCCGCACAACATGCCGATTTACTCTTTCAAGTAACACCATGAATCTGTTTAAGAATACGCTTTACATTTGCAAACAGCGAAGACCCAGATCAGAATGCTCTAATAGGAGTCCTCTGATCTAGGTCTACACTGTAAGCTAATTTAGTCCAGTATCAATTAAACCATGCAGAATTCCAAGAAGACAGCTTCATGATTTGGTAGCTAAAAATATCCACAGGGGAACTTAATGATATACAAGCGATACGTAGTGTTGAAAGAGTTATTACATCGTAAGCGCATTTTTGAACTTTAATGACACTGAAACCTTCCCAAACCTTCTTATATATAATGCTACAGTGGAGATTCTGTTATTCTTTCCCGTTTAAACGCAAACGAAACGCAAACGCAAAGCACTAAAACGTAGAAAAGTACAACTTTTACACAATTCTGATAATTCATGTTTATCTTGGTGGCAAACAGTATGGAGCCTGATCAGACGCCGGGTTACCCGGCGTCTGATCTGGCTCCAAACTGTTTGTAATACAAATAATAGTTTTAGCGTAAACGCGTTTATTGGGAAAGAATAACGTTTTCTCCACTGTATTGTACAACGGAGATGACGTTTTTCTTTCCCGTTTAAACGCGTACGAAACCCAAATGCGTTGCAATAAACTGTTGTTTCAGAAGTTGTTTTTATAAACTGAGTAGCAAACAGTTTTAAACCATACTGTTTGCAATGGGAAAAAAAAGTGTTTGCATATAAACGTGTTTGTTTGGAAAGAATAACGACCCCTCCCTTTGTAGTTGCGTTACTACAGAATTACTGTTTTTTACTGAGGTTTATGTACACATGATGACATGACTCTAT
Organism: Gari tellinella; assembly: GCA_922989275.2. NCBI lineage: Eukaryota > Metazoa > Mollusca > Bivalvia > Cardiida > Psammobiidae > Gari > Gari tellinella. The sequence goes on from OV277866.1 coordinate 74,860,090, forward strand.
TTGACTCTAGTTTTGGTAACCTCTTACGGCCTTTATGACGTCATAAACCCCTATGAAATAAGCACAGTCAGTACATTGTCTGCTTCCATTCTAACCGCTTACATTAATTATTGTTTAATGATACTTTTTTTTATCATATTACATATTCTACAATTTTCATATTATACAAAAGATATTTTACACGTGAGATGAAAATTGTTTTTCAGTGTTGAGAAAGAAAACGAGAGTGAGAAAATAGAGAGAGAGATCAAGAGATTTGAAGTCAAAGTGGCGGAATGAGAGATGGACTTGTAATTGATAAATAGTATATTCATTTCTAACGTTTAGAACTTCAGGCAGTTTGATTTTAAAAAAAAAGTTCAAAGGGACTTCAAACAGATTGGAAACGGTTTGCATATATTACTATTGTAGAGCCTGGCTCCGAGGTTATAAAGCGTTTAAGTTGAGTCTGAGTGTGTTCCCACGCATTTGATTGGTCAGATTTGAGCCTAGGCTCAAATCTGACCAATCAAATGCTTGGGAACGAGTTTAGATTCAGCTCAAATGCTTTATAACCTCGTAGCCCGGCAGTAAAAGGGTTCAAAAGAATAAGACTAAGAGAAATTACAGAGCAAATGAGATTTTTTAAACGCTTTTGGCAGTACTCTAAACTGGAAACCCCTATAAACCGAAAATGTATGCGGTCCGGTTTAGAGGGGTTTCACTTTACAGTGTACTAGTATTCACCGTTTTTCTTACCGCTATTTGAATTCGGGGTCATTTCCTATTGAAATTGAAGGTCAGACAATATATGTACCAAGAAAAAGCTGCTCAAATTTTGCCATCATTGGATATCATCGAGTCCAGTAAAGAATGAAAGAGAATTATTCAATTGTGTTCCATGTTCTGTTGTTGTGCTCAAACCTATCTTATTTTCTTGTTTTATTTATCTGTCAGTCTTTATAAACGTTAAGTGATAGGACGAGCTATTTTAACATTGGTCGAAGTTTTATTAACTTTCTTTTTATTTCCGATACGTTTCGTGACAGGTCCGTATATACATGTATATACTTTAACCCATTACCCCATAACTACGCCTTTAAAGGCCTTTTAATTTATTCCTTCACTGAAGAAACTAGCTCAAATTTATAAAGTCAAAAACATGTATCAAAAAATATTTAATATATTCTAGCAGATGATAGCTTAAAGCAGGCTGAAAGTAAAGCAGAAAGGCGCATTCGGCTTTACTTTCAACCTGCTTTAACTAGTCATCTGTCTTCAAAACTATAAACAGGCTATTGGGTAAAGGGTTAATACTAACGAATACCGCGCGTCTCAAAGCCAGCAACTTTCGATTTACGAGGTTCCTGTATAGTAACTGCGCTATTGAGTATGCCGTTAATGTAGCTTAATAGCCAATTTGTGCCCACGATTCCATATATGTGACATAGGCAAACAGTGTAGACTTTGATCAGACGCCGCATAATGCGGCGTCTGATCACAGTCTACACTGTTTGCTGATAGGAATTTCAATATAAAACAAAATGAAAATGAAAATTTTGACCAGGCATCCCTTTGATAAAAATGGACTAATCCAATACAAAACATGAAATAATCCACTGGGCGCTGATGGGTTCAGTGGTTAATTAACACAGAATTGATTGTCAATGACCAGGGGCCTGTTTCATAAAACTTCGTACGACCAATGGTATCGTCAGTAAGATTATAAAAGTCTCGATTTTTATTTATCTATCCATATAATCCTGTCTTGTGACATCTCTTTGTAATATTCTTGAAAAGATAATTCCAAAGAGATGTAACACGAAAGGATTACATGTAGATAGAAAACCAGAAATTAAGTGTACTTTAAAAGTATTGTCTTTCTATCGTTATTGTCGTTCAATATTTTATGAAACGGGCCCCAGGTCCTTTGGTGTTTCAAAATGTGTTCCGTGTCACTGCTAGACACCTTTCAAGAATCATCGGAGAGTAATACCTACCATCGAAGAGTGAAACATAACCTTATATGCTATATATGACTGACAGGTCAACAAAACCAGAGAATACCATACTCTGTTACAGTCGAACTTCGATATCTCGAGCTCGGTTAAGTCGACATTCCCGTATTTCAAAGTTAAAACGGCACTATACTGCGTTTTATCTTTGAAACACGGGTATGTTCAACTAAAACGGACTTGAAATAAGGCAAATTAATGTTTCGATATATCGGATATTTCGAGTAAAGCGAGTTCGAGATATCGAAGTTCCACTGTATTTACACACTTGTCCGGTCAATCAAGTGAAACACTACTGTTTTGTGTGACAGAAATGTGATTCAAAAGTAGAATAATTTATATCGTTTTATTTCTAAAATTTTATTTTTTAATGATACATGTATACATGTATAAGACATTTCATTTATACGTGTTGTGCCAGTTTTTTTTATAAGTCGCTTAATGCAATTTTGTAGCTTTGTAGTGACTCTAAATCAGTAAATACGACTTTGACTATAGTCAAACAACAAGGTCTGACGTGTCAAAGGTCAGCCGAGTCCATTGTTTAGGGAGAGCAGCATTCCGCATGTTCTCGGACCATTTTTATACAATCGATATTAGTATATTAGATACAAATAAAGGGGAGCTTATTGTCAGCACTTTAGCGCAGTAGGTAAAGTATAGGTACATATATACATTTTGAATTTATTGCGATAGTACTATTTTTCTAAGCGTAGGTTGTAATCCCGCGTCGACCTTAAAGTTTCTTTTATTCTAGAATGAATAGTTAAGCATAATCTTATGTCATACTTAATTATTATACTGACCATTTATGCACATGTTCGTCTATATTAGGGAAGGGTAGCATGAGTTTGATTTCGAGCCCTATAATCAGCCATATTTTCACAAATAAATCTATGATAAAATATGAATATCAATATAAGTTTTATTCGCTTTCTTCAGGGGTCTTTTTGCATTACTTGAATGCAATGTAATTATAGAAACCTTAATATTGGTTTGGTAAAAAATGATTTAGGTTGCTTCGAGACTCGGACCCGCGCTTGATAAAAGGTCGTCCGATCATATACATCTTTATAGCCCTACGACGTATCCACTACGCTATGTTCATAGTTTGTACCTATAACCAAACATTTTCTTTTTAATATTGACACGAGGATATCCGAAATGCTAATTTTCCTTATAAACAGACTCGGCGACCCCGTGATACATCAGACCGAGTTGTTAGACTTTAGGATCTGTGTTGGTTGCAACGTCATTAGAGAAACGATTATTAACCCATCCATTGCCTTAACCGGCGTACAATGGTTTAGATCCTGATCAGACACCGCTTTATGCGGTGTTTGCTCAGGATCCAAACTTTTTGACGATAATTTCAATATTGCTTTAAAAGTCAACATAACTTAAAGTTAAATTTGAGAAACAAAATCAGACTTCTACTGTCTTAAATTGATGATGCATTGACAATGAAAGGGTTAACATTGTGGGCAACGATCAACCATAAGCCTCGAGAGCCATCATGTAATTTGTTCGTTTCTTTAGGCGCATTCAGTACAGTAGAACCCCTCTATTACGACAACTAAATAGAAGGCTAATTGTCCGTATAAAGTACAGGTGACAGCTTAAAGCAATGTGAAAGTGAAACAGAAAGCTCCTGTGGGAGCTTTTTGTTTCACTTTCACATTGCCTTAAGCAGTCACCTGTCTTGAGCGATTAACGGCGGTAGTGGCCCAATGGTTACACCATTGGACTACGGTACCAAGGGTCGTGAGTGCGATCCCCGCCGGACCAGCGGTCTGACTAGGGGATTTTTTCTAAATCCCCGATGATGTACAGGAATGACCTTGAGCAAGACATATACCGCGAATTGCTCCTCTCCACCCAGGGGTTAAAATGGGTATCTGTGAAGGGTCTGAGTCGGTACTGCGGCTGCATTTGACTGCGCCATATGTTAGCAGTGCTCAATATTGTAGGCAAGATGGCTCAATGATCAGGGGAGTATATGTACAGTCGGCTGAGCGGTCCTTCGGACTGAAAGTAGACTTTAACTTGGTATATTATTATTACTATTTGACACAACTTAGTGGTCGTAATAGAGGGGTTCTACTGTATTTATTATATCATGCGACAAGTGGTGACATAGTTGAAGGGCTCGCCAGTTTCTTTAATGAATGGGCACGTGCGTCTAGTTTGTTTTTAAAAAAAATAAAAGCCAGCTTTGTTTGCAGCATGTTAAAAGTAGGGTGTTTTTTAATTAACAAAGGAAACTTGCTTAAGTTGTACGTATGACACAATGCGGAAAGGATAATTTATCGGTTGATCAGGAAAAATGTGACATGTTTGTGTTATTACATTGTATACAATTAAAATATATAACCTTTCTATGAGTTACTTTGGGCAAGTTGAAATCTTTGTGTGTACTTTAAACCGTTCACTCTCAATGTCGTCATAAAGCGCATTTGCAAACAGTTTTGATCCTGATCAGACGCCGTCAGGATCAAAACTGTTTGCCACTCGTATTGAAATTACGTCAGTAGTACTGCCTTAAACCTTACTTTGAAACGATATTGCAGACAATAATATTGAAAATAAACGACAATATGGCGGTGAAGGGGTAAAAACCTCATGTTTTATGTGATAATGAAAGGATTAAAAGACAGCAATTGTCATTAATACCTATGTCCATTTTAGATGTGATGATTGATGTTTTTGTTGGAATAATTCAGCTACGACAAAATATATCTAGAGTATATGTGATACTTGTATATACAGTGGAGAAGACGCTATTCTTTCCGGTTTAAACACAAACGGAACGCAAACGCATACATTGTAGAAAATTACAATTCTCTGAAAATTGTAGCTACACATGTATATGTTTTTTTGATGGCGAAACGTGTGGAGCCTGGTCAGATGCCGGGTAACCCGGCGTTTAACTGGAAATACATGTTTTAGCGTAAGGTCAACTTCTTCTCCACTGTGATTCTATGGGATACACGTTATTGTTTCTCGTTTAAAATATCGTATACCCAATAATTTACATTAATCAGAGTGGCTAACAATTTTGAGCAAGATTAGTCGCCAAATAATTCGGTGTTAAATATCTTGCTATAAACTGATTGCGGGAGGCGTCATTAGCACACAGATGCATTACAATGTAACTTGGAAAGAAAAAAACGACTTGCCCATTGTTATGACCTTAAATGTTTTGATTTCAGCTTCTAAAACAACCTATACATGTACAAACAGTTTGAATCCTGGTCAGACCTTGTATCACGCGGCGTCTGATCATGGTTCAAATTGTTTGACACTCCTATCAGTGTTTCATAAGTTAAAAATGCTTAAAATTCAAAATTATATATATGCCAGACGAACAATTAAGCAGACGATATTATTATGTCATAGACTGTGATTGGCGGATCATTACGTCATAATGAAAGTGAGTTTGTGTGTCATATATTATTACCAGAACTTAGCTGTTTCCTGCTGTAGAGTGATAGACGTAGAGTGGAGAAGACGTTATTCTTCCCAATAAACGCGTTTTTACGTTAAAGCTATTATTTCCATTGCACACAGTTTTGGTCCTGACCAGACGCCAGGTTACCCGGCGTCTGATCTGGCTCTAAACTGTTTGTCATTCCGATTAAATCCACTAGTCATAAATGACAAACATATGCCATTTTCTATATTTTATTGAAATGCGTTTGCGTTTCATTTGCGTGTAAACCGGAAAGAATAACGTTTTCTCAACTGTACTCGTATTAGTGTTGTAAACAAACTGTACATATACTCAGCAAAAATAGAAACGTCCCACATTTTGGACGGACATATCTCTGACGTTATTTAAGTTAAACATCAAGTGAATGTACTTGTGGGATACTGGTTAGTTGGAGTTTCACATGTGTAAAGTTTTCACAAAATAACACAGATAAAAACCGTTAACGTAACGGAATCATGCTTTGCACGTTTTGCACGTGCACGATACACACGTTTCAATAAAGTAATTCTGTCACTACAATACACACGACACATGCTAATAAAAAAAATTGAATTCAATCCTTGCATCATGCCACGCTCGTCTGATTTTGAAAGAAATCAGGCAATGATAGCCATTGACGTCGCCCGCTGGTTCGGCTGCTGTCGAAAGACCAAACAGAGGCTCGTGACCCGGAACCATCAGGTTTGGACTGTTCACAATCATTTTCGCCTTGATCACCCCGTTTTTCCTCCGTCAGAACTGACCACTACGGCACGTTAACGCACTTACGTCTACGTTATTTTCCAGCCACCGGAACGGCTAGTGAACACGGTGGGTCATCACAGACCTTTGTAATCGTGTGCAATCCAACGCTAAACTAATCAGAGCATGACGACCACATTCCGGTCAAATTTGGACGACACGTCACCATGGTGCTAAGCTATCTGTCGTCAAGACGTCATTTGAATTGGAGGCAAACTGACTGGTACCAAGTTCTTTTTACGGACGAATCTCGATTCACACTTAGCAATGCAGATGGTAGACAACGCAAATTGATTACATTTAAGATTCAGCATTCAATATTTGGCACAGACCTCACAGAAAAAATGAATGTCTGACGTTCTCATTAAACGTTTCGTTGCGCCGTAGAAATGGAGCGTATATTGGTGCAAACGGTGGCCGTACATGATGATATTATTCTTATTGAATACAACTTGGGACTTTTTATGAGAATTCAGTAATCAACTAAACATTTTTTAAAAAACAAACATTTATTCAGATTTTTTATTTTGACCCCTACCAACTTCTTCATTACATCACTCGAAAAGTTTTTATCTCAGCAATATGAGCTCAACTGATATGGATTCAAAATGAATAAACTTCATTTTCTGTATAGGTTTTACTACCATCAACCTTATAACTTTCAAGAAAATTTCCCTGTAATAGGGTGGGACGTTTCTATTTTTGCTCAGTATATATCAGAGAGATATAGTGTGTCAATAATTACATTTACCTTAATGCAGACATATAGAGTCCTGGATTATACATTTAGCGTTTGTGTTCTGAGTTCTTTCTTAAAATGTTTGATTGATCAGAGTTGAGCAGAATACCAAAAGCTTGAGAACGATCTCAGACTGAACTCAAACGCTTTATAAGCATGGGGCTTGGTCGCTTTGTGTTAAATCTAAACTTCAGTAAAGACAGTAATGTCGCTCTATTACGACCATTCAATACAACTAACGCAGGACAAGGGCCATGAAATTACTACCTCTCTACAACGACACCCAATGCGAGACAATAAATGTGTGCATTGTTCGGAAAGAGTCGTTATAGGGAGGGAAGTTGGCTAACATTTACAAACAGCTTGAATCCAGATCAGACGCCGCGTCACGCGGCGTCTGATCTGGATTCAACCTGTTTGTCACTTCTCATTATATTTTTCCTCAAATTCTCCACTAATAGTAATAGGTACCTTTGGGAAAAAACAGCTGACAACATTTTTAAGCAGAGAATTACGGCAACGGTCGTTATAAGGAATGAATCGTAGTTGTGAGGATTGTTGTACAGTGGAGAAACTGTTATTCTTTCCCAATAAACGCGTTTACGCTAAAACTATTATTTGCAGTGCAAACAGTTTGGAGCCAGATCAGACGCCGGGTAACCCGGCGTCTGATCAGGCTCCAAACTGTTTGCCACCAAGATAAACAAGAATTATCAGAATTGTCCAAAAGTTGTTCTTTTCTACGTTTTAGTGCTTTGCGTTTGCGTACGTTTGCGTTTAAACGGGAAAGAATAACAGATTCTCCACTGTATATAGGGAAGGAATAACAGAGGTATGGAGGGAACATTGCACTTCTTTACCTTCTTCTCATTTGACATAATTCAGGTTTAACCCATTCCCTCATAGAAGCGACTTTTAGCACATTTGATTAATTCATCCACTGAAGAAAATAGTTCCAATTTATACAGTTACAAATATGTATTAAGGGAAATATTTTCTATATGCTAGCAGACGGTGGCTTAAAGCAGGCTGGAAGTAAAGCAGAATGCGCCTTATGGCGCATTCTGCTTTACTTACAACCTGCTTTAAGTGGTCACCTATCGTCAATACTAGAAATAGGCTATCAGGTAAAGGGTTAACGAGCCCAATGAGACCTGGTGATTGTTGCTCAATGCCAACATTATACGTAGGGCGATCGGCCGTTCCCTTCAATTGATAGTTCTTGTCGAACCATACTTGAATAACCGACATTGATTCGGTCTCGTAAGGGCATTCGACCTTATATAATAGTAAATTGTAATGCCGTAATTGCGGGACGAGTTTGTAGAACTACACAGTATGCAGGTTTTAACCATGTAACCCATAAGCCTCTTCCTGGTACACGTAATATGAAGCAGGTTGAAAGTAGAGCAGAATGCGCCTAAAAGCGCATTCCAGTTTAATTTTAGTCTGATCGCGTGTACCATCACATTTTCTGTGGCCTTGACATTGACCTCATTAATGGCAAAAAACTTGTCCTTGAGTACATATTTTATACACCACATCAGTAAGAGTTGTGAAATTTGTAGTGCGAGTGCATCTTGGGATATGTATCTGCTCGAAAACAGAAAATATTTCTTTGATACATATTGATAAATGTATAAATTGAAACTTAATTTTCTTCAGCGGAGGAATTAATAAAAGGCCTAAATATTGCGCATCAATTTGGGAAAGGGTTAATTGAAATTAAACTGTAACCTAGACATTAACGCACTGATAAACATTCTCTTTTCTTGTATTTTTCTTCGAAAACGGCTTGGCAGCAGGTGTATGCATGTACATGTATGTTTGACAGATGAATGATTATTTTCTGAATAAATGCTTGCGGAAAAATGTATCTTGCTGTTTTTCTTTGGCTTTCTGGTAGTTGTATGCGTAGCTTGTCATTTTGATTCAAACTTTACAAAACTATCCCTAAATACAAATGTACGTAGCCAAAAGTGGACTCGAAATTACTGAAACTGGAATTACCCATATAAAGTTTCAGGGGTAGATGCGTTCAAATGCAGTTACATGGTTGCTGGAGGCGGGATGAAAGTAGAGCGGATTGCCCCTTTATTTAGCCTTCTGTTTTGCTTTCATCTTCCTCTGAGACTTCCACTGCCCTTTAAACTACCAACTGGAAAAGTTTAGGTGGTCGTGATGGAGAGGTGTTATTGTACAAATTTGTTCCACCTGTGTAAAATATCAGTGTTGAGGAGAGGGTCTCCATAAGCATTATGCTTTCGACCTAATCCTTTTGTACTATGATATGTATTAACATGTATTGTACGTTTATAAGAATAAAATATGTTTAAACTAAGACAGGTGGCAACTTTGAGCAGATTGAAAGTAAAACAAAATGCACCATAATGCGCAGTTTGCTTTACTCTCAGTCTGATTTAAGCTACTGCGTACAGTGGAGAATCTGTTATTCTTTCCCAATAAACGCGTTTACGCTAAAACTATTATTGGCAGTGCAAACAGTTTGGAGCCAGATCAGACGCCGGGTTACCCGGCGTCTGATCAGGCTCCAAACTGTTTGCCACCAAGATAAACATGAAATATCAGAATTGTCCAAAAGTTGTTGTTTTCTACGTTTTAGTGTTTTGCGTTTGCGTACGTTTGCGTTTAAACGGGAAAGAATAACAGATTCTCCACTGTATAAATTGTAACTATTTGCTTCAGCGGAGGACTCATTTAGTGGCGTAAAATGCTCATCTTATGGATTGATGGGTTAAACGGGAAAAAATAATTGTTTCACTTCATAAGACTATGATACAGTGGAGACAACATAATTCTTTCCCAATAAACGCGTTTAAGCTAAAACTATTATTTCCATTACAAACAGCTTGGAGCCAGATGAGACGCCGGGTAACCCGGCGTCTGATCAGGCTCCAAACTGTTTTTCATTCAGATTAAAATAAATAGGACTGTCGAAAAGTGATATTTTTCTACGTTTCTTGCGATGCGTTTGCGTTTAAATGGGAAAGAATAACGTCCTATCCACTGTAAAGATCGGGACGAAATTCGGTAGTTGGCTTAGCTCCCTAGGGAAACAGTCGGATATTACACCTTTGACCCACTCCGTATACTAGAGAAACTATTTTAATGAAGTAAAACTTTGATTTCTCGTTTTCGTTTAGGTCAAACATATCAATGTTTCAAATTTAAATCGTGGCTTAGCTGCGTTTTAACTCTGAAATAAGGGTACTTGCGACACAAGCCAGTTCGAAATATTGAATTGTAAAAAAACCGAAACAGTCCGACTTAAACGAGTTTGAGAGTTTATCGAAGTTCGACTGTACATGAATTATTTCACATGAAGGTTATCAATCGTCACATAATATGACTATAGTGATAGTTTCCACGCCAAGGTTATATGCATATTGTATTTGTATAGTGTGTGTGCTGTCCATCATGGTAGTTTGACTTATACAATTATGATAGAAACAAAAGTCAAAGAAAGTTGGTACAGTTAATTTTAGTTTAAGCGAACACTAAAAGAAAATACAATACTAGAACTGTATTCTTGAACGAATTCATCGTGTTCGTAAATCCATATTTGAAGAATATTTTTTTCTTCTGATCACAATGCTATAACTATTTTTATTGCTGATGTTTTCGTCTACAACCTTGGACATCTTCAAAGCTACATGTACTACCACCGTGATGACTTCTAACTCGCGGCTCTGGGTCCGTTTCATACAGTGGAGAAAACGTTATTATTTCCCAATAAACGCGTTTACGCTAAAACTATTATTTCCTTTGCAAACAGTTTGGAGTCAGACCAGACGCCGGGTAACCCGACGTCTGATCAGGCTCCAGACTGTTTGACACTCTGATAAAAATGACAAGTCAGAATTGTCAAAAACTGTCCTTTTCTACATTTTAGTGTTTTGCGTTTGCGTTTCGTTTGCGTTTAAACGGGAAAAAAACCGTTTTCGCCACTGTAAAACGTCGTACGACAAATGTTGTCCTAAGTCAGATTATAAAAGTCTCAATTATTATTTATTTTCTCCAACTAATCCTGTCTTACGACTCTGTGGAATAAATTATTGTCTTGATTGAGAAATTAGAAATTACATGTATTTTAATGTTTTGACTTACGACCGTTTTTGCCGTACGAAGTTTTATAAAAACGGCCCCTGAGCATCGGGATTTTCCGCCAATGTTACGTAGATAGGCGGACAGATGGTCGAATGTCCAGAAAAGGAAAGCCCGCAGGTTCCTGTTCATAACCGTACCCTGTTCCCTTATGTATATAGCCGCCTTAATATTTCTCATTCCTAAGTCACTCTTCCGTTCTACCAACCTTGTCCCACCCTCCCAGTCTATTCCTACCCATTTAAGCGTTAATCTATGCGTAAGAAACGCATAGTGAACGGTTAGCGAACGCTTAACGCCTAACGATTTTAACGCGTTTAAACGCGTAAATAAACGATTATACCAGAGATGTTGCGATTGGTGCGTTTCACGCGGAGATTTCGGATCTTATCGATGAAAAACCCACTAATCCGATTAGTGACACCAGACCCATAAATCAATAAACCACCCGTCGCGACAGACTTGTATTGGACTCGCCGCTACGATAACGACTGCAATCTTTACTTACAGCATGAAATGTCGGAATATTTGATGTTTTGCTCACTTTGTGAATGACCCGAGTCAATATTTCAGGAGTATTCTTTAGAAAATTAAGACCGACATCCGGGCTCTTTTAAATGCGTAAGGAAACGCGTAAAGAAACGGCTAGGAAACCCGTTTAACGAAACGGATAATAAACGCGTAAGAAATGCGTAAGAAACGCGGAAAGTGGGTAGGAATAGCGTATTTACCACTGTATCAGTTTCTCTTAGTAGAAACACCCTTATAGACAAGGCATTGACAGTAATGAATCTGATATCTAGATTATATATATAGTGAAACCACGTTAGTTCGTCACATGGTTACATTTGGAATCAACAAGTCTCTCTCTGTAAATAAAGGTTTCATTATAGTTACATTGTATTAGATGTATTTGTGAATATACTTGTAAGGTATACCACGTATCCAATATATTTCTTTAATCAAACAAATATTTTGTTAGTATGTCCATCTCCAACTATCTCCAATATCATTGTTCAGACGGCTACAATATCGATGTAATTTAACTTTAGTATTAACGGTAGCCATTTGGATAGAAATCCGGTGTGTGATCAGGTTCCAAACTGTTTGCCACTCAGATTAAAACTGGTATAGTCGGATTTCGACCCATGAGATGTGATCTTTAGGACGAGTCCACCTGTAGAGGTAAAACGCATCACAAACCATTAATGTGTTGAGGAGTTACCTACCTTTCATGGTATACTCAGGATATTATGCCTTTTGTATTGAAATTAAATCAATAAGCGAGTTAGAGTAATAGGTAGCAGGTTAGGATTCTTGCAATAGTGAAATAGGCTGTGGGTTCGATTCCCAATATGATTTATTTCTTTTAAAATTATTATTTTTATGTTTTATTGCATTAGTTTTCAAACAGTAACTTATTTGAATTGTTCAACATATATGCAAAGTGTGCCATGGACAACCCAAACGATAAACTTTGTGAACGATTGAAATTTTTAAATGTATGTAAAATGTTACCATATGTGGCCAGTCTCTCACTTCTAGAAAACAATTGCATTAATTCATTTATCACTGAAATGTCAATGGGCAACTCCAGTTTCCAATTAAGTCTAGTTAATGTATGACAATTGAAAACTCTTTAGTTTGAACAATGTGGTTAAACCGAAATGTAATAAGACATTGAATGATACATATGATTTAAATACTGAACAATTACTTAAGGTTCCTTGTGGTTATCGTCATGTGTAATATAAAAATTTCCAAACCAAAATAAAAAAAAATAAAAAAAAAGATTCACCGGGTATCGCCGAACTCACTACTCTACTACCTCGACTACGATGACATATAGGTCTCAAAATCTTATTTTAAATATAAAGTTAAGGTTTGAACCCTAATTTACCCATAACATGAAATGGTTGCAACTTCTATAAATAGAAAAGCTCAGCCACGGTTCAGCTTACAAAATTCATCTATAGTCAGAATTGTTAAAAAGTTGTCATTTTCGATACTTCAATGCAATGCAGGTGGCGTTCTACACGGTTCTATCTGACTTAGTAAATCTAGTACGATAACTATGTTTACCCTTTGTCTGCATATTGCGACTTCACTTTTTTGCAAACAGTTTGAATCCAGATCGGACATCGCGTTACAGGCCCGTAGGAACAGGGGGGAGGGGGGGGGGGGGGCAAGGAAGGGGGGGGGGGGGGGGTTAGTAAGGAAGCAAATTTGTATATATTTGTACTAAAATGGCCTAAAAACGCGTGTTTTTACCTAAATTTTAACGCACAACCAAACAACAAACGTTGTCAAAGGACAAAAAAATCGGTGGTGCCCCCCTCCCAATGTTGAGTGGCCAATATAGAGAAGAAGTGTGTGCCGCCAATCCAATTTTGCTTCCTACGGGCCTGCGTTACGCGGTGTCTAATCTGGATCTTAACTGTTTGACACTCGTCTTAAGGTTTCCTTACTTATAGAATGTATACATCTAAATCTAATAACTTTTGCAGGCGACTTCGCAGCAGGATAAGGGTTAACAATTAGACAATTCAATTAGAGTGTTTGGCACACCTCGACTGAACCTTCGATGTTGTTGCTTGCAAGAGGGAGTTATTAGTGTTTTCTTCTGACCTGTCGGAGTTATTTTTAGATTGGAACATTCTAAAACTTTAAAAGGGATGCGTTTTCTCTACATCCAGTTAGAGAAACGGATAGCTGTAATTTTTGTGCGCAATGTACAGTAGAGAATACCTTATTATTTCCCGTTTAAACGCAAACGCAATGCACTAAACTGTGGAAATTTATTTTAAGAAATTTTAATTATATTTTTAATCTGAGTAGCAAACAAGTTGGAGCCTGGTCAGACGCCGGGTAATTCGGCGTCTGATCTGGCTCCAACCTGTTTGCAATGGAAATAATAGTTTTAGTATATAAATGCGTTTGTTGGGAAAGAATTAAATATCAGTAAAGTTAGCGCAAGGGTCTCGTGCTGCACAAGGATCATGCTTATCTCAAGTTGGAAAGTGTACGACTATATAGATCCGATGTTACCCTGTTATCTATTTACCATTATGAACTATTCTGTTCTAAAAATAACTCCGACAGGTCAGAAAAATCGAACAATACGTCCGCTCAAAGCCATGTAATGATGCATCATTAGCGTTTTCAGGTAGAGGCCGGTTGATTCCACTGGCAGGGCGGAGCTAACCTTTGGCAAAGATAAACTAATTTACTTTTGATTTTAGGGTTGATAGGTATACATGTAGCTTAGTATTATATCGTTATTGTCCGATACTTTCAACTTGAGGAAACTCAATTTATGTGTGGACAAATATCCACGTGCAATTGGTATATACAGTGCTCCATTTCTATACACACCAAATGGAATGATGGAAGACAAATAGTATGTGTGTTGTTTGTAGGGAATTATTATAGGAAAAGAAATTAAGATTTGGTTAACATTATGCAAACAACTTGAATCCAGATCAGACGCCGCTTGACGCGGCGTCTGATCTGGATTCAAGCTGTTTGTCATTCTTCATTATCTTCCTTCTGTCAAAATGTCCATTGATATGTAATATTGAGAAACAAGAATATCGTTCCCAACGATGGATGCTCCCCACAAAGAAAAACCCCAAGGTATAGCATGTTTAGTAGACAAACACAACATATCAAGTTTCACCAAATATGATATATCTTTCAGGAGATATGCTTCAGACAAACATGATTTTTTTTATGAAAAAGGGAGGCAATTCAATATTTGGAGATGACAGAGTTATAATTCTTGTGTACTACACTTTTTTTTGTCATCCTATAACACAGTATCAAGTTTCATCAAGTTACAATGCGGCAGAAAATTTGGTTTTTTTAATTTTAATGTAGAAAAAGGGAGATAATTCAATATTGGGAGATGACAGAGTTATGGTTCTTGAGTACAGCACTCCCTCGTTCATCCTGTATCACTGTATCAAGATTCATCAACTTACAATGCAATACTCAGGAGATATGCTCAAGACAAAATTAGATTTGTTTTAAAAGAAAAGGGGAGCTAATTAAATATAGGGAGATAACAGAGTCATGGTTATTGTGTACTGCACCTCCTTATGTCACCATCTATCACTGTATCAAGTTCAATTAACCTACGGTGTAGCAGTCAAGAGATATACTCCGGACATAATTGTTTTTCATTTTTAGAAAAAGGGAGATAATTCAATATTGGGAGATGACAGAGTTATCGTTCTTTTGTACTGCACTTTCTTGAGTCATCCTCTATCACTGTAACAAGTTTCATCAACTTACAGTGTAACAGTCCAGAGATATGCTCCGGACAAAATTGATTTTTTAATGAGTAAAAGGGAGATAATTCAAAATTGGGATATGAGAGAGTTACGGTTCTTGTGTACTGCACCCTCTACTGTCATTCTCTATTACTGTAGCAAGTTTCTTCAAGTTACGGTGTACGGTTAAGGAGATATATTCCGGACAAAAAAGCGTGACGGACAGACGGACGGACGGACGTCCTTACATTTGGGCACTTGTTTGGTTTTTCTTTTGTTTAAAAGTACACAATAGCAACAAAAAAAACAACAATAACAATAGGGATGAATGGAATGAATAGAGTCTATTGTTCTCCCTACCCAACGAAGGACCTTTCGTGCGTGCGGACGGACGGACGGACGGACGGACGTTCTAACGAATGGTACATTGTGGGACTTTTTCCTTTGATCTTTTCTTCATTTCTTTGTGGGACTAGTCCCACAAGCAAAACATATTTTTGGTTATAATTTTGGAATCAAATGATCTGGAGGCTAACCCTACCCCTAACCCTATGTCCCACAACTGGCCAGGTTAATGTCACAAGAAATGACGAGGTTAATATCACAAGAGATGGCCAGGTTAATGATTATACATTGTGGAACTTCTCCCAAAAAAGTTACACAATGTATCATTCGTGAGCACAGACGGACGGACGGACGGATACACGGACGAACGGACAAAGCGGAGACTATATGCTCCCCCCAAAAGGGGAGCATAAAAATCGGCAGAAGACAATGGTAAATTCCGATAATAAAAGAGCGTGCTGTCGTCCCCAAAGCTCAAATGCAATGGTCCGCATCGGAACTCCGCCCTGACAGATCATTTAAATCGGTCTATACTGTATCGAAGCCCATAGGAGTCCTCCATCCGTGACAATGTACACACAAAAAACCCGACCTCTCTGCATGATATCGATGGGCAGCTACACGAACAACTTCGGGGTAATTCGCAAAAGCGAGCAGGATTTCCAAAATAGCGTCAAAGTGCGTACACGAGCAACAGCGAACAGTACCGAGTTAATTTCTCTTTATTAAACAAACCTTTTCCGATACTTAATGTATTCAACTTTTATTTTTGTAGGCGGTAAAAAGGATGTATTTCAGTTGATAAACACAGAAGGCATTTGAAGTGCGTTTTGAGATGGTACATGTACACTTAGCTTAAAGCAGGTTGAAAGTAAAGCGGAATGCTCCTAGGTAATTTGGTAACGTGCAACAAATATTTTTTAAAAATAAAAAAAAGCTCGGACCGCAAGAACTTGGGATTTGCTTTAAAGTAGTGTTAAAGTTCTGATTTACAAACAGTTTGGAATCTGGTCAGACGCAGATTGACTCGGTGTCTTATTAGGTTGCAAACGGTTTGCAATTGTCATCACTGGTTTTTCACAAACGCACGTTCATACATTTGGAAAAAATCCCTTTCTGTGAGATTACCAAATAAGCGAATTGAACTCTTTATGACTATTTTATTAGTTGTTTATGACAGGTGGTTTCTGAAAGCAAGATGAAAGTAAAACAAGCAGCTCTTTTATGAGCTTTCTATGTAATTTGTCAGTTGCTTCAATCTGCCACTTTCTAAAAAGACGATTCAAAAGTGATGTCCAAAGACAGGATTAGATGAAGAAATGAATAAAAAATTGAGACTTTTATAATCTTACTTACGACAACATTTGTCGTACGAAGTTTTATGAAACGGGCCCAGGGACTCATTCATAGGAGCTTTCTGCAATGACGTTTTAATATATGTGTCAGTTACAGATGTCATTTTTTTCCAAGAAGTATCGCGCCATGTGAAACTAGTTATCCGATTACAAACAGCCTATGGGCCGGTGTCTGATCTGGATCCCACATGTTTGCCACACAGGAAAAAATAAATCGTCAGCTTTTTCAATAAGTTGCTATTTTTCTTCATTTTAAAGTATTCCGGTAGGCCATTCAATCTAGCCCAAAATAGGGCTTGACCTAGACAAAATTGCAAAAGATTTTATTCTATCATAATATGATCCCCATATACCTGTACTACAACATACTAAAATTTGCATTTCCAAATATTGGGGGAAAGTTCGAAATTCAAGATGGCGGACAAAATGGCCGCTAATTATGTAAATAAACACATATGGATCAGTTATTACCGAAAGTATCATCATTTTCAATCATCTGAGGTACTTTGTGGTATTTGTACTTCATCAGTACTAAATTTCAATGCATATTATACCATTTTTATATGAATTAACATGTTTTTCAGAAGAAAATGCTCCTTATTCGTGGAACAGAATGGACAAAAAGACAAACTTTTATGACATATTCATATTTTATTTGTGTTTTAATTATATAAATATTTTTATTCGTGAATTGCATGTCAAATTTCATTTAAATACATTAATACTTCATCATATTTATTATTAACATATTTATAAACAATTACAGTTGAAGCTTTAAAGTCTATTTAGTGGGTGGGGTAATTTAACCCCAGAAATAGTGGATTAGACACTTTTATGAAATATACTTATTTTATGTGTTTTTTGTATAAAATATTTTTTCCTGAATAACAAGTCAATTTCATTTAACATGGATACTTGGTTATGGTTAACATCTTTATAAGCTATTACATTTCAATTATGGTGGGTGGGGTAATTTGACCCTAGACATAGTGGTTGATTGAACGGCTGAGTTGGGTTTTACGGCACCGAAACACATAAATTGGTAATATTTAGAATAGATACATATAGCTGACATTTAGACACAGATATGCAAATCATCTTAATTGAAAACTATTCACGTTATTGAATTGCATATTAATCTTCCTTTTATACCGCCACCACCTGTTGTTGGGGCTATATAGGAATCCACATCGTTCGTCCGTCTGTCACGTTTTTCCGGGTCATTTGCCCTTTTCTTAAAAAACTATATATGATACAATCTTCAAACTTCGTACACATTATCTGTGTTATAAGGTTACACTCTGTTACAAGTTTCAAAACTCTTGCACACAATTTCCCAGAATTATACCCCTTTTTAATTTGAAATTGTGTCCCCTAATTGGGACATTTTGCTTGGAACATGCCATATTTTAGAAAATTATTTAATGATAATGTTTTCAGGCTTGGTACACATTATCAGCGTGATGTTTGAAGACTTTTTTTTAAAAGTATCATAACTCTTGTAAAATGTTTGACAGAATTATTTCCCTTTTAAATTTTGTTCCTTAGTGTGGACATTTTTCTTGGTACACAAATATAATCTTTATAATGTAAACTTGGAGAATACACTGAATTGATTTTTCAAAAATATACGTTTACAAGAGAACTGAAAACAAGATGCTTACCCATGACAAGTACACGTGCACATATGCTTCCGGGACTAAATGACTTTAAGAGTATACAGTTCTAAAGAAAATGGTCAAATGTCCAGCACCATTCAATTTGATTAAGTTTTTGTGTTTAACCCTTTAACCCATAGCCTAATTCATTGTTTTGAAGATAGGTGACCATGGTTAGGTTTTTTGGCTAAGGTTGCTCATATACTAAGAAATACCAAGCTTTTACTTGGTATTTATGACATTATGTAGGGTTTGTGACAAGGAAGTTTGGGTGGGGCTATATATCACCTTTAGTGATAGTTGTCTACGTGTATGCAGCCTAAGTAATAAATGTTGTCGGTATCGCATTCCAATGATAATAAGCGATTTGTGGATTAGCGTGCTTGTTTAGCTATGATAAACATTGTAACTTAAAACATTAAATGTCATTGCTGATGTTGTTCTCGACAACGTCAACTTCATCATGTATGGGTTCGAAGACCCATTCATCTGAGCAAACTACTCGGCGCCATATGACCATTACATGTGTCGCGGTACCGTAAAACCCAACTCAATCAATCAAATCTGAACAAACTACACCACAACACAGAGTAAATAAACACGGAGAAGAAACCAGCATGCCTGCGATTTATCTTGTCTTCCAGACTACCATTCAGCGAACCGGTCGCGATTGATAAACTGCTCACGCGCAAAAAAAACATGCCCTCCGTTACAAAAACTTCAATACATTTCTAACTTTTCTTCCGATTCTGTAAATAATGGCAATGGCCTTGATAGAAAACCAAGACACTTATCTTTCGGTTATAGAAATACCAGAGTTTGTTATTGCAGTAAACAAGTATTTATGGTGACCTTATTAGGGCTGTTGGGAATTAAGTGTGTAAAACACACAAAGAACCATTGTCTGTAAATGGGTCATTTTAAATTCATGATTGTGAGAGTATGTTCCCAAAATATATTTAAGAAAAACGTATGAAGCGAAAGACCAACAACATGGTATTACAATAGAACAAATTTTGAGTGAAACGAAAACGAATCTGCATTTCTATGTCTTTGTCCCTAAAAATGACAGTATTTTTCGAGAAATCACCATTTTCACGGCTCCACTCAACTGGATATTACTTGGCTAATCGTTTTAAATATGGCTTAGTACAAAAGACCACGATCTCATTAAGTATCTGTGTTAGATTTAGAAGGAATACATCACAGAAAATGCCCTCCTATAAACCCACAATACCATATAGGTATAAGATTTTTTCCATATTGTTTTGAACATCGCATTTCGTCATAAATCTCGTTTATCGGCCAATACATTTGGCAACACCTCTTACTTGCCATAAAATCTTTCTAGTTAAAAGAATAGACTCTCGTAGCTTTAAAGCCGTTTTAAGACCATTATTATGCGAAAAATAATTTATGTAAATTTAGCTAACAGTAGGTAATAATAACACATGGATGTCTTCGGCGTACCGAATTATCAATCGATTGAGCTATGTCACGTTTACAGGTATCGGATTACCAACGGACAACAAAGGTTTTAGGAAAATGCATAGGTTATATAGGTTGTTTCTTCTCCGTGTGTATTTTATCCATGTCCATGACACATGACTTGTGTAGCGCAAACACAAGAACACATCTTATATTATTGTCACTATTTGTGTCAGTATTTTGTTTGCGAATAAGTCACGTTTACAGCTTGAATGAATACACTGGTCACGTTCTGTTTCTATGTCGGAATCCTCTGTTAAGGCTCTTAGTTCCCTTATCTCCCTGTTTACAACTGGTTGGTTCCCAATTTCAGAAGCTGCTCAAACACAATGCACGTGTTGTCCATCTGAAACAAGAACAACAATGCAATAAGTCTATATGATTGACACATTTTATCCACAAGTACGATGCAACTCAAAGACCTTGGATAGATTTAAACTGAACCCTTATCAAAAGTGCCTTTTAAAACAAAATAAATACATTTGTAAGTATTAAGCTTTCAGAGACAGTAAAAAAACTGTATCAAACATACTATTGTAATTTATGCAATCGTATAACATACATGTATACAAATTAAACGTAACTGTTATATATGTTAGATGGGTTGATATTTTGTGTATTTTTTTCATATACAAATTAACCGTAACTGTTAAATGCATGTTATATCTCAAAGCATAGATTAAGCAGATGGTCGGATAATTTGCATAGTTTTTATCCTATACCTTCATATCTGAACTCATCTAGAATATAGTTAATAAAGAAGCAGTCAATGACTAGAAAATATTGGACAGAACGTTTTGTTTGTACTGTTGCGCAATTGTACATGTATAGATAAAACTGTATTTTAACCTAATAAACCAAGACAATCCGTTAAAACATAAATACATTTGATTTGATATAAACGAAATATCACCACAGTGTGTGATCTGGGGTCTTGTATCAGTTTTAGTTGGTTGTGTATTCCAGACCTGGAATACACAAACCAGTGAGGACTGATACAAGATCCGGATCACAAACTGTGATAATATTCCTTTTATTATAAACCTTATCTTTATATAATGTTCCTATCTTACTTTATTTTATTAAATTAAAGTTAATTTAAAACTAGCTTAAAATCGGGACTACATCTTCTTGCTCAATCGAATGACTAAATATATGCATATGTTTAACTTTTGTCATTCAAAACGTCATCATCTATATTGATAACGTGTATTGATTTGTTCTCGCCTTGGTCCGCTTATTTTCATCGGCTCGATTGAGAAGTGTTTGTTTGCACAAAAAAATGTCATTTAAGCGTTTTAGAGCATACATTAAACTGTTTCAGCTTTATCCTTTGGAGGAAAACATAGGTGAAAGTGAGTGCTGTGGATTATGCACGCTTCAAACGGAAATGAAACGTTCAAAAGTCATCAACGCTTGGTTTCAACTTCAAAAACATAATAGCATCAAAACCGGGAATACCGAACGTCATGCGCAAAGCTTCTTTCTATAAATCAGAATTATGTGAGATAAGCATAATGAATTTACCTTCTACATAATGGTGTTTTCTGTGTGTCAGAGTTTAATTTTCACGTGCTGACTTCGTGTTGGGCTATCAGTTTCTGCTAAATCTGAAAACAATAAATAATATGACATAAGTATAAATGACTTGAAATCCGTGCAAGTCGATTGTGTTGAAAACAATATATATCGCGAAATCCAGTGAATTATGACAGAAATGTGCTTCCGTAGTTTTAAAAATCGAACAAGACGCCGTTTTAGTTTCATCATAATTTCGCTTTTATCGCTCTTTTCTTAATAATTCTTATACCGATGTTCATATCTTTCATACTATTACGCAAAAAGCCAGTTATTTCATAAACATTGAAGCAAAACCTGCAATATTGAAAATCAACAAATGTGCGGTGAAACTCGCCATTTTATTAAATTACGTGTAATAATAAATACACAGACGAAATTGTCCGTCTTCAGTGTTGCAATTGTGATACAAATGTATTAATTTTGACTTACCAGTATCGCTTTATCAGCTTTTTTCAAAACAATTTACACCCGGAAGTAAATTTGAAACCTTGCGATCGCCATTTTCATACACAAAATGATGTCATATTGATGACGTCATTAGCTTTTACGTCAAGAAATACTTCTACGGTGTACTGTACAGGCCATCGGATTTTGCGTAAAGTAGAGCGGTTTAAAATCGATTTTATTTAACTTTCCCCACCTACTCCAACTTCCAACTTTTTGCAGTGAGATAATATACATATCTAGTTTTGCCGACAACAATCAGAAATTCTTTTGCAATTTTGTCTAGGTCGAATTTTATATTGAATGGCCTACGGGGTTTGCCGTTCATTTCGTTTAACGAGAAATAATACAACTGTCTCTACTAAACGAGGTATTATCTTGCCTTCAACCCTCATCATGCTAAGCGCGATCATGCACGTTTTTGCAAACAGATTCGATCCACAATCCTTGTAACGCGGCGTCAAATATGGATCCAAACTGTTCGGAGTTTATATTAAACGTTTCTTCAGTTTAACTGGCTTAAACTTGATTATTGGAATTTATATTAAACGTTTCTTCAGTTTAACTGGCTTAAACTTGATTATTGGAATTTATATTAAACATGTCTTCAGTTTAACTGGCTTAACTCACAGGGACGCGACACGATTGATTTTTGAGAAAAAAATGTCACACGATATGAAATGTATGTAACTAAGAAATCTCTATAAATCATCGATAGGTTTATAACAATTAGATCTATTTGATTTTACATGCAACATAACATTCAGTGCAAACAAATTAACCCATTTTTTTAAAAACATTTTCTAGATAGTCACACTCCAATAAGTGAATATGATTGAGGTGTCCTGTCGTCATGGTAATTGGATAATAGTCTGTTACAGATGCTAGTGTTAGTTTATCCTTTTTCTAGTTTTCCAAGTAAGTTCTCGTCTGCTTGAAAAGTCTCGACTGTTAAAGAAGAGTTAAAAATAAAAGTAGTTTACTGGGGATGTAAGACGTTTTTCAACTTTTCTTTTATCTAGATCAGTCGCAAAGGTACACGGTGTCTGATCTGCATTCAAGCTGTTTTAACTGCAAATCAGGAGGTGCATGGCGGGCAAAGAGTTAAGTGTTTTTTGCCATGGTGTTTTGAGCATGGTATTCTGTGAAGCTTGACGGTGATGCCTCGGTTCACTGGGGGGCGGTGTTATTCTTTCCCGCTAAAGAGAAACTAGGCGTAACACAATGCAATCAAATATAGAAAAACCTCTCTATTACGACCGCAGGATTGTCAAATTCAAATCGTCATATAAGTCAGATACAGTTACTCGTTCGCTTTAAAGGTGTCCTGAAACAGTTATAAGAAGATGTAAAGCAATTATTGAATAAAAACATAAATTACAGTGATATATGCTTAAAGAGAATGGCATTTGCTAGGTTGATCAAAATCTTAACGTGGAGGTCTAAGTCCAAAAGGGGAATTAATTCATCAAAATACCATATAGAATTATCCGCCTGTAGTCTGTTTGAGGTAAAGATATAAATTGAATAAAAACATTAGTTGCAGTAATATATGCCTTAAGTGAAGGGCAATTTTTAGGTTGATAAAAAATCTTAACGTGGAGGTCTAAGTCCAAAAGGGTAGATAATTCACCCAATATACCATCTATAAAATATCCGCCTCTAGTCTGCGGCAAGTAAGATGTTTGAGGAAAAGCGAGTATTGAATAAAACATTTGTTTTAGTGATATATGCTTTAAGAGGATGGCATTTTCTAGGTTGATCAAACATCTTAACATGGATGTCTAAGTTTCAGAGGGGAGATTATTCACCCAAAATACCATTTAGAATTATCCGCCTCTAATCTGGGGCAAGTAAGATGTTTGAGGTAAAGCGATTATTGAATAAAACATTAGTTGCAGTGATATATTTTGCTTTATATGTTTTTTTTCTAAGTTGATCAAAAATCTTAACGTAGAGGGATAAGTCCAAAAGGAGATATAATTTACTCAAAATACCATCTAGAATTGTCCTCCTTGATAATTGAGGGCAGGTAAGTTGTGTATGGTAAAATTAAAATGCAACATAAGTGATATATGCTTTAAGAGGATGGCATTTTCTATGGTGAGCAAAAACCTTAAAATGCAACGCCGACGCAAGGGTGATTGTAATAGCTCTCCTAATTCAGAGGTCAAGGTCACAGGTCAGTGTATTGTGTGCATGGAAAGGTCTTTTCCATATAACATATGCAAACCAAATACGAAAG
Organism: Gari tellinella; assembly: GCA_922989275.2. Lineage (NCBI taxonomy): Eukaryota > Metazoa > Mollusca > Bivalvia > Cardiida > Psammobiidae > Gari > Gari tellinella. Next base: position 74,884,572 of record OV277866.1, read on the forward strand.
TAATTCCTCAAGGGACATAGGAATCATAATTTGAGAAACTTATTGAAGATTTCGTAACCTAGACATAGGCCCTTAGTTGGAAGTCAAGGTCACTAGGGTTTAACGTTTGCATGCACGGAAATGTTTTGTCTATATACATATATATACCTATTATGAAAGCAATATCTAAATGGACATAGGAGTCAAAGACATTTTGAGAAACCTAAACGCAGATTTAGAAACCTAAACACGAGCCCTAACTTCAAGCCCAATGACACTGGCGTAAAAATATTTATGTGTCTGGTAACGTCTTGTCAATATACACAAGCATACCAGATATGGAAGCAATATACCGTATCACGGGACGTAGGAGTTACATGAATAAGTATTTTTCGAAACCTAAACGCATATTTTGAAACCTAAACACGGACCCTAAGTTCAAGTTCACGGGGCTTAAGATTTGTGAATGCATGAAAAAGTATTGACCATATACACATGCATGCCAAATATGAAAGGAATATGTCAATAAATATTATAGGCGTAATAACCATTTTTCAAAACCATATGCACACACATACCAAAAATGAAAGGAATACATTTAGGGACAAGGCAGATATAGGCATTTTGAGAATCCTAAACACAAATTTCGAAACCTAAACACATGCCCTAACTGCAAGGTCAAGGTCACTGCGGTAAAATAGTTAATGTGCATGGTAAGGTCTTGTCGATATACACATGCATACCAGATATGGAAGCAATATCTCAAAGGACATATGAGTTATAAGCATTTTTCAAAGCATAATCCAGATCTTGAAATCTAAACACGGGCCCTTAATTCAAGGTAAAGTGCACTAGGCTGAAAAGTTTTCCATATATGAAAAGGTATTGTCCAAATAAACGTGCAGGCCAATTAGGAAAAGAATATCTCAATGAATAAAGGAGTTCTAGAAATTGTTCAAGACCTTAACACAGATTTTAAAACCTAAACACAGGCTCTAAGTTAAGGCCAATGTCACAGGGATCAAACTTTTTGTGCACATAGAAAAGTCTTGTTAATATACCCACATTTACTAAATATGAAAGCAAAATTCAAGGGATATAGAAGTTATATGCATTTTCTTGACACTGATAACGGGAACGGGAACGCCGACGACTGGGTGACAACATTAGCTCTTTGGCACAGTCTAGCGAGCTAAACAATAAAGTTAACAAAATATTTAAAAGCGTTGTTTTTGCCTTTGAACTTTATAAACTTAACAATGTAAGATTCTTTACCAAACGTAACTGCCAACTATTTATAAAAATCAACGAAAAGCGTCAAAATTACGCCTTTTCCCTGGGTGATTAAAATTGCGTTCACATTTGCTCTACGGCGGCCGTACGGTGGCCGCAGAAACATAAAACGGGAAAATCTTGCGAATAGACTCTACGGTGGCCGTGTGGCGGCCGTACGGCGACCGCATGGCGTATCGCTATGTTGTACAGACCGTAGAGCTCGTTGTAGAACTATAAAAAAAATTTCATTTCCACGGCGGCCGTAGAAAACACACGCCGCAAAGTGGTTCTGTGGCTGCCGCACAGCTGCCGTACGGTTGCCGCACGGTCACCGTGCGTCCGTCGGAACGCAATGGTCACTGTTCCTATTATTCACCAGGGCTGCCATAAGTTGACATTAACAAGAGGGTCTGAAGGCCCTGATATCGCTCACCATTTGTAATGAAGCCTGATAGCTTTACCTTTGAATTTCACCCATTTTATTCTAAATCCATTCAAGTTTATAGTATAGCATGTAAACTACATTGGAATACGACCTACTCTAGTATAGAAGAGACTTCATCAAAGGCAGCTAACTAGAGTCTAAACAATACTGACATGAAGCCTTTTCTAGCATTTCAAAGTATATAATGGGCAGATAACTATTGCCACAATAATTAGTTTATAACAATAATTGAACTCCTGCGAGAACGTATAGCTATATACTTTGTATACAAGTATAATCAAAATCCATTGAAAACTGTAGTTGCAAGAGTGTAAACGCTGTAAAATATGGCATTTTCAGCAATTCAAAGGATAGATAACTCTTGATCTATTGGTCTGATTTCAACCATAATCACCTTTTTGTGAACTCTTACGGTCATATACAATCTGGGCAAGTTTAAGAAAGCTTGAATAAAAATTGTGGCCTCAAGAGTGTAAACACTCTTAAATATATCATTTTCAGCAATTCAAAGGTAGATAACTCTTGACCTATTGATCTGATTACAACCATAATCCAACTCATTCGAAGTCTTATGGTAATATACAACCTGAGCAAGTTTGAGAAAGATTGGATAAAATGTGTGGCCTCCAGAGTGTAAACACCCTTAAATATGGCATTTTCAGCAATTCAAAGGTAGATAACTCTTGATCTATTTGTCAGATTTCAACTAAAATCGAACTCATCCCAACTCGTATAGTCTTATACAATCTGAGCAAGTTTGAGAAAGATTGGATAAATATTGTGGCCTCTAGAGTGTAAACATTGTTAAATATATCATTTTAAGCAATTCAAAGGTAGATAACTCTTGACCTGTTTGTCTGATTTCAACCATAATCGAACTCATCCGAACTCTTATAGTCATATACAATCTGAGCAAGTTTATGATAGATTGGATAAAAATTGTGACCTCAAGAATGTACACACCGTTTCATATGATATTTTCAGCAGTTCAAAGGTAGATGACTCTTGATCTATTAGTCCAATTTCAACCAAAATCAGACTTATCCCAACTCTTATAGTCTTATACAATTTGATTAAGTTTTAGAAAGATTGGATAAATATTGTGGCCTCTAGAGTGTAAACACTGTTAAATATGGCATTTTCAGCAATTCAAAGGTAGATAACTCTTGACCTATTTGTCCGATTTCAAGCATAATCGAACTCATCCGAAATCTTATAGCAACATACTATCTGAGCAAGTTTAAGAAATATTGGATAACTATTGTGGCCTCTAGAGTATAAACACTAAAATTGTTGACGACGCACGACGGACATTCAAGGATTGCAAAAGCTCAACCTGAGCTAGCTAAAAATCCTAAGATTTCCAAATTTGCATTTTTCAAGCGCGATTTTACGAATCGTACCTTAACCCTATAGCCTTTTCCTTGTTTTGTTGACATGCGACTACTAAAAGAAGACTGTAAGTAAAGCTGAATGCGCCTTAGGGCGCATTCTGCTTTACTTTCAGCCTGCTTTAAGCTACCATGAACTGGGAAAAAATCCGGAGATTTAGGAAAAATCCGGAGAAATGGCAGTCCTGATTCACTTTTGCACGTTTGCTCATATACTGACACAAAAAAAGAAACTGTGCACTTTTATACTGAGTGTAACTTTTTTATTACTAAGCTTAGAATGATAGTTTTTAGCATAATGATTAATAAAATAATTATACACACATTGAACTAATTTACCTACTATTAAACCACCTGGATTTCATTCAAAAGTACCAACGGCTTTTACGCTATATTATGCACGTGCTGTTTACAAGTACATATTTCACCGACCGATATTTTACTGATTATGCAATAATAAAATCACAGTAAATTTGAATTAAGTATAGGTTAGTGTCTATAAGTCGATTTTAATGAAAATTAAAAGTCAAGCGAGGGGCATCCGGGCGACTTTTAATCTTTTGTTAAAATAGACTAATAGACACTAACCAATTTAGTGGTTGAAATTATTTTTTTGGTACCGACAAAGAGCTATACCGTCAATAGGAAATTTCTTCCCGAAACACCCTTTTTAAATAGTATCGACAAAGAGATGTCAAAGGAAATGGACATACCGCGCCCAAAAAACACATGCCAATCAACCCAAATACGCATGCGCAGGATTACATTTTTTAGTCGTTGATTAGTGTTTGATAGTACTGACTTACAAAAATTAATACTCAACTCTCATTGGTCAAAAAATAATTTCAACCACTAAACCCGTTAACAAGCTGCCACGGCTTCAAGCAATCGAATGAATTTAGACAATTGAGCATGTTTTATCCGACGGAAGCGTCTCTGACGTCACTATGCAGTTCAATTGCCACCAAAATACCACCATGGCCTTTCGACATCGTAACCGTCAAAATGGAATCGTTAGAGATCAGTTAGGATCCAGCAAGACAGTACGCCAGGGTAGATACATGACGGTGACGAATTTACGTCTGAAGACGTTATGTCAGGTTAATGCGTTCGGGAATTATTGCACTGGTCAACAGAAGATGAGAAAATAACACATACCGATTTTGGTAAAAATGCCGATATGCAACACTTTTACATTTAACCTCTTCTTATAATTTAAAAGTAAAAAGAAAGAAAGGGTCGTTGTGATAACTATTCCTTCACGAAATATTAGTTATCTTCTGACGATTGAATTCAGTAAACTCATTTGTTAGACCGTAAAACAGCTGTTTGTTGCATATGGCCATGATATGGGAAATGATGTGAACTACGCAATGAAAAGTAGAACTTTACAATTCCGTTAATTTACTCGTTTCTATTGTTTTAACCGAAAATATAACCGAGCAGGGGGCGTCTATACCATTGGTTAATCTCTTCATGTGTGAAACTTTCAATAACTCGTTTCGAATAGACACAAATTTTCCCGTCTTTAACAAAAACGTGTTTGAATCCATTATTCTAACACACTTCGCATTCGTCCCTATATAAACAAAGAATGAACGCATTAATTAGTGTTTGAATTCTCAGTAAAACACTCACGTGCTGTAACGTTCTAACGTGATTGTAATTACTACGCATCTCAACTCCTACCAGTGTTCGATTCCACGATAAAACACTGGTATGAATTTATTATTTCTTAATTCTAACACACTTCGCGCACGCCGATATATAAACAAAGAAGGAACGTATCAGTGTTTGAATTCTCAATAAAACATTCACGCGCTGTAATAGCGGTCTAACGTGACGTCATATGGCTTCGAAAATGAGTAGATCTACGCCAAGAAATGTAGCGCTGTTGCCTGGGTGCAAATTAAGGTTAAATTGTGTGTTACTATCGAAATAAAGAAATAATACCATTGTTTTATCTAACAATCGAACACGGATAGTCGTTGAGATGCTTGTTATTAAACCACTCGGCCTAAAGGCCTCGTGATTAAATCACTACGCATCTCAACTCCTACCAGTGTTCAATTGCACGATAAAACACTGGTATTAATTTACTATTTCTTAAGTCTTCTCAACTGCTATACATTGTATACATCTTGACATGTTAAAAACAAATACACCTACGTGTAACCGGTACAGTTCAATTGTTTTGTTTCCATGTTTACTTGACTTAATACTCGTCACCTACAAACAAGGTACATGTGAATAAAACGGCTTTCCTATGAAATAAGACTTTAACTAGTGTAGAGCGAGATCAGAGGGTAGAGACCTCTGGTTACGAAATTTGCTGTTTTTTGTTTGTTGTATTGCAATATTTGGTTATAAACATTCTTTTATAGTCAAACTTGTCTAGACTAACTTGAAAAATTGAATAGTACAATTTAAAGTTTCAGAGCTGAATAACTTTAGCTGACGACAAATACTGCATCGAACAGGCAGACGATGAGTTTGTGCAGTAAAGAAATCGATGGCCGTCGATTGCAAGTTGGCTACCGGTCTGAAATACAGTGGAAAAAACGTAAATATTGCGTTCAAACGCAACGCATTGCAATAAAATATAGAAAAAGACAGCCTTTTTACAATTTCGACTACCAATTTTAATTTGAGTGGCAAACAGTTTGGAGCCTGATCAGACGCCGGTTTACCCGGCGTCTGATCTGGCTCCAAACTGTTTGCAATGAAAATGATAAATTAAGCGTAGCCGGGATTATTTGGAAAGGAAATATTTTCTCTACTATACTCTGCACGCTGAACACGGGTCGCAGACTGCTAACCTAAACAGTAAAACAGTGATAATTGAACACGCTACAGTACGCAGATTGTCTAGCCGTTAAGCGATGACGTTATAACCGATCAAGCCACTGTGCAATATTCAGACCGCTTTGGCAGCGCGTATGAAACAACCACATTTATGTTGAACTAATCAGAAATAATTTTAATTGTTCAATTAATTAGTGTTAACTATATTGCTACAGCAGGACGTTGACTATACCTAGATAGAATCAGGAATGGGTCGGGCTGTGTTTTTACAGGCGTGTCTATGGGCGACTTTGTGCAATTACGATGTTAAGGCAGGTAAGGATCCATGTTCTTGTCTACAGTAAAACAGGGTTCCAGATATGGGGGAGTTCATTGAACAAATCCAGCATTTTCTCACTCATTTTAGCACCAAATCCTATGATGTTACTACTCATTAGAAATTCTAATGAGTAGTGACACCATAGGGTTTAATTCCGAAATAGCATAGGCTATGTTTTGTTAAATTCGACTGGAAAATAAAATACCTACAGCTGTTTCAAAAGTTGAATCGAACGGAAATGTTGTCATTTTGGCTGACAGTGGTACCGAAAAATGAAGTCACATACCACGTGGTATGGTCACACTGATAATTTTGCTGTCGAAGCGTTGGTAAATTGGGCCGGGAAACATTATGATACGTCGCAATTCTGCTCACACCACCTCCTTAGGCATAATTGATAGAACAGTTCTGGAATTGAATTCCGGACCACTCGATTTCGATTCCGTCAATTCCGTTAATTCCGGACTGATAATCGAGCACAACCATTATCTGACTGTACATAGATAAATGGGCGGATTCCAGCCTAGTTACAACCATGACCTACCCGTAAAACGTAGCGGAAACAATCGATATCACCCGAAGCTATAAAAAGCGTGTTCAGCCAGTGTATAATTATTTGAATTTTGACAGGTTAAAGAGACGCGCAACCAGATTTAGCATTAAAAAAAGTAATTTGTTAATATGTGTCAAACGCTTATAAAAACGGGTAAGAATTAGTTTAGGATAAGAAATTCTGTTAAAAATGCAATTCAATAAACAAGATATTGCGCTCTGGTGGGGTTCGAACCCGGAACCCAGTAAACGCGGACAGAAGGCAACATAAGGAAACCACTTAGCCCACTGGGCCACCGAACTATTCATATATTCGTATATGGGGTCGATTGAACGTATTCCAGTGTGTAGCGATGAAGAGTACATAAAACTGCATAATTCGGCTCGGGTTTATGTCTGAGACCTTTATCAATTGAATCATTTTTTTTATAATTCTTTTTTATGTAAAATTTGCATTTTGCAAAATTAAAATATTTGATAACATCTTTCTGAACACCTTTATTAAAACTGTTTTTAGCTTTTATTGTAATTCATATTGTTGACTACGTATTGCGCGAGACTTATAGTCAATAGCTTCTTTCATTTATTATTATTCAAGCAAAAATTACATAACACTTTTCATGAAAACCAAGCTCACATGCGAGCTACCTTAACCTTGCATTAATTGTGACAGCAACTTTTCATTGGTGTTCACGTCAATATGGAAGGGACGTTTATTATAAATCACTCATTTGAAAGGAATGTTGAATTTGTAAAATGAAAGTTTAAAGTTTTTAAATTCAATTCCAATAACGTGTTTTACATCACAAACGTTGCAACTTAACCCTTTACCTTATAGAATCGTCTTTTAGCGCATTCCGTTTAATCCTACGCGGAAGACAATAATTCCAATCTATACAGTCATGAATATGTATCAGAAGGAATATTTTCTAAATTCTAGCAGGTGGTAGCTTTAAGCAGACTGAAAGTAAAGCAGAATGCGCCTTAGGGCGCATTCTGCTTTACTTTCAACCTGCTTTAAGTAGTCACCTATTTTCAAAACTAGAATCAGGCTACGTGGTAAAGGGTTAAAAAACCCGATAATGTTTAGCTACATCAAGTAGTCGGTGATCTTGTATTTGATGCAGGGAAACATGCAGAGCCTACCAAGGGACATTTCTATGTACCCTGTCAGCTCACAGTGTACATGGGCTCACACATACGTCCTACTATCCAGTCAGAAGTGAGGAAATTACTTTTACTTTGCAGTGTAATTTAAAACCACGTCATGCTGCTCATGCAGTGTCATCATCAGAAGCTCATCATAATTTCACTTTTTTGGTTTATACTTTTATAGATTCTTTTTCAGACCGTCAAACAGCTGGGATGCGGATCAGATGCCTGCTGCCTAATTACTCATTTTTTTATCTGTATTCAGGCCGTTTATGTACCACTATGAGCGCGCTTAGCAGCATGTGGTCAGGTCAAATGCAATTGCATTTTTGCATTAAGTTAATGCACACATTTAACAGGTTTGCCAGATCCAGAATGGGTGTTTCCGATGGATGGTGATGGATTTTCATTTCCCGAAAACATTCCACTTAATGAATTAATTGGGAACGGTTCCCTGGACGCTACTTACAGTGTTACGTACGAGATTGTAGCCACCAACCCATTTACTACCGGTGTAACGAAGTATTTTGACCCCCATCGAAAAATGACCCCCCGGTCAAAATTCGACGACGTAGAATGACCCCCGGTCATTTTTCGATATCGTACAATGACCCCCCGGTCATAATTCGACGTCGAAATTTGACCCCCCGGTCATAGTACTATGACTCCCCTCATGAAGTGTTTTGACCCCTCCTGAAATATATCGACCCCCATCGACAAATGACCCCACCCTTTTTAGCAATTAACAGACACAGTTTAACCCATTGGACCCTTGCGACGAGTATATTAGTCATTTACAAACAGTCTACCTAGCAATAGTACATGTGTCCTTTGTTAACCGTGTAGACCCAGATCAGACTAATCCCAAAGGAGCTCTCTGATATGTTTGCAATATATGTCAGTTTTGAAATATATTGTATAAAACAACTCTAGCTATAGGTCAAAAGTTGACTTGACATAACTAGAAAAAAATTGCATTGTCCACTTGAAGTTTCAGGTGTGAATAAGTTAAAAGATATATAAAATTTAGATGATAAACAAGTCAAAATACAGACTTATGATAAGCGCGCCATGGAAACGTACAGTATACTAAATGCTGTTCCCGATGGGTTACGTTAACCTTGTGCCTATCTGTTGGATACTGATGGTAGGGAAACAAGGTGGCTGTGGGTCTGTGGTATAATTCGTGGACAGCTTATTGTCACGTTTGCGATTAACTGCAATTTCCGCCACTGTACCATGTTTTGTTAACTACATATTCGTTAAATGTATATAAAAATGTACAAGACATTTATGTTTAAATTGGTGGTGACTTATAGGCCCACTGGGCCGGGTGCAAATTGTTTGTATTTAAACAATATTTTGTTAAAAACATTTTGTTCTATGCACATGTCACAATAATAAAATATTTACTTACTTACTTACTTACTATAAATAAGTTAAGGTAGTAATTCAGGCATGGAGTATGCAGGCCGGTGGGGCGGGAGCATGCATGGTGTGAATTACATTACATTACAAGTGTCACCAATTACATTGCTAAAGAGTGTATTATATTACAATTATTATTACGTTTACATTTGTAATGTATTAAATTACAAGTACGTTGGCAAAGTAATGCACTATATCACACATTACATTTTGATAACAGTCAAAAACATTACTGAAAATAACTAATAAGCATATCATATATAACTGATAGGTTATCATTTACAAGTTCTTTGTCAACTAAATAATCAAAAATTCTAAACTTTAGAATACATGGATGCAAGTTTACAGTTTGAATAGTCAAAGCCTTTTTATAGTGCCCACTGGGTAAGGACGTATACTTTTGTAAGCAAGTGAGCCCTTAACCCTTTCCTCCACAGTAGCGCCTCAGGCCGCCTGCACCTACATCTGCAAATAAGATTAAGATACACTAATAAAATCCAATAATAGTTTTAATTACAGGCGTCAGCTAACAACAAAATGAGTGTACAGCAGAAAGCATACATGAGCTTTCTGCATAAAATTCATATTGCTGTATGCATTGTCCTGCCTTAATCACAGTTAGACGTAGCTAATTTGCAAGCTTGCCTATGGAGCAAAGGGTAAATACAGACCAAAAACCTGTTATATGAAATGGCATGTCTTTTTTGCCTGTATACTTCTTAATTGAATTACTGCTAATTACCAAGACAAAATGTATAAATGTTACTGTTGCACATAACATCATTAAAGTTTCAAATACAAATAAAATTGTCTGTTAGATGCATTATGTCAGACCTGATTATTTAACCCTTTACTCCTTAGCCTGTTTCTATTCTTGAAGATATGTGACAATATATTGAACGTAGTTTACAGTCTATCAGTGGTACTCCATATCAATAAACGTTACGTGAACGAGTGCAAATATGTATCCCCCTTTTACAGAACATGTATTTGTAATATTTACATCGGTTCCAATGACATTCGTCATCTAACAATGTGTCGCAACAGAAACATTGCGGCATGTGACTATGCAAATTAATTAGATTATTGACAGTATATTGTACAACATAGAAGCATCCAATGGTTTAGGTAATTAGCAATCTGATATGAATGTACCCTCAGGGAGCTGATCGCAACCATGGCGGGGTTATTCTACGACATTGAAAAATGACAAGGGGTCTTTGTTTGACATCAAATACGGTAATTACCAAATCGGGGCAGGGGTGGCATTCTATGAAATAGAATGATATCAGGGGGTCGTTCTACGACATCGAATAATGACCGGGGTCATTCTACGACATCGAATAATGACCGGGGAGTCATTCTACGACATCGAATAATGACCGGGGGTCATTCTACTACATCGAATAATGACCGGGGGTCATTCTACGACATCGAATAATGACCGGCGAGTCACACTATGATATCAAATAATCGCCGAGGTGTCAAAATACAAGCTAGAATAATGACCGGAGTCTTTCTACGACACTGAATGGTGTGATGTGCAATGAGGCAACATAACACAGCTTCCGATTTTGATCGCTTTTTGTTTGCTTGTTTGTTTGTTTGTTTAGTAAATGCAATTAACTTTACACTTAACATGGTAAACTATAAACGCACAACATAGCAAATGTTGACAAAAGACAAAAAAGCCCACTCAAAACAACCGGCCAGCATTCTTCTTATTTCTTGACAAAAGGGATAAGTTCCGACAAATCAAAACATCCTCTATGAAAATATGTTAAGACATTATCTAATAAATACGAATTTTACGCCTTTGATCTTTTTATTCCTCTACTGGAGATAAAAGATCAAATTTATACAGTCATGGATATATACCATAAGAAAATATTTTCTATATCCTAGCAAAGTGTACCTTAAAGCAGACTGAAGTAAAGCAGAATGCGCAATCTGCTTTACTTTTAACCTGCTCTAAGTGGTCATCTGTCTTTAAAGCTAGAAAAAGGCTGTAGGGTAGTTGGTTAAACCAAAGAAACCGCGACAAGATAGGAAGATTTCTTGGAATGAATGTCAATACGAGCGTATTGTAAATTCTGATCATACGCTTTCTCGGAGACGTGGTGCATGTGTGATTGGGGTTTACTCAGCCTGCTACGTCGAAATAAAATCAATAATCGAACAAGAGTAATTGGTAGATCGTAAATGTATACTTGTAAAAGGGTAAACGGTTCTGGGTTCGATACCCATAAGGTTGTCCATTGATGGGCAAACACACTTACAATTCAATCAATATAATTTATTCACTCAAAACTTAGTTAGGTTTAAAACAACTTTAACATATGCAAAACTGACTTTAAATAAAATATCAAGGATCTTTTAAGGGGGGTCATATTTCGACAGGGGGGTCATAATTCGACGATGGGGGGTCATAATTCGACGATGGGAGGTCATTCTACGACGTCGAATTTTGACCGGGAGGTCACTTTTCGATGGGGGTCAAAATACTTCGTTACACCGGCGTATTTGGAATAGACGACTCCGGCCAACTTGTACTACAATCTAGATTGGACTTTGAGAGTGATCCTTCGTCATACAGCGTCACCGTACGGTATGTCGCAATTTTGTACAGTACAAGAGACGTTATTTTGGAGCGAGATCAGACGGTCAATTAATAAGATCTAGAGCCTTATATGTCACAAAACTTATATGTCACAATATAAACCTTATATAGAACCTTATATGTCACCAAACGTAAACGTCACAATTGTGACGTATACGTGCGAATTCATCACAATGAGGGTTGCGACAGCCACGTATATGTCACAACGTGACTTTTTGATAGGGTTCCATTAGAACCGTATATGTCACAAAATTGCGAATTTTTCACAACGTGACTTTTTGATAGGGTTGACATTAGAAACGTATAATTGTTTGTTTATTAAAGTGTCACCACTAGCTTATTAGGGCCAGTCACATTTGTGACGTATACGTTTTGTGACATATAAGGCTCTAACACAAACGTATATGCCACAACGTGACTTTTTGATAGGGTCGACAGTAGACACATATAAAAGTTTGCTTATAATAGTGTCATCCCTAGCGATGAAGGGCCAGCCACATTTGTGACGTATACGTTTTGTGACATATAAGAAAACCAAAAACGTATATGTCACAACGTGACTTTTTGAGCGCAAAAATGTGTACCTTTACAGTATGCCACAATCATGTGACATATACGTTTGTAGAGCTTTATAATGTCACAAAACGTATATGTCACAATTGCACAACCTAACTTCGCTAGGGGTGACTATATAATAAACAAACATTTAAACATTTTTACTGTCAACCCTATCAAAAAATCACGTTGTGACATAATTATACGTTTTTGTTAGAGCCTTATATGTCAAAAAACTTCGCTAAGGGTGACACTATAATAAACACACATTTATACATTTCTAATGTCAACACTATCAAAAAGTCACGTTGTGACATAAACGTGGCTGTCACAACCCCCTTGTGATGAATTCGCACGTATACGTCACACTTGTGACGTATAAGTTTTGTGACATATACGGCTCTACAATGCGGTGTTTGATCAGACTCCACTTTTAGTATCTGACTTACGCCAATATTTGTCATACGATGTTTCGTAAGACGGGCCCCTGATCTGACGCCCCGTAAATAACTATTGAATTCTATGTTGGGCAGTAGTGTCTGATCTGGATCCAAAATGTTAGCCAATCAGTTAACGGAATTGAAAGGCTGTCAGTTTCTACAATATTTGTTTTGGGTCTTTTTGTTTGTTTAATTCTTGTACTCCATATCATGGTTCTGGTTTTGAAAATATGTGACTACTTAAAACAAAACTTTAAATAAAACCTGAGTGCGCATTTAGCCCATGCTATTGTCTGCTTAGTTTGGTTTTTCTCTTGACACTACGTGATTGGGTCAGGCACAAACGAAAAATGGCGGCGCACATGGAGAAGACCGGGTGAGTTAAAACTAGAAGGAACAACTTAAAGTTTTGATGGCAGGTGCTTAATATCTTAACATATGACTCATAGCATTAAGATAGGATTAAATATGTCAATGATTAATAGGGACGATGTGTATTTTGTGTTTTAAAGCTTATAGTCACATATTTTCGCGATCGTGCTTGCAGACAGTATACGTATCCTGAAAGATTTTAATGAAAAGTAACAATGTGTCGGTATTTTTATTCTTACATACTACTAAGTTTGGAGCATATTGTTTTTGTCTGTCTGTTTGTCTGTCTGTTGGTCTGTATATCTGTTTGTTTGTCCGTCTTTCCACAACTTTACCCTTGTCCATAACTCTGGAACTACATAGGATAGAGACTTTATATTTGGTTATGCACTCAACTCAAGACGCTCATCAGCTCAGTACAACGTTTGGTCATGTCCGACAAAGGTCAAGGTCATTTAGAGGTAAAATCGGATGAATTAAACATTGGCCATAAATTTTGAGCTGCGTGTGGTACATACTTTATATTTGGATTGTGTACTCAACTCAAGAAGCTCTTGAGCTAAGAACAACTTATTCGTTTTGCGAGGGCTTGTACCTCTGTTGAGGTCTTCCACATTCGTAATAAAACTATTACTGAAAAGCTTCTTAAACAGGGGTACAGATTTCATAAACTTCGTAAAACATTTTCTAAATTCTTTTATAGAAATCTTCCTCTCATTAACAAGTATAAATGTAACTTAAAGTCTTTTCTGCGGCAAGGTATTTCACATCCGGAGTTTTATGGTGATGTGATTTACAGACTTCGTAAGATTCTTGGACATATGCATTTTCAAAACCTATTTGTGAAACGTATTAGATTTTTCCTCAAAAAAGATTATGATCCAACTATATTGCTGCGCACTTCACGTTTGGTTATCGATCAATCTACAATTGATAACTATGACGTCGCGCAAGCTAAGGTGGCACAACGTCAAAAGCGCTTGCCGGGTGGAGCATGCCAGCTGCCTTTGAAACAATTTAAAAGATAAATGCATAACATTATACATCAAACTGTTCATTTTAAATAGGCGTATGCTATGGTATAATTACATTTTTCGTATAATCGATCAGTAGCGACTAACGAGGAAGAAACTGTTGAACTTTTCAGAAAAAACGTCGTGTGAGACGTAACACTTCAACTCGTCTCTCTGTTGTCTTAAGTCGATAACAAAATAACCGTATACGATTTTGACCTGGAAAAGAATGCAAGACGTTCTAAATGTGACATCATTTAAAATCCCGGGAGGAGAAAGCGTTATCTTTAAAGACGACGTAGAACTAATGCATTTTATCTACTGTTACAATTTGTGAGACGTAAGAAAAACATCAACGCGGCGATGGTAAGCTTTTTAAGCATTTATTTTACTTGGAGAGGCTTTAAATTTAAACCATAAAATTGGTTTTTTCTTTTATTGCCGCAGACGTAACCATTTTTATTTCGCGTATAAACTTTTTATAAAATCACTGAAAACGTGTGTGGAGGAAAATGTCACACTTTTTCAAATTAAACGGTTTTATTCGTAATGCAAATATTAGCAGTGGTTAAATGCATGACGGACGTAAATTATTGATTTCAAAATAAAATGACATAATTGTTTTTTTCTCTAGTTTAAGCACTGCGAATTTTAAGTCAATCGAATAACAGGTAATTTTTAAATCGAGGATTATCTGTGTGGAGGAAAATGTCACACCTACTGGTTTTGACGTTAATAACGTCAGGCGCATTTTTAGTATAATTATGTTGTTTCCAGGCGTCTGAGATAGCCGTCTCAATAAAGTTAGACTTCGCTAACCGCGTCGTGATAAATATTCAGAATTCCAACCCGGTCATAACGTTATACATGGTAATTATTTACAAGCTCTGACCAATAACTTGTTTCACCAAAGCTTAGTTAAGTTTTTTAAAGCAAATATTCCCGCAAAAAGCGTCATGCATATTTGTGATGAAGTAGACGTGTCAAACGGCACCAATCAGATATCAGACATACATAGGCGAATTCTGAACTCTCTGTCTTAAATCCTTAAATCTGATTTTAGTATTGACGATAGGTTACCACTTAAAACAGATTGAAAGTAAAGCAAGATGCGTATTAAGGCGTTTTCCGCTTTATTTACAACTTGATTTAAGCTTCTATCATATATCCAAGCCCAAATGTCAATTAGAGTTTGATCTGAATCTGAAACTGTTTTTCAAGCATTTGGTAACTCGGTTTTCAAAAGCTCAAATCTGAATAAACAAATACTTGAGAACGATCTCAGACTCAACTCAAACTAAACTCTTTATCACCTTGGACCCAAGTCTAATGCAGCAGTTTTTTTCATTCAGATACACATTTAACGTGATGCAGAATGTTCAGTTATTTATGTGTTTTACTGTAATGAATCATATGCCGTATGTGTTTACATTAATTATATGCTGAAAGTAAGTTATAACAGAATCAGTTCTATTTATATACACGAACGTGTAATCTTTCATGCGACTGTACATATTTGACGTAAACCCCCTGATTATTTGACGCAATTTGACGTTACGTCGTTGTGCCACCTTAGCTTGCGCGGTGTCTATGCTTTCCTCTTTGGTTGTGCGACGACAGACAGGGCTTAGCACTACATGATGATGTATCTCTAAAGCCGTCCTTAACCGGGAGAGTTATGTCGGATTTTCGTGCTTTGGTTTTTCTCTCCCTCTCTGTCGTACCCTAAACCCTCCCATGTCTTACAGTTACTCGTGACTACAGACTATTCGCTTGAGTACAATTTGACCGTTGCCATAGTGGGTTATTTTTTACACGGGCTTGAATGTTTAATTCTTTCCCGTGTTACTAATAATCCTGTCAGAGAATTTTGTTGGATGTTTTACATGTATTTACTTACTGTGCTGGCGGTCTTGTTGATTGTAAGGTTGTGGAACAGGGTTTATATTTTATGTACACTGTTCGTCTTTATAGGTGAATATAGGAGATAAGTGTGAGGTTGGGCGCCCCTAAACCCAGGTTTAACCCCCAGTGGTTGTTAATAATTAATTAATTTATAATTGATTATTGATTGCTACTGACCGTACCAAGGCGGGCTCCTATGTTCACTTAGCTTTATGTTTGTTTTGCGTGTTGTTTTCTATTTAGTGTGTGGATGAAGGAATGGTATTGCGTGTGTGTGTGTGTGTGGTTGTGTGTGTGTGTGTTTGTTATGGTATGGCTGTGTGTGTGTTCTGCTTTAGAGATGGGTGTATTGTTTGTGTTGCGTTTCCTGCTTGAGTCTTCTTTCGTATTTATTGGTTCATGTCGGAAAAATGTCAAGTTCATTTAGAGGTAAAATCGGGTGAATTAAACATTGGACATAACTTTGGAGCTGCTTGTGATACAGACTTTGTATTTGGAATGTGTACTCAACTCAAGAAGCTCTTGGGCTTGGTACAACTGAGGTTGTGACCAACAAAGTTCACAGTTAATTAAGAGGTCAAATATGGTTAATTTAACTTTTGTCGTATCTCTAGAACTACTTGTGATAGAGATCTCATATTTGGCATGTGTACTCAGCTTAAGAAACCCTTAAGCTCAGTAGAGTATGGTTATGACAAAGGTCAATGTCATTTAGAGGTCTAATAGAGTTAATTCAACATTAGTCTAAACTCTAGAAAAGGCGTATATCTTACAGAATATGTCTTAACTCTTATATAAAGGCCTAATATACACTTTACAAGTATCATATTTGAATTCTTATCAGAACAGAACGGAGCATATTTTATTTTGGCTTAAACACACAGTATATGCCTGGTTCAATTAGGTTCGTTTTATTTGTCACGGTACCGAACCTATCACAGTTGAGGAGATTAATTTGTAGTCAGCCGGCTAGCTCAGTCGGTAGAGCGTCGGAACGGTAGTCCGAAGGTCCCGGGTTCGAGCCCCGGTCAGGCTGCATCGTTCTCTCCCCCTGTGACGTTTGGCGCCCAACGAGGGACCGTGACTGTTATTGTATGGTTAGCTTAACAGCGCCTGTATTTATAACTATAGTCTAACTAACAATTGAACTACTTTCATGTAGGTTAATTCGAGGACGCATGTCAATTTCTTGGGGAAGTATGTCACGGTACCGAACCTATCACAGTTTGGGAGATTAATGTGTAGTCAACCGGCTAGCTCAGTCGGTAGAGCGTCGGAACTCTAATATGTAATTAATTAATACCAGCAACTCTTCTCAAACAGTGTCCAGGGTTAAAAATACTCCAAACGAACTCTTTCATTATACGAAATACTGTATGTATATTTATGAAAATAAAACAGAAACCTTCTATTGAATCAACACGGAACGGCAACGAAATAAACATATGGCTGATCTCCAGGCACCAATAGTATTACCCATCATTTAACAGATTCATCTGCACAGTCTTGCATTAGAGACTGCCCCTTATCAGCAGCTGGCAACAGCACATCATGACCAGCAAACAGTAGACCATCAGTAAACAAGTTCTGAGAAAAGAAGACAGGAAATTAAAAGAAGAAACAAGAGACAAAAAACAATATGAAACATATATGTATGGGGGAGGGGGGATTTCAAAATTTCCAGTTCCTGAATAGCCAATTAAAACATTCAATAATTTCCTCCACTATGTGATTGGTTATATGTAAATATATAAGGAGTCACCCTAATCAGTATTCTGCTCTTGAATAAACTGGTCTCTAAGTTTATTTAGAAAGCAATGCAGTTAGCACCTACTGGAGTTCAATAACATCCCAACATCCAGCCAACATGTCCACTGAAAATCAAATAACGTCATGAAATGGCACGACAGTTTAAAGTATCGCTAGGTTGAGACATATAGGATCTGTCATGAGACGATGCTTAAGACAAGCTGATCTCAAACGAGTCTAGAATTGAAATGTTATAATGCGAGCCTTGGCGAGCTTAATAACTTTTATATTGTAGACGAGATTCTTTTCTCACATTACCAACGATTTAAGCTATTTTTAAAGCAATATGCATTTTTTGCAACCCCGGTGACGTCAAAACACCGGTAAAATAGTGATGTCATAGTGACGTCATCAAAGTGATCTTACACATGTTGGAGATAAGGATATTCGTCATCCTTGTTCGCTATAGAAAACGGGTTTTTATGCGAGAAACCATGTTTACTCATTCACTTCTGATACTTCAAACGGATACCGGTACTTCCAGTCAAGTATAGTCGAAACTAACAGATATAAGGATTTAAATTAACAATATATTGAAGACTGACAAACAGTGTAGAGCCCTCTAATCTATGTGTATACTGTTTGAATAGGGCAGGTATACTGTTTACAGGTACACGTTTTTTTACGCCATATACTCGTCGACAGGGTTGAATGTGTTTACATGTACCTTTAGCCCTATATAGGTGATTGCTGTCGCATATGTAATTGTCCAGAACCAGATAAAACGCTGCCTAGCATGGCTGCTGAATAATGTGCCAAATCTTATCGTCTGCTTTAACTCTTTTACCCACAAAATGTTGTCTGCACTGGTAGTTCGTCTGCGATATTTTAAAAATCAGCTTAAGGGCTTTTCTGACTGAAGAAATCATGACGAGTGTCAAACAGTTTGGATTCTAGGCAGACACTTCGTTACACGGCGTCTGCTCAGGATCCAAACTGTTTGCTTTTTGGCGCCGTTGGCATTGAAAGAGCTAAGAAAAGGTGAAAGTAAAGAGTAAGTTCATGTTGAAGCTCTATGTTTTACTTTCTCATTGCTTGAAGTTCTCATCTGTATCTTACTCATTTAATTTGCTTTCGTTAAAATTCATTGTTACTGCTTTTTGCTTCTTTATGCAGGGCAGAAGGTTTTTTAGGCGATACGGATATCACAATCACAGTGACTGTAACAGACGCCAACGACAATAGTCCAGTACTAACAATCAGTCTTACACAACCAACTTTACTTGAATTCTCTCCAACAGGTGAGGAAACACTTTATTTATATTTTTAAAGGTTTAGCACATTTGCGCCCCGTGAATATATTGGTTATATTGTCCAGGGATGCCTGTGCCCGTTTCATAAAAAATCGTACGACAGATTTTTAGGCCATCAAGTAGTACGATCGAGCTGTAATACAGTAACCAATTGACATTGAACTAGTAAGCGGTGCATAACGTATGGTGTGCAGAGAGTGTCATCTTACTTGAAACATATTTTCTGAACTACATGTACTAAGAATACCATTTAGATATCCTGAATGGTATTAGCATTACGGTGTATAGAATTAGAATAGGGCTGTTTGGTTGTGGCCGAGGACGACGTATCAAGAGTACAGACAATAGGTACAACCCGTATAGTAAATCCAGTGACGTACATCTGCGAACTATCTCATGCTATATAGTACTTCTAACAATAGTCCTGTGCTGTAAGGTTTCCTCGATGGTACCTAACTTGTGTTATCAGATTGTTTCCCCGAATGCCCCCGTATGTCAGTGTATGGAAATCAACAGCACTAAATGTTTGAACACGCAAGCAACTATTGGCACTTCTATTGGCACCTCTTTAGACACTGTCCCCTACATTCAATTACCTTCAAGTAGTTACTGTCACAAATTATTAGTTCTTTCCGGAGACATAGAATTAAACCCAGGACCTGAAATGGAAACTCAGCAAATTTTTCATGCCATAGCTCAGTCAAATGCGCAAGTGAGCTTCCAGATCGATCAAGTTAGGAGCGAGATAGCAGCAGCAAGGTCGGAAAGCATGGCTGTGAGAACTGACGTTGTGCAGGTGAAAGAAAAGGTCGCAAATATTGAAACCAAACAAAATGAATTCGATGTGAAAATTTCTGAATTTGAGAAGCAATTTGAAAACCTGCATTATGAATTGGAAGTGAATCACAGTGATAGATCAGAGTTGGCTATGAATTATGAACGGAAATGTGAGCAAATTGATAGGCTTGAGAGGCAACTGATACATTTTGAGTCTGAGGGTCTAACGCTTAATATGAGAGTATTTGTGTTTGGCAGAAACCGGAAACGAAACTACGGAAAACTTGATTAAAGAAGCGACTGAAAATATTATTAATGTTGCAGTTCCTGTCACCTCACCGGACGGTTCTTCTGGCGGGGTAACCCAAGCCGAGGAATCATCCGACGAGGGTACGGAAGAAAGTCACATTCAATTTGCTAAAAGAGTTGGTTCTTTACGGGAAGGGGCATCACGGATGGTGCTGGTAACATTTAAGTCCATTGATGTTAAGATGAAAGTGTTTAAAGCACGTGAAGCTTTGCGCGACAAAGGTATAAGAGTGTCGAATGACCTTTGCTACACGCAAAGAGATCAGCTTAAGGAGCTCAGTCGGCATGGTACAACGGGCTATTTCAAAGGTGGTAAACTTTTTATTCGCCCAGATAGAAAACGAAATGGTAATACTGGTTTTGATGATAGGCGGGTTTACAGGCAGGGACGCAGAACAAAACGGGACGAACAGAATGCAGCTGGTGCGATGGAGGTTGTGAATGGTGACACCGACGCTAATGTTGATATTGATTAGGACAATGGTCAACGCTCTGCGCGTAACAGAGACACATTAAATATTATTACATGGAATAGCAGTGGTTTGAAAGACAAATTAAATGATACTGAATTCATTGATTATCTGAAATATTTTGATATTATATGTTTGCTGGAAACATGGCTCGCAGATAATAGTTTGTTACAGCAATGTTTGCCAGATTACACATGTCATTTCAGCCCTGCTAAACAATCAAAACACGGGGGAAGAAATATGGGAGGGGTGGTTATATTTGTTAGAGAGAAGTATTCTCGTCTGATTTGTAGATCACTGGAAAATTTTGAAAACGGCGTTGTGCTTTTATTTAAGAATGGTATTTTGAATTGCCCTAACGATGTTGTATTTATCTGTGCCTATATTCCCCCTGAAGGGTCTCCTTATTACGATGCCATGTCGCAGTCTGGTATACAATGTATTGAGTGTTTATTCTTTGAACATCCTGATATATTCAAAGACCACGAAGTTATTGTCTGTGGCGATATGAACGCTAGAACAGGTGGTTTGAATGATGTTATAAATATTACTGACACTGTTCCAGAATTACATAAATATTTTCACTTATTAAATGATGATTTCATCTTACCTAGAAGAAATTGTGACACACATACACATAAATTTGGGAGAGACCTTATTGAGTTTTGCAAAGTATATTCTCTCTTTATTGTAAATGGAAGATTTGGAACTGACACTCAGTCAGGTGATTATACATTCATTGGTCAGCAAGGCTGTAGCGTAGTTGACTATTATATATGTACAAGAAATGTTGCTGATTGTATTGCAGATTTTAGTATTAAGTCTAAAGCTGATAGCGACCATTTGCCTATTTGTCTTTGTTTGTTTTCGGCTTCTGCTCAAGACCAGTTTCAGGCTGAGGAAGGGATTTCGGAAATACCCGATACTTTCAAATATCAGTTAACAGATGGCAACTCTTCCATATATAAAATTTTCTTTTGGATAGTGTTGATAATGGATGTTTAAATGAACTTGATGCAAGTATTTCCAATCTTAGCTATGGAATAAATGGTATTTTATCAGATTTTGAAGACATTATAGTTAAATGCAGTGAATCGTTTAGAAAGAAAAAGACAACAAAAATTAGTACAGAAAGTAAAATTTGGTTTGATATAGAATGCAAAAATGCAAAGTTGGTCAGAAATAAGTTTTTGAGAAAGTTTAGGAAAAGTCGTAATGATAATGACCTTAAGTTATATATAGACAGCAGAAATGCATTTAAATCTCTTTGTAGAAGTAAAATGTTTTTGTACTCTAAAACAGTTACACAGGAACTTGAGAACTCTCTGTCTGATTCAAAAGTGTTCTGGAAAACCCTTAAACGACATTGTGGCAGACCTAATATTAGAACAAATATTACAATTTCACAATGGTTTGATCATTTCAAACAAGTATTTAATGATAATACAGAAAATTGCCATATAGAAACGGATTTTATAGATAATGTAGACTTTACCGAAATAGAAAATATACTTTTTAACAGTGAAATTACTGATAAAGAAATACTAGAATCAGTTAAGGAAATTAACCCTAATAAAGCTTCATCTGGAAATTTAGTAGCAGAATATTTTATTTACGGTATTGATATTTTATTGCCATATATACGAAAGTTGTTTAACAGACTCTACACACATGGTGAATTTCCATACAACTGGGCTACATCTATTATAATACCTTTACATAAGAAAGGCAATGTAAATAACCCTGATAATTACAGAGGCATAGCTCTGTTAGATATTGTTAGTAAAATATATATCGGTATTCTAAACAAAAGAGTTACTTTCTTTGTTAATGCTTATGATAAGATTTCAGAAGCACAAGCAGGTTTCAGACAAGGATGGTCTACTATTGATAATGCCTTTGTTTTGTATTCATTAATAAATAAGTACCTATGCAGGAAAGGTAAGAAAATATATGTAGCTTTTGTAGATTTTAAAAAAGCGTTTGATTCTGTAAATAGAGATAAACTTTTTTTATGCACTACATCATATTGGTATTAAAGGTAATTTATACTCAGCAATATTTGGTATCTATAAGTATGTTAAAGCATCTGTACGTGATAATGGTTTAATATCGGAGAGTTTTGAATGTCCTTTGGGTGTACGACAGGGCTGTAAACTCAGCCCTGTATTATTTTCTATTTTTATAAATGAACTTAGTACGTCAATTAATAATAATAATGTGCATGGTATTCAATTAACACCAGAAATAGTTGAAATCCTAATTTTGATGTTTGCTGATGACGTGGCCCTGATCGCAGATACAGTCAGTGGTTTACAAAGACACCTTAATGTTCTTAAACATCATTGTTTGGATTGGAAGTTAAGTGTTAACGTTGATAAAACAAAAATTGTCGTTTTTAAAAATGGCCGAAAAATCTCCAAACACGAAAAATTGTTTTATGATGGCAGAACAATTGAAACTGTTAACTTATGTTGGTGTTAATTTTACATGCAGATTGTCTTTGTACAAAATGGCAGACAATATGGCGATAAAGGCAAAGAAAGTGCTTATTATTCTGTTACAGAATATGCAAGATATACAACCAATACCGTACAAAACATATTTTAAGTTAGTTGATACTAAAATAAGTCCAATATTACTCTATGGATGTGAGATTTGGGGGTTAAATTATATGGAGCAAATAGAAAGGGTACATATCTATGCATGTAAAAGGTTTCTATCTGCACCCCTTAAAGCGTGTAATTCTGCAATTGAGGGAGATTGTGGCAGATTTCCAATGTATATTTTAGCATATAAGCGTTGTATTAAGTTTTGGATAAGGGTTATTGTATTACCAGAAAACAGATATGTGAAGAAATGTTACAATATGTTGAAGTTTTATGATGAACGGGGGTATAAAAACTGGGTTACATTTTTACGTTTAAATTTATATAGTAACGGATTTGGTTATATTTGGGGAAACCAAATGGTTCATGATTCAAAACAATTCCTCATTCAATATGTTGATAGGTTAAGGGATCAATATAGGCAAAAATGGTTTGAGATGTGTTGTGAAAACAGTAAATTAGTTTTATACAGACAATTCAAGACTTCATTTGAAAAAGAAAAAAATGTAGAAATTATTGATTTTCAAAGGTTTAGACGTAGTATAGTATCATTTAGGTCCTCTTCACATAAACTTATGATAGAAAATGGAAGACACATGAACTTACCTAGAGATCTGCGTTACTGCATCCATTGTGATAATAGCATAGAGGATGAAGTCCATTTTGTATTGTATTGTCCTTTATATGAACAGCTTAGAGCTAGATATATAAATAAAAAGTTTTGGGAATATCCCTCAAGCCATAAATTTAACATTTTGATGCCCTCTACTAACAGGACAACCATACAAAACTTAGCTATGTTCATTTACTATGCCATGAAATTACGAGATGAGTTCTTAAATTAGTATATAT
This sequence comes from Gari tellinella, assembly GCA_922989275.2. NCBI lineage: Eukaryota > Metazoa > Mollusca > Bivalvia > Cardiida > Psammobiidae > Gari > Gari tellinella. The sequence goes on from OV277866.1 coordinate 74,908,902, forward strand.
TTCATTTGGTAAAGCTTAATGTCAAATAGCTCAGCACATTATTACATTTGTTGGGGTGAATCATGCATTTAGTGATACAAGCATCAAACTTGGCACATTTGCACTATATCTGTAGTATTTCATAAAAGCTCGTTAGCCACTATTCATGGGAGCCTCCGGTCGGTTAGAAACTCATACCATTGTCTAATGACCTGTTTTAGCCACACATATATTTTTACTCCGTAGCTGACCAAAGCTTGTTGTCTGTTGTTATGTGACTGCTTATGCTGAATGTAGGTGCTGTTTTCTCACATTTACAATTTCATTTATCTGAACAATGATTTGCCAAACTATACTACTTTATCTGACACTGCAATTACTTTACCATACAATATTATTACTTTCAAGTAAACTGTAAAGTCTTGAATATGTTTCTTTTTTCTCGATTTAAATAAAACAAACATCATTCCTTAATTATCTAACATAACAATTAATCCCTGTACCAACAGCAAACATCATGCTAATTCTGAAGATCATTTAACCACTTTGTATCTTCTTACTAGAAAAAGTACATGACTTTTGTGTATATGTAAGACGAACGTACATGTACATGTATCTGCATTCCGCCACATGTTATAAATGTGACCAAAATTTAATACAGTCTAGCATATCCCAATAGTCATAATTATATTTAAATCAAACAATGTGCCTACAGAGTTGATGCCCATTATGACTCACGTCCATAGTAATAGTGACTAGATAATTCATGGATACCATTTATCTTACTACTGCATGAGCGTGTAAGTAAGCATGTGAACAAGGGAGCATCTGATAAATTGATTAATATCGTTCAAAATGCAGACGAGTAATCGGACGACAAACCAGTGTTTCTTATATGTTTTGAAGAAAATCAAAATTTCGAAGTAAAAGATTTGGTGGTGGAATTTGAAAAAAATGAATGAATGTACCCAACACCTAAATTACTGATTATTTCTTGCAGGAATTACTGATGGGGCTTGGTGGCTCATGCATTATAGTATCATGACACTGGTTAAACTGATTTTCACAACAGAGAAACAGAGGGGCCATTTTATACCAATAAATATGGATTAAGCGTCTTTTGCATGAAACAGAAATACACTTGTTTATGTTTTATATATTTGTCTGTATAGTAGGTAAAAGTCAACAAAATTGATCCTTTAATGTTTCATCTTGGACAGCTTGAATTTTTGCACAAACAAGATGTTAATAAAGAAAGGCTGTGCCATGAAAAAAGTTATAGTTTTTATTTTGCCTAAAGACGCATAGCGTCTACTATACCTGTTGAATAAGTTAAGATATGACCATGAGCGTGATGAAAACAATATGGAGAAATATCAGATCCAGTATGGTTAGTGTGTTTTCTTTTACGTAAGAGAACCGTTATGGTGCTTGACCAATCAAATAAGCAAATCAAAATCGCTATCAAAGATGAAGGCAGTGTGGACTCCTTTCAATAAAATAAGATTTTAGCAATGTTACGAAATATACTTTACACTAAAAGTCTTGTCTCTTCTCCAAAGTCAATACATGCAACCATTTGAGAGTATGACCCTTAAAACTCCGCATCAATTTTTTTAAAAGAATTTCCATTCCTGAGTTTGGTGTAAAAGTTGTAACAGTCTTGTTCTGTATACATAGGGACGGATGTATAGTCTACCTATTCTGACAACAGACTTTTAAATACGATATGATGTGATACATAGTCAAATATAGTATACGTTTCTTGTGGTACCATTGCATAAAGACAGAACGTTTCAGCTGTTTGCTATTTAAAGCTATTTGATGTGGACACTGAATACTGCTAATATCATATTTGAGATTGATCCATGTGTAATCTTCAACAGGATTTTAAGAAATTATACAATGTTAACATGAAGAAGTGTTCATGCATGAACTGCAAGCCATAACCGGAGACCACAACACTGCCATGTTAAAAGCTAATGACATAAAATTTCATGTCGATGTGAATTTCAAATGCTAATTCAAACTATCTTGTTCTACAGAAAGTGCTGGTTGCAATTGGTCAACGGTCAAACATGAACTAGTTTCACGCCAAATTTCCATGTAAAAAAGAGAAAAGGCTGCATAGAATTCATATTCTGAAAGATATGGTGCATGTGCAAAGTCCAGTCTATAATCATAAATCATAATGTACAAGCAATAAAATCTGGAAATCATTGCATCAATAATACCAAGTCATGTGATAAGATTATTGTGTTTGATTGGACATGTTAGCTTGATGGTATAGATCTTAAGGTGCAGTTCCTAAATGTCAAGCCCCTCTGTTTGAACATGCCAAATGTTCTGCATACCAAATACATGTAGCTTGTGTCATGATGGAACTATCTCATAGAGTTGGAATGAATGAAACTGCTGAAACATTGGACAACCCTGTTACCTAGTGATATGATTGCAAATACCCGATTAAACATAGATACTAAAGTAAACTGTTTGCAGTGACATATGCAAGTACATGTATTTACGATGTGGCCTTCCTTGTTCAGACTAATATACCGATATTTGGAAATTCGAAAATTAACACCTACATAAGTATAAGCGATTATATACCAACTCCAGCATGTACACTATGGAATTACTGCTAAAATAGTCATAAACCACATATATGCCATTAAAATAAGTCATTACCCAAAAGAACAAGATTCTTAATAAAGTAAATGATCACACAATTAGCTTTCTGTGCTCTTATCATAATGCTTTGACACCAAACGAATGACAAGTGGCCAGAAGTATAATGAAAAGATCAGAAAGGATATTAATCACTATTGCAAAAAGTAATGATCATCTGTGAGCAAAAAACACTTATTTTGTCTATATTGGTAATTGTGCAATAAAATTAGTTTCAATTCAGAAAGAAGTTGTCTCAATTAGCTTCCTTATACTTTATGACATCTATGTTGACACAAAAAACATAAATGTTGATCAAATTTTAGAAATGATTTTGCTTATACCAATATAAAATGGTGGCCATTTTGAAAACAAACGATGTAGCTTTGCCATTTTGCATTAAAGTAAACTTCTGTTCAGCTTGAGGTTGACTAAAATCAATTGTTTTGTGAAATTTGGTCAAACATGTCAAATGTTAGAAAATAATTGGTCAACGATCATAGTCGATTATAAAAGCTCTTCAGAGCTTATGTTACTTGTATATGTATTGCCGACTCAAAAATAAACCTTATCATATGTTATCTTAACGAGAACCAAAAATGGCAGCCATCTTGAAAAAATGGAGGCCACTTTGAATTTTTACGTGGCTACAATGTAACGGCTTTTGTTTAAAGTAGGGTCATACCAGTATACATACCAAATTTGATGCTTGTATCACTAAGTTCGTGATTTTGTTTTAGCACTGATGTGTACAGATTTATGTAGTTTGTATTGTGAAAAATAGCATCTTCAGACAAAAGCAATTAAAAACAATATCATTAAATAACATGACAGAAAGTAAAGTGAGTGTATAATCTCTATAAAAACCCTGTGAATTTTGTTTTTACCTTGACACACAATTCGTTTTTGTACGGCTTTGCTTATAATACGATTATATAAACTTCTTACAAGTCTATGGATCACATAGTTAGCTTCTATATGCTTGAAAACATATAATTAGACACCAAAAGTTTGAAAATCGGCAAATATATCTGATGTTAGAGATAAAACTGTATAAAAGAACCGGAAATGGCGGCCATCTTGAAAAAAGGCCGCCATTTTGGATTTTGACGTGGCTAACGGGCATTTTGTTGAAAGTAGGAGCATACCAGTATACATACCAAATTTGATGCTTGTATCACCAAGTGCATGATTTTTGTAATAATGTGCCCAGCTAAAAATAGATAACATATTGGTGGTGGAAGAAAATGTCTGCATATACTTTATATGTGCAAATGTATCCTTTTACCAACAATATGGCATTATAGTATGTAGTGTGTCTACTATAATTCACTTTTGTATATTAATGATGTATTGTTTGATATTGTATTGCACATGTATTGTTTTGTCGATTAACCCCTTCATTGCCGATTTCACTGACTTCATTTTTTGAACATTAGATATTTTCTTAATTCTGGCAAAACTATTTGAGTAGTGTCAAACGGTCTGGACCCGGATGAGTCGTCATGTTACTCGGCGTCCAATCCGAATCCATGCTGTTTGCATATGGCACTGCATTCGGGGATAAGCAGTGAGGGGTTAATGTTTCAAATGTTTCTACTGTTTTATGTACAGTTGTTTCTGAGAGGTTAAAAAAAAAGTATAGTTTCTCACTAGCAATGGCATGACTCCAATATCAAGTCATGTAGATGTTGAATATTTATAGGACTTGGAGAAATATGTGGTGAAAATGTACGTCACATTATTATATTCATATAATATGAAAAGAGCTTGGTGCATACCTCGATAGAAATATTATAGAAATATTATTTTGGTTACTTTATGTCTACTTTATGTCTATCACTACACATGACAATTTGTACCATTATGTATGTATATGTATATACGTGTATGGGCCGGAGGCCTACAATGCTGAATAAACTGAGAACTGGAGGTTGTCGTAAGTCCGCCTGTATAGCTCAGTGGTAGAGCGTCGACTTGCCGTTCGGGAGGTTGCGGGTTCAATCACTGGCCGGGTCAAACCAAAGACTTAAAAATTGGTAGTAATGACTTTCCTCCTTGGTGCTCAGGATGTCGGGTTAGCATTACGACTTGTTGGTCGGTGTAAGGATAAAGTGACCGACCGGGAACAGTCCCAATATTGTACCTAAAAAGTGCCCTTCTCATTATCACAAGTATTGATGGCGTAGAAGTAATAAATAGAAATAGAAGTCAGATTATAAAAAAATCTCAAATACTATTTTTGTCTCTCCATCTAATCCTGTCGTGTGATATCTCACAATACCGGTTTATGAAACGGTCCCCTAGTCTAAATCATCGTTAATGCGGCGTTTGATCAAAGTCTACACGATTTGCCTATGACCAGTTTCTTGACATAAGGCACATAAAGGTTACATTTGCGCCATGGTTTACCCATTGTCAGCTGATTATTCTGTCCATAATGCATATATATGTTACAGTCAATCTGTGTAATCAGTCATTACGCGTAATGACTAAAATTTTCAGTCATTACGCGTAATGACTGAAAAACACCTCCAGTCATTACGCGTAATGACTAAAACGACTTTAGTCTTCTGTAAAACATTGTTATTATTGGTTATACAATTTTTTTGCATAAAATGTGTTATTTATTTATGATTTTCAGTAAATTGATAGGAAAACTTTTAGTTATTAGAAAAGCATGAATCAACATTATTTATAGCTCATTATTACTTTGAATTTGTATTGATTGAAAATAAAAACAAAGCAATTTTTTAAACAACTGTTTATTCATAATCTATTCATAATCATAATCATGGTTCAACATATCTAATTCATTACTCCATATCCCGTTTTTAGGTTTGAAGCTGGTTTAAAGTAAAACGGAGTGCTCCTTAAATTTAGGTGCATTTTACTTCACTTTCAACCTATTTTAAGTTATAATCTGCTAGAATATAGGAAATATCTTCTTCTTTTTTTTATAACCTATTCATAATTATTTTGCATTGTAATCAACCCATTACTCCATGCATTGTTTATTTACACAAAGGTTACCACTCAAAGCTGGTTAAAGTAAAACTGATTACCTTTATCTGTAACACTGTTTTAAGTCACCAATTATTATATATTTTATAAGTATTTCATTTTTTATTCTATTTTTTTTCACACTTATATGACATCATATTTAACCCACTACTCCATATGATGTTTACATGGTTGAACATAAAGCTGGTTGAATATAAAACGGATTGCCTTGATGTGCATTCTGCCTTATTTTAACCTATTTTAAGCTACCAACCAACAGGCTTTCGGAATAATTGTATTGTCTAGTCATACGGTATTAATAATTATAGTGCCCAATACTTAACCCATTACTCCATGGCTTGTTGATACTTAAAGCTGGTTAAAAGTAAACAGGTTACATTGATGAGCATTCTGCTTTACTTTAAAACAGTGTAAGGATATATTGTTTATTGATAATTATATGACATCACACTTAACCCATTACTCCATAGCCTGTTTCTGTAGTTGAATACAGGTCACCATTTAAAGCAGGTTGAAAGTAAAACGGTATGCCTTTGTGAGCATGTTGCTTTACATTAAGTCTGCTTTAAGCAACCATACAACCAGGCTATCGAACATAGTTCATTGTTTATTAATTGTCTATTCATAACCATATTTCATTATGCTTAAACCATTTCTCCATAGCCTGTTTGTAGGTCTGAACACAGGTTACCACTTAAAGTTGGTTGAAAGTAAAACGTATTGCCTTGATGAGCAGTCTGCTTTACCTTAAAGCTGCTTTAAGCTACCAATTAAACAGACAGTTATCGGGAATAGTTCATTTTTACATCATTATCTATTAATAACCATACTTTTATTTTAACCCATTTCCACATAGCCCCTTTAAAAGTCTAATCACAGGTTTACAGTTAAAGCAGATTGGAAGTAAAACAAGAAGCACCTTAGCGTGCATTAATCTTTACGTCAACAATCCAATCAATTTTGTCAAGTCAAATGTGCATGAAACGGCCATGTAAAACAAACAATCAATTAAGTTATTATCCAATCAGTCACAAATATCTGTTTTGATCACTTAATTAATGTATGTGGAATGGTTAGGTGAAATCAAACAAACCAATTAAGCTATTTATGTTGATAACAGTATCTAATGATACAAACTGAAATATGGAAAAAATGCATGTATTTTGTTTCATAGATCAAGTTTCATATAATTATTTTTAAACAATTGTTTGTTAATAAGTTTTAAAACATTTGATGCATAAGTAATGCTGTGAATGAACAATTGCTGATGAATTTATTAAATAAACGTCATTACACACATTGCCTGAAACTCACAAATGGCCTTTAGTCAATCTGTGTAATAATGGCCTCTCAATTTCAGTCATTACGCGTAATGACTGAAGAGTTTAGTCATTACGCGTAATGACTGATTACACAGATTGACTGTAACATATACATGAATCACTTGAGTTGCTATATTGGCGTATACATTAAAGATAAACTTCTCCGGAAAAAATTGCATGCTCGTTTCATACATGTCCCATCAGAAAAAGATGCAAACCCGTAAAAGAAAGCTCCCTCAGGCACTATCTGATCTAGGTGTTTTCAAAAACGGCGTTTTATGGCAACCTAAGGGGAGGGGTACTATAAGAATTCTTAAATTATACTGTGCTTCTTGTATTAACCTTTAGCCTGCCACTCACGACTATAGCTCCATATGCAAACAGCTTGGATCCGGATGAGACGCCAATTAACTCGGCGTCTCATCCGGATCCAAACTGTTTGACACTCAGACAACAATTTCAGCAATTTTGAGCAACTTTGAAGCACTTTGAAACTTGAAGCAGACGAGAAATATAGCAGACGACAATTTATTTGGCGGGCTAAGGGTTAAACTTAAATGAACTGGCAGATGTTGTCCTGCGATAACGCGCTCGACTACGATACAAGGGGTCGTGAGTTCGACCCCCTGCCGGACCTAATCTTTCGAGGTAGATGTACATGTATCAATAATTTACACTGGACACTATAAGGAACCCGATAATTCTGTCTTTATATAAGGATAGGACACTATATGTATCTTTTGCCAAACAAAATTTCGGTAAAACCTCTATATATACGACCAATAAAGTATTTTATTATTAATTTGTGTGTAGGGCGCGTGATTTCATTGAATGGGGTGAAAGTATAAAAGGGCTTTCTGATTTGCGTTTGCCTTTATTTGTATGTCGTCTGTAGCGGTAACGATGTATACAAGTGGAAGGTCTACGGGAGACAACTCTTGTAAATTGCTGTAGCTAAAACATCCGTAGCTGCATCCCTTGGAAAAATGGTTATAACATTCAGTTTTATTCTTTGTCCGAAAAAACTGTTGTGAAACATCAATAAGTCGGCAGAAACAGAGTCAGCTTTGCATTTGTAATGAGTACTAGCATATACTGACTATAGAAAATTTATAAGACAAGGCTTAATAGAAACCATGCTGTTCGCATGTACCTACAGTTGTTAACCCACTGTCTGTTGGAATTCTAGACGATAAAAAGATTCTGATTTGTTTTTATGACTCTGAGCTCTTATTTACCTGGTGTAATTTTCAGAAATCTCTCATCTCATTCTTCAGCACTATAATAGTGCTGACGAAGTAGATGAGAGATCTCCCCGAAAATTACAACAGATAAATAACAGCTCCCAGTCATAAAAAACAAATCAGAATGTCCAATTTTATTTTATTTGTTTTGACATTTCGTTCATGCGTGTGGCTAAACACTGTAGTAGACCCGATCAGAGAAACAATCGTTCAAAATGTGTGACTTAATTCTGAAACTTGGCACAGTGTTTTATTGGGGTGTCAAAAATATAAAATGGAAGAGTAGCCCAAAATCTGAGCCGGGTAAGGATGCCATTTTGGAATTCAAAATGGCGGACCCTAAATTTAATGTTTTGAGACTTATCTTTGCTAAGAATGCACATTTCTGATTTTAGGTGCTAATTTATGCTATTGGCGTCTATAAACTTTGGTACAACTTATACTTTACTTGCACGGTAGGATTTTGTGTCTGCTGAAGTAAAACGTGCCTTGTTTCAATCTTGATTTATTATCCAAGCAGGAACATATCTCTGTTAAAATTCTAGCATGGCTTTTTGTTCTTTTGAGTAATTGAGATTTTATGGTTACTTTACCTCAAGACGAATAGATAAAGCGTTATTATCAATAACAGGGTTGAAAAGCAAAGAGTGGATTGCTGTGCTATATGTCTCCAGCTTTGTTGGTCAAACCATATTGCTGAGCTTTGTTATTGGCCTGGGGCCCGTTTCATAAAACTTCTTACGACAAATGTTGTCGTAAGTCAGATTATAAAGTCTCAATAATTATTTATTTCTCCATCTAATCCTGTCTTGTGACATCTCTTTGGAATCGTCTTTTCAAGACGATTCCAAAGAGATATCACAAGACAGGATTAGATAGAGAAATCAGAAATTAAATGTTTTTTAAAGTTTTGACTTACGACAACATTTGTCGTAAGAAGTTTTATGAAACGGGTCCCAGATTTCTCAGATTATATCGAGATAAGTATTGACATATTGTAAGCTCGATCTTGTCTTTTTCTGATAACATAATGGTACCTGAAAGCTTAGGTTAGTTGTCGTTGAGGAAATACATCTTACTTCCTTGAATTCCTTGTCAGTCTATCGATTACTTTAGAATTGTATACAGTCCAGCTTCAATAAGCGGATATGAAGTTGACACAGTTCATGGGACTTCATACAGTGGATAATCTGTTATTATTTCCCGTTTAAACGCAAACGTACGCAAACGCAAAACACTAAAACGTAGAAAAATGCAACTTTTGGACAATTCTGATAAGTCATGTTTATCTTGATGACAAACAGTTTGGAGCCTGATCAGACGCTGGCTCCAAACTGTTTGCAAAAGAAATAATAGTTTTAGCGTAAACGCGTTTATTGGGAAAGAATAACGTTTTCTCCACTGTATGTCTCGACGTGACCGATGAGAAATCGGTTAAATCATCAGCATGGTGTGCGCTTGATGAGGTTTGCAGGGTCTTTAAGTCATTTAGACTAAAGTCGTTTAGGGTGTCCTAAAACCGCAAGACTTGGCGTGTTTATGATTGATTGGTAATTTCAAAGTATCTGTTTCCAGGTCATTCTGCTGAGCAGAGTATAATAAGGAAGATTCATGTTGGTCCTACGAAAGAAATTCTATAGTTCCGGAGTGGAAATCGGCTCATTTTTGGCCTTTGATTAATTACAAATTTATTTCGATGGAAATTGAATTGGTTTAAGATCATTCATTGTAGATTGAATAGGTTTGCTTACAAAAAAAGAGATGTGAAGTGCCCTGTGTGAAAAGAGCGCTATATAAATCTGGTATAATAACAAAAATAATAATAATAAATTGGTTGTTTACATAAGGTTATACTTTGAATAGGTTTTTTTGTCGAGCATATTCTCCACATAAGTCCAGTATCGGCTAGGTTGAAATAATTGGTTAGTGGGTTAATTTGGATGTTTACACATTGCTATATACTGTATATGTGTGCAATGTCGAGCATATTCTCCCCATAATGCCAGTATCGGCTGGGTTGAGATTATGGTTTAGTTTGTCCATATGGTTATACACTGTATGTATGTCTAATGTCGTGCATATTCTCCCCATGCGTCCGGTATCGGCTTGGTTGAGGTTATGGTTAAGTTTGTTATAACTTGGTTGTATAGATAACGCTATACACGGTATATGTGTGTTATGTGTTGTATGTCGAACATATTCTCCCCATAAGTCCGGTATCGGCTGGGTTATGGTTATGGTTAAGTTTGTTATAACTTGGTTGTATAGACAAGGCTATACACTGTATATGTATGTTATGTCTTTTATGTCGAACATATTCTTCCAAAAAGTCCGGAATCGGCTGAGTTATGGTTATGGTCAAGTTTTATAATCTATATTACTTGGTTGTATAGATAAGGCTTAACACGGTATGTGTGTGTTATGTGTGTTATGTCGTGCATATTCTCCCCATAAGTCCGGTATTGGCTGGGTTCAGATTATGGTTAAGTTTGTTATAACTTGGTTGTATAGATAAGGCTATATACAGTATAGATGAATTTTGTGCGCTGAACCGTGACTGAGCTTTTCTATTTATAGAAGTTGCAACAATTCCATTTTATGGGTAGTTAGGGTGCAAACCTTAACTTGATATGTAAAATAAGGTTTTGAGACTTATATGTCATCGTGGACGAGGTAGTACAGTAGTGTTATTGGGTAAGGTCATGAGTTCGATACCCAGTGAATCCTTTCTTTCTTTTTTTCGTTTTTGGTTGGGAAAGGCATTTTTATACTACACATGACGATAACCACAAGGAACTTTTAGTAAGTGTTCAGTATTTCAGTAATATATATTATTCAATTTCTTATTACATTTCTGTTTTACCTCATTATTCAAACTACAGATGCTACGACAGACAAAACCACCGCGTCAATAGTCTAAATTTCCATGGCTTGGAAGCTTGTAGAAAATGTCTACGAATAAATACGAAAGAAGACTCAAGCAGGAAACGCAACACAAACAATACACCCATCTCTAAAGCAGAACACACACACAGCCATACCATAACAAACACACACACACACACACACACAACCACACACACACACACACGCAATACCATTCCTTCATCTACACACTAAATAGAAAACAAAACGCAAGACAAACATAAAGCTAAGTGAACATAGGAGCCCGCCTTGGTACGGTCAGTAGCAATCAACCATCAATTATAAATTAATTAACTATCAACAACCACTGGGGGGTTAAACCTGGGTTTAGGGGCGCCCAACCTCACACTTATCTCCTATATTCACCTATAACGACGAACAGTGTACATAAAATATAAACCCTGTTCCACAACCTTACAATCAAAAAGACCGCCAGCACAGTAAGTAAATACATGTAAAACATCTAACAAAATTCTCTGACAGGATTATTAGTAACACGGGAAAGAATTAAACATTCAAGCCCGTGTTAAAAATAACCCACTATGGCAACGGTCAAATTGTACTCAAGCGAATAGTCTGTAGTCACGAGTAACTGTAAGACATGGGAGGGTTTAAGGTACGACAGAGAGGGAGAAAAAAACCAAAGCACGAAAATCCGACATAACTCCCCCGGTTAAGGACGGCTTTAGAGATACATCATCATGTAGTGCTAAGCCCTGTCTGTCGTCGCACAACCAAAGAGGAAAGCATAGTTATCAATTGTAGATTGATCGATAACCAAACGTGAAGTGCGCAGCAATATAGTTGGATCATAATCTTTTTTGAGGAAAAATCTAATACGTTTCACAAATAGGTTTTGAAAATGCATATGTCCAAGAATCTTACGAAGTCTGTAAATCACATCACCATAAAACTCCGGATGTGAAATACCTTGCCGCAGAAAAGACTTTAAGTTACATTTATACTTGCTAATGAGAGGAAGATTTCTATAAAAGAATTTAGAAAATGTTTTACGAAGTTTGAAGGAGAAGCAGAAGCGATTTAAAATTCAATTGGATATAATCCGAAATCCCATATAACTTATACGGGGTAACCTTAAAGGTATTCATAAGTATCTAACACCTCGAACTCTAACGATAAGTACATGTATACTCGTCATTTAGACGAGTGCACACCTCTTGTCCCCTGAAAACAGTGAATACCCAGATCAGAGGACACCTTAAGCAGCACTCTGATCAGGGCATTACTGTTGGTCATTTTTCAATTGTCATACATTAACAAGACTTAATTGGAAACTGGAATTGCCCATTGTCATATCAGTGATAATGCAATTGTTTTCTAGAAGTGAGAGACTGGCCACTTAGGGTAACATTTTACATACATTTAAAACTTTACAAAATTTAACGTTTAGGATATCCATGACACATTTTGCATATTCTTATAATTCAAAAAAAAGAAAGAAATCCTACTGGGAATCGAACGCACACAATTACAAGTACCCTAACACGCTACCAATTACTCTAACTCGATTATTGAGTGAATCTCAATACAAAAGGCAATATATCCTTAGTATACCATGAAAGGTAGGTAACTCCTGAACAAATTCATGGTTTGTGACGCGTTTTATCTCTACTGGTGGACTCGCCCTAAAGGTCACAGCTCACGGGTCAAAATCCGACAATATATATTTGTGATATGTGCTTTTAGAATATTTATTAGACAAGGCTTAATAGAAACCATGCTGTTTGCATGTACCTACAGTTGTTAACCCTCTGTCTATTTGAATTCTAAACGATAAAAACATTCTGATTTGTTTTTATGACTCTGAGCTGGTGTTTACCTGGTCTAATTTTCGGAGATCTCTCATCTCATTCGTCAGTACTATAATAGTGCTGACGAAGTAGATGAGAGATCTCCCCGAATGTTACACCAGGTAAATAACAGCTCCGAGTCAAGAAAAACAAATCAGAATGTCCAATTTTATTTTATTTTTGTTTTGACATTTCGATCATGCGTGTAGGGCAATTCGGCACAGATTTCTAGAGTATTTTACCATACAAATAGGCATGTTTTTAAGTCTGGTTGATTCTGACGGTCAGTCGCACACATACTGTAATGCCAGTGTGGTCTCCATAGAGTTTTCGCATTGGGTTTGCACTCATACATTGAAGAGGTGTTAAGGATGTATAATGCATTGGGTTTGTAGATTTTAAGTTTGTACATCCTCTGAGGAGTATCATTAGTGGACGCATTGTCCGTTCTTTTAGCTTCAGTCGGCAGTGCATCCTACCAAAAATGTGTTTTGTCTGTTTAGTAAGTCAGTCAACGTAGGATTAAGGGAACATGTAATTTTCGATGTTTAAAAGAAGTGAATTAGGCGAAAGTTTATTTCCCTTGTATATGTAGTGACTGAGAGTTGTTACTGTACGTGCACGAGGATATCGTGCGTGTAGAGGGGCGATATCATTAGGAATAGCTATAAGATACGGCAGACTGAAGACCTGTTTTTTTACATATGATAAAGATGTAAGGCGCATACATGGTAGTATGGTGTATAAAGTATGAAAGTGATATTAAGACGTATATTATGTTGAGATTCGAGATTGAATAAATGGTAAGTCGGTCGTGCACCCTACGGCTAAATCTAAAATAAAAAAATGTGTTTTGTCTGTTTAGTAAGTCAGTCGACGGTATGATTAAGGGAATGTGAGCCATGCAGTGATATACATGTAGCTAGACGAATTGCAGTACAGACCAACTACCGTGCCAGTAGGCAATTGGCGAGGGTCTACACAGCTGCTACTGACCCACATCTACGCTGTTGTGTTTCCGTACAGTGTAGACCTTGAACATAAAACGATTGCAATAGTTTATCACGACTGGATTTGATCTACATTTTATAGAATATAAAAACATATTTCCTGACGATAAAGACCTTGCTCTGACACCGATCCTAATCAATCGGATGGGATTGATCCTAAATCTTACAGAAATGGGAAACAACCCTGACAGTGTAAACGTTAATCAAATACCGATCCTAATCAAATACCGATGCTAATATTACGACTAGGCTTGATCGTATACCTTATAGAAATGTAAAATAGTTTTCCCTCGTGGTAAGCTCATACTTATGCTATATGTATATGACACATATATTATTTTTTAAACCATCCGCTTCAACCTTTTTTTATCGCATACTTGTTTGTAGTTTTGAAGACATATGGTCACTTTAAGCAGGTTGAAAGTAAAACAGAATTCGCATAACAAAGGGCATTCTGCACTATTCTCAGCTCTAAGCTACAATCTGCTTAATAATTTATAGGATTCGAACTCATGGTGCATATTCATGAAGCTATAAAGTAAAATTGTTCTGTTTAGTGAAAGAACAAAAGGCGTTATAGAGGTACCTATATTTATCGATGAAAATATGAATTGTATCTTATCACATATAGGTGTCGAAAATTGACGTTGCAGTAGAAAAGTTTCGGACGACGATAACGACAACGCAGACACTGGAGTGTTGACAGTAGCTCGTAGTTTTTTCGAAGCAGAGGAGCTTAAATGAATACGTTTCTCCCTCTCTACAACCACATCCAGAGACAAATACACTGCTGAGCAAAGAGCAAAAGAATCGCATTATCTGTATTGAAAATCTATCATTTATTGCATTGAACTCTAAACATAATAATTTCCTTTTGAAATAAAAACAGTAGAGTATTTTTTAACAATTTTGGAAAATGTCATGAAAAAACTCTCTTTTGTATGCGTTTAAAATGCCTTGATAATCAGTTAGCCCGTCAAAACCATCGGTATCAGATTTGTCCTTGATGGCTTTTAAAAACTGCGTGTAGAACACGTGTACGCTCTTTATATAGAGCTACAGTCAGTTCCTGAACGCTTCGGGGCTGGAGTTGACGTTGACGTAAACGTCGAGAGAAATCGTCCAACATGTGTTCAATTGGCTTGAAGTCAGGCGTAGTTGTGGACCAGTACAATATATCGATATTATTGGCTGTCAAGAAGTTCCATGTCCAACGGGCTGTATGTGGGCACGCGTTGTCCTGTTGAATTGTAGTCCAGCACGATGACTTAACAAGAAGTCAAAAAACTTCATCCACATAACTCTTTCTGTTAAAAACGACTAAATCGGCCTCCTAGCCGATTTCGCATAGTTTTTCGGCGGACAGTCCGACCATGATTACCCACAACAGAAGGCGATGATTGCGACGTTGTAAAAGTAAAACGTAGGTGACGTTGACGTATAAAAACGTCTTGTCTTGCAGCGGCGTCCCGGGATGCGGTATTTCCGCAGGGCTTCCTTTGACGTTGACATGATTCACAAATCTAACACTAGTGGATCTTGCCATGTTAAAACATCATCCGAAATCATCTTGCGAAATCCAGGCTTCAAGCATTCCTAAATTACGCGCACTTGTTTCATAATTTAGTTGTGGCATAAAAAATAAAGCCAAATTCCTAATTTTGTTGTAAATTCCAACTTGTAAATTAACTAGCAAATACACCTGTCAACTTTTTGCCTGAAAGCAGCTAACGACAAAAGTGCATTGGGCGTACGTTCAAATTGTGCAGCACACCATACTAGCCGACGCTCGTGTCAAAGCGTGGAAATCTTTACACGTTCAAAGGCGTTCTATCTCCAAACTTCACCAAACGACTTCTCGGCACACACAGCGATACTGATTTACTCGTAGACCGCAACTCTCGTCGATGCCTATACACGTACAGCATACTAACAATGTACCTTGGAGAATCGTTGCACATGGCTTTGTATGTGAGTGTCAGAATTTTGAATTCAATTCTGTGTTGAACTGGAAGCCAGTGAAGCTCCTTCAAGACTGGAGTGGTGTGATTGTACCGAGGAGTCCTGGTAATGACGCGGGTTGCTGTATTTTGCACACGATGTAGTCTGATTATATACATTAAAGTATTGATATTGTAAATCTTATCCACCAAGCTTAGACATTTTGATTTATTTTCAGTTGGCCTTTCATGGTATCAGTTATACATTCATCAAGAATTTTAACAAAATGTAGAAGTAAATTGAAGGTGTGAATGTAGGAAAAAAATCCGCCTCGTTAATGACCTCCATCTTAAGCATGTTAATCAGTTTGTGTTTAAGGCAAATGTTCTGCGTTTAACAAGAAGAAAGTAAAGCAGAGAACTCGTTCAGTAGCTTTCTGTTTTACTTTCACCTTACTTTAACTTATACCCGACTTTCATGCCATTAAATTAGCCATACTTTTAGCCGTCGCAAAAGAGAGGTTTGTACTTTAATCATTATCCTACCAACTTGCACGATTTGATTAATTCTCAATTGGTCCTACAGATACCGAGGTAGCAGATCTATCACACACTGATGCTGACGAGACTAGTGCATTCAAACAAGCAACTAGTGTATTGTTTGTGTTGCGTTTCCTGCTTGAGTCTTCTTTCGTATTTATTTATTACACAATCACTGGTGAGTAACCATCGTATATTTCTACTTTTACCGCCCACGGAATGTAGCACTTTAGATCATGGAAAGAAGGCAACTCGATTAACAGGTTGCAATTCCGTAATTTTCGTTCGTGAACGAGGCAATCAGAACAACAAAGACATGAACCATCTGTCGAATGTCAAACCTTTGTTAGGAATGTATCTAAAGTTATGTATTTATTGTTATGTCAAGTCATTAAATGTCATAAAATGTATATGTAAAACAGATAATCTATTTCGTTTAAACGAAACAATGCAGCAAAATTATGGAAATTAATAGAAATTGAAAACATTCAGGACATGTTTAATCTGAGCGGAAAACAGTTTGGAGCCTGATCAAATAACGTGCTACCCGTTGTCTGATCTTGCTCCAAACTGTTTGTTTGAAATGGACATAATAGTTTTAGCATAGACGCGTTTATTGAAATTATTGGGACAAAATAATGTTAACCCCACCTTAATCGACCACCGAGTAAAGTACAATTAAGAAACGAACTGAATTTTTCGGCGTTTAAGCGAATTTTGCTAATACGCCGAAAAGATTCCATTCATTTAATATATTTACATTATATTTGCTGTACTTTCTTATTATAACTGAACATTTTATAAGAATGCATGTATGTTTGATGCATATTAGAGTTTGTTAACACAAATAATGTGTATCCTGACAGGAACAGGCATAGCGGCATTTCTGAAGCAACTCAACAAAATGATTCGCAGAGATCAGATCCATAAGCCCTACCTCCTCTCCGAAATATATCCACAGGTCACACCCTCTCGATGAATTGCTTCTTTGCGAATTTAACGTCATTTTGTTGAATTGAAACGAATTAGGAGAATGTTAATATTATAACATTGACACATTATGTATATCTAAATACGATTGGCTACTATGCAGGATGTGACAGTTCAGGAAGGTTAACCTAATAGGAGATTTCTGAATAATTATGGTTTATCATGCATAACCCATATCACTCTCAATGACGCCATAAAGCGCGTTTGCAAACAGTTATGGTCCTGAACAGACGTCGCGTCACGCGGAGCCTCATCAGGACCCTTACTGCTTGACACTCTTATCGATATAAACAAAGTCATACAACTTAATTTAATTTTGAAACGTGTCTTTCAGACAACAATATTGAAGCAGATGAAACTAAAGCGGTGAAGGGGTAAAACTCCCGACTAATTTGATCTTGAAAGGGTTAAGCTATCGAATGTACTCGATATCACCAATAGAGCAGTGGCTTAAACTGATTCACTAAAATAGATTAGATTAGATCAATCTAAAGAGACTGAAAACCAAAACTGGGTGTGAGCCTGTTAGGTACCTACATAAACACATACAGATTACTCTGCAACAAGATATAGATCTATGTAAAAATTACATTTCAATGAAAAATGTTAATGAGCTCGGTCGGGATTAAGATCAATGCGGAGAAGGAATACAATTATTAGACATATGCTGTACAATCGGACACAGGGCTCGTTTTCCTATTTATATTGTTTTCGAGCTATCTGGGTCTTAATTAAAATAAAGGATCAACTCCGTCATAAGCGAACAAATATACACAACAAGCCCATGAGGTTTAGTGATTTTGTTTTGAGGTTAATTTTCACCGATCATACTTTGTATTACCACCATATGTACGATTCATGTACGATATGATATTGGAGACCTCAGAACAAGAAACCCACGAAGGGCTCGGTACATTACCACCCCTTTTGAGCAATATTCTTTCTTATAATGTTTATAATTTATTAGTCAATCAGATTTGCACATGGCTTGAACTATTATCAGACGCCGCGTATCTCTACGTCTAACCTAGACTCAAACTGTATTCATATTCATCATCATCATCATCTTCATTAATCGCATCACTCTGCATAGAGAATACTCGCGATATCGATACAATAGGCATGCGCAGCTGGCGGTGCTCAATAAGGATCATTCATATTAAAATTTAAAAGCCAGTTAAAAGAAGCACTGGTGGTGCTGTTATGTTTCTTTGTACATTTTATAAGAAGGTAAAAACAAACTCTTCATTATCAGGGTTTGGACACTTGACATGGCCGCTTTAAAGCCGTCAGGTGACTGTATGTTCACGACGTGCTGCGGCAGATGATACCGTAATATGATAGTGGCAGGGACGAAGCTATGCTGGTAAAGTGATTTTGAACATGGAATCTGAGTGTATTGCTGGTTGTTGTTTTAGCAGTATGCAATGGACGATATTAGCAAAAACGTTTTATTTGTAAATGATATAGAGGATAGATTCTAACTGGGTTTTTGTCAGTGTAAGACCGAAATTTCATCCATCGAGTGAATATCAGACGTTATAATTTCACGAGTGGCGAAGCCACAAACGATAATGTTACAGTCTGATGCTCACAAAATAGATTTCATTGAAAAAATACTGTTATTCTTTTTTTTTATGCCTTTAAGACATTTTTTAAACAAAGTCGTTGACAATTGAAAGAGAACGTACATTATTTACCCCGTGTGGAGCCCCAAGTTAATATCGAACATATTTGTTCGTGACAGTTTTCCGTACAATGACATCACTGATTTATTGATTTGATGTCATCGGAATTACGTCGTTACTTCCTATCTTGGATTCGTGTTCTTCCGTTTATTGGTTCGTGACAAATCGGACTGCCGGAATGAAACGATAGGACACGTTTGTCTACGATTCTTGGGAAGCCATACGGGGGGAATACATAAAAGAAGTACGGCCGACGATAATCCCACTGCTTGAAACAGTGAAATTATCAAGTGATAATCCACTGCTATTTCTTTGTAATCCACCGAAAAGCATATATAAAACATAATTACTCACCGTTGAAAAAATCATATTGGATTGTTTTTCAGGTGGTGATCCAGATACTCGTTTCAAAATAGAAGGAACAAAACTTAAGACAGCCAGTGCTTTGATTAACTACACCGAAACAGAGTCATTCACTCTTACAATACAAGCAACAGATACCGATGAACCTTCAAATAATGACACTAAAACAGTTGATATACCCATCAGTAAGTAGACGAAACTAATTTATAAAAGACCGTCCATCTTCGCCAATACGGTTACATATCGACAGATAGTCTCTTAAAACAGTGTCACTAATTACTTTCACGAAACAAAGCAAACTGTTGATTTAGTGTTTTTTGTTAAATATAAATATGCACATTTTTTATTTTAAGTGATAGCTATTTATTTATTATTCAATAGATATTATTAATTGAATAATTCGAGTTAACTTAATCAATAAAGTAATAAATGGTGAATTCAATACAAATTCAAATTATTTAACTTAAATGCATTTTAAAACTAAATGTGTACCTAATTGTAAGCTTGGAGCAAATGTGACACGTATGATTTATGCATATTTTAATACATTACTTATACAATAATTAATCAGAATATATTTTAGTAAAGAAATACTAAAAAAACAGTAAGATGTTTAAAGTACTTTTTCATTTAGTTTGAAATGTAAAATGTTATAATCGATAGGCATACATACATGTAGCGCCATCTTCTGCGCTTGATCTGTGTTAATATAGGAGCTGTGCCTGTCCTTAGATTGAGCGTTGCATTGGGGATGGTGTTTGGCTAGACAATTTGGAGAATCCGCTATAGGCACCTTCTTTAAAATCCATCCAACTTATCACTGGGTAACTTCGTGACATTCCAGGATTCTGAGCCATACAGTAGGACTTCACATACGTTATTCCTGAATATATTGGTAAAGGCTTCCCTTGCTTTAGCTATTTTACTGTTCAGCCCTTCTTCTGAATTGCCGTTACTAATTATCTTACTTTCAAGATACACAAAAACATTCACTTCTTCTATGGCAGCATTGTTGGTGTTGACTGGCTGATCTGTTTTAGCATTCACCTCTATCAGCTTAGTCTTATTGACATTGATGTTGAGGCCAATAGTTTTTCCAAGTGAGTCTAGTTTGTCCGTCTTGGTTTGTATGTTTTGGTGGGGTTGAGCAAACAGCGCAATGTCAGCAGCGAAGTCAATGTCCTCAAGTGTTTCCATGAAGGTCCATTGTAATCCCCTGACTGCGTCCTTTATGATTTCCTTCATCAACCAATCCATGCATATGGAAAAGAGTAGAGAAGACAGTAGGCACCCTTGCTTTACACCTGTTCTGATATCAATGTTTTCTGTGAGAGCTGTGTCGCATATCACTTTCACCTTTAGCCTGAGTAGAGCATCTTTATGACAGAGACAGTCTTGTCTGGGATCCTATAATGGACTAATATCCTCCACAATACCGGCCTACTCCCTTTGTCGAATGCCTTTTGGAAGTCTATGAAATTTGCATAAACGGTTGCATTCCATTCATGACTTTGCTCTATTATTTGTCGAAGTGTACATATTTTATCTGCACATAACTTGCCCTTTATGAAACCGGCTTGGTTTTCCGCTTGATCAACTGTAGCTGAAATTCTATTAAACGCCATTCTGCTTAATATCTTACTTGTCATTGACAGCAGCATTAAACCCCTCAAACTAATGCAGTGTGTGAGGTCACCCTTTTTTTGAATTTCTAAAATGGCACTTGAACACTCAAATATGCTTATGTCACACCTCCAATAACTTATTGTATTTAAATACAGAGTGAAAATTGCCGAAGCGAAGGGAGTCACACTTCATTGTCAGTTGTAACATCAGACAGGTAGTCCCTTAATTCAGGCTCAATATATAGTAGAAATTGTTGGGAGGACTCGAGTAAGGTCACATATGACAGGTAGTCTCTTAAAATGGACGGTCACTAGCCAGTTTCAGCTGTACCTGAATCTATGTGGAAAATAGTTAAGAGATAGAGATGGTGCCGGTTCATCTAGCGTGTAGTCTTGCTCAAATGCGTTTGCAACGACAATAGCTGTTTCAACACAAACGCGTTTAATTTAAAAAGCCTACCATATTATCCTCTGTAACAACTCGTAACTGAAACCAAATATATTAATGCAATACATGCGACACCTTTGATACAATTTTCAGACAAATAAGTCGAGAGGATTATTATATGGGGAAAATATATAGAGTACGTTCTGATTTCTCAAAAGGCGCATTTGAGTTGAAAATCATTTTCTGTAGAATCCATCTAAACCGAACACATGTAGGGATAACCAAACTTTCCGATTCAGAGGGTTATCAAGTGTAGAGGGATTTTGACAATCATATCTTAATCAGTTGTCAACATCTGCGGCATTCTTTTAATTTCTTCATTTAATTGCATTGTAGTTCGCATTCATTTGCATTTCAACAATAAATAACGCGATTTCCATACTCTATCATTCAGCCTACAGCTACTTTTGTTGCTATGTGTATATCGCAGAAACCAAACCAGTTATAACCACCCCTGCCGAAACAACCGTAGATTTTCCAGAGGGTAAGGAGGGTGGCGATACAGTTACCTCTCTAGCAGCTAGTGATCAAGATATGGACAGTGTCAACTTCACAATCACGCCTTCGTCTGACGAGTTTGAAATTGCGGATAATGATAGAGTGGTAGTGTCAGATGGTAATACATTCGATTATGAGCAATTAGGTACGGCTACCTATACTCTGACGATAGTGTAAGTTTGCCTAGTTTTAAAATATTCGCTGCATTTATTCCTTAAATCACAATTTTTTAAATGCAAGGACAGAATTTACAAGAGCCAACATTTGCTCAATACTTAAACTGTAAATTACATTTCAGTGAAGCGATTAAGATGTTTAATGATATAAGAAATGCAATTAGTTATTTATTCAATACTTTTTTGAAATGTTCCACAGTTTGAACTTTTCTGTTGAACACAGGAGAGAGATTTATATGCACTTCATAATCGTTTAAATCGACCTTATCACAATTTATAAGTTTAATTTGGATAATTTGATCTCGCTGAATTCGAGCATACCCTTATTTCAAAGTTAAAACGTCGTTGAGTTACGTTTTACATTTGAGATATCGGTATGTTTGAACTAGGTCGAGTTCAAAGTATCGAGTTTCGACTGTATATGTGTTTGTCAAATCGATACAAAATCATAATATACAAAGTGATTATCCCCCATTTAGTAACATGTATGACTTACTTAAGCTAGAATATTGTTCAAGTTTAAACACCAATGTTCATATCGCTTAGACATTGTAATTGCTTCAATTTGAACACAATATAAATCAGAGAATCAAAGTACAAGACAGCTTACATCAACTCTAATGATCCCGGCGAATCATTTGTTGTTATAACAACATTACTTTGTATAAGAAAAACAAATAAATAGCCATTACAATTTGATACAATAAAACTTCAACATTGATGAATAACACTATTTCAGTAACAATTGCAATTTTTTGTTATTGAAAAACGTTACAAAAAGCCTACGGTATACACCTAATAGACCTATTGATTAACTTTTATGAGCATTGAATAAAGTCAAGGGAAAACACAGACACAGTTGTACCTCTACCCCCTTTGACAATTTTACCGGTAAATCAACAGACTCCTGTTATTCACAAACGCATTTTTCCAGACATTTTATGTACTTTTTTTAACGATAAAACCCTTATACAATACAAAACGGTGTAGTATGAAATAAAAGAACAACAGTAATGCAGATTATTACAATTTGTTTAAAAAATCAACATGCTAATTGAACCTTTCAAAAACATGACTGCCGATTATTTACATTGTGTCCGATGCAAGTCTTTTTTTCTCGTAATATTACATGTGTTCTATACCCGGGGCATACTTTTGGGATGTAAATTGAATATATTCGACATCTAAGTAACAATTTGAGAAAAAATCAGAAAGGTTTCCAATCAAAATGTTGTTAAATTTGCTCTTTGAAAATGACCCCTACGAAATCTATGCAATGAAAACAGAATAATTACTGCATCAGGATTCAATCAATATATAATGCCAACATTTTTCAGCTTCTCATTATCTGTTCTTTGCAAAAAGACATATTATAAGCTTTAAATAAGACCCTAAACTCCCTTATAAATGTTAAGTTTCAGCTACATTTATGCATATTGTAGTCCGTTTAAGTGCATTTCAAATGCTAATTTCATGTGTCCCATTACTATACATGTATATTGTTTTTCTAAAAAAAAACAGCAACACATAACTTTTGAAGAATCTAAAGTTAACAAACTTATTACTCTCTATTACAATTTATTATAAGCAGGGCTCCAGGTAAGGGGGGCATTTAAAAAATCTAAACCTTTAAAGGGAGGTAATTGAATCTTTTATTTCTGTTTTACACTCTATGGTGTTACGACTAATTAGAATCGCGAGAAGTAACACCATGGGATTTAGGGCTGAAACAAGAGAAACATGTTTGATTTGTTCATTTTGCTCCCTCTTATCTGGAGCCCTGTAGGATTTAGTTTTTGGGCCAATTTGATTCAGGTCCGACTTGGTTTTTGGCCGATTTGACCCGTTAGCGTTTTCCCTTAGACCACCACATTCACATATCCACAATCAGAGTATTTAAATCTTACGTACAAATGACCACCAAACCCCTTCTTGAGTTACATGATGATTGTTCAGATAATGATACGGGTCGCGTCATGAATTATGAAACGTGATTGGCAGCAGCTAACATCGAAAGTAGATCTTATGTCTAGCATTCTGCAGTTCTCGTAGTTTGGTTGTAGTAGGATGCTTTTGCATCGATTTGGCATTTGGTACTGTATTACTGTGATCGTTAAACGATCTACATTGATTGTTGGTTTCGCCGATTTATGCCTATCATTTCAAGAAAAACTCAACTCAGGTCGCGAACGTCCATTATCGTCAAAGACCGTAAGTTGACAAAAAGAGGGAACTTATTTTGCAAATAATTTAAATATAATCAATTAAAGGGTTTGCACATTGCCTTTCAATTTTTATAAACATATTGTGAGTATATCTGTGTGACAAATATATAGTTTACCAAGGTTTCAAATGTTACCTCCCTTGAATTAATTACGCCATTTGTTATTAGATACAGAATTTCGAAATCGGCTTCAAATAGACTCTTTTAAAGGTAGATATATCAATTATTTGGAATGTTACTTTACGGAAAGATTACCCAGCCCAAGCTTGTACGTCTAATACATGTAGTATTTGTTTATTCATTGAGTTTATAGTGATATTGTTTATTGATCATGTTTTGATCAGTGGGCGCTTTAAGAACGGTTAAGCGATAGGAAGTTGTCTAGAGTAGCTTCCCATGATTTCCTGGCAAACATAACCAGGCGGCGCCACGTACAAACCAAGGTTATATAAACCCCTGTCGCTCTACAATCTTGGCAGAAGGTTTCTGCCAGCCGGCCAGTTAACATCCAGAAGAGTTATTACTTGTGAATATTGTGGGAGAACGAGGGCTTTGGACAAGTGTTTTGGAACCTTCAGGCATTATTGCAATGCGAAGAAACACCAAAAACTAGCTCCGGGTCGTCACTTCCCAATATTTAGTTTGAGACTTACTTCAGAGTTAGATCTAAACAGTTAGTAGATCTAGGTTACGTAGAGCTATGTCCACCAATACCTAAGCAGGTTTGGAGGTGCTCAGACCGTGCTAGTGTGTCTGAGATCAAAATGTATAGCTCTGGGAACAAAATCGACTCCAGGTCGGATTTTGTGATCTGAAGTCATCATTTCTGGTTTGGAACCATAATTTGAGGTTCCAGGTAGAAATAACCGGCAACGTTTTCTTTAGTTATTGGTACTAATTATTGGTTTTGTCATTGATTAATTCAGAGGCAGATAGCCTGTTTCATTTATTTTATTAATACTCTGTATATATATTGTCCTGTTTTAAACCTCAAACCCAAATATTGGGTTTCGGTGGTTTTGTTTGTAAATCATAGGCTAGGTAGCCCCGAGGAAAAGTAAATGTCTTGTACCCCTTTTTGTGGTTTAGTCGGTTCGAGTTAAACATACCCGGTACACGTTACATCTGATACAATATTAAAGAATAAAATAAAAATAGATAAAAAGATAAGGCTACGGACATGGCCGAATAGGATACGGACATGACCGAAGGGTTTCAAAATGGGGCATTACGGGTAGACTGCCTTAAAAACGATTTCTGTAAAAATATGACTCGTGCCGTAATAAAGGGTTTGTGTTTGATAACAAAGTCTCTAATGTGGTCTTTAGTACGAAAGTACGGGGAAAAGCTTGTATTTTGAAAGGGCTTTATTTCGGATAAAATGGAGTAATTAGTACCCATGTAGGTTTATTTAATGAAACATAAGTGTAAGTCAGCGATATGCTGCTCAGAATAGCATGTGCATTAATTCAAAATGTTTTAAATATCTCGTTTTACTAAAAACATGTGCAAATGTGTTTATTATATTCGTTTAGCACATAAGCTGCGGTCTTGGAGTGACATAAAGCCATTATGTAAATATAGTAATCCACTAGTGGAATATCGTTTTTTGGGTTCCGGCCAATAAATAAATACGAAAGAAGACTCAAGCAGGAAACGCAACACAAACAATACATCCATCTCTAAAGCAGAACACACACACAGCCATACCATAACAAACACACACACACACACACACGCAACACCATTCCCTCATCTACACACCAAACAGAAAACAACACGCAAGACAAACATAAAGCTAAGTTCGACTAAACCTGTTCGACTACAGGCGCTGCATGCGGAACGCCAAATGACGTCATTTGCGTCGACGTTAGCGTAAACAAGGTAACATTTTGGCGGAAAATCTATATTGCGGAAGGTCTTCAAACTACGGCTTCAATCAATTTATTAGGTGCTTAAACTTGTTATTTGATAAAACGTGTGCTCATTATTTATCATTTTTGATAAACTCGTTGACTAGAATTAATATAACGCTCGCCAAAGCTCGCGTCATATTATTTTAGTCAACTCGTTTATTAAAAATGATAAATATTGAGCACTCATACAAGACCCTCTATTTATATATTTTAAACAGTGCTAGTGATGGAACGTATTCAGCAGAGAAGACAATCACAGTCACACTCTCCGATGTCAATGACGTTGCCCCTGTCGTTACCATTTCTCCGGACAGCGTCAACCTTTTAGAGAAAACTCAAGCCGGTGAGAAACGATGTGATAAAGTGGAATAATAAACGTTCATGTATCCATGTGAAAGTGTAAACAATCTGTACTATACATTCTTAAAAGATTATGTAATACAAACAAAATATCGATTATGTATCACTAACTCTATCGCTAATCGCGTCAGGATTGTAATTATGCATTATAAAATTATAAATCACGAGTTAAATAGAGGATGCATTAAACTATAAAATACTTTGAGTCAAATTCAGAGGATGTTGCAAAACCTGCGATGGAAACGGACCTAAGTATCTTCAAGTTTAAGGCGACGGTACAGCATATATAATGTCTGACAAGCTGGAACACTGGTGTTATAGCCCTGTAGTTTCCACAAAGGTCAAATAATGGGTTATTTATTTATTTATTAGTTTTAAGTTAAACTCTAGTTGTACGGCTCGTACATCAGCCTGTGCCGTAAGAACAATCAACGAGCGTATAAATACAGTTGATTTTCAAGGCTGCAATAACGTTCGGTGAGCGTGTGCCATGTTATACAGTCAACCAGTGTCCGGATATTATAACATTGATACAATTAATATTCATTTTATATAGTCTTTTGCCTTTTGAAGTTCTAATGCTTAATCTCTAGTCAAGAAAGCCAAATAATTGTATATATATATCCAATATAGTCAAGAACATTTTTGGAAATTATGCAATTGCAACAAATTAAACTATTTGCTCTAACCGGGGAAGTTCTGTTTTCAGAGACAATACTACGATAATCGATAAACAGTGATACCCCTCTAAACCGGACATATGTGGTGGCAACAAAAATGTCCTGTTTAAAAGGGTTTCCGGTTAAGAGGGTTTCTTAACTTGTTTCTAGTAAGAAAGATAGGTGACAACTTAAAGCAGGTTAAAAGTAAAGCAGAATGCGCCTTAAGGCGCATTCTGTTTCACTTTCAACATGCTTTAAGATATTATCTGCTGGAACGTACAAATTATTTTCTGCAGTGTAAGAAAATACTGAAAGCGTAATAAGGCGTGTTGATGGTGTATTGGGTAAAATTAAAAAGGATTTGAAAATGTACCAAAGCTTTTGTCCGGTTTAGAGAGGATTCCGGTATTTAGAGGTTCCGGTTTAGATGGGGTTTTACTGTATTTTGTTTACAGGTATCGTGGTGGCCACAATATCAAGTTCTGACGGGGATTCTTCGACGCAATTTCAGGATGCTAACTACACCATCTCCGGTGAGTAACATTGGCGTTTGTAAGTTTAACCCTTTACCTAATAGACGCGCCTTTTCGCGCATTCACTTTATTCCGCCGCTAAAGAAAATAGTTCCAATTTATTCAGTCATGGATATAAATCATAACGAATATTGTCTTTTTTCTAGCAAGTGGTAGCTTAAAGCAGGCTGAAAGTAAAACAGAATGCGCCTTAAGTGGATACCTGTCTTCACAACTAAATACTGGCTATAGAGTAAAGGGTAAAACATCTATACTAATTTAACTAAACGTTATCATTCCGCCCGACCGTGGGTATAGAGTCCTCACTACATCTTTCTTACTGCGTCTGTCCTGAGCAATCCATTTGGTTTCAACCCATGACAATTGGATGGATCGCAATTCCGTATCTAAAGTTCATCTCCAGGTTATATACGGTCTTCCTCTTCTGTGTCGACCTTGCGGATTTCAATTCAGAGCCTAACTGGTTGTGTTTGTTAGTTCGCTTCTTAGAATGTTAACAATAAACCTCCATTTCCGTGCTCTGATTGTTTGGCAGACTGGCTTCTGTCTTGTCTTCTTCCATAGTTTCCGGTTCGATATCCGGCCAGGCAACCGGATTGGCATTTTCTTTCTGAAGCACCTGTTGATGAAGATTTGCAGTTTGTGGTCCAACTTCTTGGTGTGTTTCCAGGTCTCAGATCAATAAAGCAGCACAGTTTTGACATTAGAGATGAAGAGATTAACTTTAGGTCCCAGTAAAATGTTGTTGTTGTTCAAGATTGTTTTAAGCGAGTTGAATGCATAATGTGCTTCACTAATTCTGGGGTTTACGTCGTCATCTGCACCTCCTGTTGTACTGTCTGCATTACCAAGGTTGGTGAAACTTTCAACGTCATCAATGGCCTGTCCTTCAAGCTGAATTGGAGTGTTGCGGTTAGCACTTATTACTCTTTGTCATTTTAGCATTGATCTGAAGTCCAGTTGTTTTCACAACGCTGTGAAGAGAAAATGTCTTCTCTTGAATATGGTTAAATGTGTGGGACAGAAGTCCTTTTCCGCCCGCGAATTCCAGGTGTATAAGCTGGCTCGTGAAGGTCCAATGTATACCTCTAGTTTGCTTGTTACTCTTCGCATCACCTAATCAAGAACAATGGTGAAGATCATTGGTGATAGCAAAAATCCTTGCTTAACTCCTGTCAGAACAGCAAAGGATGGTGAAAGAATTGTATATACAATACATGGCAGATCGTATTCTCATAAAAGCTATGGATAATGCTGATTATGTTGTATGGGGTTCCATAGCTCCTCATGATCTTCAAAGGATTTGCTCTGCCTATGGTATCAAAAGCTTTGCGGAAGTCGGTGAAGTTTATGTAAAATTGGGATTGCCATTCTAAATATTACCCAACAAGAATTCGAAGTGTTGCAATTTGATCGGTAGAAGACCTTTCTCGTCGGAATCCTGCCTATTCGTCTTGTAAGGTTCCTTCTACTGCTTTTTTATTCGCGCTAGGATGATTCTGGTGAGAAATGTACTTGGTTAAGACAGTAGCTGAATACCTCTCCAGTTTTGGCAGCCTGCGAGATCTCCTTTTGTGGTAGTTTTACTATAAGACATGTCCTCCAGTCAGCAGGAACTTGCTCCTTATCCCAAAATATCTACAATATTGCTACATGTTTCGTTTCAAGCGATACCAATACGAGTATAGCGATTTTAAAACCACTGATATACACATGACTCGTTTTCTTTTAGTGTAACAAGCGCAGATTAGTTATTTATGTTTTTATTTATATGTATAATAATCATTATTTCTATGCCAGTTGTGCATTAGGTATATCATAACCATGAATGAAAACAACGGTAATTTTTGAAGTACGTTTTAATTGCAAATGCATATAATAAGCAAGTTGACACCCAACTATTTCTGCCTTACGAAGTTCGACTGTATACAGAAAGGTAAGTATTTCACACAATTTTTGCAACTGACAAACATTTACACCCTGATCAGAGGGTTCCTGTAAAAAATATCAGATTTCACTAGTTGCAGCAATATGATTATAGTAAGCCTGATAAAATTTGCGTTTGACCCGTATAAGATATTGATATACAGTATAACCTCCGTTATCCGACACCCCATGGTTCCATGTTTGTAAGTCGGTTAAGAGAGGTTGTCGGTTAACGGAATTAGGCCTAAGTTCACAAGTTTACACACCCAAAGATTTCTCGATGCCGATTGACTTATTAAATATGCTTGCATGACTGCATCATATCCATGTCAGGTTCTTCTAGTTTAAAATAGGAGTCCACTGCTCCGGATCTACACGGTTTTTCCATTGTTCTTTCTACAGTAGGCATAAACGCGTATAGTCAGTGTACATTCGGAAGTAAACATGTATGCATGTAGATATTAAGAGATTGACTAAAACACCGGCACATTCGTATTTACATTTTATATACAAGTACAGTCTTCTCTCGGTATGTCGAACTAGCGGGAAATTAACAAAAACTTCAAAACGCGAGAATGTTTTTATTTTCTCTCAATAGAATTTGAGCATACATTTTTACGCATGCGATTATTACTATAGACTCGACCTATGCGGAGGGCGCATTAGATATATTTCGTACTTCTAATGTTGACAACTTGACAGTGAGGACGATTGGTAGATACCTGTCCAATTTGAACACGAAATAATGGTTAGCTATTGTTGGAAAGGTTGGATGAGTTGGTCTTTTCGGCACTGCGACCCCGAATGGGTTGCTTAAACGTGTTGGCTGAAGTTATCTTATTAACCCTCACATTATTCACTCATTGTTTAAACAATACATTTTGTCTTACACAGCCATCCGAGCAATATGTGTCATTATCACCTGCGCGTGTATAGTCGGTCAATGATCAAAGGTCAGCATACCGTCGGATAACGGGGTGTGAAAAACCTCTAATTTGCCTTTTTAGGTTCGTCAAAGTATGTTGGATAACGGTTAACAGAGGATCCGATCAAGAGAGAGTTAGGTTACATAAAATATATAGGGAAACTGCCGGGACCAAACAGCACAGTCGGATAACAGAGGTTTCCGGTCAAGAGAGGTGTCGATCGACAGAGGTTATACTGTATCTACAGTTTTGGACACAGTTATAGAGAAATCATATGAATTGTATGTTTTGACACGGCTTCAAAGCGAACTAAATTCACTGCCGTAATGCTAAAATATTTGAGGTGTTTGTAAAATTTATCAGGAAACTTAAGTTAATGCTTTAGAAGCAGTTGTAACGTTAGTTTTCTTTTTTCATGCGTCATTATTCGTTTAAGTCCTATCCTATTCTTATAAATCAGTTTGTATACATGTAGATACTTTAGTTTTAATATGGAACCTGTAATAAAGATACATATAATTTGTATTCAAATGAAAATATTTCATTGCTATGTTGATCAGTAAAACTCAATGTAGATCGCCGTTTTTGGGGCTGTCTTTTGTATGTTTATCCATGTTTATTTTAGAACTAATTGTAGTTATTTAGTCTTTCTCGCTTTGTAGGTACATTTATGTAATTGCATGTGAAGTTCTTTTGAACGCATTAAACATGTGTGAAAAGAGCGCTATATAAATCTGGTATACTAATACTACTACTACTAATAATATGATAGAAAATATATTATCGTAGATTCTTTCATATTTACGGATTTCATTTCAATTCTCTCATGATTATATAAATCGTAGAATACTCATATACTGATTCGAATATAAATTTACATATATTATACGTACTGGTCCTAAACAAAGCATTTATTGCATGCGTGTCCATCATATAAATGTTATGTTGCTCTTTCGCACACTGTGTCCTTCTCCTGCCAGGTGACATTGAAACTAACCCTGGACCAAACTTAGATACCGAAATGATCTTAACAGCTATTCAAGTATCGAATTCGAAACTTTCATCTGAAATTGGCGCTTTAAGAGAGGATCTCTCTGAAATTAAACAAGACCTAACGAATGTCAAAACAGAAATGAGAGAAGTTAAAGCTAAGGTCGCTAGTATTGAACATCAGCAACACTCATGTAATAACAAATTAAAGGTAGTTGAGAAAAAACTTAGCGCGTTCGAGTATGATAAAGAGGTAAAACAGAGTAATATAGGGTCTATATCTTATCACATGGAAAGAGAAACAGAGAAGATTGATTATTTAGAACAGCATATAGCATCCCTAGAATCTGAAAACTTAAAATGTTCAATGCGTGTTTCGGCCTAAAAGAAGATGAGAAAGAAGGAAGATCTATAGAAACAGCAATACAGGAAGAGGTGTTGGCAGTAATGACCGAAAATGACAGAGTGAGTACAGAATATATAGTGTCCATCAGGCGTGTTGGTAGACCTGTAGCAGGAAAGAGTAGAATGGTGATAGTAAATTTCAAGAGTTTAGATGACAAATTGAACATATTTAAGTACAGGGATGATTTGCGACAAAAAGGTGTTAGGGTAGCTAATGATCTAGGGCATTACAGAGACAGATTGTGAAGAATGAGAGTGACAGGGGTTTTAGAGCTTATTTTAAGAATGGCAAGCTATTTAGACAACCCAAACAACCGTCAACAGAGCAGCGTACCTACAGGCGTGGTGTTCGTACATTAGATGACAGGAACCGCGAGCAGCTTTTAATGCACGCAACGGACGCTGTCAATGTTAAAAATGGTTCGGAAAATAATCCTTATATGAATACCAACTTGCATAAGTAGGATGACGACCAAAGCTCTACACAGGTCACTACGCTAAAAATTCTTACTTGGAATATTATATATACAATATTAGAATCATTTGTAAATACCATTGTACTTTGTTCTGAGCATATTTAAAAGGTAAGTAATATAAAGCATGGCAAACCAAAAAATGACTTGTTTAACAAAATGTGTAAATCCAAAAGGAAAGATGTGAAAGCAAAACTAAGAACATTTCGTAGCAGTAGAACTATAAATGATTTGAATAATTACTTAGAAAGTAAGCGTGAATATAAGTATCTGTGTAGACGGCAGAAACATGAACATTTTGATACAGTAGCTAAAAAACTTGAAAGGTCTACTTAAACAGTAAAGACTTTTGGAATGAACTGAAACAAATTGAGAAAAGACAGCAGGCAAATAATGACATTACACTTAGTGAGTGGCATGATCATTTTGCCACGTTATTTTCTGTACCTGTAAATTCAAGTGAACCGGAAGGCACGACAGGAGTTTATGAGTACGAAAATGATGTTACAGGTGAATGTTTAGAATTTTTTTATTCATATATAAGTGATACTGAAATATTAGAGGCCGTTGAAAAATTGAATATAAACAAATCATCAGCTGGTTATATTTCCCCCAATCAAATACAATTTGGAGTAACAGCTTTGCTGCCTTATATACGGAAATTATTAAATAGAGTATATAGTTCAGGAGAATTTCCAGAAACATGGTCCAAATTTACAATATCCCTATACATAAAAAAAGGCAGAATCAATCAGCCAAACAACTATAGAGGCATAGCACTTATAGAAGTTTTAAGCAAACTGTATATATGCATTTTAGCAAGACGTTTAACATTTTACATTGAAGCTTATAACAAAGTTACTGAAGCACAGGCTGGGTTCAGGGGTGGATATAGCACCGTTGATAATATTTTTGTTCTTTACTCAGTTGTTTCAAAGTATCTTAACAGAAAAAGAAAACCGGTGTATGTTGCCTTCGTTGATTTTGAAAAGGCCTTTGATACTGTTGACAGATAAACTTTATATAAGATATTAGAAAAGTATGGTGTAAATGGCAGGCTTCTTCAGGCTATTAAGTCCATATATACAACTGTTAAGGCGCGAGTGCGTTCAAACGGGCAATACACGGAAGAGCTCACATGTCCAATTGGACTTAGACAGGGATGTCCTTTAAGCCCAGTCATTTTTGCTCTATTTATTAACGAGTTGTACGAGCTACTGTTGGAAGAAGGTACTAGAGGTATACAGTTATTTCCAGAAATTATTGAAATTTTTATGTTGCTGTTTGCTGATGATATAGCTTTACTATCTGATACTGTTGTAGGGTTGCAAAGGCAGTTTAAGCTGCTACAAAATTTCTGCAAACAAAGTAAATTGAGGGTTGATATAGGTAAAACCAAAGTGCTGGTCTTTAAGAAAGGACCCTTATCTGCCAAGGAAAAGTGGTTTTACAACAGTAGTAAACTTGACACGGTTAATGGATTTACATATGTTGGCAGTTTATTCTCTAGCTGATTATATCTGCCAAAAATGGCAGAGGCAGTCTCGACTAAAGCAAAAACAGTATTGAACTATGTTTTAGCACACTAAGTAACTTGCCAAGTATACCTGTTAACACAGTTTTAAAAATATTTGATTTGAAAATATGCCCAATTCTTTTGTACGGATATGAACTGTGGGGTATACATAGTATGAATTGTATAGAATTAGTTCATTTATATGCTTGTACACGTCTTTTGAGAGTTGGTATAAATTCATGCAATGATGCTGTTCGTGGTGATTTGGGTAGATACCCATTATATATTTACTCTGCAAAACGGAGTATTACATATTGGCTGCGAATTCTGAAACTACCTAAAAGTAGATATGTAAAACTATGTTATGAAATGTTAGTATTCTATGACAGCATTGGACATGATAATTGGGTCTTACTTATACGATATAATTTAATGTCAAATGGATTTGGTTTTGCTTGGTTGCAGCAATCAGTTGGTAACGAAAAACTATTTTTAGCCACTTTTGAAGAAAGACTGAAGAATCAATATGTACAGATATGGAATGATAGTTGCAATGCAAATAATAAACTTAGATCATACAAAGACTTTAAGAATGTATTTGGAAGAGAAGTGTTCGTAGATACAATTGAAATAAACAAATTTAGGGCTGCTCTAGCTCAGTTTAGGTGTTCTTCTCACAATCTGATGATTGAACGTGGGGTATATTTCAACATACATGTGGACGAGCGGCATTGTGTATACTGTGAAGCATGTCTTGAAGACGAGTTTCACTTTATTATGCAGTGCCCTCTATATTCTGAGCTACGTAGTCAGTATATTGAAAATACATTCACAAATGCTCCATCCCATTATAACTTTATACTTTTAATGAAATGCAAAAAGGAAAGTACTGTAAGGAATCTTGCCATGTTTATTTATCATGCTTTTACCGTCAGACATCATTTTTTATTAGGTCGTGTATAAAATGCTACATTGATGTGTACGATAGTTAACTCTTTCTATTAAATATGCGCCGAGATGCGCCTCTGCATGGCTGAAAGATGAGATTTGAGCTTTCTGTTTTGCTTTCGACATGCGTTTGTGTTTGTCTGCTTTGGTAATTCTATATATATTTAACCAGAAAGAGTTAACTAACTGCTAGCAGATTTGTATAGGAAGCGTTGTTTCTTTGATTAATTGTGTCTCTATTGATTTGTGTCTTGCACATATTGTGATTATCAGCTTATATGTAACACTACCAGTGTCCACTGCATGCTAATTGTATATTTATGTAATAATTTGTGTATGGGCCGGAGGCCTTATTATACAATAAAATGAATTTAATTGAATTGATACTATTTTTGTTTGCGCATGCGCGAGATAAGTACATGTTTTGATTTGCTCCGGATATTTTTAGATGTTTTTCTGACTGATGGGAATCGGAGGGTGATACAACTTACATGATGTCGGATTTAACTTCGTTTTGAACTTGGTGAAACCATGGTGAAAGTTTTGATTATAATTTCGACGGAATTTGATGTTTTTTTACTATTTTTCCTCAATTTCTTCGTTGGAAATTTTGGCGGAAAATTTGTGACAATAAACAATATTCACCGGTAGGTGGTCTAACCGTTAATTCGTGTAAGGCTACCGGTAAAGGTGTGAAATAGCACCGGAAGAGTTGGAATGATGTCGGACCTGGAGTCACGTGATGATGATAACAGTATACAATGTCGCACTCAGTGATGGAACGGATTCTAGCTGTAGAAGACAGGATAAGATTATTTGAGGCGGTAGTAGAGTGCAACATTGACGACCGTTTTGGTGCGGATCAGCAGTTGGGTGCCGATTCATGTGCAGGTCAGCAGTTGTGTGCAGATCCATGTGCTGATGAGCAGTTGTGTGAGGACCCATGTGCGGATGAGCAGTTGTGTGCGGATCCCTGTGAGGATCATCAGTTGTATGCGGGTCTATGTACTGATCAGCAATTGTGTGCGGATTTATATACTGACGCAGTTGCTGCTGCTGCCATTACATGTAGTGCTGCTGACGTAGATGAGCGTGGCTTCGCTGATGTAACGACAGAATATACCGTGTGTATCATACCGTGGGAACAAGCGGGTGTTAAAGGGCCGACAGAGCGACCCTCTTATTCCGCATCTGCGCCTGGAAATGTATCAAGTCAAAGGGTATGTGATGTTAAGAGCAAGTATTCAGCGCAGCCTCCAATCAGGACAAAGATCTTAAGCGGTGCCCAAATACGGGTGCAGGTAACTAGAAGAGGCGATCCCGATAAAATTCAGAACCATCAAGACGAAGATGAAGACAGCTTCACATTGCAGAAACGTAGGCATACATGTACGTGTCATTTTTGTATAAATGGACTGAGTAATAAATGTGATATAAGGTTATTCAGGCTAAGGGACCTACTGTCTCTAACATTCGGGTATTTCCGTGTAGAAGTGATCCGTCGAGAGTTGTACTCAGACTAAATGTGATGGCAAATGAGTATTCTAGTCATGTGCTGGAGAAGGGATTATGGCCTAGTTACAGTACCTGCAGACCGTGGGTGTCAAGGGGTCGATCCAGCTTTGGACCAATGCGTCCTGAACTGACCCCAAAACTTCGAGCACCCAACAACATACAGTCAGCATCGCGCTTGACTGGTGACAGTAGGCTGCAAAGAGACACATATGCTAGTAGAAACGGGTATCAGGCGGCACTGATTAGTGATGTTGATTAGACTGTATAGAATACGTGTTTTGGTTCTTAGTAATACATAAATTTTGATAATGCAAGTTTCTAACCTGGAATGTGACAGGTATCATTTCGAGTGCGTCGTATTTATGCGACATCTTAAGTGAAGGTAACATTGATATTTGCAGAATATCAGAGCACTGGCTTTCGCCACATAATTTGTTTTTCCTAGACTCTATAAACAGTGACTTTGACTATTTTGGTAATTGTGATAAGAGTACTATAGCTAGGGGACACGGTAAAGGGGGCGTGACAATCATGTGGCAAAGACGGTTATCGCAGCATATTGTACCGTTTGATATAGACGATGAGCCATAGTAGGTATTCAGCTGCAAATTAATGGTGAATATGTACATTTATTACACCTCGCTTTGAGTTACAATGTTAAATTCCCATAGACCTACAGTTAACATTTTGCTTGTCTTTTACATCTATTCAAAATATACTGTCACTCTTTAATATATTCATTTTGTGACGTCACTCTAAAGGACATTACTTTTTTACACCTTCCGAAAACGTACTGTCAGCATTGACATTGAGTTCGCTATTGGATACATTGGAATGTTGGAACGTTATAAAGAGTGGTTACATAATTATAAACAATGTGACGTCATAGATGGCGACGTCGTTTCCAGCGTTACGTACATAAATCTGAATAAGAGGAGATCCTTTGAAAGCACAGAAAACAAAGCAAATACTGAAAATTGCAGACTCGGTTTAATTGAGTCTGTTCATGAGCAATACTGAAATGTGCAACAGTGCTCACGCCCCCTAGCACCGGCTTAAGCGGAATTCAACCTTCAACTGTAAATGCGCTGAAATCAATGATTCCAAAGGACAAGAAAGTATAACAACACTGAGAATGAAGTACGGGGCGACTTTTTACAGCCGCCACATGTCTGCGCTAAATTACTATTCACAACATATTTTATAAAATACAAATGAGACGATTCTAAAGCTAGAATTGATAAGCTCGGTGTAATAAAATAAATATTAGATGTCAGTTTGCGTGACATTCAAATTGTCAACCCTCGAAAACAAGAATGTCACCCTCGGCTACGCCTCGGGGTGACATGCTGTTTCTCGGGTTGACAATTTGAATGTCACGCAAACTGCCATCTAATATTTATATAGTATTTCAGGTGTATTAACCTTGTGTCAATTATAGCGTCAGTATGTACCAAGAGTTTATGTTGCGTAAGTCAAAATTTGAAATTTCAATTTATATTTTTATGCCCCCAGAATCTACGATTCGGGGGCATATAGTTTTTGTCATGTCTGTTGGTTTATCCGTCCGTCCGTCCGTCCGCACGTCCGTCTGTCTGTGCCAAAAACCTTAACCTTGGCTATAACTATTGTATGTTTGTACCAAGGCCTTTTATAATTGGCATGTGTCTTCCCTGTATCAAGACCTTTCCAACCATACAAAACGTTTTGACCTTGTGACCTTGACCTTGACATTTGACCTACTTTTGTAAATTTTTTCAAATGGCTATAACATTTGCACCAGTTGGCCCATGGGCTTTCATATTTTGTATGTAAGTTTCTTGTGTCAAGACCTTTCCAATCATACCAACATCTTTGACCATGTGACCTTGACCTTCACCGTTGACCTATGTAATCAAACTTTAACCAAAAACCTTAACCTTGGCTATAACTTTTGCATTTTTGAACCTCGGCCTTTTATACTTGTCATGTGTATTCCTCATGGCAAGACCTTTCCAACCATACAAAACTGTTTGACCATGTGACCTTGACCTTGACATTTGACCTACTTTTGTAAAAATCTTAAAATGGCTATAGCATTTGCACCAGTTGGCCCAGGGCTTTCATATATTGTGTGTATATTTCTTGTGTCAAGACCTTTCCTACCATACCAACATCTTTGACCATGTGACCTTGACCTTCACCGTTGACCTATTTAATCAAACTTTAACCAAAAACATTAACCTTGGCTACAACTTTTGCATTTTTGAACCTCAGCCTTTTATACTTGTCATGTGTTTTCCTCATGGCAAGACCTTGCCAACCATATAACAAATTTTGACCTTGTGACCTTGATCTTGACATTTGACCTACTTTTGTAAAAATCTTTAAATGGCTTTTACATTTGCACCAGTTGGCCCAGGGCTTTCATATGTTGTATGTATATTTCTTGTGTCAAGACCTTTCCAACCATACCAACCATACCAACATCTTTGACCTTGCGACCTTCACCTTTACCTTTGACCTATTTAATCAAACTTTTACCAAAAACCTTTACCTTGGCTATAACTTTTGCATTTTTGAACCTCGGCCTTTTATACTTGTCATGTGTATTCCTCATGGCAAGACCTTGCCAACCATATCAAACTTTTTGACCTTGTGACCTTGACCTTGACATTTGATCTACTTTTGTAAAAATCTTAAAATGGCTTTAACATTTTTACCAGTTGTCCCAGGGCTATCATATGTTGTATGTATATTTCTTGTGTCAAGACCTTTCCAACCATACCAACATCTTTGACCTTGCGACCTTCACCTTTACCTTTGACCTATTTAATCAAACTTTAACCAAAAACCTTAACCTTGGCTATAACTTTTGCATTTTTGCACCTGGGCATTTTATACTTGGCATGTGTATTCCTCATGGCAAGACCTTGACATTTGACCTTCTTTTGTAAAAATCTTTAAATTGCTATAACATTTGCACCAGTGAGTATAAGGCTTTAATATTTTGTATGTATATGTTTTGTGTCAAGACCTTTCCTACCATACCAATATCTTTGACCATGCGACCTTGACCTTCACATTTGACCTATTTAATCAAACTTTAACCAAAAACCTTAACATTGGCTATAACTTTTGCATTTTCGAACCTTGGCCTTTTATACTTGGCATGTGTATTCTTCATGGCAAGACCTTTCCAACCATACAGAACTTTTTGACCTTGTGACCTTGACATTTGACCTACTTTTATAAAAATCTTTAAATGGCTATAACATTTGCACCAGTTGGCCCAGGGCTTAAATATTTTGTATGTATACTTCTTGTGTCAAGACCTTTCCAACCATACCAACTTCTTTGACCATGTGACCTTGACCTCGATTTTTGACCTAATTAATCAAACTTTAACCAAAAACCTTAACCTTGGATATAACTTTGGCATTTTTGCACCTTGGCCTTTTATACTTGACATGTGTTTTCCCTTTCTAACCATACACAACTTTTTGACCTTGTGACCTTGACATTTGACCTATTTTTGTTGAAATCTTTAAATGGCTACAACATTTGCACCAGTAGGCCTACGGCTTTCATATTATGTTCATATATTTCTTGTGTCAAGACCTTTCCAACCATACTTTTTTGCCCTTGTGACCTTGACCTTTGACCTTTATTTGTATAAATCTTTATACGCCTATAACATTTGAACCAGTAGGCCTAGAGCTTCCATACTTTATATGTGTCTTGTGTTAAGACTTCTCCAAGCATGCCAATGTTTCATTCACCCTACGACCATGACTTTTGACCTACTTTTGCAAATAAGCATTACATTACAGAACATGATGCTGGCTGGGGGCATTTGTGTTTCACAAACACATTGCTTTTCATCTGATCATCACCAAACTTTCTGAAAATGTTTGTTGACATAAAATGGAGACCAATTTGGATAACCAGCGGCACTAATTTATGCTTGGTCCTTTGGAGTAATGGCCCTTGAAGTCCTCAAAATGGCGCTCCTCTACAGTTTCAGCTCTCTAACTTTTACGTTTGATAGTCTGGATTCCCCTCCCTGTATCATCGGGGGCATTCGTGTAACTGGGACACGCTCTTGTTTATTATCACTTGCTACAAACAGCAAATAGCAAGATCAGAGGACGCGCTTTTAGCGCGTCCTCTGATCTAGCTATTTGCTGTTTGCGAACGTTTATGATAGAAAAATAAGAGTTTTACGATTTTGACTTAGGCAAAATATTTGCGTAAGTTGTTTAGTAAAACGGGCCCCAGGTCTGACTCCCAGCCTTAAACTGTCTAATTTAAAATGTGTTTCATAGGTTAAAGCGTTATATTTTATTGCATAATTTGTGTTTTAGTTTTACATGAAAGAGGAGGTAATTGCTGTCCAAATGAGACAGGGTGTAATAAACGATTAGCCATGACTTTTTTGTTTACAGGAGGCAATACAGATGGTCGTTTCACAATAGATAACCAAAACAGGATAACGACAGCAGATGCCTTAATTGACTACGGTGACACATCCTCGTTCACACTGACAATAACAGCCACAGATGGAGTTAACGAGGGCACTGACACAATGGACGTATTCGTCGGTAAGAGAAACCATATAACAAATAAGAACGATTAAAGAAACATTAAATGTATTTGAGAAGGATAAGATACTTATTATTGTGCACTGTCCTTTTTTCGAACCTGCAATGTAGTATCCTTGAATGTGTTTATTTAGTAGGTCAACTCCATTTGTAT
Source organism: Gari tellinella (assembly GCA_922989275.2). Taxonomy (NCBI): domain Eukaryota; kingdom Metazoa; phylum Mollusca; class Bivalvia; order Cardiida; family Psammobiidae; genus Gari; species Gari tellinella. Next base: position 74,950,283 of record OV277866.1, read on the forward strand.
AGAATGTTTTTACACTACTTGAATAATACTTATTTATTTATCTTCGACAGTTTCGACATCTACTGATGTCTTTCTCAAGAATCGCAATGCGACGATCGGCTATATTCGGCCTTGTCCGTCAGTTTCCGGTTTCATGGAAACGACGAAACAGGTTCTTAGATTCGGGATATACTATAGGCCCCCTCGTCCCTGTTCATGACTGAGTTCTTTTCCGTGCGTGAAAAGCCTCTTTCATCTGTCGAACTCGTTGATTAGCCTCCTTGTCCACTACTTTTGCCCCCTCCCAATCAATGACGTGATTGTCCTGCACTGTGTGATCCGCTATAGCACTTTTGTGATATTGTGTTAACGTAACGAGGCTTTGCGTTCTGATCTCGTATAATTTGAAATTTGGTTCACTTTTACGTCTTTTCGATGTTCGCTAAGTCTCGTGCCAATTTTTTCTGCCTGTTTCACCGATGTATACCTTGTCGCATTATATGCAGGTAATCTGGTATACTATGCCACATTTATGACTCAGTTCTACTTCGTCCTTAGGGTGCACACGCATTGATCTTAGTGTCTGGTAGGGTTTCATGGCGGTGGCTATTTTGTGTTTTCTGAAAACTTTGTCTATGCTTTCATGTAAAAAGATATTTCTATACATAGGTAATGAAGTAGTTCTAATTTGCGTATGTGTGTTTGCGTATTACAACAGGTTTTGACAACATGGTATTAACAGATCGGTAAGCTCATCGGGAGCTGTCTCATCAATGACTGTATTGTTTTCCCTGATGGTCTGTTTGGCCCGATAGTGCATTTTTTCCTCGATAAAAATACTAATTTTGTTCTTATTGTACATTTGTTTTCTTAAAGGAGTGTTATATATATATATATGACCAGTAAGTGGGGTTAAACACTTGTTACTTGTTTCAAGTGGAAAAGTTATACAATGTATACTTTAGATGAAAGATGTAACTGTAAATACAGTATAACCTGCTTTATCCTACATCACTCGGTACCAACTGATGATGTCGGATAAGCAGTGTGCATACTTTAGATAAACAGCCACATTTACATATTCAAGTCACGTATTAACTTTGAAATATGGGTATGTTCCACTGAAGCTATCTTGAAATATAGAAAGTAATCGAGAGAAATACGAGTTAGCTCGACTTATAAATTATTTAGATAGCGAAGCTCGTATTTTTTATTCGCAATTTGGGTCCGAAAGTCATTATCAGATAAGGTAGGTTTCTGCATTAATCACGTGTCGAGTAAACCAGGTTATACTGTACATGGTTGTTGTTATTAATGTTAAACAGTGATATTTTGAACTCGTTAAGGTGGATCGCGGGTCAGCTTATTCCGTGTCAAAATTCTTTGAAACCTTGATTAAATACAAATATAATATACGGAGAGTGAACAATCATTAACATAAACAAAATTACAGTGCCGTTTTTTTCTGACAGGACCATTTGTCGAGAAATGCTCCTTGTTTCATGAACAGGAATATTTTCTTTATAAAATGATATAACTCAATAAATTCTGTATATTCAAGTAAATCGTACAGAGACTATAAGATATTGTGCAAACAAAAATATTTCATGACATATTTTCTGGAAATATCAATATTTAAAAAAAGTCAAATTCTGAAAAAGTAATTAAATCTCAATTTACAAAAAATCTAGCTGTTTAACATACACTTATTTTACTCTTATTACAAAGGTTAGATATAACTTAATTCTACTAATCACAAAACATCGAGGTAATTGACTGGCCCGCAGTCTCATCCGATCGCACGCTAATTGAGCACGTTTGGATGAGATTAGGCGTCGTTTGCGACGTCTACCGAACCAGCCATTGACGTTTGAACAGCTGGCTGATTGTTTAGTTATGGTAAGGAATGGCATTCCTTAGCATTGGCGAGGTCCACTCGACGATAATGCCGTGCTTGCTTTGTTGCAAACGGAGGACACATGCGTTATTAATAAGTATTATATTGATTTTATATCTAAATAGTACAATTTATTTCCGCGAAGGGCTGGCGTCCCTAGATACGATACTAGTCTCGCCCATAAGTGCAAGTCACGTTTATCGTCACTTCCGGCCCACGCTGGGCTTTATAAGGACGAAGTGCTCGTGTCACTTCCTCTTTTTGGCTTATCGCTACAACTACAAACAAGAACTCGCACGCTTCAAGATTAAACTGGAAAGCAATGAGAGGAAAGGATGTGAAACGGAAGCTCCGGCTAGCAGTAAGCCTCCCGCTTCTGTTAGGAGGGTGAGATTTGAGAGGTCGGGTAAGAGAAGAGGTGCAGTCTACAGAGTCGGAAATTCAACAAAACAACCCAGGTATCGGGCCTAATGGCCCAAATTTTATTGTCTTCGAACAAATGCTAAATGAAGGCGTTTCGCGAAAACACATTACATTACAGTCTTATGGTTGGGAATAATGCGCATATCAATATTCGGGTTCCCGCGGAACGGCGCCGTGGGTTGAGACTAAGTCTTACCCGAATGCCGGTGACCACGTGACCTTTTTAATGGCTGCCCCCTTTGACAACGTTGCTATCGAAAGGGAAAATAAGTTGAGAGCTCTCGAGCGCTGGTTTCCTTTAAAGTTTTTTCTAACGAGCGCCTCGAGACGTTATCGAAAAAAGTGTAAGACAAGATTCATTCCATAGAGAGGCGTTGTATGTTGTGAAATGTTCAACAATAAATAAACGTTTGTTCGATTGATCGAGAGGGGGACAGACGCGTTTTTTAGTATAATTATGCTTCAGTCTACCTTTCTACCACCCCATCGAATTCACGAAATTCGGCAAAACATGTAATTATGCGGGAATGTACAGATAAGGCGGAAGTAGGACAAATAGTTTACTAAGAAAACACTTGACCCATCAGATCTGCTCCCTAATTGTCGGTGTTAAAAGCTCTACAGAGCTTACGTTAGATTGTTGATATGTACCGACAGAAAATAAAGCTTTTGTATTTGTATTTAATGACCTGTGGATCCCTGTGTGCAAGGCATCTGCCTGGGCAGACAGCTCGGTCAAGAACGCAAACTTCATAAGTCGCTGGCAGTCAGAAGTTGGCATCTGTATATTGGTCAAACGCTAAGTAAAGTAGCTAAGTATGTTTGTCAAACTGCAAATCTAAGGAAACGGGTCAATATTTAGTCAATTTTGTTTACACTGCAGATACTCTGGTCCGTGGTAACTAATTACTTCACTGTGCCGGCTCCAGGGCCATGTCATCAGGATAGCCTAAGCTCAACCTGCCGGGGAATGCCCATATCGGCCGGGAGGGAGTGCAAGGCCTGTCTTGGAGCTGTCTCGGGGAGGATATCGAGGTAAATGTTGCCCTAAATATTCCTCCCAAGTAATTTTTTTTTATACGTTAGGTGGCAATGACATTGTGGGACAGAACCACAATCTTCAAGGTCATTCAGCAGGTAATATCATACATAGGCACTGTCGTTCCCACACAAGTTTAACCCAGGTGCGGGGCACATTTTGGACCTCTCGTGGGAGCTCCCCTTGTATTCGACTTAGCAACTCAAAAAACAAAAAAAACAAACTACAAAGCATAAATCACTGAGCGATAGCAGGAGGCGGTGTATCCAGTAGGTGGTTATCACCCGGAAACTCAAGGGATGGTGTCAACACGAGCCTCGCAAGTCGGGAGTCCTATCTTGACTGTATAATATAAGAGACACAGTACTGAACCTAGTTTGATGGATTAAGTTGGGTTTTACAGCACAAAAGGCCTAGGGTCATATGGTTATAATGCTCCGCCGCTATATAGGAATTGTAATGATTTCAGGAAGTTCAATTCAGCTAATAGTAATACCATTCGGTTGCTAACAGCCAATTGGATCAGAACCGCATATGAATACCCCACTTAGTCAAGGGGATAGTCTGATTTTATTAAGTCTTTTGGGGGATAAGGTTTTCAACCTTATTGTGGCGAAAAAGCCTTAATAAATGCATTATTCAGGTAACATATATAAACAACTTAGAAAGAGAACTCCTGGCCTGCATGGCTTAATGGTCTTCAAAGGTCAACCGCCATGTATAATTAAGTGGAACTGAGTGTACTGCCTCCTGCTCAATTGTGTTCAGATAAAAAACAACCCGTGGCCATTTTCCCCACAAACTCTATTTATCAATGAATGAATTGTCAGCTAGCATGTACAAAGCCAGGTCATATTAAATATGTATTAAGTTGTCATGTCTTGTTAGTCCTTAGCAGAGTGGCATACACGTTAGTGTGTGTTGCTCTGTTTCTTAGCCCGGAGTCATTGAAATAATAAGTATTATATTGATTTTATATCTAAATAGTACAATTTATTTCCGCGAAGGGCTGGCGTCCCTAGTTACGATACTAGTCTCGCCCATAAGTGCAAGTCACGTTTATCGTCACTTCCGGCCCACGCTGGGCTTTATAAGGACGAAGTGCTCGTGTCACTTCCTCTTTTTGGCTTATCGCTACAACTACAAACCCCACCCACCCAGTCCCAGTTTGTCTTCCAATATATGGTAAATTATATGCACAGATGTTGGGAATTTTGTAACGTAGACGTACCAGAACAACAATGCCCTTGTTGAATCCTTATTTATTAGTCATAGCGAACCTTGTATTCATGTCAACTTAGCAAAGACATTACTGGTCCTAGTTTGGATGGTTACAATTTAAGTCAGTTACATTTGGTGCAGCACATGCTCAGAATGGCGTTTTTGTCTGTGCAAAGAATTTTTGAAGCATCTCATGTGAGGCCTGTATCTGGCAGCGATAATTTGAGTAGTAAATCTCATTGGAAAACCCTTGTGTGAGTATGTCGGGCCTCTCTGGACAACTTGAGATGGCTCTGCACACTTTTCTCATGCTTTACAGCTACTTTCACGTCTAGTGAGATCAATCCGGGGGATCACTGAATGGACAAAAGTAATGTCTTTAAGTGCTTTTACACAGTTTCTGCTGCCGAGTTATTCTATTTCAGGCCATATCTGGAAACCCCTGCTACAACTATCCAGCCATCAGACCGCATTACACAGTCAATCCAAGTGGAAGTTGGAGCGTAAAGGGCAATGGCAATGTTATACCAAGGAACAGATCAACAGCTATTGTAGAATACACAAAATATGAGGACAATTAAAGACTTTGTTTAACTGGATCTGTTTGCCAGCAAGTGATAAGTGCGGTTTAGCGTGAACATTGCCTTGTGGAAGCTAGCCAATTACGAGCCAAGAGACATATCAGGTGTACATGTAGTAGGAGGCAATTGCTTGTTGTGCTTTTTATCGTCACTTCCGGCCCACGCTGGGCTTTATAAGGACGAAGTGCTCGTGTCACTTCCTCTTTTTGGCTTATCGCTACAACTACAAACAAGAACTCGCACGCTTCAAGATTAAACTGGAAAGCAATGAGAGGAAAGGATGTGAAACGGAAGCTCCGGCTAGCAGTAAGCCTCCCGCTTCTGTTAGGAGGGTGAGATTTGAGAGGTCGGGTAAGAGAAGAGGTGCAGTCTACAGAGTCGGAAATTCAACAAAACAACCCAGGTATCGGGCCTAATGGCCCAAATTTTATTGTCTTCGAACAAATGCTAAATGAAGGCGTTTCGCGAAAACACATTACATTACAGTCTTATGGTTGGGAATAATGCGCATATCAATATTCGGGTTCCCGCGGAACGGCGCCGTGGGTTGAGACTAAGTCTTACCCGAATGCCGGTGACCACGTGACCTTTTTAATGGCTGCCCCCTTTGACAACGTTGCTATCGAAAGGGAAAATAAGTTGAGAGCTCTCGAGCGCTGGTTTCCTTTAAAGTTTTTTCTAACGAGCGCCTCGAGACGTTATCGAAAAAAGTGTAAGACAAGATTCATTCCATAGAGAGGCGTTGTATGTTGTGAAATGTTCAACAATAAATAAACGTTTGTTCGATTGATCGAGAGGGGGACAGACGCGTTTTTTAGTATAATTATGCTTCAGTCTACCTTTCTACCACCCCATCGAATTCACGAAATTCGGCAAAACATGTAATTATGCGGGAATGTACAGATAAGGCGGAAGTAGGACAAATAGTTTACTAAGAAAACACTTGACCCATCAGATCTGCTCCCTAATTGTCGGTGTTAAAAGCTCTACAGAGCTTACGTTAGATTGTTGATATGTACCGACAGAAAATAAAGCTTTTGTATTTGTATTTAATGACCTGTGGATCCCTGTGTGCAAGGCATCTGCCTGGGCAGACAGCTCGGTCAAGAACGCAAACTTCATAAGTCGCTGGCAGTCAGAAGTTGGCATCTGTATATTGGTCAAACGCTAAGTAAAGTAGCTAAGTATGTTTGTCAAACTGCAAATCTAAGGAAACGGGTCAATATTTAGTCAATTTTGTTTACACTGCAGATACTCTGGTCCGTGGTAACTAATTACTTCACTGTGCCGGCTCCAGGGCCATGTCATCAGGATAGCCTAAGCTCAACCTGCCGGGGAATGCCCATATCGGCCGGGAGGGAGTGCAAGGCCTGTCTTGGAGCTGTCTCGGGGAGGATATCGAGGTAAATGTTGCCCTAAATATTCCTCCCAAGTAATTTTTTTTTATACGTTAGGTGGCAATGACATTGTGGGACAGAACCACAATCTTCAAGGTCATTCAGCAGGTAATATCATACATAGGCACTGTCGTTCCCACACAAGTTTAACCCAGGTGCGGGGCACATTTTGGACCTCTCGTGGGAGCTCCCCTTGTATTCGACTTAGCAACTCAAAAAACAAAAAAAACAAACTACAAAGCATAAATCACTGAGCGATAGCAGGAGGCGGTGTATCCAGTAGGTGGTTATCACCCGGAAACTCAAGGGATGGTGTCAACACGAGCCTCGCAAGTCGGGAGTCCTATCTTGACTGTATAATATAAGAGACACAGTACTGAACCTAGTTTGATGGATTAAGTTGGGTTTTACAGCACAAAAGGCCTAGGGTCATATGGTTATAATGCTCCGCCGCTATATAGGAATTGTAATGATTTCAGGAAGTTCAATTCAGCTAATAGTAATACCATTCGGTTGCTAACAGCCAATTGGATCAGAACCGCATATGAATACCCCACTTAGTCAAGGGGATAGTCTGATTTTATTAAGTCTTTTGGGGGATAAGGTTTTCAACCTTATTGTGGCGAAAAAGCCTTAATAAATGCATTATTCAGGTAACATATATAAACAACTTAGAAAGAGAACTCCTGGCCTGCATGGCTTAATGGTCTTCAAAGGTCAACCGCCATGTATAATTAAGTGGAACTGAGTGTACTGCCTCCTGCTCAATTGTGTTCAGATAAAAAACAACCCGTGGCCATTTTCCCCACAAACTCTATTTATCAATGAATGAATTGTCAGCTAGCATGTACAAAGCCAGGTCATATTAAATATGTATTAAGTTGTCATGTCTTGTTAGTCCTTAGCAGAGTGGCATACACGTTAGTGTGTGTTGCTCTGTTTCTTAGCCCGGAGTCATTGAAATAATAAGTATTATATTGATTTTATATCTAAATAGTACAATTTATTTCCGCGAAGGGCTGGCGTCCCTAGTTACGATACTAGTCTCGCCCATAAGTGCAAGTCACGTTTATCGTCACTTCCGGCCCACGCTGGGCTTTATAAGGACGAAGTGCTCGTGTCACTTCCTCTTTTTGGCTTATCGCTACAACTACAAACCCCACCCACCCAGTCCCAGTTTGTCTTCCAATATATGGTAAATTATATGCACAGATGTTGGGAATTTTGTAACGTAGACGTACCAGAACAACAATGCCCTTGTTGAATCCTTATTTATTAGTCATAGCGAACCTTGTATTCATGTCAACTTAGCAAAGACATTACTGGTCCTAGTTTGGATGGTTACAATTTAAGTCAGTTACATTTGGTGCAGCACATGCTCAGAATGGCGTTTTTGTCTGTGCAAAGAATTTTTGAAGCATCTCATGTGAGGCCTGTATCTGGCAGCGATAATTTGAGTAGTAAATCTCATTGGAAAACCCTTGTGTGAGTATGTCGGGCCTCTCTGGACAACTTGAGATGGCTCTGCACACTTTTCTCATGCTTTACAGCTACTTTCACGTCTAGTGAGATCAATCCGGGGGATCACTGAATGGACAAAAGTAATGTCTTTAAGTGCTTTTACACAGTTTCTGCTGCCGAGTTATTCTATTTCAGGCCATATCTGGAAACCCCTGCTACAACTATCCAGCCATCAGACCGCATTACACAGTCAATCCAAGTGGAAGTTGGAGCGTAAAGGGCAATGGCAATGTTATACCAAGGAACAGATCAACAGCTATTGTAGAATACACAAAATATGAGGACAATTAAAGACTTTGTTTAACTGGATCTGTTTGCCAGCAAGTGATAAGTGCGGTTTAGCGTGAACATTGCCTTGTGGAAGCTAGCCAATTACGAGCCAAGAGACATATCAGGTGTACATGTAGTAGGAGGCAATTGCTTGTTGTGCTTTTTATTAATATTTCTCGGCTCCCAAACTAAAATTTACTGAAAAAAGAGAAAAAGAAATGAAAAAAGTTTAGACATACATTTAGGATGCAAACCAAGTCGGCGCAGTCCAATTTCGGTGCAGTCCAACTTATCACTCATATCGCATAAGGACATAAGTAACCGAACTTCATAGAACAGAGAGAAATATCGACTGTACTTTAAACATCTGCGTATAGGGAGGTAACTCCTATTGTATGGTAACTGCTGTACCAGTCATAAACGAGAGGTCAGTCATTGTTTCCTCTTGAAAGTTAGCAGTTGGGTCGGGAAAGTCGCCAGGAATAAAAACCCAGCACTTTGTAGAATCATTCTTTAGAACTGCGTGTACAATCGCCTGTCGAAAATGCGAGTTTTTTCAAATTACCTCCCTTTGCATGGAAAAAGGAGTACATTTTGAAACAGTAATACATGTACTTGAAAACAAATTTATAGGGCAACAGATATCTCTCAATGCCACCTCCTTAATTGTGAACCTAACTTTAATTTTACTGTTCCATATGCCTGTCTATGGGAAAGCCTGTTAAACAACTGTCTAAACTTTTTTCGCTCAGTATAGTATTTAACTTTGTAAAGTCTAAACGATAAGTCTGAGGAAGCCAGATCAGATGTCTATTGATTAATTAGAAGCTGGTCTGGTTCCCTATCAAGGTTCAATTCACCAAAGCAAACCTCCTTCTCTAATTACCTCTCGGCTCAAGCTCGCGGATGTTGTGGTAGTATTTAAACAAAGCCACACAGTGTAATACTAATACAACTTGATATTTTCATCGTCACGGGTTGGTTTAGGGTAATCTTGGTTGTCAACATTTGAGCAGAGGCACTTGATGGTATTCGAGTAAGGATCTCCTTTATTTTTTTTACAAAATAATCAGTTGGTTTGGGTTTAAGGTTCTGACTGGGGCTATTCCCTTATCATCAGTCCGAACAAACCTCAATTCAATTGTCAAATCAAGTTAATTGTAAGGAAACTATACCAGTTTAAAAAAAAAAATCAAAAAAAAAAAATCAGTTGGTTGGGTGTAAGGTTCTGACTGGGGCTACGCCTTATATCATCAGTCCGAACAAACCTCAATTCAATTGTCAAATCAAGTTAACTTGTCATAGATGTATGCCAGTCTTCATTCCACAATCAAAGGCTTTCGACGGGTAAATTTATACCATTAGGGCAATTGTCAGTGGAGCAATAACACTTATTTGAATACATGGTTATTGGTTAAAGATCTAAATTCAAGGCAGTGGTTTCTGATTATTAAGCCGTCTGGAATAGCATACTTGGCCTGTAGTAGATGCGAACATGGGGGTCTGTTCGGTCGGTAGGAGTATTGTGTGCTGTCCCAGGACATTAGTTGCAAAATTGCAGCGTGTATTGCTTGGTCTGTATATAAGTATTCTGTGCAAGGTCCTAGGCTGAAGTTGTGGAATGGCAGGGCAGGTTGGTTTGCCTGTGTATGAGCATTTTGTCCGAGTCTAGAGTTGAGAAATTGCGGAAGGTGTAGGTTTTTCAAAGTTTGAGCATGCTACTGAGCGTCCGAGGCATGAATAAGTTGGAGCAGGCTGCATATTGTCCGAGGTGTGTAATTGCAGGACACGTGGGTTTGTCCAAGTATGAGCAAGCTGGTAATTGTTCTAGGCCAAAGTGGTGTAATCGCAGGACACGTGGGTTTGTCCAAGTATGAGCAAGCTGGTAACTGTATTAGGCCAAAGGGGTGTAATTGCAGGACACATGGGTTTGTCCAAGTATGAGCAAGCGGGTAATTGTATTGGGCCAAAGCGATGTAATTGCAGGACACGTGGGTTTGTCCAAGTATGAGCAAGCTGGTAATTGTATTAGGCCAAAGTGGTTTAATTGCAGGACAGGCGGGTTTGTCCAAGCATGAGCAAGCTGGTAACAGTATTAGGCCAAAGTGGTGTAATTGCAGGACACATGGGTTTGTCCAAGTATGAGCAAGCTGGTAATTGTATTAGGCCATAGTTATGTAATTGCAGGACACGTGGGTTTGTCCAAGTATGAGCAAGCTGGTAATCGTATGAGGCCAAAGTTCGGAAATTGCAGGACAGTAGCGTGTTCAAGTACCGTATCGGAAAACAATAACGTTAACCGAGGCAAGCAACCTTTATTGTACGACATCCAACATTCTTCAATACTCTCCGATAATAATGCATTGCCCCCGTGTTTATTTACTTTTCAAGGGTACAATCAAATTATGTATGAATCGAAATAACACACGCAAAGTGTACTATTCAACCGAAATGCATAAAACTTATCGCATATAAAAATAAGATTTAGCTGCGTAGATGTAAGCTTCTTCATTTGATGCATTAAGTATCGAAAAATGTTGGTTTATTGAGGAGAAATTATCTCAGGACCGTTCGCTGTCGTTTGTATACTCATGTGGTCGCCATTTTGTTTTTCTTGTTCGCCCCGTCACACTACCTCCGAGGCCGTTCGGGCCGTTGTCCATTGGTATTGTGAAAAACAGGTCGTTTTCTTTAAATTGTTGCGTTTTTTAGGCTATTGAAACGGTAACTGAACGCGCTACAGTAGGGTTTGTCCAAGTATGAGCATGCTGCTCATTGTCAAAGGCCCGAGTTGTGTAAAAGTATGTTGCTCATGGTCAGAGGCCCGAGTTGTGTAAAGTGTGCTGCTCATTGTCCGAGGCCCGAGTTGTGTGTAAAGTGCGCTGCTCATTGTCCGAGGCCCGAGTTGTGTAAAGTATGTTGCTCATTGTCCGAGGCAAGAGTTGTGTAAAGTATGGTGCTCATTGTCCGAGGCCCGAGTCGTGTAAAAGTATGCTGCTCATTGTCCTAAGTCAGAGGTGTTTAATTGCATTCATGTCGGTTTGCCTGCTCAAAGTATGCTGCTCAAGTATGGTAATCGTAGCGCATGTGGGTTTGTAGTCGCAATATATGCTGCTCATTGTATGAAGCCAGAGTATGGTAATTGTAGTGCATGTGGGTTCGTCTGTGTACGGATAGGCTGGGAATGGTCCGAGGGCGAGTCTAATAATTGCAGTATTGTCGTTTGGCCTGTAGGCGAGTGTTCAGTGTACGGTCAGGGACCTGAGTGGTCAGTCTGATCGCACGTAGGAGGTTTTCAGTATGATGTCGAATGGTGCCATAAGTATGCTGTCTCAGTCGAAATGTTCTACTGGACTGTTCTCCTTCAATTATAGCACGGCTGCTGGTTTTGCCTATTAGGCCCCCTTTAAGACATGGGGTCTTCGACTTTGGATGCTTGTTGACTTTGGATTTGTTTCTGTTGGAGAAAGACCTCAGTGCAGCTGATGTCTGAGGGCTATGCCGCTTGTTTTGGGAAGATAGCCTACAGACACTAGTTGCAACTATAAGTATAACATAGCCCATGGTAATTTATAGTAATAGATAGCTTGGGTCAATTTGCAATAGTCATGCCAGGGGCCTTTCTTGTGGATTTACACTATGTATTCTTTGAACTTGGCGGTGATTCTAAGACTGGTTGGTAGTTGAAGCCTAGCAGGTCGGGTTTTGTCCATGGAAGTAAGCGCATCTCCTGGCCTGCATGGCTTAATGGTCTTCAAAGGTCAACCGCCATGTATAATTAAGTGGAACTGAGTGTACTGCCTCCTGCTCAATTGTGTTCAGATAAAAACCAACCCGTGGCCATTTTCCCCACAAACTCTATTTATCAATGAATGAATTGTCAGCTAGCATGTACAAAGCCAGGTCATATTAAATATGTATTAAGTTGTCATGTCTTGTTAGTCCTTAGCAGAGTGGCATACACGTTAGTGTGTGTTGCTCTGTTTCTTAGCCCGGAGTCATTGAAATAATTGTGTGACATGGGTTTTGACCCTTAATGACAAAAGAACGCATGGCAGTACAACCATGATTGACATCAAACATTAATGGATCTTAGATCGATGTTTAAATTAACACTATAATACACAGTCAATTTATATCTGGTTTGTTATAGCTATTATTTATAATGCTTTTCCCAATGTTTAGTTTTTAAACTCCGTGAGTATATATTCATTTTATAGATTTTTGGTGTAATTAATTTAATTAGATAAGCATGAATATGTTTATTAATACATATAATAACATAAACATTTTGCTAGTGAACGGGGTTAAATTGGAACCACCTTTTCCCCATATAGATCTACTTATTTCGCACTAAGCATTCACTTGACCTCAAAGGCTGCGATAAAGAACTTTTCTAGGTTATGTTATAAAAAGAATATAACATTCGTGTTAATAATTTATTTGTATTTATTAAACTCGTCGTTTAAGAAAAAGGGTAAAAACTCGGCAAAGCCTCGTTTTTATAGTTTTCTAATATACTCGTTTAATAAATCCAATAAATTATGAACACTCATTTAATATCCTATATGCATATGATAGTGTTCTGAATTAGGCATGTTTAGCTGTTTGTTGGAACAGTTCTGTGTTTACGATATATGCCATTTCGTTGTAAGACCAAGATAATACTTAAAACTCTAGTAAGAGTTTCCTGCAGTACTTTCTTCTTACATTTAGCAGTCATGTGTCAAGTGATCGCGGCTCTTTTACATCTCTTACATAATAAATGACCTGTCATTTTCTACATTCATTGCATAGCAATGTTTTCTGCAACAAAACAGATAAAACGGGCGTTATCGTTTTTTTAAACTTAATAGCTTCACTGTCGTAATGTCATATGCTTTAGATGCTCAGATGCCTTATAACCCGGAGTCTGATCGGGATCCAAACACGCTGTTTTTTGTATACACGTGTTTTCGAAGGACAAACGTCATGTTCTTCACTGTATAGCAAAGCCGGTGGAAAATAAACATGTCCGGGATACATGTAGGTTTGCTTTTAAAGATAAGAATTCTCTGTAACTCTTTTGCATTTACACAAACGCACTTTTAGGTAAAAAGTTTTACTATTATCGAAGGCGAATAGCTCTGTCTACATATCTATTACAAACGATGGAGTTATCTCTCTTAACATCTTCAGTGCCAAACTCGACAGCACTAGCGTACCGCGGCGTCTGTTCAATATCCGGATTTTTTCACATTTTCACGAACCCCCTTTACTGCCTAATCCCGATTACAATAGCTATTTGTAACTATATTGGATCCTGACCAGGCGCCGCGTAACGCGATGTCTGACCAGGACCGATAGTAGAACTGTTACGATAGAAGTTTTGGACAAATCGTTCAAATTGTGAATACATTCTGAAACCTGGCACGATATTATTTGACACTCATTTCAAATGTTCTTAAGGGTGTATCAATGTCATGAATTTAAGAAATTTTCAAAGTATATGAAAATACTTTATGATGGTTTTGTATTGAAGAGCTATTTAAGATGAATGAAAAAATAGAAAAAGTGTACATTTTGGTGAACAACAGTTGGCTCCATGGCCGTGTAAAATTTACCCCACCCACTTTCTCTTATTTTGTCCTTTTCAAACAGCCCGCTTCAATAAAATCCATTTTAAATAAAAACAAATAAGATAATTTGGTTTTGTGTTATTTATATCCTATCTATGGTAGTATTTCTTCATACAAAAACTAATTTAAGAGAAAACAGGCACCAAAAGTGAAATTTATAAAGCTCTAAATATCATCGATATGGTACTTTTTTGTAAATTTTGTAAGGGGAGATAACTCTTTTTACTTTAATAGCTCAAACACTGACCTTTCAATTTCTTTTGATATTTTGAACTGCCTTAGCATTGGCTTTCATTTGGAAGAATATAAGAAAATTTTATACTAGAACTATTTTATTTTCAAACTTTTTTACTTTTTTTTCATAAAATAAAAAATCTAATAAAATCATGACCTATAAAAGGCATATTTTTGATATTCAATATTCACTCCATTGCCTAGTATTGGCATTTAATTTCCCTTACACGGGAAAGAATAGCGTCCCTGTCAATTATAAAATAAAACCTAAAAAGATAGTCCATATAACAGAAACAATAAACACCAGATAAACATTTTAGGGATTAACTTGTTAAAGTTGTTCAAGGCTAAATAAATCATTAAATGTATGGTCATTGGAACTACTTTCAAACATAAACGAAGAAAGGGTAGACCACAGAAATGATACCTATTACGACTAGTAATTGATCCTATCTTAAGAATTCAAAGTGTTTTTCAATAACACAATTTACTTGATTATTCCATTTTCCTTTTATCAGGCTAATTTCTTGAATTATTTTAAAACAGTTTAAGGTTAGTTTTGCGAACTTATCTTTGGAAAGAATACCCCTTCTTTGTAAAACTTTAATTCATGTTATTAAGGTAACACTTGTGAAAGTCTGGAACACCATATCGTTGTTAAAACACATATACCAGTTTTGATTTTCTTTTAACACTTTCACTCTCAACGACGCCATAAAGCAGTTTTGCAAACAGTTTTGATCTTGATCATACGCCGCGTTACCCGATCAAAACTGTTTTCCACTTGTTTTGAAATAACGTCAGTTATATTGCCTTAACCCTTTACCTGATAGCCTAGTTATAATATTGAAGATAGGTGACTACTTAAAGCAGGTTGAAAGTAAAGCAGAATGCGCCCTAAGGCGCATTCTGCTTTACTTTCAGCCTGCTTTAAGCTATTACCAGCTAGAATAAGGAAAGTATTAAATATGACACATATTCATTACGGTTTATATTGGAACTATTTTCTTCAGCGGATGAATAAAATGCATGTGCTAAAAGTCGCTTCTATCAGGGAAAGGGTTAAATCTAACTTTTTGATCATGAAAGGGTTAACATGTATTGGGACAAACGGCCTGTGCAAACTGTAGAACCTGGCCAGATTGCTTCTTAAAGACCAGTCAGATCAAAGTCTACACTGTTAACCATTCAGTTTTGCACATATTAGTCAAATTACTCTATGATAATAGCAGTTCATATTTAAGGATAATTTTAGCAGTTTATCAGGGTGTCTCAATTGGTAGGATATTAACCGAACCCACGATAAAACCATGCCGTAACGACCGCCTTAAAGACGACTAATCGATGACTTGGAAGCCATAAGGCAATCTGAAGCAAGACGAAATCCAAGCTTTTATCCCCTTTCTATACATAGCACTTCTAAAGTTAATTAGACTTAAATTGCAATTGGAATTGTCCATTCAAAGTATCAGCGATCAGTCAGTAAACTATTACATTTTGCATGCAAAAACGGTTGCTTAGCAACTGAAATTAGATATAGCTATTTTAGGACTCTGTCATTCAATACCTCCAATTCTCTTTAACACCTTCACTGCCCTGTCCCAAGTGTTATAGCTCTTTGCAAACAATTTGATCCTGGTCAAATGCCTCATAACGTGGTGTCTGATCAGGAATCAAACCATTTGACACTCATTTCAGTATTTCTTCAGTCAAAAAACAAAAGTTGATAAAGCCTTCGGCAATTGTTTAGACAGATGACGTCAAGGCAGTGGAGGATGTAAACTCTGAAAACCCCCACTCTTTTAAGTGTTCGCTATGGCCAAGTTTTAACTATTCGCTTGAGTACAATTAGACCGTTGCTATAGTGGGTTATTTTTAACACGGGCTTGAATGTTTAATTCTTTCCCGTGTTACTAATAATCCTGTCAGAGAATTTTGTTAGATGTTTTACATGTATTTACTTACTGTGCTGGCGGTTTTTTTGATTGTAAGGTTGTGGAACAGGGTTTATATTTTATGTACACTGTTCGTCTTTATAGGTGAATATAGGAGATAAGTGTGAGGTTGGGCGCCCCTAAACCCAGGTTTAACCCCCCCAGTGGTTGTTAATGGTTAATTAATTTATAATTGATTATTGATTGCTACTGACCGTACCAAGGCGGGCTCCTATATTCACTTAGCTTTATGTTTGTCTTGCGTGTTGTTTTCTATTTGGTGTGTAGATGAGGGAATGGTATTGCGTGTGTGTGTGTGTGTGTGTGTGTGGTTGTGTGTGTGTGTGTGTGTGTGTGTGTTTGTTATGGTATGGCTGTGTGTGTGTTCTGCTTTAGAGATGGGTGTATTGTTTGTGTTGCGTTTCCTGCTTGAGTCTTCTTTCGTATTTATTAGCGTGCCTACATATACCATATTTATTATATCATTTGCTTCTTCAATGTTTCAAGGGAATTAGGAATCTGAGTTTTAATGCCATATGCATTTAAATCTACCTTCATCTTAATCTGAAAACTTTATTCGATATTTTTTTAACTGTTAAGCAAAACACGTAAATTCTCAACCCCTTCTCTGCAAAACACGACGACACTAACAAAAGTCAACTTATAAGATATCGAGTGTGATTTATATAAGAAATATCCACTGGATTTTGGGTAATGGAGTGGAGGCAACTAATATTGTAGGTTGCTACAATGTATTATACTAATATCACGTACAGTCGAACTTCGATATCTCTAACTCGCTTAACTCGAACATGATTTTGCCGTATTTCAAGCTCGGTGTAGGGGAACCTATCCGTGTTTCAAAATTAAAACGCGGCAAAGCCGCGTTTTAACTTTGAAATACGGATATATTCGACTTAACAGGGATCGAGATATCGAAGTTCGAATGTACAGTAAACAGAACAAATACATTTACTTTCAATGCTTATTAAATTTACCAGCTATAGTAACTTGAAAACTCATTCCAATTAAAGTTTGAAACTAGTTAGTGTCGTCTATTTCGGATTGATTTTAACATTACATTGCAAAATAATAATGTGCAGGCCCTGGTCAAAGGGTTCATGTAGGATCCATATGGCCTAGATCTACATTGTTTGCATGAGATAAGTGTACTCTTTACATGCAAACAGTTTAGAAATGATGAGTTTACTCGTCGTTATATATATGATAGTCTTCTATTTATGCTTTGAGATAAGAATCATAACTGTTTAAAATTAATAATGTACTAGCATTTTGTATTCATATTAAGCTATTCTTTTTCATGATATATACAATGTATATACATTAGGACTGGAAACAAACCAAACGCTTATTTGATTATTCTCCTAGTAGCAATTAAATTTATCGTGAACAGACATTCATGAGGTAATACAATGTATGTAGAATAGATATGATACAGATACAGTGGTCCCCTCCATATAAAGACAGTCAATCGGGAAACATGTGAAAAAAAGTGTGCCTTGTTCGAAGGGTCGTTATACGGAGGGGGGATTTGTTTTCTTTTGCAAACAGCTTGAATCCAGATCAGACGCCTCGTAACGCGGCGTCTGATCTGGACTCAAGCCTTTTTAACTCATCGTTAAGTTTTATTCTGTCAAAATGTCAAAATTAAGTTTGAGAAAAACAGCAGACCACACTTTAAGCAGACACTATTATAACAGTAAAAGCGTTAGACATAATAGTCCGGTTTTTTTCCGGCCCTTGGCTGAAGTTCTTCCCTTAGTTGTGTGTTTCACTGGGCATTGTACAGTGTTCAGTTGCTTCCCACTAACACAATAGGTAAGAAATGAAACCAATGGGGCCAATAGAAAAAAGTTGTTATCCTTTTGAGCAGAGAGAACCGATCTCAAATCATCTTTAGGGATTATGCGAGATCAAGCACCCTTAAAGTTTTACTTTTTCAGAATGGAGTTGCTCATGGGAAGCTATGTTCAGCTCTGTTACTGGCCTGGTTTAGTGGAGTGCGCCAATATGGTTCATCTCATTCAATAGCAGCTCTTTACCCTTTATTGGGTATTTAAAATCCTCTGAAGACGGAGCATGGCTGCCTATATGGCGAGGTAATTGAAAACAGCTATGCACGTAATCCTCCAGCTTGACAGACAATAAAGTCTGTACCAAGCTGTCCTGTGTGTGTTAAGCACAGGTACGCCAACAACAACAACAACAACATAGTCCGGTTTAGGGAACTGTGGCAAGGGTTTTTGTTCGGAGGGAGTCGTTGTTGGGAGGACCGTTATGGGGAGGGACTGCGGTATTTTTTTTCATTCTTTTTACACATATAGTATGAAATTATATTTATGTGTCACATTTAATATATGTTCTTCGTAAAATTTGTTTCTAACGAGAAAGAATATATACAGTGTTTGTTTTTATTAGAAAAGTGTGTATATATGTATACTAAACAACCATACGATACTCCTGTCTATATTAATCCGTTCAATGCCAAGGCCGCAAGAGTCCAAGCAGTTTGACATCAATATCAATGTATCTTTAACAAAAATATATTAAATTCTAAGTTCGATAAAAAAGAATTAAATAATAAGCAAACGATAGTATGGCAGCGACGGCGTTGGATTGGTGTTTACGCCATAATGGCAGATAAAGGGTTACAGTGAAGAAAACGTCATTCTTTCCCAATAAACATGATTACGCTTAAACCATTATTTCTATTGCAAACAGTTTGGAGCCAGATCAGACGCTGGGTTACCCGGCGTCTGGTCAGGCTGCAAACTGTTTGCCACTCAGATTAACATGAATAGTCAGAATTGCCAGGTTGTACTTATCTACGTTTAAGTGTTTTGCGTTTGGTTTGCGTATAAACGGGAAAATATAACGTTTTCTCCACTGTAATGAATACATATTTCTAACACAAATAGGAAAATATATTTGTTTTCATAAACTGCAGAGGTTTTGATAATAGTAAAAACGTGTATAATGGCATACGATAAAAGTTAAATACCCATGACTTAGTATTATTGACTGCTTAATGCAGCAAATAAAAACATTGCATTAATCTACCGTCATCGCATTTGCATTACGTTTACCTTTCAGGAAGCCGAAAACTTTCCAAATCCTCGTTACTTATTATATCATAGTGATAATTAAACACATTGTTGACTATTCCATCATGTTTTAGGTTAATGTACAGTAGAACCCCTCTATTACGACCAATGAATTGCGTTAATTATTAGGGGCTTAGAACAGGTGGCTGCTTAAAGAAAGGTGACAGTAAAACAGAAAGCTCCCACCTTACTTTAAGCTGTCACCTGTCTTTTATACAACCAATTAGCCTTATTTTTAGAGGTCGTAATAGAGAGGTTTCATTGTACTCATAATGGCAGGAAGGGGAACCATTTTAGCCATCTTACGGCCTTTATGACGTCAAAACCCATCTAATCATGCCATGCCTTGCCTTAATGAATTTTCCTCAGTCCTTTGATGGACTACATGTACCCCCTCCCCAATTGTCTGGATAGGTGTGAATTTTAAATGCAATGCCTGCAGCACATGCTATCGCAATCTCTAATTACCGGATGGGGCTCAGATTATACTCATGCTCTAGTGATTTTCAATGGTTATTTCTAACCAAACTATCAAATATAAGGGTTGGGTCTCACACGAGGAGCTTCAATGGTTCTTTGCTACTTCATAAGATCCATGCTTTTTGCAAGGAAATTGTCTGGCAAGTCAATATGATCGAAAGGTCGTCAGGAGATGTCTTTAACATCGTTAATTTCCAAACGTATCGAAGGCAATTATTTTTAAAGTTGAGAATTTAAGGAACTTAAACTTCAAAAGAATTGAAAATGACTTAAAACAGCTTTTGGTATTTGTATTGTAGAGCCTGGCAGCGGAAGGGTAAAGAGTAATCATACTTTGAAATTACAGAGCAAATGAGATTTGTTTAAAACACTTTTGGCAGTCTATTTCGGCTGTAGATAATGGCTAGTGACACGAACGTTTACATTCATTTGCACTAAATGACTCCATTACATCTTTTTTTGACTAATTTTGCTTTTTTCCCGTCTGTTCAAGACAATGCTTATAAGAAGCCAACATACAATGGTCAACATTGGAAATACTCGCCTTATCAAAACCCGTGCAAAAGCTCAATATTACCAATCAATTCTTGAGAACGACCAAAACTTAACTCAAACGTAGTGTAACCTTTACAGCTAGTTGTATGTCTAGTAAGGACGAAAAGTAAGAAACAACCGAATTAATTAATCGTCTTTCTTACATTGTACCTATATTTAAGTTCGGGTTCTTTTTTAAACAAAGACTGAAGCTCAGAAAATGCAGAGAAAATGTTGCTCAATTTTAGCAACGTTAGATGTTGTCGTGTCCACCAAAGAAAGACACAGGGAGATTTTTTTTTTTAAAAAGTTATTCCATGTAATGTTGTTGTGCTCAATTTTATCTTACAGTCTATTTTTACTGAATTGTTTGTTTGACATGGGTTTTACGGTACTGCGACACAACATTGGTTGTGTGGTGCCGATGTGTATGTACAGTGGAGAATTCGTTTTGTCTGTCCCAATAGACGTGTTTAACGCTCAATGTGTTATATCCACTGCAAACAGTTTGGAGCCATATCAGGCGCCGGGTAACCCGGCGTCTGATCAGGTTCCAAACTGTTTGCCACACATATTAACATGAAAACATTGTAGTCAGGATAATCGAAATTTTTTCATTTTCTACGTTTCATGGCGATGTGTGAACATTCCGTTTGCATTTAAACGGGCAAGAATAACATATTCTCCACTGTATATAGAGAATAAATAAGTGTGTAAGTGGCGCAGATTTGTTGAGTCTTACCACTCTGCACTGATACATGTAATTGTTTTATTGTTTATTTGTCTTTTAATGCTTCATGTTTTGATCGATTAACACAAGTTTGACTCTAAATAATCAGTCCCATGTCGAGAATCAGCAAAGACTAATACTTATCGGAGAAGAGTAAAAAATAGTGTGTTCACCTTGACCTCTGTGCTTTGCATGACTGACAGGTCAATAAAACCAAAATGTAATGCTTGGTGTGTTAAAGATCTTTGATGCAAAATAAGAATGTCTCGTTCTATTATCATTATTGTGTGTTTTTCTTTAGAGTGTTATATATTGTATTGCATCTTTTGTTTGTGTGTGTGTGTGTGTGTGTGTGTGTGTGTGTGTGTGTGTGTGTGTGTGTGTGTGTGAGTATTTCTTTTTCAAATAAATACTTAACTTGTTACATGCTGTTAACACCACTATTTTAAATGTTTTAATCAAGAATTTTAAATACAGATAATCCTGTATCAAGCTTTCTTTTATAAGGATATATGGCAGATGGCAGCTTAAGGCATACCAAGGGTAAGACAAAAAAAAATAAGACTTTTCTGTATGACAGAAGACTATGCACTTATCTACCTTTATGTACCAACAGTATTCAGAATTCATAACTCGCTCAATACAGGTTTGTAGGTTTGTAGCGATTCTAAAAAGTAGAGGTATTGTTTACAACATATAATACTCAGATTAGACGCCACGTGACGCTTCGTCTGACCAGGGTCCAAACTGTTTGACACTTGTATCGATATTTTGTCAGTCAGACTACCTTAACTCGTACTTTGAAATGATCTTGTAGACATCAAAATTGAAGCAAATGCCAAT
Source organism: Gari tellinella (assembly GCA_922989275.2). Classification (NCBI taxonomy): domain Eukaryota; kingdom Metazoa; phylum Mollusca; class Bivalvia; order Cardiida; family Psammobiidae; genus Gari; species Gari tellinella. The sequence goes on from OV277866.1 coordinate 74,972,109, forward strand.
AAAGAGATGAAGAGGTAAAACATCAAGATTAATTTGGCGCTGAAAGTGTTTAAATGACCAGGCACAACCAGGCACAATGACGATAAAACCTTAATCTACCTTGTTTGCAGTTACATACATTATGAGAGGCGAGTAGTCAGACTGGGTCAAGATCAGCTATCGGCCTACAAAGTTGTTAAGACTTTACAGTCTATTAATGGCAATGACGACAATTTAATAGAATTGACATGGACAATGACTTTATGCAGGATATATAGAATTAAGGCAATAACTTTCTGCATTTTTGTTTTTAATGCAACAAGTGGTTACCTAGGTTAAAAACTCACACATTTTCTTGGACTGCTTATTCAAACTCATCTGCAAAAAACACCCCAGTTTTGTTTTCAGCATGTAAAAAGTAGGACATATTTTATCAAGTAACAAAGGAAAGTTGCTCAAGCTCTATGTATGGCGCAACGTGAACAGCTTATCGTATTATCAGGGAACATGTGTAAATTATACATTTTAAAAATATAACCATTCAAGGAATAAATTTTGGCAAGTTTTGAAACTATAGGATGCATTTAAAAATGCAGCAATGTTCAAACATATCATTAGATGTCTAATTTCGATGTACTGAGTGACGTGTGTGCTGGTACAGTCCAGTTGCGATATAATGTACAGTTGTACATCGCTTGACTCGAACTATCCGATAGTTCGACACATTAATTGCATTATTTCATGCTCAAGTAAGTCTAATATACCCATATTTCAAAGTTAAAACGTGGCTAAGCCACGTTTTGACTTTGAAATACGGATATGTTCGATTTAACAGAGTTCGAGATATCGAAGTTTGTATTCATCTGGATTATGTGAAATATGTGAATACAGTAGAGAATACAATGTAGAAATGAAATAAAATTGAAAATTCTGATTATTAATGTGTGATGGAAATGAAAGTTTTAGTATGAACGCATTTATTATGCAAGAAAAGTGTCTTCTCCGCTTCTCCACTGTTACACATTTGGAAACACGTTATTGTTTCTCGTTTTAACCCTATCAACCCTACATTCCTCTGTAGAGATTACTGATTACATATGCAAACAGTGTAGACCCTTATCAGAGGGCTCTTATAGGAGCCCTCTGATCAGGGTCTGCACTGTTTGATATTTTCATTGGTTTTTGTTGTCATATAAATGTAACACCAGTAGACTTGGTCAAAATACTTGTACTAAAAGAGTAGAAAAGGACTAAAATACACACAAGAGATGTTTAGGACTGAAACGGTTTGATAGCAAACCCCGACAACTTACATAAGTCAGAGATGTAAACAATTTAGAACAAGATCAGTTTCCAAATAGTTTGACATAGAATTGTTTGCGATTGGCGTCATCAGAACACACATGCATTTAACGGTAAAGAAAACAACTCCTTGTCCATGTTTATGATGTTTACAGTGGATAATCTGTTATTCTTTCCCGTTCAAACGCAAACGTACGCAAACGCAAAGCACTAAAACGTAGAAAAGAACAACTTTTGGACAATTCTGATATTTCATGTTTATCTTGGTGGCAAACAGTTTGGAGCCTGATCAGACGCCGGGTTACCCGGCGTCTGATCTGGCTCCAAACTGTTTGTAAAAGAAAATATAGTTTTAGCGTAAACGCGTTTATCGGGAAAGAATAACAGATTCTCCACTGTAATCCTGTCGCTGTCAGGCTCTATAACAGTAATATATGGCAAAAGCTTTGATCCAGATCAGACGCCGTCTGATTAGGTTCCAAACTGATTAACACTCATATCACTATTTCCTTAGTCAAACACGATTAAATTTCAAATTTTCAAAGATTAAAGCAGACGATAAATTTAAGCAGACGACATGCCTGTGTTTGACGGGTCATTGCGTCATAAGTAGCAGCGACAGGTTTACATGTAATAGTTGCGTGTCATACATGAACTTGGCTGACTCCTGCTGTAGAGTATTCGACATGATTATTGTCATAAATGTTGTATACATACAAAGTTACATATATAAGAGAAGGGTGTGACGTGTCAATCATTCTTTTTTCCTCATGATCTAATAATAATAATAAGGTCAAAAGGAGGCTTACACCATCTTGGCATAATAATACTTGTCAAGTGTTAGCGGCGTGTCTTAAATTGTTGTTGATTTGTCAAAATGCTCAAACTTTGGGAACGATCTCAGACTCAACTCAGACATTTTATAAGCAAAAGGCTTGGTCTGTTTGTTATCATTGACGTTTCGATATGTACATGTATCATAATGTTTGGGCTATATGTGATACGGGTACACAGGGGAAAACATGTTTGTCCCCATTGAACCCTTTTACTCTCAATGACGCGATTAAAGCGCGTTTGCAAACAGTTTTGGTCCTGATCAGACGCCACTTTACGCGGCGTCTGATAAGGACCCAAACTGTTTGACAATATTTTCGAAATATCGTCAGTCATATTACTTTAAATCTTTGAAACGATTTTACAGACAACATATTTGAAACAGACGACACTATAGCGGTGAAGGGGTAAACAACTCTCGACAATTTTTATCATGATAGGGTTAAACGCAAACGACATGCAAATACATCTATATAAACGGTAGACAGTGCCAATTTTATACAACTCTGTCCATTCATATTAATCTGAGTGGCAAGCAGTTTGGAGCCTGATCAGACACCGGGTTATCCGGCGTCTGATCTGGCTCCTAACTGTTTGCAAGGAAAATAATAAGATTCGCGTAAACGCCTCTATTGGGAAAAATAACGTCTTTTACACTGTGATTTATTCACTCATTCCTGGAACTTTGGGACAGAAATGTCCAGTTCCTCCTTAGGTCTTGTTTATATTTGTTTAATAAAAGAATAATGTTGAATTTTGCAATGCCTGTAACTTGCAAAATAACAAACAGTGACTTCCTTGATCAGAGGTCATATTTAGGAGCCCTCTTATCTGTGCATTCACCCGGTATTTGACATGCCACTTAATAATTTGAAATTTAAAACCGCATTAGCTCCAATTCGTATTTTTTAATAACGCACTCTTCATTGTACTTGCATTAAAACTGCAGTGACCACAGTAAAGTCACTCTATTACGCCCATTAAAAATAACAGGCATTGTTGTTGTTGAACCCCGTTACTGAAATCTGGTAAATATCAGCATTACGTAGAGCGATTGGCCATGCTCATTACATGTAACTTAAGACCCGTGCCGAACTATGCTTGAGCAGAGAGGCTGTTGACGAGAATGAACAATTGCTATATGATCGAAAGTTGTTTACCCCTTCACCGACTTAAAACTGTCTGACTTAAATTATCGGACACTCTTCCATACATGTGAGAACATCTGAATCAGTGAGTGTTGACCCTTTATACAGTGGAGAATCTGTTATTCTTTCCCGTTTAAACGCAAACGTACGCAAACGCAAAGCACTAAAACGTAGAAAAGAACAACTTTTGGACAATTCTGATATTTCATGTTTATCTTGGTGGCAAACAGTTTGGAGCCTGATCAGACGCCGGGTTACCCGGCGTCTGATCTGGCTCCAAACTGTTTGTAAAAGAAAATATAGTTTTAGCGTAAACGCGTTTATCGGGAAAGAATAACAGATTTTCCACTGTACCTATCGCCTGTTTCTGGTACAGTAGAGAAGACGCTATTCTTTCCCGTTTAAACGCTAACGAAACGAAACCACAATGTACTCAATTGGAGAAAAAAAGAACGTTTCGACACTTCTGAATATTTATTTTGATGTGAGTTGCAATTAGCTTCGAGCCTGATCAGACACCGAGTTACACGACCTCTGATCTGCGTCTGACCTTGCTCCAAACTGTTTGCCATTAAAAATGTTATAATAGTTTAAGCTCAAACGTCTTTACTTAGAAAGAATAACGTCTCCTTCACTGTAACCACTTTGAAGCTGATTGATAGTGGAGCGGAATGCGCTTTAACCCTTTCCCCCATAGACGCGCCTTTTACATGTTGCTAATATGATTTATTCTTCCGCTGAAGAAAATAGTTCCAATTTAATCAGTCATGAATATATATTATAGGGAATGTTTTCTATATTCCAGAATATGATAGCTTAAAGCAGGCTGAAAGTAAAGCAGAATGCGCCTTAAGGCGCATTCTGCTTTACTTTCAGCCTGCTTTTAGTAGTCACATATCTTCAATTCTAAACATAGGCTATCAGGTAACGGGTTAAAGTGCACTCTGGTGTACTTTCAGTCTGCTTAAACAACCATCCGCTTAAAAACTGATTTTTTTTAAGAAACATACTTATAAATTTATAATGGAACTATTTTTTTCAGTGGAAGAATCAATTAAAGGCGGTTTAGATGCGCATATATGGAGCAAAGGGTTAACTGAAAAAAAAATTTGACATTCACGTAATTCCCTTTTCTTATACATTTCTTTTCAAAATGACTTTGAAGCACCTATATGTTTGTATGTTTCTTTGAAAAAATTCGGAATAAAAGGTTTCGAGAAAAAAACAAAATGTGTCTTGTTGTTCTGTTCTTCAGCCTTCTGGTAAGTGTATGCGTTACTTTTGGTTTAATTTGTTTATTGCATTGTAACGTCCGTTACTTTTGGTTTGATATTTTGTTGCATTGTAACGTCCGTTGCGCTAGTTTTGTTTTAAATATCTGATTTATGTCAATAAATTGAGGAAATACTATATTATTATTTCCAAACAAAAGAGTATGTGCTAGAACATTTATATGTCTCTCAGTTGCAAAGAGTCTGGAACCAGATCAGATGCGGGGTAATCGGACGTCTGATCAGAAACAAAACTATTTACCACTCAGAAAATACAAATTGTAAGACATTTTTAGCTCGCCTATTCGGAGAATGGGGGGGGGGGGGGGGGGGCTTATGGAATCACCCCGGCGTCGGCGTCGGAGATGGTTTTCATGGTTAAAGTTTGTGGGGTAAGTGTTGTAATACACTAACACTACATGAAATATTTGCATTAGGTTTCAAGATTCAAAAGATTCAAACATTTTATTACGTAACGTAAACATTAACATGTTTCTTGTTACATGATACAATGGATTGTTAATATAGTATACATGACAATTTCCTTGTATAGACTCTGTTGTCCATCTTATCCATATCTGGATATAAAATACCAATATAACTCGGAATTCTTTTTAATACCTGAGGTTGGACGTATCCGAACCACATACAATCAAAAGTTTGTACAGTATTACCCCTCAACAGCAACCATCATTTTCGGATGGTATATAATCTCAGAATCACATGACTTCCCACTGGGAAACAAAAGCAACACAGGAAGTTCCTACAGGAGCCCTCTGTATTACTTTCGTACAACAGTGAACCGCCACCTATTCCACTACGCTAGTGTTGCCTGGTCGCTCAAGAGGGACAATAAAGTAATATGAAAAGATACTGTAAGGCATGAAACCTAATACTCTAATATGTAAACAACAACGGAATTGCAATTTTTTTTACAGTAATACCCCCTTCACAGCGACCTATCTGAAGGATGAACTTAGGTATTTCAGACACCCGTGACTGTGCGCTGCAAGACAGAAGCAATCCAGAATACTCATATATACTGGAGCCCTCTGCATTACACTTGTCCTACACTAGAGTTATGTGCTATTTAGAAAAGCATGTGGATGGTCACTGCAAGACAAACGTAGCAAAGAAAGTTCGTACATGAGCTCGCTGGCCTAAGCTCGTCCAGCAGTGCACCTCTACCAGGCTCTAATGAGATATGGGTTCATTGCCGCTCAAGGGGGATAACACTGTAATATGATAGGATAATATTTGCATAAAACTTAGTGCACTTAATCAGGAACAGAAATGTAGTTGTTGTACTGTAGTACTACCCCTCTACAGCGACCCATTAAGCATGGTGAATAGTGATCTTAGAAACAAGTGGGTGTCCAATGCAAGACAAGGGTAATACAAAAAGATCCTACAGGAGCTTTCTGCAATACTCTCATCATGCAGTAAACGACGATCTTCCTCGATTAAGGCATGCTTTAGTGTCGCTTGAGAGGAATAATACCGTATTATTGTTATGATAATATAATACATGAAACATAGTGCTCTTCAACACAACTGAAATATAATTTGTATACAGTGATACTCCTCAACAGCGACTCCAGCGGCCTGTGTTAGGAGTTTGAAAACCCACAGCAGCTTATGCAAGACAAGAGTAATACAGAAAGTTCCAACCGGAAATTTCTGCACTACTTTCGTCCTCCAGTACACCACCGCCTAATTCAAAAGATGCAAGGGTTTTGAGTCGCTCGAGAGGAATAACACTGTAGTTTTAATAATAACATGGAACGTAATGCTAACTCATTGCTCTTAAACAAGAACAGAAATATAGATATTGTACAGTACTACCCCTCAACAGCGACTGCCATTCAGGGAATAGTTTATGCTCTTAAACAAGAACTTAAGTAAAAATGTAATACAGTACTACCCCTCAACAGCGACCCGTCTTTCCTGGTAAGTTGTGGACTTCATAAACGCGAGTTACCACTGCAGGTGGAGAGAAAACAGAAAGTTCCTACAGGAGCTTTCTGCATGACTCTCAACCTACGGTGTGTCGCCCTCTGTCTCAAATGAGGCAGGGATTCAAAGCCGCTCAAGGGGGATAACTCTGTATTTACATAAGATACATAACGATGTGAAACGCAATTCTCATAACTAAGAACTGGATGAATACTGATGTCCGATTGAAGTACAGTATTACCCCTCAACAGCGACCATAGTCGCTCAAGAGGGATAACACCGTAATATACGGATTAAACGTAAATATGCACAGAAGAAAGTTGTTTCACATTTCAGTGGGTTTTTATAAACTGCACAATGGCACTAATGATAAAGATTAGTTTCTATTGATGAGAGTTTGACGTATGCCAAAAGCCTCATAGACATATTTACATAGATTCTTTAGGGTAGAAAACTGCTTATTGTTCATTAAGTCGAGGAATTTAAATACACTTGGCCTACTTACATAGAATGGTTTGATGTACTTATTACGTATATCGCTATATGCAGTACAGACTAGGGTAAAGTGGTACTCATCTTCTATATCACCTGAATTACAAATGACGCAATATCTTTCATTTCGTTCTATTCTGTTATTACCGTATCTGCCTGTCTCAACTCTTAACTGATGAGATGAAAGCCTTAACTTTGAAAATGGAACTCGGAATTTTGCAGATATTTTGTCTAGATATGGCTCAAATTCGAAAGACGTTTTAAAATGTTTATAGAAATATAAAGACGAACTAGTATCTATGGTTGTGTACCATGATTGTGTAAACTGATCTATTAACCTTTGTTTGAACACAGCACAGAATATTTTTAAGTCAACAATGTCTGGGTTATGCCAGACATAGGAGAAGCCTGTGCTATTTAGCAATGCTTTGACTTTTGACGCCCAGTTAGTTTTATCTATTTCAACATCAGCTAATAAAGCCTGGTATAAACAATTAACAATTCTATTATCACTAGACAGGGTTTTAATCCAGTATCTAATTATACGCGTATATCTATGTATGTACAAAGGATATCTGCCTAATTCTCCATAAACTGACATATTACTAGTGGATTGTTTAACTCGCAAAAGGTATTTACAAAATTTAAGATGCACCCGTTCTAATTCCTTATTCTTACTAAACCCCCAGACCTCACAACTATAGTTCAATATCGAAGAAACAAAAGAATCAAACAACTCACATTGGATACTAGGTTTTACAGAGTATTTTCTAATATTAACAAGAAGTGAATTTAGAGCTCGTACGCCCTTACCGGCTAGTGTTTCTTGATTCAGTTGAAAGGTGCCTGTATAATGAAATACAACTCCAAGGTAGTTAAAATTGTCTACAACTTCTAATGGAACGTTGTTAAATAACCATTTCTCATTTTCTTTTACAGGTCCCCTTTTTCTAAAAACCATAATTTTACTTTTGTCTGTGTTAACCTCTAATCCCCATAGAGTACAATATTCCTGAAGGAGGTCCAAATTCTTCTGTAAATCTAAGACAGAATCACTTAAAATAACCATATCGTCAGCAAAGAGCATTAAAATAAAACTTATTTCCTCGACTGATATACCGGAAGTTGATCCATCTAATAAGAACAATTCTAGGTCTTCTAGGAACAGAGAAAAAAGTAATGGCGACATTATCTCCCCTTGTTTCAATCCGGTCGAACACTGCAGATAATCTGAGTATGACTCACCGTGACGTACTCTAGCTTTAACCTGTGTATACATATCATATATAATTCTAAACGTTTTACCTCTGATGCCAAGTTTATTAAGTTTAAACCAAAGTCCATTTCTATAAATACTATCAAAAGCTTTTTTGAAATCTATAAACGCGCAAGCTAGACGTTTGTTTTCATTAAGAACTTTGCTGATTACAGCATTTAAAACAAAAATAGCATCAGTGGTAGAACGGCCCTTTCTGAATCCAAATTGACAATCACTAATAATATTATGATTTTCTGCCCAGTCTGACAGCCTCTTATTTAAGATACTAGTAAATATTTTAGAAAAACAACTTACTAAAGTAATTCCCCTATAATTATTAACATTATTTGGATCATTCTTTTTAAATAAAGGGACGATAATTCCTTCCATCCATTGACTCGGGAAATAGCCCGATGATAAAATGCTATTAAATATGTCAAGTAAATGTGACATTAAAATATCAGACGCTTCAATAAAATATTCATTAATCATTGCGTCTCCTGCAAATGACTTATTTCTTTTAAGCTTATGTATAGCAGTTTCTATTTCATCAGCTGTTATTACATAATCCAATTCATCAAATATTACATCATCTATATGGGAAGTATCATTGCTATGTAAATTCCTGCAAAAAGATTCTGCTTCATCATTCAAAACATCAGGAAATTGTGAACTCATTTCTGAAAAATAACCATAAAAATCATTAATGTCGATGCTACTGTTTTGCATTCTTTTCTGCTTGTTTGAAAAACATTTCCAGAATTCTTTTGGTCTACACTGTCTCATGCTCACAATTTCTTTCATTTTCAACAACTCCGCTTTACTTTTCTTTCGTTTTATAAGTTTCTTATAGGCTAGCTTATTTTTACAAAATTCTATTCTATTAACATCATTTTTACATAAATTGAACTTTTCTCTAGAAATAGTATACTTATTTTTCGCCTCTTTGCATTCTACATCAAACCAAGCTGATTTCTTGCATAAAGTATTACTAGCATGAGCCTTTTTATTTATAACTTCTTGTTTATAAAACAAAGGCTCGGCAACTTGTGTAATAACATTTGTAAAGCTTCCTATACATTTATCAATGACATCTTTGCAGTTTGGATTTAACTCATGTGTGATCGAATTCAATAAAGGTAACTTCGAAATTAAACTACTCCTAAAGTCATCACGTCGCTCGTTATCCCATCTTATGCGAGTGCGAATATATTGCCCGTCGTCACGGTCAACGCATGTACTACAGCGTATACCGAACGACAAGGGGGCGTGGTCTGACCATTCATTAAACTGTCCTACTCTAAAATCTTTTATCAAATTAAAATCATTTTCTTGTAACAATAAATAATCAATAACGCTAGCACCGGTTTGGCATATGTAAGTGAAGTTACCTTTATTGAAATCCTCACCTAATCTACCGTTTGCTATTCGCAAAGAGTTTGATTTACACAGATCTAATAGTTTAATACCCTGATTATTATGTGTTTTATCTAATGATACGCGACTTAAGGGTGAATCTGGACAATACTCGTCGTCATCTAAATCCCGCACTGACCTATCACAAACTATATAATCTCTTTTGTTCCCATTCCCTATACGAGCATTCCAATCTCCCGTTAACAGTATATTACCCTGATCTGTGTATAAATCAATATCACTTTGCAATACATCAAATAAATCATCGTTAATAAAGTTATAGCTAGGCGAATTCTCTACCCATATATAAACACCTGCTAAGAAGACATCAGCTGTAAAATCGAAGAAATATTTATCTAGTTTTAACCACACTATAGTATCGTAATGATTATTTACAATTTTAACCCCTTTACTAATACTATTACGGATATAAATTACCACTCCGCCACTGCAGCGTTTCGCTCTTCTGTTTTAGGAAGCTGATATTTTGAATGGATGCGCTCTGTGGGTTGAACATTGATGTTGTGTAGTTAAAATTTAAAAAAAAAGTTAAATTTAGTCAAAATTTTCCCTTTTGTGGACTTAGGTTTTTCGGCTGATTTCTCATGGTTAAAGTGTTGGGGTAAGTGTTGTAATACACTAATACTACATGAAATATTTTAGTCAAAATTTTACCTTTAAAGGACTTAGGTTTTTCGGCTTATTTCTCATGGTTAAAGTTTTGGGGTAAGTGTTGTAAAGCACTAATACTACATGAAATATTTGTATTAGGAAGCTGCTATTTGGAATGGAGGTGCCCTGTGGGTTGAACATTGATGATTCGTAATTAAAATTTTAAAAAAAGTTTAAATTTAGTCAGAATTTTACCTGTTGTGGACTTAGAGTTTTGGGACTGAAATTTCAAAGTTACTTATGGAGTAAGTGTTGGAATGCACTTATACTACATGACATATTTGCATTTATAAGCTAATATTTGGAATGGAGGTTCCCTGTGGCTTGAATATCAATGTACTGATACACTTTTCTATTAATAGTTACCTATTTAAGAAAGGTTTAGTTAGGCGAGCTTTGCTGTTCTCCGACAGCTCTTGTTTTATATATTGTGTTCCTATTTGCGTTTAAACAAAAATGAATAATGTGTCCTCTCTATAGTACGCGTGTCAAACCGTTTTTGTTATCGAAAATAAATGTACGTTATTCCTTCCCAAATAATATTTTTTCCATTGCAAACAGTTAGGAGCCATATCAGACGGCGAGTAACCGGCGTCTGATCAGGCTCCAAACTGTTTGCCACTAAGATTAAAATAAAAAGTCATAATTTTCAAGAGCTTTCAACATGTTAAGGCAATGCGTTTCCGCTCGGTTTGCGTTCAAACGGGGAGTTCTAACACGACGCTGCACCTACGGCATATAGCCTAAGAACACGGGGAAACGTATTTTATTCCGCCAGTAATGAACTGCACGCGTGGCATTTCTATCGACTGTTCCATTTGCCCCATACACGTACTATATGAATGAAATCTGTAAATACGATAGCGATAGCTCTGACATGAATATGTCCCGACAAGATGTAAATGGTACCTTTGTTCGCTTCATTGTAACCGATTTTCTGACTTTATATTGTTGTTGTCTGTTACTCGTAAAACATCAGGGGTGAAAGTCGTGTTAAGGGCCGACTGTTACAGTCAAACTAGAGAACCACTTACATCACTTCCGGTGTGGCGTATCTCCGGGACAATTTTGTTTTATAATAAAACACTCAAATACATTTAAAAGAAACAGTGTTCTCTCAGAATTTTAACTACACTCGAACTTCGATATCTCGAACTCGCTTTCCTCGAACTAACCGATACTTCGATTGCCTTATATTCGGTTAAGTCAAACATATCCGTGCTTTGCCACGTTTTAACTTTGAAATACGGGTATGTTCGACATATCCGAGTTCGAGATATCGAAGTTTGACTGTAATAGTAAGTTAGAGTTATTTCACTCCATACCTCTGTATTTCAATTGACACCATCATCGGTGCTCTCAAGTACTTTGATTATTTACATTATACAAAACAATCCCTGTACTTAGTCGAATATGGGCTCGAAAAGACTGGATACTTGGCGTAGAATGCCCCCTATCTAGAACGTTTCTGTGAGCAACGATTCCCTCCTTACAACAACGCTTACCGCTGTTCCGCAAACAAGATAATTTTAACCAAACTTTCACAGCTGCACTATCGTCTGCTTAAAGTTGTTGTCTTATGTTTTTGTTTCTCAAAGTAACAAAATGGATATTTAAACAGAATAAATTCCATTATTACAGTGGTAAATACGCTATTCCTACCCATTTACGCGTTAATCTATGCGTAAGAAACGCATAGTGAACGGTTAACGCCTAACGATTTTAAACGCGTTAATAAACGATTATACCAGATAGTTAAGATGCAGTTAATGTTATATGACATGTGACGAAAGAAGCAATGAAATTCTGATACAATAAACGACAAATTTTGCACCATTTACAGTGGTAAATACGCTATTCCTACCCATTTACATGTACGCGTTAATCTATATAGTGAACGGTTAACGAACGGTTAACGCCTAACGATTTAACGCGTTTAAACGCGTTAATAAACGATTATACCAATTCAGTCTCGGATAAGGGGTCCGTCGGCTAAGTGATGACCCTTTCATCCGGGCTCTTTTAAACGCTAAAGAAACGCGTAAAGAAACGGCTAGGAAACGCGTTTAACGAAACAGATAATAAACGCGTAAGAAACGCGTAAAGTGGGTAGGACTAGCGTATTTACCACTGCTAACCCTTCTTTCTATTTATATTCGTATACTCTACCAAGTACGAACATTTATCATTTGATAAAACTCGTAATATATTGTCTAACAAGATAGAAAAAATATTGCAGACTCATAGCAGACTAATCTAACATGTAAAATAAAACAGTAACTATAATAATTGGAGGGCTTCTTTAGTAGCTATATGCTCTGGGTTTACACGGTTTTGAAAACAAATTGATTTACGCTAATAGCGGAAGGGTAAAACAACTGAAACAAAACATGCACAGTCGAACTTCAATATCTCGAAGTCGGTTTTAGTTCAAACATATTATTTTAGTTCTCAATAGATCATAACATTTATCAACTACATACAACAACGTCAAAAGGGATGAGATCGAAAGCATAAGCTTATTTAAGATCCTCTCCTTCGGGTTTTGCGGTTTTGTCGAACATACCCGTATTTCAAAGTTAAAACGTGGATAGGCCACGTTTTAACTTTGAAATATGGGTATGCTCGACAATACCGAGCATGAAATAATGCAGTCATATGTCGAACTATCGAATAGTTCGAGTTAAACGAGTTCGAGATATCTAAGTTCGACTGTGTGTAAGTTCATTACTGATATACAGTATAATCCCTACATAACGACCAATAAAAGGAAGGCTAATTCATTCAATGAAAGACAGGAAACAACTTAAATCAAGATGAAAGTAATTCAGAAAACTCCTTTTTTACTTTCACCTTGTTTTAAGCAGGCACCTACTTTAAACACATACTAATTGATATGCGTAAGTGTTTGCACATAATAGTAAGCATAGTGGTTGAAACAGAGGGGTTTATTGTATATCATTTTGCAGGGAAGTGGAATATTTGTTTGTTAACTCGTCAATAATTCCAGGCATGTAACTATGCACAATTATCCTTCCTTCAATCAAATGTTCGTGAGCAAAGCAAATTAAAACCCTCCGACATAATAAAACGTGACTGCATTTGAAAGGACTTCGGTGACATTCCATGAAATGCGAAAGCGTACAGTGGAGAAAACGCTTTTCATTCCCGATAAACGCGTTTACTCTAAAACTATTATTTCTATTGCAACAGTTTGGAGCCAGATAAGACGCCGGGTCACCAAGATAAACATGAATTCTCAGAATTGTCCAAAAGTTGCAATTTTCTACGTGTTAGTGTTTAGCGTTAGCGTTTCGTTTCGTTTAAACGGGAAAGAATAGCGCATTCTCCACTGTATATCAGCACAAATAACGTTTCAGATACCACAGTTTACGAGACATAAAAATGTAACAAGTGAAGTTTGATACGAAATTTGCTAAACCCATTAACGTCTAGTGAAACGCATATAGGTCATCTAAAACTAGGGTTCTGGTGAACAGAGAACTAAATAACAGTGACGAAAACGTTATCCTTTCCAAGTAAACGCGTTTACGCTAAAACTACTATTTCCAGTGCAAACAGTTTGGAGCCTGATCAGACGCGGTTACCCGGCGTCTGATCGGGCTTCAAACTGTTTGCCACTCATATAAAAATTATAAGTCAGAATGGTAAAAAAATTATCCTTTCAGCATTTTAGTGTTTTGCGTTTGCGTTTCGTTTGCGTTTAAACAGGAAAGAATAACGTTTTCGCTACTGTATGCAAACAATAAAGGCTCCGATCAGAGGATTTATGTCTTCTTTCATTATGCGGCGTCTGATCAGAGTCTACACTGTTTGCTGATAGGAATTTCAATATGAAACAAAAAGAAAATGAAACTTTTGACCAGGCATCCCTTTGATAAAAAATGGATTAATCCAATATATATACATGGAAGAATCCACTGGGCGTGAATGGGTAAGGACTTCGTAGAGGTACCACGCAATTTTGCGACCTCTGGAGGCAGTTTATGGCTTTATACAGCATCCTGTCTTTTACGCATTATCTCAATGAGTTTACATATTAAATCTGATCTTGCAAACGACCTTCACTTTCATGACGACATTTCTTTTATTTCTAAGATTTTGATTCCATGCACTTTTTTCTGCAGAAACATAAGCACAACTACAGAACAGTTTAAAATCTAGTCAGATATCACAATACGCGGGGTCTGATCAATTTACAGATACAGTTAAACCACTATAATTTTTACGATCACTATATTGTTTAAGTTATTACATGTTTTAAACAGGTGACTGCTTAAATCAAGTGAAAAAAAGTTGAAACTAAGAATAGACCTTTCTCAAATTGTATGCATGCCTGAAATTCCATTACCAGAACGAGGCTATTAGCGCAAGCAACTGACCAGTCAGTATGGCCACCGTGTGTATCAAAGTGCATATAGCTTAAGTTTTCACAGATTCTCAAACGTAAGCAGCTGTAGAAACTGGGTTGTTAAATAAAAAAGAGATGAAGGTTTATTTTCAAGGTTAAACAGTTTTACTAGTACATGTACCATGCTTAAAGAAACGACCGAATGTCATGAAATACCAGAACAAGTTAACATGTATAATTGAAATTTCAGACATCATAAGATACATAATTAGAATGAATTTGAACAAACCTGAATATAATGTATAAGTATTAGCTTTCCTTAGGTTAAATCCTATTTCTTTTTACGTTTATTTTTAGACATATGCAT
This sequence comes from Gari tellinella, assembly GCA_922989275.2. Lineage (NCBI taxonomy): Eukaryota > Metazoa > Mollusca > Bivalvia > Cardiida > Psammobiidae > Gari > Gari tellinella. The sequence goes on from OV277866.1 coordinate 74,987,176, forward strand.
TTCAATAGTAGAACATTAATACCATATTTGTTCTAATGAACAACTTTCAGATTACTGGTTCATCATTGGTTTGCTCCAAATACTTAAAGACAGGAGATTTGAAAGAGACTCCAGTGTTGAAAACAATAAAGAAATAATCTGTATCAATAGTATTTGACTTGTCTGGGAAACAACAAGCTAGACGTTTATTAAGCAATAAAATAGTATCACCAGATCCTGTTATCAAGCAGACATCAACTTTAAGGTCAACTTGCAGAAGATAGTCTATTTAACATTTAAAGCGCCTTTGACATATACCATTATACTACATAACACCTAAGATCAATGTTAATTTATAATAGTTATTTGTATAAAATAAATTTATAAAAGTAATGAGTAAAATAAGAATGTTGTTTATGTTTCATTTTAATGGAGCCCCAGAATCTGCTCAATACGATAATAGAGACATCAACCCAGACATCAAAGCCGTGTGAATTATAAAGAACCATTTGGACAAGAAAACAAAGTAATGTGAAAATTTAAATTCACAGATTGCAATAGAGCGTTTTGAAATCAATAGATTTTCAAAGATAATACCTTGACAATTTTTCATACTGGATTCAATTCGTATGTTTTTTTATTGCATTGTTAAAATTTGTGTTAAGCCAACTGCTCAGAATATGTCTACTTGTGCTTGTGTTCCGTTTTGTCTTGGCAGAATGTCCGCTGACAAATCCTAAACGCTTCCCTTTTATTTTCAGGCCTCTTAGTTCCACGCAAAGTTTGGGGTTGACATGTTTTGGCCGCAACCTCTGTTATGACTTTTGTAGTCAAAATTTTAAATTTTGCTAATCGATTCACATGTCTTTATAGGGCAAATACAAGAAGTCAGCAAAATTTGAGGTTGTCTACTAAAGCAAACAGATCATATAAAATTACAAAATAAATAAATTTCACTTTGTTACAAATATAATATTATGAATTCTTATAAAGCTTACTTACAGCTAGAGATCCGATTTGGTGTTTCATTCTTTTTCTGTGAGAGAACATTCTCTGGTCACCACTGAGTTATTATGAATTTTGTAATTTGGAGAGCATGTATTAGAAGAAATATGGTAGTTATGTTGGAGGAGAAAGTTAAATAAGCATTCTTAGCTAATTAGTGTACAAGCAGTTCATCTGTAGGTCAGTTCCTCAATAAACTGCTTTGGAAGTATAGCGACAGTTTGAGATTAATTTACAGGATAAGGGATGGTTATTGAAAGTCTAGAAGAAATCTGGAACAGTTATGTAATAGATGAATTAATAGCAACGTATAGCTTGAGTGATAAGACAGTTGTATAAAGATTTTATTTACACCTGAAAAGTACAGCAATGAACATCTTCTTTAAAATGAAGAGTCAACGATTGCTTATTATGAAACCGAAAGTATAGCGGAATCAATGCCGATAAACATCTTTCCTGATAATTTAAGGATGTAATTTTCACTAAAATACTTAAACCCTTTGTCAATGGACTTATTCCCTGATGACTTTGTGATGTACTTTTAAAAAAAACATCAAAAACACAAAAGTGGTGGAACTAGATCTAAATCTTTGGCACTGTATAGCAGCCTTATCTATTGAATAGAGAGGTGCTGCCTGCGCTTGGAGCCTCGTTCTGGGAATTAACTGAATATTCATGAGGCAATATTAAGAAAGGTCTATTGGTCAACTTTAAATAGGTTAATTTCCATTTTTAGCGTGAATAACCCACACAACCCACGTTTACTAATGTTTTCCTCCAAAGAATAAAGCTTAAAACAGTTCAACTCATGCTCTGAAACGCTTATAATATTAATTCAAAAAATTAATTACGTAATTTATTGGTGGTCACATGACTTCCATGTATAGTTTTGCATATAACTGGTTGCCAGGTCATCTGATGTGCCCCAACGGTCGTCCAGACTACGGGATAGGTGAATGTGGTGAATAGAACTCAGGATTTTTAACATATAGGGGCCTACATGTATGCGTATATTTGATAAATCGGTTGAACAACATATAGATCTAGATCTAATCCCAAACAGTTTAGGTATATAATAAAAGGAACATCACCACAGTGTGTGAACCAGGGTCTTGTATCAGTCTTGTATCAGTTCTCGTGGTTGTGTAATCCAGATCACACTCGAGGCTGCGCCTCTCGTGAGATCTGGATTACACAACCAACTCGAACTGATAAAAGACCCCGGATGACACACTGTGGTGATATTCCGTTTGTATTACTATTGTAGAGCCTGGCAGTAAAAGGGTAAAGAAGAATAAGACTAAGAGAAATTACAGAGCAAATAAGATTTTAAAAAACAAACAAAAAAACCAACACGTTTGGCAGTTCTCTTAACTGGAAACCCCTCTAAACCGGAAATGTATGTGGTCCGGTTTGGAGGGGTTTCACTGCACATTGTACTGCATGTAGTATTCACCGTGTTGCTTATGCCTCGCTCACATTTGCTGCGGCTGCCGTACGGCGGCTGCACGGCGGCCGCACGGCTAATCATTTCTACGGCGAGTAGCAATTCCCCGGCCGCCGCAGAATTCCTACGACCGCCGTGTGTTGCGCTCACATTTGCTGCGGCTGCCGCGCGGCGAGATTCTATTTTGGTGGGGTTAAAAAATCTTGGCCAACGTACGGCCGCCGTGCGGCTGCCGTACGGTGACCGCACGGCGACCGTACGGCCGCCGTACGGCAGCCGTGGAAGTCCTACCAGATACATGTACCTTGCAACCAAAATGCTGCTCCTGCTACACAGCTTGGTTTTGCTACATGTTCACACAACTTATATCAGTCCAGCAACACCATGCACTCAAAGGACACATTTGGACAGCATTTGGGCGTACGGCGACCGTACGGCAGCCGTATAACCACTCTGCAGCGTGTGTTTCTACGGCCGCCGTAGAAATGAAAAAATGTTATAACTCCGCGTTATAATTCTACGGCGACCTCTACGGCCTGTAAGATATTGGGATACGCCGTGCGGCTGCCGTACGGCCGCCGCACGGCCGCCGTAGAATCTCTACGGCCGCCGTAAGATTCTCTCGATTTCACGTCTCTGCGGCCGCCGTACGGCCGCCGTAGAGCAAATGTGAGCGCACTATTACCGTTACATGTTGTATTTGGATTCGGGGTCATTTCCTATTGAAATTGAAGTTCAGCCAATATATGTACAGAGATAACGCTGCTCAAACTTTGCCATTATTTGACATTTTCGAGTCCAGTAAATGGTGAAAGAGAATTATTCAATTGTGTTCCATGTTCTGCTGTTGTGCTCAATCCTATCGTATTTTCTTGTTTTATCTACCTGCTAGTCATTATACATGTAAACATAACGTGATAGGACGAGCTATTTTAACATTGGTCGAAGGTTTATTAACTTTCTTTTTTATTTCCGATACGTTTTGTGACAGGTCCGTGTATATATACACGTGTTACCCGGCGTCTGATCTGGCTCCAACCTGTTTGGAATGGAAATAACAGTTTGAGTATATAAATGCTTTTATAGGAGCTTTTGGTTTTCTGCAACCTTGATTTTAGTAGTCACCTGTATTTTATACAAGCAGTTAGCTTTCGTTTAAGTGGTCGAAATAGAGACAGTTTCAGATAAGCTAATTGCGCCCATAATTAGAGTGAACCTTAACCACCAAATTTTCAAAATGCGGTAACCTTATCCATTCGAGCATCAACTCAGTACACGAAAAACACTTGTCACCATCTTGATTTTGATCAAAGCAATATGAAATTCATAGGATGGACAGAATCTTTTCTTGATTTACCTTCGACACTGTTGAATTAACGGAAGTTTGTCATATATCGGAGATATTCAGTCGCAAAGAAACAAAATTGGTGTGTTGGTATATTTATTCACATTGATTCACTGATTTAATGCACCATTCTAGATGCTGTTGGGAAATTATTACAGCAACATGTTCGGCAAACATTGCTTTTTTACGGCTGCATACAAAGAAGTGCCGATCTTGTGAAAGAAGGAGTGTTTTGGAACAAAATATAAACTCATAAATCGGCTATCGCTGCGAGAGGTAACCACAACTTTATCGATGCGGTAACCATAACCGATTGGACGGTGTGTTAATTAAGAAATAATCTATCTTCTACCGTTGTGAAACGGTATTTTACAACGGTTGGGAGTTGTGATGCGCAGGAATTGTCCACGAAGGCCAAAGGCCTGAGTGGTAAATTCTTGCGAATCACAACGACCAGCCGTTGTAAAATACCGTTTCACAATGGTAGAACATAGATTGTTTCGATCTAACATGGCCAGATTTAAAGAAATTAATTAGAAAGGAAATCAAATATTTCAAACTTATTTCCTCAGCGGATGCAGTTGTTCGACCGAATAACTACTCCCGCGGCTTTTACAAGAATCTAACACCCAACAGCGAGTTACGTACAGCAGAGAATAATTCGCACACACAATACACATATATGCCGACTCACCATCTGGCAGAGAACAAACATAACATGAAACACAACAGAAAGAATGGGGAAATTACAGTAGCATGACTGGTTAAAAGTATATGGACTTTACGTAACACGTCACGTCATTTAACCGCGGGAGGCGCGGGGTAGGGAAGAGCGTTGTAAAACGCCCCAGGTATACCACGATGAGCTCTTTTATAGTGACCAAAACGCGTGTCTTGTTAGAATTGCTATTTAACAAGGGTTGGGAGTTGTGAGGGCCGAAACCCTGAATGGTCATTTCCTGTGCATCGCAACGACCAACTGTTGTTAAATAGCTGATTAACAAAGGTTGAACATAAATTATTTGGATTCTGACATTACAAACAAGGGTCTAACCTGGTCTACACTGGTTCTTTTTAGTAATAAATGGGAACAATTGCATCGGACAATTTTCTCAACGAGTGTCTACATATAGTAGGAACGCCCTTCTATTGCTGTTCCATTCTACTCATTCGAAAAACGTCATACTTAATAACATTAGATATTTTCTAGCTTTGTTCTGAACAAAGGTGGGCGCTAAAAGCAGGTTGAAAGAAAAGCAGAATGTGTCTTAAGGTGCATTATCCTCTACTGTTTGCCTGCTTAAGCTATCATCTGGTAGGAAATATTACGCCACATGCCTTTCATTTAGGGCTAGCAGAGGAAGAGCCTGCATAACGGACTATTTTCATAGCGTTTATTAATCGTACTAGACATTCCACGGTGAAGTTGTTATTTGTCCATAGAGACGTATTCACGTGCCATGTAAGAATAGATGCGTTTTGGCCAGGGTTTACAATTTGAGTCATTACGTGTATACTTACAATGAAACTTTCACATAATTTCAGTCAAACACCACTGTTGACACATGGAAGCACATGGCTGTCCATTAAATCATTCACAGCAGTAATGTCAACCTGCATGGTTTCAGTGACAATTATATGTGATGTTAAACCAACTAATTGACATCGTTGAAAAAATATTGACTTGTGTGATACATTTTTACATTATAAAGAAAAAAATAACGTAAATGTAGATTTCAAGAAAATGCCTAAGTAACGCAAATTTTTGAAGGACCTTCGAATGCTTACTCGTGCAGAAAATTTTTCATTCGACTTTCCGACGAAAATATGTTGAGCAACTTGCGTCATCTTGGGTCCGTCGTACGAAACGTCGTACGATAAAAACGGTCGTAAGTCAACATTTTAAAATATATTTATTTTCTTATTTCTTCATCTTATCCTGTATTGTGACATCACTTTCGACTCGACTTTTCGAGACGATTCCAAAGAAATGTTACAAGATATGATAAGATGGAGAAATACATTATAATTGAGATTTTTTATAAGCTAACCAACAGTTACAATAGTTGTCGTAAGACGGGCCCCTGGTCATATGCGTCTACGTCAGCGTCTAGATATATGTGTCTGCGCTGCGTAAGGATTCCGGTTATGTATGATTTTTGGATAAGTTTTTAGTAAGACTACATTTTATACAAACTATCACATATACCCATTTGGAACGTGGAATACTTGTACAGTATCAAGAAGGCAACGAATAATCTCAAGACAGGTACATGTACAGTGGAAAATCTGTTATTCTTTCCCGTTTAAACGAAACGAAACGCAAACGCAAAGTACTAAAACGTAGGAAAGTACAACTTTTTGACAATTCTGATAATTCATGTTTATCTTGGTGGCAAACTCTTTGGAGCCTGATCAGACGCCGGGTTACCCGGCGTCTGATCTGGCTCCAAACTGTTTGCAAAAGAAATAAAAGTTTTAGCGTAAACGCGTTTATTGGGAAAGAATAACAGTTTCTCCACTGTGACTTAACGATTTGTCATTGACAGTCACCTGTCATTAAACACTCTATGCTGGGTGATAAATTGGTGAATATTACTGTATGACACACTGACGGTATCTGTTTTAAAAAATATATTAATCCCATCACTGCTATGGTGTTACATGTATCTGCTTGAAATAATTGTCGTCTGCTTATATTTTCAAATTGTTTTTGGCAAATTGACAAAAGTTTGATCGTAATTATTAATAAAGAAATATGTTCATTCCTGGTAAACCTATAAACCAATCAACTGCATGTGTAGTCTACTTTTAGTTCAAAATTTCAATTTTTATTTATGTTGACTTAAAAATATTGAAATTAGTTTCGGATCTTGATCAGACGCAAAAAACGCGATATGACTGAGAAAAACAGCAAACAACAATTTTAAGCTGACGATATTGCAGGAGTGAATGTGTTGGATATAATTGTATTGAAGAGGAAAAGTCAGCAAGCAGTGTTGCAAGGAAGTAACCGTTCTTCGTAGGTCCGTTGTAGGGAGGGAGCACTGTAATTTTCATCGCGAGGTTGCAATAGAGTAAATGGATATGTTACAGAATACTCAATAAGTCTGACCATTCTAAGCTGTAGCTTTCTTAAATAATTAAAAATGAGTTTCACTCACTTTATAATGTCGATAGGTCCACTTTACAAGTTAAAAACCATTCAAATCTTGATCAGACGCCCGAATAACTAGGTGTCATATTATGATCCTAGCTATAGTACAATTTCTTAAAATGAAAAGGTTCAAAGGGGTAAAACTAATTAATGCTTCATGAATAAATATCTCATCGCTTTGTCAAGAACTATCCCTTAGGGACAGACGAGAATTAGCCCATTCCTTGTCATAATATCGTTGTACTTAAACTGACGTCAGCTTTGATCTCTCGGCTATTAGACTTTACGCAATTTTACAAAAGCAACAAGGATGTTAGTGTCCGACATGTTATAGTCTAATTAGGTCCTGAGTTTAATTCCGGCTATTCTAGATTCAAACAGATGTTAAATGTCAGTGTATTATCCACTGACCCTGGCTAAGTGCAAACTAGATTAATTTCAATCCCCGCAAAAATACGTTAAATCCCTAACACTACATTTAATGATACTCGAAACATTCTACTTTAAATTGAACCATCATTTTCTGTAACAAGATTCCCGTCGATAAGATGTTTTGCATGTATACCAGCACCTGTATGTGTAGCATTGACACTAAATTAGAAATTTCGTTCCCTATGTTTTGTTATCTAGATCCAGTATAATACAATAATTATGTTAGCAAGATAGAAACAGAAATAAATGCATCATCTGGAGAGGCGATACGCGACAATTATCACTTGTTCCTTAACCATTTCACTCTCAATAACATTTAAAATTGCTTTGAAAACAGCTTGGATCCTGGTCAGACGCCGCGTAATGCGGCGTCTGATCAGAATCCAAACTGTTTGACACTCGTTTTTGAAATTCCGTTCGTCATACTGCCTTATTCTTAACAATGAAACGATATTGCAGACATCAAAATTAAAGCAGAAGAACGGTTAGGGGGTAAAAATCTCACGAACAATTTGGCAGTGAAAGGATTAAGAGTGAGGACCTTTAAAGAGATCAGACAAATATCGGTACCCAAATTATGGTTCGGATCGGCTCGACAGCTGACGAGAATGGTCGATCGTTTTCGTACCGGTATTGACCGATTTTGACCCAATCTTATCAAGTGTCCTCAACCTTAAATACATCATAACTAAAGGCTTCATATCTCCTAGCTATACAGTTGGAAATACGTCATAACTTCTTGTTTAAATTCCCCATAGCCTGTTGCTAGCATTGGAGATAAGTGACCGCTAAAAATAGGTGGCAAATAAAGAGTAATACGCTTTAAAGAGGCTCGCAACCGGATCAAGCATTAAAAATAGTAATTTGTAAATATATGTCAAATGCTTATATAAATGGGTAACATTTAGTTTAGGATAATAAATTCTGTTAAAAAATGCATTTCAAAAAAAAAAAAGAAGAGGCTCTGGTGGGATTCGAACCCGTGACCATCCATGCGGAGACAAAAATAAAAAATGAGGCATCGCCTTTACGCCCTCAGCTACGGACGCTCTCTATATATATGGTAGCGAATTAACGTACTTCAATGATAGCTATTAATAGAACATTATTCGGCTCGGGTTTATGTCTGAACCCGTGTAGAGAAGCAACAACAACAACTATACCGTTAGCTAACGCTATGGAAAAAACGATGGAAAATATCTAAAAAACTAAGATTCGGTGACGATTCTTGAGACGTTGTTTGGGACTGATCATATTTTTTTAATGTCAAAAGCCAAATAATGCCACAAATTTGCTTTTATTTGAGTATTTTATTTTATTTTGACAAGAACACCATCGGTTGCGAGTCCCTTTGGCGCAATATGGTTTACATTCATCCTGCTTTAAGCTACATTATTTTAGGGCATACATGTACATGTAGCAACTATTTCTCGAAAGCGTGGTAATTACTTACACAAAACGTAAACGCAATCCTATCAATATACAGAAAACGATACGATTGTAAATGGTATTCTGTTGTATGAGCTACAACTATTTTAGAACCCGTTCAAACGCCGAGCTACTCGGCCTCTTATCTGGTTTTGGACCAGTATTGCTTTTGTCGCGTGCACGTGCCCACTCTGTATATGTAGTTGTTTATGAGATTTGTTTGAACAAATTTGTTACGCCAGCAGTCATTTGTCTTGGAAACCAATTGTTGGAGAAATCAAACGGAAGTGTTCAGTAGATAATGTATTACGTTGTTTCTAGTTGAAAGCAGTCATTACGAATGTTATATATCACGTACAGTGGAGAATCTGTTATTCTTTCCCAATAAACGCGTTTACGCTAAAGCTATTATTTCAATCACAAACAGCTTGGAGCCAGATCAGACGCCGGGTAACCCGGCGTCTGATCAGGCTCCAAACTGTTTGTAACCAAGATAAAAATGTATTTTTAGAATTGTCCAAAAAATTTTCTTTTCTACGTTTTAATGCTTTGCGTTTGCGTACGTTTGCGTTTAAACGGGAAAGAATAACAGATTCTCCACTGTAATACGCACGTTTTTGACAAAGTTATATCACTGATGAATGTTACTCATTTTTCTAGTGATCTCACTACCGGTACTCAAGTGTGGTGAAAATAAACTAATACTAACAAGAAATATCTTTAAAAAAGATATTCGGCGGAATGAGTGGTTGAACTAAGGCTATATAGATGGGTGTGCAAAATTGAATGAAATTGAGATGTCATCTTAAAATAGAATCATATATAATTGCATCAGCTCAGTGTAGTAAACAGTCTGGTCTGTGTCTCTAAATTTTACACTCACAGTCCATAACTGGGAAAACTGTAATTGGACATAGACCAAACTACAGGGCTCCAGATAAGAGGGAGTAAACTAAACAAATCACATTTATTCACTCATTTCAGTACCAAACCCTATGGTGTTACCACTCATTTTGATTGTCTCGAAGAGACAATTCAAATGTATAGTGACACCACAGGGTTTAATGCACAAATAAAGATTTTAAGTTTTGAAATAATTCCCTTATCTGGAGCCCTGGCTACTATCCAATCAGACTATTCAGTTTCAACAGGTGCTCTCAATTCTAAATTTCTGATCAAATATAATTGGTTGAAATGTGTGGCCAAACAGAAAGTGTGGCTAAATAGAAACCAGACAGCTCCGCCGAAAAAGGAACGCACCCACGTGTATTTACAGTAGTACGTGACAATCTACGTATCTCTCCCTCCCTACATCGGCCCCTGGAAAACGATTGCCTCCTTACAACAACGCTTGCCGCTGTTCCTCAAACAAGAAAATGACAGTGTAGAAAACGTTATTCTTTCCTAATAAACGCGTTTATTATTTCTTAAACATCATCTGCATTGATAGTGTCGCTGCAATATTTTTTGAAGTCAGATTTAAGGCTTTCTTGAATGAAAACATATCGATACCGTTGTCAAACAGTGTTGATCCTGATCAGACGAATCGTTACGTGTCGTCTGTTTAGGGTCCACACTGTTTGCAAAATCGCTTTTTAGCGTCATTGACAGTAAAATAGTTAAATGAAGAGATTTAGACATTTGGATTTAAAAAAATATTAAAATTAGTGTCGATCAGTTGCGATCCTAATCAGACGCTATCTTTCCGAGTTTCGTTTGATTCCAGAATGAAGAGTTTTAATCATTATGGTTTTAGAAAGTATTGAAATGAACTCCAAACAGTTTAGATCAGGACAAAAACTATTTGAGGATTCAATGAATTTGAATCGATAAGGGTTAAAAAATAAGATAATATTATTATCATTATTTTAAAATCCTAAGAATAAGCTTTATAGCTACAACATCTTTTGTTACGTCTCCCGAGTTCCATGCAACGGAACGAAACTGTTTATCTTATTAAGAAAACTGTAATCCGAGCAATGAAAATGATCGTTAATTTTATCAAGAACCAAAACTTCATTTGAATACAAAAAAGTGGATTGATTTCTTTGCCGCATTACCCCGGCATGCCCGTTGATTATTTCTAAACAGTTCGGATCGTGATCATTTGCTTCGTCACGGAGCAACTGATCCAGATCTAAACCGTTTGACACTAAATGCGATAAGTTTTAGTCAACGTCACTCAAATCTCAAGTTGAAAAATAAAAGTAGACTACAATTGTTTAAGGCAGATGGCGTTTTGGTAGTGAATGTGGATACATTTATTATTAATTAAATGCAATCCATGGAATCAAATTACTAACGTAATCACATACACTGACTGAACTACACTACACTGCATGGGAAATTAATGTTAAAATAGTAAATACAAAAATCTTCTACTTTTACTACAGCACAAACGAAATATCTCCATTGAGATACAGAACAATTAGTATCTTAACCCTTTACCCAACAGCCTGTTTCTAGTTTTGAATACATGTAACCAATTAAAGCAGGTTGAAAGTAAAGCAGAATGCGCCTTAAGGCGCATTCTGCTTTACTTTCAGCCTGCTTTAAGCTACATTCTACTAGTAATTATAATATATTTCTTACCGTACATGTTCATAATTGAACAAATTGGAACTATTTTCTTCAGCGGAGGAATAAATAAAATGCACTTAAAGTCGCTCCTATTGGGGAATGGTTTAAAGTAGGGTATAGTTAATTCAAGACTTCTTTAGGAGAGTTGTTTCATTATCAACTTTCGTCAAGGAGTCCTCTGTTTAAAATACCTAAACAAATGCGACTAAACAACCCACTTTCGTCCAGTGGATTGTCTTTAAAGTGTGCTTGGTTACTCGGCGTTTGACCAGGCTCAACACTGTTTGCCACTCAGATTAAAACAAGTCTTCTGAATTGTGAACATGCTGACATTTTCTAAATTTCATTTCTACTGAACTTCAGACCGGTAGCCAACTTGCAATCGATTTCTTTACTGAACAGTTATCGCAGTATTGTTCCGTTAGTCTTTTATGACTGACACTGAAACGATGTATTCATTTCGATATACAATCGTAAAATAAGGTTGTATAAGCTTTCTTTTTTAAATTCAGCCTGTATTAAGTTCGGCTTTTTAAACTGTTTATTAGTACTTATTTAAAGGTCGTTATTTTTCTCAGTTAATCTCTAAAGTTTGAAGTTAGTTAACTACGAACACTAGAGTATAAGTTACAGCAAAGACGTTACCCCCCCCCACCTTTAAGCAAAACGAAACGCAAACGCATGGCAATAGAAGGTAAAAATGAGTGAAAAAAACTGCAAAACGTGATCTATATTTAAGTCTGATTGGTAAATAGTTTTGAGTGAGATAAGACGCCGTGTCACCCTGCGCCTGATCTTGCTTCAATCTTTTCCCCAATAACACTAATTGTCAGGGCTGCCATAAGTTGACATACAAAATCCTAAGATTTCCAAATTAGCATTGTTCAAGTGCGATGTTACGAATCGTACCTTTCCCCATCGCCTGTTTCTAGTTTTGTTGACACGTGACTGCTAAAAGCAGGCCGGAAGAAACGCAGAATGCGCCTTAAGGCACATTCTGCTTCAATTTCAGTCTGCTCTAAGCTACCATGTACTAGAAAAAGAAATCCGAAGATTTAGAAAAAATCCGGAGAAATGGCAGCCCTGAATTGTGTTTAAAACAAACGCGTTGATTGGGAGAAAAATTGCCCTCCCCGTTCTAATACGCTTGATTGATTATCGATATTGATTATCGGGTTAGATTCGCATCACTATTTACGAGTCTTAAACGTCTAGCAGTACTGTTTAAGTCCTTCTACAGTGGATGAAACGATATTCTATCCCTTTAAACGCAAACGAAACGAAAACGAAACATATTAGAATGTAGAAAATGATGACATTTTGACAATTCTAACTAATCATGTAAGTCTGATTAGCAAACAGTTTGGAGCCGTTTCAGACGACGGGATACCCGGCATCTGATCAGGCTCTAATCTGATTGCAATTGAAATAAACGCGTTTATTGGGAAATAATAACGTTTTCTCCATTGTATTTGAAATCACATTATGTTGGACTAGAGTTGCTATATAAATAGACATTCGTATGTACTGTACGAGCGGACTTTTAAATTATCTCGAATTTCAAAATTAAATCAGGGATTTTGAGTTTTTACATATTAAATCTGACATGTAGACTGTCCTGGGATTTTACGAGTAACAATCTACAAAGTCAAATCAATATGCATCTTATCACTAGCAGAACGGTACAGTGGTAAAAACGTTATACTTAACCGTTTCAACGCAAACGAAACGCAAACACAAAGCACTAAAACGTAGAAAAGTACAATTTTTGGACAATTCCGACAATTCATGTTCATCTGAGTGGCAAACTGTTTACACAAGAAATAATAGCTTGAGCGTAAACGCGTTTATTTGCAAAGAACAACGTTTCCTCCACTGTATAACCATTTTCAATGGAGAATACGTTATTTTATCCTAATTAAACACCAGCTAAATGCAAATGCACTGCAAAAATCAGGTATAAAAGAAAACTCATTTAACATTTTCGAACAATTTGGAGTCTGATCAGACGCCGGGTAACCCGGCGTCTGACCAGGCTCCAAACTGTTTGGCATGGAATCAATTGTTATAACACATTCGCGTTTAGATAACGTCTTCTTCAATATGCACTTAGACAGTACAGTCGTCACAGATACAGTGGAGAAAACGTTATTCTTTCCCAATAAACGCGTTTACGCTAAAACTATTATTTTAATTGCAAACAGTTTGGAGCCAGATCAGACGCCGGGTAACCCCGCGTCGGATCGGGCTCCTAACTGTTTGCCACCAATATAAACATGAATTATCAGAATTGTCCAAAAGTTGCACTTTTCTACGTTTTAGTGATTTGCGTTTGCGTACGTTTGCGTTTAAACGGGAAAGAATAACGTTTTTTCCACTGTATTGTTTTATAGAAATGGAAAATGTCATGAAACTGTTAAATCTCATTTGATTTCATTAAAGAGCTTATACACTGTAACTCGAGAATAAAACATATTAATTATATAAACTGTCATCTATAATATGTGAGACTTATAAACAATATTACGGTTAGAAACCGTTGCAGTGTATGCTAAGAAAGCAATATTTGATCATGTTTTGCTATAAGTGCATTAAGTGCATTTACCGTGTTCCGAATGTGTCTTGGGCAACGATGCATAGCTGTTACACAATAGTCAATAACATGTTCACCAATACAGATAGATAGATATCTTTATTATCCTCCAAATAGAGAGCAGTTACGTACAAATACAGAACATACAAACATTTTAATACAATATCAATACATGGAAAAAAGAAAAAATGCAAATATTATACAATTATGACAAAACATGACAAAATATACCTTTGCCAAAATAGTTACATATATAAATAGTTACATATATGTACATCTAGTAGAGTATTGCAATGACGGATCAGAAGGGCGGCATATGCACTATAAGCCGTTTTGGTCAATCATTGCCAGAAACGAGATAGGCTGTGCATATCCCATTAGCATGAATCTCCTCCAACTGAAACGAAAATATGGAGAACAATTCAAATGGGTTAAAGAAACTGTACATTATCCCATGATTTAAATTTCCTCCACCCGGAACGAAACTATGGAGGATCTTTTATGTGATATAGACAGCTGAAACAATACAAATAGGTGGGCTGACATACAGAGAAGAACAAAAAACAATACGTACGAGATATTATAGGAATAAACAACATCTTTTTGACGTTCATGACGGTATGACTACATTAGCTTCACAGGGGGTGAGTTTTGTAAACGCCCAAAGGGCGTTTTCATTAAACCTACCCCCCCCCCCGAAGCTAATGTAGTCATACCGTCATGAGCGGCAAAAAGATGTTGTTTATTCCTTATATTTATATTTTTATTTTCTGTCATCCATTTAATGTGTAGTTTGACCAGATTTGTTTTCATGTATATGAATATATCGTATTCCGGCCAAATGGGTTTGATAGATGTAATATCGATGTAATAGCCATTCCAGTTTCTAAATATGGTGTCAAAAGTAGTCCTTACTATATGTACTGTAATTGCATGATAATTTCAGGGTTTTACGCAGTACACTTTCTCGCTTTGCTTTAAGAACGCTCGTAAGAAACTAAAACAAAAATTTCAAAGCATATTTTAAACGATTAGGTGGCGCAAGTTTTTATACACGCTTTACACATAGCAACGCGAATAGCAAAGCTGAAATGCGACTACACAGTCAGCGTGTACACACACCCGCGGCTATCCGTGGCATATCTGATACACAGAGGCTAGTTTAAATATGTCATAACGGAACATTACGTTACCAATTTAGTAAGTGTGAATGCATTATTTTGCTTTATCACATAAACGTGCAAAATATAGAGGGCCGTAAAAATCGTATGGCCCACTGGGCATATATTTTATACTAATTTTCGAATCACCAAAATAATGTACTACTACGCCGACTGTAAATCAGTTAAGAGAATCTAGACAAACATAGATCACCACTAGGTATTGAAACATTCCGAAGTGTCCTAGAAACATTATCCCTAGCAGTCTCACAAACTCAGGCTGCAAATCAGGCTAAACTTAATACTACGTAGACTTTAGTATTAACAGTGACTCAGACTATTTTTCAAATTTAGACGTTACAATGATAATGACGTCATGTTACGTCTTGACGTTATTTTGAAAACGAAACTAGATTCTTAATGTCAAATGATCATTTTAGTCAATTAGAGCAACTTCATTTTAAATATTAATTTAAAATTTGAATATGGTATCAGAGAAGTCTTTTCACAACGTAATGGTGTTGATTTTCTTTACGTTAATATGATTGGTGTTTTTATCTACGGATGAATAAAACCGAATAACACCTATGACGAATCGTTTACCTAAGAGCCGAGGGCGAAAGTGAAAGTAAGACCGTTCGGATTTTCGTGTCATTTGGTGTTTATGTGATAAATAGGATATTAAATTCGTGTTTTTCAGTAATAAATTTATTGAACTCGTTGGATAAAAATGATATGTTGCTCGCCAAGGCTCGCAAAATATCATTTTTATCCAACTCGTTCAATAAATTCATTACTGAAAAAACACTCATTCAATATCCTCTATTTATGTTTGAGCGACTTTCCTATGTAATTCTGGTGAACAAATTGTTTGAAATTGTCAATGTCCAACCGTAATTGGAAGACAACTTGTCTAATCTATATATAGAACACCACTCACTCGGAGAAGGGAGAGACCGCGTACAGCTTTAATGACGGAGCGTACTATGATAACCTCCCTTAAAAACAGCATTTAATTTTTTATCGCAATTTGATTTTAATTGAACTGTCTGCGACTTTAAACAGGGGTTTCGAGATACCCAAACGGATAATCTAAAAGTAGATCCTAACTTGGTCGGTATCTCTCCGCCGTATGGAAGATTGTCTTCGCGGCGGAGACTCCGCCCTCTTTCTAATTGGCTGGCACCGGATTCGATTCGTAGGTTCATCGAGAATTGACCTGCATACTTTTAATACGATTACATAGAGACTTTACAGGGTGAATGTAAATATATACGTATAAACCGCAATGTACATGTAGCTATTGCTATCCATAGTCATATAATGCATATAATGACGATCACCAACACCATCACCATTATCATCATCATCATCATTTTTTAGTAACAGTATACTTATATAATATAATTAAAATGCAATGACATTATGTTTTGATAACTGCGTCTGATTGTGTATAATCCGTGAATCATCAAAATATATAACACACTCAATTGTTGATAGATGTGACAAATTATGTATACAATAACCTTTTTCATCATCATTGTGTCTCAATAAAATTACTTGATATATGATACAGTGGCACTATGTTATTTATAGCTGTGACATAGTATGCAAATAATCACTATCATCATCACCATCATCAATACGTCTCAATATACTTTTATATGTTAAGTACATAATAAAATGGCTCTGATATTACAGTACTGAACCTTATTAAATTAAATTGATAATCGCAAGCGAATTGCCATCAAATTGCCATCGAATCGGGCGCTTCAAAAACAAATCCTACGTTTGAATATTTTTACGCGAATTTTCCGAAGCGGTTGTGACACAAATGAAATCGAAAACATTAACGAAGGCATATTTGCGAACATTTGTGAGATATACCATTAAAAAAAACTTACCCGAGTGTAAATTTAGTATTTTGAATCGCAAGCGAATTGCCATCGAATTGCAAGCAAATTGCCATCGAATTGCAAGCGAATCGCAAAAATTGTTAATTTAATAAGGTTCAGTACTGTAATAACTGTGACAGATTATGTATATCATCATCATCATCATCATCATCATCATCAATTTGTTTATATATAACTACTGAATAAACAATACAATGACGTTATGTTATTTATGGCTGTGACATATTATGCATATAACCATCAGCATCTTTGTTATCATCAACATGTCTCAATATACATGCATTTGTAAAGTACATAATATATTGGCTCTGTTATTGATAACTGTGACAGATCATGTATATAATCGCCATCATTATACTCACCATCATCATCATCATCATCATTATCATTATAACAGACTCACTATGCATATAATCACCATCATTATCTCCACCATCAATGTATCAAAGTATACTTATAGAACATAAATACAAAACAATGACACTAGGTTATTGATAAATGTGACAGATTATGCATACAGTTAACTTATTATCATCATCGTCATCATAGGTACACACATCAGTACACACATTCAGTCTAACACATATCGTATTTTCTGGGATAAGAAATGGATGCATTTCTCGCTTATTGACAAACTGTTCACACTGGTTGAATCTTTGATATCTAAAAGAGGAAATCCTGCAAATAGCTGCATCAATTGCCCTTCTACAGATAATGAAACCATTTTCAAAAACTGTACGTTTCCTAAACATGAGTGTAGAGCTTTCCACATGTCATGACTAATGTTTTCTTTATTGCCGCAGAACATGACTAAGTGAACTGCCATAATTACTATCGAGAGACCAGTTTGGACAATAAGAAGTGAACTTTCGCGAAAAGAATCTACTCATCACATTCACTGTTGTCTGACAGTACTCAAGCTGGTCTCTATATATCTGACAAAATTTCCATAGAGTACACGGGATATATTCACAGTGGATCTTTTGGAATTCTAGTAAGGACGTACGTGATTCAGATTTAGCTTTAAATTCATTAATTGTGTAATCTTTTATAGCCCGTTTTACTGTTAATTTCCATGACGATGGACTTGGGAAGATTGCAGAGTCCAAAAACTGTTGGAGTTTAGGCACTAGTTTATATGTGCCAAGGATACGATAAATATCTTACATAAAACCGCGACTGGCACTGGGCTGACTCATGAACGAAGTAAAACGTTTCATGAATATTACTTTAATTCTATATGGTCCCTTTAGATTACATAATTGTCCGAAAAACAACAACTTTCGTTTGTCGATAAATGTTTCGATACTCTCAATCCCTAGACAAGAAAGTGCAATGTCGGTGCTCGCAAATTGCGGCAATCCCTGCATAATTTTAACACATTTTCTATTCGCGCGCTGTAGGCTCAAAACTTGGCTTTCGTTTAGGCCATTCCACAACTCGCATCTATAAAGACCTTTTGATAACACTGTTGTCTTGAAAATCCTATTGAGTGTCAGAGGATGAAGGCGGTCGCTACTGAAACCACAATCGACGATACTGAAAAACGTGCGAAAATGTTTTGAACAAGCATCTAAATTTGAATCGTTAAGGACGCCTAAATAGACATATTTATTTGTCTGATCCAAGTCATAATTGCCTAGGTTCCAAGGAAGAGGCGTTGTAGCGGCATGATTTGAAAAAAATTCTAATTTGAAAATTTTTAACAAATCATGTCATTTTTTTCAAATCATGTTTTCACAGTCGACATGATTTGAAAAAAAAACATAATTTGAAATTCTTTTTACAAATCATGTCGAAAACCGGCATCTGTAAATTTGATTCAATATGATTTGAATTTTTTTTTTATAGCATGCATATATTAAGTATTTATATAAGTGTTTCCGGCAACGCAACACAGTGAATACAGTTGAGTTAAAGACATTCAGTAGAAATAATAGCTTCATAAATGGCATGCATGTGTATCTCTACTATCTCATAGGGCTGCATATTTTGAATGGAGGCATGTCAAGGTCATCCTTGAAGGTCAAATATATAGGTGAATGTCATAACTTCTAAGCCAGTTTATATAATTACTTAATAATTGGCATGCACGTGCATCTCATGGAGCTGCACAGTTTGAATGGAGACGTGTCTAGGTCAATATCATCCTTCAATGTGAAGGGCGGAATGCCGGATATAGCGTTGTTTCACAAAAGCATCTTGTTTCTTCTTAGTTTAAGGATGATTTTTTTTCGAAATTCTACGCACCTCCCCCTAACCGAAAACCCTGGATCTACACCTAGATGTGCAGGCAACATGATGCGTTCGTAAAACAACGGTTTGTCCCCCTTTCCACCCTTGACCTTGACATGCCTCCTTTCCAAATATGCAGCTCAATAAGATGCACACGCATGCCAATAATGGAATAATTTTATCTAGTAGCTCAAACATAATCACATTGGCCTATATATTTAACATTTGACATCGAACGATGATCTTAACATGCCTCCTTTCAAACTGTGCAGCTCCATGAGATGCAAACGCATGCCAATTATGAAGTAATTCTATCTACTGGCTCAAAAGTTATGACATTCACCTAAATATTTGACTTTCAAGGACGACATTGACCTTGACATGCCTCCATTCAAAATGTGCAGCCCCATGAGATACATATACATGCCATTTATGAAGCTTTTATTTCACTGACTGTCTTATTTCACATTCAAATAACTCAACAATATTCACTGTGTTGCGGGGCGGGAAATAATTATACAAATACTTAATATATGCATGCTTTTAAATACCAGCCTATGTAAAAACTATTTTTTTATATTTTTTTTTTCAAATCATGTTGAATCAAATTTACAGATGCCGGTTTTCGACATGATTTGTAAAAAAATTCAAATTAGAATTTTTTTCAAATCATGTCGACTGTGAAAACATGATTTGAAAAAATTGACATGATTTGTTAAAAATTTTGAAATTAGAATTTTTTTCGAATCATGCCGCTACAAGGCGTGCATGCATTTTGGTTTTCGTTATAACCAACTACCTTACATTTCGTTGGGTTGTAGAAGTACCTTTCTTTGAGTGAATTCGTATGGCAAATGTTTATTAAGGACTGGAGGCCTTTTGGAGTGAGTGCTATCATCTCCTTCAATTTGTTCGTCTGCGTTTATTGATATAATTGGGAAACCTACGCGTATTTAAACTAGAGAACAATTGAACATATAATTGACAGAGTCAAAATTGGTACGCTTTACAATTAGTAAGAAATTTTTTCAGATGTAGATTGACCCAGTGTCTACTCAGGACCCCAAATGTTTGCAATTAAAACTGCACCTCTTACAGTTGAGAAAACGTTATTATTTCCCATTTAAACGCAAATGAAACGCAAACGCAAAACACTAACACGTTAAAAAACTAATATTTAGGTAGGTTTTACAATTCATTTTTATCTGAGAGGCAAACAGTTTTGAGCCTGATGATCTGGCACCAAACTGTTTGCAGTGGACATTACAATTTTAGCGTAAACGCCTTTATTGTGAAATAATAACACATTATCCACTGTAGTCTACCTTTATATTTACTTACAGCAGGTTGAACGAAAAGCAGAATGCTGAATATATTACATGTAGGCTAAGATATAGAAAATACATCACATGGCTCGTCAGTTATAACCAACATTCATACGTACATGAGCAATACTGTCAAGTCCCGCTTAAATAACTCATAATAATAAAATTGATTCAGTCTGATGTAAAGCTTAATATGTAACCAATAATTACATGTAATAAATGACCCATGCCTTCACAACTTTATGAACATTAACAGCCCCAATGCCAAGATTTTCTGTACTGTTATTCGGAAAGCAGTTTCTATACTAATGTTTCTTACGCTTACAACCGAAACAACTCTAAGTTCTCTAAATACGCCGGTGAAGTATTGAAGCAGATGATACCATGGAAGTGACTGATTATTACGTAATTATGGCAGCAAAAGTGTTGCAACGTTTTCACAAAGGTGTGTATACACTTATTCACTAATGTCCGTTTAAAAGACACTGATGTTCACATGGACCAATTGCTTAAGCTTTCCCTAAATGAGTGGTGCAATAATATGTATGTGATATTTTGATTCAGTTTAGTTAATGTGTCATGCATTGTTTTGAGAAGACACATATGATCTGTTTTAGTCCCAGGCCATATTGTACATGTGTCTTTTCAGTATAGTTTTTTCAGATTGCTATTTAAATTGAACTCCATCTAATCTTATGTGTATGATAGTTGATATGTTGTTTTAAAGTTGCCTGATTATAGTCTCTTATAACTCTGAATAGAGTGGTATTGTACTAAGTGATTATTGGTATGTTATGTTATTACTGATGTGTTGTACACTGAAGAGAAATAAATAAATAAATTCTAAACACATTGTTAATTAACTGTTCTGCTATTCAAACCTTCTGTAAAAGTATCGTAGCAATTTTCAAAATATGTGGGACAGACTCAACAATTAAAAATGCTACAAACTGTCATACTCAACTTCAACACTCACAATGAAGCATGTTTTAATGTAAATTCAATGCTAACACTCGTTGAATTTTGCATATAAAGCATAATTCCTCAGCAATAACTGGACAAACCAAATTGATATTCTACAACTGTTTTTATCAGGAATGTCAAGTTTTGTTTTATTTGCTACAACGAAAAGGAACACGTACTCTTTTTATCATGCGAGTTTCGAATGCACTGAACGAGCTTTAGAAGCCGTATCATATTATGTTACGTGGAAATTGTTACTGTTTTTGTATATGTATATTATATAAATATACATTTTATAGAAAAAAAGAACTCTATACTTTACCAAAAAAAGAAAGAAACTAAACGCTAACGTAAAGTTATAAACTCCAGAAAATAACCCTTTTTGAAAATCTACGTCTTTCAAAAGAGGCAGATAGTTAGGTGTCTAATCATACGCCAATTTACAATAATGTTCCGATTGACAAATATGCCTTAGAATAACACGTATTCTGGACAAGTGTACAGTGGAGAAAACGTTATTCTTTTCCGTTTAAACTCAAACGAAACGCAATCGCAAAACACAAAAAAGTAGAAAATGACAATTTTTTGACAATTCTTACTTTTCACTTTTATCAGGGTGGCAGACAGTTTGGAGCCTGATCAGACGCCGGGTTTCCCGGCGTCTGATCTGGCTCCAAACTGTTTGCAAAGGAAATGAAAAATTTAGCGTAACACGTTTATTGGGGAAGAATAACGTTTTCTCCACTGTATTCCCCTTGCATCTGCGTTTAACATTATATAATTTCGTTCGAAGAAAGATGATACGTACCGTTAAACAAAAACGTTATCTGGTCAACTTATTAAAACAAAATTATAAGTAAACTATAAGTGGCAAACGACTTGGATCCGGAAGTGATAGCGAGTTTGCAAAAAGCATGAGAAAGAACATATGCATTTGTTAATGTATCTAATTACGAATAAAAATATTTGGTAAATACAACGAAGAATATATTTACGCTAAAACTATTACAACTGTATTTACATTGCAAACAGTTTAGATCCAGATCAGATACCGGGTAACCCGGCGACTGATCTGGCTCCAAACAGTTTGCTATTCAGATTAAATTAAAAAGTCAGATTTTCAACAGCTCGTTATTTTATACGTTTTAGTGCAATGCATGCTCGATTGTTTTGTGGTCAACCCATTTTTGCCCACGATCCAATATATGGGACTTAGGCAAACAGTGTAGACTCTGATCATATGACGTCCCTTTGATAAAAAATAGACTAATCTAATATATAAACATGGAAGAATCCACTGGGTATACATTTTATATGGGTTAAATACTAATACTAATTTCGTCACGACTGTACCAGTTCACTTGATTTAACGAATTTAAGACGTTCATGAAATAATCTAGTAGTCCGCATACGAGGCCAGCGTTCCACTAACAATTATCAAAGAGGTCTACATGACCTTATTTCCCGATACATACGTATTCAGGCGTTTTGCAACACAAACGCCTTCGGAGTATGACCGTGAAGAGGTCACTGACGTTGATGTCCTACAAATACCCCGCTGGTCTATATGATAGACAAACGAATATACATAGAAAATACATAGAAGTCTTGATACATGTATAAACATGTTTGAACCCTATCACTTCCATGACTGACACACTAACATTCGCAAATGGCTTTGATCCCGTTCAGACGCCATGTACCACGGCATCTGATCAGGATCAAAACTGTTTGGACTCATAAAAACAAATTTTATTCGAGAACGCATAAAATCCGAAACTTTATTGATAAAAGCAGACGGATATTTTAAGCAGACGATAATATGGCATATTATGACGTCTTAATTGTTGTGAAATGTTGAATAATTTCAACCAGAAAATGTGTTAAATGACGAAACCAGTGAACTCGCCAACAACTGATAGAGTTGAACTCATTGAGTCCATATCCATACCTATACATCGCCCATTTTCAGTGCTCCAGTAATAAGAGAATATGCTCAAACACTATACTTCTCTTAACTGCATCAACATTTCCCATGTGCCTACCCATTATAATTGCATAGAAAAGACGATATTTATGAGTAGCCATACCATAGGTTTTAGTGCAGAAATAAAGGAGCAGATGTTGGAAATGTTTAATTTTCTCATAGTATTCTCGGGTCAGGCCATGTTGTAGGAATACACATGAATACATGTACATGTATGTATGACGATATATGAATTCATCACGTAAACAGCATTAATATATTTTTGCTACAAGGCTCATACACGTTTCTATTGATTATTACAATAATAAATAAAACACATAACATGAACAAACAACAGATTTAACGTTTTATTTAATTAAACTTTATTCAAGGTTTTTAACTGAACCGTGAACATGTCATTTAAGTGCTCCCTTTCTACAGCAACACCAAATCACAGACAAATATTGTGTGTGTTTCTTGTGGGAATTCAACTGTGTGGTATTGTTCATAATACAGTAAAACCTCGCTATTACGACCACTAAAATGAAGGCTAATTGATTGTATAATAGAGAGGTGGCAGCTTAAAGCAAGGTGACAGTGAAACAGAAAGCTCCTAAGGAGCTTTCTGTTTCACTGTCACCTGGCTTTAAGCGGTCACCTATCGTAAACACACTAATAATTAACAAAATTTAGTGGTCGTAATACACACCCTGTCGACTTATTAGGCAGCTCTTTTAGAGCTACTACGATTTAGATGAGAGGCCATTTCCGGGCGTTGATAGAGGCCACAAAAACATGGCATAAAGGTGAGTCAAGTTTCGATTTTGCTTCAAAACAGTATTTTTTCTGCTTTTTTCTAGAAATCGTGGAATGTAGTTCCACGTAAAAATGTCCACTTGATGAATTAGTTATCATCGTATGCTCCATTATTGCGATGTGGCGCCCCAATTTCATTCGGCGCAAACGTTACACGATCATTTTCAAACCGAAAGTGGTCAAAACATCAACATTTATGTACATAAAAGTGCAATGCACGAATTTATTCTGCATCTAACGCAGCTTTAAGATGCACACGAACACTATTGACTGTTTGGTATACTTTATGTGAATCGGAACACTCAACATTGAATATTATGGGCTAATTTTCTAAAAGAAGTGCCTTCGAGGCTATGAGGTGCCTGATAGGAGCCGAGCAACCTACTAAGAGGAGGGTTTCTGTTGAACAGATTTAGGACTGATATTGTCAAAAATTGCTATATTTCATCGAAATCATGACCTGCCATGATTTCAAGTGAGGTTCCAAGGAATAATACGGCTTTATATAATCTTATATCAAACTTTAAATGCAATGAAACGGATATAAGAGGTATGATTGTTAGAAAATTTAAACATGAACAATTTTCTAATTAGCAAAAAGATGGAAAGTATACTTTAAATATGTACTTTTTTGTACACAAGTGGGATTCAACAACTTCTCAAATACATAAATGACTAACAATCCATGAAAAATGACATAGACGCAGTAGACCACTTTCATTTTCCTTTCGTTTCAGATGGGTGTGTTTCGTGGTATTAGAAGAAAATGCCTGTTCCTGGCGAAGAAGAAACATAGATATGCACATCATAGACACAGCTACAACGCTCAACTCAAATATTCATATTCTACATCAAATATTCCACTAAGTAGTACCCCAGCAGCGAAGATTAAAAGGACAATTCAAGATATCAGAAGTGCCAGATTGAAAGAGTGTTCGATTTTTGTCCCAAATATCTAAATTGATTTCAGCACAAATAACTCAAAAACAAGAAGAACGTTATTTGACAAGACTGCAGACATACCAACAAACAGTCACATAACGGCGATTCCAGAGAAACAAACACTTCCAACTTGTTTAGACGGTGACACATATCTGTATTCCGAGGACTCATTTTGTGACATAGATATGAACGATAATTCAGATGATAGTTTTCGAACAGAATACAAAGACATTTTAAATATTGACATTTATTAAAGCTTAACAAGGCATTACGCTAATCTAAACCACAACCTACATTCTGCATGTAAAATCAGTCCGATGATGTGGGTTTGTGTATAAGGCGGAGACCTTTTCACTCTAGAATGCGGAAACTACGTCATATACTGATTTTGAATACATGACATAGGTGATCACGCTTTCAAAAGGTACCACCTTGTTACATTGGTGGTTTAAAAATAAATGATCAACGTCTAGTATCGATAGAGGCGATTGTCATATTAACGCGACGTCAATTTCCGATCAGGTTTCCAGGTGTTTCATTTTTTAAATTTCCGAACATATTTCCGTGGTTTGTTAATTTTAAAAATAGATTTCCGGTTTTTTTTTGGGTTTTTTTTCATTTTTTATTTAGATTTCCGAGATACGTGAGTCCGTGAAATTCCGTGGTTTGTTAACCTCCCAAATAAAACTCGTTGCGACAAAAGTCCCTTCCTCTTGACGTAAGCTATAATAACTATATGTAACGTTTTAAGTGCTTGCTTTTTGAGCCGTGGAAGGGTTGTTGTTTCTATTTTTTGTGTAAAACTTTCATTTTGCTAATCAATAAATTGTTCATGTTCCAATTTGCTAACAATCAGGCCTCATGGGCCAATGGCCTAATGGTTTGGAATAAAAGAATCTTTATCTTTATCTTATATCCGTTTCATTGCATTTAAAGTTTGAATTAAGATTATATAAAGCCGTATTATTCATTGGCATCTCACTTGAAATCATGACAGGTCATGATTTCGATGAAATATAGCAATTTTTGACAATATCAGTCCTAAATCTGTTCAACAGTAACCCTCCTCTTAGTAGGTTGCTCGGCTCCTATCAGGCAACTCATAGCCTCGAAGGCACCTCTTTTAAAAAATTAGCCCATAATATTCAATGTTGCGTGTTCCGATTCACATAAAGTATACCAAACAGCCAATAGTGTTCGTGTGCA
Source organism: Gari tellinella (assembly GCA_922989275.2). Classification (NCBI taxonomy): domain Eukaryota; kingdom Metazoa; phylum Mollusca; class Bivalvia; order Cardiida; family Psammobiidae; genus Gari; species Gari tellinella. Next base: position 75,013,671 of record OV277866.1, read on the forward strand.
TCTTAAAGCTGCGTTAGATGCAGAATAAATTCGTGCATTGCACTTTTATGTACATAAATGTTGATGTTTAGACCACTTTCGGTTTGAAAATGATCGTGTAACGTTTGCGCCGAATGAAATTGGGGCGCCACATCGCAATAATGGAGCATACGATGATAAATAATTCGTCAAGTGGACATTTTTACGTGGAACTACATTCCCCGATTTCTAGAAAAAAGCAGAAAAAATACTGTTTTGAAGCAAAATCGAAACTTGACTCACCTTTATGCCATGTTTTTGTGGCCTCTATCAACGCCCGGAAATGGCCTCTCATCTAAATCGTAGTAGCTCTAAAAGAGCTGCCTAATAAGTCGACAGGGTGTGTAATAGAGAGGTTTTACTGTACATAGTTTTAACATTTTAAATAACACACACAAAGAAAATTGAAAGCTAACCTCGAAGCTTTCGCTAATCCTCCCGGCAGATAAAGGTATGTGTACTGTAGTGGTGGACACTTCTGAGTACAAAGAGAATTGTAAGACCATGCTCAAACACATAACAACTTACAAAACAATTATCACGTAGCCCTACAACCAAATATAAGACAGAGTTAGCTGATTGCATTAGGGAACGGAAAGACAATAAGGAAATGGATTGTGTGTTTAGCAGACAACTGTATTCTACCACTAATACCCCTCCCAAGTGTTATGGTTTACCTAAAGTACACAATCCAAACATGCCCTTACGTCCTATTGTCAGTAGTAGAGGGTCCATCACATACATTAGTGCCAAATACCTGGCTAAAGAGTTGTCACCATTAGTGGGCCAGCTTGAACACACATTAAGAACACTAAGCATATATCGTCGGTAATCCAGGACCAAACAGTGGCTGAGGATGAAATATTGGTATCTAATGATGTCAGTGCTTTGTCCACCGGTGTACCGGTAGACAAGGCTCTCACAATCATAAGGGATATATTGGCTGCAGACGGTACACTGATTAACAGAACCCCATTAACCCCAGATCGTGTAACGACGTTGTTGGAACTGTGTTTGAAGTGTACATATTTTGTATATGATGGTACGTACTACACTACCTCCAAATTTATTGTGTGTGTGCAACATGTACATGGAACACTTTGAAACACTAGCAATGACTATAGCACCGCACCCATTAATCTGGTGGTTCCGGAATGATGACGACACCCACATCAATAAAAAAACAACACGTAGATGAATTCACTGAACGCATCAATGACATTGGCCTTAATATCAAATTCACTATAGAGAAAGAAGACAATAATACTTTGGCATTCTTAGACACCAATACTATCATGCAACAGGACGGTACAATTAAAACCACAGTATACCTCAAAACAACTCACACAGAACGATACCTGGATTGTGACTCGGCAGTACCTAAAGAGTACAACTTTACACCAGAGGGCAGAGACAGTTATCACATTTAAAATTGACTTAGAGGCGGAAATAAGACATGTGAAAAAGGCTTTGAGTACGTGTAAGTATCCTAGATGTGAGATCAACAAAGTTACCAAGAACGTGAAAGCCCAAAAGGACAAGACCAAGAAGCAGTCAACAGGAAAGAGGGAAACCAAGGACAGCATCGTATTACCGTACTTAAAAGGAAGGGGTGAGACCTTGAGCAGAGTGTTTAACAGGATTAAGGTCAATGTGTGCTTCCGACCCTACACAACTCTAAGACAGTTATTGGTCCAATTAAAGGACAGAAAAATAGTATGCAAGTGGACCAATTTATCACATAAAGTGTGAAGGAAAGGACAAACACAAATACGACAATGATTACATCGGGGAGACGAAGAGAAATCTCACGGTACTTGGAACATAGAAGACCCAGCTCAAGTAATAGTGAGGTACCACGACACATACATAAGGACACTCCGGGACATATAGTATCCACCCAATCAGTGCACATATTAGACCGTGAGCCAGCCTGGTTTGAACAGGGGGGGGGGGGGGGGGGGGTCAAATATGCTATATATAGCATAGCACACAAGCCGGCGCTAAACAACGACGGGGCCGCTACAACTTGCCACACATCTGGGACAATGCATTAACATCGCTCACAACACGGGCGAAAGCTTCCAGGTTAGCTTTCAATTTTCTTGTATGTTTGTTAAAAGTTTAAAACTAAGCATTATGGTTATGTGTGTTGTTTAGAGTATGTTGTTATAGGCAGGGAAACTAAATACCCGTATAGGACATTTGCAAACCTTTTGAATCCACTGGTCTGGGTTCAAACTATTTGTCTCTCGTTTTGTGGTTTCTTTTGTCAAAATGGCATATACGTAACTTTGAGAAAAAACAGTATACAACCATATTGGGCAAACGAGTTTTTCAGCAGTGACAGCGTTAGACATAATTGTCTTATTTGTGTTGTAAGGTGGGAATCGATGTTCCAAGGGCCGTTTAAGGGGAGAAGCACTGTACATTCGGTTAAGAAGTCCCGGTATTTAGTTAACTTCTTAGTTGATATTGTGCATCCAGTCATCTATTATAAAGAAAATTGCTTTGACAATAAAGAAAAGGAGTTCAATAACGCCATTACCTATCATTTCGTTTAACCCTTTCCCTTTTGATGACGCCATAAATGCGCGTTTGCAAACTGTTTTGATCCTGATCAGACGCCACGTAACGCGGCACCTGATCAGGATGAATACTGTTTTCCACTTATTTTGAAATTACGTAATTTATGCTGCCTTAAAACTAAGATTGAAACGATATTTGAAGACAACAATAATGAGGCAGATTACAATATAGCGGTGCAGGGGTAAAACGTTCACGATAAATTTGATCATGAAAGGGTTACAACAGAAACCCGAAGAAAGATAACTCTTGGCGTTTTTCCGTGTGGTTGTAATCGGCAGCCCGATACACAATACTTTTGTTTTCAAAAAGCCTTTACTACAGGGATATTCTCATCATGTGACGTTTATAACTTATCACAGACACTATGAGGTATAAAAACGTAAATTATTTTCAATTATTATTGCTGTGAGATAATAAGACGTAATGACCACAAACAACTTGATGGGGCAGACGTGCGATGTGTTAATTAAGTGGTACAGCGTTCCCTCTCTACAACGACACCTTTTGTGAGACAAATATTATGTTTGTTGTTCGGAGGGAGTCGTTATAGAGATGGGAAATTCTGACTTTTGCCTCACAGTTGCAACCAGTTTAAATCCAGATCAAACGCCGCGTTCCGCGGCGTCTGATCTGAATTCAAGCTGTTTGTCACTTGTCATTATATTCATTCTATCAAAATCTCCATTTAAAAAAACAGCAGATGACAATTTAAAGCAGACATTATTGCAGCGGTAAAAGCGTTAGAATAATTGTTCCGTAAGGGAGTTTGCAGCAAGTGTCGTTGTAAGGAGGGAGTCGATGTTGGAAGGGCCGTTGTAGAGAAGGAACACTGTAAATTTATTAATGGCATTATTGTCTTGGAATTATAGATAAATAGATAAAGGGGCATTGAAGTGACAACATTGAAAAGCTTATACATAAAGTACATCACTATATAGTCTGGCTGCTGTCTAGCTATAACATACATTCTTGTCTAGTAATGCATTACACAGTCCTATAGGGATTCTAACTATTTTTGTTCATTTGTTGAGAGGTCAGGTGACATGTATTGCGCGAGATTCGTCTTATCTCAATTCGCAGTTATTTACTTTGATCAGATATTGAACAGAAAAATCAACTTGAAGACAATTAATGAAGTGTTAATGTTACATTCCTTTGTTCGAAAATATCGTACAGATACAAATGTAATAAGCTCATATCCCGTTCGTTCCTAGTTCTGGAGACAAGTGACCCTTAGTACAAGAATAAAAGTAAATAAAAGGCAAACGGTGTGTCTATAGAAAAATTGGTTTTTGTAAGGGAAAAAAAGAAATAAAGATAGAGAGAAACAGAGAAAAGGACAGACATGCATAAAGAGAGAGAGAGAGAGAGAGAGGAGAGAGAGAGAGTGTGTGTGAGGGGACACAAATAAAGAGATAGAATATCTGGATAAGGATACTGTCTTTTAAAGCGACTCGCAACCGAATGGTGACTTGTCAAAATAAAATAAATTACTCAAATAAAAGCAAATTTGTGGCATTATTTGGCTTCTGCCATTTAAAAAATATGATCAGTCCAAAAAAGTCTCAAGAATCGTCACCGAATCTTAGTTTTTTTTAGATATATTCCATCGTTTTTCAATAGCGTCAGCTGACGGTTTTGCTGTTGTTGTTGCTTCTCTACACGGGCTCTGACATAAACCGGAGCCGAATAATGTAGTATTAAGCGCTACAAGTGAAGTACGTTAATTCGCTACCATATATATAGAGAGCGTCCGTGGTCGAGGCGGTAAAGGCGTGTCCTCATTTTTCTTGTTTGTCTCCGCAATGGAGGGTCACGGGTTCGAATCCCACCAGAGCTTCTTTTTTTTTTTTTGGAAATGCATTTTTTTACACAATTTATTATCCTAAACTGAATCTTACCCATTTATTTAATCATTTGACATATATTTACAAATTACCATTTTTAATGCTAAATCCGGTTGCGAGCCTCTTTAAAGATCCAAACCGCTGGCACTTGTATAAAAGTAACTCAAACATAAACTGCTTAAACGGATAGATTTAGAAACAATACAGACGGCAATGACAATAGTTGGTGCAAATTGTATTGTAGCAAACGGAATGACGCCATCAATTTGAAACTATTACCGTCTGCTTTTATTTCTCAAAATCAAATGTTAGATATGTTGAGATAAGAAATAGAAAATGAGTGCGTAGATATGATCATGATCCACACATTTCGAAAATAATCATCATATTCGGGGTAAGGCAGTGAAGGGGTTAGCCTCGTGAAGCATGTACACAAGGCATGACGCAATATCTCTACCGTTTGCAATAATTCAAAGATCTAATGCGTCAAAATATTGTTCAAAACTGATATTCGGTGTCTGATCTGGATTGAACCTGTGTGTAATAAACTTATTTATTATATACCTATCTACAAAACAGGCAAATACAAGCCCCACAATCATTTTCCGTATCAGATGGTCCGTATCAGATGGCATATATGCTACACGGTATTGCCGGGACTACTTTTATGCTACACAAGTTATACACAATCGATGAATAAAAAGAACAGGTGCGCGTGACGTTTCGGAATTCCCGATTTTGATGCTAGCATTAATAACAAGAATACCTTGAACTTGCTTACGTTTTCTGCGTCTGCTGTCAAACACAAGAGAAAATGGAAGGAATGAAAAGTAATTACGGGAACTTCCAAATAGAATTAAGCTTAAAACAGTTCAAGTCATACTCTAATACGCTGAAATGAAGGTTATTTGAGAAAAAAACACTGCTCAATCGAGCCGATAAAAAAATGGCGGACTTCTACAAAAAAAAAGTCATTATGTATTAATACGCACTAGCGGTTTAACATATGCATATGGTTATTCGGTTGAATATATAGCGTTTCGCAGATATAGTCCCCACTTTAAATGAAATTTTGTAGAAAATAAATAAATTGAAATAAGGTATATAATAAAAGGAACATCACCACAGTGTGTGATCCGGGCTCTTGTATCAGTTCTCGTTGGCTGTGTATTCCAGATCACACTCGAGGCTTCGCCTCTCGTGTGATCTGGAATACACAGCCAACTCGAACTGATACAAGAGCCCGGATCACACACTGTGGTGATATTCCGTTTATACCCGCATGCATTTTCAGGAGCATTGTATGGTATTTAGACAACGTGTAGAAGATGTGTGGTTTCGTGATGTTTTGGCTTTATGAATAAATATCGCATGATTTTGTCCAAATCAAACAGAAGTAGGACAGGCGAAAATAAAGGCCATGCGAGATTAAAGCGTAATTCCTGCGATTATTAAGAATGATCACATGAAAACAATGGTATAAATGATGTTGCGTGGAAAAGGATGCGAAACTCTTAATCATTAATATGCTTGATTATACTGCGTTTCAAAATTGCCATCTTCTGTGTTTTCCTATTTAGATTTTATGAATTTTTATAATAAAGGCACATCAATATCCCTGTCAAACAGCAATGACTTTTTTGGTGAAATGCATTAAACGAATTGTAATGTTTTTATGCTATAAAATATTTAATTTGATTTGATTTGATTAGATATGACGCCGTCTCGCTAAGGGCCTATTTGAATTGAATGCACACGAGTCGCTGTGCGCAAATCAAACATTGATACAGTGGAGAAAACGTTATTCTTTCCCGATTAAACGAAACGAAACGCAAATGCAAAACACTGAAACGTAGAAAAGTGCAACCTTTGGACAATTCTTACCATCCATTTTTATCTTGGTGGCAAACAGTTTGGAGCCTGATCAGACGCCGGGTTACTCGGCGTGTGATCTGGCTCCAATATGTTTGCCATGGAATTAAAAATGTTAGCGTAAATGCGTTTATTGGGAAGGAATAACGTTTTCTCGACTGTACAAGTTCAAGCGGAAAGGCGATATACTCAATAATGATAGAGTGATTCTTGACACTTGCATGCTCTTGGAATTCATATATGAATTATCCACCGCTAGATATTTAGACAATAGTAGTTTCCAATAAAGGCTCATAGGCTTATTATTGACTATTGATGATTAAACTTTACAATATATTTTAAAATGGTACACATCGCAGAACCTGAGCGAGTGGGGGTCATGCTTTGCATACGGCAGCTGCACTCTTTAAAGTCTAGTATACTTCGCTAGAGTTGAATATTTAATATCACATATTGTTTTGAATAGGAATAACTAAAACACTTTACTGTGGTTTTGCTGTAAGTTGATTATCATTACGTTTGTCTAGTTTCATATAGTCATTATGATTGACAAAAAAAACAGAAAAGTGTAACCTCCAAAACCCGTAAATCTCTAAATTCTAGCAATATTATTTACCCTTAGTTAGATTCTTCTACAGTGGAGAACAAGTTATTCTTTCCAGTTTAAACGCAAATAATCGCAAACGCGTAGCAGTAAAATGTAGGAAATTACCTTCTGAAAGTTCTAATGATTTATTTTAAGCTTACCCTACACCGGCAAATTGTCATTTGCATCGATATTGTTGTCTGCATTATCGTTTCAAAGTTAGATATAAGGCAGTTCGAACGACGAAGTGTCAAAACGAATGTCAAACAATGTGGATCCAAACTGTTTGCAAACGCGCCTTTTAGCGCCATTGAAAATGAAAAGGATACTATGTCATACTGTATCACGAACGTACATGTACGACGGCGATTAAACGACATTGATAAATTTACAATACGGTGCTGAAAACACTATACTTCGTATCAATACATTGACCCTATCTTATCTCAACACATAACTTCTAACGTTTTTTGTTCGTTTATTCCCTTACTTTACATATTCTAATAATGGTAGAATTGTTCAGGTCCTGTAGGCAAACCCCGAAGAAAATATCAAAATGAGCAATTTCTGAGAATTCATCAAACATTTCAAATCCATTGAATTCTACATTGTTATGTTCTTAGTGATGTTATTAGTTGGTAAATACAATGTTTTATCGTTTAGTGCTCAACTGTACCCATCGTAACATCTCTAAGAACATTAAAATGTAGAATTCAATAGATTGGAATCTTTTAATTCGTTTTTAGGTTAGAATAAACATATAGAGGCGTCTGTCCTCAGTGTCTATGTTTATCAGAAGCCATGATTACTCAGCAAGAGTAGTAACCCATACGGAACAGAACGACTGAAACCAGAGCTTAATAAGGTATAGGGCCACCAAATAGACCCGGCAGTGCTTCATGGTGTAGTCGAAAGAAGTCCGGCGAGAAATAGTGCCAAACCTTTTGCCTCAGAATAGCTTTTTGTCAAGAAATATTTACTGTTTTGAACCTTTTATGTAATACGTGTATGCTAGAGAATAGATACAAAGACTGTCATGATAGATGGGTTTTTGGTAAAAGTATGTGAGCTGAAGTGACATGTCCCTGTTTTAGCCGGTGCCTATTTCATAATGTAGCAAAACACCAGTCATATCACTGAAGCCAAGAGATTTTTCTTATATGCCACATGACCCCCTGTTTTCTCTGCATTTTTCTCTTGTGCAATGGTGTATCTTTGTGGGAAATATAGGGTAGCACCTGTGGTGGGAATAAAAATTGTATTTTTTTTACCTTGGAAATTACGCATTTTATATAAGTTATATAGGAGAGCCGTTTTGGTGACCCATGCCCATAAGCGGACCGTTTAGTAGTTTAACACGGGTCAAAATGTGATGTTAGCTATGTAACATTTAAGAAAAAAATATATTCTCCCGTTATTTACCGGCTTATTTTACAACGGTTGGGAATTGTGATGCACAGGAATTGGTCACAAAGGCCGATGATACATCACAATTCTGCTCACACGACCTCCTCGGACAGAATTGATAGAACAGTTCTGGAATTGAATTCTGGACCGCTCGATTCCGATTCTGTCAATGCCGTCAATTCCGTACTGATATTCGAGCACATCATATGTACAAGTACCAAATTTCTCGTGTTTTGCATTGTATTTACGTTTAGTTTCCATTAAAAGAGTACGATCAAACGATTTCCTATTTGTTTCGCAAACAACACACATAGTCATCTAATGTAGATTTACAATACCAAGTTATTACCAAAACGTAGACATGTAAAATGAATTTATTTACTATTTTAAGAACTGTTAATTTGAAATCAGACCACTTGTATTTTATTTATATTACTAATACAAATATTTAGCGTAAATACCTCCCTTTAATGGGCATATACCAATTAGTTGTAAAAAATATGCTTAAGGAATATACAGAGAGACACTTCTAACGCTGGCGGCCACATAAATCATGGTAAATTGCCAGTCCTTTTGGACAAATGGCTGCTTGGTGCAGATCGGGTTCAATTTGGATGCTCATAAAGAGGTTTTCTACTTTACTCCTTGTCTGTGATGAGCATTCCCTGTCCCTGGATTGCGTACATGCCTCTCAAAGGGTGGTAACTTGGTAAAGGGTTTGAATGCTCTATGTGTTAGCTACTTATACTTTTAAAGTTGGTAGCCTGGTCAATATTTATTTCATAATTGTAGATAAAAGTATAATGTATATTTAACCCTTCCCTCCCTATTACCACAAATGGTAAATTCCAGTTTCAATTTTAGCCCAGTCCATTGTTTCATTTAGGGTAGTTTCTGCCAACATATTGCAATATGTAAGACAGTGCAGACCTTGATCAGAGGGATCATTTAGGAGAACTCTTATCTAGATGTCCAGGTTCTTGTATACATAGAGCAAATGTACTCCTTATAAATACACTGTCTGTAAAGTACGCTTTTGTGCGTGACTGGGATTCAAAGGGTTACCGTTCCGGTGCTTGAACTTACAGATTTGTCGATAAGACTTCGTACTGAAACATGGAATTTGATTTGATATTTGATTTTACATGCTAAATTACTTTTGCTTTCTGTTTTTTGTTTCTTTTCGGAAAGGCAAAAATTCATCGGTATTGCTATCAGCATATTCACATGAAAGTGTATTGTAAATATGTGAGGTACCGGATGAGTATTCCATGGCATATTCTAGTTATATACTTGTGTATGTAGTGAATATTTTACCCAGACATGTTTAATAGCTTTAATGTATATATTTATATGTAATTCATAACAGGTAAACGCGCACATGCTTCTACAAGGACTGACGTCTTCGCCCTTTGAGCATTAAATAGATACTTTAACCCAGTTTGTGCACAAAAGCCGAATATATCTGGTACGCAAAGTAGGAAAGTAAAATTATTTGGACATCGAAAAAAGATTTAGATCATGGTACGGTCTATTGTAGAACATTTTCACAACAAACTTCTTATAAAATTATGTAAGATAAATCCTTATGTAAATACATGTATATCAAGGCTATGTCTCATTTTTCCCTCGTAAACATGGTTAACATACCATTTACCTTTGACTATGTATTGCATGATTTATATGCTCGTGTACTGTTGGGCATCTGGCCTTATGCATGACTAACATATCTATCTATCTTTCTACTAATATTTCAACTTCAGTCTATTACTGGCACTTAAACGGATACATGTAGATCTGAATGTGATTCAGTTACGTGGTAACTAAGAGCAAAATGAAAATGGAGCCCCAACTTTACAGTTACCCGTCTTTATTGTTTAGTTGTCTTGCACATCAATTGCAGAGTGAGTATTTAAGGATGGGAACCAAAATTGGTTCACTACGTCCAGTGATCGGCTTTTTCTGGGGCCTGTTTTATGAAAAGTCGTACGACAAAACTGTCGTAAGTCAGCTTCTTAGATTATCAATTATTATTTAGCATATTTGGTACGGTCCAGCAATTGACCATCACGTAAGCCCGCTATCCGATGAATATCATATTTCATGCGGGTTCCTCAACCTGAAATGAGTGTTGCTGATTTTCGTCGTATTATTGAACAGTCGTGCAGACTGTCCTGGGAATTTGTTCCGTAATAAATCCTAAAAGAGAAATCAATACACTATAAATCACCCGCAGAACCAAAGAAACGGTGAAACTAAAAAGTGTTTTGTCACAGGAAAGGCATTATCGAGAAATGGAATATGTCTTAAAAGTGTGAATCTCATTTGATTTCATTAAAGAGTTGATACAATGTAATTCGGGCATAAGACATTTGATTACTCGCAAACTGTCACTTATACGATACAGGAACTACTAAATGTATCAAGTTGAGAAACCGCAGAAAAATTACGGTAAAAAATAAAAAAGTGGAACACCCTGAAAAATTGCTGTAACTATCAAAAGAAATTAAACTAAATGCTTTTATCAGATATTAACTTGTCCAACAGGTGCAAACTGAAAAGCAAACAAAGCAGACCCTGACCCCTTAGGGTTCACACATTGAACTACATTACATAATATATGTGGATTATAATCATACGTTGACTTACTCAGCAGATAAGGTCACAATGGAAACGTTTATTTTAACATAACGTAATGTTTTGGGAAATAGCAATGTACTCTTCAATGTGTGTACCGTAACATCTCTATATTACGGTATAAGGTGTGTACGACAGGTGACTGCTTAAAGCAAGGTGACAGTAAAACAGAAAGATGCTGAAGGAGTCTTCTGATTTACTGTAACCTTGCTTTAAGTTCCACATATTTAGTGGTCCTAGATGTAATAAAGAATATTTACCGCATATAAATCGCGTCTTCTGGATCTCTCACTCATTTTCAATATTTCCTCTAAGTAAAAACCATTAAATCTAATTATCATTCCTGCTTTGTAGACGATATATTTGAAACAGACGATTTTTCAGCATGATAAGTATTGACATCTGATCTTAGACAGAGTTAAGCTTGGTTATAAATGTTAGTCTAGTCAAGTTATAATGCAAAATTGTTAAGAAATGCCATCATTATTCAGAGATGAGACAAGGTATGTCAACGGGAAAAATAATGGTGCTGGCACAGACATTCTCCCACGTAGACCCGCATTTATTTATTGAGTTGTCCAGAATTACAAGCCTTTCCTTTAAGACAATAATTCCGGGATTTCCTTAACAAACCTAGCCAGACCTTGCACCTGAAACATTCAGGAAACGATAAATAGACACTTCGAAACGAGTCACCTTCCTTAACATGTCCTTCAAAAGTATATTCGGCGGCAAATATTTTCAAAACTAAGAAACCTGGAAAACAGTTATCAACATTTTGATCAAGATGCAAGCCGTTTGCAAACACTAGTGCAGTAAGGGTAAGGACATTTTTCTTATAGCTAATGGGCACAGACACTAGGAATTTCCCGCATATAACGATGACATGATAAAATGAAATTTAATAAACAACGAACACTTCCTTGACATGTTCTAATACTGGGGTCGTCGGCAATATGTAATACTTACATTCATCATAAGACGACCTCATCCTTTCCTTTGTCATTATGACGTAAATGCACGACTAACAAATTCGTTACTATACAGTGACTCCCTCCCTACAACAACGCCAATTGGGATACACAGATTGTGTGTGTTGTTCGGTGGGAGTTGTTATTGAAAGGGAAATATCTGCTTACGATTGCAAACAGCTTGAATCCAGATCAGACGCCGCGTAACGCGGCATCTGATGTGGATTCAAGCTGTTTGTTACTTGTCATTATGTGCCTTTCTTTCAAAATGTCCAATGTGTGACATTCCCCAAAAAACAGCTTATGACACTAAACGCATACGATATTGCAGACGGTAAAAAGTTGGGCATAATTGTCTTGTTTGGAGAACAGCGGCAAGCGTTGTTATTGGGATGAATCGGTGCTCGGATGCCAGATGTTGAGAGAGAACACTGTATATTCTTAACTTGATTTTGGTCTGCTTTTACTTATGAAAGTTATTCTTTTTATGGTTTGACGTAAACATATTAGTAATCTGTGTATATCTATTATAGTTTTGATGCTGACAGATGCCGCGTAATGCGGTGTCTGATCGAGATCCAAACTGTTTAGAGATGCCAATGGTGTCGGTTCTGACTATGGAAGGGTGAACAACAAGTTTCATAAAACATTCACTTTTGAATTATTTTTTGACATCATTTTGTCACTTTATAAAACTATGTATTCATAACATGCTTTGGTGGCAATATAACTGTGTACACCTGAAATATTTGCCAATTTTCAGAAAGGAAAAAATATTGTTTAGATATCAAAACACCGTCTCATAAACAAGATCTTTAAATATTTCAATTTGTTTGAATACTTTTAATTCAGTACTACCTCGGGTGGCAAACTTCGATGTGAGCCCCCACTGAGGACTGTTAGGTTGTCATTTATTTCCTATATGAGCATGTCTGGTCTGGTCTTCCGATGGTTATATAATTGTGAAGAATTAAACGACAACACTTTCTAACCAGAAAAAGAAAACAGCAGAAAATCACGTACAGTAAATATGGTAACAAGCAAAATCATTATACTGAAAGCCAATCGTTGTCTGTATAGGTTAGATACAGTGGAGAAAACGTTATTCTTTCCCGTTTAAATGAAACGAAACGCAAATGAAAAACACTAAAACGGAGAAAAGTGCAACTTTTGGACAATTCTGATAATTCATGTTTATCTTGGTGGCAAATAGTTTGAAGCCTGATCAGACCCCGGATTACCCGGCGTCTGATCTGGTTCCAAAATGTTTGCAAATGAAAAAATAGTTTTAGCGTAAACGCGTTAATTGGGAAAGAATAACGTTTTCTCCACTGTATTTACAGAAGCGACGACGTTATTCTTTCCCAATAACATACATTGTATTTACGCTAACTATTATTTCCTCTGCATGCAGTTTGGAGCCTGATCAGACACCGGGCTACCCAAAGTGTTTGACACTCTACTAACATTAATTGTCGGAATTGTCACGTTTAATTGCGATACATTTGCGTTTAGATGCGTTTATACGAGACAAAATAGCGTATATTCTCCACTGCAATACATAAAGCCCTAGCGATGCCATACTCGTCATTAGCAAGTGTACATGTGAAGTGTACATTTGTCCTATGTAAATAGTGAATACCCTGCTCAGAGGGTCACTGTATGACTCCACTGTCAGTTCCCAATATTAAATAGTAAAACATGGACTACACTAACTTGGATATTGGAATTGTCCATACACAATCTTAGGGTTGAATATTAAGTTAACCGCATTTACGGACTTACATGTACCCCGTATAAAAGTCATGGCCTAATATCACGACCATAGATGAAGCCATAATCTACTCTTTATCGCAACAAGGTAACACTTTGTTCGTTTTTAATCAGAAAATAAAAATCGTTTTTTCCACTATATATTTTGACGTCACATTATGTATGCTTACGTTCGGTCGTTTGTTTGTTTGTTTCACAATAAAAGGATTAACCGATGTTCGAAACTTACGATGAATTTTCGGTAAGAAGCGTTTTTGAACGTACTGTGTGAAAAGAGCGCCATATAAATCTGATATCATAATAATAATAATAATAATAATAATGATTAATCAGACATGTTAAAACACAAATATTCAGTTTTTTTTAAATTAAATTGTACAGAGCTCCAGATGAGAGGAAGATAACTGATAAAATCCAGCATGTTTTCGATCTATTAAGCACTGAATCATATACTTATTATAACTTCTCATTTAACGATTCAAACGAGTAGTATCACCATAGGGTTTAAAAACAGAAATATAGGTTAAGAAAAACGATATCTGAAGATGTGTTTTGATAGATTGATTTTTCAGATAGATTACATTAGATAAATGATGGTGAGTGTACTTGGATGTATGGTACATGTATGAACATGTATATGTTTTTCCGGCTGAATACGTAATTCACTATCGGGTGACAGCTTAAAAAAGGTAAACGTAAAACATAAAGATCCTAAAGAGGAGTTCTGTTTCACTATCAAATTGCATTAAACGTTTGCCTGTCTTAAACATCTTATATCAACACAATTAAGTAGTATTATAAGAGTGGGTTTGCCGTATTTGTTTTAAATTTATATGTTTCAAGGAATCGCCACGCCAAATGTTTTTAAGATACAAGGAAAAGAAACCTACGCATTACTCAGATAATCTCGTCCAGGAATCATTTACACATATTAAGCTTAGGTAAGTGTTGTATTTCCGTACAGGAAACAAAGATGTAAATTCTGCGTTTATGAATATGCATCAGCATCTATTTTTCTATTGCATTATGTATGTGTTCCATTTGTTTATTGTATCGTTGAGAAACAGTCAAGTCTTTGTTTACAGATACGCTCTATGTTCCCTCCACTTCGTGTTATCGACATAACCTGCTGTAATAACGATGAATTAATATTGTATATCGACAAATCAACGTAGTTGCAGCAAATAGTATGTTGTGTCTCACCAGGCCCGTCACTTTATTTCATCCCATCCTCTGCGGCTGCGGCTCCGGACAGTAAGGACCCACTGTAGTCGTGCTATTAGATGATTATATACTGGCCGAACATCAATGTAGAATAGTATAGTGGTAATCTCTAACGACAGGTGATTGCATAATGCAGAATAAAGGGAATAAAAAAGTCTCGTTTAGGGACTTGCTGTAATAAAGTTTTATTCTGTATGAAACGCTACCAATGTTAACCTTGCTTTGAATACGCACGTTTTATTGACGTTAGAACAGTAGTAAGGTTTGGTCTTTCAGATGCTGAATATACCGTTATACCATATTATAGTTCAGTCAAACGTATGTTTAACGATCACTTAAAACGCTATAAATGTGTTGTATTAACCCATTTATGCCAAATATCCCATATATGGGACATAGGCAAATAGTGTAGACTATGATCATAGGCCGCATTATGCGGCGTCTGATCAGAATCTACACTGTTTGCTGAAAGGAATTTCAATATAAAACGAAATGAAAATGAAAATTTTGACCAGGCATCTCTTTGATAAAACATGGACTAGTCCAATATATATATATGAACGAATCCACAAGGTATAAATGGGTAAGGTAACAACACGTGGCAGCATATTGCAAGGAAATGCAATGCAGAAGACATTTTTATCTACGACCATTGGCTCTGCATTAAGCGGTCACTTGTCTTTAAATATAACTTAGCACATACATGTATATTCAGTGGTCGCCTATTACTTTTTTTACTGTATGAAGAATCTTAACGGTAGTATCGTTTCTGAAGGAAAATATCAACGTCAGTATCAATCATTCAGACTACATGACTATTAGGACATCAGTGACGTGTTCTAAATTTTACATGAATTTGAGCATCTTTTGTCAGATACGGTCCCCACTAATTGCCGTTGATATGCATGTTATTATACAGTTCTCCCTCTCTACAAACCACCAACATAGTGTGTGTTTTGTTTGTAGAGAGTCGTTATAGGGAGAGAAAATAATATCCTAAGAGTGCTTAGCACGACTTGGCTTTCATTTTCAAAGAGTTTGAATCCAGGCGTTACCCGGCGTCTGATATGGATTTAAGCTGTGTATCATTTGTCATTTTGATTATTTGTCAATATATCTTATATATATAACTTTGAGAAAAAAGCAGACGATATTGCAGCAGTGAAAGCATGGAAATCAATGTCTTGTTATGGGGAAAACAACTGACAACTATGTTGTAAGGGGGAATCATTGTTCGGAGGGCCGTTAAAGGGAGAGAGCACAGCAGCACAGTGGATGCGACGTAAATAACGTTGATGGTGAACAAAACACACACCATCAGACGCCGTGTGAAACTGTGTGTCTTGACGCCTGATCAGGACCAACATTGTTTGGCAAGGTTCCATATGCCACATGCCTTACCGTAAAAGTTCTTAACACCGGAAACATCCTGTTTAACTGATGTAACTTTCTTTATATTTAATTTATTTTTTATCTAATTCCATTTCTGACAACCTCGGACAAACTGGGTGTCCAAGAGAGAGGGCATCTGATACATAGTAACCTTGGCGAGATCCTATTCTATTTCGATAGGGAACCTGTTTATTTTGTATTCCAAGTGTATAGAACTATTACACGTGGCTCCGGGTTGAAGAACTGTATAATCCAATGGATATTCGCGTCGAGGGGTCGGACACAAAATCCCTTGATTGGCAGTCAAATGCGATATCATTTAACCTCGGTCAACCGGTGCTAAGATTTTATAGAACTGTCTTTAAATTTCTAAAATAAACATTTTCAGTGATCACTGCCGTCATCCATATACTACGATAACAGAGGATAACAGGATAACAGAGGTAAACAAACAGCACGCAGCAGTTTGGTTACCGGCGAAACTGAAACGGTTTATTTAATTTTTTTTATTCTAGTACGGGAACAAAAAACGGACCGTGACTCGCGAGTCGTAAGGTGATTCGGGAAAAAGAAATGCACTCTGATTTCATTTTACAGCTGAAATGTATTTATGGAAGGTACATAGATTTTCAGTTGTTGAAGCAAATATATTTCTTGCACTCCTATATTACATGAGATTATTCATTGCCTTGTACCCTCCGTAAACCCGTATGTGTGAGAGTAAATTTTAAATACAGTATACATGCATTGGAGTTATCTACATCTACTACATGTAGTTTGAAAATATCTTATTTCCATGTAAATAAGGAAATTAGGTCGGGTCACAAGTCCTCACAAAGTTAAATTCGACCCTCCCAACTACAGTGTACATGAACAATGGAACCATTGCAAAACAAAATATGAAACATATTTGTATAGACAAAACAAGAACCATCAACACTAGATATCAACACACGTACCCTGGTATCAATATATTAGTATTTTACAAACAGTGTACTTATACTTTGTAGCAACTTCTTCATTCACTTATACAGCATGCTACTTTTAGAACGTGTAGGGTTAATTTGGCTGTCGCTTTCCAATTAACTTAAGGTGTATATTTCTCCCATGTGTCACATTGGACTATTCAAATATATTCGTGCGTTACAATGCTTGGTAAGAAGCGTAATAATCCACAAAACACATGTTAACGATTTAGATAAAACTCTGATATCATAGTGCTCATTTCGTTAAAATCTCTGTTACATGAAGTGTCCTCACTCGGAAATCGAAGTGTCCATAAAACCACACATACCAGCCACTAAATAATTCTCTATTTTCGTTCCTACATAAGTATTTGCTACCAAAATATAAGAGTTTGAAGCAAAATGATTACTATACAGGATGGAAGAGCAACGATATATTTACTTTCATTTCAAATATTATTATTTGGTCAACATATCTCATCAGTACACAGTTGACCCTGATTTTCGAAGAAATTTTCTCAAAATTTGGCAGAAAAATACTTTTTTTTCGTGAATTCTTTCTTCACAGCATAAAATGATATGCTTTTTATCGACCCCGTTATGTTTCATGTTTCAAAATCTTCTCTACAGAACATAAGTTGCAAAACACTGAGGAACTTACCCTTAGCGCGTGCTGTTTGTTTACCTCTGTTATCGTATTATCCTCTGTTATCGTAGTATAGGGATGACGGCCGTGGTGATAGGCAAACAGTTTATAACCTGATTAGACTTCTATCAAGTGAGCAATCTGATCATGGTCTACACTGTTCGCTTAGGAAGTATGTCCCAATACTAAGGGTCAACACGGTCACTTATCTGTTTAGGATTCATAATTGCTGTAAATGGGGTTAATTGAATATATTTCAAATATACACTGAGTTTGTTTCGTATAATCATGACGCCGAACGTTTTAAATTAAACAAATTTTAGATATAGGTATTTATAAATATTTTGGATGCTGATCAGACGCCACGAAACGCGGCTGTCTGGTCAGGATCCAACTTTTCGCAAATAAATATTGCACGCGAGGTAAGTCAGTGAAGGGATTAACGTGCATTTTTGGCAAAACCTAAATTGAGCTATATGACTGTGTATTAACAACGATGACGCCATGGCAGAGAAGAAGTTTCATAGAGGATATTGAATGAGTGTGTTTGCAGTCGCGAAATTATTGAACGAGTTGGATACAATAACAGGTTGCGAGCATTGATGAGCAACATATCATTTTATCCAACGAGTCCAATAAATTCACGACTGAAAACACACGAATTTGATATTTTATTTATCACATAAACACCAAATGACACGAAAATCCGAACTGTCTTACTTTCACTTCTGCCCTCGGCTCTTAGGAAAACGATTCTTCATAGGTGTTATTCGGCTTTATTCATTCGTAGATAAAACACCTATCAAACTAAAATAAAGAAAATCAACATCAATGTGTTGTGAAAAGACTTCTCTGATACCATATTCAGATTTTAAATTAATATTTTTATTTTACAATTGTTCAAAATGACGAAAAATGATCATTTGACGTTTAGAATTCAGTTTCGATTTCAAAATTACGTCGTATAGCAACATGACGTCATTATCTTGTAAAACGTCTCAATTTGAAAAACAGTCTGAGTAACTGTTAATACTACAGCTCTAGATAGCCTGATTTGCAGTCTGAGTTTGAAGGACCGCTCGGGATAATGCTTCTAGGACACTTAGAAGTGTTTCAATACGGTGAAAAACTGGTGATCTAAGTTTGTCTAGATTATCTTAACTGATTTAAAGTCGGCGTAGTAGTACAGTATTTTGGTGATTCGAAAATTATTATAAACTATATGCCCAGTGGGCCGAACGATTTTTACGGACCTCTATAGTTTGCACGTTTATGTGATAAAATAGTATATGGGATCAGACTGTTTTAAATTGTTGAAAATACGACGTTACAGTATTTAATGTTTAAAGAGTTTTTAAATAAGTTTGTAGATTAGTAATTTCAATATTTATATCATAGTTTTAACTGTATTTGCATTGAAGTATAAGTATATCCTGTATGTATAGAGAAACTTACGTTAAGTTTCCCTACCACGATTGAGGTGACCGTACTTCTGGAATTAGGTTGCTGTTGTAAAACATTACCAAGTGTATTCGAGGATAACAGACAAGGTGAAGGTCTTGGAGACCAGCTAAGCTAGTAATTCTATACAATTAAAACAATAATCGTGGATAAGACACTTGTCGTTTGTGCGATAGATTGACATTCTAGTTTCACCAGGACTAATATTGTTGTATTGATCTAGTTTCTGGCACGCAATAGCCGTTTGAATGTGACCATTTTCTATGTGTATGTCTATACACTATACTATGCTTCTTCTCTACAACAACAACCAATGGGAGACACAAAGTGTGTGTGTTGTTCGCAGGGAGTCGTTAAAGAGAGAGAAGATTAAGACCTGCCCCTCATTTGCAAACAGTTTGAATCCAGATAAGTTGCAGCATAACACGCCGTCTGATCTAGATTCAAGCTAATTTTCATTAAATTTTTGTTTCTATCATATTGTCCACTTATATGTAACTTTGATAAAAAAATAGGAGGCACATATACTCAACAAAATAATTAAAGGGGCAAAGATATAAGTTAATATATCTTTTTCAAAAATTCAAACATTTTCAAGTTAAAAGAGTGAATACGTGTTTAGATGCTTTAGAATAAAAAAATTAAGAAACAAACGTCACTTTGTGCAAAAATGGTCATGGTAGAATGAATTGAAGCGGACAAGTATCAAAAACACGGTTTTTAAGGTCCACCGGATTTTTGCACGATGTGTCTGCCTATTCTTCAACGATTAGTTTTATAGCTGTTTTCATTATATCGAGTGCATATTTGTATCTTAAGCAAAAATAGATTGCATATTGGTACAAAATTTGAAAACTATGCCCCTAAAGACGTCATTAGTCGTTTTCCAACGTCATGTTGCGACGGAGTTTAACGTTAGCAAGGGTGTCGTCGACATGTTGTGGTAGTTGTACCTGGACACTGGGATGGTTAATTGGAGATCAGGTCAAGGTCGTTTGCAGGTCATATTTGAAGTAAAGGACCGATGTTGTCACTTATGGCATGACGTCAACGGCTCAATTCCCTCGTTACGCTTAATAGTGTTTATAAACAGACGTGTGGTTACAGTATTTCTGTTCAGATCGTCGGGAATAGACTTCATGCTGCAAACCTATGGGCTAGAAGACCTGTCGTGTGACCGGCCTTGACCCCACACCACCGAAAACGTCATCTAGCGTTTTGCCAGAAACCATGCCATTTGAACGTTTACGTTTTTGCGACGTATTGTGGACTAGTGCGTCAAATTTCATTTTGGATTTAAATGACGACTGCAGACGAATGTAAAGACAGCGAAACGAAGTTTCTTCGACTGTTATGTGGCAGAGTATGACGGACTCAGAAAGGGGTCAGGGCTCCTATGGGTGGGCATATCCTACAACGGTTGCACGGACCATAACGTCATTAGGAACTGGACTCTGACAAGTTTGGGGTACAGGGACGAGACCCTAGACGCTATTGCACGCGCTGAAGCTGGAGCTTTTGGTTCAGGCTTCATCCCGACAGACGACAAAGCTCGTCCGTACCGAGCACGTATGGTAGACCAGCACTTGGAACACGAGGACATATTGCAGATGGACTGGCCAGGAAGGTCAACACACGTCGGTCACATTGAGGATGCTTAGGACATGCGGCAACGCCGGATATCCGGTCGAGATCGTCACCTTAGAGGTTAACAGACATGCTTATTGAATAATGACACAGAATGTCCATTGCATACATCCTTAAGCCAATTCTCCGATTTCCATGTAGATGCAAGGAAATGATTAATGCACGTGGTGAACACATATGATACTAGCTGTAATTTAAGAGAAGAACCTAAAAGGTGGGGCTCTTGGTCAAGTTGTTTGTTACCCCACCCACCTAGTCTGGCACACGGTAATTTTAGGGTGGTTGTGTTTGAAGGGGAACTGCGATATATATTTCTACTTTTCGAAATACAGTTATACTCTACAACGAAGTTAACATGTACTTTTACATGAAACTGTTAAAAAAATATTGTATGAACTTATTTTTATATATTGGGCCTACCCAATATATTTGCCCCTTTAATTGTTTTGTTGAGTATATTTTAAGCAGACAGTTTTGTAGCAGTGCTAGCGTTAGGCACACTTGTATTGTTACGGGAACTGCCGCAATGGTTGTTGTAAGAAGGGAGTCGTTGTTTGGAGAGCCGTGGTAGGGAGGGGCACTGTATATTGATACAGGGGAGATATTTGGTCTTCCTCGAATTGTAATTAGCTGGACGTCGCGTATTACTTAACCTTATATGTGCGCCAAAGCTCCCATATATAGGAAAACAGTGTATACTCTGATCAGACGCCGCATTTTGCGGCGTCTGATCAGAGTCTACACTGTTTGCTGATTGGAGTTTTAATATAAAACAAAATGAAAATTTTGATCAGGCATCCATTTGATAAAAATTGATTAATCCAATATAAAAACATGGAAGAATCCACTGTGCACAAATGGGTTATTACTGTTAACGCGATGTAAACTCATAACACATCCAAATCTGCCCAGGAAATATGTTGTATTTTCTCAATAAATGTGCTTGTACTGAATCAGAAGTTGCCACTGAATGAAATTTTAGCCAGATGTCATGTGATTTTGGCGTTGGACCAAGCTCTAAACTGTTTGCTACTCATATCTTAATCGATCGATAAGCAGTTCCAAAACACTCTCACTTACTCGCAATGAAGTATACAGTGCTTGCTCTGTACACCATCACCCAATGGGAGTTAAAGTGTGTGTGTGTGTTGTTCGGATGGAGTTGTGATAGTAAAGGATAGTTGCTTACATTTAAAAACAGCTTGAATCCAGATAAGACGCTGCGTTAAGAGGTGTCTGATCTGGATTTAAGTTGTTTTCACAATTATGTTTTTTTTGTAAAAATGAGTATTATGTGACTTTGAGAAAAACAGCAGACAATATTAAGCAGATTATATTTCAGCTGTGAACGTTTTGACATAAAAAAAATGTTTTGGTAAAAGCGACAATCATTGTTATAATGAAGGGATCATTATTCAGAAGACCGTTGTAGGGAGGGAACATTGGGGAACAGCTACAATCGTTGTTGTGAAGAGAGAATCGTTTTTTAGAGGGTCTTTATAGGGTGGGAGCACTGTACTGTGTTGTAATCTTTTAATTTGGAACGAATATTTTTTTCCAACATTCATTACATGCGAATTGCTGACATTACACCTGTGATTACGAATGTACATGTGTTGTCCAATCAGATTAGAAATTGTGTGTGGTTTTTTTTCCATTATATGACTATCCCCGACCAATCATGCCTTTCTATTTGTACCCACTGTACCAAATATCAACAAATTGATATACAATGTTCTTGTTAACATTGGAAAAGCGCCTACAAAAAAACCCAAAATGGATGTACGTTTAGGAAAATAATAATATTACAGGTTGGCTTCAGATGAGACCCCGCGTAACTCGGTGTAACGTCTAGGTTCATGTGAATGTGATTTAACAATTATATTCTTGACAAAAGACTATAACTTAAGGATATATTTCAATAAAAATAAGACACTTTAAGAAAACCAAAAATCTAAAGTGGTACTCCAGGGGCCCGTTTTACTAAACTACTTACGCACAATTTGTGCGT
Source organism: Gari tellinella (assembly GCA_922989275.2). Classification (NCBI taxonomy): domain Eukaryota; kingdom Metazoa; phylum Mollusca; class Bivalvia; order Cardiida; family Psammobiidae; genus Gari; species Gari tellinella. The sequence continues at coordinate 75,036,717 of OV277866.1, forward strand.
AAGTCAAAATCGTTTTACTCTTATTTTTCTATCATATACGTTTGCAAATAGCAAATAGCCAGATCAGAGGACGCGCTAAAAGCTATTTGCTGTTTGTAGCAAGTGATAATAAAAAATATAAATTAAAATTTAAAATGTTGACTTACGCAAAAATTGTGCGTAAGTAGTTTAGTAAAACGGGCCCAGGCCCGTACCTCTTTCACTGCCCAGATCGACACAACTAATATTTGTAAACAGTTGCGTAACTGCCGCGTAACTGTTTTCTTATCATTATTTCCTATGTCAAAAACGCGTTTGATTACTCACTTTATAAATAAAAACAGACGAAACATCGAAATATACGGCATCTCGGCAGAGACTCTGCTAGACTTGGTTTACATCATGATTGTAGCAAAAGTGTACACAATTGGTAGAGGCAATCCACAGTTCACCCTTATCCTTATAGAAGCGCCTTTTAGCGCATTCCGTTTAATCCTCCGCGGAAGAAAATAATTCCAATCTATACAGTCATGAATAAGTATCAGACGGAATAGTGTCTTAATTTTAGCAGGTGGTACACCAGAGCAGGCTGGACATAAACAAGAATGCGCCCTAGGGGCGCATTCTGCTTTACTTTCAACATGCTTTAAGTAGTAACCTATATTCTCGTTTGCTGAATATTCTAAGGGAAGTGTATTACTTCTCAATACACTGATAGTGCCCCTGTGTATTGCAACGACACAAACACAGCTAATGTCACAGCCGTTGTTCCAATCCTGACCTCGGATATGTGTCTTTCTTCTGGAGGTACAGAGATCTGAAAGTACACAAAAAACACACTCAGTATTAAAGATAACGGGAGTAATTCAAACATCAATGTCCTTATGACTTCATCAAACATGACACGTGTTTGTCTTTTAACGGGTTACCTTTTGCTTAACAAAATTGAAACAATAGTTGTTTAGTTTAAAACGACAAAATACTTTTTTACAAATTTGCTTCATTTTATTTACTATATTATTTTATTAGAAAAGAGCAGTATATATATTAATATTAATTTAATTCCCTATCTGGAATATTGAAAAAAATATTGTATATTATTTCGTTTAACTGGAAAACACCAAATCCTTTCCCAGCCTTCTTATGACTGTACGCGTGTTGATATGTGTCCTGCAGTGGACGATTCTATAAGTTGTATCGGAATTCATAATTACCACTTACTTTATTGGAGTCAACTATTAAAACTAAGACTGCTTCATTTGGTTAAACTCTATTTTCACAAAGTATTGTCAATGGTGTTATAAAATGAATAAGTGTGAATGACAAGAGCAACTCACTCAGGTGTCAATACTCGTTTGTTTTAGAAAGTCAGTGGCCACGCTTGTTTCTCTTCAAAGAAACATAACTGGAAACACAATGAAAAAAATGTTCAAAATCAAAATTACTTTTATTCGAATATCACGACTACGGTAGTGTCGATGATGGCGTCTTGAATAAGCATTAGCTTCAACGTTAAAAGGTCGTTTTGTGACAATATAGTCTAATCATGCCTTTAATAATGGTCGTTGTTACTGATTGTTATCCCGAATGCTTTATCAACTATTTTTGAGATGTCAATGTGGAATATTTTCTATTTAAGCATTTATATTTTTTTCTTTTGAACCTTAAAAGTTATTCAAAATATTTTTGAAATAATGTGGGAACACTGTTTTTATGGGGTTTAATCCTCCGTTTTATATTTAGATACCCTCAAGTCCCTTTTCAATAGCAAGTTTAATTCCATTGTATACTAAATTACATATTACATTTATTTTAAAATGTATTAAAAGCCATGAGTGCGTCATTTTAGTTTACCATAGCTCAAATGCAATTTAAACCTGTTTTATAACATGACTTTAAGAATATACTTTTTTGTCCAACCCAAATCATATGATTATAAAACAATGGGTTATGTTGAATTATGTCTTAATATACAACATGATAGTCAATACTTTTGGAAAATACTACGAAGGTTTTGGACCAAAATTCATTACTACGTTTACCGGCAAAATTTCATAAAAATGATTTCCACACTTTAGCATTTTGTTAATACTTATGTTAGTTTTAATAATATCTACCCATTCACCATTTGTTTTTACTAGTCGTTCGTGCCATGTTGTTTTAAGCGAGTCAACAAAAGCTCTTTTAATAATTGATTCAAATTGTAGCTGGCCAGAAGGTTTGACGGTGTGATGGTTGTATGGTGTAGGTCAAACTGGGAAACTATATTTAATTTTGCGACTGTTTCGCACGTTTGAGGTTTAATTTGTTTACATATAATTTTCCCCGGACCAAGTCCTTCGGAAGAGACTTTATAACCCAAGGTCTGAAGAATGAGTGCTTAACAATTGGCATCTTAAAGAACCAGATAACTCTTTGGATAATAAGAGTAAGGCATCGCGTCCGAGTTCTCTGTATCTGCTCCCCTCACTCTAGGGCGTCGCCCATAGATTGCAGAAACGGACGTTAACAAAACAAACAAACAAACATATCTTTTTCATGTGATAGGCTTTCGCGTTCACCATTAAGCAAAGACAAGTATTTCTAGTCTGAACAGCTGATAGGAGATACAGTGGAGAAACGTTATTTTTTCATAATAAACGCGTTTACTCTGAAACTATTATTTCCATTACAAACATTTTGGAGCCAGATCAGACGCCGGGTAACCCGGCGTCTGATCAGGCTCTAAACCCTTTGCCACCAAGATAACCATGAATTGTCAGAATTGTCCATGAGTTGTACTTTTCTATGTTTTAGTATTTTGCGTTTGCGTTTCGTTTGCGTTTAAACGGAAAATAATAACGTTTTCTCCACGGTAGGCAAAACACGTAAGTTTTAAATATGGACGACTTGCTGGTTGTCTTAAATAGTATATATATCGATACTTATATCTTCCTCCATCTATAATTAGCTGGATGTCGCAATATGACAAATCCAGAAGAAATATTGACAATTAGTTACGAACAAATAAATTAGATTCTGCTCATACATCTATTTTTCCAGTGTCTAATATGTCTACAGATGGTTGACCGAACTATAAGTGTGTATTACAGTATATTTACATCCCATATCTTTTTTTAGTATTGACATTGGTGACTACTGCAAATAGGTTGAACGTAAGGCAGTGTGTACCTTTAGGCGCATTCTGCTTTACATTCAGCCTGCTTTAAAGACATAACCCCAGTTAATTCATTGATTCCCCCCTCGTTGTTCTCACTGGGCGTGAAAATAACTGTACAGCATGGGAAGCGTGTGCTCAGCCAATGTCAGCAATCTCACGTTTTCTATAGAGGCCCTCACACTCAAGGTTTTTTCGAATGGGTTTTACTAACCCAACTATCATATTAGAGGTACGGGCTTCACAAGAAACGGCTGACTGATTCTTTACCTAGACATATGTACAGTATTGCATCAGTAAAATCATGCAATTCATGACTTCTTTTAGAGTAGGTGTTGTCACCCAAGGTTGGTCAAGTAATGTCTTTAAGCTATTTGGTAGGATATACATGTAGAAACAAATAGTATGGTATATGGTAGTGTAAGTTGAATACTTTTCTTCAGTGGACAAATAAATTGAATGCGTTAATAAGCGCTTTTATTGGGGGCAGGTTTAAACAACATACTTCACAATCATCGCATGTCTAACATTTTCAAAGCTGGTCAGACGCATAGCACCAGGTACCTGATTAGACTCAAAACTAGTTGCCACTCAGATTGTCACAAGTCGCCAATATTTCAATCGTTTGTCTGGGTTTATGTTCTTTTGAGTGCATTACCCTTGTCTTTAATTCCATAATGACCCTATATCCATGGCATATATTAGCACATCCATTCCTATCAATATATCTAAAACTGAGATTCAGGTAAGTTGAGTATTTCAAAAATTAAAATCCGTATCTCTTCATCACTTTCTGATGTGACTCCACGCTAGAATCGTCACTATATAGGGTTTGGTGACCGCCAAGACTCTTATTTGTAGTTCTGAAAACTATATATTTTCTAACAAAAGGTCTATACAGACGTTGTTTTTGTCGATGTCCCAGTTTGTCGCTGCTCCAGACATATTTCAACAAAGGTTTAATCAATATCTTAAGGGCGCAAACTGTCGATTGCAGGCAACACCGTCTAGACATTGTTTAATATACTTATGTGAACATTTAAAAGTGAAAATGTGACATGTTTTAAAATTATACAAACTCAGTTCAGATATAAGGTATTAGTTGTTCAATATCTTATTAAAACACTGCCTATTGCAATCAGCTTTTGCAGGACAATGTTATTTAGACATGATCAGTAAGTATAGCAATTGGAAAACGACTGGTTCTATTTTTCGGCGTCAGCTGAAAACAACATATATATGACAATTTACCGAATCTTATAGCACAAAGTAATTCAAATTTGCATTCGGAATTGACTTTTAGACAGAGCATACTACATAAGCATTTAAAAATAAGAATAGTCCAGCTCTGTTTCGTTTTGTTTACACAAACAAGTATGCAAAATCACATTTTATCATGCATTTCACTCAGGCACAGTTACAACCTGTGGTATGATTTCACTTGGTTATACATAGAACTATGATAGAAGTCATTTATCTTAAAAAAGCAAGCCTTGTAACAGCTGTCGTGAAAGTATAAAACCTGAAGTCAGAGGCTTGAATCCCAGCGAATGCAATTTATCATGTTCATTACAAAAAAATGGCTGCCTATATGGCGAGGTAATTGAAAACAGCTATGCACGTAATCCCCCAGCTTGACAGAAAAAATGTCTGTACCAAGCTGCTGTCCTGTGAGTGTTAAGCACAGGTACGCAAACAACAACAACAACAACAAACATTAAAAATAAATGTTGTTTTGTTATCATGTTTAGGTCAACTTTTGAAAAAAAATCCATATTATGTCGCCAACCTGTCCGTTTTTAGGTTGATATTTTGTAAGACAACATTTCTCAAAAACTATCTAGGTCGATCCGTTAGAAGTTTGGAACACTTATTCATTATTCTGAGCAATTTACACCAGATAATTCACTATGTTTCAAACGATACGGCGATCCTTAAATTCATTAATGTGGTCAACTTATACCACTGTATACTACATTCATTTCAGAGCATGCCTAATGACCATTTAACCATGACGTCATTAAATTAAAACAATTGTCGTCTGCTTCTATTTCTAAAATTTAATATTAAGTTATTTTGACTTATGAAATATTGAAATGAGTGTAAAACAGTTTGTATCCTGATCAGACGCCGCGTCACGCGGCGTCTGATCAGGATCCAAACTGTTTTCAAATTACTAGTGTACTCGGGGTAAGGCAGTGAAGGGGTTAAATGACGACGTCGGTCGGACGATGCTGTACACAGTGCGATCACAATACCTAACTATGGCACTTTGTTCGAGGTGACCTCAACACCCTCAAACCGCAGTACCAACAGGACTAAGATGTTTATATTTAACTCGCTATGTAGAAATCAGATTTAAACATGTTTTCCTAAGATACTGTCACATTAATAATGTCGGTACATCTATGTTTTATGTAATTCATATAAGCGGGTTAAGCATTATTTTAAATTAAGTCGGAAAGAAATATGTTTATGTGAATACTGTTTTGTAATTTTTATGCTAAGATATAGATAGCTGGGGCCCGTTTCATAAAACTGCGTACAACAAAAACGGTCGTATGTCAAAACCTTTAAATGAATTTAATTTCCGAGTTCTCTATTTAATCCTGTCTTGTGATTTCTCTTTGGAATCGACTAGCAAAGACGATTCCAAAGAGATGTCACCAGACAGGAATAGATTGACAAATAACTTATAATTGAGATTTTATAATCCGACTTACGACAACATTGTCGTACGAAGTGTTATGCAACGGGTTCCTGTTGCAAAGAGTTAGGAGAATGACCTGGTGCAGACTAATTGGCGTCTTATCGTTCGGAGAACTATTAAATTCTAATTCTAACATGACACGTGAATTCGTCTCTATAAACAAAGAACAGGTATATCGTGGTATACCTGAGACGTTTTACAACGCTCTTCTCTACCCCGCTCCTCCCGTGGATATATGACATGACGTGACCTCGTGCGTTCATACGTTATGTTTTTTAAATTTCTTACGTTATTCATATAGCCCGTAAAGACCAACCAGTCATGCTACTGTAATATCCCCATTCTTCTGTCTTGTTTCATGTAATGTTTGTTCTATGCCAGATTGTGGATCAGTAAATGTAAATTTGCGGCTGTGTGTTAGATTGTTGTAATGCCGCGGAAAAAGTTATACGGTCGAAAAACTGCATCCGCTGAGGAAATAAGTATGGGCCATTTGATTTCCTTTCTAATGAATTTCTTTAAATCTGGTCATGTTAGAATCGACATAATCTATGTTCTACCGTTGTGAAACGGTATTTTACAACGGTTGGGAGTTGTGGTACGCAGGAATTGACCACGAAGGCCGAAGGAGAACATAGATTATTTCTTAAATATTCTATTAATAGTCCACATTTTCGTGTTATTTCATTACTTTCGTCTGCGTTTCGTTTGAATTAATCTGGGAATAGTTTAATATCTTATCAACTGTTCTATTAAAATAATACTCACTTTCAGTTTGTGTTATTTTTTTCAGAATAAAAGGCAGCTGCGTTATGTTTCACCGTGACACATCCGATTTTACTTGATTTTCAACTAATTATTTGCCACAATGGTCTCATTAGATCGCATTTATTGTGAAAATAAATTGTTGAACTGATGACCTATATAACTACGAATGTGCCATTGTTAGGAACGTATTGCATTACGTGAAAAAATATTTATCTATGTCTGGGTGACATTCAATATTTTGTCTCGATGATTCGAGTTCTAATATAGAAGTTCAAATCCATTAAAAATATAAAATTGCGTTCATGTCGTGTAAACGTAATCTTTCGAGAGGGAGGGACTTGTGGATACGTTTCGCAGAGGAGGCGGGATATATGCATTTTTCATTCGCGAATTAATCACTGGAATTAAACTCAGACAGCAAGCATTGACGGAGTTTTCCAAAAACTGTTCTTAACCGATGTACGCCTTCCTTCAACGGAAAACATGACTACCGACTAAAATTATTCTTTATAAAAGAACATTGATATACCTTATAAACAGCAGCTGTTTGCATTTCTTTATGACAAAACAATCGATATAGTTATCCTACTTTAAAAATGACTTCGATTCCAAATGACGTCAAATCGGCATTTTCGCGCCAAACTTGTTTTTACAGGTCGAGACAACTCAGTTCGATCAATGACATGTCTAACCCATTTGTGCCAACGATCCCATATATATGGAACATAGGCAATCAGTGTAGACTCTGACCAGACGCCGCATCATGCGGCGTCTGATCAGAGTCTACACTGTTTGTTGATAGGAATTTCAATATAAAACAAAACGAAAATAAAAATTCAGACCAGGCACCCAATAGATAAAAAATGGACTAATCCAATATATAAGCATCGAAGAATCCACTAGGCACAAATTGGTTAAAGATGAATACTAAATGTAGTAGTGAATATACTAGTTTAATATGCCTCCCCACAGTGATACTAAAACCAACTAATTCACGAAAATGTTAAAATCATTTAAATGCATCATCTTAAACATTGACTGTTTCTATTGCCGTCCTTTGACATCTACAGACTATTTGACTTTTGCACTTGTTTGTCTTTTTTATAAAACTTCGTACGGGCCACAAGAACCACATGGTCAAGTTCATTTAAAACATTGGTTACAATAAAAACGCTGAATATCAGAGTCAAACAGTTAATATACAGCTTAGACATCGCGTAAAAATGCAAATAGTTTGAATACATCAGGATCATATTATTTTGACACACTGGCCATATTGTTGAAATATCTTTTTGAAAACAGTAGCAGAATTGGTTTTTTTTGCAGACAACAACATTTATTAGCAATAGAGTTAATGAGTGGTTACTAAACCCAAGGCTGACTATCTGCAAATGAAATATGCAATTGTTATCTGAGCTGCGCTTTGCATGTGAATGGTTTAAGTTGCAAACATATCCTAAGGGTGAGGCTAAGGGTGTACACTATTATACAGTACATTCGACTGTTGCAAGCAGAAAAATCGCAGACGAGGCCATGTCAACTGAGACTTAACTCATTCAACACTAAGTAACTGGTGTGGGTTAATAACTTACGAACGTATCATGTTTCAATGTGAAACATTTAAGTCATTAAAACTTGAACAGTCTACTTTAGATACTGGGTAGTTGAATAAACAATGCTAAAAATTAGCATACAGAATATACCATGATCAGAGGGCTCCTCAAGAAGCCATCACATATGGGTATACACTGTTTGAAAGTGCAATGAACATAATTTTAAATAGGTCCATGGCTGTTAAAAGTATTGGTAGTTCTCTCAAGTTGGGTTTACATACATATTATATAGTAACAAGGAATACAACATGCATTGCAGCGTTTCCAGAAAATTCAAAGCAAAGCAGATTTAACCTGTATATAAAGCAGGCTATGAAATGATCATTTTGTTCAAGGTCTGATATCTAACTCAGCTATGTATTGACTTTGAAATACAAGAATATTGGACTCTTCTTCTTAACCCATTACCATTTAACCTGGTTCTAAGTTTTGAATATACGCGACTACTTAAAGCAGGTTGAAAATCAAGCTACTAAATCTACTAAAACGCGCTTATATGAGGGAAAGGTTTAAAGAAGCTCGATTTTTTTTAGACTTGGTCATTACTTATCAAACGTTTGAATCGCGTCTGAGGTCGTTCTATGGCGGGTTCAGAACGGGTTCTTGTCATAGAATTTCTGTTAGATGTTTTACATGTATTTACTTACTGTGTTGCCGGTCTTTTTGATTGTAAGGTTATGGAACAGGGTTTATATTCCATGTACACTGTTCGTCTTTATAGGTGAATATAGGAGATAAGAGTGAGGTTGGGCGCCCCTAAACCCATGTTTAACCCTAGTGGTTGTTGATAATTAATTTATAATTGATTATTGATTGCTACTGACCGTGCCAAGGCGGGCTCCTATGTTCACTTTGCTTTATGTTTGTCTTGCGTGTTGTTATCTATTTATTGTGAAGATGAAGGAATGGTATTGCGCGTGGGCGTGTGTGTGTGTATGTGTGTGTGTGTGTATGTGTGTGTGTGTTTGTTATGGTATGACTGTGTATGTGTTCTGCTTGAGAGTTGGGTGTATTGTTTGCGTTGCGTTTCCTGCTTGAGTCTTTTGTATTTATTAAGCATACATTCTGCTGAAATTTGACCAAATTCACAGAATCCCAAACGATAGATTCTGTTCACTTACCGCTTAGATATGTAGAAAGAGTCAACTTTAATAGCCCGACCTGGTAGTTTGCGGAACCGTCACCAAGTCGACTTTCTGAAATCGATCAAGTGCATTTATAAACACATTCAAATTAAATTAATTCTTTTAAGACAAATCTGTGTTTTTTTATATTTTGCTTGCCATATTTTCATGCATCGATGCAGGTCAAGGGTATATGTTGGGAAATCCTTTGATATAAGTCTGGGGAAAGAGAAAGAGCGAGAGAGAGAGAGACAGAGAGAGACAGAGAGAGAGACAGAGAGAGACAAAGAGAGAGACAGAGAGAGAGACAGGGATAGAAACATAGAGAGATTACCATGTTACATGTTTCTGAATTATGTTAATCTTAAATAAATATTATCTATATAGAACTGCAATATAAAACATCAGTTCCCTAAGAACCAGTCTGATTAGGGTCTACGCGTTTTGCTCATACCTGGCTGTCCTTAATCCTAGGGTCATTATGTTACCTTTACGTTCAATATCTGTTGGATTTTGTCAATAAGCACATTGTACTTTTACCCAGCTCATCAATTCCAAACATCAAGGTCATAATGGTCTCAACAAGACAAATATCAAGATACACATTTGTCTGCATGTTTTCTGTAAACAGCATTATTAGATTATGCATTTAGGAACAAATGTTATCATGTCTGAAAACGCGGTGAAGGTAAACCTGTTTTCAACTATAAACAGTTTGCAGCTAAATCAGACCAGTTTCAGGACTGTTATGGAATTTGTGTTTTGATCAAAGGAGCTAAACTGCTTCAGATCTACAATGTTTTCATGAAACAAGTTTACTAGACACAGGGACAGTATGCATGGGGAACGCGTTTATCGGTACAGGTCTCAATGGGTTAAGTATAGTATTTCACTGTCAACGGCGCAAAAAAGGGACTTTGCAAACAGTTTGGATCATGATCAATGGCCGTATTCGGCCTAACCTTGAACCTGTTTTAGGTGGTCTCCTGTCTTCAAAACAAACTAATGGGTAACGGGTTAAAACGGCATATAGCAGAAATAATAATAAAGAAGTATTACATAAACATGTGTAAGAATTTATATACTCTGTTAAAGCGGTATTATGAAATATGTAAAATAAATGCATAAACATGCTTGCTATTACATTTATCTTTATTTAAATACTCTGTTATATGTAACAAATGTACATGTATATCTGAACATAACTGAGTGCATACCTACAAGTGCAGTATCGACCCTACCTCGTCCAAGTCAAAACAATTGTACAGTGGAGAAAACGTTATTCTTTCCCGTTTGAACGAAACGAAACGCAAAACGCTTAAACGTAGAAAAGTGCTACTTTTGGAAAACTCTGATAGTTCATGTTTATCTTGGTGGCAAACAGTTTGGACCCTGATCAGATCTGGCTCCAAACTGTTTGCAATAGAAATAATATTTAGCGTAAACGCGTTTATTGGGAAAGAATAAAGCTTTCTCCACTGTACAAGAACAGTATCGATTCTGCCTCGTCCAAGTCAAAACAAGTGTAAACATAAGTGACCTAACTATACATACCAGAAACATATGCTCACATTTGCAATGCGATGATCAACTAACAAAACAATGATCAATGTTTGGTTAGTTGATCATTGCATTGCAAAGTGAGTTTGTACATTTCAATAAACTGTGATATGGATGCACTAATCATCAAACACATTGCAAAACAGCTCGGACAATATGCAATTCGGCCTAACATGTATTAATATGCAATTAATCATAATGTTATTTGTATTGAAGTCGACAATCGCTAATCATATCGAACATTCATGGAAACACAGTTAAATGTTTAAAGGCAAATTTCTTTCAAAAATTTGTGAAATGTAATATAATATTATTATATATTAACATCCTAATCATGACTTATCGTTCTACAAACGTCACGAAACCAGGAATCGTCACATTTGCCGCTACAGTGGAGAAAACGTTATTCTTTCCCAATAAACGCGTTTACGCTAAAACTATTATTTCCATTCCAAAAACTTTGGAGCCAGATCAGGCTCCAAACTGTTTGCCACCAAGACAAACATGAATTGTCAGAATTTTCCAAATGTTGTATTGTTCTACGTTTTAATAGTGATTTGCGTTTGCGTTCCGTTTGCGTTTAAACGGAAATGAATAACGTTTTCTCCACTGTAACACATTTAACTGACAAGTTTGATATCCGTTCAAGTTTAGTTCATTTTGATCATACAGGGTTGATTTAAGCAATATAATTGTACACACTTACAAACAGTGCATACCTTGATCAGAGGGTTAAACATATAAACGGCTAAGCTACATTGTACAGTGACAGGGTTAACTCTTTCCTCCCTGAAACTTTAAATGGAAAATTCCAGTTTCAATTTTAGTCTAGTCCATTTCTGACTTTTAAGGATTGTTTTTGTCAATGTTTGGCATTGTGACAAACAGTGAAGACCCTGATCAGAGGGCTCCGAAAGGAGCCCTCTGATCAGGGTCTTCATTGTTTGCATAGGACAAGTGTACTATTCACATGTACACTGTTTGAAAAGCACGCCTATATGCGGGACCAGGGTTCAAAGGGTTAAGCTATTTTTTCGCATACAATCACATTACGATGCTCACTCTCTACATCATCATATTGGAGACAAGGAGTGTGTGTATACCGGCTTATCCACTGCTACAGAACATGAGTACTATAGTAATATTATACATGGATCTACTCAGGTTTGCTATATTTCCCCGCACCGGATGTTTCTATACTCAAATCAGTTACTTAAACAAATGTAGCTTTAATTACTTAGGTTATGTAGTTACAAAGTACTTAAGGATTCAGTGATTTTGTTTTCCTTGTATATTATGACATTTTTTAAACTTTTTCATGATCAAATTATTCGGGAGAATTTTACCTCCTCAGCGCTTTATTGTTGTCTGCTTCAGTATTGATGTCTGCGAGACACGTTTCAAAGTTAGACTTAATATTGCATGACCTAATACATGTCAAAAATAATGTCAAATAGTTTGCGTTTTATGGCGTCGTTGCGAGTGAAAGGGTTAATTCAACCAAGAACAACCACGTTTAAATATACAATTATTGAATGAAAAGATTGTAGTACAGTGTTTAGATATTTTATGACAAACGTATCCATGAATATGTCTATATCTGAATGTTGTTGTTTCTGGTTGAATGCTATTTTTCAGAAGTGCAAGTAGTATTCCGTATACTATATGTTATCTGATCTAATATCAAACGAAAAACAATAGGTTCATTTCTTACATCTCTTCTCAACCAAACTCAATATACATGTAAACTCAGTTTTGTATAATTACACTGTATGTACAATACCGAGCAGATTCTACCGCACAGTACCTAGCAGGTTCAAAAGTTATAAAACTTTTTTAACCAATTTATGCCCACGGTCACATATAGGGACATAGGCAAACAGTGTAGACTCTGATCAGACGCCGCATTATGCGGCGTCTGATCAGAGTATACACTGTTTGCTGATAGGAATATCAATATAAAACAAAATGAAAATGACCATTTTGAGCAGGCATCCCTTTGATACAAAATTGGCTAATCCAATATAAAGTATGGACTAATCTAATTGACATAAATGGGTTAAATGAATCTGAGATCATTCTCAGGCGTTTGCTTGGAATAGATTAGATTTCAAACTCATTCCAAACGTTTTAAAACCATAAGGCCTGGTTCCCTGTCATCAGAAATTAGATACACACCTCACCTTTTCTATCATAGCGATTGTTTTAGGAGATCAAAGCTGCTTTTAACTGCTAAGCCTTGTCACCTTTCGAGCGATGGACCTTTTGCTGTTTAATGCCATTGACGCCATAGCCTGCCTTACAGTGTCGCTGCAATATCATAGTCTAGGAACATGTGCGTGTCGTCAGAATTTGAGATGTTATGCTTTTAAGACTAAGACACATTGATATGAGTACCCACAGATTTAATTCTGATCAGACGACGCGTAAGTGTGGTCGAATTTGGCAGTGAAAGGGTAAATAGATAGATAAATGATGTCATATTTAGTGGTTTTTTTATTTTCCGTGCTTAATTTGCTGGTATGAAATTAGGAGGGAAATGACCACCGTATGTACTGTAAACTTACATGAAATTAATGACTGCATAATTAAGGTGCCTAGTAATTCTTTCACTTCCGATGTCGACATCACTGACATTTGCCAACAGTTTGAGTCCTGATCAGATGGCGCGTTACAAGCGTCAGATCATAATTAAATCTGTTTTAACTAATATAACTTTTATGGGAGGTAGGTTGACGCACGAAATTCCAAAGTTTTGAAGAGGAAGCAGACATAATTGTAAGCAAGCGGTAATATTGCAGCGACTGTGTTAGACTGGTTAAAAGCCTGAATGACAGCGAACGTGTTATAACAAGACATGCTGATTACAGTCAAACAAGGCTTAAACGATATTTCAATTGTGTTTACATCAGGATTTCACCAAAAGAAGCATGAACATTTTTATGAAGAGTTTAGACAAAGATTAAATAAATAAGAACATTTGAGCATGCTCAAAAGTACATTAAACCTTTGTATAATTATGTCATGTCCTAGTATTAAGGATTGGCAAACACATAATTATTATGGTTACTCTCCTTTTTTCTTATTTCCGGTTTGGCTTATTATAGCAAATAACATTAATATACGTATTTCCGTTATGGAAGCTCATATACCATATATATAGTTTTATTCTTGAGATAAATGAAATAATGAAACGAAGAGCTGTTGATACTCTATCTTCAAAATGACCTAGTTATGTGTTTTACGCATAAGATAGAGACGGTGTTATATTTCCCAGTTTAAAAGAATTTAAACGCAAACACAATTCAATAAAATGACAAATTCTTGGAAATATCGACATTGTATTTTACTCTGTGTGACAAGCATTCCAAGACTCTGATTAGACGCCTGGTAACATTATCTGACGCATGCTGTGGCATTACACTGCTGAAAATAGAACTGTTTGATTTAACATAAACACATTTACTGGTAAAGGATAAACCACTCAACTGTTTTCTTTGAACATGAAAAAGGATCAATGACACCATAAACGTTTAGACCTCTCATATGTGTTTGCAAACAGTTTAAAACAAAAATTGATTTCCCATTTACATGACTTCGGAACATGACTCATAAAGTTTATCACTAGTATCAATACATGTAGTTCGTGGGTCAATCTTCTTCAATACTTTTTTAACTCTTTGCACGTAAGCAACAAAGTCATGGTCACGTTCGCAAGCATGTACGATCCAAATGAGACGCCGTATAATTAGATCATCGCCGATATCCAAACTACTGGCATTAAACACATGTCCTGTTTGATAAAACATATTTTAGAAATAATTGATTTCAGAACAGTAGCAAACGACAGTTGTTACATACGCAAAACAATCCCTAGGATACAACGAATAAACGTTCAATTATATTTGAAGCATGATGAATATATCTGTGACGACTCGATATATCCTTGTTTGATCTTTTACGCTATAGTTTTACTACTTTAAACTACTTTATATCAGTATTTATAAGAAGCCGAGATCATAGACGGAATTCAGATAAGTATGCAAACGGTTGGTATCTATATGCGGCAACAGTTAATGACTAGTAAGACTTTGGATAAGTATGGTTATATCAAGCGGAAATTGAAAGGACATAGAATTTGCTTTAAAAAAATGTTTATATTCTTAAAACGGTGATTAAAACAAATGGTGTCGCGGTGACTCGGTGTTTTTATAGTAGTTTTTCTTAAATAGGAATTAGTGTTGTTTGTTAAATGACGATCGTTCATCAAAGTTAGGTAAAACAAAATGATATCAAATTAGGTTATATTTATAAATTGTTTCAAGTGACATATTTCAAATGTATACTAGGTAAGCTTAATATCATTGCTATAAACCGTTTTGGTGTTGCACACTTTTAACGCATTGACACGTACAAAAAGTATTTAGGACAAACTGTTTAAATTGGTCAATGGTGAGTAGGTGTAATATATATATAGAGAGAGATACCCAGAGGTAAAAAGAAATACTAAGTGGGGCGCCGGAATTATTTTGAAAGAAAGTCGCGGTGTTTCATTAGATGTAATAAAGGTAATTTGTCTTAATGTATTTGTATGCCTTGGGCAATATATGACTTTATACACCAGTATCATGTGAACCAGACATATTGTGAAAAATTAATGACCAAAGAGAGAAACGGCTTTCGTCTAGTTGCTATTTGTTTGTATGTTGTGTTCCCGAAGGTGTCTATAAACCTTCTATGATACAGACCTATCAAATCATAATAAATGGCATGTCATAGGGTAGGGGGAACATTGTCCTGTTGAACAGGATGTACTTTAGGAGACATCCTTGTATGACACCGTCAATATTATTCTCATCGTCATTAACCCCTTTAATTCATTATCGCTTATTAGTACAATGTGTTTTTGCAAACAGTTTGGATCCTGGTCAGACACCGCGTCAGGCGGTGTCTGATCAGGATCCAAACTGAGAAACGCTCATTTAGATAGTTCTAAGATGAAATTATCCACAATTGAGAAATAGAAGTCGATGAAATTGTGGTCTAAATTGATGACATCATAACAGTGTTGGAGTAAGTGACTGCAGCTGTATACACTGTGCTCAACGTGTTTTCCCTGCAACGACACGCAATACAAGTAAATATGGAAATAACAAAATTGTAAAAACATAATTATGGTTCATCTTAACTTTATTGGCAAAATGTTTGGTAACCTTGCATTTGATCTGGTTCTGATGAGTTATGACATTGGCAATAGAAATCTGTATTTCACCGATATAGACTTTCCGTAACAGGGCGTCTGATCACTATTATTATTATACCAGACGCATATAGCGCTCTTTTCACACTGGGATTGTGAGTTCAAAAGCGCTTTACAAGGCGAGAAAAGACACAATAACTACAATAAGATCTAAAATAAACATGAATAAACATACAAAAGACAGCCCCCAAAACGATGATAAGAATACCCCATTCAATCAGCAATAAACCGACCGGCTAGATTGCCGACCGATATAAATAAAATAGTAGAGAGCTCTATGCAGGCCGCCTAAAGCAACAGAAGTATGAACAATAGCATGTGACAATAACGAAAAATATTTTATGAGATACCGGGACAATTAGAATGAAAAGAAAACAATAAGCTTACATTTAAAACGTGTGGTAAAATATTCTTTAAAAATCTCACCATTTTTATTGGGATTCTCATCAGATACTGAATACACATAAGCCATGCAGTACTGAAACTGTTTTAATTTATCCGAAATGGCAAAAACCTTTGCGGTAAAAACATACATTGGGGCCGAAACGACCAAAACACTAGGAAACTTGGAACGGAACGATTGATACGAACCGAACCGGGGCCGATTTACAGCCGGTGTTTCCGATGTCCTATGCTAGGTTGACTCTATGATACTCTATCGTGATTCAACCCAGGTTTAATAATACACTTTAGTTGATAAACCCTACATATGGTATACATCATTCGAAGGTTTGAAGTAACAACCATCTTAGACTAATTCTGACACATGCAAATATAAAATGCAGCTTTAATTTAGTAGATATCGTTTTACAGATTTAGTCTACGTCATCAACGTTTTTCTAATACCGGTATTATATACACGTGTAAAGACATCATTACTTTAAACGGTAACTTATAATTGCATTTGAGTTGAAGCTGTAATGACATTTACAACAAATGCCAAATCTTGTTTCGAAAATTCATATCATTTAAATAAAACAACAGCAGTAACACACTCCAATGATATGTCTTATAATTCTCTGCTAATGTTTTCACTGCTAATACGACATTATACAAATGAGTTATGTATGAACGTACAATACTAGTGCTGGTACAGCGCGAAGCGAGGTAATAAGACGTAACAAATTGCGGTTAAATAAAAATATTGACGGCTCATTACATTCTGCGCAGTAACGATTTAGAGCCTGTTCTGATGCTGAGTACCACTTCGTATGATGTGGCTGCAATTTGTTTTCAATCGACATCACTGGTTTAGAACAGATGCGTTTATTGTGAAATGCAATGTCTAATTTACTTCAATGAACATATATAACGATAAAAACTGTAGACATAACTATTTGCATGTTGCCAATGACGTACGTTGTGATTTGATTGCTTTAATTACATATCACATGTCTGTGTGATTTGCTTCCATTTGTGGATGCTTAAAGTCCCTTAATTTGCTTACACTCTAATTAATACTCCGGACGTGCAAAGTTATATACTTTAAATTCGCTTTAATCGAACTTGACCATAGCCAAAATAAGAAAGGTAGTTATACTACGTTTTAATTTTGAACTAGGATGAACGGATACGTTCGATGTAAGCGAGTTCGGGATATATTAACTTTACTGTAATTATATATTAGTGATACAATTCTCTAATTGCGTTCCACAGAATGTAATGTCACTTTTAGCTTGATTAACAAAACGTGGGTATCGAAACATCTTCACATAAATTTGCGAATGTCGCTACTAATGAGTAAGTCCTTTAGAATTCCTCAACACAGATGGGCGTTTTCTCAAACAAATTAAGCTGCCTTTGCTATTTTGTCTTCTTGTTTTCCAAATGCTAAGTTTGAAACATATGTTCAAGTGTCAAGCAAGTTCGCTAATTGTAAGCCACATAGGAAGTCGGTTTCAGGGACCCGTTTCATAAAACTTCGTACATGTACGAAAATTGTTGTCGTAAGTCAGATTATAAAAGTCTCAATTATTATATATTTCTCCATCTAATCCAGTCTTGTGACATCTATTTGGAATCGTCTTTTTAAAGTTTTGACTTACGACCGATTTTGTTGTACGAAAGTTTATGAAACGGGCCCCAGATCTCTAAGAGTTAAATGTAGTACAGGCGACAGACGACACTAATTAGACCCCGCGTAACGCGTTGTCTGGTCAGGATCCAAACTGTTTGACACTCGTAACGACAATTCTTAAGTCATACTAAATTGAATCTTGTCATTAAATGATTATACAAACAATAAGATTGAAGCACTAAAGTGGTAAAGGATAAAAATATCCCAATTACTCAGTCGCCGAAATGGTTCAATGTTGCATTGCCAAATATACATGTATCTTGAAGTTATTACCAAGTCACTAATTTATTACAATCTTATTCAATAATGATGGTTGCACGTTTCAAAGATATTTTTAGGCAGTGTGACATACATGTAATTGGAAACGAATGTCAACCACTTTATATCTTGTTCAGACGTAGCGTTACGCGGTGTCTGATCAGGATCCAATATGCCTGAAAGGCGTTCTTTAGCGCCATTGACAAAGACTGGTTTCACAATTATGACTGCATTAAAAGCCGTCCTACAGCACTATATTACGTATGGTTTCCAAATTTGCATTTGCATTCCAAGAAAGGTATCAGGTCTGTCATCGTTTTAATGATGAGTGTCATACAGCTTTTCCATATATATATATACAGACATGTGTTATTTTGTATTTTCTATTATCAGCTAAGCCATGCTGCGGAAAATAGTTTTGTAAAATAATGTTTAAAATGAACTCATTAGAATTTCAGTTTCTTGTCTTACTCAGTTCAAAGCAAAATTTCCACATCTATAATGTGTTTCCATTTGTTTCATAATAAAAGCCTACACATTCGTTGGTACATGCACTTTTCACAGTTCTATTGTTTTTTTTAGATCTGGCGTTAAGAGATCCAGACATGATGCAAATGGTATCGCTGTTCCCTTCATTGTGAACGATGCATCATTATTGACTTTGAACTGTTGCTTTTTGTTAACCCTTTTGGCACCGAAGTTGCATAAAATCGACATTGCAAATAATTTGGATCCTGATCCTGATCAGACGCCCGTTCGTCATGTTGAAACGTAGTTAAGAAATAACAGTGTTCCCTCCAATCAAAGGCCATCCCAACAACGACTCCCTCACTACAACAGCCCTTTCCACTGAAAAATACCTTTATTCTAACACTTTCACCGCTACAATATCGTGTGCTTAAAAATCTCACCGGCTGTTGTTTATAAAAGGTACATATCAGTGGATGGTTTGACAAAATAAATTTAATGACGATTGACAAACAGCTGGAAGTCAGATCAGACGCCGCTTTAGGCGGCGTCTGATCTTGATTCAAGCTATTTGCAAATGTAAGCTCAGTTTTAATTTTACATTCATATAACGACTCCCTAAGAACACGACATACGCTGTAGTGTTATCAAGTAAAATATTAAAAAAAAACGACAAATCCCTTTCACTGCCATAGTCGACAGCGCTGACAGTTTAAAACAGTTTAACTCCTATTCATACGTCAATCAAATATGAATCAAACGCGGCGTCTGATTGGGAACCAACCTTTGGGTCTTCACTCACATGGCTTCCATTACTCTGGATTTCCTAAGCTACAGATTTTTCCGAAATTTTTATGTTTTCTGCTCTTACTCAAAAAGTTCGAAATAATTTCGATTTTTACATAGGAAACATGTCTTGGGTGCCGGACAGATTATATCCAGATCAGACGCCGCATAACGCAACGTCCGATTTTGTTATAATCTGTTTGCTGAGTTATGGAATTTTGAACTCTTAGGGTATGTATATGCAACTGTAGCCCTGTAGTCAAAAAACGCATACAATTTCAATTTTGATAATTAAAGCGAGAAAACTATTAGCAGAGCTAAAAATAAGTGGAGTATTTCAAAAATCAAAATCCTTATTTATGTTTTAAACCCTATGGTGTCCCTACCTGTTAGAAATTTTTCGAAGAGACGATCCTAATGAGTAATAACACCATAAAATTTGGTGCTGAAATGAGTGAGATAATGATGAATTTGTTCAGTTTACTCCCTCTTATCTGGAGCTCTGTATAAGCCGACTATATTATGATATTGACTGTGTGAGACGAGTTATAATGCAACAGAAAACTGGATGTGTGTAATGAGGCTAATTTAGAAGTTTTTAGAGGTCGTTATTGCACGGACACTTACTTGTATTACTTTTCAATGGAAGTTTAATTGCTAATCAACGGAGGTAAATGTTCGATTTATTTCAATTTGCCAACAATGATTTGTGTATGCACAAAAACAAAAATTGCTTTTTCAAGATTAATGCATATTAAGCTCCAACAGCCTAATAACTAAGTTTAAAATGGAACAAATTAGAACAGAGTGGAAAATTCGTTCCATCATTTTAAGGAAACTAATCTTTTAAAATGTAAAATAATTGCATTAACTTTTGAGAAACTGGTGCACAGCTCTGCTGTGAACAACATAATTAGTATATTTGCTATACTATTCCATTATAACAACCCATTTATGTTGGGCATTTCGCAATGAATTACCCCCATGTGATTGAGATTGTGTTATTGATCTACAAGGGCGATCAAAATACACCGTGAATTCGATTTATTTCCTCTTTTACAGATATTTATATGGATACAAATTATCATAATGGACATAACAGTTTTCAATACAATGCATTGAAAATTTAGACAATAAACGTTTTGTTTACGAATGAAGTGGATGCATATAAATATTAAGGATGTCGGCCTGTCTTTTTGAGCATTATGAAATTTCCGAAAAAATTTACGAACTAATTTTCCGAAAAATGTTAAGAACTCATTTTTGGTGAATGCATGCAGTCATAAAATACTATTATCCCGGGAAAAATTGGATTTTCGTTCCGGAAGGGACTTTTTAAGTTTTATGTCCTATTCGTAGTTTACAGCATACACTGTTTGCATAGGTAGGTTGCATTTTGTTACATCCAATTCCATTTCAATTTCTCAGAATATAAGCATGAAATGTTCATGGTAGTACAGTTTTAGTATAAATTATGGATAATTAAATAGATCACATGATATTGTTTTGAAAAAAAAAAATTTGGTAAAAATACACATAAAAGTGAAAAAATGAGAAAAAATGGATTTTTTTTAATAAAATGATCTATATCTTTTTTTAAAAGATCCGGGACCCTGTGTTTTTATTTGCTATTTCACTAAAACGTTATGTTTGCAAGGCTAAAAACATCAAATGAAAAAGTTGGTAATTAGTTTTCACTGTGCCTTATTCTCCCATTATAAAAAAGTGGGTGGGGGTAAATGTTACTCCTTTCCGGTGAAATCAAACAATTTTATTTTGGATCTTGACAAAACATTATTTTCAGGGTTTTTTCTTACTATGGTAATATAAATTAGGATACATTTTGTACAAATAGTTTGTTTAAATAAAGATTGAAAAACCGTAGTACAAAAAAGTAGGAGTTTTTGTGAAGCTTCAATTTTAGAGGGGTAGCCTTGAAAAATCTCAAATTGTGAAAAAGAAAGGTCCGGTACCCCCACTTTTTTCACCAGTTTTGTCATAGAAACTAATGTATCTGTCTGTATGCAAAGGTTGAAGAATTTGGTAATTACTTTCCAAAGGTGTACCTACCCCCTTAATAGGAAGAAATCGAATGACAAGAGAATGATTTAAGTTACGAACATTCATCAAAAACATGTCTATAAGCTGCTTTAGTCAAAACTGGCAATTATTGCTTGATCGACCGAAACAGCCTAAAATGACCTGCGTAAATAATTTGAAACAGATAATTGTTACTCATTTTCAAGTCTGTAGCTATCTAATAGTTATCTCATCTCTTTGAACTCTAGTCACGCGTATATGCGTCATTTTCAAACAGAAAACCCGTGAGGAGTACACTTGTCCTATGCAAACAGTGTAAACCCTGATCAGAGGGCTTCTTGTGGAGCCCTCTGATCAGGGTCTACACGGTTTGTCATTATGACATATATTGTTTAAACCAATCCTAAAAAGTCAAAATGGACTAGACAAAATTGAAAACTAGAATTGTCCATTTGAGGTTTCAGGGAGGAAAGAGTTAACATAATAATTTACCGATATGAGGAATCGAATATCAGGGAAACATTTGGTGAGTTAAATATTTCTGTTATATCAAGTTATGTTTACGTATCATCGTTACCGTGCACTGATTTATTAATAGAAAAAAATACTTGAGCAACCCGATGCAATCATCGGCGATTCATGGCCTGCTCTGTGTCGCAGTGTAGTAAAACCAAGTTTATATATTCCTGCTTGACGGGTTTGATCCCGTGTGCTGTTTTGACGCAAATGGGATTGGCCAAAATCGTTTCCTGATATCATCTTTCTGCAATCATCCCCATGGAATAATCATCCTGAAATCATCACAACTCCATCTCATCTTCACTTTTCAATCATTGGCGCTATGTTATTTGTTATATTTCTTTATCATTTTATTATTATTTCTATGTATTAGTAGTTATAGGTGGCTCGAAATAACCACGCCACATTTTATGATCGGCCACATTTCATGATCAGGTCAATATTTAGAACGGTCCTAGCGTTAGACGACGAAGGCGTTCGATTGGTCGACGGACACGCCCGATATCGGTAAACGGATTAAGCCGAGACTAAGGTAAATAGAGTCGGGGTAAAATCGGCTTATCGTTCGTCACCAACTAAGACCAGCGAGCGTAACCTTTACCTTCGAAGAACGCCGAAATCGAGAGTTAGTTCGTTATCGCTATTAACGCATTTACGGGTAAAAGCGGAGCGGTCAGAGTAAACGAGACGTTTCGATTGGTTATCCCCGGTCTCATTTGCAATGCATACCAAAACCGATCGCTGTTAAAACAACCGACACTAAATCGCAAGCAGACAAAAATTTATATAGCCAAGATTAAGGTTTACAAATACCGTTACCACGATAAGTAAATATATCTAAACAAATGGTCGCATACTGTTGCATTTGAGGTATACCTTTGTAGATCAGGTGGTATATTTTACTCGGTAGGGGTATCGATGGTTATAATCCAATGCGGTGTGACAGTGTTTATACTAATCATGTAGGTACATATAAGGTGGCGATAATACACTTTCGGTTGTGTATTGAACAAGGGAACTGAAGACTGTCCGCTCAAATTGAAAATTGTTTACCAAGAGTATTAAGATAAATAAACATTCCGTGGTGGATCATTTGTGCACTGTGTCATACCGAGTGAGTCCTAGGCAACAGAATACACTGAAGAATGGACGCGATCAGACTAAAGTACTAAGTTTTGAATAAAAAACAACAAAAATGAAGCACAGAGTTATCGAATGCAGTATTTGTGGACAATTAATAAGGACACTTAAATACCCTGATCACTTCAGGCATTGCCGAGGGAATGAGGTAAGGCACTTATCGTTAAAATGCATTGAAGTATGAGCTTGATAATTATATAAATGAACTAAAGCAACACTGCTATTGTTTCAGTATACGCGCGTGTAATGAAACTGGACGTAAACATATTGTATAAATTATACAGTGTAAACTTTTTGAATGCCTAGTTTTTTGGGGGGAAAAAAACTAAATGAAATTAATAGAAGTGGAGTCTATCCATTCCATTTTACAGCAATTTAGACTGTTTCTTTTAATAAATGTATCAAATTGTACACTACTTAGGTAAAGCATTTATTTTTTTTATTTTTTTTTTTTCGTTTTAACAGAATGACATCTCCAGCGCGGCTGATGATGACAAAGCTGCCGAGACCCCTCCAAAGCGCCAGAAAATGACAGAAAACACCGCGGAAAGGTTAGTTATAAAATCGTATATTGTCCGTCCATATTTTTAATTTATTGATTAACAGAATACTTTAACTCAGGAAAAGGTTGAAAAATAGAACCTTACTCACATGTAGTTAACCAATGAGAGAAAAGTTAGACGGAATATTAAATGCTTAGAACTTGTTCTGTTACGTAGGCCTCAACTGCGATATAAATGAAGCAAGGTATTTGTTCTATACGACAAAAACAGACAATTAGATTAATAGAGCAATATCAACTCGCACTTTATCTATGAAAACAGTGAAGACTTGGGCCAGACGTCGCATGAAAAGTATGACGATTTACTCGGGTCTACAGTGTTGTTTTTATTTTTTTCCTTTTTATTTCTATGATCACTACTGAAGTTAAACTGACACTCGGTTATGTTAAATTTTCAGCGAAACCAGCGAGGATTTAACCACGGATCCTAAAAATACCATTTGTACCAATTGTGGAAAACATTTCAGTACACGATCAAATCGTTGCAGACATGAACTTTCTTGCCTGAGACCGAAAACAAAACCCAAAAAATCAGAAGTGACAGCATGCGGAAAATGTGCAAAACAGTTTTGTGATTATCGCACAAGGTTGCGACACGAGAAGAAATGTGACATAAACAAGAAAATTGCCCCAAGTAGTTTTAGGTGCACTTCCTGTGGAAACACTTTCTCGTCTGCTCGTGAGTTAATACTACACGAGCGACGAACATCGCACAACCAGGCTGGAAGTAGTGGACAGTCGGACGAGCGACGAACATCGCACAACCAGGCGGAAAGCAGTGGACAGTCGAGTTCAGCTAGATCTATAAGTGTTGAGAAACAGACAGAACCTAATCAATATCGTCAACCTTCTTGTCGAACATGCGGGGATCGTTTCGCGAATTACAAAGATCTTTATAATCACAGAATGTTAGTTCATAAACAAACCACTTCCGATTATACGCTAGACGATCCCTGGACGATCGACGGTGCAATTCCGCCGTGGAGAAATGAAGATGGGAGCTTAAATGCGAGCTTGAGAAGAGTGTACGAACAGCATAAACACTTGATTATGAGAGAGAGAGAAGAGAGGGGACAAGTACGGGACACGTATAATTTCCCGATACCAAATATATCGAATGTACAGCAGTTAATGGAACACGTAGAATTCATATATGAAAGAAGTCAAAACGCTTTTAAAATAAATCTCTCTTTCGGTTTGATTCTACAGCACGTCGAAAACGGTTCGTATAGGTATTTTGCCCCGCATTATACTGACAGTCTGTTTCTGTTTCCGCAACTTGTAAGTAATCGACAAGACATCAATAGGTTACGCTTGCGACTAGCCGAATTGGATCTGTCAAATTATTTTCAGAAACAAAAACCAGATTCCAAATGGAGACCAGTAGTAATTACGAACGTGTTATATCACGTTAGTAAGACAAGTTTCCCGTTAGGTTTGAGTCAGCCGTTACCTACCTATATTACAAATTCAAAAAGCATAGTTTCTTTCGAAAATAATCCAAACACAGGCAGGTTATACACAGATAATCTTTGTTTCTTTCGTTGTTTAGCGTATCATAGAGAGAAAAACATAAAATGTGAAAAATTATGTTCACAACTTCATTCTCAATGGCTCCAATACGTGTCGGAAAAGAGTCTGAAATCAACCGACGTTACCCTGTGTAAAATACCGGATTTAGAAGATTGTTTTCGATTAAACATAAACGTTTTTGAATTGACCGAGGAAAAAACAGTTACTATGATGTATAAATCTCGTGAATCGTTTTCAAACGAAATAAGTACAACCATGAATTTAAATTTGTACTCTAACCACCTAAGTTATGTTACGAAATTTAAATCGTACGCATCAAAATTCCAATGCCGACTTTGTCCAAAATTGTTCGATTCCAAATGTCATCTTATACGCCACGAAAAAACTTGCGAAAATGCTACTAAAATAAAATTTTCCGGAGGTTATTATAATTCACAGAAATCGATATTTGATAAGCTACAAATGCTAGGTATCCAAGTTGAATCGACCTTGCAAAATTATCCGTGGTTTTCAACATTCGACATGGAGGCGATGTTGCAGCCAACTGAGCAACACAATACAGAACATCTTGCTAAAACTTCTAAGCACGAACCCGTTTCGGTAAGTATATGCAGTAATGTGGATGGGTATACAGACCCCAAGTTCGTATTGAATCCAGATCTAGACTCGCTTCTATATGAAATGATCAATCACATGAACTCCATTTCAAACAAAGCTTATTCTCTGGCAAGAGCAAGATGGGAGCATGTGTTTTTAGCGTTAGATAACTTAGAAAGTAAATGGATAACAAAAGTTGAAAACGCAAAACAAGACTCTGTCCCTGCTTCAGCAATTGGTAACGATGATGATGATTATGATGATGAAGTGGGGGAGGCAATGGAGACTAATGACGTAGAACATCCCTCGGCAGAATTTTTAAACGCTATCAGTAAAGAAAACGTTTGGTTTCGATTTTTAAAAAATGTCGACACTACAGAACACATTGAGACCGAATACAATACATGGGAATCCACTAATAATACTAACAGCTTAAACAGGAGCCAAAATGGCGTCGACGGCAACTATAGCGATGATGATAACAATGATAACGTCGAAATTCTTAGATTTCGGCCCTTAACGTCAATAAACGTTGATGATGATGATGATGATGATGATGATGATGATGATGATGGTGGTGGTGATGATGATGATGATGATAACGGAATGTTCCCCGAAACTTCAACACTGATGATAATTTTAATCAAACGTACTCGTGAACAGTTTGAGACTTATTGTCACCAGCTTCCGGTTCTAGGTTTTAATTCCGCCAAATACGACTTAAATCTATTAAAATCCAAACTATCGAAGCATCTGAGACTTCACGAACCCAAACAACAGAAATTTGTGGTCAAGAAAAATAATTCCTACATGTGTTTGTCAAATCCTAACCTTCGATTCTTGGATATGATAAATTATCTACCACCCGGTACTTCGTACGCCAAATTTCTTTCAACATTCGGAGTTAGTCAGAAAAAATCGTATTTTCCGTACGAATATTTCACAAATATATCAGTTCTTGAAGAAAAATCATTACCACCGCCTGAAGCGTTTTACTCTTCCTTAAAACAGTGCAATGTTCTAGAAGATAGCACGCGTGTGATGTTTGAAAGATTGAGAAATAATGAAAATAAATCCGAGTTCGAAGCCCTTTCAATATTAAAATTAAATAGCCCTCCAAAATCATTCGTAACGGAAAATTATCAGACCTTACTGAAGATATGGGAGCAAAATCAAATGAATACGTTTCGGGATTTTCTGGAACATTATAATAATTTAGACGTACTACCGATGATAGAAGGCGTCGAAAAGTTCAAAAATTACTTCGTAGAGAGAGGCGTCGATGTTTTTAAAGACTGTATATCGGTACCAGGCGCGGCCAGAAAAATGCTATATAAATGCGGAATAGAGGCGGGGTCTTCATTCGCATTAATAGACAAACGTGATGATGATTTATATCATACCATCAAGTCCAACATTGTCGGTGGACCGTCTATAATATTTACCCGCTATCAAGAAGCCGGGCAAACTAATATTAGAGAAAACTCGAATTTTCCGTGCAAATCTATACTAGGTTATGATGCAAACAGCCTGTATGTGCATGCGCTAAGTCAACCCATGCCCTGCGGAAATTATGTTAGACGTTTCAGTAATAATAACTTTAAACCTTCCAAGTCGACAAACAGGTACACCGTAATGTATGATTGGCTGGAATGGTTGAATCATTCTCAAAAGCTCAGCATCAAACACAAAATGAATTTCGGTTCTGAAAAACGAGTTGGTCCGTACCTTGTAGACGGTTATGATGTCAAAACCAACACAATATATGAGTTTCTCGGATGCTATTTTCACGGACATTCTTGTATTAAACCGAACAATGAGAAATTACATAAACAGAGATATACAAGAACTCAAGAAAGGTTGTCGTTCTTAAGAAGCAATGGTTACGAAATAGTGTCAATCTGGGAATGCGAATTTAGGAAATTGCTGAGAGAAGACGAAGCAATAGTTCGATTCGTTGACAAAAGGTATCCTAATTTTTATCAGAACCACAAAGGTTGCGTGACAGAATCCCGAATTTTGGAAGCCGTTTTGCAGGAAAAGTTTTTTGGGTTCGTTGAAGTTGATATTCGCGTGCCCGAAAGTTGGGATGAGGTTGAATTAAAACCCGACACTGATTTAGATCCGGCAAACTATTTTGAAGAAATGTGCCCTTTATTCTGTACCACCGACGTAGAATTCGAATCTATCGGAGAGCATATGAAAAACCACGCGACGACATACGGATTGTCAACAAACCCGCGCAATTTATTAGTCGGTGGTCTGAAAGCCGAATGCATACTTCTGTCTTCGCCTCTTTTAAAATGGTATATTGAACACGGGCTTATAGTTTCAAAAATACATCAAGTCGTAGAATTTTCTAAAATGTCCTGCTTTAAAGACTTTGTCGATACCATAACGTACGACCGACGTCAGGGTGATATTGATAAGTCGCAGGAGCTTAAAAGTTCCCTCTCCAAATTAATAGGTAACTCCGCTTTCGGTGGTACAATAATAAACCAAGAAAAGTTTCAAAGAATCAAATATATTGAGGGGTTTAAGAAGGCTTGTTTTGCGGTAAACGACCCAAGATTCAAACAAATAAACGAACTTGGTGACGATATGTTTGAAAGTGAATTTGCAAATGCAAATATTTCTATCAATTCCCCTACATATTTGGGATTCATGATATTACAATACGCTAAACTACACATGCTTTCATTTTATTATGATTTTATGGATAAGTTCATCGGGCGTGAAAAATTCGAAATGGCCGAAATGGATACAGATTCCTGTTACTTCGGTCTAGCAGGAAATGATCTTGCAGACTGTGTTAAACCAAAGCTGTTGTCCACATTTTATCGAAATATCACGGGTAATTGCAAGGACGATTTTACTGGTGATCAATTTAATTCTGTATGGTTCCCGCGAGAATGTTGTCAGAAACACAATAAACATGATACCCGAACGCCGGGTCTTATGAAGTTAGAATTTCGAGGCAGTAAGATGGTTTGTCTTTGCTCTAAATCATATGTCGCGATACATGAAGTAGAAGGAACCCGTAGTGCTATAAAGTATAGTTTAAAAGGAGTCAATAATTCATTTTTAGATCCTTCTGACACATTTACTCGCGTTCTTGATACTGGAAGTCCGGTTACCGCCGTTAATAGGGGAATTAGATGTTTTGATAATACCGTGTTTACCTATACTCAACCAAAACAAGCATTTAATTACTTCTATTGCAAAAGAATGGTAAAAAGTGACGGTATCCACACAATGCCATTAAATATTACGCTGCGCCCAGTCAATAAATTTAAACAGAAACAAACTGAGTTTGAAGAAGAGCTAAAACGGTTGTACCAATCTATGGATATATAAATAAATAAAAAAAAAATGATTAAACAATGTACTATTTGAACAAAGGTGTGTTGGTTGTTTTGGTTTTGTTGTTGTTTTTCTCTTTTTTTTTGCAATAACAAAGATAAGTGCTTTGAGAGAGAGAGAGAGAGAGAGAGAGATAGAGAGAGAGAGAGAGAGAGAGAGAGATAGAGAGAGAGAGAGAGAGAGAGAGAGAGAGAGAGAGAGAGAGAGAGAGAGAGAAATGTTACAATGTGAAACAATAATCAAGTGCTCTGTCTTTCGTTTTCATTTATGTATTTATTTATTTGTCCATTTGCTGTATGATAAATAAATATTAGTATCCTTTACTCCATTGTGAATAAAATGTTAATAACCTATATATCTGTATTCTGTATTCAAAGTTACTAAATTACGTAGGCAAACATTCTTCGTGTGTTTAAACGCTTTAATTCAATGTATTTTCGTCTCTCTGCACCAAGAATGATTGCCTATGTAGTTCAGTTAAACCCCGAAACGACGTATGATTGGTAAAAGAAAAGAAAACCAAGAGTCTACAGGAAGTTTATCATTATTATTTTATTGTTTCATTTACACGCAGGTAACATTATAATAAAAGTAATGATTATATAATAATAATAATAATACTAATAGAAATAGAGTAGAAAAGACATTATTCTTTCCAAATAAACGCGTTTACGCTAGAACTATGCTTTTTTACCCCTCAACCTGCAAAACGGTTTAGAATTAGATCCAACGCCGAGTAACCCGGCTCCCGATTAGACTCTAAACTGTTTGCTATTCGGATTGAAACGAATAGGCGTATTTTATTCTGAATGGTATTGTTCTTAGATTGTCCTTAAACTCCGATATCAGTACGGTATCCATTTGATTGATTTCTTAACTAGTGTCCTTTTCATCTTGTTAAGCCTTTTTCCCGGTATTACATTCCAAGAAGGTGATTTAATAGCTTGAACAGTCACTTGGCTTTCGATCGTTTTATCGTCACTATTACCACGCACCGTGTTAGCGCCGATCTCACTCTGCGACTGTTCTGCCTGTTGAGTGTAGCCATCCGTTTGCGTTTCGACTGACACTGTCTCCGGAGATTGTTTTTCAGTTAAAAGGTTGTATTTTTGTTTTGGTATAAGCACGAGTTCCTTCGCAGCCATGGAGGTTTTTATTTCGGTATCCACTTTAAGCCTTCTTTCAAAATCACTGCAACTTGGCGAATTCTCTTGGCTATTAAGATTCGCTTTTGATGTAAAGAGGTTTTCTTCTCACCGATGTTATAAAGCGAAATGCGATATCGCTTCAGTTCGGATAAATCAGATTTAGCGATTTTGAAACTACCTTTGATAGCGTTTAACACGATCTGACTGATCGCTTGTATCTGAGATTTTGTCAACTGCCTCGCTATCGCCTTTCTCTCCCCGTCATTTAGTTTCATAAAGTAGTGAAAAAATGGCGCCTCTTTTTTTAAAACGTCCGTCATTCTCCGTAAAAAAAGAATAAGCCTAGTCTTGCGCGTATACAATGGTATCTTCGTTTGGAAATATATTCGTTCTCAGTCTGTATTTGTCTTCCGAACGACTGTTTAAGTCCACTAACAAGTAACCCCAAGGACGCGCTGTCGCTAACTGATACGCTGTATTGAAAAATCCGCTTTTATTGCCGTAAATTTGTCTCCCAAAATGCTGTATTTGTTGGGTGTCTCTGTGATTTTTAAACAAAACGTAATATTGAGTATTAAGACTTATCGTCCTTGATGACGGCGACTTTTGATACATATTGTGAGTCAAGTAAATAACCGTCATTTTTGAATGGTGCGAATGAACTGTCCAGAGTTTTTCGATATTTTTCGCGCCTTGTATTTCCGTCATTAAGTCGTCGAGTATAAGACAAGAGTGTCCCCGATCATTGGATAGTAAATCTAATTCGTTATTTGTCGGAAGGCCTTCTTTAAACATCATATTTGGTTTACTTGCGCGCATGTCGTCGAATAAAGGTTGCCATGAGCTCCCGTGACAGTAAACAATCGTCGAAAAGTCTTCAGTAAACATACCTCTAGAATATTTCAACAGCCTTTCTACGAACGATGTCTTTCCGCCGTTGGAGGCGGAAATCAAAGTTATCGTAGTCGGACTTTCAAACGGAATTAATGAATGCGTTTCGTACCAAGCCATTACAGTAAAATTCAAAACCTCACAGGTGCACGATCACGTCTCTAGCTTGATTAATTTCGAAGTAGCCGACTCCTTCCGTGTAAATAATGCAAGTCACCGGAGTACTAAGCGGGCTTGTAAAATTAGCGCTGATTCTGACGATTCCTTGTTTCACCAATGTTAAGTAGTTTCTGTCCTGGTAAGCCGGTTCGATGTCGAACGCGTACACAGCAAATCCCTTGGCGATGTCTGACTGCGTTATTTGGTTGCCTTCGTCTTTTAACCATTTTCCGGTAGTTTCAAACAACCAATGAAACGCCTCGGCGGTGTCAGTCTCTTTGGCGCTATCGAAATTTAATCTGATCGGATTACCTAATACCGGAATATTGTCAACAGCTACGGTAAGTTCTCTTAGTCCGAAGCCTTGAAAGTTCCATGGCGAGGTTTTAAAGGAACCGGAAACCGACTGACTGTTCGCGAATGCCACCACAATTTTGTTCGGTCTTATGCCTTGGCATACGTTATCTATATTAAAGTTCACCTGTCCCTGAGAGATCGCCGCCAGTCTCACTTCCGTTTTTACGTATGGATATTTGGCGTTAGTTTTCTCTAGCTGTTGATTATGAGCGAACACGACCGCCGGATTGACCTGCACTTTGCACATATTCAGTACCATTTCGTCGATGACAATTTTGTAATCCGGTTTCAAGCTGTCGGTGATAAGGTAAAAGTCCGGTTTGGCTCTGAAGAATTTTATATTCATAGCTGTTTGGTTAAGGATATACCTTTCTAGTTGAAAAGCGTCGTGGATGATCGGGGCAATCATGTGAATTTGTTTGCTCTCTGTAACTAAAGTTGATCGATATTTGAAACCTTCGTTAGATCCAGTTTTTGCGTCGTCGTCGTCTAAATGTCCAGGCGTGTCGGCGTAGTAACATTGGGATGAAAGCTGAGACGATTTCGCGTCGTTCCCGTATTTCAGTAAAGTTTGCAGGTACGCCTTGTACGGGTAATTACCCGTTGACGAGGTGATAAACTTTCCTTGTATCGTGACGTCCACTTGTTCGAATAAGGCCTGAGCTAGCAAATTTACGGGGCCGACTAACTCGGCTGGTTGCAACGGCTTTCCATCTTGATGTACAACTCTAGCTTTAAGACTCATAAAGCTTCGTTTTGTGTCTATGTATTCCATGCCATTCTGTCCGCTCACCATAAACTGAATTGGAGATGTATCGGTAATTTGACCAATCGGCAGTACCTGTTGAAAATATATTTTTTCTACCGCTGTTTGCGTAGGACTTAAATTAAACAGCTCTAGTTCGCTGGGCTGAGCCTCCACCAAGTATTCAGAATTGATTGCCGACATCTTTTCTCTTGGAGTTGGACTTACACCGTTGACGTTTCTTTACAGAATGATTTTTAGTTGCTGAATGCTTCCTTTTTATGCCTTTTTCCCGCCGAATTTCGCTAGCCGCCTGCTCAACCACTTGTTGCGCCGGAGACACGAACTCTACTTTCACTTCCGGAACTTTGTCCGAATGTTTTTCAGGTTGTTTTTCGATCGCTATAATGTGGCGTTGTCCAGTTTTGCCTATAGACCCGGTCGTCTGGCTGCTGCGTCTTCCGTCGGAATGAAAATAATAAGGGTGTTCCGATGTCCCGACGGATTCGTAATACTTTATCCACTTCTCGTGGGATGGAACGTATTGAGGTCTGTTGGTGTGCATGGTTACGACGAAGTCAAATGCAACACTAAAGTAATTGGGTTTTGTATACGCTTTGCCGGTTTTCCACTCTCTGTGCCAATTTCGAATTCGATTTCGTTGATTTCCGTTTTAATAACCGGGATATAATAATAGGATGAAAATATTGTATTTTCGTTGTTATTTACGACTAGACGTCTTAACAGCGGTGCATTCACTCCGTTAATGATACTTCCACCGCACAAATTCGAGTATATATACAAAGTTTGTCTGTTCGCGTTTACTTCGTTGAGATTGATTTCAGTCAGCGCGATTTTCCAGAATCCGTTTAATTCTAATGTTTGTCGTAACTTGATTTTAAAACTATACGGAGTATTATCCGGGTAATAGTTAACATTGCTGTCGCTCTGGCAAATAATGTAATAGGACATATCTCACTCGCCGTGTCTATCTATACTTTGAATATCGTCTTTCTTCACCCAGGAATTGAATTTATCTGGCCATCCCTCGTACTTGACGAGGAATTCTTCAATGTGTCGTCTTTTTCTTTTTCTTATAACCTTTTCGATAATCCATAACGCTTC
Source organism: Gari tellinella (assembly GCA_922989275.2). Classification (NCBI taxonomy): domain Eukaryota; kingdom Metazoa; phylum Mollusca; class Bivalvia; order Cardiida; family Psammobiidae; genus Gari; species Gari tellinella. The sequence goes on from OV277866.1 coordinate 75,070,656, forward strand.
TTCGTGTTTATTTACTCTTTGCAACTCTTGCTTATAGAAAGTACCGACTATAGCGTCATTTGAAAAGTCGACTACCTTGTAAACGGAAATACCTTGTTTTATAAATCTTTCCGAAATTTTGAATATCTCAAATGACCATTTCTGCTGATAGTCTCTCTGGAATGTATATTTGTTGTAAGCGAGCCTCACTAAATCGCCTACATTATAAACGAATTCTTCTTCTGGTTTGATATTTTTGTCAGGCTGCCTATTGTACATATAATCCCAGACTATCGCCTCGTTTTCTTTATTGATTTGAGAAGGGGTCATTTGCTGAGGTAAACTTCTGTGCGGGGTTGTATTATAGCTGTCGACAAGGTCTTTCAACTTCTCTAAGAATCTGTATGTTCTATTCCTTTCAAATAATTTGTGCATCTTATTTCTAAACGTACGAATAACTCTCTCAACCGGTGAAACTTTTATATTTTCATTTTGCGTCGTAAAATATTCAACACCAAGTTTCTGTAATTTTGACTTAAGCAGTTTATTGTTAAACTCTCCGCCTTTATCCGTCTGGAGAATTTGTGGAGTACGCCCGTGTCGTAGAATGCTTTCGAAACCGCGTAACACATCTTTAGCTCGTTTGCTTTTCAAAGGTTCAACAAACAGGTATTTGGAAAACAAGTCCACAACTATAAGTAGATAGTTTACCCCGTCATTGAATTTCGCTGTGTTTGATACGCTAGCTAAATCCGCTCCCCATTGGACGTCAACGCCAGATGTTATTATTTTTCTTCTCGTAAATTTTCTCTTTATATCTTTGTGAAGCGTGTACACGTCTTGTTCACTTAACCATTGTTTAATTTTCTTTCTAGAAAGTTTAAATTTCCCCTGTTTTTTAACCACTTGATACAGTTTTTCTGGACTGGTGAACGATCCGGGACTTTTGGCATCGAAATATATCGATCGAAGATAATCTCTAAAGTCCGACATACTTTGTAAATTTTCAGGCTTGTATAAAATCAAGGCATTGTATTAGAGTTTCTCGTAAGTCGCATATCTGTACAAACACTTCTTTTGAAATGGTAACAGACCTAGTTCCTCTTCTAATATTAACAACAGGTTGTCCATTCTCGTTTTTTAAAACTGACACGTGATGACAGCCATCTATATTAAAACCTACTTTCCGCTTACTATTTGTTTCATTCTCACAAGTTGACTCAGAGCTCAACATTCTACACACATTAATTTCAGCTTGCGCCATCGTAAATGCTGTAGTTGCTAGATCTTCGCTTTGCGTCAACTCGTTTAATGAAACGTGTTTGATCCGAGGAAAACCAGTTAGAACTGAATTAACTGTTGGGTTATTTTATTTGTTTATATGCATGTACACAGTAAAACCTGTATTAAGCTGTCACTCGTGGATTATGCATGGGTATCTTCAACGACAAGCTATCGTCTAATGTGGTAATCTCTCGATTGAACTTTCTGCATTACTTTTAGTCTGCATTAAAATGGTGTTTTTTTTTTTTTTATATATATATATATATATATATGAGTGTTAATACGTCATATTTTAAGTGGCTGATACTGTATATGCGTTAACTGTCTTAAACAAATAAGGGTTAAGAATCGAAGCCGTCGTTATGCCGAACCCGAGCTTAAGGCTTTTCATACAGAGTAAGTCAGATAAAGCATTACACTCTAATAAAGATAGGTACGTGGATATCTTGTCTACGCTGTAAGCAAAGCGTTAAATTGGGTTTTGGCATAACGGCGCTGGATTCTTTCCTTATGGCAAACTATGAATTGAGCAGACGGCTAAAACATGAGAAACAATCGATGTTGTGAACATTTATTTATACACGGGTTATCAGGTATATACAAGGAACAAACATATGTTACATCATTATTTGTTTCACATATGATAATACTATTAACTAGATTACATTGGCTGGGTTTACAGAGAATGTCAATATAGTTCTGCCAGGATCTTGAATAACCGCACGTCTCCCATTTCATCCTTTCTCAGAACAAAGTCTCTCACTTCGCTGTCAGAGGTCTGGTCAACCGAAACTAGTCCTGGGATGAATGATTTCTGAAAAAATGAATAAATAACACAAAATTAGGGCGCATTAAATAAGCTGTAGATAATAAAGTTTGTGTACATCATAATTAGTTGAAACTCCGTACAGAACCAGTTTAATATCGGTCTACTCTGCTTACATAGAGGTTTGGGGGTTTTTTTCGGAATGAAAACATATTACTTACATATGTACATCGTATATCTAATTGACACTTTTATAGTTGACAAATATAAAATTAAGTGTTTGCTTAATAGAGTCCATGTTGGTGCATTCTGAAATACAATCGTGCTGCATTAAACAACTACTTGCAGTAAAGGGTATGTAATAATAACAGTAATTATACGAACAACAATAATAATAATAGTATTACCTGCAGTTCCGGAATAGCGGATGCTACTTGTTTGGCCAGGTTTTGCACTTCATCGTCTACGACTAGATTCCTCGCCGCCTGCCAGTATTGGTTGCATACTTCTCCCCACGCCGGTTGATCGGGTGCCATACACCCGTTGTATCCCATATGCTCTTTTTGCGATGGGTGGTTAACATGACAGCCCGGGCAGTTTTGTCGAGGGTCGGATAGCTGCTGTATTTCGCGTATTATGAAATTAGCCATTGTCAATGAAATTACTTCTTTGGTCTTCTCACTGGCGTGTGAAATGAGAGATTGGTATACGATTAGCTTTTCCCTTATTGCGGTTAACAACGATGTAGTCACACGCACGCCTTCTGATGTATACTGGTATGGTCCCTCGTCTTTCTTGACGCATTTCCTGATGTCAACGTCGAAAGCGCCCCTTTTGTACGTGTTTTCTTTCAGCGACACGACAGTAATCAAATCTCCTACATCGCCCTGACTCACTTCAAACGGTATGTCTATTGGTTTTGGAGTTCTTTTAGACGAATATCTGTCCACAAGCTTTTCGATCACGGGCAGAAATTTTATAATGTTTCGGATTTCCTCCTCTCCGACGCATATGGACCTGTCTCCGTCCTTGCGTGTTTTCGCTATCGTAACAGAAAAGTCTTTTAGCAGTATGTCGTATTCTAGTGAACATTTGATATCCTCAGATAAATTACACTTTTCTAAGGTTACATCCTGGTCACAATCTTCCATCTGTTTTAACATTTTTGGTTTAACGCAATCGTTCGAGTCTTCTATCGCACGTTTTCCAGCCATTATAAATGTTCGCTAAACAGTCGAAGTGCTCAGTTACGCTACACTTTTATTTATGGGGTTTCTGGTACTCAATCGTATGTTATCGTCTTACGCCTAGCGACCGGGGATAACCAATCGAAACGTCTCGTTTACTCTGACCGCTCCGCTTTGACCCGTAAATGCGTTAATAGCGATAACGAACTAACTCTCGATTTCGGCGTTCTTCGAAGGTAAAGGTTACGCTCGCTGGTCTTAGTTGGTGACGAACGATAAGCCGATTTTACCCCGACTCTATTTACCTTAGTCTCGGCTTAATCCGTTTACCGATATCGGGCGTGTCCGTCGACCAATCGAACGCCTTCGTCGTCTAACGCTAGGACCGTTCTAAATATTGACCTGATCATGAAATGTGGCCGATCATAAAATGTGGCGTGGTTATTTCGAGCCACCTATAACTACTTGTATTTAGTATTAAATTATTGATTATATATTTGTTTAATTTTATTTACATTTATTTTGTCTTTTTAATTTTATTATATAATTCTTTTTTTTTAACTGATTTGATTTCGTAAGTGATATACAACGACGATCTAAAAAGGACAATAGAGAACAAAAAGGACAAAAAAGTAATGTGAAGTAGAGTTGACGTTAATTTAGAGTTGAAGTAAAGTTGACTTGCCCAATAACAGAGCTTGTACAGTAAAGCTATTTCCTCTGCAAACAGTCTGGAGTAGATTTAAACGCTGGATAACCCATCGTCTGATCAGCCTTCCAACTCTGTTTCCCTAAGATCAAGAAATCGCGAGTTTTCTACAAAAGCAACACATTTCATCATTTAATGGCATCGCATTTGAGTGTCGTTTCGTTAAAAACGGGAACTAATAACGTCGTTTCCTCCGTAGGTTTTGCTGCAGGGATTTTCAGCACTTTTATTTGTCTGTCACGTAAAAATGCATTAAATCAAACAATATATAGATTTAAAATTGCCTTATGTCACCGTCATTATCAAATTGAATGTAAGTAAAATACATGTTCAAATTGTATTAATTTGCATCTCTGGTATGCACTTCGATAAACGATTATTATATATTTTGTATTTCCCTGAGGAAGACACTTGTAAGTGACGAAACTGTGGTTTTAATTAAGAAATAACAAATTCATACCAGTGTTTTATCGTGCAATCGAACACTGGTAGGATATGAGATGCGTAGTAATTAAATCACGAGGCCTTTAGGCCGAGTGGTTTAATTACAAGCATCTCGATGACAACCCGTGTTCGATTGCAAGATAAAACACTGGTATTAATTAATTATTTCGATTCTAACACATCATTTAACCTTAATTTGCACCGAAGCAACGGCGTTACATTTATTGGCGTACGAATTTTTGAAGCCATGTGACGTCACATTAGAACTTTACAGCGGGTGAGTATTTTATTGAGAATCCAAACACAGATACGTCCCTTTTTGTTTATATAGGGGCGTGGGCGAAGTGTGTTAGAATATTTGATTGTTAACGTTCTACTACCGATTTATTCCTTTAGTAAATTTGTATTCTGAATAAAGTCCAATTTTCCTAAACAACTAGCAACTTTTTTATTCTCCAAAGATTATAAAACACCTGTTTGGTTAGGCAAATTTTTATTTTGGAAAATTATTTTTTATATAGATGCTAAAACTGTTTTCATTTCCAATCTCTACAACTGATCTTGACTTTCAATGTCAGTCATCCTAATACAGTGATTAAACGTTTTTCTTTCCAAAATAACCGCGTTTACACAAAAACCTTTATTACCATTGCAACCAGTTTGGCGCCAGATCAGACGCTGATCCAGGCTCAAAATTGTTTGCCAGTCAGATTAACATGAATACGCAGGCTCGTCGATAAGTCGTCATTTTCTATTTTTAATGTGATGCGTTTGAGTTTCGTTTGCGTTTAAACGGAAAAGAATAACGTACAGTGTAGTGTCCACTGTACAGATCGGAGAAATATCTATACAGTGGAGAAAAACGTTATACTATCATGGTTCAAAGTGTTGTGAACGTCGCCATGGTAACGGTTACGCAAATTCATGGTATCTTGGTCTACTGTTTGCATCTGTTAAAAAGTCATTGACATTATGACAAACGTCCTAAATTAATATATATAATATTCTACGCTAATGACATTACATAGGAAAAAACGTTATTCTTTCCAAATAAACACGTTTACGCGAAAACTATTATTTTCATTGCAAACAGTTTGGAGCCAGATCAAACGCCGGGTGACCCGGCGTCTGATCAGGCTCCAAACTGTTTGCCATTATGATAAACATGAATTGTCAGAATTTTCCAAATATTGTACTTTTCTACGTTTTAGTGCTTTGCGTTTGCGTTTCGTTTGCGTTTAAACGGGAAAGAACAACGTTTTCTCCACTGTACTTGTGATTTGCTATGCTGGCTTCCACTGTCAGACTTCTGTAACTGTTCTCGAATATACAGTGAAGAAAACGTTATTCTTTCCCGTTTAAACGCAAACGAACGCAAACGCATCGCAATAGAACGTAGAAAAATACATCATTTCAACAATTCTGACAATTCATGTTAATATGAATGGCAAACGGTTTGGAGCCTGATCATACGCCGGGTTACCCGGCGTCTGATCTGGCTCCAAACTGTTTGCAATGAAAATTAATAGTTTTAGCGTAAACACGTTTATTGGGAAAGAATAGCGTTTTCTCCACTGTAACTGATCTAAAATATATAGCCTTTGCATTTTGACAGGAGACAGCAATTGTGACAAGAATTAGATCTTTTATCAGATACCCAGTAACTCAGAATCTAGCAGATGACAGTGTGTGTAAACCCATTCAGCAGCGCGAAATTAAAGAGTCTGCTAAAACTTGCTGTTTACGATTTAATACCAAATTCAATCTGAAGGTTGAAATGAAGCTCCAATACGACGTCCATTTAAAGTTTAAGGGAAGAAATGGTAAATCCTGACTAGATCGTAGCAAAATTAACAAGACCAGCTACTAGATATTTTCTGATACAAAGATATTGTTTTACGCATTGAGTTTGCCAAATATTTGCTTTACTTATATACAGTTGCTAGCTCTGTAGGATTAGGACTTAGAATGTAAATAAGTAGCTTTAATATCATAGAACTTCTGCGGCATCTATTAAAATTGGATCTTTCCCATCTCTCTATTCTTTACATTACCGTGGAGATGATGCTATTTCTTCTTAATAAACGCGTTTACGCAAAACACATCGTGTTTACCGTCAACATGCTGCGTCCTGGGCAGACGCTTGGTGGCCGGTACGTAAGATGAAGCTCCAAACTGTTAGATTAACAATGAATGGCTAGAAATTGAGACACCTTGTAATCTCACTTTATTGATTTGGGTTTGCGTTTCGATTGCAAATATAGAGTGGAGGAAACGTTATTCTTTCCCGTTTAAACGCAAACGAAACGCAAACCCAACACACTTAAGTGTAGACAATGATGACATTTTGACATTTCTGACAAATCATATTAGTCTGAGTGACAAACAGTTAGGAGCCGGATCAGACGCCGGGGTACCCGGCGTCTGAACTGACTCCAAAGTTTTTGCAATGGAAATAAAGGTTTTAACGTAAACGCGTTTATTGGGAAAGAATAACGTTTTCTACAATGTACGGGAAAGGTTACTATTGTCTCCACTGTAGCCCGAATGTTGTCGTAATTACAGTGGTAAATATATTCCTACCCATTTACGCGTTAATCTATGCGTAAGAAACGCATAGTGAACGGCTAACGAACGGTTAACGCCTAACGATTTTAACGCGTTTAAATGCGTTAATAAACGATTTTACCAATGCAGTCTCGGCTAAGTGGTCCGTCGGCTAAGTGATTATCCTTTTATCCGATATATTTTATACGCATAAAGAAACGCGTAAAGAAACGGCTAGGAAACGCGTTTAACGAAACGGATAGTAAAAGCATAAGAAACCCTTCCGAAATGCGTAAGAAACGCGTACAATGGGTAGGAATGGCGTATTTATCACTGTACCAACTGCAAGAACATGCGTGCCATGGTGAAATATTTTAATATTTCCCAATAAATGCGTTTACGCTTAAACTGTTATTTCCGTTGCAAACGGTTTTGACTCAGATCAGACGCCGGTTAACACATCGTCTCGTCGATCTCAAAACTCATTTTCTTAATTAGAAAACACATATACATGAATAGATATATATATAAAGATATGGTCGTAATTGTTAAAATATTGCTATTTTCTTCTTTTTATTGCTTAACTTTTGCATTTCGTTTGAACGGGAAAAGAAGAACGTCTTCTCCACTGTACCCCGTATTCGGCTTCTGATTTATTACATGTTATCTATTTGACAATAGTAAACAGTTATAGGTTCAATGTAGACATGTTGGGGCCATTTCTGGAACGAAGTGTCACGGCGTCAAATCAGATTCAAAGTGATTGTAATTTTGCAAATATATTTCTTATAAAAACCAGGTTATTTAAACGAAGTTTGAGAAATGCTACGCGTAACAAGAGCAAGAAAATTGTTTATAGGTTAACTAGTGATTAAACAGGAGTTATTCGCATTGATTTTACCAAAACCTTAAAATTAATTTCCGGTTAGCATTGGTTGTGTGATAAGAACTAAATGTATATTTTATATACTTTTCAAGCAAAGATAATTTACAAGAGAATAGTAGCAGCTTAAGGCAGAACAAAAGTAATGCATGAATCAGCTTTGCCTGCGTCCATACACTAAATAATATTATTAACTTCAATCCAAATATCCCTTTTCTTATCATTGGTTGAATGTCTAGGACCACGCAAGCTGACTTTGTCTCTCTAACGGAATGATGTAGTTGGATGATATCTTCTCTTTCTACCTTAAAACTTTGCATCTTTCTTCCTTATCCAGTTTTCCACTACCTTTTCTATTTTAGCTATGTTTTCTTCCTGTCTCTTAGTCCACCTTCAAAGTAAAGTCAAGGTTGACTAATCGTTGTACGACATACAATGTTTGTTAAAATGTGCCATCCTTACCATTATACTCTGAAATTTTTCCAATTCCATATTTTTTCAAGGTTAAGGACAAATTGGAATAATCCAATACATAAATGTGATAAACTAAGAGATTCATTGTGAGCATTCTAAGTCCAAAAGAGGTCAATGTCGATGACAATTTGAGATTGGGCGATATTGATGGCTTGGACATGGTCACAGGCATCAACAACTGTATAAGTTTCCAGGTACTTTAAGTAAGTAACTGTTGTGTTGATGCTAGAAGAAACGGTAAAATCTGGTTAAAAGTGTGTGCGTGAAAGAATGGATGCATGGCCGAACATGACAGTACTATATGCTTTATGCATTTGTCCATGCCGGGAGGTTAAAAAGACTGGTTCTGAAACATTTGACATTTTATTTAGATACATGTATGAGCGCCACACAATTAGGAGTCTAAACAAATTTTGAATTACTTGGCTTTGGGCCTTTATTAAACTCTTTTTACATTGTTTTTCTCTGGTATGACCAAGTGACCTAGTTTTAATCCAACAAAAACGATATTCGAGTTTGACCTATATACCATATAAGCATACATTTTGATCCATGTGCATTTAACTCAAATGAGCTTTGTAGCCTCTAGAGAGTTGACACGTTGTTCTATGATGAACATAGTGACCTAGTTTTTAATTGGACATAATCTACATTCGAAATTGACTTAGCTATCTATCAGACAAACATTTTGAATAAGTAGTGTAACACTTGGGGCTTTCCCGTATTTGCACCCAATCTACTTGTCAGTATTAGAATAGTGGGTGGGATAGCACATGTGCTCGATTTTGTCTTTGTATTATCTATAATACACTATGTTATGCTTAAATAGCATATAGGTCAGATTAAGTACTCACCATAAACTGATGTGAGAAGTTTAAACTGGCTTGGAGTCGTTAATTTTGGGTCCAATCACGTTAGTGGCAGTATTTACTCTGTCATTATTTCCTGTGTTTCATAATATTCACTACACTGTAAAAATTACAATCCTTAAATAGAGTACAGACGGAAATCATTTCAAGTTTCAATATTATTAATCTGATCTCTTCAATCAAATGTAAGATTGAAATATTGGTGGGAATATGCCACGTTCTATTTTTGTAAACAACTCTCGTCGATATTGAGTCTAATGACGTCATTTCAACAGTTGTTTATTTTCGTTCTTTTCTTGCTGGTGTTGCCTAGGGACACCAGCGAATTCCGTTCTATTTTTGCTGGTGTTGCTTGGTGACACCAGCACCAGCGGCTTGCTGGCATCAGCAATCCGCTGGCGCCAGCCGATTGCTGGTAGATCCTGAGTGGGTATATAAGGAGGTTGATCTCCACACTCACGGACTTCTGAGCGGACTCTGTTTAGACCGGACGGGTATATGTTGGTGTAGCCCGTGAATTCAGTTGACGAGAGTTGTAGAATACATGTTAAACGATTTAGATCTAAGAGATCTAGGTTTAGTTGAAGTCAGGATCTAGATCTAGATATATTTTATTTAAGTGAAATAAAAGTTTGTAGTTTGCTAGTATTTAGACCAATTGCTAAAGTTATTGGTCTAAATAATAAACCTCGCTCGTCAGATTTAAAGTTAACCTCGACTTGTTTTACCTCAATTTCCCAAAGTAAAATCCAGGTGATATCCTGACATAAATGAACGATCACCTGTCCTCGAAATAAATTATTTAATTCGAGGAATTTACATTGAGATCGACCGTCGGCCCGTTACTGTTACATAAATATCAGATGACATTTAGTATCTTCTAGAGTGTTCTTCTTCTTCTTCTTCGGTTGATGTGCAGGGCCGCTCTAAGAAGCGTTTTCGCACATTTATATACATTGTTGACGGAAGGTACCGAATATTAAAATCAGGATAAAAACATCTGGTATATTTAAAGATGGACAGCTACGATCCCAGACATGAAGGTCTCCAAGTTGGGTGCTGTCACAAGGCTGGCTGGAAGGTCTCTCCAGATCTCAGCTGAGGTGGGGAAGAATGACTTCAACATTACAGTGATCCTGAAGAAGGGCTGGATGAATCGTAGACAGTGGCCTCTTGTAGTTACGCCTTGACGGTTGAGGTAAAAGGCATGTCGATTGCTACAAGTCCATTCACAATTCTGTAAAACATCACTGCTTTGGCCTGCTGCCGGCGCTGTTGAAGTATGCCCCATCCAAGCGTATCTATCATGGCATAAACGCTGCTTCTTTGTCTGTAATCCCCAGAAACAAATCTGGCAGCTCTGCGTTTGACCATCTCGGCACGTTGTCTGAGGTTCTTCGTTGGTAGGTCCCACACGATGGAGGCGTATTCTAGTTGCGGTCATACCAGACTCTTGTAACAAGCTTCCTTGGTGGACTGAGGGCAAGAAGACTTTGTTGGCCATCTGGTCGATGTGGGCACTCCACGTCATGTTGGGCGTGAGCACAACCCCGAGTAGCTTCGCCTTTTTGGTCAGCTGAAGTGTCTGGCCGTGGATGCTGTAGTTGGCTTCAACGTTATTGTGCTTGTTGGAGATGCGGATAACCTCACACTTGATGGCGTTGAACTCCATCATCCAGACCCTTTCCCATTCCTGCAGCCGGCTAAGATCTTGCTGAAGTAAGTCTGCGTCGGCTTGTGTCTGGATCTTCCGGTACAGAAGCGAAACATCTGCAAACAGTCCGCATGATGAGTCGACGCACTCTGGGAGGTCGTTGATGAATGCTAGGAATAAGAGAGGGCCTAGGACGGTCCCATGTGGAACTCCTGATGTCACGGGAACATACTTTGAGGAGACTCCATCTAATAGGACTTGCTGGGTGCGCTTGCTGAGAAAGCTCTGTATCCACTGAAGAGTATAATAATGGTGGATCTTTATGAGAAGGCGCAGATGAGGTACCTTGTCAAAACCTTGGAAATTTCCAACAGGATTGCATCAATCTGTCTAGACCTTTCAAGGCCCAAGGCAAGGTCGTTGACTGTGGTTAGTAGCTGCGATTCATATGAGTGTCTCTTCCTGAAGCCATGTTGAAACTTGCTGTTACATGTAACAAGGATTTTTCTTTGATGTAACATATTGACCTAGTTTTAACCCGACATGACTCATATCCAAACCTAACCTAGATATCAATAAGGCAAACATTGTGACCAATTTTTAAGCCAATGAGAGTTTTAGCCTCTAGAGTGTTAAACACATTTTTCTACGATTTGACCTAGTGACCTAGTGTTTAACCGGAGACTACCCTTGTTCAAACTCAACCTAGATATTAATTTGGTAACATTTTGACTATCGTACTCTCATTATTAACAAAAACATGGAAGCGTATTTGCTTCTTAATTTGTATACTCTTTTCGAATAGATTTATATGCAGAAATGCACGCATGAAGAACACGATTTGTTGTAATGCAATAATTTAAGGTATTTAACGGAGGATGGACTTCTATGAAACATCCATATACACATAAACCACATTCTTGCCCCGCATATTCACCCATACATATAGGAACATATATATTAATGAATATGCCTATGCAACCATGTGGACGATAGAAAATCGAATATATCGTCATTATATACATTGTACAATATATGCATGTATAAAAGGACGATTGGCTTTTATAACCTTTATATCTACACATACATCACATATGCATGTGTATATACGAATAGATACAATATATCCTGAAAAGAGACCACTATATAAAAATTGAAACATACATCTATGTATGTTGCATTGCACAATTTACAACTAGATCTATTTTCGTCAATACTAATATAACATATTGAACAAATTATCGAACGCTTACAGTGCTAACATCAGCATCACTAGTATATGCATTTTGCACACCATTTGGCTCCAGATCAGACACCGCATAAAGTGACGTCTGGTCAGGATACAACCCATCCGACACTTACCAAAGTTGTTATTAAGACAAGCTGCCTAATTGTTTTATATGTTTTAGAATTAAACGCAGACATCATGTTTGCGTACAGTCGATCTTTAGGAGATATTGCCATGAAATGGCTATAAAACATGATAATAGCAATGAAAGGGTTAATTCGTTAAGCAATAGCGACGGGTATACTCGTCTTTTACTATCAGTGTCCATGCAAAGAACATACTTTCCTATGAAAGCATTGCAGATCATGATCGGAATACTTTTAAGGAATTGAGCCATCAGATCGGGATCTGCACTGTCTGACATATTGCAATAATTTGTTTTAAACATCCCTATACAGATTCAAATGGGCTAGAATTTAAACGGACTTGGACGTCTATAATAAAAAACTTTAATGTACTTTTTCCTCAATGTGTTAAAAACTGGACATATTATCATAAAATGATACTCGTCTTCTATGTTTCTATTATTACAAACAGCGCAGAAACGAAATTCTCTTTCAGTCCTATTTTGACTGTATCTGCCTGTTTCTATGCGTGAAGTGTGAGAAGACAGTCGCAATCTTGTTATTTAAATACGCAATTTACTAGGCAAGACGTCCAAGTATTCTTCAAATCCAAATGAATTTTTCATGTATTGATAAGTAGATAATGTTCTACAGTTAGATATACTGTTAAACCAGTTTTGTTTGAAAACATCTATCAATCTAAGTTTAAAGAAACATTGCTAGTAGTGACATATAGTTAAGATACACGCGGTGTCTGATGTGTATCCAAACTGTTTGCAAACTAGACTTTAGTCGCTTATAGCAATTATCAACAATTTAAAATGGTTGGTCATTTTAGTAGTAAGGTATGTTTAATTTCTTTTTAGAGCCAAACACTATATCGTTTTATTGAGATTCATTTTTAATTTCGACAAATCACAGTAATCCTGGAATGCATGTAGGCAGTTTAGGAAGTCAAGTACAGTGGAGAAAACGTTATCCTTTCCAAAAAAAACGCGTTTACGCTAAAAGTATTATTGCGATTGTAAACAGTTTGGAGCCAGATAATACGCCGGTTAACCCGGCGTCTGACTAGGCGCGAAACTGTTTACTATCAAGATAAATATGAATTATCAAAATTGTCCAGAAGTTGTACCTTTCTACGTTTTAGCGTTATACGTTTCATTTGCGTTTAAGCGAGAAAGAATAACGTTTTCTCCACTGTAGATCATCAGAAATGAGCAGGGTCTCATCGGCATATATGAAAGAAGTGATACGTTCTAGAATTATCACCAGTGTCAATGACCGGTTTCGAGCATAAATATAAATATAGAATGAGAAAAATATAAAGATGATGCAGAGATATTTCAACTATACTTAACTCATATATACCTCTAAGGGATTCAATTAAGGACACGTGATAATTCGCACTTGCTGAAGCGGAAATACCCGTTTTTAAAATTCAAACGCAGCTTTAAACTTTGAAATTCGGGTATATTCGACTAAAGCAATATCAAAGTATCGAAATTGAGCTTACTATATGCGGGAACGTTAGACTTAAGTACATGTAAGTTCTAAGTAGTTATTTTCGACATTTTATAGATAAATAAGCTTACATGTAGCTTGTAACAGTACAGGGGAGAGTTTCTATGGTTATTTTACTGAAAAATGAGTTACTGCAAATTGCGATAACAATCTTTTTTTATCAGTAGTCCTCCTTAGCTAAACCTGTTTTTACTCCGTAAAATGGTGACTATAACAAACGGTATACAGAGGAAAATATGCTATTCTGGCTCCAAACTGTTTGCAAGGGAAATACATGTAATTATTATTATCTTTGACGCGTTTACTGGGAACACATATAACATTCGCCAGTGTACATGTAGAGCTGGATAAGACGCCGAGTAAGTTCGTGTATGATCAGCGACCAAACTGTTTGACAGCTTAACACATAATATATTTTTAACGCGGTTAAATTTAGTTTTTATTAAAAGAGAAATAGTGTTGCCACTGTACAGAGGAGTTAATTGGCGTTGTACTCACTCAAGGAACTTATTAACATATACATGTAATAATGAAGCCTTAAGAAGCAAACCGTTCTTTGTAACACATATTTTCACAGTTAATCCAATTTGATGCGTGATTTAGTACTTGATATCAAATTACTGAATATAGCATTGTTAAGCTATAACGAAAATCAAATCAAGACTAATTTACAATATGATCAGGATTGTTCACTACACCTATGCTCAACCTTAACCGATTCCCCTATAAATACATCTTTTTATTCGTCTTATTAATTCATCTATTGAACAAAAAGTGTTTATACATAAATGAATATGCACCTATAATCAATTAGTTTCCATATCCAAATAGATAATAATTAAAACAGGCTAAAAGTAAAGCTGAACGCCCCTATAAGAGCGTTCTGCTTTACCTTCAAATGATGACGTACATGTAGTCACCTACATTCAATACTAAACACAGTCTATGAGAGACTCAATCGGCGGCGTCTCATTACAGTTTGTTCTTGTACTGTTTAATATTTCATATATTAGCAAGTGATCTGATGTATGGTAAATCATTGCGCAAATCTTTAGATCTTCATTATACATACATGTAATGCAGTATGTAAGTAACCCTGTCATGGTAAAAAAAAAATCAGGAGTTGTTTACCCCTGTACCGTTTTATTGTCGTCTGCTTTAATTTAGTTTTAAAGTTAGATTTAAGGTCGTATGACTTAAGGTTTTAGACGGGTAACGCTTGACTGCGCACACGGGCCCCGACACTAATGCTATTTTTAGAGAAAAAAAATCGATATACTTCTGACGTTTTTTTTCTAAAAAGGCAATCGTGTCGGGGCCCTGTGAGATATCGAGCCCTGAGTGGAAAAGTTTGCAAATCGACGAGTGGCCGGTGTGCAAAAAAAAAGAAAAACATGTTAAGTTGATCATAACTATTTTGCGGGTGGTAAAATTGTTTTTTCTGCCAACGAAGAGCTAGATTTGCCAGGATCTGCGAGACAAGCGCCCATAAATGATGAGGGATGCATGATGAGATGACATGATAATGATTACAGGAAGATGATTTCGGCTTATCCCATTTGTTTCAAAGCAGCCTGTTTGAATTAAACCACCAAACCGCCTTCCTTTTTAGCTCTTACAGTGGCTGTTCTTTCCCAGTAAATGCTTTTTACGCTAAAAATACTATTTCCAGTGCAAACAGTTTGGAGCCTGATCAGACGCCGGGTAAACACGGCGTCTGATCAGGCTCCTAACTGTCTGCCACTCAGATAACAATGAAATGTCAGAATTGTCAAAACATTGTCCTTATCTGCAGTTTAGTGTTTTACGTTAGCGTGTACACAGGAAAGAATAACGTTTTCTCCACTGTAGCAGAGGGGATCATCTCGGTCTAATAAACTGAAAACATTCCCTATGACAAGATTCAAGATTCAAGACAAATATGCCCTAGAACCACAACAACGGTAGAAGAACAGACCGCCTATTAAATACAGGTCTGACTGTAAATACAACCTGTGGTACATGATAAACATGCTTTCCTAAATCAACCCTTTACTCCATTGATACTCATGTTAACACATTTAATTTATTCCTTCACTCTTGAAAGTAAATAGTTTTAATTTTATACAGTCATGAATATGCATAATAAAAATCCTTTATCTAAGCAGACTGTACATAGTTTAAGCAGACTGGAAGTAAAGCAGAATGAATCCTGCTTTAATTTCAGTCTGTTTTATGCAACCATGTCTCTTCAATACTTAAAATAAGCTATGGGGTAAAGTGTTAAATATCTCTTGCAATTATTGGGTTGCAACATACCAGCCGTTTATTATTAAACTCGGTAATCATTGTCAACTTTTACAGTCAATCTTGTATTAAGCGATAACTGTAGTGAATACCCATAGTTTGTCTGGTATTGAGCTGTCTGTTTAATGCAGGATAAAAATAATTCAGAATGATTCAGTAGGAGTTTCCTTCACTATTTCTACCCGGAGTTAATTAGTCTAGTGTCATAATGAAGAGGTATGCAGACTGATTCGTGAGGTGGTTGCTTTATACAAGATTGACTGTATTTTTCACATTTCTTGCTGGAGAATTTTGTTTATCTTGCAGAAAATAATTTGTAAAACAGACAGTAGCTATTAAATTGACATTTTTGTGAATTCCACAACTATTTGCAAATGACAGTGCATGTTTTATCAAAAAACTTCAATTTTCTTTGATTTTACTTTCCCACAAATGTTGACCCCCTCTCAAACACAATTTCATTTTTTTAAAGTTACATGAGGTCAACCCTCCTAAAAAAAAATTATTTTGTTCTATTGACATGGTAGATAATTTTAAATGTAGTCAGTTTGAATGCCCCTGCCTAATTTTTGTAAAAGTCTCAGTTTTGCTTAAACGTAAAAAATGATTTTTGAGAAAAAATTGACTCATAAATTATTTTTTCCGAAATATAAGAGATTGGTTTTAATGTATTATGCAAAATATTTAATTGTTCTGCTTGTATTTGTATACAACAATGTCTTTGGTATAAATGCATGAATAAATTTTGATCTTTTTATTAATATTTGTAATTTTTTATCCTCGGACAGAGAAAAAGAGGGGTAGTCACTTCAGGACGTTTTATGAAAAGTAGGGTAACAAGACAAAAATATCCGTAATTTTAGTCATATGAGGTGAACATTCTTTTAACTCTGGAAAATGATGTAGAATTGGATACTGAATGAGATGGTGTATAGTTTTTGCGGATTCGTTTCTATAGGCGTTACCCACCTAAAACCTTAATAAGTATCAATAATTGAATCAAACAATTAACGCGGCGTCGGATTAGGTACCAAACTGTTTACAAACGCATGTTTGGCGTCATTGAGAGTGAAATAGTTAAAAGTCTACGTTGATACATGTAGCACAGTAAGACCTTTGATATTTATCACTGTGCCGTGTAACCCATTTTAACCAGTGGTATTTATGTTATATCGATTTTGAAACAAGTTTTAAAAACCTAGGCAAATAAATGTCGATGGCATTAAATGTGGCGTATTTTAGTCATTTCTATAGGAGAAAAGCGGAGTGCTCGGAGAAAACCCACGTGTTCGGAAGGTTGACCAATGTACCCTCTCACATACTGCCCCGACCCGGGATCGAACTGGAGACCGCATTGGTGAGAAGCGGATACGCTACCACTGCGCTATCCGAAAACACCTTCAACTATTGCTGAAATAGAAGGGTCCTGTATAAAAGTTAAAACTTATAAGAGTACAACCATATCGTAGACTATAATGTTACAAGTTTAACCCCTCCACTGCCTTACAATGGTCACATAGGATATTATTACCTTATGCTCTATATAACTTGTAATTCGTTATGTTCTACTGTTTTGCTGTGTTGTTTTGACATCGCTTATTCGGGAGCAATAGTTTTAACTATTGCCCTCTAGAACGAACTGTTTACCCTGCGCGAAAGAGATGCATAGAAGTTTTAAAACCAGCGTCATTGAGAAGTTTTCCGGTATCCGGGAATGCCGTATTGCAATGAAACAGTATTAAATGTCATTGATTGGTGTCTGGTGAACGTTTAATATACTTAATTTCATGCTTTATCATTTCTTTTTACAATACTTTAACCAATGAGGCGAGTTCATAATACACATCAAGTCTAGCTGCTATCTTTTTATACCGAAAAGCAAGACGGACCCGAACATTACATAATGTGCGGATGTAAACCTGCTGTGATCTCGACCAGTCTCCGCGTAACTACAGTCGGAAGTTCAAACTGTTTAGAATCTGATCCGTTTAACATAACGTCTGATAAGGACTATTTTCTCCCAAACTGTCGATATGTCTCAGCCACTGTGCATTCGGTGTTTCTTTTAAAAAATAGTAATAAGCGCATACATTTTAAAGCATATGTTTATAATTGTCAGTGAAACGGCTTGCATACGTTTTGACACCGAATATTTTTAAAAGCAGAGGTTTAAAATTTGTAAAAGACCAGTCACTAAGAATTTGTCATTATTAGAATTTGTGTATAATTTAAAAGCAAATGACAGATGCATTTTGTTTCAGACAGTATAAAACAAACACCTGTATATAAAGTGAGTGTGAACTGTATGAATAAACAATGTCAATATTGGTTTAAAACGTGCAACCTTTCTGTGAAAACCAGGCTAATTCTTTTACAGAAATGCAAACTCATTATTGAAGATGAAATGTTTATCGCAAAATACAAGACACGGAATCCCAAGTGTGCGACTAGATACAGTTTTTGTTTAAACATCTTGGCACCATCGATAACCCTGACTTACTAAAGAAGTATAATAGGCTAACCCGTTCACTGTCTTCCTGTCTTACTCCGAATACAACTATTATTTGCAAACAGTTTGGACCCTGTTACTACGCGTCTTATCAGGATCCAAACTGTTTGACACTTAATTCATTATTATCCAAGTCAAAATACCTAAAACTTTGAGAATAAAAACATACAAGTGAAGGGGTAAACCCGTTCGCTTTTAATGACGCTAAAAAGAGCATTTGCAAACTGTTTGGATCTCGCGGCGTCTGATCAGGATCAAAACTGTTTGCCTTTTGTTTTGAAATTTCTTCAGTCATACTGTCTTATATTTGTTACTTTAAAACGACATTGCAAACAACACAATTGCAAGAGACGACAATGAAACGGTGAAGGGGTAAATATCTCACGAATAAGCTATCAGTGACAGGGTTAATGTACTGATTGCGTATTTGTGACATTTACTATGTCATTTGCTATGAACGTCCCGTACAGGATGACTCATTTGAAACGCATCAGATCAGCGAATCGCTATCTTATAGCTGAAGCTTGCACCCAACATGAAAACCAAAACACATTTCTCACATATTTTATCTATACTTTCAATGACAGCGTAGAGGCAAAACTGCGAATTGACGGAAAACATACAGTGGATAATCTGTTATTCTTTCCCGTTTAAACGCAAACGTACGCAAACGCATTGCACTAAAACATAGAAAAGGACAACTTGTCGACAATTTTGACTATTCATATTGATCTGAGTGGCAAACAGTTTGGAGCCTGATCAGACGCCGGGTTACCCGGCGTCTGATCAGGCTCCAAACTGTTTGCAATGGAAAAAATAGTTTTAGCGTCACGTACGTTTCATCAATGCAGATTTAAAAGTAATGTTATGAAAGTAATTGCCCGATATTAACCCATTTGTGCCCACGATCCCATCTATGGGACATAAGCAAACAGTGTAGACTCTGATCAGACTGTTTGCTGATAGGACTTTCAATATAAAACAAAATGAAAATAAATTTGTTGACCAGGC
The DNA here is from genome assembly GCA_922989275.2 of Gari tellinella. Taxonomy (NCBI): domain Eukaryota; kingdom Metazoa; phylum Mollusca; class Bivalvia; order Cardiida; family Psammobiidae; genus Gari; species Gari tellinella. The sequence goes on from OV277866.1 coordinate 75,090,135, forward strand.
ATCCCTTTGATTAAAATAGACTTATCCAATATTCAAACATGGACTCATCTACTGGGCGTAAATGTTTTAAACTAAAGTCGACTTTGCAAACAGTTTTGATCTAGATCAGACGCTGATATACGCGGAGTTAAACTGTTTGACACTTTTATTAAACGGCTTTGCATCTTACTTTGAAATAATGTTGAATAAAGAATATAATCTTGATGAAAACACAGTAAAACAATCGATATGGTTTGACACCAACAGCGTTAAAGTGCATTTAAAACAGCTTATTAACATTAAACCTTATTCTGCCGTAATATTGTCTGCCTCGAATGTTTCATATGCAAAAATAATTCATTTAAGAGTTATACAAGTATTAATACGAAACTAAAAGACGAGACACGGCGACTGATTGGTATCCAAACTGTTTGCAATTACAGTAAAACCTCTCTATTACGACTTCTAAATTGTGTTATATTTCGATGTTTACCACAGGTGACTCCTTCAGGAGCTTTCTCTGTTACTGTCACATTGCTTTAGGATGTCACCTGCCTATATTACACTAATTAACCTTCAATTTAGTGGTCGTTATAGTGTGGTGTTACTGTAAATGAAGTCGCGATCAGACACGCGTATGGTTTTTGTTAATCCCTGCATTGCCATGACGTAGTCTGTTTATAATTTTTGTCGTTTACCTTTTTTTAAAATTAGGTAAAGTGATCCAGGTGATGAATGTCAAACTGTTTGTATCCTGAGGTATTGAGTGTCAAATCAACTTGATCCTGAGGCAATGAGTGTCAAACTGTTTGAATTCTTATAAATTAAGATGTAAACATCAATGCTGATTTTTACTTATGGCCAACACATAAGGTAGAAAAAACGTTGCAAACTAACGCCTTTTCGCTACAACTATTGTTTCGATCGCAAACAGTTTGGCGTCTGATCAGGTTAAAAACTATTTGCCTCTTCGAGTGTAATATTTTGACAAATATTTAAATAAGTTGCAATTTGTTGTATTTAAGTGCATTTCGTTTGCGTCCGTTTAAGTTTAAACGGGAAAGAATAACGTTTCTCCAATGAATAATACAAGTTTAATAGTATAATAGATTGTTTGGTACTTGACATTAACAAAGCATGTGCTCCTTAATGTGTCTTCATTATATACAGGAGTGTTCACTCAAAAAACAATATGTCAATTATTCTGTCCGTGTTATTTGGTGCATTTTGTAAATCAACTAAATGGGGTTCTACGACTGTTTCTGGGAAAAAACACACATATTAATTTAATTTACGTTGATAGAATTATACACATCAATGACCTTTCGAAATAAGTATAAACAATTATACAGAACACGTGGAGAAGTTACTAAAAGCAGAAAACACAGAAACTGCGTCACAATTAAGTTGATAAGACTTATTTATTTCCCGTTGAAACGGAAACGCAACGCAAACTTATACCAAAATAGTGAATAAAATAAAAACGTGTCGACATTTTCGATACTATATTTTGATCCAAGTGGCAAACAGTTTGGAGCTTGATCTGATGTCGGGTTACCCGATGTCTGATCTCGCTCAAAACTGTTTGCACTGGCAATAACAGTTTGAGCGTAAACACGTTTATTGGAAAATAGTAATTTCTCCTCTGTAACAGACAAATATACAGAAAGTGTCGTACTGACAATGAAATCAGTATGTTTTCGTCGGCAGATCTATACAGTGATACCCCTTTAAACAGGAACCTCTAAATACCGAAATTCTCTCTGAACCGGACATAAATTTTGATCCCATTTCCGACCTTTATTTTATGTTTACCCATAACCAATAGTTACGCCTTATTACGTCAATTGTTCATTCCTGTACTAAAGAAAATAGTTTATACATTCTAGCAGGTGATACCTTTATATTAGGGGCGTTCATTTAATCATGTCACCGGGGTCCTTATAGACCAAATATGCGATTCATGCATTTTTCGCTCTCTCAACCTTGAGATACATCCCTCTTCGACAGAAAAAAAATATTTTTTAGTATTAAAATTGGAATTTAAAAAGACATAGCCTTTGTTTGGTACACCCCGTAGACACTGTAAAACAGCACGGTCCGGCTTACATTAAGAGGTGGCTCAGCTTAAAAAGTTATCTTTCTTCGATCAAAGGAACAAAAATCAAATATAAGAGCTATATTGCGCTGAACAAAACAGGTGGGGCATCTTGGTTATCGTTTCATTTTCAAGGAATCATTTACCGTTAAACACTTGGGGGAAATCTTGTATTTTATTTATAAGGCATATCTTTATACGGATTGCAGGTTGATGTATTGCATGATATGTTTCATTTTTTCTGTGTATTGACTTTTTAAACCATCCTCAAAACTGTTCGTTTGGTTGGTATTTTGATTTAAGTAATGCGTAGTCGGATTTCGAACGAAGTTGCATTTAAATATGTTTTACGCGCATTTTAGTATTTCGCATTTGTCTTTAAACATCATCTGGCGGTACAATGATTAGTATTTGATGCTTTTAATTATTAATCCATTTTAAGCAGCTTTGAAAATGTGTAGTTTGTATATATTTCTGCTTTTCAACAATGATTTTACAACGTTATATGAGTAGGTAGTATCATTCTCAATGAAAAGATGAGGAGGGGAACACCAAACAAAATACATTTTAACTTTAAACTCCAGTATCAAATGAATATGATCTGAACCCGATAATATACCAACATCGTTAGTTATATATTCAAATACATGTCTTGCGTGCTGTTTTAGTAGATCATCCACAGCAGCAGCCTTTATTTTGGCATCCAAATTTTTTTGTTTTGATAGAAAACTGACATTCATGACACTGCAAAACTTCCATTTATCACATAAAGTTTAAAGTTTATTTGTGAAATCGATATATTTAAACCTATTCAACCATTACCGTAAGCCGTATTTCACCGTACACCCATTACATACACTACAATAGGCAGTGTCTACGAATTGACGTGCTTAAACCTTCAATAACTTCGAAACTGCTTGCCTGATTTAATCGAAACGTTCAGTCAATATATCCAATTATTTCGTTGTAAAGCTTACACAATTAAATAAATGCCCTCGTACATGTTGAAAGTAAAGCAGAATGCGCCTTCAGGCGCATTCTGTTTTATTTGCATCTTGCTTCTGTATCTATCTTCCATACAAGAAACAAGCTTAACTCTTAACTAGAAACCCCTCTGAACCGTATGTTTTTATTGTCCCCGCACATGTCCGGTTTAGAGGGTTTTCAGTGTATACATCCACACTATTTGTTAATGCTGCGCTGCACATTGCCAACCAATGATGTACTTGTTTCATACATTTAAAACCCATTATGTATCCCTAGATAATCTGGTTCATCAAATTTGCTCTGGACAATGTTAAGTCTAGTATGGCGGTAAAAGCAAAGGTCACACTGACGTGACGTCGTCCCAAGATGTAAATGCGATTGCCCTCAATGGGTAAAGCAAACAATGGGCGAAGTCACAAAAACATCTAATTTCATTACAGCCTTTTCAAACAGTTTCGATCCTGATGAGTCTTCATCAGAACACAATCTTTTTGACATTCCTGCTATATTATACACACATTCTAATAACGTTACTTTTATATCAGTAGCAGTAGACTCTCCGTGCAGACCAAAAAGGTTCCCAAGATACAATAGCTTATAAGGGAAATATTAAAACAATCTTGGTGTCTTCTTTGAGAAACCACAAATAGTGTCAATATAGTGTCAATATCCCGTAAACTAAAAGCATATATTACTATAGAAATAATAAAATGTATTAAAACAGTACTTATATCGTACGTTAACATGCATATAGTTAGAACACCTAAAACAACAACATCTTTTTGATCCAACTAGATACCTTCGCAAGTTATAGGAGACAGATAAGCAGATGACGAATGTTTTAAAAATTGAAAATAGAAATAAAATGTGTATTTCTGATATACTAAAAATTGTCGAAATACGTTTGGAAGAATATTAATATAGATATGTGGTATTATCGTTAAAAGTATAATTGCAGCGAGATCTTACGAGACCCGACATGTGCCACTTCACATTAACCGGAAAACTTTTTACAGTGAAGTAATATCCATGAAACATTCCCAGGAATGCCAAAAGAGGATATTGAAATTTTTTTAGATTTTAGATTTTCTATTTTTCAAGCGTGATTGCTTAAAGCATGTTGAAAGTAAAGCAAAATGCGCCTTAAGTCGCACTCTGCTTAACTTTCAATCTGCTTTAAGCTACAATATGCTAGGATAAAAATCCGAAGATTTCGGAAAAATCCGGAGCAATGGCAGCCCTGCCGATCGTGACTACACTAGTTGTTTTCAACAAACTGGATCTAGATCAGACACCGTGTCCCACGGCCTCTAATCTGAAACAAAACTGTGTTGTCACCTGTCTTTAGGGGTAACACATTAGAAATGTCAACACCGGAAATGGACAGCACTTGCAGGCTCACATTTCAAAACAGACCATACTTTGACTGAGTACAGGTCACAGATTCAATTGTATAAGACTCTTATTTAAGAATTATGTTCTGTTTCGTTTTCCACTTTGTGAAATTATATTATTATAACACATAATCGTTTGCAAGTGTGGCCGATCAGAGCATGATAGGATTTACGTGTTTAACCCATTATTCAATACATGTAGATACGCATTGTTTGCCTTTAATTTAATATCGACTGAAGAAAAGAGTGTAAATTTCCATAGTCATGAAGAGGTATCACAAGCAATATAAAATTGAATATTTAGCAAATATTCCCTACCAAAGCAGGCTGCATATAGTTAGGAACCTGATGATATGCCAGATAACTCGACCTCTATTCTTGTTATAACTTTGTTTTAAACATAAACGTGTTTATTGTGAAAGAATAACATATTCACCAAAGTAAAATCTGTCATAGTGCATTACGAAACACGTTTGAATAGACTGACAACCGAATGGTACAATTGGAGTAGAACATATTGAAATAAAAAGAAATATGTGGCATTATCGAGTGTATGACAGTAACTACTTTTACCGGTCTAAACACATGCGTCACCGACTTACAAAAACAAGCATTTGTGGCATATCAAGGAAAGCACAAAATCGCAGACACATTTGAGAAGGGCGTGTACATGGTGGTGAGTCAGACAATTGAAGAGATATCCGTTTTTGTACGGAATAAGAGAATAACACAGATAATACATTTTAATGTACACAGGAACCATTTGCTTCTTATAGAGGCTTTAGATTTTGAGGAAAGTGTAGTTGTTGACAAGGCAGATAGTAGTAAAAGGGGTTATCCAGTGCCAGCACTTAAGAAGAAACAGAATCAGAATAAGAGCAATGGCTCTTTGTTATTTTGTTGTAAACACGTGTTCTCAAATTCAGCAAAGTTCTTGGTGCAGTTTAAGGAAGGAGAAAATCACAACCAGAAATAACTTTCGGTTTAAGATTAATAAAACGATACATTTAGAATGAGCCACATTAGCTTCAATTCTAATAAAAGCTATTTTCGGTTCTATATTCGTGTTTGAAACGGATTTCAATGTGAACCACAAACCAAAATGGCAACAGAGGTTACGTCATGTATTTTTTATCCAATGTATTTTACAGTACCACTTCTCTACAGAGATCATTTAATTGTTTTAAGGCAGGTGCCTGCTTCAACTAAGGTAAATATAAATCAGAAAGCTCCTTTAATTGTTTCTTAATTTACGTACATGCACGCAATGCTTTCAACTGCATCCTATTTTCAAGCATTCACTAATATATTTTTTCTAATGATCGTAATAAAGAGGTTTCACTGTTAACTCATCGTCTGCTTTTATTTCTTAAGTTAATCATTCTAAGCGCGTTGACTCAAATAGTAATGTCGTGTATATGAGCGTCAAACTAGTTAAATCCTGATCAGGCTCTGTGTGACGCGGGGTTTAATCGGGATCCAATATCTTTGCATATATAAATGTTATAGAGATTAGCAGCAAAAAGGTTAACCACGGTTTTCAATGCTACATTTGAATGACACCACACCGTTTTGGCGTGAATAGTTTCCTTGAGGTGTATCATATAAGAGCAGCTAGATTTACTGGGAGAGTCTAATTTTATTGTCTATTCTAACATGACACGTGAATTCGTCTCTATAAACAAAGAACAGGTCTATCGTGGTATACCTGAGACGTTTTACAACGCTCTTCTCTACCCCGCTCCTCCCGCGGTTATATGACATAACGTGACCTCGTGCGTTCATACGTTATGCTTTTTAAATTTCTAACATTATTCATATAGCCCGTAAAGACCATATACTTTTAACCAGTCATGTAACTGTAATTTTCCCATTCTTCTGTCTTGTTTCATGTAATGTTTGTTCTATGCCAGATTGTGGATCAGTAAATGTAAATTTGCTGCTGTGTGTTAGATTGCTGTAACGCCGCGGAAAAGGTTATTCGGTCGAAAAACTGCATCTGCTGAGGAAATAAGTATGGAACATTTGATTTCCTTTCTAATGAATTTCTTTAAATCTGGTCATGTTAGAATCGAAATAATCTATGTTCTACCGTTGTGAAACGGTATTTTACAACGGTCGGTCGTTGTGGTGCGCAGGAATTGACCACTCAGACATTCGGCCTTCGTGGTCAATTCCTGCGCACCACAACTCCCAACCGTTGTAAAATACCGTCTCACAACGGTAGAAAATTGATTATTTCTTAATTGTCAAACTGCTTGGCAACGCAAAACGGGAGAACTCCATTGATATCCGATATTTAAAATAAACAGTCACACTTCAAATCTTTCTTGAAAACCCTTGATTTCGACGTGACTCGACATAAAATCCGCTGCACTCCATCGCCTTCCGTGCCGGTTTGTACCTATTTGGCCAACAAAATACAATGTCATTTTCTGTTATCCACACACTGTTTAATCTTTTGAAACTATTATCATTTGAAATTCAGAAAAGATGCGTATGTTCATGGTTTTGGCACTTTTTCGGGCATGGCCGTTATTCCCATCATACAAACCAAGTCGGTTAGCGGGTACACCGAACAAAGTAATGGTAAAGGGCGGACATTTTACAGCCATTTGCACTTAATCCCGAAATATTAGCAAAGCAATGCCCAACTAGGCTTAAGGTCAAGATATACCAAACTAGGCTTAAATTCAAGATTATGCCAAACTGGGCTGAACGTCAAGCTATGTCAAACTAGGTCTAAAATAAAGAATATGCCAAAATAGGTTTAAAATCAAGCAATGTCAAACTAGGCTTAAAATAAAGAATATGCCAAACTAGGCTTAACATCAAGAATATACCAAACTATGCTTAAAATCAAGCAATGCTACACTAGGCTTAAAATCAAGAATATGCCTAAAGCCCCGATCACACTGTCCCGGTGCTAGTCCCGTTACGTTCCGGTGAAGATAGCCGGTGGACCGGGGTTAATCGGGATGAAGCAGGACGTATTTTTTGAAAACATAAATTGTGATCTCATATTCCCGGTGTCTCTCCCGGTGGAGCACCGGTAATGAAGCCGGATCTCCCCGGCCTATCCCGGTGAGTTCCCGGTTTGGCCCGGTGTAAATACGGTGCAGGTGTAACACTGTATAATCCCGGTCGTCGCCGGTGGTGTCCCGGCGACCACAGGTGTCGTCCAGTTCAATCCCGGATGTTCACCGGTGACGTGCCGGTGTAACGCAGTAGAATGACCCACCCCTGCTAAAATGACCCATGGGTCATGTCACTACGTCGAACAGTGACCCGGGTCACTTTACTACGTATAAAAATGACCCCAGACCGTAGACAAATGAACCGTCAACTCGTAGAATGACCCCCTCACGGTTTGGGGTCATTTATCTACGTAGTATAAAGACCCGGGTCCTTTTGCACGGGTGGGTCATTCTACTTCGTTACACCCGAAAGGACATATACCGGGGCGAACATTGGTTATATGAATCAGTTCTCGTTTGTCTCTCGGCAGGCATGGGGTCAATTACTTGAGAATGTAATGCATTATATTACAATTACATTGCAAAACAGTGCATTAAATTGCAATTACTCAACTTTTACAATTGCAATAAACTAAAATACAATTACATTGGCAAAGTAATGCATTACATTACACATTACATTTTGATTTCAAGCTTTGATACCAATCCAAAAGACTGAACAAATTACTAATAAGCATATACTATTTTGCTGATAGGTTGTTATCTACAAGTTCATTGTTAGCTACATTTATAGATATGGGCAACATAAGAATACATGTATACAGTTTGAAAAGCCAAAACCCCTTTATAGTGCACACTGGGTACGGAAGCATATTTTTGTAAGATATGTGAGCCCTTAAATATGTCCTTCACAGAAGCGCCTATACCTACTCCTGCACATAAGACTAAGAGCCACAAATTAAGTTCAATAAATGGTTTGATTACAGGTGCCAGTTTAAAGCACTTTCTTGATGAATGTAAAGCAGAAAGCTCGTAGAGGAGCTTTCGTCTGATACGAACAGCTCGAGGTTTATTTCTTCCGTATGGTTTTCTTTATTTTCTATTCATCATAAATATATCTTCAAAAACAAAACATGATATATTTTTTAAATACTTTGAGAATGCACTAGCATGTTCAGCCATTATTGGCTTACATCTGTATAACTTCATGCTAGAGGTGGCAATGTGACGTTTTCTCACCTATTGTAACCCTTATCCGGCCAAACCCTACCTTACTGGAAGAGTTTGGATCGAAATCAGATATGGTGTGACTCTATATTTCATCCATATCAAAACTATTTGGTATTAAGATCATACTGTGTGAAAAGTTAGAACTAACAACAGTGGAAAGGTTACTTTCAGAATCTGAGCAGACAGCATGATTGTCCAAATAGAAGACATCTAGATCTACCTGTATAAAGAATGCTCAGGATTAACTTTTTCATTGATGGGAGAATAACCTATTGTATTTAGACCTAATCAATTAACATAATTATGTTTTCCCCATGCAAATCTAATTAATACATGTATACCATACAGCAGAGCACATACAATATCTTTGTTGGAACTTTAATTTGACACAGGGAAGGTTGGTGCTCCATGTAACTGCATATCACGGTATCTTTGTCAATACTGGTACATGTAGTCTTCAACCAATTAATACAAATTAATCTAGTACTGCATTTTCTGACATCTTTGTTACAAAGGTAATGCCATGTTATGCCATGCAATGCTAATAATTACTTGCTTTTGAACACTGTAATGCATTACATTACAATTACATAAAATGCAAAAATCCCTGCATTACACATTACATTAAATTACATTGGAAAAAGTAATGCATTACAGTGCACCACAATTACATTTTTGCATTACCCCATGCCTGTCTCTCAGGGGAAATGAGATAAATTCAAACGAAATTCAATAAAGGAGAACATAATAATGTTGTAGACTGTTCAAACTTCATTTTAATATGAGTTTCAAACAGTTTTCCCGGCGTCTGATCTTGCTACATACTGTTTGTATTGGACTTAAATACATATTTTGTACTTTAGCCTGAAGTCATTTATTTAGAAAGAATAATATATACTCACGGAATTTAAAAATTGTGCATGGTTTAAATTTGTTTTAAATGTACACGTTTTTAATTAGTTCACATAAAGACTGTTTATATGTGCTGAATAATGTGTGTAGAATGTATTGGTTACCATTTTCGTGAAATTTACGTTAAATTTGCGTGTCAAACGACGTTTGTCTATGTTGGCATAAATTGGTCAGTACACTCATGTGGACAGTACATGTATCATGTTTTCAATGTACACTGATTTTTCTGGAAGCAAAACATCCGAAAAACAAGTAAAGTTTTTTTTATCAACCATGACGGCTATGTCACGGCTGTCTAAAAATGCGCGTTTACGCTCAGTCAGCATGTTAGAGACTCGAATGCAAACAAATGATGGCGCAGGCTGATTTGGCCTTCGTCGTAACATTATGTTGTCATTATTGAGACGTATCGTCACATTTGCAATGCTAGCGAGAACCTGCGACCAGGGATGCCGCTATTAACGTAACGTCGACAAGATACGTATTTTCCCGTTACACATGTGTAAAGTTTGTTTTATCAACCATGACGGCTATGTCACGGCTGTCTAAAATGCGCGTTTACGTTCAGTCAGCATGTTAGAGACTCGAATGCAAAAAAATGATGTCGCAGGCTGATTTGGCCTTCATCGTAACATTATGTTGTCATTATGGAGACGTATCGTCACATTTGCAATGCTCGCAAGAACCTGCGACCAGGGATGCAGCTATTAACGTAACGTCGACAAGATACGTATTTTCCCGTTACACATGTGTAACGTTTGTTTTATCAACCATGACGGCTATGTCACGGCTGTCTAAAATGCGCGTTTACGTTCAGTCAGCATGTTAGAGACTCGAATGCAAAAAAATGATGTCGCATGCTGATTTGGCCTTCATCGTAACATTATGTTGTCATTATGGAGACGTATCCTCACATTTGCAATGCTCGCGAGAACCTGCGACCAGGGATGCCGCTATTAACGTAACGTCGACACGATACGTATTTTCCCGTTACACATGTGCGTGGTCGTTATCAGTCTTCAAACTTCACGGCTCGAAACATTCCAGGACTTTGTCTAATCAGACCGAGGACAGTGAGAAAAATATGACGCTAATTTTGAATCCGTCCGCGACGTCCTACTGTACGTCCCGTTCTGCCGTCAAACCTGCCATATTGACTTACAGCATGACAACGAAGACCCGCACGTTGCTCGGGTGCGTTGTCACAGCCTTCCTACAGAAGAAAAACATCGAGGTCATTGACTTGCCCGCTGTCTCATCCAATCTCAAGCTAACTGGGCGCGTTTGGGTGAGATTGGGTGTCGTTTGTGACGTCTACCGAACCACCCATTGACGTTGGAACAGCTGCCTGATTGTTTAGTCAGGGTATCGAATGACATTCTTCCGCAGTTTTTTGAAGCGTTGATGATGTCCATCGACGATGATGCCGTGCTTGCTTTGATGCAAATGGATGACACACGCGTTATTAATTATGTGACATTGGGTTTGACCCTTAATGACAAAAACGCATGGTAATGCAACCATGATTGACATCACACATTAATGATTCTTATGAAATGTTAGATTTATGTTTAAACTAGCAATATAACAAAGTCAATTTATATCTGGTTTGTTATTCCTACTATTTAGAAAGCTATTCCCAATGCACAGTTTTTAAATTATGTGCGTATATGCTAGATTTACCCTATACAGTAGAGAGGACGACATTATGTCCTATTTAAACGCAGACAAAACGCAAACGCTAAAAACAACATGTAGATTATTGCATTAAATTTTAAAAAAATCAATTTCTATGCTCGCAACACCCCGGTTGTTCACGGTAGCGATGAGGAGCTGCCCCGGAGTTGCCGATAAAGCTCCGGCATTGCTCCGTCATACCCCGGCGTTGCCCCGGCTTTCCCCGGATTAAGCCGGTTCTGGTTATCTGTCCCGGTGACTCCCGGTAACCCCCGGTTGTATTAAATATTTTTTAGCCTCCGGGTCTGTTAGCCGGTGGCAGGAGGTATATTCCGGATCGTCCCGGTCGCCCCCGGCGCCGCCAAAGTTGTTCTCCCGGTGATTCCCGGCGACTGCCGGTCTGCTAAACCGGGACTCACCGGGGACCTAAACCGGGACAGTGAGATCGAGGCTTAACTACGTTTTAATTAATTGCAAGGATTAGCTTAAAATTTAGAACATGATACAGTAGGCTTTTATGTTAAGCCAAACTAGGATTAAAAGTCATGACGTACAGACTATGCTTCGATTGCAAGCAATGCCAAATTAGGATTCAAAGTCAACTGACAATCCAGGTTAACGGTTCTTCCGCCAGTGAGACACGTCTGGATCTCGAGAGATCGGTAGTCCAGCAACAACGCCAACCTGCGAAAAAACGGGTTTTAACCAGAACTCTATTGACAAGTAGATACGGGGCTATATCCTAATTGGAACACCTCGATAAGCGAAACAGATATTTATCGTCTTATCAATTGTATAAAGCGCATGAAAGGAAGGTATTATAAAAAAAAACTAGACTTGTAATTTCCTTTCTCACTTATGCTTCGGCGACCGCACGGCCTATCGTTTCTGCGGCGAGTAGCAATTTCCCAGAGGCCGCAGAAATCGTCATCGTATGTTGCCTTTACATTTGCTGTGGTTGTCGAGCGGATATTTTTGAAATTTGGGGTTGAAAAACGGCTGCTGCAATTTCTAACAAAACCAGCGGCGATCATGGAACTCCTACCGGAAGCTATGCAGCTATGCAGCCGAAATACTGCTGCTGCTTCTGCTACACACCTTGATTGTCTACATGTGCACATAACTCAAAATAAGGGTTTAACACCATAACCGTTCTATACTTAGAGCATGCTAATTTCAGTAAAAAGACGCTTTGAATCCCCCTTTATGAAAATGTTAAAGAAAACGCAATGCGATTAAGAAAAGAAAAGGACGGATCCTGAAAATAACAGAAAATCACAAAAACTTGCAATTCAAACACTTTGAAAGCTAAAAACTTTGCTTTTGATTTTGACTAATTAAGCCCAAAAGTCATTATGACGTAAACAATATTTAGTACTGTAACTGCCATCGTATTGTCTGCTTATTTTTTTATATTGTATGCGTTTATAACACAAGAAAATTGAAATTGTCGTAAAAATGAATGTGTTACGTCACATCTGACCAGGATCTAAAGTCATAATATGTATGAGCTTGTTCTCGAGCATTTGATTAGTCAGATTAAGTAGCCTAAGCTCAAATCTGACCAACCAAATGCTGGAAAATAAATTCGGACTAAACTCAAATGCTTTATAATTTTGCAGCCAGGATGAAAAATGTTTGAAAATGTAAGTGTTATAAGGTTGGACAGTTAAAGGGTGTATATGTTTCATGACTCATACCATGAAATCCATGCATGAGTTTTGTCAATCCAACGATATTTGTTTACGTTAGTAGCTACCGTGCAAAATCATCTACTGTCCTTTTCACTCAGCTCTGTCACTGAATTTGTATCGAGATTGTTTTTATTTCAAACAATATCAACTTTTCACCTGCCTGAGACGATCACATCGTTTTTTACGAACTCGCATGCAAAGTTTAAGATTTATCCGGGCTGTGAATGACGAAATATCGTAAAAAATGTGTTTTCCCCCATAGTAAATTTGGCTTCAGCTGTTTACAAAGATGGTCGACTTGTATGGGACAGTCCATTTTACGTTGGGTGAAGCGGGTCTCCAAACAACTTAAAATGGTATTGTAAATCGGTGAATGATGATCTCAAATTGAAATTAAGACAAAAAAAAAAAATTACATCGTTATTTTGAAGGTGTTGTTATATGTTATGTAAAAGAATATTTAAAAATGGAGTTAGAGACGAAATTATATCCTTTGAGCAAATAGTCTGACCTATATATTCAAGATTGAATCAATCAATTTGTGACGTTAAAAAATATATGACGTCACGGAGATTTTTGTAGATCTATTTATACTTTTTAAGCCAGTCCATTGTTAGCTTGTGGAGAGAACAGGTTTTCAGTGTCTTACATCGTTCTGTCGGCCACGGTTTACATAGCATAGGGACCCGTATTATGACTCCTAGTCCACATGTGTACAATTAGATGATATGGAGCTATTTCTCGTCTTTGCCATATCCTCAGGACGACAGCTGTCACACAATTATAATGTCGTTCCAGGGGTTCATTAATGAGACTACGGTTTACACATCTTTCGAAAGGGAATTTGAAGCGTATTATCTAGAGCAGTTAGATTATATACAAAATTGTATCTTAGATTATGATTAGCGTCCTCTAGTGTATAGATCATGAATGTTTGCCTGATGTCCCGATCATGTAGGCCTAGGTGTAAATCTACATGTGGTTTTAAAAATATTTCTGAAATGTTATAAATCATTTGATCTAGATCTGAATCACTTTTGGTATGGTGGATCTAAATTAGATAATTAGATCTAGATCTATATTATTTTCCCCGACAAGTCTTTTAATTCTTTCTTGTTTACAGCCTTAATTCGTTGGTAGAGTCTGTCTCCGTGTCTCGTCGTCTGATCTATCTGAATATACTTGGGGTAATCCATCTTGTCTACTTTTTGCGACTTTATTTGGTAAGTGTGTGTGTGTCACAAATAGCTTTCAATATGTACTTAAAGCCATTCCAAGCCTTGTCTATACTGTCATATTAAGTTTAAAGGAAGACGACATTGAAGCTGTCTATGTCATTTTAAACGTGTGACCAGTTTGCCCGCTTGCAGCTTAAAACCTTTCCCTTTGGTTGGATATAACATTTAAAGCTCATGGAAGATTATACCATGGTCCGAGGTGGCCAGGCTCGGTGTGGATTTGGTAGTTGCTACAAAGGACGACATGTTGGTGAGAACAACTCTGACTCAGGTGGATCAAATGGGTCCAATTTGGTTCGACTAGCACTGAATGCATGATGTATCGCACGGTTTAAATCGTGTAATGCTACAAAAACGTGAATATCTAGAAATCTACGTGTGTAGGTTTCAAAATAAAGTAGGAGAATATCACAAAAACGTAATTTATGGTTTAATATACTAGATCTAGTACTTTTGTGCTTGGTTAAGAATTTGAAGTCATTAAACATACATAAGCAAACATCACTCTCTCATTCTAAAATCAAAGATCTCCCCAACTCTCTCCCTCCTCTCTCACTCATTTTTTTCTAATATATTGAACACCTGGCTCTCTCTCTCCATCTCTCTCTCTCTCTGTCTCTCTGATGCGCGTTAAAGAAATTTCCTTTTTGACGTCATAAATCGGTTATAATATATTTCTTAGATGATTCCATGCAATAAAAACTTATTGGTTTTAATTAAATCAACGTCAAACAAAAACTAGGTAAATAGACAATCACAATTAATCCGTTTAACGGATTTAATTGCAACATTATTGTGCAGCATGTTAATTTATGGCTGTCACACCTGCAGAAAAATGGAATAGTCCTTGACGATTTACGCACATGCGCATTACGTCACATTACGCTACACGGCGGCCATTTTCAAACACAGCTGCCTGCAAGTTTACTATAGGAACATAATATTTTTCAGGATTTCTACCTACCCACAGTTCCGATGTTTCTCAAACTTTGCATGTGAGTTCGTAAAAAAGCTGAAAATGTTAGAAATAAAACAAAATCTCGATACAAATTCAGTGACAGAGCTGAGTGAAAAGGACAGTAGATATCATTTTATTATTAAAAGACTTGTACCAAACAGGTCTAACATTAGCGCTGGTAATGCGATGTTATAGTGAAACTCTATTTTTACCATTTTTGTTCATTCTTTAACGCACAACGCGAATTTATTTTAACAAGTGTAAAAAGTTTGTTTACATGAGACACCGTAAACCCCCGCGTCTCATCCAAATTTAAACTGTTTGAAACTTTAATGATGTTTTTGTCCAACGAAGTGGTAGACAAATCCGTTCTAAATAATGCTTCTGACGGGAAAACAACAACTATGAATTGCAAACGAGTTTAAGGTTAGGAGATTGGTCTAAATGGTTCATTGGAACGCAGACTATCTTGATGTAGTAGAATTTTTATCAGTCCTGAAAAAGGGGATATCGATTGAAACATAAAAAATCAAAGCAACCATGAAGTACTGCAGAACGTTTAATGTAGTTTGTTAATTAGAAAACCGAACATTGCAATCATGGAGAATTACGGGCTCGATCTGTTTATCAGCAACACTAACAATTGGAACATTCTTCACGCCCGAACTAGCCTATATCTAACGTATCTTTTTTATAACTGGAATATGCCAAAACATAACGTACTGGTATATATTAAAGTACATAGTTATAATATTGCTTTGCAATATGTAAACATTGAAATACAGATAATGTCGACATTTCTTGGATCAAACATTAAGTTTTTTTATTTCATGTTAGAATAAATATACTAAAATGATCATATACGAGGTAGTCCGTAACGTTCGTAGACAATTTCGATATTTATTAAAGTAACGCACTGTGAAAGTGTTGTTATGTATATTATCTAAAGGCATTATTTCAAGAAAAAACGAAGGTTTTGCGTAAAAAATAAAAAAATAAAACCCGGGGCACGCCAGCAAATCCATTTTTTTTATTTTTCGTAGAGCCGTCTGTAGTTCACAACTAGTTTCAAACGAAACCGATTCTTTTCAAAACACTTTTCGCAAATAAGGATGACGTCGATGTCATTTCCGAAAAGTTTGGATGCTAACGTCACAACCGTTCAAACTTTACGCGCACTAAATCTCAAGCATTCCGAAATTATCTATGACGAAAATGACTGAATTTTACGTCGCTGAACAGCAAAAAAATATACATGTAATTTTATGCCCTACCCTTGGGAAAACGCCTGTAGATACGATAAACATGTAGTCGGAAGCTACGGGGAAGCCATACGTTTGTCGTTCTTAAGTTACCAAGTGGCAAAAATGTTTATCGACGGCCGGAGTTCAACGAATGTTCTAAAGCGGGACCTTACTCGAGCACTGAGACGGAAGCGGCCCGACGTTGACATTGGTCGCATTATCTTCCACCAGGTCAATGCGCCTACCCATCGAGCGGGGTCTGCACTGCTTGACATCGACCTGTTGGGTTCCGAGAAATTACAGCACAGTCATGATTCCCCTGATCTTGCCCCTATGGATTTCCGGGGAGATTATTTAATAGATCCTGGGACTTCTAAATCGTTCCGCAATTGAAACAAGAACCCAGAGGCGTGCGACATAAGAACCGTGAAGAGTTTGAAAGGCATGTTCAAGAGGTTGTTAGGTCCTTCGACAGAAAAATTTACATCAATGTGTTTGACAAGTGGGTTGCAAGACACAAAACATGTGTAGCAGCGAAAGGGCAATATTTTGAAAAGCTGTGATCAACTGTTTACAAATTTGACAATTGAAATCATAATCTATGGTGAGCACTTGACGCGTCCTCGGTCTAACGGCTGACTCTGTAACGCACTTTCCTTGCACTTTACGGACACACCTCGTATTTATATCTGAACTACGGCAATGCTCTTATAAAACTTGTGTGCTGCTTAATAACATATGTTTAGTCTGAGATTATTGACCTCTCAGTTTAGTATAACGCAGAGGTTAATGACATTGCTATTTCTGGTGTTAGTAGGTTAGCATTAGTGCTTGCTACATTTCGCCCTCTTACGCTATGCTTTAAAGACTGAAAGGTCAATAAATTCGTGCTATTCAGTTTGATACATTCTTTAAATCTTAATATATCTCTTACCTCTCATTTGGGCGGATGTATGGTCGAACTGTCAATTAATTCAGACGCCTACTGCGACATCTAATCAGGGTCCAACATGACTGAAATGGTTGAGATAAATGATTCCCGCATCAGTATCATTAAATCAGTAATGTACACTCGTGTCAGTGTCCTGTCTCTGCCTTACTTTAACCCCTTCACTGCCGTGACGTCATCAATTTAAAACAATTGTCGTCTGCTTTTATTTCTTAAATTTTATTTTTTGCTATTTTGACTGAAGAAATATTGAAATGAGTGTCAAACAGTTTGGATCGTGTAAGGCGGCGTCTGATCATGATCTAAACTGTTTGCAAAAAACCTGTTGTTCTCGGGGTAAGGCAGTGAAGGGGATAACATTCCTACAATTCTACAAGACAAGAAAATGGGATGGACGGATTATAGTTAGATATGCCTTAGCCTGCAAATAATTTACAATATGTATGTGTAGCCGTGTCAACAGCGATATAAAGCATTACTTTAAATATAAGATGTTAAGGTGTTCGTGTGAGTATCAGACGGTTATAATATAATCTGTTATTTTATCTGATTTAGATTAAAACTGTTATTATAAATGTATCAACAATGTAGCTAATCAACAGCGGACACAAAGGTTACATGCTCTAGAAAAAACCACCACGCAAACATTGTTGTAAGTAAAATGGCATATATATTTATAGTGTTTAATTAATAGCAAACACTGCGCCTTTCTCCGTCAGATCATTGCCGTATATGTCTTAGTGGGTTTATGCATTACACAAATTGTGACTCCTACGCAATGCAATTGAATGGCAACTGCAACAGTTGATTATCTAATATATCTAAGTGGTAAGCGGTTGGCTATTAGATTTTTTTGCGTCCGAATTCTAACTAAACTGTTTTCAGTTTACACCACTGTTTAAATACATCCTAGAGTAATGGAAAATAATATCACCTTCACTAATGTAACTTGTGTGTGTAGTTTGATAAAGAACGTTTATGTTAGTTTGTAATACCAAATTGATGGTCAATGTATTGTGATATATGAGCTTATTTGGCGACTAAGGTAAGTAGTAATATCAAACAAACACAGACACTGGTATATCATAATAGTACATCAGCGTCTTATCATGATATAAAATACTTTTATTCACCCATACATTTGTTAATAACAAATTCCAATTTCGATTTAAGTCTAGTCTTGTTTCCCAAGAGCAGGGCTATCATAAGTTATCATGAACAATCCTAAGATTTCCAAATTTGAATTTTCCAAGTGCGATTTACGAACATTACCTTTACCTTGTCGTCTGTTTCTGCTTTTTTTGGACACGTGGCTGCTTAAAGCAGGCTGGAAGTGAAGCAGAATGCGCATTGAGGCGCATTCTGCTTGACTTTCAGCCTGCTTTAAGCTATGATGTACTAGAAAAAATCCGAAGTTTTAGGAAAATTCCAGAAATGGCAGCCCTGCCAGAGACATCCCTACCTTTGCGTGAAACGGTAATGCAACGTATATAAAGTTCAAGAAGTCATCCATGAAACTGTTAATAAATAATTCCAATTTCGGATTAAGTCTAATCCATTCCCCCCTGAGACCCTATGGAGTTACATTATCATAGGGGAAGTTTCTGAGTATTACACTAATATTATCGCCTCTGCCAAGGACAAAACGGAAAGAGGTCGGTGACTTTGATTCCATACGCTGCTTTGTAGTGAGATAAGTCGGACTAATCTTCATAAAATCATCACGATTTTATTTATGATTAATTTCTGTCAATTAAATATCGCACAAAACAAAAAAAGAGAAACCATGAACCTTTGGCCAAAACATCTCCAAATTTAGAAGAAATCGAAAAAGAAAGTTGGAAGTCATGTGACGAGAAGTGATAGGGTCAATGCATTGGTGCCTATGAAGGTTTTACTCTCGATGCCTAGCAAACTTTGAGAAGTATGTATTATTGTACGATAGTTTTCGGTATATATGCTACAGTCAATCTATGTAATCAGTTATCTCATGGACGGACAAAAGATTTTGCGAAAGGACTGTTGCACCTAGTTATTTCACGAAATGACTAATATTCAGATTGACTGTAACATTAAACATGCTGTGTAAGGATAGCCTTTATACAGATGTATAATCACAGTGTGATCTTCGCTTTGCATATACAGTTGACGGTTGAAGACCTTTGAAACTGTAGTCAGAGTCGAATTTATGATTTTGACTCGTTTATCATCTATTTAGTGTGTTTTAGTTTCAGTTTAACGGGTGAAATCATGCTCTCCCTCTAAAAACAAGCCTATTACGTAATAGCGGATAGGACATACAATTTCGATTTGTTGTAACAAATGAAAGTGTCAACAGACGAAAAATTTAAACAGACGATCATATAGCAGGGACTATCTTAGACGCACAATTCTGTCAATATGGCTTTAAAAGCTACATTAAGCCAGTGGAGAGTTAAACATACATTCCAACACTCGGTTTTTGCAATAGTCGATGTTCTAATGTACAAGTATATCTTATTCTGCGAATAATAATTCCATGAAATTTTAAACATATATTTATATTTACTAAATCCTTTCAGATGACAAAGCCATAAAGTTTAATCAGCTTAGATGCAATGTATCCGTTTATCTGTTCGAACCACAGTTTCAATTGTCAGCATACCACATGTGAACTCCTACTGAAATGTTATACTTGCTTCATGTAACCCTTTCCCTACCGATTACGATATCAGCTGTAAATACTTGTCGTCTGACTTTATTTCTCAATTTCAAAATTTAGATTTTTTTACTTAAGACATAAACACTTGAGGACAAAACGGCTTTGATAGTTACGTGTCGTCTGTTCAAGATCGAGACTGCTTGAAAATAAACAATGTGCTTGGAGTAAGGCAGCGAATGGGATGTAACTAAACTGTTTCTCGTCACTGTCTTAACCCGAAAACAGTAGACAGTTTGGTTCATCGTCAGTTGCCGATTAATTATGTGTAAAAATCTTAATAAGGGGAGATAAGGGGAGTCAAATTATTTAAAGCTTACATTTTATAAATAAAAGCACACGACAACAGTTTAAAGCAATTGATGTAATGACAGTGAAGGAGTTCATTTTGGCGCGAAATTATTCGTGAGTTTTTTCCCTTTCACTGCTTTATTTTGGTCTGCTTCTAAGTTTGTTTTTGCAAGATCGTTTAAAAGAAAGATTCAAAGTAGTACGACTTTATATATATCGATAAGAATGTCAGTCGGTTCGTACTCTGATCAGACGCCGAATTACCCAGTGTCTGGTTAGGTTCCTAATTGTTTGTAAAGTCGACTATGCTATTTCGGTGTCGAAATGATTAATGTGAATGCCTCTTGTTTCTATTATTTAATGAAATATTTTTATCGTGTGGGTAGATTTTACACAGCTTCGTTATGTTTTAGCTGTGTGAATAGTAAACATCGACTTTCAATGATTCACCGCCAAAGGCAGAGCAAGATAAGACGCCGTTTTACGCGGTGACTGAAATTGATTCAATATGTTTGACACTCGTATCGATTTCAGTCAATCTATCTTAAACAGATATTTAACTGATCTTGCAGACAACACTATTGAAGCAGAAAACAATATGGCAATGAAGAGGTGAACCCCTTACAATTCATTAGTGTGGTATATAGGTTGAACAAGTCGACATTATCATAGTTTACCAGACTATTATGTTATTTCATGACTATTTGGTAGTACATGTAGCATTTGAAATTATTACCTAATGCTCTATATAACTTGTAATTTGTTATTTTCGACTGTTCGGCTGTGTTGCTCTGACATTGCCTAATCCGGGGGAAATAATTTTAACTATTGCCCTCTAAGACGAACTGTTTCCATGCGCGAAAAAGATGCGTAGAATTTCTAAAATCAGTGTCATTGAGAAGTTTCCCCGTACCCGGAATTGCCGTACGGTACTGTAATGAAACATCATTAAATCATTTTTCATTGATTGGTGCCTGGTGGAGGTTTAATACTTTATTTCATGCTTTATTATTATTTATAGCAATACTATAACCAATGAGACGAGTTCATAATACACATCAAGTTTCGCCGCTATCCTTTATACAGAAAATAACACGGACCCGAACATTACAATAATGTGCGGATAAACATGCAGTCATCAGACGTCTGTCAAAAACTCAAAATGTATATGATTAGTTACACGGTATTTGGACACCCTGCCGGAATGACGTGTAAACGAATTTATTTCCAGTCTAGATCCAATATAAGAAAGAAAACATACATAATCTGACAAAATTTTACTCAATTGACCCTAAAAGTTGACACTTGAAATTGACATCATGTCACTGAAAACTCTCGCGCTAGAGTACAAAAGTTAATACAGTAAAACCTCGATGTCTTGAACTCGCATAAGTTGAATTTACCTGCATTTCTACAGATAGGCCTAAATCTGTCATAAATCCACTTCTTCATAAACCGCTTCTGTCGCAAATATCCGTATTTCAAGCGTAAAAGCTGGCATAGCGACTGTTCGACTGAAATGAATTCAAGGTAGGCCCTAAGTTCGACTGTATCTAACATGATTTCGTCATCACATTAGACTGTAGACATTATAAATGCTCATTACATGTAGGTTACCAGAATATTTCGAACTGACATTTATGTTTTATGAAACGTCCAAGAATTTATGATGACTGGAAATAATAAATCCTATTTCATTCGTACTTTGGCTAAGATTAATTCTTTTTGAAAATCTAGTTAGCCCTATATAAAGTATTAGGTAATAAAACAGTTATTTCATGTGTGTTAGGGGAACAGTCAAAACTATTGTCCCTCGTTATCAGGGAAGAAATTTCGAACTGTTGCCCTCGGCCTTTCAGGCCTCGGGCAACAGTTCGAAAGTCTTCCCTGATACCTCGGGACAATAGTTTTGACTGTTCCCCAAACACACATGAAATAACTGTATACTGTTTTCTACGAAAGCCCCGTGGTGATATTCCTTATTCCCACTTCCAAGTAAAATTGTCCACGTTTTTAGTTCCAAGTTCCATGTTCCGACTTCCAAGTTCCATGTTCCATTATTCCATGTTCCAACTTCCAACTTCCAACTTCCGACTTCCTACTTCCATATTTATACTTCATAATTCTTACTTTGCTCGTGACGTCACCGTTTCGCGCTGTTTTTCTTCACGCATGTCTATATTTATACCCCTGGCCCTAGGTTACGGGCAAATGACTGTTAGTGATATACCAGACCACTTACACATACCCCTCTAATTCCTTATTAACTCAACCCGGCTACATAAGGTTATTTGTCTTATCAATGTACATGTACCTGGATAAAGAAGTGGATGGGGCGACATGATTCTATGTCTACTTTACCCTTTATTATATCCGTTTAACCGGGCAATTTATTGACTTACGCATCTTATTAAATACATAAAAGTATTCTGAGATTAAATCAACAAACTTATTATTGTTGAAACGGGCGTGTATGCAATGTCTTTAATGTGTTTTTGTCTTCGTGTTTTACTTCCCTTGCAATGTGTTGAACACGCGCGAAATGTCTGTGACGTCATATTCTATACATGTGCTTGGGATAAACGTGGAAGTTGGAAGGTGGAAGTCGGAACATTGAACATGGAAGTCGGAACATGGAACTTGGAAGTCGGAACGTGGAACATGGCACTTGGAAGTCGGAACATGGAACTTTGAACATGGAAGTCGGAATTTGGATCATGGAACACGGAATTCCGAACTAAGTAGTAGGAACGTAGAACTTGAGTGGTATACAATAACCATAATAGCAAATTAGCTTGGAAGTAAGAAGTAAGAAGATGAAAGTTGGAAACAGGAATATGGAATGTCACCACGGGGCTTTCGTAGTAAACAGTTTCAAATGCTACTACCATTCATGTTCTCCGTATATAGTGAACAATAATATAAGGAGTATGTAAACAAGAGCGTGCCTAAACCGTATTGTATACATGGTTTCAATGAAGTAAGATAATAGTTTTACAAGCATTTTCGGGGATTATGAATAATATAACATTTTAATTTCATCAAATAATCTCAAAAAAGCTTTGTGAACCTTCGATACTGTCGTATTTCAAAACAGCATGCCACGTTACTGGTGCCACAAAAAATTGTACACAAATGAAAGTGAAAGTAGATTATACTAATGTTATCGTCGTCATATTAACTTCAGCATGTAATTTTTATTCATCAGAAGTTTCCAATTTCAAATCGTTGCACTCTTTCTTCTCATACAGTTCTCAAAATTAATCGAGTTTTTGTTTTTAGGATATGATACCGGTAATAACCGAAACTTTAATTGAGTGTTGCTTTCTTGAGCGTATACAGAATAAGTAAAAATTTGAAAACCGACGCTGTCTATAGATGGTTTTAAAAATATGTATAAACCATCATGAACCGTTGAAGCTGCTTTCATACTTTACTAAACACCATGATAATGTTATGAAAACATACAGAACTGTCATGATATATCAATGGAAAAATAATATGTAACGCAAAAATACTGGTTTTGGAATAACAATCTTGAAAATGACTGTGTATCGTGCTTTAAACAAACAAGGTCGAGGTCCCTTAGGCTAAGTCTTACACCAGATATTTGAGCTTGCGGCTTTGTGACTTTTGACAAGCATACATTCCTATGTACGATGAAGCTGTAGACCCGAGACTGGGCTAATGTACTTAAGAAGGTCCTTTCAAAAAGATTGATCTGGGAATTGTCTTGGAACATACACGTATACTTTTTATGTATGATACAGTGTGGAAACGAGCATTTGCTTGCGTATACGTCAATGCATAATATAAGACAGCAACACTTTTCTTCCATGTGGGAAAATGACATCAATGAGGGACAGCCGTAGACACGGGTCATATTTGCTACGTACTCAAATCATATTCTCATATATTTTGGCTTAGTAAAAGTGCCACACCGTTTTTAATTCTTGCACAAGCTTATTGACAATTTACTGAAGTCTAAGGCTACCAACACTTACTATTGAATAGTCTTAAAAATGAAAAGTGTTTCATCTATTTTTGTAAAAATAAAGCATACAATAAAATGTATAATAGTTCTAATAATAATATAAATTTGTTCATTTGTTATATCACGTTGTTTACGAATAAGTGGTGTATTTTCAATTTCATCTAAAATAGGATTCTGTTTTACATCAAGCTTGAATAGTTTACATTTCGCGATGACTAAGTTGTTGATATAACAACTGTAAAGTGTTTAAACGAATGTACTATGTATCGACAAACTACACTAAATCTATTTTTTTTGCATTTAACATATCATCTGACCATCATTAATGTTGACACAAAAATATAAAAAATGTTTTTTTCCCTCCAATGCATCCCACTAATAATTTAGAAACTACATACACGCATGGTAGAAGTGTCGCTTACATGGTGTTATTAATACTAAATTAAGACCATGTAGAACGATAATATTGACTTTCGTGATACATTTGCAATTCTACAATAAAAATACCTTTTAAATGGTGTATTATAGATAAAACTCGTGCAGAAAATGCCACAGAAACACAACTATTTGGTGGAAGTGTTTTGGTGGCAGTTAATTTTACCATTGTAGGGCTTTCAGTCTCAGGAAAAGAGTGACAAACAACAGAATTTCCCTAAAATCCGACAAGTCTATTTAAGATGAAAAAGTCAATATAACAAAATGAAAAATCTAAGTGTTATTAGGTGTTTTTTTTTTAAATTGTATCGGAAACAATGCATCAAACACTTTTATAGACTTTAATTGTTTAAAAAAGTATTTGAAAAAATGTTAACACACGATCCGAGAAAAAGTAGTTTAATAACCCATCACAAATCAATGTGCTCATAATTATAACAATTATAAAATGGTGAAAATAACCGTCATTTTTAATTGTTGGCGGCCGTCTTGAATAATTAGCAATATTCGGCAATCCAGGTTATTTATATTTGCATCATCTCATAATTGTTAGTTTTGCGTGACCTTTCGGATTTGCATGGGACTTACAATCACGACGCAATTTATACAAAATGGAAACGGAAGGCAGGAATCTGACAGGGAAATTCAAGTGGCTAACGTGTGTTTTTGAATATATACATATATTTAGACACACATTGTAGAAAGTCCCTTGCTTGTATCATTATTTGAAATATGTTGGCAATATAAATACGTAACGCCCCCAGCTCTCAACGTTTCTTTGATATACATTGTGTTGCGGCAAACAAGGTTGGCATACGAAAATATAAAAATGTCTACTGGATCAGATTACAAAATTTCCTGTACAATACCCAAATAGCAATTACGTCGTTTAGATTAAAACTTAATATCGGAAACTGCCAAGCCTTTGCTAAACTATTGTTATATATGACTGACAATTTTTTATACAGCTATTTGCTCAACGAAAACTTAAAATAATACAAAATGTCACATAGGGGATTCCGTACTTTATTCTGCATAAAGCATGCACTTTATTTCGTACTTATTTGTTCCTGACAGTGCAAATCTATATACCTCTCGTACATGTACATATAACTGCATTAATAATACTGCAACGTTTATTATTTTCCCATAGACTAAAAGATAGTTGATACTTGTGTATTAGCAATGACCGCCAAATCAACGCGATTGTAATCGTTTATTTTCTGATTATTGGCGAATACTTACGCAGAGGCGTCTGGTTGATTGTATCTATTGAATAGTATTGAAGATTAAACATGCATTAACATTTAACAGGCTTGGTAATCTTCGTCTGCAGCTCTTCTAAGCAATGGTTGGCTTTCCTTTTCTTAGAGAGTGCAGCGTGTCAGAAAGTTTAAAATCAATATGAGATGCCTGGGGACTCTGCGTCTCGTCTGGATTCAAACTGATTGACACATTAGTAATTATGTTTAACAAGGAATATAAGATAAATCACAGTTGAGAATTGGTGGCTATAAAATGTCTTGAAGACAAAGCGCCCGAGCGTGCTAAATGCTAAACTAGATCACGTAGAAAAACTAGGTGAATGGTTATATTAACACCCATATCGCCCAAGTCGCATAAAGTCAACTTTGCTAACAACAACAACAACGATAGTGATTTACAGACATCGGTGCAAGTCCACATAGTGTAATGCTTAACCGTGTCATTTGTAAAAAATGCACGATCAGTATTACACGCCAGAAATAGTTTCCTTTCTCTGGCAAAAGTCTTTTCAATAAGTTGTATAAGTTTAGCTTTTATTAAATTATGAGGTAAGGTAGTATATAGTGTTGAAAAGTCATACGTACTAATATTGCAAGCTTGGTATTTTCTATGTTTAAGCTTCGTCAAAATTTCATTCGAGTTTTTGATAGACCAAAACAGATTAAGTCCAGAATTTTCGTAAGTCTTGTCACAATACCTTTGAACATGTTCTTTGATTTTAATTAAAGACGATGTCAAAAGTTTGGAAAGCTTAGTAGTAGTACATGCACTTGAATTAGCAATAAAACGAGACTTATATGGTGTTTTGTGGAGTTTTGGTATCCAGTACATAGTAGGAAGTTTATGACATGTAATGTTGACGTCAGCTTTTAATTGTTTACAAGTATCAAGATGATCAGATACTACATTATGCTCCGTTAAATTAGTCGTTGTATAGGAATTAGTATTCACAAGTTCCTGGTTTAAAGCATCAACATAATGTAATCGTCATACAATTATCACATTATTGGATGCTTTGTCTGCAGGAACGAGTACATATTTGGAATGAAAGTCTTGTATGCCCTTCTTTAAGTGACGAATGTTAAATTTAGGTTTAGGTGGTAAAAGATGGTTATTGGATAAATAGAACGAAATCCGGGTATCGATAATATCAAAAATAAAATCTTTCCATTTTGTAAGAGCGTCATTTTCAGCATGTTCTCTGCGGCACCAGTTGGCACTATACTTATTCAAAGCTTCAGAAATATGATTGCGACAAGTATCGAAATCAATTAAGGCAGGTAATCTAAATTTAGGTCCCTTACTCAAAAGCGCTCTAATGCTTTTATCTTTAATGATATCAAAATTGCCAGTTATTATATGACCCGCTGGAGCGTAACAGAATTTAGAAGAGGGACAGTCTCATGTATCTGGTGTGTTTTCGAGAAGTCTGGTCAGGATTCAAACTCTTTTAAATTCGTTTTGATACTTCTTAAGTCATAGTACATTTAATCTTTTTTCGTAACGATCTTGCATTATTTGAAAATAAAATAGCGGATAAGGGGTAAAATTCTGTCGATGTTTCTGGTTGTGAGTTTGTTAACCCTTTCACCACTAAACGCATCTCCATTGAAGGGTTTTTATAGTATCTCGGGCATCTGATCAGACACAATATTGTATGCTTCAACTATCATTACCTCGTAACCATTTTACTGATATAATGCCGTTAAAGCCCATATTTACAGTTGTTAATATAATGTTTAAAATCTGCTTAAATTTGCTGTCGGTTGTGTATACATTTTGAATGTGAGTGTCAACCAGTTAAGATCCCAATCAGATGCAGCGCTACGCGGCATCCGATCAGGATCCAAGTTCTTTTGAAATAACTGTAGAATTTCGGTAAGACGATGTACAGGCAGCGTTAAAAAATCAGCACATGTAATTGTTGCATCTCAGTGTACAGTAAAGTGTGTCTTTTACGATCACTAAAACGAAGGCTTATGCTTGTGAAAAAGACAGGTGATTGCTTGAAGCAAGGTGAAAGTACAGAGAGCTTCTAAGTGGATTTGTCCATTTTACTGTCACTTTGCGGTAATAAGTCACATGTAGTCAACAACAATAGCAGGATAAGGGAAGTCATTGGACCATTTAACGATTTGCTGACAATCGTGAAAAAGCGGAAGCTGAGATGGTACGGTCACGTTACAAGATCTACGGGACTCTCAAAAACATTCTACAAGGCACAGTACGCGGAGGGAGAAGTAGAGGTTCACAGAGAAAACGTTGGGAAGACAACATTGCAGATTGGACAGGCATGGGTCTGAATAAAACGGTGCGGAAAGCTGAAAACAGAACGGAATGGAAGGAGCTGGTTGCCTGGTCATCTGTAGTGCCCCCAACGGTCCTCCAGACTACGGGATAGGTGAAGGTGAGGCGAAGTCAACAACTAAAAATAAAACAAAACAATTTGTCGTAAAAGAGAGATATATTGCTATGTTTACAGTCTCTGTGCCATAGTAATGTCCGGTTACTTGAAATAATGTGAGGTAGTTTAGGTGTACCTCGTTGTCTATTGCCACCATCTCTTTAACGTTGTATCGAACATAATATATAAGACTAAGTCAATGGGATATCAAGCAGTGTTTACCGTGAGGTAGAATGGACGAGTATCTGTCCAATTCAGAGAAATAATGTAGACGATACCCCGAAGGGACCGATTCTTCATTATTTCCAAGGAATGAACAGAAACAAGTTCATTCTCCCACTTGAAATATACCTCACATTAATTTAGTATTACGAAATAAAACATAAATTCAACTGGTACCCTCAGCTAATGATTGTGTAATTGCACTGTTAGTGATACCCATGCTGATATTCATGCTTTTTTCAAGACATTCTAGCAGGTAGAAATAAATCTCAATTCCTTTAAGACTTTTGTGTACAATGAGTCTGTGTTTATATGACAGCGGGAAATGTGTCCAAACATGGGATTTATTTCATATTCAGGATTTTCATTCTTTCCCAAGGAACTTATACCTGTGAATATGTGTTAGAATAGCAGTAAGTAGCTTGAACATGTCTTCTAATTAACATTTGTTAAGCAGCTTAGATCCGGATCCGTCGTCGTCATCTTACTTGGCGTCTCATCTGGATATAAATTGCTTAAACATATTGGTATTGTCACAGTCGTCAGGGTAACTCATACCAGACACCATTTCAAAATTACATGCAGTCAATCATGACTACTTAAAAGGCTAATTGATTAACAGATGGAGCTAACAAATAGATGAAAGTAAAACAGAAAGCTCATTTAGTGTTGTATAATATTCTACTTCTACCGTGCTTTCAGCAGTAACCTGCCTTAAACACAAAAAATAAATACAGCCTGGTTAAGTGGTCGTAATAGAGACTGAGGTGTAACTGTATGCTAAAGCCAGTAGTGTCTGCTAAAGTAATTGTCGGCTTCGCTTTGAAAGCTTACCAATAACATGTATACTTGAAAATATGGATCTAATAATCAAGACTAGTTAAACAGAAAGCTTCGAAATTAGTTTTCTGTGATACTTTCACTTCTGTTAAATACATCGTATCACCGTTCTTAGACACCTTACAGTAAACAAAAACATAGTTGTAGTAATAGGGAAGTTTTACTGTATGCAGAGTCAAATCTGTCTTAAGCTAACACTACATTAATGTTTTGTAGTACTCAAAGCAGGTTGCGGCGTAATGTAGGACAAACGTAATGCAGAAGGCTCATGAAGGAGCTTATCTGCATACTGATGTCCTGCATGCAGCGCAACTCTTCTTTAATGATCACTCTGCATCTTCGGTCAGTAGTCGCTCAACGCAGTCTCTGTATTCAAGATTGGAGAGTTACCGGACAATAAGTCTCCCTTACTTTTCCTACACAAATGTGTAACCATTGCACATTTGTGTAGG
Source organism: Gari tellinella (assembly GCA_922989275.2). Taxonomy (NCBI): domain Eukaryota; kingdom Metazoa; phylum Mollusca; class Bivalvia; order Cardiida; family Psammobiidae; genus Gari; species Gari tellinella. The sequence continues at coordinate 75,120,075 of OV277866.1, forward strand.
CAATAGTAATGGATACATATTGTTCTAAATGTCCCATTCATGCAAAATAATAACAGATTTTGAATTGGATATTAGTACAAGTGTATTTTAATAATACTGCTAAGTATTTGGAGTAGCTAAGTAATTGGTCATAATGTGATTAATTTGTTAACGAGACTCATTTGATATATTTTAATCTTAACATAATTATTATTTCTTTTAAAGAAATACAAGTAGGTTTGTAATAGGATGCTTCTTTTTCATGACGTGATAAAGTTGTATTTTCATATCTGATTTGATTTTAAACAATACATTAAATTTAAACGATTTTCCCTTGTCGCCATGGCAGTTAAACCGGGAAATGAAACAATTTGTAGTACAAATTAGTATTCCAGTAACAGGAGGCCATGCTCATTAGTGACTTTCAAAAGTAATTGGTTCTACTTGCAAATAATTGTTCTTTTTCGCATATATGCCAAATAAGATTGGAAAAAATATTGGCATAGACATGACACATAGTAAAACCCATCACGTAGTCTACACTTTTTATTAGAACATATTGTATAGGATGTTGCCTCTCAATAAAAGTCACATATTCAAAATGGTTGTTTCTTTTTATGGCCAATCTGCTATAAAACGGCCATCATTTATGGGATATCATATGCCTTTTTTACGATGAATGTTATATAAGGATAACACTCCCTGTTAGATTTTCTATATGAAAACACAAGTACAGTGGATAATCTGTTATTCTTTCCCAATAAACGCGTTTACGCTAAAACTATTATTTCTATTGCAAACAGTTTGGAGCAAGATCAGACGCCGGGTAACCCGGCGTCTGATCAGGCTCCAAACTGTTTGCCACCAATATAAATAAGAATTATCAGAATAGTCCAAAAGTTGTTCTTTTTTTACGTTTCAGTGCTTTGCGTTTGCGTACGTTTGCGTTTAAACGGGAAAGAATAACATATTCTCCACTGTAATACTGTATGTTTACCGAGAACCAAATACGCTGTTCTACTAAAATCGGCTTCCGTATTCTTCTTTATTGTTTGGGAGCAAACAGGTTCAATTCTCGATAGGATTGCCAAGTTGGTATTACTAATTGGCAGACAAAATAATGACATGTGTGTTATCGGTCGCTACTCTAGTTTATGAATGGAAATACATTTGGTGCTAATATTTGGGATAATTCACACGAACAGTACGCAATAAGTCTAAAGTGTAGGCTGTATAAGTAGGCAAGTGCTACCGTCGATGTTTCTGGCAAATTAAACTAAACAGGTACTGACTTTCGTACTGCATATGCTCTCGGTCTAGACAAGCTGACGGATGAAAGTTGAAACTAAAAGTTTCTAAATATGCTTAAATACAATGGTATCATAGTAGCACATTCCACATTTCACAGCTAAATTGAAACATATTGTAAACAGGTTACTCCGCGTTTAATCAATTCTGAATGAATACTTTAAGAATCATAAAAAAGACAAAATATGGATAAACGTACGGAAAAACAAATAATCCATGATTTATTATGATTGCATCAAGCAGGACGAAAGTAAAAACGCCATCTCTAAATGGAGCTGTCTGCTTAACCATTGTCTATTTTGTAGTTTAAAAGGCAATCGAAATTAACATCAAATGTTAAACCAGTGTTGAATGTAACCTTCTGCATTATAAAAATGAGTCGTTTGAAAGAATTGTTGTATTTAAATACTATCAAACTTAATTTAAAATAACTATCTTTCAGAAAAATGCCAGTGGTGTATGATTCAAGCTGAATTGAGATGCAATGCCGAGTAACAATTATATTGATACTTGTCATGGCTCCAGATAAAAGGGAGTAAACAGAACAAATTCAACATTAACATTTTCTCACTCACTTTAACACCAAATCATATGGTGGTACCACCCATTAGAATTGTCTTTTCAAAACGATTCTAATGAGTAGTGACATCATAGGGATTTATGCAGAAAAAACGATTTTAAAATTTTAAATACCCCCTTGTCTTGAGCCCTGCTTGATTATTCTCATGGTTATTGGAAGGTTAATACGGTTAACTATAAGTCCAACCAGCCACAAGTCAATCTCATTGATAACATGGGCTCAAATTAGCTTGCAGTTTGGTTTTACAAAGTCACTGAAAGATTTACGTAAACAACACCAACGTATAAGTACAATAGACTGGTACTGAAAACAGCTGTCAGTATTTATCATGTTGACGGTCATAGTAGTAAGCTATACTGTCTATTGTAATTATCACAAAAAAGAATATAGATTTAACTACAGGAGACTCGATATATATCATCTATGACAAAAACGTCTTGCTCGACGTGAAGACACGGAATAGTTTTTGAACAATCTTCCTTTTGTAGTATTAAGCTGTAGAATGTAAAGGCAGCAACTACATAATACCATAATGTTAGTTTATAGTACAAACAAGCATCTTTAAAACGGAAGTCAGGGACGTTCAGTATTTTAATGAGGTGTCATTCATTTTGTGGTAGGAAAGCAAAAGAACGCTGGGTTGTTGAAAAGAAGAGAATAGGTGAAAGTTAAATTTGAAAGATTTGAATTAAAAGATATGTTTTGGGACAATAACTTTAATTATTTGTTAGGCTTTATTACCAAGTGTCACAGTTAGCTTTCTCATCATTAAGACACGAAATGATATTTTTGTCTGATGATTCTTATTGCCCTAAACATATTTATAATGTTACAGCTTAAACTCGTTTCCGTATTATAAATTAATTTCTGATTGCTTTATTTAAATTAAATATTCATGCTTAGCTTTAACATTATACAAGAAATATCATAGTTATCGATTTTGGTTTTGGTTTTGACGATTTGTGTTGGGGTTACAGTGGAGAATCTGTTATTCTTTCCCGTTTAAACGCAAACGTACGCAAACGCAAAGCACTGAAACGTAAAAAAAGAACAACTTTTGGACTATTCTAATACTTCTTGTTTATCTTGGTGGCAAACAGTTTGGAGCTTGATCAGACGCCGGGTTACCCGGCATCTGATCTTGCTCCAAACTGTTTGCAATAGAAATTATAGTTTTAGCGTAAACGCGTTTATTCGGAAAGAATCACAGATTCTCCACTGTATGTCGCTTTACATTCTAAGAGGTTTTACAAAAAGCTTGTTTTCAGACAATAAAAATGCCATATTGTAACCAAATTTCATAGTACCAGGGCTCCATATAAGGGGGTAATTCAAATATTAAAATCTTTATTTCTACATTAAACCCTATGGTGTTACCACTCATTAGAATCGTCTCTTCGGGAATATTCTAATGAATAGTTACACCATATACTTTAGTTCTGAAATACGTGAGAAAATGCTTGCTTTGATTGGTTTACTCCCTCTTATCTGGACATCTGTGTACTCATTCTTGTTATGCAGCTTTTGCACATCATAATTGGAACACAAACGCCGTGTCTACTAGGAAATGAAGTTGTGCTCCACTATACAGTATACTGTAATTAGAGGCCTTACAATAAGTTACGTAAAGCATCGTCATTGGTCTAATTAAAATAGCAAAAATCCATAGACGATACCAGGAATTAGGAAATATATTTGGTTTCAAATTAAGAGAGAACTACTAAATTAGTAACATCCAAAAAGAAACTGAAAACCCTATTCAATGTCATATTTTCTATCACAGGCAAATTTATCGGTCGATCGAATGCTTCGTTTGCAGAGCATTCTCGCGGATAAGAGCACGTTTCTCGGTATTCTATATTATTATATATATGCTACATGTATAGGTTCAAAGTCGTGTTAGAACATACGATTTTTAAGATATAAAATAGGTTAACGCATTAAAAAAACGTAATAAATCTGAGCATTTAACGAACGTTAACTATATCCAACATCTACTAATAGGAAATTAATATGACATGTTTATTTATCCATTCAGTAGTAGGTTTTTGTCTTACAATATTATTCTTACTTTCTCATAATTAATGGTTTCACATGTGAATATGAATTTGCCTTGCGGTCTTTTGAAGGTATATGTATAATAATGACCTTAGAAATAAGAGCTGCAGCACAGCAATACTCAATGAGGAAGTTTTTAAAAAGATTAGGTCACATATGAGGGAATAATAAAGATAATAATGTGACTTAACGCCTGTTGATACACCGCTTACTTCACAACAATTGGATTGGCATTTGTTTGACTTACAGTGGAGAAACTGTTATTCTTTCCCAATAAACGCGTTTACGCTAAAACTATTATTTCTATTGCAAACAGTTTGGAGCCAGATCAGACGACGGGTAACCCGGCGTCTGATCAGGCTCCAAACTGTTTGCCACCAAGATAAACATGAATTATCAGAATTGTCCAAAAGTTGTACTTTTCTACGTTTTAGTACTTTGCGTTTGCGTTTCGTTTCGTTTAAACGGGAAAGAATAACAGATTCTCCACTGTAACTGCATGTTTAAACTACATATACGAGTAAGGTCGACTTAATTTTCTCCAATCAATTGAATTGCTTTGCAAATTAGTATGTCTGACATGTCGAAAATCGGTGAATACTAGTAAAGTGCGTGATGATTTCAGACGCTATAAACAAACGGAATAATGAGTAGTTTGTAAATATTTTTTCCAAATATACAGGTGTGTGTAAACTCTTACATGTCTTCATTAGTGTATCTCTACTATTAAAAATTTAGTACTATAACACTAGTCTACTATTAAGCGCTCATGGGGGCTTTTATATAATTTTGTCAGCTTAATGCAGGGCAACTTAATTGTTTATCACGTAACCTATATTTTGATATGGCAAGTGTTCTTCAGTAAAGTATCTCTTATCACAGGTTTTACATGTGAATGTTCAGACGGACTAATAATAAAATAGAATCAGACGACCAATATCATCCATTAACGGCGCAATATTATTGTCTGCAGTCAATATGCCTGCTTCTGTAAGTAGGTGTGGGTTTAGTTGTATCGCATTAATCATAAATACCCTATTTAACTTCTACGCAAAATGTATATTATTCAGACGAGATTGTGGTGCATGGTCTAATAAAAACCTAATAGAATAACGCCAAGCAAACAGGGTCTTAGTATATGTGATCGCTCAAGTAAAGCCATGATATTCCCAACGACCCTGGCTAAACTTATTGCATAAGTACTCATACGTAAACATTTCTTTTATACGTTAGGTCCGTTTACGCAGACCTTTAATGTAACTCCGGAAATATTTATACTGATACATATGCAGGACGTATAAGAGGCACATAACGGATTTTCATATAATAACTGCCAAAGCGTGTTAGACCATAGACAAAATGTATAGTGCTCCAATTATCACATATATTGTCAGGAAATACATTGCACAGAAATATTGTAATGGCCACCGGTAGATACCAACACAATTCTACCAGGATGACATGTACATGTACGCATGTTTGCAGGTTAACAGCTCGAATTTAGCACAATTGTTACATACTCGTACTAACCCTTTCACTCTCATATACGTTAATAAAAGCGCCTTTGCAAACAGTTTGGGTCCTGATCAGGCTCCAACCTGTTTGACCTTTGTTTTAAAATTTCTCCAGTCAAACTGCCTTTGTTTTTAAATTGAAAAACAATATGGCAGACAACAAATTTAAAGCAAAGGACAATAAAACGGTGAAGGGATAAACATCATAAAGACTCTGTTAGTGAAAGGGTTACAACGAGTCACACAATGAGTTTACACTTCATACTGCGCTCATAAAAAACGGTAGATCATTTCTTTTTTATTACAAATTTAACTGCATCAAGGACAATTGGCTTTATCCCTTCACTGTTGTTTCGTCTTAAATTTTAATCCATTGTTTGCATTAACCCTTTCAATCGCAATGACGTGATAAAGCGCATTGACACACCGTTTTGATCCTAACGCGGTGTCTGATTAAGATAAAAACTGCTCGTCAATTTTTAATAAAAACAACAATGTCCGTTACACTGCCTTAAATCTAATTTTGGAAGGATATTTCAGACATCAATATTGAAGCAGAATTCAATATGACGATGAATAGGTTAAAATCTCACTGTACATTTGATCAGGAAAGGGTTAAATTCTATTTTTCAAAACGATATGTTTTTTGACTTTCGAAATCATTAACAGATTGAATCCTGATAAGACGCCGCGTTACACAGTGTAAAGCAATGGCGGGTCAAATAAGTGCTAAAAACTCATTCAACGCCAAATGGTTTAAACCTCGTCATATTATTGTATTTCGAAATAGCTGGAAAGTAACCACATTTGACTGAAGGAATTTCGATACAAATAATCCTGATATGTTGCCAAGTTATATTGCGTAGAGCTTTGATCCAAACACTTTGCAAGCGACAGTGTCCTGGTGGAAAATAAGTGTTGTCCATTGTACTGCAATCGATACAATTTAGTTAAAAATAAATGAGCCTACTAGTCGCAATTAGACTATGGGTCAAGCACAATGTTTCTTTGTTATTTCGAAATTTAGGACCGAATTGTGATCCTTCAAGTTTGTGCAATATAGAACAAACAAAATAAGTAAGCAACCAGGTACCAACCAACTATGAACGCTGCATGTTTATAAATAGATAATGCGATATCGAAGATTAAATTTAAAGTCATCGTACAACATTCCAAAACTGTTAATTTTTGTTTATACCATAGAAGACGTCTTCTAATAAACGTAGGGGCTTCCGTGGCCTAGTGGTATAGTCACTGTGACTTACATTACTAAGCTCCTCACCGCTGTGAGTTCGAATCCTAGTAGGGTCGTTCGGATTTTTCATGTCGGAAGCCTTCAAAAAGCTGGCTTGCGGAAGGTCGGTGGTTCTACATAGTTGCCGATTTGTGTCTGAAATAGTGCATAAAGGGCTTCTGGGGTCTTCCTCCACCTGTACTTAGCTGGACGTCGCGATATGACTAAAATACTGTTAAAAGCGACGTAAAATCAAATCAAACTCAATCTAATAAACGTTTCACGGACTGTGTTAAAGTCAGATATCTGATTTGTTTGAAAAACAACAAACAGTTGAATTAGGAACAAAGGTAAATATAAACATTGTCTTTTTTATAGGTGTTCGGTAAGAGAGGTTTCATTGTGTAATACATCGTTCCCTCCCTACAACGACCCTCCCAACAGCGACTCCCTCTACAACGACGTTTGGCGCTGTTCCCTTAACAAAACATTAATGTCCAACCATGACTGCAACATCGTCTGCCTAAAATTGTCATCTGCTGTTTTTCTCAAAGTTACAATTTTGACTTTTTGACAGAAAAAACACTTAATGACGAGTGACAAACAGCTTGAATCCAGATCAGACGCCGCGTCACCGCGGCGTCTGATCTGGATTTAAACTGTTTGCAAATGTAAGCCAAATTCACTGTCTTAAATTACTCTTTCCTAACAACTTACACAATTTGGTCTCCCAATGGATGTCGTTGTAGAGAGAGAGTGCTGTAATTGCAAATGTATTGGAGCCAATCTGACTACGAGTGATAAATTCAGTATAATAAAGGTCACCACTTACGTAAGAATAAAACCTCTGTATTTCAAAGAACTGTAATTTAAGTAAGAAATTAACTAGCGATTCATGGTAAATTTCCCGATAATTTTCTGTCGTTTATATCGCGTGAACGTCGAAAAATATCAGTTCTTTTCTTTTATTTTCAATATATGTGTTGTAATTTTTTACATTAAATTAACATTTATAAGTACGCATGTATGTTTAATCCATATAAGAGGTTGATAACACGAATAATGTGTACCCTATAAGAAACAGCCATGACCGAATTACTGAAGCTGTGTACATTCGAAAGCAAAACATAATAAGATAATAATAAGAACCGCGAAAATGCCGATCTAACGTCATTTGATAGGATCAATATATCGATTTTATTGTCATAAAGCAATTCAGAAAAGCTGCTGTTTATAAATTATATCAATTGTCTTGCAATATATCTCATTAATAAAGAATTTTAGTCGTGAATCACTGTTTCCGCTAATAGCAAGGCATAGATCGGTTCAGATTTTTTTTTGAAACATCCGCCAAACGTTTGCTGTTTCAAAGGTTAAATCACGAATGAAAAATGCGTATGCCCCACCTCCTTTGAGAGACTTATCCACAAGTCCCGCCCTCGCAAAAAGTTGCGTTTACATGAATTGAAGGCATTTTTTTCAATGGATTTTAATGGGGCGCATGCAAATATGTTATGGAAAGTGTCGTCCACATAAACTGTCAGTAACAATGAAATGGATTAATAAGAAGGGTATGCAGTTAGAATCCTATTTAGACGTTCTGGACCAAGGTTTCAATAGTTGCCTTATTATTCCGCCAACTATACTTTTATGACCAGTGTACTTTGCAAACATGCTAGCATATGCAGGGAAAGTACATGCTGTAATATCGTCTGCTAAAATATGTTGTTTGCTTTTTTCTAATACCTTAACTTAACATCATTTATATGAGCGAATCAGCGTCTGATCGGGATCAAAACTGTTAGTGTTGCTGGATTTAAGTAGTCAAATAAATATGATGTCTTCTTTATATTCATCCTACAGAAAAACCTCTCTATTACGGCCACAATAACGAAAGCTAATTAAAATTTTAAAAGAAAGGTGAAAGTTTAAACCTGAAAGCTCCTAAAGGACCTTATTATTTTTCTGCCACCTTGCTGTAAGAAGTCATTTGTCGTAAACACCAACTAAATAGCATGATTCAAGGGTTGTACTACAGTGGTTTTATTGTACTTATCCAGTCGTGCCCTTCCGATGTGAGTATCATGGCTTGATTGTAATGTTGATACAACTACTGTTCCTGCGTTTAACCATTTAACTGTCAATGACGCCAAAGAGCGCATTTGCAAACAGTTTGACTGCGTACATGTTTAACACTAGGTTTAACTTTTATCAGTCATACTGTCTCAAATCAACTTTGAGAACGATATTGCAGATAAAAGTGCTAAAACAGACGACAAAATGGCGGTGAAGAGATACAGCAAATATGATAAATTAGATCGTGACCTATTAAAGAAGCATCGTTCAAAATTTAGGTTTAATTTCTCTCTACATGCTTTACCAATTGGTGGGTAATTGTATAATTTAAGCAAAGTTTCGATTGTAGAAATTTATTTATAATCCCTTTACTCATTGATGTTCCCTGGCGTCTACTTCAATTTGTTGTTAGATTTAAGGCAGAATTACCGTCTTTACTTCAAAATAAGTGACTAACAGTTCGGTTCCTGATAAAACCGCGCGTTACGCAGTGTTGTATCATGATCCATGTGTTTCAAAAACGCCTTAAGGTGTCACCAATCATTGTAGACTAAGGCAGAGGATGAACTTAAGCAACACATTCCTAATATTGTCTCTTGACAATTAACTTTTTAATGAAACTGGTAAGCTCCTAATGTGACAGGTTTGTAGTTGACTCAAGTCAATCTTATATACCTGTATGTCAAAATGTAGCTCAGATCTCCATTGGCTTTAAAATATAGAGAGGGTTAAGGTAAGCAAGCGCTTTTGGACTAAATGAATATTGAGTTGAACGTCGATAGAGTTCAATTGTAGAAATATCAGTAAGTTTTACGTTATCGTGCTTAATGATTGAAATTGCCAAAGATATATGTTGCTCTATTTATATTGGTTCGCCTGTATATCAAGTGATTAACCTAACCCTGGTCACAGAGTCTGTAAATTTATTAGTTAATGCTTTGTGACATTTACACAAGTGTTTTGGTCTTAAAGAATTACAGATCTGGAAAGCTTTTGTTTTGGTCATGATGAAACTGCTTTCTTGAGATGACATTATTGATTGTTCAGTCATGACTCAATATCTGTTTTATCTTGCAAATTGGATTTGACGTGTACATTCGGTTATAATTCAGTTTCTGAAGAAACCCATGCTCGGCCGGCGAAGTTGATGTTTTAGTGGATTCCCCCTTCACTGCTAGGATAGCATCCGGACCACTCTGACATCTGCTTGGATAAGATTGGAACCGGTTTTGACAAAATGAACGTCGATATAATCTAAGAACAGTTTGACTCTTGGTCGCACACCGACTATATCGGTCAATTATCAGAATCCAAACTATTTTCAAATGTAAGCGCTCTAAGGACGACAGAGACAAGGCAGATCTATTTTCGGATTTACATAGTTAGTGAACTATTTGTGAAGTTATCCATTGCATATTTATAGACGATGTAAACGCACATGATAAATGATAAGCACAAATGTTTAAGAAGTATTAGGAAATCAGTAACGTGTGATGATTATTTCAGCAGATCTTTCATAATTATGATTGCTTCAGGGAATATACGACCAGTTCTGAGTCAGTCTGTTCCCTGTAATCATAGAAGCACAATCGATGCAATTACCGTGTATGCGTCGTTTACCCTTTTATCCCATAGAAGCGCATTTTAGCACATTTAATCTATCCCTCCACTGAAGAAAATAATTCCAATTTAATCAGTCATGAACATGTTTCATCAGAAATATTTTCTTTATCCTAGTATGTGTTAGCCTAAATAGGCTGAACGTTAAGCAGAATGCGCATTAAGGCTGGGAGTATAGCAGAAAACGTCTTAAGGTGGTTCGCGGGTCTGCTTATTCCCTGTCAGACTTCACTGAAACCTTGATTGAATTGAATTATACCATATGGAGAGTAACAAAATCGTTAAATGTACAGTTAGTATAAGATATTGTTCAAACAAAAATATTTCATTAAATATTTTCTAGAAATATCAATGTTTAAAAAATGTCAAATTCTGAAAAAGTCACTAAATGTCAAATTTAAAAAAATCTACCTGTTTAACAGACACTAATTGTACACTAATTAGATAGATGTTACTCATGTCTACTATTCACAATAATTTAATAGAAAGCTACAGTAGACTTTTCATTTTATACATGCTTTCCATAAATTCTGACAAAATGTTAACAGAAACCGAGTTACCTCCCTTGAGTTAAACTTTAAAATGTTGTAAGCTCTAAAAATAAAATAAGTCAAACTTAAATTAATGGATCATTGAATACAGTAGCCTGTAGATATTTAAAGACAGGTGACTGCTTAAAACATGAAACAAGTAATACATAAAAAACTCCTTTAGGATCTATATTTTAGTATTACCTTTGCCATTGGTTAAGCTACCATCTGTCACATAGGCTATTTTATAAATCATCTCAAACGTTAGTTGTTACTTGACTTTACTTGCATCTGATATTATTCATTATTACTTTTGTGACTAAACATAGCCTGTGTTTTGACCACTGCGTTATGGACTGACTAGTCAATAAAATCGGACAATTTAATTTAAAAATAATTGACTCGCATGGCACTCGAACCTTGAACATTCGGATTGCAAGCCAATCACTCTACCATTTGCGCTAACAATTGAGACACTGAAGCTTATCCAAGTTATTTTTTATGTAAATCGTCTAGTATACGCACGTGCCAAAAAGATCGTAAAATCTTCAGCATTTCCGTAACTCGAGATGCGGGCCGCCCGCTGTCAAACCACCTTTAGGCGCATTATAATTTGTTTTGCCTGCTTTAAGCAATCGCCTGTCTTCAAAACTAGATATATATCAGCTTTATTTGAGTAAAGAGAACGATGAATATACTTTCGATGGAAACAAGTATCAATCAATTGATTTACGTTGTAAGCATGGACTATAAATGTCGATGTGTAAATGACTTGTATATATAATTGCTTTAATGATAACACGTATTTTGTTTGTTTGTCCGTGTTTTTTCTTTGCACATGCTTTCACATATTAAGCTTTATAAACCACATATCGACTATTGAGTTCACGTGTCGTCAAAATTTGTCTAGTTTTCCATGAGTTATGTCCACTGAAGGGCTTATTATGTACTGTGTGCATTTCTTGTTCGGTCTATTTATATCAGTTTTATCGTGACACGAACAAGAACGTTTCTTAAACATTCCAAGAACGTTTCGTCCGATTCTAATGCATTCCTCTTTCGTTTTATCCGGCATTTCTCCGTTGCCCGTGTGTTTATGTCCGTTAATTTACCATTAGTTAACCGGTACTTGTTCGGTTATTATGCGTTTTACTCGTTTCATGTCCCAAACGCGAGCGCCTCGCGCAGCAGCGATTACGATTTTCATCACCAGATATCTTTCTTTAGATACATTTTCTTTCTGTGTGACGTCCGTTTATGCCATCCGGTGAAGTGTGACAGACATTTACATCAAACGTCGGGTAGAGGAAACGATAGCTATCAAACAAAGAAAACCATCACTCAACCACGGAATTATACACAACGGAATAGCAACTCAGCGAAGTTGAATAGGCGAGCACCTGAGCTCTCGCGGCGGTTAAATTTTGCGAGATTATGTGCCACATGACATCATCTTCACTTTTTGCCTCGTTGTCCGTCATTTCTAGGGTGAAAATTTACCGACTCGAGTGTTTTTATTGACATTTTATTGGATTTAAATGACTTGGTGGACATTCCTATCAATTCACGGGAATATAAACCCGTGAACAATGCTTCGAAACAGACATTTATCAAATTAACTACCGATAGAAATTCTCTTATCAAGTCTCGCGAGTCTCGTATGCGCCGCACGAGATTTGCAATATAGCGCGAGGTTTCAATTCCGTCAGTGTATTATTCTGTGACTCAACCAAGACGAGGGACTAGAGCTACTATTAGTGTTCAGCAGTCATCTTGTATCACATGTCGACTCAAAGTGCATATTTGTTCTACATATTAAGTGCAAAGGGACTGCTATTTTCTTCTCGTGTAAAATTGTGTGTTGTTGTTTGAAAGTATTTGTTTGTTTTTAGTAGCAAACAGTTTCGAACTTATCATACTCATGTTAACAGGGCGTTTGATCTGATTCAACTATAATCCCTGTCGTGTATTTATGTGATAAGTTTTACTCATGCTTTGACGTCATTCATGAAGGTATTTAATATTTATATCAAATAGTGCAGAGGCAATGTATTACGTTAAGGATAACTAGTGTGCATAGTTTGAGACATTTTTAAAACATACGTATATGGCGGCTTAAGGACATACGCGACCAAATGAAATCGCCGATGGATCTGTATGAAAATGTCAGCATAGGTTCTTCAAACATATCTAAATATCATGGCTAAAAGAAAAACATAGGTTATAATGGTATTTTTTGTCTATGGGTATTTGAAATGCATGATGTAGCCATTCTCGACAAAGAGTCGACATGCGTTATTTTGCCTTTCTTAAATGATGTAAAGTGATAATTGGCACAAAGAAACATAATGACAGTTAAAAAGTAATGCTCACTAAATATATGGTGAAAATAGTATAGTAAATTGATGAAACATCTCACAATAAAAGCTATAGTTGTGAATAATAAGACAATGGTAAAAAACATTTGTTATAATGCTTATTTTGAAACTATAGGCACTTTCATACATATACTAACGGCCTAAATAAGCAGACGGCTTTTTCTATGTGATCTTGGGTACTCGCTTATGCTCAATTGGATTGAAGTTCTGGGTTATTAACTTAGCCTTACTAGATAGAGTATTTGCTAAGTTTCACGTACTTTCATTATGAAGTACAATTTCATGCACTTAACGTCTATATTACGCTATTAATGGAGAGTGTTTTAAACCAAAAGTATCTACGGGGGGTAACCAATATGCACGAGTTCGTTGAGTAACGGTGCTTGATTTATCGTACTTCGTTAAAAGCCACTAGGTGTCTCACGAATTGGTAGCGTATGCCATTAATGCAGGACATAATAAAGACAGACAACTACAGAAACTAAAACAGGAGGCAGTTTTAAGCAGGACCAAAACTATTACATACATGTACATAATTGCAAGAGATACCTTTGTTTACTTATGTATTGCATTTTTCAATAATCTGCTTTAAAAAACTAGCACTGCTTTTATCACTTTTTTGGTGACACCACAATTAATTGAATATGGAAATCGAGTCCTTATTCACCACTTTCCTGGACGAAAATAATAGAAACGCCCTAAGTGAACTGTGAGTGTCTTTGGTTGCATGACTTATAAAAGTTACCACTCAGTTATGATTTGTCGTCGCGCAAGTGGTTATTTAACGCAGTTATATGTCCAGTGTTTGTCAAATAAGGACGAACGGCACGTGACCAAATACCATTTTTGCATATTTGATTTATAAACGATATTATGACTACCAAAGAGTTTGAAGATCAAGCAATATATTTTGGTGACTCAATAAAAAAGTAACCAACTATATTTAATAACAATGTCAAGTTTGACACCTAATTCCTTTTTTGCATAACAAGAAGATTTGTGCGATTTTCTTTGCATACAAAACAATTATTATTATTTTCATTATGGGGCGGGATGGAAAGTAAAAGGAACTCCTGCAGGACTACCACATGCTCACTGTAGGACCCGAATCAATACTTTAAATATTATTTTTTAATGCTTAAAATACATGGCAGATTTAGAGTGAAGACTGAAAGATAATGATACAATGATTTAAATTAAACATCCAAAGTTGCCAAAGTTCAGCCCTTTCATTATCAAATAAGGCTCATTTCAGCTATAAAGCTCTCCATCGCAATGAAGCTATCTAGCAGCTTTGAACAATTGTCTTTTTTTTTTATTTCACATGTTTAAAAGTAAGGTACTGTAACATTAGTAACAAAGGAGAAATAGATATAAAAAAAGGATTTAGATCAGACTACACGTTACGCGTCGCCTAGTCAGGATCAATACTATTTCAATATTAACCATTGCACTCAAGAAAATGGAGTGACGGGCTAAGTCCACTCCTGTAGGAAGTATTTTTGTATATATAAAATAAAATAATTAGGCTTTTTGTAACGTGCGTAAACCAACATCATTGGTCTAATCAAAATAGAATAACCTTGAAAATACAAGGAACAAGGAAATATGTTTGGTTACAAATTTAAACATACTAATTGCAACACACAGTCGGAAAGAAACGACACCCTGAGGTATTTTCATACTTTAAATCAGGTCAGGAAATATTGTTATGTTTTATGATTTTTACAGTCCAGTTTAAGTTATTTTTTTCCAATAAATATTAATTTGCGAAAACCAATAGTATCGTTGCAACCATGCTCAATTTGGTTTACTTCTCAATTATTAGCCAATCGCTGATGTGTTCAAAAGAGATTTTTTAAAGTTTAATATTTCTGTGACTAACTTTAGCTTCCTTTATACGGGCTCGAATACGTCTTCCACAATTTACTAGAAAACATGCTGGTAGACAGTTCTGACCCAAATCAATTACACACAACGATCACATTCTCCCTCATTATGTAGATCTATGTGTCATTTTCAATTATTTGAAGTCCGCATCAATATTATTTACCTTGTCGCTGCTATTTTGACATAATAATCCGTTTAGCACAGCCGTGCCGTTATATCATCTGCTTCAAGATTTCGCGAGGTTTTAACAAATCTTTGAATATCATATGTTTTCAACATAAAGACTGATATGTTTTTCTCTAACAGTTTGAAAATTGATCAGATTACAGATTGTATGCGAATATCTGACTTTCAGTGTGTAAATGGTAACACTATTAGGGAGATTTAAAACGATTTAAAACATAACCCGCGACTCTGCACGTGAATAAACCTAATTTAATGTTGGTAACACATATGTTTATTACTCTCGAATGGGATCCGGACAATACCCCACTAGGACAATTCCCCACTAAGACAATTCCCCACCGGACAATTACCCTCTAGGACAATAACCCACTTTTTGGCAGGGCTGACATTTCCCAACTGTTAAAATTAGATTGTTAATAATAACAAAATGGCGGACGCCGACCTAACTGGCAACGATCGAGTATAAAAAACGGAAGGGGACTAGGCACACTTAACTTAACGTTATTCAGATGTTTTGTACATTTTATACGGTGCAATTGACAACGAGCATCTGCAGTTAACAGAGAGGCAAACGAAAACCAGCACGCCAGGCCAAACCCAGGGGAGGTACTAACATTACAGATGTGCCGTCTAAACTTTGATAAAATCACACAGTTCCTGATCGCTGTCAAGACAATATCATTATCTACATGATGTTAAACCATTTACACAGAACAAATCTACCGACTACTCTGGTCACAGCCATCCTTTCTATAATACCATCAACACTGACCTAGGATCTGTACCGTTTATTTCATCCTGTAATCTTTGGTTTAAAAGAAATCCTGTAGAAATCATCAAGTTAGCCACTACACTGACATGTATGGTTCAAAAGCAGATATGAATCCCAACAAGAGACTCTCCATTCACTCTACTCCATTCACATAATTTAAAAGCTGAATGACAACATCCCAGCTAATCAAATAATGTAGTTATCAGGTCATAACAACATCGCGTCCATGAACAACCACGATCATTTAAATTCATCACGGCTCAAGCAGATTTCAAAAATCGTACATTCCAACACCGCTGATCGTGTAAATTCTCGTTTTATGGACAGTCCTTCAGTTACTACAAAACAACATGTTGGCGCCATATACACGGAAGACAATAACGCAGATGATGGGCCGTATCTTTTTTGAAACGTTGATCAAAAGACTGCGCATACTTTACACAGCCACGTGTGTTAGTAAAGTGACGTACGAATACTTTTACTTACACGGAAGAAAATGGGGACGTTATGAGGGACATGTTAGGATGTGGTAACTGTAATTCGAAATGTATTTTGACGTGTCTCTTTAGAAAGTTCTCAATCAATTCCATAGTTCACTTAATTATCAGAAATACTTAAAGCTAAATCTTAAAAGAATAATGGCTTATATAGTGACAATAATTGAATAAATTATAAGAAAGTTTAAAACTACGTTTTCCAAGTTGATTAGATAACTTCTTTATGCCTTCCATTGATAGTTTCTATATAATGAATACGTTATTCCTGATAAATCGTAAATATGAGAGTGTGTTTGTTGTGTTTTACATAGGATCTTACTTTTGTGTTCACATCCAAGCTTGTGCAATTAATGTTTTTGCTGATAATTTTCTGTCGTTTATTTCGCTAGAACAACAAAATCAATCAGTTTATTTCTTAAGTCGTCGTATAGGCTTTTAAACTGCAAAACTTGTGTTTTTAACGTGTTTGCTGATTCAAAATAGATATCTACATTCTGGTCTACAATCTCTAACACTAAACAAAATGCATTTCACGGCTATCTGGTCAATAAATCACAACGTCGTCCAGCCACGTGACCAGATAGAGGCCTACTCCAACTGCTGTGATTTATGGCTTTTCTTATGTTAATATACGATAGTATTGATATATGATTGATATTTATATTAGGGTTGAAGCTGGGGAAAATTGCTTACGAAATATGTGTTCCTTGTTGGTTGAAACAAAAAGGGCAAACGTTGAACACCAGTGTATGCGCACTGTTCCAGACAGTCAAACTGACACGGTTATCAGTTAATTGACGTTTTCCGCACCTTATAATATCAAAGTAGCGATTTGTTTTTAACATAGATAGTATTCGCAGTTTGGGTCCGATTTTCATGCGGTTTAAAGCACACGAGGGAACAATGTCTCAGAATGTTGATTACGTACGTTACGTAATATAAGTCGAGTTTAATGTTTAAAAGTATTTGATGCTACATAATAATAGTTCGAAGTAGTATTAAAAAAGATCTGAGACACGGATCCCTGGATATGTTAATTAATTGTATTTTTGGCAATTTTAAGAACGTTACAAATAAAGACGGGTTTGAAATTGCTGTTAGAAATGTTTTAACTGGTCTTACACCATCGTAAGAAAAATAAAATATATTTTTTAAAAAAAGACATATTATGGCAGGATATGTACTATTTTAACCTCTCAACTATACAATAAGGGAATAAATTATAAATCATGAGAATAAATAAGAAAATTCCGCGTGCAGTATTCAACCCTAGCGCTACCTTAAATTATAACGACGATAAGCGTGAAGTATGTGTATGTTTATAGTTATAGTTATTTATCAAAATGCATTCTTACCTTGTTGAACGTTGGCCAACGAGGTCTGGTCGGTCGGTATTTAAGGCGTTTTTTTGCAATGCTTCATTGCCATTTTTCAGTACATCATATTCAACTATATAGCTACAGGGGAAGGAAGACATACAACCTACACTCATGCTCCCATTAGGATGTATGGCAAACGCTTGTTTAGCAGTGGCTTTACCTAATGTTTGAAACAATTTCTTGTTATTTCATTCATGAATCAAAATTAATGTAATAGATGATGATCACAGAAAACCTCAAATCAAAGTTCATTACAGTGATACAAAAATCTGGTGTATGCCATTGACTAAAACGGACCGTGGTTACACATGTAACTGCGTCTATGACACAATCATGCATCTCATCAGACATGTGATGATGGGAAGCAGACATAGTTATGAGTAGTATTCAAGACATGGTGTTAAGCAATTGATATTCAAAACTCTTATGTCTTCACCATTTGAGGTATGTATGTGTTATTTTCATTACATGTGTTTACCATACTTAGTTTTTTCACATATATTTGACATACCACTGTCTCCGAGTCGGCGTCATGAATCCTGCACGGAGCTAAGCCATGCAGGGTGATAGGTCAAATTAATTGGACAACTATTGCCATGAACTAATTGGAAGCAGAATTAAAACTTAACAAATTGACGATATTGATCAGCTGGGACGTTGTTTTGGTTACATATGTTCCACTAATAAGGTTTTTAAATCAGTCGTGGTTAAAATTTGTATAGTAACCCATCTTTATATGCAAAAATATTAGTTGGGGTCCACTAGACTCCAACCATATTTTAGCCATTTACAGCGTTCCCTCTCTACAACGACCCTCCGAACAACGACTCCCTCCTTACAACGACATTCGCCGCTGTTCCCCAAGAAAATTATGTTTTATGCTTGCACTGATGCAACATCGTCTACTTAAAATTGTTTTCTGCTGTTTTTTTACATAAATAATCTTTTGATAGAAAAAAAACATAATGACAAATGACAAACAGCTTGAATCCAGATCAAACGCCGCGTTACGCGGCGTCTGATCTGGATTCAAGCTGTTTGCAAATGTTAAATAAGTTCCCTCCCTATAACGGCTCCCTCCGAACAACGCACACAATATGTGTCTCCCATCGGGTGTCGTTGTAGAGAGGGAGCGCTGTACTTCAAAATATGTACATAGTTCTGTAAAAGATACACCATTAATGTAACAAAATGTATATTTAGTCATTCATATGCCCACATTTCCCCATCTGCCCATTGCCTGCACAAGTTATTAGATAAAATTCAATTTTACTGCAACAAACTTAGTTTGTTGTGTTACTATGGTCACTGGTTGCCATGGTAACAGTGAAAGCAACGTTTCGATTTTATCACTACCATATAGCATAAACACACCAATTAATAATGCGGCAGCAATTATGTCACAAATGCCTATCTTGACTTAGACAAATAACACAAATACACAATGGGGTCCAATTGACCCCACAAGTCTTAAAACGGAAGTTTTTGCAAGGTCCGGATGAGGGTTAAACCAGATACTCATTTGTTAAATAGGTAAACCAGAACAAAGATAAAAGGGGATTTTTATCCTGTATTAAGCTGTCACATGGTGCCCATTGGTTTAAAGACCGAACAATCATTTCATAAATGTCCGGTTTAGAGACGGTTCGCTGTAGTTAGGATAACACTCTGAATCTTTATATTGATGATGAGTGGAACAAACAAAATAGTAACCAACCAAATACCAACCAACTATGGAGGCAGTATGTTTGATTCATTTTTGAAGTGAAATTCTATATCAAGAATTAGAATTAACGTAAAACAGAAGAACTTAAGCTGCTGATTCCTTCATTTTTGATCTAGAAAGAAGCCATTTACACCTTAACCCGTTACCCCATAGCCTGATTCTAGTTTTGAAAATATGTGACTACTTAAAGCAGGTTGAAAGTAAAGCAGAATGCGCCCTAAGGTGCATTCTGCTTTACTTTCAGCCTGCTTTAAGTAACCACCTGCTAGAATTAGGAAAATATTTCTTCTGAAACATTTTCATGACTGTATAGACTGGAATTATTTTCTTCCGCGGAGGATTAAATGGAATGCGCTAAAAGGCGCTACTATCAGGTAAAGGGTTAAAGTGATTGTATTGATATAAAAATATTGATTGTGTAAAATGAGTATTCCCTGGAAGATTTAATTCCAAACAAAACAATTCGTGTTTTTGACATTCTGTCACGTGAATTTACTCTTATTGAAACTCTTATTTTATTTTTCTCAGTGGAGACAAATCGTGCCAGTTCTAATTGAAATTAGTCTCTTCTGTTAATCTTTTTTTTTCTTTTTTCATTTCTAAACGAACCTCATTGAAAATGACATGCACAGTTCGAAAACACAGGCAGTTTTGTTCATGCTGTTGTAATACAATGGAACTTTGATATATCAAAGTCGGTTTTATCGAACATCCCGTATTTCAAAGTTCGAATGTATAGGACACGTTACAGTTCTGTGTTGAAACAAACATAATACACGCAAATAGTTTGGAGCCAAATCAAACATTTAACTAAGCATCTAAAGAGTTTGCCACTCAGATAATAATACAATTTAAGCATTTTTCTCTTAGGTGTATGATCCATTGTCGATAGGAACATGACCTTTATCAGTAAAAGGTTCTTGAATTAAGCGATATATCTACTTGTTGTGTTTGTTAGCCACATGCCAATAACAGATATTCTCAAAGCTACCTACTAAATGGTATTTGCTGCACGGTTCATCTTTAATGAAAATCAACAAAATCATATTTCCCGATTTTTTAAACATTTCATATACAAAAACAAGCTATTGAAAGCGAATCTGGAGCTTTCGTCAATATACTGTGGACTTCCTTAGTAGACTAATCTGTTACTAGTCCACGTCGCACAATTTTTACTTCATGAGCGATGATAATAGTGTGCCCCAGACATGCCGGAGGTTGTACCGGCCCCCGTCCTTGTTCAGTGTCGGCTTCTGCGTTCGTATATAAATGGCTTTCTTGACCCCTCTTTCAAACCAGTTGGGTTCTCGGTCAAGGATTGTCACTGACACCCCTGTGTATGGATCATCTTCAAATTAATTTCAACACTATTGGCAAAGGACCACTAGAAACTTCACTATGCAAAAAATCAAAACTTGGGCATATTTAAAGTAGATGCTTGAAGATGTTGCTATATAACTCTATGCAAATATGTGACCCCTATAGTGGGGTCAATTTTAACCCCAGGGACACAATCTGAACAATTTTAATAGATGACCTGTAGATAATGCTTTGTGCAAAATATTTCAATATTTTCAAGGAACTATGGTGTCAGACAAGACTATGTTTTACATATTCATTGAAATAGTCTATGTATAGCTCTAGTGACCTGGATATGCAACTGATCGATTCAGTTTTTAACCATATTAGTAAAGGGCTTCTTGAAGTGTCACCACTCGCAATATCTGGCCATTTCGTTTAAGAGAAGAAGATGATTGAAGATTTCACTCAATGTAAAGTGGTTACCTTAAGGCGGGCACATTTTGACCAAAGGGGCGAAATTACATAATGCCATGTCGTCGTGTTAGTCTAACAACGTTCTATCTCACATGAGGGTTGTTTTGAGAAAATCGACTTTAAAGTTTTGGACCAATTAAACAGCATAATTTTGATGGATTTTGAAAATTCTTTCGACTTTACCTGTTGAATTGTGAATGCAAAGGGTTCCATTTAAAGTTTTATGAGGATTGTAAGCATGGTTTTTGAGATATATTTTACTTTCGGTTTGAGATAGATCATTTCTCAAACTCTACCTTCTATTTCATTCATTATTACAATGTTCTATGTCCATTTTGTGGAGATAGAAAATTATTAACAATGTAGTTTTAGACAATTGCATGAACAATTACAGTATTACAATGTTCTATGTCCATTCTAAATATTCCCCATAGGGGACATTTTTGCTTATTTTGATGAAATTATCCCCTCGGCCAAGAAATACAGGTCGCTGACAAGCAGACAAAACAGAATACTTCTTAAGAATTGGGTTTGGTTTGTTGTTGTTGTTAACATCCGTACATGCGACCTCGGTTTATAAAGTCTCCCTTGTTCGACTTGGCTTGGTGGGACTTCTTTAAAGGGGTATTCAGTTTTACTTTCATATTGTTTTAAGCAGTTATCTGCTTTAAACTAATCACTTTACTTTGAACTACACATGTAGTTAAAGATACATGGGTATTTCGCCTATTACACTGTACGCCAATAACCATGAAGGTCGCAGCCATTTTGGAAATTTCTGTCACGTGATCCAATTGGAACACAATGACTGGATAAATTGGACATAGATCATTGTAGGACTAAACAAAACGTTAACAATGGAGATAGAACATTGTAATACTGGCGATAACTTCAATTAGAAAGCTCTGATATACATATGATTTGCACCAGGAGATAGCTCTTAAAATTAGCTTTCCAACGGTATATAGAACTCTATTTGTTTACAAAATGGACATAGAACGTTGTAAGACTCACGCGACGATGTGCAAATATATAAGTTCTTGTCCTCGTGGTTTTTGACAAGAAGACATTTTAACTTTTGATTAAAAAATCAAGTTTAGCTTCTGTGACCTAATTATGCAACAGAGGGATTCCGTTTCAACATTAGTGGTGAAGAGCCTTTAGAAGTTTCACCATGCCAAAAATCAATGTTCTGGTCATATTGGTTGCAGCTAAGAATATGACTGAATATTTCATCACATGGCTCTATGTTAAGCGGTTATCCCCGGAGCGGGGTCAATTTTGACCTCAGCCAAATTTGAACCATTTTGATACAGGACCTATATATGATGCCGTGTGATAAATGTCTAAGCTCTGGCCCTTGTGGTTTTTGACATGAAGATTTGTTTCAAATTTTCATTTAAACGATCTTTTTAGCTTCTATGAACTACATATGCAACGGATCGAATATGTTTGAATAATTTAAGGTAGGACATATAAAGATCATTCAGGCCAAAATTCGTATAAATCATTGCAGTAGTTTCGGAGGAGATCACGCCCTGTAATCTCTGGCTCCCTCACATTTTCGCGATGTATTGAAAAAAGAGCCAAAGAAACTTCCGAGAAGCATCCAAAGACAGGATATGGCCACGAAAGGTAAGACAAACAATGCATCGTGCACATATTTCTTCCTCTAAAAACGTCATTGAGTGTTTTTTCAAAAATCGGGCTTCGTCATTCCACATAGAATTGATCATACCTTAAGTCTGTGTTGATTGATTTGCAAAACAATTTTATTTGTAGCCGTTACATTGAACCAAAGTTTGGAGAATGACCCGATCAAAACCGAAAGTAGACAAAAAACGCCCCTGTTCAATGTTTTATTCCGATTCCCATCAGTTAAAGCGTGGAGCTTTATTGATTGATAGATACTTGTTTGATTTTGCATCATATTACTTTATCAATCATTATAACCATGTCTTGCTGGCCAATTTAATCGATTGAGAAGGAGCCTGTGTTATGGAGAGGGAGCGAAGATGCAGAGATGGAGCCAACGTATGCACAAACTGATTATGTTTCAAAAACACATTGAGAATTTCATTTTTTTTAAACATTGAAGTATCTGTAATAGCTCGATATTTAAAGTAAAGATATGAGTAATACAGGAGACACTAGCTTTATATAAACCACACGGTCGTTCAACAAAACATCAAGCATACATAATGTTAAGTCTATCGGAAGACAAATGGAGAAGAAAATGGATGAGTATCTACATACTTTTAGATTAACGGGAAGATGAAATTTGTAGATTTATTTCAAATGCTGAACGTAAATTTTAATTTAGAATAACAATTTATATGTTGGAAAACGCTTTAAAATGAAACAAAAATCAATATGAATATGCTAGAAAATATATTTAGAAGGCTCCTTTTAATTCGAGTGGGATACACCAGTTTTAAGAAAGTTGTAATGTCGGTATCAACATTGTGTTCCTTGAAGACTATCAATGCATCAAGGAATGTAGCATATGCTTCACCACGTGACTTCTCATAAGACGGGCACAACTCATCAAAATTGAAGTCTATTTCAGACGAAGATTGGCTAGTGGTTGCAATATCTGAATACAAAATGGTTGATTCATCTTTATGGGTGGTTGAACAATCTAAATGAATTTTGGCCGGTCTCTTTGAAGGGGAACAGATGGAGTAGCTGCGATTAACTGGTGACAATTTTGGTCGCTTAGTAAATGGTGATCTAAAGGGTGATAGTTTTCTGCAGTGGATGGTTCTTTTTCGATTTGAGATTGGTGTGCTTGTCAATGTCAGTCTTCCTATGTTTACCCTTGCTCGTGACTTGAAATGCTTTTTTGATGTCAAGAGTGTCTTGCGTTGTCTTTTAAATACACCCATCTGGAAATATAAATATGCGAGCTTAAGACAATTTGCAACAATTCACTTTATATTTCTATCAGTTATTTAATACCGGTAATTTAATAAATAAAAAAAATAAGAACAGTGTCGATTTTTAATTAAATCCTAGCTGATAAGGATAAGCAAGATGATTCTTTTAATAACAAACGTACAAGCTTGAGTTTTATGCGATATATTTCTCTTTTTTAGTAATAAAAATGGTCACCAAATTTTATTCATTGAATTCGTTATTTTACAGATATGTTAATGTGTTCTAAATAGTTTGACACCAAACAAATCAACGTCTTTTTCGAAGAAGACGTAATTTGCACATTTGCTCATACTACTTGAAATGCGTTCATTGGTGGCTCCCTCTCGGCATATTGGCTCCCTCTCTATAACGCAGGCTCCATCTCAATCGATAAATTCGCGAGTATGACGGGAATATAATGATTTGTAAACGTAATATGATTAAAAATCAAACAAGTATCTACCAAGCAATAACGTTTTATGCTTAAAGTAATGAAATTCGGAATAAAACATTGATCAGAGGTGTTTTTTGTCTACTTTCGTTTTCGATCGGGTCATTCTCCAAATTTTGGTTCAATGTAACGGCTACAAACAAAATTGTTTTGCAAATCAATATACACGGACTTAAGGTATGATCAATTCCATGTGGAATAACGAAGCCCGATATTTAGAAAAACATTTAATGACTTTTATAGAGGAAGAAATATGTGCACGATGCATCGTTTGTCTTACCTTCCGTGGCCATTTCCTGTCTTTGGATGCTTCTCGGAAGTTTCTTTGGCTCTTTTTTCAATACATCGCAAAAATGTGAGGGAGACAGAGATTACAGGGCGTGGAGATGTCGTTTAAGGAACTTTTTGACGACGAACGGACGAGAGAAAGACGATGGACGGACGATCGACGACGAACACAGTGCCCAGGACTACGTACAAGGTGCACTATAATTTACTTAAGTCTGGTTAAAAAATGTAAAGTTCTAATCAATTTATTGTGGCAAATGAATACATGTCAATTTCAGTGGAACTTTTTAGGGGTAATAATGACACAATTGTGTGAGATGCACATTTGATTATTCATTTACAAGTTAATTTCCCCTTGATTTCAAAATATAAACACACATTATAACCAGGCATGGGGTAATGCAAAAATGTAATTGTAATGAACTCTGATGCATTACTTTTGTCCAATGTAATTGATTGTAATGTGTAATGCAGGGATTTTTTGCATTACATGTAATTGCAATTTAATGCATTACAGAGCTAAACAATCAAGTAATTATAATCATAACATTGCATTACATGGCTTTATTTTTGTTGTAACAAAGATGTCAGAAAAAACAGTGCTAGATTAATTTAAATTAATTGGTTGAAGACTGCATGTACCAGTATTGATAAAGATACCTGTGTTTGATATGCAGTTGCATGGAGCACCAACATTTCACTGTGTCAAATTAAAGTTCCGACAATTATATTTGTATGTGCTCAGCTGTTTAATGTATTAGATTGGCATGGCTAAAGCATAATTATGTTAATTGATCCGGTCTAAATACAATAGGTTATTCTTCCATCAATGAAAAAGTTAATCCTTATCATTCTTTATTGGAAGCCCCCTTCAGTGTTTAGGTTGAATGTAGCCATTTTCTCGGAAAGAACTTCTGCTTATTGCGAAACAGTAAAAAGAATTGGCGCTATAGTGTACAACCGATCAAAAATGCATTGGCTGCGCATGCCTGAAACTAGGTTGCATACATTTTCGCAGGAAACAATTTTTACGAAAATCAAATTAAAACTCGTACCGGAACTTATCACTTCGATAAGGAATAAAACTCATACCTTCACTACATAAGATGTCAAATGCTTGTATGACGGCCGTAAAAGTCGCTTGCAACTACTAAACTAACGCTTATTGATTTTATGAATGACAGTAGGCAGCTTCACGCAATGTGAAAATAAAATTGTAACCTTTTACTGGAGTTCTCTGTTTACTGTCACCTTGTCTTATAAGCAGCATTGTGTTAAACAACAAACTGTCTGGAAACAGTTATACTGATGTCTCCTATTCTCGCGGGGCTAATACGTAGAATATATATAAAGCACATAAATTGTTATTAAGAATGCTTCTGTGTGGCTTAAAAGTCAGAAGAATATCTGAATAAAGTATAACATCAATAATAATAATAATAATACAATCTTATCTGGGTCATTTCTACGTTTGAATACACCCCCCTGCATAATCTAAATTAGTCAAATTGTTCCCCTTATTCTCGGGCCTTCTGATTGGTTATCAAGGTTTTTTGCTATAGAGGGGGTAAACTCTTTCAGTTCAGATAAGTATTTTAGAGTCACTTTAAATCTATCATAAGGAACATTTTGCATCTGTGGCATCATTTTTTGTTTGTTTATTTAGATTTGAACTATGCACAAGTATTAAATAAATGACAATGTGCAGCAGGTTTTACATGTGAAATTCGAAAATATAGAATTCAAATATAATTGATGATTTATGGGTCCATGCAACATCTTCCAACAGAAATGTATCGGAGGAAAAAAGTTATATATTTCTGAATGTTATGAATGCCCATTTCATCTGATTTTGTTAGGCATGGGATAATGATAAACCCTGAGAATACGAGAATTGACGTTAACGCAATTTACTGGTCGCTATATAAAGAGAGGTTCATTTTACATAAAATATCTTCTCAAATATCTCAAGTATAAGTATACCTTTCACCTATATTATTCTTTTCCCAAACCCTACATAGTTTTGTTTCCTACCATATATTCCTACCATATATACATGTCACTTCATTAAAACTGCTCGGCTTCCCTGGCTTCTTTTTTAAAGAAGCCAACTTGTACAGGTAGATCTAGATGTCTTCTATTTGGACAGTCATGTTGTCTGCTCAGTTTTTGAAAGTGACCTTTCCACTGTTTTCAGTTCTAACTTTTCACACAGTATGATCTTAATACCAAATAGTTTTGATCTGGATGAAATGTAGAGTCACACCATTTCGGATTTCGATCCAAACTTTCCGGTATGGTAGGGTTTGGCCGAATAAGGGTTACAATAGGTGTGACAACTTCACATTGCCTCCTCTAGCATTAAGTTATACAGGTGTAAGCCAAGAATGACTGAACATACAAGTGCATTCTCAAATTATTTAAACAAATCTATCATATTGTTTATTTTTAAGAGATATTTATGGTGAATAGAAAATAGAGAAAAGTATATGTTGATCCAAAGTTTCAGTTTGTCTGTCTTTCGAAAAAAAGAAACTCTGAGCTATTCTCATAAGAAGAAAGCTCCTCTACGAGCTCTCAGCTTTACATTCATCAAGAAAGTGCTTTAAACTGGCACCTGTAATTAATGCCATTACTGAATTTCATTTTAGTATATTAGTCTTATGTGCAGGAGATGTTGTAGGCGCTTCTGTGAAGGAAAGGTTTAAGGGCTCACATATCTTACAAACTATGTTTCCGTACCCAGTTGTCACTATAAAGGGGTTTTGCGTTTTCAAACTGTATACATGTATTCTTATGTTTCCAATCTCAATAAGTGAAGCTGACAATGAACTTGTAGATAGCAACTTATCAGTTAGATACTATATGCTTATTAGCAAACTTTTTCAGTCATACTTTTGGATTGGTATCATAGCTTGAAATTAAAAAGTAATGTGTAATGTAATGCATTACTTTGACAATGTAATTGTAATTTAATTAATTACAATTGTAAAAGCTGACTAATTGTAATTGTAATTGAATGCACTGTTTTGGCAATGTAATTGTAATACAATGCATTACACTCTCAAGTAATTGACCCCATGCCTGATTATAACCTTGTTTCTGCAAATAGTATGTATGCTTGGTTGGTTCGTAGATACTTAGATGAATCAAAGATTTACGTTAGATGTTCTTAACACGATTAGCACATGGCTTGGAACACTTGGCCAATCAGATGCCTGAAAAACCTTTGAATATATCGCTTAGTTAAAAAACAAACATGAAATAACTAACACACCGTTTAGTTAGTCCACGCTTCCGTTATCTCAAGGCAATTTGACCTCACAATCACAGCGAGTCACTGCGAAAACCTTTTGCCTGCACGGTAGGTTTAATAATAAATAATCGGAATAAACACCAACTCAAGGATTTAAACTGAGGCAATGCGGAAATTCAAGGTAACAATAATATATCTAGACCTACCCCGTCCATCTGGACCTAGATATAATTATGAATTGTTTCAGCTGTAGATGTAAAAACTGGGATATGCATGTCGAGATTGGCTTTAAAAAAACAGCTGAGATCAGAGGTGAACTGCACTTGATTGATGACGTTATATTATGTTCAGTGAGACCTAGACTTAAAGACAATTACTAATGAATTGTGCTTACATATAGAGCTTCAATAAGAGTTATTTATATTGATGTTAAAGCATTCTTAATGTCTCAAACTTCACATTGAAATAATATTTCAATTTAGTAAAACATTAAAAATAAAATGACTATTTCGTCTAAAACAAAAAAGCAGAAACGAAGGGTCTTCTTATTTTCCTCGAGCCACTGCCAGTGTTAAATATGTTAGACCATGGTTTCGCCCCTCAAACTTTATCGTTTCTTAGCGCGCAACCATGATCTAACCTATACATAAAAAGTACCCTGAAAATAACAGCCATTATCGTATAGCTGAAGTTGTTAATTAATAGAACGAAAGTTCCATTGTAATCATTTATTGCCATCAGCTTGACATTTAGCGCGAGCTTCTCGATTTGACGTCATTATGACTAGGATCAATATATTGATTCAAATAAATGAATGCAGACAGATGATATTTACAAAGTCTCTTAAATGTCTTGAAATTTGTTTCATTAATAAAACAGAATGGTTGACTATTATCATGGTTTCCGCTAAAAGCAAACCATACATCAGTTAGGAAGCGCATTAAATATATCAGCAGATCATCCATAATTATGTTTGCCTTTTGGAACATAAGGAAAATGTTTGTCAAATGTTATAGAGTTTTTATTCTGATATTACGCTAAGGTTACTGAACAATATTTCGTTTATATTTCGTAACAAAGTTAACGGAATCATATCTGAAGGTGAAAATGGTAAATATGCGTACGAGGTCAAATGTTCTCGAAAACGAATAGGACTTTTAGGGAGATTGATGAGATTCAGCAATGATGTATTGATCTTTGGAAACGTATTGTAGACCTTTTGCGTTAGGACATGAAACTATGCTATAACTTACTGAAATAAACATGGCTTGCTGTTTGATGTACTGCAAGAATAGACCTATACAGGGCACGGAATATATTTGTCGTCTGTAGCCGTTTGTGTCGGAAACAATGTTCAGAGAGCTGTTGCAATCGCGTTTAGGAAATTCCTTCAACATTCAATATAGATTTAGGATTGCTTGGTGTCTCATAAATATTAAAAATTACTTCAACTTCTACCGTGCATTTGCCAGCAGCATGCAGAGTGTTAAGGAAATGGACATGTCACATTTCACCTAAGATGAACTCTATGTTAAATATTTTGTTTGTCTGATTCAGAGTCGAAACGAAAAACTAGTGTAAGCACGGGAAAAAAGGACACGTGTTTATATCACCGAATATGATCAACCTTATTTTAAAGTGTTACATTTCATTTAACTACACTCAGATTGGAAATACAGCTCTGGTATAACATAAAAATGGTTTGAGCAGGTGTGCTCTTAACTTCAAGACAGGACATATATTTGCAAATTAACCTGAGAAGTATAAGCACAATAGTAACGTACATGAGGCAAGTTCAGTAGTCAAGTTTTCTATAGTCGATATACATGTATATTATAAACATTTTAGTATAATGGTACTAATGTTATTCATAAACGTAACTAAGAGCAAACGCAAATGAATACTGAATATAACCTTTGGTTTTGTGTGAAACGAACAAGGTTGTATCTAATTATCAAACAGTTCAGAACATATTCAGATTCTAGGTCACACGTCGTGTGGTTTGGAAAAACCTGTTTGCAATTAAATAGATTTTCAGGCCGCGTTTATTGGGTACATTAAGGAAAACAGTATATTTTTCATTAACCTACCCTTAATAATTAAGCGACATGAACTAATCTCCTTATTAACTATGTATTGGCGCTAATAGCGCCATAGATTCTTACGGTATAGTAACAACACATCTTGTCGGCAAAGAACTGATACATTTTAGAATATTTGGTGTCTTAATTTAAGACAACTCTAATTCTGAGAGTTTTAGACATATTGGTAGTATAGACATTTTCTATTGGAATACAGCTGTCACTTTTAAAAATGAAACTAATTATTTGTGTTGGTTGGTTTAAAACGGTCTTAGTATTGTTGAAGACGGTTGAAGCTCATCAAGGTATAACTTTATGAGCCATGTAGGTATTGGGCCAAATTCACAGGACTAACAAGATGATGCCTTGATGAATTTCCCATTTACTGCTGCTGTAACAGAGACGAAAAGTTCTAACGAGTTCATTGAATGCACCGTTAATGTGATAATTGGATTACATGGCGTTGATTCAGAAGCAATGTGTGTCCGTGTTTTGTCCACGATGAAAAAGTCGCTGAAATCATGCGCAAGTTGTTTTGACAAATATTTTGGCAGTGTGAGTGCACTGTTTGACCAAAGATATGCTCAGTGACTTTGGTGAGACTCTTATAGTCCCGTTGACAGGATTCTACTTTTTCTGTGTCAAAATTAACCTTTGCCGTTTCTAACGATTTGTTTACTTTAGCACATTGCTCTCAAAGCAATTGATGATCGATTGCAAGTTTGGATACTTTCCACTTTCGTTCAAGTTTACGCCTTTCAAAAACATGTTTTGCATCGTGGAGTCCCCGGATGTACCATGTACATGATTGCCTTAGAGTTATGGTCTTAGTGCACAATGACACATGCTTACTGATCAGAGTTTTAAGTTCATGTGTATATACACTGAAACATTCGTCAATATATGACATTTGCAGTATTTCTTTGATTGACTCGGGGTTGAAATTATCTCTTTTAAACGATTCGACATAAGCATCCCTCATCGTATGAACCGAAACAGTTTTTTCTCACACTATGTACCCGGATAATCCTGACTGGCCCCAGCGACCCTAACTCAGTGCCAACATGGCGGAAGACAATACAAAGTATGTCATTATTTGTCTTTGTTTGTATTATGCTTTTATATGTATGTGGAGTGTAAGCGTAAAATTGTAATAGCCATAGTATCATGTATTGGTAACACGATCTGTGTACTTTATATTTCGTTGCTGGAATTCAAGAAAATCTACACGAAACTAGTATTCAAAATGAACATTGTCATGTTTCGGAGTGTTTTAAAGTATCTGAAAATGCAGTAATGTGTTACTTTTTATACGCCCGTCATCGACGGTCGTATTATGGTATACCCAGCGCTGTCTGTCCGTCTGTCCGTCCGTCCGTTAACTTTTCTTGTTAGCACTCTCTCACCTTTACCGATTTTGATTAAACTTCCTACAAATATTCCATACCACAATAGTTCGGACGAGTTCGCGTCTCAGACGTTGGTAGCTATTTTTAGCAGAGTTATGCTCCTTTATTGTCAAAAATGGGCATTTTTTAAAAAAAAAACAGATTTTTTTTTTATTCAATTAATTTCAAATGTGATATGGTGATATAATAAATGAAGTTACTTAACATATATTACGGGTTTTTCGTTTGACTCCGTATTTTCAGAGTTATGCCCCTTCACACAATTTTTTTAACAATATATTGTTTCCTGATAATAAATTTACTTACATTTTGTCTATTGTTACCAAATTTCATATTTATCTTTCTCATCATGCAGGGAAGGCATCTGTGACTTTTGGTTCCTGTTAAATTATTTTTCTATGAGTTATGCCCCTTTACATACTTAAAATTTAAAAAAAAGCCACATTTCGTCCGTTAACTTTTCTTGTTAGCGCTCTCTCAACCTTCATTTATTGACCGATTTTGGTTAAACTTCCTACAAATATTCCATACCACAATAGTTCGGACGAGTTCGCGTCTCAGACGTTGGCGACTATTTTTAGCAGAGTTATGCCCCTTTATTGTCAAAAATGGGCATTTTTAGTCTGGCCTACACTCCGGGCGACTTTTTCCAGTCTGCCTGAGTCCGGACGACTTTGACACCCGCCGGCCATGACGGGCGTATTTTGC
This sequence comes from Gari tellinella, assembly GCA_922989275.2. Taxonomy (NCBI): domain Eukaryota; kingdom Metazoa; phylum Mollusca; class Bivalvia; order Cardiida; family Psammobiidae; genus Gari; species Gari tellinella. The sequence continues at coordinate 75,152,690 of OV277866.1, forward strand.
CGCACTGCGGTGCTCTTGTTATCGATGTTAGTATAATGAACATCTCTGTGACACTGTGTAACAGTATCAAAGTCTAAATTTTATGTTTACTTCTAACAATATGTCTTTGAACAGAGGTGGGTATGCATATTCGGATAAATCCTGACCAATGTGTAAAACCGTACTGGATAAAAAGCGAACTGTAAATGGATAAACACCTAACAGATTGGGAAAAAAACACTAATCCATCGCGCACTTAATGAATATGCTAACAATGATAAGACAATCATAAATGTGGAAGAAATATCTATACATCTGTTTTTTAACAACATAACGTGATCATGATCTTGGTCTATCCTATGAGTTGGTAGTCTCCATAAATGCCGCACACGATTACTTAAAAAGCTACATTAATTACATACCTACAACATTGGTATGAGAACCTAAACCCTATAACATAATATAATGAGATCGGCGAAACGATTTTAAGTCTACTATTTTAGTAGTAGTAGTAATCTATATTTACATCTCATCACTATACATACATGTTTCTAAATATAATCACAAATACATTAGACATGTATAATGCCACTCCTATTTGGAGTTATAAGAGAATAAATATTGTTACACGTATCATATAAGAGTATCTGTACATATACTGTGCATATTTAAAATAAAACTGTAAATACCGATTGCTAATTAGAATCTAAAACTGCTGCTCTAAAACAAGTTTTAAGACACTGAAAGACAAAATACCGGCATTACTGTGCACTACTTAAAGAATGAATACGAAAGCATACGTTCCTTTAATCAGATCAAAATGAACTAGATTAGCAAATATAATACAGGCCACATACAAAGATAGTCATTTCCTGACAGTTTTCAAAAACAAAATTGACATTTGTACATTATATAACGTTATTTACACTGTAAAGCGGACGGCATTGAATAATGGCAAAACAGGTTTTGGCACAAATACGGACCATACCTGGGTTAGAAAACAGAAAGCAGAACTTATCATTGTCACATAGAGAATGAAAATTGGGATTAAACGTGAGCTCTTAAAAGAAGGTCTTGTCTTATATCAATATACATTGGACAGTTCAATAATACATGTACTTCATTCTCGATGGTATTTGTGTCACAAAAAAGGCCAAATTCTGGCAGACCTTTGTAACGACCAGTTTCAATTCTAATAGGGGCGACCCCTAATCGGAATTTATCAAATTCGGGGTGGCAATATATTTTTACAATATCGTTCGGCGTAAAAATCCGTTTTAAAAGATTTAAAAACTCTCAGTTTGTTACGACCACGGTCAGAAGGACCCACAGTATTGTTTAACCTCTTTTAGCAGCTGTTGATATGGACATTAAATGTCCGAATCTCAACATCATTTGCAAACGAACGAGAACTAGGGTTGGTTAAACTAGTAAACAAAGATAACTCGTTAGCATCGTAATACTTCTTTACATTAAAATAGCAGTTTAAACAAGAGTTACCAGTCTTACCACATGCCCAGAGTGCCGCTCGTTTATTGACCCATATATTATTCATACATGAAGGTTTTGACCAATCTAAAGAAAAGCACTTTCATTGACGGACAATTGGAGGTTTCCAACCCATATCCCCATTTATTCCATCACACGGTGAATACTTGCCAACTCCATGAAAAAGTCGCATTGCTCTATTGTGAACACTCACGATAAATGAATATTCTTAAAACCCCATATAGCAGCACTATATTTGACTGGCCACACGATAGTGTCGTAAAGTTTAGTAATGACGATATATGGTACACCGCCAAATTATCTGCATTTTGCTATTAACAGGCCAAAAGCCCGACCGGCACTCTGAGCAATTGCTTTAACAGTGACATTGTAATCTAAATTTCTGTAGAACAACCCCTAAATAATTATATATCAACAATGTCAATAGAGTTAGTACCGTACATAAAGTTAAACTGTGTACACATCTCAGAGTTTGGTCTAAAATAAACAACATTACAGTTATTAACAGTCATGTCATTCAAGACACACCCGCCGTTTAAAGAATTTAGAAGTAACTGCAGATCATAAGCAGAGTCTGCCATCAACAGAATAACATTATGCACACACTCTCTTCTCCTACACTTACACCAACACCTAGTGATTTCAGATAAAGAGGCAAATCATTGATAAAAAGATTAAACAAAATAGGGGAAAGAAAATATCCCTGTCTCAAGCCGCAAATTACATCGATTCACTCTCTATAAAAACTATTTACTCTTATACATTATTTCATTGAAGGATGTAAAGACTGTAATGCTTGCATCATTTTCTTGTTATCCCCCAATCAACTAATTGTTTCTATAAAGATCGATTAAATATATATATTAATGGTATCATATGCCTTTTTAAAATCTATATTTATCACTAACTATGGATTTATGTAACTTTTTTCTTGTATCAATTGTACTTGTAAGATTAAGTATATGGTCAGTTGTAGTACGACCTTTTCTGAACCCATTTGGTTCATCTGCCACTTTCCCGTTTACTTCTGACCGCACACTTATCCTACTGTTTATAATCACAGGGGGCTAACTAGGTATTACGTTGGAGTGTTTGTCTACGACAACATGTATTGGATATGCTACAACAAAATGTATACAAACAACATTGAAGTACTAAGAAAAAATGGAATTATTCAGGGCTTTAGCCCCTAAAGTGCTGAAAATCCCAAATGGTAAGTGTAAATATATTATTTAACATGCACGTATATAGGTTACATGATCATTTAGGCCTGTTAAAAGGCGATACTATACATTGCTGTGATTTAACATGTGCTAGATAGCTTTTGTTCATTTATAAATGCATTTGTGGCTTAAATTTTGTATTGTAAAATAAAACATTGAAGAAATAATCTATGCATGTTGAAGAAAAAGCTTTTCACTATTGAATAGGTCCATTTAATACTTCCATGATGCTTATATTCTACCGTAAAACAATTTTTTGTAAACGTTGTGTATGTCTACGTGTTGCACAGAAGCTGTATAAGTTTCTATACGAAGTACAGTTCAGATGTATAGGTTACGCTACAAAATCATGTATTGGATTGGCTACAAAGTCTCTTGTTTGATTTCAGGACATCGAACATGCTGTTCTGTTCCTACTGCCTTTCAGAAGTACAAGGTAGGCGGTCTATCACTGCACTACGGTACACCAGGATGAAAAGGTCTCATTCACGTGGGAGACAACTAAGTAGAAGACAGTGTCCGATACAAACACCGGACTTTCAACGTAACCGGCAACCATATCGGAGAAAACGCAAACTGTGAACCATGATCCTGACACCGGCAAACTAGTTTCAAATTATTCCTCAATTGAAGAAAAACATACTACTTTATACTAGGGATGGCAACGGTTAATCGGTTAACCGGTTAACCGTTCGAATGTCCGATTATCGGTTCGAAAAATCGGTAACCGGTTAATCGAAAAAATATATTTAGATATTAAAGGTCTGAACAAAACAGCAGAATTTCGATCAATATTTCTGTTTCAGAAGATACTCGCTGTCACACAGGCGGCGTTAATTTGTTTAGGTCTGAAGGAGATAGCCCGAGAGTATGGGTCACATTAAACAAGAGGATTCAATAAACAGTCACATCATTACAGTTCGGTTTTGTTTTTGCAAATCCTTAAACGATCTTGCACACACATGCAAAACTAATTCAAAATTATACTCGTTACGGCTTTAAACAGGGGTACCATTATGAGCGGTGGTAGTTTTAAAAATACATGTAGATCTAGCATCCATGTCAGACAAAACCCATCACTACAAGTAGACAAACATGTATCTTGGTCTGATTTATAAGATCTGCATTAAAAGGATTTTGATAGTTGGCTTCGTGTTTGAAGATTATCGATTTTAATTTTTTCTACACTTAAAAGAGCATTCAAAGATGACTACTTACATGCAAATTTTATACGTGTCTTGAAAACTGAAAACTGTGTATCAATTAGTTCAAACCCCTTCATCGCCACATTGCATGTTTTAAAAACGTCGTCAGCACTTTTGTTTCGACTATAGATTAAGACCGTTGTATTCATTTTGTCAATCATAATATATATAGGCATTAAGATAAAATTTAAAGACTTTACATCTTACAAAACATATTTGATTTTTTTTAAAGTCATAATAAATGTCAATTGCTAAAATAGCACATTGTATATTAACAAGAATAAGGTCATTTCTACGGAAGCTTATACGGACCCCCTTATCATATATTCCCGAATTAAATATTGCATATACTTAATGATTATATTACTAAATGCATTTTTTACAACATATTATAGCTCGAAATCAGTGAGATATATTAAATAAATAGGGTCCTTTGTATGAGAAAATTCGAGCTATGTTTTATTTATTTCAATAAAACTTATTATTTATATTTCTAGACTCAATATAAGACAGCAAATATTTGTGTTATTGTATATGTTATACCCAACATAATTATATCATTATTAAATAATCTTTATATCGTTAAACTACATGGTGTTTTTACACATGAGGTCGCTATTCTATAGGGGTTATGATTTTTCGTAAGGGATCAGTTTCCTTCGTGTGCCGGGGACGATATTTTATGACCGGAGAACCAAACTACTATGAACGGGGGTTAAGTTAAAATCAAATGAGCGCGGGTCACTTTTCTATGGGGTCAGTTTACTCCGTTACACCGGCGTTGAAGTAAAATAATCTTTTGTCGCAACTGTCAGGTAATATTGAACAGTTAACCGGTTAACTGCTCGGAATGTTAAACGGTTATCCGGTTAGTCAAATGACCGATTATTTACATCCCTACTTTATACAGTCATACGTATGTAATGTACCATAAGATATTTCCTGGTTAATGGTAGCTTAAAGCAGACTGGAAGCAGAGCAGCAAACGACTAAATGTGCATTCTGCTTTACTTTCAACCTGCTTTAAGTTGCCACCTGTCTTTAAAACAAGGAACAAGCTATGGGGGGGAAATGGTTTCCAGAACATAATGGCTTAAACGGAGATATCTTGCAGTAGCCTGCATCATTTTAAAAAATGTCGAGACATATTATTTTTTATAAATAAATGAAAAAGTCGGCAAACTATATATAAGTATATCTTGTAAAAATTTATGATAGAAAACCGATACATGTACTACGCATTCTTTTTTACGGTATATGCGAGTGTTCAAGTATAAAAACACTCGGAAAACGTATACGAAATAAACACAACTTTAGTTTGAAAAGGTTTTTGATTTTTTCAATTTGAACCATGCAAAAAGAAACTGGGACTCATGAATCTGAGAATAATAACATTTCAGATCAGCTGCCAGTTTTTAATATTTGAGGTCAATCAATGTCTACACTTTTTGACAAATGGTAAAAGGCTCACATACTGTTAACGCCTGCTGGTAACAAACACAGACCCCTAAATTGAAACTAAACTGTTACCTTGGCCTAGAGTACAGTAAAGTATCTCTATTACGTCCACAATATTGTGTGCATTGTTAGATGTTTACGATAGGTGATTTCTTATATATATAGCAAGGTGACGGTAAAACAGAAAGCTCCTAAAAGTTGTTTTAGTACTACCTTGCTCTAGGTTAATTGTCAACTGTCTTTTTACAATCAATTAGCCTTTGTTTTAATGGTTGTATTAGAGAGTTTTTACTGTATAATAAGATGATAGGCATATTTTCTGTAAGACAAATATGATGCCTCCCTCCCCAATTTGACTTTAAGTCCACATGCACATCTACTGTATATGTACAAACACTCTGCCAAGTTATAAGGTTGTAGCTTGAAAAGTGTAGGAGAAGTTAGCTAGACAAAGTATGTACTACATGTGGGGCATGCAAACAAGCAGACGCCAACAATGAAGCTGTGTTATTTGGAGCAACCACTGTACATTATTGTTTCCAATGATCAACACTCGGCAGTGTTAACGTTAATCATTAAGTTACATTCCACATACTGTACGTTTGTGCCAATCGGTGTGTACTATGCATGTATTATCCCATTAGGCTATATACAGATTTTAAATATGATGGTTTTCCAACAACGACTCTGTTCTACAGATAAAAATGTAAAAGTTGCATCCGTTGATGGGCATTAAGATAACAAAAGTACTAGATTAGATGACCCCTCTGTCACAACCTCCTCTTCAATCAGGAACGTAAGAAGGACAAGAGGACTATGGCCCACAAGTCGCTCACCTGAGAACATTGTATCTAAGCTGACTGGGCAAGACAATATTGTGATATATATTGTAGGCTATAAAAAGATTTTTAAGGGTTTTCCTATATAAGTCGTGGCGTTTATCTATAGACCAAATAAAAAGTAATTTGCCTGGTAACCATTAATTGCAAAATTATTGGGGGCTGGGGCACGATCCCCCCCCCCCCCCAACACACACACACACACGTTTCCTACGGGCCTGTCAATAACGTAAATGTCCAAATATTCCATTTCAGCTGGTTATGTAGTAAAAGAAAACTTCGTGAGCATACCAATACACCCTCTGTTAGAAACGTATACACACAGATACATCTTCGTAGCAATACATACACATATTATGCTGATTACTGAACGGGTTAATAAAATGGTAAGATCAGATATAATCAATCACAAAGTGACAATTGGAACCACAAACTGCATATGATGGGGCTTGATTCTATAAACAGTGTGTCACTTCTTATAATTTACGAACAAAAGGACGATTTATGATATTTAACACTGTTGACATTTGACAGAACATGTAAAATATGTTTACTGTCGTGGCTAGTCCAATACATGTTGTCGTAGACAAACGCTCCTACGTAATACCTAGTTGGCCCCCTGTGATAATGGACAATAAATGTTATACATAGCGGGGCAAGTGACATACCCCTATAAGACAGCGGACACCTTCGGTCCAATGTGGAAGACTTTGGTATAGGATTAATAATGCACTTGTTCCATAACGACGGAAGAATACCGTTATCAAAACTTATATTTACAAGATACACTGTATAAAGAAATAGAGTGATGTATCATTTCTAAGTACTTCTACTGGAATATTGTCAATACCCCTTTCCCTTATTTACTGAACTGATGGCATTTTTCACTTCCAAAATAGATATATGAGTCTTATAGCATGCATCATTTTCAGACAGAGTGTTACTAGCTGTATCGGAGGCATTACTTGCAGTTTGGAACAGAGAGCTGAAGTCTTTTGTCCATTTATATTAATGTATGCGAAAGAGAAGTTCGGCAAAATGACCGTTGAAATTGAAACTAGGACAAAATGCACGACAACTAATACTACATGTACTTCAATTACAACGCCCAAAAATCCAAGGCTATAACAAATAGCCCGATTTAATTATTTGAATAATTGTACTCATTCATATCTCAGTATAGAGTATTAGTCGGTTCGGTGTTTATCATCGGAGTTTAACGATTTAGTTCGGTTTTTATTCACTAAGTTTAACACTGAGTTCGATTTTTATTTATTCGACGGTTTGGTTTTTATCCATTTTCTTGCATTCTCCTCATCGGAACGAGCATTGTGACAACAATCATTGGGATAAAAACACAGTTTAAGCGAGCATACAAAGTAGTATTGTTTTGCTTCCAAACTACAAAATAGCAAGGGGAAATAAAGCGTGTAAGTATTTTAAAGGATTTTTTATAAATATTTTTGGCCTTGTTTGGCATTGTTCCTCAACTTTCCATCTTAAATCGCAAATATTGATATATGTAATTGTGGATCTTTGTAATTGAATATATACTTGGTCGATAGCGACAGACAATACAACCTAAACCTACCTTTCAATAGCGAAATTATTAAAAAGCAAATGTACACCGTGTAAAACTTCCGCCCTGTTGGCACTGAGTTAGAGTTGAAGAAGTCATTCAGGATTATCCGGGTACATAGTGTGTTTCTGAAAAAGGAGGTTGTTCTGCCTTTGCTCTGAAAGACACAGAAAAATGGTCTGTGACTTCGATATTTGAAACACATTTCTCGTTATCTCTTACGATAACAGTGTAAATAGTATGTCCCCCTACATAAGTTGCTTTTTTTGACAAGCTGTCGTGAAAACCACATTTGACACCAGCTAAAGGGGATGAATTCGTACCAAGTTCAACTGAAGTATAGTGTGCCTAAAGGGTCAGTCCTTGGACCTAAAACTACATATTGTTCACAATATCTGTCGGCTCAATTTGCAGATATCATCAACTGGATCATCACATCTACGAAGATGATTCACAGTAAACTGTTATACATGTCCTTTAAGCCAAAAGGCACATATTGTCAAAAGTCGAATGATGTCTAAAAGATATAGTCTCATGGATGAACCAGAATATGCTGAAGCTAAACACTGAAATAAATTAGGTCATACTGTTTCATATTAAAAAGGTAAACATGTATATAATGTTCTAATAACACTACCAGATGGGACACGGACGTGCGCCGACGGAAATAGCCGATCATCTACGGAATCAGTTGGATTTTTGAGAAAGGTGACAGCAGTCACAGAAACTTCAAGTATGTAAACATGTTTTAGAAGTTTTATAAGATCATTAAATACAAATGAATCTACTTACTAAATGCATTCTTTCAAGGATAAAAAGGTTAACATTCCTTGAGATTTGAGAAACTCTAAAATCAAACAATCAATGTGTCTGAAGAATTTTTGTGCTAGATTTGATTCCCAAATGGACACAGCACATTATTGAATTCACAATCCTGAAACTCACATACAAATCCATGTTTAATGATTCTCCAATGTATATTGTTAGTATGCTTGACGTGTACAGACCTCGAAAATAGTTGCGGTCTGCGAGTTCTCCGTATCGCAGGTTGTGCCGAGAAGTCGTTTGGTGAAGTTTGGGGGATCTATGTTTCATGCATGCAGCAAAAATGCTTTGGGAGACTCTACCACCAGACATCCAAGATTTCGAGCTCAGTTGCAGCTACCTTAACACGACTGAATACACACTTATCTAATATCTGTTATAAGAACAAAGTAGGAAACAGATGACCTCTACATCCGGTCTATGTTCTTGATGTTGATGTTGTAGGTCTAAATACTAATTTTAGAGTTGTACCATTTTCTTGTGCCTGGTTGGTGATCCTGATGGTAGAAATTGCCCCTGAACTCTTTGAAACCGACTGGCTAAGGGTATGTGGTATAATTCTTGGACAGTCTTTTATCTTAACTTGTTATAATTTTAGAGTGTAATTTCAGCCATGGATTATGTAGGGCCCGGGGATGTGGGGTGGAGAGAAAAGATGACTGCTATCATATAGGGCTGTATTCTTACTGTAGATTTTGGGTGTCTAAATTGTAGTCCTGAATTGTACCGTCGATCCGATGCCTGTCTGGTGGATCTTGATGGCAGGGATAACGACTCTGATCTCTTTGATACAAGTTGGTTGCGGGTATGTGGTGTAATTATTGGACAGTTTATTTTGTAGACGAATGGTATAATTCAGCTGAGACTCATGTGGGAAAACACTTATATTAATTATGACATTGCTATTTTAGATACTCGACTCATATAAAGTTGATTTTACTAATGATAACGTTGTTTTATAATCTTGGTAATTATATTGAAAAATACCTTTTTTAGATTTTGCTTCTTTGTAAATTAATAAGGTATCATGTTAATTTTAGATCTTAATGTAGTTATCTGTCTTATATTACTTCTTGCGAAGCTTTTGTACGCATACCTCCTGTGTGAAAAGAACACTTTATTAAGTTTGTTTAATAATAAGAATAACATACATAACAAGCAACTACCACATATTACCCACTATGTTACTATATTCATGGTACAAGAATAATGGTTAGATTATGAGCGCTAAACTGTAACTTCTACAAATTCAATATATTCGAGTAGAAAAGTGTGCATACAGGATTTTGAGCCACTATGTTATCGTTTGCAAATAAATCAAGCGGGGCATTCATATAGAATCAGCAGCGTAGACTATTTTCAAAACGGAATGCGCTGTAAGAATACTCGAGTTATTGCATTACTTCACATAACTGACCAAGCCACGTTATAATCACCACAGTATGTAAACTCCGGTGTATCCCTTCCGGAAGCTGCGATCAGCGAAGCGAGATGTTTACCGATATTTTCTCTGACGGATGGATGCAGACAACTTTGACGAGTAAGTTTGTAATAATTTCACACGCTAGCTTATTTAAAATACACCATCTACGATTATGATACAATTTAAAACATTCAACACACCTCTTCCTACAATGTTGTGATACAAAACATTAACTTTTTGACATGATCATCGCTGCGTATCAAGTGAAAACAACAGGTGCTTCAAAGAAGTATCGTAAATTCCGTCCATTGAAGTATTTCCGCACCATGCAAGATTGAAATGGCAAAATGAATTAAATATCTACCTAAAAATGTATACTGTACCATGAAAATATTAATTTTACACGAAATCTTTGTCATAGATAAATCTGACCTAATTTCACAGGCTGTTTTACCAGCTGCAATGTTACTGTATAACTAGCTGCGATTTATCATAAATAACTGTATGACTAGCTGAGAGCACTGTCTTCGTTACGAAACAAGGTCGGGTGTTAAGTATTTATATTAGTGAATCTATAAAACGAAGGCAACGAACACCCATGCAATTTACTCGTTATATATTACATAACAAATTATTCTGACGAGTGTCAAACCTTTTGGACCCAGGTCAGACACGGTATATACTTTGTCGTTGAATGCAAAGTGTCTTTTATGAGTATAGAGCGAGTTGAAACCCCTTTTACTACACTCATTTGTGAATATAAATGTAACTTTGTGTTTTTAAGCTGTATGTTGTTTCAATCCCTTCCTTGTCTTTAACTGTCTTCACTGAATGTATTGAATTAATGAAAATACACGCACACACATACATGTAGCCCCTTACTACACAACCTGACTCTAAATGACTCTACTTCGACCAAAGAGGGGATCGCCAGCATGGGAATAGTACTGCAAACGGACCAAAACATGGTATTTGAGACTATAATGTGGAACTTTATATTTGAAATATGCATTTTTACACTAAATAAGCACCAGCATGCTTGAATTCAACTCTATCTGACTTTTCTCACTTTACCGGACTCTATATTTAGACGTAACGAGCAATTATGGTATGTTTTAAAATTCTGCGTTCGTTATACGAAGTGGGGTGTGGATGGGGTGGTGGTTGTCTTAGTATGTTTATAATATCAATATAAATCTAATGTAAAAGTAAGACAAATTCGCAGAAAATGCTTCAATGTAGATTTTGATTCCTCGAAACGATGATTTTCACATAAAATTTGCTATATTTGCAAGAAAATATTTCCCTAGAATACATAGATTGGGCTACAGGTGAACACATATGCCAGTGTTGAAAGGAGCGGCCTCAGATGCATCATTACTTTTTATTTGATCAAAATCCTGCAAATAAAAGTGAATTACAGCAAGTTTTAAGCAGAGTGGGTGTGCGGCAAAGTGCAGAATTTTAGCCATGTTTATTGCTTACCCCCCTACCCCGTTTAAATCCCTATAAGTCTCTGAATTATGCATCTAATATGTTCAACATAGTGTCTATTTAATGAACACTACCCAAATAGATAGCAGTAAGTCTAATTCAATGTTTGTATGAGTACTGATCAAATCCATTCAAAACTTTATGAAAAGACTACCAGTAACGTTCTTCTTCAAGGTACACTATGGAACTTGTTCTATACATCAATTGGAGTTCGACAGGGATGCATACTTCCCCCTACTTCATTGAACATTTTCCTGGAAAAACTTATTAATGAAGCCCTTGAAGAACATGCTGGAACAATAAGTATCGGAGGACGTAACATTACAAATCTAAGATCTGCTTATGATATTGATAGCTTGGTGGTTGGTGAAGAACACTTGCTTCCTTGGTTGAAAGGCTTGATGGTGCCGCAACGAAATTCGCAATGTAAATCAGCGCAGAGAAACGAAGAAAATGACAAACAATAACAACACCATCACTACAGGCATTAAAGTTCATGACCAGACACTTAGAAGAGTACACCAATTTAAATACATAGGTGCTAAATTATCAATGACGAGGGTTTCAAGCCAGAAATTCTAACAAGGTCGACACAGACAGCAGCAGCACTCAAAAGACTAAGGCATATTTTGACAGACACCAGGATCACAAAGCGTGTGAGACCTGAACACTGACACCTGAAATTAAGACGAAAATGAGATGAGATGTTTCCGGACCATCTTGTGCATCTCGTATTTGGAGCACGTTTACAATGAACAAGTCAGACAATTAGTAGTTAACCATATAGGTAAACAATGTTGTTGTTTTTTGCATTTATAATAAAACGGTGGAAGATGAAATGGTACGGCCATATCACTCGATCCAGTGGCCTTTCAAAGTCTTTTTTACAAGGAACAGTAGGAGGAAAGAGGAAACGAGGAAAACAGAAAAGAAAATGGATTGATAATATTGACCAGTGGACAGGATTGACACTCGAATAAGCAGCTAGTCATACACCATTCCAGTTTGTAGAAATCGCATTATGTTGTGTTTTTCTGTTTATTTTTCATTAACAGATACTTCGGTTACATTAATTTTTTCTAGTTGCGAGTGTTAAATAGTAATGTGTCAGCAGACATTAACTTCAGGGGTCGCTGGAACAGTTTTAAATCACTCTTCCACGGCGAGTCGGTAGGCAATGGCAGTGATCAGAAGCTTATTTCAGAGAGATCTTGCTTCAGATTCGGAAGACAGTTTGTGAACTGAAAGGAATTTATCTTATAAGTGTACTGGACCAAATCTTACAATTATTTTTTTCAACACAACTAAATCTTACTCGTTTCACTGGAGTGTCGTCTATTTCGTGACATTTTGTCGGTTCGTTGATAGCAGCTTCCGGAAGGGATACACCGGAGTTTACATACTGTGATCACAGGCTTGACGTATGACCAAGGCCTACACTATCTAACAACTTACTGTAAATATTGACGTGTAAAACAGTGTATCCCCTGACAAGCCGTCTCGTCGTTTACATTATAGTCTTACCGTTTTAGTTAGTTGACTTCACTTCTAAATTGTTATGATTAGTTTTCAGTAAAGTTCATACCGTATCATCTTATTATTTCTTTACCATTGTAATGCTACATACCTAAAAGTTATGTCATTGTCAATTTGAGCTTGACTGCACATGTTGATTAACACAGATAATTCGGAAACGACGATTTAACAGCGTTTGATGTTAACTTTTACCGTTGAACAATTCATGCGCTATTCTGGTTTCCTATGGTACTCGTGTCAATGAGAACCAATCATGCTGTAAAGAATTACAACATGTCTACCGAACCAGATTGACAGTCACGTTTATAGGAAAAAAACGAGACATGAGATGAATTCCGTGTGCAGTATTATATCAGATTATATAAATAGCTATTGGCAAGTTCTTTATACGTAATTGTCCAGCCAACTGTTTAGAAAAGAAATACTTCCAATTTTGTGCAAAACAAAATGTTCAAAGTACAGTGATCCCACACGACACTCCAAACAACGAATTCCTGCTTACATAACGCTTTCCACTGTTCCCTTGATAAAAATATCTAACGATTTCACTGCTGCAGTATCGTCTGCTAAAAGTCGTTATTATCTGTTTTTCTTACATTATGAACCTTTTGACAGAAATCAACATTATGACGGGTGGCACACAGTTTGAATCTGATACAGCCTGATTCAGTGGAGAAAATGTTATTCTTTCCCGTTTAAACGCAAACGTACGCAAACGCAAATCACTATAAACGTAGAAAAGTGCAACTTTTGGACAATTCTGATAATTCATGTTTATATTGGTGGCAAACAGTTAGGAGCCTGATCAGACGCCGGGTTACCCGGCGTCTGATCTGGCTCCAAACTGTTTGCAAAATATTTAATAGTTTTAGCGTAAAAGCGTTTATTGGGAAAGAATAACGTTTTCTCCACTGTATGGATTCGAGCTGTTTGCAAATATTAGCTTATACCCTCCATATAACAACCCCCTTTGAGAGTCATTGTAGAGAGGAATCACTGTGATTCTGAACGCCTTAACCTCTACCCCAAGGAAGCGCCGTTCATCATAAACATTTAATTAACTCCTCCACTGGATAAACTTGTTTTAATATAATACAGTGATAAACATGTACCATTTGAATTTTTCGAAACAGAAATTGGCACACTGACGTAATCAGTTTTGCTTCAAATACTAAGTTGAATTAAGAAATAATCTTTGTTCTACCGTTGTGAAACGGTATTTTACAACGGTTGAGAGTTGTGATGCGCAGGAATTGTCCACGAAGGCCGAAGGCCTGAGTGATCAATTCCTGCGCATCACAACGACCAGCCGTTGTAAAATACCGTTTCACAACGGTAGAACATAGATTTTTTCGATTCTAACATGACCAGATTTCAAGAAATTATTTATAAAGGAAATCAAATGTTTCAGAATTATTTACTCAGCGGATGCAGTTTTTCGACCGAATAACTGCTCCCGCGGCTTTTACAAGAATCTAACATCCAACAGCAAAGTTACGTACAGCAGAGAATTCGCACACACAATATGCATTTACCGACCCACCATCTGGCAGAGAACAAACATAACATGAAACAAGACAGAAAAATGGGGAAATTACAGTAACATGACTGGTTAAAAGTGTATGGTCTTTACTTAACACGTCATGTCATTTAACCGCGGGAGGCGCGGGGTAGGGAAAAGCGTTGTAAAACGTCCCAGGTATACCACGATGAGCTTGTTCTATCTTTTGTAGTAACTGAAACGCGTTTCATGGTAGAATGTGCATTTAATCATCGTATTGAATTTTGAGGCTCTATCTACGTTACGTCACACCTCCAAATCCGACAATTAAGGTATTTTGCCCGTGCAAAGCGTGTATGTGGACATTTGTAAACACGGCTTTTGATTTTTTTGTTGGTCATCATTCGTCCTAACAGAAAAAAAACATGTCACATGTCGAAAATGCGGATTGTACTAATCTCACAAGAGCACACGAAATGTTGTATTCAGAGCCAACGTGAAATACCACGTTAACGCCATGGAAATTTTACATCCTAGGTGCCCTAAAAATGTTTACATAATCTGAAAATTAAACATCAATATCTTATTTCACTAACTGCAACCTAAATCAACATGTAGTTCACAAATATCTGCTTGTTTTGAGGAAATTTCGTCTGACCAGAAGTGTAGAGTCTAACGTCATAAGCGCCTACAGATAAAAAAACTCACGTATATCGAATCTCTAATTTGGGTCACCACACAATTGCTCGTATGTTTTCACGCTCTACGGCGACTGCACGCGCATGTCTTGACCGTCGAGTATCTCAAAATAACGTAACGTCACTGCGTTAACGGCATTAACGCAAATCGTTTATATGCAATATTTTAACTTGGCAGCTCAAAATTCACTTTGTTATTGATACATTAACATTGCAAGTGGCATTATTGTAGTATTCTGTAAATGTCACTAAGCCACTGCTGACAGCTAGTGGCATTTTTGGGTATATTACATATTATAAGAAAACTGACCAGGGGTTGCCTCAGTATTTTCTTTTCAGTGCCAGTTGAACGATATTCCCTCAATACTTAGATAGTTTTTTTTTCTTCAAAGTAATCATTTAAGTACTTCATATGGAACCAATGTCGCGTTGAAAAGCTTGTAGCACAACAGACAAATGTCATTCATGAAATTGTGACTTGTCATTTTAGGGTTTTGTTACAATTTAATTGATATTTTCAATAATTTGTGGTCAATTTTAATGAAACTTTTATTCCTGTTATAAAACATCTTTATCTCATGGAAAATTTAAAGTGTGCCAACCTGATTAACAATTTTTTAGAATAGCACCTTTAAATCTGACTGATCGGTTAGAAGATCCTCTGAGTGTAGTAAAAATATTTTTTTATAATTGTTTGCATGTACTTTATACGTCTACACACAACTTATTTAGGTAACACGCAGTGCCTTATAAGGGCACCAGCCTCAAGTTTTCCAATGTCCTGAGAGATTAAGAGTTGGCGAAATGAGATTTTGCGTTAAAACGTCTTAGTTTAATTTAATATCTGTATTGTAAAATACAACAATTCACACACATGGTCTGTGTCTAGTGAATACTTCAATGCATTGTAAATGACTAACCCCTTTAGTTACTGTCATGAAGGCATTCGTCTGCTTCTATGTTTCAAAATCATAATTTAGGTATTTTGACTCGAAGGATTAAGTGTCAAATAGTTTGAAATATGATGAGACGTCGCGAAAGATCAAAATTGTAAGTTACAATATCTGACTTACAACCTATTGTCACATATTTTTCTAGTCTTAACTAGAAAAACGTGTGATTCCGAATTCGTTTTACAAATAGGTAGGATTAAACAATGAGACTAACTTTACAATTAAGTTTATTGCATCTATATACAAGAACAAACATATAAATACTAATATAGGCCTTAGCTACTAATGACATTCCTTAGAAAGATGACTTCAATTAAACAAAAGTCATCCAAATATTAATAACAGTCATTTGTTCAACCACTAAGGTTATGGCCACGTAGGCAGTTATTTATCACACATATATTTGCCACTAAGGCAAACTGTTTCTCACATAATACAGCCACTAAGGCGCTCGAATTGTCACACAGACACTAGCCACTTAGGCGAGCCACTAAGGCACTTAATTTGTCACACAGACACTATTACCTTGTGCTCGTCAATTTTAAAGCTCTATGAAAGGTTATTGTTAAGTCGAATCCAATCTGAAACAGATATTAACTTAAGCCCATTGCAAGGTGGATTTCACAAAGTATGAGCTGTACGATGTCATCTTTCCTACTCCGCGAATGTGCATATTATACAAAACAGTTTAATTCAAAACTGTTCCTTTGTTTTCTCGATGTGAAAACTGCCTTTGATAAGGTATGGCATAATAGTTTATTTTATAAACTGCACTCCATGGGTTTAAATGTTCTTTCATGGAGAGCAATAGTTAGTTTATATGAACATTTGGAAAGTTGTTTACTGTATAGTGGTTTTAAGTCAGAGCCATTCTGCATGGATGTTGGAACTAGGCAAGGTGGGGTAACCTCGCCGTTCCTGTATTTATGCTTTATAAATGATCTTCTTCTTGAACTTGAAGAAAACTATATGTGTTTTACTGTCAATCAGCTTCGTGTCCCTGCTATTGCTTCAGCAGACGACATGGTTCTATTGGCACTGACTAAATCTGGTTTAGACAGAATGATGGAGCAATGTTTCAGGTATGCTTGTAAATGGAGATACCAATACAATGCACAGAAATCAGCTGTTATTGTATGTAATGAATCGAAAGGTGCTTTTAAAAATTCAAGGAGAAAATGGTATTTGGGTAATGATGTTGTACATGAACCTGAGAATTATACACATCTAGGAATTACATTTAACAAGTATCTTAGCCTGTCAGAAAACATTAAAGAAGCAAACACAAAAATTAAGGGAACATTGTTCAGTTTGGAACCATGTGGTATTGGTCTTGATGAAGGGATTCATCCTTTTACATGTCGGAACATTTACAAATCTTTGATATTACCAAAGGGTTTATATGGCTGCGAAATGTGGTATAATCTTACTGATTCTGATAATCTATTTCTTGAAAGAAGTCATAGGTTTTGTATAAAGTATATGCAGGGTAACAGTAAAAGAACTCGAACTGACATTGCACTGAGTTTGTTAAATATCAACTCAATTCGGTCCCATATCGACAAAATGAAACTAACACTGTTTGGGCAACTCTGTAGACTACCTGTTAAGTCACGTATCAAAGATATATTTTTGGCTCGCATGTTTTCGAGTTATTTGTCTAATCATGTGCAGCCAGGATATTTCAATGATATTGTTGCAGTGCTCAGTAGGTATGATTTGTTGTATGTTTTGAATACATATGTTAATTCTGGAGAATGTCCCTCCAAATACATGTAGAAGAATGTTGTGTGTAAAGGCATTAGCAATATTGAAGAGAGTTCTTGGTATGAGAGAACGTCTTCAGAGGAGTACATTCAGTTTTTCTGGATCCATCCAACTTTCGAAGATAGTATTATATGGCAACTTTGTAGACAACAACCGCACATGACACGATGTTGCAGAAATGTTATAAACATGATATCTAGAATGTGTTCATACAGACAAGAAAAACTATGTTCAAAATGTGGCCTTGTTTTTAACTATGATGTTAATCACTGTCTGTTTGAGTGTAATTATTTTGATCACGATCGAAGGAAACATATTGCCAATATCGAGGTCCTGTTTGGCAGTGCTGTTATTGTACGATTGAGTGTGCTAGACGACAATGCCAAACTAGGTGCTCTACTTGGCTCGCCTGGAATTGATTTATCAATAGAATTGGGCATTCATGCTCAAGATTTTGTGAAAGCAAATGTTACGTTCATCGGAGATCTTTGGGCGAGGTTCTGTGATTGTTAAGTTCCTCCTTATAGTATTAAAGTATGCCGTTAAGTGCATTGGTAGCTAATTTAACTACAGTCGAACTTCGATATCTCGATGTTGGTTTTGTCGAGCATGCCCGTGTTTCAAAGTTTAAACGTGGCTAAACCACGTTTTGACTTTGAAATATAGGTATGTTCGACTTAACTGAGCATGATATTATGCAGTTCATATGTCGAACTATCGGATAGTTCGAGTTAAACGAGTTCGAGTTATCGAGGTTCGACTGTACTTTGTAAAAAGGAAACCGTCAGCTTTTGTTAAGTTTCTAAAATTTGAGCTTAATTAGCCTGTTCTTTTAGTACATTATTGCTGGGTTGATGTTATACATTAAAGCCCTTTCTATATGCTCTTCACACCAATGTTGATGCCAAATCTTGGTGAAAGATTGTTTCAATTTTTCCCCAGACAATGCATTTGTATGTCTTTGTCTTTGCGTGTGTACCATAGTTATTCTCTTTACTTCCATGTGTCTGTACTTTTGTATATAGTATGCTTAATGTATTTGATTGTATGTTCCTATATGTAAATCTTCAATATTGGAGGAAATAAAGATATATATACACCTAATAGTTCTAGAAACTAAAGCCACACAGGCAAAATTATATAAAACAGTTGAGTTGGTAAAGGGCAGCGAACACAACCAGGCGGGTTCTCTTGTAGTCGGACAGCTCAACGTAACCAAACGCCAGACACATTCTTCGCCAACTACACCAAGTCAACATAACCCCGCTACAGAACCCTAGACATTTAACGGTTTAAGGTACTTCGCAGGTGCGCTTAGTTTCCATACAAGGTGTTATGAAACTTTTCATGAAGAATGATAATAGCCTAAGAAACAATGTGTGAAGATAAAGGCAACATTTATCGTGTGGTTTGTCTTTAAGGTCTCTTTTTCTGCCAAAAACAAAGAATTTTGATTATTTTATTTTTCTCAAAAATAAATCAAGCTCATGAATATAAATCTCGCCCAATGAGTAGTACACAACATTCATTGCAAGAAAAGCTAAAAACATTTTGAATAAAGGTGTTCAGATAGATGTTATCAGCTATCTAAATTTTGCAAAATGCTAAAAAAATGAATTACAATAAAACTGAATCATTCAATGTATACTTGTTTTCATTTTATTCAAATATATGGTTGATGAAGTAGTTGGTCAGAAAAATTAGAAAATATTACAGTCAGGATGTGTTGTAATAACTGATTTTCTTATTAAATGTGGGATATTTGAAGTTGAGATACAGGTAACTACCTTAAAATTAAAACTCATTAAAATGCATTATTATTTATTCATTGGTTTGCATACAAGGTTAATTATATTGTTTAAACATAATTATAATGGGCAATACCGATCTTGAAAAGGTTGACGTATTGTTAAGTTTCAATGTGTGGCTTTATAGTTCGATCAAATCGTATACATGTATACCGATTTTATTGACCTGTAAGTCATTAAACTAAAACGTACACGTAAGTGGACATATAATTGGACCGTATATAACATCACTAATACTAATCAACTAAGACTAAACATAACATGTCCCTTGATCACTGCGTTAAATCGGACACTTAAAACAAATATTAGGATCGGTTGGGTCTCGAACCTGTGACCTTTGAATTGCTAGTCAATCGCTCTATTGACTGCGCTATGAAGGATTATACTAAATCGAATCAACATTTCCTTTATATAATTTTTCTAGTATAAGCACGTACGGAAAAAGTCGATGTCGTCAAGACGCATATCCGCTTGCCCGCAAGACCGACTTCCGTATGCGGGAGGCCTTAAGTATTTGCATCTCATAGCCACATACATGAAGCCACCTACAATTATATAGAACCCTTATTTACAACCTACTCGAATGTAACCAATTGCACAGTCAATACGTGCAAAAATAATGCATGTAACAAGCTTACGCGAAATGCGGACAAATAAATAATCAAACAGACGTGTCGATATGCCCAAAAGCCATACTACTATTGTAATAACTAAGTTACGGTTTAAGCAGACGTCTCATTCTCACGTTCCCTATGCCATGTACGAATAACATATCTACAATATGACTGCTACCCGACAACTGAGACACTTGTTGTTTCTGCTAAGGTTTATAGTCCCGCATAAGCTTTATCAGATGCGTCATCCCATTGTCTGAGGATTGGGACAATGGTCAGCATCATGCCTATTGTTGAGTGGACTTTGCTGTGGTGGCCCTGAAAAGGGCCCTTTGTTGCCGCTGGTCGTCGAGAAAGAGGAAATGCTGTCTTGTCCTGGAGGTGTTGTTGTTTCTGGTTCCCAGTGGTTTGCTGTTAACAGATCCATGATGCACCTTATCCGATTCGGACCTGTCAGGCTATTCCCGAGCCTTGGTCACATTCGACCATCCAGGCGTCCAAATGCAATCCCCCTTTTACCTTGTGCGTACCATGGTTCACAACTGAGACACGCCCTGTGTACGCTATTTATATACACTGGTCAAGCTAAACCGGGTACCAACTATACAAGACTGACTGACCACTAATATACACAGGTTTTAGGTTATTTTATCTACTTTGACCATATATAACGTGTCCAACTAGAAACATGTATATACGCAACCATCAATTTTATCTCTACGCTACTGTTTACTTTCAAAGTTGTAGAAATATGTTAATACAATAAATAGCCACCATCGACAACCAAATATCTAAGCACGAAACTATATAAAAAAAGACACAGAACGGTTATTTACAAACTTTACACATAGACAGTTGGGTTTGGATCCAATAAATATCTGACGCCTATTTTCAGCGTCCCGGAATTTACACCCAGGTTGGTCATGGATAAGTGGTCAGGATGAAGCAAAATCAAACAGGGAGCACGTGCTCAACACTTGCGGGCCAAGGACGTCCAGGACGATTCAAGATAGGTACATGTGACTCTCTATGACACTATGCACAAGACGTTTGCAAATAATTGAAACACGCGGCAATCACAGGCGGTCACAGGAAAAGATAACTGATGTCAAATACCAACAATGTTGAGCCAGAGCAGACGCAGACAAAGATGGATGCCCCTCAAATAAGTATGACGTTTCAACAGTCTTAAATCATTATCAGGTTCATTCATTGCATTGCGTTTGCGCCTAATGTCATTCATTATGGAAAAGAGGATAACTGATGCTATTCAACGTTTTCGTCCCGGTTATATCCTCCCTGACGAGCATCGGG
Organism: Gari tellinella; assembly: GCA_922989275.2. Taxonomy (NCBI): domain Eukaryota; kingdom Metazoa; phylum Mollusca; class Bivalvia; order Cardiida; family Psammobiidae; genus Gari; species Gari tellinella. Next base: position 75,174,415 of record OV277866.1, read on the forward strand.
TGAGGTCGATATGTCAACCAAGTCAGGACGGGCAGATACCGGCAGTTGTCGGGGAAACCCAGAAAACGACCCAGGTTACATCGAGTTATACCAGGATTAACCGCAAACAGGAGAGTCCTACAACGTAAATGCCGGACAAAACAAGGAACTAACCTAGATAGTACCGAGAGATCCTGCTTCTTAGCGGTAGTCAGAAACTTAAAGGAATGTAATTTAGTTTTTAATATAATTTTTTTATCGAGCTCTTCACATATAGTATTACAATGTCCACAGTAAAACATAAAATGTATTTGCTGCGTTAAACGTATAAATGATTTGCACATTACATTTTAATCATCGCGGAAATATTCGTGTAAAGAAACCCCCTACGACAGTTAAATAATAAAAATGAATCAAAGTAATACAACGTTTCATGAACGTGTGTGAAATACTGCCAAACAGTTCTAATTATTAATGAGACCGTAATACAACTACGTTTAAGGTTTGAGTTTAAAGTGACAAAGCAATGCAGAACTGAATTGGTGGATTAAGTTTCTCCTTACGTGTTCGTGTTAATTTCTGGACGTAAATATGACAATGATTATTTATGTTGTGGTCGCCTTTTTCAAGTGTGACTGTATTCCACATCTGATAACGTGGTTAACCAATTTAGCTTCATATTGGTCGACTTCTAATCAAACAAGCTGTACTACGTACGCATACGTTTTGTATAAAGTGCAATCATATCTGTTTCCATGTAAGTCGCTTGATTGTATGATTTTATAATACAATTTAGATATTCAGATTAAGCATAACACATTCAAGTCATTACTTTTATGCACATACGTGGATAATATTAGTAACATTTCTACTGCTTAGAATATGTGCTATAAACAATTTAAGGAGGCACTGGGAGAACACTATTCTCAGAGTATTGAATTCAAACTTCATAACACTAATCCGTTCCTACAAACTGAGCTAGCCGAACGCCATGGATATATCCACATCTAAATCTAGTGCAGATTTTGCGGTTTAAGAGCATTTGCAGCCCTCCTTCAGCAAAACTGACTTGCATTTCAGAACTGTAATTAGATAGACTGAATAACCAATCCCTGGAAGCTAATCTTGTTTTCATGCATTTGCTTAATCAATTAATCGTGTAATAATATTAAAACCAGTTCTCATAAATGGTACAAGCCTGGTAAACGAAAGTTTTTTAATTAAAGAAATTAGTTTTTGCATGTAAAATTTCCGACAAAAAGCAATTATTGCAAAACCAGTTTAATGTTACTCTACTTTGTAATTAAAGCAAAGCATGTCAAATACTACCAAAGTCTAATGAGATTTTGACTTCATAATGTTATTTGATTTTTAATGAATTTTATTTAATCACATTACGTATTATACAATTTTCATATAATACAAAATTCATTTTACACCTGAGATGAAAATCTTTTTTTAGTGGTGATAAAACGAATGACAGTGAGAACAAAATTAGAGTGTGTGGGGGATAAGATTGGTAGAATGGTAGTTGGACTTGTAATGAGTTAGTACCGTTCTAAATGTTCATTGTAGATATGTAACCTTTTTTTCCTATTATTATTTTGTTATTGTCGGTGTTGTTTAAAAGTTGTTCTTAGATTGTTTTCCATTAAATGTTACGTGTTTCCAGATAATCTCTATTTTGTGATACTTGTCCTTCATTTTACATTTTAATGTGTTTTTGAAGTGGTTAAAAATCAGAATTATTTTATTTTTGTGTTTGGCAAATTGATTCTTTTGCTGTTATCAGTATAATATACCGTTTTGCTTGAATGGTCATATTGCGATTGTTGTCTGTTATTTGTAATGTGACTTCATAATGCATTTTACTACAACACTTACATTGATCGGAGAATTATTAAACCAAAGGAATGTGTATTTGATTCTCGGGGTATGTTACAAATGGAATGGAAATGAAACATAGTGTTTACTATTTTGGACGCTATATAGTTCCATTATGAACTCATCTTGTACCAGTGAACCATCATGCAATTCACTACCAAAGCGTTATATGCTGCAATTAGTTTTTCATATAATGATTTTGCCCAAGAAATGCAAATACTGCAATATCGTCTTCGAAATTTTAACAATCTAATATGTAAGGAAACTGCAATGATATGACGCTATCATAGTCATGTAAGTGTTCTGTTCATTTCATAATTTATTTTATGGAAGTATAATCCGTATAGCCTGATTAGTGTCCTCAGTGTGTCAGAATTATTGTTATGCAATTCATTCAATACAATTGAACCGGATTCGGGGAGGTGTGGGTCTTTTAGACGGACAGATTAAACCTTAAAATGCATATATACATACATCAGTATTGCTATGGTGTAGACAATATATAGGTAAACGAAGTGATCTGTATAAATATTATGTGTATAACGATGTAAAATGCATGACAAAAGGATGTACACGCCATAGTGTATTACCAATTAAATATATTATTGATTGCAAATATGATAAATTATCATACCTGTCGATATGATTAAACTGTTTAACCGGTCATCAACAGGCGCGACTACAGACGAAATAACAAACAGGAATGCTACAAAAATTCGCCGCTGAGTTTGACGTCTAATCGAAATCTCAAACGTTTAACACTCGTTCTATATTAATTTATCAATACACCCTTTGAATCAGTCAGTAGTAAACAGAAAAAAAGTATTAAACACGAGGATAATATGTGGTTTAGAGATCTGATACATACCAATCGATTAATCAATGAAAGCTTTAACGTAAGCGATATAATAGCTTAGTGGAATAATTTAACCATAAGTTTACATAATTGAGACACGGTTAATATAGGGGTAATCAAAAGGTGGTGGTATAATTAAAAAAGACGATAAAGTGATGCGATATCAAATTAAATACAAACGATAAAGTATGACGGTGTAAGGTTTATGTCAGATAATATCATATAGATATTAAAGGTTTAGAGCGAGAGATAAGCTTTGGTGGTGATTGAAAAGGTTGGCAACTTTCATTTGGAAAACAAAGACGTTAACACCGTATAATTATGCATATTTTGTTTAATCTTATTGTTTTATCGATAATATTCAGTCTATAGACAACCGTGGTTTTGCAATTTAGCCATATAAAGAGTTTCATACGTTGACACGTGTTTACACACACCAGACTGAACAAACGTTCACATCACTGCAGCCTGTGTTAAGTAGGTATTTTCAAGCTTTCGAACAACTAATACGAAAAAATAACAGAATATCGAAACATAACCAAACACTTTTACAGGAACCAATTATTATTGCTAGATATTTGTGAGCGTTTTCTTTTGTTATTAATCACAACGAGTGTCTTGAAAGTCTGTGGACTTATCTACGATTTCGCGGGTGACACGATGGTTTTTATCTTTTGCATTACGAGCTGTGCCTATAGTATATTTTCAGCGAAAGAAACCACGAGCGACAAACTGTTAAGGCGAGTGAAGAGAAACCAGACTGTTTGCCAATGTATTTCAACTCGCTTATGACACTCTAATGGTTAACATGTAACATGTCTTGCTGTTTGATTTAAAACGTGTTTAGATACAGGAACTGAGTATGTCAGACTTTACTTAACCATTGCCACGCTGTCATATTGTATGTTTTCTAGTTGACACTTGCGAAGGTATTTAATATTTCTGTATACTTTTTTTATAAAAAAAAGTTACAGAACCGGTCGAAACAGCTATGGTCAACATATATGATGTTCTGTGTAATACGGCGTCTGACCTGATGCAAATCGTTTACAAATACCAACCAAGTACCGATTGGCATAATAAAGGTTAATCATTATCCCGCCCTTCCGACTTTGTCATATATGTTCACTTTTAACTTATACGAGACGCAGCGGTATACATTCTCTGATTTGGTTCAAAACTATATGACACATGTTTTGTGGTTCGCAAATTGAAACAAAACAATGTTAAACAAAAATGTCTCTTTGCAGATGACAAACACAATTTGCATTTATATAGTCAAGACTTTTATCGTAGTATATATGTTAGTGCGGTTGTTTATATTATGTCGATTCACATGTTAACTACAATAATGCCTTGCTTTCATTGTTATGAGAGCGGACAGAAACTAAATATAATATAGTTTAGTTATGCAAGCCATGAAAACAGCAACCACAAAACAAATAAGGAAAACCGGCATAGCAAGATGGCGTTTGGCAACATGCCTTTGGTCAACACTTGTAACGAAATATGTTAAAACAGGTTTTTCAAGCATGAATCCATATTCCGAACTTCAAACGATAATTTTGAATCGTGATCTGTTCAAAATATGGAAGAGACAAGCCGATACCCCATATTCAAGATCATCGAGCGGAATCCTAGCGCTCGCTGTCCGCTCACTATCGTTCAACCTCACAGCTTGCGCCCCCAGAGTGTACTGTTACACAACTAGACGTCTAATCTGGTACAGACTTTTTGAAATAGACACCATTGTTTGACCGTGCTCCCTCTCTACAACGCCAGCCCCATGTTCAAAATCATCAAGCGGAGACCTAGCGCCCGCTGTCCGCTCACTATCGTTTAACAATCACAGTTTGCGCCCCCCAGAGGGAACTGTAACATAACTAGCAAATTTTACATACAAATACCTTCCACTCGCCTATCGCTCGTTACGCTGTTTGCCACTCGTCGTTACATTATTTCCGACAACGTGACCACTAACGTGTAACTTTGAGAAAAACAGCAGATGTCATTTCCAAGCAGACGTTAGAAGTAATGGTTTCGTTTGGGGAGCAGCGGCAATCGTTGTAATAAGGAGGGAATGGTTGTCGAGAGAGCCGTTGCAGGACGATAGTACTGGAAGTGATGCGCTTATTCGAAGATAGTAACGTTTTCCCCTCTGTATGTATTTCACCCTAGAATGCCATCGGTTTATTCATTACACCAAAGTACTCCATACCGGATTACCTCATTCGTTTCATCATCATTAACTTGTCATTCATTGTTGACATTCAAATGCTACTGACAGCGTTTGCTAATTAACCATTTCGCTGCCAATCTCTATAAAATGCACTTAACCCTTTCCCTTATAGAAGCGACTTTTAGCACATTAATTTTATTCATCCGCTGAAGAAAATAGTTCCAAATTATACCGAAATGAATATGTGTCATATTTAATACTTTCATTATTATAGCAGTAAATAGCTTAAAGCAGGCTGAAAGTAAAGCAGAATGCGCCTAAGGGCGCATTCTGCTTTACTTTCAACCTGCTTTAAGTAGTCACATATCTTCAATACTAGAAACAATGCTATCAGGTAAAGGGTTAATATGCAAACCGTTAGGATCTAGGTAAAATGTCTCGTGAGGCGGCATCTAAACAGGATTCAAAATATTATATTCCTTAATATATTTTCAAAAGGAAACTGCCTGATCTTAATGTTAGAATGAAAAGCAGGCATCGTAGGGCAGTGAGACAGATTGTTACGACATTATGTAATGAACAAGAACTTAATTCGAACTAATTTACATTCTACACCACATGGACCTTGTGGCCCGTACATACGTCCTAACCAATCCGAGTACACTTCCAAAAAGAGTAGACCACGCTCCGAGAGATTCAAACGTATCTCTCTGTTGAGTGTTTCCCTGTCATACCGCAAAAATAGTGAAGGAAAAAAACGGTATTCGATACACAGTGTAGCTCATAGGACAAGGCTTAATTGAATAATACAGGTGTTGTCAATATAATGATAGATTTATGTTGGCCAACAGTGTGTATTCCTCACAGGACAATTCGAGATATAAACAATTTGAATCCATGACCTAATTAGTAATGTGCGTGATATAGAAAATAAACGTTTGACACAGACATACGATATTTTTAAACCACGATTACTCATTCTGAGCTTTCGCCGTTAACAAAAAGCAAACATGCATTTGTAGTGAGGTTGGATTCAAACGTTACGATGAGTAAATTTGAAATTGCATCGATCTGATTTTATACCTATACATATGATTCTTAAACCGAATTCAAAAATCTTATTTCGAATATCAACTTGCAGACGACACAATTTAGCTAACATCTTATTGTAAGGGACACGATTGATAAACATAAGACTGACTTTAATTGCAACAATCTGCAAGATGTGGTTAATGCAGAAACTCTGGGTAATATCTGATATATGACAGATTTAACTACTTTTATTGGAAATTCAATCAGCATCAGACATCTTAAACCACTAATACACGATATTCGTGACGTAAATTACCTTCATATCAGCCGAGTTAAAGTGCACCTTTGGCACGGAAACATACCGGTATTACTCACTAAACCGTTCACTGCCGTATTTCAAGAACAAATTTTATTTGCGAACAATTTGGATCTTGATCAGACATTGTGTACCCCGGAATCTGATCATGTCCAAAACTGTCTGGCACTCATTATGATATAACTATAGTAAAAATACCAGATGACGCTTAAGATCAGACGACGCCCAGCACTTGAAGCCTCATCAGGAACTACCGTCGAACTATAATATATTTATTTAACTTACCCGTATTAATTTTATTATGCCAAATTTGTTTTCGTCGAAAATATCCGTAGTACCCAGGTGAATTGATTCAGCCACGTTTAAACTTTACAGTATGGAAATGCCTGACCTAAGCGAATTCGATATATCGAGGTCGTTCGTACGTTGTTTGTCACTAGATTTTATTTCTGCAAATATTTGTTTCAAACCAAACCGTTAATGAGACATTGTAGAAGGGTGCGTGATAAAGTCGCATCTAGAGGGTTCAAATGATGTTCGATAGAACCATTTTTAAGGCCAACTCAGTGGTGCATCGTACTTTGATAGCACCTATTTAATGCAATTGTGACATCACTTACATGTATACCAATTCTGATAATGTGTTTCAATATTCTTGTTTGACATGTATGGTTCCATATTAACCTTATCCTGTCCACCTACTAAATTCGTATTTGCAAATAATAAAATAGTAAACGCGTCGTCTGAATCAGAACCCTTGTTGTTAAACTAGATCATATACAAATGCAATAGCGAACTGACTAAATTACGGTAAGTTAATGGTCAATGGTTAGAATAATGGCAATTTCAACAACTATTTGAGTTGTTGGTATCAAAATCCTTTGCATTTACAAACAAGTTGAATACAGACTCGCCAACAAAATGTTTCACTCCGTTGCAGTTAAGGGATTTTTCGGATAAGAAACTGTGTAACCCGGCCTCTAATTGAGATTCAAAATGTTTTAAATTAAATTTCAATGAGTCCTTGAATGAGATATACCAGACTGACGCCATTCTTTATAATATTTCATCATTATTTTTCTTTAAACAACACTTGGTTGTCATTTCCTAATAAATTGATCAAACAAGTATCTAGTCTAGTGATATACCTATAGTTTATTGTATGGTGTTTGTTTGTTTTATTCGTTATACCTTGCAGCCGCCGAAAGTGCATAACATCGACTTTGCAAAAAGGTTTGATCCTGATCAGACACCACGTTACTTTGAAACAAAGAAACAACGAATGCGCTGATATGCATGTCGTTTTGCATGTAACACAAGTATTTGACACATTTATTGTTGTTTCTCGATTCAATAATACATTTTAAGCAACACACACATAACATAAACAAGCAACCTGCCTTGCGTGTTTATTAATAAGTTATGCAGGTTCTACCGTTGTTAAACGAAATTAGATAACGGTTGGGAATTGCAGTGCGCATGTGACAAAAACACGTGTCTTAATATAATGGTTCTTATTCAATTACAAGGATCGGGGACTGCAAAGACGCAATGGAGGCACGGCTAATTTGACGTGTATCTCAAGTTTTATTGCAGAGTATTTGTTATTACATAACAGGGTGTTTGAAAATAGTTGTATAACACATAGATTTACAGAAGTAAGATAGATTAGACGGAATTAACACTTTACTTCACTACGTCGAAGAGAGGAGTCGTATAGAATAAACAAACAAGGAACTACATCGCTCCCTCCTTACAGTGTTCCCTCCCTATAACGCCCCTCCGTATAACGAGTCCCTCCTTACAAAAATGCTTTCTGTTGTTTACCAAAACATACCATCGTGTTTAAACTTTTTTCTGCTGCAATATCGTCTACTTAAAAAAGTCGGTCAAATTTGCCCTGGTCTCAAAGTTACGAATTTGACACAATGACAGAAGAAGTTCTAAGACAAATGACAAACAGTTTAAACAAAGATATCGTGTTGATCTGGGTTCAAACCAGACACGAGACCGATTACTTTGAAATGTAATCGGTTACTTTCAAATACGATTACAGCATATGTGATTACGATTACGGTTACTTTTTGAAAAATTACAGAGTCTGTATTTCGATTAAATTACGATTACTTGAAAAATGTAATCGCAATTACATTTCGATTACATCGATTACATTAGAGAATGTTAAGGCATACACTGACTGTAATATTATTTAACTATTTTATTAATGTAAGTTTGATTATATTTTTGTAAATCCCGATATAAATGTCCCACACAGTTTGCATTTTGCTTTCACTTGTCCTGTAGTATCCAAAAGTATCCAAAATAACTTTAATGCAATAAGTTATAACAGCAGGAACACGTACAGTCAATGGCATTGCCTATATTATAATGTGGTGTATATAAAGTCCTCTTGAACATAATATTGAGAAACACTTAGTGTTGCCATCGTTGTGGCTTAACTTAAATCGTAAAAAGAAACGAAGAGGAGAAAGGGTGAATTAAAGTTTATGAAACCTGACTATTACGACTACTAAAAAAGCGGTTAACTGTTTAATATATGAAATGCAAGTGGCAGTTTAAAGAAAGGTAAGAGTAAAACAGAAAACTCTTTTAGGAGCTTTATGATTTCCTTTAACATTGTTTTAAGCAGTCATCTGCCTTGAACACAAACTAATTAATGTTATTGAGTGGCCGTAATAGAGGGATGTTACTTTAATAGGTTTCACACTTAGGACATATCAAAACACTTACCATATTTGTTGGGTTCAGGTAGTGGTACATCTCTTATTGTTACTGATTATCCACCCAGGATAATTATAGGCATTGTTTTGTTGTTGACTTCTCACCTTTTAAATTGTTAATAAAGACTTTCAAACAAATTTAGGTGTGGATACATAAAGTGTCTTTGCAAACAGATTATGCATGGATGTGTTAACAATCGTCGTGTTAGTCTTACAACGTTCTATTTCACATGAGGGTTGTTTTGAGAAAATCGACTTTCAAGTTTTGGACAAATTAAATAGCATAATTTTGATGGATTTTGAAAATTCTTTCGACTTTACCTGATGAAGTGTGAATGCAAAGGGTTCCATGTAAAGTTTTATGAGGATTGTAAGCATGGTTTTTGAGATATATTTTACTTTCGGTTTGAGATAGATCATTTCTCAAACTCTACCTTCAAGTGTACTCATTATTGTGGGTATTGAACATGGCGGACGTGTTTTTATTGACGTGGCGAAGGTGAAATACAAAAAGGTGAAAATAGCTATTGGTAACTGACTTTATACAGACAAAATCATCCTGAATTATCTATACTCTTTGTATTATTGAAAATATACATCAGCATGAGCATGAACAACAGGTTTGACCCCATTTCGGACGATTATCAAACAAGGCGTAACCGTCACTCTACGGGTGGGGGGTCGGTTTACGAAATGCCAGCAAAAATGCCTCGCGTTTTCAGTCCAGAAAAACTTGATGAGGCAAAACATTTACCAACGGAAGAGAAACTGAATGTACTTCTAGAACAAATGGCTAACATTAGTGTCTTAGGTGTTCGTATTGATGCCATAGAATCTACATTGTTTGTTACGGGTGCCAACTCGGAGGTCACAGATGAGCGGCTCCGGCTCTTGGAGTATAAACAAATTGACCTGGAAACGCGATCCCGAGCTACAAATCTACTTATATCCGGCATAAATGAACAGCCAATGGAGAACTGCACAACGATGGCAAACAACGTGATAAGCCAATTGGGGCTGGATCCAAAAGTTTTCATTGTCTTACGCGCCTTCAGGATCGGACGAATTTACTACTCCAGGCCTCAGTACGGTTCTACAACAAAACCACCCCCGCGCAGAATCCTTGTTACTTTTGCACAGTCAGTGGATGTAGATATGATTATGAGTAAGGCCTCCAATCTAGCTGGCACTGATACAAGCCTATCGCGTGACTATCCCAAAGAAATCACTGACGCTAGAAAGGCCCTATGGGGCGAGTATAAGCAAGCCAAACGCAACTTTGGACCGCGTTCTACAAGAATCTTGTACCCAGCAGCGCTAGAAGTGAAAGGTCAGATCACGCGCAACATGTTCCCTGGCTGGGCCCAAATTCTCCGTGGGTCTAGAAATATGGACAATCACAGGCGCCTCGCTGATAAAGTCCAGGACCATCGAAAACTTGTTCTCAATGCCGTATCGCAAGGACGTGTACAAGATATTTTTGGTAGTTATATGAACAGAGCCACTGAGGATAACGCTCCAGCTCGTAAAGTCATTGACGCTCATGTTGACACACGCGGAGACAGCGACTTTCAGGATCCAAGAAACGTCCGGGGCGACGTCAGTAATGTCACAAATGAAGCATCCGACCGTTCTACTTCTTCAAACACGACAAGCGGTGCCATGAATCTCCCTCTTGCCCCGCATCTTGCAAGTGTGCAGCAGTACAGACATCCTGGTACGCCTGGAAACTATGGAACACAAACCAGTCCGGCGGCTAGTTCGCCAAAATCTGTTGACGTGTCTCACACCGACGCCGACTTGATGCTACTGCAGGACCAAGATCGGTCGACCAAACAACATGTCACCGATTAGTACAGGCCGGGGACGGCAACCGCCACTTCACCGTTTTCTGAAAATAACATAAACAACAGTATTAAAAGCAGTAACACAAATATCCAGCGCGATCAAAAAAACAATTACAAACAAAGTGAAAATAGTACAGTCATATCTGTTGCAAACGATACCTTCTTTTGTAAAATCTGTATTGACAAGCCAACATCTTCAAAAACATTACATTGCTCTCATTATACCAATATTGACAAATGTGCCTCTAGACGCCGAGAAACATCTTTAAACTCTAGTTCTTATAATGAGCCGCGACAGCAAAGTGTGAGTAGCAACCCTTTACAATTGCCTACGGGTAAACTCCTGAAATTCGGTAGCCTAAATGTTTGTGGCCTAAAGAATAGAATAAACTATCCAGACTTTGCTGACACGGTACAGGAATATGATATATTTTGTGTCCAAGAAACTAAACTTGATCAACATGATATTATAAACATCCCAAATTACGGTTTTTTCTCAAAGCCTAGGAAACAGTTATACCAAAGAAAATCAGGAGGAATTGGTTTCTTCGTGCATAACTCTCTGCTAGACTCAATAGAAATTATTGACAGTGATTGCGAATATGTCTACTGGTTGAAAATTAGATCTAATACTTCAGATAATGATATGAATCTTGATATCCTGATAGGTGGTATATACATCCCACCAACTCAATCTACATTCTATGATGACAATATTTACAGTTTGTTACATGAAGAGATTTCATCTAAAATTGGAAACTTTAAACACTGCCTAATTATTGGAGATTTTAATGGCCATACTTCTGACCTATCCGACTATGTATGTTTTGATGAGTTCTTAGCAGATCATTTAAACTTAGATGATGATTTTCTACAATCTGTTAATGTTGCAGGAAAACTGTTGGAATATGATTACTCACTGCCCAGAGTCTCAAAGGATACAAAAGTCAACTCTACTGGACTGAAATTTTTGGACACTTGTAAAACTAATGGCCTTTTTATTTTAAAAAGAAGGGTGGGTAAGGACAGAGATATTGGCAATTTCACATTCAGAAATACTTCCTTGATAGATTATGCTGCTGCAAGTGCTGACTGTTTTGCCGTTTTCGAAGACTTTGAAATTAAAGATACAGATCCTATTTTCTCAGATGGACATTCAATCCTCTCCTTAACCATGCATTATTCACATTATGACGACCAACAAACAAATAAAAATAACATAGAAGGAGAATCACACGCACAACATCCTAAATGGCAGGATAGCCTCAAGGAGACTTTCTTAGACAACATAGACCTTTCTAAATTAAACAATCTACAAACACTCATTAGAGACACAGAAAATGCTAGAACAAACAAGGAATTTATCAACAATATTGCAAACTCAATCTCAGACATTTTCAGCACATCATCCATCAAAACATTCCCATCAACAATACAGAAAACATTCAAAACACCTTCAACATCATCATCTAAACCACAGAGATATCCCTGGTATGGTTCCCACTGTAAGAAGGCAAAAAAAATGTATTACGCTGCTAAAGATAGATACAAAAAGCACAAATCATATCAATTCAAAGAAACCATGAACAAAGCAGCTAAGCACTATAAACACACTATGAATACCTACATGCATAAGCACAAAACAAGAAATGAACATAAACTCCGACAAATGCATGCAACACAACCAAAAGAATACTGGAAACTTTTAAACAGCATCACCAAAACAGCTCCAGTCAAAACACCAGACCTAAGTGAAATGTACAAATATTTTAAAGAAGCAAATGAACCATGCCAAGAATTTGAAACATGTCAACCGGAAGAATTTCCCAATCAAAATATACATAATAATGAACAACTCGATACTGAAATAACACAAGACGAAATTTCTAAAGCAATCAAGAAACTAAATAATGGCAAGGCTTCTTCACCTTTCGATAACATTTGCAATGAATACATCAAAAGCTCCGAGCCTATAATGTGCCCCATATATCACCTATACTTTAACAAAATCCTGGATAGTGGCATATTACCTGAAAACTGGCTTGTAGCCACTATTAAACCAAACTTTAAGAAAAAAGGATCCCCATTATCACCAGAGAATTATCGTCCGATTTCCATTGTAAGCTGCTTTGGAAAACTCTTTACTGCAATACTAAACAACAGAATTAACAAGTTTCTAGAAGCAAATAGCTTGCTGAATGAAAACCAGGCAGGCTTTAGAGCAAACTACAGTGTTCTTGATCATATCTTCACACTTAAATTCTTAATAGATAAACTAAGATCCCAGAAAAAACTTTTATTCTGTTCATATATTGACTTTTCTTCTGCCTTTGATAAGGTGTGGAGAACTGCGTTATGGTCCAAACTTATGAAACATGGTATAAGTGGAAAAATTCTGACTATAATAAAGAACATGTACTCAGACATTAAATCATGTGTTTGCCTAAATAACAGTTGTTCACCTTTTTTTGGCAGCAACTGTGGCCTGCGCCAAGGTGTAAACCTATCACCTATATTATTTTCACTATATCTCAATGATGTTGAAGAGCATTTAATGACAGACAATAATGGACTTAGTATCAGAACCTCTGAAAATGGTATAGAAACCTTTCTGAAAATTTTCCTTTTGCTTTATGCCGATGATGCAATTATTGTTAGTGATAAAGCAGACAACTTTCAAAAACTGCTTGATGACTTTAATATTTACTGCAAAAAGTGGAAACTTACCATAAACATGAGTAAATCAAAGGTTATGATATTTGGTACAAGCAAACCTGATAAATACAAGTTTCTCATCGATGGAAAAACATTAGAAATCGTTAAAGAATACAAGTATTTAGGAATTGTATTTGCAAACTCTGGAGGATTCCTAAAAGCTAGGCAAAATATAGTAAACCAGGCAAACCGAGCCATGCATGTACTGTACCAACGGATAAACAATCTTGATATACCCATAGATCTAAAACTAAAACTTTTCGATCAAACAATTGTCCCTATATTAACCTATGGCTCAGAAATTTGGTGTTTTGAAAATTTATCTATAATTGAAAAAATTCATACTGACTTTCTAAGAAAAAAAACCAATAGCAAAAAATCTACCCCACTATATATGCTATATGCAGAGTTAGGAAGACACCCACTCAACATCATAATTAAAACCAGAGCGATAAAATTCTGGAGTAAACTAGTATCTGGAAACCATTCTAAGATCTCATATGAATGCTACAGACATATGTATAATTCAAGAGGAAACTTTAAATGGTTAAGGTTTGTCAAAAGTATTCTAGACAAAACAGGCCTTTCCTATATATGGAACCAACAACATAATCTAGACCTAAAACATGCTTATAAGAAGGTTAAGAAATTACTGATAGACCAATTTACCCAAGAATGGCAAAGTTCACTAGACAAATCCTCAAAAAGCATAAACTATAGCCTATTCAAAACAAATATGAACCTTGAAAAATACTTGACATTACTACCAGCATCCTTACATGAGCCTCTGTACAGATTTAGAACAGGCAATTGTAGAATACCTGTAGAGGTCGGTCGCTGGAGGCAATCCTATCGACCGCTGCATGACCGGAAGTGCTCTTGTGACCTTAACGATATTGGTGATGAATTCCATCTTCTCCTAAGATGCCCCATCTTCTCTGATTCTAGAATAAAATTCATCAAACCTTATTTTTACAGACATCCAAACATATTGAAATACAATACACTCATGAACACACAATCAAATAAGCAATTAAGAAACTTAGCCTTGTTTGTAAGAGAAATTGTTCTCCATTACAAATAATTCAGCAGATCCTACATTTATAATATGATATTAGCCCCACTTTTTGTAAGTATCGGGGCTCCAAACTAGAGAGAGAACCTTGACCAAACCCACTATTTTCTAATTTTAGCTCGACACCAAGTACTATGGTGTAACTCTAATATTCATTAGAGTCGTCCCATATGACGATTCCGGTACATGACGACAGTAGTTTTAAAATACCCCTTTATCTGGAGTTCTACTCAGGTCACATGGTATACTTGAACAATAAAACTTTACCTTCAGACCACCTGTCTTTCAACTGAAATTGCATAAGTAGGACTCAATTAAAGTTAATAAATTAAAGTTAATAAAATGATACAAACTCACCACATCAATACAATTCTACTAGCTGACATCTAACCAACAACCTCCTGTTTATAAGTACTAGTCGCTTCAAGAACTGTAATAAAAATAATAAATGATATAAACAAAAAGTAAAACATACTGTAATACAAAACAGCAGCAAAATAAATAGGCTATTACAAATTGTAACAACAGAAATTATGCAGTGACTTGTTATTGGAATTGTCTCATAGAGACGATTCTATTGAAAAGCCAGTGCATTGGGATGGGGGTGACATAAGGCTATTGGTGTTTATATGTTACCACATAATCAGATGTATTTCTGTGATTTCTATCTCTTGGTCTCCAACAGAAACTATGCAGTGACTTGTCATTGGAATCGTCTCATAGAGACGATTCTATTGAGAAGTCAGGGCATTGGGCTGGGGGAGACATAAGGCTACTGATGCTTTAATGTAACCACATAACCAGATGCTATTTTTATCTTTTGGTCTCCAACTGAAACTATGCAGTGACTTGTCATTGGAATCGTCTCATAGATACGATTCTATTGAGGAGTCAGGGCATTGGGCTGGGGGAGACATAAAGATATTGATGTTTAAATGTAAACACATAACAAAAAGAATTTCTGTTATTTTTATCTTTTGGTCTCCAACAGAAACTATGCAGTGACTTGTCGTTGGAATCGTCTCATAGATACGATTCTATTGAGGAGTCAGGGCATTGGGCTGGGGGAGACAAAATGCTATTGATGTTTAAATGTAACCACATAACGTGATGTATTTCTGTTATTTTTTATCTTTTATTCTCCAATAGGACCTCTGTGTTGACTTGTCATTGGAATCGTCTCATGGATACGATTCTATTGAGAAGTCAGGACATTGGGCTGGGGGAGACATAAGGCTACTGATGCATTAACGTAACCACATAACCAGATGTTATTTTTATCTTTTGGTCTCCAACCTAAACTACGCAGTGACTTGTCATTGGAATCGTCTCATAGATACGATTCTATTGAGGAGTCAGGGCATTGGGCTGGGTGAGACATAATGATATTGATGTTTAAATGTAACCACATAACCAGATGTATTTCTGTTATTTTTATCTTTTGGTCTCCAACAGAAACTATGCAGTAGCTTGTCACTGGAATCGTTTCATAGATACGATTCTATTGAGGAGTCAAGGCATTGGCTGGGGGAGACATAACGATATTGATGTTTGAATGTAAACACATAACCAAATGCATTTCTCTTATTTTTTTTCTTTTGGTCTCCAACAGAAACTATGCAGTGACTTGTAATTGGAATCGTCTCATAGATACGATTCTATTAAGGAGTCATGGCATGGAGCTAGGGGAGACATATGATAGGGATTTAGATGTCCTAATGCATGCAACCACATTACGTAATGTACAGTATTTCTTCTTTTTCTTTTTTTTTTTAATATTGGAGATTCTGTCGGATCCTTGTTGTAGATGCTTCTTTAAATGCGATATGAGGATTTTGATTCTTTTAAAAATGCAAGCTTTGAAACGGACACCTGTTGAAGCAAAGCAAATGACACTTTAGTTCATAAGAAAAACAAATTAGCTTGCTAAACCTATAAAACATAATGTCCACTCTTGTGTGCCATCAAAGTAAACTCACAGAGATTTCTCTGATGGCACATGGCGGTGGCCATTGTTAGAACGATACTCAGTAAGCTTCACGCCGTGCGCGGCTTACAAAACACAAGAAATTACGTCCATTAGACATTTATCTCCTCCATAATCCATATCTATTACTGTTTGCTTCAACAAACCATTGGTAAAAAAAACCAACAACAAAAAACTATGAATGGAAACAAGGTTACTCACATTTGAGAATTGTCAACAACCTACATTCCAGTCCTCATTCACAAATATGTAGTCGGCGATTTCCACGTGAATTTCGCAGCGGACTAACCCATTTATGAAATGGGTAGCGTCGGTTCTCAGTCAAAGTATCGAAGTGAACTAAGTATGTCCTTTTGAGCTGTGGACACCGTAATTTAATAAAAAGTATTAAATTGCAAACATCAGCTTTGTTTTTTCAGCAAAAATGGAGCTCTAGTTTATCATTTACATACATACAAGATAAGAATACACACCTCTAATTGTGTCGATGTGTAATATGCCTTTATCTCCGATCAGCTGGACATTTTGGAAAGTTACAGCTGATTGGCTGAGAGATTATAACACTGCTTATTTGCGACATAAAAATATGTCCCCTTTAACGGACAGTCCTACGTTTAGTAGGTAGACTGTCAAGCTTTCCCACAATCGTACACTACTCAAAACGGTATACCTATGTATAGACCATTATTACTGATCACCTTTAAAAACACTGTGCATGACATTGATATTTATATATTTATTATGTTCATACCCATGAAATGTAAATACTGGGCTATATAGAGCACTGTTGTTACCAAGTGTAACCGGGCATGGAAATAAAAGATTTTTCTTCTACAATGTTCTATGCCCATTTTGTGGAGATAGAAGATTATTAACAGTACAGTTTTAGACAATTGCATGAACAATTACATTATTCCAATGTTCTATGTCCATTCTAAATACTCCCCATAGGGGATATTTTTGCTTATTTTGATGACATTATCCCCTCGGCCAAGAAATACAGGTCGCTGACAAGCAGACGAAACAGAATACTTCTGAAGAATCGGGTTTGGTTTGTTGTTGTTGTTAACATCCGAACATGCGACCTCGGTTTATAAAGTCTCCCTTGTGCGACTTGGCTTGGTGGGACTTCTTTAAAGGGGTATTCAGTTTTACTTTCATATTGTTTTAAGCAGCTATCTGCTTTAAATCAATCACTTTACTTTGAACTACACATGTAGTTAAAGATACGTGTGTACGCAGCCATTTTGGAAATTTCTGTCACGTGATCCAATTGGAACACAATGACTGGATAAATTGGACATAGATCATTGTTAGACTAAACAAAACGTTAAAAATGGAGATAGAACATTGTAATACTGGCGATAACTTCAAAAAGAAAGCTCGGATAAACATATGATTTAAACCAGGAGATAGCTCTTGAAAATAGCTTTCTAACGGTATATAGAACTCTATTTGTTTACAAAATAGACATAGAAGGTTGTAAGACTCACGCGACGAAATGTAGACCAAGATCAGAAGACTGGATATGTTAATAATGTAGACCCAGATCATAAGATTGGATATGCTACTTATATAGACTCAGATCAATCAGACTGGATGTGATAATTATTAAGACCCAGGTCGTAAGATCGGATATGCTTATAATGTAGACCTCATTCATCGAGACTTAATATGTAGGCCCAGATCATCAGACCAACTGTGTGATAACATTCTAAAGTAATCGAAATGTAATCGAAATGTAATCGCTGATTACACCACTTTTTGGTCCAGTAATGGTTACGATTACGATTACATGTAATCGATTTTTATAAAGTAACCGAATACATTCGATTACTTTGAAAACATGTAATTGATTGCAATCGATTACGATTACACGATTACGATTACCTCATGTCTGGTTCAAACTGTTTGGAAATTAATAAAGGTATGATTTGTCCCTCCCTATACTAACTCCAACCGAACACCACAAACCTTTTTTGTATTCCATGGGATGTTGTTGTAGACAGGGAACTATTTTATGCCAATGCTACAATTACTTTAGCTATTATATATTGTTAAAGGCAGAACATTAAACATAAACAAATGTTAGAATGTGGACACGTATCATACTCAAAACAGCAAATATTATGAGTATCCTTAAACGGTATGTAACCCTGTTGCTGATCTGACAAAAGTGCCTCTTTGTAAAGAATTACATTCCCCATTTTGTAAACTACACAACATCTTTAAACAAACAAATGTCGGCATACAATGAGTATCAGGATCACATCATATCTTGCAGTACGTGATATGAATAACATTAGCTAATCAAGCTGGGGATACGCTATTTTTCCCAGCAATTGTTTCCGTTGCTAACATTTTGGATCGAGATCAGATTCCAAACCAATCGCTCTCGTAAATAAGATTCAATTGTCAGAATTTTTAATGGTGACATATTTTACTTTTTGATATAAATGCGTTTAGTTAATTTAAATGGAAAGGGTAACTTTTTTCCCATTTTAGCTCGGCTCCAAACTTCAATGAATCGAGACAAATATTGACAATAATTTAAAATTTGCCTGCAGCAGTTTCATGTAGCGACGTTGTACGAACGTGAGACTTCAATTTAACTCTATCCTCCCTGAAACTTAAAATGATCAATCCCTGTTTCCATTTCAGTCTAGTCCATTTTTTACTTTTAAGGGTTTTTTTGTCAATATTTTGCATTATGACAAACAGTGAATACTCAGATCAGATAAATGGCGAGCTGCTTTGTAGTAATATAGTGTTCTCATTAGTTCAGTACCCGGGGTCTGATTTGACTGTTTGCAACTGTTGAGACAAAATTGTTTCAGCAACAACGGTTAAAATTCACGTTTTAATTCTTCAAACTATGCATGAAGAAAAAAGTACAATAAATTTCTATGACAAAACTGGTGAATAAAATGGAAGTACTTGACCTTTTTATCACACTTTTAGATTTGTTAAGACTACCCTATCAAATGTGAAGCTTCACAAAAACTACTTTTTGTACTACTTCTTCATATTTATGAATACTAACCATTTGTACAAGAAGGTCCTAATTTGCATTACCATATTAGGAATAAACATAATGTGTGATTTGACTAGATAGGAATAACATTTACCCCACTAAGGCACAGTGAAAATTGCACTATAATTTAAGGCAAACTAATTACTAAATTGGCTTTTGTTCTTAGCTATGCAAACATAAAGTTTTAGTGAAATAGCAAATAAAAACACAGGTTCCCGGATTTTATAAAAAGAAAGATATCAATACCATTTTATTTAGAGAAAACATAATACTACACCCCGACAACAAGCGCTGTTCTAGCAAATCATGAAGGACATGCAAGGGTTCAGGGATAATGACGTTTTAGTAGGGGTGTGTAGTTGTCTAGACATTTTAAATGCATACAGTATACATTGTAACATGTTTTCAAGAAATGTTCCACAATTGTTGACAAAACTTTACACTTTTTATTTAAAAATGAAATCATACGTTTCAGAGTTAAATATTATAGATTTTTGGGATCAAATATAGATGAGACGTTTCTTTTTCTCGTCAGTGTATTTGCATTTTAATCAGGTACCAAATCGACGGCTGTTCCTCAAGGGACTGTTTGTCAGGACAAGACGATCATGCATGACAGTTTTAGTGCTCAAGAGTATGTTATTGACGTATTTATTATATATCCTGCATGCTATATGATTTGTGTATGCCGATGCGTGCACCCACGGCCATAATTATGTCAATGTCTGCAAGTAACTGTTTGATAATGTAATCATACCAATCCACGTCTTGCTTTATGCATTTATGACAGATAGTCTGATATCTTATGAGAACCATTCCATGACCAAGTGACAATTAATTGCCATGTACCAACACTTGCGATCAAGACCAGACACTAATATTTTGATCCCCAATCAGAATTCAAACGTTTTGAGACTAATCGATTGATGATTTGAACGGATAAAACATATTCTATTATACGGACGTATTGTTAAGAAGGCGTTACAAGGTTCGAATATTACTAGAAAAAAGGGTTCAGACAAGTACAACTGAAATGAAAGTATATTGAAGGCAGCAATCAGATGCTGTAAGTGCACTCTTAAATATGAAGAGAAGCTTGCCAAGTCAGCTGACATAATTATGCAATTGGTATCGTGTTTTACTAAATAAATCCTCGTCATCCTGTATTGTGTCTTAATATTGGTTCCCTTCAATTTGTCTTAATTTTTCTAACAGGTTTATGTTTGACACTCAAATCGATGTTTCTTAAGTCAAACGATCCATACAATTCAATATTATTGCAATAGAACCGGACAAAACAGGCAGGCTATATAATGACTTTGTCAGACAGTTTGGTTGTGAAAATG
Source organism: Gari tellinella (assembly GCA_922989275.2). Classification (NCBI taxonomy): domain Eukaryota; kingdom Metazoa; phylum Mollusca; class Bivalvia; order Cardiida; family Psammobiidae; genus Gari; species Gari tellinella. Next base: position 75,195,406 of record OV277866.1, read on the forward strand.
TTACGATTTAACAGCAACTAAAACACGTCCCCGACCGGTCTTGTCTAGCAACTTTGGTAGTTTGACAATATATGATTTAGAGATAACTGCGCTTATACCTTCCTCTTTATTTCATAGCTATGAATCACGTTGTTTGGGGATTAATGTGACCGAAAGTGCAAAACTATTCAAAGAAAAGCAGTTTCTTGCATTATCGTGCATATGACATAACAGAAATTTGACCGGTAGAAGCAACATAAACAAACAATCGCTGAATGTTAGTTATTAAGATTTGCCCGTTGCTTTTTCTACTCAGACCTAGCACGGAGTAGATAATTGCTTCTTTCAGAACATGCAGTTCAAATAGGATCAAAATCAAACAGAACGGCAACAAAGGAGTTCTTTTCATTTGAATGGGCTATTGTTTTGGCACACTATCTTGATTTGCCTTCTTCCGAACCTGTTTGATCCCACCGTAACCATTTTTTGAAATGTATTGTGTACATTTATACAACAACTAACTACAACTATTACTTTTTATTTCTCACTACATAACATGTATATATGAGACAATACAGTAATAAGAATCAAACACTGAGTGTGGGTGGGGAAAGTATGAGGAGAAGTGCAATTGTGTCTATAATTAAGGTGTTCAAAGACGTCAACCATTTTGGCAGCTTGAACACCTTCCTTATAAACAACTGAATAGTTTTCCTTAAATTAAGTTAAAACATTGTAATTTATGTTGGGTGCATCTCTCAATTTTCATACGTTACAGGTGGGAGTCGGTAAACAAAGAGGAACAGGTGTGAGTGCTTTAGATAAATAAAAGCCCTCGCACCGGGATCTGCTTTGTTTCGTGATAACTCTGATTTAAATCAACACTGTAGACAATACAGCATAGTAAGCAAAAACAAAATGGCGCCATATATGCTAAACACCATAGCAAACAGTGCAGGATCAGATGAATGGACTTTCAGTGAGCCCATTCACTAGATTGTACATTGTTTGCTATACATGTATGTTATGCTATAATATTTACACATATAGATAACCAAGTGGCAACGAAACAACAAAGGTACAGTTGAGAAGACGTCGTTATTTCCCAATAAAAGCGTTTATGCTAAAACTACTGTGTCCAGTGCAAACAGTTAAGAGCCAGGTCAGACGCCGGGTAACCCGGCGTCTGGTCAGGCTCCAGACTGCATGTTACTCAGATGAAAACAAATAGAATTGTCTAAAATAGGGTTCCTTTTCCCATTGTATAGCACGTGATGCGTTTTCCTTTAAAAAGGGAGTAATAACGTCCTCTAAAAGTCTCTGATCAACTATATCGACTTCTTTGAACTAAGAAGCCACAACTGCACACATATATACTAAACCAGTTGTGGGGGCAACTTTTGTATGAACAGCTATAACCAGTGATGTCACAGATCAGCCTCCGCCCCAGTGAGGCAGTTTCTGGTCGGTGACGTCAATGTAAACATAATTAGTAAGCAACAAATATGTGCCCAGAGTAGATAATATGGTCATTTTAGCAATCTACAAACGTTTAATTCAAATTCACACGTCATGTGTTAACAATGATGACTCAGATCAGCTGCCGCCTCAGTGAGACAGTTTCTGGTCAACGACGTCACTCTTTACACCGTTGATAAGCATCATAGTAGGGGTACATAATATAATCATTTAACACTATGTTATGGAGACAACTTTTCTCTTGAGCTGTCAGCAGTGATGGCACCTATCAGCCGCCGACCCGTTGGGACAGCCCCCGATCAATGACGTCACTGTATACATCATTAATATTCATTAACTACAATGTAGAGACAGCTTTACGCATCAGATCAACAGTGAAGACATGGATCAGATGCCGCCTCAATGAGGCAGTTTCTGAACGATGATTTCATTGTACACATATTAATGGGGATAATATGTGGCTGATTGGCGGTAACACAGAACGCTCCTATATGGTCTTAAAATTTTACGAACGTTCGCTTGCTTTAAGCTACCACATGCCTTCAACAACAAACACTTTACCCAATTACATGGACGCAATAAAGAAGTTTTACATAAATAAAGGTTAATTGTGTCGGACCTTACACAATGTTGGGATACTTCTTAACCCCATAGCGCGTTTTTAGTATTTAGATATATGACCAATCCATGCTGGTTGAACAAAAGGCGCATATTTAGCTTACCTGGGGGTAACTGACAAAATGGAGATAATGGTGTATGTTATAGAGTAATAACTTAACCATATTAAGTGCTTCAATAGTTCCCAATATAAATCAATGTTAAAATGTGACCATATAGAGGGGGCTACTTGATAAAGACCAGTTGATGATAGTATATGACAACTATCAATGTTATGACCATTGTGGGATTTTTGTTATTTTATAGAGAACGATGTTTAAGATTTCATTATATAAATATATGTAAAAACTGTTACTGTTACCCCTGGGGCAGGGTCATTTTTTACCTTAAGGGCTGAAGTTAAACAAACTTATTGACGATATGTAAATGATGCTATGCGACAAAATATCTAGAACCTCTAGAAAATGCACCATGGACAAATCAAAGCTCTGGTCATATTCATATCAGTGACGATAGAAGTCTTCTATATAACTTTGTGAAAATTCTGACACCGGGGCGGGGCCATATCACCGATGGGACATACATTGATTACACCCGTTAGAAACCTGTAGATGGATACAAGATGGATACAAGTAATATCGTACACAAAACAAATCGTACACCATTTTGTATCCACATCTTGGTCAATTCGTACCCCAACAAAATCGTACGTAAACCATTTCGTTCCCATTATCATGTTCAATGTGTACACACCCATGTACGTGGTCAACTCGTACAAACATTATAAAAAACCATCGATCCAACTTTTATGGTCAATTCGTACCCACGTACATGGTCAATTCGTACTGCATATAAGAAAAACCATCAATCTCAATAAATTCGATAAATGTTTGGAAACTTTACGGGTTAACACTGTCAAAAGAGTACTTACAGGTTTTTATCTAGATCAGCAATAAAACAAATTCAATCAATCTAACTGGTGAAATATGTTTCGGACCTAATGTGTTTATACTAGAGACCAAATATCGAAAGCAAGGTCACAGTGACTTAAAAAACAGTACGCGTAACACCCACGTTACATGCTATAAACACATTCATTTATGCTAGGCTCACACCAACGGCGAATGCCGCGCTTTAAATCGGCGAGCAAAGCGTCGTCATTTTTGTTTACTTTTCCAAAAATATCACGATCTTTTACGCTCTAATAAGCTCTGATACGCTCTGATACGAATTGGTTGCCGATTTGGGAAGAGTTATTTCCCGACTTGTTACGGTTCCTCGCGCTTTGATCCCGCTTTGATCAGGCTTTGCTACGCTTGAAATCACGCTTTTATAAACTTTATTACGCTTTATTACTCTTTGATGCGATTATGACGCTTTAAATCAGGCTCTGATACGATTATCAAGCTTTGTTGTTCATTGTTACGCTCTGTTCAGTTCTGTTACGCATTGGAAAATGTCAAGATCGCCGATTTCATGCCGCTTTTGATCCAGAGCCTAAAAAAAGATGCAGCAGATCCACATAATCATTGCTTTTTGAGTCAAGAACACGATGTCAGGACAACAAGATCCAGAAGTTCCACATGTACCAGAAGCATTAAACACTGTGTCCCTTATGCTAGGTTCACACCAACGGCGCTTTGATGGTACTTTAAAGCGTCGTGCAAAGCGGCACAAAAGCGTAAAAAAGCTTGATTAAAGCGTCAGGGTCGTAATAGATCGTGGAAAAGCTTGGAGTAAAGCGGGACATTCGACAAGAGCGCCACATTTTTTTAAACGGTTTAAAAATTTTGGGCACTCTGTTACGAATTGATTAAAGCGCCTAGAGCGTATCAAAGCTTATCAAAGCTTAACAAAGCGTAACAAAGCTCAGCAAAGCTTGACTCAAAGCGTAGGAAAGCTGAACAGAGCTTGGTTCAAAGCGGGGACATCACTCTTCATGGTCTGTCACCACTTGACACGCTTCGTTAAGATGTCTCAAGATTTGTTACGATTAGGCATGAAGATCTGATACGAGATCAGATGCTTTCATCAAGATCTGACACGCTTTGATACGCTTTGTTAGGTTGTCATGAAGGACTCTCACGCTCTTTCAAGAATTGAGACGCGTTGATCAAGGATTGACACGTTTTGTTAGGCTGTGTTACGCTTGGCAAGTTCCTCATGCTCTCTCACGCTCTTTCAGGCTCTCCTACGATACTCACGCTCTATCTCCATCCCTATAAATAGCGCTGCGACTTGAGTATCACTCATTGCATTGTTTCAGATAGATCATGTTCTGGTACATGTGGAACTTCTGGATCTTGTTGTTCTGACATCGTGTTCTTGACTCAAAAAGCAATGATTATGTGGATCTGCTGCATCTTTTTTTAGGCTCTGGATCAAAAGCGGCATGAAATCGGCGATCTTGACATTTTCCAATGCGTAACAGAACTGAACAGAGCGTAACAATGCACAACAAAGCTTGATAATCGTATCAGAGCCTGATTTAAAGCGTCACAATCGCATCAAAGCGTAATAAAGCGTAATAAAGTTTATAAAAGCCTAATCAAAGCGGGATCAACGCGCGAGGAACCGTAACAAGTCGGGAAATAACTCTTCCCAAAGCGGCAACCAATTCGTATCAGAGCGTATTAGAGCTTATCAGAGCGTAACAGATCATGGTATTGTTGGAAAAGTAAACAAAAATGAAGACGCTTTGCTCGCCGATTTAAAGCGCGGCATTCGCCGTCGATGTGAACCTAGCATTACTGATATAGTATAGGACTGTGTCCCGAACAATATGTACATACTAAGTTAGGGACATACCCACGCAAAGGTTAATCTCTATAAATATTCCCAATTTCCCGGACATAAAAAGCACGTCGTAGTTGAGACGCAACTCCTGCTCTGAGTATAAAACGTTTGCAGTGATGCAATCGTCGGTTCACGGTGATATACCTATACAACTACATACATAACACATTTGCTGTATTATTTACGTCCACATGTAGCTCCGCGTAGTCATCCTACCGTTTTTAAAAAGTATCAGTTCAGACCCTTACATCTATGTTCTCACACATATGATATAACAATTGAACAGGAATGACTAGTTTTGCAAATGTTGAACAGAACCGTCGAGACCTTTGGCTAAACGTCTTATTTTATGATGAAATGAAAAATATTGAGCACTTCGCTTTAAGATTTGTCGAAAAATGTTTTTTCTTTTATTTGACAAGGCCTAGAATATGTACATGTTGTATACATATACTTGGGTAAAGCCACAACTAAACAACGAAGCTTGAACGACAGTACTGACGTACTTAAGTAACTTGTGTTAAGATACTTATATTGCATGCATAAATAATAAGGCACAGTTTGACAGTGATTGTTGTAAATAAATACGAAAGACACAAGCAGGAAACACAACACAAACAATACACCCACCTCTCAAGCAGAACACACACAGTCATACCATAAAAAACACACAAACACGCACGCACGCACGCACGCACTCACACACGCACGCACGCACGCACGCACGCACGCACTCACGCACGCACGCACACACACACACACACACGCAATCCCATTCCTTCATCTATGCACTAAATAGAAAACAACACGCAAGACAAACATAAAGCAAAGTTAATATAGGAGCCCGCCTTGGTACGGTCAGCAGCAATCAATAATTAATTATAGATTAATCAATAACAACCACTGGGGGGTTAAACCTTGGTTTAGGGGCGCCCAATTTCACTCTTATATCCTATATTCACCTATAAAGACGAACAGTGTACATAAAATATAAACCCTGTTCCACAACCTTACAATCAAAACGACCGCCAGCACAGTAAGTAAATACATGTAAAACATCTAACAAAAATTGTATGACAAGATTTATTGTAACACGGGAAAGAATTAAACATTCAAGCCCGTGTTAAAAATAACCCACTATGGCAACGGTCAAATTGTACTCAAGCGACTAGTCTGTATTTACGAGTAACTGTAAGACATGGATGGGTTTAGGGTACGACAGAGAGGGAGAGAAAAAACAAAGCACGAAAATCCGACATAACTCTCCCGGTTAAGGACGGCTTTAGAGATACATCATCATGTAGTGCTAAGCCCTGTCTGTCGATGCACAACCAAAGAGGAAAGCATAGTTATCAATTGTAGATTGATCGATAACCAAACGTGAAGTGCGCAGCAATATAGTTGGATCCTAATCTTTTTTGAGGAAAAATCTAATACGTTTCACAAGTAAGTCTACTCTTTTACATTGATTGACACTAAAAACAAATTAACATTATATTAATTTTAATGTTTTAAATCGTTACTCATTATCAACTCTCTTCATGTTTTATTGTCTAGTCAACGGATTCAAGTGTAACAACACATTTGAGATGAATGTTTTTATGTGTCTAATACAATTGTTGATTGTGATTTATGTCATTCAATACGGCATGTCAAATTCTCCACTGGGACAAGGCTAGTGGCAGTTCTAAAGAGCAACCAATAGTATGTAAGGAATAATTCTACAGTAGATATAAATATGTTTTGCAATGAGCGAATTAGGTTTGATAGTATACGTATAATGCGAATTGGCTGAAAACAGCACATAGCTCTTATTCTATATATTTCAAAAACCGTGTTAGCTTGTATTACAAAATTGCTCATTTATGTGCATAGCAACAACGTCAGGATGTGTGTATCGCTAAATAATAGGTTATTTTTCGTAATTTAATCCACATTAAAACGTGTTTAAAGTGGCCTATATTAAACGAACAGATTCTAAACATTTGTCTTTGTAATGGGTATAATTATTTGTAATAGCAATACTTTTACATAAGTAAAACCCATATACAGTGCTCCTTCCCTACAACTTCCCTCTGAACAAATATTGCCTCCTTACAACAACGCTTTCCGCTGTTCTTAAAACAAGAAAAGAATTTCCGTATGTCCGTAAAAATGCGTATTTATGTGGTAATGAATTAAATCAAGATGATTGCTGATTCAGTTCTACTTTGCTTTAAACAGTCACCTGCCTAAAAGTGTTGAAACTATATAATTCAGGAGTATCAGTGTTTATCCTATTTTAGCCGATCGACTTAGGACGACCACATGTAAGACAGTTGTCAGCTTAAAACAATATGAATTCTGATTCGGTTAGATTTATATTAGCTGTTTTCACTCTCAAATGTTATCATGACAGTCGATGGTCTATCCCTGATCTACACACCTAATAGTTCAGTAATTCCGTTTTAAACCATCATGAGACTATTAAAAGGTGTAGTTATATTTTGCATTATAAGCTTTGTGTTTAGTACATTTCAACTAATGCAAAGTAGAGCGACACAATAGTTCGATCATAATCAGACGCGAAGTTTCTCGGTGATCCAGTCATATCCCAACTGTTTGCAAATATATGCCAAGTGGCGCCCTACACTCTAAAGCATCACGAGTATAAAATGCATTCCGTACTGTTCGATTTTCAACTTTAGAAAAGGAAATGATTCTGTAAGATTTTACTTAACCCTTGCCCAACTGTAATTATGTATGTCTGCTCTGAACTCGTCGTTTGTAATGGTATTTAATTCAGATGTTTACACTGTTTAGTGTAAGAAATTTTAAAACAAGTAACAAACAAATGGGTCTTGATCAGAGTCAGTGTTACGAAGCGTCTGTTTTAGAGTCAAACTGTTTGCGAATAGCAATCACGTTTCGGTCGGCCGGTGAGGGCAGGTGAGGGCAGGAGGCGGGCTCCTATGTTCACTTTGCTTTATGTTTGTTTTGCGTATTGTTTTCTGTTTGGATTGTGGGATTGCGTGTGTGTTAGTGTATGTGTGTGTGTGTGTGTGTGTGTGTGTGTGTGTTTGTTATGGTATGGCTGTGTGTGTGTTCTGCTTTAGAGATGGGTGTATTGTTTGTGTTGCGTTTCCTGCTTGAGTCTTCTTTCGTATTTATTAATCTTTATCCTGCCATTTGTACATTGTCTAATGTTTATACATATGTTTTGTCTAGATGAAACTACGCGTGACAAAATACATATATCTGATTTGAATCAACACTATTTGACACTTGCTGTGTTCGTAAAACATGTGGTAAACAAATGGCTGGTTTGTGAAGACGACAACCAAAAAACGAAATTTATTTATTTTAAGGGTTGTTTTGTTGTATATAATGCATCCGTTTTCAAAATGTACAAGCTCACATGCAAAATCAATAATGCCTTATTTAAACTGTTGTAAGTGAGGACAGAATATAAGTATAAAGTAATACATTATTGTTTCGTCATCCTATCAAATGGTCTCTTAAAACAGACTGAACGTAAAGAGAATGTGCCCTAACTGACTAGAAGTAAAAAAAACGGCTATAGGACAAAGGGTTAAGACAGCATTAGGTTTACAACTTTTGATATAAGTACCAAATAGTTTAGATGAATATAATAAATTAAGTTAATTGGAATCTGGTCGGAGAAATCTTATTTGCAAACTGGCATATTAACATTGAAAAAAATATGTTAAAATACGACGGCGTCTGCTATAAATCAAAACTTTAAAAACACACCAACTATTGTACTTTGGGTAAGGTAGTGCGACGTTATAATCCGTCTCATGCATTCCCTGTCATAACATAAACTGCTCGAATTACCGTCTGCTTTCATTCCTAGCATAATCAATTGAATAAAAAAAACAAAAACAAAAAAGTACACATGAAAAATATATTGGAGTGCCAAACAGTTCGGCTCCCGACCAGATAAGTATTCAACCCGGTTGTATGTAGTAGTTGTCGGACTTGGCAGTGGATGTCTTAAACGAATACGATACCATAGAATATAGTTAGACATGTATTAAGTATAGAAACAGGTAAATAGAAGTGAGTACTTGGAGAAAATGTAAATATTCAGTAATAAGTTCTACATGCTATTTGATAAAGGTGAACAGTTAAACAAAGCTTAACAAAAGCCTATCAGAATGTTCCTGAATTGAGGTGCGGACAGAAAGGTGTTATAAACATACGCATAAATGACTGAAACAACTCAAAAGCCGGTACTATGTGACGGTTACCTTTGACTTGGTTCTAAGCGTCTAGTCATATAAATTACCATTTGCATTTACTCAAACTTCCGAATTCAATGATCTAGACGATAACGGTTACCTTTACCCCATTTACTGTTTGCCATTATGCAGGACTAGTAATACAACATGTATCGCCACTCGCCCCCTCTAATACGACATAGCATTACTTACACACTGACTGCCATAGCACCATCTGTTCACAATAGTATCGTCTTTATTTTTTTTAAAGTTTTAACTTTTAGCCAGTCTGATTAAGATACACATAACAACATAACTATTGTCAATATACGGTAGCGTCTACTACAAAAACTTTGTTATCTGATATCAGTCGCTTCAATTAAATAACTCATCACAATATGTCTTAGTGTCACAATCATTTATTTTAAAACTATGCATTGATTTGGGTCATTCCAAATCATCTTGTATTATGTGATGTCTAAATCGTATTTAAGCATTTAATTGTATCCTATTCAGACGCCGCGATACACGTTAAATATTTTACATTCAAATATGAGAAAAGGAAGCAGATTCCAAAGTTTAAACAGGTGAACTAAATGTCAGTAAACATATTCCATACAGCTTATAATACTGTACATTGAAAAAAAGTTTTTAACGTCGTCAGACGTCGGGTAAGAGTCATATTGTTCTCCATTTAAGTTTCAAATGCATAGCAAACATCATCGAAACTTTGTAAATTTCTATTTCAATTGCGTTTAGTTTACTCTATAAAACAATGACACATACTTCTTTCCACTGAATGTTTACTTGATTGAACATCATGCGATAAACTATCACTGACCCCTGTGAACGTTATATGTTAAACGATTATCTCGACTTCAAAGGCGGTTCCCATTTTACTAATATAGACTCAAATTACACTTATATATATACCATCCCACGTTAAACTTAATAGAAATTGTGAATTGGATCATAATTATTTTTATATTTGATTACCGATACATATACTAATTATTGGACTTGACATTTACGCATTTAGTCACTTCATCAACATCAAAGCCGGGATACGTTTAGACGGACTGAACCAACAGCATTAGAAAACAAAATCAAACAAACTTATACATTTCATTGTTCTAATGATTTCCTGTATCTATAGAAGATGTGGTTTAACAAACCTTGGTGCTATCAAGCCATGCAACTGTCATAAACGGATATATGACAAGAGCTCAAAGTACTTCTAATCATCCAAAATGGATAACTGCTGGTTATATTGTGTCTGCACATTGATATTACATTTAGCCTTTCTGAAGCCTTAACGAGCTTAGTAAGTTGTCAACGGGGCGCTAATGGAAAAGTGTTTGTCGGTCAAGGCCGATCAGTAAATGTTATTGACAAACATGATGTTTGTTTTCACATGAAAGTGTATCTGCATTGGACAGGGGTAAAGGGCATACTTTAGTTTATTATTCTCTTTTCTAAAAACACTATTAATATATTTAACCTTTTTCTTGATAACATATCGTCCATTTACAGACGTAGACTGATTGTTTTTAAAGAATACCATAAAACATCTGTAATCCGGACAGTTTTAAAAGTGAGGACAAGTAATACATGTAATTAGTGCAGCTAAAAGGAAGAGACGGATAGTTCCCAAAGGGAGCTTCCGAACATACATTCTGCGTTATCCTCAATTTACCTGACACCTTTTACCTACTGGTCTTGTAACTTAAAATGTTGTATTTAAGTGTTCACTGTATAAACATTGTTGTTACATTAATATACTTATAGGAGTACAGTTAGAGTTTGGAACCATTTTAGACATGGCAGACACAGTTCCGATGCAGTGAGGGAGAGTATATGAATGCAACACCAAATTGAAACTAGCCTATACGAGTTATAATAGTCTTTTTTAATGCAGCTGAAGTGAAATATAATTATTATATAAGTATTTTACACACAATGCAGTCCCTGGTCAGAAGCGTACAGTGTGAGTCTTCTGATGAGGGTAAAAATGATCTTGCATAGGAACGTTGCACCTTTCTAATATACACTGATAGCTAATGACGAGAATACTCGTCGCAACGGTTGAATGTGATAAGTAAATTGTAACCCGTTTTCAAAACAAGAATTAGGTTATAAGGTGAAAAAGAGCGGTGTTTACGAATTTGCATCGGAAGCATAACAAGAAACTTACAAAATCGTAAGCAGACTTAATTTCTTGTTTTCAAAAACGGTATTATACTGTTGTACAAACAAGTCCGATTTTACTTGTATTTAAGCAAGATCAGAAGTCTCACAGCTCTGCCCCTGGCCAGGTATACAACTACGTGATAACTTGGGGAAAACAAGCTGAATTGCTGAATATGAACATCTTTTAATTTGAAGTGCAACTTAATGTTGTGGAATGTAGATGGAAATATCAAGGCAGTTGTATCTGCATTTAAAAAGTAATTTTGCATTTTGGCATTCAACCTATCCTAGTACCGTACACATGGCTTCGTCCAACATATATCAAAAGGATAATATTATGTTATCACTTGGTCACTTTGTTGGGCTATTAAATCTCAGACTAGGTCAGAAAACTAGTACTGCTGTAAATGATCAGGACTAAAACTGAAACCCAAATGGATATTCAACATGATAAAGGGAGGTAGAATGTTTTTTATGTATAGTTCTCTCCATCAATATTGGTGATTATGAGAATGGGAACTTATATAAGAGTACAACTGGGACTTTATCCGGTCGGTCACTTTATCTTGACACCGACGAACCCCGAGTCGTCATTCTAACCCGACATCCTGCTTGTCAAGGAAAAAACCACTACTACCAATTTGTAAGGCGTTTGACAAGGCCGGGGATTGAATTTTCAACCTCCCGCACTGCAAGCGGTCTGATCTAGCGCTACCCAATTTTCTCAGAGCATATTTAGTATTCACATACACCCTGTCTGTAACTACCACGTTTACGCGTCCTTTAACCGGACAAACCCGTCTAATGGAATACAACCTACCGCAACATTTGATTTTCAATTCCTTTCTTAATAAAATTTATCGTGAGAGTTGTACTCCATTTCCGCCATAGTGTCGCCTGCTTCAGCATTGTTGTCTGCAATATAATGTCAAAGTTAGATGTAAGGCAGTATAACAGATGTTATTTCAAAACAAGTGCAGTTGTACCAAACATTTTTCTCAAATAGTGCAGTTTAGAAAACGCAACCCTCTACAGTTGCAACGAAACTAAACGCAAAAACAAATTCTGCATTACATTTTGGAACAAATACGGATCTTTAAAGTTGTAGACGTTTTTAATTTGTCAGGAGGTCAAATAGTTGTGAGCCTGATCACGCTAAATTCTCTGCATTTGACGTCACTGACTTAGCATGAAGGCGTTTATAGGAACTAATAACGTCATGTTTATCACTAAGAGAATGTCAATGTGTGTTTCATTACGACAAAATATTCCAAACAGGATTATCTTATTTATTTCTTCAGCATTAAAATGCCATTCAGTGTTTCCATTCATGTGGCACTGACAGTGTTTGCTAATTATCTCTTTCGCCGCCAAGCTCTACAAACTTTACATGTAAGCTATACAATGACAAAATCAGCCTTAATTCGTTACAACGTTGTTCAAACCAAGTTCCGTTGTCATCCGTAGCTCTCTATCTAAGTGTGTTCTACACCGCCAAATACCGTATAAAATACGGCTGCATAATATGCCTAAGCATGTGTATGTCAAGCAATGTAGATCAACATGTTTACGACGGCCTTGATCTACTCTGCTTATAATACCATAAGACATTCTTTATCACGGCACGGCGCATATGCAAGCGATTCAGATTGACATCAGATGTACCTGGTCAAGATGCGCACTCTTTGACAATTATTCATATCCTGCTTACGTAAATCTCCAGTTAACGTTAGACGTTTACGAGCAGTCGAAGTCATGACATTCAACGAATTTGTATGAGTTATAACATAACCATGGTAGTGAAAGAATTGACTTAACAAAACACATTTTAAAAACTTCAGTTTATTAAGGCCAAGGGCAAAGGTCAAGCTGAGCATGGCTCACAAATGCTATTGAAAAGTCCAGTCCAGACACGAACCAAACAAATGCAGTACTACACTTAGCTTTCCAAAGATGCCGTCTGCATTGTATTCCTTTTATACAGTATGAACTCTCTAGACCTAATCGTTTGCATCCCGGGGTTATAATATCCTAGGCAAATAGCTCGCTCATTAGTTGATGAACGATATATATGAGTAATAGTATTGTTGTTGCTTTCTAGTATTCAATAAAATTCATTTTATTGTTGTTAACAACAAAGAGCGGTTTTAAAATGACCCGATAAAAACTTTACACAATGTTAGAATGGTTTAAAGGGACTCGCAACCGGATGGTGTACTTGTCAAAATAAAATAAAATACTCAAATAAAAGCAAATTTGTGGCAGTTTTTGGCTTCTGACATTAAAAAAATATGATCAGTCCAAAAAAAATGTCTCAAGAATCGTCACCGAATCTTAGATTTTTATATATTTTCCATCGTTTTTCTATACCGACTAATAGACGGTATAGTTGTTGTTGTTGCTTCTCTACACGGGCTCAGACATAAACACGAGCCGAATTACGCAGTTGTATGCACTTTCGATGGCTACACATTGAAATACGTTAAATCGATCCGAGATAAACGGATAGTTCCGTGGTCCATTGGTCTAAGCGGTTTCCCCTATTTTGCCTTCTGTCCGCCAATGCCGGGCCCCGGGTTCGAATCCCACCAGAGACCAATATTTATTTTTATTGAAATACATTTTTTTAAACAGAATTTCTTATCCTAAACTAATTCTTTACCATTTATATAAGCGTTTGACACATATTTACAAATTACTATTTTCAATGCACCATCTGGTTGCGAGTCGCTTTAAGACTTGTTTTGTTTGATGCAAATAGACCTATTTGGTACATATTCCTCATAAGTGTCACAAACAACCATAGGAACAAAAAACCTGCAAGGGAAAATGATTTTGTATCCCGCGCTGGACTGCTCCTTATTGCAGGTCACGCACTAATTAGTCCTGCGATTGCTCTGTGCTCACAAATCATTACATATCTCCAGATTAGCACCACTCAGTTGGTTCTCGGTGCTCGAGTTGCAGGACAGGGAACCATTTGCAAAGCAACCGTTATATTTAATTTAACCAACCGATGCAAGGGGCTTCCTGCGTGCTCACTTAGGCATCGCATGATTTCCAGATCTAGCATGCATCTACGCTTGGCTGTTTCCTCTCACTGCCCGGCCTTAAGCCACAAATGTAACTTCATGGAACCCACCCGCTAGGCACTGGTATTGTTTGGCTGAGACTTGAGGCGATGTTAAGGACTATGTTTCAGTCTCGTACTTGGGACCTAAATTGAAGTAAATGTGAACACCGTCGCTCAGTATCGATCAAACTATAGCAGCACTGACGCGGATACAAATGTCTAAACGCTTCATAAGCCTAAATATTGTTTTTCTGGCAAAAAATGTCGCTGGGGTCCAAACAAAACCAAAGGTCCGGATGATTGTTAAAACAATACAGTGAAATGATACGTACCATGCTTTAAACAGATAAGCCGTCTGAAGATATTAATCTCCAAACTTGTCTTTACAGCCAGTTAGCAACTCATGTAGTATGTTTGTACCTAAATCTATAGGAGTATGTTGTAAAAATGCAGTGTCTGGTGTTATGAGTAAAATGAGTGCAACTATTCTTATCAGGGTAACCCTGTAACAAATCCCAACTAAATCGCAATGAAATCAAATATAAGGACAAGGCTGGCCATTTGCACATTAAATAGGCATAATCGTATCAAGTATTTGAATGGTGCAAATTGTTTAATGTTCCTTGTAAAAAAACTTGTTACACAAAAGTAGCATTTAAACCAGTGTCAAGAAGAACGTTGGTTCTGATGTTGTGTACTAGCACCTCAGCTTTTTTGTATTCCATTTGCGTCTATACGGGGAGAATACCACTGTACATCACTTATAACGGTCGTTAACATATTACAAAATACATGATTTAGGGGAAGGGCCGTAACGAATGTGTTGGAACTTGTAGCCCTACACCATTTTCGAAATAAAATATGTTTAAAGTAAACAAAATGCATTAGATTTTATTTCAATTCAACCTGTTGAACATATTACGTATGATATAAATGCTACTAATAGTTTCAAATGTAAGGCTAGATTTATAACGGAATTAAAATGGATCAAAAATTTACAGACACCCTTTCCTTTAGGCTTGAATGATAATATATACCAATCTGGCAATATTTCTAAAGAACCTTCAATTAATATTTTTTTGATTTATACTACACGAAAGCGTAAATCTAGATCGCATGGTATTCGTATAAATGGAAATATTAAACGTAAATCACGTCAGTCGATTTCTATTACAGACTTGCATAATCTGCTGTTACATTCTGGTAAACATAAAATGCTTTCTCGGCTTTCTTCGTTGTCATTGTCGTCTTTAAAAGATATTGACGACAAGGCTGATGGAATAATTTTACGCACAGATCCTCTGTATTATACTGCAGGTTTAATACAAAGTTATACTCAGCATGTTCTTAGACCTCATATTGATTCTTTAAACGATCACAAAAGATATTTCATTAAGGTCCCTTTTATAAATAAAGGTATTGATGTCATAGATTTACAAAGTATTCTCCGTAACAAAAATGTGATGAATGCTATTCCAAATTATTTAAAAAATCTTGAACCACCTATTATTTGTTATAAGTATAATAAATCTGTTAGAGGGTTAATTTTTCACTACAATAAAATTGTTTCTGATCTTAAAATTCTCGAAAACACACCAGATACATGAGACTGTACCTCTTCTAAATTCTGTTACGCTCCAGTGGGTCATATAATAACTGGCAATTTTTATATCATTAAAGATAAACGCATTAGAGCGCTTTTGAGTAAGGGACCTAAATTTAGATTACCTGCCTTAATTGATTTCGATACTTGTCGCAATCATATTTCTGAAGCTTTGAATAAGTATAGTACCAACTGGTGCCGCCGAGAACATGCTGAAAATGACGCTCTTACTAAATGGAAAGAATTAATTTTTGATATTATCGATACCCGGATTTCGTTCTGTTTATCCAATAACCATCTTTTACCACCTAATCCTAAATTTAACATTCGTCACTTAAAGAAGGGCATACAAGACTTTCATTCCAAATATGTACTCGTTCCTGCAGACAAAGCATCCAATAATGTGATAATTGTATGACGATTACATTATGTTGATACTTTAAACCAGGAACTTGTGAATACAAATTCCTATACAACGACTAATTTAACGGAGCATAATGTAGTATCTGATCATCTTGATACTTGTAAACAATTAAAAGCTGACGTCAACATTACATGTCATAAACTTCCTACTATGTACTGGATACCAAAACTCCACAAAACACCATATAAGTCTCGTTTTATTGCTAATTCAAGTGCATGTACTACTACTAAGCTTTCCAAACTTTTGACATCGTCTTTAATCAAAATCAAAGAACATTTTCAAAGGTATTGTGACAAGACTTACGAAAATTCTGGACTTAATCTGTTTTGGTCTATCAAAAACTCGAATGAAATTTTGACGAAGCTTGAACATAGAGAATACCAAGCTTGAAATATTAGTACGTATGACTTTTCAACACTATATACTACCTTACCTCATAATTTAATAAAAGCTAAACTTATACAACTTATTGAAAAGACTTTTGCCAGAGAAAGGAAACTATTTCTGGCGTGTAATACTGATCGTGCATTTTTTTACAAATGACACGGTTAAGCATTACACTATGTGGACTTGCACCGATGTCTGTAAATCACTATCATTTCTTCTAGATAATATTTATGTACGTTTTGGGAGTACCATATACCGCCAAGTGATTGGTATCCCTATGGGTACAAACTGTGCGCCCCTTGTCGCAGACCTATTTTTGTACTGTTATGAGAGGGACTTTATGCTAAGTCTAAAACCTGATACACAGGCAGATATAATCGAAGCCTTTAACAACACATCGCGCTATCTAGATGATATATTTAATATAGACAACCCATTTTTTGATACGTTGTTTCCTTTTATTTACTCAAACGAATTACGCCTTAATAAAACAAACGAGTCAAATTTATCGGCACCATTTTTAGATTTGGATCTTTTAATAAATAACGGTATTGTTTCTTCTAAGATTTACGATAAACGAGATGATTTTGATTTTAGTATTGTAAAATATCCTCATCTAGATGGCGATGTTCCCCGTTCTACATCTTACGGGGTTTATATTTCACAACTTATTCGTTTTGCTAGGGCTTGTACCTCTGTTGAGGACTTCCACATTCGTAATAAAACTATTACTGAAAAGCTTCTTAAACAGGGGTACAGATTTCATAAACTTCGTAAAACATTTTCTAAATTCTTTTATAGAAATCTTCCTCTCATTAACAAGTATAAATGTAACTTAAAGTCTTTTCTGCGGCAAGGAATTTCACATCCGGAGTTTTATGGTGATGTGATTTACAGACTTCGTAAGATTCTTGGACATATGCATTTTCAAAACCTATTTGTGAAACGTATTAGATTTTTCCTCAAAAAAGATTATGATCCAACTATATTGCTGCGCACTTCATGTTTGGTTATCGATCAATCTACAATTGATAACTATGCTTTCCTCTTTGGTTGTGCGACGACAGACAGGGCTTAGCACTACATGATGATGTATCTCTAAAGCCGTCCTTAACCGGGAGAAATATGTCGAATAATCGTACTTTGGTTTTTCTCTCCCTCTCTGTCGTACCCTAAACCCTCCCATGTCTTACAGTTACTCGTGACTACAGACTTTTCGCTTGAGTACAATTTGACCGTTGCCATAGTGGGTTATTTTTAACACGGGCTTGAATGTTTAATTCTTTCCCGTGTTACTAATAATCCTGTCAGAGAATTTTGTTAGATGTTTTACATGTATTTACTTACTGTGCTGGCGGTCTTTTTGATTGTAAGGTTGTGGAACAGGGTTTATATTTTATGTACACTGTTCGTCGTTATAGGTGAATATAGG
Organism: Gari tellinella; assembly: GCA_922989275.2. Lineage (NCBI taxonomy): Eukaryota > Metazoa > Mollusca > Bivalvia > Cardiida > Psammobiidae > Gari > Gari tellinella. Next base: position 75,213,610 of record OV277866.1, read on the forward strand.
AGATAAGTGTGAGGTTGGGCGCCCCTAAACCCAGGTTTAACCCCCCAGTGGTTGTTAATAGTTAATTAATTTATAATTGATTATTGATTGCTACTGACCGTACCAAGGCGGGCTCCTATATTCACTTAACTTTATGTTTGTCTTGCGTGTTGTTTTCTGTTTGGTGTGTAGATGAGGGAATGGTGTTGCGTGTGAGTGTGTGTGTGGTTGTGTGTGTGTGTGTGTGTACTTGTTATGGTATGGCTGTGTGTGTGTTCTGCTTTAGAGATGGGTGTATTGTTTGTGTTGCGTTTCCTGCTTGAGTCTTCTTTCGTATTTATTTCTGTGGTCTGTCTCCACCTGTAATACACTAGAATTAACGATATGACGCAGTTGTTAACGGCGACATACAATGATAACCAATAAACAAGCTAGAACCGTGCTGATTTCTTGTCACCATCGTGTCTTTCCATGGGTTTCTACTTGGATGTATATATACTATAGTTTCTCATCGAAAACATATCTTATGTAGTGTAAACAAATTTAAATTCATTATCAAAAAGTAACATTCCGTATAATACCTCGTATAACTTAATTGGAATATCTATACACTATGGAAAATTATCAGTCAACGAGTAGTCGGTGTCATACGGATATGAATGTCTAACGTTTGTATTGCAGTGTTGGTAGATTTAAATTACATAGAACGTCTATTGGATACTTTCGCTTCATGGGGATTTAATGATTACAAATTGTTTTCCGAATGAGCTGTTGTGATTTACGATAAGAGAAAGAACATTCTGATTTCAAGATGCAATCAGATTTAATAACGTTTATGCAGCTCCTAATGGATTACAGAAGCTGCCTGGACGCTCATCTATCTCATTACTTTATGATTAAACATTGATTAGAGAAACTGGAAATATGTCTGTAACTTACGAAAGCCCAGTGTTGACATTCTTATTTCCTACTGCCAAGTACAAAGTTCCATGTTTCGACTTTAAGTTCCAAGTTCAGACTTCCGAATTCCGAAAACCAAGTTCAAAGTTCAGACTTTCCAGTTCCATGTTACTATTTTTAAAATACTTTTTGTTAATATACGAGAAGTCTAACCATTCTCGTGACGTCATATTTCCACGACTCACTACACACGTGTGTATAAACATTGTGTATGTAGTTACGATTTGTAGATAATAGTCAAGTTGGCTTTTCGCAATTGTGTTCATTTTCTGTTTTAAAAAACGGGCATTTGGGTAAATACTGTTTGAAACGTCTGCAATTTATTTTTGGATAAGGATGTCTTTAAAACAACAATATACGTTCATTTATTTGGCCTTCCTCTCCCTTCGTATACTGCTTTTAAAGTCGGTTTATATTGGCTATGTAACTTGTGTACATGTTGCAAGCACATTGTGCTCATAGATACAGTCTGATTTGTGTTAAGCAGCCATTTTGTAAATACGCATATACCCATGTATATAAATATGTCACTGCTTAATGCAAGATCGAGGTAAAACAGAATGCTACTTTAGATCTAGTTTGCCTAAAACTTGAATTCTTAACTGTTGAATTGGAATGCATGTCGACATTGAGAAAGTTGGTGGGTGGGGTAACAAGTCAATGTTGACATTGAACAGGCAGTTCAGAAGCGCACAGGACGTCGGATCAATATGTTTGCAGATGAGTTTCAGGTAATTACTCTCTATCTCTCTTTCTATCTATCTATGTATCACGTTCTTCATCTGCTATTTGGGCTTCAAAGTTTGGTTTGCTTCCACTGCCCTTTTATTTTTAAGAAAGGTCTTGTTTGCTTTCGAACCATCACTTGTCAGTTGAAATGCTGGTCCAGTGTTTTCGAATATTGAGTATGGGTATTTAGTTCTTCGAAGGTCTTTGACAAGGCTTGGTATATTGTTTCTTAACTAACAGGGTTCATAGTCACTGAGCACTGATGCATATTCAAGTATTGCTCATGAACAGACTCAATTAAACCGAGTCTGCAATTTTCAGTATTTGCTTTGTTTTCTGTGCTTTCAAAGAATCTCAAGACATCTTATATAAAGGACGCATGGGGGAATCAAAACCAAGTCAGATAATCCACCTGTAATGGGAATGATTAATGGGTGATATCTATCATCTACCTTTGCTTACAACGACAAACGTTGTGTTGCCTTATTTATGTCTAATGTTCAATGCACCGGCACCATAATTAATGCAATCGATGAAAGTCGTAGAAAACCTAAATATCATTACAAAAATAAAACAATGGAGTATAACATGTGACTAAAACGTCCTGTTTACGTCTACAATCCATTTTGGAAGCTTTTCAGTCATGTATGGGGGGGCATTTCATGAGTAAAACTTAACCATGGTGATACACAATTAAAATTTAAAACACTTATATATTTATTGTTTGAAGTCAAGTGTTTGTTAAATAAGTTCTGAATAAGGGGAGATCCTTTGAAAGCACAGAAAACAAACCAAATACTGACAATTGCAGACTCGGTTTATTTGGGTCTGTTCATGGGCAATACTGAAGTATGCAACAGTGCTCACGCTCCCTAGCACCAGCTTAAGCGGAATTCAACTGTAAATGCGCTGAAATCAATGATTCCAAAGGACCAGAAAGTATAACAGCACTGAGAATGAAGTACGGGCGACGTTTTACAGCAGCCACACAAGTACTTAACATCTGCTGTTTTGAATTATATAAGTTCTGAATAAAGGGAGATTATTTGAAAGCACAGAGAACAAAGCAAATACTGAAAATTGCAGACTCGGTTTAATTGAGTCATGAGCAATACTGGAATATTCATCAGTGCTCACGCCCCCAGCACCAGCTTAAGCGGAATTCAACTTGCAACTGTAAATGTGCTGAAATCAATTTTTCCAAAGGATCAGAAAGTATAACAACACTGAGTTGTTCATGCAAGTTCATTGCATATGTATACCATACATGTTCTATCACATAAGTTTGACATGTCATTGTCTCAGTGCCAACTGTATGCATAATGCACGGAGCTTAGACGTGCATGGTGACAGGTCAAACAAATTGGATAACAATTGGAAACAGATAAAAAGCTTAACAAATGAAGTCCATTTTAATGTTTAATAAAGCCATTTATAAGCATATCCTTGAGTATAAATAGGTGTATATAAAAACAGCAATACGTAATAATACCTACAATGACATTCATTGCCATAAAAACTCTATGAGCCACTTATTTTAGTGAAATATCTATAGGATATTACAGTTACTGAACTCATCAGTTTTAACGTATGGAACATAATGTCAAAAACGAATATGTATTCCTTCCAAACGAATACGTTTATTAAATAACTACTATCACTGCAAATCAATATGCAGTCTGACAAGAGATACGAGGGCCTTTCATTATTTATTGCCACTTGGGTTCTAAATCAGTATGGAACAGTGCTTTAACTTAAAGTTTTAGTGCAACCCTTAAAAACGCATCTTTTGAATAAATACACAGTTTAATACTTTTTCTCCATTTCTGGAAAGCGTTGGAGCAATCTTTCTTAGGTACACCCCTATGACACTACATTACTCCCGCTCCAACAGCCTGTCTTGAACCTTATCTCCGACCCTCGAAAGTTTTCTTCACACATGGAAACAAATGGAGCTATATATGAAGCCATTCTTCGCCCAAAATGCGTTTGTTTATTTCGAGGTGTTTACTGGTTCATTGTCATGCAACAGAGTATGGCTTTGTACACCGAGTCTAAGGCGAGAAATTGTCGCGTTTTCTCAAACGTTTTCATGACTAATTGTTGGTACAGTTGCCAAGTATTTTTTTCAACGGGGAATCGCTACATAGACTGTCTCATCGCGACTGTTAATGAATATTGCAAACATGACCTTCTTCACACTTGTAAAACGTTTTGCAATGGATGGTCTTCTTGCATTTAATAATGTCCATATTTCGTTGCTTCATTTTCTGATGGGCTGATAGAAGTTTACCCATGTTTTTTCGACAGTCAGAAAATTAGAAAATGCCCATTGATCAAATTCAGGGTACATTTTAAGCAATGTACGGGGAATCAAAACATGGTATCTCTGTCGGTCCTCTGTCAGTATATTGGGTATCCACATAACATCAATACGGCTACCTCTTAATGTCTTCTTCAAAATCTTATATGCCGATACGGTCGATTCGTCCAAGCATTAAGCTACTTGGCGAGTTGTCATCCGTGCATGAATCATCAGTAGAGATTTCACATTATCACTTATTTAAGAGGTTGCAACACTTTTATGACTGCCTCTGCTACATGCAGTGTTAAGCTTCTCTTGGAGCGTCTACCCCATCTGGTAACAGTTGAAAATGATGAAGTGCCATGTCGATAAGCGGAGAATATAGTTCTAGTTATTATTCCAAGTTTATACTGAGATTTTATTTGTCCTCTTAGTTCAGTATTTATCTCTTTAGCCATGATTTTACACAGTGTCTATGAATGACCTCACTTCACATTGGTGTATAAAAAAGCTAATTTACAGATTGGGACAAAACTGGTATCAATTGATAGATTTTCATGGAGATTTAGTGCGTAGCGTGACAATTACGGCGGCAGTTGCAATAAATAATGAACGGCCCTCGTAATGCAACATGTTGCTGAATAGGCTACTCTATGCATGCACATATCACTCTTATTAAGATTAATTGTAAACATTGCCAAATTGACCTCGTGTTTTAACTTAATAGGATTGCTTTTACCTTCTGTATGTGTAAAGAAACATGATGACTTCGTTTATTAGCAGCATGATACTGACACAATCCTCTAGCTTTTTGTACAATAATACCAGTATCCATGCAGAATCTAGTTTTGCATAGTCTTTGGCCAATGCGTAAAGAAGATTGGGACACGATTTAGGCATATCCCGGTTGTTTAATCTTGTGTGCGGTCAGAAATATACTTAACCCGTCGATGTCTTCTTCGTTTAATTTCCTTAGATACATATGAAAACATTCAACTGGAAAACCGAAACATGTTAAATTTGTTGGCTGACCTAAAACGCTGTGCCAATGTGGGGTTAAAATTAATCAATGTTGCCTACAGCCCCGGAGGGTTCAACATGTTCGACGTTAAGTCCTGTAAATCTTTTCACGGAAAAACATTATTGAAAAAAGCTCTTTCTACATGCGGGCATAAACTTACTTATTAGGTACGCTAAAAAACAATATCACCATCCGTGTTAATCTTAAAACGGTTTTTGACAGCTTTATTAAAAAGTACATACTCGTATATAGGTTGTTAATATATAGTAAATGGTAGGTGGACATGTGCCACTATTAAGTTGAAGAAGAAAATATATATTAAGTCAATGCGTTCACGTAGTCACATGTGGGTCCGCTGTCTAAGTAGGTAAACAATAAAAAGTATGTATTGGCCTATAATAAAGACAAACAACTCGGAAGTGACCTTAGATCAGTTTTTATATATAATACATATTATACTATACTGAACATCTTAGCACGGTTGACGGTATATGATTATTATTATTATTATACCCGATTTATATAGCGCTCTTTTCACACAGGAGTTGTGCGTTCAAAAGCGCTTCACGTGAAATTATATAAATGTACCTACAAAGCAAGAAAGACAAATAAATACATTCACATTAAAATTATACAATATTGAGTAGTATTGAAACATGGAAATTCTTTCAATATTATTACCAAGATTATAAAATTGTTATAGTAAGTTTGTAAAATCGTTTTTAAAATGAGTCAAATAATTAAAAGATCAATGGCATGATTAAAAACAGAGTGGTTTTTTGTTTGTTTGTTTGTTTCAGTGTAGAGCCGGAGAGTAGCTCACAAATCGTAAAACGAATGTTTAAAACAATACTCTCTATGTTGTTTGGTTGAATTTGTTTGTTTGTTTGTGTCAGTGTAGAGCCGGAGAGCAGTTCACAAGTCGTAAAACGAATGTTAAAAACAATACGCTCCGTGTTGTTTGCTTGAGTATTGTATAATCCATGGCCGTGGTACACCCTTAGTTCATAAACATAAAGCTGTCCAAGAATTACACCATAGACCCCTAGCCAAATGGTTTCAAAGCGATTGGGCAATCCCTACAAGCAAGATCTACCAGACAGGCACAAGGTCAACGGTACAACTCCAGAACTGCCATTCAGACCCACAGCATCCGCAGCAAGAACACAACCCAGAGGTAGCAGTCATTGATTACCTACTTTCTTCTAATAACAGATATTAAAGAAGTGTGTTTTCAAACGTTGTTTGAAGACTGCAATTAAGCTAGCATCTCTGATGTCTGATGGTAGATTGTTCCAGAGCTTTGGGGCTGTATGCATGAAACTTCGATCTCCAAACTTTACCAAACGACTTCTCGGCACAACCAGCGATACTGATTTACTCGCAGACCGCAACTCTCTTCGAGGTCTATACACGTCCAGAATACTAACAATGTACCTTGGAGAATCATCACATGGCTTTGTATGTGAGTGTCAGAATTTTGAATTCAACTCTGTGTTGAACTGGAAGCCAGTGAAGCTCCTTCAAAACTGGAGTGATGTGATTGTACCGAGGAGTCTTGGTAATGATGTGGGCTGCTGTATTTTGCACACGCTGTAGTTTTCGTAGTGAGGTTTGGGGAATCCCATATAGCAGTGAGTTGCAGTAGTCAATGTTTGATGTGACCAGAGAATTGACCAAAGTCTTGGTAGCTTCTGGAGAAAAGTACTGTCTAATATGACCAATTTGCCGCAGCTGTGCGTAGCTAGATCTGCACACAGCGTTGATTTGCTGTGTCATATCCATTTGGGCATCACATCTAGCACCAAGATTGTTCACACATAATGACGGTTTGATTTTAGAGTTTCCCACTTGAACATGAACATTTCCGGGAATATTAACCTTTTTTGAGTGAAACAGTATGACCTCAGTTTTGTCAGTGTTCAGCTTCAACATTTTCGGGTGCATCCATGAGACTATGTCTTTAAGACATCCTTCGACTTTTGAAAGGGCTTCTTGTTGACTAGATGTGTCTTTAGGCTTAAATGACAAGTATAACTGTGAATCATCTGCATATAAATGATGATCCAGATGATGATTTCTGCAAATTGAGCCGACAGGTTTTGTGTACAAGATGTAGTTTTTGGGTCCCAAGGCTGAATCCTGTGGCATACTATATTTCATTTGAACTGGGGCAGATAATTATCCATCTACTGCGACTGTTTGGTAACGGTCATTCAGGTATGAGGTCATCCACTTTAGTGGGTTTCCAATGATTTTGAAGTCTTTTTCAAGGCGATTGAGTAATGTTTCATGATCAATTGTGTCGAATGCGGCTGATAGGTCAAGCATCACCAGAATTGTGATTTCATTTTTATCAAGATATTGCAAGATGTCATTTTGAACTTTAACAAGAGCAGTTTCTGTAGAGTGATGCTAACGATGTGCTGACTGACGCTGTTCATGCAGATTGTTTGTGGCCAAATGGGACTCAATGCGTCTGTCTACAACTTTTTCTAATACTTTGGAGAAAAATGGCAAATTTGATACAGGCCTGTAGTTCTTAAGATCATTTGTATCGAGATCAGGTTACATGCGACTTTTTGATGACGTCGTTATGATTGTGTTATGAATAAATACGAAAGAAGACTCAAGCAGGAAACGCAACACAAACAATACACCCATCTCTAAAGCAGAACACACACACAGCCATACCATAACAAACACACACACACACACAACCACACACACACATGCAATACCATTCCTTCATCTACACACTAAATAGAAAACAACACGCAAGACAAACATAAAGCTAAGTGAATATGTGAGCCCGCCTTGGTACGGTCAGTAGCAATCAATAATCAATTATAAATCAATTAACTATTAACAACCACTGGGGGGTTAAACCTGGGTTTAGGGGCGCCCAACCTCACACTTATCTCCTATATTCACCTATAAAGACGAACAGTGTACATAAAATATAAACCCTGTTCCACAACCTTACAATCAAAAAGACCGCCAGCACAGTAAGTAAATACATGTAAAACATCTAACAAAATTCTCTGACAGGATTATTAGTAACACGGGAAAGAATTAAACATTCAAGCCCGTGTTAAAAATAACCCACTATGGCAACGGTCAAATTGTACTCAAGCGAATAGTCTGTAGTCACGAGTCACTGTAAGACATGGGAGGGTTTAGGGTACGACAGAGAGGGAGAGAAAAACCAAAGCACGAAAATCCGACATAACTCTCCCGGTTAAGGACGGCTTTAGATATACATCATCATGTAGTGCTAAGCCCTGTCTGTCGTCGCACAACCAAAGAGGAAAGCATAGTTATCAATTGTAGATTGATCGATAACCAAACGTGAAGTGCGCAGCAATATAGTTGGATCATAATCTTTTTTGAGGAAAAATCTAATACGTTTCACAAATAGGTTTTGAAAATGCATATGTCCAAGAATCTTACGAAGTCTGTAAATCACATCACCATAAAACTCCGGATGTGAAATACCTTGCCGCAGAAAAGACTTTAAGTTACATTTATACTTGTTAATGAGAGGAAGATTTCTATAAAATAATTTAGAAAATGTTTTACGATGTTTATGAAATCTGTACCCCTGTTTAAGAAGCTTTTCAGTAATAGTTTTATTACGAATGTGGAAGTCCTCAACAGAGGTACAAGCCCTAGCAAAACGAATAAGTTGTGAAAAATAAACCCCGTAAGATGTAGAACGGGGAACATCGCCATCTAGATGAGGATAGTTTACAATACTAAAATCAAAATCATCTCGTTTATCGTAAATCTTAGAAGAAACAATACCGTTATTTATTAAAAGATCCAAATCTAAAAATGGTGCCGATAAATTTGACTCGTTTGTTTTATTAAGGCGTAATTCTTTTGGGTAAATAAAAGGAAACAACGTATCAAAAAATGGGTTGTCTATATTAAAAATATCATCTAGATAGCGCGATGGGTTGTTAAAGGCTTCGATCATATCTGCCTGTGTATCAGGTTTTAGACTTAGCATAAAGTCCCTCTCATAACAGTACAAAAATAGGTCTGCGACAAGGGGCGCACAGTTTGTACCCATAGGGATACCAATAAATACGAAAGAAGACTCAAGCAGGAAACGCAACACAAACAATACACCCATCTCTAAAGCAGAACACACACACAGCCATACCATAACAAACAAACTAACACACACACACACACACACACACACACACACACACACACACACACACACACACACGCAATACCATTCCTTCATCTACACACTAAATAGAAAACAACACGCAAGACAAACATAAAGCTAAGTGAACATAGGAGCCCGCCTTGGTACGGTCAGTAGCAATCAATAATCAATAATAAATTAATTAATTATTAACAACCACTGGGGGGGTTAAACCTGGGTTTAGGGGCGCCCAACCTCACACTTATCTCCTATATTCACCTATTAAGACGAACAGTGTTCATAAAATATAAACCCTGTTCCACAACCTTACAATCAAAAAGACCGTCAGCACAGTAAGTAAATACATGTAAAACATCTAACAAACCACTTGGCAGTATATGGTACTCCCAAAACGTACATAAATATTATCCATAAGAAATGATAGTGATTTACAGACATCGGTGCAAGTCCACATAGTGTAATGCTTAACCGTGTCATTTGTAAAAAATGCACGATCGGTATTACAAGCCAGAACTAGTTTCCTTTCTCTGGCAAAAGTATTTTTAATAAGTTGTATAAGTTTAGCTTTTATTAAATTATGAGGTAAGGTAGTATATAGTGTTGAAAAGTCATACGTACTTATATTGCAAGCTTGGTATTTTCTATGTTCAAGCTTCGTCAAAATTTCATTCGAGTTTTTGATAGACCAAAACAGATTAAGTCCAGAATTTTCGTAAGTCTTGTCACAATACCTTTGAACATGTTCTTTGATTTTAATTAAAGACGATGTCAAACGTTTGAAAAGCTTAGTAGTAGTACATGCACTTGAATTAGCAATACAACGAGACTTATACGGTGTTTTGTGGAGTTTTGGTATCCAGTACATAGTAGGAAGTTTATGACATGTAATGTTGACGTCAGCTTTTAATTGTTTACAAGTATCAAGATGATCAGATACTACATTATGCTCCGTTAAATTAGTCGTTGTATAGGAATTGGTATTCACAAGTTCCTGGTTTAAAGTATCAACATAATGTAATCGTCATACAATTATCACATTATTGGATGCTTTGTCTGCAGGAACGAGTACATATTTGGAATGAAAGTCTTGTATGCCCTTCTTTAAGTGACGAATGTTAAATTTAGGTTTAGGTGGTAAAAGATGGTTATTGGATAAATAGAACGAAATCCGGGTATCGATAATATCAAAAATTAATTCTTTCCATTTTGTAAGAGCGTCATTTTCAGCATGTTCTCTGCGGCACCAGTTGGTACTATACTTATTCAAAGCTTCAGAAATATGATTGCGACAAGTATCGAAATCAATTAAGGCAGGTAATCTAAATTTAGGTCCCTTACTCAAAAGCGTTCTAATGCGTTTATCTTTAATGATATCAAAATTGCCAGTTATTATATGACCCACTGGAGCGTAACAGAATTTAGAAAAGGTACAGTCTCATGTATCTGGTGTGTTTTCGAGAATTTTAAGATCAGAAACAATTTTATTATAGTTAAAAATTAACCCTCTAACAGATTTATTATACTTATAACAAATAATAGGTGGTTCAAGATTTTTGAAATAATTTGGAATAGCATTCATCACATTTTTGTTACGGAGAATACTTTGTAAATCTATGAAATCAATACCTTTATTTATAAAAGGGACCTTAATGAAATATCTTTTGTGATCGTTTAAAGAATCAATATGAGGTCTAAGAACATGCTGAGTATAACTTTGTATTAAACCTGCAGTATAATACAGAAGATCTGTGCGTAAAATTATTCCATCAGCCTTGTCGTCAATATCTTTTAAAGACGACAATGACAACGAAGAAAGCCGAGAAAGCATTTTATGTTTACCAGAATGTAACAGCAGATTATGCAAGTCTGTAATAGAAATCGACAGACGTGATTTACGTTTAATATTTCCATTTATACGAATACCATGCGATCTAGATTTACGCTTTCGTGTAGAATAAATCGAAAAAATTTGAAATAACTGTTTTAAGAGATGTTACCTTGACTTTAAGTTATCATTATCCTTTCTGAGTGTATGTCAGTTCACTTGTTAACTAAAATGTGATGTGTATTTAAAAAAAATCTTTAGAAATTTAAGGCCCAGTTTCTTAAATATTTTAATCTTAAAAACTTGCACATTTACAAAATAATCTAGCTTTAATTGTGTGCGATTATATTAAAGATCATGCTATAGAAGTCAACAATCAATTTTATAGTATTGGTTTTATTTTATGGAACATGTAATTTTAAGTATAAACAAAAAGCTTACTAGTTACTACAGATCCTAAATTGTATCAAAGGGAGGTAGTAAAAAACTCGGAGAAAACCTTCGTCTGCTTCTACAAAACTCCAAGTTGCAGATTTGCGTGTCTATTATCTTTAAATTTATTCGGGAAACTTCAAAACTTTCAGACAGGGATCTTTTTTTCAATTTTACTCAGTAATTAGAAGATAACATTTGAGAAAACTACAAAATGAGGTCGATGTTATGCGTCAGCCCAGGTTTTGCTAGATTTATATTAACACACGGCAAGGTTTATTGATCTAGTCTACTGTATGTCTAGTCACTTTTGCATCTTTAAATACACAGAAAGTAGTCTGTATCTTAAATCTGTATATACTTTATACTTGTTTAAAAAATGAAATAGAGTAGATCTATATCTTATTTCTTTGATAACGTTCACCTTAAGAAATTGTTTCCGTTAGTTTTGTAAGAACAATCATCGATATTACGTAAAGCATTATGATAATACAAAGGGAGGTACTCGCGGAACGACATAATAATTTTGTAAAAACGTTAGAGAACAACTTTGATCGAAATCAGAAGTGAAGTGTACTATAAGAAATTTTACAGCCCGCTTCGGGCCTCCTTGCATTAAAGTGATCGACTAGTCAGCCCTAAAGTAGTTTACATCCAATGCAAAAAGACCTCCAGCGGGCTGTACTAATTGTATGTATTTATCCTAGGCCTAGGGACGTATAAACTTGAGTTGGCAAATTGGACAAATTGCTTTGTGATCAGTTGTATAGGGACTGCAAATGCTTATATCGTTTTTGATACTTTAGATCTGTTTACATCATAATCGACGTCTACTTACATTATGTTGATACTTTAAACCAGGAACTCGTGAATACCAAAGCTTATACATCAACCACTTTAACGGAACGTAATGTAGTATCTGATCATCTTGAAACATGTGTAGAATTAAAAGCTGAAGTCAACATTACATGTCACAAACTTCCAACAATGTACTGGATACAAAACACCATATAAGTCCCGTTTTATTGCTAATTCAAGAGCATGTACTACTACTAAGCCTTCCAAACTTTTGACCTCGTCTTTAATTAAAATCAAAGAACATGTTCAAAGGTATTGTGACAAGACATACGAAAATTCTGGACTTAATCTGTTTTGGTCTATCAAAAACTCGAATGAAATTTTAACGAAGCTAGAACAGAGAATATACCAAGCTTGCAATATAAGTACGTATGACTTTTCAACACTATATACTACCTTACCACATAATTTAATTAAAGCTAAACTTATACAACTTATTGAAAAGACTTTTGCCAGAGAAAGGAAATTATTTCTGGCGTGTAATACTGATCGTGCATTTTTTACAAATGGCACGGTTAAGCATTACACTATGTGGACTTGCACCGATGTCTGTAAATCACTATCATTTCTTTTGGATAATATTTATGTACGTTTTGGGAATACCATATACCGCCAAGTGATTGGTATCCCTATGGGTACAAACTGTGCGCCCCTTGTCGCAGACCTATTTTTGTACTGTTATGAGAGGGACTTTATGCTAAGTCTAAAACCTGATACACAGGCAGATATGATCGAAGCCTTTAACAATACATCGCGCTATCTAGATAATATTTTTAATGTAGACAACCCATTGTTTGATACGTTGTTTCCTTTTATTTACCCAAAAGAACTACGCCTTAATAAAACAAACGAGTCAAATTTGTCGGCACCATTTTTTTGATTTGGATCTTTTAATAAATAACGGAATTGTTTCTTCTAAGATTTACGATAAACGAGATGATTTTGATTTTAGTATTGTAAATATTCCTCATCTAGATGTCGATGTTCCCCGTTCTACATCTTACAGGATTTATATTTCACAACTTATTCGTTTTGCTAGGGCCTGTACTTCTGTTCAGGACTTCTATATTCGTAATAAAACTATTACTGAAAAGCTTCTTAAACAGGGATACAGATTTCATAAACTTCGTAAAACATTTTCTAAATTCTTTCATAGAAGTCGTCCTCTTATTAACAAGTATAAATGTAACTTAAAGTCTTTTCTGCGGCAAGGTATTTCACATCCGGAGTTTTATGGTGATGTGATTTACAGACTTCGTAAGATTCTTGGACATATTCATTTTCAAAACCTGTTTGTGAAACGTATTAGATTTTTCCTCAAAAAAGATTATGATCCAACTATATTGCTGCGCACTTCACGTTTGGTTATCGATCAATCTACAATTGATAACTATGCTTTCCTCTTTAGTTGTGCGACGACAGACAGGGCTTAGCACTACATCTCTCAAGCCGTCCTTAACCGGGAGAGATATGTCAGATTTTCGTGCTTTATTTTTTCTCTCCCTCTCTGTCGTACTCTGAACCCTTCCATGTCTTACTGTTACTCGTAACTACAGACTAGTCACTTGAGTACAATTTGACCGTTGTCATAGTGGGTTCTTTTTAACACGGGCTTGAATGTTTTATTATTTCCCGTGTTACTAATAATCTTGTCTTAGAATTTTGTTAGATGTTTTACATATATTTACTTACTGTGTTGGCGGTGTTTTTATTGTAAGGTTGTGGAATAGGGTGTATATTTTATGTACACTGTTCGTCTTAATAGGTAAATATAGGAGATAAGAGTGAGGTTGGGCGCCCCTAAACCCAGGTTTAAACCCCCCAGTGGTAGTTAATGGTTAATAATGAATTATTGATTGCTGCTGACCGTGCCAAGGCGGGCTCCTATATTCACTTTGCTTTATGTTTGTCTTGCGTGTTGTTTTCTATTTAGTGTGTAGATGAAGTAATGAGATTGTGCGTGTGTGTGTGTGTTTGTTATGGTATGACTGTGTGTGTGTTCTGCTTGAGAGGTGGGTGTATTGTTTGTGTTGCGTTTCCTGCTTGAGTCTTTCGTATTTATTTAATGTCAGTTCACATACCAATTTTTAGAGGTTTTGTGTTTATGAAGAACCTGTTAAGAATTATACTGCGAGGCAATTTTAACAGCAATGTTCGAAATAGTAACTGGACGACAAAGCATTCGTCACGTTGTATAATAGTATTTGCCTGCTAAATGTAAATAGAACAACTCTGATAATGATTGGCTGCTAAGTAACGTAACTCGGCGTTCGACAAAGACCAAAACTATTGACATTTAAGGGACATTAACATCATTGTGACCGGAAAAAGCTTGGAGCCTATGATCTTGTAGATGGTTAAGGATTGGTATCATCTGAGACTTTTTTTATATGAATGACAATAATGTTCCATTCGATCAAGCAGCGTGTAAGTAGACTTGTGAATAAACAAATTACATAAGAAGCTCCTAACCATTGATAAATGTTTATTGTCTTAAATTTCCCGAGGGTCATGCAACTTTATGTAATTATAACAAATCAGATTACGCAGAATGCCTCTAGTATATTGCTCGCAAAGTATGATTAACAAAAATTACAGGGGAAAGATGAAAACACATCATAATCAATTCGTCCACATTAAAACAATATTGTACATTGCCAACCGTTAGAGACATATCAGACACAGAGGTATTCGGTCTCTATGTTCCATATATTTGACACTCTGTTTAAAATAAATGCATAACCAATTATCAGTAAGCTGACATGCTTCTTCATAGTAATGACCAGTAAACATTTATTTATATTGTACGGGATTTCAACTACTTTATCCGGATCAGAAATGTCTGCAAGTATGGGGCTATAATATTTATTCTTTAACAAGCGTCACTATGGTCCTGTATCGTTCACCTGGTACTTAACATGACCCACTTTTAAACATCGTATATATTTTAGTTAGGCAAACTTCATTAAGATCAAATGAGAAATGTAGCTTATACAATGTCAACAATGCATTTTCATGAGTTGGCCAAGTGGCCTAGTTTTGGACCCGACATGATTCATAATCAAACTTGAACTAGAGTTTATCAAGACAAACATTGTCGTTTAGTTTCATGAAGATCGAGTGAAATGTGTAAAGCCGCTAGAGTGTAAATAGACAATTGTAGATTGACGAACTTCGTGCCAGGTAAACTAAAAAAACGAAACGAGTCAAAGTAGTGTAATAGGTATACTGTTATATGCATGAAAAACATTCAAAATAATTAAACTTATAATCTAAAAGTTAAGTTATCTGAAACAAAATACCCTGCATTCATCTTTTTATCTCTTCCTGATGATCATTTTCGAAGATAACTCTATTGATTATTTTAAAACTATTCTGACCTTCGGATCGATCATCCACTATTATATTAAAGTTTTAAAATTAATGATTTGGTTGTAACCCAGAAGTAATGTTACATTGTTTTATTGAATATAGTATGAGGCTTGAAAGTAGTGTTTATCAGTTGTTAGAGTGCTATGTATTTTTCAGATTTAACAAGTTCCAAAATCTAACGTTCACATAGTTATTTTGTGCTAAATGATTTGATAAATAATATTCGTTCCATGGTTTGCTAGGGCCTAATATACCACCATTTGGAGTTCTGACGCGAAGCAAATTAACCACGAGGGCCGAAGGGTATATGAGGCCAATTCAACCATGGCAGAACATTAATTCGGTTCTGTCATTACAAACAAGGATCTATCCGGGTTAAACAAGTTAGACATCCAATTACATGGAATAAATTAGTCATTACTTAAAATTTTCAACTACTTAGCAAACAATAAGCAAAACGTTTTAGATTTTTCAAATATTTATTTTAATCAAGCGTTCTTAAAATAAAATCTACATTAGGGTGGACACAAGAACAACCGTTGGAACCGGGCTTTTTTCAAACCGGTGTATATTATACTAGCTATATCACGTTAAATGTGTTATTTGTTTATAGAAACGAATTCACGTTTCATGTTTGAATCAGTTTTCCCCTATGGTTATTATCATTATTTTGATTTATTTGTATCTTTAACTACATGCATTATAACCTGGTTTATCCGACATCTGGCCCAGTGCTTATAAAGTGTTTGAATTGAGTCTGTGTTCATTCTCAAGCATTTGATTGGTCAGATTTGAATCATTCAAAACTCAACTCAAAAGCTTTATAAGCATGGACTCTGGTTCAGTCGGAAACCTGCTTCATCCGAAAATAATGTTCAGACTCAAATATCGAATGGCTTACAGTCAAACTGTGCTATGTCTAAAACTTTTATGTCGAGCTAAACCGTATTTCGTTTGATGACTTTCTATATATACCGACACTTCAAATTTTAAACATGACAAAGGCCAGCTTTAACTTTGAAATATATTCAATTAAATCCACATTTAAATACAAAACTATGGCTGTTTTTTAGAAATTCTTTAATCGGTACACTGCTTTATCAGATATTATTAGTTGGTATCGAAATATGTCGGATAAGGCAGGTTACACTGTACGTAACTGTATTTAATTATCTGCACATAACTAACGTTTCACTCTCATTTGAAACAATAATGTGTTTGATTGATCCTAGAAAAATAACTTAGTGCTTGGACAATTTTTGCGAATTTCGCAAAAATTTAAATCATGCAGCTTACATTTACGGGCTAGACAAAATACCGGTATACGGGTTTTTTAGAAGCTGAAGATTAGTTTGATAAGCAAGAGACGATCATTAATTTTATCTCGAAAATAGAAGAAAATCTTATAGATGAGATTTGTCTGGAAGCGAATATCCAATATAGCCACTGAAAGGCGATGTTGTCCAATGTAGATTTGAAATCACATCATGTAGTTAGTTCATTCCGGCTGAAATAATAGAAAATTGGCTTATTCTAATCAATACGAACATTTAACAGGTCTCAAAATCAAAGCACTTTTAGTAAGAACTAACATGTACATAAATATTATACCGAATCCGTTACAGTAAGAAATCATTCTGGCTCAACGTAGTAATTCGTGGTATAATTTGGACCCTACCCTGCTTTATTGTTTTTGCTGAACATAACATATCTGTTAGAGTGTTTCAGGTCAGAATAGTTTTACAGAAACAAGACATTTGTGTGATGCATATACATATACTATAAACTTTAACAAACTATTACCGTTACCAATAGATCAATAGATCATTAGAATGCAATTAATCCTTACGTGTGTAGCTTGTTTTGTCTGGATATTTGCTATGTACCTGATTTTCCGAATAATGATACCAAAAGGAAAAAACTATAGCGTGATAAGAATACGGATTTGTTTCAAACAATATTAACCCTTAGCCCGCCAAATAAATTGTCGTCTGCTATATTTCTTGTCTGCTTCAACTTTCAAAGTGCTTCAAAGTTGCTCAAAATTGCTGAAAATGTTGTCCGAGTGTGAAACAGCTTGGATCCGGATGAGACGCCGAGTTACTCGGCGTCTCATCCGGATCCAAGCTGTTTGCATATGGAGCTATAATCGTGAAAGGCAGGCTAAGGGTAATGAAAAACGGAGACTTTGCTCTTCATTGTTGTATGTCCGTGAATTATCCTTATGCCATTCGTAACAAACAAGCCATATGATCGTATAACCTTATTGTAATTACTATGTACAAGTATAGGTTATCATGATATCTACCGTACTTGTCTATCGTATGAATCACAGTTAATCCTGAAACTACTTAGCAACCATGCCCTTTAACTGATATTAGAGATGTATTTGGATTCATAAATTGAATCACCTTCAAATTGTATCAGATATTATTTCCTTAACACATGTACTTAAAAGCGTTGCTATCATTTTTTTCACTTTTATATTAGTAAAAACCACAGCAGTTTACTACTACAACAGGACACGTATTTACGTCACGTATGAACGGTGTACCTGTGAAGAGTACGTTTGTTCAATACAAAATTATAAGACCCTGATCTGTGGAAGTATTAATTATAACAACCCTATTTCACGGGGTCGACCGTTCCACGGGTTCCTATGTCTTAACATGTTCATGTTTGTATGTTATATGTATTTAATAGGTGTCATATATTTATGTAGACGCGAGTATATTGCTAAGTAGTCAATATAATTAGTTATTATTTAATAACGAGGCACACTTTAAAATAACTATTACGTATTATGTTATGTAACTGAGCGTTTGTATCATTTTTAAGGTATGACACTTGTTAGTTGAATTATCTTATCAATGACCTATCAATGGACTAAGTTGAGTTACAAACAATTTTACAACAATATTACGATTACACAACAGCTGATAAGTATCCTGACTGTCTTAATAAAAACTGGCACACCTGTTGAGAGAATTTATGAACTAGACCGTATTAAAACTGTTAAAATTAAAACGACATGTTTAGGCTTTGAAAAGGTTAACCCATTACTTTATACAAACTCCTTGTTTGGCCATAGAATCATTTGAAACTTACGAAATCTGTTTTACTGTATATAATCATGAATATGTACCCTAAACCTATTTTCTAAAGAGCAGAAAAGGGTAGCCTAAAACAGGTAACAATAAAACCTATTATAAAATAAAATGCACCTCAAGGCCAGATTTAAGTGAATATTGTTTTCAAAACAAAAATAGTAAAGGGAATATATATATAGTTTGTATGAATGCCCAGTTAATATTCGGTCAGTTCAATTTCTTTCCATGTTGTAATTGTCGTTTTCCCACGAATTGTATTAACAAATGTTTATTTTACTAGCACAATGCCTGCTTAGACTGTATTACATCCCTCAGATTAGTATTTTATAAGTATAGTTCAGTGAAATTCATTATTTAAAAAAAACAATTAAAACGGAATTTGTGCTCTAAAACAATTACATTGCACTTTAACTGCAAACCGTGCGACAATGATCTAAACCGTGTGACACTTGTATTGGTATCGGTTATGTTATCACAAAGACCAATAACGAAAGATTTAAGTTTATAAGAGTTTTTCTTCACACACAAACTGACAGTCGTCGGTATAGGGGTCGTTTAGAACGGAAATGTATTCGAAAAAGACATTTCAAAAAGATGATCAATATGAATGAGTTCTAGACGCATTTGCTGTCTTGGTTTGGTGTTTGAGACTCACATACACCCTTTATATAGGTTATTTTAAATAAGTTTATCGAATGGAAAGAACACTGTTTCGAAAAGCGAGCTTACCTTTCGAAAACAAGGAGTAAAAAATGAACTACACTTGAACTTCTTGTTTGATACTAGATCGTTTTCCAATAAAAACACCATTGAGAGGTTATCTTACTTCACAGGTTTATGTTGTTATACCATACGTTCCCGACTTACTTCAAATATACTAAATGAAAGGATGTCGGCATTTAAAGGGCAAGAACTGTTCGTAAAACATTATGCAAGACTATAGATGTTAATTTTAAACAACAGCTGAACACGCGCGTCTTTCTGCTGGTGTAATTATTTAGTTAAATCTGATATATCGACAAAACGGCCATGAAGCATTGACACAGATGCAATAAATAATGACTAGCCATATCACGTTGATCAACGTTCAATAAGGTCAAGGGAAACAGTTATGGTCTGCAAACTTAGTTCATGACTCCTATGGAAACTTTCAGAACACAAAAGTATTCAGGAGACTTAGTTGAAACATTTTGCAAACACTGAGGTTTGGTATAATCGTAATCGTTCTATACAGTGTGAATTATCTTGAACACACAGTTTGCACTGTGTGTAATAGTATCCAAGGGATATAACTCGCTCCCAAAATGACGAATTATCAAGCTAGATAGGCGAAATTAAGGACAAATATTGTCGTTAAGTCCTAGTATTCAATAAGTGTCATTACTATCGTTATAATCAACAAAGCATGGGTTTAAAATGGACTGATTTTTATTTACAAACTTTTTAGAAGTTTGAGGCTCAGCTGGACCCAATACTTGTATTGCTAAACAATTCAACCGATCTATTTAGTTCGTATTCTACATAAATGGTAAAACAACCATAGAAAACATGTCTTGAACCGACAAAGGCGTCATTGGGCTGAATACGATTTTTCTTGCAAAATAAAGTCGCTAGTTAATTGAAACCAAACACAATTGCTATATTATAACACTAAAAGATAAGAGTTTTCTCGGTAAAAAAGGAAATATATTAATTGTTTATTTTTATCTGACTTGCAAAGGTTACCGCCTTGATTAAAATGACGGTGTTATTTTTCCCACTGGATATGCATGTATTCAACATTTCTTAACATTATCCATGTCGTGACTTTAAAGTAAATAAAGGATAGGTTTAACAACGCGGCTATAACAATAACGATGAATTAATTGAACTGAATTCTATTTACTACATAAGGGTCAGTGTCAAACAGTTTGAAGGTTATCGGTACATTGGATCCGTTGCTATCTTGAACATTAATATGCTCTACATCGTTCGACACAAAATGTACATAAACCAACAGAATATGATTTGTATGAACGATGCATCAATGTCTATTGATTTAAATTCATAGTATAAAATTCAGTCGACAAACGTCATCTTTAATGGCAAACAGACTGACACGCAGAGAGTTGCTTGGCGTCAAAGTTTGCCATTATAATGTGTTGAATACATCGTATTTCCAGGGAGAAAGCTTAAACCATCAAAAACGTTGATAGTCAAGCAGTAGGCATTTCGAAACACACTAAAATGCTACAATGGGTTCAAAACAAGTTGTATCATGTCCTAGCGCCGAATTCACTTGATGTCTGATCAGAACCAACAATGTTTGTATAGACGCGTGTATCTAGGTCAGAGCAATAAATCCATTGCAGAAACTTTGCAGTTTGATGTGGTACCGGGATGGCCAATAGCGCTTTGTGAAATTGTTGAGCCTACCGTCATTGCGCACTACTTGCAAAACTTTACCCTTTCGACGCCATGTTTTTGAGATTTCAACCCTTTCGCCGCTTTATTCTCGTCTGCTTCAGTAGTGATGTGTGCAAGGACACTTCAAATTTAGATTTAATGTTGTTTGACTTAAGCAATATATATAAAAGCGTAAAACAGTTTGATTCCTGATCAGACGCCCCGTGACGCGGCGAATGAATTAGGTCAACACTGTGTACAAAGTCGATTTCGTGCGACGAAGGCGCCGAATGTGTTAATTTTGTATCAAAGCTTATTTCAGTCAATTGAGTAGATGAAGTTGTACTTCACACATCAACATTTTAGTTTATAGACCCGCAAGCAAGATTTTCATCAATTGAGTCGCTACAGAATGACAACTAGCGCCTTTAAAGCCTTACAGAATATAAAACAGGAAACAATGTTAATTCCAAGAGTCGGTTCTAATTTTAAGTTTATATATAATAACCGTAGTTCTGTACACAACAATGTAAAATATGACACTTCAGAAAATTAAAAAAAAGTTCTACTTTTTATTTAAATGTGCTTGTGTTTGCTTCAAACAAGACAGATGAACATCCTCTTCTCTATACCTTCGCGTTCATTATAGGAATAAACAACATATTTTTGACGTTCATGACGGTATGACTACATTAGCTTCGCAGGGGGTAAATTCCGTAAACGCCCGAAGGGCGTTTTCGATAAATTTACCCCCCGAAGCTAATGTAGTCATACCGTCATGAGCGGCAAAGAGATGTTATTTATTCCTTATATTTATATTTATATTTTCTGTCTTGTCAATTTAATGTGTTTATTGGCCAGATTTGTTTTTCTGTATAAGAATTTATCATATACCGGTCAAAGAGGGTTGATAGATGTAATGTCGATGTAATAGCCATTCCAGTTTCTAAATATGGTGAGAAAGTAGTCCCAAATACATGTACTGTAACTGTATTAAAAATTCAGGATTTTGTCCAGTAAACTTTCTCTCTGTGAATGGAAATGACTTACAAGGCAAACAAATAACAGTGCAACTTGAATATCTATTGCCAAAGCACATTCTAAAATTACAGGTCGCGGTTGTTTTCTTAACCCATTTACACACATAGCAACGCGATGGCAACGACCTTTGGGTCTGTATCTCTCCGCTAGTGTCATATTACCGTCGACCAATGGGAGCTTAGTGTTAAGTGCCCGATGTAGTCTATCTGAAGAAGTCCACGGATAGCACGGGGGAAATCCGAACTGGTTAAATCCAGATTCGAAGTGTAAGTTCATCGGCAGATGACTGCATATTTTTTAATAGGATTACATAAGGACTTTACAGGTTGAATGTAAATATATATATATGATGTTCGGTCAGCGTTGATATAATGTGTTCACATAAAACTGAAATGGTAAAATAGACATTGCTATCAGTATTGTATCGAACGACATCTATCTGGAAAACTTGACATATTTCGTTTCTAACGTGTTTCTGATGAGTGATATTAAACAATTGCGTTGCTGTTGTCGAGTGTAAACGTTTATATACTGACCAGGCGTCCACGTATTTTGCATTCTTAATAATTAGATTATTTCCTATTGACTAATATTTACATGACTCAACAAAAATACAACAACATTAAACAAAGGTTATCATATCAAACCTGTCACACGCAAACTGTGTTTCAATTTTAGCCAAGTCTTGATATCAGTCAAATCAGTAATACAACGGTTTAGTCATATGCGGACAAAAAAGAGGATTAAGTTCAAATTCTAGCTGGAGAGTAACAAAGAGCCAACTTTAACTGAAGTACAAAAAAGCTCCGCAAAACTATGACACATTATCAAGGGATATTCATTTGCCCTGATATGCTATAGTAATAAAATGGGTTATGGTCCGATTCGACACCCAATAGTCAAGCTATCGCGATCCGCAAATTGAAAGTGACGCCAATAACAAAGCGCTTGATCGTCCAGGAAGAAAGATCTGAATGCCATCTAGTTAAGATCTTCCGTCATTTACGCAGACGGTCAATGTTGTATCACAATGAATGTCTGTTGGCACAATGAAATTGATGAAGCAATAAAATGCTTTTAAATTGAGACAATGTTCTTCAAATGAGCGTGGAACAATCCTTTATTTTATTGCATTCCGCGTCTGTCAGAAGACACAATCAGTAAGAATAGATTGAAGAGAGCAATACCACGTAGCCTTTCAACCAACTGTGATCACATGCTTAAGATCAATTAAATGTGTATTCGCTGTACTGTCAGCTCTCTAATACGAATAACTTCAGACTGCAGTAAATCATAACCTAATATAGATTATATTGATAAACAAATGGTTACTTAAAATTACTGAAGATAAAGATGAACGCTTCTTATGATGTTTTTAGTTTATGTTTAAGTGGGTATCTCTGCTTTCCTTTATAAATCTTAGTTTTCAGCATCTGGTTATCATGATCTTTGTATTTTGTTAATTGTCCGGTAGGAACGTTCAACTGATAGACTGTAAGAAAATAGTTCGATATACTTATACATGTAGTATCAAAATTATGTACGTTTTGTGAAAATTCAATTAAAAAATGAATACACATGAAAACAACGATAAAAGTGTTCATTTAAAATAAATAATGGTATATTATGACTTGGTTTAGACTGATATCATTTTTGTCATATAATGTAGGATTATACTACTACAGTTGTGTTTCAGGCAGGAATATGATATGTCAAGTGTTGCAAAAATAGCTAATGGTTAAACAAAAATATTTTTTAAACGAAAGAAATTGTTCAATATAGAAAAACTATTTATGCTTTACATTAGAATAGCTGTTCTATTTGACAAATATGTGTTTAATAAAAATGTATCTGAGCAATGAATTAACAAGAAATATTTTTCGAATCAGTATATTTTAAGGAACATAACTATTTGTATTGAAGAAATAAAATACTTTGGAACACAAGTTACATGCGAAACAATATTCAATCAATACTTTGACCAATTGGAGGCGAAGTCGTAAGCTCGGATTTCATTGGACGTTAAATCATTAAGCTTCAGATCGTGCTGATAATATACCGTATTCACACGACGGTCGTGCGAATGTGGATTTTAATCGGCACGGCAGTCGTACAGATTAGAAAGCTAATTCATTCGCAGGACGGTTGTTCCTAAACTAGTGGTGCGGATTAGAAAACTTATCTGTCAGCTAATTACTTGTCTGTTAAAACGATCCTGGCCGGTGTGCTTGTTTATGAAACGGGCATAGAGCTGTATCCGTACGACCGTCGTGCAGAAAAACATTTTCCTAAGGTCAGTAGAAATCACGCTCAAAATTCAAAAAGTATCCCCGAATGCTTATCATCGAATGCATTTTTACTACCGTTGCAAAATGTTAAAATATTGATTCAATAGACAACAATTGTTTATTCTTTTTCAATCACATATATATGTATAATAATAGATATTGATTCAATTCTTTTTTAATCTATAGAATAAATATATTTTTGTGAACAAATAATTTGTGAGATAGATAATTATTTTTAATTGATTGAATAAACATTTTTTTTATAGAACTAAGAATCTATAATATTCAGATAGAACAACTATTTCTGTTATTGAATACAAATCTTTAAATGAATTAGTGATTTCTTTTTGCAACACTTTACATACAATACAGGGCTGACATTTCATCAGATTTTCCGAAATCTTAGGAATGATTTTCTAGCAGATAACAGCTGCCAGTAGGCTGGAAGTAAACAGAAAGCGACTTAACACCCCGGTCACACAGAGCCATCGGTGATAGATCGGTTGTTTTTTTTCGCAAAACTAGGGAGGGGACCGATGACAAGCAATTTTCTACCGACATCACCTATTGGCCACCTGTTTTCCACCTATCAATCGCTATTGGGTAAAGATGAGTTTCGTCGGCGAAAAATCACCGATTGGGATTTTTAAACGTGCTTAAAATTCTCGATCGGTGAAAATATTTTACAAATAACCGATTGACAACCTGTCTACTACCGATATCACCGACGAGTCACCGATAAACCACCGATAAATTACCGATGAACTGATACTTACCACCGATGAAAAGAGATGAGAATTAAAACGCACGATCTCGTCGGTTTTCATCGGTTGTTAATGGCAGTTCAATCGGTGATCAGTTGGTGATCAATCGGTTGCCGCCAGCATTTCATCGGTGTTTTATCGGTATTCGTCGATTATTGATAGGTTGTTGGGCGCTTTTAATCGGTGGCCCATAGGAGTTCATGAGTTGCCAATCGGTGGCCAATCGGAGGCGGGATGGCGTTTCACCGATTGAACAATTATTTATCACCGATACCCGGTCACACAGAAAGCCTGCAATTAAATCACTTATGACAACCGATCAAACAGCAAATAATTCGACCGAGTGGGAACCGATTTAAGCCCGACCGTTTCATATCAATCTGCTTAAAGTAATCGCGCTCGAAAAAGAGGAAAACGGATTATTTTTCATGGTCAACTTAAGGCAACCCTGCTACATTTGTAGCGGCATGATTTGAAAAAAATTCTAATTTGAAAAAAATTATCAAATCATGTCAATTTTTTCAAATCATGTTTTCACAATCGACATGATTTGAAAAAAAAAACATAATTTGAAATTTGTTTACAAATCATGTCGAAAACCGGCATCTGTAAATTTGATTAAACATGATTTGAAAAAAAAAAAATTATAAAAAAAAGTTTTTACATAGGTTGGTATTTAATAGAATGCATATATTATTATTATTATTATTATTATATCAGATTTATATAGCGCTCTTTTCACACAGGGGTTGTGCGTTCAAAAGTATTTATATAAGTGTTTCCAGCAACGCAACACAGTGAATACAGTTGAGTTATTTGAATGTGAAATAAGACAGTCAGTAGAAATAATAGCTTCATAAATGGCACGGATTTGTATCTCATGGGGCTGCACATTTTGAATGGCGGCATGGCAAGGTCAAGGTCGTCCTTGAAGGTCAAATATATAGGTGAATGTCATAACTTCTAAGCCAGTATATATAATTACTTAATACTTGACATGCGTTTGCATCTCATGGATCTGCACAGTTTGAATGGAAATATGTCAAGGTCAAGGTCGTCCTTCAATGTCAAGGGCGGAAAGCCGGACATAGAGTTGTTTCACAAAAGCATCTTGTTTCTTCTTTGTTTAAGGATGTCTTTTTTTCGAAATTCTACGCACCTCTCCCTAACCGAAAACCCTGGATCTACACCTAGATGTGCATGCAACATGGCAGTTATGGTGTTGTTTGTAAGGTTTGGAGGACAGCATAAGGTCATGTTGGATGACGGGAGGTAATACTGACATGTGGTTGGACTGGCAGGCGGATGGGCTGGTTGGCTTTATCAGTTCTCTGATGACGATTTTGAAATCTATTTGTTTTCATGCCAGATGATTATGCATATTTCGTCATGGGCGTATGAATTGCTTAAATAAACTGCTATGATGCCTTTCTTAAGTTAATGGTGCGATGATTGACAGTCCAATAAAAATTGAGGATACAGAATGTTTATTAAGGTGTTAGTATACAGTGTAAGGGTTTGGTCCATACTCCTTGAACTGGTACTATGTGCCCTCATTAAAAACATATAAACAAACAGGTAAATCTCTTTTACTAAGTTGTCCGATTTTTAATTTGCTTTTGTTTATTTCCGATAGGGTCGGTACTAATTTCCGTATATCGATAGAATTCGAAATATCGTATCGTACAACGTTACATTGCGTAATAGTATGAGACCTATGAACCACGAATCATTTATAATTGCCAGGTCAATTTAACAGAGCTTAATTTTCAACTGGACTAGGCAAAGAGTTATTCAATATAGGTCTAAGCACCACCGGTGTAGCAACATGATTTGAGAAAACAAAAATTGTTTTTCAAATCAAATCAACAATATTTTAGATCATGTTTTCACACTTGACATGATTTGAAAAAGACCACATCAAACTAGATATTTTTTCAAATCCTGATGTTACACACCGGCTTGAAAAGAGTTGGTCTTCATTTTTAAAAAAAACAAAGGCATTTTGTTAATGATGACATTGTCATATCAAACACAATTAAACAGACGTTAAGGACATAAATATATAAACAGACATCTACAAACTGTAAGAATAACTTATATCTCAACCATATATATATATGTAGAAAGAGACATGCCCGGTTGTGGGGCTTTTTTCGAAATCAGACCTTTTATGTGGGGTATACTTAAAATACGGGGTCTATACAGTACCCCACAAGTTTGGAGCCTATTTGCACATAACAAATGATGTTCTAAAGCATATAAGTCTGGGTCTCACAATCAGGTTTTATATCGAGATCTTATTTGGATTGTCTCCCCCTTGACCTTGGTGCTTTTACGGGGTATATATAGAACAAATGTATATATTTTGAAAAGAGAACTCCGTATCGCGGTTTCACATAGGGACCCCGCAATATACATACATCGGGTCAGTGACATTCACCTACATGTAAATATTTGACCTTCAAGGACGACCTTGACCTTGACATGCCTCCATTTAAAATGTGCAGCCCAATGAGATACAAATACATACCATTTATGAAGCTTTTATTTGTACTGACTGTCTTATTTCACATTCAAATAACTCAACTATATTCACTGTGATGCGGTGCCGGAAACACGTATATAAATACTTAATATAGGCATGCTATTAAATACCAGCCTATGTAAAAACTTTTTTTTAAAAAAAACTTTTTTTTTCAAATCATGTTGAATCAAATTTACAGATGCCGGGTTTCGACATGATTTGTAAAAAAAATTCAAATTATGTTTTTTTTCAAATCATGTCGACTGTGAAAACATGATTTGAAAAAAATGACATGAGTTGATAAAACTTTTCAAAGTAGATTTTTTTTCAAATCATGCCGCAAACCCTACTCATGACAACGTATGGTCCATGTCATAGTTTAACCATTTATTTGAACAGTTGTTATTCATAAAACATGCACATTCATCACGGTCTTATTTTTCATTTTATGTTTTATTCATCATAAACGACTTTTTAGATCAAAGCGTGCCATAATGAAAGATGATCATAAATGTATTGATAAACTAACTGAGAAAACTATGTTCTTATCTAAGTAGCGTGGTATGGACTTTACGTGTAACCCCTCTTTTCCTTTCAAGGATTATTATCGTTTTTCCAAAAAGGGTTTGTCCTGATGAGACGCCGTGTAACGATATAAGCCCTTTGGTACTATTTACGATATTGATGTTTAATATACGATAACATTAATGTTTTTTGAAAAAATCACCCAGATGCCTCTTTTTTTACAGAACAGAACAGAACAGATGTTTTATTTTTTCTTAAGCATAGAAGCGCATCATCATAACATATAATATTATAAATAATTACATAACACTGATGGTACTAAAATAATGAGATACAAGGCATGTTTAACAGAAATATCAAAATGGACCATGTATCCCGAGACTGCTCATCATCAGCACAGAGCTTCTAAAAGTTGACTATAAAAACCCTAAGACTTTCAATTTTATCTTTTTTTTTTAAACGCAATTACTTAAAGCAGGTTGAAAGTAAAGCAGAATGCGCCTTAAGGCATTCGGCTTCTTCCTCAACTCGGTTTAAGCTACACTCTGCTAGTATAAAAATCCGAAGAAGTTTGGAAAAATCTTAAAAATGGCAGCCCTGTTAGCAACATAAGAAAGGAAATTTTCATTCTCACATTTAACCCGAAGTCAGCGCAGCACCACCGCATCTGCGAGTTACGTTACTCGAGGATACGGCAGTATTGCACTGACTAGATTTAGATCTAAACTAGTTAAACGCATTCATATATATTTAACACAATTAAGAAAACTATTTGGTATAGTAATGCACATCAACAAACAAATCACAAATAGTTCACTAAGTTATTAAAATTTGACCTTGCTTATAAAAATTAAGATTTAAATTTAGATCTATAAATCTTTACACCCACAAATATAAACAACTTGACTTTTTTTACCACGACACATCACGTCATTGTATACGTAGCAATGGTGACGTACATAGATGACGCAATAAGCCACGTGGGGAAAATTGTGTACTATTTTTATACACTTTGGAACTTCTGCGTAAAATACTTGTGACGTAATTACATTACGTCATAGCTACCTCATCAGAACACGTGATAGTAACTAACAACATTACACCATAGCGACACGTATACTTATCAATAACAACAATATATTTGCTAAGAGTACACTTGTTAAATATGCAAACAGTAAAGATTCCGAACAGAGGGCTCCTTAATGGACCCTCTGATCAGGCTCTGTACTGCTTGTCATTATAATCGTTAAAATGGCATTGGCTTTTAAAATTGGAGATTGGATTTTTTCTTTTGCATTTTCAGGGGATGCCCACTAACTGCAGGCTTCTTTTGTTACAGCTCATAACGCATGACAGTGACGGTATTAGAATACGGATATTTAATATAAAGTAACTAAATATGTATATATATGTTTTTATTCAATTAATTGTTCTTTAGAAAACAATATTAACATACACAATACTGGTGACATATACACACTATCCCTAGATAAATACCGAACTACAGATTCCGAACGGATTACATGTGTAACATAACCGACGGCATTTGTGTTAAATAACCCCCTTTGTTTAGTCCGGCTATATCTATATCGTCTGCTTTTAACATTTATTCAAATTAATTTCATACATTTTTAAGTAAAGAAACATACAGACGAGTGTTAAACAGTTTAATGTAAAGCGGTGTCTGATCTTGATTAATATTGTTTGCAAATATCAGTCAAGTCGCGAGCAGCAGGCGAAGGGTTAACCGTTTGTTTAACTACGTAAAAAGGGTATTCGCCGACATCGTGTACCTATGACGTCAATGCAATATGTGTCATAATCACAATGCACCACTCGTTCATACAGATATAACGTATACATGTTTGGGTGAGTAAATCAATAATAAATATACCTGAAAAATGATTAACATCACTGAAACTACGAAATTCATAAGGCATTGCATGTATCAACATTTTGGTTTTAAAAAGTTATCAAAACTGAACAAAGCCTCATTTGCATCGTTTACAAAAACGTATGTTCAACACTCGAAAAAACTCTTTTCGTTTTGTACAGTATTTGTATTTCATTTAGTAAAACTAATCTAATCGTGCGTAACAAAACTATTTCAAAAGTAGTATAAGTTTGCTTATTTTATACCACTGTTGTATCATCTCAATCAACTACTTTCTTGGTACTATCCCAGAGGTAGGAGATAATGTGTAAATTAAACCATAGTTAGAGGCTGTAAAGCGTGATTTTCCTGCCATCAAGGTTTGAACTCTACATGTATCGATGACTTGCCTGTTCATTGACGAAATTATAACTGAAGCGAAATTATAGATTGACGTAATTTGTAAGCTGCCTATCATTATAAAAAATCTTCCTGGAGCTACAGGTCATAAACCTTGGGGAAAAATACTTGAGGAGTGTGTTCTTAAAACGTTAGGAATATATATTGTTTTTGTTTTAACAAGACCTTATCGATGAACATATTTCTTTGTATAAAAGGTATGCAAATAATATTAAACCTCGCCATGACGACCACTGAACAAACGTGTGACAGTCAGCTTAGAGTATGGCTTACACAAACAGAAAGCTAGGAGATTTCAGATTTACGACCCCAATACCACAGCAGTAACCTACCGTAACCAACTTATATTAAAAACAATGATGTAATCTTCAAATATGGGGTTTAAACAGGGGTACAGATTTCATAAACTTCGTAAAACATTTTCTAAATTATTTTTATAGAAATCTTCCTCTCATTAACAAGTATAAATGTAACTTAAAGTCTTTTCTGCTGCAAGGTATTTCACATCCGGAGTTTTATGGTGATGTGATTTACAGACTTCGTAAGATTCTTGGACATATATATTTTCAAAACCTATTTGTGAAACGTATTAGATTATTCCTCAAAAAAGATTATGAACCAACTATATTGCTGCGCATTTCACGTTTGGTTATCGATCAATCTACAATTGATAACTATGCTTTCCTCTTTGGTTGTGCGACGACAGACAGGGCTTAGTACTACATGATGGTGTATCTCTAAAGCCGTCCTTAACCGGGAGAGTTATGTCGGATTTTCGTGCTTTGTTTTTTCTCTCCCTCTCTGTCGTACCCTGGACTCTTCCATGTCTGACAGTTACTCGTAACTACAGACTAGTCCCTTGAGTACAATTTGACCGTTGCCATAGTGGGTTATTTTTAACACGGGATTGAATGTTTAATTCTTTCCCATGTTACTAATGATCTTGTCATATAATTTTTGTTAAATGTTTTGCAAGTATTTACTCACTGTGCTGGCGGTCTTTTTGATTGTGAGGTTGTGGAACAGGGTTTGTATTTTATGTACACTGTTCGTCTTTACAGGTGAATATAGGAGATAAGTGTGAGGTTGGGCGCCCCTAAACCCAGGTTTAACCCCCCAGTGGTAGTTAATGATTAATTTATAATTAATTATTGATTGCTGCTGACCGTACCAAGGCGGGCTCCTATGTTCACTTTGCTTTATGTTTGTCTTGCGTGTTGTTTTCTATTTAGTGTGCAGATGAAGGAATGGGATTGTGCGTGTGTGTGTGTGTTTGTTATGGTATGACTGTGTGTGTGTTCTGCTTGAGAGGTGGGTGTATTGTTTGTGTTACGTTTCCTGCTTGAGTCTTTCGTATTTATTATTTACTGTATTTAATGCATATATATTATTATATAATGTAAAAAAGTAAACAAGGTAACGCCGCACAGGATATTGCTCTGTCATTTTTGTAGAAGCGTTGTATATTGTTTTATATTGTGAATACATGTACAAACAAACTGTCTGAACGCAATAGACATTCTCATTACATATCAATATATGCACATTCAGGTTGAACGAACTTTCAAACTACACCAATTACAATATGCTACACTATAATCTATACCAGATACATACAGTATCGTCCCTGATTGTTACAAAGTCAACTTGTAAACTAAAGCCTGACCCAAAACATGATAAGGACTGAACATATTAGTGTTAGTGACCTACAGTAATCGCCCTGAATCATCACCCCTCAGTCAGTCAGTCAGTCACTCCTTTTAGTTCGCTCTTTTACTTCAACAGTAATAGCCTGATCTTCAGCAACTCTACCGAAAATGTTAAAACCTTGGCAAATTGTACAGAAGCCGGTGACTATCGGTGACTGACCCGACTTCAAACTGCTTGCTACTGACACTACAGTTGACATTTTCGGTAGTTATGTTTGTTTAAAGAAAAGTAGTTAAACGCCGTATATAAAATACCTTTATTCAAATCCGAGGTTGCAATTGTTATACTGCAAACTCTCTATATTATTCCAACTCAGTTGTGTTAATTATAGGTTGTTTAGCATAGTGAACATAAAACAGAAATTTCCTTCAGGAGTTTTGTTTTACGGTTACATTGCAGTAAGCTGCAATCTGCAGTTGACGTAGACGTTTAACTTTCTTTCAGTAGTCTTGATAGAGCCGTTCTACCGTATACACTGACTTATAAATATTTAGGTTTCCCGACTAGATGTAACAATAGTCTCAATTAAGTCATTTAATTTAATTTGTACTTTAAGAATAACTAATCTAACTGACGTATACAATACTTTGCTAGTTTATAAATTGGTTGGTTTGGTGGAATTACTGCCTAAAGTTAAAATTATCTATATGCTGTTTTGAAAAGTATTTTTTTTATTTCATCCACATTTACTGATTCCATTTTTATTTTCCAAAACGAATTTCTGATTTTATTAGCGTTTAGTGTAAACCGCTATACCCTGTGAGGACCTATATTTATTACACAAGTTCAATTTATTGCCTATAAAGACTATTAGACCTATTTTTGTTCATGGCGTAAACTGTTCAACCCTTTCACTCTCAATCTCAATGACGTCATACAGCGCATTTTCAAACAGATTTGATCGCGTGATACGGCGTCTGATCAGAAACATAACTGTTTGCCACTTGTTTGAAATAACGTTAGTTATACTTCCTTAAATTTAACTTTGAAAATATATTGCAGACAATAATCGTGAAGCAGACGAGAAAATGCCGATGTATGGGTAACAATCTTACGATAAATTTGGTCATGAAAGAGTTAACAGTTGTCGTCTTCTTTTATATCTAACGTTTATATTTAGGTAGTGTATTTGTGGACATAATTATTAAAATTGCTGGCACACGGTTCCGATCGCGATTTAAAAATGTTTTTGACAATAGCCGTTGCATTCAGTGTAAACCAAGTTAGGGGTTAGCATGTGGGTCAACCGCAGAGTCCTCTATTTAACGAATTTAATTGATATCTGATTAAAGTTAACTCTTTCAACGCCATATAAATCGGGACGTTTTCACCCATTTATCGTTATATGACGTCCGTTACAATTTTGTTATTGCAAGATCTTTCAAAATTAGATTAAAATGTATGTTAAATGACTTCAGACATATCGGTACGCTGCATCTAATTAGGTTACGAAAAAGTTGTAAAGTCGATGATATGCGACTCCGGTGGTAAAATATAGTATCATTAGTTGGCATGATGCTAAAAGGAAGCAAATGTAAGCACAACTCAATAAAATATACTTATTATTGACGGTTTATATTAATTGTAGTTTTGAAGTCTGATCCGAGTCTGCTACTCGGATTGATCTAGAGCCGACAACTGTTTACAATTACAGTAGAACCTCTCTATTACGACCACTGTGTCAAATATTAGTAGTTTAAGACAGGTGACTGCTTAAAGCAATGTGAAAGTGAAACAGAAAGCTCCTACAGGAGGTTTCTGTTTCACTTTCACATTGCTTAAAGCTGTCACCTCTTGTTTATACAGACAATTAGCCTTCTTTTTAGTGGTCGTAATAAAGAGGTTTTACTGTATCATCATTGTTTTCTCTGACGGCTTCCACTGATCAAACTTGGTTTGTTGAACATAGCAAGTTATTTACACTGCAAATCGTCATTAGCATACAACCATCAAGAGGCTTATGCAATTTATCGTTTGGCTTGTACAATTTATCTGAGAAATTGTGACAGCAGTTTACCACTATATGCAAATATATTCCAATTTGCATTCCTAGGACGTAATCATTAAGGTGCTGAGTACGGCTTATCTATATTTTAAATAGGTTTGACCCAAATCAGACGATACATCAGCCAACGTTTGTTTTGTCTCACTATTGTTAATCACTCGAGTATTCGTTTGTCTGCATGTCATTTGAACAGGCCAAAATATGTTTAAGAAAGAAAATATGACACTCAGCTAACGGTAAAGAAACAGCAAATTGGTCTAATTAAAGACAGCTCCTACTTACATGGTAAATGTCGCATGCCATACTCTCATTTCTACAAAGCGTGAGATGATTAGCTATATTGCAAATGATTTTGTCATGTGTGTGGCAGTTGCTAAGGCAGATCAGCTTAACTAAACAAATACGCAAGGCGAACGAAATTGAACATTTTACCCAAGCGAGAATTAGCATTTGCTTTTTAGTATCACTAGCGCATTAATCTGAATATGCCAAGACGTTCCCAAGATGCAATCACAATAGGCAAGATATGAACCCAACCAAGAGACAATCATTAACATTTATAAAACATTTACTAATGTTTTAAGTGCCGGTTCTAAGTAAATACATATACGCGTAGTTAGAACACAATATTTTAGAACAAACGACTAAACAAAAAGTAGGGATTTATTATATCTTCTCAGATATTTCTAACTCAATTTACGCCTGAGTCATTTCATGATCTATTTCGCACTCAATTGAAGTCTAGTCTATTCAAGACGGTTAAGTGTTAACATATAATGGATAAAAACAACAATACACATCCTGATCAGAGAAAACATGTTTGCATCGGTCGTGTGTACTATGCACAAATGCATTGTTTAGTGATGACGAGTATACTCGTCGCTTGGGTAGTGATTCATTTTAAAAATTAGAGCATTTCGTTTGTAGATCTTAAACATGTCTCACAGTATGATTTATGGAATACAAACTGATTAATTTTGTACATATATTTTCCACCGACGACGCATGGACATATCCGTCTATACAATGACTGACACAGTTGAGAAGGCGTTATTATGAATTAAGTTCAGCGTAACTAAAATTCTTTTAACCAATGTGGACGCGGATGACAAGAATCGGTAACCGCTCTGAGATTCATTTTAAACGCAGTTTTGTTAGATGATAAAAGAGCCTGAATTAGATTTGGTACCGCATATGTTATCAAATAACAATACTTCAGTCATTTACGATGAATTTACGAACGTCATTGAGAAAACCTTATGGTATCAGAATGTGCGCCATTGAATACTTCGTGATCAAATTTATCATGAAATAGGAGAGAAGGCTTGGCTTAAATAACATTTGCTTAATTACACAGAGAAAAATGATAAAGCTTTTTTTTTTTACTTTTAATCGACTTTAAAAAGGCCTTAAACTCAAGTTCTTGTTTTTTATAAGGAGAACACTGACAGATGTTAACTTTGGCTGCTCAATACAAACATGGTTTGACATCTTTATAAAGATGAACAATCCACTGTCATTCAGCTACCTCTCTGATTTGTTTTAAGAATCAACGAGGTTGCAAACAAGGCGATCCTTTATCTTGTTAAATATTTTGTCTGTGTGCAGAAATACTTTTAATTAAAACAAGGTCAAATTCAAACATAAAGGGTCTAAAAATAGATCAAAATGAATTTTAACTGCCCATGATTGCTGACGACACTAGTTTCATTCTAGATGGTTCAAGCAAATCGCTTTATGAAACGATGGATACTATCTCAAGATTCTCTTAAATTTCCGGTTTAAAGGTAAATTTTAAAAAAGTAGTATAGATAGGTAAAATGAAATATATAGCTCAGATACAATAAAAACTAAATGGAAACTAACATGGAATCAATATCAATTTGAAAAGCTAGGGATTGTAGCGGCATGATTTGAAAAAAGTTCTAGTTTGAAATATTTTTTTCAAATCATGTCATAGTCGACATGATTTGAAAAAAAAAAAATTTGAAAAAAAATTCAAATCATGTCGAAAACCGGCATCTGGAAATTTGATTCAACATGATTTGAAAAAAAAAAAATTAAAAAAAAAGTTTTTACATAGGCTGGTATTTAAAAGCATGCATATATTAAAGCCAGAATGTCAGCCAAATGTATGTTTAAATCGCGCAATTTCTTATATAAGAACATTTTCTATGTATTAAAACTAAGCGAAATCCGTTGTCAGGTGCCTGAAATATGCCCCCCTTTCTTTAAGAACCATACACAAATGTGCCGATTTCTTATCGATAAGCTTTTTGTTTACATAACAAATCTTCGTGTCGGCTTCCGAGAATTTCCGCATGGTCGAATAAGAGTCACGTGATCGATCCGATTTTTCTGACTTGTCTGTGTTACTTTAGAACAGAATAATTAATAATGGTAAATAGGTAACAGTGGAGAAAACGTTATTCTTTCCCGTTTAAAACGCAAACGAAACGCAAACGCATCACAATAAAACGCATAAAAACACAACCTTTAGACAATTATGACCATTCATGTTAGTCTAAGTTGCAAACAGTTTGGTCCCTGATCAGACGCCGGGTTACCCGGCGTCTGATCTGCTCCAAACTGTTTGCAATTGAAATCATGGTTTTAGCGTAAGCGCGTTTATTGGGAAATAATAATATATTCTCCACTGTAAGGAAGGTAACATCGATTACATCGTCGTACACATTCCTACTTGAGATAAGTATGATCATCGTGCAGCACGAGAACGCTGCGCTAACTTTACTGATATTTAATTCTTTCAAATTAAACGCATTTATAAACAAAACTATTATTACCATTGCAAACAGGCTGGAGCCAGATCAGACACCGCGTAACCCGGCGTCTGATCAGGCTCCAACCTGTTTGCTACTCAGATTAAAAAAATAGTTAAAATTTCTAAAAGTAAATTTCCACAGTGTAATGAATTGCGTTTGCGTTTAAAACGGAAAGAAAAATGTATTCTCTACTGTATATTGCGCACAATAAATACAGCTATCAATGCCTCTTGCTGAATGTAGGGAATACTCATCCCTTTTAAAGTTTTAGAATGTTCCAATCTAAAAATAACTCTGCCAAGTCAGAAGAAAACACTATGAAAACATCTTTACCGGGCGCAAGCCGAACGAACTCGGAAAATTTCCGCCGTTGATCGGATGTCAACAAACCGATTTAAAAATCGACTTCTTCCCACCAAATTCATGGGTTTCTAAGCAATGTTGCCTCAATATACATAGCGGATTACTAATTTTTATATGTTTAGATTACGAATGTGCCTGAATGTTCAGGTATGAAAAATGCGCTATGTTGGCTAACATACTGCCTTTAAGTATTTATATAAGTGTTTCCGGCACCGCAACACAGTGAATATAGTTGAGTTATTTGAATGTGAAATAAGACATAGAGGATAACTGTTTTTTTCAGTGTAAGATCGAAATTTAATCCATTGAGTGAACATCAGACGTTATATTTTCACGAGTGGCGAAGCCACGAGTGAAAATATAACAGTCTGATGTTCACGAAATGGATTAAATTCGATCTTACACTGAAAAAACACAGTTATTCTATTTATTTATGCTTTTAAGCCACTTTTTAAACGAAATTGTTTAAAAATTGAAAGCGAACGTACATTATTTATCCCGTGTTGAGCCCCACGTTTTATGTCGAACACATGCGCGTGACAGTTGGCGGTATAATGACGTCACTCGTTGCTCCCGAGTTTGGATTCGTGCTCTTCCGGTGAGTAGTTCGCGACAAATCGGACTGCCGGAATTTAACGATAAGACACGATTGACTACGATTCTTGGGGAGCCCTACGGGGAAAATTCATAATAAAAAGCGATTGGTGATAATCCACTGCAGTGGATTACCAAGTGATCATCCACTGCTATTTCGTGGTAATCCACCGAAAAGCATAAATAAAGTCTTATCTGCTCCAAACTGTTTGTAAATTGAAATCATGGTTTTAGCGTAAGCGCGTTTATTGGGAAAGAATAATATATTCTCCACTGTAAGGAAGGTAACATCG
Organism: Gari tellinella; assembly: GCA_922989275.2. Lineage (NCBI taxonomy): Eukaryota > Metazoa > Mollusca > Bivalvia > Cardiida > Psammobiidae > Gari > Gari tellinella. The sequence goes on from OV277866.1 coordinate 75,251,958, forward strand.
ATTACATCGTCGTACACATTCCTACTTGAGATAAGTATGATCATCGTGCAGCACGAGAACGCTGCGCTAACTTTACTGATATTTAATTCTTTCAAATTAAACGCATTTATAAACAAAACTATTATTACCATTGCAAACAGGCTGGAGCCAGATCAGACACCGCGTAACCCGGCGTCTGATCAGGCTCCAACCTGTTTGCTACTCAGATTAAAAAAAATAGTTAAAATTTCTAAAAGTAAATTTCCACAGTGTAATGAATTGCGTTTGCGTTTAAAACGGAAAGAAAAATGTATTCTCTACTGTATATTGCGCACAATAAATACAGCTATCAATGCCTCTTGCTGAATGTAGGGAATACTCATCCCTTTTAAAGTTTTAGAATGTTCCAATCTAAAAATAACTCTGCCAAGTCAGAAGAAAACACTATGAAAACATCTTTACCGGGCGCAAGCCGAACGAACTCGGAAAATTTCCGCCGTTGATCGGATGTCAACAAACCGATTTAAAAATCGACTTCTTCCCACCAAATTCATGGGTTTCTAAGCAATGTTGCCTCCATATACATAGCGGATTACTTATTTTTATATGTTTAGATTACGAATGTGCCTGAATGTTCAGGTATGAAAAATGCGCTATGTTGGCTAACATACTGCCTTTAAGTATTTATATAAGTGTTTCCGGCACCGCAACACAGTGAATATAGTTGAGTTATTTGAATGTGAAATAAGACGGTCAGTAGAAATAATAACTTCATAAATGGTATGCATGTGTATCTCAAAGTGCTGCACAGTTTGAATGGTGGCATGTCAAGGTCAAGGTCATCAATGCAGGTCAAATATATAGGTGATGTCATAACTTCTAAGCCAGTATATATAATTACTTAATAATTGGCATGCACGTGCATCTCATGGAGCTGCATAGTTTGAATGGAGACATGTCAAGGCCAAGTTCATCCTTCAATGTCAAGGGCGGAAAGCCGGACATAGCGTTGTTTCACAAAAACATCTTGTTTCTTCTTTGTTTAAGGATGTCTTTTTTTCGAAATTCTACGCACCTCCCCCTAACCGAAAACCCTAGACCCGCACCTGGATGTGCAGGCAACATGGCAGTTATGGTGTTGTTTGTAAGGTTTGGAGGACAGCGTAAGGTCATGTTGGATGGCGGGAGGTAATACTGACACGTGGTTGGACTGGCAGGCGGATGGGCAGGTTGGATTTATCAGTTCTCTGATGACGATTTTGAAATCTATTTGTTTTCATACCCGCTGATTATGCATATGTCGATGAATATCCTCATGGGCGTATGAATTGCTTAAATAAACTGCTATGATGCTTTTCTTAAGTTAATGGTGCGATGATTGACAGTCCAATAAAAATTGAGTCTACAGAATGTTTATTAAGGTGTTAGTATACAGTGTAAGGGTTTGGTCCATACTCTTTGAACTGGTACTATGTGCCCTCATTAACAACATATAAACAAACAGGTAAATCTCTTTTACTAAGTTGTCCGAATTTTAATTTGCTTTTGTTTATTTCCGATAGGGTCGGTACTGATTTCCGTATATCGATAGAATTTGAAATATTATATCGCACAACGTAACATTGCGAAATAGTATGAGACCTATGAACCACGAATCATTTATAACTGCCAGATCAATGTAACAGAGCTTAACTTTCAACGGGACTAGGCAAAGAGTTATTCAATTTAGGTCTAAGCACTACCGGTGTAGCAACATGATTTGAGAAAAACAGATTTTGTTTTTCAAATCATATCAACAATATTTTTAATCATGTTTTCACACTTGACATGATTTGAAAAAGACCACATCAAACTAGATATTTTTCAAATTCTGATGCTACACACCGGCTCGAAAGGAGTTGGTCTTCATTTGTAAAAAACAAAACAAAAACAAAGGCATTTTGTTAATGATGACATTGTCATATCAAACACAGTTAAACAGACGTTTAAGTCATATATATTATGTACGTTTGGAATGAGAACGAACGGCACATGATGATATACCGGTACCGGACACAGTATTTCCCCAATAACTTTCTGTACGACAATAGCATTGCATATCAAAGATAAGCGTACACAAATGGCATTTAAACGTTTGGGTTTATTGCAAGATTTAGTCCTGTTATTTACGTTTATAATTATTTTGAGAAAAGCAAATTGCAACAGTAGATCAAACATATCATGTATACAAGGTGTCCCAATATATCTGACGCTACTTTCAAAATTTATAAATCGCATTTTCTTAGTCAGAATATCAAATACCAAATACCATTGTAGCAATGGGAATTTGCCAAAGTAGTTCCCGATATTTTGAGACACCCTGTATGTTACAATACTATAAATTATTGAATCGACATGCGGAATGGAACAGAGTGGATCGTATCAAATTTTTGTATCCCTTTTTAATACTTTGCAAATAGGCCTGAATCTGGTGAGACGCCAATCAACTCGACGTGTCACTAGGCTCCAGACTATTTGCCAAGTCCATTTTGATGTATATGCCGTAACGGATAAATAGATATTATGGAACAGGGAAAATCTAAAATTAATAAATTGCAGTGTATTGTAGTCTCGCATCGAGAAACTGTTCCGCATAATTGGCAAAATTCCGCATACAAGGGGCTGACCAATCACCACATCGTAGGACGATTCACCTTCTAGATAAAATTATAAATTTAAGCAAACTTCGGGGATTGGGGTCAAACGGCCAATGATGTATAAACATAGGCAACATGTAACCAGGAATTGTTTGTCTTTAGATATGAGAATTCACCATCGATGCGGTTCTGGCCCACGATGTGAGACATGCATCTCATAGTATATTTATTTGGAAATAGAAATCGAAGTTATCGAAATAAAGTGCATCTTGACATTCGACTTTCGTTTATACGGAAATAAAACGTATTCATCTATTGGTTGATGTAAGAAGAAAACAGTGACAATGTAAATGTTTATTATCATACCCCTGAAATATAGCAAATAAAATTAACTCCCTAGGCAATGTTACAATGGACATATCGTATTAAATTCAATCTCAGCATCGGACATGTGCATGCTTTAGTGTAAACAAATCCTCTTACATAAGACATACAATATACTACTTTTTGGCTTATAAAGCGTACACCTGGAATGAGCAATTCGAATGGGCAAATACTCTTAAGCCTAATGAGACGCCGAGTTACTCGGTGTCTCACCAGGCTCTAGACTACTTGAAAACGTGATACAAGTGATATAAAACAGTTGGACGCATTCCATTCCATTCCGGTTGTCAATTTAATAATGTTCAGTACTTGTAACAGAAGTACATGTAAAATAATGCCACGAGCGACAGGTTTAATATAGCCCTTACCTAGCCTCGGCTAAGTCTTACCATTCAATTTGGCTTGACCTTCAAAATAAAGATCACGGAGGTCTTAACGCATTAAGTCCTATATATTTAAATTAATATTTATTAATCGTGAAATAAACCCTGATCATAGAATATGTTTTGTCTTGATACAACGGAAAATGTTTATTCTAGGGCTGCCTTGTTGCCAGGTGACCGACCCACCCGTCTGCCTGACAGTCCATCCATATGCTAATATTACCGCCCTCCATCCAAACTGACCTAACGATATGTTGCCTGCACATCCAGATACAGGGTTTTCCGTAAGGGGGAGGGGCGTAGCATATCGAAAAAATGACAACCTTAAACAAAGAAGAAACAAGATGCCCTTGTAAAACAACGGTTTGTCCCCCTTTCCGCCCTTGACATTGACATGCCTCCTTTCCAAATGTGCAGCTCCATAAGATGCACACGCATGACAATTATGAAGTAATTTTATCTACTAGCTAAATAATTATCACATTAGCCTATATACTTGACATTTGACATCGAAGGATGATCTTGACTTTGACATGCCTCCTTTCAAACTGTGCAGCTTCATGAGATGCAAACGCATGCCAATTATGAAGTAATTCTATATACTAGCTCAAAAGTTATGACATTCACCTAAATATTTGACCTTCAAGGACGACCTTGACCTTGACATGCCTCCATTCAAAATGTGCAGCCCCATGAGATACAAATACATGCCATTTATGAAGCTTTTATTTGTACTGTCTTATTTCACATTCAAATAACTCAACTATATGCACTGTGTTGCGGTGCCGGAAACACTTATATAAATACTTAATATATGCATGCTATTAAATACCAGCCTATGTAAAAACTTGTTTTTAAATTTTTATTTTTTTTCAAATCATGTTGAATCAAATTTCCAGATGCCGGTTTTCGACATGATTTGACATTTTTTTTCAAATTATGTTTTTCTTCAAATCATGTCGACTGTGAAAACATGATTTGAAAAAAATTGACATGATTTGAAAAAAAAATTCAAATTAGAATTTTTTTCAAATCATGCCGCTACAAGGGATACATTTCAATGTAGATTTGGATATCATTATCAATTACAGAAATAGAAAAAAAAAAAATAGAAGAATATTTACCCATATTGGTACAGAAAACCTACAGAGAATGATAAATAAATTACAAAATTTATTTATACCTTCATCTGGGGCGTTAGTAAAAAGATAAGACAATCTATAATTGTAAAAGAATACGACAATGAGGGTTGAATATGGTAAACTATAGAGCTCGCTTAAAACCACATGGCTCAGAGGGTTAGTAATAAATAATGGTGGGTTGGTGGATATTTTTAAAATTTACATATATATAATCAAAATGTTAAATAGTGGAAAACATTTCTATGAAACTTTTGTCGGTAAATGAAGTAACAAATTTTGGTCCAAAAATTTCATGTTATAGATAACGACATAATTCAAAATTATCCATTATATTACAATCATATGAGCCGCGCTCTGACAAAACTGGTCTTATTGGCATTCGTGAAATGACGTTGTATTCGCGGAGTTTTGACGTCATTGTTTGCAAATATTTTCCCACGGTTAGTTTTAACCTTCAATAATGTAAACACTGTTTGAACCGTTTTTCATCAGCTGTATTCAAAACATCGATGGATGAAGAACTGGAGGTAAGAATGAATTACTGGTTGTGTATCTGCTTATGCAGGCATGAAACTCCATAATATAATTGCATGCATTTAGGTCAGATGTTTTTCAGTGTTACGAAGCACATGTTTATAAAAATGCAAATGGCGGCGCAGCACACATTTTACAGCCCAGCTAACGTTAGCAGACACAGGTTCAGTATCAGTTTAAGAAAAAACCTACTTAATAGTGTTAGTAAATAGGGGACTTTTTCACGATACAGATAGATCTAGGCCTACATGAACATGTGCTTACTACTTTGATTAAAAAATTCTGTAAATGCGCCATGAACCTCTGAAACATACCTGACCGTGTAGATCTAATGGTCCACACACGAAAATCCCGCAGAGCGACCAATATCAATCCTGACCCTAAGTGGCGACACATCAAAACAGTGCTTTGATTAAATAGATCTAGGCTTTATCGTGTAGGATTTATGGGGCAGCCACTACAATAGTTTATCGGGTGTATGCAGAACAGCAAGAGTCAACTCTAACACTTTTTAACTGCCAGTGGAATTTTCTGAATGTGATTGCCATTTAGCCCTTGAAATCAAATTAGAAATCAATTTCAAATCGCAGATTTTTACGTTAAGTACTACTAGCCATGTGTAAATTTAAGAATGTAAACAGTTTTTTACAAATCCTAAAACTTCATTTGTTAGTATTTTTCCGCTATTTACCATCTTTCTCATTCTGCGAGTAGGGTCTAGGTATGATTCCTTATTAAGATGTAAACATCACTAAAATTTGCCCCAGCTTACTCGCAGTTATAAACTCTCTGTCTTGTCCAACCACCTTGGGAGGGTCTTTTACAAGGGATGTTGATCACGGTGGCACGGCAGAGTGAGAACCCACGCCAAATTTTTAAATTTTGACTTGTTTTGTTGATTGTTCATCGAAGCGGCATTGCCCAAGGGGTCCCATATCGTATCTTTTATTATGATTGTTAAATTTGATTCCTGTTCAGTCTTAGTCTATACTTTTACCATTTATTGTTTATTTTAACAATCTATTGCAAAATGACAGTGAAGGCTTGGATGAGAGGATCCCCGGTCTGGATCTACACTGTTAACATAAAACATGTGTATTCTACTCTTCACAAGTTGTTAGTTTAACTAAATATCAACCATTGATAATTAATACAGCCTTAACAGTACTGTGTTGCCAATTTTTCTGTATAATGATTATAAGATATATGATTCCTCTTGAAACAGTATAGTCTAAAATAATAAATCAATCATTTTCTTTCTGTATTTACAGGAGCTAGAAAGCCTCTTTTCTGAGCATTTTGGCAGAACTCCTGCTTACACTCCAGCACATCTCAAGAACTGTCAGAGGATGAATATGATGAGGACACCTCTCAAGTGGCAGACACAGAGGCACTGCTGGACCTGGATCAGAGAGCACTTCGCTTCATTGAAGAACATGGGAAGGAGAGTTGTGATAGTGACAGTGATGAGGTAGAGCCTGATAGCAATTCACTGCCATCAGATGACCCATTGATATACAAAGTTCAAATGTTTCGGGTAAATGGGTGTAGATGCCAGGCTAGATGTATTTCACAGTTAAGTGAGGAAGTAATATACTAGCATATACTTGACATGACAGATATGACGAAGGGTGAAAAGGAGATTTATATCATGGGCACACTTACTGAACGTGACAGTGATAGTACGACAGAGAACAAGACACCCTTTAAAATCTCTGGCCATCACATATGTAGGAAAGCATTTTTGCTGATATTTGACATCAGCAAACATATTCTGCAGCAAATTAAGCATCATATGCAGTCACAAAGCGTTACCCCAGACAGCATGGCACCCTTGGTGAAAACCTGTGCATGCCTTAACCTATGACAATGTGAAATATGTAATTAACTTTCTTAAGAACTACACAGATGAACATGGAATTCCTCAGCCAGCTGCACCTAGAGGCAGAGACAACATCCCATATGTGTATCTTTGCTCTGAAACCACCAAGAAAAAGTTACATGAACTGTATGTAAGTTGTTGCCATGGACGTGCAATAAAGTATTTCACATTTGGAAAAATCTGGAATCACTGCCTTCCTCATATTAAAATGGTGATGTTTGTGCTACCTGTGAAAAGTTAAGCAAGCTAATATTTGACTGTTACAGAAGAGGAAAAACTAAATTCTACCGCACATTCAGCGGGCCCAAGAAAAACCTACATTTTACAATTCTTCAGTAAACAATTCAAAGGAAAGTTCAAAGCTGGACAACCCAGACAAATTTGTTCACTACACATTTGACTTCAGCCAAAATGTTACGCTTCCCCATCACTCTTATCAGATGGGCCCACTTTATTTCCTATCACTCAGAAAAGAAAGGTTCAGGTATTTGGCTTTAGAGTTGATGGTGATCCGAAATAACTCAATTTTTGATTGATGAACACCAAACAATAGGTCAAGATGGAACATATACACAAGGACAATGGACAATTCCAATTCCCAATTAAGTCTAGTCCATTTTTCGAATATTAAGGGTTGATTTTAACAATATATTGTGAAATGACAAACAGTGCAGGCCCTGATCAGAGTGTTCCTACAGTAGCCCTCTGACCAGGATCGACACTGTTTGCATGGGACAAGTGCAATCATCCTAGGTACACTTTTTGTAAATGTATATTCATCGCTAGAGATAAATGCGTAAAATATATTGTGCTCATTATAACTACAGGAGGGGCTGAGACTCTCAGGGTCTGATGTGGTGGTAAGCTGTTTGCATAAAAAGTTTTCCGCCGTCTGGTCTTATTTGGGGCTCGAACGTGTCCTGGTAGATATTACAGTTAAACCTCTGAAATCTGGACACTTGTGTTGTTTGAAAAGAGGGATCTAACGACAAATTGTTGCGTTGTCGGTTATGGTGGTGTTGCAGGGAGAATTCATATGAGCTTTCTGTAATATAACCGTGCTGCTCTGGGCGACCGCCTTTTTGGGAACCGTTGGTGTTTGTGTCCGGTTTTCAAATGTGTTACTGTATTTCATACTTTTTCTACATATGACTGTGGGAAATTTCTATGGTCCGATAGCGTCATCATTATGACGTCATATAATTATACAATTATGTGATGTCATAATTGTGTTCATATATCACATGCTTTGCTTAGTCTTGTTCCCGTCGTGCAACAATAAACGGCGTTTTAACTTATGTATACATGTAGACTCAGATTAATAGATCTAGATATATGTGTATTTAATTTTCTTTTGTCGAAATTTCTCACTGCGTTTATAATATTTTAGTATTTAAAAGAAACTGCATTTTTTTTCTTTAATCTGCTATTGAAATGCTTTTGTCTCTGCATTTTAACCCTTAACCTGTTAATCCCGCTTTTTTTAGAATCTACAAACGGTTTGGATCCAGATAAGACGCTAAGTCAGTCAGCGTTTCATCTGGATACAAACTGCTTGACACTCGTCTTTAGTTTTCTTTAATTTATTGCATAAATCTGATTTTTGCGAATTTTACAGACGACAATTTCAAAAGAAGTCGATATTATACCGGGATAAGGATTAAAACTATAGAATTCTGTGTATGTAATGCTTTACTTTTGTATGGAGGGCCTCATGGAGGATTATTCGTTCGACTAAAGGGGTTACCCTCGTTAAATAAAGACATTCATTCATCATTTTATTCGTTCATTTCATTGTCAACGATATAAAATTTCAGTTTTCTTATGCAACGTCATGACGTTGTTGTGAAAATATTCATGTACATACATACCATTTTTGAACGTGTATATTTCAAAAAGTATTTGACATATCGATTTCAAATTTGCAGAGTGGTTTAAAAACACAGTGTAGATTCTAAAAAAGCAAACATGTCAACATCGAATATTTTGTCAATAAGACCAGTTTTGTCAGAGCGCGGCTCATATGATTTTGGTTGGACAAAAAAGTGCATTCTAAAAGTCATGGTTAAAAAGGGTTCACATTGCACTGGACATTTTATAAACGAAAATGGTGAATCATGACTTTTACAGAATGTGTAAATAAATATAATCTATCAACTTTTTAATATACAATAGAAATAAACTAGCTATTGAAGAAGGACTTGATGGTATCAGAGTTAAAAAGAGGGGGTTTAACGCCATGTACAAAAAACAGTGGTCCCACCTTATCCTCATTTCATACAGATTTTAAATGACTCTAAAGTTTCGAAAACAACATATAAATGCTTAAAATAGAAATTCTAACAAGCCGACATCGGAAGAAAATTGGGATTAAGCTTTAGGTATATATAGGGCCCCCGATCTTACAAAATATGTTTTTACTGAAAAAATATTACAATATTCTTATTTCAAACCACTTTAGCCATATGAAAGTAATATTAAACAAATGATTCATATGGGACTTTCTATCAGATTTCTTCAAAACAAAATGTCTAGGTAAAAATCATGGCAGCCAGGGGATGAGGCTTATTTTCCTTAAACCATCAGTGACAATTGGCAAATCTTGTTTTCTGAAATCAGTTGACCCAGCTTAGTGTCCCCTTGGTCAAGTGAGCGATACATGGTAAGTCTAAAATTCAGTTATAATGTAAATCGACTACAGTTGTATCAATATGAGTGTTAATCAGTGGGAAACCAGATCATATGTCACGCTACGATACGATTTAAATAGTTTGCACATCACAGATTTACTCATTGTAAGACAGTAATGGAGTTAAAAGAGTAGATTTAGTTTACGCAGTGAACACAGTAACAAATAACGTTTATTTGTAAGATGGGTGTTTACTTTAATTACATGATGCTGCCTATTGTAAATTACTGACATGACATCCTGTCATTGAAAGACGAAACAACGTCGATAGAGCTACATGTATAAGGCAAAGAAATATCATTGAACCATTTATCATGAAAATGCGTTGGCACTTGTCCTAAGTACTATACATAATTATATTCTCCTTATTACCCTATTGGTAATATCTAACTATTTCAGCAGCACATGTCATTGTCTTTTTTAACCTATTCCTCGTATGCACGATGTTTTATTAAATGCGATGGCTTTCACTATTGACCGACCACAATATTATCAAACTAATTGGATCCTGCTCAAATACGGTGTTCGTAAAATTGCCTGTCATTCCCAATGGCACGGAACCGATTCAAGAATAGGTTGCATTTTAACTATTAATATAAATTTATGCCTCGAGTATTTTCCCTTCCTTTTTAAACAAAATCGTCCTGCACACATGGTTAATTCGTTGCACATAGTACATGTATCTGGTTCACAAAACAACTCGTCACTGTGATGTACAATGTAAACCAGTGCGTACATATAAGACAATTTTTAAAGATAAAGTTAAGATATTCATTTATTGTTGACGTAAAAGTGTACTAGGTCCATCAAACGGTTTTCTGTTTTAAAAACGGTCCTGAACGTCTATGAAACATCATTGGCTTATCAGGTTTAAGTCCAATATTCGAAAGTATAACTATATTCCTTACGGCATTTGACTCCGAATCTGACGGAAAACCAAACTGTATATAAATGTTGTAGTTATCGTGAGCGGCAGGATTGAGACAAAAGAACATAAACTTGTCTATAAAGACCTCGTCAATGTCTCTTTACTTGTTATTTGAGAGCAATCGCTTCCGCTTATTACTTTATCCCAATAAGCCTTTGGCGTACTATAATGTTTTTTACCTTGTCAACAACATTTATAGTGATGTGTGTTATGTTGCATCGTTTTAAATATTAGATAGACTGAGCGTCCATCACACTATTTTTTTATCGGAGATAATATATTTCTCTTTTTATGCAGTAACTATACCTTGTGCTAGAATTCCATAACGTTTCATCTTTAATATCTTTATTTGTATACACTGTAATAATAAAAAAAACACATTAAAATGTTTCCTTGGCTATTGAATGTTTCTGTTTTATATTCAGTTTACTTTATCACAAAATAGACTAGCAACACGAATTGTTGTCCTTTACGAATAGCGTAGAGTATAACTGTCGCACGTAGATAATGCAAAAGCATATGAGATGGCTGATGAGGGTCGGCATTTTGTGCCATGTGGACAAACTTACATTACATTCTTATTATATCTATCATATTGAAATGGGAACAGTTATTGTTCATACGGAATGCTTTGTATGAGTAGTGGTAAACAAAATAAAATAATGAGTACAAATGTCTTGTGTTAAATCAGGCTATTGGTCATTTTATGTTATATGCGTCTGCTAAATGATAATGGTTAACCTTGTTTGACCCTTTTAGGACTTTGGTAACGGGTGCGTTAATAGACAACTGTTTAAAAAAGGCAAGGCCGCTCATTAATCACTATTTTACAAAGACAGACGCCTTATTTGACAAGTGTCCCCAACAAAGACAATTTATAGTTCTTTTCCATGTTTGTTTCTTTTGTAAATTAACTCCTCAAGACGCAATGTAGAAATATTTTACAAAAATAACTAAACGTTGCTATTTAGTACTTGCTTTTCAAATAATGCTCTAGAATTTCGAATACAATAAACCTATCTTTTACGACCATTTAATTGTGTTAACATATGTTATAGGTAAGTGACCGCTTAATGCAAGATGAACGTAAAACAGAAGGTTCATTCGGAAGCTTTCTAGTTTACTCTCACATTGAATTTAGCAGTCACATGCCTTTAATACAGTACATTTTCCTTCGTTTAAAGAGGTCGCAGTATTGTGTTTTTACTGTTGTTTAAATCAAATTGAGGTGTGAAGTAAAGCAAGTAATGGCCATGTACACTAGTCATCATAAAATCCAAGACATCAAACTGAAGGTAAGCCTCTTTTAAAAACTTAGTGTTGTTTATCATCCTTCTCTTATGTGAAACTTCCATGAAACAGTTTCAATTCCAATTCCAATTTAGTCTAGTCTATAAGTGACTACTTAAGGTGTTTTTGTCAAAGTATTTCAAAATAAAAATAAGAAAAACCTTGTTCAGGAAGAACCTTTAGGATGCATACACTCTTTTAATTGTGCAAACGACCAAAGCATTTTTACTGAAGAAATAATGATAAAAGAGTAGAACAGTTCAGTTTTAGAGCGGAAGTCGTTTTATTGAAATACCATAGAAGCGAAGAAGATGATATTTCGTGAGTTTTGCGGTGGTTTATCATAGCTATGTTTTGCGACCTGACATTTCTTCGAAACTTTAATATTCACAATACATTAGCAACGGAAGAGAAATCAAACAAAACTGCCAATGCATTGTTAAATACGATATTCTCAACCGGCCACAGGATGTAATGTAGATGAGGCATTTTCTCCTTGTCAGCATCATCTTTAATGACATAAGTATCAGGTTAGACGAGGATTACTTTGTTGATAGTTTTCCATTTTTACTCACATCATAAAAACTATTATAATTTCAGATCGAATATATTACTTTTAAATGATATTGTAAACAACAATAGTGAAGAAGACGACACGACGATACTGGTGGGATAAACACTCACGATTCATTCTTGAGCTTAAAGGAATAAAGTAAAACGGTTACATGGTCAGATTACGTGCATTTGAACATGGTAACTCGTTAATAAATGAAGGGAAAGCAGCAATTCCATTGTTAAAGCCGCCACAAAAGAACATCTTTTCGGCTCGTGTTTTCAATTACCACAATTTTTAGTGAATATTTCTTCTGCTTAACAATTTTCGTTAACAAACGTTATGTGTTCAAACAATCACAGTAAGTGCTAACGTGATTTTGCCGGAAGACAATAGTGCAGAATGTGGACTTAGATGAGGCATCCAATAACTGACATTGCACATGGACCCAAACTGTATGTCGTTGTTGGTACCGGTCAATTACGTTTTCTACCCAGATATTTGCCTACTGTATGTTTTAATTTACATGTGAGTAAGCAGTCTTTTTCACGGATAAGACACGTGTTCTACACTAACATACATTTTCGGTCAGCTTTGCAAAGAGTGTATGGCTGTAAACAATTAAAGACATGTAGCACAAATTGTAAGCAAAACAGACTTCTATTAAGTTCATAAAAGTTTTTGTGAAAAATGGAATACTTATACTATAATTTTCTGTAGAATAGATAGAAACAATTTTAAAATATAGTAGGTGTCTTTTTCCGTAAGATAGCTCAACAAGTAGAATAATATAGATTTTCAAAATAAACTGCGAAACACAGTTACAGTGAATCCTCTCTATTACGACCACGAAGTCGAAGGCTAATTGAGAGTTTGAATACAGGTGACATATTTTAGCAAGCTGACTGTAAAATAGAAAGTTCCTAAATGAGCTGTGGTTTACTGTCAGATAGCTTTAAGAAGTCAGTAACTGTTGTCATCAACACCTTATAAATAACACAACTGTATGTTGTAATTAAATGGTTGTATTGCATGTTAAACGATAAATTACTATAATTAGGTATCTGCAATATCGGAACGAGTACAAGGGAAGGTATGGCTTATAGCTCATTCACTCATTACTAGATTTCAACGTGCTAATGCGCCTTTAAAGTGTGTTTTGTGTCTTCATTATGTGATAGATAGACACAAGGTTAGCTCTACATCTTAATCATTACATCTTTTATCTAGTAACATTTTTTTTACTAAAAGCAATGTCTTGACGTGTTTGCGGTACATCGATGCACTTTCATTACTCTTTTCTCGTTACATAGTCTGAGCTATGAATACGAGATATGTCCAACTATAAGACCTTAGATCGGGTCTCATAATCAGGGTCCAATGTTATAAAGCCTTTGAGTCTGAGATCATTCCTTAGCATTTGAATGGTCCGAATTGAGCTTTTACTCAAATATGACGACTCAAATATTTGTTGACGATCTCAGACACAATGTAAACACTTTAAAACAGTAATACCTGTATGATTCCAACGTCAATGGATTCACCACAAGTGTACAAAAATAGACACTTTCAGCCCGGGGCACACATATTCGTAGGATAAATCTATATTATAAACTTATATTTCCCTCATCTTTCTCACAAAATATGGCCACAATGTAACAGCGAACTAAAACAAAGCTGTGTGAATCGTAAGTTGTCACATGCAATTGTTAGAATCTTTTCGAACTAAATGTTATCTTTATAATAAGCATTTTGAGACACGTGTCATATTTGTTTGGGAAAGTAATCACTCATGTGCACTCATATGAATGTACAGTTCGATTGGCGGTTAGTAATTCCACAGGCGTGTCAGAACATATAGTGAACATTTATGTACGTTAGGACATGACCCTTTCACTACATATCATTTTTGTTGTAAATAAGTGCCAAAGTTTTCTAAATTATAAATAAATATTATGTAAGATTAATGTTTGACGTTATCCCTGGTAGTTGGAGGATGTATAGCTTTCTCTATCTACCGATATGTAAGACAGAGCTATATACATTTTAAGGCAAATTTTAACCAGTTAAATACCTTTTTAACATTTTATACTATTAGCTCCTGGTATATTTACTTTATGCATATTAGTTTACAGTTGTGTGTGTATGTGTGTGTTTTTACCATGAGGCATCAGGCTTAAAATAGTCTTGTCATATAAGGTTCCAGTTGCATGATACCTAGTTAAAGAAAAGGGTTAAAGTATTTCTTATAACGCACAGTTAAATATAATCTTGGACAACGTTGACTACATTGTATTAGCTTTTTCACATGTTTAAGCTTTCTCTAAGCCTTGACATTGCAATAACTCAAGTACAGTCTGTCGTGTTGCTTGATTACGTAGTTGTCTCTGAGAAATATACTGGGCGGAAATAATCCTTGAATTTGATTTGCAAGCATGTTCGATCAGCTTAATAAGGATGTTTGATACATTGTGTGTACTAAGGGGTAATGTGGATTGCAAGATTGATTTCGGGATGAACGAAGTTTATTTAAAATATTGGTCTGCTTGCAAACAAAATTATCTCACATATAATGAAATTACATTAGATACATGTAGGTTAGACTATGTCGCTTAGTCGCGCTCAACCGTGGTCACCCGCTTACAACTCTGTTACAATGGGGCGCGCTTCAGAACGAGTTTTGGTACAGATTCTATCCGAAATGTGTTACGGCTTCTGCACAGTGCAGAGTGTGCAAACAATATTGAGGTACACAACCATTCCCATTTCCGCAAAATCCCCAGGCGAATACACATCCAAAATAGGTATTGTGTTTTGATATATATTTTTCTAGGTTAAATGACCACTTACGCTTATGAAATTTGTATAATTGCCGATTACATAGCGATGTTTGTAAAGTTCGCATGTACACTGCACTTTATTAAGACAACTTTCACTTTCGGAAGAAATGCTGAACGCATTTTGGCTTTTTTTCTAAATTTTCTGGTATTTATGTGTTAAATCTTAACATACGGCGACTGTTATTTGTTAACCTTTTTTTGGAAATGGTTGTTTCTATTGATTATCATCATTACTTATCGTTCTTGACACTGTTACGGCTCCGGAATGATTTTTTTGTGAATGCTACGGATTCTTTCTTACATTGTTACAGATTCTGACGGACTTTACAATCATGGATGAGATATCGTTTGACGACACAATTCTATTAGATCTTGACGTGAGTGTGAACGTTGAAGTCCCAGTAGATAGGAACAATAATGATAAAGTGCCCACAACCTCAACACCTAAAAGACAAGAGGGCCTGAAGGCCCTGCTATCGCTCACCATTTGTAATGAAGCCTGATAGCTTTACCTTTGAATTTCACCCGTTTTATTCTAAATTCATTCAAGTTTGTAGACCTATTGTAGTAAAGTAGAGTACATCAAAGGCAGATAACTAGTGTCTAAACAATACTGAAATGAAGCCTTTTTCTAGCATTTCAAAGTATATCAAGGGCAGGTAACTGTTGCCACAATGATTACATTTCAACAATAATTGCACTCCTTCCAGAATGTATAGCTACATCCTTTGTGTACAAGTATAATCAAAATCCATTGAAAACTGTAGTTGCAAGAGTGTAAACGCTGTAAAATATGGCATTTTCAGCAATTCAAAGGTAGATATCTCTTGATCTATTTGTCCAATTCCAACTATAATCACCCTTTTTCGTACTCATATGGTCATATACAATCTGGGCAAGTTTGAGAGATTTTGGATAAATATTGTGGCCTCTAGAGTGTAAACACTGTTAAATATTATCATTTTCAGCAATTCAAAGGTAGATCACTTTTGATCTATTGATCAGATTATAACTATAATTGAACTCATCCAAAGTCTTATGGCAATATACAATCTGAGTAAGTTTGAGGAAGATTGGATAAATGTTTTGACCTCTAGAGTGTAAACATCGTTAAATATGGCATTTTCAGCAATTCAAAGGTAGATAACGCTCGACCTATAAGTCTGATTTCAACCATAATCAAACTCATTTGAACTCTTATAGTCATTCACAATCTGAGCAGGTGTGAGATAGATTGGATAAAAATTGTGGCCTCTAGAGTGTAAACACTGTTAAATATGGCATTTTCAGCAATTCAAAGGTAAATAACTCTAGATCTATTTGTCTGATTTCAACCATAATCAAACTCATCCAAACTCTTATGGTCATATACAATCTGGGCAAGTTTTAGAAACATTGGATAAATACTGTGGCCTCTAGAGTGTAAACACTGTTAAATACGGCATTTTCAGCAGTTCAAAGGTAGATAACTCATGACCTATTTGTCCGATTTCAACCATAATCGAACTCAGTCGAACTCTTATGGCAATATACCATGAGCAAGTTTGAGAAAGATTGGATAAATATTGTGGCCTCTAGAGTGTAAACACTAAAATTGTTAACGCCCGGACGACGCACGACGGACGACGGACGACGGACAATCAAGGATTGCTATAGCTAAAAAATCAAATGCAAAGATTGCCAATACACTACGACTAGTCACGGCAATATGTCCCGACATAAGCGAACAATACATCGCAAGGAGCGTGTTCAGTGTGGAAAGTGTAACAAGTCGTTCGGTGCACTATATGACTTACAACAGCTTATTAGAATCATTCATAACAAAAACAAACTTTTGTGTGAATAATGCAGGAAGCAGTTCAATTCCCACACGTCACTCACGAGGCATCGCGCTGTAAACTACTCAAGTACAAGCAAGTTCGTTTGTGGGCAGTGTGGAAAAAGATTTTATGAACGTGCATCTTTCATCGGTCACATGAATAAACATATTGGATCAAGACCATACACTTGCAGTGACTTTGGTGCTTCGTTCGGTTTCAAGACCAACCTGAGACGTCATGTAAAGAAATGCCCGCGCAACAACCGAAATCGCTCCCACAAATCTGACACCTGTGGGGCAGAGTTGAACTCAAAGTCTACCTTGTTAGATCATCAAACGGGAAAGCATGATCCAACGAACCTGCTGTGTCCGTGTGGAAAATCATTTTCCTGGAGACCATCATTTGCTAGACACAAGAAAAGCTGCAGATATTCCAGTAACTGTTTTTAACAAATCTAGGCGCAATTTACAAGTGTTGTCATGAGAACGACCCGCATCATGTGAAAAGTGGCCTTCAGATATTTTCTAAATGTGTATCCCTAGACCAGCCGTCGCGTCAATAGACGCGATGGTTGGTCTTTAGTTGCACTTTTTGTCCCAGAAGAGCAAGACTATAATTTTTTCATTCTTTTCACAAATACTCAGTTCTTAAAGCGACTCGCAACCAGATGGTGTATTTGCAAAAAAATAAAAGAAAATACTCAAATAAAACAAAATGTGTAGCATTATCGTGCATCTGGCATTAGAAAAATATGATCAGTCTGAAAACATCCTTGAGAAAAGTTTCAAATCTTATTTTTTTTAGATATTTTCCACCGCTTTATCCATTGCGTTGAAAGACGCAACAGAAGTTGATCACCGGCTCAGACATTAACCCAAGCCGAATTATGTACTCACCATCGCTATACACTGAAGTACTTAAAGATATTGATAGCCCGGTGGTCGAGTGGGCTAAGGGCTTGATTCCTTTTGCTTTATTTTTGCCCCGCATGACGGGTCTTGGGTTCGAAACCCACCAGAGCTTATTTTTTTTATTGAAATGCATTTCTTTAACAGAATTTCTAATTCTTAGCTAATTCTTACCCGTTTATATAAGCGTTTGACATATATTTACAAAATACTGTTTTAATGCTAAATCTGGTTGCGACCCTTTTAAGTTAATCCATCAAAAATCCAAAGCAGAACCAAGCTTTTACATGGTCAACAATTTGAAAATGTCAGAGTGCCACTTATCGAATGACGCACGTCCATTGCTTGCAGTATTATGTAATAAATATGAAAGAAGTTTCAAGCAGGAAACGCAACACAAACAATACACCCATCTCTAAAGCAGAACACACACACAGCCATACCATAACAAACACACACACACACACACACACGCAATCCCACACACCAAACAGAAAACAATACGCAAGACAAACATAAAGCAAAGTGAACATAGGAGCCCGCCTTGGTACGGTCAGCGGCAATCAATAATTAATTATAAATTAACCATTAACAACCACTGGGGGGTTAAACCTGGTTTTAGGGGCGCCCAACCTCATACGTATCTCATATATTCACCTATAAAGACGAACAGTGTACATAAAATATAAACCCTGTTCCACGACCTTACAATCAAAAAGACCGCCAGCACAGTAAGTAAATATATGTAAAACATCTAACAAAATTCTATGACAAGATTATTAGTAACACGGGAAAGAATTGAACAATCAAGCCCGTGCTAAAAATAACCCACTATGGCAACGGTCAAATTGTACTCAAGCGACTAGTCTGTAGTCACGAGTAACTGTAAGACATGGAAGGGTTCAGGGAACGACAGAGAGGGAGAGAAAAAACAAAGCACGAAAATCCGATATAACTCTCCCGGTTAAGGACGGCTTTAGAGATACATCATCGTGTAGTGCTAAGCCCTGTCTGTCGTCGCACAACCAAAGAGGAAAGCATAGTTATCAATTGTAGATTGATCAATAACCAAACGTGAAGTGCGCAGCCATATAGATGGATCATAATCTTTTTTGAGGAAAAATCTAATACGTTTTACAAATAGGTTTTGAAAATGCATATGTCCAAGAATCTTACGAAGTCTGTAAATCACATCAGCATAAAACTCCGGATGTGAAATACCTTGCCGCAGAAAAGACTTTAAGTTACATTTATACTTGTTAATGAGAATATGGGAACAGTGGTGACGAGCACGATCTAAATCTTTAAAAGATGATGCGCACATTACATCTATTGTGATTGTTTGCAAGCATACAGTTATGTTTTTACGTTTTTCATGCATAAACAGTTCATATTTTCAGTTCATGTGTTACTTTTTATACGCCCGTCATCGACGGTCGTATTATGGTATACCCAGCGCTGTCCGTCCGTACGTCCGTCCGTTAACTTTTCTTGTTAGCGCTCTCTCACCTTCATTTATTGACCGAATTTAATTAATCTTCCTACAAATATTCCATACCACAATAACTCGGACGAGTTTGCGTTTCAGACGTTGGGGGCTATTTTTAGCAGAGTTATGCCCCTTTCTGGTAAAAAATGGGCATTTTTTTAAAAAAAAAAACAGAACTTTTTTTTTTATTCAATTGATTTCAAATTTGATATGGTGATACAATGAATGAAGTTACTTAACATATATTACGGGTTTTTGGTTTGACTCCGTATTTTCAGAGTTATGTCCCTTCACACATTTTTTTTAACAATATATTGTTTCCTGATCTTGATTTTACTTACATTTTGTCTATTGTTACTAATTTTCATATTTAGCTTTCTCATCATGCAGGGAAGGCACCTGAGAATTTTGGTTCCTGTTAAATTATATTTCTATGAGTTATGCCCCTTTACATTCTTAAAATTTAAAATAAGCCACACTTCGGCCGTTTACTTTTCTTCTTAGCGCTCTCTCACCTTCATTTATTGACCGATTTTAAACTTCCTACAAATACTTCATACAACAATATTTCGGACGAGTGTGCGTTTCAGACGTTGGCGACTATTTTTAGCAGAGTTATGCCCCATTATTGTCAAAAATTGGCATTTTAAAAAAAAAAACAGAACTTTTTTATTTTTTATTCAATTGATTTCAAATATTTTATGGTGATACAATGAATGAAGTGACTTAATATATATTACGGGTTTTTGGTTTGACTCCGTATTTTCAGAGTTACGCCCCTTCACACAATCTTTTTCACAATATATTGTTTCCTGATAATAATTTTACTTACATTTTGTCTATTGTAACCAAATTTCATATTTAGCTTTCTCATCATACAGGGAAGGCACCTGTGAATTTTGGTTCCAGTTAAATTTCAGACGTTGGCGACTATTTTTAGCAGAGTTATGCCCCCTTTATTGTCAAAATTCCGTGATATATCCAAAGTATGTAAATACGCTCAAAGCATTTGTTTATGAGAAAACAGTTGGTAGAAAAACTATCGTGATAGTATTGCAATAGTTTCTTGATAGTACTTGAGCTATCGCAATTCTACAGCATAGTCTTTTTGAGATCGATAGTAGGGCCTACACTCTGGGCGACTTTTTCCAGTCGGCCTGAGTCCGGACGACTTTGACAGCCGCCGGCCTTGACGGGCGTATTTTGCCGCACTGCGGTGCTCTTGTTAGACCATTATATTTGGGTTTGCAAGCTTCTTCATACAGCAACGGGAAGAAATTTATATACGAGAACAAAAAACCCTCAACTAGTTTCTTTTATAATTGAATACACATGCATCTGTTAATAAATATTCAGTCGAACTTGAATTATTTAGATTGTATGTGCATCAGCTCTGTTGTACCCATAAACCGACCTAAATGCTGTTTTCAATATTTTAAATGGAAGAAGAATATCATATTCGTCAATACTGCACAGCCTTTGTATAACCTGCAGTTATTCTAATATAATTGCAAACAGCTATGTTGTGGATTCAACGCAGAGTAAACCGGCGTCTGATATAGAAATGAGCTGATTGCCAGTAGCTTATAAAGCAAGTCAACTGCCCGCCTATTCAAACATACAGACTTTGATCTACAGTAAAACCTCTCTATAACAACCACCAGGATATGATAATTTACTAGGTGTTTTCGACAGGTGACTGCTTAAAGCAATATGACAGTAAATCAGAAAGCTCCTTAAGGAGCTTTATGTTTTACTACCACATTGCTTTAAGCTGCCACCTGTCATTTATACAATCAATTAGCTCGTGTTTTAGTGACCGTTATAGAGAGGTTATACTGTAATAGATTTTTACTCATTACTAAACTGTAATATTATTTAGCTCACGTGGCACGTAGTGCCAAGGTTACCCATTTTTATCGTCCTTTGTCTTTCGTCCGTAATCAACAATTTTACACAGGATTATATAGTAAAAACCTAAAAAAATAGTCTTCTCCAAAACAGAAAAGCTTAGAACTATGATGTTTGGTATGTATTATCATCTAGTGTACCTTTACCGAGATTGTACAAATTATACCACTAGGGTCGTAATTGGCCATTCCCTGGGGTCACAATTTTTACATACAAACATCATTCATATTTAAGCGATACCATTTATTGCGGGAATGCTCACTCGTTTGATTATATTAGTTTAAGCCACCAGTTAGATTTAATAGATATTAACAACATTTGTCTTAGAATGTCATATTGTCAATGTATCACTCTGACTCAGGTGAGCAATTTAGAGTCAATTTGGCTCTTGCTAATCTTGACGTGTTGTTTATATCTCTGTCACTGCCAAAGTCGCAGCTATAACAATATATACACCGTTGAATATAATGCAGTCTTACAGTGGAGAAGACGTTATTCTTTCCCGTTTAAAGACTTTTCCTCAGTCCATTTTTATCTTCGGGCACTTCTTTGTCAGTCGCCATCGATTTGTAACCACTCATAAATCGATTAAATTTATCACGAAATAAAGACTGACCGACAGTCCAGAATTCTTTTACCTCCGGAGAATATCACAGACTGTGGACATCATCAACTGTGGAAAACTTTACAACGTCAAAAAACAGTTGGGCAGCTATATGGTTGACATTAAATTCTCCACTGTTTATCAAATTGAAAAATGCCACCCATTCACATAGTCGGCCTTTTTCTGAAATATGCGCGGTCACTTTTGGTAGAAGTGTGTGTAAGAGATCGACGGCTTCCTTTACCTGAGCATTGTCCGTTAACAGTTCTTCATCATCAATTTCATTTACATCACAAGAAATTTCCTCTACTACATTATCAATATCCATTTCCAGAGCATCAACGTCTATATTAACAGGTTATTCAACCAAACTCTGTTCAGTTTGTTTGATTGTCGATGTTGGATCACTATATGGTGAGATTTAACTTCCTTCAAAAAACTTATTATGGACAGATTTAGAAGGTGTGTTTAGTTTACACATTTTACGTACTAGACTTTTGGTTGGCGTTTTATTTGGTATCTCTACTTTTCCTGTGTCATGATGAAATGACACGTCATTTGGGTGACATGAAATATCCTTGCCCTTTATGTGAAATACTCGTCGTTTGTATCTTACACTGTTACTTTCGACATCAATACTTATAAAAGACACCCTCTGTTCTTTGTGTGCCTTCAGGTAGTGACGGATAACTCTGTCATGGGCAACAAACGCTTTTTTGCAGTATGTACACCTCAGGTCCATTATCTGAAATGGAAGAGAAATGTCGGTAAGAATCTGTATATTTCATTCATAACGTCTGCCAGAATCCGTAGCACTATCTGTCCGAATCTGTACCGAAAGGCGCTTTCAAAATATCGATGAATTCAGGAGTTTTACACAACAATTGCAATCGACATTCGTTGGAAGTATTGACCAAATATACACCTTACTTAGGCAATTGAGAAAATAACCGTGACATGCAAATTTATAGGCATTGTTTTAAGAAGCCTCGATTTTTAATGTAGTTCATCATTTTTACGGCTTGCTGGCATATATTCAACCAGGATAGACATACATAAGACTTGGGATTAATCGGAATAACCAAAATACACAAGGTTTATAACATATTTGTTTGATATTAGACTTGCTTTACCTGTTTTTACATATCACCGCTCTACATCAACAACCGCAATGGACAGAATCTGTAACACTTGCATGTCTGATTCTGTACCAAAACTCGTTCTGAAGCGTGCCCTGTTGTAACGGAATTGTAAGCGGGTGCGTGGTACAACCATATAGCACAGACTTGGGCTCGGGAACAAGTTGAAATGGCAACACCTTCGTTTCTGATTTTTTGTTAAAGAACAAACAGTCATTTTATTAGCTCACCTGAACCAAAAGCTATGGATGAGCTTTTTTGATCGCATTTCGTCGTCTGTACACATTTTCAAACAACATCACCTCTGAAACCACTGAACTGATTTCAGCCAAACTTTGTCAAAATGATCAGTGACAAGGAGGAACGAAATGCAGTTCAGAGTTTCTGGCTAGAATTATTCCCCTTGCTTAGGGGCCAGTTTTTTCTAACATGACTGTCAAGACACCTTTTAATGCAAAAGAAAAATGTATAAATCTTATCCTCAGAAACTGAAAGGCCTAGACTTTTGATATTTGGTATGTACCATGCCTAATGGTATTCTACCAAAGTTAAAATTCTGACCCCCGTGTCAAAAATGGCCCCGCCTTAAGCTTATCAGGTTTTTCATAGGAAATCCATTAACAGTCTTCTTCTATGAAACCATAAGGCCAAGGTCGTTTATATGTGATGTGTAGCTTAACATTATGGTTTGTTTACCAAGATTGTTCAAAGTATGGCCCACTGGTAAAATACGACCCCGTCCTGGGGCTTACCAGCTTTACATATACTTATATAGGAAAACCTTAAAAAATCTACTCCTCTTAAACTGTAAGGCCATATAACTTTGCATTGTGATCCTCTACCTAGATTATTCAAATTATGACCACTGAGTTATAGCTATATCAAAATTTTGTCTTGTCCAGTCAGCTTCCATGGAACAATGTCTTCAGGTTAGCAAAATGTTGCCCCTGGCCCTCTTGTTTGTAATATTTTACAAAAATTGAAAAAGTTATTTCAATAAGAAGTTTGATACATTAAGCATGCTTTAACACCAACGCACATATATCTTATTGAATCTTTATACTAGTATGTAGGCACAATTCATTAATGATTGTATTTAAAGTCTAGGTATCACAATACATTAAAAAAGTGAATATAACCTCATCAAGCTCGAGCAGTTCCCTCCTTATAGTTTCTAATTTTTAAAGGCAATATAGGGATTTACAGCTAAAACAATAAATATATTTAGGTCTAGCGGGACGGAGTAGATCTAGATATATTATTAAGTGAAATTCCTTTATTAATTATTTCAAACCCTTGATCTGGTGTTTATTTCACTAAACTTCCTATTATTTATCGCTAAGCCCACATTACAGGCAACCGATTTTCGCGTTGGCTTGCTCGAAGGATTTCTAGGATTGTGACGTACGTTTGCCTTCATGTGACGAAAACTTGGACTGAATAAACAGTTTGTTAGTTACTCCATGCTTTTTAATAGCGTTCAACTACAAACTATAGTCTAATTAACCGAGAGCTTCAATCCATGTGCTAAAATGAAATTAACCCAGAAAAACACAAAACAATCTGCATAGCGTGCTGATAGTAAATATATTATGACGTCCTTGCTAATGACATATTTTCTTCTTGAAGAAATCGGTTTCCTGAATAGATGTGATAGATGGCATTGATCGCTTTACTTACATCCTATAATGTACGAGTTGTCATATTTTAATATGAAAAGTGTATCTACACTCTTATATAAAGAAATAAAGTGGCAATGATTATTCAATAGTATATTTTCTACATCAGAAAACAATGTTCACATTATGTTGTGGGAAATTGTGTATTGTAAAAGATTTAGATTCAGTGCTTTGAACATTGGTGTTTGTCAAGACGTTCGGTTTCCCTAAACCTAATGCTAGAGCCCTAAGCTTGAACTGTGTTTTAATCGGGCGTTCTATGAGGCGACAGTGTCTTTAGCCGGACACTTATTTAGGCATGAACGAAATATACAGACTATATGAAAGATATAATAATTTTCCTATCTTGCCTGATGATTGAGCATGAAACTACACAAAAACTATATAAAATGGATGAAACTAACTAAAAGTAGATGGGACATTTTCCTCACAAAACTAATAGCTGTATTCAAACAAGGTTATTGCTCATCTGCACAGCCTATTAAATCAAAACAATATTCCCGTTCTCTCAGACTGTTTGAGCACGGTGCAGTCTGGACTATTAACTGGTGTATTTTCAACGTTATATCTGCTGAGCTGCCCTAAGATGTGAACTGATGTTGAGCTGTTTGACGAACGCTATTGCTCAGCGTCGGTGTTGCTAATGATGATCTGTATCACCAGCGCTATTTTCAAGAAGACTGCTTGGCGTTGTTGAACCATATCATTAGAAAAATTCTCGTACAGTCAGCGTTGTCTCTGCTGAACTACCAAACCTTGGTTTCACAACAGTTAAATAATATCAATGTTCCAGCAAATTTTCATGGAATCTATATGACGTATCGTCGATATGTAGCAAACCTTCAGTCTTCAATTCTAACTGTTATCAGTTCCATACAAGTTGCAATGATCTGAAGCAACGTACTAACGAGTTATTATCAAAAGTAAGTTATCCCGTTAATAGCTTGTGGAGAAAGTTACTATGTACTGGATACCAAAACTCCACAAAACACCATATAAGTCTCGTTTTATTGCTAATTCAAGTGCATGTACTACTACTAAGCTTTCCAAACTTTTGACATCGTCTTTAATTAAAATCAAAGAACATGTTCAAAGGTATTGTGACAAGACTTACGAAAATTCTGCACTTAATCTGTTTTGGTCTATCAAAAACTCGAATGAAATTTTGACGAAGCTTGAACATAGAAAATACCAAGCTTGCAATATTAGTACGTATGACTTTTCAACACTATATACTACCTTACCTCATAATTTAATAAAAGCTAAACTTATACAACTTATTGAAAAGACTTTTGCCAGAGAAAGGAAACTATTTCTGGCGTGTAATACTGATCGTGCATTTTTTACAAATGACACCGTTAAGCATTACACTATGTGGACTTGCACCGATGTCTGTAAATCACTATCAATTCTTCTGGATAATATTTATGTACGTTTTGGGAGTACCATATACCGCCAAGTGATTGGTATCCCTATGGGTACAAACTGTGCGCCCCTTGTCGCACACCTATTTTTGTACTGTTATGAGAGGGACTTTATGCTAAATCTAAAACCTGATACACAGGCAGATATGATCGAAGCCTTTAACAACACATCGCGCTATCTAGATGATATTTTCAATATAGACAACCCATTTTTTGATACGTTGTTTCCTTTCATTTACCCAAAAGAATTACGCCTTAATAAAACAAACGAGTCAAATTTATCGGCACCATTTTGAGATTTGGATCTTTTAATAAATAACGGAATTGTTTCTTCTAAGATTTACGATAAACGAGATGATTTTGATTTTAGTATTGTAAACTATCCTAATCTAGATGGCGATGTTCCCCGTTCTAAAATCTTACTGGGTTTATATTTCACAACTTATTCGTTTTGCTAGGGCTTGTACCTCTGTTGAGGACTTCCACATTCGTAATAAAACTATTACTGAAAAGCTTCTTAAACAGGGGTACATATTTCATAAACTTCGTAAAACATTTTCTAAATTCTTTTATAGAAATCTTCCTCTCATTAACAAGTATAAATGTAACTTAAAGTCTTTTCTGCGGCAAGGTATTTCACATCCGGAGTGTTATGGTGATGTGATTTACAGACTTCGTAAGATTCTTGGACATATGCATTTTCAAAACCTATTTGTGAAACGTATTAGATTTTTCCTCAAAAAAGATTATGATCCAACTATATTGCTGCGCACTTCACGTTTGGTTATCGATCAATCTACAATTGATAACTATGCTTTTCTCTTTGGTTGTGCGACGACATACAGGGCTTAGCACTACATGATGATGTATCTCTAAAGCCGTCCTTAACCGGGAGAGTTATGTCGGATTTTCGTGCTTTGGTTTTTCTCTCCCTCTCTGTCGTACCCTAAACCCTCCCATGTCTTACAGTTACTCGTGACTACAGACTATTCGCTTGAGTACAATTTGACCGTTGCCATAGTGGGTTACTTTTAACACGGGCTTGAATGTTTAATTCTTTCCCGTGTTACTAATAATCCTGTCAGAGAATTTTGCTAGATGTTTTACATGTATTTACTTACTGTGCTGGCGGTCTTTTTGATTGTAAGGTTGTGGAACAGGGTTTATATTTTATGTACACTGTTCGTCTTTATAGGTGAATATAGGAGATAAGTGTGAGGTTGGGCGCCCCTAAACCCAGGTTAAACCCCCCAGTGGTTGTTAATGGTTAATTTATAATTAATTATAGATTGCTGCTGACCGTACCAAGGCGGGCTCCTATGTTCACTTTGCTTTATGTTTGTTTTGCGTATTGTTTTCTGTTTGGATTGTGGGATTGCGCGTGTGTGTGTGTGTGTATGTATATGTGTGTGTGTGTGTTTGTTATGGTATAGCTGTGTGTGTTTTCTGCTTTAGAGATGGGTGTATTGTTTGTGTTGCGTTTCCTGCTTGAGTCTTCTTTCGTATTTATTTGTCGTACGAACGAATTAGCTATTTCCCAGTGTTCAATTTCTCTACAGGTTATATTCACTGACCGTCTAACATTTTGAATAGTTCTTTCAATATACATAAATTAGACTAAATTGTTGATTATTCCTAACAGTTAAGAACTTTTACTTTTACACCAGCAAATTATAAACTTTGGCTATGTTTAAAATGTCCAGTACAGAAAAATAATGACTTTAAAACTTATTTGAAAGATTATACACAAAATTCAGTTTTTGGCATAAAAAGGGTAAATAATTACATTAGACAGAGAACAAAAAACGTACGACGTGCGTTATCTTCGCACAGTCTCTACATAAATCAATTGACAATATACACATATGTTTAAGGGTCATGAAAAGTGTTTTTTGGTGCATTTTTGAAAGGCGATAGTTTGGTAATTTATGGAGCAATGTTGCATAATTACATATTAAAATGTTCGTATTGAAATGAATAAACTTATGAAATAGTTAACTATTGAAAAAGAAATCTATGAAATTTGATTTTGAACACAATATTGACAATGCTGTCAAAATTTGAATAAAAGTTTTTTAAAATTTAACAAATCCTTCTTATACATTGAAGAACATGCTTTACATGAGGTAGTAGGAGAAAAACCTTGACGAAAACCATTCAAATAACAACATAAGAAACCATGGAACATTTGCCAATTTTCAAGGACAACACTATTGTGACATGTGGGACTACATTTTGTAACTGTGCTTTAATACATGTAGCAAAATATATACACTATTGTTACAATTTCATTGCGACTTATGATTATGCAATTGTTATTCAAAACCCCTGGTCTCTTTATGCGTCTAAGCTTGAAATCGTGTACCTTACTTTTCACTTGCACAAGAACAGGTGTTTCACTGTATACAGTTTTGTACACGTTAACTTTATCAATTACAGTAAACCTAGCTTATAACGAACACCTCGGGCCCTCAAAAAAGTGTTCGCTATAGCCGAAGTTTGTTATAACCGTATATAGCGAACTAGTATGCTATAGGCGAGGTTAGTATAACGAACTAATCGGACTGATAACGAACACCAGAAATGTACATGTACTTGTGTACATGTGTAAACCCATGTATATAAATGAAACATTATAAAGGCAAACAAGAATATTTATGTTTTAACAAAATAGTATTTCAGTAATTTGCAAGTTCGTTTACCTTCAACATGACAGCTCGTGCGAAGGTAGTCTTATTTGTATTGTTTATTTGACAAAAACGTTGACGACTGATCGACATTTGCATTCATGCCACAGTTTCGTGTCAGGCTAACAATACACTCACTTTCGGAAAACCCCTAACTTGCAGGTGACTGAAATAAGTTAAACGTAAACTCCGCATTACGGGACAATACAATATTTTTAATCAATCAATCAACCACTTTACTTGGAGGAACAAACACGGAGATCATTTGTAGACTTATGCAACTCATTCATCGCCTAATGTTGACTTTGTAAACAGTTTGGATCCAGATCAGACGCTGCGCAATGCGGTGTTGTGGTCAGGATTCAAACTGTTTGACACACATATCTTAAGTCATTCCAACTTAAATTAAACTTTAAAATAAGTGTCTGTTAATATCGCTCACACCTACAAACAAAGCATAAAAAAAATTCTAATATTTTCCTTTATTTCTCTCAGTTCATGATTTACATTGAAACATGAGGAATCAAAATCAAAATGATCGCTGACAAACATTTTACCTGTGAGGTAATTACCGATCGATAATTACTCGGCGACATACAGTTCAAACACTCGAAATCGACGGTACGCTATAACCGATGATATTTTAATGAAATTTGATGAATCGGGACCGGAAAACGGTGTACGCTATAGCCGAGTTTTCGTTATAACCGAGTACGCTATAACCGTATTTTTTTATATAGAATAAAGAAGGTTAAGATTCGGGGATTTTAAAAATGTTCCTTATAACCGAGGGTACGTTATAACCGAGTTCGTTATAAGTGAGGTTTACTGTACACTGAATAAGTGGCAATCGGTATGTACAGTACTTTTTAGCGCGATGAGCCTCGGTTAAAAGTGGGGTTATCGTCAGCAACGCAGAAAACGTATCTCTCGCTGTAAAAATGAACGACTTGCAGATTGTTGGATTCGGGAGACATAGTTGGTGATGACAATACTATGGTCTGGGTTGGGATAATGGGAACTCTAAAAAATGACTTGGCTATTATTCCAGGAAATGCCAATGCTCAGCGTTACATCAATGTTTTAAAAAACACAGTGATACAATTCAAGCACAATAATGGGCCTGGCATATTCCAGCTTGACAATGCAAAGCCTCACACGGCGCGTGTCACCACACAGTCCCTGGCTAAAAATAAAAATAACGTATTGCATCGGCCTGTTTCATCCTAGGACGTGAGTCCCATAGAACTCATAACGGATGAATTTGGAAACAGAGTCTGATCCAATCGTCAAATTTATACCATAATGACCTCCAAAGTGTATTTTTGTTAGAATGGAAACGTAGTCGAAACGCTTCGTAAATTCAATGAGGGGACATATTCTGCAATGCATTTGTAAAATAGAGTTCACAGTGGTTATTGTTGAAATTTATAACATCACTTTAAGTGCGCAGTCAGTAAACTTTTGTTTTCAGATGCTTGTGGTTATTCTGATTTCGACCCTTCTCAGCTGAATGTTTCTTTAAAAAATATGCAAAATGTAACTTTCATCCAATGGATTACACAGGCACATGAATATGCCATTAAAGTGTCTTCGATTACAAAAACATTTAATCCGGGATATGAATTTATCAAAATAATGATATTCTTTTGAATTCTATGTAAACTTTTCATTTTAGGGCAGTGTTTTTTCTTAACCGATTTACTAATCATATTTAGTACAGGGGTCATAAAATGTAAAAGTTACTGGTAATGTAATGTCTAGCTGACATATAATTACAAGATACAATATACAAGATGAATAATAATACAAGGATGTCTGGTTCTAACTTTGTTTACCATAATATACTGTTTCCATATTAACCTGACAAGTGTTTTGTATAAAAGTATGAAAGAGCTTTACCCAAAGTGCTCACAAATTCTGATTATTAAGGGTAATACAACGTTGGATTTGTTATCTTTTTCAGCTATATGACTACTAACTGTTAAGTCCTGTAAAAGAAGTTCCCCCAATCCCCCTTTTCACTAGCAGACTCAATGTATTCAATGTACAAAGTGTACTGATTATCTTAGTTGTTTCTTCCATAGTGTATAGTCCTGCAATTTTTCGCATTAACATGCAACTGCCACAAATTAGACCATGTGTAAGGCATCTAAGTCATGTGGGATAATATCACTGTTACGGGTTTTGTTGTAAAGTTTGGTACCACCAGCGAAACAGTTCACAATACTACTCACAACTCCAGGGAGGTCTTTTATAAACAAATGAATAATATGGGTCCCAGGACACTTCCCTGAGGTACCCCACTTAAAACGAGACTCTCCTTTCACTGATATATATTGCCTAAGGCCAGTCAAAAGCCACGTATTCAACACAACATCGACCCTCTGATACCAAATACTGATACTTTCCGAATAAACGTAAATGTACTATGCTGTCAAAAGTTGAACAAAATTTAAAAACAATATATATTGTCCCAACTTTCATTTCCCTCAGTGTAGTGAGACTAATCCTCCATGAAATTAAATTTACTTTAAACGCAGGTTCTCTTAAAACAAAAACTAAATTGAGTATTAAATAAACTGATATATGACTGTTTCTGACTAAATGTTTCAATATTTGTGCCCTAATATTTTTTCTAAACACTTACAACTACTGAAATGAGGCTACCAAGGAAGGTTGAACATACTCATGAACCATTACAATATTTCAATGTGTGTGTATGTGTGAAATGCAGATGCAGAATATATTTGAAAGAATAGTAGGGACAAAAACGAAATACGTGTCTCTGTCCAGCGAAATTGTCTGCACTTGGCCCTACTAGGATTCCATAGTACCGATTGTCGAATTTGGACGACATACGGGTAATCGTGTTTATGTACATTTCATCAAAAATAGCAAGAATGCTTTCACAACAGTCTAAGCTTTTATAATAAAGATCGCATTGCAAAACGGACTATTAACCAATATTACAGCAGTCGGAAAAATGTGGAATACCTGAAAGAGTGAAACAACTAAGTTTTAATTACAAAAACTCTCAAAGCATCTTCCCGTCCTCTCGAACAAAGGCTATCCGTAGATGGCCGAAAATTAGTTCACAAGGGTTTGACAACATTTTGTCAACGGAAAACATCAAGTGGTGATTCGAATTGAACTTGTTGACAACTATTCCAACTAACGCAATAGTTGTCCTGATTCGAAAACGACCAATTGAGGCGCTTGACTTTTGCGTCATTTCCTGCTTTGAAGCTGGTTCTCGGTTTCGCTAGAATGATAATAGTTTGACTGGGCAACCAGTCGTTTGGTTGGGAAAATTTCGCGTGGACGAATGATTCCGTATAAGGGGTCTCCCTACTTTTCGAGTCCCCATGCGCGTGTTCGCCGATTGCTTTGACTTTTTTTACCAATTATCGTCAACGAAAACTGTTTGCTGTAAACAATGAGCCATCATTTGTGAGATCGTCCAATATTTGACAAAATGACAGGGTTATACTCAGCATGTTCTCAGACCGCATATTGATTCTTTAAACGATCACAAAAGATTTTTCATTAAGGTCCCTTTTATAAATAAAGGTATTGATTTTATAGATTTACAAAGTATTCTCCGAAACAAAAATGTGATGAATGCTGTTCCAAATTATTTCAAAAATCTTGAACCACCTATTATTTGTTATAAGTATAATAAATCTGTAAGAGGGTTAATTTTTAACTACAATAAAATTGTTTCTGATCTTAAAATTCTCGAAAATACACCAGCTACATGAGATTGTACCTCTTCTAAATTCTGTTACGCCCCAGTGGGTCATATAATAACAGGCAATTTTGATATCATTAAAGATAAACGCATCAGAGCGCTTTTGAGTAAGGGACCTAACTTTAGATTACCTGCCTTAATTGATTTCGATACTTGCCGTAATCATATTTCTGAAGCTTTGAATAATTATAGTACCAACTGGTGCCGAAGAGAACATGCTGAAAATGACGCTCTTTCAAAATGGAAAGAATTAATTTTTGATATTATCGATATCCGGATTTCGTTCTATTTATCCAATAACCATCTTTTACCACCTAAACCTAAATTTAAAATTCGTCACTTAAAAAAGGGCATACAAGACTTTCATTCAAAGTATGTCCTCGTTCCTGCCGACAAAGCATCCAATAATGTGAGAATTGTACGACGATTACATAATGTTGATACGTTAAACCAGGAACTTGTGAATACCAATTCCTATATATCTACCAATTTAACGGAGCGTAATGTAGTATCTGATCATCTTGATACATGTAAACAATTAAAAGCTGATGTCAACATTACATGTCACAAACTTCCTACAATGTACTGGATACCAAAACTCCACAAAACACCTTATAAGTCTCGTTTTATTGCTAATTCAAGTGAATGTACTACTACTAAGCTTTCCAAACTTTTAACATCGTCTTTAATTAAAATCAAAGAACATGTTCAAAGGTATTGTGATAAGACTTACGAAAATTCTGGACTTAATCTGTTTTGGTCTATCAAAAACTCTAATGAAATTTTGGCGAAGCTTGAATAT
Source organism: Gari tellinella (assembly GCA_922989275.2). Lineage (NCBI taxonomy): Eukaryota > Metazoa > Mollusca > Bivalvia > Cardiida > Psammobiidae > Gari > Gari tellinella. The sequence goes on from OV277866.1 coordinate 75,285,415, forward strand.
AGAAAATACCAAGCTTGCAATATAAGTACGTATGACTTTTCAACACTATATACTACCGTACCTCATAATCTAATAAAAGCTTAACTTATACAACTTATTGAAAAGACTTTTGCCAGAGAAAGGAAGCTATTTCTGGCGTGTAATACTGATCGTGCATTTTTTACAAATGACACCGTTAAGCATTACACTATGTGGACTTGCACCGATGTCTGTGAATCACTAACATTTCTTCTGGATAATATTCATGTACGTTTTGGGAGTACCATATACCGCCAAGTGATTGGTATTCCTATGGGTACAAACTCTGCGCCCCTTGTCGCAGACCTATTTTGTACTGTTATGAGAGGGACTGTATGCTTAGTCTAAAACCTGATACACAGGCAGATATGATCGAAGCCTTTAACAATACATCGCGCTATCTAGATGATATTTCTAATATAGACAACCCATTTTTGATACGTTGTTTCCTTTTATTTACCCAAAAGAACTACGCCTTAATAAAACAAACGAGTGAAATTTGTCGGCACCATTTTTAGATTTGGATCTTTTTATAAATAACGGAATTGTTTCTTCTAAGATTTACGATAAACGAGATGATTTTGATTTTAGTATTGTAAATTATCCTCATCTAGATGGCGATGTTCCCCGTTCCACTTCTTACGGGGTTTATATTTCACAACTTATTCGCTTTGGTAGGGCCTGTACCTCTGTTGAGGACTTCCACATTCGTAATAAAACTATTACTGAAAAGCTTCTTAAACAGGGGTACAGATTTCATAAACTTCGTAAAACATTCTCTAAATTCTTTTATAGAAATCTTCCTCTCATTAACAAGTATAAATGTAACTTAAAGTCTTTTCTGCGGCAAGGTATTTCACATCCGGAGTTTTATGGTGATGTGATTTACAGACTTCGTAAGATTCTTGGACATATACATTTTCAAAACCTATTTGTGAAACGTATTAGATTTTTCCTTAAAAAAGATTATGATCCAACTATATTGCTGCGCACTTCACGTTTGGCTATAGATCAATCTACAATTGATAACTATGCTTTCCTCTTTGGTTGTGCGACGACAGACAGGGCTTAGCACTACATGATGATGTATCTTTAAAGCCGTCCTTAACCGGGAGAGTTATGTCGGATTTTCGTGCTTTGTTTTTTCTCTCCCTCTCTGTCGTACCCTAGACCCTTCCATGTCTTACAGTTACTCGTAACTACAGACTAGTCGCTTGAGTTCAATTTGACCGTTGCCATAGTGGGTTATTTTTAACACGGGCTTGAATGTTTAATTATTTCCCATTTTACTAATGATCTTGTCATAGAATTTTTGCTAAATGTTTTACATGTATTTATTTACTGTGCTGGCGGTCTTTTTGATTGTGAGGTTGTGGAACAGGGTTTATGTTTTATGTACACTGTTTGTCTTTATAGGTGAATATAGGAGATAAGTGTGAGGTTGGGCGCCCCTAAACCCCCCAGTGGTTGTTAATAATTAATTAATTTATAGTTGGTTACTGATTGCTACTGACCGTACCAAGGCGGGCTGCTATATTCACTTTGCTTTGCTTTATGTTTGTCTTGCGTGTTGTTTTCTATTTAGTGTGTAGATGAAGGAATGGTATTGCGTGTGTGTGTGTGTTTGTTGTGGTATGACTGTGTGTGTGTGTGTGTGTTCTGCTTGAGAGGTGGGTGTATTGTTTGTTTTACGTTTCCTGCTTGAGTCTTTTGTATTTATTGGGAACTTGAGGGTTGCTTCTGCAGGGCGCTTTTTCATGGCAGCCTTTCCTATTTTACTTATAAATTAGCAAAAAAATTATATTTTTTACAAATTTCATGAAACTTCAGGAAATGTTCTTGTATGATGATTATTGAATGTATGGATAGACTTTAGGGTATTTTATCCACGTTTGGTGGTGGTGGAAGGGGGGGAGCAGCTGAGGGTAGTGTCATAACCTACGAGCCGAATGCCTAAGGTGCCATTTAGTGATTTGATATTTTTTACTGAAGAGGTCATTTTCACTCGATATTCGTTACATTTTGAGCTTCTGTACACCCATATATATGGAAATTTAGGCAAGACCATTTTCATTGACTGATAATAAATACTGTGTAAAAATATTTTGAGCCAATGTGGTATAGTTATTGAGTATTACAACTATTCCAATTTCAGTATTTTTTTCTCGTACAGGGACTTTACATGAACCTTAAGAGGCTTAATAACTACACAATAATTTGTTCTGACAGTGTTGCAGTAAACTATTTTTATTTAATATTACACTTTAACCCATTCGTGCGCGCAATCTCATTTATTGGACAAAGGCAAACGGGGTAAACTCTGATCAGACGCCGCATCATTTGTCATAAATGAGTTGAGGAAAGATTATCAGATCATCATCGTTTTCACTTATACAAATACACATATTTATTTGTTGATTATTAAATTTAATTTACTTTTCATAGCCAAATCCAGCAGTTAGTTGAATCTTACAAATTAAGGGTTGTTGTTTGACAAACAGTGTAGCTCCTTATTCGAATGTTGTTTCCTCAGGATCAGTCTGATCAGGGTTAGGACTGTATTCATTTGACACGTATACTCTTCACGAGAACAATGTTGACTGTACTCATAGCTTGGGTTGAATGTGTTATATGTTTTGAATGTATTTAAATAAAACTGATGCAATATCAACGGGGTATCGTTATTTGGTTTCCAAATTGTAACGTTTTGAAGAATTGTGACTGCATATATGTTGCTATGATATGTTGATATGTCACATGGTTCAAATCAATCCTGACCAGACTCAATGTGTACCTGTTTGCACGTTACATCCTGAACAATCCGTGACGGTCAGGCTTTACCCTTTGCTTACTGATCGCGACTTTGTGACTGTTGCAAACATTTACAATGCAGATCAGGCGCCGCGCAACGTGGCGTCAATCTCCAGGGGCCCGTTTTACTAAACTACTTACGCAATTTTTTTGCGTAAGTCAAAATTTTAATTTATATTTTTTGTTATCACTTGCTACAAACAGCAAATAGACAGATCAGAGGACGCGCTTGTAGCGCGTCCTCTGATCTGGCTTTTTGCTGTTTGCAAACATTTATGATCGAAAAATAAGAGTTAAACGATTTTGACTTACGCAAACATTTTGCGTAAATGTTTGCGTAAATAGTTTAGTAGTGCCCCTGGACACTCGTATTGAGGTTTCTTAAGTTGATAAGTTCTGCAGACGACAATTTCGAAGCTGACGATATCATCATTTGATAAGGGTAACTATGAAGCTTAAAAAGTTAATTTTGTTCGATATAATTGGTAAATAACATTTAACTTATCTCAAAGGGTGATCAATTCTCAGTACATCAATCAATCTATTTATTTTTTTTCAAATTCTTATTTTATTTTATATACGATGATATTAAACATAGATATACATTAAGAGGATATTCTAACCGATCAGTCCAATTTAAAGGTGTACTCTAAAATCTAGTTAATCCGTATGCCAAAAATTACATTTTCCGTTAGATGAATATGTTTCATAATTGGAAGAAATATAAAGGTATGGGTTTATCAAGTCTGAAATTTATATATCATATTCTGCTGGCTTTTACAATTACCTCCCCGATCAACGAGTCACAAGTCGGCCATTTACATACGGCGCAAGTTGCAGCCATGACACATTGACTTTTTTCCCTCTCAGGTACCATTTTAATTCATCTTGGTGAAGTGGAGCAATGAAGGGTTAATTTTTTGCTCAGAAACATTCCAGTGATCCTGACATGGATCAAACCAGGAACCTCTTGCTTCCTAGGCGAGCATCCTACCACTGGACCACCGCCAATGTGTCATTAAAATTGACCTCGAATTATGGAAAATGAATGAAATTGTAACATAACCCTTAAATGACAAGTCACAATGTCATGAATGACATGTGTCTGTTGAGCTACCAGCTTTCAACGTGACGTTAGTGTCATACGAGGCAGATAAATAACACTGTGATAACATACTAAGTATTGATGGAATATTGTTCAACTAGCACTGACATAAAATACTGAGGCGACTTATGGTCTGTTTTCTTATAATATGTGAATTACCAAAAAAGCCACTAGCAAGTGACATTTACAGAATACTTGAAAAATGCCATCCTAAACAAATTCAGCGACGTGCAATGTAAATGTTTCCATAACAAATGTGAATTTTGAGCCGCCAAATTAAAACTGTACATGTAAACGATTGCGTTGATGCCGTTAATGAAGTTACGTTACGTTATTTTGACATATTCGACGGTCCAGACATGCGCGATCATTCTCCGTAGACGCGTGGAAACATAAAAGATAGTGAGTGATGACTAAACTGACAAATTCTGTATACGTGATATTTTCATCTGTAGGCGCTTATGACGTTAATATATTTACTTTTGGTCAGACGAAATTTTCCCAAAAGAAGCAGATATTGAAGATATTGGTGTTTTTTTTTAGCTTATGTAAACAATTTAACCCTTTCCCTTATGCGCGCGTGTCAGCGCGTGTTTCATTATTACCTTATGAGCCCGTAAATGCGCGACTTTATCTATTCCCTGATAAGCGCGGCTTTCCGCGGGTTATCAATTACCTGATGAGAGCGGGTTAGAGCGAGTCCTCTATTTAGCGGCTAAAATCTCATTTTTCTACTGAAATTTTACTGTCCGGGTGTCTACACATTTAAAGTGTGTTCAAATATCTTACGAAATCCCAAATCTAATTATAGGGTTGCTACACAAATAATTTCATAAAACGAGGCTTAGGTCATAAGTTGTGACCTGTTGTTGATCGGTGATCTCCGTAAGACGTGCATATGATACTGCACGCACTACTCGTCAGTTTTCGGAAAGTACGATCTATGTCAACTTATGAAATATGCAGAAGTGTCTAACTGTTCCTGAGGTCAACATCTAAATATAGTTAACCAATGGAATCGCGGAATTCCATAGAGCATGCTCCACATGCATGCTATCTACAAAAATATCACAGGGGGATGCCGCTTGACCGTTGCGTGACACACCGGAAGCGGGGTAATAAAGTGTCGGCTCATCAAAAGTAAGTATAATCCTAGGCGGTAGACAGAAATATCAATCAACTAATTAACCAATCAAGCAAATCACATCTGCAGGTCTCTGACAAATTTTTACTGTCCCATCTCGCAACTCGGATTCTAATCTTGATCCAAACTGTAAAAATGAAACGAAAAACTGAGCTGTGAATCATTTTGGATCCTGATGAGAACCAAGCTACTCGGCGTCTCATCTACATCAAATGTGTGTAAAACTAGAAAGAAAGTAAAAATTGAATAATGCAAAGGTGTCAAACAGTTTGGATCCTGATGCAGAGCCGATCTACACGGTGTCTGATCAAGATTCAAACCGATTGCGTAGGAATTCACGTGAGAAAAAAAATCTAATAGATATCAAACAGTTACGACGCAGATTCACTCAACATTGTGATCGGGATCCAAACTGTCTGAATTTATATCAAAGGAATATTTCTTCATAAAATGTAAATCTGTTTAGATCTTGATCAGATGGCGAGCTACTCGGCGTCTCATCTTCATCCAATCGCTTTTGTAAAACTATAATAAAAAATAATTGAATGTGTTCTAAGATGTCAAACAGTTTGGATCCTGATGCAGTGCACGATCTACACGGCGTCTGATCAAAATTCGAACTAATTGCATAGGAATCCATGTGAAAAAAATTCTAATAGATATCAAACAGTTACGACGCCGAGTCACTCAACATTGTGATCGGGATCCAAACTGTTTGAATTTACCGGGTTTTTTTCCCCAAAGGAATATTTCTTCATATAATGTAAATCTGTTTAGATCTTGATCAGATGGCGAGCAACTCGGCGTCTCATCTTCATCAAAATCGCTTTTGTAAAACTATAATGCAAAATAATTGAATGTTCTCTAAGATGTCAAACAGTTTGCATTCTGATGCAGTGCCGATCTACATGGTATCTGATCAAAATTCAAACTGACTGCGTAGGAATTTACGTGAAAAAAAAGTCTAATAGATATCAAACAGTTGTGACGCCGAGTCACTCAACATTGTGATCGGGATCCAAACTGTCTGAATTTATACCAAAAGAATATTTAATTCATAAAATGCAAATCAGACTCCGAGTTACTAAGTATCTGAGCTATATCATTGCTTTTAGATCCAGATCAGACTCCGAGTTACTGAGAATCTTAGCTGTATCAATGCTTAGATCAATATCGGACTCCGAGTTACTCGGCGTATTATCTGGATTATAGTTGTTTTGAAATGCTATTCTATGGTATTCTATTGTAGACAGCAGGTAAATCGTTACTCCATGCGGTATATATACTTACCATAGTAACATAAATCTTAAGTAAAAATATATTGGTATCGTTTTCACCCAATTGCATGCAACTTATTCAAACTTAAAATTGTATGAAAATTACACAGTTAGAAAGGACATTTAATTGTCTACAAACTTTACATTTACACTGTTATAATTTGGTGAAGCAAAAAAGCAGTTATAAGGGCTTGAAAATAACAGGTACCATACATCTAAGTGTCAGTAATAAAAAGGATTGGAAATATATTGACTTGTATCGTTTTAACCCAGTGACATTCTACTTATTCATAGTTCAAATTGTATAAGAATAATACCGTTAGAAAGAGAATTTAATTGTCTACAACATTTACATTTACACTATTATGCTATTGTGAAGCAGAAAGGCAGTTAATAGGGCTTAACAATGACAGGTGTCAAATTCACACTAATTTTCCAATATTTCCAATTAAGTGTATTGGTGAGAGTGTGTACTGTTATCAGACTGATACTGCTATAGATGGCCATATAAGGCTTATCTATACATCCCTGGCATATACGGATATGGCCTAATTGCTATCAGGTAAAGGGTTAAGAGCACATATGACGTAAAACGTCCATGACGTTAACGTGGTATGTCCCGTTAGCTCTGTATACAACATTTCGAGTGCTCTTGTGATGTGCACATTATTGACACGCTAACGGCATATTTTTATTGTGAGCGATGAAACTTATTTTATCATTTGATTTTAGATACAGGCTAACATTAATATCGTTCGAGGAAACTTTCTCATTGTAGAATTATTTAGTCTCTAGTGGCATATAAATGTTTGCCGGCTAACGGCATCTTATTTTTTTCGAGCGATGAAACTGGTTTTATCATTGGACTTTAGATGCAGGCGTTATCCGGCTAACATGTATATCTCTTGAGGAAATTTCTCATAGTGGAATGATTTAGTCTGTAGTGGCATATAAATGTAAGCCGGCTGACGGCATTTTATCTTTTGCGCGATGAAAGTGTTATTATCATTGAACTTTAGATACAGACGTTAGCCGGTGTAACGCAGTAGAATGACCCACCCCTGCTTAAATGACCCATTGGTCATGTCACTACGTAGAACAGTGACCGGGGTCATTTTACTACGTAGAAAAATGAACCCAGACCGCAGAAAAAGGACCCATCGAATCGTAGTAGAATGACCCCCTCACGGTCTGGGATAATTTCTCTATGTAGTATAAAGACCCCGGGTCCTTTTGCAGGGGTGGGTCATTCTACTGCGTTACACCGGCTTACATTTATACGGTTTGAGGAAATTTTCTCCTAGTGAAAGAAAAGATTTTGATATGAATGTTAGCCGGCTTACAACACATTGTTTGTTTCTGGTGTTCAAATTGCGTTGAAATTGATAGAAATTGAGTGTTAGCCGGCTTAAAAATAGTTACACAATCATTAAAAATGATGTTATTTATGAAATAAATTATTTATATTTACATCTATATTTGTTGCTTTTGCTTGATTCATTAAAAAAAGGTGTGTTTTAGTGGGGTAAAACCCCGAAAATGTGTGCTGTAATTGGGAATCAGTAGAAATTCCCTTTTTAAAATGGACAGGTTTTAAGATAGTTTGATAAAAAGACACATAGTAAAACTAGTACTATGCGTCAATTTAGCTCAGCTCTTTTCTAACAGGTTCTGTTCTTTATATTTTTTTTTGTTAATTGTGATTATGTGAAAGTGTAATCCAAATGTGTACTTAAGCGGCACTATAAATAGAAACAGTGAGCAATGTGTTTAACGTCGATTATCAGTCATAAGTACGCCGGGTAATTGTCGACTGGTATAAAACGTATTAGTTATTGGTGTGCATTGACTTCAGAATCGCAATTATGTTTTACTTGGAGGAGAAGCATTTTAAGATGACATCTGATATTGATCAACATTGGTTATTTTATGCAAGGCTGAACTTGATTTGACTTGTCCTTAGAAAGAGCCATTGTATTAAAGAGGATAAGGGATAGCAAACATAGTTTAAGTAAACTTCATGCTTAAATGCAATGCATTGCGTGAAAATGAAAATTGCTATCCTCTTTCGCCTGCGAAATGAGTCAAAAAGCCATGACAGGATGATGGTATTGATACCAAATTCACACATTATCCTTCCAATAAATACTAAAGACTCAAGCAGGAAACGCAACACAAACAATACACCCATTTCTCAAGCAGAACACACACACAGTCATACCATAACAAACACACACACACACACACACACACACACACACGCAACCCCATTCCCTCATCTACACACTAAATAGAAAACAACACGCCTGACAAACATAAAGCAAAGTGAATATAGGGGCCCGCCTTGGTACGGTCAGCAGCAATCAATAATTAATTATAAATTAATCATTAACAACCCCTGGGGGTTAAACCTGGGTTTAGGGGCGCCCAACTTCACTCTTATCTCCTATTTTCACCTATAAAGACGAACAGTGTACATAAAATATAAACCCAGTTCCACAACCTTACAATCAAAAAGACCGCCAGCACAGTAAGTAATTACGTGTAAAACATCTAACAAAAATGCTATGACAAGATTATTAGTAACACGAGAAATAATTAAACATTCAAGCCCGTGTTAAAAATAACCCACTATGGCAACGGTCAAATTGTACTCAAGCGACTAATATGTAGCCACGAGTAATTGTAAGACATGGATGGGTTTAGGGTACGACAGAGAGGGAGAGAAAAAACAAAGCACGAAAATAAGACATAACTCTCCCGGTTAAGGACGGCTTTAGAGATGCATCATCATGTAGAGCTAAGCCATGTCTGTCGTCGCACGCTCAAAGAGGAAAGCATAGTTATCAATTGTAGATTGATCGATAACCAAACGTGAAGTGCAGCAACAATATAGTTGGATCATAATCTGTTTTGAGGAAAGATCTAATACGTTTCACAAATAGGTTTTGAAAATGCATATGTCCAAGAATCTTACGAAGTCTGTAAATCACATCACCATAAAACTCCGGATGTGAAATACCTTGCCGCAGAAAATACTTTAAGTTACATTTATACTTGTTAATGAGAGGAAGATTTCTATAAAAGAATTTAGAAAATGTTTTACGACGTTTATGAAATCTGTACCCCTGTTTAAGAAGCTTTTCAGTAATATTTTTATTACGAATGTGGAATTCCCAACAGAGGTACAGGCTCTAGCAAAACGAATAAGTTGTGAAATATAAACCCCGTAAGATGTAGAACGGGGAACATCGCCATCTAGACGAGGATAATTTACAACACTAAAATCAAAATCATCTCGTTTATCCTAAATCTTAGAAGAAACAATTCCGTTATTTATTAAAAGATCCAAATCTAAAAATGGTGCCGATAAATTTGACTCGTTTGTTTTATTTAAGCGTAGTTCTTTGGGGTAAATAAATGGAAACAACGTATCAAAAAAGGTGTTGTCTATTTTAAAAATATCATCTAGATAGCGCGATATATTGTTAAAGGCTTCGATCATATCTGTCTGTGTATCAGATTTTAGACTTAGCATAAAGTCCCTCTCATAACAGTACAAAAATAGGTCTGCGACAAGGGGCGCACAGTTTGTACCCATAGGGATACCAATCACTTTGCGGTATATGGTACTCCCAAAACGTACATAAATATTATCCAGAAGAAATGATAGTGATTTACAGACATCGGTGCAAGTCCACAGGTGTAATGCTTAACCGTGTCATTTGTAAAAAATGCACGATCAGCATTACACGCCAGAAATAGTTTCTTTCTCTGGCAAAAGTATTTTCAATAAGTTGTATAAGTTAAGCTTTTATTAAATTATAGTGATATTTTTAATACATGTAACTACCTTCTTTTTATCGATTGATTTGGAGGATAAAGGAACTTGTTTGGGTGATTGTAGTTCGATATGTATAGCTAAACCGCAGTATCAACTCTTTTTTGTATTTTATTTACAAACAACAGGGAAAGTCATCAAAAAGTTAATTGCAACGCCTGGCCGATTAGCAACATCGAATTGAAAACTAACCGTAATTTAAATGTTAAATGTGTTTTCAAAACAAGTTATGAACCATGCACACATTGATTTATACATGTTAAAGGAAATTCATGTAAATAACAATGGTAAAATATGTATAGTTGTTGCTCAGCAGAATGCCAGATATTTAGCGAGAAATTGAATTGAAAACGCACATTATTGATTTGAATATATATTAGCATCCTGTTTACTTTCGGAGTTAGTTTGACACTTACATTATGTAACGACAAAATAATGCAATATGACTGGCAAAACATTCCATATTTAACATTAATTAGTAAGTGTTTGTTTTCTCGTTATAAAACTTAAGCTTAGAAAACCGCTTGCCTGTTCTTCTAAAGGCATTGTTGTGAAACACTTTCGTAAATAAATGAAGAGCAAACCCCGTTCCAGCATCATTATGAAACTTTTGCATGTATTTATGTAACTGATGTTTTTTTGTTTTAAAGTTTACATGTGTTAACAATACATGTAATTAACCACATCATGTAATATTACATATTTTTGTTGTAGGAACTATTTGAAAAATATTTTCACAAATGGAAATGAACTCTCTCATATGCTGACCCAAATAGAAGCATGTATTAAGGATGGTTTTTATACGCATATTGACTGTACCCATTTACATTGACTGCCGTGATGATCATGAAGTGACGACACAAAATGCATAAATGCACATGTTCAGTCACTTTGGAGACTAACACAAATTGTATTATATCCCTTTTTTGTATGAATATCGAATAGTTTCATCAAAACCTAAAAGAATGAAGAAATAAATACAATATCGCGTACAATGTTTGAAAATAATCCAATTCATAAAACTTAATTCAATGTTGTTGCTTTATAAATCATGTAGATACTTTTATAATTGGCCTGACGTTTGATTTACATGAACTTGACTTCTACAAAAAAAACCACAAGTTACTAAAACGTTGGTTTTTCAGTTTCTGATAATGCGATTTGCGTTAGAAGTTTTAACTGTAAACCAACGAACCAAGAGCCAGACAGTGATGATTGGCATACCCTTGGCCCCTGTCTCGTGTAGGAAGATTAATAAGAAGAAAGACAAAATATCTTGGTAATCATGTTTACCAACTGTGGTACCAGACATGTGTAATGAATGATGATTCCTGTTTTTCTTCACCAAATTGAATGTTAGAAAATTTAATTTAGTAATAGTTAAACCAAAAAACAATTCCAGTAGCCTAAATTGAAGTTATTACAAAGCCAGTTATACGAAACATGATCCTATCGCAATGTGTCTGCATGTGTCAAGCTACTGATCTAATTATAGACATGAAATCTAACTATATTGTTTTGGCAAAAACAGTCATTTTATTGAATGGATAAGCTGTGGCATCTCAGTTTTACAACGCAAATGTTTACAGTTTTGTTTTTTCGGTGATTGGCTAAAGTTTGCGTGTGTCTGTTGCTTTAAATGAACTTGAAAACAATCAGAATAGGTCAGCTTTCCGTCAGTGTAAAATACCAGAAGTGGAAAGCGTGCTACGTCTAGCGCGGTACAGATTAGCGCGAGTGTGGCGCTGTATAGTCTTTATCGAAAAGTGCATTATGAAATGTGCGTTTATTTTATGAAGGGTCACTAAAACCTCGCTTGAACCGACCCTAAAGTATGTTAATTTTAGATATACATTATAATGACATGTTAATTTATTTTAAGGTTGTACATACATGAATATTGCACCCGGTATGCACACAGTTTGTTTCCCGTTCTGTTCAAATTTTGAGCTCAGCTTGTTACAGACAAAAACAAAACCTCGAATATATATGTAATACAAATGTATAAACACAGCTTTAAACTTTAAACGTTATTACATTTTATTTCAGACTGTTATATACGGTTTAACGCATTGCAAATGTTGTGATTATATCTGTAGCCTAAAAGCTATGGTTATCACAAACATAGTGCTTTACATATGATATATACTGTCAAACCGGCGTTTATCCATTATAAATATGCCTGTGTACACGTTTGATGAAATTGTTCACTAAAGAATATAGTTGCACTATATGTTGTTGGCATCCTTCAGTCACTTTACAGTCAAAACATATGCACCATCAGAAACAATTAGTACTAGCAGAAGACTGAAAGTTAAGCCGAATTCTGTTTTACAGTCAACTTATTTTAAGTTGTTATCTCTGATTTACAATAGAACGGGTCTATCTTAAAGATAAATGGATAAACTGTTTTTATGAACGACATATCAAAACTACAGGATACATTTTAATTTTGGACAAGCATAAAGTTGAAAAGTGTCATCGGCGTTCAGGTATTTTAATGAGTTTAAGGGTAATTGTTTAACACATACTATAGTTATATGAATTGTATTATTGTAAATGATAACTATCAAATGTGATTGGAACTGTCTGTTCCAATGAATGCTCTCTTAATTGATCATACGAACGATGCCGTGCACATTTACAGTAGCACGCATGAATAAATATAAATGATGTCACTCACTGATACTTTTACAATAATTGGCATAAATATTTACGTGACAATAGTTTCAATGGATGATATATGATAGAAGTAATTGTAATAAATGCTGTAGAGAAAAAACATCGTTAGCATTCAGAATATATTGTATGAGTGATTAGACACATACACTGTCAATGATGAGAGCATTGTGATTACTGCGGTTTAAATTGTCATTCAAGCAAGATAAATTGTTTATCTAGAATAGCTACCAGCGACTGTATGGTAGTACATACACCATCTTTGAATGCACATTTGTGTGGTGCATCAGCTATACTATGTGGTAGGGAATAATAAAATAAACCATGTTAGTTTTGTCAGATTCATGGGAAGTAAAATTGCCTGTCCCCTGCAGCACACACAAGTTTCAGGGTATAAATATCGTACTCTATGCTGTACGTATACATCTGTGTATATGCAAGCTGTGTTCGACTCGTTTTTCTATTATAAAATGATAACTCTTGTACTGATTGGGGACTTGCATATTGATACATCAAAAATAAATCCACGATATATGTTTAAACAATAAATTATGTGTTGTAAAACAATTGTTTTACAAAGCTTGCTTTTACCTTTGTACTCAAATATAAATCAAAACGTTGCTGGCATTAGGTTTAAAGGCTGTTTATGTTTAGTTTTGAATATAGGATTCAAATTTGTAACTATTTGTGAAAGTTTGTTTGTTTGTTCCTTTCATACTTGATAAACAACTTGAATCAGGTGTTATCTACAGTGCTATCTCCCAACAAAGGTTTTCTAAACATCGAGTCCCGACTTACAACAACGCTTTCCGCAAAAAAGACAATTAGGACCAACATTCTCACTCATACAATATCATATGCTTGCAATTCTCGTATTATTTTTTTCTCAAAGTTACATGTTGGACATTTTTCAAGGAATGATGAGTGACACACAGTGAATCAAGGTCTGGATTAAACCTGTTTGCAAATGTAATCAAATGACCCTCCGAATAAAATCTCACGCTGAACACCACACACAATCTTTATCTCCTATTGGGTCTTGTTGTAGAATTGGATTACTGTATTTAACTTAAACGAAGCGTTGAAACAATATATAAGTTTTAAGGCTAGTGGTTTGTCAAACCTAAGATAGGGAAATTTGAGGATATGATAGATTTGTACATTTTGAATGATTGTTCTTGAGAATTAGCATAGAGGTGCTGGATCTTGATTTTTTCCGGATCATAAATGTTATTAAATACATTACAAACATAACAAAACCTAATAAACATTGAAGAACTAGATCAATATTTAAAAGTACGTACCCAGACATAACATTCAGGCATAGGGATTTACATAACCTATTTAAAAGTATCCGGATCTTTAGTTATTTACAGCTTAGTCTGGATATATGCTTCTAATGCTTTAACACTGATCAGTGTGATGGATTTAATTTCTAACTGAAAACTATATTTACCGGGCCAAGAAATTATAAATAAAATTTGAGCGAATAATTAGTTATTACATGTAATTAATAGTATATTTTTCTATAAGAAGTAATCCTTTAATGGTTGGAAACTTTTTACAATCCCTGATTAATAGATATTTCATGAATTTATGATTACGCATATTCCTTACAATATATATATACTGCAGATAGTAACACAGTTATTAACAATTATATTCAAAACCAATTGGAATCAGAAATATATGAATATTACTTTTATCTATTATTATTTGTTAGGGACTACTGTGTAAAGGCTCTAACACAACAGTAAGCTATATTTTCTGTGCTATATACAGTCAAGGCTCGATACTTTGAACTCATGTAGGTCGAACGTACCCATTTTTTGTTAGTTGTCTTTTGATAACTGTTGCTTGTTCAAGTGCAATGTATCCGTATCGCAAATTAAATTCATGGCTAAGCCACGAATTATCGTGTTTCGATATGTATTTAAAAAATCCGCAGAGAAGAGTTTTTTGAAAGAATTAATACATATAACCAGCTCCTGTGAAAAATGACATATATCCTATCTGTATGATATATTAACCATATATAGTGATATGAAAGAAATACGTGTTTAACAATGATACGGCAGGAGTGGTGGAGACAAAAAGCCATTATCTGCAAAAGCAATATATGAGTTCTGATTATTTTGATTTTTCATCGATAAAACGAATCCATGCGAATGTCGCTGAATCTTCATCTGACGACGCCAACCCTTGTTGAAATTAACTTTTTAGGAGCTAAATTATCAACTTTGTTAACATGTTTACTGCCTAAATCGATTGCATCGGAACTTGCACAAAAGGTAAGTAACAAAACATATTCTTCAAACTCAAACTGTTCGACCCCGACCTTGGTATGTTTTGTTTTTAAAAAGTTCAACACCTAACAACGGCATAATAAATATTATATATCTCGGCAAAGGAAAGTAATATAAATGGTTATTAAAATGATAACATTCTGTCTTCTGATTGCGTTTATGTGATACTTACAATAGACCAAGTTGTTTTGCTTCGGATATTTGTCAAAAGCATGTGAAATGACAGTAGCTAATGTTGAAGACACTCTGATCTGTTGTTGGAATTGCAACGTTAAAACTTTGTTTAAAATCAGATACACCAGATAGTTGTGACACATCTGACTCAAGGGTGTTGGGAATGATACCATAAAAGATGAATTAGGCTTACCCGAATGTATGTTTTATCATTTATTTGAGATGTGTTGTCTACCATTGCTATACCATCTAATAAATATACCGGTTTATATAATTACACTAACACAAAACGTTTTCAATGATCTACACAGTATATGCATGTCTGATATAGTTAATAAGACATTGATCAGTGCAAGTAAATTCGTTAAAACCTAAACGTTGTTATCCATTGAAAACAGTTTGGAGTCAGCTCAGATTAAAATCAGTTTGTCACTCATAATAAAAACTCGTAACATGTGTTCAAGGAATAACACCTAATCATTTACCCTACATCATCCGACGGAACTATAAGAAATTGTACTGTATGAATAAACATACTATTATATATACGTCGTATACGATTAATCGTGGTTGGAAACAAAGTAAACAACGCTAACGCCAGCACAGGGCAACTTCATATAGAAAAAGACAGGAAGTAAAACATTTTGAATTTTTAGTAGTTTCTGGCAGGAAAACCATACAAAAGTGAACAGTTTATTGGGGTCTGGTGAGGCTCTATTGGGTAGTACACACGCTCTTATTTGAACAACGTGTTATTTGTGATGTATTCCATTTCTGAAAACAGGTAAACTAATGCCGTTTCGGAATTGCACTGTTTGACTTCCATTTTACTCTTCTCAGATTTAAACAATTAAAGTTATATTTGAAATCTTTAAAGAATGACACCTTTAAAGAAATAGGTTATAATACGTTTTGCTTTAACCCCAATCTGCACCTTTCGAAACTATCGTTTTGAGACTTTGGGGTCCATTAGACCCTATTCTATTTTTGTTTTTATAGTTTTAAGTCAAGATAAGCATGTGTAACACAACAAATGCCAAATTATTAATGGATATGTTAATGATATATATAAGTAATAATACAGTTAATTTTATAAGATACCTTGTAACAAAATGCATAGATGGGAAGACGTGGACTAATGTATCTCTGGAAATACAATTTGTGATAATATTGGTGTACCTTTCACAGGAATATGTTAATACATTGAAGAAAAAAATGCCCCAAATAAGGTTGGGTCCAGTGGACCACAAGTTATACTTATGCTTATTTACATGGGTTACAATACATTTTTTCCACTACGACTGTTTGGAAAACTTAATAAGGTAATCATATTTAACAAAACAGTTTCATAGATAATTAATTTAGTCAATTTGTTAGACTTTGTATTTGCCTCCAATTACTTCGTAGACATTTATTTAACCGCCCACGGTGCTAGTATACGTCTAAGCTCCGTGCTTTATGCATAAAGCTGGCATTGAGACAGTGACATGTCAAATATATGTGATAAAATGTTTACGGTAATAACATGTAATTAACTTAACAAACACATAACTTAAAATTGTTAAGATATAAGAGTGTAAACTACTTATTGCTTAACACCATGTTTTAAATTAACTACTCATAAAATACCTGCTTCACATGTTTGATGGGCTGTCTACTCAAAGTTTGTGTCATTTTATGACGTTTGATTTGAGGTTTCCTGCGACTACAATCGATTGCATTGATTAATTATAATGCATGTATAAAATAGCGAAAATTGTATTGAACAATTGTATAGATGTAGCAACAAAACGGTTATTTTTATAAGAAAAGATAGATGACAGATACTATTCATTCATCATTGTAACTGCAGGAGGGGTATCTGGCTTTGTTTTGGTAGTCGACTCACACATCAAACGTTTACGATTATAGGATGTATTGAAGAAAAGTACCAAATAAAAGGAAAAGTGTTCGACAATAGTGCGTCCACTGCGAAAGTTGTGCAAAACGAAGGCGTCACAAATGATGAACTACAACTTGTCGTTGGTGTACTTCTCGTCCGACACAAGATTATTTCCCAATTATACTGCACCATTGGTGTGCCGATCTAATTTCAAAAGCTTATAGATTGTAATACCGTAGTTTGCCAGTTTGAGCTGATTCTACTACTTTAAAGAACTCCGTCTTTCAAATGACAAGAACTTTTCGTCAACAATTTTGTCAGACGCTTGAATGTTAAAAGACAGCTATTGCTGAGCAAGCCTGTGTTTGACGAACATCTATTTCGGGGGAATTTTTGTCTCTTGTGTGTTTATATGTACAATCTGATATACTTGAAAATGGCATTCAAACATTTACATACACGCGTTAAATTCCGACTGACAATACCTCGTTAATCAAAATTCAAAAGGAAAAGGTCAAGGTCAACTTGGCTCATACTTTCTATTGAAAATTCCAGTGAGGACAATAACCCAAAGTAATGCAGAACTACACTTATTTTTCCTTGAAACTGATGTTTGCCAATGTTGAGGTGTAGTACAATTCTATTCCGTTCAGCGTTAACTATCCAAGGCAAATAACTTGATCATAAGATAATGAAGTATAAATCTAAATAGGTACAACTGAGAAACAGTATTGTTGTTGCTTACGAGTATTCATAAAATGCCATCATTATCGTTGTAAGCAACAAGGAATAGTTTAAAAGGAAACTGATAAACATTTTACATACCTTTTGAATGTTTTGCGATCAAATTACATGCAAATACCCCTATTCGGTACGAATTTCAAATTATTGTCAAAAAAGCCAAAGAAAAAATGTCAAAAAGCGACAAAAGCATCATGAGACTGAAAACGTTTTACTGGCAAAATTAAGTAGCTTGTGGTCAAGTACACCCCGATGTTCAAGGCGATGGTGAATATTGATAACAGAAAGAGGATTTTCACAATAGTATCAAATAAAATCAGTTAATTTTTGTTCAACCTTTATTTTATGTATCAGGAATAGCTTATAATGTAATAGTAGTTCTTGATCAGACAAATTGAAATGGTTCGCATTGCAATTTTATGCTCATAAAACCATTTATTTTAAACACTGTCGGTGGTTTGTGTGCTCATAGTGTGAACTTGTTCTGAGATTATTTACACGGCGTTCGTAGTTTGGAACTGTTTGCGAATGACACTGAATACACGGATCAAGACGCGTTGTTGGAAAATAATACATTTTAGCAGAAGTTATTAGACATGTAAGCCTAGTGACCTTATTTAGAATAACAACGGCCGGACTTGTATTAATTAACAAAACCATATTCCCTTGTCTTGGCTGGTTAAGAAACATGTCGCTCTTGTCTATCATGTATAAGCGTTTAACTCCGATTTTAATATTCTGCAAATCGGTCATTTGGGACTTGAACATTGGAAAAACAATTACATAGATATGCCATTCACCAAAAATCTCTATAATTTCCTACTTAAAGAGATTTGGTTATAACAAAACGTAAGAAATAAATATGAAAGACTCAAGCAGGAAACGCAACACAAATAATACACCCACCTCTCAAGCAGAACACACACACAGTCATACCATAACACACACACACACACGCAATCCCATTCCCTCATCTACACACTAAACTGTCATACCATAACAAACAAACAAACACACACACACACGCAATCCCTATCCCTCATCTACACACTAAATAGAAAACAACACGCAGGACAAACATAAAGCAAATTGAATATAGGAGCCTGCCTTGGTACGGTCAGCAGCAATCAACAATCAATTTTAAATTAATTATTAACAACCACTGGGGTTTAACCTGGGTTTAGGGGCGCCCAACCTCACTATTATCTCCTATATTCACCTATAATTACGAACAGTGTTCATACAATATAAACCCTGTTCCACAACATTACAATCAAAAAGATCGCCAGCACAGTAAGTAAATACATGTAAAACATCTTACAAAAATTCTATGACAAGATTATTAGTAACACAGGAATTAATTAAACATTCAAGCCCGTGTTAAAAATAACCAACTATGGCAACGGGCAAATTGTACTCAAGCGACTAGTTTGTAGTCACGAGTAACTGTAAGACATGGATGGGTTTAGGATACGGCAGAGAGGGAGAGACAAAACAAAGCACGAACATCCGACATAACTCTCCCGGTTAAGGACGGCTTTAGAGATACATCATCATGTAGGGCTAAGCCCTGTCTGTCGTCGCACAACCAAAGAGGAAAGCATAGTTATCAATTGTAGATTGATCGATAACCAAACGTGAAGTGCGCAGCAATATAGTTGGATCATAATCTTTTTTGAGGAAAAATCTAATACGTTTCACAAATAGGTTTTGAAAATGCATATGTCCAAGAATCTGACGAAGTCTGTAAATCACTTCACCATAAAACTCCGGATGTGAAAAACCTTGCCGCAGAAAAGACTTTAAGGTACATTTATACTTGTTAATGAGAGGAAGATTTCTATAAAAGAATTTAGAAAATGTTTTACGAAGTTTATGAAATCTGTACCCCTGTTTAAGAAGCTTTTCAGTAATATTCTTACTACGAATGTGGAAGTCCTCAACAGAGGTATAGGCCCTATCAAAACGAATAAGTTGTGAAATATAAACCCCGTAACATGTAGAATTTGGGAACATCGCCATCTGGATGAGGATAATTTACAATACTAAAATCAAAATCATCTCGTTTATCGTAAATCTTAGAAGAAACAATTCCGTTATTTATTAAAATATACAGATCTAAAAATGGTGCCGATAAATTTGACTCGTTTGTTTTATTAAGGCGTAGTTATTTTGGGTCAATAAAAGGAAACAACGTATCAAAAAAATGGGTTGTCTATATCAAAAATATCATTTTAAAAAATGATAAAACATATTTCGCTTGGGTAACGAACGTACCAAGTGACAACTAAAATAATACCGACTGATAAATAATAGACGGTAAGCCAGTTTTTTAATACAATTTGGACACATTATTTTACTACATTATTTGCACTAGATTTACAATCCAAAATTGTTAACCCTTAGTTCATTACGAAAGTATAACAGATATAACTACATAAGTTACCAGTTTGTTTAATCATGTTTAAATGTCCAACAACACTCATATAACGTCAATACCATCGTATATTCACTGCCATGGAGTTAAATGATTTGAACAATTGTTGTCTGCCCTTATTTGTCAAAATTAATGATTTTACGTAATAACGTACTGAGTAAAAAACAGTTTAAACCCTAATCAGACCTCCTCGGCACCTTACTACAGTTCAAACTATGTGTAAATTGTTATTGTACTCATGGTTACGCAGTAAAGACGTTAAAGCGATCAATTTAGACGGTAAGATAATTGGTATAATACCAGTTGTTTGTTTGATATGGATAATTTGTGTGTACTATCTAGGTCACATCGGTACTTCCTAAAGGATAATTTGTACGCATAAAAAGGTTGTGCATGGACCCAACATAATTATTGTAAGCAAATCCCGTGGCACGAGAAAGGTTTTGAAGCCATTGGTTTGACGAGAGTGTTGGCGAAATCAATACTTCCCTCTTCGTGACAGACGCTATTGATAGATAATCGAGGTGTTGAGCAAGTTTCTAGAAATAAATAGAAGTCGGAAACTGAATTAAGACCAAATTTGCATCAATTCGATTGTTGTCATATTCTAAAGAGGTATTCATAGATACTATTTAATAAGTATGACAGTTGGATTAGTACATTCTTGTTACATAGCTAACTGTGTCATATAATATAGAATTAAACAGCAACAACAAATATTCAACTAGTGTCCATCCTCTAATCAACCATTTATATGTTTGTGGATTTTGTTCTTGTATTGTGTTTAAGCATTTAAATCGAGGAATCTAAATAGGAGTTTCAGATAAGTGATCTAACGTTTAAACATAATATAGTAGACGTTTTACATGATAAAATCAAGTCGCTCTTAGTTTCAAAGTAAATACGAGCTATATTGACGAGAAAAAATTAACAATGTTATATATTAAAGTAGGACATAGTCATTTTAAACTGTTAGTAGTGGTTAAGATGGAGAAGACATTTTCTTACCTACTTCGAACATACATTAGAACATAACCCATATGCCCAGGATAATTCGTTCCTACGTTACTAGAAAACCAACCTCTTTTCGTTTGGTTATCGCCAAATATGGCTTACTTAAGGACTAGTTGCTAGAAGGCGGAGTTATCTATGCCGCATACAGACACCATGGGATATCGAAAAACGAAAAACATTTTAACCCTCATCCGGACCTTGCAAAAACTTCCGTTTTGAGACTTTTGGATTGTGCATTTTAGTTATTTTTCTAAGTCAAGATAGGCATTTGTGACCTAACTGACACGGCATTATAAATTGGTGTGTGAATGCTATATGGTAGTGATAAAACCGAAGCGTTGCTCTCACTGTTACCATGGCAACCAGTGACCATAGTAACACAAACAACTAAGTTTTTTGCTGTAAAATCGAATTTTATCTAATAACTTGTGCAGAAAATGTACAGATGGGGAAATGTAGATATATTTATGACTAGATATACATTTTGTTACATTAATGGTGTATCTTTTACAGAAGTATGTAAATATTTGGAAGAAAATGACAAAAATATGGTTGGGGTTCAGTGGACCCCAAATAATAATTATGTATATTAACATTGGTTACTATACAACTTTTAACAACGACTGATTTAAAAACCTTATAGATGGAACATAATTATGTAACCAAAACAGCTTCCAATCTGACCAATATCGTAATTTTAGTAAGCTTTGTTTCTACTTCCAATTATTTTATGGCAATAGTTGTCCAATTTATTTGACCTATTAACGTGCATGTCTTAGCTCCCTGCAGGATTAATGACGCTGACACTGAGGCAGTGGTAAGTCAAATAGATGTGCTAAAACTCAGTATGGTAAACATATGTAATGAAAGTAACACAAACATAACTTCAAATGGTAAAGATATAAGAGTTTTGAATATCAATTGCTTAACACCATGTCTTGAGTACGTTCTCATACCTATGTCTGCATCACATCATCACATGTCTGATGAGCTGCATGATAGTGTCCTAGACGCAGTTACAGGTGTAACCACGGTTCGTTTGGGTCAATGGTTTAAAATAGATTGTTGTATCACTGTAATGAACTATGATTTGAGGTTTCCTGGGATCATCATCTATTACATTAATTTTGATTCATGAATGAAATAACAAGAAATTGTATCAAACATTAGGTTAAGCCACTGCTGAACAAGCGTTTGCCAAACATCCTAATGGGAGCGTGTTTGTCTGTTGTATGTATTTCTTCCCCTGTAACTACATAGTTGAATCTGATATGCTAAATAATGGAAATGAAGCACTGAAATAGACGCCTTAAATACCGACCGACCAGACCTCGTTGGCCAACGTACTGTACAATAGGGTCAAGGTCAAATGTCAAGGTCAACATTATTGGCCCATGACTGCTATGGAAACTTCCAGAAAGGACCAGAACCAAATATAATACAGTACACTTACTTGAATTTTGAAATCATTTGCATAATTTGAGGAATTATATTCGTTCCATACAGTGTGAATCCCTTTGACTCGCGGTTAGCGCTCCGGGGTTATGATATCCAAGGGAAATAACCCAATCACAAGATTTATATGTGCAATTGAGGAAAAGTATTATCGGGGTTATCTAGTATTCAATAAATGCCATAATTGTAGTTGTAAACAACAAGGTACGGTTTTAAAATGGCCTGAAATACATTTTACCAACCTTTAGAATTCTGGGGTCCGGCTGGACCCCAGCCGTGTTTTGAAAATAAATGTATGCGAATTGACCTATTTAAGGATGTCGGCCTGTCATTTTGAGCATTATGAAATTTCCGAAATATTTTACGAACTCATTTTCCGAAAAATGTTAAGAACTCATTTTTGGTGAATGCATACAATCATAAAATACTATTTTCCCGGGAAAAAATTGGATTTTCGTTCGGGACGGGACTTTTTAAGTTTTATGTCCTATTCGTAGTTTACAGCATACACCGTTTTCATAGGTAGGTTGCATTTTGTTACATCCGATTTCATTTTAATTTCTCAGAATACAAGCATGAAATTTTCATGGTAGTACAGTTTTAGTATAAATTATAGATAATTTAATAGATCAAATGATATTTTTTTGAAAAAAAATATTTTTGGTAAAAATACACCAAAAAGTGAAAAAATGAGAAAAAAATGATTTTTTTAATAAAATGATCTATATCTTTTTTTAAAGATCCGGGACCCTGTTGTTTTATTTGCTATTTCACTTAAACTTTATGTTTGCAAGGCTAAAATCAACAAATAAAAAATTTGGTATTTAGTTTGCTACAATTTGTAGGGCAAGTTTCACTGTGCCTTTTTCTCCCATTATAACAAAGTGGGTGGGGTAAACTTTACTCCTTTCCGCTGAAATCAAACATTTTTATTGTGGATCTTGAAATAACTTTATTTTCAGGGTTTATTCTTACTATGGTAATATAAATTAGGATACATTTGTACAAATAGATTGTTTAAATAAAGTTTTAAAACCCGTAGTACAAAAAAGTATGAGTTTTTGTGAAGCTTCAATTTTAGGGGGGTAGCCTTGAAAAATCTCAAATTGTGAAATCGAATGGTCCGGTACCCCCACTTTTTTCACCAGTCTTGTCATAGAAACTAATTTTACTGTCTGTATGCAAAGTTTGAAGAATTTAATAATCACTTTCCAAAGGTGCACCTACCCCCTTAATTAATACGTATTTCACTAAAAGTATCAGAAACAGCCATAGGAACAATGTCTAAAATCGTCATAAGCGTCATTAGGCTGAATACTTTTTTCAAGCAAAACTTAAGCCGTTGGGGTCCAATGGACCCAAAAGGTCCGGATGAGGGTTAAACTTTATTTTTTTTAGATCTACATCGATTATTAAACAATTTAATCTTATACAAATCATTCCCGATGGAGCCTCGAATGGTGGCGTGTTCGGACGGGCGACCAGGGTAGATCTTTATCCTCTCACTTATTTTTCTTTCTTTTTTCATTTACAGTAGGCTTTTATTTTCCAGGAGCTTTAGAGCCTTTCCTCTGAACACTTCGGTCGGACTCACTCAGCCTCTCAGTTAAGTGTCGACGTCGATTAAGATGACAATTGACAATGACAGTGAAGTCGTCGGTGACCACTCGCTTGGCAAAGAAATGACGAACGAGATCAATTTTGATCAACGTGCCCAAGATTTTCTCGTGGCAAACAATCAAGCAGCTGGTTTGATTGAATGCGATACAGATCATGAGACTGTTTGGTGGAGGTCCGCCGCTTACAGTTGTGGAGGAATCAAACAAAAAACATGTAACATCAATGGTGCATATTCATGACTGTATAAAGTTTTTGTGTTTCCAGGTTTCTGAATGTGGGTGCCAAAGGAACCAAGAAGAATATTTTTCGGTGTCTGAGATGAACATGTACATATTTTAAATGTGACAGAAATAGACAGTGGCGCCGTTTGATGACAATGTTACGAGAGAATCAAAGGAGGGGAAAGAAAAAAATGAGCACGCCATGAATTTAACTGCAAGGGATATCGTATTTGTAAACGAGCATTTATAGGCGGGTTTACAGGCAGGGACGCAGAACAAAACGGGACGAACAAAACGAAGCTGGCGCGATGGAAGTTGTGAATGGTGACACCGACGCTAATATTGATATTGATTAGGACAATGGTCAACGCTCTGCGCGTAGCAGGGACACATTAAATATTATTACATAGAATATCAGTGGTTTGAAAGACAATTTAAATGATACTGAATTCATTCATTATCTGAAATCTTTTGATATTATATGTTTGCTTGAAACATGGCTCGCAGATAATAGTTTGTCACAGCAGTGTTTGCCAGATTACACATGTCATTTCAGCCCTGCTAAACAATCAAAACACGGGGGAAGAAATATGTGAGGGATGGTTATATTTGTTAGAGAGAAGTATTCTCGTCTGATTTGTAGATCACTGGAAACTTTTGAAAACGGCGTTGTGCGCCCCTTGTCGCAGACCTATTTTTGTACTGTTATGAGAGGGACTTTATGCTTAGTCTAAAACCTGATACACAGGCAGATATGATCGAAGCCTTTAACAATACATCGCGCTATCTAGATGATATTTTTAATATAGACATCCCATTTTTTGATACGTTGTTTCCTTTTATTTACCCAAAAGAACTACGCCTTAATAAAACAAACGAGTCAAATTTGTCGGCACCATTTTTAGATTTGGATCTTTTTATAAATAACGGAATTGTTTCTTCTAAGATTTACGATAAACGAGATGATTTTGATTTTAGTATTGTAAATTATCCTCATCTAGATGGCGATGTTCCCCGTTCCACATCTTACGGGGTTTATATTTCACAACTTATTCGCTTTGCTAGGGCCTGTACCTCTGTTGAGGACTTCCACATTCGTAATAAAACTATTACTGAAAAGCTTCTTAAACAGGGGTACAGATTTTATAAACTTCGTAAAGAATTTTCTAAATTCTTTTATAGAAATCTTCCTCTCATTAACAAGTATAAATGTAACTTAAAGTCTTTTCTGCGGCAAGGTATTTCACATCCGGAGTTTTATGGTGATGTGATTCACAGACTTCGTAAGATTCTTAGACATATACATTTTCAAAACCTATTTGTGAAACGTTTTAGATTTTTCCTCAAAAAAGATTATGATCCAACTATATTGCTGCGCACTTAACGTTTGGTTATCGATCAGTCTACAATTGATAACTATGCTTTCCTCTTTGGTTGTGCGACGACAGACAGGGCTTAGCACTACATGATGATGTATCTCTAAAGCCGTCCTTAACCGGGAGAGTTATGTCGGATTTTCGTGCTTTTTCCCCCCTCCCTCTCTGTCGTACCCTGGACCCTTCCATGTCTTACAGTTGCTCGTAACTACAGACTAGTCGCTTGAGTACAATTTGACCGTTGCCATAGTGGGTTATTTTTAACACGGGCTTGAATGTTTAATTCTTTCCCATGTTACTAATGATCTTGTCATAGAATTTTTGTTAAATGTTTTACATGTATTTACTTACTGTGCTGGCGGTCTTTTTGATTGTGAGGTTGTGGAACAGGGTTTATATTTTATGTACACTGTTCGTCTTTATAGGTGCATATAGGAGATAAGTGTGAGGTTGGGCGCCCCTAAAACCAGGTCTAACCCCCCAGTGGTTGTTAATAATTAATTAATTTATAGTTAATTATTGATTGCTACTGACCGTACCAAGGCGGTCTCCTATATTCACTTTGCTTTATGTTTGTCTTGCGTGCTGTTTTCTATGTAGTGAGTAGATGTATGAATTGTATTGCGTGTGTGTGTGTGTTTGTTGTGGTATGACTGTGTGTGTGTGTTCTGCTTGAGAGGTGGGTGTATTGTTTGTGTTACGTTTCCTGCTTGAGTCTTTCGTATTTATTTGTGCTTTTAGGTAAGAATGGTATTTTGAATTGCCCTAACGTTGTTGTATTTATCTGTACCTATATTCCCCCTGAAGGGTCTCCTTATTACGATACCATATCGCAATCTGGTATACAGTGTATTGAGTGTTTATTCTTTGAACATCCTGATATATTCAAAGACCACGAAGTTATTGTCTGTGGCGATATGAACGCTAGAACAGGTGGTTTGAATGTTGTTATAAATATTACTGACACTGTTCCAGAATTACATGAATATTTTCACTTATTAAATGATGATTTCATCTAACGAAATTGTGACACACATACAAATAAATTTGGGAGAGACTTTATTGAGTTTTGCGAAGTATATTCTCTCTTTATTGTAAATGGAAGATTTGGAGCTGACACTCAATCAGGAGATTATACATTCATTGGTCAGCAAGTCTGTAGTGTAGTTGACTATTATATATGTACAAGAAATGTTGCTGATTGTATTGCAGATTTTAGTATTAAGTCTAAAGCTGATAGTGACCATTTGCCTATTTGTCTTTGTTTGTTGTCGGTTTCTGCTCAAGACCAGTTTCAGGCTGAGGAAGGGATTTCGGAAATACCCGATACTTTCAAATATCAGTTAACAGATGACAACTCTTCTATATACAAAAACTTTCTTTTGGATGGTGTTGATAATGGGTGTTTAAATGAACTTGATGTAAGTATTTCCAATCTTAGCTATGGAATAAATGATATTTTATCAGATTTTGAAGACATTATAGTTAAATGCAGTGAATCGTTTAGAAAGAAAAAGACAACAAAA
The DNA here is from genome assembly GCA_922989275.2 of Gari tellinella. Lineage (NCBI taxonomy): Eukaryota > Metazoa > Mollusca > Bivalvia > Cardiida > Psammobiidae > Gari > Gari tellinella. The sequence continues at coordinate 75,313,042 of OV277866.1, forward strand.
ATTAGTACAGAAAGTAAAATTTGGTTTGATATAGAATGCAAAAATGCAAAGTTGGTCAGAAATAAGTTTTTGAGAAAGTTTAGGAAAAGTCGTAATGATAATGACCTTAAGTTATATATAGACAGCGGAAATGCATTAAAATCTCTGTGTAGATGTAAAAGGTTTTTGTACTCTAAAACAGTTACACAGGAATTTGAGAACTCTCTCTCTGATTCAAAAGTGCTCTGGAAAACCCTTAAACGACATTGTGGCAGACCTAATATTAGAACAAATATTACAATTTCACAATGGTTTGATCATTTCAAACAAGTATTTAATGATAATACAGAAACTTGCCATATAGAAACGGATTTTATAGATTATGTAGACTTAACCGAAATAGAAATTATACTTTTTAATAGTGAAATTACTGGTAAAGAAATACTAGAATCAGTTAAGGAAATTAACCCTAATAAAGCTTCATCTGGAAATTAAGTAGCAGAACATTTTATTTACGGTATTGATATTTTATTGCCATATATACGAAAGTTGTTTAACAGACTCTACACACATGGTAAATTTCCATACAACGTGGCTACATCTATTATAATACCTTTGCATAAGAAAGGCAATGTAAATAACTCTGATAGTTACAGAGGCATAGCTCTGTTAGATATTTTTAGTAAAATATATATCGGTATTCTAAACAAAAGAGGCACTTTCTTCGACAAATTTAAGCACATGGTATTGCAGCCATGAAAAGTGTTAGACATAATTGTCCTGTTTAGGAAACTGCAGAAAGGGTCGTTGTAAGGGGGAAGTCGTTGTTGGAAGGGCCGTTGTAGGGAGGGAACACTGTATTTTGTGTTTGGAAATTGCGAAATCTAACGCTAGAAGGAATAGAGGAAAAAATCATGTTGTTATATTTGTCATTTTTATAGCGCAAAAGTGTAAAAATATTCTGTGGCGCTCTACAGTTTCAGAACAAGACATCGCAAATTATTTACCAATACTGTTAAAAAAATATACCACTATACACGAAATGCATTCAATATGAACAATATGATTTAAAATTATTGGTATAGTCACTCTTGAACATATTTTATTTCGCAGAGTAATATAAATATTAAAACCGCCAAAACAAGAACGGATTAGCTTAGACTTTAACTGCTTTTCATTTGTTGGTAATGAGTTCCTCGACTGACGTCGACTGACGTCCAACCACTGCTGGAGATTTATCAGCAAGCTTAATGTCTGTTGCTGGAACATCCAAGACATGGCTTGACTAAAGTGCTCTCAGTCTTTTCTGCTATTGCTTTTTGGTTAAAACAAACATGTCACAAGGGTATGAAGATGATGTGCCATTCACAAGACGAAACACAGTCACTATCACTTTGAACATAACACTGGCACGAATCATAATAGTAACAGAGCAAGCAGTATGGTTCTGTACAGGTTGAATTTTGTCAAACTGGTAACTTGGAATTTAGTGAAGTCTAGATGTGAATGTATTTGACCTTTTACGTGTAACTCGGTGGTTTCCTGAGTCAGATTTTTGTTTGATTGTCCTCAGATTTTATATTGGCTACTTGACACCACCTGGGAATATGCTTACTTAAATGCAGAGTACTGATAATCTGTACCATCCCCAAATCTCGAACAGTATCGACACGATTGATTTCGATCCCACCGACATTACTACTGGTTATCTTCAACTATTATAGTTATTTCCTTTTTACTGCTATTCGTCTTCAGTTTAAACTCAATCATGACTGACACGGTATCCTATTAATAAAGGGTCAGATACAAACTACTGCATAAATGTATGCCTATTTGAAGAACTTCGTTAAGTTGTATATATTATGCAAATTAGCTTAGATATACATGCATACTAAAATTGAACTGGAACCACACACGGTTTATTTTCTTTGTAGAATGAATATGTTTGAAACATTTTAGCCTATTTTTTAAGAGATTTGGACAAAACAACATGCTTGATTTTCATGATGTTCCGCTATATTTTGACTATCTCATAATTATTCATAAGTATTAAATAATGAATATTACTTAGGTTATACCTCATCTTAACGGCCTGTGTCTCTACTGTACGTTGGTACTTGTTTAATATCACTAGCTTCCCGAGAAGCAAAGTTATAGCCCATTTTTACACATAGGGTAGGTTTGGAAATTACCTGGGGGTTACCATGGTAACATTTAAATTAAACATAGCAGTGACAAAATAAAGTTTTGGAACATCTTAAAATATCGTGAAGAAGACTTCAACAAACAAGTTGGTACCCATGAAAAAAGTCTAAGGGGGGGGGGTGTGAGGGGGGGGGGGGGGGGGCGGGTGCACGGTAGGTGTTGCCTAATAGAATATGATGGAGAAACAAAACAGGTTATATTTAAGGGGTAGGTGCACCTTTGGAAAGTAATTATTAAATTCTTCAAACTTTGCATACAGACAGTAAAATTAGTTTCTATGACAAAACTGGTGAAAAAAGTGGGGGTACCGGACCATTCTTTTTCACAATTTGAGATTTTTCAAGGCTACCCCCCTAAAATTGAAGCTTCACAAAAACTCCTACTTTTTTGTACTACGGATTTTAAAACTTTATTTAAACAATCTATTTGTACAAAATGTATCCTAATTTATATTACCATAGTAGGAATGAACCCTGAAAATAAAGTTTTTTCAAGATCCACAATAAAAATGTTTGATTTCACCGGAAAGGAGTAAAGTTTACCCCACCCACTTTGTTATAATGGGAGAAAAAGTCCCAGTGAAACTTGCCCTTTAAATTGTAGCAAACTAAATACCAAATTTTTTATTTGTTGATTTTAGCCTTGCAAACATAAACTTTTAGTGAAATAGCAAATAAAAACACAGGGTCCCGGATCTTTAAAAAAAGATATAGATCCTTTAATTAAAAAAATCCATTTTTTCTCATTTTTTCACTTTTTGGTGTATTTTTACCAAAAATATTTTTTTCAAAAAAATATCATTTGATCTATTGAATTATCTATAATTTATACTAAAACTGTACTACCATGAAAATGTCATGCTTATATTCTGAGAAATTGAAATGAAAGCGGATGTAACAAAATGCAACCTACCTATGAAAACGGTGTATGCTGTAAACTACGAATAGGACATAAAACTTAAAAAGTCCCGTCCCTAACGAAAATCCAATTTTTTCCCGGGAAAATAGTATTTTATGACTGTATGCATTCACCGAAAATGAGTTCTTAACATTTTTCGGAAAATGAGTTCGTAAAATATTTCGGAAATTTCATAATGCTCAAAAAGACAGGCCGACATCCTTAACTACTACTTTGAGAAACCTAAATCTTGCTGTGGATGCTGTGGGTCTAAATGGCAATTCTGGAGTTTAACCATTGACATTGTGCCTGTCTGGTGGATCTTGCTGGTAGGGATTGCCCAATCGCTTTGAAACCATTTGGCTACGGGTCCATGGTGTAATTCTTGGACAGCTTTATGTTTATCAACTAAGGGTGTACCGTGGCCATAGATTATACAATACTCAACCAAACAACGTAGAGAATATTGTTTCAAACATTCGTTTTACGACTTGTGAGCTACTCTCCGGCTCTACAGTGAAACAAACAAACAAACAAAAAGCCACCCTATTTTTAATCATGACATTGATCTTTTAATTATTTGACTCATTTTAAAATGATTTTACAAACTTACTATAACAATTTTATAATCTTGGTATCAATATTGAAATACTTTCCATGTTTCCATGCATCTCAATATTGTATCATGTTTATTGTGAATGTAGTTAGTTGTCTTTCTTACTTTGTAGGTACATTTATATAATTTCATGTGAAGCGCTTTTGAACGCACACCTCCTGTGTAAAAAGAGCGCTATATAAATCGGGTATAATAATAATAATAATAATAATTCGTACATGTTAAGAATGTCTGAAGCAAAATTAACGTTCTTTATATAAATGGCAGACGGTCAAATTGAATCAAAATAAATACTTTAAGGCACAATGAAATAGATTAGGCAATACAATACTTTTAAATTGAAACTATGTTCCTCAAATGAAGGAATGGCAAATCTTTATTTCTTTTGCATGACGCGTCAGTCCGCAGACGCTATTAAACGAAATGAAATTTGCAGAGGCAAATCAAGATTGATCACGTTCTCTAGATAATGGTAATATTTCAAATGCACATCAACGTCGCCTTCTAGCCAACTGTGAATCGAAATACTATAGAAGCAGTCAATCATGAAAAAAGTCAAGCTAAAGAAAGGTGGCCACTGGAAATAGCTGTTGTCAATTTATTGAGCTAAAAGTTTGGTTGACGATTGATCTGCATTAAACAGTCGCTAGGATAGAAATAGTGCTATGTAAAAAATAAAGACGAGCCGTTATACGCAAATGAAACAATTAACACATAGAAAGTTGAATTATGTAAAGCAAAGTAAATACTAAACACTGACTGGTAGTAGTTCGGTCTAAATTTCTATATCTTTAGATTTTGCACAACACAATCTTAGATACCGGTCCTTTATATTATATTATAGTTCTGTAAAATAAATACTGAAACCGTTGTCTTCGTCCAATAGTTAAGATAAGACGATGCAGTCAATGAATTACAAAAAGAGTGAGAGCATTTTCTAAATTCAATAAAAACAAAACATTTACATCATTTACATCATTTACATTGCCTTATAGTTTACCTGTATCAAAGTAAGTATTCACATTGACTGAGATATACAATGGGTGATCGTGTAATACGAAGTTTAATATACTTAGATTAATTGTTTTGTTAATTCCAAACAAAATATTTCTAGTGAATTCGTTCTTTTTAACATGCCAGTAAGTATCTTAGCGTCAGTAAACATTCCCACTTTAGAGAATCAGCATCTGTTTGGGACCTTTTTGCAGGAATACATTTAATTAATTGTTAAATGAAATGCATAGGTACTAAAAATCTCATTTGAGCCCAAACAGTTTAAAGCAGTTATCGAAACATCTTGTACCTATCAATCTAAGAGCAATCTCACACAGTGATCGAACACTCTTTTTCTGGACCATTCTATGTCATATGATTTAGTACCTGTCTCCTGTTGTATCCATTATTCTGTTTTTATCTCATCTACTACAGCTTTGTAGTCTACAAACCCTTACATATATACTATTGAATCACTCTTAACCCAATGACTGCCTTATGGCGAATGTAATGTGCTTTTGCAACTTTTTGAGTCTTGATCAAACGCCGCATAACGCGACGTCTGGTTAGAATCCAAACTGTCTTTGATTTCTCCAGTCTAAAAAGGTGATATTTCAACATTAAAAACAACAACAAAACGTCATGGCAGTGAAGGGGCTAATGACGAAACCTAGAAACGCATTTCCTTGTCGTTGTTTCGATCAGAAATATGAAGAAGCAGCTATTTATTTTCTTTACCCTTCACCGCCATATCAATGTATGTTTGGAAATTACAGTCTGAAATCGTAAGTAAAATATAATGCTAAACCATTTGGCGCTAAATTATTCGGGATATTTGTTCCCGCTTCATCGCGTAATAGTCGTCTGCTTCATTATCACGTTCTGCAATAACATTTCAATGATAGATTTAAGGTTGTATCGATAAGAGTGTCCACCAGTTTGAAACAAGATCAGACACAGCGTTACTATTTACAACGTCAACCTTAAGCCGAAAGGGTGAATGTCATTTATGGCTGTTAATATATTGAATCGTGTGCTTGATTATAAACGCATAGCAACATGGCGTCTAGTGTGTTTTCGAAATGTTCGCATGTACTATATAATGCAGAACAGGCGACTTCGATTCTACACCGGACATTCACTAATCACAACATAGAACAACGTTTCTTCAATATGTGGTCGATCAACACAAGAACAACCGCCATATTCAAAGGTATTTCTCAGGAGTCAATACACACTTTTTTTTTAAATCGCATTTGGACGAATCCATTATATTTTTATGCCAGTTCTGTAACAAACAGTATAAAATTGATTGTTAAGATAGTTGAATGAAACTGTTTTCATCATCTACTTCTTGAGATACCCAGGCATAGCCGAAACCATACCGAACTATTAACTGATGAGTATGCGTGGCCTGTGTATGTCTATCAGTTTTGCTGATAAATTTACAAAATATATAACAGTTGTTTGGGTTTCTTGAATAAGACATTGCGAGTAATTTAAACCAGTATTGTATACACTTAACATGGTATTGAACACACGTCGACACTATGCCGCATTCTCTAAGCGAGTGTCAGGATGTTTCATCTCTGTATAAAAAAAAATTGGACTGCAAAATATTTTATATAAGTGGCACATAGTTTGGATACTGTTCAAAAGAGAATTATACGATGACAAGCTGCCTTGTGTTTGATCAGGACATGAACTCTTCCTTATACACAGTGCGTACACGGTTATGTAGCAGACAGGTAAAGTAATAATATTTAATGCAGACTTATTGTCTGAATGTATATTCACCAGATCATTGGAAACATAATCTGCATGTTAGCCAATGCATCTTATACAACTCAAAATATTACATGTTCAGTCCAGTCAACAGCATCCGCATTTCAGCACATGGAAACCTAAAACTGTTTCATCCTTCACTGCTTAAGATGAATACAATTGGTTTTTTTTGCGAACAACTTGGATCCGGACAAGATGCCACGTTTCACGGCGTCTAAGTATGATACAAACTATTTGGCTCTAATTTCCAATAGTTTTGTCAAATTACCTTAAATGTCACTTTTAGAATTAACAGCTATTGTTTAAAGCAAACGACGTAATTTCAGCAAAGGGGTTTAAAAATGGAACGGCATACAATGCATACACTCTTGGGACACCGTAGTTTACCAAAAGCTCTTTCTTGATACATAAACTGTTGATGATACCCTGATTAGGTGAAGCCTATGCGGTTTGCAATGTTTATTATGTGAACAATAAGCTTTAATGGAAAATTATGTTTCCAACTTTTCTCCAGTTTGCACATTTCAGTAAAACTGAATTTTTGACATGGTGAACTATATCAATTACATCCATATATTGCTACCAATTAATCATTTTACTCTCAGTGTCGCCTAAAATCGTGTTTGCAAATAGTTTGGACCCTGATCACACACCTAGTAACATGGCGTCGATTCAGGACTAAAACTGTATGACACTCTTATCGATATCTATTGAGTCAAACATCCTTAACTTTAATCCTCGAATGTGTCTTGCAGACAATAGTACAATACTAACACAGACGACAATAAAGCAGTGAAGGGATCAAATCTCCCGAATAATCCGATCATGAAAGGGTTAAAATCAACTAGTTGGCCTTTCGGAAGATGACATTTATTTTCATTTGATTTTTTTCTGATAATTTGGCATTGGTCAGGACACATTATAAAACTCATTCGTCATCAACTCTAATAACCAATGAAACATTGCAAACACTACAAATTGCTTGAAATGGTCTTGAATAGTTCAATTGTGCATTTAACTTTTGCAGATGACCAAATGGTAGTGTAAAGCTGATCCAGTAATGCAACGGTACGAACTATCATTGTTTTTGATCAGCAGCGTAAACGTGTCGGATTCCTATATGTATATTTTTACCGTGTAAAAACCGTTATGTTGATATAAAAATCCGTTTTAGAACGCTACTGTCGCGTTTGATTAACATGTATAGTCTTATTAAGAAAAGAGTGAAACGAGTTTTAACGTTATCGGTCTTGAGCTCTTTATTTGTTACCAGTATAACTCATCTGCGGACAAAACGCTTTACAACGCTTTAACCAATATCCGATGTTCTTGTTTAAACAATTTAGATAATTAAGTCGGTTATGGCCGTTCTCCTAACGAATAATGCGATGACAATCACTTCTGTTATAACGTTATTAATTTTAATCAATTTATTTCAATTATGTTTTTAGGATGTATTTTGTATTACAATTTAACTGGTTGCAAAGGATTTAGTCATATATGTTTCACCCTCAAACAAATGTACTGCAAAAACAAGATTTAAAAATATCGAAATATTGCACTTTAAAATAAATGCACATTTCATTTTAATTAAATAGAATTGTAAAAGGGCTTTTAAAATTAATACATGGAATATGCCGTGATCAAATTACTCCCGAAAACAGCCATTTTACACTACGGTAGCTCTTTTATTTTATTTTTTTTCTCCACAATCCCGATAGGCAAAAATATTCGTCATTTAGCCCGCTCCGTTAGATAGCCCGCAGGCCCCTCATTGACTGTAAAATAATGAGATAGCCCGCGGGCTATTTTCCGGAAATTACGGTAATCAAGCTTTGCATTTTTTGTTTTAAAACAAGTAATAAAATTAAAATATTATAACCAATCAAAAACACAATTTATGACATGAATGTAACGTCTTTCAAGTTATAGTTAACAACTTCCAATTTCATCAAAATCGCAGGCTATGAGCCACAAAACGGTATCAGGGTTTTCAAAACGTATAATTTAGGCCGTTTCAATACGTTCAATGACTGTGTGTGTGTTCTGCTTGAGAGGTGGGTGTATTGTTTGTGTTGCGTTTCCTGCTTGAGTCTTTCGTATTTATTTATATTTTATGTACACTGTACGTCTTTATAGGTGAATATAGGAGATAAGTGTGAGGTTGGGCGCCCTTAAACCCAGGTTTAACCCCCCCAGTGGTTGTTAATGGTTAATTTATAATTAATTATTGATTGCTGCTGACCGTACCAAGGCGGGCTCCTATGTTCACTTTGCTTTATGTTTGTCTTGCGTATTGTTTTCTGTTTGGTGTGTGGGATTGCGCGTGTGTGTGTGTTTGTTATGGTATGGCTATGTGTGTGTTCTGCTTTAGAGGTGGGTGTATTGTTTGTGTTGCGTTTCCTGCTTGAGTCTTCTTTCGTATTTATTTGCTTATGCTAAGCTAAATGGTTTAAGTTTTCAGAGCCTTCATCTTTTACACAAATTTAATATGTCATCGGCCTGGACAGGATATATATGTGCAACAATCGTTGAGTTTTATCATAAATATATCGTAAAAACTCACAAATAACTGTAAACAGCCCGTACAACTCGACACTAAGCTTCAGATCATGATAATTATTTTACGAACGTGTGCTATCCGTAAGGAACAAATACGAAAGACTCAAGCAGGAAACGTAACACAAACAATACACCCACCTCTCAAGCAGAACACACACACACAGTCATACCACAACAAACACACACACACGCAATACCATTCCTTCATCTACACACTAAATAGAAAACAACACGCAAGACAAACATAAAGCAAAGTGAATATAGGAGCCCGCCTTGGTACGGTCAGTAGCAATCAATAACCAACAATAAATTAATTAATTATTAACAACCACTGGGGGGTTAAACCTGGGTTTAGGGGCGCCCAACCTCAAGTCGTAGAAGATCCGTATATGTGAACGATTAACGGGTTAGCTGAACTAACTATTTCATACCAGTGTAGTATCATGCAATAAAATACGGGTATGTGTTAACCCTTTACCTCATAGCCTGTTTACAGTTTTGAATACAGGTGACCACTTAAAGCAGGCTGAAAGTAAAGCAGAATGTGCCTTAAGGCACATTCTGCTTTACTTTCAGCCTGCTCTAAGCTAAAATCTGCTAGGCTATATAAAATATTTGTAATGGTAATTGTTCATGAGTATAAACTGGAACTATTTTCTTCAGCGGAGGAATAAATTAAATACGCTAAAAGTCGCTTCTATGGGGAAAAGGGTTAAGATGCGTATTAATTAAAAGCGAGGCCGTAAGTGATTAAACTACCAACACCCCAAATGACAAACCGTATTCTATAATTGCAAAATAATACACTGACATGCATTTATTATTTCGATTCTAACACTTACATTTAACAACAAAGTGCATCGACGCAACGGTGCTTCAATTACTGGCGCCCACATTATCGAAGCCATATTATGTCACGCTAAACTGTTACGGCGCGTATGTGTTTTAACGTGAATTAAAACATACTTACGTTCCTTCTTAGTTTACAACGAGGTGTGCACAGGGTATGCTTTAATCCAGTTTAGATTACCGTCTTGAACAGGTCTACAATGTTTATCAACTATAAATATCGATAGTAGTGTAGTCTCGCTGGAGATTATCCCGTTTAAAGTAACTAAATGCACACGAGTTATAAATGTGTGCGTTATAATATTTGTAGTTTGATTTGACGTAATGAAGTTTTATTTAGATCTAAAGTGTTTGCCATAGACAGCACTTTGCTTCAATGTTGTCTTTTTCATTTCGCTGGTTGCTGTTGAAATTTGAATGGTGCAACCTCACAAACTATTCATCCTGTAAATCTATATTAACATACGAATCTCAACCTAAGTATGTAATATATCGTTCTGCCTTTGCAATTTATCCGACGTAACGTGACAGCAGTGTACCGCAATTTGCAAATATAAACTGATTTATAGTATAAGAACTTAACATCGTACATAGCTATGCAAGAATGTATAACTGTTTAAAAACTGTGGAACTTAATCAGATTCTCCTTTACATGTCGTATAAGGTTACGCATTGTTTCTAATTCATGTATTTCGTTAAATGCACGTGTCATAGACGCTTATGCTATGACAAAAGCAGAAAGCAGACAATATCACTCTAGTTAAAGGTTTCACTTGAAGACAGTTTGTACTAACAAGGTAAATGATGCATGCCATACTCTCATTGCTTAAAAGCGTGAACTTATTAAATATATGGGAAATGTCATTGCTATGCTAGGGCAGCAATGTATAACATGGCATGAATGAAATCCGAGACAAATTCGAAACTTATCCCCAAGCAAGGAATAGAAAGTGTTATACAGTAAAAACAGTCAAGCATGCTCCCTAGTTGCCAATAGCACGACTATGATTTACAACTAGGCCTGTAATACAAGCTGAAAAATAAATACACAGTTGTGTGCACTTAACTCTTGCCGTGCTCAGCATGACTTGGTTAACATTTGAAAATTGTTTTGATACAATTTTTAAATCATAAAGTGACGATTGAGTGCCGAGACAATATTCTGTCCGAAACAATGCATCACTTATTGGTTCGTTCCTTGGTCATGTCCTTATCTCATTCTGCATTAACAACTGCGATGTCTTCTTATATAGTAAAGGTTCAATAAAATACCTACCAGGAAGCTATAAAAGCATTCTAGCATAACATAATATTTACATTCACCCTGTAAAGTGTCTATGTAATCGTATTAAAACTATGCAGGTCAATTCTCGATGAACCTACAAATCGAAACTTGTTCCAGCCAGTTAGAAAGAGGGCGGAGTCTCCGCCGTGAAGAAAATCTTCCATACGGCGGAGAGATACCGACCAAGTTAGAATCTACTTTTAGATTATCCGTTTGAGTTTCTCGAAACCCCTATTTAAAGTCGGAGAGAGTTCAATTAAAATCAAATTGTGATAAAAAAAATGCTGTTTTTAAGGGATATTACGCTCATATTACGCGCCGTCATTAAAGCTGTACGCTTTCTCTCCCTTTGAGTTTGGGTGTTATATTTATAGATTAGACAAGTTGTCTTCTAGCTACGGTTTGAAATTGACAATTTCGAACAATTTGTTCACCAGAATTACATACGAAAGTCGCTCAAACATAAAGCAAAATAATGCATTCACACTTTCTAAATTGGGAACGTTATGTTCCGTTCTGACATATTTAAACTATCCTATGTGTAATTGTTTGTGTATCGGCCGAAATTGTTCTAGTTAACATATGGTTCGGATAGCGGTCTAGTGTGTGTACACGCTGTGTAGTCGCATTTCAGCGTTGCTATTCGCGTTGCTATGTGTAAAGCGTGTATAAAAACTTGCGTCACCTAAATGTTCAAAATATGCGAGAAAGTTTACTGGATAAAACCCTGAAATGATCATGCAAATACAGTACATGTAGTAAGAACTACTTTTGACACCATATTTAGAAACTGGAATGGCTATGACATCGATATTACATCTATCAAACCTATTTGGCCGGTGTATGATATATTCATATACATGTAAACAAATCTGGTCATACTACACATTAAATGGATAAGACAGAAAATAAAAATATAAATATAAGGAATAAACAACATCTTTTTGCCGCTCATGACGGTATGACTACATTAGTTTCAGGGGGTAAGTTTAACGTAAACATACCCCCTGCGAAGCTAATGTAGTCATACCGTCATGAACGTCAACAAGATGTTGTTTATTCCTATAATGTATATCTTGAGGAAGTATATGACATGCATGGTATATGACACTTTTTACATCCATCCAAGATAATCTTAACATCAACATACTGCCAGTTCTATATAAGCAATGCAATGCAGTTATAGTAATAGCCTTCCGTATAAGGTTACAGCATTCCCTAGAAGTAAATGCATTTTGCCATTTAACGTATTTGGCACCTACAATCCGTTTCACAGCTCTCTTAGGTCTCATTCATTATATATGTCATTATTTTTATCTCTTGTCTGATGTAGACAATTGCATTGAAGGTATCAGCCTAAGATATGTAACATAATTTCCGGTTTTTCTGTGCGATATGTTTGCTACAAAACATATTGAACTGAAAGACATTTCCGTCTGTCTTCTCTTACTACTACGATACGTATTCTAGTACACCCCAAACCCAACTTCACATCAATTAATATAGCTGTTATTGATTTAGAGTTTTGTATTTATTGTATCTGACAATACACTGGACACTACATATAATAAACTGTGCATTATTAAGGCGCTATGGAAAGTATAGGCAGTAATAACAAGAGCCATCACTAATTGAGAAGGATTGTTAAAACATGAAATTTAAATTGTACACCAAATATTAAGAAAAATGCATAAACAGTTCTCAGGAAAATGGCAGAATGTCTTATCTAAGGAGTAAGCGGCATAATTATGTCATTCTGTTTGCAAGAGTTATGTAACTTAAAGTAGAGTCTGCAAACATCACACGTATAATATGTACAAAGATTGAAATGTCATAAATATTTTTCACAAAAATAACATGTAGAAAGAATACTACATGCATATTAAGGAGGTAAATTTCAAGTAATAAAGGGACATTATTCAGTCAAGTTTAGTGCAATAGTTGGCACATTTGAAGAAAATTTTCACAAAATAACACTAATAATGTGTACCACGTTTGAAGACCATATCATGAAAAGTTTCAAGAAAACAGCATGTTCAAAGAAAAACAGGACAAAATTCCAAGGTAAATAAGTGGAACTATTCTGTCATTTTTTGCAAGAGTTATGTTACTTAAAGTAGAGTTAGTTAACATCACATGTATTATGTGTACCAATTAAATACGAAAGACTCAAGCAGGAAACGTAACACAAACAATACACCCACCTCTCAAGCAGAGCACACACACACACAATTATACCACAACAAACACACACACGCAAAACCATTCCTTCATCTACACACTAAATAGAAAACAACACGCAAGACAAACATAAAGCAAAGTGAACATAGGAGCCCGCCTTGGTACGGTCAGTAGCAATTAACAACCAACTATAAATTAATTAATTATTAACAACCACTGGGGGGTTAAACCTGGGTTTAGGGGCGCCCAACCTCACACTTATCTCCTACATTCACCTATAAAGACTAACAGTGTACATAAAATATAAACCCTGTTCCACAACCTCACAATCAAAAAGACCGCCAGCACAGTAAGTAAATACATGTAAAACATTTAGAAAAAATTCTATGACAAGATCATTAGTAACATGGGAAAAAAGTAAACATTCAAGCCCGTAAGTTTGAAGACAATGTCATGAATAGTTTTCAAGAAAATGACATGTCCAAAGAATAATGTGCATATTAAGGAACACAATTTAAATTTTTAAAGGGGCATGATTCTGTCAAATTGTGCACAAGAGTTGTCAACGTTTAAGAAAAGTTTCACAACACAACACTTAGTTTAATGACAATATCAGGAATGGTTTTTAAGAAGAAAGCATATTGAAAGCAAACTGTCTCAATTAAAGAGACACATAATGAAATTAAAAAGGAGCATAATCCTGTCAAATATTGTGCAAAAGTTATGACACCTGTCAATGAGAGTCCTCATATCACACTGATTCTTTATACCAAGTTTGAAGATGGTGTCATGAACAGTTTGTAAGAAAAAGGCCATGCCCCGGAAAAGCGCGACGGACGGACGAACGGACGGACGAACATTCTATAATTCATTATTCCAGGTTTATGTGACTTTCCCATTGTTACGGTTCGCATCCAGGGTTTTACCCAAAAGAATTACGCCTTAATAAAACAAACGAGTCAAATTTATCGGCACCATTTTTAGATTTGGATCTTTTAATAAATAACGGTATTGTTTCTTCTAAGATTTACGATAAACGAGATGATTTTGATTTTAGTATTGTAAACTATCCTCATCTAGATGGCGATGTTCCCCGTTCTACATCTTACGGGGTTTATATTTCACAACTTATTCGTTTTGCTAGGGCTTGTACCTCTGTTGAGGACTTCCACATTCGTAATAAAACTATTACTGAAAAGCTTCTTAAACAGGGGTACAGATTTCATAAACTTCGTAAAACATTTTCTAAATTCTTTTATAGAAATCTTCCTCTCATTAACAAGTATAAATGTAACTTAAAGTCTTTTCTGCGGCAAGGTATTTCACATCCGGAGTTTTATGGTGATGTGATTTACAGACTTCGTAAGATTCTTGGACATATGCATTTTCAAAACCTATTTGTGAAACGTATTAGATTTTTCCTCAAAAAAGATTATGATCCAACTATATTGCTGCGCACTTCACGTTTGGTTATCGATCAATCTACAATTGATAACTATGCTTTCCTCTTTGGTTGTGCGACGACAGACAGGGCTTAGCACTACATGATGATGTATCTCTAAAGCCGTCCTTAACCGGGAGAGTTATGTCGGATTTTCGTGCTTTGCTTTTTCTCTCCCTCTCTGTCGTACCCTAAACCCTCCCATGTCTTACAGTTACTCGTGACTACAGACTATTCGCTTGAGTACAATTTGACCGTTGCCATAGTGGGTTATTTTTAACACGGGCTTGAATGTTTAATTCTTTCCCGTGTTACTAATAATCCTGTCAGAGAATTTTGTTAGATGCTTTACATGTATTTACTTACTGTGCTGGCGGTCTTTTTGATTGTAAGGTTGTGGAACAGGGTTTATATTTTATGTACACTGTTCGTCGTTATAGGTGAATATAGGAGATAAGTGTGAGGTTGGGCGCCCCTAAACCCAGGTTTAACCCCCCAGTGGTTGTTAATAGTTAATTAATTTATAATTGATTATTGATTGCTACTGACCGTACCAAGGCGGACTCCTATGTTCACTTAGCTTTATGTTTGTCTTGCGTGTTGTTTTCTATTTAGTGTGTAAATGAAGGAATGGTATTGCGCGTGTGTGTGTGTGTTTGTTTGTTATGGTATGGCTGTGTGTGTGTTCTGCTTTAGAGATGGGTGTATTGTTTGTGTTGCGTTTCCTGCTTGAGTCTTCCTTCGTATTTACAATATCTAAGGAAAATAACTCGATCATAAGATGATGAAAAATGTATCTTGAGAAACGGTATTGTCATTGCTCTCTAGTATTAAATAAATGCCATTACTATTGTTGTAAACAACAAGGAACGGCTTTAAAATGTCCTGATAAACATATTACAACGCTTTAGAAATATGGGGTTCGGCTGAACTTCATGCAAAGTGACCTACTGTGTTCGTATTTCACATTAGTGTCAAAAGCAAACATAAACAACAATGTCTAAAAAATGCTAATGCGTCTTTAGACTGTATCTGTTACTTGGTTACAATAAGGTCGTCGGGGTCCGATAGATCCCAAAGGTCCGGATGAAGGGTAAAAGTTAGCATCTGCATTATACATATTTCCTACACATATACTGAGTTGCTTTGATCAAAATGCAAATGCTTGATTATCGATTAATCAATCAAAATCAAACATGCAATATTCAACGGATCCTTCCGTCAGACTTCAAATGGACTAATCTGGTTTTAAACTAAGTATAGTAAATTTGTACATATTAAGGGTAGTTTTTAACTATGTACAATATAACAAACAGTGAAGATCATTTCCTGTTCAAAAAGCTCCTTTCGGAGACAATTTATGATAGTGTTTATTTGTATTTTCATTGGACAAGTATACTCTTCCATTGTTCACTAGTGATAAATTACGAGTTTGCTCGTCGTTATGGTTAAACATGTACATGTCAACAAATTATTGGAGTTATTGAAAGGCACACACTATTCTGGCTGTAGATATGTGTTGAGCTGCCGAAATAGTTAGACGTCTCCTGATTAGAAATGACAAGTTTGTTTATACAATATACTTGTTTCAATTAAAAATCAGTCATGTTACACTCAGCAGACAACTTTACTAATTGCCACTACCACGCCATGAGTACATTTTATATAATAAGTGGACACAGTTTATATCTGGATCAAGGTTATAAAGCGTTTGAGTTGTGTCTGAGGTCGATCTCAATTTATTGTTTGGTAAGTTTAATGCTAGAGTGAGAACTCAAGTCTGCCGATCACACGTTTTAAACAAGTTTTCTGCTTTACGTTTATATTGCTTTCGACCGACTACCTCAAAATGCACCTTTAATACCTATACGAAATGCACATTGACGTTAGTGCAAAAGTACAGTTTAATAACAGTAGAATAAACACGTTTGCGCTTAAATTATAAGTATTATTGCAAACAGTTTGAAACCAGGGCCCGTGCTTATAAACATTTCCTGAGTACGATCTCATGCTCACGGGTGAGTTTTGTGCTCAACGCTGAGCACGACTCAGAAATCGGTGCTTATAAAGAAATCTGAGTATGAGATTGTGCTCAAGTGAGAACGAAACTCATTCTCGCTTGAGTATGGTGTTAGGCAGACTCAACGTGTGAGTTCCATGCTCAGTGCATGAACTTTCGCTCCATAAAATGGCCGCTGCACGCACCTGTAGTTTGCGAAGGGCTGAAAGAGAGACGATTATTCGGAGAATACCGTGGCTTTTCAAAGACAGGACCAACCCACTTGAAGAGCTGGATGAGGCTGATATTTTTTAAAGATTCAGGCTACATCCGGCAACCGTGTACATCATTTTGGGCCAGCTAGAGTTGGCGACCCTAAGGAATATGCCACTCCCACCAGTATTGACACTTTTGTTTGGGCTGAGATATCTGGCGACAGTGGCAATTCAGATGCCGATGGTGGATTCTGAAAACCTAAGTAGTCCGACAGCTGGAAAGTACATACGAACGATGATATCGGGAATAAGCAAGACAGCCAGGTGATTCGTAAAAATCCCGTCAGGACTCGGATGATGCTGTCCAAGCGAATCAAGATTTAAATTTTCGTAATGCCGATAAGTAATTTCTAAATATAGGTCGCATTTCGGAAACTCCATGGTCTTTACCCAATGGAGACGGCATTTATTTTAAAAACGATTTTGATTGGTTGCTAGGTAAACGATCGATACATTACCTCATAAATACACATGATAATGATTGGGGTCCTTTGAGGGGTACTTTACAGATCCTGCTTCATATATAAATTGCTAGTAGAAATCGAATTGACAGGTTTGGGGTTTTTTTGAGATGATAAATACAAAATGTAAAAATTATAACTGTTTTTACCGATCTGAAGGTACATATTTATTTAACTCTTTACCCCATAGCACAGGTACTTGACACTTTTTGAAAAAAAAAAAATTTTTTTTTACTCTATTGAAGATATAGTCTCTAGATCTATTTATACGGTAGAATCTAGATCTAATAGAATCCTATATATATTTTTTTCATATGTGTCAAGAATATGTGAAGTTGTCCTACTAGCTGAAGATACTAGCTAGGTGACCACTATTTAAAGTTGGAGCAGGCTAAAAATAAAACCTGGGATGTGCCAATTAGGTCTAATATGCAAGATATAATTTAAAATTAATATTGATCTATAGCCTAACTGTTTTTTATCCGATCTGAAGGTACAGATTTATTTAACCCTTTACACCATAGCACTTGATATGTGTCAATAACTAATTGGTGTTTTGTTATCCGATCTGAATAAAAGGATATTTTTATAAAACAGGTTACTTCATGGCTTAAATAGCTAGATTTTCTGTCCATCTCTACAGCTCTCTCTAGTTATGTGTGTATTTAATTTTAATTGAGAGATTTCCTATTGTTCCGGGCTGCATTTCTGGAACCTTCATCAGGTGTTTGTTTAAAGCAGACTGAAAGAAAAGCAGATTTAGTTCCTTTAGGATATTTCTGCTTTACTCTCAGACTGATTTCAGTGTTCATCTGTAAGAAATGTAAAGATATCTATTTGATGAAGAAGTAAATGTGATAAAAGGCACTTGTGTGGTGGAAAGGGTTAGACATTAACAAAAGACACTTTTCCAGTTATTTTTAATGTTACAAACAGATTATAATTTCTTAAATCTACAGTCAAATCTTTATTAACCAATTTATCCCATAGCTTGTTTCCAGTTTTGAAGACAGATTACCACTTAAGCAGAATGAAAGTAAAGCAGAATGCACGTTAACATAAGAATTCAATCAACTTTACCTTCAACCCGCTTTAAAGCGACTCACAACCAGATGGTGTATTTGCAAAAATAAAAGAAAATACTCAAATAAGACCAAATGAATAGCATTATCGTGCACATGGTATTAGAAAAATATGACGAGTCTAAAAACATCCTTAGGAAAAGCCGTCATATCTTCATTTTTTTATATTTTCCATTGCTTTATCCGTTGCGTCGAAAGAGGCAACATAAATTGATCATGGGCTAAGACATAGACCCGGGCTGAATTATGTAATCCATCACTTCACACGTTAAATTGATCTCTGAGATATAAATAGGCCGGTGGTCGAGTGGGCTAAGGGGGTGACTTATTTTGCTTTTTCTGTCCCCCCAATTCTTGCAACCAGATATAGCATTACAAATAAAAATTTGTAAATATGTGACAAACGCTTATATAAATTTAAAACGGGTAAGAATTAGTTTAGGATAAGAAATTCTGTTTAAAAATGCAATTCAATAAAAAAAATATTGAGCTTTGGTGGGAATCAAACCCGGGACCTGGCATGGGCGGACATAAGTCAAAATGAGGAAACCACTTGACCCACTGGGCCACGGAACTATTCATATATCTGGGATCGATTTAACGTATTTCAGTGTGAAGCGATGGAGAGTACATACAAGTACATAATTCGGCTCGGGTTTATGTCTTAGCCCGTGATCAATTTCTATAGGGTCTTTCGACGCTATGGAAAATATCTAAAAAACTAAGATTTGAAGACATATCTAGAGGGTGTTTTTAGACTGGTCATATTTTTCCAATGCCAGATACACGCATAGTTTTGACTGTATAAACTGGTACTATTTTCTGCAGAGGAGGAATAAAATAAATGTGTTAAAATGCATATCTATGGAGTAAAGGGTTAAGTTGCTAGGACTTGTTTTTATATTTGGTGATAAAAAAATTAAAGTTTAAACTTTAACACTTTCCCCCATAGAAGCGCCTTTTTACATCTTCAATTTATTCCTCCAATAAAGACAATAGTTACAATTTATACAGTTATGATCTTTTATTATAAGAAATATTTTCTATATGCTAGCAGATGGTAGCTTAAAGCAGGTTGAAAGTAAAGTAGAATGTGCCTCAAGACACATTCTGCTTTACTTTCAACCTGCTTTAAGTGGTCATCCATCTAAAATGTTAAAACAGGCTATGGGGTGATGGGTTAAGAGTCACACAATGGAAACATAGCTTTCTTATTGTGCTTGTATTTCATGGATACATGCTGGATCATCCATCTCTGGCTCTGGTGTATCAAAGTATGGATACACGATAATGCTACCCTTTTGTTTATACATATTTGATTTTTTGTGGGTTTTTTTTGCAAATGCACCATAGCCTTTTTCCATATTTTAAGTCAGCCCGGTCACCATGACCACTTAAACCCTTTGCCAGATGATTGCTTCCTCATTGCATTTTGCATAATGTTTGGATCCAGATCAGATGCAGCATAACACGGCATCTGATTTGGATCCAAACTGTTTGACACTTAAGTTTTTTTACTTGAAACATATATAAAATAACTAAATTTGACAAATTATGCAGATGGCTACTTCAAAGTAGACAATAAACAGTCAAACTTGTATTTACTGACTGCTGACTGCTGACTGAAATATTACAGAAAGTCTTCTACAGTCTTCTATATTTTTGTATTACAGAAAGCCCATTTAGGAGCCTTTGGAATTTCTTTTCATCCTGCATTAAGCAATCACTTGAATTTAAGAATCAACTGTATAAAACTCTTCTTTTGATTGGTTGATCAACACAAGATTGACTGTATATGCAGCTTTTAAGTCAGGTGGCATGTAACCCTTCAATGCTTCAACAAGAGTACATTTGGTTTTTTGCAATCAGTTCAGATCTAATCAGACACTGTATATCACAGTGATTGATCAAGATCTGAACTGTTTGACAATCCATAAAAGTACCATGCTTCTCTTTCTGCTCCCTTTCCAATCTGTCTCTCAAAAGTATTAAATCCCATTTGTTGCTGGTTAATACACATTTACAGTTTCTGTCATATATTATTTAAATGTATTCTCACACTTTATCTCACATTTCAGTTTTTCCATTTCTAAGTTAGTTTTCTCTCTTTCTAAAATTATTCTTTCACTTTCCTTCTGCTTCTGCTTCTATACGGTGTGGGACCAGTTACTGCGTATAGCACCGGGTGGTGGTGTGCTACTTAAGGAATAATAATCAAAATATTTAACAGGAAGGGCTGCCTTGAAACCCTCTATTGTCTTTGCTCTCACTTTCCAGTTTTGTAAGCTAGTAGGTTTCCATTTCCTGCTCCTGTGCCTTTCTCAATTGCCGGCCACTGCTATCTGAATAAAGACAGAAAGAGATACAGTAAAGCTCTTCTATTATGACCACTTAAATGAAGGCTAAATGAAAAGTACCTCAGAATAAACCACACATCACTAATAAATGTGGCAATTCGCAGATCAACATGGCTTCAGAAGTAATAACCCTTTACTCAATAGATATTGATAATTCATTTCAAAGCAATTAATTTCCTTCTCCAATTAAGAAAATAGTTCCATTTTAAACAGTTATGAATATGCACCATAAAGGAACTCTCTTGTTTTGCTTTCATCTTGCTTTAAGCAGCCACCTGTCTTATACACCAAATATTTAATTATGTAATTTGTAGGGTTTCAAGTTATGAATAGCTCTGTTTTCAGCTAAAGTATCTAAACAAAAGCTGACAGCCATGAATAACATGCAGTGAAAAATACAAATTCTGCATATTTATAACAGGTTTTAAGGTAAAAATATGCAAACATAATGTGTGCCCTGGGTTGGGAATGTACAGGGGAGGTTATCACACACAATACTGTGCATCAACACTTGTCAGCCCTATGACTTGCATGAAAGCCATGCCCTTACAGCCTAGATTATGCAAACTTGTGTTATATGACTTTGATCTTGCAGACATTTATTCACCAGATACAGTCACAGATAAAATCACACTGCTGGAAAAAAAACTGGTTCTTTTATATCACCAGTGTATAGCACCATACACATGGGGACTCAGGTTAAGGTCTGATAGTAAATTTAGTGGTACAGCAGGGAATCAATCCAGCAACCCCTTGACAATACTGATAGAATTCACATCTTTCAAAAGTATTGATCATTCATACAGATATGACTGAAATAAGTAAAAATCAAAATCTAAATTCTAATCAAATATTAAGGCCAACTCACCATCTCATCTGTATCCACTCCACATGAGATTCCTTTTAAGCATTTAGGCCTGTCACCCAAGGAATGTCACTGATGCCTCTTCTGTAGGAGAGGGTTACATATGTGTACTGGAGCCGGTGTAACGAAGTATTTTGACCCCCATCGAAAAGTGACCCCCCGGTCAAAATTCGACGTCGTAGAATGACCCCATGTCGTCGAAAAAGGACCCCCCATCGTCGAATATTGACCCCCTTCTGTCGAAAAATGACCCCCTTTATACTTACCTTTATATTTGGTTTAAAGTTAGTTTTGCAAGTGCTAAATGTGTATTTATACCCCAAAGCTCAATTGTGGGCGTATGTAGTGACAAAATTGCGCGTGTCCGGAATTGATTCCGTCTTCACATGTACCTTTTGTTTAGACCATATTTTCATTATTACATCAACAAGATTTACCAAAGTTGGTGTGTGAGTACAGCTTGCCATGGCAAAGTGGCCTATAACATAGCCTGTAAATTTTTCGCTTTTCAGGTCACTGTGACCTTGACCTTTTACATTATTTTTCGATAAACAACTTTTATGGCGTTTATTTGGTACCACGGCGCTCATACATGTACTTTCTATTGGTTTAGAAGGATACCTGTCAGTTGGCAAGTCAATACGTCAGTGCCCAAGGTTGGGAGATTTTGAAGGGGCTCCGTGACAAAAGCTTTGGAATTTTCTTAATGCGTTTCTTTTTTTTTAAACATGACTAAAGGTTTACATTTATTTTTTCGAAAACACAACAGTACTGTTGAAAAGTATCTCAGTTTGGCCAACAAACTTTGATCTAATATGTGCTTTGGTTGCGGGGTTCGTTTCAACTGTTCTAGTCTCAAGACACTGACTCGAGTTTGATCTCGGTCGTTAAATCTGAAGTAAAGTTGGTATCAAAACAACTGTAAAGCCTTTATTAAGCTGCACTTGCAGGTAGAGTTTGGTCATCTATTTATTACCATTCTTTGTGTTTTTAGTGTTCTCCGGCTTTACATTTTAATAAGGTAGTGTCACTATTATAGTAATGTTTACTTGTAAAACTCTGTACCCTGCATACCTTAGCAACTGAGAAATGTACCCTTGTCGTATTTAGCAAGTGACCAATGTTGTGAGTATCGTGATATCTGTTGCCTCAGTTTGACCTTAAATTATGTAGTGACCAAAGCTCAAGATAAAAAAGGGGGGCCTCCGTGGCCTAGTGGTGTAGTCACTGTGACTAACATCACTAAGCTCCTCACCGCTGTGAGTTCGAATCCCAGTAGGGTCGTTCGGATTTTTCATGTGGGGAAGCCTTCCAGCTGGCTTGCGGTAGGTCGGTGGTTCTACCCAGTTGTTGATTTGTGCCTGAAACAGTGCATAAAGAACTTCTGGGGTCTTCCTCCACCTGTAATTAGCTGGACGTCGCGATATGACTGAAATACTGTTGAAAGCGACGTAAATCAAAAACAAATCAAATCAATCAAGATAAAAAAGAGTTTGAGTTGAGTCTGAGATCGTTGTCAGGCACTTGATTGGTCAGATTAGCGCAAACGCCCAGACTCGACTCAAACTCTTTATAACCTACGGCCCTGAAGTACCGAATAAATTGCCATCATTCAAATAAAGCCACTACAAGCGGGCTATGTTGTGTTCTGCCAATTCTTGCTGATATGATTTAACAGTTTATCATGTTTATGTGTACATTTAACACCATCTACAAACAACTTATACCCAGATCGGACGCTGCTTAATGTTGCCTCATTACCCTTGTCATCAATCAGTGTCGTTGAATAACTCCGGTCATTATTCTATGACGTAGAATGACCCCCGGTCTTTATTTGATGTCGTAGAATGACTCCCCGGTCATAACTCGATGTCGTAGAATGACCCCCGGTCTTTATTCGATGTCGTAGAATGACTCCCCGGTCATTATTCGATGTCGTAGAATGACCCCCGGTCTTTATTCGATGTCGTAGAATGACCCCCCTGATATTATTCTATTTCATAGAAGGCCACGTATTTGATGTCAAACAAAGGCCCCTTCTCATTATGCAATGTCGCGAGCAGCACCCTAAGGATTAATTCATGTCAGATTGCTAATTACTTTTAAAAATCATTGGATGCTTCTATGTTGTACAATATACTGTCAATAATCTAATCAATATTTTCATAGACGCATGCTGCAATGTTTCTGTTGCGACACATTGTAAGAATACGAATGTCATTGGAATCGATGTAAATATTATATATACAGTAGAACCTCTCTAATACGACCACTAACTTGTGTCAAATATTAGTCGTTTAAGACAGGTGACTGCTTAAAGCAATGCGAAAGTGAAACAGAAAGCTCCTACAGGACCTTTCTGTTTCACTTTTACACTGCTTTAAGCTGTCACCTGTTTTTTATACAGACAATTAGCCTTCTTTTTAGTGGTCGTATTAGAGAGGTTCTACTGTACATGTAAAAGAGGGATAAATATTTTCACTTGTTCACGTGTATTGATATCGAGTATCACCGATATACTTTAAACTACGTTCAATAAGTGGTCATATATCTTCAAGAATAGAAACAGGCTATGACGTAAAGGGTTAAGTATTCATGTTTGACTTAATGCATCTACCAGACAATGCATTTGAAACTGTAATGATGTTATATGCAGCAGTGACATTTATACATTTTGTATTGGTACAGTTGAACCCCTCTATAGCAGTAATTCAACCAAGAAGTGTACAGCTAAAAAGGATTTGACTTTTTAAACTGTATACAATGTACTTGCATACATGTATTCTTAAGTTTTGCATCTTTGATTATGTAGTTGACAAAGAACTTGTAAATGATAACCTATCAGTTATATAGGATATGCTTATTAGTCTTTTTAGTAATGTTTTGGACTGTTATCAAAATGTAATGTACGATCGATGTAATGCATTACTTTGCCAATGTAGTTGTAATTTAATGCATTACAAAATTTTATGTAAACGTTGCGTAATGGTAATTGTAATATAACTCTTTAGCAATGTGATTGTAAACGTGTAAAGTAATTTATAACTTTCTCAAGTAATTCACACCATGCCTGGTCCCGCCCCACCGACCTGCATACTCCATGGCTGAACTACACCCTTAACTTATTTATAAATAAGCTGTTCACGAATTATACCTCAGACCTGCAACCAGCTTGTATCAAAGATATCGGGCAATCCCTACCATCAACATCCAACATATAAGCACCAGGTTACATGTAACGGTATCCCTCGGGATCAGCATTTAGTATACTGTACGTTCCCATGGCGTGCTTATCATAAGTCTGAATTTTAAATTGTCTATCATCTAAATTTTATGTATCTTTTAACGCATTCACACATGAAAATGTAAGTGAACAATTCAAGTTATGTCAAGTCAATTTTCGACTAGCTAGAGTTGGTTTATACAATACATTTCAAAACTGACACATATCAGAGGGCTTCTGTGGGTAAAGTCTGACCTGGGTCTACACTGTTTACAAAGGACAAGTGTACTATTAACATGAACACTGTTTGTAAATAACTAATATACTCGTAGCTAGGGTCCAATTGGTTAAACTGTGTTGCTTAATTGCTGGAGAGGGTAGGGGGTCATTATTCGATGGGGGTCGATATATTTCAGGAGGGGTCAAAATACTTCATGAGGGGAGTCATAGTACTATGACCGGGGGGTCAAATTTCGACGTCGAATTATGACCGGGGGGTCATTGTACGATATCGAAAAATGACCGTGGGTCATTCCACGTCGTCGAATTTTGACCGGGGGGTCATTTTTCGATGGGGGTCAAAATACTTCGTTACACCGGACCTCCACCAGTCTTTAGCCTCATTTTGTTCTGGCTGTCAATCTTCTCCATAGCTGCATAGATAAATAAGACATGCTAAAAACTAACTGTTCATAATTAACCCTTAGCACGCCAAATAAATTGTCGTCTGCTATATTTCTCGTCTGCTTCAAGTTTCAAAGTGCTTCAAAGTTGCTCAAAATTGCTGAAAATGCTGTCCGAGTGTCAAACAACTTGGATCCGGATGAGACGCCGAGTTACTCGGCATCTCATCCGGATCCAAGCTGTTTGCATATGGAGCTATTGTCGTGAGTGGCAGGCTAAGGGTTAATATGGAGGAGGGATTGGATATTAATATATTACAAAATGTATATGATTTTTACTGATACACACGTGTAATACCCCATTCCTCCTCCTTGTGTAAATCACTCATATCCAAGTTCCAACAAATCTTACGCATTAATATCATCACTTATAAATTTCATTAGTGATATCATTGAATTTACAGTACCGTATAAATAAGCTCATATTTAGCTTTCTGCTTTACATCCCGGGCCTGCTTAATTTAAGCTGTCAATTGTCTAACTAGTTTCATCAATGAACCCCTGTGATGGCATGCTAAATTTGTGACAGGTGCCATCTCAACAGGGTGATGACAGCACCTGAAGTCTAAACTATAACAGTCCAGCATATTTAATGTCTTTCTATGGGTACTGCTTTCTTTAAACACTCAAGACATAAGAGGCTACCAGGGCACGGAATTATACAAAATGGAATAGCAACTAAGCGAAGTTGAATAGGCGAGCATCTGTCAGCTCTCGCAGCGGTTGAATTTTGCGAGATTATGTGTCACGTGACAACATCCTCACTTTTTGCCTCGTTGTCCGCCATTTCTGGCGTGAAATTTACCGACTCGAGTGTTTTTATTGACATTTTATAGGATTTAAATGACTTGGTGGACATTCCTATCAATTCACAGGAATATAAACTCGTGAACAATGCTTCGAAAACGCACATGTATCATATTGACTACCGATATCTTATCTCTTATCATTTTAAAGTCTCGCGAGTCTCGTATGCGCCGCACGAGATTTACAATAAAGCGCGAGGTTTCGATTCCGTCAGTGTATAATTCTGTGACCAGGGCTGCCATAAGATGATAAGTTGACATGAAAAATCCTAAGATTTCCAAATTCGCATTTTTCAAGTGTGATTGTACAAATCGTACCTTTACCCCGTAGCCTGTGTCTAGTTTGGTTGACATGCGACTACTTAAAGCATGCTGTAAGTAAAGCAGAATGAGCCCTAAGGCGCATTCTGCATTACTTTCAGCCTGCTTTAAGCTACTATATGTAGTATAATGTACTGGGAAAAAATCCGAAGATTTAGGAAAAATCCGGAGAAATGGCAGCCCTGGGCTACATATATAAGCAAATCGTCAGTAGGCCTACATATTTCACCTTTACTAAATGGTTGATCTAGATCTACACTATAAAGTTTGATAAATCTATGATAGGATTGTAGATCTACTTATAAAAAATTCATGTTGAAAATCTAATCCATTCAATATTTAACAATAATCTATATTAACAGGTACTTAAGAAATGGGACAGAATATACAGTAAAGTGAATCTAAAAGCCTATAGATCTATAAATCATATTAAATGTGTCACTCAGTATAGGCCTAATGGTTCGTTAAATTCAAAACCCCTTCGCGAGGCCCCTCGCATTTGCAACGTAGCGATAGGCCTACCGTAGATTTACATACAGTTTCTTTCCGGTTGAGGATGCTAAGAAAATAAAGCGTTAGAAACCACTGCAATAACTTTTGAATAATCACTAACGCTTGAACAGGTTTTGTTGAATTACTAACTGTAAAAATAACAAACTCTGTTATACTTACGAGGTCAATTTCTGTGCAATCTCGACACAAGTTTCGGCCATGCTCACCGCTCGTTTCCCCACTTGCGTGGCCTCTCCAATCTCCGAATCGTAATTCCTCATTCGCAAGTACTTCTTGGATGTGGAGCAACTCTTCGATGGCGATCCATGGCTTTTTCCTGGCTTTTTATGGCAGCTCTTCGCTAGATTCTTTGCACATGTGTGTCGGCTGATGGATACGCCTCCATTTTTGTAAACAACGCGTTACTATTTTTAGATATATCGGCCGCTCACATCTAGGAATTTAATAAAATAAGTATGCTCCCCCGAGTTCGTGCTCAGCGGAGGTTTATAAGCGGCGTTTGAGTTTGAATCTCAGGGGAGCACAACTCAAGCAGTTGAGTACGATTTCAAGCTGAGCATGAGATCGTACTCAGGAAATGTTTATAAGCACGGGGCCCGGTAAGAAGCCGGGTAACTTTGAGTAACCTGAGCAACATTATTGTCAGCAAGTCAAATTAGCATGATTTTTTAGATGTGTCACACGTCTTTCATTTTAACGTTTCATTGCAATGAGCTTGCGTTTCGATTGTGTTTATACAGGAAGAGTAATGTATTTTCGATTGTAGCGTTGTGTGATCCTGATACGCATATCACTTCTTCCGCAGATGTTTACGCCTTAGCTAGCGTACCACGGTTTGGCTAATATTTACAAACAATTTGGTTCCAGATCAGACATCTTTTACGTGACGACTTACCTTGAGTAAAAATGTTTGCTGCTCCTATTCATAGTTTATTTAGTTAAAAAACATAAAACACTACTTGTTGGGTATTTTTTTCGGATGATGTATATGAAGCAGAAGAACATTCATAATGATAAGAATAAGTACAAGGGCGAATAATAAAATAGTTAAATGCATTTAGTTCTTTCCCCGCTGCTATCCACTTGGGTCGACTTTGCCAAACTGGTAGATCCTGATCAGAGGATGCGTAATAAAGCGGCATTTCCGAGTCAAAACTTTTGACAATCTTTTTTGATATCTTATCATTATTTTTATTTTAACCTAGTTTTGAACGAAACACGCACACTCCAATATTGAAGCGGATGCTAATATGGTTGTTAACATCTTTGAAACGCAATGTAAACTGAATCTTGCATTTGAAGTGTTTACCACTTCAATAGTTTATCAAGAGTACATTTGTTTGGATCCTGACCGGGAGTTGTAGTACGCAGTGGCTGATCTGAATCAATTTATTTGACACTCAGTTCGATATTTCTTAAGCCAAACTTCTTAAAAATGTTAATTTGAGAAAAAGAAGCAGACGACGATAATTTTAAACTGATTATGTCATGACAGTAAAAGAGCTAAATTTATGGGGTTTTTTTATTATACGAGCGTAGTTGGGTGCGTTTGTGTCAAAGTCAAATTCGGGTTAATTTCTGAATGTATTATAAAACTATACTCATTAATAATGAATATCCTTACACAGAAACATTCACGTCACACAAATATCCATCAACATGTAATCTTATTTCATAACAATGATAATGTTTGCCAATTCTCAATCAGGTTTGGATGATTCAAAAAGCAATCTTATTTCTACGGGTCGCTACATGTAATATGTTTTATTTCAGATAATGCTATTTGACTGTCGTGGCCTAGTTTCATCTCAATGAGTCTCAAACTGAGCGTTTGCTTAAAATATGAATTTGTGATTTTATATCAAGCGCTTACTTTAGAACATACAAAAGATAAAACATATAAAATACAATAAGTATCATAGTTATGAGTCAAACCCTTGCGCCGAAGAAATTAACAAATGTTGTAAAATTACCAATTTATCTAAGGCAAAATAAAGAAGTACCTGTGTTTCCGGTAACCCGACCGACCCTAGATTTTTCCCCCGACCCAAAACTTTTATTTTACTTTTCGAAATGAGTTTTTACAAATGTCGTTCATTTCAGCTACAATCGTTGTGTAGTAGAATATTCTCCGTTAAATTGATTACAAAGCTAATTAATAGACGTTTAAGTGTTTTAAGGTTGATTTTTTAAATAAGATTTAGCCAATATCGAAGTGAAATTTGCTATAAATCCGTCATAAAGTAGCTTCCTTGAAGATGTGATATGCTAGTTAGTTAACCATAAACTTTTTCAACATGCAACCGGCACATATCAATGACGCATTTTTATGCATACAACACATTTCAAAACATCATTCATTCCATCTGTCATATAAGTCACTATTTTGCCGTCTTGGTATATAGATACATGTATTATAACAATCGTACCGGTTTATATTTTTAAGATAATGTTGGTAAAGGGACCTATCAATAAAGTCACAAATTTGAATGATAATTTATAAGGTCTGTTATGTATGTCCCAGGGCTTCTAACTGTGCACCTTTCTTTTCGCTATATATCTTTTATTTATAAGAATTTCTACACAATTGTTTGCGCGTTGGCTATTGACGGACATTGGTCTGTCAAATCGTTATCAAATTCAAAAAATTGTGTTAGAAGACCCAGTGAACCATGAAACGACAAAATACTCAATTTGCACGAGCAAGTCGTGAACTGGTTGGAAACTGTTTCGAAACCTTTCTCATGCATTCACTATCAAGCCGCACATTCGGAAAACATGTTGTTGGAAGAACATCTTGAACGAGCGACGTTGAATAGCCGTTCAACTATGCGTAACGTCGATATGACGTCGACGTCAGGCTGTTATAAACGATGCTGGACAAAGGCGTTACCAAATAAACACTGTTTGTTTGACTAAATTGACAATAGATACTGCTTTAATGCCTTTTTGTTACACTTACCGTCGGACGCGGTCGAGGAGTAACGCGCTCGACTACGAAACCAGGGGTCGTGCAATCGATCCCCTGCCCGACCAATTCTTTCAGATAAGACTTTATAAAAACCGAAGCCTAATGTATTAACAGTTCTTTACACTGGGTATGTGAAATAACTAGAGAATACGAGTAGGAAATCGCATCTGAGTTTTCTGTATACGTCCCCTCTCTCTTTTTGAGAAACCAACTTTTTTACTCACTCATGTTTTTCGTTCAAATTTATATATTTTTTGTTTTGTATTAAATAAAGTAAATAT
Organism: Gari tellinella; assembly: GCA_922989275.2. Lineage (NCBI taxonomy): Eukaryota > Metazoa > Mollusca > Bivalvia > Cardiida > Psammobiidae > Gari > Gari tellinella. Next base: position 75,343,672 of record OV277866.1, read on the forward strand.
ATTACCATCAGAAATATGTATTCTTGATTTCTGCAAAGTTCTAACACGATCTGGCCATTAGCGCCGGAGATATGATACCATATATAAGTACACAGTTAGAAGATTTGTTAAGTGTAGAATATATTCATGCATGTCCATGTAAAACATATTCCATTAGAAAGGTATATGAATTATTGTATGTTTAAAAAAAAGAAGAAGATTTTCCGACCGTCCGTTCTTCATATTTTTGGGCATGTAATAGGAAACACAGGTATTTTTTATTTGGCCTTATGGACCAATAAATGAATAGGTTTACAGAATATATGTTGTATTTATGTCGATACTCTTTATAACAGAAACAGTTAATAATGCTCGCGAGTATTGAGGTTACGATTGTAAACATAATTGAATAACTCAGAAGTAATTGTTTGATTTATGTCAACACTCAGATACGAATGACTGACATACACAATAGTATCATACAAAATTGTTTCTGTTATCGTATTTATTTTTATTTCAAAGTTCTGAAATTTTAATTTGACTTTAAGTTTTTGTTAGTATATACCTTTAACAACACTTGCCTTAGTCTTGCCTAAATTTAGCACTGAAACAAATCGTTTTAACCGGTGTCTTCCATGTGTGTTGGTAAACTTATTAAAACGGCTATTCAGTTCTGAATCATGTTAGCATTAAGGAAAAAACAATGATTATTTTTTGCAAACGTTCTGGGTCTAGATGAGGTGCAAATTATATTAACCCCGATTTTAATAAGGATTCAAACTTTTCTTTATCCAACCTTATGAAATGCCTCCATGAAGTCGCAATATACCACAACTATACATCTACCGCAGTCTAATATGTTTGTCCATCAATCAAGAACCAATAATAGGACTGTTGATCTCCCCTGAGATAAAACCAAATTGATTTGCATTTACTAAGTCATAGGATTTAATCTGGTCCACCATTCTTTCATGAACAACACTTTCCACCACTTTACAAACTATACAAGTTGTCCAAAAGCAGGGAGGTAAAACAAACCATAATATATCTGGCATTACTAAAGGTGCACTGTTTAAACATGACACAGTAAGGCTACGGATTATTGTACATGCATAACGATACATAACAATAAGATACGTTAGTGTCACTTGAACACGAAGTGAAGTTATAATTTCAACTGCCGTCATAATTTGCAATTTTTGCTCTCCTGGATTTCTGTTTGCAAGATTTCCAAATGGCTTCTTCAAATGATGTCCTAAAACGTTCTCAGTGTTATATTCTCCGTAAAGAAGGCTTTATTGTAACTGAACTACTGAATATCTCTTGAAATGCAGAAAACGTGTGTATGCAAAGGGACAAAACACAGCAAGTCTGAGGACATTAACAGGACAAAAAGGTTTTTTGAAGGCCAACAAAAGTGGAACTGTTTGGAACTCTTGGTATTATTTCTCCATTTAAAATCAAAACAAATGAGATGTGCATAGACATGAAGACGGCATTTGTTTGCATATAATAGTTTGTTAGCAACAGGATTGAATCATGCGTTAAACATTCGCCGTGATAGGATTAAAGAATCCCACCGGTTTCGTTGTTTTCCTTGACTATGAAACACCTTTATGTCTCTCAAGTTCAAAGAGGCGCAATCTATTGGTGATAACTAACTACTAAACACTATCGCAATTGTTAAGCTTTTTTACATGAAAATGTTATACAAATGCGGTATATACGTCACTGGTATATCGATCATTAAACTACAATGGAAATAGACGTAGCGTCCTTTCCCCAAGTACAATGGCCATTTACAAACTGTTTGGTTTCGGACAAGATACAGCATAAATTTGCGTCTGGTCGATATACAAATACGATTAAAACTGATTAAAATATTTATAGAGTTAAAATATCTTAAAATTAAATCTAAGAATTAAAAACAATGCAAAAAGTGTTTGAGATTGTAGGCAGTTGAGGGTTAATCCTGTCACTGTCACGATATAATCAGGCACTTCTGTAAGCTGTTGCTTCTTAACCCTTTACCTGATAGCCTATATCTAGTATTGCAGATGGGTGACCAATTAAAGCAGGTTGAAAGTTAAGCAGAATGCGCCATTGGGCGCATTCTGCTTTACTTTCAGCCTGCTTTAAGCCACCATGTGCTAGAACATCGAAAATATTCCATATAATATACATTCATGACTGATTGAATTGGAACTATTTTCTGCAGCGGTGGAATAAATCATATACGCTTAAAATTAAAAATGATATAGGCTTTTATGACTGAAAGGATGTCCACATGTTTTGCATAACTGTTGTGATTATAATTTTGATCATGATTTGAGGTATTTTTATTCCGTGACTGATCAGGATTCAAACTGACTGTGTTCAGGTAGTGTGTTTGTATGTATATGTGCGTATGTGGGTACGTAAATGCGATCCAGCAGATACATTTTTATACTAAATAAATGTGCGAGTGTTTAAAAAAAGTTGCTATTTTGAACCGTTTGGATATAGAAAACAATTCAATATTTCCTACATTTTCCCCAAAGATCCTAAACAATGGACGCCTAGGTATTATCATTAAACTTGAAAAAATTGCTTTAATTGCACATTAATCTGTCAAAAAGGTGCACACTGAATATTTAACAGTGTGGATCCTGTTTAGATTGCTTCCTCTGGTTCAAACCGTTTGCTCCGGCCTGTCAAGCCAAATACTTTATTATGGATTTTCCTTTTTTCTATTAAAAGAATAACGTAATCCATAGTGTAACATGTTCGAAATAAACTGCCCTATATCGCTGTTTTGATTGCATTGACTATGTACAGTTTGTCTTCAGCTAATTGATTTGCAACACATTAGCGTATAACACCTTACAGTGGAGGCGCCAGTCTATCCAACCTAGATGATGATAAACTAATGCAAATAAATATAGACATTTACAGTATGTGAAAGTGTTGACGATGTATTTATTCTGAGTGACAAACTGTTTTGAGCCTGATACGTATACTGTCACTTTCGGATCCATGGGAATCTGCCTTCGAACTATTGTATTTGCAACGGGTTTAAGGATGTAAGCATAACACGGTTATTTGAAGATAAAATCGAAATCTCCATTGTAACTGCCACGGCTGGTTGTTGAAAATATCGCACTAGATAGTAAATTGTATCTACGTTAGCGTTTGAACCACTAATATTTTGTTTTACAATTCTTATTTATAGTGACCAGAAAAATACCTATTAAAAAGGGCATATATAGAGCCGTACAATCGTTAATAACTGCATATCGAGCCAACCCTCGCAAACATAAATAGTAATGCGCACGTTGTTTATATTTTTGGTGTCCATAGCAAACAGTTTTATTGTATATAAGACATCAAGTTACATGATCACTGATCAAAGTCGAATAGGGTAACACTCAAGTTAAAAAATAAACCAAATGCCAAAATTTAAAAACAAAGTCTACATTCCGTTTCGCCTTATTTTCTCATACTTAATATAAACACGGTAAAATATTTCTACATACAACTGTGCTTATTCGATATGACTCTATTTTTTATATACACATTAGCTAAAAGACTATAACGCTTTCTCTGCCAATGACGTTTGCAAATTGGTTCCTGATAAGACGCCACGTAACGCAACGCCTTATCTTGATCAACAAAGTTTTGCACACATTTCAAGTTTTGCACTCATATAAAGTTTTGATAGGCACTACAATAGTTAAGCAGACGACAAAATAACTGTCAGGGGTAAACACGCAAAGAAAGGGTTAAGACGCATGGCAAAAGAAATACACATAGCATCCTAATGCAATGTAAGCACTGTGTATCGTTTAAACACATATGTAAATATAGTGTTTAACATGAATGTTCATATTTTTTGAGATTTATTAAACGAACTCTTTAGATATCGATACATATTTGTCGTTTTCTAAAGCTCTAAGGTAACTTAAGCCATTAGTATGATGATCGCTTTAATACATAACATAGTTAATTTTGTACTAAGGATAAACTTTCGAAACATATTTAATTCGACAGAAAATGAGGCGACTCGATGTTAATCTCTTTCACCCCGGAGACATTTGTAGTATACTTTTTTTTATCATTATTAATAAGTAACTTCAGTTATATTCACTATTAACTTATTAGAAAAAGAAGTCTGCATTCAATTATAATTCGCGCACACCCAACTGTAGCCAAGGGATGAACGTATCTATGTTATAATTCACCATAAGACAAACAAGCGCTGTGACGTTGTATGGCCTTGATACTTTTAGCGCTAAGAGATGTAGTGCCGTTGCGTCAGTGCAAATAAACAATTTTACAAGTGAAATAGCGTGCAATAGAACACGGGTAGTCGCTGAAATATTGAACATGAAAATAATCAGCACACGTTCATAAGAACATGGCATTATAATACAAGATCCAGTTATATACAATTATATTATTATAAGTTATATACACAGTATGAGATGGCACTGAACCCTAGCACGGTCAAATATGTTATAAATACCGCTATACACTAGAATATCGACACTAAAGATAATAGCTAGGTTATGGCAACACTGTTTTGTAATACCATAAATCTATTTTACTCACGCCTTGGCTTAAATGTTAAATACTGCGATAAACCACATTCACGGTGTCTTATACCACGGAAGCTTATACGGCTCCCTTGAATGTACAATACAATTGTAAATTCACCACGTTTTATTATGTAAATAAAGCTTTCAACCAATAATGATAAATGTCTTGAACTATAAATAACTTGTTATTATCTAAATACTTTACAAATTTCTCGAAGTGACTCATGAAAAAGCCACACTAAATGTATTACGACTCCCTAGTTTCGATCTACTATGTGATGCGAATATGTATTTGGCAATCTAGTAATTAAGCATAAGAAATACTTACTTAAGTATAACAATAGAATGAACATAATTATTCTTGTATACATACACTATGTTCATGGTTAGCCTTTTACACTTACCTTAAATCAAACACTTAATAAAATATGTGTTTTGTAAGATATAAATGATATGCATTTCACAAATTCATCCTTATTACTGTTTATTAATTTTATTATTTTTTAACATAACATTATTTCTAAAAGAACTGCTTATAAAGCAAGTATATATTACATTAAAGATGTATAATGACACACCTATGATTTATAGGTTTTAATCTATTTCATCCGGTTTCACAATCACAACCATTAGGAGGAATAATGATACTAGCGTTACATTGCAACAATGACGTAATGACGTATGTTTTGACGACAACTAGAGTGGCATCCCCTGTTTTACAACAAAATGACGTTACGTTACTTTTGAATAATAATTCCAATAAATACAAATACTTATATTGAAATTACTACACTGAGATTACCATCTCATATGTATACAAAATATGTATATCTGTTAAGATTTGCATTTAGTGTGACCTTATACATTTCTGTACTTTCAAAACCATTTCATTCATTCTCATTTTTCATGTAAAAAACCGAACGCGTTATATTGTTATTGGAGAGTACATATTTGTGCACATTATATACGACTGTCAAATACACCGATATAATACGCATTAAATCTTCCAATTGTAAAAATGAAAATTTAGTTGAATTACAAACCTCCATTAGAAATTTGAAACAAATATAGTTCGACTAAAGCGATTCAAGATATCGAAGTTTAACTGCATATAAGTTTAAGTTGATAGTTTGGGTTATTTGAAAACAAATAGTCGGCATACGTGAGTCACATACTTACTAGTTATGTACACAGAAAACTACAAATAAAGTGTCGACCTTATTAAAACTGTAACAGATACTTCATATACGCATGCACATACCTTGAATATATGCAGTAGTTGCTGATCCTTTTTGAGTCCAGCTTGATATAAAAGCTTTTTGAATCTAGTCATTTATAATTTTCCCGTAAACCTATAGCCTGTTTCTAGCTGTTACGACAGACATCCACTTAAAGTAGTTTGAAAAACGACGCAGACGCGTCTTACAGCATATTCGGATTTACTTTCAGTCAGTTGTAAGCTTCTATCTGCTACGATTTAAAACAACACCTGCTTCTGGTTCATAATACTTAATCTGGTGTTTATGTCACTTAACTTTCGATTATTAATCGTAAAGCTTACAATACAAGCAAAAGGTTTTCGCGATGGCTCGCTAGGATTGCGTTTCAATCGAACATGTTAATGTAGTAATCACATGATACATACCCTCATCGCCATAGTGATAAGCGTTGTATTATTTGGACTTGTAAATAATCTAGATAAATACAAACTTTCAACAAATCAACTATGTATCCACAGAAACCGATTTTTAAATCCGTTTAAAGGTAATAAAATGCTAATATAAAGCAATAACATATGACAAAAACATAACTTCAGTGAAGCTCACTTATAACGAACTTGGATAAGATGAAAAACTGCTTAATACAAAATAAAAATATTTCCCCGACTGCTTCCTTCTTTATTTCAATGGACTCCTGCTTGCTTAAGATGAACTGGAATCACTGGATATAATGAAAAACTGGATAAGACAACATGATTTTCAGGTCCCTACCTGTAAAATGGTTCTGTTAATACAACCTACCGGTCATTATCACAGTTTGACAATTGGCTTACAAAGGTGACAGTACTTAATTGCTTAGCTGCTCATCACCTCTGATAACAAAACATTACCCAACCAACATGTTTTGTGTATATACTATTGATAAGATATTCAAACATCTGGAACTTATTAGTTTACTGGGCACCTTATTTGTTTGGATCCAGTTCAGATGCTTAATAACTGGGTGTCTGATCGGACTTCTTGCTGTTTGACACCCGTATTCTGCAAAAAAGATAACAGCCGCTGATGCTATATCAACATAGTAGATATTAAAAAAACATTTGATGTTAATTAAGTTTACTTATTAAATCTTCATAATAGGTTGAGTTTTCTATTTATACAAAAAGGGTAACAGGTTAGATTTTGAAGAAGAAAAATGGCATTTCTAATGTCATAGCCAATCTTATATTGTTACCATTCATTATATTTGGTAAAATTAAAAAGAAAAATTAAGATTTAATTTCTGTGCCTTTCTATCTTTCTTTCCTTCTAATCAAGTTTGTACTAAAAGTATGATAAGTGAAAATGCCTTTATATGCAAACTATTTACAAAGAAATTTCGTTGTTTGGATAAGACGAAGTTTGGATAAGACGAAATAATTTGCAAGGTCCCCTGAATTTCGTTAAAAGTGAGCATCACTGTACATAATTATGGTATAATTATTTTTTACTTTAAAACCCTTTACTAAATGACTTATTTATATTGTGTAGTGATTATCGTGGTTAAACAATCATTCTAACACATCTCGCCCCCACCCCTATATAAGCGAAGAAGGACCGTCTCAGTGTACGGATTTTCAGTAGAACACTCACGCGCTAAACGTTCTAACGTGACGTCATTTGGCTTCGAAAATGCGTACGCCAAGAAATGTAGCGCCGTTGCTTCGGTGCAAATTAAGGTTGAATTATGTGTTAGAATTCTTAAATCATTTGCTAACTACTTTTTTACAATTTACCTGCAACCAGCCGCCTTGAGGGGGAATGACAAATGATGTATCCCATACATTGATTTTTCTACATTAAAATGGAAGACGTAAAGTAAGTTGATAGGGTGTTAATTTCACTTTAAAGGAGATGGAAAGGATTGCAATGGAGACTAATATATCCACGTTAGCTGATTTATTTCAGAAATGTTTTACATTTCACCCAATTATGAATATGTTCAAGCAGATCATCAATCATCTATGAAACAATGGCATTCATTTATATGACCAAAGTATTTTATACTGTCATAACATGACCAGTATTTTAATACCGTATGATTGATTGTGGTATTATTTTAGTCAGACAACAGATACTTAGTTTTGGTATCACATTTCAAAATACATTTAAAACCTGCCATGGAAACACAAGCGACATTGCATTGCAAAACAAGGCAAACCAAGTAAGTATACCCATGATCGTACACTATCTAAATAATACATAACATGTACGTATGATTAGGTAGAATTACCAAACACTCAGATACGTGTTTGATTTGCTCAGTATCAGCATATTTGGTGAAGCGGTCGAACTGGGTGAACAATTTCTGGTTATCTAATGGTACGAATTTCAAATATTATATGTTTTTTATTAAATGAAATTGTTACGGTTGTTGTGAAAACGTCAAACCGAAAATAACAAGTTTCTTTATCAGCATGTGTGTTCTTACTCCTACGTTCAATCAATCAAAACCAGCAACTGCCTAATGTAAATTGAGAATACTATAGCATTATCATGTCAGTATTATATGTATACTGCAGTTAACAGTCATCCGTAATTATACCTTTACTAGACTTTGAATGGTGTTGTATAGTCTTTTCCCAGTTTGACTGTATTTAACTTTGTAAAAAGAAACCACACAGAGAGACAGGCATTAAATATGTCAGCACGTCTACAAAATTCAAATGGTTTAGTAAAGATGAGGTTGTACATTACAATTGACATGAGTCTAAACGCAAACGAAAAACAATAATATGTAAAACTGACGACGATTTGAAGTAGCTTGCTATTTATTGTTAACCGTGATGCACATAGATTCGACGCATTGTCTACCGTCGTTTGATCTGACTAAAATATCTTTGCAATGAACTGACTTTGTTTTGCATAAACGTGTTTATGTAAAAATAATGACGTACTATCCTATGTGGAAAAGATAAATCAACAGAAATATCATCTGTCAAGTTTTACCACAATGCCAGACTAATATTTGAACATTCTGTACGTACGAGTAATGAGATCCAACTAACTGTGACATATTTCTTTGCTGAAATAGATGTGAAACTCGAGGTATTGTCAATAACTATTGAGAAACCTGTACATTTTAACCTTGAGACGATGTCTTATATATTAATGTAGCACAATACGTCTGATTCTTAATTCTCTATTTTGTTTTCTAGAGAGAACTTGGTCTAAAGAACTAAACAACTGATATACATAATGGACAGATATATAAATCAACATTGCATCACCTACTTATTTATCTCACAGTTAACTACTCATCTGTGTGTACCTCGTGCAACCGATCACAAATCAAATAGCATCTACAGAAAGCGTACGTCTGGGTCGAACACAAACCTTTTGGAGTTAGATCGAGGTCCAACTGTTTGATTATAATTGTTTTGAATTGTATGAAAAGTAAATGTTATTCTCTAAAAAAGCGACTCATGTCATATTGTCTACTGTTATTGAAATACGGATTTAGTGTACACTAACTGATTCTGTATTTTGTATTTGTACACTATGTTATCTATATGTGATAAAAAAGTGAGATGTGTTATTCTGCTAATGAGACTATGCTGTGATCCCTCTGTTTTGCAGTAACTTAATTAGACAATGTGCTTTAAATGTAACCCTCTGTTGGTCTTGGCAATAATTTCGCTTTAGCAAATTGGGCTGGAAATATTCGTGTAAAGCATTAACCTGCATGCATAAATCTTTATCATGATATGTATATGTGATTGTTAAGATGTAAGTATAATGATTGTATGTAAATTCTCTGTATACGAAATACCATATGCGTTACTTATCTGAGTTAACCTTAGACAAGAGAGGCGATATGATTCTACTTGTACGTGGCATATAATATTATATCTAAACGCGATCCACTAAGATGGTATATGTGTACAATGTACCGTTATGTTTTTCTCATCATTCGGTTTGAATACAGATACGACGCTTAAAATTTCGGCACTTTGTCTGGATACAAGCAGTTTCGTACAATTACTCTAAATATATCAGCAGCACGTTAACTGTAACCCTAACATACTAAACGTATGTTTGTGCTCCTAAAAACCATATGTAGAACAAAGTGAATGATTATCGCATTCAACCCTTTCGACGTGTATACTCGTCATTTACAAATAGTGTACTCGTAAATATTACACCCGTCACATGCAAATCGTTTAGACCCTGATCAGAGGGCTTTCTTAAGGAGCCATCTGACCATGATCTACACTGTTTGTCATTTTGAAATATATTGTTAAAATCAACCCTAAATATTCACAAATGACCTAGACTGATTTTGAATTGGACGTTTCGATTAAAAAGTTTCTGGTATGAATGAGTAACACTACATTTGAGTCCTAATCTTTAGAATAAGCAGTTTATTTATCACGTACGTCCCATCTACCTTTAGATTATTGTTCATTAAATCTATATGGTTGGCATAATACAAAAATAAAAAAAATATAAGCTTTTTTTTACAAATATAAAAACGGAAAGATGGTATTAATCTAGAACAGCCATTCGTAAACAGGACGACTGGTCAAGATTTAACTGATGGATAGACGTTTCTTTAAATGCAAACAAAAACTATTTTAAGAAGTCGTTTCCTTGTACTTTCTATCTATTATAGACCTCACTGACACACCAACTGTTGATATTATTTATAACTTATGTACATGTATGTATATTATTTGATGTTTTTGCGGTTCATGTAAGTTATGAACCGAAGCATTAGTACAATTGAGTTGAGTTGGGTTGAGTATTACTCGGTGTGCAACTTATTCACGTTGACAATAGCAACAACGACAAGCGTGTACGAGTCCTGATCAGTTGCAGCGCCACAATGTGTTTTAGACCAAATATTACTGATATTCCTAATATTAGTAATAGTTGAACCAGTTATAGCTGCTAGCATCAAGGCTTGCGAAAATGTCCAATTATTATTTACCGCTATGCAAGTATATATCGTTCATGAATAAATATTTACATTTGCCCTACTAAATCCCATTGAAAAAATGCCAGCTTTTTATTGTAAACGCCTTTTCTCGAGAAGGCGGGGCTTGTGGATAGGTTTCGAAGAGGTGGTAAGGCATATATATGCATTTTTCGTTCGCGAGTTAATCTTTAGAACCAAGAGAGCAAGCATTTTGCGGACTTTTCAAAAATGTGTTCTTAACCGATGTATGCATTCCTATTAGCAGAAACCATGATTACCGACTAAAATTCTGAGATAAATTGCAAGAAATATTAATATACCTTATTAACAGCACCTGTCTGCATTTCTTTATGACGAAAATACCGACATATTTATCCTACTGAGGTGATAAAGCATGAAATGAGGTGATGTCAAAGGTATGTCAAACTACAGTACTGTTTAAGCTAAAGTATACACTCCATTGGAATGCCAGTTCACTAGGTTTAAACTGAACCGTCATGGCCGAATTATTGAAGCTGTGTACATTCGAAAGCAAAATAATAGGTTCCATTGTTTACATTATGTAGTTAACAACTTGACAGATTGACGCAAAAATGCTACAGTAATGTTTAAAAGCTAAAGTATACATAAATGTCACTGCCAGTTAACTGGGTTTAAACTGAAAGTGCACTGAGAGTAAACTAATTTTGCACTGACAGTGCACTGACAGTTAACTGATAGTGCATTGAGATTTCAATAGCAAACTGATAGTACCCCATAAATAGGCATTTTTCACCTTTAATTAATTCTTCAACCGAAGAAAACAGTTTCAATTTATACAGTCATAATTATGTACGATAATGATGTTTTTTTTATATTTTTATGAAGATATTTTCTTAAAGCAGACTGAAAGTAAAGCAGAGTGTGCCCTTATGCTTTACTTTCAACCAGCTTTAACCCTTTCCCTTATGCGCGCGTGTTAGCGCGTGTTTCATTATTACCTTATGAGCCCGTAAAAGCGCGACTTTATCTATTCCCTGATAAGCGCGGCCAATTACCTGATGAGAGCGGGTTAGAGCGAGTCCTCTATTTAGCGGCTAAAATCTCATTCTTCTACTGACATTTTACTGTCCGGGTGTCTACACATTTAAAGTGTGTTCAAATATTTTCCGAAATCCCAAATCTAATTATAGGGTTGCTACACAAATAATTTCATAAAACGAGGCTTAGGTCATTAGGTGTGACCTATTGTTGATCGGTGATCTCCGTAAGACGTGCATATGATACTGCACGCACTACTCGTCACTTTTCGGAAAGTACGATCTATGTCAACTTATGAACTATGCAGAAAGTTTCTAACTGTTCCTGACGTCAACATCTAAATATAGTTAACCAATGTTATCGCGGAATTCCATAGAGCACGCTCCACATGCATGCTATCTACAAACATATCACAGGGGGATGCCGCTTGACCGTTGCGTGACACACCGGAAGCGGGGTAATAAAGTTTCGGCTCGGGGATAAATAAAGCTTCGGCTCATCAAAAGTAAGTATACTCCTAGGCGGTAGACAGAAATATCAATCAACTAACTCACCAATCAAGCTAATCACATCTGCAGGTCTGTTCTGTTCTGTGACAAATTGAAACGAAAAACTGAGCTGTGAATCATTTTTGATCCTGATGAGAGCCAAGCTACTCGGCGTCTCATCTACGTCAAATGTGTGTAAAACTAGAAAGAAAGTAAAAATTGAATAATGCAAAGGTGTCAAACAGTTTGGATCCTGATGCAGAGCCGATCTACACGGTGTCTGATCAAGATTCAAACTGATTGCGTAGGAATTCACGTGAGAAAAACATTCTAATAGATATCAAACAGTTACGACGCAGAGTCACTCAACATTGTGATCGGGATCCAAACTGTCTGAATTTATATCAAAGGAATATTTCTTCATAAAATGTAAATCTGTTTAGATCTTGATCAGATGGCGAGCTACTCGGCGTCTCATCTTCATCCAAATCGCTTTTGTAAAACTATAATAAAACATAATTGAATGTGTTCTAAGATGTCAACCAGTTTGGATCCTGATGCAGTGCCGATCTACACGGCGTCTGATCAAAATTCAAACTGATTGCGTAGGAATCCACGTGAAAATAAATTCTAATAGATATCAAACAGTTGTGACGTCTAGTCACTCAACATTGTGATCGGGATCCAACTGTCTGAATTAATTACCGGGTTTTTTTTTCAAAGGAATATTTCTTCATATAATGTAAATCTGTTTAGATCTTGATCACATGGCGAGCAACTCGGCGTCTCATCTTCATCCAAATCGCTTTTGTAAAACTATAATGCAAAACAGTTGAATGTTCTCTAAGATGTCAATCAGTTTGGATCCTGATGCAGTGCCAATCTACATGGCGTCTGATCAAAATTCAAACTGATTGCGTAGGAATTTACGTGAAAAAAAAAGTCTAATAGATATCAAACAGTTGTGACGTCGAGTCACTCAACATTGTGATCGGGATCCAAACTGTCTGAATTTATACCAAAGGACTATTTAATTCATAAAATGCAAATTAGACTCCGAGTTACTAAGTATCTGAGCTATATCATTGCTTTTATCCAGATCAGACTCCGAGTCACTGAGAATCTGAGCTGTATCAATGCTTAGATCCATATCGGACTCCGAGTTACTCGGCGTATTATCTGGATCTTAGTTGTTTTGAAATGCTATTCTATTGTATTCTATTGTAGACAGCAGGTAAATCGTTACTCCATGTGGTATATATACTTACCATAGTAACATAAATCTAAGTAAAAATATATTGGAAATATATGGACTTGTATCGTTTTCACCCAATTGCATGCAACTTATTCAAACTTAAAATTGTATGAACATTACACAGTTAGAAACTTAATTGTCTACAAACTTTACATTTACACTGTTATAATTTGGTGAAGCAAAAAAGCAGTTATAAGGGCTTGAAAATAGCAGGTACCCTAAATCTAAGTGTCAGTAATAAAAAGGATTGGAAATATATTGACTTGTATCGTTTTAACCCAGTGACATTCTACTTATTCATAGTTCAAATTGTATAAGAATAATACCGTTAGAAAGCGAATTAAATTTTCTCCAAAATTGACATTTAGACTACTATGCAATTTTCGTAGAGCTTTGGGTTCTTATGGGTTCGCAGGGTGACCCCGACCGGGCCTCAGCCCACGGCTGGGTGAAATTGGGTTTGAAGAAGTATTAACACTCCCGAAACGTTTATGATTTATTGACTCGATGACTGGAGTTCAAGAATGTTAAGGAAAATTAAAAACAATAATAAGTACAAAGAATAAACATTACAAATTGACATCTGATTATGTAAACAAACATGTACAAACAAATGGGTAAACAACTTCAGCTAAGCATTTAAGTTGAACCTGTACATAATCAAAACTTATAACGATACTAATATATAAACCTAATTATTCAAGTTACTAAATAATGAAAATGGTTACCTGGCTATTGGAATAATCTCCAGATATAAATATATTTATGTAACCCAGGTTAGGTTTAACTGTACTCTATTATGTTCATTTGCTGGCACAGACTATAGGTAGTGTTTACATCATGCTATAGTCTGTATCACTACTCAATATTCCTGCATGTATTTGTAACTTGTCACTTGTTCATGATATTTAGTGAGTGAGCTTGGTGAGTGAAATAATGCATGAGTGAGTTGTTCTCTGGTTGTCACGTGACACCAAAGCTAACCTGCAAGACCTCTGCACCCTACTCTATCATTCTGGCTCTATCTATCCTTGAGAAAGGTTGATATTACATTGTAACTTAGTATTGCTAAAGTACAGTTCTCTTTAAAAGAGACATTTATAGTTTATTTCATCCGACCAGCTGGTAAGTTACCTAATTGAAATGGCATTTAATTAATAAACATGTATTTCGGGAATATTACGGCTTTAGTATTTAGCGTCAATTGAGATTTGTATTTATTAGAAGGTTTTACCATTGTATTCATTATCTGTATATATTTTGTTACAGACCTTTCGTCTATATAATAAAGAATACACGAACTCGAACCAGGGTTGGATTTACTCCTTTACCGGCCACCCGGGTTACATTTGGCCGAGAGTAGTCAAACTGCAAAAGCATGATTATTGCAAAATTTCAGTTAAAGTTTGTAATATGACTGCAAAGCCTGTGGTTATTAAACCGAGGGCTAGTATATGCCAGATCACTGAGGTCAAGGTCATTGATGATTTAGCATCAGGCTCTCAATCGTGTAAACCCAAATCAGACCAGCCTTCACCTCTGGAGGAATTGGGTATCAAGATTGAGAAGTCCAAATTAACTGATGACCAATATTTAAGAGCTCAGCAAGTTTTGGGTAAATGGGATCACATCTTTTCTAAAACACCCAATGATCTTGGCTGTACTAACATTGTCAAACATAAGATTGTCTTGACAGATGATACCCCTTTTAAGCATCCATCTAGGAGGATCCCTCCTGGCATGTATGAGGAGGTAAGGCAGTACCTTAAGGATATGCTTGCGGCAGGAGTTGTAAGGGAGTCTTAGAGCCCTTACTCTTCTAATATTGTGCTGTGCCGGAAAAAAGATTTATCCTTACGCTTCTGCATTGATTATAGGACGTTAAACGCTAAAACGCGCAAGGATGCCTATGCTTTACCTCGCTTTGACGACACCATAGACACCCTTGCGGGTTCAAAGTACTTTAGCAAGTTAGATCTTCGCTCAGGTTACTGGCAGGTTGAGATGGATGAGGAGGATAAGGAGAAAACGGCTTTCTCAGTCGGTAACCTGGGATTCTACGAGTGTGAACGCCTCTCTTTTGGACTTTGCAACGCCCCGGCGACATTCCAGCGCCTCATGGAGAAGTGCATGAGTGAGCTGCATTTAAAGGAATGTCTCATTTTCATTGATTACGTCCTCATCTTTTCAAAGACATTTGAAGAGCACCTCATACGTTTAGAGGCAGTATTTTGGAGGCTTGAGCAGCATAACCTGAAGCTCAAAACCTCCAAATGCGAGTTCTTCAAATCGTCTGTCCTTTATCTAGGACATATTATATCTGAGGATGGTATAGCTACAGATCACGACAAAACAGCAGTTATTGAGAACTGGCAACCACCCTGCAATGTCAAGGAACTGCGTCAGTTCCTTTGGTTTGCAGGGTATTACAGGCGTTTTGTCAAGAACTTTTCTTCCCTTGCCCAGCCTCTTAATGCTTTGCTAGTAGGCCATTGCACACACAGGCCTAAGCACAAGAAGAAGGCTGGAAAGAAGTCTAATAAGCCTACAGAATGGTTCTGGGGTGAGGAGCAGCAGTTAGCCTTCAATACTTTGAAGGATAAGCTTGTTAATCCTCCAGTTCTGGCTTATGCAGACTACTCCTTGCCATTTATTATCCAAACGGACGCGTGCGGTAAAGGGCTTGGAGCGGTTCTGTATCAGCACCAGGATGGAGTAGATAGGATCATTGCCTATGCTAGTAGAGGCTTGCGTCCAAGTGAACGCAAATATCCAGCACATAAGTTAGAGTTCTTGGCGTTAAAATGGTGGGTTACAGACAAGTTCAGTGATTACCTCATTACAGACAGTAACCCTTTAACGTATGTGTTGACCACTGCTAAGCTTGGTGCCACAGGGCACAGGTGGATATCTGCACTTGCCAACTACAATTTTACTGTCAAGTACAGATCAGGCAAACAGAACACAGATGCTGATGCTCTTAGTGGATTGTTTCCTGATGCTGTACAGGCAATGTGTCAATCTGTTACTACTTGCTTTCCATTAGTTGAAAGCTTGTCTGAGGCTGACAATTCTCATTGCGCGGATGAGGAATTGTCAGGTTCAGACAATTTTGCTAAGATTGACTGGCACTTGGAGCACATCCGTGACCCGGTGCTTGTCCGCGTTATACACCTGCGGAGCAGTTGTCCTCGTCCCAGGGAGAAGGCATTTCAGAAGGAGTTGTCAGCCGTGCAGAAATGTTTGCGTGAATGGAGTAAACTCCATTTCATTGACAATGTTCTGTATCGGACTGCAACTCTGGACGGGCAGTCAGTGGAACAACTTGTCGTCCCAAGCTCTATCAGGTCCAGAGCCATGAGAGGCGTCCATGATGACACTGGCCATCAGGGTAAAGAAAAGACCCTATGGCTGGCCAAGCAGCGCTGCTTTTGGCCTGGGATTGAAAGGGACATTGGTTCGAAGGTTGAGTCTTGTCCGAGATGTATTCGGCGCAAGACACCAGTAAAGCCGGTGGCTAAGCTGACGCCCATTACCAGTACATACCCTATGGAGCTAGTCTGTATAGACTTTCTGTCATTGGAAAGGTCCAAGGGAGGCTATGAGCATATCTTGGTCATTACAGACCATTTTACCAGATATGCTCAGGCTGTCCCTTGCAGGAACCAAACTGCTCAGACCACAGCAAAGGCCCTGTATGAAAGTTTCATCAGGTACTATTCCTTTCCAACCAGGCTCCATAGTGATCAGGGACGCAACTTTGAGAGTAGGGTGATTAAAGAACTCTGCAGGCTGGCTTCCACGGGAAAAACAAGGACTACTCCTTATCATCCCATGGGAAATGGTTCTGCAGAGCACTTTAATCAGACCCTACTCAAGATGCTAGATACTCTGGAGAATCACCAGAAACAGGATTGGAAATCCTATGTAGCTCCTCTTGTGCAAGCATATAATGCTACCAAGAGTGATGCTACTGGGTACTCCCCACACTTCCTCATGTATGGCTGGCATCCTAGGCTTTCAGTTGATGCTTATCTTGGCACTTCACCAGTCCAAGAGGAGATGTTTGCAGCACCTCAAACTTATGGCAGTAAACTGAAGTCTAGGATGACATTTGCTTATGACAAAGCAGCCAAGCATGTAGGGAAGATGCAACAGAAAAACAAGCGGATCTATGACAAATCTGTGCGGGAGTCGGCCTTGGAGCAAGGAGACAGAGTTCTCGTTAGGAAGGTTGGAATACAGGGGAAAGCCAAATTGGCTGATAAATGGGAAGAAAACCCATATATTGTCACCTGTATTCCAGATCCTGCTCTGCCTGTTTATAAAGTTAAACAGGAGAATGGCTCCAAGGTCCGCACTCTCCACAGAAATATGCTGTTACCCTTTATCAGTATACCCATAGAATCCGATGACCATACATCTGTCACAAGTGGACGTAGGCGCCGGCCTAAGTCTAAGCCTGAATCAGAGCCAGACAAGTCTCAGTCTCAGTCTCAGTCTGACTCTGATTCAGACAACTCAGGTTCAGGTGTCTATGTCATACCTCAGAGAAGGCAGAGACAACCAGCTAGGAGTTTACATAGAGACAGCTCTCATTCTCACAATGAGAACAGGTCCAGGTCTGTTCCAGATATCTCTGGTCAGACTGGACAGTCCTATGCTTCTTCTGTACCCAGTGTAACCCCTGACCTCAGCCTAAGTCAATCAGGAACCAGACAATCTGATTGCCATCATTCTGTGTCAGATGCATCAAATTTCAGTGAATCTGGGTCTACACAGTCTGCATCTAACCAGTCTAGGTCTGTACAGTCTGTGTCCAATCGATCCAACTCTGCACAGTCTGCGTCCAATCAGTCTAGGTCTGCACAGTCTGCGTCTAACCGGGATAGAGGGTTTGAATCCCTACCACCAAGTCGACCGGTTAGGACCAGAAGGGCCCCTGATAGGTATGGGGAATGGGTTGCCCCTCAAATAGTGTGGCATGGCAGTGACTTTCAGTCAGAATCTTTTATCTAGTTTAGTTCTCAGTTTATCTAGTCAGTTTAGTTGCTGAGGGAATTTTCTGAATTTCATTTGCTTTGCATTTGCTTAATTTTGTGTAATTTGCTTGGTTTCCTTGTACTTGAGTTTGACAAGTCTTCTGATGAGTGAAATTACTTTCATTTATCAATTTGAGCCAGAATCAGTTGTCAATTTCATGTTTCAAGTGATTTAAGTAATTTATTTATTGACCAGTGTAGAACCTGTTAGTTTAGTTCTTGGTTGAACAGTTGTATTTCATTTATTAGTGAAACTTATGGCAGTATTACTGTAATTATCATTCAACTAGTATAGAACTTAGTTTTTCAGTTCTTGTTGGTTAATTTTATGTATTTGGATGTGAGACTTATGGCAGTTTCTTTTGCAAATACATATATTGTCTTACAAGCAGGTATTTTTCTACATTTGTAAACATTACAGTTTGCAAATAGGTCAAGTTTGTATTGACTTACAATAGTGTAAGTTTGTATTG
This sequence comes from Gari tellinella, assembly GCA_922989275.2. Lineage (NCBI taxonomy): Eukaryota > Metazoa > Mollusca > Bivalvia > Cardiida > Psammobiidae > Gari > Gari tellinella. The sequence continues at coordinate 75,362,686 of OV277866.1, forward strand.
GTTTTAGTTAGTAGTTTCATTCTACTTGGATAGTAATGGAAATGTTTTATTCTCATTTTGCGCATTATTTAATTATTTTATCTGAGTTTTGCAAATGTCAGGAGCCATTTAAACCTGGCAGGGGAGTATGTAACCCAGGTTAGGTTTAACTGTACTCTATTATGTTCATTTGCTGGCACAGACTATAGGTAGTGTTTACATCATGCTATAGTCTGTATCACTACTCAATATTCCTGCATGTATTTGTAACTTGTCACTTGTTCATGAGATTTAGTGAGTGAGCTTGGTGAGTGAAATAATGCATGAGTGAGTTGTTCTCTGGTTGTCACGTGACACCAAAGCTAACCTGCAAGACCTCTGCACCCTACTCTATCATTCTGGCTCTATCTATCCTTGAGAAAGGTTGATATTACATTGTAACTTAGTATTGCTAAAGTACAGTTCATTTATAGTTTATTTCATCCGACCAGCTGGTAAGTTACCTAATTGAATTGGCATTTAATTTATATACATGTATTTCGGGAATATTACGGCTTTAGTATTTAGCGTTAATTGGGATTTGTATTATTTAGAATGTTTTACCATTGTATTCATTATATGTATATATTTTGTTACAGACCTTTCGTCTATGTAATAAAGAATACACGAACTCGAACCAGGGTTGGATTTACTCCTTTACCGGCCACATTTATTATGCTCAAAAATAAAGATGGCTGTTCTAGAATTTAAATGACCGAAGTGACCGGAATGACATATCTCGTGATTAAAAACTAGCATGCAAAAAATGGTTAGTTCCCTTTGACTGTTAATGATTATAAACTATTAATTTGGACTAGTGATTATGAGAATTAAAGGGAATGGGAATAACAACAAACACACCCAATTTAATGATAAAATGTAATAAACTCCAGAAATAATTAATATCACCCTATGACACAATATTTAAGCAAAAAGGCATTTAATAGGGATTGAAAATGACAGGTGTCAAATTCACGCTAATTTTCCAAAATTTCCAATTAGGTGTATTGGTGAGAGTGTGTACTCTTATCAGACAGATACTGGCTATAGATAGCCAAATGTCTCTTATCTATATCCATGACAGAGTCGCCTTTGGGGTTATTGCTATGAGGTAAAGGGTTAAGGGATCAGTTATTTTCAAAACTAGAAACAGGCTATGGCGTCCACTTGTCTTAAATACCCACAAATAAACCTTGTTTGGTGACCAGTTTAGAGGGGTTTACCGTATATGGTTTGAAACCTGTATTATTGGAAATCTGTATGAACCTTTAGTAAGCTATACGTGATTAGGTGATGCAATATTGGAAATATTGGATCAAGATGAGTTTTTACTGAACTGTTCTGGATCAAAGATATTTGAATTCATAGAAAAAAAGTTAGCATCTTTTAACAAAATAAAGAAGCATTCAACTTTCCACAAGTGAATGGAGGATGACATTTGAAAACAGCTTGTATCAAGATTAGATTTCTGTATTGTTTTTTTCCTGTATCAACTGTTTACCTAATGGTTATGCCTTATAACGCCTTTGCAAATAGGGTAGACCCAGAAAGGATTACTCAATTTGCTTAATCAATATTATAAAAATGAGTTTTAACAGTACTTAGACACTGTTTGCTAGGATAATAAAATCCATGGTTTTATGTACCAGTGAAAACTTTTTGTTAGTTGATATTCATAAAGAGGGGAGCTTTGTAAGAGGCCATCAGGCTTGAAACCTGCTTAAAACATCTAATAAACATGTGGAGATGGGTAGTATGTAAATGCCCTTATGAGATTAACACTGGTTGCTGCTAAAGGAATGAGCCAGCGTCCACTTTCACACTATGTTGTCATTGATAACCAATAAACAAATAAAACCGATAAGCACAGCATGAGGCTTATGGGGTCCAGGTAAAATTTACAATTTTTTTTAAAAAGAAGCATCACAAATATGACAACTTAGTAAAGAAAGGTGGCTGCTTAATTGAGGACGATATTCATTCAGAAAGCTCATGTAGGATTCATCCTGCATTCAGCTGCCACCTGTCTTAAAGTACTATTTCTGTGCATGGTCAGATTAGAGAGGTTTTTGTTATTTTAAACCAAAATAAAATATAATTGTGCATTTGTAAGAAAGGTGGCAGATGAATGCAGTAAAATCCATATAAACTGGACACACATGTATGATTTGGAATATTAAAGACAGGTTGCTATGTTAGGATGTATCAAACCCATAAGCGGTTTTTTCAAAGTATTACACTTTTTTTCTATCATTGTTGTTTTTGAAAGAGCAGCTTATGATGAATGAAAAAATGAAAAAAAAGGCATATGATGGTGTCCTTTTTTTTTTTAGCTACAGCGATTTGAAAAAGGTATGTCAAATTTGGACTTTTTCTCTCAAATTTTACCCATTCAGAGTACAAGCTTCAGTGAAATCTATCTAAAAACAAAACAAACATGATATTTTTTTTATTATTTCATGTCTATGTTGGTATTGTCATATATATAAACCAAATTTAGTCAAAGCAGGCACCAGGTTTGAACAATATGGATCCTTGAATATCAAAAATATGCTTCTTATAGGGCATGATTTTATTTGATTTTTTATTTTATGAAAAAAAAGTAAAAAAGTTTGAAAATGAAATAGTTCTAGTATTAAACTTTTTCTTATATTCTACCAGATGAAAGTCTGTGCTACGGCAGTTCAAAATATCATAAGAAATTGAAAGGTTAGTGTAGAACATTTTGATTTATTAAAGTAAAAAATCTCCCTTTACAAAATTTACAAAAAAGTACCACATCGATGATATTTAGAGCTTTATAAAGTTCACATTTAGTGCCTTTTTTCTCTCTAATTACTTTTTGTATGAAGAAATACTACCATAGACAGGAAATAAATAACACAAAACCAAATTATCATATTTGTTTTCATTTGAAATGGATTTTATTTAAGCGGGCTGTTTGAAAAGGACAAAATAAGAAAGAGTGGGTTGGGTAAATTTTACATGGCCGTAGAGCCAAAAGTTGTTCACCAAAATGAAAACTTTTTCTATTGTTTCATTCGTCTTAAATAGCTCTTCAATACAAAACCATCATAGAGTGTTTTCATATACTTTGAAATGTTCCCTAATTCATTACTTTCATACACCCTTAACACGGGAAGAAAGCGAACAAGTGAACTTTCTGCAATGTTTTCATCCTGTAATAAGACGCAATAATTGAGACATACTTTCATTATTGATCCGTATTAGTAGTCTGTCAATTGGGTTTAGCTGGAATTTTCTGTATTTTCATACACATTCAAGACTATATAAATTATTTTTCAGATTTAATATACTGTACAGTGACTGCTATCTATGAACTGCTATTGACATCTAAGTGCACTGCTAGTAACCCGGTTGAAACTAACAGTGCACTACCAGTTTGCTATTGAAATCGCTACTACTACTAATGAAATTACTACTTTAAATAATTTGTATTTATTATTGGTTTTATATTATTGATAGTATAATTAACTTATTATAATTGTCTTAATGAAATTGTTATATCAATAATATTATGTTTTTTGTGACTATCTTTATAACTACAACTATAATAATTAGTATTAATGTCATCATCACCAACACAATAACTATAAGCATTATCTGTAGCATGTTTTTTTTATTTACCATCAGTACATCATTTCCCCCACAACAATGCAGAATGTTGCAGCTCTAAAAACAAACTGCTAGCTACCTGGTTTAAACTGGCAGTGTTTGCTATTGACATCTCAGTGCACTATCAGTTAACTGTCAGTGCACTGTCAGTGTAAAATAAGTTTAATCTCAGTGCACTTTCGGTTTAAACCCAGTTAACTGGCAGTGACATTTATGTATACTTTAACTTTTAAACATTACTGTAGCAATTTTGCGTCAAGCTGTCAAGTTGTTAACTACATAATGTAAACAATGGAACCTATTATTTTGCTGCTTCAGTAATTCGGCCATGGCTGTTCCTTAAAGGAGACACATTGTTATCGACCTCTTATATGGATTGAATATAAATGCGTACTAATCAAATGTTCATTTTCTATTAGAAATTACAGAAAATATATTGCACATTGAAGAAATAAACTGGTTTCTTTCGGCGTTTAAGAAAATTAGTGGCATGTTTACCATAACTTGCTAGCGAAAATCAGTTCCTACAATGGTCATTTGAAAAACGATTCACTCCTTACAAAAATGTTTGCCGCTGTTCCCCAAACAATATAGTAATGCCAAACTAGTTCGCTGCTTCAATTAAATCTGCTTGTTTTGCTTGGAATCGTAGTCTGCTGTTTTTTCTCAACATTATGTTATGGTTATTTGGAAGAAAAATAAGGACAAGCGACCAATAATTTGACTCAATATAAGACGCCGCGTAACGCGGCATCTGATCTGGATTCAAGCTGTTTGCACTATAAGGGAACTAATTTTCCTTCCCTCAAATACCTCCCTGCTAACGACGCACACAATCTTTGTCTCCCATATGGTGTTGTTGTAGACACAAAACACTGTACAATGAAAAACAGAACTTTAAACAACACTTGACACTTCTTCGTGTTAGCATCGATTAAAGTACGAGTGAACCGGAGAATCGCCCAATGAATAAAGACACTTTATAATTCTGTCTGGACTGTCGACGAATTTGCTCTTAATAATTCTTGACCAGTTGTCGTCTGATGTCTTCAGAACAGAAATAACTGCTGAGACTTGATTTATTATAGCTCCAAGATCACACTTCCTATTGGCTTGAATCGCCAGATGAGTACCGTTATTGAAAACGTGATTTAGGTGCAATTATCCCCTTGGTAGTAATTGTACTGTAATATTTTATATCCTTTTAGCTCTGGAAAATGAATGACTGCATCTCCCTTACACAAATCAAATGTGGAATCCATGCGCTTTTATTCTTGAAAATGTCACCGTAGTGCGAAAACAATTTCCGTTTAAACAACACATTAACGCAAATGTAATTTAATTTAAGGTAGAAAATGATATAAATTTCAATATGCTGTCTCGTTCTCAATCTGAACGTAAAACAGTGTAAACTTTAGTATACGCCGGATGACCCTCGACAAGGCTCGACGCTGTTTGAATTTGGAAAAGCCATTTGAAAATATATGCATTTATTGGGTAAATGCAACGTTTTGTATTACAGAGTTAACCTCTCGACTCCAATATAACCATCAACTTTACACAAACTTGTTATTTAGGTACCAATATATGTTCTTTCACTTAAGAAATATTGCTATGAATTCCAAACACGATGGGTTTTAATGAGAGACCGTGTAACTCAACTTTTGAGCAGGATCCAAATCGTTTGCAAACAACCATTGCTCTCACGTTGAGACAGTGAATGGGTTGATTCGTTAGTCAGGTGCAGTTGAGATTGCATTTGCCAACCGTATGATCCAATATAAGGTGCAGAGAGACATAATAGTTCAACCCCTGTCCCCACTGTATTTACCTTTATTCGTTAAAATGAGGGGCAAACAGTTTACATTTACCAAAATCAAACAAATCTATTTTAGCCCTACAAACATCGTCTGACAAGATGTTCCTGTGCTCTAAAATTCGCATTATTGGATAAGGCAAACTAACATCATAATCAATGCAGAACTATAATTTATCACAACATTTTGCTCGTTTTATATGAGAAAGAATTAACCTTTTAACCCCTTTACTCTGAAATACATTTAGATACATGTATGAATCAACATTAATCTATTAGCACGTCACAGGCGTATGTTATTGAATCCATATAAGAAGCCATATTATCAACACTCGTATTGGTGTTTCTGCAGACAAAATGCCAGATAACCCTTTATTTGAGAAAGAAAGCTAACGCCTATTAGTAGAAATCCAGACGTTATTCCTTCCCAATAAACTTATCTGTTCTAAAGCAAACGTTTCTATTGCAACACATTTGAAGCCAAATAGAAATCAGTGCCCAAGAAGAATTAAAACTGATAACATACATCAGCATAATACATAAACATATATTCTAACTGCGTTGCGTTTGCATAAAATTCGTTCAATATGTTACAATATCATGGTTCGTCTTCATATTATTGCAACGGATTAAAGCCATCAAATTTCATTATAATACACAATTTATATGTCGTGTGTGTGTGTGTGTGTGGGCGTGCGTGCGTGCGAGCGTGTGTCCTATCCTAATCGCAGACTCCTTCAATTGCTCAATATGTTATCCTATCCTTCAGTGAATGCGTCTGTCATTTCGTCAATCATTCAGTCTTTCATTACCGTGCACGGCTCAATTTGCAGAAATCGTAATCTTGAGCTGCATTTAGTTGCCGATGATTCACATTTATACTTGTCTTTCAATCCAAAAGAAACATCTTGTCAACAAAAAAACTCTAAAAACTTGAAGGATGTCTAAAATAAGTCTCATAGATGCTGTGGCGAATAAATTTTATCTTTACATATTTTAATTTCACTGTTTTTCAATAATTCCTTTTCTGTTAAAGTAGCGTATTCCCTCACTTATTTAGACATAACTGTGACCAAATAACCCTAACTAAAACATAAAACGGCGTCCTGATATACCCTACATTTAACAGGTGAATCACATGAATCACGATATACTTGGATTCATGTAATCACGTGGTTTACGCTGAGCGAGTAAATATTAACCGTAAACGTGACACCGGAGCAAGTTAATATGAATATTACACCTGCTAACAGGAGCAAATATGAAAAACTGTACTTTTATCAGGAACAAGTTAACAATTACATTATAAGGAGCAAATACGCTGCATAGGACAATATCATGTTATTATTAACAACCTCATGCATATTAAAGTATAGGAAATTGCGGTATTAGCGACATTCAAACCAGGCAAATGAATGTTCTGCTGTGAAACATAATTAATTGAGTATTTTTCAACTGTCCCCACTGTCTTTGCTGGAACTGTGGTGATTATTTTGTCGAACTATTTTCTTATTTTTATATAGCAACTAGGTATTGTTCAGAGTGTAAAGAAAATAATTAGTTTCGTACTTTAATGTTAGAAACAGAGGCTTATTGTCCTTGTATGTGTTCAGTCAATTCTCCAAGTATGACTAGTGTTTATGAGTTTTTAGCGACTTTGATACCTATTGCCTGATATTGTAATTATGTAATAATTAGTATGATCAATTGTAAAGCGCAATTGAATATTTATACTTTTTGCGCTATATAAGTGTTTCTGTATTTGTATTTGTATCTGTGAACTTATGGAGGGTTTTGGTTACTGATTCTACTTCCGTTCTCAGTATCATTTTTTCGAGTTCATGTTTGTCATCAGAAACAATTATAACGGATTATTAAATCCTGTCTTATTTCTGTTTACATCATAGTCATCAAGCTATTGTAAGCCCGTGTAACTCATAGCACTTGAGGTATCATTAGATGAAACATCGTAGCTGTCTGCATCAGATGGTAAATATTCGTAGCTGTACTTATTGAAGAACTGGAGAGCACATAACATGATGGAACACTATCATTATCACTGTAATTGGAACAGGATCTTATTTTTGCATTGTCAGAACACACTTTGACGTCACGTACTTCTCCGTAAACATAATTAACATCTCTAACTTCTACTTCAACAGAAACGCATCTCTTACGTCATTAACTTTCACGTCACCAAAAAAACATATTTGACGTCATTTACCTCCAGGTCACAAAAAGGCACATCTCTGATGTCACAATCATCCAATTTCACATCACTGACGTCATCATTTCCTTAATTGATATCACTGAAATTATCATAACTTGGATGTTTATTACCGACGTCTTCATTACCTAAATGAACATCCACGTCACATCCGCACTGAGGTACATCAACGGTAAGACATTTAATGACCTGACTACTTTCGCCGATTGTGTCTTTCTGCTGATGATTCGTGGAGAGAGGGAGATTAAATGAAATGTCACTTACTTCGTGTGGTAATATATACTCCTGCTCAGTGGTGCGAATGTCTAAATCTAAAGTCTACATTGGTATCCCGTTGGGGTGCGGTATCAAATGTTAAAATAGCGATGCGAACTTCCTCGGCATCGGCTTCTTGAAATAAATCAAACACGTCATCATAAGAAGATATGTCCTCATAAAATGTTGGTTTTTGAAATTCACTATTTGTGCATTTAGCATTCAAAGCTTATGCCTTTAATCTTTGTCTTGACCAGTTATAAACATCTGGCAAATGATAACATTGGTAGCTTCTGTGGATTAAACAAATCTTAATAAGGGGAGATCCTTTGAAATCACAGAAAACAAAGCAAATACTGAAAATTGCAGACTCGGTTTAATTGAGTCTGTTCATGAGCAATACTGAAATATGCAACAGTGCTCACGCCCCCTAGCACCGGCTTAAGCGGAATTCAACTTTCAACTGTAAATGCGCTGAAGTCAATGATTCCAAAGGACCAGAAAGTATAACAACACTGAGAATGAAGTACGGGGCGACTTTTTACAGCCGCCACACAAGCACTTAACATATGCTGTTGTGAATTATAAAAATCTTAATAAGGGGAGATCCTTTGAAATCACAGAAAACAAAGCAAATACTGAAAATTGCAGACTCGGTTTAATTGAGTCTGTTCATGAGCAATACTGAAATATGCAACAGTGATCACGCCCCCTAGCACCGGCTTAAGCGGAATTCAACTTTCAACTGTAAATGCCAACGACGTCGCCAATAGTTGGAGTTCATGTAACTGCACTGTGAGTGACTTTATGTTCCTTTGTGTTCTTTCTAGTAAACTGGTGAGATAATCTGAGCGTGAATCTGCCAAAATGCGTTAAGCAACTGTTTACCCTTTCTCCCCATTTGCAATAGCGTATGATATGAATTCTGACGCGGTAGATAGGCCAAATCTTCGTCAAACAAGCCACAGTCATGTATACCTGTTTACGGGTTATCGCAAACAAAATGTAGTGTTATCGCTATATTTGTTTAATGTCATCTCCAACATACACCAACGGTCTGTTATTAACAATATACTCTACTTCTTTGACCACTGTAGTCATAAGTTTTCTTCATGTGGCTTTTCGTAAAGCTCTCTTAACGAGACCTACCAGGTGCTCATAAAATCCATCCATACAGGGTGCCAGTTCTACTATGAAATGTCACTTGATGCCTTCACTTGAAGCATAATGTTATACATCACCATCGTGTATCACTCTTGTCCAGGCTAACTTAACTGTATCGCTTGCTACTTTGAGTGTTTTACATTGTCACATATTATTCCAGAAGGCGTTCCTCAAATAGCGTAACTCTTCTCAATGCATATGAACACGTTTTGGCAGCTATGTCTTGCACTGCTTCCAAATGTACACCACGAGTTAAGAGAAAGATACGTAGACAAATCAAGATTTTCTTAGGTTCTTTGTTTTCTTTATTGTATAATAGTCGAAGATAATCAAGACCAACACTTGAAAGTTGTGACGACACCAACACACGTAATTAAGATGTAAAAAAGTGACTTTTTGTAAATTGGCCTTATATGAGGTTTTGATATTAGGCGGACGATATAGTACGTATACTTAGAACATGTATAGCTTTTAGCCCTTGAAAGAGAGAATGTAGGTAAAATTAATACGAAGACGAACAATAGTGCAGAGAATTACTATAAGAACTTTCAATATTGTTTTCTATCCATAGAATGAAGCAGTCAATTGTATATCAAGTTCCGCATGTGGTTCTCCTATTGAGTGGTCATGTAATACAACACTGCTTGTATATTGAAGTACTGCATGTCGAACTACTATTAAAGTTGCCATTCATATCAAATTCCTGTTTAGTTCAATATACCGGTATACTGTCAGTCGTAAATGTTTACTTCATAAGCAGCTGTTTTCGTTTTTATTTCAATGTTCATTTATGCATGACTTTTAAGGACGCTAAGGCACTCAAGGTCTCATTTGTAAAAACGGTCCTGATGTATCCATTGCATTAGTAATGATCATCAAATAGCATTTTTGACTAAATATTTCGGCAGCTTAAATCATCTTTTATATATTATTACTAACGTATGCTGAAACATAGCATATGTAAGATAGTTATGTAATCTCATCCTGAAAATCGCGACTTGAATGGCATGTGCAAGCGCTTTAGACCCAAATTAGACATAGTCTGGTGGCAGAGACCGATGAGCGTGTTTTGCCGTCCGTACAAAGTTTTTTTCTGTTTCTTTACTTCTGAGATGTGCTCTTTAAGAATCTGAAGGATGCCACTCTGGCGTCATTGGGCAATTCGCACAATATGCAAATTAAGGCCGCCATTACTGAAAATCTTGTTTTCGTCAATATCTCAGAAACTATGCATGCTATCAACATAATTTTGGTGTTTATCCCAATGTTTTGAGGGGTAAATAATCAGATAAAGATATTTTAGTAACGATCACAGCGATATTTTGTGCTGAAAAGGCATATTTAGGCAGCCATTACTGAAAATCTCGTTTTTGTCAATATCTCAGTAACTACATATGGTATCAGAATAATTTTGGTGTTTATCCCAATGTTTTGAGGGGTAGAAAACCAGATAAAACCATTTCAGTATTGATCCCACAAATATATGTATAATGTTGTGATGAATATGCATATTTCGGCAGCCATTACCGAAAATCTCGTTTTCGTCAATATCTGAGCATCTACGACATATTATATCAAAGTAATTCTGGCGTATAAACACATGTTGTAGGGGTAAATAATCAATTGAAGTCTTCTCAGTAAAGATCACACAAATAGTTATTTTGAATAGGCATATTTAGTCAGCCAGTACTGAAAATATCATTTTCGTCAATATCTCAGCAACTATGATACATGTATTAACATAATTCTGGCGTCTGTACTCATGTTTGTAAAAGTAAAAAAAAAGTATCAATTAAAAGTATATTTTCAGTCCGAATGTCCGCTCAGCCGACTGTACATTTACTCCCCTGATCATTGAGCCATCTTGCCAACAATATCGAACACTGCTAACATATGGCGCATTACCAGTCGCAGTACCGGTGAAACACAGTAGAATGATCCATCCCTGCTAAAATGACCCATGGGTCATGTCACTACGTAGAACAGTGACCCGGGTCATTTTACTACGCAGAAAAATGACCCCAGACCGTAGAAAAAGACCCTATCGACACGTAGTAGAATGACCCCTCACGTAATGGGGTCATTTCTCTACGTTGTATAAAGACTTGGGATCCTTTTGCATGGGTGGGTAATTCTACTGCGCCTGCTCAGACCCTTCGCAGGTACCCATTTTAACCCCTGGGTAGAGAGGAGCAATTCGCGGTACATGTCTTGCTCAAGAATATTCCTGTACATCATCGGGGATTCGAAAAAATCCCATAGTCAGGCCGCTGGTTCGGCAGGGTTCGAACTCACGATCCCTGGTACCGTAGTCAAACGCGTTATCACTGTACTACTACCGCCGGTAGGGGCAAAGAAGCAGATTAAACCATTTCAGTATTGATCACACCAACATGTTTTGCAAAATATACAACAATTTTGATTTGTTTTTTAATTGACGTCGCTTTCAACAGTATTTCAGTCATATCGCGCCGTCCAGCTAATTACAGGTGGAGGAAGACCCCAGAAGTCCTTTATGCACTGTTTCAGGCACTAATAACCACCGACCTTCCGCAAGCCAGCTGGAAGGCTTCCCCACATAAAAAACTCGAACGACCCTGCTTGGATTCGAATTCACAGCGGTGAGGAGCTTAGTGACGTTCAAATATACAACAGTCCATTTCAGTGTACGTCTTAGTTACAAAGCATTCCTTTTACTTATAATGATGTAGATTGCCATTACTGAACTGACTCAGTCCCCAAACAAGTCATTTTCAACAACATTGTCACTGTCATCGACCCGTCGGGTGTGTGTATTCTGGCAGGGTGCTTCTCCATGGCAGCCACAAAATATTGTGCATGGCAAGTGAGTCGTATATCACAGACACATTGCTGTCGGACAGGGTGTAAACGTAGCACAATCACACCTTATCATTTCCAGCACCCCCTGTGGATCAATAGAAACGTTTGCTTGCAATACAACTTGTATCAATTATCTAGTGCGTTCATCAAGTTTCAACCAAACTCGACAATATCTAATGATGCAGGTTCTGATTTGTGAGATGGTTTCCCAAAGGCAGTCTGAATGTTTTACGTCCTCTTTGAAAGCCTCTTTAGAAGGTGAAAGTGACGTAAGCTGAGGAGCATTTGTAACATTTTTTCCACCAATCCTTTGCAACCAGACTTCTCCACAAACTTCAGACATGTTCGATGTCACCAAGCTTGTGACCCTGTAACAGGCAGCCATGAATCCTGTCGCTTCTCAAACGATGTCGCCCATAGCATAAGATAATTCGCCCACTTTGTCCAGTACCACACCGATCTTTAGGACTTTAATGACAATGCCCTTTTCTTCTCTGAAGCACTGACCCACAGTGACATAGCCTGAGAGGACATGGGCGACTGGCAGATGTGAAAAAGTGTTCATGTTCACTTGCAGTTGCGGCAATGTCTATAGTAGTCTGTAAGCATGTGGTCCGTCAAAGGTTAAACGAAAGTTCAGGTTTAACTTTGCGTAGAAGTGCAGCAGGAGGACGAAAACGTCAATGTCCTCACATACAATGTTTGATTCTTTTTTACGCCACTTTCAGCTGCCTTAACCATCTACTGTATTATTATTACACCCAGTTCTTCGTGGCGGGTCATGATATCATTCTTGTGGAAGACAATGTCAACCTGAAATACTAGTACATTGTTAGTAGAGGTAATGGCCAGACTATGTCTATCTGGCTTTCTGGATCAAACTCTGACACATCAGATCTATGACCTGTACCTAATTCTCAGTTGCTGTAAGGAAAACCTTCTGGAGCGGCAATGGAGTATGTAACTGCAGTTTTTGTCGTCGTCTGGCCTCGTCACCAGCTCAAACTGCCCACATTCAACTTTTAATCCTGAAGTTGAAGTGGGGATCCAGTGTGTCATAGCTTGCCACCCTCTTCATAGCATCCATCATGAAGCTATTTACACAGTTCCTTGATTATACCCGTTTATAACCCAAATGATAGCACAGCCATCCAGTATTTCTATCATCTCTGAATTCTTAACCTGAGGAGTTGTGCAACGAGTGTTTCTGCCTATATGGATCAGGTATGGGTCATAAATCCCCTCACTGAACTACCAACGAGACCCTACAACTGAGCCGTAGGTGTCCAGCTACTGTAGTTGGTATATATACTCAAATAGCTCAGATCATATGACGATCAACGGCTGATCATCAACAATTTGATGATTAACTATTAATGGACTCAGCTTAGCTACACTAACAGAACTAGATATATTTCTGACTTTCACCTTGATACTCAGCACTACTTCAAAGTACAAGTATACTGTGTAAACCAACCACCTAAAATCTAGAGCTATATTTCTTTGTGCCTCCTTTGACCGCAAAGCAACAACTGACCGAAAGTTTGTTTATTTGTTTGTAAATATCCTTTTCTGCAATCTAAGGGTTAATTGGACATTTAAAAGAGAGGACCCTGGGCACGATGTCTTACTCTTACTTTCGACAGAGTTCTCTGTTTGTTTTATATGCCTTGTGTTAAGTCCCATCCGAAGGACTTGGTCGAGCGGGGGATCGAACTCACGACCCATGGCACCGTAGTCGAGTGTGCTACTACTGTACCACGTCCGCGGCTGTTTGTGCGTGTTTCGGTCTTTTATTACTTTTGGTTAGGGATAAATTACATGTACGACTTTACATTGTTGTCTGATACCGTAAGGACTAATTAAATTCAAAAATAAATATCACTGTCAGCATCATCCTAATTTTGCGGTCGTTACAATGTTCCAAAGGAACTTAGAATGTATCTTTATTGTCAAAAAACAATGAACCTAAGAATTCTAAAGCTAGCTGAGGTATGGCAATTCTTTTAATGCTCTAATATAAATGATGAACACACACTAGACAGACGACACAAAGAGAACGTAGACTCGACCGCCGCATCAATAATGGCGGTCCTTTTTTGCATATTTTGCAGAAATGTTTCACCAATTCTGAGCGACTTTGAAGAAGTTTGAAAGTTGAAGCAGACGAAAACTTTAGCAGACAGCAATTTCTTTCATCAGTAAGGGTTAATCTGATTCTTAACCTCTATCAACATGGGGATTAAAACTAAAATATTTTTGAGATACTGACGAAAATGAGATTGTCAGTAATGGCATGATCTTTACTAAAATGGCTTAATCTGATCCTTTACCCCTCAAAACATTGAGATAGACACCAACATTAGTTTACTACCATGCACGGGTACTGAGATAATGTAGGCAGTAATGGCTGCTTAAGTATGCCTATTTAGCACACAATATCGCTGTGATCGTTAATAAAATGGCTTTATCTGATTATTTACCCCTCAAAACATTGTGAAAGACACCAAAATTATGTTGATACCATGCATAGTTTCTGAGATATTGACGAATACAATATTTTCAGTAATGGCGGCATTAATTTGCATATTGTCGGATTACTAATGATGCCAGAGTGGCATCATTCAGATTCTTAAAGAGCACACCTCAGAGGTATAGAAACAGCAAATAGAACTTTGTACGGACGGCAAAACACGCTTATCGAAACATCAGGGGGTTGGCAACCGGATTAACACCGGGGTAAACCGGCTTCTGATATTGATCCATACTATGTTTGTCAAACGTCTTTAATAATTTCCCTCTGAATATAATATATGAAATTATATATATATGAATCTAAACTTTACAACTTATATAGACGACACTTTGCAGAAGAAATTTATAAGCAAGAAAAGTAGAGTTGAATATAAATTACAAGAATATTGATCAATGAACAAACGCTCGAACTATAGACTCAATTCCACTTAACGCTTTTGCATCTCTTTAATGCCGATTTATAGTTTAAACCGGACCACACTGCTTTAACATTTGCTTGGGGGTATATAAACGCATATTCCATTATGTTACCATACGTGTCCCGCAAAGTTTGTCTGTCATAAAATGTAGACAATAAGTGTGTACGTATTATACGTTATTAGATTACCGCCCGCTTTCTTCTACTCAGGAATGCTGTTGTCGTTGGAATCCGTATGTATTTTCTCAGGAGTCGGCAGATAATGAGAGCAATAAAATCTGAGATATTTCCATTATCTAATTAATGACAAATGCAGTAAGAGTGTTTTCTGGTATACTAATGTAGATTACACACAAAAACAGCAACTTGCAGGGGTTCCGATTTTTTAGTTTAGGCAGTAAGACTTAAACAGAAGCAATTGTGGTTAAATTGTATGAAGTGATATTACTTTTGAAAGGTAGTTTCATATAACTTATTCATAAACACTTTAGCGACACGTTACCAAGCGAGGGCGGATATCTAAGGCCATCTACCAACAACGAACAAGACAATACATTTTAACAAAACAAAATTTGTTTACAAATATTTGCAATATTACTTAACTTAAACTAAAATACACATATGGTTGTACCTAGTGCATATTTAAGTAAAACTATAGGTCCTCTATAATAGCATATCCGGTATCAATCTTCACTTGTGATCTGAGTGTAAGAACACATTTCTGTATCGTACAGAGTCTATAGTATATCTTTTATAGAAAAGAGGTTCTTGAGCGAGCAATGGCCTTAAACAGATATATAAAATAGGGTATATATCACTATACTCTGACTGCAGTAGTGAGTCTTAAAACACTCTTATAAATACGTTTCTTACTCACGACACTGTAGTATGTATCGAGAGACCGTTCCCTGTACTGTTTTTGCACTGTTCCACTAAAGGATGGAAGGCACATGTGTTACTAACGTGTATGGTACGAAAACACAGTGTAGGTAGCAAACATTGGTAAGTGAAATCAGCCCTTATGACGACTGCTGCTTTCAGTCCCAATGCAAATACGGCTAATACAATATAACTGATAGTAATACATTGTCGTGGCTATAATACTAACGACAATATCAACAGTCTTAAGATAATAAAGCATAGGCTAAAGTAGATAAACCCTATACATATGTAAGTATTATGCCATATAATTATTACTAAGACACCGTTCTAGATAAATAACTAAACCATTTTGCTTATGTCATTCAATCCTAGATCTATGACTGTGTAAATGAACATTTTACTACACAAATTGATTAACAATCTAATAACAGTCATAAACATACAACGCTTAACTGAACACCGATGTGCATAACGCACTTTGACGTTGCACATATACTCGTTTACACATGGGAAGGGGCAGTACATTTACTGTTAAAGCTAACGCCTCCGTATAATATGCTAACTAAAGGAAATACCTATTATTCATAATGACATACTTACATTCAAATACAAAACATAAATATTTTTCCGGTCAAATTCCAAAGCGATAAACTTTAAAGAGTAACGCCTATACAGTTTGAAATTCTTAACCGAACGTAACGTAACTTAACAAATTCTTCCTATATCGGATTCAACAATTTAAACATCAGAACAAGGTAGAACATGACTAGTCTCGCTTGCCCAACGAAATCAAATAAAAGAAAGAAACTAACACACATACCTGAATAATGGACACATGTACAATGCTTAGGTCTGTCTGTAACTTACGGGTCGATATCAGCTGTCAACCGACTCATTATATGTATATGATTGAGCTTGCAAAATAAAATAAACTAGCCACTCGCTGTATTGTTTGCCTAGATACCGATATAAACAGTTCCTTAATACTGCACGGATTAAAAATGTATCCCCATCAACATTGTCAGAAACAACTATGTTACTGTGTAAAAACTCATTTCTACACGATTATTTAGGTAGATAAAACATTGTATTTGCTAACCTTACAAATGCCCTATATCGGCTAATGTTGAGGCCCGATGTACTGGAAAAAATTAAAACAAAACTGAATTCAAAAATATATAAGATAAACATGAAACAAGATTTGCAGCAATAGGCTCGTGATAGCACACAACTTATCGCAATGGGCGGTGTGAGTATCTTGGAATGGAACAAGTAGTGTACTTACAGCGATTTGCAGTGTTACAAGACTGTACTACTGTGAATTGTAATTCTTAATCAATACCAATGTTCTTAAAACATACAACCAATGTAACGCATTGACCCGTTCGCAGCTACACCCTATAACGCTAACATAAAATATATTGCAAACAGCGGATAAGAAATTATTACAATTGGAGGTTAAGGAAAGCACCTTTTTACATATGCAAGAAATTCAATATAATAATTGTTTTCAGCAACAGCAAGATGACGAAATACGCTCTTCTGTACATACAGATGAGTGTTTAATGAAGGATTACCCGTATAAGTAGTTTACGTAAATCATTCTGTATATGGTCACACAAATACTTAAAAAATCCTTTTATACGACATGTATTCGAAATCAGTACAATACACAGTTTCCGCATTCTAGAGTGAAAATAGTACCAATATTCACAACATCGGACTGCATTGTACATGCAGAATGCCCGACTGTGAAGATAATTTTAAGTGCACAAATGCCAACTCTGGTTTCATGCCGAATTCCAGTAAATTAAATTATCTAAAAGGCAAATAGCTAAAGCTAACACTTTAAAATGTCTTGAATGTAGGTTGTGATAGGTTTAGATAAACGTGAATAATTGTTCAGCTTTAATACAATTTCAATATTTGAAATGTATTTGTATTCATATTTTGAAAGTTTATCTGAATGGTTTTCATTCGAAAACGTGCACTGATGAATGTTACTATGTAGTGACGGACGAAGGCGAGCGTTATCGGAAATATCCGTGTAGTGTCCTACGTTCCTCGGACGTCCTTGAAAAAAAAGGAATATTTACGGATATCTCGGAAAATGACGACATTCTGGAATTTAAAATTCGTGTTTTGTCAAGACAACTCGGAACTGACGTAACAATCACGGAGGATTCGAAGTGTCTCGGACAACCTGTTGGACTACTTAGTCATTTTCCTAATAAAATCTCCACAGACCTTCCTACTTTGCCGTAGTTCTGGAGCTTAATTGTCATAGGGGATATTTTCTGTTTATTAGACTGAGATTACCCCTCTGCCAAGAACTAAAAGGAAGGCAGGTCGGTAAGTTTGATCCCATGCGCTGCTGGCAACAAATGAGATTAGCCAAAATCATCTACCTGAAATCATCATCTCATCTTATCATCCCTCATCAAACCATCGGCGCTATATGACCTATTTTGTGTCGCAGTGCCGTAAAACCTAACTCATCCATCCATCCTAATAAAATATAGGTTCCATGAGTCTCCGAGAGTTCCGTGAAAGTCCGTGTTTTGTTAAGGGGGCGTTTCTAACAAAATGTACTAGACGAATCTAATATTAAGTATCCCCTCATCACGGACCTAACAGAATAGCTCGACCAGATAAAGGAGACGAACTTTTTTACGTTTCAGCATTCGTATTGATATCAGAATGAAACATATTGCATTATGTACTCTGTAGAGTCCCTTATATAATTATGTTAAAACTAAACCAACCCAGTCAGATGATTTGTCATTGGTAAACAAATTTAAAGTATGGATTTTACAAAAAAATGTTTATTAAAGATAAATTACTGTAAATTAAAACCGATAACACTTATATTGTCAATTGCCATTCAGATTTAAATAAAGTGGATATATTTCTAAAACATGGTCATTTTAAACATTTCCTTCAGTAAGTGTGCGTTTAATTTTACTTTAAACGGGAAGCGATAATGTCGTCCCAGTTGGTTCAGTTATGTGTGTATTTCCGTATTGACACCCACATGTTCTAGATTTACAAACGGATGTTTACATTGTTATATTGTATGATGTTAAAGTCAACATGATATTCAAACCAATCTTATTCTTATTTGTTAAGCAAACATGTAAAATGTATCTGTTCCAGAAAATTGCAATAAAAAAAGTGATTGGTTATTTGCCTGACCTTGATGGCCTACACAGACATCCATTACGTCAGTTGATGTTTGAAGGGGCTACTTGATAAAGAACCAAAGAGTATCACTTAACAAAACATGTTCTATAAACGGTATTAGAATAGTTTCTAAATAAATAAATAAATAAATATATATATGTATAGATACAAGTGTGCGGAAAAATATCCCACACCACGGGAAAAATAAAGCGTTGATAATTTATAATGACAAACCTATGATTTATATGTTTTATTTTACCTCAACCGGTTTCACAATTGATCATCAGGAGGAATAATGATGATAACGTTACATAGCAACAACGACGTAATGCCGTGACGTCACTTTGTTTTAACAGGGGACGCCACTCTAGGTGACGTCAAAACAGTCAATTTAGTCTTGGTTTTAGCATTTGAATGAACATAATTTCCTTCTGCCTTCTGGTAACTATGCTATCTGTATGCATTTCGAAAAAAGGAAAAACTTGGAATTTTGGCTCTACTGATGCACAACTGTCAATATGGCCGCTCATTTTCAGCATTCTTACTCGTGGATCCCGTATTTGTTGTCTGTGAACTGTCATGCGTTTTCTTAAGTCATTAGTTTCTCCAATATATTCTTCGTGGCATCCGTTGCAAATAATTACGTAAATGACATTTTTGACATCACAGCTGGTGTTTTCTTTTACTGATATGTTGTTGCCACATTTGAAGATTAACTATTCTTCTTCCATTAGATAGTTACACAAACCACAGTTTGATCTGTTGCATCGGGTGCCTTTTGGTATCGTTGTATACTCTTCAAATTTGGCTTTAGTGTTTAGTCTTTTTAGATTGGGTCGTTGGCGTTTGCTTTTTATTATTGTATAATTTTCTAAAACATTTTTCATATGCCTATCCCTCATTAAAATATCAATATCCCATCGAAGCTCACCAAATATCTCCGGCTTTTTTGGGTTTAATGTACTAACATATGCACTGGCGTCTTCGTGGTTTTTTCTCTTTGACTTCGTTGATGAGATTGGTCCTATTCATTGATTTCGCTTTTGCTATTTCAGCTTGAATAAGTGTTTTGGGATATTTTTGTTTAATTAGGTATTCTTCAAGTTCATTAGCTCGTTTGTGAAAGATATCGTCATTCGAAATAATATTCCTCAGACGTCTTGCAAGCGAAAATGGAATACTTATTTTTGTGTGTTTTGGATGGCATGATGTGAATAGAAGATATGTTTTGCTGTCTGTTGGTTTATAAAATATACCCGTGTCAATGTTGTTACCATTTTTCAAGACCATACAGTCCAGAAATGGTAGTTGTTTTTCGCTGGCATCTATTGTAAATTTTATATATTTGTGTAAGTTATTCAGCATGCTGTGTAATGTGTCGAGATCTTCTTTAGATTTAGTCTACGGTATGAAGCAGTCATCAAGGAACCTTTTCCATAATGATTTAAATTGACTTGAAAATGCCGATCCAAATGTGTTATTCACTCGCTCGTATAGCTGTTGTTCCAAATAACCTATTGCTACGTTTGTGCCCATAACGGTTCCTTTTGTTTGCCGATAAAATTCGTTATTGAATTGGAAGATGTTGTTTTCAAGAATGAAGGATAATGTTTCGATGATAAATTCTTTTGAAAAACGTTGTGGTATTTCGTTTGGGAATTTGTCAATCCAGTAATTAATTGCTTCAATTCCTAGTGAATGGCTTATGTTTGAGTATAATGATTCAACATCAAAAGAAACTAGTACAGTGTTGTCTGGTACAGTGTTTGGTATCTGTTTCAGAAAATCGGTGATGTCTCTTAAAAAACTAGGTACGTGCTTTACTAATGGTTTTAAAATTATATCAATAAGATTACTCAGTCTATTGGTAAGACATGTAGGTCCTGCGATGATAGGTCTCAATTTTAAGTCGTTAATTTCACCTATATTTACAATTGAATTTAGAGAAGATTCACAGTGTTGCTTAAATTCATCACTTTTATGTACTTTCGGTAGTCCGTAAAATTGGCTGTGTTTGACTTTAAAATTACTAAGAAACTTGTATTCCTTCTCCCGTAGACAGTGCTGATGTTTTGTTATTAATCTGTGGTACTGTATGCGGTCTTTTTTCATAGGGTCATTTTGTAGTTTTTCGTAGTATTCGTTATCATTTAAAATATCTTCTGACATTTTCTTGTAATGTTTTGAGTTCATTGTGACAACTGCGCCCCCTTTGTCTGCTTCTTTTATAATAATATTTTTGTCTTAACTGAGGTCTTTGTTTGCGTCTCTTTCTTTCCTGTTTATATTTGACTTACTTATATGTTGTTCAGTTGATGTGCCCGTTAAAGGTATGTTTTCGACATTTTTTATAAAATCATTTAGAGCTGCATTCCTATCTAATGGTGGCCCAAACATACTTTTGTTTTTCACTATTGAGTCATCGGGGTCTTCTTTGTCGTGAAAATATTCCGCGAGTCTTACTTTTCTAGTAAATTGTGAAAGGTCTTCTCTAATTTCAAAAGAGTTGTTTTGGTAGGCGTAGGAGTTACTGTTAGTCCTTTCTCTAACACAGTTCCCTCTTCGTTTGAAAGTTGTTTGTCAGAAAGATTTATTATTTTCATATCGATGTTGTTTATAGTATGTGACAATTCATTTACGTACCTCGCCTCTGCAGGGGGCCTCTGTCTAAAACGTATTTCGGGTTTGTTCTGATCTTTGGTACCTGTTGTCACCTGTTCGGTTGTGTTGTTCTGAATGTTGACGTATATTTCTTCCAATATATGTTGTTCGGTCATTGTAAGTATTGAAATTTCTCGATCTTGGCCTTGATGAATATTGGTCAGATGGAGTTGTGTATTGTTCGTTGGAGCTCTCGTGCTGTCCCACTGGTTGTCGTACTGCATCTGAATACGATCCCGACTGTATAGATGTTGTTTGGACATTGTAAGTGTTGTAATCTCTCGATCTTGTTCTTGATGAATATTGGTCAGATGAAGGATCGTTAGAATTCTCATGCTGTCCCCATTGTGGCCGTTCTGCACCTGAATATGATCTCGACTGTGTATATGTTGATGGGGATGTTTGTCTCTGTCGTTTTTGGGGTTGTCTTCTGTCTCTTCTGTTTGATTGGTATTGCCACTGGTTGTTATATGAAGGTATATTGGTAGTTTCGATCAGTAGTTGGCGTGTATGCGGTCGTTTGTTCCGATCTAGTCTCATAATCCTTAAGGTGGGGATTTGCGCCAGTAGAGTGGTATTTTTCGACAAAGTCGCTTTTGTAGCTTTCTAGGAAAGGCTTGTTCTTTCTTTGAAGTATCTTATCGGAGATGTTTTCATTCTGATTTGTGTCGGATTCCCACATTGTTTTCAATTCATCTCTGGTTTCAGCGGTGCATTTTCTGTCAATGTAAGCTGTCATGTTTTCATCACAGGATTTATATTTGTGTAGGTGGCTCTCCGATAGTAAATTTAGCTTTTCAATTTCAAATTTGTAATTGATCAAGACTTGTGCTTCTCTCAGTGTTGTTTGTTCTTGAGTTTCCGATGGGATTCGTATAGCTTGTAGTTTCTTGGGATTCTTTGGTGGCGTTGAATCTATCCATGCTTGGTAGGTCTTAGTCAGAAGTTTATTTCTAATGTGTTGCCAATAGTGGTAATAGGTCAAATCGCAAAGATTTTATTTTCAAAACACGTCTGGGGTCCAGCCGGAACCCAGAGTTCTACAGGTTAGTTAAATGTATTTCAGGCCATTTTAAAGCCGTTCCTTGTTGTTTACAACTACAATAATGGCATTTATTGACTACTAGATAACCCCGACAATACTGTTCCTCATTTACACATATCAAAATATATCTTTCACGATTTTGTAATTGAGTTATTACTCTTGGATATTATAACCCGGAAGTGAAAACCGAGAGTTTAAGAGATTCACACTGTATGGAACGAATACAATTCTATCTGACCTCAAATTATGCAAATGATTTCAAGATTCAAATAAGTGTACTGTATTATTTTTATTTTTGTTCCATTCCCGAAGTTTCTTTAGCAGTCATGGACCAAGATTGGTGACCTTGACCTTAGTCCTTGACCCTATTGAACGTTGGCCAACTAGGTCTGGTCGGTCGGTATTTAGGGCGTGTATTTCAATGCTTCATGGTCAATTTTAATATTTCAGATTCAACTTTATAGCTACAGGGGAAGAAAGACATACAACAGACAAACATGTAAAATTAAGATGTATGGCAAACGCTTGTGTTCAGCAGTGTCTTAACCTAATGTTTGATACAATTTCTTGTCATTTCATTCATGAATCAAAATCAATGTAATAGATGATGATCGCAGGAAACCTCAAATCATAGTTCATTACAGTGATACAAATATCTGATGTAGACCATTGACCAACACGGACCGTGGTTACACCTATAAATAAATACGAAAGAAGACTCAAGCAGGAAACGCAACACAAACAATACACCCATCTCTAAAGCAGAACACACACACAGCCATACCAACACACACACACACACACACACACACACACACACACACACACACGCACGCAATCCCACACACACACCAAACAGAAAACAAAAGGCAAGACAAACATAAAGCAAAGTGAACATAGGAGGCCGCCTTGGTACGGTCAGCAGCAATCAATAATTAATTATAAATTAAACATTAACAACCTGGGTTTAGGGGGGCACCCAACCTCACACGTATCTCCTATATTCACCTATAAAGACGAACAGTGTACATAAAATATAAACCCTGTTCCACAACCTTACAATCAAAAAGACCGCCAGCACAGTAAGTAAATACATGTAAAAATCTAACAAAATTCTCTGACAGGATTATTAGTAACACGGGAAAGAATTAAACATTCAAGCCCGTGTTAAAAATAACCCACTATGGCAACGGTCAAATTGTACTCAAGCGAATAGTCTGTAGTCACGAGTAACTGTAAGACATGGGAGGGTTTAGGGTACGACAGAGAGGGAGAGAAAAGCCAAAGCACGAAAATCCGACATAACTCTCCCGGTTAAGGACGGCTTTATAGATACATCATCATGTAGTGCTAAGCCCTGTCTGTCGTCGCACAACCAAAGAGGAAAGCATAGTTATCAATTGTAGATTGATCGATAACCAAACGTGAAGTGCGCAGCAATATAGTTGGATCATAATCTTTTTTGAGGAAAAATCTAATACGTTTCACAAATAGGTTTTGAAAAGGCATATGTCCAAGAATCTTACGAAGTCGGTAAATCACATCACCATAAAACTCCGGACACCGATGTGATATGTTCCAAGTTTATGAAATCTGTACCCCTGTTTAAGAAGCTTTATAATACAGTCTACACGCGATACTACGAATCGGCACCGGGTCTCGCCATTTGTTCGTAGTATTGCATTTTCGTAGCAATGCATCTTCCGAATACGATGGGATTTCCACTTACCTCTTCGTACATGTATCTGCCATGCATCGGTCTGGTATGCCGTATGTAGGTCCTATTGACATGTGTAATAGCATTGTCGTAATTATTGTTGTAAAATAAATATATTTTATCTACTTATTCTGTTTGTGTTCAATGTGTCTTCCTTGTTAGTACACTGATATAATTCCACTGACGTTTAAATCTACATCCACATGTGTAAGTGGAATGTCGCTAAATACGGGACATGTACATGTACATTGCATCTAGAACCATGATCCGATTTTACGGAATTATATTGGGTAATGTAAAAAACAAGAAGCGATATGACCCGCTAATACACCTCTAGATAGGAGGGAGTAAACGAAATGTTTCCATTATTTTCTCCGTTATGTTTTCATCAAGTACTGCGCATAACAAACCCATTTGAAATCGCTTCTTATGAATAGTCACAACACAGAGAAAACTCCCTTTTATCTAGAGCCTGGCTGCAGATTGTACACATGCAGCAGAGAAAACATTATTCCCAATAAGCGTGTTTACGCTAAAACTATAATTTCCATTGCATACAGATCAAACGGCGGGTAACCCGGCGTCTGATGAGGCTCCAAAATGTTTGCTTAAATAAATCGTGAGAAAGTAATTTTTTTTAAAGCTGTAATTTTCTACACTTTACTGCTACGCGAATGCGTAAACGGGAAAGAAAAAGGTTTTCTCCACTGGTAAGAAGAGGCAATTTAAAACACAAGCAACGAACCAATATGTTTACATTTTTATTCAGACAAACACAATTTATGCATACAAATTAAACGCAATAAATAACAGAACGCATAGCAAACATAACACAATGGATAGCAACACTAGCACGCGCCTTATTATTAACCCTTACGATGCTGTCATATGCTTCAAATATGTCGTCTTTTTTAACAAAAGAAAAGTTGATAATGAGTGACAAACAATTTTGATCCAGATCAGACGCCGAGTTGACTCCCCTCTTCCCCGTCGCCGACATTTTTTCTATCCAGTTATCCCCCGGCTGACCGGGTCCTTCACTAGATTGCTAGGAAATTGTAAATTGATAAAATTCTGAATCTCAGAATGCTGATATCAATTTACAGCGTCGTAAAATTGTCTTGCAGAATCGTCTTCGAAGTTTCAGATGTAATATTGTTAATAAACGTATGATAGCCGTAGTAAGCAGATATGATTATCAGTGTAACGGTTGCTTATTTTTATATTCTTTGCGACATTGACTTTATTCACTCTATTTACAATTGCAACAAACAAACACGCTCGTCTGCTAATCACGATATGGTGTGATTGAAAACATCTCAGATAATTACATGCATAATTATATCAAATTATGTTTTTATCATTTGCGACATATAGTTAAGCAGTGTAACTTGCTACAAACAAACACTGCCGTGTTCTGATCATAACAGGTTGGGCGGTAAAGCGTATCGGGCAGCCGAGTGTGTAAACAATGGATAATTATGCCGACGCGAGCAACGGATGTCTCTTTCGTAAGTGTGAAAAACCCCACAGGTGCGATTCGTACAAATGCATCTTTTTACTACTGTTTTTGTTTTGAAGGGACTACGAAACCTTATCGTAATAACGCGTTTTTCGTTATTTCGCATTTTCGTTATAATGCATCTTTTAACCGTTAGAGAAAGAACAAAATCGGCCGGGACCTGCGTTGTTATTCGTAGTAGACCGGTATTTCGTAGAAACGAGAATCGTAGTATCGTGTGTAAAGCTTTTCAGTAATAGTTTTATTACGAATGTGGAAGTCCTCAACAAGAACACGCCCTAGCAAAACGAATAAGTTGTGAAAAATAAACACCGTAAGATGTAGAACGGGGAACATCGCCATCTAGATGAGGATAATTTACAATACTAAAATCAAAATCATCTCGTTTATCATAAATCTTAGAAGAAACAATTCCGTTATTTATTAAAAGATCCAAATCTAAAAATGGTGCCAATAAATTTGACTCGTTTGTTTTATTAAGGCGTAATTCTTTTGGGTAAATGAAAGGAAACAACGTATCAAAAATTGGGTTGTCTATATTAAAAATATCATCTAGATAGCGCGATGTGTTGTTAAAGGCTTCGATCATATCTGCCTGTTATCAGGTTTTAGACTTAGCATAAAGTCCCTCTCATAACAGAACAAAAATAGGTCTGCGACAAGGGGCGCACAGTTTGTACACATAGGGATACCAATCACTTGACGGTATATGGTACTCCCAAAACGTACATAAATATTACCCAGAAGAAATGATAGTGATTTACAGACATCGGTACAAGTCCACATAGTGTAATGCTTAACCCTGTCATTTGTAAAAAATGCACGATCAGTATTACACGCCAGAAATAGTTTCCTTTCTCTGGCAAAAGTCTTTTCAATAAGTTGTATAAGTTTAGCTTTTATTAAATTATGAGGTAAGGTAGTATATAATGTTGAAAATTCATACTTACTAATATTGCAAGCTTGGTATTTTCTATGTTCAAGCTTCGTCAAAATTTCATTCGAGTTTTTGATAGACCAATACAGATTAATTCCATAATTTTCGTAAGTCTTGTCACAATACCTTTGAACATGTTCTTTGATTTTAATTAAAGACGATGTCAAAAGTTTGGAAAGCTTAGTAGTAGTACATGCACTTGAATTAGCAATAAAACGAGGCTTATATGGTGTTTTGTGGAGTTTTAATATCCAGTACATAGTAGGAAGTTTATGACATGTAATGCTGACGTCAGCTTTTAAGTGTTTACAAGTATCAAGATGATCAGATACTACATTACGCTCCGTTAAATTGGTTGTTGTATAGGAATTGGTATCCACAAGCTCCTGGTTTAAAGTATCAACATAATGTAATCGTTATACAATTTTATGTATGAATCCTGCACGAAGCTAAGACATGCACGGTGACAGGTCAAATAAATTGGACAATTATTGCCATGAAATAATTGGAAGCAGAAACAAAGCTTAACAAATTGACGATATTGATCAGCTTGAAAGCTGCTTTGGTTACATAATTATGTTCCATTAATAAGTGTTTTAAATCAGTTGTGGTTAAAAGTTGCATAGTAAACCATGTTAATATGCATAAATATTACTTGGGGTCCATTGGACCCAAACCATATTTTTGTCATTTTCTTCCAAATATTTCCATAGTTCTGTAAAAGATACACCATTAATGTAACAAAAGGTATATCTAGTCATAAATATGTCCACATTTCCCCATCTGTACATTTTCTGCACAAGTTATTTGGTAAAATTCGATTTTACAGCAAAAAACTTAGTTTTTGTGTTACTATAGTCACTGGTTGCCAACGTTTCGGCTTTATCACTACCATAGAGCATAAACACACCGGTTTATAATGCGGCATCAGTTATGTCACAAACGCTTATCTTGAGTTAAGAAAATAACATAAATGCACAATGGGGTCCAATGGACCCCAAAAGTCTCAAAACGGAAGTTTTTGCAAGGTCCGGATGAGGGTTAAAAGTAGCTATATTGATATTCGGAAACGATCTTTTCACAAATTGTACACAATGTGAACTGGGTTGTGATTCTCCCCTGTGTACAACATTAAAACTGACAAACTAAAAGTGTAACCGTTTAACTTATCCGGGTTTTCAGAAATTTCTGAAAAGTGACCGTGTTACCAAGCATCTAATCTAACAAACTGTAATAAAAAAAGGCATCGTGATCTCGACACAAATGCATTTGTAATGTACGGGTAAGGTATTTTATAAAAAAAAAATCACTTACAGTCATCGTATATTTCTGAAACTATGACTTTTAGTATATACAGCCGACACTATAGTTTATGTGTTAGTAAGTCGTCCAACAAACAGGACTATACACTGTACGCTGCCTACGACAATTAACGCACTCTTAGAACCAAACTGACATCATTTTATGAGTTTCGAGCAAACCCGTATTTCGAGTAACGTTTAAGTTTATACCGCACACCACCACGATATTGTCATAAGAATGTTTTGTCACATTCTAACGCTGTGGAAATAGGATAAGAATCACTTAACTCCGTAATGTTATCGACTCGTCCCGGTCAAAATTGTATTAAATTCTGTCAATAGTTTTTTTTTCTATAATTAGGTTTTAACTTTGATCATTTATTTGATAGAAAGTTGATCATTTATAAATGCACATACGTATTAGGGGAATTGCTTCATACAGTCGCCTTATCTGCACTTATCTACGTTTGATAAAGTGTATCTTTAACAGGAATGATACATTTTTTCATGTTTCCTAGAGTAACTTATAGTTTTTAATTATTGTGTAATGACGCACTGGTAAAAAGGTTGTCTGGAATGAGCATAGAATGATGGCCGAAATGACCACACTGCTAACACAAACCCCAACGGGACACATCATGATACAATTTAACATGTCTCGCTACGAGGTCTGACAGGTGCATTTGTCAGGCAATCTGACAGTTATCGGTAGCTGTCAGTGTTGTGATTTGGGAAGCGACTAGATTACGTTCTAAGAAGGCTATATCGGCATCTAAACATTTCCTGGAAGCAAATTCAGCCATATTCCATTTCCCACCGTGTACATCATTCGTGTTATGAATAATTGACAAGGAATGGTACTCGAACATATCACATCGGTGTCTCGTTCAATTACATATATAACTATTTCACTCGGGAAATACTGTTTAATGTGATTTGCATATCAAACGAGTCTCAATCAGTTCAATGTTTAAGCGAAGCTTTTAAATAATATGTCTGTCTATTTGTGTCTATATATTTTGGTTCTCTATGAATGCACTTCCGTTCATAACCTGTTGTAGTGAAATTAAAGTATCGGTGTCGGATAAATGAATAGATACATGACGTGTGTTTTACAGCACTGCCACACACAATAGGTCATATAATGCCAATTAATTATGAGGTATGATGACATAATTTATTATTATCATTATACCAGATTTATATAGCGCTCTTTTCACACAGGGGTTGGGCGTTCAAAAGCGCTTCACATGAAGTTACACAAATGTACCTACAAACAAGAAAAGGCAAAATAACTACAATATGATCTAAAATAAAGATGAATAAACATATAAAAGACCTCCCCCAAAATGGCGATCACATTACTCCCATCAATCAACAATGAAGCAACCGGCTTCTGATTGTCGACCGATAGAAACAATAGTAGAGCGCCCAAATGCAGGCCGCCAGGAAAAGACAAATAACTACAATTAGATATAAAATAAACATAATAAACGTACAAAAGACAGCCCCCAAAATGGCGATCACGTTACCCCATCAATCAAGAGCAACGAAGCAAATAGCTTCTTTACGCGGACTGATAGAAATAACAGTAGAGCGCCCAATGAAGGCCGCTAAACATACAGAAGACAGCCCCCAAAACGGCGATTGCACTACCTCAACAATCGAGAGCAACGAAGCAAATGGCTTCTTTATGCCGACTGATAAAAATAATAGCAGAATGCCCAATGCAGGCCGCCCAATGTAACATAACTAGGAAAAATAGCATGCGACAATAACTAAAATTTCTATAAGAGACCGAAAACCAGATAATTTAATACTCCAGAAACTCCCATTTGGACCCACAACATCTACAGCAAGAACATATCGCATAGGTAGCAGTGTTCTAATAACAAATATTAAAGTAATGTGTTTTCAGAAACTTTTTGAAAACTGCAACTGAGCTTGCATCTCTAATGTCTGATGGTAGACTGTTCCAGAGCTTTGGGGCTGCATGCATGAAACTTCTATCTCCAAACCTCACCAAACGACTCTTCGGTACAACCAGCGATACTGATTTAGTTGCAGACCGCAGCTCTCTTCGAGGTTTATACACGTCAAGCATATTGACAATGTACCTTGGAGAATCATTGCACATGGCTTTGTATGTGAGTGTCAGAATTTTGAATTCAATTCTGTGTTGAACTGGAAGCCAGTGAAGATCCTTCAAGACTGGAGTTATGTGATTGTACCGAGGGGTCCTGGTAATGATGCGGCTTGCTGTATTTTGCACACGCTGTAGTTTGCATAATGAGTTTTGGGGAAAATCCCATACAGCAGTGAGTTGCAGTAGTCAATTTTTGAAGTGACCAGAGAATTGATCAAGGTCTTTGTAGCTTCTGGAGAAAGGTACTGTCTAATATGACCTATCTGCCGCAGCTGGAGGATGCTTTTATGAATATTATATCTGATGATCCAGTTGGCTGCGAATCAGCGCTTTGAATTAAAACCACCCACCTGCCTTCTATTTATTTTTGGCAGACGTATTATTATGGAGACGTATCGACAAATTGGCAATGCTCGCGCGAACCTGCGACCAAGGATGTCGCTATAAACGTAACGTCAACAAGATACGTATCTTTTCCATTACACATGTGCGTGATCGTTTCCAGTCTTCAAACTTTACTGCTAGAAACATTCGAGGAGTTCGTCTAATCAGCCGGAGGACAGTGCTGAAAAGATTACGCTAATTTTGAACCCTACAGTGACGTCCTACTTTACGTCCCGTTTTGATGTCAAATCCGCCATATTGTCTTAAAACATGGCATCGCTCACCCACACGTTGCTCGCGTGCGTTGTCACGGTCTTCATACAGAACAAAACAAAAAAGTCAAGGTCATTGACAGATCCGCAGTCTCATCCGATCTCACGCCAACGGAGCACGTTTGGAAAGAGATTCGGCGTCTTTCGCGACGTCTACCGAACCAGCCATTGACGTTAGAACAGCTGGCTGATTGTTTAGTCATGGTAAGGAATGGCATTCCTTAACAGTTTGCCACGGTCTATTCAAAGATGATGCCGTGCTTGCTTTGATGAAAACGGAGAACACATGTGTTATTAATTGTGGACCCTTTAATGACAAAAACGCATGGCAGTACAATCATGACTGGCATCACACATTAATGACTCGTATGAAACGTTAGATTGATGTTTAAAATAACACTATAACACAGTCAATTTATATCTGGTGTGTTAGTCCTATTATCCATAGTGCTATTCCCAATGCACAGTTTTTAAATTCCTTAAGTATATGTTGATTTAGAAATATTAAACTTATTCTTATGCTTAATGCAGTTTATAGTGACCACAACAACAACATCAATGGTAGATTGAACATGCTTTTGCATTACACAGAATAATATGCTTAATACAATAAAGAGGTCTTAAAGTATCGATTTTAAATCACTTTCTTAAATATTTGACGCTTTCAAACGCACGATTCCTGCGTGAAAAGAGCGCTATATCAATCTGGTATAAGAAATAAATATATTGCAAAAGGTCAAATAAAGCGGCTTTCATATTCATGTCCTCTGAAGTCTTCCTTGCTTTAATATCCCATATATGTCGCAATCTGTACTATCAGTGTACAGTTCGGTAATGTTTTCGTATCCATACAAAATAGTAACTCCATTGCAACCGTTTTGAATATACGTAGTTGTTTCAGGGAAAATTATCAATCATTGACGTGTTTGCTGATTTGCTTTAATCAAATAAACAACAGTTACTGTGATCATGATATAAATTCAAAGATCCAATACCGTATGTCAATAAGTGTTTAACGTAGTTCATATACCTTTAAACTGCATTTGCGAAAGTGTGCCTGTATACACACATTTAAGATCCTGACCATATGTTATTTAAATTCGAGTCTAATCAGGATCTAATCTTTTTGCCAAGAGTGTTGACTTTTCTTTAAAATATCTTAACAATAACATGAGAAAGAAGACAATATTGAAACAGACACTTTTAATATTGAAACCAAGTTGTTACTATAAATCAGTATCGCAGTATAAATAAAAAATAAAATGAAGCATATTACATGTTAGAATTATATACACGTTTGACACAATATGATCTGCCTTGAATTAACCCTTTATTTGCCATGCTACTACGAGCGAAACTGTCTTTTACTGCTTGTATGTTACAACTCTACAATATGATGCATGTGGCAAGGCAATATGAAACCCTTCTGGAATAGTCTACATCATCCTTTATACTGATTAAGGTGCTTTGGGAAATATCATTGTATGACGAAACCGGAAAAGTAAATTATGACTGTCATTTGTCATTTACGCGTGTATATGGTTTTTGTTATCACATATCTAATGTAGCCATTTTTTATGTTCGTAATATCCAGCATGCTTTGTTATTCCACACACATA
The DNA here is from genome assembly GCA_922989275.2 of Gari tellinella. Lineage (NCBI taxonomy): Eukaryota > Metazoa > Mollusca > Bivalvia > Cardiida > Psammobiidae > Gari > Gari tellinella. Next base: position 75,395,265 of record OV277866.1, read on the forward strand.
ATCAAACTGTATGTGAATATAACCTGCGTTTGCATCGTTTTAATCGCATACAAATGTGTACAGTAGTACATAGCATATTCCGAGCTGAGCTAACGCCGATTTCTAAACTTATTTTTATTTTTCCAAATGTAAATCATCTGTACCGATAGGCGACGATAGCTACATCCAACACCGCGGTTCTTTCAGACACCTTTGTATACGGAATCATACACTAAAATATTATACTTGTATGTATAAAGCTCAAATCAATATCTGATTGTGTTACATTTTACGGCCAGTACAATTCTTATTAGATTCCCGCTGCGTAATTTTACTACATGCATAATGACTTCTGTGCAATATCATACAACTGCATCTGTAACATGGATCATCATACGAGGCATTACCGGCCTACGATGATGTAGATGTCGATGACGACAACATTTATCAAGAATTATAATTGGGGCTTCTCAAAATTACTTAAAACATAGATCATCATCACTGAACTCGAACTCCATCAGTATTGATCCAAGCAATTCGATTTTATTCGTGAATATTATAACGACTTCATTAGAAACAGTCCGTCCCGTTCTCATGGACGTTAAATTTGGAAGAGACTTCAAATAGTCATGAAAATTTAAAACTCCCTAAATTAACCGTAGATGTTTGCATGTTTGGCCTATATTAGTCCAAATTGAACTTAAGCCTTTTGGTATTGGTCAAAAGTTGAGTGTCGTCGAACGTCTTCATTTACATCATCATAGGCCGGTTATGCCTACTAGCATGGCCATGTTGGACTGGAATAAAAGTGAAAAGGGAGAATCAGCAATTTAAAGCAACCACACGCATACATTTTCATCAAAGGAACAGGCTTACAAGCATCAAATAAATACGAAAGACTCAAGCAGGAAACGTAACACAAACAATACACCCACCTCTCAAGCAGAACACACACACACACAGTCATACCACAACACACACACACACACACACACACAATACCATTCCTTCATCTACACACTAAATAGAAAACAACACGCAAGACAAACATAAAGCAAAGTGAATATAGGAGCCCGCCTTTGTACGGTCAGTAGCAATCAATAACCAACTATAAATTAATTAATTATTAACAACCACTGGGGGTTAAACCTGGGTTTAGGGGCGCCCAACCTCACATTTATCTCCTATATTCACCTATAAAGACAAACAGTGTACATACAGTGTAGGGCTTTAAAGATACATCATCATGTAGTGCTAAGCCCTGTCTGTCGTCGCACAACCAAACGGAAAGCATAGTTATCAATTGTAGATTGATCATTTTTGAGGAAAAATCTAATACGTTTCACAAATATGTTTTGAAAATGTATATGTCCAAGAATCTTACGAAGTCGGTAAATCACGTCACCATAAAACTCCGGATGTGAAATGCCTTGCCGCAGAAATAACTTTAAGTTACATTTATACGTGTTAATGAGAGGAAGATGTCTATAAAAGAATTTAGAAAATGTTTTACGAAGTTTATGAAATCTGTACCCCTGTTTGAGAAGCTTTTCAGTAATAGTTTTATTACGAATGTGGAAGTCCTCAACAGAGGTACAGGCCCTAGCAAAGCGAATAAGTTGTGCAATATAAACCCCGTAAGATGTGGAACGGAGAACATCGCTAGGGAAGTTAGGAACACGTTTGCTTTAAAAATGCTATACATGTATGATTTTAGATGGTACTTATTTGGTTCCGTAGAATAAAACCTTGTGATAAAATCCCTTTTTTTTTATTTTAGAATACAAACCTTTTCTTCAGCGGTAGACTCGTAAATCTGTTCAAAAAGGTAACAGAAACACATTGAAAACAATTGTGTATATAATATGTAGTTGCAGATACTAAAACCAAGTATTTCAACAGTTGCAAAACACATTTCAATTCAAATGCATAATCAAATTTTATGTTTCTTTTGAATTGTGATTATATATTTAGATGTAATTTGTTAGCGTATGCAATATTTATTACCTTTTCTCTAGATGGTTTTTACCAGTCCACAGTATATATATATAGTTAATCAAAAGTTTCTGAAGTAGACGATGTACACTAGGTCTGCAAAAACAAAGCAGCATGCGTATGGTAGGGTAATAAGAACAACAATTCTTAGTCCACCAAAACTAATTAACTAAAATTAATTTCAGACATTTTTATTATAAAAGATTTGTGATATATTACTGCTTGTACATTTCTAACAATAGATGTAGTTTTTTTGCGTTGTATAATAAACCTATTCATATATAGGGTGAATTCAAAAGCAACAGAGTCCCCAATGCTATAGATTCAATACTTATGTTTAAATGTACGACACTAATTCCGAACCTTGATCAGCCCTGTAAAACAACATGTTATCTTTTTAAATCCCAAGACTATAATTATGTCACAAGTGGGTTTGTTTTACTTAGTTGGGTCACTTGGCAAATATAACACCTTCTTACCCTAAATTTGGTGTAAGCTGTCGTGTTATTTGTAGAAAAAGCACAAAAAAGACCAAGGTGTAGACATACAAACATAAATGGTAAGTAAATAACGAAATCTGATTTGCAAAGCAATCACATGCAGAAAACGTACGTACTGATTTAGACCCTGAAGTCGTTTTAAAGCCATAAAGTATCACAACTGTGGCAGCATTTTTTATAAATGGCTGCCACGGAAGTCAAAGGTCAAATCAAGCTTTCTTCCTCATTCGATGATATACATGTGTGCCAAGTTTCATGCTTTAACCACAGATTGCACGATTTGTTATCGATTCGCTGGTCTATTAATCATTTATCCATAAGAATATAAGCTATTCTCCCAAATTTTGCAACTATCAATGCATAATTAATGTTTAAAAATGAACATATCTTTGTTTTTTGTTACCAGTACGCTGCGACACAAAGTACTGTACACTAAGATGTACCAAAATTCAGTAGTCGCTGTATTGTGAAAGGTCTTTGATTTCAATGTAAGGCGGATACCACTGATAACTATAATACTATCGTGACGTCAAAATGTTATAATTCCCGTGAGAAATATCATCCATATAGAATTCATATATGAGAAGCAGTCAAACAGTGACAAAATGAAGTTTGGGAACATAAAAAAAGATTGTGTAGAATATTTCAACGAACAAGTTGGTATCCATGAAAAAAGTCTAGGGGGTGCATGGTATGTGTTGCTCCGACCCAGCCTAAGATGTATGCGTATAAAAAGCAACCAGTGAAGTCAATGCAAAAATAACATTTGAGTCGTTTTATGATCTTGAACTAAGGATAACGTATAGAGTCATTATACCGATTTCCAGACAAACATTTAGTGCTATCAGCGGAAACGAGATAGTTTTATACCTTTTTTTAAAGCTTTAGCTGTCTCGTTCCGATGAAAAAGTCATACTTGTTGTCGTTTTTTATTTACGGGAACTGATACTTGCTCATTTCATGCAAAAAGGTTAATCTGTCATCGCAAAGTACTCTTCTGAAGTTATTCTAAGCATTTTTAGAGAAAAGCTTAATCAAATGCGTCCACAGAAACATATCCTGCTTTGTGACGATAATGACACCCCGATACCGCCACAGCTACAGTACATGCCTTCAACGAATTACACGTATAGTTTTCTCTCACTCCTTAATGCCGATACCCCGCGTAGTGTGACTTGTATCTGATTCCAAATGTAAATGAGGGTATTGCTTGAAATAAATATAAGACCAAAGTGGCGTTGATATTTTCTGTTACGGTGTATCTTAAACATTATTCAACAGTAGGATGTACAGTGGTACCACCTAATACTATTAATAGAGTGCGAAGAGGTAGGTGGATCATATTTTGAAAAATCAAAAGAAAATAATTTTACAAATATTGAATGTTTTTCGAGAAGCCCGGATACTTTCTGGTGTGTCGTAGGTGTTTGTTTAAATGTTTACTCACTTGCAGACATTTGTGAAATAGAAGGAGGAATTTCAATTACACAAGTTTCAGAAATATAATTGGAATATTTAAGCAATTTATCTTATCGCAGTTGGTGATCGAAACACAGTTACAGTACATACTAGTGCGTAGGACTCTTCAAATGCTTTCTAAATTTACTATGTTACTCTACCATCGTCGATGCCTTGGTACATTAATTATTATATTTCTATTTAACCACAGCCTGGATTTACGATATGCGATACAGAGTATAAAAAATGAGTGTGGTTTAGTCTAGAATTCATTAAACAAGTTGTATACGATAATACATGTTGTAAACCATGTTGAGCAATATATCATTTTACCAAACGAGTTCAATAAATTCAAGGCTTAAAAAACACGAATTGAATATTATATTTATCATATAAAAGCAACTGTCACAAACATTCGAATTTTAATCAACAATTAGGAAGATAAAAACACAAATTAAACTAAAATATATAAAGAAAAACATCACCAATGTCATGTGAAAAGAATACTATGACTTTTCTTATACATGATTTTAATCCTAAACGGATATTCAAATAACAGGTGTTCTTATAGACTAAAAAACTAACAGTTTGCCCTTAGTTTCGTTTCAAAATAGTTCAACGGAGCTTGATATGCAGCCCGAATGGTCGAAACTCTATACTGATTTTAAAATGATACAGTCGGAAAAGTAGAGCAGCACTTTTGTTATTAGAAAATAAGTTTAAAATATATGAACAGTTAAAATATTGTATACGGTATACAGTATTCGGCAATTTATATACAATGCATATGCTACCTACCAGTAGTGTGTCTTATCTTGTTTGTGGTATGCATATACGTAGCACAAGCACGCACGATTAATGTATACGCTGGACGATATATCCCTCTGGAAAACGTTCGAAATTACTACAACTTATGTAGTAACAAATGATCGCGTATACCGAAAATCGTATTTTGTACATCAATATATATTTGATATGTATGCTTTTCGTTAGATTACTAGGAAATAGCTGTGGATTATTAATTGATATGCTCAGTGATTCAAGCAGTGGGATTATCGTCGTGCGAGCTTTTCTTATGAATTTTCCCCGTAGGGCTTCCCACGAATAGCAGTCAATCGTGTTTTTTTTATAATTCCGGAAGCACGATTAGTCGCAAATTACACAACGGAAGAACACGAATCCAATATCGCAAGTAACGACCTAATACCGATGAATGTCAAATCAATAAATCAGTCATTGTACGGCAAGCTGTCACAAAATGTGTTCGAGATATATTTAAGGCTCTACATAGGATAAACAATATACTTTCGCTTTCAAGTGTCTAACACTTTCGTTCAAAAAGTGTCTAAAAGGATAAATAAATAAAATAACTGTAATGTAGGATGACATTTTATTCATTTCGTGAACTGTTTTATTCCACCCGTGGTTTAGCCACTCGTGAAATTAAAACGTTTGATGTTCACTTTATCTTTAACCATAAAATCCCTAAACCGGTCGTAAGACTGCTTCCAACTCACCGCTATATCGAAGCCTGCTTAGATAAACTTGTCTCAAAGATCGAATCAAAGTTAGATTTAAGGTTGTATGATGTTGAACTTTATATCGATACAAATGTCAAATAGTTTGTAACCTAATCAGACGCCGTGATATGTAGCGACGTAAATAAGTTTGAAACGTCGACTTTAGGCCGCTATGGCGTTTTTGTTAAAATTGCGTTTTTTAAGGTAAAGTGTTTATTGTGGTATTACATGCCAAGTCATTCGATCTTGATCCAGGTTACTGTGTAATGCAGGATATCAAATGCCGAAATTTAGATTTAGGAACATTTTACATTACTTTAAACCTGCCTTAAATTACAACATGCATTCACATTGCACATTGGTGTTATATTCAATCGCCGTTTAGTACATAGCTAACTACATATATTGGCACATAGCTTAACCCTTTCCCTTATGCGCGCGTGTTTCATTATTACCTTATGAGCCCGTCAAAGCGCGACTTTATCTATTCCCTGATAAGCGCGGCTTTCCGCGGGTTATCAATTACCTGATGAGAGCGGGTTGGAGCGAGTCCTCAATTTAGCGGCTAAAATCTCATTCTTCTACTGCAGTTTTACTGTCCGGGTGTCTACACATTTAAAGTGTGTTCAAATATCTTCCGAAATCCCAAATCTAATTATAGGGTTGCTACACAAATAATTTCATAAAACGAGGCTTAGGTCATTAGGTGTGACCTATTAGTTTAAACATATTTTATTTCGAATATTTACAGAAATGGGGTCGGGCTACAAGTGCTCACCACTTAGTTACAGCCCTCCCCCTAATGTTTGATAACACAAAGAATGGACAATAATGACATTGTTAACATACATATATAAACAAAACAAAATTTGCAATATAGGTAGGAAATGCAGCAAACATAAGGTATAAAAGGCAAAATAGTGCTTTGTGAACATGTTGCATGTACTTGTGAAGGTGACTGCTAAGCGCAAAGCAAAAGTAATACAGACTAACAACTGCATTACCTTTGTCTTGCATTCAGCCGCCATCCGCCTCTTGTACCAATAAACCATTAAACTACTGTATTTTGCATGTATAAACTGAGCACCAAGACTCGTTTGTAAATTATAAGATCATAATATAGTATTTGAATTTGAAGGTCATGGTCAAGCCACGCATTTGTAATATTTAGACCTTATATTTTAATTTCTGAATGATAATATAATTACTGCATATCGAGAGTGGGAGAGATAGAAAGTGTAAATGAATGAGAAAGAGAGATAGATAGAAAGAGAGAGAAAAGAGAGAGAGAGAGAGCATCCAAACATAGTATTTAAGGAACCGTTGGCTCGTTCAGAGACCAAAGGTTGTTTTCTATGTATATTTGAACCGGCCACTTGTTTTAATAAAATAGTGCACTGCTTCGAAAATCACCAAGTTATCGTTGTAAGACAATTGATCATTTCCATATAAAAAAAGTTCATAGCTTAAAGGTTGGAAAATTCTGGTTTTCTGCAACAAGAGCTGTCTTTGTTCTCTATATTTTGTACAGTGGAAAAAATAATGATCGCTATTTTCAACCACATTAAAACATGAACAATAAGGATTTATAGCAATATGATTATTAAAGAGATCATTATTTAGATCACTGCAATTATTACGTAACCTTGCATGTAAGACAGCTAGATAGCGTTTACCATGAAAATAACGATGTTTTACATTTATCTTGTTTGGATTTGCGCAAATCCTTGCTTTAAAGGATGAAAAAGTAGAAATATTTCGGATACTGGTGTCTAAAGAGTTCCAGATTACTATTGACGATGGAATACAAGATTTTTTAAATAAACTAGTCCTTGTAAAAGGTAAAGTAAAATTTTCACTATCCCTTAGTGGGTAATTTGACATATTTCTTTGCGACGGTAGTAAGTCTGTGATATAAGACGGGACACTATTGTTAAAGGCTTTGTACATAAAACACAATTTTTGGTTATTACGCCTGACTGACAGTGATTCCCATCCACATTCATTGTATAGATTTTCTAGAGAAACAGATCTTGTGAGGCCTGTGACAATTCGTGCAGCTTCATTTTGCAATAGGTCAAGCGAAGTTGAGCAGCTAATTGAGCACCCGTCCCAAACTATTGATGAGTATTCAAGAACTGGTCTTATATAAGATAAATATATTTGATTTAATGCTTGCCTATTTAAAACAAATTTCAATTTTCTCATTATACCAACAACTTTCCATGCAGAACTTAAAATATTATCAATATGTGTATTCCATTTACCTTTGTTATTGATTGTCAAACCCAAATGCTTGTGGTTTTCGACAAAGTCTATATTGGTATTTTCAAATATCAAGTTAGGTGAATGATCATAATTTTTTAAACAGAAAAACATTGCCTCGGTTTTATTGGGGTTAAAAGTTACTAGCCATTGCTTAGCCCAAGATGAAATACAACGTAAATCGTGATTTATAATCCCTTCCATATCTTCAATAGACGTTGCAGAATAAAACAAAGAGCTATCATCAGCATATAATCTGGTCAGGCTTAACAATTTATCGGCTATATCATTCACATAGATTAAGAATAAAAGAGGTCCTAAGACTGAGCCCTGAGGTACGCCTGCATTTGTAGAGTTTAATTTGGATTTTGTAGACTGTAGAACAACTGTTTGTTTTCTACCACTTAAGTAGTTTGTTAACCAGTTTAAAACATTCCCCCCAATACCATTTTCTCTTAGTTTAAAAATAAGACCCTTATGCCAAACTCTGTCGAACGCCTTCGAAATATCACAAAATACCATACATGCATATTGTTTATTGTCGATGGCTTCACAGATGTGATGATAAATATCAATTAGCTGATAAGTTGTTGAGTGGTTTGGTAAAAAACCGGACTGATATTTGTATAGCAAGTTACAGTCTAAAAGAAAATTATATATATATTTAAAGACGATTCTCTCTAACACTTTTCCACAGCAACTTAAAAGAGAAACGGGTCTGTAATTTGAAGGTGTTGATGGATCACCCTTTTTAAATATGGGTGTAACAAAAGCAAGTTTCCATGAATCAGGAAATGAGTGTTCATTTAAAGATCGGTTAAATAAAATTGCTAGTGGCTTAGAAACAGTCATTGACGATCCTTTTAACATTTTATGGCTTATCAAATCTGGACCACTTGCTTTATTTACATTTAGTCCTGACAAACTGTCTTGGACTTCAGTTTCATTAACATTTATATTATTCAAAGATTGGTTAGTTTTGGTGATAAGGTTATTAAATACCTCGTTATCATCATTAATATTGGAGATTGAAGAAAAATAATTATTTAAACAATCTGCCTTATCTTGCATTGAAATAGAAAAATTTAAAGTGCCATCAGGTAAGGTTGTACATAATGGTGGCAATGACGCAGAGGAATCTTTGTTTTTGTGACCTATTGTTGATCGGTGATCTCCGTAAGACGTGCATATGATACTGCACGCACTACTCGTCACTTTTCGGAAAGTACGATCTATGTCAACAATCGCGGAATTCCATAGAGCACGCTCCACATGCATGTTATCTACAAAAATATCACAGGGGGATGCCGCTTGTGTTGCGTGACACACCGGAAGCGGGGTAATAAAGTTTCGGCTCGGGGATAAATAAAGCTTCGGCTTATCAAAAGTAAGTATAATCCTAGGCGGTAGACAGAAATATCAATCAACTAATTAACCAATCAAGCAAATCACATCTGCAGGTCTGTGACAAATTTTTACTGTCCCATCTCGCAACTCGGATTCTAATCTTGATCCAAACTGTAAAAATGAAACGAAAAACTGAGCTGTGAATCATTTTGGATCCTGATGAGAACCAAGCCACTCGGCGTCTCATCTACATCAAATGTGTAAAACTAGAAAGGAAAGTAAAAATTAAATAATGCAAAGGTGTCAAACAGTTTGGATCCTGATGCAGAGCTGATCTACACGGTGTCTGATCAAGATTCGAACTGATTGCGTAGGAATTCACGTGAGAAAAAAATTCTAATAGATATCAAACAGCTACGACGCAGAGTCACTCAACATTGTGATCGGGATCCAAACTGTCTGAATTTATATCAAAGGAATATTTCTTTATAAAATGCAAATCTGTTTAGATCTTGATCAGATGGCGAGCTACTCGTCGTCTCATCTTCATCCAAATCGCTTTTGTAAAACTATAATAAAAAATAAGTGAATGTGTTCTAAGAGGTCAAACAGTTTGGATCCTGATGCAGTGCCGATCTACACGGCGTCTGATCAAAATTCAAACTGATTGGGTAGGAATCCACGTGAACATTTTTTCTAATAGGTATCAAACAGTTACGACGCCGAGTCACTCGACATTGTGATCGGGATCCAAACTGTCTGAATTTACCGAAGTTTTTTTTCAAAGGAATATTTCTTCATATAATGTAAATCTGTTTAGATCTTGATCAGATGGCGAGCAACTCGGCGTCTCATCTTCATCCAAATCGCTTTTGTAAAAATATAATGCAAAATAATTGAATGTTCTTTTAGATGTCAAACAGTTTGGATCCTGATGCAGTGCCGATCTACATGGCGTCTGATCAAAATTCAAACTGATTGCGTAGGAATTTACGTGAAAAAAAAATCTAATAGATATCTAACAGTTGTGACGCCGAGTCACTCAACATTGTGATCGGGATCCAAACTGTCTGAATTTATACCAAAGGAATATCTAATTCATAAAATGCAAATCAGACTCTGAGTTACTAAGTATCTGAGCTATATCATTGCTTTTATCCAAATCAGACTCCGAGTTACTGAGAATCTGAGCTGTATCAATGCTTAGATCAATATCGGACTCCGAGTTACTCGGCGTATTATCTGGATCTTAGTTGTTTTGAAATGCTATTCTATTGTAGACAGCAGGTAAATCGTTACTCCATGCGGTATATATACTTACCATAGTAACATAAATCTAAGTAAAAATATATTGGAAATATATTGACTTTTATCGTTTTCACCCAGTTGCATGCAACTTATTCAAACTTAAAATTACACAGTTAGAAAGGACATTTAACTGTCTACAAACTTTACATTTACACTGTTATAATTTGGTGAAGCAAAAAAGCAGTTATAAGGGCTTGAAAATAACAGGTATCATAAATCTAAGTGTCAGTAATAAAAAGGATTGGAAATATATTGACTTGTATCGTTTTAACCCAGTGACATTCTACTTATTTATAGTTCAAATTGTATAAGAATAATACCGTTAGAAAGGGAATTAAATTTTCTCCAAAATTGACATTTACACTACTATGCAATATTTAAGCAAAAAGGCATTTAATAGGGATTGAAAATGACAGGTGTCAAATTCACGCTAATTTTCCAATATTTCCAATTAGGTGTATTGGTGAGAGTGTGTACTCTTATCAGACAGATACTGGCTATAGATAGCCAAATGTCTCGTATCTATATCCCTGACAGACGCGCCTTTGGGGTTATTGCTATGAGGTAAAGGGTTAACTATTTTTTTCTTTTGCACACATTATCAGTAAAAAATAAAGCTTTGGCTATACATGACTATATACTTTCAAATGATATCAATGTAATGGCCGTCACTGAGACATGGCTTGGTAGTACTGCAGATAAACCATGCTTAGGTGAACTAGTTCCTGACAGCTATAAGATCAAACATGTTCCTCGCTGTAGTGGAGGCCGGGGTGGTGGGGTGGGGCTCAAATATAAGGCATCAATTGATATCAAAATCCTTTCTTCTACAAGAGATAATAATATTTCAACTTTTGAGCACATTGACTGTACCATAAGCATCAAAGATTTCACAGTGTGTCTGCCAGTCGTCTACAGACCCCTCCATCCACTGCAAATGGTCTAAAAATTACAGTCTTTCTTGGTAAGGAATGGCATTTTTTCTTATCGAAATTTGCAACCACTGATAAACAAGTCATCATTGTAGGGGATTTAAACCTTCATCAAACGTTGGGAACACTGTCAATTTCGTCAATACGACTGAATCATTTGGGCATGTCAAAGAAGCCACTCATGTAGGTGGGAAACACTCTTGATATTGTAATCACAAGAGAAAATGAAGACTGTGTGTCAAATATCGAAGTCACAGACCCTGGACTATCTGACAGTAGTGCAGACATGGGTCAATTACTTAGCAAATAAATTAATTAAATTACCAATTAGTTGAATAAAATCCAATTAAATTACCAATTAAATTACTCTGTTTTTCCGAAAGTAATAATTAAATTACTTTACCTGATTAATTAATTAAATTAACAATTAGTTTTCACCGTTGCACTACATGTTCCAACTTTATTATGTTTGCAACAATATAGACCCAGATGGGAGGGTTTTAAAGGTGCCTCTGATAAGAGTCTGCTCTATTTACTATTAGCAAAAATTCTATGCATTGGAAAATGCCACTGCCAATCACAACCATGTAGAATTATGAAACCAGCGCGAAAATAGATCAGACTTTGAGTTATAATGAGGCTGATCTAAGATTTGCTATGAAATTGTCAAAATGTATGCATTTATAGTTTTCAAAGCAGATGACACATTATTGCAGGGCAACATATAAGAGGATGTAAATTATAAATATTTCCAAAATGTTCTATTTATGGTTAAACCAAACCCAATGGTGAGACTATTCATCTCAATGACATAATTACAATGCTAAGTCACACCATAGGGTTTTAAGCAGGCATAATAATTTTAGTCTTCAAAATACGCCCTTTATCTGGATCCCTGATCTGGATACCTGACATTATTAGCAGATGACAACATTAACACTTAATGGGTCAACTTAGACTGCCCAGTGCCCATTGTGTGAAAATTAGCTTTGCGTATAGAATACAACTGTCACCTTTTGTTAACAGGTAAGGCTTGGCCAATGACCTTTAACTTAAAGCACCCTTAGTGAATTTCGACACACAGCGAAGTTGTCGTCTGTAGTCTTTAAGAAAACACTTGCATGTCCGTCTGATATTTTCACAAATAAAAATGAATTTTACACTGTTGGGATTCAAGTTTGTGACTTGATCTGGATTCAAACTGAAAGGACTGCATATTATATTTCCAAAATCTAATTGGTCAATGAGCAACTCAAGGAAGGTTTAAGCATTTCAATTTTGCAAATTGAGAATAAGAGCTACCTAAAAATATTGGGTAATTCCTCATGGTGCGTGTATTATAGCTAATAAAGATTTGAGTCCATCCATGATGAAGCTACAACAACATGCATGTATTTTAACACATGTTTGAACAAATCTGAGAATTAAAGCTGTTTAAGCATTACCATCTTTGTAGCATTTATACTTGTAGGTTATTGGCAACATGGAGAAGATCCTGGAATCACTAAACTTTTAATCTAATCATTTTCATTATTAGATGTGTTTTCAATCATGTATGTTTGTAAATAATTTTGGAATCAAATGTTGAAACTAAGATGAAGCCAATCTTTAAAACTTACATTTAAACATGCTTAGAAAATGTATCAATAGGCTAATCTTGTTTACAATATGAGTTCAGAATGTTATTGTTCCAAATCATGTACATATTTTATAATATTAATTGTAAAGTAATTGAAATTCAATTAACAATTACCCACTTTTTTGAAAAGTAATGATTAAATTACAATTAAAGTAATTGAAATATTGCTCAATTAACAATTCCTGCTAATTAAATCACTTTTGATAATTAATTATTAATTAATTAAATTATCAATTTCAATTACCCCATGTCTGCAGTAGTGGCAACATCTCTAGAGACAGTTTACCTGTGTATTTCAGAGCAAAGGCAGAGAAACCTCCACTCATCAGAAAAACTGTTTCATTTCGAAGGCTTAGGGATATTAATGACGAATCATTTAAAAGAGATATTCTCAACTCAGATTCAATAAAAGAAATTCTGAAAATGACAGATATTGACGAAATTGTAAGTGTACATACACAGGAACTTTCATCACTGATCAATACGCATGCACCATTGTGCAATAAGACCATAACTCTCAAACCATCATGTCCATGGTACACCCAAGAACTTCGTGATGCAAAACATCTAAGGCGTAAGTTGGAACGAAAGTGGAAATTAACCAAACTCACTATTGATCATCAACTGTAACGAAAGCAGTGTGCTAAAGTGAACAAATTGTTAGCATAATCAAAGGTCAATTTTTACACAGAAAAAGTAGACTCCTGTAAACGGGACTCGAAGAGTCTTTTCAAAGTCACTAAGCATCTCTTGGGCTCAAACAGTGAAATCGCACTGCCAAAAAACGTTTCCTCAAAACAACTTGCGCATGATTTCAGCGACATTTTCATAAAAAAGTAGACAAAATACACTCAGGTATTGGCTCTGATCAACGTCATGCCTCCAAGTCATCACAGAAACGTTGCATTCAATGAGCTCCTTAGACAGTTTTGACTCTGCTACAGCGGCAGAAATTGGGGAAATCATCAAGGCATCCCCATGTAAGTCCTGTGAACTCGACCCAGTACCTACATAGATGTTAAAGCTATGCCTTGACGAGCTCCTACCATCGATGACAAAAAGTGTGAACTCTTCGCTGGAATCTGCGTATGTTCCAAAATAATTCAAAAGGTCCCATGTAAGACAACTTTTGAAGAAACCTGATCTCGATACAAATGATCTTAAAAATTACAGGCCAGTATCAAATCTGCCATTTCTCTCTAAAGTATTAGAAATGTAGTAGACAAACGCATTGAGTCCCAGATAACCACAAACAATCAGCGTGAGCAGCATCAGTCAGCATATCGTAAGCATCACTCTACAGAAACTGCTCTTCTTAAGGTTCAAAATGACATACTGTAGTATCTTGATAAGAATGAAATCACAATTCTGGTAATGCTTGACCTATCAGCCGCATTTGACACAATTGATCATGGAACATTACTCAATCGCCTTGAAAAAATACTTCAACTTACTGGAAACCCACTAAAATGGATGACTTCGTACCTTAATGACCGTTACCAAACTTTTGCAGTAGATGGTGAATTATCTGCCCCAGATAAAATGAAATATAGTGTGCCGCAGGGTTCAGTCCTAGGGCCGAAAAACTACATCTTGTACACAAAACCTGTTGACTCAATTTGCAGAAATCATCATCTGGATCATCATTTCTATGCATATGATTCACACTTGTCATTCAAGCCTTAAAACACATCTTGCCTACAATTACCCTCTCAAAGGTCGAAGGATGTCTAAAAGACATTGGATGCATCAGAATAGGTTGAAGCTAAACACTGACACAACAGAGATCATATTGTTTCATACACAAAATGTTAACATACCTGAACACTTTCACGTTTAAGTGGGAAACTCAAAAATCAAACCATCATTGTGTGTGAAGAATCTTGGTGCTAGCGTTGATTCCCAAATGGTTATGACACAGCACATTAACGCTGTGTGCATGTCTAGCTATGCACAGCTGCGGCAAATAGGTCATATTAGACAGTACCTTTTCCCCTGAAGCTACAAAGACATTGGTCAATTCTTTGGTCACATCGAAAATCGACTACTGCAACTCACTGCTATATGGGATTCCAAAAAACTCACTACGAAAACTACAGCGTGTGCAAAATACAGCAGCCCGCATCATTACCAGGACTCCCCGGTACAATCACATCACTCCTGTCTTGAAGGAGCTTCACTGGCTTCCAGTTCAACACAGAATTAAATTCAAAATTCTGACACTCACATACAAAGCCATGTGCAATTATTCTCCATGGTACATTGTCAGTATGTTTGACGTGTATAAACCTCGAAGAGAGTTGCGGTCTGCAAGTAAATCAGTATCGCTGGTTGTACCGAAGAGTCGTTTGGTGAAGTTTGGAGATAGAAGTTTCATGCATGCAGTCCCAAAGCTCTGGAACTCTATACCATCAGACATCAGAGATGGGAGCTCAGTTGCAGTCTTCAAAAACGTCTGAAAACACACTTCTTTAATATTTATTATTAGAACACATTAGGAATTGGGTGACTGCTACCTCCGGGCTATGTTCTTGCTGTAGATATTGTGGGTCTAAATGGGAGTTGTAGAGCCGTTTGCCCATGCCTGTGTGGTGGATCTTGATGGTAGGGATACAACTCTGATCTCTTTTGAAACCGACTGGCTCGGGGTCTGCGGTTTAATTCTAGGACAGCTTCTTATCTTTATGTTTTATAAATTAAGAGTGTAATTTCAGCCATGCAACATATAGGCCCCGCGGGTGTGGGGTGGAGAGCGTAAATGACTGCTACCCAGGGCTGTGTTCATTCTGTATATGTTATGGGTCTAATTTTTAGTTCTGGGGTTGTAACGTCGACAAATGCCTGTGTGGTGGATCTTTGATGGTAGGGATAAAACTCTGACCTCTTTTGAAACCAGCTGGCGGGGTCTGTGGTATAATTCTTGGACAGCTTTCACCATTTTAATCATGTCATTGGTCTTCTATAGAGTTTTTAGTTATGGTTGCATGCTATTTTTCCTAGTTATGTTACATTAGGCGGCCTGCATTGGGCGCTCTGCTATTATTTCTATTGGTCGGCCATCTTTAGCCGGTTGGTTTATTGCTAATTGATGGGGGTAATGTGATCGCCGTTTTGGGGGCTGTCTTTTGTATGTTAATTCATGTTTATTTCAGATCTAATTATAGTTATTTGTGTTTTGTCGATGGCCTGCATTGGGCGCTCTACTACTCTTTATATCAGTCGGCAATATTTGGCCGGTCGGTTCATTGCTGATAGATGGGGTAATGTGATCGCTGTTTTGGGGACTGTCTTTTATATGTTTATTCATTTTTTATTTCAGATCTAATTGTAGTTACTTTGTCTTTTCTCGATTTGCAGGTACATTTATGTTATTTCATGTAAAGCGCTTTTGAACGCACAACCCCTGTGTGAAAAGAGCGCTATATAAATTTGGTATAATAAGATAAATAAATAAATTGTGCACGATAGACAAAAACATTGCAAGTATTCGCATAGCTTGACCATACGTTAACACCTCTCTTAACTAGTTCGATGACATGCGTAAAAACACATATTAACCGTTTCTTACCAGATCCAGATCAACTAATTGATTTAAGTCAAACTTCCTTAAATTCTTAACTGTAGGGGAAAAAACAGATAAGATTTCTGGCAGACGATGTTATGGTAGTGAATGGATTACACTATTTGGACGTCAACATGGATTCCGAAGGTTTGGCGTTAGTTCTTCAATAAAAAAATCGGGTATGTCGTATACCATTTTCCTTAACATAACCGCAGCCGTATGTCACTACTAATGTAATCCTATTTAGCGGGCTGCTATGGTTGGTACTGTTTCAGTTGTATACATGTTAGTACCAGTTTCACTTTTAAGAATGCATTTTGAGTCTATAGATGTTAACTTATACGTTACTTATACGTTACCTTAGATTTCAGTAATTGAAAATGAGAGATTTAAAACCCTATTGTATGCTCTAATAATGTGTAGCATTAAGCGCATGGAATCTTTACAACGTATACTTATATGCATTATCGCCTGCCTTTGTCCATATATATATGCTCCACTTGCTTGCTTTTCATTACTAATGTGTTGTTTTAGATAACAGAATAACACAAAGGTTTTTACAAGGATTATCTGCCGTCGACTGTTCGAAATGCTACTTGTATTCTCCGCTTCGTTAGAATACTGAAGAATGTTAATGATAGGGACACATCAAACTTAGACAATATGTGTCCAGTCTTATTCCGAATGATCAATTGTTTGCCAACATAACAGTTTCTTTAAGTCTATGTAAGTACTCACGTATGCAGTTATCATATATTATATGCATAAACTTTAGGACACGATAGCTAAACTTTGAGGACGAAAAAAATGTTTATGCATTGGTGTTTAACTGTTTTGAACGGTCATATACCATTAAAACATCGATCGCTAGACTTGGAAATGTAGAGTGTTTCTACAATGAGTGGTACTGGACGCACGCAACGAACACTGCGCGTAACCTATAATAACCACTTTATCAATTGTTTTTGACATAAACATTACATTTTCCTTTACAGATGTGTTATCTTTATATCACTAACATTAGCAATTTGCGTGCGTGTTTATATCAGTTTTGAGTATATTGATGTAACTTAGCAAATAAAATTGTATATAACACATGCTTATGACGACCAATCATTTATGGAATCTCGTATAAAGATACAGTAATATGCTATTGATATTAGTTGCGTTGTTTTGAAAATGTTAAAAGACATGTATTGGGTCAATTTAAGTGTCAGACAATTTGGATACTTTACAGTTGGCGTCTAATCTTAGTTCAAACTATTTGTACTAGTGCTTTTTATTTTGGATACGCGCATTACTTGGAGTGAATAATACACTGCGCGAAAAATTTAGCCATTCATTAAGGATACATACTTCGACTGCATGTTTCTGTGTGTACAATCGTCCGATGAAAAAAGGTTAATTACCCCAGTTACGCATTGCAAAACGAGAAAAAAAATGTTTGCATCCTTTGCCTTCTCAATGCACTTGGTTTAATTATGTATCATTCTTTTTTTAAGCTGTTTCATTTTTTTTTATATTACTTTCCAGACCTACACGGAACCAGGAATGTTTTCTCTGGGAAATCCCATGTTATACTACTGACTAAACTTTTTTTCTCTCAATTTATCTTCCCGCGTAAAGATACGTGTCCAGACGTTGCTTTTATCTAAACAGTCGTTTAACCTACTTTAAAATATTAAATCATAGATCTCTAACACTGCCAGTCTATACATGAATGTGTCATTGCTGAAACTATTAATTTAAAGTAACGGTTTTAGTTATAACCCATTATCCAATAAGAACGTTTTTTTGCATGTCTTATTCATACCTTTACATAATCAAATTAATCCACTGTATACAGGCATGTATACCACAATACACATTCAATACATCCTACCGCATATTAAAGGTAAAGCAGATAATGACTTAAGACGAATTCTGACTTGTTCTAACCTGCTTGAAATAATAACATTTCCTCAAACCGAGTAGCATGCTAAGAGGGAATTGGATAAGAAAATAGTGTTGAATGTACATACCCAATACCTTACACCAATATCACTGACCTTTTTCTATCTGCTTGGGTCAATATCAGATGTGTAGTAAATCTCGATTGATTCTAATTCGTTTGTAACTACTATTGCCATTTAGCACATGGCTTGGAGCTCTCGGCCAATCAGATGCATCAAAAACCTTTTATTATATCGTTTATTTCAACAAAACGATTGAATAACTAACAAACTGTTAATTTATTCCACGTTCCGTCATCTCAAGACAATTTGACGTCAAAATCCTAGCAATCCTCCGAGCAAGCCACGGCGAATAATTACGAAATAGTCAAGCAGGAAACGTAACACAAACAATACACCCACCTCTCAAGCAGAACACACACACACAGTCATACCACAACAAACACACACACACACACGCAATACAATTCCTACATATACACACTAAATAGAAAACAACACGCAAGACAAACATAAAGCAAAGTGAATATAGGAGCCCGCCTTGGTACGGTCAGTAGCAATCAATAATTAACTATAAATTAGTTAATTATTTACAACCACTAGGGGTTAAACCTGGGTTTAGGGGCGCCCAACCTCACACGTATCTCCTATATTCACATAAAAAGACGAACAGTGTACATAAAATATAAACCCTGTTCCACAACCTCACAATCAAAAAGACCGCCAGCACAGTAAGTAAATACATGTAAAACATTTAACAAAAATTCTATGACAAGGTCATTAGTAACATGGGAAAGAATTAAACATTCAAGCCCGTGTTAAAAATAACCCACTATGGCAACGGTCAAATTGTACTCAAGCGACTAGTCTGTAGTTACGAGTAACTGTAAGACATGGAAGTGTCCAGGGTACGACAGAGAGGGAGGGAAAAAACAAAGCACGAAAATCCGATATAACTCTCCCGGTTAAGGACGGCTTTAGAGATACATCATCATGTAGTGCTAAGCCCTGTCTGTCGTCGCACAACCAAAGAGGAGAGCATAGTTATCAATTGTAGACTGATCGATAACCAAACGTGAAGTGCGCAGCAATATAGTTGGATCATAATCTTTTTTGAGGAAAAATCTAATACGTTTCACAAATAGGTTTTGAAAATGTATATGTCCAAGAATCTTACAAAGTCTGTAAATCACATCACCATAAAACTCCGGATGTGAAATACCTTGCCGCAGAAAAGACTTTAAGTTACATTTATACTTGTTAATGAGAGGAAGATTTCTATAAAAGAATTAAGAAAATGTTTTACGAAGTTTATGAAATCTGTACCCCTGTTTAAGAAGCTTTTCAGTAATAGTTTTATTACGAATGTGGAAGTCCTCAACAGAGGTACAGGCCCTAGCAAAGCGAATAAGTTGTGAAATATAAACCCCGTAAGATGTGGAACGGGGAACATCGCCATCTAGATGAGGATAATTTACAATACTAAAATCAAAATCATCTCGTTTATCGTAAATCTTAGAAGAAATAATTCCGTTGTTTATAAAAAGATCCAAATTTAAAAATGGTGCCGACAAATTTGACTCGTTTGTTTTATTAAGGCGTAGTTTATTTGGGTAAATACTCGTAAAAGGAAACAACGTATCAAAAAATGGTTTGTCTATATTAAAAATATCATCTAGATAGCGCGATGTATTGTTAAAGGCTTCGATCATATCTGCCTGTGTATCAGGTTTTAGACTAAGCATAAAGTCCCTCTCATAACAGTACAAAAATAGGTCTGCGACAAGGGGCGCACAGTTTGTACCCATAGGAATACCAATCACTTGGCGGTATATGGTACTCCCAAAACGTACATAAATATTATCCAGAAGAAATGTTAGTGATTCACAGACATCGGTGCAAGTCCACATAGTGTAATGCTTAACCGTGTCATTTGTAACAAAATGCACGATCAGTATTACACGCCAGAAATAGCTTCATTTCTCTGGCAAAAGTCTTTTCAATAAGTTGTATAAGTTTAGCTTTTATTAGATTATGAGGTAAGGTAGTATATAGTGTTGAAAAGTCATACGTACTTTTCTATAAGAGACCGAAAACCAGATAATACTCCAGAACTCCCATCTGGACCCACAACATCTACAGCAAGAACATATCGCATAGGTAGCAGTGTTCTAATAACAAATATTGAAGTAATGTGTTTTCAGACGCTTTTTGAAAACTGCAACTGAGCTTGCATCTCTAATGTCTGATGATGATAGAGCTTTGGGGCTGCATGCATGAAACTTCAATCTCCAAACCTAACCAAACGACTCCTCGGTACAACCAGCGATACTGATTTAGTCGCAGACCGCAGCTCTCTTCGAGGTTTATACACGTCAAGCATATTGACAATGTACCTTGGAGAATCAGTGCACATGGCTTTGTATGTGAGTGTCAGAATTTTGAATTCAATTCTGTGTTGAACTGGAAGCCAGTGAAGACCCTTCAAGACAGGAGTGATCTGATTGTACCGAGGGGTCCTGGTAATGATGCGGGCTGCTGTATTTTGCACACGCTGTAGTTTGCATAGTGAGGTTTGGGGAATCCCATACAGCAGTGAGTTGCAGTAGTCATTTTTTGAAGTGACCAGAGAATTGATCAAGGTCTTTGTAGCTTCTGGAGAAAGGTACTGTCTAATATGACCTATCTGCCGTAGCTGTGAGTAGCCAGACCTGCACACATCGTTAATGTGCTGTCTCATATCCATTTGGGAATCTAATCTTGCACCAAGATTCTTCACACATACTGATGATTTGATTTTAGAGTTTCCCACTTGTACGTGAAAATCTCCAGGAACGTTAAACTTTTTTGAATGAAACAGTATGACCTCAGTTTTGTCAGTGTTCAGCTTCAACATGTTCTGGTGCATCCATGATACTATGTCTTTTAGACACCCTTCGACTTTTGAAAGGGCTTCTTGTTGACAAGATGTGTCTTTAGGCTTAACTGACAAGTATAACTGTGAATCATCTGCATAGAAGTGATGATCCTGCTGATGATTTCTGCAAATTGAGCCGACAGGTTTTGTGTACAAGATGTAGTTCTTCGGCCCCAGGACTGACCCCTGTGGCACACTATATTTCATTTGAACTGGGGCAGATAATTCGCCATCTACTGCGAATGTTTGGTAACGGTCAGTCAGGTATGAGGTCATCCACTTTAGTGGGTTTCCAATAATTTTGAAGTCTTTTTCAAGGCGATTGAGTAATGTTTCATGATCAATTGTGTCGAATGCGGCAGATAGGTCAAGCATCACCAAAATTGTGATTGCATTCTTATCAAGATATTGCAAGATGTCATTTTGAACTTTTAGAAGAGCAGTTTCTGTAGAGTGATGCTTATGGTATGCTGACTGATGCTGTTTATGCAGATTGTTTGTGGTCAAATGGGACTCAATGTGTTTGTCTACTACCTTTTCTAATACTTTTGAGAGAAATGGCAAATTCGATACAGGCCTGTAGTTCTTAAGATCATTTATATCGAAATCAGGTTTTTTCAAAAGAGGTCTTACATGCGACTTTTTGAATTCTTTTGGAACATACGCAGATTCCAGCGAAGAGTTCACAATTTTTGTTAACGACGGTAGGAGCTCGTCAATGCATAACTTTAAGAGCCATGTAGGTATTGGGTCACAGGACTTACATGGGGATGCCTTCACAATCTCCCCAATTTCTGATGCTGTAGCAGAGTCAAAGCTTTCTAAATAATTCATTGAATGCAACGTTTCTGCGATGACTGGGGTGCATGACGTTGATTCAGAGGCAATGCCTGTCCGTATTTTGTCCACCTTTTCAATAAAAAAGTCGCTGAAATCATGCGCAAGTTGTTTTGAGGACACATTTTTTGGCAGTGCAATTTCACTGTTTGCACCCAGGAGATGCTTAGTGACTTTAAAAAGACTCTTCGAGTCCTGTTGACAGGATTCTACTTTTTCTGTGTAAAAATTAACCTTTGACTTTGCTTATAGTTTGTTTACTTTAGCACACTGCTCGCGATACAGTTGATGATCAATTATGAGTTTGGATAATTTCCACTTTCGTTCCAACTTACGCTTTTAATGTTTAGCATTGTGAAGTTCCTGGGTGTACCATGGACATGATGGCCTGAGAGTTATGGTCTTAGTTTTCAATGGTGCATGCTTATTGATCAGGGCTTTAAGTTCATGTGTGTATACACTGACAATTTCGTCAATATCTGTCATTTTCAGAACTTCTTTAATTGAATCTGAGTTAAGGATATCTCTTTTAAATAAATCGACATTAATGTCCCTAAGCCTTCGAAATGAAACAATTTTTCTGATGGTCGGAAGTTTTTCTGCCTTTGCTCTGAACGACACAGAGAAATGGTCTCTTGAGATTTTGCCACTACTGTCAGATAGTCCAGGGTCGGTGACTTCGATATTTGACACACAGTCTTCGTTATCTCTTGTGATAACAACGTCAAGAGTGTGTCCCCCGACATGAGTGGCTTCTTTGACATGCTGTTGAAAACCAAATGAATCCATTGTACTGACAAAATTGACAGTGCTCCTATCGTTTGAGATATCAAGATGAAGGTTCAAATCCCCTAAAATAATGATTTGTTTATTAATGGTTGAAAATTTCGTTAAGAAAAGTGGCCATTCCTTGTCAAGAAAGTCTGAGATTTTTAGACCGTTTGCCGTGGATGAACGGGGTCTGTAGATGACTGCTAGACGCACTGTGAAATCTTTGATGCTTAAAGTACAGTCAATGTGCTCAAAAATTGAAAAAAATCATTATCTTTGGTAGAGGAAAGGATTTTGATATCAATTGATGCCTTATATATGAGCCCCACCCCACAACCATATGGGTTCGCTTGAAAGAGCGCGATTGATAAACGTACACATTGACCTACTGCTAGGATTCCTTCTATTATTTGACATTTTAGTGTCATGTATGGTTTTGTAGTAATAATTGTGTGCGTCGTTGGTTTGTTTTGTCTGGACAGAGTCAATGATTAAAGATTATACGTATGTTATTGACAACCCTATTTCCTTCACCTTTATCATCAACAAATTTCTGTAAGACAATATCATCAGCTTGTTAAATAGTGTCAGAGTACTAATGTAGACGTTACACAAAAACACCCAGCATTTTATCTGGATCAACACATTTGCAAACATTTTACGAACCACCAAAGTGTGAACTAAACAGGCATTTATGTTACTTGTTCACTCAAGGCACGTTCCAATTAATACCCTTACAGCTCTTTAATCTTTACACTCTAAGATTGAAACGTTTACTGGAATTCTGACAACTTTCTACCCTATGCCATATTAACCCTGTGAAGAATTGTGAAACAAATATATAATAGTGAAATAAAGGGGGTTACATTTCAGTAGTAACCAAACTGCTGTTAAATGTGCTTTGATGTAGATTGAACTAGTGTGTGCTGTTCCTTTGTGTCTAAACTGGATCAAATCTTTTTATTTTCAGATTTATATTTCATTTAGAGGTACGTTTGTTTTATAAGTCATATTAAAAGCAACAGCCATTAATATGATAGAATATTGATGAAAACTTGTTTAATCGCCATCAATATTCCTTATATACAGTGTGTTCATTAGCCTATTCTCAGCATCAATTGTTTAATATCGCTTAACCCTTTCACTATTTAAGAGTTTGTTTAAAATTTATTGATAGTTATATTCTTAAAGCATGCAACTCCTGAACATTTATAGTAGTGTCAAACATATCGATAAGATTATTTAACGTGTTCCGCTGTCAGGATAGATTCTGGTGCAGAGTGTACTCCAGTTATATACTTTGTTATGTCAACTTAATTTAGTCGATGTTATTTTTTTTGACGACACAAAATTGAGTTACATACGTATTTGATGTGGTATATTCCTAATGCTCTAGAATAGCTTTTGCTACAGCTGTTGTCCATACAAATGAACAAGAGCCCTGAAAATGAGGCAGAAAACTCCTGACCTCTCCAAATGAAACAAATGTTTACCGGTTCCTGCTGTTGTAAGGAAAATATCCGCTGGACAAGTTGTTTTATGTGTCTTTTTTGGTTGACGTCAAAGCTCAAGGTTATGATCTCTGTCAGTGTTATTCTCAGAGGAACTTTCCATAATTTCTGATGTTTTCAGTTATATTTTATAACTGACAGACAATAATGTGTGATTCTTCCGTGAGGGTTCAAACGTTTTGTTAATATTAGAAAAAAAAACACTCCCCTCAAAAAGGATTTAACCAAATTGAGTTTAACTTACCAATTACACGTGTTATTTTGTTTCAAAGGATCTCCCCTTAATCATATATGTAAACTGATATGTAAAAGTTGAGTTGCTGCGACATCTAATTCCTTCAAATGTAGAAATGTCATTAATCATGTAACTATTTCGGCTGGTGAAGTTTGTACGTACTTGCAATTAGGAACACCGTATACATTTTAGGTTATTGTCATAATTTGAAAATGTTCAAACTAATATTGTTGTCTTTGATAAAATTAAGATACGTATTTGCAACTAAACAGGTTTCAAACATTTGTTTATCTGGCACATTTGATGTCAATTTCCTCGGAAATATTAATGTAAACTTTCGCTTAGCTATACATAATTTCTCCTTCTCGCCAAACAAATTAGAAAATCCAGTTGTATTGACCTAATTTGAGATCAATTTTCCAAATTGACTTTTTTGATAAGCAACTAGATAATGCTGTTTCGGTGTATATATTACTACCAGAGCTGACCCCGAGAACCTATCGTAAAGCTCCGATTCTAAATAGTCTAAAGGTATGAGTGTAGGTATACTGTTGTTTAACACATACATAATTCAATAGCGATCTAAATAAGCCCAGCAATTGTTGAGAATCAAATGGCAAGTTGTATTCAAGGTCTTTTTATAACCATTTGTATTAAAGGTGTGAACTTTTATAAATAAGCTTAAAGTAAACATGAATGCAAGTTTAGGAATGGCCTGACTTACGCTCATAATGGCTTATGACGTCTGCATAATTATTTGAACATTGGGATATTGTTGCGACTTAAAATCGGAATAAAAGAACTTTTTACTGGCATGTTTTTTGGACGGATACAACTAGTTTGATGTGAACGATGGCAAGGTATTATTCAATTATATTCATACATCCAGATATGTACAAAATGAATTCGCCTGTTTACTGTAAGACTTTTTTCACGAGAGTGGTCAATGAGTAATTGCATCACGCTCAATCATTTCAGAATAACATAGCTCTATTGAACCGGCAACATCACGGCCATATATTTTGTAAGAATCCGGACTGGGAATGGCACAATTCGTATTATCACAATATCCAACCAATCCCTCAATTATATGGGAATCTTCACATATAACATTATATTTATGATTGATAACGTAAACAAATATGTTCAATAATGTTGTATCTAGGACGTATGTCCTTAATCAATAACAGCAAAGAGTAAATCACATCTCGTACTTAACTAGTATACTGAAAAATCGAATTACTGCTCGACTAGATAGCACGTTATCATTTCCTATGAAACGCAATCAAAACGAAAACACATCTCACTTACCGGAATCTGATCTAGCTCCAAACTGTTTAAAATTGAAGTGAAACTGTTTAATTGTTTATTGCACCTAATACTTCTTTTTTTCCTCATTCACGTTTTCCATATGCTTTTATTATTTTGTTTTTTGATTTACCTTAATATACTGAAACGAGCGGTGGCATTTTGTACGAATACATCTAGATTTGGTATTTTTTCTGATCACTGTTCACGCAACAATGATAACTGGCTATGTGTTTTGTCTATTTAACGAGTATCTCGTGTTTCATATATGTGAACGTAGACCTGTGTAACTGGTTTAAACCTTTGCCAGACACACTGTCATGTATTATAGTATTTTCTTAAATATAGTAAATGTATAATACTAATCTAAATGCTAAACAAATACTTATCATTGTTTTTCATAAGTAGAATTTCCCCATCATTGACTCTCTTTTGTTTAAATTTAAGGACAAGCCAAACTTAAGAAAACATATGTGTATAAGACATTTTCTATAGTTATAGTTGAACGATACTAAAATCCGTCTAATATTTCAAGAATTAACAGTTTAATTCGGATGCCGGGTAGTATTTTGTTTATTATCATTACTAAAATAATATAATTAACATAAAAACTGTTATAAATAAATATTAAAATGCATTTTCTTGCTTGCTTGTTTTATTTTGCACAAGGATTTTACTAAAGTCTATACTTCGATTCGATATAAAAATGTTTTTGTAATACATGCACTTGATATACAATGCATAAATACCATTTGGTTCTCAAATACATTTACTTCGAGACCGAACAAAGCTTGCAAAGAATATCATTAATTCAAAAAAAATATCGGCTCAGCACGTTTGTATATCTACTTGATGTCCGTTTAGTCATATTAATGCTATTGTGTCTAATATTCGTCTATTTGCCAACGATTCAAGCCTGTATCTGATTGTACACCATGCTAATCATACAGCTATCACCTTCAATTCTGATATAACTAAAATTACTACATGGGCGAAATCATGGTTTGTATCTTTTAATTTTACCAAAGCTGAATTTCTATTTATATCACGTAAAATAGATTAACCCTTACATCCTCTTTTGGAATTGCTAGACAATCATATGTCAGAACTTGAAACGCATAAACATTTAGGTGTCTTTCTATCACATGATGGTAGTTGACATTCCCACATAGACCGTATAAAGTAAAAAGCATGGACCAGAATCATCATTATGCGGAAACTGAAAATTGTACTGGATCGTTTATTACTTAAGACAAATTACTTGAGCTTTATTAGACCTGTTTTTGAGTATTCTGATGTTGACTGGGATAACTGTACCAATGCTGAAAGATCAGAACTGGAATAGATGCAACGTGAGGCAGCCAACGTCTATGTTTTCCTTCAAATATTTGGAACAAGAACTTGGCTGGGAATCGCTCGTTGATAGAAGACGTAGCCACACGTAGATTTCATTATATTAAATGTCGCATAACCTGTCGCCTGGCTTATTGTATTTAGTACCTCGTCTGTCAAGTACCGGGCTTAGATACTACTTGATTAATGCTTAAGATCTACAGCAATCCTATGCAAGAACAAGGCTCTATTCTGAATCAGTCTTATCATCTACTGTGCGTGAGTGGAATTCCTTATCATTAGAAATAAGAACCTTCCAATCTGTGTTTTCAAATTTTATTCAACATCCTATTGCTTCAGTTCCCTCAGTAGGAGGGCTAAAACAATCCATACCCGTTTGAGTAGAAACAACATCTCTTTCAAATGTCTTCCTGTTTTAAAAAATATTGACTCTCTATTGTGCCACTGTGGTGATATCGAAATTGCTCATCACTTCTCTCCTGAAAGTAACTAATCCGAATCATACACCAACCATTAAACCTTTTTCTTTATGGTGATTCATAACTTGACTATAATTCTAATCTTACTATATCTCAGGCAGTTCAAAGTTATATTCTACAAACAAACCGGTTTTCGTTAGACCTATTTAAAAGACTGCTGGTGTTGTAAGTCTTTGATCCTAAGATCCCCCTTTTTCATTCATGTTTTAACTTTGCATTCTCACACGATTCTAATACTATTATTTATATTGCTTTGGAATTCTAGTTTATCAAATCATTTTGTAGTTTAACCATATCTTGATGTTAAATAAATACGAAAGACTGAAGCAGGAAACGCAACACAAAAAATACACCCATCTCTCAAGCAGAACACACACACAGTCATACCATAACAACCATACACACACACACACGCACACACACACACGCACAAACTCACGCACACACTCATGCGCAATACCATCCATCTACACACTCAATAGAAAACAACACGCAAGACAAACATAAAGCAAAGTGAATATAGCAGCTCGCCTTGGTACAGTCAGTAGCAATAAATAGTAATTTATAAATTAATCATAAACAACCACTGGGGGGTTAAACCGGGGTTTAGGGGCGCTCAATCTCACTCTTATCTACTATATTCATCTATAAAGACGAACAGTGTACATAAAATATAAACCCTGTTCCACAACCTTACAACCAAAAAGACCGCCAACACAGTAAGTTAATACATGTAAAACATCTAACAAAAATTATATGATAAGAAGATTATTAGTAACACGGGAAATAATTAAACATTCAAACCCGTGCTAAAAATAACCCACTATGGCAACGTTCCAATTGTACTCAAGCACTAGTCCGTAGTCACGAGTAACTGTAAGACATGAAAGGGTTCAGTGTACGACAGAGAGGGAGAGAAAAAACAAAGCACGAAAATCCGACATAACTCTCCCGGTTAAGGACGGCTTTAGAGATACAACATGTAGTGATAAGCCCTGTCTGTCGTCGCACAACCAAAGATGAAAGCATAGTTATCAATTGTACATTGATCGATAAGCAAACGTGAAATGCGCAGCAATATAGTTGGATCATAATCTTTTTTTAGGAAAGATCTAATACGTTTCACAAACAGGTTTTGAAAATGCATATGTTCAAGAATCTTACGAAGTCTGTAAATTACATCACCATAAAACTCCGGATGTGAAATACCTTGCCGCAGAAAATACTTTAAGTAATACCCCCATTCCACGAGACAGCGATCTATGGCGCTCTGTCAGAGCGCCGCAGGTCGCCATGCAGAGCGTCGATGTCGCTAGGAGCGCAAATGGGTCGCTATCTGATTTCGATGATCGCCAAGTCGCCGTCGGTTTACTCCCCTGCATAAAGATCCGTGGCGCTCCGGCCAGAACGCCATCAGCTCGCTAATTGATCGCCTAAATCGCCATCGGAGCGCTATTTGATCGCCAAGATCGTAACTAGAGCGCTATCGGATCACCTTAGAGCGCCACCATCATCCAACAAAGCGAATCAGTAGATAATTTGCGCTCCGTGGCGATCTGATAGTGAGTATCTGCATTTTAAAATACCCGATAGTATTTTCTATTAATGTATCCAAATTGCATGATGTAATTCGACGTCTCATCCGGATCCAAACTGTTATACACCCATACAATGATGATACCAAAAAGTGTGTTAATATAATGGCGTTTAACACTGATTTTGATGTGCGTTAGAACATTTGTAGTAACTATTAAATGAAAAAACACAGATGTCTAATGACTTGTGGCAGTACGAACATAATGCAGAAAGCTCTTATAGGAATCGTCTGCATTACTATGTTACTGCATTGAGTGGACACAAGTCAAAAAGAAAGCAGCTATATGTATGGCTATTTGCCTAAATATCTGCTAGCGAATTTAAAACGAATGAGCGCGACAGAGCGCCACAGGTCTTCATAGGAGATCTATCTAATCAGATCAAATAGAGCGCTAACAGAGCGGTAATGGATCTCCATCGGTCGCCGACATCGCTATCGGATCTCTTTTGAGCGTCATAGGTCGCAGTGGTCGCTATCGGAGCGCCAATAGATCGCATCTTTTATTCGCCTTTGAGCGCCAACGGAGCGCAATCTGATCATACAAAAGCGCAATATTTTATGAATTGGGTGGCGACCAATAACCATGAAGTCGCTTTCGGAACTTACAGATTATTACCGGATCGCCATCGGAGCGTAATCTGAACGCAATCGGATCGTAAATGCCGTTAGATTGCCTCATCTTGAGGCGACCTATGGCGGAGATCGCCATCGAGCGCCGTCTCGTGGAATGGGGGTATTACATTTACATTTGTTAATTAGAGGAATATTTCTATAAAAGAATTTTGAAAATGTGTAACGAAGTTTATGAAATCTGTACCACTGTTTAAGAAGCTTTTCAGTAATTGTTTTATTACGAATGTGGAAGTCCTCAACAGAGGTACAGGCCCTAGCAAAACGAATAAGTTGTAAAATATCAACCCCGTAAGATGTAGAACGGGGAACATCGCCATCTAGATGAAGATAATTTACAATACTAAAATCAAAATCACCTCGTTTATCGTAAATCTTAGAAGAAACAATTCCGTTATTTATCAAAAGATACAAATCTAAAAATGGTGCCGACAAATTTGACTCGTTTGTTTTATTAAGGCGTATTTCTTTTGGGTAATTAAAGAAAACAACGTATTAACGTATCAAAAATGGGTTGTCTATATTAAAAATATCATCTAGATAGCGCGATGTATTGTTAAAGGCGTCGATCATATGTGCCTGTGTATCAGAGTTTAGACTTAGAATAAAGTCCCTCTCCTAACAGTACAAAAATAGGTCTGCGACAAGTTTGCACAGTTGGTACCCATAGGGATACGTACTAATCACTTGGTGGTATATGGTACTGTTTAAGAATAGTATGTGCAGTACCATAATTTTATGTAAATAAGCATCCGCTGTAAACAAGTACAATATTTTTGACAAGGAGAGGATTTAAAATAAGCTTATGCTTTCTATCTCATTCTTTTTTGTCATTGTTTTATGTAATTAATTACTGAACTGATCTATTGAGAAAGAAAATATAATTAAACTAACTTAATAAGTATGTAGATCTGCGCGTTGTGTACTAAATTAAAGGTTAGATTGATAGGTTAGCTTATATGCTGTTCTGTAAAGTACAACATTGAATAAGTGGAAAGGAAATAGTTAGCTACCTTAGCATCATATTATATGATATATCTTGCAAACGTATCCCATACATTACTATGTACGCAAAGTACTATTATTATCAATTCAATGTTAGTATAATTTAATGTTTCCAATGTCCATATTTATGGCAAAATAAAGAATATATACAGTCCAACAACAAAGGTTTAAATAGCAAAATATAGAAACTTGAACACTGTTATTTATGACGGAAATAGGCAAATGACTAGCCATAAACTGTTCACGTCACTTTATCAATGATGTTTAGAACGGGACTATACTGTATTACAGACGATGGTCAATGATTCTAGTCGCTTTCGGAAACAGGACTTCTTTGTTGATCGGTCACAAGTTGACAAACTAAAACACTATTTTCTCAGTTTCACTTAATATATTTTTACAGCCGTATTAATTTTTTAGCAACCTGCATAAAACCGTTCTTTGGGATTCCATTTCTACTATGAAATAAGAAAGCTGCATTCGAAGTATTTTTCTTATATTTTTCTTTGACACTGCGTTCTGCACGCTGTATTTACTGTTAAAAACTCTTTGGAACTAGGTGAAACGTTGGATATATATTCACATTAATCAATGTCGATTGACACGCTTAATTTTAACATTTTTAGTGATCAGAGTATAAATGGTTAGTCTTGATCCAAGATAAATAGATAAAATGTTAACATTTTAAAGAATAATTTACTACATGTATTAAATAAAAACACATTAAGTTACAACTATACAGTTAACGGACGGTTGTTATAAATATTATTTCAAAAATAGAAAACTGATTTTCAAAACTACCAATAAGTCAAACATTTTCATCAATAGTCGTCCTGATCAGTGCTCAAATATAAATATCAGTCTCAGTATGTAAAGTTATATTTTTGCATGCATTTTGAAGTGATCCAAAATGTTTTCAAATATCTATTGAACACGGGGTTAAACAGTTAAATTTATTAACTCAACCGGTTGCAGTTGATTACTTGCCAAAAGTGTAACAGTAGTTTGTGGTATTTATTCAACGGGAATAGGATTATTTCGTTTATGTTTGTAAACACAAAGCTTACTCACTGAAAGGCGGTTTCAGTGTAAGATATACGGACGTGTGACAGTTTTCTCTCCCTATAACCGTCCTCGCAATAACGACTCCCTCCTTACAACGACGTTTGCCGCTGTTCCCTAAACAGGACACTTATGTATTACGCTTTTTACTAATGCAAAATCGCAAGTTTAGAATTGACGTCTGCTGTTTTATTCAAAGTTACATATAATTGGATATTTTGATTGAATAAATATTATGCCGAGTGATAAACAGCGTGACGCGGCGTCTGGTCTGGATTCTAGCTATTTGTAAACGTAAGCTAAGTCTTAAAATGGCCTCCCTTTAACAGCTTACTCCGATCAACACACATAGTCTGTGCCTCCCAGTGGGTGTCGTTGTAGAGAGAGCACTCTATTATCAACAAAATTACTTCACCATAGATACAGTCAAAAGGTATCTCTTACGTATTTATCTCACGGGTTTTGTCTATTTCCGGTAGAACACTAAACATCCCATTCTCTAGACATGTTGACAAATACAATTGTTTACTTGTTATTGTTTGTTTTCTATGTCACAAATAGATATAGCGAACAAATACCGTTGACATTTGGTAGTTCAACCTTATTTATCTCGAGTGCTCCCTCTTACTTCTAGCGTTATATTGTGTGATTTCTTTCTCGCTTAAGTCGAACATATCGATAATATTTTAACCCTCATCCGGACCTTGCAAAAACTTCCGTTTTGAGACTTTTGGGGTCCATTGGACTCCACTGTGCATTTTTGTTATTTTTGGACATTTGAAACATAACTGATGCCGCATTATAAATTGATGTGTTTATGCTATATGGTAGTGATAAAACCGAAACGTTGCTCTCACTGTTACCATGGCAACCAGTGACCATGGTAACACAAAACAAACTAAGTTTTTTGCTCTAAAATCGAATTTTATCTAATAACTTGTGCAGAAAATGTACATATTGGGAAATGTGGACATACTTATGACTAGATATACCTTTCGTTACACTAATGGTGTATCTTGTACAGAACTATGTAAATATTTGGAAGAAAATGACAAAAATATGGTTGGGGTCCAGTGGACCCTAAATAATATTTATGCATATTAACATGGGTTACTATACAACTTTTAACCACGACTGATTCAAAAACATTATTAGTGGTAAATATGTAACCAAAACAGCTTCCCAGCTGAACAATATCGTCAATTTCCTGCGATCATCAGCTATTACATTATTCTTTATTCATGAATGGAATAACAAGATATTGTATCAAACATTAGGTTGAGCCACTGCTGAACAAGCGTTTGCCATACATCCTAAATGGAGCATGTTTGTCTAATGTTTGTATTTCTTACCCTGTAGCTATATAGTTGAATCTGATATACTGAAAAAATGGCAATATATCATTGAAATAGACGGCTTAAATACCGACCGACCATACCTCGTTGGCCAACGATCAAAAGGGTCAAGGTCAAAGGTCAGGGTCACCAATCTTGGCCCATGACTGCTATTGAAACTTCCAGAAAGGACCAGAACCAAATATAATACTGTACACTTATTTGAATCTTGAAATCATTTCGATAATTTGAGGTCGGGTAGAATTGTATTTGTTCCATACAGTGTGAATCCCTTGAATCGCGGTTTGCGCTCCGGGGTTATAATATCCAAGGGATGTAACTCATCCACAAGATTTTGAAATATATATTTTGATATGAACAATTGAGGAACAGTATTGTCGGGGCTATCTAGTATTCAATAAATGCCATTATTGTAGTTGTAAACAACAAGGAACGGTTTTGAAATGGCCTGAAAAACATTTTACGTACCTTTAGAATTCTAGGGTCCGGCTTGACCCCAGAAGTGTTTTGAAAAAAAAAAATCAATGCGAATTGACCTATTTAGTACGTATTTTACAGAAGTGTTAAACACAGCCATATGAACAATGTCTAAAAACGTCATAAGCGTCATTAGGCAGATTACAGTGTTCTAGCAAAAATAAAGCCGCTGGGGTCCAATGAACACAGTCAATTCGAGATGCCATAGATTTAACTATATGAATACAGTAGAGTAAAAATAATCATTCAAAAGTAAAAGTAAGGAAAATTTGACATTCATGTTAAGTGCATCATAGGAATGGTGCACCTGTGTCCTTTGTGCTTTTTAAAAAGTCGAAGTTCATTTTATTTAGAAAAAAGTCCAATGTACGTGTTTATGTCTGGTTCTTGCGTGACAATTGCTTTGCTTGTCATTATGTTGTTGTAGATATCTCGAATGGTGGTCACATTACATGGTGTTACAATGTATATGCTTCCTTAATCAAACCTGTTTTTACTTAATCTAAAAATGTAAATTTAGAAAAATAGATTCACACCAGTGGTTAAAAACTGGCAATAAAACACGGGAAGGAGGTAGATATGCGTGATAATTAAAACACGAGGCCACCTTCCCGTGTTTTACTTCACGATAAAACCATGGATTGATTTTTTTTTATTTCGATTCGACAGTTTGCACCTAATCAACGGCGCAACATTTATTTGCCTAGCATTTAAGAAGCGATATGACGCCACGTTAAAAAATTACAGCACGTGCGAATTCAAACACAGATACGCCCCTTCTTTGTTTATATAGGGCCCGCGCGAAGTGTGTTAGAATATATAATAATGGTAAAGTTAATTGTATACACACTACAATATCCTTGAGACAATCACCTGCGGACGAACCACGCACGATCCAAACAATGTTTCGATCGGTGATTACCAGCACATGTGCGAATGGGAGAATAAATCGTCCACCCCATTGTTCATGTGTATCATTGGCTTCACGGAATAACTCGATTGATCATCCTTTTCTTTAACGGACTTAAATTTGAAATATTTTACATTCGTGAGACAACTATATAAATACAAACAACCAGACTGTGTTGATAGTGCTGCGATCCACGCTATGTTTAAATTGATAGTATCAACATTAAATGAGTACACTAACAAATAATGGCAATAACAAAATAAGCTTTGTCAGAAAATATTGAAAATGGACTTTACTAGGAATATATGCACGGTTCCCAATAAGTAACTGTTAAAACTGTAGTTATATGTATCTTCTTATTATCTAAAGGCATAAAACAATGTACCAGAAAATCATAGCAATCCAGCAGACTTGCCATACTGGGAAAATACCGTGGTCGGTTAAATCCTCAAATACTAGGGATGCGTATACTCGGCAGTTTACTGTTAGAATTACACTTATCCGAGGCAACACCGTATAGACTCGGACAAGAAGTTGTTTGACAAGTTTTAACGTATCAAAAATAAACATTATTTTTATAGTCAAATGTTTAATTATTTATTTGGGAAATCGACATTTGTTTCACTTGAGTAAATGAGTATACATATTGCATGTGTTTGCCATCAAAGCGTTGATAATACACCAATGTACCATAAAGAGCTTAACTTTTGGGAAAGATGTGTCTAACATGGCTGCTCAAATAGTGTAGAAAATATTAAGTCTTTTCCGGGGGCAGTCTGGTCTGAGAATACCCTGTTTGCCTTCATTTTGCACTTGTTGACGAATTGTAAAGTGTTGAAATCATTTTGAAACTATATGATACTTAACAACAGTTTCTCCAGGGTCTATCATATTTCTTTTTTAATTCTACTTTATATATCAGCCAATAATAGGCAAGTGACTTCAATTGACCTCATGCATTGTTTTCAAGAAGGTAAAGTTTATAGTACGATCTACTGTCATCATCATTATATTAACCATTAGCTCACACTACAGCCATGCATCTGGTCCTCGGCGAAAAATAATTCCCATATAGTCGCTGTGGTACATATGTAAATTGGCATCTCTGTTTCTCGTAAACAGCAGTGCACATTGTTAAGCGAATCTAATTCGACTGAGATTCGAACCTATCAAGGGAATTAGGCTTACTATGCAAACGACCTAACATATGGAGCTATTACCTTGCATGATGGAGCTGTACAATATTGCATTGTGTACAGTCTTTTTTCAGATACACAAAATACAGTGAAAATTAGTGTTGCTTGTACCCGCTTGAAAACATCACCAACATATAAACAGTTACGTAGATTTTATGTACACTCAAAAAAATACAATTGGTCACTATACCTTTCCTAATAATTCTCGAAATTAAACACGTATCAGATTGAGGTTTCACACAGGAATCACTGGCCATGTATATTTTTATGAAATCGATGCTCTGCTGCCCGAGAAACTTACACTTCGCAGCTTTTTCAACTAAGCATGTTCTGCATGATCTGCACGTGCATGAAAATACACGCTGTCAAACACGTGCTCATTTCATACGACTGTAGGATGTAGATATATGCTGGTCAAAAGCACAAATAACATGGCCAGGATGATAGTACAAGAGCGTTCTGTTCCCGTCAGAATGTTGGAAGCTCGAACGCATTTTAGAAAAGAAAATATGTCATTACAATAGTTTATTTACCAGACAGTGCAGGACATCGCTCAGTGCCATGTTGCAAGGGTAGCATTGTATTTTTTGCAGGGGAAAAAACATTGGCTTGAACACATTTCCGTCGAAAAGCCCAAATGGTAACCCGATTGACCATGTGTTGTACTTACTGAAACGTAGGGTACATGCACTAACACAACAACATACTTTACGAGAATTAG
The DNA here is from genome assembly GCA_922989275.2 of Gari tellinella. NCBI lineage: Eukaryota > Metazoa > Mollusca > Bivalvia > Cardiida > Psammobiidae > Gari > Gari tellinella. The sequence goes on from OV277866.1 coordinate 75,432,086, forward strand.
AGCGTGTCGTCATTCAGGAGTGGAACAACATACCACATCGTTATTTGCAGAGATATGTTGCTTCAACGAGACAACGCTGTTGTGCCATTGTTGTGGGGGATATACACCATACAATTATATCATGGATTGCACAACATTTCCACAAGTTTCCTTATAAAATGATAACTAGTGCTCGTGAAATCATGATGACATCGCGTACACGCATTCATTAAACATATAGCTTTCAAATAAAATTGGAATCAGGAAAGAGTTAATACGTGTAGCTGAAATTTGCCGACCAATTAGAAATGATGTATGTAGAACATAGATTAAGGATTCGGAATACCTCCTAACAACAGAAAGAGGATACTGACTAAAACTGGATGGACTTACTTGAAATATAATCAGATCCCACAACATCAGCGTTTGGAATCATTAAAAAATACAATGAGGTGACACCCTACTCTGCAACATGGAGAAACAATGTTTTGTTATGCACGACACGTCTCAGCCATATATACTGCTTATTGTGCACCACTTGATTAAAAAATAAAAAAACTTATTTTTTACAACCCTACTACTGTTTAACGTGTAATTGTATCACACAATAGCATGAAGTCAACCTGTTCAAATTAGTAGATAGTCTACAGCAAAAGTAGTTCATTAACTAATTATGTAAACAGATAGTCTTGCAACTGAAGGAATACATTTTGTTTAATTTAACTATATATTAAAAATGGTTTGGGAACACATGTCGTGATGTTTTCTAGTATACATACCAATACACATAAGGACATGTGCATAAATGTCTCACAGTAACTACTTTGTACAGTATAAATTTAAGTATGTGTTTTCAGTTCCTTAAATGCTTTGGACTGTAAAGAAAACAGTCAACTGTATTATTTGCAATGTACGATCAAAATGATACCGTAATTTTCAGAAGGATACACATTGTTTACATGGTGTCTATTTTGCATGGATAAATAAAATGTCCATGAATTAAACTTTGAGAGGTTTTGAAGTCAATATAGATTGTTAAAAATTGGACGGTAACCATTAAATATTTGCAAATCGCTAACTTCAATATTTCTAACTCAGAAGGGGCTCCATGTTTGACAGGTATCCTAAGTGAAAATTATCTGTGTCAGGTATTTACGATTTAATTTACGTTTAGCAATAAGACAGATAACAACATGATGAAATGTAATAGGCGTGGCCCACACAAACTTCAAATGAGACCATTAAAATGTGTTCAGCTCATGTGTTCAGAATCGATATAACTTCTTTTTCAAGTAACCGTAAGTGGTGAATACATACTAGTTTCGAAACGTTGCCAACAAAATGTAATCAAGTTCAGAATGTGTCCAAACATTTGATTTCCCGATTATTCAGAACTGTGCAAGTGATTACAAGTTCCGTGCCTTATCAGCACGAGCCAAGTTCTTGAATGTATTTTTAATCACGAAGGTATAATTGCCCCATTTATCGTTCTCAGAATTGGCTAATAAATTCATACATTCGCATAACGTTTGCTTACAACTTACGAAAGAGTAAATACTTGTCATTGAAAACATAGACATATAAATACCACTGCATAAGACACCGAGACGTTAAGATGATTGCTTTTATTATATTATTTATTATTTCGTGCAATCTGGTATATCGTTGAAAACAAATATTTGAATCACCCCTTTTTTTACTTATCTCCGAATCGCTGTTTTAAGCAAGAACCTCGTGTCCTGGGGCCCGTTTCATAAAACTTATTACGACAAATGTTGTCGTAAGTCAAAATTTTAAAATACATTTAATGTGTGATTTCTCTATCTAATCCTGACTTGTGACATCTTTTTGGAATCGTCTTTTCAAGACGATTAAAAAAAGATGTCACAAGACAGGATTAGATGGAGAAATAAATAATAATTGATACTTTTATAATCTGACTTACGACAACATTTGTCGTAAGAAGTTTTATGAAACGGGCCCCAGCTCAGTCCCGACTGAACTAATTCTAATTTTGAAATGTTTCCATCAGTGATGATTTAAACTACTTACAGTCTTGAAATAAAGACGAATGTGCAGACGGAAATAACAAAGGAGATTATTGACTGAAATTGATAATGCTTAATGTATTCATTGTACTAAACCTATTAAAAAATCTTAATAATGGGAGATCCTTTGAAATCACAGAAAACAAAGCAAATACTGAAAATTGCAGACTCGGTTTAATTGAGTCTGTTCATGAGCAATTCTGAAATATACTATATATAAAAGATATACTAAAGCACGTGTAAGCGAATATATTTGGATATAGCGTATCATGTCAATTTAGACGCCTTTCAGTGCTAGCGTTCATTTGGACAATAAGTTGTGATTCAGCGGCGTATGGTTCAGGATCTAAACTGTTTGCCATTTGGATTTATTGTTTAATGAGTACAACTAGCAATCATATAGCATCCAGGTTTAAATAAATTGCAGTTTGAAAGCGTTCATGATTTATCCTGAGGCCACGTTGTAAAGGGCTATATTGGTACAAGTTCTGTCTGGAAGCAATGCGAAATAATGTCTTCCATTATACCGATTGACAATTCAGCTTTTTCCGTTCCCTTAACTAAATGTTCATTACTTATTGAACTTCGCAACTATACTTGTAGTGAATCAATAAACAGTATGACCATAAAAAACAATGCATTACATGTTATCGAGAACAGTATATACATAATTTTTTACAATGGTGCTAAAACTTAAAACTCTCTAAACCAAGACATGTTGACAGTCGACTGTTGAATGTAAGCGCTTGCATGTTAACTTTCGCAGTGTATGACAAGGCCGTGTCTGGTATCCAGCATAAAGGAAATCGAAACAATAGAGTTGATGTTTATAGAAATGAAACACAAGTGTTGACGCAATATGTATTTACATATATTATTTTTATCGGGTGATATGTCTATCTTTGTGCTCTTGCATAATGTTATCTTTTTTTTTTAAATCACAGTGACAATTTAGATTTCATCAAATTTTGTTTTTTTCTTTTTATCATATTTAGCTATATACAGTTGACTTCTTGATATGCCTACATTAAATCGCACGATTATGAACATTAACAACATAATCAAGAGTAGAAATCAAATAACTCGACATCTGGCTGAAAATTGTTCACCACTTGCATTCAAGTTTTTGGTAGAATTCCAAAAATAAGATTTGGAAGTACCACCTTAGTAGATTTATTGGCGTCGGAAACAAACCGTTTACGTTTGCAATATTTAAATTGTTGCATTGATGTTAGCAGCCATTTTATACTTTAATTACGTCGTAAATAGCACTACAGCTTCTGGTTGTACAAACAAACTACAGACATGTTCATCTAAGAAATGACACAGTCAAACAGTTAACCTCTCCGTCATTGTCGGTTTCGCTAGAAGAATCCATTTTGTATCAATATACAATGGCGTTGATATTTTTCTATTTTAATGTTATTGCATTGAACACATAAAAGCCAAAATATATGAATTAGCCAAGCAATAAGTTGTCTAATGCATTTCAGACACTGTAAATCAAAACCAGCCACCGTATCCTTGATCTACTCTGTTTGACACCTACACTTATCCCAAGCATGGCATTTACCATAATTATCTACGGTATTTGGTAGTGTAGAACAACTTGAGATACAGAGTCTTTGTATGTTGAGTTTTTTCATTTAATTACGTGTGTATTTAATCAAACAACGTAATACAGCGAAACGAAGCAGACTATTATTTACCGATCAAAATGTTTGAATGTTGAACACTAAGTGCAAACATCCTTCAGACTAATCAAACACTAGGTTTAAACGGACAGAATATACTTTTCCTCACTGCAGTGATTTTAGTTTCCATTATGTCTGCATATAGACATTGAAGTTAGTAACAAGTAGTGCGTATTCAAACACTCCTTATACAAGTGTAATATTACATTCGAAATATTGAAACAATTCCATTCAATACTATAGGACATTGAGCCGTGGAGTGATTAATTTAAGTATTTTGGTTTAACTCTATCAAAAAAGAACTTACCTTAACCTATATAATATTTACGGCATACACTCCTTAAATTTGAATATGTTTTGAACATAAAAATCATGAAGTGAAAAGCATGACTGTACTTGCATTTTCTATTGGAAAAAAAGAAATAACAAACACAGTAAATATATATCTAACATGACAACACCACCCTATAAATAAACACTTAAGTAGGCTGTAAGAAATGTATCTGATATGTCGAGTCGCCTTCAATCTTCATCTGTTTATGGTGTTTACAGTATTCCAACGTAATACATTTCGATAAATGTTCATTATATGTTCTGTCCAGCGTAAAATAACGTCATAATTCTTCGAGTGTATATTTGCTTTTTACTATACAGCCTTTCATGCTACACTATTTCAGTGAAAACGTTTTTACTCTTACACTCAAAGTTAAATGTAAGTGTTTTTGGAATAAAAAGAAACTATGTTTAGGACGAATCACAGTGGTAGATACCCATTAATACCGTATTGTATTTATTCTCAACTGACAAAAACAACAACTTGTACTTAACCCCTTCACTGCCTTACCCCGGTGTCTGATCAGGATCCAAACTGTTTGACACTCATTTCAATATTTCTTAAATCAATATACCTAAAAATTAAATTTGAGAAATAAAAAAAGCAGACGCAACTTGTTCAAACTTGATGACGTCACGGCAGTGAAGGTGTTAATGGTATCCGATCGTCATATTTGTCCGGTGCAGAGAGGTTTAGCTGTGAACCATAATCCTCTAGCAGATAGTTATCATCAGTAGCATTGGGCACACTAAACAACTATCACATTTTCATAAACCTTCTAAAATATAGACAGTTTATGTGTTTACCCTTATCATGTTAAGCGCAGTTTTACTAACATTTGCAAACAGTTTGGATCAATTTCAGACGCCGCGCAACGAATAGACTGATATAAATCCAAACTGGATCTTACTGATATATTCAACTTTTCGTCAGTTAAATTTTGATTTTTTTCTTCAGACTGTATGTTTGTGGCGGATGAAAGTCAGCATAACAGTGGTTAACACTTACACTGTCATAAGTGACTTCACTGTGGACACCGAGTAACCCTGTGTTTGATCCAGATTAATAATTAATTTTACATTTTAACTCATTATTTTGTTTCTTAAACTAATAAAACCTTCAATTCCTACAATGTTGAAAGATACCTATCCACAAAAATGCCGTTTCGTTTTTGTTAATGGCAAAGCGATAAGAGTGTTACCCGACATGGTAAAATATTCGAGCATGTCTAGTTTAGTACAAAACTAGGTTATAAAGTTATTTAAAGCTACAATTTGAACGCCACAGATCATAAGTGCGGAACAATGTTACCGGCAAAATAGACAGAAAATATAAATCCTACTAAGGGGTTCGATTAAAAGCAAACGTTTCTTCTCAAACCGGTAGAGTTCTCCCTCCAGATTACACGGCAGGGAAATGCACATTTAATTCAATGGTCGTGTATGTGCTTAACCGGATCGATGCCAAAAATAAATAGTGAGTTGTATCCACCGTCGCAATATTTTCGTCTTTTTTCAGTACTATCGATGCCAAGGTGATTTCATTGATTCAATGTTTTAAGACAAACTATATCGATACTTGTGTCAAACGGTCTGCATCCTGATCAGACGTCGCGTCGACTTTATTCTACTTCGGAGTCGAAACGTTAGGTTTATTGCAAATAGTCTTAGGTCAGATGATAAGCGTAACACAGTGTCTGATCAAGTTTACGTTGATTGACATTAGAATATATAAAAAAATCCTAAACATTTTGTATAATGCGCCACTAATTCCATCCGATTGGTGCTGTGTATGTATTCAGTTTCCTTTTATCCGTACGAAAATAACGTTTCTTTTACGCTTTATAAGACTTACATTGGCGAGGTTTCAATTCGCAGCTGTGTATATCGTCATATCCCTTAAATAGATATTTGAGTCACTTTGAAAACCTCAGTGAACGTTTTTAACAATGTGTTTTGAAGATGCCATGCGATATATAAGTAACATAAGTGCGTGCTAATATGATTAGTAAAATCCATTACGTAAACCTCAAACCAATCAATGAATGAAAGGTTAGACGGTTTTAAACATGATTGGATATGTTTGCCAATCTGATCGTTAATCTTAAAATGTCAATGTCAAAAATAAAACTGATGACGTATATTTGGCATAAAAAATGATTCCGTATACAACTGACTTTCATCTTTATGAGTGTATTCGTAAACACATATACCTGATTAAGTATCAATTGAATCTCCTGATTGTATTGATCTGTTCGGAACTCAGAGGTCAAAGGAAATATTCTCGTTTTATTCCTAATTGGATTCAAAATGAATGCGTTAACATTTCCAAATAAAAGCATTTATCCTAAAACCATTATGTTAATTGCTAATTGTGTATTTACATGTTGTTTGTGTGTATGTTTCGTTTGCGTTTTAAACCGTTAATAATGTCTTCTGGACCGTAGTACCTCATACTATAACGTGGTGTTGTAATGGCTGATAGGCCAGTAACTACAGAAACATGAAAGAAATACTGTATCAAGTAAGATTTACAATCGCAGAACAAATGCGTATATAATCACATGTATGTTATTGAGCTATTAGTTTTACATGGGGTAGAACTCCCGTTGAAATATTTATATGTTAAACTAGATGTCTATATTTAGAGGTCCGTTTGAAAAAAGCGAGTATAGGTTATTGTTGTTCGACATGTAACTTTTGTTCAATTGCTGTGTTATGTCGTTTTGGTGCGGCTTTGAATCGATGTCCAATATAACAGGGCTATACACTAGACATACTAGACATGCAAACGAAAATGAGATTGACACAGAATATCTAGATCCGCTTCCCTCTCTCTGGAACGTCCTTTTAATCGAAGGTTTGCAGAACCAGGTTAAAAAGTAATCTGTAAAAATCTACAACTGAATTATGTATATCGTATATTGAGGTAAAATGTTAACTGATAATAGTTTAACCTTATTGCGTATCATAACGTATCAGTGGCTAGCAGTTACAGTTTCCGTAGTAAATGTTTCTCAATTGTAAATATATATATATAAACGGAAATACGACTTTACATGCTGCGTTTTTAATAATATTTAATAATAAAGTGTACAAACATGTTTCGCCTCGCGGCTCGTCAGTGTAAAAAACAAATATATATAAATATATATCGGAAAAAGACGTAATGAAAAATCAATATATATACTCAAACTTGGTAAATTATCGGGTCCTGCAGCGATCCACTATTATTGAGTCTACCTATTTCCACTGGTCACATAGTTTTATCCACCATACATTTCTGTTTGGGGCGCGTCACATATGCTATACATGGTTTTATTGCACATGCTTCTCAACATAGTGCCTATATATGCAGCGTTTAATTTTCATCGACTGTTGGGCACAAATGCAGACCCAACAGTCAGGTGTATATATATTTCATGTGGGGAAGCCTTCCAGCTGGCTTGCGGAAGGTCGGTGGTTCTACCCAGTTGCCGATTTGTGCCTGAAACATGCATAAAGGGCTTCTGGGGTCTTCCTCCACCTGTAATTAGCTGGACGTCGCGATATGACTGAAATACTGTTGAAAGCGACGTAAAATCAAAACAAATCAAAAGTATATATTCGAGGGGTGGATGGGTTGTATAGACCCAACAAGTGAGGTACAAGGTAGACGGGCAGTAGGCATTCGTTTCAACACAGTTTTCAAATGAAAATAATATGCAACAAGTGGGTCTATGACTTGTTGGGTCTAGACCCTTTAGTCGACCTGAAGGACCCAATTATCCACATTGGACCCAACAGTACGAGTGTAGTATGCATTGACGACCCAAGTGTTTACCGAGTTTAAAAGTATATATATATCAAATGCTAATTTCGTTATTTTTCTTTTAATTTACCACTATACCTATACAATACATCGCCAATGCATTACTCTGAAATTGTTTGTTTCCTCAAGTGCATTCCTCTACTCAATAAAGGTAAAATGGATGGAGGCTTTTCAATTTCAAAATATTAAGAAGTAAGATTAGCACACGGGAACGATTTATCTTACCGCAGCTGGCGCTGAGATAACAGTTTGAGTAAATATTACAGTGCGTAACTATTTCGGTTCTGGAGCTTTAACCAATCTCGCCAAAGCCTTTTTTAGATTGGAGGATATGTAATAACTCTAAAACAAGTTGAAAGAAAAGTAGAATGTGACTCAATGCACATTCTGCTTTACTCTCAGACTGCTTTAAGCTACAAGGGTATATACATTAGGATATATAAATAATTTTTCAAAGTACAAACTTTATTTATGACTGTATACATGCGAACAATTTTCTTCAGTTGAGCAATTCATTTTCAGCGTTGAATGACACATTTAAGGTGTAATGGGTTTAATGGACAATTGCAATTTCCATATCCGTCAATTCCATTTATTACAACTTAGTATTGCTCCTACAGTATATTCTTAATTGACAACAATTCATACCATGATTATACGTGTTGGGTTAAATAACGATGTCAAACCTTAGCCGACTTATACCGAATAATAGTTAAAAAGCAATTGTTCTGGGTTCAATTGTTTGACAATCAGCTTTATACGTATTTAATAAATTTGACTTTTAAGCCTATTATAATTATCTGGTTTTAGCATTACCTTTTCAAATTCAGATCACTATATTAAGTAAATGTTATCAGAAAGTACTCGAACAAAGCAGTCATAATTCATAGTGGACTCGGCTATCGCCTCGTCCAAATATGGTTATGACTGCTGTGTACTCGTCCGATAAAATTCAGTATTGTACTCAACACTGTTAAATAACCTCATAGTATACATTTTAGGCGCAATGGCTTATGTTTTCACTCCAGATCATTAAAGCTGCATATAGGTATTAGGAAACCTGCATACACGGTTTGAATCCCAGTTTAAAAACAAAGGTCGTGATTATTTTAACTGTGAAGTTGTTCATTTGTTTTGTTTTCTAATTTCGTCAACCATTAAAGGGTATACGTATCTTGTGAATGGAAGGAACGACTTCTTTGTAAGTCAAATGATTTACCAATGAGATTCAGTATTATAACCTATAACCAAAGACGTCCTCACTTGGTTCGACATCGTGTCAAACATTGTGGCAATCAGGAAAGGACCGAAATACAGACTTTATTATAACATGTAGGCTGAAAAACGTATTGTGATACATTTATTCACAATGTTTGATGAGATTAAATGATTATAAACAAAGAAGAAACTGACATTCCGTTGCCTATAGGATATCATGTTGTTTTTTTGGTGAGTAAAAAAGATGCCTTTACAGGATTTTGAAGATAACTGTTAATTTAATATAAGTTTAGCATTAGGTGCAGTTTGTATCAAGTTTACCGATGCTATTGACACTTTTGTGTTTCTTCTTAATTGAGAACTTTTATAGGGGTCGTTACTGAGCGAAAACACTAAACTCATTCATTGTCAGATGTGTTTTTTTTTTATCTTGTATCGACTTTTGTTGGTGGAAACAGTTGATTGATTATAAAAAGCGATAATGAACTGCGGAAAAGTTTCGCAAGTCAGCTTAATAATATAATTAAGTCGCCGTTCAAGCGCTTTTTCGTTTCACTAGTTGCGGCTTTCAACAGATTGGTTTTTAATTTTTTGTATTTATTTGAATAAAACTCGGAACTCTCAAAATACATTATTCACGCTTTTCAAATTAATTTCACCAAAAAATGTATCAATACCTCCATATATTTGTTTCTCATATGTGCGTTCGTATCCAGCAACGAGAGCGTAAATTATCTTCTTTACGACTGTATTAAAGCTTAAGGTTTATCTACCCATCGAATTGTCTCTTCAGTAATTCGTGCGCATATAAAGATGTTTGAAATTGTTATGATGTTCATCCATCGCTAGGCGAAGATAACTGGATTGGCAAGGTGTCATGTGACCAACTGTGGCTCGTCAGACCTATGCGTGCATGAAACGCTCTGCCACAGATTGAACACACGTGTGATGGCTCAGTTGTAGGGGTACTGTCAGCCCTCTGTTTACGGATGACACGTTTCCTCCGATATTCTTCTAAACGGGGCTGCCTTTGCCCCAGAATCTATTGAACTCCTCCAGGACGACCTGTTTTCTGCAAGTGACTCCCACGTGTCTGTTGGGATGCTGAGAAGCAACAGTGAGCACTTAAGGTTGTCTTGGAAGCGTTTCTTCTGTCCTAAATAAAACATATTCTAATTGCCCACCTAATCAAAATTCTGCTGGCGTTGCTGTTTGTGTGGCCTTTAGGTCACCTGGAACGAAGTTACATCCTGAAATAATGTGATCGCACATCGGCCAACGTGGTGCGTTCAACGTCGTCACAAATCGTTTAGTTTTGTTTGTTATATTCGAAATATATATCGGGGAACAAGATACCATTTATATGAACATTGGACATACTCTGAAATGTATGATTGTCACACTACTATAGGCTGATCACTTAAATATATTACATCGTATATTTTTAAAATGGTAAATTACCAGGCTCCAAGGTTATAAAGCTTTTTTGTAGAGTCTGGGGTAGTTCTAGGGCATTTTTATTGGTCAGGTTGGTGAATAGGCCCAAGTCTGACCAATCGAATGCTAGAGAACGCAATCGGTCTCAACTCAGACGCTTTATAACCTTGAAACCCAGATGTGAATTTCTCTGAATACCGCACAAGTGGTCCAAACCTCTAACGTGTGAGAGAATATTTGAGTAATTTTGTTCAGTAACAACCATTTACCAAAACAAAACAGCTTAAAACGACGCAGGGTAAGAACTATAGCTCAACATTTAAGTATCACAGTTTCATAATTATTTTAGAAATTCGCGTTAACAATTTGACTTTCTCGATATTTGTTACTCAGCTTGTCGTTTTAAGATATATGACTTCCATAAAAATAATCCAGAGAAATTACTGCGCTGATAAAATTAGTAAACACTTAATGTTAGGGGATAGTTAACATTTAAAGAACAATCTCAGTCTACACTATTCTGTGATAAAAATGTATCTGCCAATAATATATCACTATCTCCCGAAATGATAGCCACAGCCTAAACTCAGATCTTCATGAACACCATAACATAGAAGTAGTCACTCGTATGTGAACTTTTGAAACACATCACTCTAGTTTAGGATAATATAGATGCACAAGGACAATAATAGAGACATGTCATGTGCAAAAACCAAACACAAAACCACACCAACACCAAACAATCACGTCATATATATCGTGCATGAATCAATTTAGGTTGCCCAATGGTTAATAGGTACCAGGGGTCGTGAGTTCGATCCCCCGCCGGACCAGCGGTCTTACTAGGGGATTTTTCTGAAACCCCGATGATGTACAGGAATGTTCTTGAGCAAGACATGTACCGCGAATTGCTCCTCTCCACCCAGGGGTTAAAATGGGTACCTGTGAAGGGTCTGAGTCGGTACTGCGGCTGCATTTGACTGCGCCATATGTTAGCAGTGCTCATAGGCAAGATGGCTCAATGATCAGGGGAGTATATGTACAGTCGGCTGAGCGGTCATTCGGACTGAAAGTAGACTTTAACTTGGTATATTACTTTTTTTTATTCACTTAACTCTCATATTGACAGCGGTAATCACAATAGGTAAAATTATATGAGGACATTTATTCATATCTATGTAAAATATATTTTGATTTTCATCAGAATAAACGTATTCAAATAGATTTCGGTAGTTGTTTTTTTGTGTTCTTTATTGTGAACACAACTACGGGATTGGGTCACTAATGTATATATACACCGCTTTGAAATAGTAAAATTTGATTATAAAACCTATTTAATCACACTTTTTTAAGTGTACTTGAAATACGTAATTCGGCTCAAATATTTGTGCTTTATAAACTGTAGAAAATTATTGACCTGTTTTATATTGGATTTGTTTTAACAGCATTGGCAGGTTATTTGACTGTGCTGATTGCAACAGGAACCGCATGCGGCCCTAAATCGTTCGTCTGGAAATACATTCTGTTGTGTCATTTACACCGGACAAGACTATATTCCGTTGGAAAAATATATGTTTAGCTCACTTTGTTTAGGGACACTTTTGTCATATTCATAGAAGACATGTAGATGATGCTTTGTGCCAATTAGCTAAACTCACGGTACCGTTGTTTAAGACAAGAGGAGTTCTGATGTTTTAATAAAAACCGTATAATAAAAGCTCCTGTAACCTAAACATGTAACGGACCAAAACTATTTCAACAATATTCGAAAATACCTCTAGAAACTGTTACCATATTAGTTTCAGAGTGACCCCGGGGCGGGATCATTTTAAACAGAAGGGACATCATTTTAACAATCTTAATAGGTCATGTATATAATGCTCTAAGCTCGGGGTACTGCGGTTTCAGACTACAATATTTTATATTGTTACTATTTATTGAAACAATCTATTTAAAGCGTCTGTGACCTAAATGCAAGAGACCGAAACCTCTTCATAAAAACTAGTAAATAACCTTTAGAAGTGCCAACATGCCAAAAAGCAAAGTCACAGGCATATTAGTTTCAGGGAAAATATATTTGAATAGTTCACTATATTACTCTATGTAAAACTGTGACCCTCGGAGCAGCAGCATTTTAGATACAAAGGGTATAGTTTGAAGAGTCATGATATTGGGACTGGTAGATGATGTTTTGTGCAAAATATATGCTTAGGGTACTGTGAATTCGGAAAATAAATCAAACATTCTAGAACGACCTATTCGATCTCCTAAAACGGCACTTAGTTGACATTACATGACGTGTATAACCTATCATATTATATGCGTATGTGGCTGAATGTGTCTTTATTATAGAGAACACTATACATGTTAGGAACTGTAATATCTGGCCGTAACAAAACTATTTATTATATTACAATTTCATGTAAATAGTTTAACAGTGGAACAAAAAGCGTGTTTTGCAAACACATATATTCCATTGCAAATCGTTGAACCCAGATCAGACGCCGAGTATTAATGATACAAATCGTGCGGAATTTAGTTTAAGTGACGTTCCAAGTAGCTTTTTAATTTGTTGAACGTTGTGTCCGTTTAGGTTTTCAAATGAAAAATATGACGTCAATCATTTTCATTTTCCTTGGCCCTATTTATACTATTAGTTTTTTGCCTGAGTTTGACCGTACACAGGTAATAAGAAATAATTTATTAGTTAAGGGAAGTAACCGATCACTTCTGATTCTCCTATAACAATACAGATACTATCACTAGCTCTGGCTGTCTATCGTACAAAGGTTATAGTTATTAGTTTATAGGAAGGAAAACACTGATCTTCCTTCAAAGTGTATTCCTAGAATATAGATCCTATACAAAATATCAGTTGATGCGAATGAGGTTATTAGAACATAGCGCAGTCCGAACATTTACACCCATATAATATCGAATCAAAATAATTAACCTATCAGTCAATTATCTTAAATGATATACAGGTATGTTTGATAAGATTGATATCATTGTCGGATTGATATCGATCAGAATCGAAATGAGAGTGAATATATTGAAAAATACCTCATCCTTATATGGAACAAATATAACACAAGAAATGAATCACCCTGTCCTCGTTTGCTTTATACATTATAGAAGACATTAGAGGAACATCACTGCCTGAAATTTAAAAATAATTTTAATAGGTTACCACATTGATATAGTAATTAAAATATCATCCAAAAGTAAAGTTATAAATGTGTGGTTAAATAAGAACAGACATACTTTTGTGTGTGAATGATTAAAGTACATCGACAATTGTGCTACGTATGCATCTAATGTGTGTCCTCATACAACTGGTTTACCGGTTACCATGGTAACACCTTCGGTGATTTATATATAGGATATTGTATGAGTGCTCATTATTTATCATTTTTAATAAACGAGTTTACTAACATAATATGACGCGAGCCTTTGCGTGAGTTCGATTGTGAGATTCTATTTATCACATAACAAGTTTAAGCACCTTTTTAATCGATTGAAACCGTACTTTGTAGACTCTCCGCTATATAGAAATTCCGCAAATAGTTACGTTGTTTACGTTAACGTCATAGTAAATGACGTCATTTTGCGTCCCGCTACATGCAGCGATTGTGGACGAACAAGTTGGGCCGGAGCCCAAACAACGACATTCCACTAGTGGATAACGATATTTATAAAATCGCTTTTTGCAACTCACAGACCGCAAATTATGTAATAAACATGTTGGAAACATTTGAGAAAATTTAGGTGTCACTGTAAACAAACAAAAACTCAAAACAAAATAAACAACACTATTTGATATCAATTAACTAGGCACGTTAGAAATGTCAATTAAATGATTTTCTAATTGTGTTACCATAGCAACTGTTTTTTGTTATATTAGAACTGGTTTTATATTTTCTTATATAAACTCGGGCTGTGCATTATCTATGGTTAAACATACAGTTACTTACCTTTATAATCAATTTCAAACTTTCAATGTTTTTTGTCGAATAGTCAAAATGTCACGTTTCTTGATTAAACTGTCACCCACATGGTAAATCTTTGATTATAGTAAGCATAAATCATGTCCTTATCGCCGTGCCCCATTTATCAGTATTCTATTTTATTCACCCGAGGTGTAACGCAGTACAATGACCCACCCCTGCTGAATTGACCCAAGGGTCATTTCACTACGTAGAACAATGACCCGGGTAATTTTACTACGTAGCAAAATGACCCCAGACTGTAGAAAAATGACCCCATCGATTTCTAGTAGAATGAACCCCCCCCCCCCCCACGCAGTGGAATGACCCCCGCAGAGAAATGACCCCACTGTTCTGTTACACTGTTGCTGTTACTCACTGTTGGTGCTACTACTACAACAACAGCTGTCATTACTACTGCTGCTGCTGCTATTGCTTTTAGATCTACTACTGCTTCTTCTAATACAAATATACTAACACAATAAAGAAACGGTACATTTGGGTTGAGGGACTTTGGGTTGAGGGACTATTGTTATACTTATAAGTATAAACTATAGGCAAATTTGGCATCATAATACGTAAACATGTATTGGCTACACGATGGTGTATGTTTAATTGTGAGTTGATATTTAACAGATCATAATGTTGTGTGTAAATGACGAGGGTGTGTAAAGTAAAAGTTGCAGACTTGGAATGATTGTAACTGTCGTTGTGCCATTGACTAATCTTCTTGTGTCAAACCGTGACGCCTAGAGTTTTTATATTTGACATGTAGCCTTGCATGGTAGACCTCTAAAAGAAATGGATGTTTTACCCTGCGGTCAAAAATGGTTCCGCCTCAGGGGTAATAGTTTTACAAAGAAATATAAAAACATTACAAATATGCGATTTCTGCTTTGCACACCATCGTCTTTCTCACACAAAATTATGCTTTGTAAATTATCAAATTACAATAACAAATACAACATCGTGTAGCCAATATATTTTTGGGCACATTTGATACCAAATTTGTTTATGGTTCATTGGTTTGTACTGATAAAAATACCAAAAGTCCCTCAAACATAATATACAGTTTCTGTATCGTATTAGAATATATTAATCACTTTGCTGCTGAATTTACTACTGCTACCATTTCTAATTCCTAGTACTATTAGTACAACAGTTGTTGCTTATGCTGCTGTAACTAATGCTGCTACTACTGTTTCTACTACTACAACTACTACAATTATACTACTCCTTTTGTTGCTGCTGCTGCTGCTGTTAATACTGCACCTTTTATAGTAATAATGCTGCTGTTGTTGATAATACTACTGTTACTACTACTTATTCTCCTACTAATATACTACTCCCATTAATGCTGCTACTACGACTGCAGTGGTAAATACGCTATTCATACCCTTTTACGCGTTAATCTATGCGTAAGAAACGCATATTGAACGGTTAACGAACGGTTAACGCCTAACGATTTAACGCGTTTAAACGCGTAAATAAACGATTATACCAATGCAGTCTCGGCTAAGTGATGACCTTTTCATCCGGGCTCTTTGTAACGCGTAAAGAAACGGCTAGGAAACGCGTTTAACGAAACGGATAATAAACACGTCTCCATTTCTACTACTACTGTTGCTGCTACTTAACTGCTACTACTATTACTACTACTACGGAAAAAAGGCTTGCCTTTTTTCCGTTCTTAAGTAATGCGTGATAAAATCAAAGGTATTCCAATTCTATTCAATCACTGACAGACTTTGAAAAGTGTTTGATTTGCGCGTGAATAATTTCCTCAAAACTAGGCAACTACAAAACATGGGGGCTGACATCTTGGATGATGACGTCACGGCTTTTACGAAGAGTTGTGCGTGACGTTTCGGAATTCCCAATTTCGGTGATATAAATAGAGGATAATCAATTTCTTTGGATTGATATGAAAAATATATCACGAGAATGGGTTGTTATCTGGTTAAAAAACGAGTCCGTAGGACGAGTTTTTTAACCAGATAACAACCCATTCGAGTGATATATTTTTCATATCTATTCAAAGGAATTGAGTATTCTATTTATTATATATATTTTAATGACGTTTTTAAAGAAAAATACCCACACAAAATTGATTATTTACAACAAAAAAACTAATTATGACGTGACGTCACAAAAAGTTATATCATCACTTCATGCAGTGATGATATCAACAGTGACGATATCAAATCTATCTAACTGAGAAATCTCTATAAATCATTGATAGGTATATAATAAGAATGAATAACCCACAACACTCACTTGTACTGATTTCCTCCAAAATGACAAAAATTCAAACAGTTCAATTCATACCCTTTAACGCTAAAAATGAACGTTATTTGCAAAAAGCTACTTCTCAATCGAACCGATAAAAATAACGGATTACCAACACGTCATCAATATAAATAATGACGTCATTATTGGTGGTCATATGACTTCCAAAAATAGTTTCAGATTGCGTTATAATACAGGACTGCCATAAGTTGAAATGAAAAATCCTAAGATTTCCAAATATGCATTTTTTCAAGCGCGATTTTTACGAATCGTACCTTTACCCAATAGCCGATTTCTAGTTTTGTTGGCATGTGACTACTTAAAGCAGACTGGAATGGCGCATTCTGCTTTACTTTCAGCGTGCTTTAAGCTACCATAACCTGGGGGAAAATCCGGAAATTTAGGAAAAATCCGGAGAAATGGCAGCCCTGATAATATAGCTGTACGGAGGAGTTTTAACTTTTAACATTGTTTATAATTATATCTATTTGATTATTGGGTAACAACATATAGATCTTGTCCCAAACAATTTAGGTTTATAATAAAAGTTCGAGTTGGTTGTGTAATCCAGATCTCAGTCACGAGAGGCGTAGCCTCGAGTGTGATCTGGAATACACAACGAACTGATACAAGAGCGCTGATCACACACTGGAGATAGATCTATTCCTTTTTCATTAGTACAATTTTGCTTTTTTCCGTCCATAGGCAAAGCCTAAATACATATTATGGCTGCTGCTACTGATGCTAATTATAGAACAACACCCTTTTACAATAGCATTGGTAGAAGAGGTAAAAATAGAATGATTAGAAAAAGCGAAACGGAGGAATAGCATAGTCCTGAACTGGTCTAGTTTGTCTGTTTGTTTGTCCGTTCATTCGCCCATAATTTTTGGTTTCCGCTTCGTATCTCAAGGACAACTTGAGATACTTTAATTAAGCACTGGTAAAATGTTTCCTTAGTGAGAAAAGGTGCAGAGTTTATGTTCATATGATGATGCTGTTCACACTCTAAGTTGAAATGTTTGAACCTCCGTTCCATATTTATCTAAGTATCTGGTTAGTAAGCTATACCACCATTTGCAAAGGATAATCTTACATAATTGAATCACGTGTAAATCGTGCGAATCGAAGATGACATACATGCTATAAGTACTACATGTCATTCTTTCTATGGCCATACATTTTTCTCAACGAGGAGAGCGGAATCATTTTCAGGCATAGAATATGAACGTGGATATATATTTAGTAGGGTATGGACCCTGGTTTGATTTCTACGCAGAGTGTTGACTCCCTATATAAACGGAATATCACCACAGTGTGTGATCCGGGCTTTTGTATCAGATCGAGTTGGCTGTGTATTCCAGATCTGGAATACACAGCCAACGAGAACTGATACAAGAGCCCGGATCACACACTGTGGTGATGTTCCTTTTATTATATACCTTATTTCAATTTATTTATTTTCTATAACATTTCATTTAAAGTAGCTTAAAATCGGGACTATATCTGCGAGACGCTATATATTCAACCGAATAACCATATGCATATGTTAAACCGCTAGTGCGTATTAATACATAATGACTTTTTTTGGTAGAAGTTTGACATTTTTTATCGGCTCGATTGAGCAGTGTTTTTTCAAATAACCTTCATTTAAGCGTATTAGAGTATGACTTGAGCTGTTTTAAGCTTAATTCTATTTGGAAGTTCCCGTTATTACTTTTCATTCCTTCCATTTTCTCTTTTGTTTGACAACAGACGGAGAAAATGTAGGCAAGTTCAAGGTCTTCTTGTTATTAAAAATAGCATCAAAATCGGGAATTCCGAAACGTCACGCGCACCTGTTCTTTATGTACATCGATTGTGTATAACATATGTAGCATAAAAGTAGTCCCGGCAATACCGTGTAGCATATATGACATCTGATACGGACCATCTGATACGGAAAAAGATTGTGGGGCTTGTATTTGCCTGATTTGTAGATAGATATATAATAAGTGGAAATATACTATAGTTTCTATCTATTATTCACTTAGGTCTCTCACGAGTCTGCTTCAATGCGTTAAAACGTGTCATTTTAGGTACTTTATGGAAGCCCCCCTTTAGGGGCCTTCCTCAGTGTTGGGGTTGTAAGTAACCATATTCTTAGACGGAACGTCTGCTTAAGGCGAAATGAATGAAATAATGACTTTATTTAACAAGGGTGACTTATTTAGTCTAACGACTTATCCCCGTGAGGTCCTCCATAAACATATTACATACATAGATCTCCTATAGCCTTAACCCTTATCATGCTGTATTATCGACTGCATTGAAATTGTTGTCTGCAAATTTCGTAAAATTCAGATTTCGCAATTTTAAATAACATAAAACTAAAGACGAGTGTCAAACAGTGTGTATCTAAATGATGAAAGAGATGGAAGAAATATTTTGCAACAAGTCAAAATGTATTTGTCTGCGCATGTCTGAAAATGAGTTGCATAAATGTGTGCAGTACTTTAGACGAAACATTATTGTTCCGGTTAGGAATAAAACTAATACCCAAACGTATCACTTCACAACATCAGATGTTAAGTGCTTGTGTGGCGGCCATAAGAAATCGGTTACAGCTACTTAAATGACGCTAATTGATTGTATGAAGGACATATGACAGGCTAAAGCAAGTTGAAAGTAAAGCAGAAACCTCTGAAAATATAGTCGCCTTCTTAAATACCAACTAATTAACGCAATTTACTTGTCGCAGTAAAGAGGT
Source organism: Gari tellinella (assembly GCA_922989275.2). Classification (NCBI taxonomy): domain Eukaryota; kingdom Metazoa; phylum Mollusca; class Bivalvia; order Cardiida; family Psammobiidae; genus Gari; species Gari tellinella. The sequence continues at coordinate 75,451,630 of OV277866.1, forward strand.
TTCATTATACATAAAATGCCTCACCAAATACCTGAAATATAACTTGCATCTATATTCTTGTTTTTCCAAATTCAGCATAATGTTTGTTTCCTACCACATATGCATGTCACTTCATTAAAACTGCTGGGCTTCCTTGGCAAATAATTTTCATTACCAGATTTTAATTTGCAAACATATGATAAAATACTCCAATTAAAGCAAATTTGTGACACTGTCGAGCATAACGCATTTGACAAATATGATCGGTATAAAAATTCTTCAAGTAAATTAACACGATGTTATTTAAAACAAAAAAATCTATGGCAAATTTATTCCGTCAATCAATGGAATAAATCGAGTTCGCCCCTTGTGCGCACGCTCATGCATAAATAGGATAGAATAACCTCTTCTCATCCACTATACACTAAAGTAGGTTAAATATAGTGTCGATATATGAATGGCTCGTTGGCCCTATGGTTTGGACGTCTGACTCATTTTATTTTTCTTCCGCGTGTCCCGGGTTCGAATCTCACCAGAGCTAAAATAATTCTTTAAAATGCAGTTTTAACATAAATTATTATCCTAAACTTATAGGTACGTGTTTATATAGGCGTTTGACATACATTTACATTCTGATCCCAAATCTGGCTGCCAGTCCCTTTAAAACTGTCACCGTAGAATCAAATAAACTCACCAGGAATATCTTTTGTCTAAACAGTGTTGATAAAAATTATTGAGCGGAGTGTGTGTAAGTAATTGCGCTGTATAAACATTAGCCTGGTAAGAATTAGCTGTATGACCCTAACACTACGTCACGCAAAGCTCAATATCTATGGCGTCCAACGTAAATCACCTTGCGTTTACGGTAGGGTATTTTTCTTCTGGGTCTACATTGGTTGATTATGACAATTCTATTCCCCACAGCTACACTGTTTTAAATGACGAGTATACTTGTCGGTAGGGTTGCACGAGGAAATATGGCATCTCTCCATGACCAGAAATGTTTCTACGCGATGAGGATGGTTGGAGATGGAGGGACTTTTCACGTAGAATACAGACTTTGTTTTTTCCCCTTCATTTTTATTCATAAAATATGGACAATGGGTCATTTCTCTACGTAAAATGAAGACCCTGGGTCATTTTGCTACTATAAATTAAGACCCGGGTTATTTTCCTTCGTAGGATATGGACCCGGGGTCATTTGTTTACATAGATTAAAGACCCTGGGTCATTTGTCTACGTAGAATAAGGACCCTGTGTAATTTTCTTACGTAGAATAAATACCCTGGTGACTTTGTGTACAATATGTGTTATAAAGTTTTTTCCACACACACACACTGTATGTTCTACGAAAACCATGGCTCCAGATACGAGGAGTATTTCAAAACCTAAAATCTTTATTTCTGCATTGAACCCTATGGTGTCACTACTCATTAAAATAGTATTTTCGAGAATTTTATTCTGATTTGAGTGAGAAAAGGTTTGATTTGTTCAATTTACTCCCTCTTATCTGGTGCCCTTGTAAAACCTAGTCAAAAAGACATTTGAATGCGTTAATCATGCGTATTCGTCTTTGGCGCCGTCGTGAACGGCTTAGCAAACATTAAGAAAAAGCTCATCATCCAGCAGTTGTTAAACTGTTAAAATAGTCTGAAATAGATGTTATTAAAATTATCTCTAAAAGTCGATTAATCCAAAACTCAACGAAAAGGCGTATTTAACTCATCCCCATATGTGATCAGTTTTAAATTGGTCTCTTTAAAACTATCTGTACATGCCATTTACTTAACATTCAGTTCAAATAATCTTTGTGAATTAGAATTTTCTTTAAGTATGATTTATTCCAAAGAAGATAATGATTTAACAGTTTGACATAGAATGATTAGTCAGAGATTAAGATTTATTTTTTACGTTTAGTTACGAACATTGTAGAGCCAGACCCTAAGCGTAGAATACTAATTTATGGTCTGTTTCTACTATGTTCGACTTGCGGTTATGATCCGCCAGCAGCTCGGATGTACAAGTGGGGTGAGATGTCGAAGTACAGTGCTCCCTCTCTACAACGGGCCTGCCAAGAACGATTCCCTCCTCACAACAACGCTTGTCGCTGTTCAACAAACAAGACAAGTATGTCCAAGCTTTTCACGTCTGTAATATCGTCACATATGGAACATATTGACAGAAACATAACATAATGGCGAGTGATAAACAGTTGGAATCCAGAACAGACGTCGCGTTACGCTGCTTCTGATCTGGATTCAAGCTGTTTGCGATGTAAACTAGTTGCCCTTCCTGTAACAACTCACTCCGAACAACATACATCATATTTATCTCCACTTATGTGTTGTACTTTAGTTTAAACAATATTTTATTCAGAAGAAAAGGATTGGACAACAGGCAAATGTGAGTCCTCTCCAATGTAGAGATGTGTTGTAGAGAGGGAGAACTGCGTTATTAAATGAAATGCATTTTTTTCCAAATGATGTTTCTATATATTAAGCTCTTTCTATTCTCATTTTTAAAAGAGAGCATTGTCTTGAATGCATTGGAACAAAGACATGTACAAAGGTACATCGACAACTTATAGACAAATCGTGCTACAAACATATTAGGGGTTTTCTAGTATTGTATTTATAGCCATTGCACGTCTAAATATAGAATACGCATATCGGCTCAGTATGACATTTCAATGTCGCAGTGCGTAAAACCCCAGCACAATCAAGCAAACAAAAGTAATAGTAGCAGTAGCAGCGATAGAAGTATAAGTATCAGCAGTAGGGGTTATGCAGCACCGGCAGCATTAGAAGTGGTAGTAGTATCAGAAATAACAACAATAGCAGATGTAGTAGCAGCATCAGAAGTAGTAGCAGAAGCACAAACAGCAATAACAGAAGAAGAAGCAGCAGCAGTAACGGCAACAATTTAGCTGAAAGGGGGGGGAGTCATTTCTCTACGGGGGGGGGGGGGGGGGTCATTCCTCTGCGTGAAGGGGGTAATTCTACTAAGAGTCAATTGGGTCCTTTTTCTACGGTCTGGGTCATTTCTCTACGTAGTATAAAGACACGGGTCATTTTGCATGGGTTGGTCATTCTACTGCGTTACACCGGCAGTGACGATATCAAACTTTTAAATTATAAATGTATTTTTTATGTACGCATCTTTGGTAAGAAATTATTTACATATTGACATTTATTTCTGTCTTTTAATTTGAGATGTGCTCACATAACTACTCGCGTTCTAAACAGCTTTGATCTGATGTCTTAATGATATTGGCCTTTGTTAGACATGCCACATTGTAAACTGATCTCTATACTCAAAACTAATTGAGTTGAGCAAATATTCCAAATATGTATATAATAAATACAAAAGACTCAAGCAGGAAACGTAACACAAACAATACACCCACCTCTCAAGCAGAACACACACACACAGTCATACCACAACAAACACACAAACACACGCAATACCATTCCTTCATCTACAGCAGGAAACGTAACACAAACAATACACCCACCTCTCAAGCAGAACACACACACACAGTCATACCACAACAAACACACAAACACACGCAATACCATTCCTTCATCTACACACTCAATAGAAAACAACACGCAAGACAAACATAAAGCTAAATGAACATAGGAGCCCGCCTTGGTACGGTCAGTAGCAATCAATAATTAATTATAAATTAATCAATCATTTACAACCACTGGGGGGGTTAAACCTGGGTTTAGGGGCGCCCAACCTCACTCATATCTCCTATATTCACCAATAAAGACAAACAGTGTACATAAAATATAAACCCTGTTCCAAAACCTTACAATCAAAAAGACCGCCAACACAGTAAGTAAATACATGTATAACATCTTCCAAAAAATCTATGACAAGATTAGTAGCATATATATATGCATACATATATAGTAGTCTATATCACATCTGAAGTTATGACCAGTAATAACCTATTTGATCCTTAAAGAATATTACCTTCATAGGACATGCCCATGTTTGCTCTGAGCTGGCCTGAATATATTCTTGAGTTGAGTACAAATTTCAAACATGAAGATGTTGTCACATGTAATTCCAAAGTTATATTCACGTATTCAGTATTAAGTATATTAGACCTTTAATTCACATTGATTTCTGTCGGATATAATCCAAATTATATAAATCGAACAGAGTTTCTGCAATGAAGAAAACATGTCAAATATGAAGTCACCATCGCATGTAGTTCGAAAGGTATTGGCCACGTAAAAGTTGTGCACAGACAGTCAGACAGAATAGCAAACAAACAAAGATACAGTGGAAGATACAGACAGAGAAACCACATATAAAATGCGTTTGACTAAGTCGTGCTAGTGCATTAAACTAAATAATAATCTAGCAGAAGAAACTGATTTATAACAAGGGGAAGGTAAAACCCAGATGTACCAGATAGTTATTATTAGCGATGAGTATCATTTTGAAATATATTGCAACACTTAATCAACATGAATAGACCAATGAACCAGACACAAATTTGAGGGGTGAATTGAGTCCCATTTGGCCACAAACAATCTGCATGAACAGCATCAGTCAGCATATCGTAAGCATCACTCTACAGAAACTGCTCTTGTTAAAGTTCAAAATGACATCTTGCAATATCTTGATAAGAATGAAATCACAATTCTGATGATGCTTGACCTATCAGCCGCATTCGACACTATTGATCATGAAACATTACTCAATCGCCTTGAAAAAGACTTCCAAATCATTGGAAACCTACTTAAGTGGATGACCTCATACCTGAATGACCATTACCAAACAGTCGCAGTAGATGGAGAATTATCTGCCCCAGTTCAAATGAAATAAAGTGTGCCACAGGGCTCAGTCTTGGGACCCAAAAACTACATCTTATACACAAAACCTGTCGGCTCAATTTGCAGAAATCATGATCTGGATCATCATTTCTATGCAGATGATTCACAGTTATACTTGTCATTTAAGCCTAAAGACACATCTAGTCAACAAGAAGCCCTTTCAAAAGTCGAAGGATGTCGAAAAGACATAGTCTCATGGATGCACCAGAATATGTTGAAGCTGAACACTGACAAAACTGAGGTCATACTGTTTCATTCAAAAAAGGTTAACGTTCCCGGAGATTTTCATGTTCAAGTGGGAAACTCTAAAATCAAACCGTCATTATGGGTGAACAACCTTGGTGCTAGATTTGATTCCCAAATGGATATGACACAGCACATCAACACTGTGTGCAGGTCTAGCTACGCACAGCTGCGGCAAATAGGTCATATTAGACAGTACCTTTCTCCAGAAGCTACAAAGACGTTGGTCAATTCTCTGGTCACATCAAAAATTGACTACTGCAACTCACTGCTATATGGGATTCCCCAAAACTCACTACGAAAACTACAGCGTGTGCAAAATACAGCAGCCCGCATCATTACCAGGACTCCTCGGTACAATCACATCATTCCAGTCTTGAAGGAGCTTCACTGGCTTCCAGTTCAACACAGAGTTGAATTCAAAATTCTGACACTCACATACAAAGCCATGTGCAATGATTCTCCAATGTACATTGTTAGTATGCTGGACGTGTATAGACCTCGAAGAGAGTTGCGGTCTGCGAGTAAATCAGTATCGCTGGTTGTGCCGAGAAGTCGTTTGGTGAAGTTTTGAGATAGAAGTTTCATGCATGCAGCCCCAAAGCTCTGGAACTCTCTACCATCAGACATCAGAGATGCGAGCACAGTTGCAGTCTTCAAAAAACGTCTGAAAACACACTTCTGTAATATTTATTATTAGAACACATTAGGAAATGGATGACTGCTACCTCCGGGCTATGTTCTTGCTGTAGATATTGTGGGTCTAAATGGGAGTTCTGGAATTGTACCGTTTGCCCATGCCTGTTCGGTGGATCTTGGTGGTAGGGATTGCCCCTGATCTCTTTGAAACCGACTGGCTTGGGGTTTGCGGTATAATTCAGGGACAGCTTCTTATCTTGATGTTTTATAAAGTAAGGGTGTAATTTCAGCCATGGAACATGTAGGTCCCGCGGGTGTTGGGTGGAGAGGGTAGATGACTGCTACCCTAAGGCTGTGTTCATTCAGTATATGTTATGGGTCTAATTTTTAGTTCTGGGGTTGTACCGTTGACCAGTGCCTGTCTGGTGGATCTTTGATGGTAGGGATATGGCTCTGATCTCTTTTGAAACCAGCTGGCGGGGTCTGTGGTATAATTCTTGGACAGCTTTCACCATTTTTAATCATGTCATTGATCTTCTATAGAGTTTTTAGTTATGGTCGCATGCTATATTTCCTAGTTATGTTACATTAGATGGCCTGCATTGGGCGCTCTGCTTTTATTTCTATTGGTCGGCAATCTTTAGCCGGTTGGTTCATTGCTGATTGATGGGGGTAGTGTGATCGCCGTTTTGGGGGCTGTCTTTTGTATGTTTATTCTTATTTAATTTAGATCTAATTATGGTTATTTGTGTTTTGTCGATGGCCTGCATTGGGCGCTCTACCATAATTTATATCAGTCGGAAATACTTAGCCGGTCGGTTCATTGCTGATTGATGGGGGTAATGTGATCGCCGTTTTGGGGGACTGTCTTTTATATGTTTATTCATGTTTTATTTCAGATCTAATTGTAGTTATTTTGTCTTTTCTCGATTTATAGGTACATATATGTGTTATTTCATGTAAAGCGCTTTTGAACGCACAATCCCTGTGTGAAAAGAGCGCTATATAAATCTGGTATAATAATAATAATAATAATGTGTTTTGATACAGTCAGATCATACATAGGACTTTGAACGGAAAAGTCCAACTTATTGTATATGTTACTGGTTTAGAGACTAGTTGTATTACTGCTTTAATCGACATTTTTCTTTTCTTTTTTATCAACTTTGTTGATTTTCCCTTGAACTTCAATTAATACGCAGGTTTAAACTATCATCATTTTCGTTTACGGGACCAAATTCAGCAAACATGTGTACCCAGACGCCGCGTAACGTCCATGCGGGCGTGTTTCACATTTTTTATAATTTCTTCACATTTGATAAATAACGTATGAATGTTGATTATAATGACGACAATTTATCCAAGCATTCTAAGATTCTGAAAAGTTTCACTTTAAACATAAACTTCATGATAAGAGCAAAATGCAACAGCCACTTTATTTAAAAAAAAGGGAACATTTTGAAACTGTTTAGTTTAGTCGTTTCTAACTGTAGTCACTGTTAAACCCGAAAGTATAGGGCAGGTAGTAAGAGAATTCCCAAAGATATTGTTATGCAGTTTAGCATCACTAACGTGTGTCTTACCCAGACGGCATAGAAATTGCTTCATTAACCCTTTCCCAGATGGACGCGACATTATCGGAATTTCTAACTTGTTTGGATCACTCTCAGACAATTGAGTCTGGGTGTTATCTACACTGTTTGACATTCAAAAACAGGTATCTTAATTTTTAATCTCAAAATATTCTGTACTTTGAGGATAATTCAGATTATTGTTTGCAAACAGGAAGTTCAAAAGAAGTCAACATAGTACGGACAATGTTTCGAATTAGCAGCTCACGAGTTAAGGAAATCTGCCGGGAAATGCGTTAGTGTAATGGCAAAAAACGTAGTATTCCTCGTACTAACGATCCGGCTAAAGGCCATATTATTGTTCCGATGTAATACCACATTAACTATGAACTCGGATATTGTCTGTCTCATTTGTTATCCCTGGTATGCTTAATCTATCAAACGGGTTATTTCACTTTTGAAAATGACCAGTTTGTGTTGGATTGAATGCTTTTATTTTAAGAAACTGATTTTAAAGCAATATAAACAGTGCAGACACTGATGTAATGACTCATAAAAAGACTCTCTGGATTTTGGGCAATGTAAAACATGTTTAATCGTTCTAACATAAATAGGTTAAAGACAAAATGTCGTGCGGATTATTTCAACTTAATTATCCTCAACATCTTCTGTTATATGATGTCTTTCAAGACTGGGCGAAGTCATCGATTATGATAACTATGTTCAAGTTTGTCGACAAACATCTAGCGTTAACCCATGATCAATGACACAACGGATACACTACGGATACACAATGATTACATAATTCTAAGAAGTAAGCACATAACATGGTAAGTATCCTGCACTTTTTATGAACAATATTGTGGAAAAACCCATCTGTTCCGTTATTGAGGACAATAGTCTTAGTTAGGGTCACCGTAACCTGTAATTTGTACGTGATACTGTGCATACAGAGATGTACTATTTGTAATTTGATGTCGCTTTCTGATAGTATAAATAATTGAGCTCTGAACAATATTCTTCCATAACTTAGATAAATAAGATCAAGGACACAGTAACCTTTTTAATGAAAGGAGACTCTACGTTATCCAAAGACATACTCACATATTATAGTTGGTATCCTTAGTCGGGGATTTTTAAAAGTCATATGATACATACCAACTCTGATATAATCAGGCAAAATGGCAAGGTCAGAATAAATGTGTTCCGAAAATCGCACACAAGTCCGTATATTCACATACATATGTGTGTTGTCCTAGCGCATGTTGCATGGGAGTTACACTGGAACAAGCGTTTGTTTATATGATTAAAGTCAGCGTTAAAAAGTCACTCTACTATTCAATATTATACTCTTACCCTGATTGTGATATCGTCGACAACTTATTTACTAGTATGTTATTGAATCGAAATGTCACTGTCAACTGCACGAACATCTTAATATGTTTCTCATATTTTTAATACCAACGGTTGATGTGGTTTAGAACACAATGTCCGGAAAGTCTTGTTAGGAGACACAGACTTAAGCCTATACAATTTTACGGCACACTATGTCATACCAGTATCTACTAACACAGCAGTGCTGATATCCTTACATATTGTTTTCAACATTTACATTAAATGTGAGCTGAAAGTATTAAGGGTCACTCCGTTGTAGGTGTGATAAAGTATTCCTAGCCTAGTTTGTGTGTTTGTACAGGTTACCTTCAATAACGACGTTTAATACATTAAAATTATCTTTAGCTATGTCAATTAAAAGTGTCGTTTAAGAATATTTATAAATCGTCAGTGTGAGTATTACAATGTTTGGATACAGGTTCGCTAGAGTACGTCACGTCGTACATGCCAATTATGTCGAATTCAGCGAAATATGGTTTACTATTTTGTTGGTTTTTTAATTCATTAAAATTATCTTTAGCTATGTCAATTAAAAGTGTCGTTTAAGAATATGTATAAATCGTCAGTGTGAGTATTACAATGTTTGGATACAGGTTCGCTAGAGTACGTCACCTCGTAAATGCCAATTATGTCGAATTCAGCGAAATGTGGTTTACCTTTTTGTTGGTTTTTACTTGTTTTTTGTTCGAAACCTACAAAAAAGTTATTTTACACCGCCTTTAGTGATTTATTGTTCCTCCCAATCAATCGATAATGAAAAGTTTATGAAAGAAATCAAAAGTAAAATTACTTTGTAGGGGGGGTGTGTGATTTTGGTGTCAATGTCATAATATTTTCATTACTTATTGACTCATTTAAGTGTAAAGGGGTGAAAAACAAAAACAAGAGAAAACACAGTTTTGTCAGAATTTACCGCGAAAGGTTGACAACCCCTAATAATTTGACAAAAAAAATGTGTTGATTTCACAACCAATAACTGCCGTGGCCTCAATGAAACTAAATACATCTAAGAATACGTCGTCTTATGTAGTGCACATAACGTTGAATAACGTTATTAGGCAGACCCTGTTATTCCAGCTGGAATGCGTCTTCAGGTCACCAATGTTGTTAAAGCCGTGATTTGACCTGTATTGTCGAATCAGCTTATCCCGAGTGTGCTCGATTAGTTTTAAATCAGGTGAAAAACAGGGTCGAGGCAAGACGTTAACGTCATTATGTCTTGTAACGTTTGCCCAGTATATGGACGTCGGGGTATTGGGCGAGTATTCTGTCTAAAACGATTTATGATGGTGTGAACATGCACCCCGTATCGCCAAGTAGTGACAGATGCTGTCAAAAATCGATTACGTAGGTGCGTCAACGTATTCAAGCGGTCCTCACGTTACGTTGTTACATAGGAATGACCGAATATTTGAAGATCTCTAGCAAACCAGAAGATGTTGAACGTATTCCCGAGGGTTCCGAGCGACGTCAGTCACACTTAACTCCCGCCCTAAGCATGTCAACAGCATAGTTTCGCACTGCGTCACTTTGACGTGACATTTTTTGAACCTTTCAAATATGTATTTTTTCTGTCCTGTACTTGTCGCTTGTAAAGCTTTGTCGGGTGTAGATAAGCTATATGATACATGCACGCCTGTGCACGTGTAAAGCTATGGCTACGTTGTATCCTTTTAGAGGCTAAGGTAAACAGGTATGACCATGCTTGATTACATAGTAATAAACCTAGACGATAGTCCAACAGTTTAATGTAACCAAATAAGCATTACTTCTACAAGGTACTGATATATTCTTTAAATAAAAGTATAAATGAACTTCTTTGGGTGAGTGTATATACACTAGTCATGTAAAGTAATATATGTTTGTATCCGTCTGAAATGACAAGGCCCTTCGTTTCTGCTTTGTGTTATCGTTAAACCTACAGTGCAAACACAAGGTTGTCGCGGTATCTCGTTCGGATGATTGCTAGGGTTGTGACATCAAAATTGCCTTCAGATGACGGAAGCGTCGACTTAATGAACAGTTCGTTAGTATGTTTGTTTTAAAGCATAGAACTACACGATATTGTCAACAGATTTTGGGACATCTGATTGGCCGAGAGCTCAAAGCAATGTGTAGTCGATATCGTTTCCAGGTGACGTCAAATACACATAACACATATGATCATATGGTCTTGAAACACATATACCACCCGGCAACACTATGCATCACGTGCTGCAAGAATGAAATTTATCAGTTACGCCTTACTCATGTTAAGAAACATTGTGTTTATTCTTATAGATGACAGCTTAATGCAGGATGCAAAGAGAACAGTATGTGCCTTGCCGCGATATCTGCTTTCAGCTCAAACTTACATAAACGGCAATCTGTATTCAAAACAAGATACTGTATATTGATTTTGTGATGTTGCCCAGAAGGAGTTTCAACTGTTAATAGTCGTGTAAGCATTCATCATTCGATTCCTTGCAGCTCTGGTCAACATCGACTGATTGTTGTTTGGATGTCAAACATGTAGTCTGAACACATTTGACAATTTTTCGTAGATGGGTTCGACGTTTTTCAGATTGGTAATGTAAGATTTGTGCATGAACTTGATTTCCGAACCGAACATACTGTAAATCTAAAAGAGGTCAATCTGAATGTAGAAATTTTGAAATAATGTATAGTATATGAGCAATTTATATATCGTCGTATGAGTCTTACAAAGTTCTGTTTTTATTTTATATTCAACAGATGTCTATATACTATTGAAAAGCTAATGTCAAGTGTTAATCTATAATATCTATATGAAGACATCGCTAGTATTATAGATCGATTTCATGTACCTGGCAGAGCGGAGCTAACATTTGGATATACTAAACGGTTTTATTCTTTATTTAGGGGTGATAGGTATAGTTCCAAACTATAGTGTTATTGTCCGATACTTTAAACATGGAGAAACACAATATATGCGTGTTACCATATCAACGTCAAAATGGTATACAGAGTGCCCCCTCTCTACAACAACACCCAATTGGAGACACATATTCAGTGTGTTGTTCCGAGGGAGTTGCTAAAGGAGGAAAAGAGTAAGACTTGTCCTACATTTTCAAACAATTTGAATTCAGATCAGACAACGCGTAACTGGATTCAAACTGTTTGCCATTCATCATTATACATGTCAAACTGTCAACTAATATGTAATCTTGTGAAGGAACGGCATCCTTGGAAGAAACGACATACAACAACGGTAAATTCTAATAAAGAGCGTGCTGTCGCCCCTAAAGTTGAAGTGCAAAGGTCCGCATCGAAACTCCGCCCTGCCAAGTCAAATCAGTTTATACAATCATCTATCTCTATTTGATTGGCCGTTGAGTCTTACAATGATCTATGTCCAATACTATCTAAAGAGTTTTCAAACACTATGAAATACATGCTCCTAGTGGGTCAACAACTTCAACATCGACTTTTTCAAATCAACCTACGTGGTAGATGTAACGTTGTAAGACTCATACGACGATATATCGACATTCTTAATAATGAGTGAAATAGAAAATGAAATACGATTTCAGAGAGTTTACCAAGTGTGGAATTCAAAAGACACAGTGTATGTGTATGTGACTATTAGACATATTCGAAGTATACGTAATGATTCGTGTGAAGCTCGCCTTTGGGGAAATTACAGCATCTGTCTAACGCGGATAATGCATTAAATACATATGTAGCGGAATTTCAAGGCGCACCTGTCTGGAAGTATGAATAATTGACTATCTTTGAGTATACCGACCGCAGACAAGATTGTTTTGTATAATTTGTTTTGTAGGATCTGACATGCAGGTGGAGCTATAGAAGTAACAACTTATAAATCAACAACAATACACAGCTTGGCTGATTGAACATGTTGATTCAACTCTCAACGCATTCAGACCAAAAACATTGTTTTATTTTATAACCCATAATATCATTTTTGAAAATTTAATTACATCGACATTTGTCAAACAATCAGGATCAAACGTTTACCTCGGTGTGCTTAATCGTAATCCAAATTGTTTAGAGATGTCACTGTAATTGGGAGGGCCATTTTCAGTCTAGATGCAATGGCACATTTAAAAAACAAACGAGACACGTTAGTATTCCTTAACATATTGTGTAAATATTTTCTAATGTTCACAATATGCAATGATTTTTCGTAGTAAAGCAATTCCATTAATACCTTTAAACGAAAACAGCATTTGTAAAGTCATAACACACACTTATATCTGTTAAGTTTAATCCCTCTTATCTAGAGTATATCAACGAAGTGTCGTCTGAAATGGAATTTACATTGCAATAGGATCTTTTCATTGCCAACTCAGCTTTTATTCGAATATGTTAGTATACAAATGTTTCAAAATACGTATAGTAAAGTCAAACTTCAATATCTCGAACTTGCATAATTCGAACTATCTTTAGACATACGAGTTTATTTACAATCGCTTGTATTTTGTCGGAACAATTCCGTACAGAATGGAAGTAGGATTGACCACAGAAGCGTTGCCTGTATAAATAATTGTTTATACCTTGTTTCTGTCATTTTGAAACTTCTAACAACTGATAAAAAGCTGCATGGAAAACCTGTTTTGAAACACAACTGTTCGGCGCCTTGTCTGCCCCAACACTGACTGCATACAATTTAGCACATATGCGTGGACTTATTTTTCACATTTAGCACATTGATGAACGACATGATGTACAACAGCAACAACACATTCGAATGGAACAGACGTCCCTAGCCTTAATCCTTTTAATGAGTTATTTGATATCATGTGTGGACCATCTTGTTTAATGCTTTGCTAAAAACCTTTACTGCTCACACTTGAACACGATATCAGTTTTCGATCAGGTCTAATCTTACTATTACATGTGTATGGTTGATTTTAACAATCTTTTATTTTAAATAACAATCAGTGCAGTCCCGATCAGAATACTCATTTATGAGTCCTCCAATCAAAATCTACACTGTTTGTATTGGACGAGTGCAACCTTTAAATGTACAGATTTGTTAGTGACGAGTATACTGGTCGCTAGGGTTAAATGTGTTGATAGCTAGTATGTAGTTTGTATGATGCATGTATGTAGTAGCTTAAAGGAGACTTCCCTTCAAACATTAAGCCCCTTTATTAGAGTCGTGCTTTACTTTATGCTTTAGGTCTAAAGCCAGATAAGTATTATAATACATTTAAAGAAAATGACATGATAAACGCATGCACATGTATTTTATTATTATTTTTAAAAGTATGTACGCCCAAATATCCTGCAATGATCCTCAAAGGATGCTTGACAAAAACGATCATCTAGTTTTGATAACTTCAAGTCTGCTAATAGTTTTACCCAATGCATGGCATGTTTACTTTTCACATATTTATTATCGCTCTCTATAAAAGTTTGAATTCATCTAATTGGTAACTAATTTTTATTTCGCTTTTGAAATGTGAAAACATAAAAAATATAGAAAAAGCTGTTATTTACGCTCGTTTGATAAAACACTGATTGACTTATCTCAACTCGCAGAGTGGTTCCAACACAGCATATGCTTGTGGCATAAAAATGCAATTCTCATTTGAAGGAAGTGGTGAGGTTGTGACAGACAACATAGCTTTTGTGTTGGTTGCTGGCTAATTAAAGATGTTGATTAAAGAAAAGAGATAATCAATACATGGCATTCAACTGATAAGTACTTTAGCGTTTAACAAATAAAAATGAGCCGCGCTCTGACGCAACTAGTCTTATTGACAAAATGCTTGCATTTTTAGAATCTACATTGTGTTTTTAATACACTCTGCAAATTTAAAAACGATATGTCAATTACTTTTTTAAATATACACGTTCAAAAATGTTATGTATGTGTCTGCATATTATCACAACAACATCATGACGTTGCATGAAGGAAATGACTTTTTATATCACTGACAATGAAATGAACGAATGAAATGATGAATGAATGTCTTTATTTAACGAGGGTAACCTATTTAGTCAAATGTGAATAATCCTCCATGAGGCCCTCCATACGAAAGTTATGCATTGCATACACATATTTTCTATAGTTGTAACCCTTATCCTGCTATAATATCGGCTGCTTTTGAAATTGTCGTCTGTAAATTTCGCAAAAATCTGGTTTATGTAATTTTAAATTACAGAAAACTAAAGACGAGTGTCAAGCAGTTTGTATCAAGATGAAACGCTGCCTGTCTTATCTGGATCCAAACCGTTTGCAGATTCTAATAAAATCGGGATTAGCAAGTAAAGGTTTAAAATGCAGAGATGAAAGCAGTTCAATAGCAGAATAAAGAAAAAAATGCAGTTTCTTTTAAATACGAAAATATTATTAACGCACTGAGAAATTTCGACAGCAGAAAATTAAATACACATAGATCTAGATCTATTACAAACTGAGTCTACATGTATATATAAGTTAAAAAGCCGTTTATTGTTACACGACGGGAACCAGACTAAACAAAGTGATATATGAACACAATCATGACATCACATAATCGTATAATTATATGAAGTCACAATGATGACGCTATCGGACCGTAAAAATGTCCCACGGTCGTATGTAGAAAAAGTATGAAATACAGTAACACATTTGAAAACCGGACACAAACACCAACGGTTCCCAAACAGGCGGTTGCCCAGAGCAGCACGATGGTATTACAGAAAGCTCATATGAATTCTCTCTGCAACCACCATTACCGACAACGTAACAGTTCGTCGTTAGATCCGTCTTTTAAACAACACTAGTAAGTGTCCAGATTTCAGAGGTATTACTGTAATATCTACTAGGACACGTTCGAGCCTCAAATAAGACAAGTCGGCGGACCACTTTTTATGCAAACGGCTTACCACCACATCAGACCCTGAGAGTCTCAGCCCCTGCTGTAGTAATAATGAGCACAATATATTTTAACGCATTCATTTCTAATTTACTCGTCATTAACAAATAGTGTACCTGAGAGGATTACATTTGTCCCATGCAAACAATGTCGATCCTGATCAGAGGGATCCTGTAGGAACACTCTGATCAGGGCCTGCACTGTTTGTCATTTCACATTATATTGTTAGAACCAACCCTAAATATTCGAAAAATGGACTAGACGTAATTGGGAATTGGAACTGTCCATTGTCCTTGTGTATAATTATGTTCCATCTTGACCTATGGTGTGGTGTTCATCAATCAAAAGACTGAGTTGTTTCAGATCACCATCAACTCTAGGGCCAAATATCTGAACCTTTCTGAGTGATAGGAAATAAAGTGGTCCCATCTGATTAGAGTGATGGGGAAGCGTAACCAAATGCGTAGTGAACAAATTTGTCAAGATTTGAAGTTTCCTTTTACTTGTTTACTGAAGAATTGTAAAAAACACGTTCTTCTTTGGCCCGCTGAATATGTTGCTGCATCTGTGTGGTAGAATTTAGTTTATCCTCTTCGGTAACAGAGTCAATTATTAGCTTCCTTAACTTTTACAGGTAGCACAAACATCATCTTTAGGCTTAGCTATTTAAATATGAGGAAGGCAGTGATTCCAGATTTTTCCAATGTTCCATGGCAACAATTTACATACAGTTCAGGTAACTTTTATTGGTGGTTTCAAAGCTAAGATACACAGGTGGGATGTTGTCTCTGCCTCAAGGTGCAGCTGGCTAGGGAATTTCATGTTCATATGTGTAGTTCTTAAGAAAGTAAAATACATATTCCACATTGTCATAGGTTTGGGCATGCACAGGTATGTTTTTTACCAAGATTGCCATGCTGCAGAATATGTTTGCTAATGTCAAATATCAGCAAAAATGTTTTCCTACATATGTGATGGCCAGATATTGTTAAGGTGTATATTGTTCTCTGTCATTTAAGACCACGCTTTGTACTATCACTGTCATGTTCAGTAAGTATGCCTATGATATAAAGCTCCTTTTCATCCTTCGTCATATATTTCATGTCAAGTATATGCGAGTACATGTATATCACTACCTCACTAAACTGTGAAATACATCTAGCCTGGCATTCACACCCATTTACCCGATACATTCGATTTTTTATATCAATGGGTCATCTGATGGCAGTGAAATACTTTCAGGCTCTACCTCATCACTGTCACTTTCACTGCTCTCCTGCTCACCTTCTTCAATGAAGCGAAGTGCTCTCTGGTCCATGTCCAGCTGTGGCTCTGTGTCTGCCACTTGAGAGGTGTCCTCATCATATTCATCCTCTGACAGTTCTTGGGATGCTACTGGAGTTTTTTCCAAAATGCTCAGAAAAGAGGCTTTCAAGCTCCTGTAAATACAGAAAGAAAATGATGGATTTATTATTATACTCTATACTGTTTCAAGAGGAATCATATATTTTATAATCATTATACAGAAAAATTGGCAACACAGTACTGATAAGGATGTATTAATAACTTTTAGTTAAACTAACACACTGTGAAGAGCAGGGTACACTTGTTTTATGTAAACAGTGTAGATCTAGACCGGGGATCCTCTCATCTAAGCCGTCACTGTCATTTGGAAATAGATTGTTAAAATCAAAAATAAATAGTTAAAGTATAGACTTAGACTTAACAGGAATCAAATTTAACACGAGCTAACTCATAATAGAAGATATGATAGGGACACCCCCCGCCCCTTGGGCAATGCCGCTTCGATGAACAATCGACAACACGGGTCAAAATTTAAAAACAATTGGCGTGGGTTCCCCCCTCGGCCGTGCCACCTTGATAACACCCCTTGTAAAAGACCCCCCAAGGAGGTTGGACAAGACAGAGAGTTTATAAATGCGAGTAAGCTGGGGGCAGATTCCATTTATAAATTATAGTGATGTTTACATCTTAATATGGAATCACACCTACTCGCAGAATTAGAAAGATGGTAAATAGCGGGAAAATACTTACAAATGACGTTTTAGGATTTGTATCAAAATGTGTAGATCTACATTCTTAAATTAACACATGGCAAGTACTTAACGTACAAATCTGTGATTTGAAGTTGATCTCGTGCTTAACATTGGCAATCGCATTCAGAAAACTCCACTGGCAGTTAAAGGTTGTTAGAGTTGATTCCTTTTATGTTCTGCATACACCCGATAAACAATTGTAGAGGCTGTCCAATAAATCCTACACGATAAAGCCTAGATCTATTTAGTCAAACCAGAAATACACTTTCACTGTTTTGATGTGTCGCCACTTAGGGTCAGGATAAATATTGGTCACTCTGCGGGATGTTCGTGTGTGAACCATTAGCTCTACATGGTGAGATATGTGTCAGAGGTTCATGGCGCATTTACATCAAAGTAGTTAGCACATGTTCATGTATGCCTATCTGTATCGTGAAAAGAAATCCCCTATTTACTAACACTATCAAGTAGGATTTTTTTAAACCGATACTGAACCCGTGTCTGCTAACGTTAGCAGGACTGTAAAATGTTGGATGCCCCGCCATTTGCATTTGTATAAATATGTGCTTCGTAACACTGAAAAACATTGACCTAAATGCATGCAACTATTATGATAATGGAGTGTCATGCCTGCAAAGGCAGATACAAACCAGTAATTCATTCTTACCTCTAGTTCTTCAAACATCGATGTTTTGATTACAGCTGATGAAAAACGGTTCAAACAGTGTTTACATTATTGAAGGTAAAAGTAAAAACTAACCGTGGGAAAATATGTGCAAGCAATGACGTCAAAACTCCGCTAGTACAACGTCATTCACAAATGTCAATAATACAAGTTTTGTCAGAGAGATGAAACATTTCTTGTTTGACATACAATGACCTTAAAGCTTAACACATTCAATGTAATGATTCCTGGGAAAAACATATTGGAAAAAATAAACTTCTTTTTCAAGCAATGTAACAAGCAATAGGATGCCGCTTAATCAAGGCAAAGCAGTGCAGATAATAGCTTAGCTGTCTTCACCACTTCTGCCAATCATCAGGCTGCTATAATAGTTAGACACGACTGAAATACAACCTTTCCCGGTCGCTTAGCACAGGTCTGATTGCATATCTGACACTAACTGAAATGAACAGACATAATTAGATTAAAATCACAGTTGACATGTCATGGTCAAACCTACCCCTATGACAACACAATTAAAAGACCCCAGTGATTGTAACAAGAGAGGCGACCGCATACTGCAGGACAACATCAATGGGGAAGACTACTATAGAAGCCCAAGCATCCTCTCCGTCCCGTACCAAACTGCCGCCAATCACAAACACTGTAGACATTTCACATTTGTCCGGTCGAAAAAGGCAAACCTGTCCACGAATTCTAAGTAAATGAAAAATATAAAAATAAACACACATACGTTATTGCATAGCAATATCACAGAAGTAACTTAAAACTAACTAAAATATATCAAATTTGTCAAACATAAGCAAAACCCTAACCTAAGCGAACTCCCTTACGAAGAAGTACATATTTTTTTTAAAAGAGGTAGTCCCCTAGTGCAGAAAAAAAAATGCTGAAGGCTCCCTTTTTAGCTCTCAGCATAACTCTGTTCCGCTCCCATCTGCCATGGTTATAAGCACTTTAAAGGAAAATAAACTTGTTTCGTGTTATCAATATCTAATATCGATTAAACATACATGCATATTAACAACATGTTCATTTGATATTAGAAATTTCAGCAAATGTTTTGTTAATATAAGAAATGAATTTATTTTTGTCAGCGTTCAAGCAAAATAAACGACAGAAAAATATCGGCTATACAATGCAGTATTTGTATCATATATTTGTGTAAATTCAGACCCTTGCTTTTGAACGATAAATAACGCAGTGACCCTGATGTGTAGATATACATGTTGGTTACTTATACACGGACACACATTCACAGGCGGAGTATCAATTATTTGTTTCTATTCTAATCGGGCATCAAGTTTAAAGGTATTTGACTCCGATTGAACATATTATGCATTCTTGGGACGATTGCGTTCGTCATTTTGACTTAAATATACATTTTACAAAACCGTACAAATAACAGCATTACATCACACTATCTAATGCTCACATGAATTTGCTAACTATAATTATGTGTTATTGTAAATAGACGTTAAATAGAAATGAACATTACATAAAATATCTAGTGCTATATGCATATAGATTATTGTTATCAATATTTTCATAATCGAATTCAGGTTTAAAACATTTAAATGACATCTTCGAACCAATTATGTTTGACGGTGTTAGGATTTGATATCGTGCATTCGTAAACAACTGATCTTTTAAATATAAGGCAAACACCTCGTATGTGTACGTTTCATGCATGATATTTACTCAGAAGCATGCAAGTAAAATATACGTGTGTACATTCTGAGTATTTTTGCAGGCGACAAAGTTTGATAACAAAAAGTATGTTTATAGTGTGTCCTTTTATAAACTTTTATTCCAGCTCAACTACAAAACTTGTGTGGAATCGAATGTTATACTGAATTGTGTAACCGTGCACAGAAAATATTGTTGCAGACTCTTAGAAGTAGGCATTTTCTTCAATAAGGGATACATACCGACGTACTTCTGACCTATATTACATGAAAACGCTGGCAGAACCAGACGGAAAAGGAAATGAGCATACATCTAAATCAATGTCCTGGCGTGTGATTTCCCAAAAGAATGTCGAATTGTGTAAGAACTTTGTACTGGTATTGTTAATCCAATGCAACGTCACCGGACTTTTGGAAATAATGTTAAAAGAACTATTCGAGGCAGAAGTGTGACGTTAAGAAGATCGGTCGAGACAAACGTTTTATCGTAATGGAAATAAGCCGACCAACGCTTATACAGTAGGGACGACATTATTCTTTCCTGGTTAGAGGCAAATTAAACGTAAACGCATTGCAATGAAATGTTGAAAAGTTCAACTCATAGAACGTTTAAGCAATTCATTATTATCTTAGCTGCAAACAGTCTGGAGATGGGGTCTGATATGGATCTATGATGTTTGCAATGCAAAAAATAGTTTCAGCGTAACTACATGTATTCACTGCTATAGTATCGAGTTTGCCAAAGGTCATATTGTTATTCGATGAAATATAGACATCACAATTTCCCGGTGGATTTGTTTGCATAATATGTGACCTGCATTTAGCAAAACATTATCTCTGAGAACTATCATGCCTTCTCATTTTATCAGTGAGTGACCACATAGAAAATATTTACTGTCAATTAATGTAATGTCTTCTCAAGTTTCATTAACAATTTCTGTTTATATAACTTAAGGCCTTTCGCTCACGGAAGTCGGTCTTGCGGGCGAGCGGATATGCGTCTTGACGACATAGACTGTTTTCGTACGTGATTATACTAGAAAATTTATATAAAGGAAATGTTGATACGATTGAGTATAATCCTTCATAGCGCAGTTAGTATAGTGGTTGACTAACAATCCAAAGGTCTTAGGTTCGAGACCCATCCGATCCAAATATTTTTTTTAAGTGTCCGATTTATTGACTTGTCATTCCATAACGCAGTAATCAAGAGACATGTTATGTTTAGTCTTCGTTGATTAGAACTAGTGGTGTTTACGGTCCAAGTATATGTCCACTTACCTGTACGTTTTAGTTTAATGACTTACAAGTCAATTAAATCGGTATATGTACACGATTTGATCGAACTATAAAGCCACACATTGAAGCTTATCAATACGCTTACCTTTTCAAGATCGATATTGCCATTATAATTATGTTCAAACAATATAATAAACCTAGTATGCATGTCCATGAATTAATAATAATGCATTTAAATGACAAAGTTTTAATTCGTAGGTAACTGTATCTAAACAACAAGTATCCAACATTTTGATAAGAAAATATGTTATTACAACAAATCCTGACTGTAATATTTTCTAATTTTTTCAGACTGACTAGTTCATCAACCATATATTTGAATAAAATAAAAACAAATATACATTGAATGAGTCAGTTTTTTGTAATTCAATTTTTTAGCATTTTGCAAAATTTAAATAGCTGATAACATCTTTCTGAACACCTTTATTCAAAATGTTTTTAACTTTTCTTGTAATGAATGTTGTGGACTACTTATTGGGCGAGAATTATAGTCATTAGCTTTATTCATTTTTGAAAAAAATAAAATCATAAAAATTCTACGTTTTTGTCAGAAAAAGAGACCTTTAAAGACAAACCACACGATAAATGTTGCCTATATTTACACACATTGTTTCTAAGGCTATTATCATTCTTCATGAAAAGTTTCATAACACCTTGTATGGAAACTAAGCGCACCTGCGAAGTACCTTAAGGTGATGCGTTTAGGTTAGGAAAGCGATATTCAGATATTCGATAGTTTACTTTACTGGTCTAATTAGTCGCAGTGTCCGCAAAAAAAGGATTTACGTTATATAACTATATTCAAACATATAAACCTAAGCCCGAATGTGTACATTTAAATGTGCCTTTACTTTTGAAGTACGCAATTATGGACGAATTAAGTGCTTTTTAAGGCACAGTGACATAACAAATGTTATACAGTACCGATAAATGATGAGGAATGATCTAAAGAGATTATATTTCCAGAACAATTAACTTTCTTGTCGTGCTAAACATAATTTAGAAAAGAATGTAGATGCGATTTCCAGTTTAAAGTTTAACACTAAAATTATTTAGTTTGACAACATTATTTGAAATAAGTTATTTCAATAAAAGTTCAAATTCAAGATTTCACATCCTTTTATCAAAATGTTTAGACAAATCAACGTTTTAATTTGGTCCTGAATCCCCTTATACTTTCTATGTAAATCAACTCTGTTAATTAAAATTTCATTTATCTAAATGTTTCGTTCATCTGAAGTGTTTAAACGGGAACAACAACGTTTTCGCATATGTACATGTACCAAAATTGGTATATCAGAGAATTAAGTAAGCAAGGAGTGTATTGAACATTTTTTCAATTGAATGCGACCTTCACCATTATCGTTACTGCTGATTACAGAAACGGGGTCCTAGATGTTTTTGTCTCTGCCATATCAGTGAGGAATAACATAGTTCAATACCCACTGGAAAATTGTATGCGTACTAGTTGAGAAGGAAAAATCGTGTATGTTTGCGTTTATTCAAATCAGCATGTATAATAACATAATCACACATCAAGTCAGGACTGAATATTTAAAGCCGGTCATGGTAAATTCATACACAAGCGTTACGTAATTGACTCTAGTGTTAAAGGGTATTAAATCAGCGTCTCGTTTTCAATCTATGTGCAATTAAGATAATCGTTTTGATATGAATACGTTGTAGTCATGTTTGTCAGAAAGAAATTGTTGTAAAATGTAAATTAAAATTTCTTTGCAAGTTAGGCATCCCGTTGTTATCGCTTACTAAGACGACATTTATAAACATGTACATGTATCCACTAAACCCCTTTAAAAGCTATGTTATGATTATTACAAGCATTTCCCTGATGGAAACGGCAACATCTGCCTAGAACGGATGATGCAGTTCCGCAAATATGTAGGACAGATACATGACTTAGTTGTCTTGACATATGAATAATAGCCTGCCTAAAGGCAAAGCCGACCACACACAGGAAATATAGCCACTTCGACTTGTTCAGAGAATACGCATGTCGAATTAGCTTCCTTAGCGACAAAGCACACATTTAGGAGTTCAATCTTAAACAAGTTCATTTTATTCACAGCGTTTATTTATTTAATCGTTTAAACGGTCATCAAAGCCATTTACTCTAGCAACATGCGTCATTTAACAAATAAGATCCTTGTGACGAGTACACGTGTATTATGCATCTGCACTGTGTATCCTTTTGCAATATATGGTTAAAATCAACAAATTCAATATTGGCCTGGCTTGTTAGAAAATTCGAGTTGTCAATTAAAAGTTCCAGGGGGTGAATGAGTTAACATATAACAGAACCTGTTCCTTAAAGGGAGGAACAGTATAAGGTGATTGGCAAACATGTACCAGGTGTGTTGAGATTATAGTTAGAATTGTCAATGAATATTTTCCAAGTATTTTAGCTTTGCGTGTACATTGCCGATATCCGATGTCAATTATATATTATATAAAATTATTTCTAAAGATATATACAGTATAAGTTATATATAATGACGATTGAACGATACGATTTGGTGCGATATATTCCTCCTAGAAAAGTTATCATAAACGAAATCCATTAACCCATGATATGCTCAATTGTCATCTGCTGCAAAAATATCGTCTACGAAAAATGTAATATCATATTGTATATTTTCTTAAATTGAAGAAGCTATTGTTACGATTGGCAAATAGTTTGGTTCCAGATCAGATACCATATATTTGGCGTCTGATTTGGATCCAAACTTTTATGCAAATATTAGTCAAGTCGAGTTCAGTACAATAAGGCTAATACATTGTCATTTAAGTCGGTAAAAATACAGCTACCACGACATTCGTTACCGTTGTAAACAATTAATCAGTTATCTAATAATCTCAATGAAATATTCATCCCATCTCATTATCCCCATCAGTCATCGGCTCTATATGACCTGTTTGCGTTGCAGTGCTGTTCAAACCAACTAATCCATCCACATTATCTTATTGCAGCTTAATATAATTATGACCTATATTGTATTCATAAATTGAATGCCACGGCAAGGGCTAGTGTACCAACGTTGGATAATATATGATAACACTTAGCTTTATGTTTGTCTTGCGTGTTGTTTTCTATTTAGTGTGTAGATGAAGGAATGGTATTACGTGTGTGTGTGTGTGTGGTTGTGTGTATGTGTGTGTGTGTGTGTTTGTTATGGTATGGCTGTGTGTGTGTTCTGCTTTAGAGATGGGTGTATTGTTTGTCTTGCGTTTCCTGCTTGAGTCTTCTTTCGTATTTATTTATTGGCAATAAAGTAACTTTCGATACCTGTATAGTAATACCCTCGTTTTAGTATGAATAACAATAAAAAACTACCCTTGTTTGAGGAGTTACCTGTGCAAACGACATTTCCGAGTATGTTACTAGATTTAGTGGGCAAAGACCTGTCCGATAGAAATAACAGAGGGTTTACTTTTGTAACATTTTATATCAGTAATCGTCGAGCTTAAAACGCAGATATTACACGAGGCAATATTAAATAAACTCTTAACACACGTATCAGTATATTCGTAATTTACATATTTATTCACCTGAAAGGAGAACACTTATCCTGTGCAAATAGCGTATACCAAAACCAGAGGGTTCTTAAAGTATCCATCTAGTTCCGGTTACCACTGGGTATCATTTAGCAATATAAGGCAAACTTATCTAAAAAGCCAACACTGAACTTGACTTAATTCACAGTTGGATTTCTATCTATAGTTTAAAGACATACTCGCTTATATTAAAAGTGTTGAAAAATAAACTTCTTAAATACCTTGATTACTATATATTTTCTGATTTGCAATACATTTATTACCATAAGAATGAATTTTGAAAAGTTCTCATTAGTAAATTATGTAAAATATAGTCCTTTTCATACAGACATTGTTTCAAGATTTGAAAAAACTGTCCCGAGCAGCAGTTCTTGTAGAAATTATGTTTATGTTTTTATCAGCAGCACTGTAAATGCTTTTAAGTAACTAAAGCTTTATTAAATGCTGTTGTATTCACATACACTCATATATTTACCAATTTAAGCACATATTGGATGAATATTTCTCATTTTTAGGCCAACAGAGACCCAATTTGGCTATTGGGGGAGGTATATTTTCTGCATAAAATCTAAGGGGGTAGGGTTAGAATTTTGACCATATTTCATAAATGAACATGGCGACACCTAGGTTTCTTTACACCATTTGATAAGAAATACTTTAACCTAGATACCTAAAAAGTTTAAAGAATGTTTTACAATTTTTTTACATAATTGATGTATTTGTGAGACATTGGCAAGAAAAATGTCTTATTTTTCCGGTTTTCAGCATTCATTTTAGCCCAAAAGCTCATTAAAAACACAATAAAGAGCTTTAAAAAGTTTATCTCACACTTGATTGTGATGAATGAATGCTAAAAAATTAAAAACATGTTATTGTGTAGTAATATAAGTGCATTTGTCCCTTATGACGTTTTCTGCTCTGACAATGAGCAAATGCGGCAAACGTCACACTTTTCAAAGCCAGCTAGAGCTGAAACAAGCATGGCAACCCCCAATTTTTATTTTAACAATTTGCTTATATAGACCTTAATTCAACTTGTAGAACTTTTCATGAGATTCTGTTGAATTTTTCAAATACGCAAGTATCCCTTTAAGGCCTTTGGCTACCGGAAGTCGGTCTTGCGGGCGAGCGGATATGCGTCTTGACGACACAGACATTTTTCGTACGTGTTTATACTAGAACATTTATATAAAGGAAATGTTGATACGAATTAGTATAATCATTCATAGCGCAGTTAGTATAGTGGTTGACTAGCAATCAAAAGGTCATAGGTTCGAGACCCATCCCATCCAAATATTTTGTTTAAGTGTCCGATTTATTGACTTGTCAATCCATAATGCAGTAATTAAGAGACATGTTATGTTTAGTCTTCGTTGATTAGAACTAGTGCTGTTTACGGTCCAAGTATATGTCCACTTACCTGTACGTTTTAGTTTAATGACTTACAAGTCAATTGAATCGGTATACATGTAAACGATTTGATCGAACGATAAAGCCACACATTGAAGCTTATCAATACGATAACCTTTTCCAGATCGATATTGCCCATAATTATGTTAAAACAATATAATAAACCTTGTATGCAAGTCCTTGAATAAATAATAATGCATTTTAATGACAAAGTTTTAATTCTAAGGTAGGTTAACTGTATCTAAACAACAAATATCCCACATTTTAATAAGAAAATATGTTATTACAACAAATCCGGACTGTAATATTTTCTAATTTTTTCACACTGACTAGTTCATCAACCATATATTTGAATAAAATGAAAACAAATATACATTGAATGAGTCAGTTTTTTGTAATTCAATTTTTTAGCATTTTGCAAAATTTAAATAGCTGATAACATCTTTCTGAACAACTTTATTCAAAATGGTTTTAGCTTTTCTTGTAATGAATGTGGTGGACTACTTATTTGGCGAGAAATATAGTCATTAGCTTTATTCATTTTTAAGAAAAATAAAATCATAAAAATTCTAGGTTTTTGTCAGAAAAAAGACCTTAAAGACAAACCACACGATAAATTTTGCCTATATTTACACACATTGTTTCTTAGGCTATTATAATTCTTCATGAAAAGTTTCATAACAATCGTATGGAAACTACGCGCATATGCGAAGTACCTTAAGGCGTGAATGAGTTCACTCACTAGCAAGCGTGTATAATCTGGTATTTACGCATTGTACATGTCAGAAATAATCTTTGTGTATTTATTAAGCCTCTTTAACATATGTGTATATGACCAGTTGATTTATGCAGAGACAGTGCGAAGATAACGCACGTCGAACGTTTTTGTTCTTTGTCTAATGTAATTATTTACCCGTTGAATACCAAAAACTGAATTTTGTGTATTATCTCTCAAATGAGCTTTAAAGTCATTATTTTTATGTACTGGACATTTTAAACATAACCAAAGTTTATAACTTGCTGGTGTAAAAGTAAAAGTTTGCATTTTCTTAATTATTAGGATTGATCAACTATTTAGACTAATTTATGCATATTGAAAGAACTGTTCAATGTTAAACGGTCGGTGAATATAACCTGTAGAGATATTGAACACAGGGAGATTGCTAATTCGTTCATTCGACAACTTTCTCCACAAGCTATTAACGGGATAGCTTACTGTTTGATAATAGCTCGTTAGTAGGTTGCTTCAGATCATTGAGAATTGTATGGGACCGAAAACAGTTATTATTGAAGGTGAAGGTTTGCTACAGATCGACGATACGTCATAGAGATTCCATGACAAGCTGGAACATTGGTGTTATAGAACTGTAGTGGAATCAAGGTTTGGTTCAGCAGAGACAACGCTGAGCAATCGGTTCGAGACTAGACCTCATCATAGGGTTCAACAACGCCGAGCAGTCTTCTTGGAATAGCGCTGTTGCTACATTACATCATTAGCCACACCGACGCTGAGCAATAGTGCTCGTCAAACAGCTCAACATAAGTTTTCAACATATTATAGCTCAGCAGAAGTAACGCTGAGCATACATTGGTTAACGGTCCAGCCTGCACCGTGCTCAAACAGTCTGAGAGTACGGGGATATCGTTTATTAGTTTTTGGTTTTGTAGGCAAAGTAGCGCATCCACGTTTAGTTAGTTTCATCCATTTTATATAGTTTATGTAGTTTCATGCTCAATCATCAGGCAAGATAGCCCAAGGAAAATTCTTATATATACTCAACAAAATTTCTAATCGGTCACCTTATATTTCATTCAGAAAAAGCAATATGAAGATGTAATTAACCATGTTATTGTGTTACAATGCCAATGTAATCAATTTGGAAACAGATTATCACAATTTGTCGGCTATCACCTTTCCGTCTAAGCTAAACAACAACTTCTGTGGAGGGACCCCATATTTTGAAAGTCACAAGAGTTATTAGGCCAAATGTTAGTGATGAGTATTGCCCTTGTCAGCTGCAATAACAGTCTCATAAAGACTTCTCATAGACGAGAAGAATTCAGCAAAAGTATTGATGACCTAACTTTCTCAATCATCGACGACGTCACACTCCACTGCGTAAATGTTTGGAAGCTGAGGTAATTGACAAGCACGTTTCTTGAGAATATGGCAAACGTGTCCTGTAGGGTTAAACTCATATGTATCATCGGGCCCAAGCTGTCTGATGATGACTTCATCTTCAATGGTCCGTCAGCAGTGACTGCCAACATCTAGCAGCCGATAACGTACCGTCTTGGGTGTGACGTTACGGCCGAGTTGACCCTTAACATGTCTT
This sequence comes from Gari tellinella, assembly GCA_922989275.2. Classification (NCBI taxonomy): domain Eukaryota; kingdom Metazoa; phylum Mollusca; class Bivalvia; order Cardiida; family Psammobiidae; genus Gari; species Gari tellinella. The sequence goes on from OV277866.1 coordinate 75,480,212, forward strand.
GCCGTCCATGTAACAGAAAGAAATCTGTTTCTTGGGTATGTCAATACAATGTATCGGTCTCAGGGATGTCGTTATCCGCCATTTTGGTTTCCTGGGGCGGTCTGCTCTACTTCAGGTGACGTCAAATATCCGCGTTATACAGCCTAAATCGTCAAAAGTTTCCGGTTAAAAGTTCTAGTCACATGTAAATGGACAGAAATATTTCCTAATATGGAATACATGGAAATTAGTCCTGTTTTGTTTCCACTTCCGGAATTCCTCGGTGGTTGAATCTTATTTGCCGTAAGGATACACCGACGTGCGACATTCCGACGACTCTGTCCTTCTCTCCGTGTATCATTCTCGCTATGTTAGGTGTTTTTCGGGCTAGGCAGTCATTTGAGATTATACTCGTGTAATCTTGGGGGTAGATTCTTTCTTCCATACTTTGCACGTTCAAATTAGGCTAAACAAGCAACGTCGTTGTTCTGACGGAAAACGTGTATAAATCCAAATATAAGTAGCGCTAAGACCCTATCATATTGTGTGTAAAATATCATAAATGTGAACTTAGTATTTAAAGACATATATTGCTTTAAAAAGTGACCGATTAGAAATTTTGTTAAGTATTTTTCATATAGTCTGTATATACTAGTGTCCAGCTAAAGACACTGTCGCCTCATAGAACGCCCGATTTAAACACAGTTCAAGCTTAGGGCTCTAGCATTAGGGTAAACGAACGTCTTGACAGTACACTTAAGCTTTATCAAGTAACTTCATGCCGTTTTATTATTATTATAAACACAAACAACATCAGTATCGTTTTCCTACAAAATAGTTCCCGGAAAATGCTTAACTTTCAATTTTTAACTAAACGCAGTGATATTTTACGACATTTGTTGAAATTTTGAATCTAATTATATTCCTCATTTTCTAACATAAAAAAGACAGGAGTTTCTTCCATATACTAAATGTACATAAAATACATGTTGATTGACCTCAAAAACCTACTCTGTCACCAATAATGTAGCAGAATTTAAGATACTTTGAATAGAATAAACCGTATATAGTATACATTTATTTAAATATTACCACATGTAGAGATACTTTTATCTACTATTATTAGTATAAATGATAAATTATCGAAAAAAAACATTAAGTACGACAGTTTTAGCATTTTACTCATCTCTGAATACGAGCATCTTAAACAAATTAAGACAAGTAAACAGAAGTGCTAATTAATGCAACATAGTTTCATAAAATGGTGGGCGAATAGAGACAACAAGGAACGTGAATCTTCAATTTAGTCCCCTATCATCGCCAAATTAATTATGAATGTTCACACCTTCAACGCAAAAACGTCGTCTGCTTTAATATTGTTGTCTGCAATATCGTTTGAATGTAAGAGTTGAGGTTGTTTGACTAACAAAATATCGATACGAGTGTCAAACAGTTTAGATGCGGAACAAACGCCGTGTTATGCGGAGCATGGTCTGGATCTTAACTGTTTGCAATGTCGTTTTTATATGACTTTGTTGGTGAAAGGATTAAAACGGTACAATATGATTTCCCCGAGGACATTAAATTCACTTAAAAGATGAAAGCTTTGAAAATTGAAATGCAGAGCAATGTCATCAACACGTTGCTCTTCTCGTGTGATCTATTCAAATACTGGTGTCATAGAGTATTATTGATATAATGATACCATTCCTATCTGTGACAATAAATCCTTAATATATGTGATATTGGCCACCAATAATAATTGTCAACAAATTACATACAGTGATAGGCATGCTCAGGGAGACTTGACAAAATGAAAAGTCCAATTCAAGATTTGAACGTTTGATTTCCCCTAAGAATTGTTGATTCATTGACAAGTCTGGTGTTATAGCAAATAATGAAATGCAATTATAAACAACTGCAATTGATAACATTTTACCATTTAAGTTAAACAAAACAGAACACTTAAACCCTCTCAATGTCATCATGACTTAATAATCTGTGTAACGCATTTACTGTCTTAAATTCGTATGCATATATAGTTCGTCTGTTCGCTTTTACTCATAAAAATGTATTTTTGCGTTTTTGACATAACAAAAATATAATATTCCTGTAATCTGTCTCCCATAAGGTAGTGTTGAAGAGAGGTAGCACTGTACATAAATAATTCTGAACATTCTACAAGCAGCCTTGTATTGTTTACGTTACTTCCGTCATTTGGCCCGGTAACCAAGTAAAAGGGAGAAATACATCATTTTTCTGGTAAAGGAACGCCATGAAAAACTGTACAAAAATACATTATTTTTACCCAAACTAAAAGAGTATTATCCTATTTCAAATATTTTGCAGCAGTATCGACTGATAGTGCTCACAAATGTTTACAATTGATACACCAAACCTATCGTCAACATTTTCTGAAAACTATATGTGTAAACATCGCATTGCATTTGCCTCTAGTTTTATTCCTCTATTGTAACTTTACACATGTATTATTCAGGGGCCCGTTTTACTAAACTACTTACGCACAATTTTTGCGTAAGTCAAAATCGTTTTCCTCTTATTTTTCGATCATAAACGTTTGCAAACAACAAATATTCAGATCAGAGGACGCGCTAAAAAGGTCAAGGTCAAAAAAAGATAAACATCATTAAGCTAGAGCTCTGATGAAAATTTGTATTTAAAGTGTTTTATAGAGTGAGATCAGGATCTAAACACATCAGATATGGACTATTTGTGTTATAACAACAGTGTGTAATTATAAATGGGGACATCAAAACGCAAACACAGCAGTAAAAGTGAAGAATCGAAATCTACAAAAGGAAACAAAGAACAGAAAACGGCAGGAACAGAATCACCCAGTGAGGTAGGTGAATTGACACAGTAAAGAACATTTTCACAAGAACAGTAATTCTCACAGCCTAATCATGAAAAAGCTATAGCGTCTTTGTTATCGGACACGAGAAATGTTTTTGATAGTACAAAGGGATGATCTTTACACCGGAAGTCAGGCACATTATGTAAACAATGTAAATATGACCCATATCCCAACACCGAACATGAATGTAAACAATACTGTGTATAGGGGACAGGGGGCGTGTGGAGGGTATCAAACTATGTCAACACCAATCCCAATCAGTACATCAGGAGCAACCGGTTATCAGAATACGGTGTCAAATGCAGATTTGATGAAATTCATGCAAAATAAATTCGACGAAATCGGTAAGCGTTTGGAGAAAATAGACTCTTTGGAAAAGAAAGTAAATGAAGTAGATTTGAAATTGGGAAAATTGTGGACAGACTTAGATAAAAGAGTAACGCGGAATTCCGATCGCCTACATTCATTGACAGAGCGCACGGACAGTACCGATTATAAAGTTGAGAAGGCCCGGGACGAGGTTCAGAAGATGAGTGATCAAAATCAAAAATTGAAAGAATCGTTGTGTGACATTCAGGCAAAACAAATGCTTAACAATTTGATAGTGGATGGACTAGCAGAGGCCGAGGATGAATCCGAGGAAGAATTACGAGAGACGATAGTGAAAGAGCCAGTGGAATTGAATTTGAAAGGATCCATCGCATTGGATTCAGGCGTCGAGGGAAAGCAAAAAACGTAGTGGCTGTATTCAAGCATAAGCGGGACAAGGAGTATGTGAAAACTCTTAGAAACAATCTTAAGGATACCGGGTGCTACATGCACGATCAATATCCAGAGGAAATAGTGGAACAACGAAATAAACTATTGCCGATCATGAAAAAGGCCAGGAATGACAGTAAAGATGCTTATATTAAGTACAACAAACTGATTGTGGACGGTAGAGTGTATACAGGTGGGCCGTATGGCAAAGTATAGGATCAATCGGAGAGTGATGTTAAAGTAGCGGTATGGAATTGTAACGGGCTAACCAGGGATAAGCTAGCATCTGATGAATTCAGTGATTTGTTGGCCAAACACGACATTGTATGTTTATTAGAAACATGGACGGGAGCGCATAGTGACATAGATATTGAAGGTTTTCATGCCTTTAATTTATACAGAAAGTTTATTCATAGAAACGCAAGACGAAACAGTGGTGGTATAGTGTTGTATATTAGAGAAACTCTTCTGACAGGGGTAGAAATTGTCAGAAATCACTATGACACTATAGTATGGATCAAGCTATGTGGGGAATATTTTCATTTGGTGAACGATATGTATATAGGAGTTGTTTATATGTGGGGCTCTGACTCTCCTGCGTACAACATTATAAACTGTAACCTATTCGATATTCTAGAGAATGACGTGGATTATTTTGATAATCTCGGGACTGTTTTGGTCGCTGGGGATTTTAACGATAGAACTGGATCTAAAGCAGACTACATTTATTGTGATGCGGTGAACTTACACATTGACAATGAGGACTACATGCCTGACGTACCCCTAGACAGGGCCTCGATGGACAAAACTTGTAATGCGCAAGGAGTACAGTTAACTGACCTTTGCAAGTCTACATCAATGAGAATATGTAACGGTCGCCTGGAAAGCACGGGGAAATACACTTACTACGGATACGCCGGAAGCTCGGTCATAGAATACCTATTGTGTGGCGATTATAATTTCGCAAGCATGCATTCCTTTGAAATAAGTCCATGCAACATGTTTTCTGATCATGCTGTATTAGAATTCTCCGTATTTACAAACAATGTGAAAAAACAATCACAAGTATCTAGCAGTAATTATTCTATAAAATGGGACAGCGGTAAATTAGACCAGTTCAGAAGGGGAATAATCTCGAAACTACCAGATTTCAACATATTGTTCGAAAATAAAGAATATTTTAACGACAATCAAATTAACACAGTTGCTAACGAATTTACCGACTTGTTCAACTCGACAGCACATCCACTTTTCAAACGTGAAGTGTATATAGGAGATAGTGACTCAGTGAGATGTGTGAAAAAATCGCCGTTCGTTGAATCCGAATGGTTTGATACAGAATGTAGGGTACGGAAACGAGAATACAGGGCTGCCTTGGATGAGTTTAACTATGTCAAAAGTGCAGAGAATCGTGATATTCTGTGTGATAACAAGCGTCAATATAAACAATGCATCAATAAAAAGCGGAAGAATTATAAGATAAAAAGAAGCAAGGAAATTGAAGCATTGAAAAAGAAAAGACCACGTGATTTTTGGAAATAGTTTTCAAAGAAAAAAGGGGTAAAAGGCCAAGACATAAAATTAGATCAGTTTTTCAATTATTTTAATAACATATCAGATGATATAAATATTGTTGCTGACGATGAAGCTGAAGAATTTTGTGAAAGAGACTTAGAGTACGACGACCCTATGTATGAGGAGCTTGATCAAGTGATTACGCTGTGTGAAGTTCAGGCTGCGATTAAGACGCTTAAAAAAGGAAAAGCATGTTCTAGTGACGAACTCATAAACGAGTATAGCATTGAGGCTGCTGATATATTAGGTTCACATTTAACAGATTTATTCAATCTATTACTCAATAAGGGTGTGTTTCCAACAATATGGATGGAATGCATTATAATCCCAATTTATAAGAAAGGCAATCCTAGTGACGTGTGTAATTATAGGGGCATAACATTAGTTAGCTGTATGGCGAAACTTTTTATGGCTGTTTTAAATAATAGGCTTAAGACATGGAGTGATAAGTATAATATAATATCAGATGCACAATTTGGTTTCAAAAAGGGTTATTCGACAACCGATGCTATTTTTAGCCTAAATTGTGTAATCGAGACTATGATAAACTCGGGTGAACGTTTATAGTGTTCCTTTGTAGACATGAACAAGTGTTTCGATAGCGTCAATAGAAATGCCTTATGGTACAAACTAAACAAACTAGGTATGAACGGTAAATTGCTGCGGAGTTTTAGATCAATGTACAAATATGTACGCTGTAGAGTAAAACATAGCCAAGATTACTCGGACTTCATGAACATAGCAGTTGGACTTAAGCAGGGTGATGTGTGTTCACCGATATCTTACTCCTTCTTTGTTGAAGATTTAGAGATGTACTTAAGTGACAAAAGTTGTGACGGTGTAAATCTATATGAATTATCATTACTGTTGTTCCTATATGCAGACGATTTGGTATTGTTAAGGGTGTATCAATGTCATAAGCCATTTTTTCAAAGTATTTAACTTTTTTTCTAACATTGTTTTTTTGGAAGAGCTGTTTATGATGAATGAAAAAATGAAAAAAAAATATATGGTGGTGTCCTTGTTTTTGAGCTACAGCGATTTGAAAAAGGTATGTCAAATTTGGACTTTTTTTCTTCAAATTATACCCATTCAGGGTACAAGCTTCAGTAAAATTTATTTCGAAACAAAACAAACATGATAATTTGGGTTTCCATTATTTATTTCATGTCTATGGTGGTATTTTCACATATAGAAACCAAATTTAGACAAAGCAGGCACCAGGTATGAACAATATCGATCCTTGAATATCAAAAATATGCTTTGTAACTAGGGCATGATTTTATTAGATTTTTTATTTTATGAAAAAAAGTAAAAAAGTTTGAAAATGAAATAGTTCTAGTATTTAACTTTTTCTTATATTCTACTAGATGAAAGCCCATGCTAAGGCGGTTCAAAATATGAAAAGAAATTGAAAGGTCAGTGTTGAAAATTTTGAGTTATTAAAGTAAAAAGAGGTATCTCCCCTTACAAAATTTACAAAAAAGTACCATATCAATGCTATTTAGAGCTTTATTAATTTCATATTTGGTGCCTTTTTTTTCTTTAATTAGTTTTTGTATGAAGAAATACTACCATAGATAGGAAATAAATAACACAAAACCAAATTATCATATTTGTTTTCATTTAAAATGGATTTTATTGAAGCGGGCTGTTTGAAAAGGACAAAATAAGAGGAAGTGGGTGGGGTAAATTTTACATGGCCGTAGAGCCAACTGTTGTTCATCAAAATGTACACTTTTTCTATTTTTTCATTTATCTTAAATAGCTCTTCAATACAAAACCATCATAGAGTGTTTTGATATACTTTGAAAGTTTCCCAAAGTCATGACATTGATACACCCTTAAGTGAATCTGTCGATGACCTTCAGCGCAGTTTAGATAGTCTCAGTACATATTGTGATAGATGGGGTCTACAAGTACACATTGCAAAAACTAAAGTCATGTTTTTTCGTAAAAGGGGTAAATTAAGGCAGAACGAATCATGGACATACAAAGGGACTGTCTTAGATATCGTAGATGACTTTAATTACCTTGGGGTTGTGTTCAATTATAACGATTCATTCAATCGTAACCAGCAGTCGCTCGTGGGTAAAGCATTGAAAGCCATGAATGTACTGTTATATCAGACAAAGGACTTCGAATTCTCACTAAAAACCAAGTGTCAACTGTTTGATTCGTTTGTGTCGTCAAATTTGAATTATGCATCTGAAGTTTGTGGATTTTTCAAGATGAAAGATTTTGAACGTTTACACCTAAAATTTTGTAAACGCATTCTTGGGGTAAAATTGTCTACATGTAATGCTGGAGTATACGGTGTATTAGCCAGATTTTCATTATTTTTCTGTAGATATCTACGAATTTTAAACTGTTGGTTCAAAGTAATTAACAGTGATAATTGCATTATGAAAAATCTGTATGTTAGTCTTTTAGACGGTATGAAAAATGGGCACCAAAATTGGGCCGCAAAAGTGAAAGATATGCTAACTACTTATGGTTTTCTATATGTATGGAATAATTCATTAAGCGTAAACCAAAAGCAGTTTGTTAGTGTTTTTAAACAGAGATTAATAGACGTATTTATCCAAGGTTGGTCAAGTGACATACGCAACAGTGGGGTATTAACTTTGTATAAAGAAGTAAAAGAAGTGTTTGAATATGATAAATATCTAGATATATGTAATAATAGTTTGTACAGAAAGCTGATTACGCAAATAAGACTGTCTTCACATAGACTAAGAATTCAGACGGATCGCTATGGCCAAAACAGAATTGAGCGACATGAAAGACTGTGTAAAGTTTGTGAAAGAGGCCATATAGAAGACGAATATCATTTTATTATAGAATGTGAAAAGTATAAGGTCATAAGGAAAATATATATAGGTGAACACTACTGGAAAAGACCTAGTATGTATAAATTATGTGAGCTGGTGAAATCCGAGGATAAAGACACTGTTAACAAGTTAGCTTGTTATATCAACTCTGCGAATAAGATAAGAATTAATATCATCAACGAAATGAGTAATTAAAACATTTACTCTCTCTCAATTTGTTTTTATCATACACGTAATTTACATAAATTGAAATGTTGTTTACTTTATTGACTTTGACTACTATTACTATTGCATAACATGTATATGGATGAGAAACGAAATGTTTAAATCCAAAGAAATAAAATATCTGTTCTGTTCTGTTCTGTTCTGATCTGTCTATTTGCTGTTTGTAGCAAGTGATAATAAAAAATATAAATTAAAAATTAAAACTTTGACTTACGCAAAAAATTTGCGTAAGTAGTTTAGTAAAACGGGCCCCTGGTGTACATACATTCCTTACCCCGAGTACCATAGCTACAGTACTTAACTTTATTAAATTAACAATTTTTGCGATTCGATTGCAATTCGATTGCAATTCGATGGCAATTCGCTTGCGATTCAAAATGCTAACTTTACCCTCGGGTAAGTTTCCTTGAATGGTGTATCTCACAAATGTTCGCAAATATGTCTGCGTTAATATTTTTGATTCCATTTCTATCACAACCGCTTCGGAAAATTCGCGTAAAAATATTCAAACGAAGGTTTGTTTTTTAAAGCGCCCGATTCGTTGGCAATTCGATGGCAATTCGCTTGCGATTATCAATTTAATTTAATAAGGTTCAGTACTGTATGTGCAACGGTTCGGATCCTAGTCAAAGGCCACATAATACCTCTGATTAAAATTCGAGAAAAATCAAAGCAGTTAATAATTGTTAAAAGTTGATGTCGTCGTGGCAGTGCAAGGGTTATGGTTATACCACGTCTTCCTACCAAATGACTTTAGGCTACAGCACTTATGTTGCTTCATATTATGGATGATGTATCTCAACGTCTAATCAAGTGTCAAATTTAAATTGCTTCTTTTTTGTGTAAACATTGCACTGCCATTGTGGGTTAACTCTTTCCTCCCTAAAACTTTAAATGGACAATACAAGTTTCCATTTTAGTCTAGTCCATTTCTGACTTTTAAGGGTTGTTTTTGTCAATGTTTGGCATTATGACAAACAGTATAGACCCTGATCAGAGGGCTCCTTTCGGAGCCCTCTGATCTGGGTCGTCACTGTTTGCATAGGACAAGTGTACTATTCACAAGTACACTGTTTGAAAAGGACGCCTATATGCGGGACTAGGGTTCAAAGGGTTAATTATCCATCTAACACCGACTAAAGTAGGCTTTTTGTTTCGTTCTTGTTTTAAAATTTACTTTGAATCATATTCGTTCGTTATATAAAATCATTAATGTTGATACCAAACAGATTGGCTTTTAACCATATACGCTTCACGTTATCCGTTTGAATGTTTGCTGTATCGTACTTAAAACTAAAATTGTAGTAGGAAAACACAAAATTTTAATGTGACACTTTGAACATGTTATTTTTCCGAGTAACGTGCTTGTGTCAAAACAGTTATTTTAACTGCAACAGTTTATTTATCTTTAACCCTTTACCTGATAGCATATTTCTAGTACTTAAGATAGGTGACTACTTAAAGCAGGTTGAAAGTAAAGCGGAATGCGCCTTATGGCGCATTCTGCTTTACTTTCAGCCTGCTTTTAGCTACCATGTGCTTTAATATAGATATTATTCCCTATAATACATATTCATTACTGATTAAATTTGGAACTATTTTCTTCAGCGGATGAATAAATCATATTATCTAAAAGGCGTCTATTGGGGAAAGGGTTAAATTTTTCTAACACCTGTCATATTTCTACATCTTACTGCATTTGCATAAGGAGAAGAATAGCGTCTTCCCCACAGTACAATTTTAATATGCTAACTATTATTTGAATATAGTAGATTATGAGATATGTTAATAACGTTTGTTGTTGTTCGACGTGTCCTGTCCTTTAACTGAACATATTCACTGCACTGACGTAATTAAGTGTAAGCTAAATGTACAAATAGCCATTTTGACTTGAGAAATAGCGAATTGAGTGTCAAGTATATTAGATACGGAGCAGATAGCGCGTTACGCGGCGTCTGATTAAGATCCAAACGTTTTGCTATATAACTGATGTTCTTGAGGTAAGGCTATGAATGGTTTAACTCTTTACCCAATAGGTTTTTTCTAGTTTTGAAAATAGGTGACTACTTAAAACAGGTTGAAAGTAAAGCAGAATGCGCGCTAAGGCGCATTCCGCTTTACTTTCAGCCTGCTTTAAGTCACACCAGCTAGGAATTTAGAAAACATTTCTTCTAATACATAGTTAGGAACTATTTTCTTCCGCGGAGGATTAAATGGAATGCGCTAAAAGGCGCTTCTATAAGGTAAAGGGTTAATGGGCAACTGCAATCAACAATGAAGTCTACATGAAGCTTGTGTATTACGAAATCGGATATAACGAATGATTGGACACATGTATAACAAAACAAATAATTTATCAACAGACCTAGGGCCCGTTTTACTAAACAACTTACGCAAACTGTTTAAACAAAACTTTACACAGGTACACTGTATCAAAATGCACTGAAGGTCGTGAAAGTTCGCATGATTGATTTTAATCGAATGACAAAGCTTTTACATGTAGAACCTGATCCGACACAATGTTTACTTTCTTATCTCTGTTCCTGCTGCTTCTTTAATTCTCTTACTCAATGACTTTATGTCTATGATTATATTCTCCATCTATAGTTTTCTTTAATATTATCTCATTAACCTTTTCTCACTTGTTCTTGATCTTGAACTTGAACTTGAACTTATTTGAGACGACAAACAGCTATGCTCGCTTAACACATTTCACTCATTATTTCTAGATGTTTATCAATCTTCACTTGAAGTTTTATTAAACCAGCGTCTATACCTACCAGTCTGATGATACTGTTTTATATCAGGTTTTATACATTGTGGAAATGAGAAGACATTTACGTTAAATTTCAATTGCAATACACCGCATCGTAATAAACCCATATTCACTATCATACCTGTACAAACTGATAACAATTGTCATCTGCTCTAAATTCTCAAAACTTAAATTCTAGGTAATGTCAGTTAAAACTATTGAAATGAATGTTAAACAGTTTTGATCCTGCGTTATGCGGCGTCTGGTTAGGATCCAAATTGTTTACTTATAACTACTCTTCTCGGGTAAAGGCAGATCTTTAACCCTTTACCTCATTGCCTTTTTTCTAGATTTGAAAATTGATAACTGCTTAAAACAGGTTGAAAGTAAAGCAGAATGCGCCTTAAGGCGCATTCTGCTTTACTTTCAGCCTGCTTTAAGCTACTGTCTTATAGAATAAATAAAACATTTCTTATGATCCATATACATGACTGTATAAAATGGAACTGTTTTCTTCAGCGGAGGAATAAAATGAATGCGCTAAAAGTCGCTTCTATTAGGGAAAGGGTTAAATTAACTTGAGACATAGTTATACTGTGTATTTTGTATACAGTCAATCTTTAAGTGCGCGATCTTTTATTAACCCATTCATTCTTAGCGCGACCTGGAAAACTTGACTTGACATGTACAAACAGTTTTGATTCAGACCTGATTTTGATTCAAACTGTTTGTCACTCAAAAGCAACGTTCCCTCAGTTTTAAAAGATTATAAATATAATTTCATTTTATCTTTCGCACACGATGTAGTTGAAGAAAAAGACAATTCAGTATGATACTAGTTAAAGTAATGTGAATATCATTAAAGGCAGTTGACTGCTTAGTCCAGTATGTTATATAAAGTTACCTCTGTTATCCTGCAGTAGACAATCAAGTGTAGTTTAAACCTTTTATATTGTTTCTATTGAGTGGTAGCTTAATCCGAGATTGACTGTAGACCATGATAAAGGCCCGTCTACGAGACGTCTCACATGAGTATAAAATGTTTGACACTGCCAGTAATGATCAGTTAGATGAACATATTATATTAATAACCTTTGTAGACAACAACTAAACAGAGATATCAAGTTGAAACAGGTTTGAAACAGGTAAGCGTAAGACATTAAAATAAATCAAGAAATATGTAAAATGGGGAAACTGTTGCTTAGCCTTTTGGTTTAAAATAACGGCAAACGAGTTATTTTATCAAACGAGTCGAAAGTATTGTGTGACTGCTTACATGTTTTTTAGAGGCTGTAGTAAAACGTTAGAGCCCGCATCAGAAGCGGGATATAAATAAAATATAATGAGTCATAAATAACTTTATGAAACACAGTTTAACTACAACCTGTGAACGGAATATATGAAGAAACTGAAGTAACACACTAAGGGGAATACATTATTTTCAAAACGTCATTACATTGCCCTGAAATAATCAAGTCATAAGAACACAATTTGGCATTGATATGCGACTTGTAAAATAAAATGATAATCGATTGATCACTAAGTCAATAATTTTAATCAAACCATCGTATTACCATTTTGATTTGTTTGCGTTTTCATTTTGTTTTAGGAAAGCGTTTCGAATTCCCAATAAAACATGCATTAATTGTAACATTATTCAACGGATAGTGTGTATTAACCGGGCGTTTATTACTTGTGTCTTTTCCAGTGTCATCGACGATTAGACGAAACTAGGTTGGATCTTTCACGCAACTCATGATTCTCAGCATCTAATATGTATCCGCATTTATTGACATGCAATTGTATATTCAAGTACACGTCTTTAATTGCTTAATTTAAAGTGTATAAGAAAATAATATTGATAAAAATGATAATGCAAGCGATAAATCTGGCCGTTTAAGATTAGAGTACTCGATACTGTTGAAGGTTGAAAGTATATTTTAAAATGTCTGATCGCGATATCCTAATGGAACATCTGAAAATAATTGGATGCATTAAGATTGTAAGATACATAAACCGATAACGTAAGACGGACGCCTAGTTATACATAACATATTAGCAACTGTCATATTCACCGCTGTGGCATGTAAAGCGATACAAATGTACCTGATCAACTCTTTCCCCGCAGAGGCGACTTGAACAAGCAGTGTTGATCCTGATCAGACGCCGCGTTATTTTTCGTCCGATCCGTAGTTAATTTTTTTTCTACCGGTGCATCATTAAATTTTGATCCCGTTGAAAAATGACAGGGAGGTCAATTCTCAACGTTAAGAAATACCCTACCCATGCAATTATGACTCCTGGTGTATCTCTTTGAAAAATGACCGGGAGTCATTTCTCAACGTTGAAAAATGACCCGGGTAAAGTTTCAACGTTGAAAGCTGACATAATCCGTACAAACATGAATCCTAAATTAATTGTAATTAACTTCCTACCGGTATGAGGGGGCCATTGTTCAACGATGAAAAATGACCCAGGGTCAATTCCGAATGTTGAAAGCTAATTTTATCAATAAGATAACGACTCCTGAAGTTATTCGTAATATGTTGACCAATGGTGTGCGTGTAGAGGGAGGGGGTATTTTCCAACGTTGGTAATTTATACAGGGTTGAGTTCTAAAAGTTAAATAATGGCATATTTCAGGGGGTCATTTTTTATCGTTGAAAAATGACCCGGGCCTTTATTCTGAACGTTGAATGTTAACTCTACCAATGAGGTAGTGAGTGCTGAATAAATTCGATCAATTAATGATTCCGAAAGTAATGCGTTATATTATGTCAATGGGCATTTTTTCAACTCTACGAATTGACACCAGGTCAGTTTTCTACGCAGAGAAATGACCCCAGGTTTATTTCCAACGTTTACCATTCTCACCCCCTTAAATGGACCAGCTTATAACCAATCATTGTATAAGCCATTTATAATTGTATGGATATGGTCAATTTTTAATGTTTGAAATTGAATCCTGTTAATGTTAAAATGCTTTGAAAAACGAATCCTAATTCTAATGACGTATTATTATATGAGTCATTATTTAACGGTAGGGTCATTGCTCAACGTTAATAATTGAACCTGGTCTCTTTTCAACGTTGAAACAGGACTCCGGTTATTTAACAACGAGATGTTTCAGGATTCATAAATGGCAGGGCAATTGTTTAACGTTGAGAATTTAACGTTAACAAATGATCGGGACGCGTCAGAATAAAATCAAAACAGCTATGCACGTAATCCTCCAGTTTGACAGGCCATTTCGTCTGTACAGAACTGCCCTTTTCTAAGCACAACTACGCCAACAACTACACTCAAAAGTGTTTAACGCTTTATGATCAAGTATTCATAAAATGCTTAGTTCTGAATCGAGCGGACTATACATACATTGTTTTTAAAAACTAACACGGCCGGGGAATAGTTTATATAGAAGTGTATAATCAGGATAGACGTATTTACGACATAATAAATAACCGAACAAAATGTATTTCCCGTTTATAACAAAATAACAGATGCCTTTCAGCACTTTTAACAAAACGAGGCAACTGTACTTGATTTATACGACGTACTATAAAGCCATACATAATCAGTCAGTGTTATTCACCTTTAGCACGCAACGCTAATTTTGTTAAGACACTGAACACCAGCAAGCACTCATATGTCTGTTCCAAAGATATTGTACACAACAACACAACAAGTCTTTAACGAAATACGAATTTCCAAACAGTTTGGACCCTGACCTAACATCGCGTGACGCGGTGTCTGAATAGGATCGGAACTGTTTGACACTCGTATCTACATTTCTGCGGTCAAAACAGACCTAAAGATGGCTATAAGACTACTGCAGACAAAACTTCAAATGCAGACGATATTTTGGCAGTAAGCGAATTAAACAGACGATTCAACTTGGCATGGAAAGAGTCAAACCACTTCACAACCAGATTAATGTCTGCGTAAAACGTGTCCTCAGCTTTATTGTTCTTAAATAATTAAGACTGATGCTACTTGTTTACAAAAGAAATATAAACCATATCAAAGGATATTGCACAATTTGGACGTACATTCTGGATCAAAACTGTACGAAGTGCGACTTTATGTGGCTTAGTTGTGAATAAATGTTCATGCTACAGGTGTAGCACGACTGCCTAGCAGTTCCTATGGCAGTATCAAGCAATTTGTACAACTCTAAACGAAATAATTCTTCTAAAGTATTATGCCACTAATGAGACCCGGCATGGTAATTTACTAATACAGTTCTCCCTATCTCAACGACATCCGATGGGAGGCACATAATTATGTGTGTTGTTCGGAGGGGGTCGTTATAGGGAGGGGACATTAAGGCTTGCAAACAGCTTGAATCCCGATCAGACGCCGCGTCACGCGGCGTCTGATTTGGATTCAAGCTGTTTGTCACTCGTTATAATAGTTATTACATCAAAATGTCCACTTATATCAAACGTTGAGAAAAAGCAGCAGACGACAATTTTGCGCAGACGATATTGCAGCGGTAAAAGCGTAAGATATAGTTTTCCAGTTTTGGGAACTGCAGCAAATGTCGTTGCGAGACGAGACTCGTTGTTGGGAGGGACTTTGTAAAGAAGGAGCATTGTATACACATGTGTTTTCTGTCTCAACGTATATGTTTTCGTTTTTTAAACTTCACACACGATTTGCATCACAATGACTACGGACTTAGGAATATTCAGCCCCTCTAACTTGATCGTCGTTTATGCCAGTGTACATAGGACGTGGAAACTAGTCCTTTACAACTATGTCTGACCTGGGTCTGTATTGTTTGTCATTTTGCAATAAACTGTAACAAACAGACTTGAACAGTAAAACATGATTTCAAGCAATAGGAAACTAAAAGTGTCCATTTCACGAACGAATAATGCAGAAAAGTGCATTTCTGAGGCTACTTTAATTATACTTATCGATTTGTTTCAGAGAAAACAGTGTCCTAATTATTCTCAAATACTTTCTATTTTACTACCATAAACACGTGCTAAAAATGTGTCATCGTGTTTCATTCTTAAACTTCTGGTTCAGTTACTTTTACCGAAGTATCATCGCTGTGTGTGCCAGTGAGTAGTGAACCTGATCAGACAGTGAGTAAGACGACCTCGCATCTAGATGCAACATGTTTTCAAATGGAAAATATTTACATTCGCCCTATCTCTTTTCATTGTAAAATTCGGTGTTCATTTCTTACGGACACTCAACCCTTAGGAGGCGCAGCTTAGGGTTAAGTCGCTGCGCATAAATCTTCACTACTCTAAAATTAGAAATCCACGTTGTATTTGACCTAGATTGAATCTAGTTTATTTCCAAATCTTTCTTTTAAACACTAAATACCAATATACAATGTATATAGATTTTATATTCATATTGATATAAATTATTTACACTCATTGTGAAAAAATATGCAGTAGTAAGCGCTCCGAAACTTTGTCCGTCTGCTCCGATTTTGTATACCCCCCGCAAACAATTGTTTGGCGCCCAATGTAACCGGGTGTTCTTTATAAAGAAACACCCGCGCTGACCCGGGTTCAAGGGTTTAAACCCGGGTCGCCAGGTTCGCAGTCATGCCCTCTACCACGTCGCCATAAAAGCGCACTTGTACAGTAAGGCCGTACAAGTCATGATAAACCTACACACTGTGACATACTCCCCCGACAACTTGAAACTTGTGCACATAAACTTTACAGAATAATCACTGAAATTACTGGTTAATAGCGTTAATGATAGAAAAAAATCACAAAACACTAGTAATCCTCAGCTCCTGTCCGGTTCCAACTTAGGCTCCGAGTTTTGGCTCCAAAACCATAAATACCCCATATGGTGCCTCTCAGCTCCGGATTTATATATGGTCCGTTTCCGCTAAGAATACGGTATTAGCGTTCACACTTGACGATTGCTTGTACCGTTGCATGAATTAAAAACCCGATTGAGGATAAGAAAACGTACTTGGATGTACTTAAAAGTATTTATCCCTTGTAAAAATCTGAGGTGAATTTAAGAACTATATTATCCGCGCAGTATAGATCTAGCTATGCTATTTGGTTACTACAGGGGGTGGAGTTAACTTCGTTAAAGCTGGTCTTTCAAGTTTATTTCTTCGACGTACTTTTCCCCTTTTCAACACCATTTCTCCTTTAAAAACTGAAAATCTGAATTGTTTTCATAACAAATATAAAGATAAAATAATGAAAATATAAGAAATGAATACATTTGTTTCGGTGTTCAAGCGAAATGAACGACAGAAATTATCTGAAAATTTACCATGGTATTTGCCGATAAATTTCTGTCGTTCATTTTGCTTGAACTCCGAAACAAATCAATTCATTTCTTAAGAAAGACAGTCAAAGAAGCGAAATGGAAAATATATTATGTTTTTATTCTTACAATACGATTCAGGTCGCTAGTTAATATGTTGCATTTTAGTGGGACTTGATAATTTGCTCACTATTATTATTAATTGAGCAATAGTGGGACTCAGAACACATACCTCTTGCCAAAGAGTCGTCAGGATTACTACTTCATTTATAGACCGTTTATCGATATTTTGAGCCAAACGTATTACAGTAACGAATGCGTAACGATTTTATATCCCTATCTAAAATGTCAATTTCTCAGAGAGTCCAATACTTCCCCCTAGTTAGGCGCCAAATATAACCGGGTTATCTCATGAAGGAACATGACCGCTCAGACCCGGGATCGAACGCAGGTCGCCTGGTTCACAATTCTACCGAGGCTACATAAAAGCGTGATTTTACAGGAAGACCGTAAAGGTGATGGTAATGCAACATCCTCCCGAACAAGTTGAAATTCGTCCACACTTATAATGGATGTGAAAACGACTGGGAATCGCACTTGGATCAGTTACAAGCAATAAAGCGGCGTGGGAAAGACGCTATTCATGTACAGGCAAATGCACGACTGTTGGTGCAAAACTTCAACAATGTCGGGATTGCAAAGAGAGAGACAAAGTTACAAAGACAGAGAAAGACAGACAGATGAGCAGAAATGGAGATAGATATATATTGATTTTAATTATTTCATGTTGTGGTCTCCTACTAAGGTGACTAAGCAGCCCCCATGTGACATGCGAGTTCTAGGTACCAATTTAACGATGGTCCCATGATGACAGTTAGTAATGGACTGGCAGAGAAAGGAACACTTAATTAGGAATGTTAATTAGTTACACGTGCATGCTCCACTCATTCCAGGATCACTCAGCCGTCACACTGTACAGGCCTACAAGCGGCACTTCAAGTTAACTATTTAACTGAAATGTGTATAAAATAATGAATAACCCTCCATTCGTACACGTGTTATAATGAAACATATACAGTAAAACCTCGCTATTACGACCACTAAAATGAAGGCTAATTGATTGTTTAATAAACAGGTGACAGCTTAAAGCAAGGTGACAGTGAAACAGAAAGCTCCTACAGGAGCTTTCTGTTTCACTGTCACCTTGCTTTAAGCGGTCACCTATCGTAAACACCCTAATAATGTACATAATTTAGTGGTCGTAATAGGGAGGTTTTACTGTACATGCATAGAAATTAACAAGCTATATCAAGACCAGACGCCGAGTAAAAGGAATTTGATCCATACCGTTTGACACACACCGTCGTCTATTTTAAAGTTTTAAATTCTTACAAACTACAGTAAAACCTCTCTATTACGACCACTAAATTTTGTTAATTATTAGTGTGTTTACGATAGGTGACCGCTTAAAGCAAGGTGACAGTGAAACAGAAAGCTCCTTAGGAGCTTTCTGTTTCACTGTCACCTTGCTTTAAGCTGCCACCTCTCTATTATACAATCAATTAGCCTTCATTTTAGTGGTCGTAATAGCGAGGTTTTACTGTACCTACAAATTACAAAAGGTTAAAATTGTTTTTCCTTTTCTAGATTGTATTATAATTGTTTTAAACGGGAAGGCAAACGTATCCATTGTATAATATTTTAAGGGATGGGTCCATAACAGTTATCAATTTATCTTTTAGACATTTACATACTGAATAATAATTCCAGTCATTTACCTTGCCTTGGAGAAAATGTGCAGTATGCTTAACGACAAGCAGAATAATCTAAACGCCAGAACCCTATACTGAAGCATGTGACCACTATAATTAACCGAACTAAGTATATAATTTACGACACTTCTTTGTCTTTATTACGTCGAGGAAGACATTATTTATATTGACATGCTCTTGTCCGATATTCTGTGATACCCAGACTGGATATTTCACTTGATGTAATCTATTAGGAGTTTGTCTTGCAAATCTGTCGCAAAGGCTAGAAAATAATGCCAGTTGGAAATCGTTGGAGCCAGAGAAGACCAAATGTGTTTAACTGCAACTCAACATTAATTGCAACTCATATCTTAACATATCGTCATTTCCCATACCATTTCTAATACTGCTATTCCTTTCGAAATTATGTTGTGGTTCCTAATATACGGGTCTCAAGTGTACTATACATTTCTGAGAATGTTTGCTTGAGTGAAGAAAAACACTTTTATTATTCCGAGAAAATGGTACAGCTTTCTAACCCTCATTTTGATCAGCGTGATGGCTTTTCACTACTTGCGTTTATCTTTTAGAATTTCCGAAGTCAGACATACAAAAGCGTTTTTGCGAAAGTGTACCGTTTGATAATGTCGTTCTTCGATTTTAAACGTATACACCTAGATCAGAGGGCTATTTAAGGAGTGGGTAAGAATTAAGAAAAAAAATCTTCTTTCAATCCGAATAACTATTCAGTCAATTGTACATTTACTGATCTGATCATTTAGACATCTTGCCAACAAGATTGAGCATGGCTAGCATATGGCGCGTAGGCAGTCGCAGTACCGGCTCATTAATTTTCCTTTCAATTTTATTACATGTATTTACATATTTTACAATTATTCAGCCATCATCTAGGTATTTTTTATTCAAAATAGGTCTAATTTAGGAGTGAACGCCAAGGGTTGAAACGACAAGGTTGAAAACGGTTTTGGGCTAAACGTATCGACAATCTATCAATAGATGCAGTCTTATTTAAGATATATAACGCAGAGAGTTGTACACCTGATTTCTGTTGGTTAACACACACTAGTTAACTAGTTGTAAATCATGTACAGTGGAACCCCTCCAAACCGCAACCTCTAAATATCGGAATTCTCTCTAAACAGGACTTAACTGTAGGCACTGGTTGGGAACTTGGTTACAGTGGGGCGAGGGTACTCGCGACAGGTGGTATCGGAGTCCTGACTATACATGTTTCAGAGTCTCGTCGTGAACCAAAACTTGGCACGCTGAAGTGAACGCAAAAGAGGTAATTAAAGGTCAAATTGACATAAACACTGTAAATCGTTAGTGTCACCATATAGTCCGATATTTTTTAAGCGTCGTGCATGCTTAATTTGTTCCATTTATGGAATTTACGCTTGAAATAGTTAATAAAACGATGCGGTTATCAAGGTTTTTGTTCACAACGGTCAATTCTTATAAATGACTGCATAATCTCGCAAGCAATCAATGTTTCTGGAAAGATTAATACTTAAATTGCATCTTTGCAAGAGAATCACATTAAAAATATCGTATATCAATGAAATTTTTTAGATTTCAAGTGGTTAATAAGGTTACAGAGTCTAACAGAGAGTGTTACAGGTTCTCTAACAACCGGTTATTAAACGTTACAGGATCTTATCGACATTTTTGTTTGTGTTTGAGAGAGTATGGATCTAAAATGCATGTATTGCAAGAGGTCTCTTTAACAAGGCTTTAAGCTGTCACCTGTTTTTTATACAATCAATTAGCCTTCGTTTAAGCGGTTGTAAATGAGATTTACTGTAATTCTTACGTATTACTGCGTTCGGTTAGTGCCTACTTGACATTTTATCATATGTAAAGAACCATCGTCGTATTTAATAATTTCCGAAATAGTTAACACGATGCAAACATAATAAAAAGTACTCAATTTCAAAGATTATGTTGCTGTATTTATTTCCCAAAATGAAAACCAGACTCTTAAAAATTAAATATATACTTGCAAATAATTCTAAAGCGATCAATGAAATAATCTAACGTGTAGAACAGCTCCAAAGGCAAAAAATAACCGGTACATGTAATAAAAAAGAACCTGCAAAATTATCGTATGGTTATCTCAGTCCATTATATGACTTGTCAACCAGAGCATAGAACTTAATGCAAAAACTGAAAGCCACCTTTTATTTAGACATTATGGTGTGCAAGGTAAATTCTTCCTAATAGGCACGTCTCATATCTTGTGGTCTCGATTTGCACTATTTGTGCTCTTTTTGAATGCAAATTTTCAGAAAAAGTTGTTCAATATGTTTAAGTTTAATTAATCACTTTCCAACTATTTCTCAGACAAATAAATCATATGTGCAAAACGATCCGTCATATATCAAATATAAGTTTAACCCGTTCACTGCTTTACTCTGACCGTATAAACACAGATAAACAGGTTAGATTTGAACGAGAAGCTGAATAATTATGTGTCGGAATCGGATCAAAGCTGTTTGCCTATCTTAAAGATCCTTTTTCGAGTTTAATCTTGGTTAGATATCGAGAAAGTTGGCGCAGCACCAGGCTCTTAACTGTTTGCAAATACGACTGTTAGTCTATTAAATGTATAAAACAGAATGCGTAATAGATCTTCCATCGACAATAGGATCGAACCGCACTCGAACCCGTGCATATTATCAACTTTGCAAAATTTAATAAGTAATTCAAATCTCAAGCGTGAGTAATTTTGCATTTTTTCTGGTGTCGTCTAAACGAAAGAGTTCCACAAACAAAGACCTGATTCTTTGGTCCATGTTTGTCTTCGACATGTTCAATGAGCGAGGCTTTGGTATTGAGTTCTGCTCCGCAAGTGTCACATTCAAAGGCACTTTTTTTCCAAGAATGATAAACATGCCGATGTCTTGCCAGAGTTTTCCGATTATTAAACCGTCCGCTGTATAATTAATAAAGCAGTTTGATTTTGTTGTGATACGCCATTACGTGTTAATTTAAGTCATAGACTGAACTGAAAGATTTATTGCACAAAGCGCAATTTACCTTTCTTTTCAATGAAAACTACCCCTGTGAAAAATGTTCAGGAATTTTAGAATACCCATGAATGTTAAATAGAATAGTTCTAGGGCTTCAAAAAATACTTTACACATTCTACTAAAGGAGTTCAAGAACTTCTGCAATTCTAGAACAATGGTTCTAAAAACATCAAATTCCTAGAATTATTGCAGCATATTCATGAACGTTTAATGACCACTTCTACTATTTGTCATGAATATTAAAGAAATCACTATCGAAAAGTTCTAGAATAATTCAATACCTTCCCACAGGGGTATTTTTGTGGCGCTAAAGAATGCCTGAACGTGTGGTCATGTACTGATATTCTTTACAAAGAATGTACTGATATTCTTTACAAAGAAACTGCTTTTTTTCCTCTGCTTTTATGACATTTTCACGGGAGTCCGGCTGCTGGAAGTGCCGCATAATTATATTGTTATTGCCGTTAAATTCAATATCCAGACTTATTTCGAGTAAACTGGGGTCTTCTAACGAGATCTCGCCAATTTCGAGAGTCGTGAATACTATGTAACACTGTTAAGAAGAACATGTAACACTTATCAAACAGTCGTCAGGGACCTGTAACCTCTACATCACATTGATAAGTAACACCAAACCTATGATAACATTAAAAATCGGACATATTTCTTTAAAAAATGCTTCAATATCAGAAAAACACGAACAAATAGATTATCTTATTGTGTTAAATGCTGCAATTTCTTACGTAAATTTAACTTATAACAAAAATAAGTGCATATCCATGTAGGCAGTGGGGACCACTTGCTTTTATTTCCTCTTTTTACCTGAATTCTAACGCAGGCGACGTCAAGTATCGTCTTAAAAAGAAGCCAAAAGCTCTTACCACGTTTTAATGAAGAATCCTTGTTATGAGGCTGTGTAACCTCGCTGAACAATTATGTGTTTACATGTACACGCAAGAAAGAGTCATGACTCTGAAACATTTTTCGAAACGATCCCTATACCACCTGTCGCGATGACCCATGCCCTACTGTAACCAAGTTCCTAACCAGTGGTAGGACCCGTTTACAACTCTTCTTGATGTTAAACCATTACCAAATATATACATCTTTTTCGTCTTTGGTTGTCCTACACTAAAGAAAAACGTTCAACTTCATACATTCTAGTAGATGATAGCTTACAGCAGGTTGAAAGTAAAGCTGAATGCACATTTTGGCGCATTATAAAGTACTCCCTTTCCCTCATAGATGCGGCTCTTAACGAATATGATTTATTCTTCAGCTGAAGAAAATCATTCCAATTTAATCAGTCATGAATATATATTATAGGGAATGTTTTCTATATTCTAGCATATGATAGCTTAAAGCAAACTGAAAGTAAAGCAGTATGCGCCTTAAGGCGCATGCTGCTTTACTTTCAACCTGCCTTTAGTAGTCACTTATCTTCAATTCTAAAAAAGGCTATCAGGTAACTGTTTTAAATGGGCACAAAAATTCCATACCAGAAATATACTATGTGCTTATGGGTTAAAACCCCTCTGAACTGAAACAAACTCTTTACACTGGAATTTGATGTTCCCCCTCGTATGTCAAGGTTAAAGCAGTTTCAGTGTAAAAACATAAGAAATAGATTTTGTAGGTAAAATGGTCTGATTTCAATATATACAATGAAAACGGAGCATAAAGCTTTATTTCGTTTAAATATTAGTTTTTTTTACGCAAGATAATCATCCCAAAGTAAAATATGCACGGCAGTATGGCATGAAGGCAATGCTAAACATGAATTATAAATGCCCAGTACTGAGTACATTACTCTGTCTGGATTAAAGAAAATTACGGACAAGGACAAAACGATTAAATGATAGAAATTACAGCTTCTTGATAGTTGTATACATGTTCGAACTGATCAGACGCCAATTTACTCGTTGTCTAATATTAGCCTTAACCCTTTCAGCACCCATTTTATCGTGAACTGTTTCCTTCGTCATCACGTGGACGTCTGTCTCACTATTGTTGTTTGTGATATTAAATGTAGAAATTTCGTGTATTATATAAATATTAGATGGCAGTTTGCGTGACATTCAAATTGTCAACCCGAGAAACAGCATGTCACCCCGAGGCGTAGCCGAGGGTGACATTCTTGTTTTCGAGGGTTGACAATTTGAATGTCACGCAAACTGACATCTAATATTTATTTTATTACACCGAGCTTATCAACCCTGGCTTTGGAATCGTTTTATTCGTCTTTTATAAAATGTGTTGTGAACACCAATTTAGCGCGGACATGTACATAACGCGGGAAATGACGTCGCCGTCTTACGACGTCACATTGTTTATAATTATATTACAAGTAAACAAAGAAGAACGTTATGATAAGTAAATTGAAGAAACAGCGTCTTTACATTGTCTAGGTGGCAAATATCCTCTTCCGAAATTATGGAAAATCGTTAAGGAATGGACAAAAGGAAGCAACTTGTACAGAAAATGCCAAAATTTGATTATAAGTTACCACTCTTTAAAACGTTCCAATGTATCCAATAGCGATTGGCATGTCAAGGCTGACAGTACGTTTTCGGACGTAGTAAAAAAGTAATGTCCTTTAGAATGACGTCACAAAAAGAATATCATAAAGAGTGACAGTATAGATGTAAAAGACATGCAAAATGTTAACTGTAGGTCTATGGGAATTTAACATTGTAACTCAAAGCGAGGTGTAATAATATTATATACCGTTCTCCACCCCTACAACGGCACTCCGAACAATGTCTTCCTCCTTCTAACGACATTTACCGCTGTTCCCTAGATATTTATGTAAAGTGCTTGCATTGCTGCAATGAAGTATGTTAGTGTTGACTTGTCTGCAGTTTTTATTACATAAATGACATTTTGACAGCAAACACATACTTGCGGCATTTGATCAGGATTAAGTTGTTTGCTAATGTATACAAGTTTCAATCCCTAAAACGGCTCCCTCAGAATAACGCACACAATATTTGTCTCCCATTGGGTGTCGGTGTAGAGAGGGAACGTTGTAAAAGTAGGAAGTAAAGCTATTTGGGTTGTCTTGATGCTTATACATAATTATGTTCCTTATCAGTGTTTGTCTGAGAATGTTTTCAATAGTTCAATCAACGAATAATAAGTTCTTTCGTACGAGGTCTAATACAGCAGTAAACTATCAAGGTGGTCCCTCTAGACTCTCGATAACCAAAGTGTAAAATACTTAGAAACAGCAGGGTTTTAATACATGTGCGATGTTTAGCCTGTAACTGGTTCGATGCTATGTTTTATAAAAATGATAGGTATTAGACAAACCTTACTTTATTTACCCTTTTACTTTCAATGACGCCTTAAAGCCTGTTAGGCAGTCGTGTTACACCTGTAGCATGAATATTTATTCACAAATAAGCCACATAAATTCGCACTTCGTACATGTTTAGTGCACGTCCAAATTGTGCAATATCCTTTGATATTTGTTATATTTCTTTTCGTGTTTGGCATTGCCTTCATGCCATGTTGCCGTGCATACGTTATTTCGGGAGTATCATCTTGCGTAAAATAACGAATATTTAATGGAAATAAAGTTTTATGCTCAGTTTTAATTGTATATATTTGAAATCTGACCATTCTTACAAATTCTAATTCTTTTTTTTTTATAATGAAACCACTTTAAACTGGACATTTGATGGGGAGGCATCACTTTCCGGTGCATAGGTTTTTTTTTCCATTTCAGAAGGGGTTTAACCCATTAGCACATAGTATATTTCTAGTATGGAATTGAATTCCTTTTTGAAACGGATTTAAAATAAAGCATAATGCACACTGTCAAATTGCTGTAAGCTATCATCTACTAGAATGTATTAAATTGAACGTTTTTCTTCAGTGTAGGGAAACCAAAGATGAAAAAAGATGTATTTATGGTGTAATGGTTTAAAATAAAGAAGAGTTAGAAACGGGTCATACATTTTAGTCCTGTTAAGGGAGAATTCCGGTATTTAGAGGTTCCGGTTTGAAGGGGTTCCACTGTACAAGGTTTACAATTAGTTAATTGTTGGGTGTTAAGCAACAGAAATCAGGGGTGTATCACAATTTGGTCCTACAACTCTGCGTAATATATCTCAAAAGAGACTGCATCTATTGATAGATTGTCGAGACTGTTAGCCCTAAATCGTGCTCAACCTTGTCGTTTCAACCCTTGTCGCTCAATCCTAAATTAGACCCTATTCAATTCGCCCCCCTAGGCCTGGTTATTTCAGCTCAATGTATAAATTTAGTCTATTTGAATAAATAATACCAAGATGATAGCTGAATAATTGTAAAATATGTAAATACATGTAATAAAATTGAAAGAAAAATCAATGAGCCGGTACTGCGACTGCCTTCGCGCCATATTGAGCTATGCTTAATATTATACGCAAAATCTCAGTAAATGTACCATTGGCTGAATAGTCATTCGGATTGAAAGAATATTTTGTGGCGTTTTTTTTCTTCTTACCCACTCCTAAAAATGCCCTTTGATCTAGGTGAATACGTTTAAAATGAAATAACTACATTCTCCAACGCTACACTGTCGCACAAAAAACGTGTGTATGCCTGACTACCGAAATTCTAAAAGATTAACGCAAGTATTGAAAAACCATAAACGCTGATCAAAATGAGGGTTATGAAGTTGTACCATTTTCTCTGAATAATAAACGTGTTTTTCCTAACTCAAGCAAACAATCTCAGAAATCTAAAGTACACATGAGACCAGTATAGTAGGAACCACTACATACTTTCTCAAGGAATAGCAGTGTTATAACTTGTATTGGAAATGACGATACATTAATATAGGAGTTGCATTCAGTGTTGAGTTGCAATTAAATACAGTTGGTTTTGTCTGGCTCCAATGATTTGCAACTAGCATTTTTTTCTTGCATTTGCGACAGATTTGCAAGAAAAACTTCTTATAGACTATATTAAGAGATATATTCAATCTGGGTATCACATAATATCGGGCAAGAGCATGCCAATATAACAGTACCTACTTCGACGGAATAAAGACAAAGAAGTGTCGTAAATTATATACAGTCAAACCTGTCTTTAAGACATCCTGTTTTTAAAGACACACTGTCAGATGTGGCGGTGGTTCTCTCCTCCCGATGAGTTTCTCTCTATATTTAACCTGTATTTAAAGACACACTGTGAGATGTGATATGCAACACTAAATTTCAACTCCCAACACAGTATTTAACCTGTTTTCAGAGACATATGTTTTATTTCATTTTCATTTTTGTTTAAAATATGCATATTTTTCAGTTTTCATTTATAAAATGTCTCAAATTCTGATAAAGTTGCATAATGCATGTAATATATAAAACATGTCTGATCCAGACAGTTTTATATTCAATATCAAGACAACATCCAGCTCAATGCATTGTGGTTTTGGAAACTATTGGGTTTATGAAAACTTAAATACATTAAGAGTTAAAGCCGCATTGTGTTTTTGAGAAACCTGCATAAAACGGTTGTTTGGGGTCCTATTTGAACTACGTGGGACGTGATTCTTTCACAAAAACCGGCTTTATCTACCAAACTCGCTGACAATGTGTACTGGTATTAAATCTAGGTCAAGAAAAAAATCGAATACAGGTGAATGGAATTCCTTTAAGAGGTAAAGGAGAAATGGAGAGGTCATTTATTACTTAACTTATTACCAACACGGCTAAGATGAAGCACATGGAACCATTGACCAACTATTTGGCTAAGATAGAATAAAAACTGATCCTTTTACAGAGTGGACAGGGCAAAAATAAGGATAAAATAGCAAAAATAAATTAAAATTGAAGAACCATAACTCCAACATGCCTTCGGCGATTTGGGTATTTATAGAACTGGACCAAGATTTCATACAAATATTATTTTCAGCAAATTTGGTGAAGATCCAATTAAAACTGTTTGAGTCAGAAAGCTGACAAGCCTGAATTAGTCATGTGTTAGTCATTCAAGGGCAATAACTCCAACATGCCTTGTGCGATTTTGGTAGTTAATATGATTGACCTAGATTTTATATTAATAAACATTTTCAACAAATAAATACGAAAGAAGACTCAAGCAGGAAACGCAACACAAACAATACACCCATCTCTAAAGCAGAACACACACACAGCCATACCATAACAAACACACACACACACACAACCACACACACACGCAATATTATATATTCCTTCATCTACACACTAAATAGAAAACAACACGCAATACAAACATAAAGCTAAGTGAACATAGGAGCCCGCCTTGGTACGGTCAGTAGCAATCAACAATCAATTATAAATTAATTAACCTCACACTTATCTCCTATATTCACCTATAAAGACGAACAGTGTACATAAAATATAAACCCTGTTCCACAACCTTACAATCAAAAAGACCGCCAACACAGTAAGTAAATACATGTAAAACATCTAACAAAATTCTCTGACAGGATTATTAGTAACACGGGAAAGAATTAAACATTCAAGCCCGTGTTAAAAATAACCCACTATGGCAACGGTCAAATTGTACTCAAGCGAATAGTCTGTAGTCATGAGTAACTGTAAGACATGGGAGGGTTTAGGGTACGACAGAGAGGGAGAGAAAAACCAAAGCACGAAAATCCGACATAACTCTCCCGGTTAAGGACGGCTTTAGAGATACATCATCATGTAGTGCTAAGCCCTGTCTGTCGCCGCACAACCAAAGAGGAAAGCATAGTTATCAATTGTAGATTGATCGATAACCAAACGTGAAGTGCGCAGCAATATAGTTGGATCATAATCATAATAAATAAGTTTGGTGAATATCTGATAAAAACTGTATGTGTTATAAAGCAAATAATGCTGAAACATTCATTTTTAATACTTAAAGGGCAAAAAATCAGACATGCCTTTTGCGATTTTAGTAGTATTCAAACCAAACCTTGATTTTATACAAATAAACATTTTCAGCAATTTTGGTGAAAATCAATAAAAAAACGTATTTGTGTTAGAGAACAGAAAATGGTGAAACAGTCCTTTTTAATACATAAAGGGCAATAACTAAGATAATCCTTATGGGATTTTAGTAATAATCACACTGGACCTAGATTTTATATAAATAAAGAATTTCAGCAAGTTTGGTGAAGATCCTATGAAAACTCTTAGTGTTAGAGAGCAAAAAAGGCTCAAACAGACATTTTTTTTAATAATTAAAGGGCTATTACTCCAATATGCTTTATGCGATTTTAGTCGGATTCAAACTTAACCTTGATTTTATATTAATGAAAACTTTCAGCAAGTTTGGTTAAGTTTCATAAAAAGTATTTGTGTTAGAGAGCAAAACTTGCTGAAAACAGTCAGTTTTAATACATAAAGGGCAAACATTTAGACATATCACATATGAATTTTGTAATAATCAAACTAGACCTAAATTTTATATAATTAAACATTTTCAACAAGTTAAATGAATATCCGATAAAAACTGTTTGTGTTAGAGTGCAAAAATGACTGAAACAGTCATTTTTATTAATAAACAGACAATAACTCAGATATACCTTATGCGATTTTAGTAGTAATCAAACTTAACCTTCATTTTATATCAATAAACATTTTCAGCAAGTTTGGTGAAGATCCAATAAAATGTATTTGTGTTAGAGAGCAAAACTTGCTGAAAACAGTCATTTTTAATACATAAAGGGCAAAAACTCAGATATGCCACATTTTAGTAATAATCAAACTAGACCTAAATTTTATATGAATAAATATGTTCAGCATGTTTGGTGAATATCCGATAAAAGCTGTTTGTTTTAGAGTGCAAAAATGACTGAAACAGTCATTTTTTATTAATTAACAGGCAATAACTCAACAATACCTTCTGCGCTTTAGTAGTAATCAAACTAAACCTTCATTTTATATCAATGAACATTTTCAGCAAGTTTGTGGAAGATCGGATAAAAAATAGTTGAGTTAGAGAACGGACAAACAAGTGTGGTAGTCTAACTGACTGGTGGATGGGCGGGCGGAGGTAGATACGGTTGCACCCTGTGCAGTTGATTTCGGCTGTATATCGTGATACTAAGCCGTGTGGAAATGTTTATGTCAGACGTTCTATGTTCGGTTTGTTATGATTTTAAATGGCCCTTTTTGGTGATTTAGGTCCGTCTTCATAATTTCATAGATCAGTTTGACCCATAAGAATGTTCAAACTTTATTAATAACCGTTATTGTATTTTAGGCATTAAGAAAAGGTCTGAAAACACAATGGGACTTTAAAACATTCAGTTCATACCCTAGACCCATCCTTTAGGCAATGTTGAATTTATATTTTTGGCAGAGTGCTATATTTATAACACCTTAAACAAAAACACAAGTGTGAATTATATCTATAATTTCTCTGCTCAATTAAGGGATAAATTTATTGATAACAAACCAGTTGTAAAATCAACAAAGGTATAACATAATTTTTTATTGCCACATCTTATCTTTGTTTACAAGTTTCTTTATCTAATAATTTCAATATTGTTATGAAGACCATTCATATTACTGCAGACATAATATTAACTTAGAAGTATACCTTTATCTATCCTCTTCTTATAAATGTCTCGAAAATCTTAACCTGAATTTAAAGACACCCTGTGAGACGTGGCACTATTTGCTTTCTCCGAAACTATGTCTTTAAAAACAGGTTTGACTGTACTCAGTTCGGTTAATTATAGTGGTCACGTGTTTCAGTATAGGGTTTTGTCGTCTAGATTGTCCTGCTTATCGTTAAGCATACTGCACATTTCCTCCAAGGCAAGGTTAATGACTGGAATTATTATTCAGTATGTAAATGTCTAAAGGATAAATTGATAACTGATATTGATCCAACCCGAACGTCTTAAACAGTGGATACGTTTGCCTTCCCGTTAAAAACAATTGTTATAAAATCTAGAAAAGGACATTTTGTCAAACTTTTTGTAGTTTTTTGCATAGCTTTTATTATAACACGTGTGGATATAGAGAGTTATTCTTGATTTTATACACATTGTCGTTAAATTATTAACCTGCAGTGCCTCATGTAGGTCTATGCGACGAGTGAGTGATCCTGGATTGCGTGGAGCATGCACGCGTAACGAATTAACATTCCTAGTTAATTATTCCTTTCTCTGCCAGTCCATTACTAACTGTCATCATGTGACCATCGTTAAGTTGGCACCTTAAATTCCATGTCACATGGGGGCTGCTTAGTCACCTTGGAAGGAGACCGAGTTCGACTCCTAGTCACTATCACACCCATCATAATTCTGGACGAATTTCAACTTGTTGGGGGATATGTTACATTATCATCACATTGCGGTCTTCCTACAAAAGCACGCTTTTATGTAAATAATTAAATACGAAACAAGACTCAAGCAGGAAACACAACACAAACAATACACCCATCTCTAAAGCAGAACACACACACAGCCATACCATAACACACACACACACACGCACGCACGCAATCCCATACACCAAACCCACACACCAAACAGAAAACAAAACGCAAGACAAACATAAAGCAAAGTGAACATAGGAGCCCGCCTTGGTACGGTCAGCAGCAATCAATAATTAATTATAAATTAACCATTAACAACCACTGCGGGGTTAAACCTGGGTTTAGAGGCGCCCAACTCGGTACAATTGTGAACCATGCGACCTGCCTTCGAGCCCGGGTCTGAGCGGTCATGTTCCTACATAAGAACACCTTGTTATATTTAGCGCCCAACTACGGGCTGGTAAAGGACTATCTGAGAAATTGACATTTTAGGTGGAAATATAAATTTTTTACGCATTCGTTTCTGTAATACGTTTGGCTCAAAATATCGATAAACGGTCTATATATACAGTAGTAATCCTGACTATTCTTTGCCATCAGATATGCGTTCTGAATCATACTAATGCTTAATTAATAGGGGTGAACAAAATATCAAGTCACACTAAAGTGCAACATATTAACTAGCGACCTGAATCATATTGTGTGAATAAAAACCATTATATATTTCCCACTGTCTGTCCTTTCATTTGAAAACATTTTGCAGCTAGATACGAAGTCGTCTTACTCATTGCCTGATCAGGTTTGCTACTCACTGGCACTCACAACGATGATACCGCGGTAAAGGTAACTGTAATATAATTTTAGGAATGAAACACGATGACTCATTTAAGCACGTGTTCATGGTTATAAAACAGATAGCCTTTGTAAATAATTAGGATACTGTTTTCTCTGAAATAAATCAATTGGTACAAATAAATATAGCCTCTGAAATGCCCTTTTCTGTATTGTTTTATTATTTTTCGTGAATTTTAGTTTTTACTGCTTTTAATCATGTTTTTTCTATCCAAGTCTGTTTATTACAGTTAATTGCAAAAATAAAAACAATACAGACCCTGTTCAGACGTTTTGTTGTAAAGGACTAGTTTCCACGTCCTATGTACACTGTTTTTGAATGACAGACATAAAGTCGATAAAGTTAAAGGGGCTGAATAAGCATTCCTAAGTCTGTAAACAGTGTAATGCAAATCGTGTGTGAAGTTTAAAAAACGAAAGCATATAAGCTGAGACAGAAAACGTTTGTTTATACAATGCTCCCTCTTTACAAATTCCCTCCCAACAACGATTCTCAAGGACCCTTGCTGCAGTTCCCAAAACCGGAAATCTATATCTAACGCTTTTACCGCTGCAATATCGTCTGCGCAAAATTTTCGTCTGCTACTTTTTCTCAACGTTTAATATAAGTGGACCTTTTGATGTACATGTAATAACTATTGCTATGAGAGAAAAACAGCGCAGCGCGGCGTTTGCTTGGGATTCAAGTTGTTTGCAAATGTAAGCCAAGCCTGAATGTCCCCTCCCTATAACGAAACCCTCTGAACAACACACAAAATAATGTGCCTCCCATCGGATGTCGTTGAGAGAGGGAGAACTGTGTTAGTAAATTACCATGCCGGGTCTTATAAGTTGCATAATACTTTAGAAGAATGATTTCGTTTAGAGTTGTACAAATTGCTTGATACTGCCATATAACCTGCTAGGCAGTCGTGCTACACCTGTAGCATGAATATTTATTCGCAAATAAGCCACATAAATTCGCACTTCGTACAGTTTCAATCAAGAATGTACGTCCAAATTGTGCAATATCCTTTGTTATTTGTTATATTTCCTTTGTAAACAAGTAACATCAGTCTTAATTATTTAAGAACAATAAAGCTGAGGACAAGTTGTACGCAGACACTTGTCTGGTTGTGAAGTGGTTTGACTCTTTCCATGCCAAGTTGAATCGTCTGTTTAATTCGCTTACCGCCAAAATATCGTCTGCATTAAGTTTTATCTGCAATAGCCTTATAGTCATCGTTGGGTCTGTTTTGACCGCAGAAATGTAGATACGAGTGTCAAACAGTTTAAAACCTGTTCAGACACCAGGTAACGCGGTGTTTGATCAGGGTCCAAACTGTTTGGAAAATCGTATTTTGTTAAATACTTTTTGTGGTGTTGGGTACATACTCTTTGGAACAGACATTGAGTGCTTGCTGGGGTTCGATGTCTTAACAAAATTAGCATTGCGTGCTTAAGGTGAATAACACTGACTGATTATGTATGGCTTGATAGTACGTCGTATAAATCAAGTACAGTTGCCTCGTTTTATTAAAAGTGCTGAAAGGCATCTGTTATTTTGTTATAAACGGGAAATACATTTTGCTCGGTTATTTATTATGTCGTAAATACGTCTTTCTTGATTATACACTGCTGTATTAACTATTTCCCGGCCGTGTTAGTTTTTAAAAAACAATGTATGTATAGTCCGCTCAATTCAGAACTAAGCATTTTATGAATACTTGATCATAAATCGTTCAAACACTTTTGATTGTAGTTGTTGGCGTACTTGTGCTTAACACTCACAGGGCAGCTCTGTACAGACAAAATGACCTGTAAACTGGAGGATTACGTGCATAGCTGTTTTGATTTTAATCTGACACATCCCGGTAATATTTTAACGTTAAAAGATGGCCGGTAGGTCAATTCTCAACCTTAAACAATAGCCCTGATATTGTAATTATGAATCGTGAATTATATCGTTGTGAAATAGTTGGCCAGAAAAAAAGAAGAAAATATTTCAGTCAGTATTTGTTGTAATAACAGATTTTCTGAACGAAATGTGGGACATTAAGAGTTGACATACAGGTGCATACCTTAAAATAAAAATTCTGTCATTTAAATTCATTATTAGTTATTCAAAGACTTGCATACATAGTTAATCATATTGTTTAAAAATTAAAATGGGCAATATCGATTTTACAACGATTGATGTATTGCTAAACTATAACGTGTGGCTTTAGAGTTCGATCAAATCTTATATACCGATTTTATTGACGTGTAAGTCATTAAACCAAAACGTACATGTAATTGTACATGTACGAGGGCTGTCCCAAAACACCGTGGACAATTTTTGTTTTGAAGAACCCGACGTATTATTTCTATGATTTTTTCACTGATGCTATATCAAACATTTTCACATTTGCAGAATAAAGAATGAGGTTCATTAACAAACGAGAACCTTATTTATTAGCAAATATTAATTGCTGGTTAGATTATGCGGCGCACGCAAAAATCTTACAGGCAGATTTAAAGAAGTGCATCTTTCAACCTCCTACAATGCAACTTCGAGCTTGACTTCGCGCAAAATTGCGTCATTCATGAACGTTGACGTTGCTATATGTGACGTCATCCTTGAAACTATCATTAACGTAGCGGTATTTTGAAAACATCTGTAGAGTTATCGCGAATGGTACCGTGTTCTGAAAACGCTAGAAATGACGACGTCAAAGGAAAGTGCGGCGCAGCAAAATGTTATAGAATACTGTGTTAGGTTAAATATGACCTCGACACAGACGTTTGAACAACTACAATCTACCGAAAAGTATAAATCAGCATCTTGTTCTGTGATCTCCAAACAGCATAAGCGTTTTTCAGAAGGATGGATTGAACAATAGTTTACAAAGACGGGACGGCCGATATGAATTGACGGCTACATTATAGAAAAACGTGATGAGAGTCATCAATGGTGATCAGTATATTGCGGTGATAACAATTGTTGAAATCGTCGGGATCAGCAACTCGTCATTACATCGGATGAGAAACTAAACATCTCGAGAGGGTATACTTGGTGGATGTCTCGCTTGCTAAGTGCAGAAAAAAGAAAGACATGTCCAGGTTTGCCACGGTATGCGAGAGAGCAGGCATTTCTCAACAAATTCATCTCACAGATCTCTTGCATGTCGCATTGCGATACGAAAGAAGCGACCAGAGGGTTCATTGGCAACATTGAATTTCAAGTTGAAAGCATCATAATTCACCAGGATAACGTTCGGTGCCACACTGCCCAGTATACACAATTCAAAACTGTCGTGGTGGGTTTTTCGGAAGCTTGAACATGTGCCATACGGCACTGACATAGCCCCATCAGATTTCGCGAATTTATATGCCTGAAATTTCAGTTACTATGACTTTGAGAAGCTGAAACAAGAAACATTGAGAGTCTTGTGAGGAATGAAAAAGGGCATTGTTCGTCAGCGTATATGACAAGTTAACCGGTTGTGTGAAACAGCGAATACATCGCTCATCATGGCGAATAATTTGAAAAAGAGTAACGTTGACGTCGATAACGTCATTACGTAACTATAGTGTGCGCCGGGGTTGCATGGGTAGTGTGTTTCAAACTACTCTGTGCTAGCCAGTTTTTAAGATAGTGCGTTAAAAATTCACACAGGCTTACTTAACCCCAATGTTTATAAACCATCACGAGCGTTTGTCTCTGCTGTTATAAATAACAATTTTATTACGAAAGTCTACAATGTTTTGGGACAGCCCTCGTATATTGGTAGTCCGTCGAACCGACGATGACAGAATCTGCTAATCAGCGACAGATGCGCTTGTGGTTCCGTAAGCCAAAGCCAGAGGCACATAGACGCCCGCAAGTATCACAGCGAAAGTCGGAAGTGAAAAAAGTGTTTGTTATAGCCCGATTGCGCCTCTCTTAAGCGGCATCTTGACGTATATTACGGTCCTCTTCAAAGGCAGTTGCTGCTTTTGAGACAGAAGCGCGCCAAAAAGATCGATCCTTAGCAGCTGTTTCAAGTTCACATGACCTGATGCCACACCACTTGAAGTTGTTCTTGAGGGTGTCTTTGTAGCGCAGCTTAGGTCTTCCTAGGTTGCATGACTCGTGTTGCAACTCGCTGTACATAAGTTGCCTTGGGATACGTTAATCGTCCATTCTAATAATGTGGCCTGTCCAGCGTAGTTAGGCCTTCAGAACCATGACCTGAACACTTGACATCTGTGCTCTATCCAACACTTCCCGGTTAGTGATCTTGTCTTGCCAGCGGATACCAAGTGACCGTATATGAAACTTTTCTAGCTGCTTTATGTGTCGATGATAAGTTGTCCATGTTTCACAGCCATAAAGCAGGGAAGTGATAACAACAGCTTTGTATACCTTGAGTTTTGTTGAAAGTTTGATGCCTTTTTGCTGCAGGACCTTTGCTCTAAGTATATAGCATCACTTTTTCTAACCAACGAAGAATAAACATAACGTGTCCCTTAATCACTGCGTTGTTGACTGACAGGTCAATAAAATAGGACACTACACTAAAATAATTATGCGGATTGAATGGGACTTGAACCTAGTATCTTTGGATTGCTAGTCAATCACTCTACAAACTGAGCTATCGAGGAAGACACTGACGCTTATAAATATTTTCTTTATATTTTAGTATAAGCACTTGCGGAAACGACTATATTGTCGAGACGCATTTCTGCTCAAACGCAAGATTTACGAGTGGTCTTAACCTCGCGGGAATGTATTCATGTTCATGTTTTCATTGTGTTTGAGTACATAACACAGGACTGAACACCAGTGGAATATTGATAGGGATAATTATGGTTATACTTCAAATTGCTGATTGTACTTTTAATATTACCATCAATATTATTAGCTTACCTCCTACTAAACCCTAGACATCCAATTGGTCAACAGAGGTCACGAGAAGACCCCATAATAACCATATGGTGTTAGTAATATGCCTCAAATTCATATGAGATCTTTACAATAGTTCACCCCCCTTGGTTAAAGCCGCAATACCTTTTATCAAACTTATGAAAATAATATATGTTTTCTGAATAAAAGTTTCAAAAATGCTTACAGATAATTTATGCTTCATCGGCCTGACATTCTAAACATTAGTAATCTTTATAAAGTTTAAAAAACCAAATTAAATATATTAAACGATTGTGAGTAATAGCATTACGTGTTTCTCTCTTCTTTACTATTAAAGGATAGTAATACCTATATATATCACAATGTGTGCTATTCGTGAAACAATCGAACCTTTGTTCAGACTGTTTACACCTTACACGTGCTTAAAAAGAGTATCTTTATAGAGTAAATGGTTAAAATAAAGATTTTTAACAGATCTGTATTCGCCTCGTCCCATATTTTTTAAGGCACTACATTTTCCATAGAATGTACAATAAGCATAAGCACGGCATAACATATATTGCATTAATGTATGATTATATTTACCTGTGGCTTTTTTAAATACCGGATATGTGCAAAAACCGTTTTGGAGACTTTTTATGGGTCCTTTGTGTGCCTCCCGTTCTGAATAGGCGTGAAAGTACATCTGTAAAGGCAGGCAACATTTGGTATAGCCATCTCATTTTGTCTAAAGAGGTCCAGACATACTCATGCACAATGGGGTTTCTCAAAAGGTTTTTCAAACTAAACTCACCAAAAAACAGGTTTCACATAAAATGATTTGCAGCAAAAATGTTGCAGACATGAGCAAAAAGACACGTGCTTTGCCTGACTATGAGCAATCACCGAACTTAAGTCAGACATTCCTTCTATCCTTTGAATGACTACCCCCTCATTGTGATCAATTAGCTTGAAAGTAAGTGTTAAATCATAGGACTTATTAAAGATAAAATACGGACCTCAAATAAAGCGTGTCACTGATTGTTCCTGCAGAGACACTATTACAGTTAACAGCACAACTAACACAACTCTTCATGCTTTCTTCCTGGCTAGTAGTTATTTCTCAAACTAGGTCAGGAAATTTCACATACTGATTCTTTTTTGTCTTACATCCTTCACTTATCCATTTTACTGAAGAGTATACTGCGCCTTTTTATACCTAAAAGGCAGTCAGATTCGTTAACGACGGTGATCATTATCGCGGTGTCTACTTTACAGACAATTGTTATTGTATGGGTGAAAAGGTGAGAGTACTTTGAAATGATCAGGAAAGGTGAACATGTTGCCTTATATGAACTCTCATACATGTAGCTGTGTGTT
Organism: Gari tellinella; assembly: GCA_922989275.2. Classification (NCBI taxonomy): domain Eukaryota; kingdom Metazoa; phylum Mollusca; class Bivalvia; order Cardiida; family Psammobiidae; genus Gari; species Gari tellinella. The sequence goes on from OV277866.1 coordinate 75,518,654, forward strand.
GATCTTATTCACCAGCTGATAGTATATAATTAGTTAGTGCCCCAAATACTGTCAGACATGTGCCGCTCAATAGCTTGTTGTTAGATAAGCTCATATGCAGGCGGTATTAACCTATTTTTTTAATTATACCTTTGCTCACTTTTATCTTATTTTTCAGTGGTTTAACATGTTATTTAACTTATTACATTACCAGTAATGAGTGTAATTAGGAAGCCCCCTCTTCTCAAAAGCCTGCTTAATTCAATACAATTTCAGTTCGTTATTTCGACGAGAGGAATGCGTTTTTCTCTTATTGAGTTTTTCGGAGATCACAATGTAGTGTCTTTGAAACTTGAACTTTATAATTTTGTTAAACGCATATTTTCACAAACAATGCATTTCATGGCGTTGTACATCGAGATAGATTCGAAGCAGTTAATAAATAATGAAAATAATTATAAAATAAAAAGTAAAAATGTAGAAAATGATGATCATAATAAGAAAAGATATAATATACCATACAGCGCCTACGAATGACGAGGGAACATATATGAGATTGTGATGATTTCAGGATTATTATTTCATGGAGATTATTGCAGGAAGATGATTTAAGGAAGATGATTTTGGCCAATCCCATTTGCTGCAAAACACCGCGTTGGACCAAAACAGGATGGTGATTTTAGGACGATGATTTAGATCAATCTCATTCGCTACGAAAGAGCGCGTTGGGTCGAACCCACTATGGAAGAATTTCTGAGCTGGAGTTTTTCGGCACTGCGACACAGAACAGGTCATATAGCACCGATGAATTGCGAGGGATGATGAAAGGAAAATATAATGATTCAGGAAGACGATTTCAGGAAGATGATGTTTGGACGATGATCTTTGTCAATCTGATTCGCTCTTTAAGCAGCGCACGAGATCCAAAACACCGTGGAGAATTATTTTCGATGTGTTCGTCGTTACTGCGACACAGAACATGTCATTTAGCGTCGAGGAATGATAAGGGACGATTAGATGACATGATAATGATTTCAAGATGATGATTTCCATCAAACAAACTGAAACACTATATAACAAATACAAAATAGCATGAAACCGTTAGTATAAAGTACAGCGGCAAATATGGGTTGTCTCGTCATCTGATGACGTAAACAACTACTTGACACTGACAGAATTAGGCGCTTACGAGTTTCAGAGACAGTTGTTTTCAATATGTATTGCATATCACTGTTGAATCGTTTAGACAAAACAATCCCCCTCTGCATTGGTTTGTGAAACTTGTAAACTGATAAAAATTGACGTATCGAAAATATATACGATATATTTGATTTAAAGCATATTGTACTCTGTTTAATGTTCAGTTATATAAGTGAAGTGCTTAATATGTAAAACATGCAATGTCTGACAATGGAACATTGGCGACTCAACTCAACTCAGACAGATGTTATTCAGATCTTGTTCAACTCTTCCATTGTGAAGACCAACACAATTTTGGATAGTGATCAAACGGCGCGTAACGCAATGCTGATCAAAGGTAAACAAATTTACACTAAGAGCATTGTTTCTTAAGTCAAAGTAATGTTGTATGAAAAACAAGACGGAAAACATAAACATACGGCAATATGGCACCAATTGTGTTAGACAGGTGTTTACGTCATGATTGCAGTATAGGGGATAGACAGATAATAATTCAGAATTAAATTACAGTTGAACTTCGACATCACATGAACTGCATAATTGCATGCTCGGTTAAGTCGAACATACCCATATTTCAAAGTAAAAACGTGGTATTATAATATATTCGACTTAACCGAGTACGAGGTATCGAAGTTCAACTGTATTCTGCATTATATAAACAAATGATACAAGACACGTTCTGATACTTTACTCTTTCGCATCTGATACTTTAAAATGACATCACCAATTTTTAACAATTTCCGTATGCTTTTTATCTCAAAGTTAAACTCAAGGTAGTTTGAGATAATACCTATTGAAATGAGTGGCAAATAGTGTGTATCCTAATTGGATGTCGCGGTATGCAAATATTCACGTATATTGCTCTAATACTTATGCAAACTAATACCATACATATTCAAAAATGTCCACACTTAGATTTAGTTTTCTTTTTCGACCTTTAACGAAAGCAATTAAAACAAATCATATCCTTTTCACTTTATTTATAGCATGTGTATATACTAACCATTTCTTAAATAGATTTTTTCTGTCCGGAAAACAAACATAAGTTGTGGTAAATGAATTAAGAGTATTTAACAAAAGCACTAAGGAATGTCACTTGATTACATTTCAATGGTGAGGCCTTTCCTCGGGACTTTAATAGAGGAGGCATATTGTTGTAAGACAATGTGACATTTCGAAAGAGCTGATAATTTCACACGGGAATGCTTGTAAATAGCTTACATGCTATTGGCAATGTGGAAACTTAATTTAACAAATTAACGAATAAATAAGGCCTTTGAATACAGTGTAAACGCTAATGAGAAGAAGCGTTGGATGCGTCTCAACACGGTTTGCATCTTGTTACATTTTGTATGACATGTAACGGTAAGTGGTAAATCATTGTAGTGTATTTACATAACCCTTTACAGTACAACCTCACTAATAAACCCACGAGAAAGACCATTTATGTATTGTTTAACAACAGGGGCAGCTAAACCATTTACCTGATAGCCTATTTATAGTATTTAAGATAGATGACTACTTCAAGCAGGTTGAAAGTAAAGCAGACTGCGCCTTAATGCGTATTCTGCTTAACATCCAGCCTTCTTTAAGATATCATGTGCTGGAATATAGAAACTAATCCCTATAATATATATTCATGACTTGTTAAATAGGAACTATTTTCTTCAGCGGTGGAATCAATCATATTCGCTAAAAGACGCTTCTATGGGGCAAAGGATTAAAAACATATGACAGTAAAACAGATTATGGTCCCCTTGTTTTAAGCAGTCATATGTCTGAATCGCAATGTAGTAGTATAAATATAGTATTTTTACTGTTTACCTAATCATCTATAAATAATCTTTCCAGCAAGCACACACAGACAGTTAAGGGCAGTAGCGCGTTCAAGTACCGTATCGGCGAACAGCAACGTTAACCGATGCAAACAGCCTTTATAGTACGACATCTAACGTTCACCAATACTCTTCAATATTAACGCATTGCGCCCCCATGTTTATTTACTTTTCAAGGGTACGACCGATTTATGTACGAATCGGAATAAGACACGCAAAATGTACTAATCAACTGAAATGCATTAATTTTACCGCATATAAAAATAAGATTTAGCTGCTTAGATGTAAGCTGCTTTGTTTGATACATTAAGTATCGGAACATGTTGGTTTATTGATGAGAAATTAACTCGGGACTGTTCGCTCTTTTTTGTAAACTCCTTTGGTTTTCTTTTTTGATATTGGCTAACTACCCCTGAGGCCGTTCGCGCTGTTCGCTATCGATATTGTGCACACAGTCCATTTTAGTTAAATTGTTACGTTTTCTGATGCAATCGATGTAATCGATACGGTAGCTAAACGCGCAACTGATGTTATTCACCTGGCAGGGTTGAGCTTATCTTTGGCAAAAATAAACTAATTTACTTTTAAGGTTAGTGGTGCTAGGTGTAGTTGCGTATTAACTCGCTATTGTCCGATACTTTCAACATGGAGAAACACAATGTATGCGTGCATTCATATCCATGTGAAAATGTACAATGCTCCCTCTCAACAAAAACAAACAACGGGGAGTTGTTGGGGGAGATAATTAGGACTTGGTTTACATTTGCAAACAGCTTGAATTCAGACCAGACGCCGCGTAACGCGGCGTCTAATCTAGGTTCAAGCTGTTTGTCATTCTTTGTCATATTCCTTCTGTCAAAATGTCCATTAATGTGTTATGTTGAGAAAAAGGGCAGACGACAACGGTAAATTACGATGATAAAAGAGAGTGTTACTGCCACCAACGTTGAAACTCCGCCCTGCCATGTCAATAAAATCGATCTTTAATTGCAACATCTAGACATACATGAGTAGACAATAGCTTTGCTTTATACAGCAATGGTTGTCCATTATGACAACTCAACTGAACACGCCTTGATATTGTAAACGGGATTTGATAGATTGAAACTTGATCAAAGCCATATAGAAAACCACATACCTCTATGGTTTGCTTACATCTAGTTTAATGCACCAACCTCATGAGCCACGGAATAAAAAGGTTCCGCATTGCATATGGTAGGACGTTATATTAAGTATATTCATATTGGCACAAACTTGAATGGTGTAAACATTACTAAGAGTGACTTAACAGTGACATGGAAACATAGATCATGGATCATAAATTTGATTGTGATATCAGCCCGAACTGTTTTACTCCTTGTTGCATCAATTCGAACAACATAACCACTAGCCTTTATGTGCTCGCGCACGATACTCTTGAATCAGGCGTTCTCATTAAGATTCCATTCCAGCTGCAATTTGCATCGATGATTTAACAAGTTTACCTCCAATTGTGAACGTTAGTTTGTACTTGTTTGCTCATATAACAGTGGCTGATTTAAACACTTCGACTCTATTGTTTCAAAGTCAGATGAGGGGAGGACATATGATATAAGAAGGGTATATAAGGATGTCAACCAGTCTACGCAATTGCATAACGTCGAGTAAGTAGATTATTGGCCTGCGTCCAAAGTGTCTACTGTTCAAATTCTGTGGACTATAACGGTAAAATGACTTCACTTTTTGCCTGTCGATAGCGACCTGGCTGTTGATTACAAACAAGTTTTGAGCCAAAACAAACGCCGCTTAATGCCGCGTCTAAGCTGGACCCAAATTATTTGATAGTCGCATACAAGTGTGTTGTGTTTTAATTTAAAATGCATCAGTTTTTATTTGACTAATATAACAGACGACAATTTCGAAGCAGACGATATTTTGACAGGATAAGGATTAATAACCTACAGATAACAAACCAATACAGAATGCAATTATTTGCCCTATTGCTTTAAACTGTACACATACAAACGCATACACGAGTATTCCTTCAATTACAAAATACCGCGTGAATTACGTTTCATTTTCATCTTATTTATTTTATTAAACGCAGCTTAATAGCTGATAGTCCTCAGTTCTGTAAAATATAATCAAAACTGTTTTTAAGTTGCACTCGAGTCACGATTGAACAGTGAAGGGAAGTAATTGATATTATAAAGGTTGTTGTAATTACCATTTGCAATTACATCCTGCTCGTTTGCACGTCTTCAGTTTTCAATTAGAGGAAAGTATCCTAAATGTTATTGACACTTACACGGCCTTTAACAATTACGATGTCATTTATGAATAGTTTAGATCCATATCTGACGCCGAGTTACTTGTTGTATTGTCAGGACTTAGATCGAGTGACACTTAAAGCTACGTATCGTCTTCTTGACCACGAATATAGTTTGAAACCACAAATACAGACAAAAAATTCAACAGAGCGCGTCAGTGCTGCTAAAAATATTAAAACAGATTGTCTACATTAATGATGAAAGTAAAACCGGTGTATGTCATAGAGTCATCAACATCTTTCACACCATGGTATAATATCCAATACTACCTTGTGGGAAAAATAAGTGAACTGATGCAAATTGAAAATGTCATGTATTTCGTCGTTCACATAATATAATAGAAAATAAATGGATAACAATGAATGTTTCAAAACATATATGTTTGCCTTGTATTACATGATTGCAAATTTGTATTAAACGCATACGACTGTGGAGAAATCTGCATGAATGACGTAAATACAGAAAAGACGCAATAACTACAGCTGAGCCACGTTTTTACTTTGAATACAGGTAATATCAGTTGAAGTGTTTTCGGGATAAATAAAGTTATCGGCTCCGTCTTTCAGTTAAATTCCAGGAAATGGTCTGCGTAACACTTATATTCTGTATTGTTTCTCAGTTAAACGACTTAATATTGTGTTAGATATTTTGAATCTGTATTTATGAATACTGATTATGATCAAACGTAGTCACTCAACGTATCTTCTGAATCCACATTCTGAAACACAAAAAGTGTATTTCAGCCTAGGCAGTGAATTGGTTTATTCTAACAAAACGTTGTAAACACCGTCTGTGACGTCAATTGTTAGGATAGATTTGACATTTTCACTTACAAGTAAGGGCATTCGATATTAACCACTTTGCTGCCAAAAAATAAACTGCTGAACCCATGAGTTCTTCATAGGTATGCATTTTAAAATAGTTCCTCTTAATGCAGATATACCAAAGTATCATGTATACAAATATGTTTTATATTCAAGCAGACGGTAGCTTAAGGTAGGGTTAATGAAAAGCAGATAGCGCATTAAAGAAAAATCTGTTTTGCTTTCATTCTGCTTTAAAAAATATTTCCTCAGTCCTTTAATTGACTCCCCATAGTTCACGATAGGCGGTGCAAGTAACTGTAAAAGCATGCAGCATAAGCTATACCAATCTCAGAGTACCTGGTGAGGCCCAGACATACTCATATTCTTGAGTTTGTTTTAATGTTTATGGTTATCCAGACCATCAAATATATAAGTCGTGCCTCGCATGATACGTTTTAATGGTTATTTGCTATATCATAGTGAACTTTCTTGATACACTGCTAACAAAGGTATATTTACTCAGACAGTTTCGTGAACTGGACTGTCCACTTAATCAATGGCGACTGAACTGTGGTCGACGTGTGTTTCTTCCCTTTGCTACTACCGGAAGTGCAAGTAAACAAAGGTTTGTAAGCCTTGCTGGTCCCTGTTCATCACGCTGGGGTTCGCTCGGATCTGGATAGCCTCCCTTATCTAACGCAAGCCGACTATTTGCCGAGAATGGCTACATTATATATTTCAAATGCCCTTAGACAAAAAATCCCATTATAAGTTATATATTTTTTCCGTTGTACTTTAATATGTTTGACAAACCTATGTTGCCATTTTCATAGAGATCCTTCGGAGATATCATTTAGTCGCGTATTTCCTTAAGCAAGTACACCCACTCATGTAACAAACAATCAACTAATTGAAAATCGATCGGTTGCTATCGATGCAAATTGTCTGACAGTTGTATCTGCATTAAACCCTTACTTTCGTCGCCTTATTCCGGTTGCAAACAATGCTGGGACCTTTTCAGACACAGCGTTACGCGGCGTTTGATAATGATCGAAACTATTTGGCACTGAATGTATTATTTCATAAGTCGATATATCTTGAATTCATAAAGCAGAAACACAAGAAAACAACGAGTGTTTAAAACAGATGACGTCAAGGGCTTAGTAGCCATCATGCTTTAGGGGCACAAACGCTACTTCAGAGAGTAATTGTTTAAAGCAATACATATTATATATTACATTAAAACGAAACAAAGACATTCGAATGCGTGACAGAAACAACATGCGGTTAAACGTTACATACAAAGGACATACTGGAATGGTTTATTAGTAGTATCTTACTGCTTTTATATTTAGTTAGTTTTTTATTTGTAGGTTATGTGTTTTTACCAGGCGATAGCATGGGGCGGAGTGAACGCGGTATACACAATGTCACTTATAAGGTTATATCAGTAGCTATCCGTGTCGCCATTCAGTAAGCAACCATTATACTATCAAATTTCATTTAAATTAAATAGTATCTGATTTAAACCATTATTTGTGTAGATAAATTTTTCTGAGATATTACTCAAGTATTTGTTTACAGTAAGGACTAGGTATACCGCGACTCGATATAATGAAATACAACGAGTGATAAGTATTAGCATTTTGGTCTGATATCGCCGTTTTATTTTTAGATTGGAACATTCTTAAACTAACATTTTGGATTTTATTGGTCAATACTACCAGTAATCGTACGTAAGAATCAGTCAGCTAGGCATACGGATAACTGCATTAATAACGTCATGTATGTAAGTTGTGCTTAGTGGTCTTGATGCGGGAATCTACGAAACAATACCACGCTGTCGAATCCAATTTATTTTTATTTCTATTACCATTAGCTTTTTTTAAAAATGTAAGGCTTATTCAGTTTATATACGGAAGGACTCATCACTTATTTTTTCAAATATTTTCTTTAAATGGTAAACAATAAGAAAATAACCCTGTTAGTGAACATTATAACCAACAAATCAACATTACCAGCGAAATATCGTGCCATTCGTCCACGTGGTATACGGCACGGTACACACGTGCAACAAATAAAAACATGCTAAATAACCCCCCAAAAAGGTTCACTGGGTTTGTTTAAATGTTCACTTGAGAAAGTCATATAGACACACTTCCTTTTACCACTTGAATTTTGACTTTCTATTGGTTATTGAAACAATTCAAAGACTAAGACAATACTTACGTAATCTAATTTTGGCGTATTGCAAGTAGGCACAAGTCAAAGGGGGTGTTAGGAATTTTGGTGTACAACAACAACCGTATATGTTCGCCTTATCAGCGTTTTCTGGCTACAAATATTGATGCTGGTCGACCTAGACTAGTTTAACCCCTTGTGACTATCCAAAGTTAAGACGCTTTCATACGTCAACGTCTGTAGCGGCCCTATATGTAACTAGGCCCCAAATGTAACTACACGGCCCTACTTGTAACTGAACGGCCCTAAATGTAACTAAACGTCGAAATGACGTCGAAAAAAAAGTGGCCCTACTTGTAACAAAAAACGGCCCTATATGTAACTCCGGCCCTATATGTAACTACGCGGCCCTAAATGTAACTAGGACCAATGACAGCAATTACCAACTATTAAAGGGGAATTTATTTTTGTATATCATCATCACCACCATTATCATACTCAACACCATCTTTTCGTCCACCTGTCCGTCTGTCAAAACTATTGATATGTCACGATAACTCAAGTTCTTTACATATTGAGTATGCATATCTAGTATCATGAGTGAAACAAACTTAAAGCTGTTGGATTGAATCTAATCATTATGTCAACTGTCACCTGCCCTTGATTTATAAAAAAAGTGCAAAACTGAACCATGGTAACACTCATGTTACCTGATTTGTTCATAAATCACTATAATATTTTGAAAGAAAATATACAATTATAAAATATTGATCAAGTTTGATAATGGGTCATCTCGGAATAGACCGTGAAGAGTTATTGCCCCTGATTGATTATAAAGTGCTTCTTATGTCTTTGGTGACCAATACTGATATTTTATGTTGATACATATTGACAAGACGCGTTTCAGTTCAAATACTAAAGAAATTAGTTATGAATCAATTAATTAGCTCTGAACTTTGATTTGCTGACGGAAAAGTACACTCTAGAAACTGTATTTCCTGAATGATAAGAATGTTAAGTATAAAACAAACAGAAAAAAGCTATCAACAGAAAACTAGTTTGAACCTTAAAATACTAAGTATGTGAAAGGGCATAACTAAAAAAAATATTGACCCGAAACCAAAATTACTAGACATCTTCCCTACATAATAGGTAAACTACATATGAAATGTGGCTACAATAGGTAGACATTAACTGAAGTTAAAAAAGTATTAAAAGGGCAAAACTCCAGATTAAACCACCGAAAGCAAAATTGGAAATTATTTTCGTGTATACTGAAAAAGCTTGATATATACATAAAATAGACTATAATAGGTCTAATTAATGTAAAATTATTTACAGAAAACTATATATTTGAAAATTTGTAAATGCCAAAGGGACCCTGAAGACACCACGAACCACTCCCGCCGCCCCTCCAAATAAGAACAAACACGTAATATAGGTAAATTCGCTTCACTTCCTGTATCGCAATGTCAATTTTAAAGGAACTGAACATAGAACAAAACAGTTATGTTTTTTTCAAATGTCCATATTTGACAACAAAGAGGGTATAACTTTGTCAAAAAAAGTTGCAAACGTCTGAAACGCGAACTCGCCCGAACTATAGTGGTAGGGAATATTTGTGGTGAGTTTAATTCCAATGGACAATGTTGAATTTATTTATTTCGCTACAAAACAGGGACACAGTGAACGTTATATTCTTATGATATAAAAATCCATCTGCTCTTTTTCAAGGAAGATCTCAATAAATGTTAATGAAAATCTTCAGTTTGAACTTATTGAAAATGGGATAAAAATGCACACCACCAACTTTAATGTAAATCCAAACTCTGGGGAAAAGTTTGCAAACTCGCATTAGCAATGAATATTCGGTCTAGATTTCAAACAATTCAAATCGGTTATCATAAGATAAGGTGGTCCGTACTGAAAGTTGCACAATAAAGATAAACTAAAACAGAAAGCTCATAAATGAGCTTTCTGCGCTATAGTTTCCTCAACAATGCAATATACAAACAGTCCCTAGATTCATGAACAGTCAATCATTTGGCAGAATACCAAGTGAAGGGTGTCAGTGCTGAACATTGCACAGTATAGAAAAAAATGCAGAAAACCCCCGAATGCGCTTCCTCTGTCATTTTTATCCTCAATTATGCAATAAATAGTCATTACATAATATAAATAGTAACTATTGCATTAAATAATAATTTGGTAGAAAACTAAGATAAGGTGGTCCTTATTGAAAGTTGCACAGTATAGGTAGAAAAGATATAGAAAGCTCTTGAATGAGCCTTCTCTGTCATGTTTTATCTCAACTCTGCAAGCATCTATCCTGGGTTATATGTACAGTAAAAATGTACAAAAACATACGGTTGATATCAGTCCACGATTAATCGTAACGAAAAGATTATGAGACCATTGACGATCTAGGGCTGACATTTCTCAGGATTTTTCCTAAATCTTCGGATGTTGTTCCTAGCAGATGATATCTTAAAGCAGGCTGAAAGTAAAGCAAAATGCGCCTTAAAGCGCATTCTGCTTTACTTTGAATCTGCTTTAAGTTGTCACGTGTCTTTAAAACTAGCAACAGACTAGAGGGTAAGGGGTTAAAGGTCCAATTCGTAAACTCGCGATTGAAAAATAGAACATCTTAGTATTGTCCATGATCAACGTATGGCAGTCCTGTGGCACGAAACAGAAACTTTAAAATTTTGAAGTTGCAGAACAGTGATTACTTTCAGGATACAGAAACTTTACACATTTAGCAAACCTACATACTACTTATTTGGACAGTGCATTAAAATTAAGAACCACATGTTTTGTCGGTCAGTCCGTCTGTCCGTCCGCCCGTCCGTCTATCTATCTGTAATCACTTTTGATCTGACAGTATAACAACATTTATGTTAGGGAGAATGGACGAGTATCTCTCCATTCCTGAAAAATAATGGAGACGAGGCCCCGAAGGGGCCAAGTCTTCATTATTTTTCAGGAATGGAGAGATACGAGTTAATTCTCCCACTTAAGGTACTTCGCATATGCGCGTAGTTTCCATACGATTGTTATGAAAAGTGTCATGAAGAATGATAATAGCCTAAGAAACAATGTGTGTAAATATAGGCAAACTTTATCGTGTGGTTTGTCTTTAAGGTCTTTTTTCTGACAAAAACCTAGAATTTTGATGATTTTATTTTTCTTAAAAATGAATAAAGCTAATGACTATAATTCTCGCCCAATAAGTAGTCCACAACATTCATTACAAGAAAAGCTAAAAACATTTTGAATAAAGGTGTTCAGAAAGATGTTATCAGCTATTTAACTTTTGCAAAATGCTAAAAAATTGAATTACAAAAAACTGACTTATTCAATGTATATTTGTTTTCATTTTATTCAAATATATGGTTGATGAACTAGTCAGTCTGAAAAAATTAGAAAATATTACAGTCAGGATTTGTTGTAATAACATACTTTCTTATTAAAATGTGGGATATTTGTTGTTTAGATACAGTTACCTACCTTAGAATTAAAACTTTGTCATTAAAATGCATTATTATTTATTCATGGACTTGCATACAAGGTTTATTATATTGTTTGAACATAATTATAATGGGCAATATCGATCTTGAAAAGGTTAGCGTATTGATAAGCTTCAAGGTGTGGCTTTATAGTTCGATCAAATCGTTTACATGTATACCGATTTAATTGACTTGTAAGTCATTAAACTAAAACGTACAGGTAAGTGGACATATACTTGGACCGTAAACATCACTAGTACTAATCAACGAAGACTAAACATAACATGTCTCTTGATTACTGCGTTATGGATTGACAAGTCAATAAATCGGACACTAAAAAAAAATATTTGGATCGGATGGGTCTCGAACCTATGACCTTTCGATTGCTAGTCAACCACTATAGTCAACCACTATACTAACTGCGCTATGAAGGATTATACTAATTTATATCAACATTTCCTTTATATAAATTTTCTAGTATAAACACGTACGAAAAAAGTCTGTGTCGTCCAGACGCATATCCGCTCGCCCGCAAGACCTACTTCCGGTAGCGAAAGGCCTTAAAATATACCTAACATGAATTTAGTATTGTTAAATAACAAATTAATTTCCGCTGGTTCCCTCAGCTAAATATTGTGTAATTGCACTGTTAGTGATACTCATGCTGATGAGCATGCTTTTTTCAAGAAATTCTAGCAATTAGAAATAACTCTCCATGCCTTAAAGAATGTCGTGTACAATGACTGTGTACAGTGTTTTAACTGGTCAGTTCGTGTAAAATCAACGTAGACAATGGCTAACTAGAACCTATCTGGCTATTCTCAGTCTGTGTTAATATGACACCGGGAAAATATTTGAAAACGTTGGATTTATTTCATAATCTGGAGTTTCTTTCTTTCGAATGGGATTTGTACTTGTGTATGTGTGTATATTTAGCAGTTTGAAAATATTTACTAAGTAACATTAGTCAAACATCTTAGATCCGGATCCGTCGTCAACGTACTCGGCATCTGATCTGGATCTAAGGCGTTTGTTCATGTTATTATGGTCACAATTGTAAGTACGGGTTATGAAAAAACAACCCATACCGGAACACCATTTAAGTAATTTATACAGTAAACCCCTTCTATCACGACTACTAAACAAAATGCTTATTGTTTGTATAAAAGCCAGGTGGAACTTAAAGAAAGATGAAAGTAAAACAGAAAGCTCCAAACGGTGCTTTCTATTTTTATATCAACCTTACTTTCAGCAGCCACCTGCCTTAACACACAAAAATAAAATAGCCTAGTTTAGTGGTCGTAATAGAGAGGTGTTATTGTATACCAAAGCCAGTAGTGTCTGCTAAAGTTATCGTCTGCTTCACTTTGAAAGCTAACCAATATCATCTACATGTATACATGTACTTAAGGATATGGATCTATTAATCAAGTGTAAACCAGTATGGATCCACATGAGACATCGACGTATTTGGTGTCAGGGCTGGATCCAAGCTGTTTGCTAATTTATTATAATCTGATGTCAAATGGATTGGATTCTGTTAAGACACTGAGTTTGTCGGCGTCTTATTACATTCCAAGCTTTTTGTAAGGGTATTCGCTTTAAGTGTCTAGTCGTTTGTAAGTAAAATACAAGTGACAGCTAAAGGAAGATGAAGTAAAACAGAAAGCTTCAAAATGAATTTTCTGTGTTACTTTCACTTTCCTTTAAAGGATCTAGTCACCGGTCTTAGACACCAAATAGAAATCAAAGAATTAGTTGTAGTAATAGGGAAGTTTTACTGTATGTACAGTCAAACCTGTCTTAAGCTACCGCTAAAAATCGATATACATGTATTTGTAGTTTTCACTGCAGGTTGCGGCTTAATGCAGGGCAAAAGTAGTAGAGAATGTTCATATAGGAGCCTTCTGTATTATTTTTGCCCTGTGTTAGCGGCACCTCTCTTAAAAGATCACCCTGCATCTTCGGTCAGTGGTCGCTTAGCAGTCTCTTTTTACATGGAGAATACGTTATTCTTTTCCGTTTAAACGCACACGAATCGCAAACGCTTTAAATGGAGACACTGACAACTTTTAGACAATTCTGAGTATCCGTTTTAATCTGAGTGGCAAACAGTTTGGAGCCTGATCAGACGCCGGGTTACCCGGCGTCTGATCTGGCTCCAAACTAATTAAATGGAAATACTAGTTTTAGCGTAAACGCGTTTATTGGGAAAGAATAACGCATTCTCCACTCTATTCAGGAATGGAGCGTTCGAAACAATAAGTCTCCATTACATTTTCCAACACAATTGTGTAACTATTAAACACGTGTGTAGGGAAAAGTAATTGAGACTTATTGTTCCGAACGCTCCATTCCTGAAAAATAATGGAGCGGTTTTGAATAGGATAACAGCACAGGTGTATTTTAACTATTTAATAGCTTCATATTGGTGTAATATATGCTAAGTAATGCAGAGCCCGTCTCTACAACAGCATCTAATAAGAGACAAAGATACGTATGTTGTTCGGAGGGAGTTGTTATAGGGAGGGAAATTGGCTTACATTTACAAACAGCTTGAATCCAGATCAGACGCGTAACGCACTCGTCATATGTTTATTTCAGTCTTAAAGTCAAATATGTGACTTTGACAAAAAACAGCTAACGACAATTTTAAGCTGACAATATTGCGGCTGTTAATGCATTAGACAGAATTGTCTTGTTTAGGGAACAGCGACAAGGGTTGCTAAAAGGAGGGGTCGTTTTTTTTTGTTTTTTTGTTTTTTTGTTTGGGGCGTCGCTGTAGGGAGGGAGCACTGTACATTCCTGTTGTATCCGTCGTAAATATACCACTTCAATTCAGTTTCGTGCCAGCCATGGCAGAAATTCATATGCAAAAAAAGCCATGCCGTGGCATATATGCTTTGTTCTGTAGTAAATGAATCTCTTTAATTTGTAAGACCATCACATTCCCCTTTCCTGAAATACCGTGAACCGGAGCGACGAAAATCGGCATCAGTTCTCTTTTGTCTGTCAGGGTAAATGAAATGAAATGAAATGCAAAGCCCATACAATAAAAGTAGAACATTATAATGCTGTTGACTGTTGAAACTTCATTTTTATTTGAATGGCAAACAGTGTGTCCGGCGTCGGGTCTGGGTTCATACTGTTTGTAGAAGATATGAAACCTTTTGAATGAAGCAATTTAATTAGAAAGAATAACCTCTTTTGAATGTATTACAAAAACAATAGCGAACGTTATTAGTTTCTATTTAAATGCAGACGAAATGCAAACGCTAAAATTAAAATGTAAAATATTGCATTTTTAAAAATGTTTATCAATGTCAATGCTCGTCAACACCCGGGTTGATCACGGTAGAGACCCGGACCTGTCCTGGTTGTACCGGTAAAGCTCCGGTATTACTCTGGCATTGTGCCTACATTCCCCGGATAAAACCGTTTCTGGTTATCTGTCACGGTGCCTCCCGATGACCCCCTGTTGAATTAAACATTTGAAAGCACCCGGGGCTGCTTTCCGGTGCGAGCCGGATGTGGACGGTTCATCTGAGATACTTAAGGCCGTCCCCGGTCACACTAAGGTTGTACTCCGTTGACTGTCGGTCTGCTCAAGCTGAACTCATCGGGGGCCAAATCCAAAGCCTGTTTTTCATTATAATAATGTCAACAAGTTATAATTAAGTATTTATAATAAATCAGGAAAGTAACTCTTAACAGTCTATTTCGGGTCGGATCATTATCAAACTGTATAAATATTTTATTCTAGCTGGTATGTTTTCTTTCAAAGTAGTTTGATGATTTATGAACAAATCTGGTAACATGAGTGTTACTATGGTTACGTGAAACAAATGTGTCAAGATAATGTGATGTGTGTACTCCATGTGAACTAGAGGGTTCAAAGCGTTTCCATGATTTGAATTAATGACCTACTTTTGCATTGCCTAGGTTTTGTCTACGTGATTATTTTGAGCAAGTTTCATGAATTTGGGGCTAAAACATGGCCCCTTAACCCATATTTATAATTTACCTAGATTTTGTCATGGTTATTATTCTGAGCTAGTATCATGACATTTGGGCAAAAATATGTCGACCCTAGAGTACTATGAAGCTTTTCCTATGATTTGACATACTGGCCCACTTTTTGATCCTAAGTTATCTATATTAGTCCATTGCCTAGAATTTGTCAAGGTGATAATTATGAGCAAGTTGTGAAATTATGGCTAAAACAATTACTCATAGAGTGTTTAGAAGCTTTTTCTATGTTTTGACCTACTGACCTACATTTTAATCTTCTGTAACCCATATTAACACAGTGCATAGCTTTTGTCAAGATAATAATTCTAAGGAAGTTTCAAAAGGATTGTGCTAAAATTATGGCCTGTAGTAGTCCTGTACCTGACCTGAAGACCCGTTTGCAAAATGGTGTTGAGAGAGTTTCTCACTTGATGTGAGTTAACGAGACCATAGACATCACAAATCACTGAGGTGCTTGTCTGCCACACTGTCACGTTTTCCACAATATCCAAATCCAATATGGCCGCCGCCAGCCATTTTGGAAAAGCTAACTTTTTTGTTTTTTGGAGAATAAATAAGTGTAATACCTCTAAATTGATTGTTTTTTGGTGTGGAACTCATTTCTGATGCCCTTTGTGCAATCTGGGGTGTCTTTGATTTGGAAAGGTCAAATTTCGCATTAGCCATATCCAAAATGGCCGCCACCAACCATGTTGGAAAAGCTATTTTCGTTGTTTAATTAAGAAAAATCAAATATAACACTTCTAAATTGATTATTTTTTAATGTATAATTCACTTCTGATGTCCTTTGTGCAATCTGGGATGTCTTTGATTTGGAAAGATCAAGTTCCGCGATAGCAAAATCCAATATGGCCGCCGCAAGCCATGTTAAAAAAGCTAACTTTTTTCCTTTTTTGGAGAATAAACCAATGTAATACCTCTCAATTGATAATTTTTGGGTGTTGAACTCATTTCTAATGCCTTTTGTGCAATATGGAATGTCTTTGATTTGGAAAGATCAAGTTCCACGAAAACCAAATCCAATATGGCCGCCGCAAACCATGTTAAAAAAGTTAATTTTGTTTCTTTTTTGGAGAATAAACCAATGTAATACCTCTCAATTGATAATATTTGGGTGTTGAACACATTTCTGAGGCCTTTTGTGCAATCTTGGATGTATTTGATTCGGAAAGGTCAAGTTTCACAATAGCCAAATCCAATATGGCCGCCGCAAACCATGTTGAAAAAGCGAATGTTGTTGTTTTTTTGGACAAAAATCAAATGCTATACTTCTTAATTGATTATTTTTTAGAGTAGAACTCATTTCTGATGCCCTTTGTGCAATCTAGGGTGTCTTTGCTTTGGAAAGATCAAGTTCCAAAAGAAGCAAAATCCAATATGGCCGCCGCAACCATGTTCAAAAAGCTATTTGTTTTCCTTTTTGGAGAATTATCAAATGTAATACCTCTAAATTAATAATATTTTGGTGTGGAACTTATTTCTGAGGCCCTTTGTGCAATCTTGGGTATTTTTGATTCAGAAAGGTCAAGTTCCACAATAGCAAAATCCAATATGGCAGCCGCAAACCACGATGGAAAAGCTAATTTAAAAAACTAATAATTAAGAAAGATCAAATATACATGTAATACATGTATATCTTAATTGGTTATTGCTTGTGTTTAACTCATTTCCTCTCTGAGGTCCTTTGTTCAATATGGAGAGTCATTGGTTTGAAAAGGTCAAGTTCAATGTCTTTTTGATACATTAACGACCTTTGGCTTAGCTTGAACAGCAGTAGTCAGTATGTAAACAAGATGTAAGTAAATGGCAACTCTCTGACATTAGACAGAAAACACGACAGTGAGCGGGACTCAATCCTACGTCCTGAGGTAAGAGGCTTTTATCCTAACCACTAAGACTACCACATGCACATGGACAGACGGTAGGGCCGGGGCAGAATATATAATACCTTGTTCCATATGCATGGAAAGATACATCAATAAAGCATCAACAATTGATTAGATACCAATGTAGTTCCAAAGTCATTTCGTGCCGGGTTTTCACAGGGTGAAGAAACTGAAGACAGACATGCAACAAAAGTGTCGGTTCATCAACTTTTATTCATGATATGCCCGGTTTTGTCGAGAGAGGGTGAGAATATACTGACAATCAGTTGTATTCCTTTTCTCTTTTTATCCCTTCTGACGATTTTTCCCCTCAAAATCAATCGTGTCGGATCCTTGTGGTAAGGAGTACATTGGTACTCTGCTGCCCTAAAAGTGCCTTAAGCCTTTACCATAGAGTCTGCTCACATTGTATTAGTGTACAGAGACGTGTGATACTCGTTGATGTCTTTGCCACGCTGCAGAGGTACTTTTTGCAACACATTTTGTCATGGAAAACTGGACACTTCAGTTTCTTCACCCTGTGAAAACCCGGCACGAAATGACTTTGGAACTACATGTGTATCTAATCAATTGTTGATGCTTTATTGATGTATCTTTCTATGCATGTGGAACAAGGTGTTATATATTCTGCCCCGGCCCTACCATCTGTCCATGGGCCTTTGGTAGTCTTAGTGGTTAGGATAAAAACCTCTTACCTCAGGACGTAGGATTGAGTCCTGCTCACTGTCGTGTGTTCTCTGTCTAATGTCAGAGAGTTGCCATTTACTTACATCTTGTTTACATACTGACTACTGCTGTTCAAGCTAAGCCAAAGGTCGTTAATGTATCAAAAAGACATTGAACTTGACCTTTTCAAACCAATGACTCTCCATATTGAACAAAGGACCTCAGAGAGGAAATGAGTTAAACACAAGCAATAACCAATTAAGATATACATGTATTACATGTATATTCTTAATTATTATTTTTTTAAATTAGCTTTTCCATCGTGGTTTGCGGCTGCCATATTGGATTTTGCTATTGTGGAATTTGACTTTTCTGAATCAAAAACACCCAAGATTGCACAAAGGGCCTCAGAAATAAGTGCCACACCAAAATATTATTAATTTAGAGGTATTACATTTGATAATTCTCCAAAAAAGAAAACAAATAGTTTTTTCAACATGGTTGCGGCGGCCATATTGGATTTTGCTTCTTTTGGAACTTGATCTTTCCAAAGCAAAGACACCCTAGATTGCACAAAGGGCATCAGAAATGAGTTCTACTCTAAAAAAATAATCAATTTAGAAGTATAGCATTTGATTTTTGTCCAAAAAACAACAAAATTAGCTTTTTCAACATGGTTTGCGGCGGCCATATTGGATTTGGCTATTGTGAAACTTGACCTTCCCGAATCAAAACATCCCAGAGAGTAGAAAAGGCTTCAAATATGAGTTCAACACCCAAATATTATCAATTGAGAGGTATTACATTGGTTAATTCTCCAAAAAAGAAACAAAATTAACTTTTTTAACATGGCTTGCGGCGGCCATATTGGATTTGGCTATTGTTGAACTTGATCTTTCCAAATCAAAGACATCCCAGATTGCACAAAAGGCCTCAGAAATGAGTTCAACACCCAAACATTATCAATTGAGAGGTATTACATTGGTTTATTCTCCAAAAAAGAAACAAAATTAGCTTTTTTAACATGGCTTGCGGCGGCCATATTGGATTTGGCGATTGTGAAACTTGACCTTTCCGAATCAAATACATCCCAGATTGCAAAAAAGGCATCAGAAATGAGTTCAACACCCAAAAATTATCAATTGAGAGGTATTACATTGGTTTATTCTCCAAAAAAGGAAAAAAGTTAGCTTTTTTAACATGGCTTGCGGCGGCCATATTGGATTTTGCTATAGTGGAACTTGATCATTCCAAATCAAAGACATCCCATATTGCACAAAGGGCATCAGAAATGAGTTATACTCTAAAAAATAATCAATTTAGAAGTATTATATTTTATTTTTCTTAAAAAAACAACGAAAAAAGCTTTTCCAACATGGTTGGCGGCGGCCATATTGGATTTGACTAATGTGAAATTTGACCTTTCCAAATCAAAGACACCCCATATTGCACAAAGGGCAGCAGAAATGAGTTCCACACCAAAAAACAATCAATTTAGAGGTATTACACTTATTTATTCTCAAAAAACAAAAAAGTTAGCTTTTCCAAAATGGCTGGCGGCGGCCATATTGGATTTGGATTTTATGGGAAACGTGACAGTGTGGCAGACAAGCACCTCGGTGATTTGTGATGTCTATGGTCTCGTTAACTCACATCAAGTGAGAAACTCTCTCAACACCATTTTGCAAACGGGTCTAGAGGCCTAGTCCTGGATTATAGTTGCAAAATCCTTTTTTTTTCAATTTGATCTACTGACCTACTTTATGACGTACCATAACCTATATTCAAGTATGACCTACAAGGATATAACACTGACAAAGTCTCAAAAAGATATAACCAAAATGTTGACTTCTAGAAGGTTTTTAATTTTCAATCCGATATTTTCGTAAAACGAAAATGACCATTCCCTCTGGCGGCCATGTTTTTTGACGGATCGAAACAACTTTTAAAGTCTATCTATTGCGAAGCATTTTGGTGAAAACTAAACTGAAATCGGACCAAGATTTTCGGAGATGATTTTTATAGATTTTGTGCACGGTTGCCATGACAGTAAGACCTTTGCCCCACCCACTTTTTTAACCAAATTTTCATTTCCCCCACCTTATTGATGCTTTTGATGAAGTTTGGTTACACTGGAGCTACTGGTTTCAGAGAAAAAGTCGTATGCAATTGTTGACGGACAGACGGATGTACGTACGACAGACGCCGGACAGACCGGTATCACAATAGCTCACCTTGAGCAATTTGTGCTCTTGTGAGCTAAAAATAAATTCCTCTTTAATAGTTGGTACTTGCTGTCATTGGACATAGTTACATTTAGGGCCGCGTAGTTACATATAGGGCCGGAGTTACATATAGGGCCGTTTTTTGTTACAAGTAGGGCCACTTTTATTTCGACGTCATGTCGACGTTTAGTTACATTTAGGGCCGTTTAATTACAAGTAGGGCCGTGTAGTTACATTTGAGGCCTAGTTACATATAGGGCCGCTACAAACTTCATATCCAAGATCGCTTCACAACAGCAGTTTCAACGGCAACTTTGAAATCAGGACGTCGCCGTAGGACTATACACGCAAGGAAAGTGATAAGACGGTTGTGATATTATGGAATCCGCTGCAGAAGACCGCATACGGGACAGATCTTAACGTCATTGATTTCCAAAAACGCTTAATCAGGACTCTGTCATTGTTTAACTCGATCTACCCCAGTCCAAGAAATATCGATTTTGAAAACTCTAATAAAATGTTCAGAGATACTTGAAATTCATTCTGTTATATTGTATATACCATAAGGCATCCAGCAGTGTACATATTGCGGTGTATATATCGGTGATGCGTTTCTAAAGTCCGTCAGTATAGTATATAGTATTAAGACAATAATACATACAAGTTTATCATTTTATCAGAAGTAAATGTTTATGATAAAGATTGTATAGCTCGTGTTGCACCGGGATCATGCTTATCACTAGTACACATTGATCATGTTTGAAATAGTGTTTACTAACTAATCTGCAATCACATTGGCTCTGCGAAAATACTTATATTCGTATACAACCGATGTTACATTCCTTACTTGTTATCCACTATAAACTGCTATGGTCTACAAATAAAGTTGGCAAGTCAACAAAATTTCGGACAATTCTATAATGGTAGTATCACCTGTTGATTTATGTATGCGTATTAGATAACCTGGTATGTGAATGTCTCATGTGCATGTTCACTCCAGGGAAAATCGATGACTTGAAGTATTAAATTAAAGTCAATACAATGTTGTATTGCAGCATAATTTTATTTTAATATGTATGCACTTTATAAAATATAATAGATAAGCATAGCCAATGAGACACAATTTTGTGAGTTTAACAAAAATTAGAAAATATGCCAATGCTAAATAAAAACCGAACAATTTACAATATAGAATAAGCACATGGTTATTTTTTATAGTGATACACGATTTAGCAAACATATAGCAATACTTATATGTTTGCTTATCAAAGAAATCCAAAAAGGGTTGTTACTCCGAAGCAGATTGCAACATTGAATATGTTGTTTTCACAAATGATTATACCCTAGCGATGAGACTACTCGTCGTAACAATGATGTATCTATTAAGAGGGTATGTAATATATGCTAACAGCGAATATGCGTTCTAGATCAAAACTGTTTGACATTCATATTCACCTTTTTTCATGGAAACTTAGCAGTCTTTCCTTATATTTACACTGATAAGTCGTACATATTTATTCATACGCACACTCTTTATATCGGTAATTGTTCTAGACGATGTCAACTATGCTTTCGAAGAACACTGTCACGCGACGGACAATTGGACTTTATGAGGTCTATTTCAGATGTGTTTGGGAACCATTTTAACCCGTTCACTGCTCCGTCTTACATAGTCGATAGTCATACAACCGTCTGATTATATTGTACGTCTGCTTTTATTCATATAATTAGGAAGTTGGTGTGTTTTTCCCATGAAGCCTTAATAGGAATTGTAAACAGTATTGACCCTTTTCAAATATCAGGCATCGTCGGTGTTTGCGGAGAACTGGATAGATACATGTATATAGTCAATACATACTTGACGAGATACGGAAGTCAATTCTGAATTATGCATTCTGAATTGAAATGCATTAAATTTACACAACTTACACATTTTAGCAACACGTGATTTAAAAAAGATTGTAACCTAAATTTGGCTAAAAACTTGTTTTGGTATAAAGATACAAAACTCCTATATCACTACTTAATTATCGGTTTAGGAAACAGTTTTCTTGAAAATACAGCTCCAATTAATTTATATAAAAAACGGGACTCGATCCCGTGTGGAAAAGGCAAAACAGGATACACTGTGGCACATTTATTCTCTAACCCACGCAACGGGACTTCCAGGACGGAATAGCGGATTTCAAAAATAACATTAGAATTGGTTATTTTTTTACAGATGATGCCTTTTAAACTGATACTATCTTTCGATTATTTTCAACAGGAAATACATTAAGTTTTTCACACATAAAAACGCGTTCGGTCAAAATAGTGATGTTTAACGCAAACCTTGTGGAGCCATAACTTGTAACATGCTATCTAATTAGCTTAAAACGTTGGCAACTTCTAACCACCATCGCTACTTTACCCGGAGTGCAATAATTATTTTCAAATAATTGGAGTTTTGATCAAACGCAACGTCATTCAAACTTTTTGACATTTATTTCAATGTTTCTGCATTCGAAGTACCTAAATGTGAGAAAAAAGCAGACGACAAATGTTTAAAATGAATGACGTCATGGTAGTGAGGGGGTTAAAATGAATGTAATTTAGTATGCGTAAATATTTGTTTTGTTTCTATAGAAATTTACTATCCGATAGTTTTGCATTACAGGTTAATGTATTAAGACGTATGCTTTCAAAGTGTTTGCATAGCTCATTGGTAGAGCGTCCGCTTTCAGTGCGGGAGGTTGTGGGTTCAATCCCCGGCCGGGTCAAACCAAAGACTTGAAAATTGGTAGTAACGGCTTACCTCCTTGGCACTGAGGATTTCGGGTTAGCATTACGGCTGGTTCGTCGGTGTCAGGATAAAGTGACCGGCCGGGTACAGTCCCAATGGTGCACCTAAAAAGTGCCCCTTCTCATAATCATCAGAATTGATGGCATAGAAGTAATAAATAGAAATAGAAATAGAGAAGAGTTTGGGATTAAGGTTTTGACTGGAATATGAGTGAAAACATGTGCGTATAGACATTTCGGCTATAAACAAATACATATACATTACCAGTTGACAATGCAATACTGTGTGATGTATTCAGCTCGAGACGTTTTTCGCGGACATAGCCGGTCTGACGAGCGCTTTATTGCGAGTCTGATCCGTTGTTTCTCGCCAAAAATGTCAAGAGCTGAATACAACACAATGTAGCGCACTGTCAACTGGTGATGTGTGTATTAGATACCTTAAATACACATAAAAAACAATTAAAATGTTGTTTAAATCATTTTAAATCAAGCAGCATTAGTTATTTGAAGTAGAACAATAATTATGTTATGCCATAAAGAATATGTCGGAACTTGCACATTACGTAATTGACGGCACAATTAATCGAAAACGAAGTTTGAGTTAATTACAAGGTGACTTCTACAGAATCTTGTATTTTACTTAGCAGATACACGCGTAAACGCTTTATATTATAAAAAGGCAAATAATAAATGAACATACTAGTATATGTACTCAAAGTTAAATGCTTCTTTGCATTTTCAAATCGTTAGGGCTTCTGCTGTACAAACTAGATAAACTAGCCTTGATGAGGGTATTATGAGATTAACATTTTCTATTACGACAACTGACAGGTAGATAAACTGATAATATGAACCACAGGTGAATGCTTAAAGACAGATAAAAGTAAAACATGAAACTAAACGGAGTTTTCTTTCGACATATGTGTGCTGTAACCAACCACATGTCTTTCAGATCTAATTACATTCCTAATGTAGTGTTGTAGTTTGCATGCATTATTTATCTCATTCCCCTAAATGGAACGAAAATTAACGTCATGTCTGCTTGGGATGAACGCGGTGCATCGGTACGTTGGTGCAAATGAGACAAATATTCTACATGTGGCACAAACGTATACATTCCACTTACATTTCTGGACGAGGTCATGGTCGTGCTAGGTTCAGTCCATAAAATGTGATAATTGAAATTGAGCGTGTCACTTAAAATTCAATTGAAATGATTGAAAATACAAATTGTGTTTAAGCATACATAATATAATTTACATTAAATAGAAAATGGGATGGAAGCGAAACAGACACCGAGCTACTTTGCGTCTGATCCGACTCCAAACTGTTCATATTTTACATTTTTTTAAGGACAAACATATCTTTGAGATATAAAAGCGCATTACCATTATATCTTACATATGATCTGGACTCTTTTTAACCAGAGAATAACATTGACATTTGGTGCAGTTCTTTTTTACTTCAGACAACTTATATTATATTAGAAGCGGGCCAATATAATATATATCGTCAACTAAACCCTATTCGGACAACAAGATAAAAAGCAAACGGTATAAC
This sequence comes from Gari tellinella, assembly GCA_922989275.2. NCBI lineage: Eukaryota > Metazoa > Mollusca > Bivalvia > Cardiida > Psammobiidae > Gari > Gari tellinella. The sequence goes on from OV277866.1 coordinate 75,543,626, forward strand.
AGAAGGATATGCGATAGACATGGTGATAATTTCGATGTAATAACAGCTTAACCCGTTCAATGTCAAAGACACCAAAAAGCATATTTGCAAACAGTTTTTATTCTGATTAGATACCGCGTCTCTTTTTGATCCTCGTTCCGAAAATTCGTAAGGACTATTGCCTTATGTCTAAATTTGGAGCGCTATTGCAGACAATAATATAGCTGGAGATTACAATGTTGTAGTATAGGATAAATCCCTTACGATTTATGTCTCAAACTATTAACTTGCATTCGGTGTCTACCGTTTGTTAACTTTCTTAACTTACCAATGGCTGTCTTAACTACATAGAAACGCATGCTAACATCATTAATCTATTCCGCAGCTAAAGAAAACAGTTCCGACTTACACTGTCATTATATGTATCATACGAAATTATTTCTTTATTTAAGCAGGTAATAGTTTAAAGCATGCTAAGAGTGTGGCAGAATTCGCCTTAAGGTGCATTATGTTTTCATTTTAACCTGATGTTTGTGGTCAACGAGCTTTTATTCTAAACACATTATTTTGAGTTAACAGTTGATAATAACATAATTATCCCAGTAGTGCAAAATGGGTCGGATGCTGATCTAGCGCAACATAGCATGATACCATATCTCTTTCAAGATGGTGTTTAAATGTCTGCAAAGGCATTCAGGACAAATGTCATTGTTGCGAATGTAAAATGGAGTAATATGAGGAGGTGAAAGCCGAATCAATATCTTCCAAAGATGATTCCTGATAATGGCTTAAGGCAATCCGGTCGTGTCTGAAAGAAAGATGAACTGACACTTGCTTGGTTAAACCCTTGAACATCTTATCAAGTGTCAAACATTCAAAGACAGTCCGTCATTATTAAAGCAATAGAAACGAACAATATGTGTTCAACTAAACACATAAAACATACTCTTGGTTTACCCTATACGGAATATTGGAGTTTTCTGCCATACAGCTTTCGAGTAATTAGAAAAAAGACATGTACAACACGCTGCAAATGTATCTTATTTTGAGCGACCGCTATATGCAGATGTCACTGTGTCTGCCTACAGCAATGTGACGTTACGCCGTACACTTTGCGATATTTTAGACGGTATTATGGTGTTATATTGATGTTCTTACTCTTTGTATAAAATTGATGTATTATCTTTTTTTTTCAAAATTAATTGCTGCAAACCGAACCGCCCTTGATGGGCCTATATATGTAAAGTACAGCCAGTAAGATGCAAACTTAGTTTGTTTATACAAATACAAACTTTTAAACACGCCAATCAAAGGAAATTGTTGATGACATTAACCTTTTGTACATTTCTGAATTATATTGAATTGCCAAATGCGTTTCCTTTCGTTAAACTTAATCAAATAACCTGTTCGCCACTGTGCCAGCAGGGGACGTTACTGGTAGCATGTTTTTGTATCACAAATCAGATATCTTTACTTTCCAATAACGTTTTTGTCGGATTGAATTACATAATCCAGTGTTTATAGCGTCTTAGATAAAACGAGATAGGAATGATTAAAACACAGCATCTTCAAAGATCTTGAGGGAAATCCTACTGTGAAATACTGACTATGAAAAGTGCGTTCTTCTTACTTTACAGTTGCATTCCCAGACAATTTGAATGGACTTTGTGAAAGCTTTTGGAACGTATCAGTCACCAATTAAATTAGCGACTGTTCAGTATTTAAACAATCGAAATACCTTTCTCATTTTTACTTACCATGTGTCTAGTATGTAGACAGTTGACCACTAACAGTAGTGTGAAAGTACAGCAGAATGCACCATAAAACATTTTGCTTTACTTTTAGCCGTCTATAAATTACTTTTGTCAGGATACGAATTGTATTTCTTATTTGTTCATAGTCTTGGCTGTTGAATTAACTTTTTTTTTTTGGTGGAGGAATATAAAAGCTGTAAAAGGCGTATTTATGGAGGAAAGAGTTTAATTGAAAATTTCAAAAATACATTAAAACCAAAAACAACTGCAGGCACACACGTTGTTCAATCACAGTGCTATCATTTTGAATTAAAATCAAGATACTCGTTTATTATTGTTTGTGCCTTCCTATTGACATCTGAGATAAGTCCTTTATTGCCCAGTTTAGCATTTGCATTATTCTGAAAACGGTTTGGATCCAGGCCGTACGCTGTCTCACACGTCATTTGAACAAGGTTAAACCAGCTTGATAAACATATAAAAAGTATAAGTCAAGCTGCGTTTAATTCAAGATTGCCCATTGTAGAAATACGAACATATATAGAGGTTGCGATCAGTACATATGTTTGACGATGTGTGGCTTAATAATGGCAGTAAAAGGGTTAAGCAGACAATATAACCTTAAGCACTCAATTTAATGGCGACCTTGGGGAGACCTTTCTGAACAGATTCCGAAGAGATTTTGAGATCTGCTACTTCTGAGAATAGTGACTGCTAGTTAATGTGCTAATCATGATAGATCTAGTAGAAAATGCTAACCAGACACAAGCAAACGTATTGATCGTTCTTACACTTAAACCTTAAACAACGATAAACGCCTATGAATGCAGGGGTACCATGGTTATCTCAAAAAGAACTTTGCGATAGAAAAGAAACCCGCTAACTTGTTATCGTACCAGGTCCAACCATCAACTTGTAGTATATTATAACCATATCACAACTATATTATCTGTTTTTACACCTTGGTTTGTTAATTTGGATAAATGCTTGAATTAAAGTAATTTAACTACTAACATCATCACTAAAATACTAAATACACTGATTATCAAATATTTTAAATCCTTATCAAACGATTTGTAAGCGTCTTTCTAATCTAGATCCAAATTGTCATATGATTAAATAGATCAGATAAGAATCACAGATTAAATTTTTAAAGCAGGGCTTTCATTTCTCCAGTTGTTTGATGTTTCTTAATTTCTCCAAACCTTCGAATCGGTTTTCTGCTTTTACTTTTAAAATTTGGAATGTTATCCTTTTTTACTTAAAACATTGATATGTGTGTGTCAAACAGTTACGATCCAAATCTGAACCCGATCTGTTGAATAAACATGTAACTACTATACGATTCCTAAAACAGTGTTTAACTATTCAGAGTTCTTTAGATATTTATAAGCAACTTATGGTAGCTTTGTTATCGACACTAGCTTTATTGTATCGTATATAACCATAGTGCGTTTGTATTGCGGTCGTTATTAGTATTGCATTTTACATTGATAAGTCAGTTAAAGTGTAAAAGCCAAATATTTGAATATTAAAGTATCCAAACTGATTGCTAATTTTAATAGAAGAAAGGTATTGGTATTGCCAGACATTGCCGTTGAACGGATAATTTAAAGCTAGGTCAGAATTTGCATTTTGTTACATTTAAATGGGAAATAAATACTTATTTTGGACTGAACCTATTTTCTGTCAAACCTTTTGCGAACTGGTCCATAGTCCCTAGAATTAATAGCTATTTGACATAATCATAATTATGTTTCCGAATACTTACTGTATAGAGTACAGTGATCCCTATATACAACGGCCCTCAATGATAGACAAATAATGTGCGAGTTGTTCGGGGAGAGTTTTAATAGGGAGGGAAAATGGCTTACATTTACATACAGATTAAATATAGATCAGACACTGTGTTTAAATGTGTGCAAAAAGCAACAGACAACAATGATAGCAGACGATATTGCAGTAGTGAAAGCTTAGGACATAACTGTCCTAGTAATAGTGACACGCCTTGATGAAGGAGCACTAAGAGGGAGCAATGTATAAGAATTTCCTTCCAAATTGGTAGTGGAATATGTATATTTATGTGTTATATATAGTTAATCATTGTAATCATGAGCATCTAATAAAAATGTTTTCCTATTTCATTTTCAAATTACCCTCTTGCCCCGTAATTTGCAGATCGACGGTACGGTTGGCAAACTCAATATTTTGCGTCATAAGTTAAATACAAACGTTTAGCAACTAGCAACGGCAACTTACTTTGAGTTTCTTTCAAAACTAAGTTTTGAATCAGGAAAGATATTTTAGAAGGACGGCTTTTAGGTAAAACATTGAGACATCGCAGTATCCTAAGCCGGCTTAACGCATATTCCCTTAGATAAATATATTTTCTTTACCTCATATGTCAAACATCTTTGCATTTAAAACTGAAACGTGGCACTCATATCAGAGCTATAAGTGTTATATAATTATTTGCTATTGTTATACCGTTACGGTAGACGTTTTAGTTTCATGTCTAGTTCAAACTAGTGATAACTGCATTATCCGAAGTGCAATAGTTTGGTTTGCAAACGGTTTGGATCTAGATCAGATATGGTCATGTCAGATAAGCGGTAAATAAATATCGACTGATACCACTTTTCTGCCGAACTTGCCAAAAACGTGTGCAATGATTTAATACCATTAACGTATAAATAAGTATCACAGATAGTATTTCTTGCACATAGAGCAGACAACTTTGATATTAAGATAAATCAGTAAGTGTGGTATATTGCCACGCCATTCATAAACAGGAGAAATAATATCCAGCTGCCGAGTTATATAGACATATTTCCAATAGCAAACTAAAATAAGTAGGTTTAGTCTTCAATAGAAAAGTTGGACTGCCTAAAGCAATAACCGATGGTGTATTGAATGAGAATATCAGCCATATTTTGCATTAACCTCATAACTTGCATTGGATTTCAATATGAAATTGTACATTGTATAAAGGTAAGTTATATACGTCGTATATTGTATTAACAACTGTCCCGAGTATTGTCATTCTTTAAAGTGACTGGTTATAGCATACTCGAAGTAAAATATAGAGTACCTTCAACAATTTTGTATTTTTCTTCTACACTGTCGTCCGATCTTAATGTTTGATTTAATGTTGTACGAAATGATACTGTGGAACATCATTTTAAAGCATAACTTCAATTCATTGAAAAGATTTATTCTTTTGTTAAACAATATTAAATGCACACAAAAAGTAAATAATTTAGAAAGCTAATTTGGAATACCCTTAAAGATCATTATTAGCTGAGTTGTGAAACTTTTTGCAGACCAGTAGGGAGTCAGTGTGTCCATTGTGAAATGGAATTGATAGTGTTGTTTGTTAAAGACGGGTTTATTGGGAAAGGCATACATATATTGTCTATATTGTATACGTTCTAAATAAGCTGGAGTCTGATAAACAGCTACCATTGCATGACAATAAGTTATCTGTTTGCACATGTAAGGGGCAGTCGGACCTTGGCAGTAAAGGGGTTGGCATGCAGGCATTGTATTAATCAGTCTGTACAGAAACAGCGGAGGTGACGTTGTCCCATTCAAAAACATACGTTTGTGCTTAATGATTTATTCTATAGTAAATAATTTCGAACCGGATAAGGACCAGCATTGCTTGCCGTTTAAATCAACACAAACTGTACACAATTTCTACAACATGCTTTATTTCATTCCATATACATGTAGTGTATGTGTCATTTAGAAACCCTTTGATCAGGGTCTATACTATTTTCATAAAAAAATATACACTTCACATGTGCAGTGGATAATATGTTTTTCTTGCCCTATCCACGCATTTATAGTAAACATTATGTCCACTGAAAACAGTTAAGAGCTAGATCAGACGCCGGGAACACGGCGTCTGAACTGGCTCCACATTGTTTTCCATTTAGATTCAAATAAATAGTAAGAAATTCTAAACATCGTCATTTTCTTTCATGGTGCTTCCGTTTCGTTTGCGTTTAAAATGGTAACGATAACGTATTGTGCTCTGTATTTTGTTTGACAATAACATAACGAGTAAACATGTAAAGAGAAAACAATCACAGTTTATTGTTTGAAAGGGGAACAAGTAGTATTTCCAGCGAAATAGATTTGGGAATGTTGTATATCGCTACGCCATTCATTAATGCGCTGCATAATTTCCAGCTGCCGAGCTATATAGACGAGTTTCCGATAGCGAGTGCCAGAAGTTTGTTCGGTCTTCAATAGAAAAAAGCTAAATGCCAACGTGTATGACTAGTGGCGCTTTCAATGAGAGTCCGCTATATAGCGTTTAGTTTGCTTAACAGTTTGGTTGGACTTTTATCAGGATATAGCGCATTTTAACAAGGTAAGTTTATATGACATTTAATTATGTGTCTGCCCCCTTTTGACCACCCATTCCCAATTAAATATGTGAACAAAAGCATATCATTGTATTTTGTAAAAGCTTTCTGATCGGAATCAAAACTGATAATAAATCAGAAAAATCTGAACTGTATTTTTTAAACGCTCTCAGTTGTCATATTTGATTCATTTGAAATTGCGTTTTATTTTGTGTTAATTGGAATTGATATAGTCTGTTCCCTTCTACGTTTACGGGTTTTAGAGAATGTAGCTAGCAGCTTATATGATAGTCGAGCATTCCTTTATATACTTTGTGCGTTACTTTTATGATTCCTATTAACCCAATTATGCTCACGATCCCATATATGGGACATGGGCAAACTCGGTATACTCTGATCAGACGCCGCATTATGCGTTGTCTGATCAGAGTATACACTGTTTGCTGATAGGAATTTTGAAATAAAACACAATGAAAATGTAAATATTGACCAGGCACCCCTTAGGTAAAACATGGACTAATCAAAAATAAAACATTGAATAATCCACTGGGTGCAAATGGGTTAACGATTTTACTCTTAGATTTATTATTTCAACTACAAACAGTAAACGGTGTTACCCAAACTGTTAGCATTTCAGATAAGAAAAAAGTCGTTATGACTTTCATATAGTTTTAATTTGCTGAATTTTTGTAAATAGCTTGTGTGTTTCGTTTGCTCGTATACGAGAAACATAACGTCATCTGCATTATCTTTATAATCAATACTAATACAGTAGAGAAAACTTTCTAGTCTAGAGAAGTATTTCAAATATTAAAGTTTGTACTAACAAAATATCTTATATTGCAAACTGATTCGAGCCATATCAGACTTCACACACTAACAAAGTTATTCATATTACAAAGAGTCTGGAGCAATATCAGACGTCAGAACACTCAATGTCTGATCTAGCCCCATGCCGTTTGCATATTGCCCTTGCTTAACTTTCGTTTATCAATAAAAAACAAATTAATTTCCTTTGAAGTCCGTCACGAATATAATAAAACAATACTTGCTGTCACTGGATATAATGGACTGCATAGTTTCCAATTTAAAATGACCAAGAGAAAACGCTACAAATAAAATTAAACTCCCATTATTTGAATAAAGTACAATTTGTTAAATTTACACAATAAACTTGTAATGCAATATACATTACAAGCATCTCATGCGGTTCTTTATTGTGTGTGCCCGTCAATGCTCTAAGACATGCACATATATGCCACCAGTTTGTATATTTGAAATTTAACTTTCTAATAATATGCTGCACTCGAGGTAAAACAAGGTAAGGGCTAAATATTACCTATACATTACGAAAAACTAAATGCCATTGTCAACCTAATTTAGCTAGAAAATATCAGCTGGTATTAACATTTGCATTGTAATATCCATTACAGCTGAGCATGTTAACAGTTTGGATTCGGACCAAGCTTTAAATGATGAGTTCAATATGTATTCGGTCATTGTTTTTACCCCTTCACTTATAAGTTTGTGCCTCTTGTTATAAGTCAGATGACCATTTCAATCAGGCACATTCTGCTTTACTTTCAGCCAGCTTAAAGCTTTTATCTGCTTAAATATATATCACGTTCTTATGATACATGTTCATTACTATATATATCAGAACTTTTTTTTTCAGGGGAAAAAATCAAATTCTTAAAAATGTGTATAATTGATTAATATGTTATTATCTATTTGAAATAATTGTACAGAACACAGTTATAAACTAGACAAAATCATGACGGTAAGACAGCGTAGCAGAAGTAAAATGTTCATGTGAAAGGGTTGATACAGATTATTTATTTTAATGGAATTTCATTGCCCGAATCTTTTCTATGATATATTATCATACCTTAGCTGTGAATACCGCGAACAATTTGATGTACCATATCTCAGTTATAAATGATTAAAACGCTTGTAATGCGGAATCCGTTATGGCAATGATACGATCGATTCATCACGTACACGTTAATTTTATTTTAAACACCATCTAAACATTTACACAAATATGTCCTATGCGTACCTTCAATTACTACGTTTGAACTAATTCGTAACCATTTACTCCATCTTTAGCAAGAACAAAAATCAGCATTCATCGTTTTAACATACGTTTAAGTATACTCGGATGGTTAGAAACTACGGGGATTACTCAGTTTAACTGTTTAAATTTAATGAAAACTTGATAAGAAACTTGAATAGACAAGACGATTAATCTATATTCACAAAACATGCATGTTTATCCCTAATGCTTTAGTTTTTATTTATAGTGGCAGTTGAACAAAACAAAACGCAAAATCTGTGTTATCAGATGTAGATTTGACCTGTTCTTGAACAACGATGATTCATAAATAAGTGCTTTACAATTCGGTACTTTATCAGGCGCCGCGATACTCCAATCGCTTTGCAATGAAAATATACCCTTTAGCGTCCACTTGTACGATAATCAGAAGGAATAGCGTGATCGACACGGTAGTTCATCCCGTATGAAATAATGTTGACCTACATGAAAAATGTATACACATATTAATGGTTGTGTATTTGATAAAATTAATTTAGCAAAAGTATTTAACTCATATATAACATAGATATACGTTAAGCATATAGCAGGACGTGTAGATATATAATCATGTAAACTAAAGTTACATTGATCAACCACTAAAATGAAAGGCCATACACGTTCAATAGTGCAGGCATTTGCTATTTGCTTGGTAAAAATGATATCAATGTTACTTAAAATGATGCGTGGTTTGACACCTTTTGACTATACAGTTGAGTATCAGATGAATATCCCACCCTCGTTTGAGGATATTTTTGGAACGCTCGGCTAAGCCTCGTGTTCCAAAAATATCTTCAAAACTCGGGTAGGATATTCTTATCTGACACTCACGGTGGTGTTAGATTCACTATGTATCGAGTCCTGACTGTACATGTATTTGAAAGGCACCACTGACATATGTACATATTCGGCATGCTGCACTTATGTTTAACATGATTGCCAAACAATTTAGATGCAGGTAACACACGGCACAACGCGGTATGTTATAGAGCAATATCATTAGCATGAACATGGTAAAACAAGCTCCTGGGCATATAAGTAAATCTGGTATAAAATATTTTACAAGAGATTTACATTTAGTTATCTTTGGCAATCGATTTAAAACGGAAATGTATTCAATTATTGTTGCTAAGTGTGAGAGAACAAAACACAAATTAAGAACCAAGAATTGGAATGAAATAGAATTAAAGAAGAATGGAAAAGTAAAATCAATCGGATAAACTTAATTTGGAATCACTTTTATTACATCAAACGCTGTTTTGTAAAAACATAGGTCTAGTAGGACAATCATTTTAAAAGGAATGTAAAGTTGTTATTGTTACCATGAGGTTGTGAAACAGACTTCGTCGCATTGTATTAAAATGCAAACCATGAAAACTAGATTTTTGTATAGTTATTTTTCATTACTGAATGCAATAGAAAAATAACAGAAAAACGGACATGAGTGATACTTTTTTATCATCCTAAAAGATGTGATTCGGAGTCCCTTTGCCAATTATTTATTTATTTACCGCAAAGGCGAGACTGTGTGTATGGTTACATTATCGCATTATGTCGTCATTTGGCGTACCGCTATATGCAACGCTTGTAGATGAACAGTCGGACTAAGGGAAATTAACCAAGGCAATGCATAGGGATATGAATCACTTAATACACCAAATCAAAGCTTACCACACGTAATGAAAACAGCTAATATGTTTGCAAACTAAACATGGTTGAACCATCTAACTATGTCTACATAATGCGCTGATTCTATTGCATATCACTGTGTCTGTACATTGGTCAAAGTGTGTGTGTCGCACATTTACGCATATATTAATCGGCATATATATACAATATATAAATGTAACGTATGAATAAATCACAGGAAACTACAACAGTTCAAACCATTTAATATACATGTACGTCCAACATCGCCTTAACTGCCCCGCACAAACCAAGCTGATCATATTTGAAGGAGCCACTGCTCCGTGACAAGAGCAAATAATGACTACAGGAGGCTTTCAACAAAATTACCTGCTCCGTTGCATGAAACAATACCTTAACACAAATAATATCAGGTCAGTGCTTCGTTGCATGAACTTCAGTTTGAAGTTACGCTTCATCGTGTCTTTCAAGGAGCAACAATACAACATTTGCTCCGTTGCATGATTAGCATGATTTAAAATTACAACATTGGAACGGAGCATGACAAACAAGATAAAAGGCCATTGAAAACAGAGAATTCACAGTACAGACAGGCAGACAACCGTGTGAACAGACATAGACAGACGAAAGTAAAAAACATCGAACAAAAAGATAGCCGGGCAGACATACATATACACTAGAAGACAAACGCTAATGAAGACAATGTCATAAAAGCATATAACATCCCTCATACTTATGTGTCTACGAATCTTTTTTAAATAAATATATATGGAATATATTTAATATATAAATAGGCATGCATGTATGCGTATACGTACACACATGTAAGTATGGTGAGCATGGAATAAGGTATCAATGTAAACTAACTTGAAATACTTATGTCCAAAGTCTCATTTTACATTTAATTACGAACTTATGGAAAATGCCTCAAATGTAAATACCTACAACTTGGAAACTATTCGATTTGCAAACCTAATGTACTATCGTCGACGGAATGTATTAAGTAAGTTAAACGTGAATCAAGATGAATGTAGCTCGTCGTATCCGTACCGATACATGCATTTTATTTCATGCTATAAAGTTTTATTTACGCTTTTCGGTGGATTACCGGGAAAAAGCAGTGGATTATCACTTGATAATCCACTGCTTCAAGCAGTGGGATTATCGTCGCTCGTGCTTCTTTTATGAGTTTTCCACGTAGGGCTCCCCAAGAATCGTAGTCAATCGTGCTTTATCGTTCAAATAAATACGAAAGAAGACTCAAGCAGGAAACGCAACACAAACAATACACCCATCTCTAAAGCAGAACACACACACAGCTATACCATAACAAACACACACACACAACCACACACACACACACACGCAATACCATTCCCTCATCTACACACCACATAGAAAACAACACGCAAGACAAACATAAAGCTAAGTGAACATAGGAGCCCGCCTTGGTACGGTCAGTAGCAATCAATATTCAATTATAAATTAATTAATTATTAACAACCACTGGGGGGTTAAATTCCGGCAGTCCGTTTTGTTGCGAACCATTCAACGGAAGAACACGAATCCAAGATCGGAAGTAGCGACGTAATTCCGTTGACGTCAGATCAATAAATAAGTGACGTCATTGTACCGCCAACTTTCACGCACATGTGTTCGACATAAAATTTAAGGCTCAACACGGTATAAATAATGGACTTTCGCTTTCAATTGTCAAACAATTTCGTTTAGAAAGTGGCTTAAAGGCATAAATAAATAGAATAACTGTGTTTTGTCAGTGTAAGATTGAATTTAATCCATTTCGTGAACATCAGACTGTTATATTTTCACTCGTTGCTTCGCCACTCGTGAACATATAACGTCTGATGTTCACTCAATGGATTAAATTTCGATCTTACTCTGAAAAAACCCAGTTATCCTCTATATATTGAAAATATAGCATATTACATTTTAAACTCTCAAATAGACTATTTCTTATTCCATTTTTTAATCCATTTTACTCTTTACCATGCATTTATAAATGAAAAGAACAAAGGCCAACTGACTGGAGTTACCACTGTTTGAACATAAAATCATCTACTGTACTATAAACTTCTGTTAACTTCTATACTGCTTGTAATAGGCGCGTTTATGCCCCGGTCACACAGACGGTCGGGCTTAAATCGGTACCCAATCGGTCGAATTATTTGCTGTTTTGATCGGTTGTCATAAGTGATTTAATTTCAGGCTTTCTGTGTGACCGGGTATCGGTGATAAATAATTGTTCAATCGGTGAAACGCCATCCCACCTCCGATTGGCCACCGATTGGCAACTCATGAACTCCTATGGGCCACAGATTAAAAGCGCCCAACAACCTATCAATAATCGACGAATACCGATAAAACACCGATGAAATGCTGGCGGCAACCGATTGATCAACAACTGATCACCGATTGAACTGCCATTAACAACCGATGAAAAACGACGAGATCCCTCGTTTTAATTCTCATATTTTTTCACCGGTGGTAAGTATCAGTTCATCGGTGCTTTATCGGTGGTTTATCGGTGACTCGTCGGTGATATCGGTAGTAGACAGGTTGTCAATCGGTTATTTGTAAAATATTTTCACCGATCGTGAATTTTAAGCACGTTTAAACATCCCAATCGGTGATTTTTCGCCGACGAAACTCATCTTTACCCAATAGCGATTGATAGGTGGAAAACAGGTGGCCAATAGGTGATGTCGGTAGTAAATAGCTTTCCATCGGTCCCCTCCCTAGTTTGGCGAAAAAAAACAACGATCTATCACCGATGGCTCTGTGTGACCGGGGTGTTACGCATCTCTGTTGTACAACATGTTAATTTAAACAAAAATATATACATTCGAAATTCGATAGCTGAATACTTTTTTTTATATTTCTACCTCGCTCATGTCATGTCCTTATTCCAAACTAGAAAATTGGATTACACATGTTAAACTTTGAAATACGCATATGTTTGGCTTTATCGAGGTGGATATATCGAAATCTGTAATTGGTAATTTATGCAGAATTAGATATTGTGTGAACGCATGTTTAGTACAATTTGGTGGACGTCAGTTGAACTATATATTAAACCTCCATAAAATGCTTAAACGGTTATAATACAGATACGTTACACCTCATAAATGTTCCTTTAGCCATCGCAAATGATACGAACGGGGTGCTATCCCAACATGATACGAACCGGGTGCTATCCCAACATACTTTCAAACTAGTTATGGCCTTTTCCGGAAAAAATGATTCAGTCATTTTAATTGTGTTAAAATATAGGAACATTGCCTTTAAAAGCCGTGTCTTCTTATTGGTTGATATAAAATGGTGTATGTAAAAATAAGGCGAGGTTAACTTTCCGATTTTTTCGACGTCATTACGGTGAGTGACCTTAGCTGATACAACTTTAAGAGTCCAAAGGCCTTCAATTTATTAGACACATTTACAAACCTTTTAGTTCTGCTGACTGGCTAGATTGCGCATTGGAAATGATGTCTTCTGTAAAACTTCCTAATATATAAGGTAAAAACTAAGTTCTTATGTAAAATGCCAGCTTTGATCTTAGCCATGCTGGACTGTTTTATGCTGCAAACATAAAAACCGGTAGTAGAGAAAACGCAATTAATTTCCAAAAATGCGATTTTGATTAAAGGAAATCAGTGATGTAGCGCATGCTTATGCTACATTATTATCAATTTTGCTAATGTAGATATCGATTATAATCCCATTGACATTAGTTCATAAGGGGCTAATCACAGCTCAGATTATACTTGCACACAATATACATGCGTGTTTGACCATTTTAAAAACAGTTGGACGACCATGTTCTGTTTTTAGTCATTTCAAAATAATGTTTACCAATATGTCTAGTCAAGTTGTAGGTGACTTTCATTCACCAAGTTGAATCACCAATGATTGCTTTGAGGAATGTACCGACACATTTAACACATTTAACTACGAGTTTACTCGTCCCTTACCAATAGTGTCCCTGTAAAGAATGCACATGTCATACGCAAACAGTATTGATCCAGACCTCAGAGTCCCTCTTATTAGGTATGCACTGTTTGTCATGTCATAATTTTGAACCATACAAGACGCCAAGAAAATGATGAAGCTCAGACTACTGGCCATTTAGATTAATATCATCGTCAATTTGTTTTAAAATATATTATTTTACATTGTGCTTAGTTACCTTTTTATTCCATAGCCTCTTTTTAGTATTCTAGTAGGTAACCATTTACAACATTAGGAACGTAACGCACTGGACTTCTCATCAGGGTACGTGAGTTTGATCATTCGGGCTGAAAAAAATACTATAGTGTGGTGCTTTACCTTTAAGAGTGTGACTTAACCATTTCAATCTCAATGACGGCATAAAGCTCGTTTGCAAACATTATTGATCCTGAACAGACGACGCGTAACGCTGCATCTTATCAGGATCCAAACTGTTTGCCACTCGCATCGATATGTTTAAGTCATATTACATTAAATCCTACTTTGAACGATCTAATAAACAGCAAAATTGAAGCAGTAGACAATGTAACGATGAAAGGCGAACATATCACGATTAATTAGGAAGCAAAAGAGTTCAGGTGTAAAATGCTTTACGTTCAGTCTGTTTTAAGCTATCAGCTGCTTGAGAATTGTGAATACTAGCAAACACTATGATTCATATTAATAACTGTATGTACTCGAACTATTTATTCCGGCGAATAAATAAACTGAAAGCGTGAAACTATATAACCGTGGAGAAAATGGTTATACAGGACATAATTACGCCTGTACAATTGTAATACCAAGTTTCGTTAAAGTAATGGAACTGTATGGATTGATGATCACATTCCAGTTACTTTTCAATGACAATCCTTTCATCATTCTAAGGAAACGTGAGGAACAAGCTAGGCAATGTTGATGCTTAATTAACCCGAATGTGGCTTATCAAAGAACAACCATTTGTGTTTCACACAGATGGATGTAAAGTATCCTCTCCCTGGAATTGATAATATAATAAGTAATATGATGTATCTCTACAAATGGTTGTTTCCTGTATGACAACGTACTGCAAAAACGTTATACAGGTGCACTATGTCGTTCTGCATTGAACTGTCACTCGTATGGAATATCTAAACTGGGGTTATAGTGTGTAACGCATTAGTGAAGATTAGCTTGTCTTATTGATGCAGCTTCGCGGTAAAAATACCTAATTAGCATGCTGTTAACTTATTATCGTGATTACGCCTAATTCGTTGATGATTGAAATAAGACATAACAGGAAATTAATGTAATGCGCATTTAGGGGAGCTCATCCTATACGAAGTTTCATTGTTCCTCTTAGAAACTCAAAATGGACAATTCCTGTTTACGATTTAGTCTAGTCCATTTTGTGTACTAATAATGATGATGTGGTCAATATATTGCAATACGCCAAACAGTGCAGTGTATCGACATGATTTAAAAAAAATCAAATTTGTAAAAGTTTTACAAAGCATGTCAAGTTTTACAAATCATGTTATGACAGTCGACATAATATATTTACAAACCATGTCGTATTCCTGCATCTGTGAATTTGATTCAACATGATTTGAAAAGAAAAATTAGATATAATTACTTCATGATTAATATGCTACTGCATCTTCCGGAGCTGCATATTTTGAAAGAATGCATGTTAATGTCAAGGCCATCCTTCGATGTCAAATGTCAAATATATAAGTCAATGTCCTAATGTTTGAGCAAGTAGATATAATTACTTTATAATTGGCATGCCTTTGCATCTCATATAGCTGCACAGTTTGAGTGGAGACATGTCAAGGTCAAGATCATCCTTAAAGTTTAAAGGTCACATATATAGGCCAATATCATAACATTGAGCCAGTAGATATATATAATTTACAACTGACACGCCTGTGTATGTCATGGAGCTACACATTTTCAGAGGAGGCATGCCAAGGCATCCTTCAATGTCAAAGCGGAAAGGCGGATATAGCGTTGATTCGTCTTTGTTTAAGGTTATAATTTGTTGAAATTCTACGCCCCTCGCCCTAACAGTAAGGCCTGTATTTGCACCAGTGTGTACAGGCAGCATTACAGTTAGGGGTTATGATGTTGTTGGCAATGTTTAGAGGACAGCGTTAGTTCAGGTTGGACATTTAAAATCGAATGATGACCTTGACCTATTACACTCACCTCAATGATGACCTTGACCTTGACATTCCTCAATGCAAGCTATATAGCTACATGCGATGCACATGCATACCGAGTATTAAGTTATTATATCTACTGGTTCAAAGGTTATGAAATTCACCTTTATATGCGAATTTTAATGATGACATTGACATTGGCATGCCTCAATAAAAATGTGCAGCTCCATGAGATACACATGCATGTCATTTATGAAGTAATTATTTCTACTGACTGTCTAATTTCAAATTCAAATCACTCAATTTTGTTATATGTGTTGCAGTGCCGGAAACACTTATATAAATACTTTATATGTGCATGCTATATAATATCAGCCTATATAAAAGCTTTTTCAACACTTTTTTCAAAGCGTGTTGAATCAACTTCACAGATGCCGGTACGCGAACTGATTTGTAAAAAAATTGAAAATATGTTATTTTACAAATCATGTCGACTGTGAGAACATGATTTGTAAAAATTGACATATGTACAATTGTTAAAAAAATATATATTTGTTTACAAATCATGTCGCTACAGTGCAGAGTGTGAATTTCTATCTTCAATAGCAGCTCTTTTGTCTTAAGTTTCATTTATTGCATACGGCAAGCGAACTTTTCAAATGTACTCTGTTTGCAATTGTCTCATAGTTGCATGGATTGGGTAACACGGATTAACTCTTCTTAGAATTATATATAATCAATGCATGTTTATGCATTCAGTTTCTTTTGTGTAAATATTGTATTATTTACTAAATAGTTAATATAAAAATGATGCTCTCCATAAAATGGTTAACAGTCATATCCAGACCTATATTAAATATTCACAATTATGATCACTTTCACCATACATGTATTATCAAATGGAATGAATTCTCTTTTATATTGAGTTAAGAAGGCATGTGTACGAAGTAAAAGCTGTTTGAACACCGACTAGATATCTAAGTTTTTAACTTGCAATTAACTAAATATTTACAGCAGCTACACATGTGCGGAAGAAAGCAGTGTTTGCAGAAAAAGTAACCAACATATCACAAGTGTGTAAGTTTTCCTGTGTCTACATATAGACATGGGGCACTCTTTAGTGTTTCCTTCAAAATAAACACAGCAAAACATAGCATTTATAAGTGTGTATGCCCTTTTTCCATGGAAGCGCAATTGATGCCACTTTATTTATTCCTTCACAATAAAAAAAGTTCCAATTGATCAGGATAATAAACCATAAAAAGTATTAGCCTAAGGAGGCATTTTGCCTAATTTTCAACCTGCTTTATGTGATCATCTGCTTTAAGAGATCACCTGTCTTCACTACTAGAAACAGGCTATGGGGTAAACGTTAAATAACTATTATTTGAACCTAAATTGCAACCAGTTTGTGACCAGGCTTCGAGGTTATAAAGCGTTTTGTTGAGTATGAGTGTGCTCCCAAGCATTTGATTTGTCAGATTTGAGCCTAGGCTCACATCTAAACAATCAAGTGCTTGGGAACGAGTTTAGACTCAATTCAAAAGCTTTATAACCTCGAAGCCTGGTCAGACGTCGATGCACATTGCTGCCATACCCCAAACTATTTAAAACTTCAATCAGGGACACTCCATGTCAATTTTGAACACTAAATTCTTTCCACACCATATTTATTTCTAAAATAATCGTCATTTTCGAATGGTTTGTTATCTCACGTGATTATATAGACAAATTATATGCTGTTATTCAATTTACCTCTTCCGTTAGCCGTGAATAAGAGTTATTATTTCCCGTTTAATAGCATTTCAATATGAAAAGATAATCGCATTTATACTGAATATTGTTTGAATCTAAATGACAAATAGTCTTATCTTGTTCCAAACTGTTTGTATTTGAAATAACTATTTAGCAATTTAGCATCAAACCCGTTTAACTCTTTCCTCGCTGAAACTTTAAATGGACAATCCCTGTTTCCATTTGAGTCTAGTCCAACTGTTAAGGGTTGTTTTTGTCAATGTTTTGCATTATGACAAACGGTGTATACCCAGATCAGAGGGCTCCGTAAGGAGCCCTCTGATCTGGGTATTCACTGTTTGCATAGGACAAGTGCACTATTCCTATGTATACTGTTTGAAAAAGACGCCTATATACGGGACTAGGGTTCAAAGGGTTAATTGAAACGAAACCTATTTTCATCAGTGTGTGTGCTGCTAAATACTTCATTCATCGTCTAATTTATTTTCTAAAATTAACCGATTTTCTCAATATCGCTGAAAGCTTTAAGCATCACATTATCGTGACGTTTATTTCTTCTTCATCGTCACCGACTTTGAAATGTCGTGTCCATGATAGATTAAAGGTAGTTTGACTGTCGAAATTGTTAAATTTATATTAAATTGTTTCGGTCCAGATAAGAAGTTGCTTTAAACGCGGCGCGGCTTATCTTGATCAAAATGGTTTCCAAAGGCTCATTTTGGCGTCATTAAAGTTGAAATGTTTAAGACACATTGATACTGAGTGTCCGAGTGTTTGTAGTCTGATGAAAATCGGAATCTTATCTATTTGCAAGGACCGACAGTGATTGGGAAATTGATAAGCATAAAAGTATGTTTATGTTGATGTCTGGGTATGGTTGTTTGTTTATCTTGATGCTTAGTCGATACATCTAAATTGATGTTTACCAAACAAAACTTCCCTGACTTCTAATCATATATATGCTTTGGCCAGTCGATAACTTGTATATTTGACGAGGTTCCCGATGGGCACTGGCAGAGACCATACTGTATGTATGGTCTCTGGCACTGGTGACCTCCGAATATCAACCAACACTCATCTACACAGAGACTTTTAAAGCTTCCTTTGTCAAATGTTGCTAATATATAATGGTGTTTAGTGTCAAACCTTACGTCAGAGATTGTCAACCCATTACCAAACAGCCCGGTTCAAGCTTTGAAAACAGGTGATAACTTTACGCAGGTTGAAAAGTAAAGCATAATATGTCTTTATGCGCATTCTTCTAAACTGTCAACCTGCGTTAAACTTTCACCTGCTATATCCTTGTAACATATATTTCTAGCGGGGCGTATTTATGACTGTATAAAGTAAAATAATTTCTTTTAGTATGCCTTTGGGAACAAGTTAAATGCGTATTTTAATAAGCAGTGCATTGAGACACATACTTACTCGTCGATGGTGACTGTTTCATTGTGTTCCGTATGTACTGAAGATGATGGTGTATATAATGCAACACAGTTACCAGTAATTTTACTTGTTTTAATACTTTTATTCCGATGGCACATTGGGTTGTTTTGTTATTATTACGGTAGGTCTGTTACCTTCGCTTAAATGCACAATGCCATTGTATCTGAACATGTCATAGTGACATTTTACTGGAGAACTGTTACCCTATTTCAGTACTCAGTGTAATAGTTTATATGATAGATGACCATACATGTAATAGTTGAAGCTTTATACATGTATATGACTATTCAGCATTATCAGGGCTTATTGTTTCCGAATCAAGGCGAAGGCGATGCTCCAGTGCATGTGCAGTGATGCTGTTTCTTGTCAGGAAAATGTAAGAGATATTAGCTCAACTTACTATTTCCTGTAATTGATACTGATAAAAAGTGTGGTAGTCAAGCTGTTTCTGGAATGCCCACCTTAGGAAAGCAATCTGTTTTATTGCTTAGTAGTCATTGTTATATTATTTGAGCGCTATATAGATATTTCCTCGTAGAAGGAACTGATCATTATTTCAATGAAACCTTATTATAACGCTCCCTCTCTACAATGACACCCAACGGGAGACAAACAGTATGTGCGTTGTTAGGAGGGAGTCGTTATAGGGAGTGCCATTGGCTGATATTTGCAAAAAGCTTTATTTAGATCAGACGCCACGTAACGCGGCGTCTGATCTGGGTTCAAGCTGTTTGTCACTCGTCATTAAGCTTTTTCTTTCAAAATGTCACTAATGTGCCTTAAAGAAAAACATCAGGAGACAAGTTTAAGCAGACGTTACTTCAGCAGTTAAATGGTTAGAGATAATTGTCTAGTTAGGGGACCAGCGACAAGAGTCATTGTAAGGAGGGAATTTTTGTTGTAGGGAGGGCCGTTGTAGAGAGGGAGCGCTGTAGTTTCGTCTTTACAGTTTCAATTTCGTTCCTACTACAAGACATCGACATCCCATCAAGATCCAACCTACCTGCCTCCCGTTAAGATGTTAGTACATCGTCAACACTTTCAAACAAAAGTATTATTTGTACTTTCTAATTTCAATGGGTTTGCGCTCCTCTTTCTTTAAACAGGAATTATTACGATGTCTCTACAAGTATTGTTTATCCTATTAAACGTAACAGGGCAGTACAGTTATTAAAAGTACGAATTATACAATTTATAAGGAAACTTTTTCAAGAATCTCGATAATCCTATGATTCAGCTCTATGAAGCATTTCCGGCGAATTACATTTCTTTTAATGCTTATTACAGGAAATGTGTCTATTATCTCCTAATTCCTTTTGACACGAGGCATGGTCAATACACGCGGCTAAACTTAAGAACCTGTCCGCAGGTCACTAAACTTGTTTACGGATGCAATTAGGCATATACGATCATCTGGTTAAGACCCTAGGTTGTCTGAGACTTAATATGGTACAGTTGACAAAACGTTGTTCTTTCCCAATAGATGCGTTTACGCTAAACTATTATTTCCAGTGCAAACAGTTTGGAGCCAGAATAGACGCCGGGTTACCCGGCGTCTGATCTGGCTCAAAGCGTTTTGCCACCCAGCTTAAACCATTGGTCAGGGTTGTCAAAAAGTTGTTATTTACTACATTTTATTGCTTTGCGTTTGCGTTTCGTTTGCGTTTAAACGGGAAAGAATAACAGTTTCTCCGTTTCTCCAAGTACATTGATGCAACGATAACATATGTAACCCACTACCCCGTACATAGACAATTTAAGTCCTCTTATTATCGAAGAAATGAACAAGAAATATAAAAACTTAAAATGTGCAAAATGTATTTCAATAGTCTTGAGATACCGCATTTGCAAAATAAATCGGCTTTTATAAATTCTGAAATAGAGAGTTATGGGATGATAGAGCACATACACATTTATGAATGTTCAAGAACACAAACTGGGGAAGATGGCATTAAAGTCCGTTTAAATGGAGTGATACGAAATCGCAAAGCAATCTTCTAAAAAGAAGTTCGTGTTGGCTGTCCAACATATTGTTGATTAATATTTTTACTGGCTAAGGCCCCCACCACTGAGATTTGCAAACAGTGTTGGTTCCAAGCAGACAACACATACAGTGGAGAATCTGTTATTCTTTCCTGTTAACGCAAACGTACGCAAACGCAAAGCACTAAAACGTAGAAAAGTACAACTTTTGGACAATTCTGATAATACATGTTTATCTTGGTGGCAAACAATTTGGAGCCTGATCAGACACCGGGTAACCCGGCGTCTGATCTGGCTCCAAACTGTTTGCACTGCAAATAATAGTTTTAGCGTAAACGCGTTTATTGGGAAAGAATAACGTTTTCTCCACTGTAACACAAGTTTGATCAGGATCAAAACTGTTTGACACGTACAGCAATATCCCCTTAGTCAAAACAAGCAAGCAATTCCTACTTTAAAAAGAAATAGCAGACGATAATTATAAGCAGACCATTATATTGCAGTGACTGTGTTGGGTATTTACGTCTTACAGTGGAGAATCTGTTATTCTTATTATTTGCAGTGCAAACAGTTTGGAGCCAGATCAGACGCCGGGTAACCCGGCGTCTGATCAGGCTCCAAACTGTTTGCCACCAAGATAAACATGT
Organism: Gari tellinella; assembly: GCA_922989275.2. NCBI lineage: Eukaryota > Metazoa > Mollusca > Bivalvia > Cardiida > Psammobiidae > Gari > Gari tellinella. The sequence goes on from OV277866.1 coordinate 75,565,454, forward strand.
ATTATCAGAATAGTCCAAAAGTTGTACTTTTCTATGTTTTTGATATATCCTATAGTTTGACACATGAACTGCTAAGTCACATTTTTAACTTTGAAATACGGGTATATTCAATTTAACCTAGTTCGAGATATTGAAGCTCGACTGTATATGCATGCGTTTAAAATACAAACATTGATATAAAGTGAATACGTTACGCGGTGTAAAGCCTTTTCGAACATGTTAGTGGCTGGCCCAGCAATAAGGGAGTTTAAACTCTTGAGCAAACACGGATTCCTTATACGGATCTTAGTGTATGACAAGCGGTCAGAAATTTAACGTATTCATACAATTTGACTATTTTGAAGAGTCAGTTAAGAGTGAATACAAGTGACCAACAGCTGTGTGTGATTTCTTGCGAGTTATTAAAGTGTATTTAAGGTTGTAAACCCAAAATGATATCGGATCAAATATCGGCACTCTACCTACAACAATATGTCATTATCGAAAAGTGTACGCCTATTCCGAACCATACTTTAGCCGACAGTTGACGAGAATGGCCGAATGCTCTCCGTAGAGTACCATTACTGACGAATATTGGCACGGTCTCATTAGGAGTTATCAGCCTTGCGGCGATAATCTGCTATTTTGTGTCATGCGCTGTATTATTTTACCCCTTTCACTCACAATGACGCTTAAAAGCGCGTTTGCAAACAGTTTGGATCCTGATCAGATGCCGTGTAACGCGGCGTCTGATGAGAATTCAAACTTTTTGACACCCGTTTTAAAATGTCTTCAGACATACAATGGTAAATACGCTATTCCTACCCATTTACGCGTTAATTTATGCGTAAGAAACGCATAGTGAACGGTTAACGCCTAACGATTTTAACGCGTTTAAACGCGCCAATAAACGATTATCCCAGAGGTGTTACGATTGGTGCGTCAGCTTTCAGTTTCACGCGGATCTTATTGATCTACACAAATGTATTTTTGCAATAAAACTTAGTTTGTAATGCGATTTTTGAAAGTATTTTCTGTAGGTGAGACGACTCTTATCAGGATCTAAACTGGTATTGCTTATAGAACTTATATAAATTCAGACAGTTTGGATCTCGATCATAATGCTGAGTGACTCGGCGTCTCAACGAGGTTCTTTCTGTTTGATATTTATTAGAATAATTAATTCCGTGTTGATTTCTATGCAAACGATTTTAATCCAGATCAGATGTATGGCTGTATAGATCGGCAAAGCATCAGGATCAAACTGACAGCTTTGAATTAGCCCAATTACTTTTCATAATAGTTGAACACTAGCGTTTTGGATGTAGATGGGACGCCGAGTAGTTCGGTTCTTATGTTTTACAGCTAAGAATGAAGCATACGTTTTTAATTTTAAGTTTACTGTTAGGATCTAGATGAGATGCCGAGTTGCGGGAGTCTCTCATCCGTATTCGAACTATACAGATGTTTTACTTTGATGAGACAGTATAATAACTGACACATACTCGAAAATATGGTTTGGTTTATTTGGTGGATATTTCAATCAACCCACATTGGGATACTTACTTTGATAAGCCGCAGTTTTATTACCCCATATACGGTTTGTTACGCAACACTCTCTATAGCGGCCTTCCCTGTGATATGTGTACATGTAACTAACATGCATGTCACACTTGCTATTTGGAATTTCGCATGCTCATAGTAACTCAGCATCTGATCTGGATCCAAACATTTATGCAAATTAGACATTCAGTAATTTGACATCTGATCGGGATCCAAGCATTGCTCCGGACCATATGGATGGTAAGTTTGTGTCTAAATTCTTAAGTAGGATAAGACCGGCCTCCGGGCTCTTTTAAACGCGTAAAGAAACGCGTAAAAAACGGTTAGGAAACGCGATTAACGAAACGAATAATAAGCGCGTAAGAAACTTGTAAAGTGGGTAGGAATAGCGTATTTACCACTGTACCGCCTTATTTTTATTAACTTTGAACCGACATTGAAGACAACAAAGTTGAAGCAGACGATAATGAAACGGCGAAGGTGTAAAATTCTCACATACAATTTTGCCGCGAACGGGTAAAAAGTAGCGGTCACCTACCTAAACACAAGTATATTACAGTTTGAAAATAATACCTCTTTGACTGCTTAGAGACATTGTCGTCGATAACAAATGTCAAGTGCAGCGCCCCCTCTCTACAACGACACCCACTGGGAGACTAACAATAGGTGCGTTATTCGGAGGGAGTCGTTATAGGGAGGGAACATGGCTTACATTTACAAACAGCTTGAATCCAAATCAGACGCCGCGTTACGGATTCAAGCTGTTTGTCATCCGTCATTATGTTTTCATGTCAAAATGTCTGTTGATAATTTACTTTGAGAAACACAGCAGACGACAACTTTAAGCAGACAGTAAAAGCGTTAGACAAGACTGTCCTGTTTCGGGAACAGCGACAAGGGCCGTTGTAAGGAGGGAGTCTTTTTCGGAAAGGCCGTTGTGGGCCCTGATACAGTGGAGAATCTGTTATTCTTTCCCAATTAACGCGTTTACGCTAAAACTATTATTTGCAGTGCAAACAGTTCGGAGCCAGATCAGACGCCGGGTAACCCGGCGTCTGATCAGGCTCCAAACTTTTTACCACCAAGATAAACAAGAATTATCAGAATTGTCCAAAAGTTGTTCTTTTCTACGTTTTAGTGCTTTGAGTTTGCGTACGTTTGCGTTTAAACGGGAAAGAATAACAGATTATTTTCTGTAGAGAGACGACACAGTTCTTCAGTTTTGTATTTTGATACTCTCACTAGAGAGTGTTTTACTTGAAGAAGACAAAACTTGCAGTGCATGTGAAGGCACTTTAATGTATAGTTACGAGTTACTGATACATATTTACACATTATTATACTCTTTGGCAGAAGGTATATACCTTAACATGTGTCATTATTAGACAAAATGCATTTAGGAAGAAAACATAGAGTAAATAAAATCATGTTTTGCGATCATAATAAAAGTACATAACAAAGCTTATTTTTTAGTGATTTCATCTTAAGTTATATTTGGAACACACTATATTAAATATAATTAATTAATTTTGAGCATGGTATTTATCAATATGAGTATATGACTAGATTTGATATATCTTTGAAATACAGTTATACCTCAGCATTACAACCACTAAAACGAACGCTTATTGATATTATGAAATAACAGGTTGCCACTTAAAGCAACGTGAATGTAGAGCAGGAAAGGTAGCCCTTCTAGAAGCAGACATCACCTGCCCTAAAGAGGTAGTTAGTAAAATGTGTGAGTGAGAGTAATAAAGATTAAAAACTACTGCATCTGATGATTTATTACACTAAAATAAACACGCTACAAGTGGTGTATAACTGTTGCGTAATAAAGCCAGTCGCCGTCTTAGCCGGAACCGAACTGTTTAACATTCTGATAATATATTTCGCAAGAAAGTGGTAGATAAATAGCTCTGGGAATTTCTTCAGACGAAAGTTTGCAGACAGAGACTAATTTAGCTTATAATGCCAAATTATGGTCTGCTTACCAAAGCGTTGTCTGCGATATAACTCAAAATCACTGTTTAATGTTATAATTATAATTCAAACTGTGATAAAAAAAATATCATTACGAATCTACATTTTGGATTCAGACCAAGGGTTTGCGGCGTCTGATGATATGATCAGAAAGTTGTAAGAGTTTTAGGCAAGTCGAACTCTGCGTGATAAAGGATATAAATATAAACCTATTTATACAAAATGTAAAATGCATTAAGAATTTCGTTCGTGCTTCCTTGTAGGAAATCAGCTTAGATGATTGGTTCAGACAGACATGTCAAATTAATGTTATTACAGGGGATACGTTATTATTCCTTCCCTATAAAACGTCTATGCTAAAACACTTATTTCTATTGAATAAACAGTGTCCCCTCCCTACAACGACCCTCCCAACAACGACTCCCTCCTTACAACGACACTTGCAACTGTTCCCTAAACAGGACAATTAAGTCTAACGCTTCTACTGCTGCAGTATCGTCTGCTTAAAGCTGTCGTCTGCTGTTTTTCTCAGAGTTACATAATGAACATTTGGACTCCAATGACAAGTGACAAACAGCTTGAATCAAGATCAGACGCCGCGTTTCGCGACGTCTGATCTGGATTCAAGGTCTGTGTAAATGCTAGCCAATATCCCTCCCTATAACGACATCCTCCGAACTACGAACACAATATTAGTTCAGAACCTGGACAGAGGTCGTGTAACACGACGTCCGATCGGCTCCAAATTAGTTGTCACTGACCTGTCAACATCTTTAAAAAGTGTTGTACATTTTATTGCATTACTGAAATAAACAACCTTTTCCCAACTGTAGGCTATAAAATGGAAATATACCGATCAAGACTACATGTACTAAAACCCTTTCACCTATAAGTACTGTGTGTTTTTACCATTTTGCTTACATATTAGATTCGTCCATGCTTATTTCGTTAAGTTAGATATTGAAATTCCCATCAGTAAACAGTTCAGACTCCGATCAAACACCGCATTATGCGGTGTCTGACAGAGTACACAATATTTGACCCATATATGGACAGCGAAAAAAAGACTAAGATCGTGAGACAGTCTCTTGTAGAAAATGTTCCCACAATTTCTTATAAATTTATGTAAAGATAAATCCTTATGTGAAAACATCAAAAGCAATGTCTTATTTTCCCCTCGTATACATTGCTAACAAACCATTTGCCTTTGACGATGTATTGCATGATTTGTATGCTTGTGAACTGTTGGGCCTCTGACCTTATGTATGAATCAAATATCTATCTATCTATCTATCTATGAAATTATTGGCACAATTAGATCAATACTTCATGTATCACATCATGCGAAATTAGTTTTACGCAAAATAGATAAGATTACATAATTTTGTATGAATAGTATCAAAAATGGTTTACAAAGTTGATCAAAGTCGCCTATTGCAATGGAAGCGTTAACCCTTTACCTGATAGCATATTTCTAGTACCTAGATAGGTGACTACTTAAAGCAGGTTGAAAGTAAAGCAGAATGCGCCTTAGGGCGCATTCTGCTTTACTTTCAGCCAGCTTTAAGCTTTCATGTGCTATAATATAGAAAATATTCCCTATAATACATATTCATTACTGATTGAATTGGAACTATTTTCTTCAGCGGATGAATAAATCATATCCGCTAAAAGGCGCTTCTATTCGGGAAAGGGTTAATTTCAACATTTCATAAACAGAAATTACAACATGAACGCTACGTCACAAGGGAAAACATGTTGTGATTTCAAATAGATGAATAACACGTATTCAGACCAGCGGGGTGCCATTGAAAGTCTAAATGAAGTCAATTACCTCACAGATGGTGTTTCGAGATATAACATGTACCCCCGCGAGAATGTAATAACAAACTAATCGACTCGCTAGACATACAAACAGGTGGTTTTCTGCTGGAAAGTACTCAGTGCTTAAACCCCTTATCTGCCATGACGTCATCGGTTTGAAACAATTGGTGTCTGCTTTAAATTACTTCGACCCTGATCAGACGCCTGGCTACGTTGCGTCCAATCAGGAACTAAACAGTTTTTAAATGACTATTCCCAAAAATAAAGATATTTTGGCTTAGAGCATCCTGGAGAATGCAATACTTTAGCGGCCAGATGAAACGCTGAGTAACAAGGTTTTGTTCCTGCTCTCAACGTTTTGCTCATCAAAAATCTCAGTAAACTGTGATTTTGTACAGTTTTTTTATGCTAATACAAACAGAACATTGTTTTTTCAGTTAATCAAAAATATGTTCTGGTTTCAAATAGATAACTGATCAAGGTCTTTGGCCTTTGCCTGCTGGTCGCGACTTAACTGAATTTTGCAAACAGTTTGAAGCCAGATCAGATGCCGCGTTACGCGGCGTCTGCTCTGGATCCAAACTGTTTGACACTCGTCTTAAGGTTTCTTTACTTTAAAAAGCATAAATCTAGATTTAATCAATTTTGCAGACGACAATATCAAAGCAGACGATATTACCACAGGGTAAGAGTTAAGAGCAGCTGAAGTAGCCTGACGAGCTTTAACATTGTCAGCAATAACCTGCTCTAGTATCGAATATAGGTAAACATTTAAAATAGGTTGAATGTAAACCACAGTGCGCCTAAAGTGAATTATGTTATATCTTCAAGCTACTTTAAGCTACCATTTGCTAGAACTAAAAACATTTTATAGACATTCATGAATGCATATATATATATCGGAACTGTTGTTTTAAGTCGAAGACTAAAATAAGCATAGAAGCGCGTAGATAGAAGTGAAGTTAACTAAGCCAATTTATGTAAGCCTTATTTCTATATATAACCTGTACCTCTGCGTGCGTATAATATCACTAATAGACTCGGTAGATAGCAGACAATTGGTTGACCTTTGGAAATACCTTAAATGCATTAGCTAAAAATGTTCGTTTCTATGGCATAAAATATCTTTATAAACAAAGGTCAATACACAGTAGGGCGTTTACCTGTTTCATGCTAAAGTGATTTGTTTCAAAAATGCTTAACGTATTTGTGCTCACGATCCCATATATGATTTCATAATATTTACCAAATATTTAACTGTACAAGCATAAACACACGAATTTGCTAATGAAAAGATCATGCAATAATTATATGTATGCAATAATTGATACATTAGTATAGAATCCACACAATTGCATAACTTTCGCTCAAAGATGATTCTTAACATAGTTAACATTTTGTATAAGATATATTGTGCAACCAAAACGTTGGTTCTGAACAAAATCGACCTAATATATAGACAGACAGACAGATAAATAGTTTATTAAAGTGTCATATGTTAATAATTACAATAATTCCAAAGGTTATACACATTTAACATTAACATCCAGCCGAATCACGACTTACATGACACTATACAAAATACACAATAAAACATTCACAAACGTGCATTTATGAATAAAAATATTAAGAAACAAAAAACTTTATTTAAGACCTTGAAATCTACTAAAAAGCAATTATTAGATAATCTTAAATATAAAATTCACATGTATATTAAAATCTAAAATCAATTTTTTGTTCTTAAGTTTATAAAAAACATGTCAGTTTCCCAAAATTTTATATAAAAACTTTCCTACGTTTAAACATCTTTACTACCGAGGTTCCAAGAGAGAATTGCATTTCCTTCGACTGCATTAAAAACACTAATTTTCCCTCATTATCTAAAGTATTAAAAATAGTGTTTATTTCAGAAGCTTAATTAAAAAGTGTTTCTCTTATATCAGAATAAAAATCGCAGTCAGTTTATATGTATTATAGTTGCTGCGATAAATTACGTAAAGCGTCAGTTGGCAAAAGAACAAAGCATCGTGCTTCCATCGAGCGCGCTCTTTTGGTAGGCAAATATACCACGCTGTACATAGGGTGCACACAAAATGTCGGCTATACAGTGGAGAAGATGTTATTATATCCCGTTTAAACGAAATACAAACGCATAGCAATAAAATGTAGAAAATGGCAACTTCTTGAAATTTCTGACTATTTATGATAAAGTAAATGGCAAACAGTTAAGAGCCTGGTAAGACGCCGGATCACCAGGCGACTGATTTGGATTAAATCTGTTTGCAAATGTAAGCCGATATTCAATATTCCCAACCTATAACAAAATCGTCCTTCTTCGTCTCCCATTCGGTTTTGTTAAAGGGGAACACTGTATCAGTTGGAATGAATAATCGACTTTAATACCTCAGCAGAAACACTCGATTTATATTGTAACAAATGAAGGCCTGCGCAAACAGACCAGCTCAAAATGATTATAAATCAAAGTGAAGTTCAGAGTAGCAGTAAACATGTTGCGCTGCTTGCAACGAGTAATATTATCCGAAATCATCGTCCTGAAATATCAGCGCAGCACCATACCATTTATCATTCATAGGCGGTATATGACCTATTTGTGTTGTAGTTCAGTAAAACTTAATCAATCTATCTATTCTACCCTTTTCATATCCTTTAAATCTTGATTCTTGTAGTTTACTGAAATATATGTTTGTTTAACACTTTATCCTTTGTCATTTCAGGTCTGTGTATGCGTATAAATGTCAATAGCTGATGTACAGATTAGAAGAACCAATACTGTAAACCAACATGGATATGGCAAATGTTAGCAACTTAACGATGGATTTGAATTCAACATTTGATTCAGGTAGAATGTCAACTCTGTACTTGTGTAATCATCCCTATTCTGCAAATCGCCACAAAAACGGCTACCATAATCGAGATAGCTAACATCCTTCTTGTGGGAAAACATATTTAGTTGTTTATACCATGGTGGAAAAATAAATATATCCAGTTTCAAACGAAATTATACCATCGGACATGTCATTCCACCCAGATAAATGCAATGTCATCTCTATTACAAATACAGTCGAAACTCGATATTTCGAACTCGCTAAATTAGATCTTAACTGTTTTTCATAAGCTGAATTTTGATGAGGCGATCTCGATTAAGTCAAATATACCAGTATTCCAAAAATCAAACGTGGCTAAGTAACGTGTTAACTTTGAAATATGGGTATATTCGAACTAACGCGAAGTATCAAGTTTTGACTGTAATAAGAAAACTAAACAATATTCATACACTCTTCGTGGAAAACACTTTCAGCATGTTGATCAAGTTAAGTACCTGGGTATAACCATACAGTCAAACTTGAAATTGGACAGTCACATTGCAAACATCTGTAATAATGTAAACTCCACCCTTGGATTCCTGTGGAGTAATCTAAAGATAAGCTCCAGCTCAACCAAAGAGATGGCGTACAAGACCCTTGTCAGACCAACACTAGATTATATGCCTGCTCTTCTTGGGACCCTCGTACCAAGTTTGATAATAACATAATTGAGTTGGTCCCAGGAAGAGCAGCCAGATTTGTAACAAAAAAGTTTCGGAACACATCTAGTGTTGGCAACATATTAAACAACCTGAACTGGCAGTCACTTGAATCCAGGAGACGTAACGTACGGCTTACAACTTTCCATAAAACAGTCCATAACGAAATAAACATTAAAAAAAAGATCCTTTCACCCCATCAACGCCACACAATACATGCCAATCTGAACACGCAACAGGTTCTCAATTTTCTGAAACGCACATAACTGACTGAGAGCAATCTCCTTTTGAGAAAAAAGTACGTCTTCTCCAATGTACATCTAGCAGAATGAAAATGAAACTGAACTGTTTATAATGGTTCTGTGGACAATCACATTAAAGCAGATAAATGTTAGCAGATAATTTTATACAACATTTCAAAACACTTCTGTAATATCTCCAACCAAGCTATGGTTTCAAACGAAATTGGCTATTCGAACCTACCCTTTTTAAAAATTAAAAACGTAGATTTGCAATATATTTCATTTTTTTATATCGAAACGAATAAATTCGACACCAGCGAAGCTATCAATCTTCAGCTACATGTATATATGTGTGCTTCGGTTTAGCAGCTATTTAAACAAAGCGATTTAGCAATTTTAAGATAGGTGACATCTTTATCATCTAAACGTCAAGTACATTTATATTTTTTCTTGTTGAATGTTTACAGAGCAGTGAAAGTAAAGTATAATCTCTCCATTACGACCATTGAAGGCTATTTTGACTGTATAAAAGACGGGACAAAACAATATTACAGTAAAACATAGAAAGCTCATTTTCTGTTATACTGTCATTTTTGTGTTAAAAAGGCTCGCAACCGGATTTAGCATTAAAAATATTAATTTGTTAATATATGTCAAATGCTTATATAAATGAGTAAGATTTAGTTTAGGATAATAAATTCTGTTAAAAAGTGCATTTCAAAAAAAAAAGAAGCTCTGGTGGGATTCGAAACCGTGACCCTCCATGCGGAGACAAACATGAAAAAAGGAGACGCCTTTAACCACGCGGCTACTGGCGCTCTCTTTCTATATGGTAGCGAATTAACGTACTTCACTGGTAGCGATTAATAGTACATTATTCGGCTCGGGTTTATGTCTGAGCCCGTGTAGAGAAGCAACAACAACAACTATACCGTCTACTAACGCTATAGAGAAACGATGGAAAATATCTAAAAAACACTAAGATTCGGTGACGATTCTTGATACTTTTTTTGGACTGATCATAATTTTTAAATGTCAGAAGCCAAATAATGCCACAAATTTGCTTTTATTTGAGTATTTTATTTTATTTTGACAAGTACACCGTCCGGTTGCGAGTCCCATTAAGGAACCACCTGTCGAATTACCCAATACAACGAATAGCTTGTAATATAGAGGTTTCATTGTATGCGTTTAAAATCGCTATTGAGACTCCTACTTGTAAGGGAACCGCTTATTCAGGTTATTCTGCAGTTCATCTAAAACCCTTATTTTGAATTAAAGTTAGTAAGCAAACTCTATACTTTCAAATTTAGACCAACGTTAATGTGCTACAGCGTTTTGAGTTCGAATTGAATTTATCGTGCTAAGCGCGGTTTTGCTGATATTTTCAAACAGTTTATTTTGGAAACAATTGCGTCCTCTCGGTATATCTAGCTGGTACATTTAACGAGTCAAACCACAGGTACTTGACATATAGATCTAGATCTATTACAAAAAAAATATTTGTAATAAATCTAGATCTATGTGTCAAGTACCTATGAGTCAAACCTTGTGGTGCATGCATTTTATGTTTTCAACCTTTATAGTTGAGTAATCTTTCCCGTTTACCGATATGACGTCATCAATTTTAAACATGTTCCTTCTGCTTTCATACATGTATCTCAAATTCAAAGTTCAGGTATATTAAGACTTAAGAAATATCAAAATAAGTGTTACAGTGGAGAAAACGTTATTCTTTTCAAAATAAACGCGTTTACGCTAAAACTATTAAATTTATTGCAAACAGTTTGAAGCCAGATCAGACGCCGGGTAACCCGGCGTCTGATCAGGCTCCTAACTGTTTGCCACCAATATAAACATGAATTATCAGAATTGTCCAAATGTTGCACTTTTCTACGTTTTAGTGATTTGCGTTTGCGTACACGTTTGCGTTTAAACGGGAAAGAATAACGTTTTCTCCACTGTAAACACTTTATATACTAATCAGAAGTTATTCGGCGTCTAATCAAAATATAAACTGTTTGCAAATAATCGTTGTCAAGGAAAGCAGTGCAGGGGCCCGGTAGGAGATAGTTAAGCCTGATAAGTAGTAGTGTTTCTCGTATAACTTATAATTATCGAATGTTTTTCAATTCGCCTGCTGGCCACGCTCTTACTAGACTTTCAAAATGATTGATCGAGATTAGGCAGTGCAGAACGCAGCTTCATGTGGCGAAGAACAAAACTGTTTTTACATGATGGCTTAAGCTTTAATATAGTGAAGAAGACGTAACGTGTTCGCTAAAACTATTATTTCCTGTGCAAATAGTGTGGAGCCAGATCAAACCGTTGGCCATTTAAATTGAAATAGATATCTAAAATGATCAACAAGTTGTTAAAGTCTACATTGTATTGTAATTCAGCCGACAGCGTACAGTGGAGAAAACGTTATTCTTTCCCAACAAACGCGTTTTCGTTAAACTATTCTTTCCGTTGCAAACAGCTTGAAGCGTGATCAAACGCCGGGTAACCTGGCGTCTGATCAGGCTCCAAACTGTTTGTCACTCAGATTCAAATAAATAGTCAGAAATGTTGAAAAGTGATATTTTTCTACGTTTTTCGGGACGCGTTTGCGTTTCGTTTGCGTTTAAACGGGAACTAACAAGTTTTTTTCCACTGTAGCAGGTGAATGTTAAGATACAATGTACATGTATTAACCCTTTCGGTGCTAAATAAAGCGTGAGATTTTTACCCACATTCACAGCTTTATTGATGCCTGCTTCTATAATCTTGAGTGCACGAAATTCAATGTAGTATGGTTTTGGAAATGTCGAACCGAGTGTCAAACAGTTTGGATCCTGATAAGAAGCCGCGTTACGACTTTATCCATTTTTGCCCACGATCCCATATATGGGACATAGGCAAACAGTGTAGACCCTTATCTAAGAAAGTTCGTTTTTCACTGCTAAACGTTGGACATCTACCCAGACAGTTTCGCCGACTGTCAGTCAGCTTGGTCACTGGTGAACTGTGAGATGTGCTTAGAGGGTTACGTCCCTTTGTCCCCGCAGGGTTTGGCGACGAACAAAGACTTGTAAATCCCGCTTTTAAAAGTTTCTTAGATATGCATAATTCCCGCTAAATGAAACTATTCTCTAATCAGTGTAGACTCTGACCAGTGGCCGCATAATGCGGCGTCTGAACAGAGTCTACACTGTTTGCTGATAGGAATTTCAATATAAAACAAAATGAAAATGAAATTTTTTACCAGGCATCCTTTGATAAAATGGATTAATCCAATGTATAAACATGGAAGAATCCACTGGGGGTAAATGGGTTAATGCGACTTTAACGTCGAAAGGGTTAATATATTTTGTGATAAATGCAGTAAGCATTAGCGTTGAAGCCAACACACAGTTTACTCGCCGTCGTTTATAACATTACAAAGTAACCCATTTGTGTCCACGATCCCTTATATGGGACATAGGCAAACAGTGTAGACTCTGATCAGATGCCGCATTATATGGCGTCTGATCAGAGTCTACATTGTTTGCTAATAGGAATTTCAATATAAAACAAAATGAAAATGAAAGTTTAGACCTGACACCCCATAAAAAGAAATTGGCTAATCATATGTATACTCATCTGATCATCTGATTTTAAACTTAAGATTGATACACTCTTTTGGATTAAGGAATCCCAGATATAAATGTAAAGATATATGGATCGAGATCAGTCTCGTTTCGCGGCGTCTGATCTAGATCCAAGTTGTTTGCAAATAATTGGTGAAGTCGTGATCGGCAGGTACAGTGGAGAAAACGTTATTCTTTCCCAATAATCGCGTTCACGCTAAAACTATTATTTCTATTACAAACAGTTTTGAGCCAGATCAGACGCCGGGTAACCCGGCGTCTGATCAGGCTCTAAACTGTTTGCCACCAAGATAAACATGAATTATTATAAGTGTCCAAAAGTTGTACTTTTCTACGTTTTAGTGTTTTGCGTTTGCGTTTCGTTTCGTTTAAACGGGAAAGAATAACGTTTTCTCCACTGTATATGACCAAATTGTTTCAGAAAGCCACCTGCTTTTAACTTAGTTATGCAAGCTTGATTTAATGTATATCGAATTTGTGTTCTGAAAAGTTCGCACATGCGTGACTCGCTTTTACCTTAATTACAAGACATACATATAATTGTAAGCAAACCTAAGCTTCATAAATCTAAAAGCACTTAGCACAAGCATCAGTTAATAGAACCTAATTGAGTTTCTGTCCGGTAACGAGGTTTAAATAGGCAGAATATTAACAAAAAATGAAGGAAATGCATAATAATACTTAACAACCTCAATTGAATATATGGAATTGCAATATTGTATATTCTCTTATATATCGTTTAACCTGCACACCAGATAATGTGACGCTGTCGGGTACAGTGGTTATAATATTACATGTATTATTTCTCGTGGAAAAGCAAATGCAATTGAACAACATTTGAAAAAAATAATGGTATGTTGTTGTGCACGATATATTCTAATCTAAATGGCAAACCGTTTGAAGAAATGATTACCCGTATAATGCGTTATTATGTGTTCCATATACACAGGTACAGCTAAAATAACTGTTTCAGTTTTTAGCAGTTTGATCAGGCTCCACACAGATGAACTTAAGACAATTATATACATTTAATTGCATTGCGTAAGGGTTTTTTGAGAATCGTACAGTGGAGAAAACGTTATCATTTCTCAAAAACGCTTTAACTAAAAGACAGTTGTAGCCGGGTGTTCTTGTAAAGAAACACTCGCTCCGACCCGGGTCGCCAGGTTGGCAGTCATGCACTCTACCACGTCGCCATAAAAGCGCGCTTGTACAGCGAGGCCGTACAAGTGATGATAAACCTACACACTGTGACATACTCTACCGACAACTTGAAATTCGTTCCGAATTTCTATATGGGTATGAGAACGACTGGGGATCGAACTCGGAGCATATACAGTCACAGAAACCACGTTGGGCGCCAAATGTAGCCGGGTGTTCTTATAAAGAAACACTAGCTCCGACCCGGGTTTGAACCCGGGTCGACAGGTTCGCAGTCATGCACTCTACCACGTCGCCATAAAAGCGCGCTTGTACAGTGAAGCCGTACAAGTGGTGATAAACCTACACACTGTGACAGAGTTATTTCAAGTGAAGACAGTTTGGAGTCAGATAAGGCGCTGTGTGAAAGCCGTGTGTCACAGATATTAATGGCGATATTTAATATCGTCATATTGCTGAAATGTTCTTCGATATACAGACGCGCGTTTTTGTTTCGTTTTGTTAAACGGGAAGTAATAACATTTTCTCCACATTTAAGTATTTAACTTACTTACAATAAAATGCGAAACGTTACAGTATACATATGGTAAGTCAGTGAAAGAGTTAATGTATACATTGTAGGAGACACAGACCGTCCATCTGGAATAAGGTTTTATTTGTCTGCACTCATCCCGGTTTACACATGTATGCCCTTTCCGGCGAACACCGGGTAACGTCGGCAAGACTTTAGTGACAAGCCGGGATAGATCGGGACCACATGGTGGACATCTGGATACAGTTGTACCACCAGCGACGACCGGGGTTTCACTGTGTTACACCGGAATTTACCGGTAAAAGGCCGGCCCTGCACCGTAATTACACCGGGCCAAACGGGGAACTAAAAGGGATAGTCCGGGGAGATCCGGCTTCATAACCGGTGGTCCACCAGGGGAGACACCGGGAATATGAGAACGCAGTTTATTTTTTCATGAAAAACGTCCCGGCTCATCCCGATTCATCTTGGTTCTTTAGCGGAACGTACAATGGCCAGAACCGTGACAGTGAGAACTTGGTTTAAGTATCAATTCTCTTTTATCTCTCAGGGTAAATGAGATGAAATGCAAACGAAGTGCACTAAAGTACATGTAGAACATTATAATGATTTGACTGTTTACAGTTAGTTTTAATTTAGATAGGCATACCGTTTGCCTGGCGTCTGATCTGACTGAATACTGTTTGAAGTGGACATAAAAACTTAAGCATGAAGCTATTTGTTTAAAAAAAAAAAATTCGGTTTTTATGTATTAGATTTACTCTATACACTAGAAAATACTATATTATTTCCTATTTAAACGCAGACGAAACGGGAATGCTCAAATAAAATGTTGAAAATCGCCTGTTGTTCACAGTAGAGCCCCGGACCTGCCCCCGGATGTGTCGATAAAGTTCCGACGTTGCCCCGGCATTGCTCCGGCATTCCCCGGCCTTGCGCTGGAATTCCCCGGATAAATCTGAGTAAGGGGAGATCCTTTGAAAGCACAGAAAACAAAGCAAATACTGAAAATTGCAGACTCGGTTTAATTGAGCAGGCTCTTGTTATATGTCGCAATGGCACCCAGTGCCCCCGGTTGTATTAAGAATTCTAAAGCACCAGGAACTGTTAGCTGAACAAGGACGTACATGTACTCCCGGTGACTCCCGGCGACTGCCGGTTTGATTAACCGGGACTCCCCGGTGACTAAATCCGAGACAGTAAAAACGGAGCTTTACAGCAGAACATACAATAAGAGCGAGTATCCTGAACACTTTAAATAATTTCTCCTTTAAACAAAACTCTATGGAGTGACTTCTCATTAGAGTCGTCTCGAAGTGAGGATTATATATGGTAGGAACATACAGTGGAAAAAACGTTATTCTTTCCCGTTTAAACGCAAACGAAACGCAAATGCAGTGCAATAAAACGTTGAAAAAGATAACTTTTCGACAATTTTGACTTTTTTTTAACCAGAGTGGCAAACAGTTTGGAGTCAGATCAGAGGCCGGGTCACGCAGGCATACGGATTTTATTTGTCTTAATACATCTCTCATCCAGAGCCTTGAAACAGTGAAGACAAATGGTCGCCAGGCATGTGACTATGCTCATTTGTGTATCCTAATGCCTAGATATAAATTACATTTTATTGCGACTTCAATAGAATATTAAAGAACGGCTACACGATTAACTTCGTACGGAATCCTTCTACAGTGCTTCCTCTCTACAGCAATACCCAATGGAATACAAAGATTGTATGTGTTGTTCAAAGGGAGTTGTTCTAGGGAGGGACAATTAATACCCTGAGCGTGCAAACACATTTAATCCGCGTAACGCGGCGTTGATTCAATCCCTTTGTTACTCGTCATTATGTTTCTTCTGTCATTTTGGTGTTGGAGGCCCGGTGTATCAGTGCTTTACACTTGGCATCTAAAATAACCAAGATAACTCTGTCGATGATATGAGTAGGACAGCGCTCCCGGGTTCTCTGTATCCGCTTCTCTCTCTCTGGGACGTCAAATTAACCCATATATGACAGAAGCTGAAGTTAACAAAACAAACAACTTAAAGCAGATTTAAAGTAAAGCAGTATGCGCTCTCACGTATTTGCTATTTTACATGTTCACGGATTGTAAAGATTGTTCAGTGGATGAGTAAATAATCTTCTCTAACAGACATTTCTAAGAGGTAAGAGTGTTAGCAGACATCTGCTGTAAACATAAGAAATAAACATTATTATTTAGTTTTTCAATACCAGAATTGATTCGGCTGCAAAATTATCGTCTGCTTTAATGTGTCCCAAACATGTTTTAATTGCTGGAATATTCGATATAAAACACAAAGTGTTTGGATCCTGGTCAGATGTTTGGCGTCCGATCAGTATCCTTTTTTTCCCAAATGTTAGTTAATGTATATTACGTTTGTTGCCTTGAAAGGATAAACTAAAACACGTAATAGTTAATGTAGCAAATGTGTTTGATATCGTCCGTTTCTGTCATATATGGGCTAATTGGACGCCACAGAGAGAGAGAGATAGAGAGAGAGAGAGAGAGGGAGAGAGAGGGGGAGAGAGAGAGAGAGATAGAGAGATATATATATATATATATAGGGAGAGAGAGAGGAGCGGAAACAAAAAAACGTGCGCATTGCCCTTTTTTATTACCGACAGAGTCCCCTGGGGTTTTTCCGGTGCATAGTGTAAACCTTTTACACCAGACATTTGTTTATAAAGTCCGATCCGAAGGACTTGGTCCGGCGAAGGATCGAACTCACAACGACTGGTACCCTAGTCGCGTGTGCAACCACTTGACCACGTCCGTCGGTTAGTAAATGTAGAATGTCAAACATTTTTGACAAATGTCACCCTGTATTCTTATTTGAAGAATATGGAACCTGACGAGATTCTTATAGTTCGTTATTTGATCGGGTATGAAACAATTTGCAATGAGTATAATTCCGCTTACAGTGGAGAAAACGTTATTCTTTCCCGTTTAAACGCAAACGAAACGCAAACGCATCACAATAAAACGTAGAAAAAGATAAATTTCGAAAACTCTTACTATTTATTTTAATCTGAGTGGCAAACAGTCTAGAGCCTGGTCAGACGCCGGGTTACCCGGCGTCTGATCTAGCTCCAAACTGTTTGCAATAATAGTTTTAGCGTAAACGCGTTTATTTGGAAAGAATAACGCTGCCTCTACTGTAGCTCGTCCCAAATTCCCTAACAATTTCAAACATTGACAAAAATCAACAAAAATGTATTGAACCATTATTAAATTACCGTTAAAACAGCTTGACTTATGCACACCGCTTATAGGCCTAAAACATGCAGATCAGCAATTTTGTCTCGGGTTTGGTGTAATAGAACTTCAATTAACCACTGCTTGATTATATGGTTTATAAAACACGAAAAATAAATTTGATTTGAGAACAGCACGACAGACAAATATTCAACACAAATTGAACAGTTGCAAATAAATCAGACGAAAACTGTCACTGTTTATTGTAACTTCAAATGATATTTAAATTGTTTGAGAAATTGTTTTAAATGTTGATCTGGTTATTTCACAACAAACATTGTAATCCTTAAACTACCATGACGTCACCTGCTGTAATCAATTATCGTCAGGGCTGCCATAAGTTGACATGAAAAATCCTAAGATTTCCAAATTTGCATTTTTCAAGTGCGATTTTACGAATCGTACCTTTACCCCATAGCCTTTTTCTTGTTTTGTTGACATGCGACTACTTAAAGCAGGCTGTAAGTAAAACAGAATGCGCCTTAGGGCGCATTCTGCTTTACTTTCAGCCTGCTTTAAGCTACCATAACTTTGGAAAAAATCCGGAGATTTAGGAAAAATCCGGAGAAATGGCAGCCCTGTATCGTGTGCTTTGGTTTCTCAAAAAAAGACTAAAGCCACGTTGACCTTTAAAACACGCGCATGACTTGGTGTGTAACAAGGATCAGAACAGGCTTCAAACTATTCATTAATATGATTAACATAAATCACTAGAAATAAAAACAAATGTAATTTTCTGCATTTAATGAATTGTGTTTCGAATGGACGATATGAAGTTTCGTGAGGAAAGACTTAATAGGGAGTGACATAGGTGTGAGCATAAAAGTAGTTTAGTGAGGAGTGTTACATGGATAATTAGCCCATTGGGAGTCCGAAAACAGCCTGAAAATGTACGAAAGGAATCCTCTATATTTTCTGATATACGTGTTGGTATACGTGCATGTATTGGCAGTGCGAAAAGTGTATCTTTTTTTTTTGGCAATTGCGATGGCTATGAGTTTGCTCTATTACTCAATTAAAATCAGTTTCAACACATTTCAAAAAACCTTTTATATCTACGTGTGTGTGTATTTCGTAAACGAAAAGCATACTTGCATTTGTTTCTAGTATATGTAAACGGGAAATAATAACGTCGTCTCCATTGTAATATATATATGAGGACATCTAGGAGTTCATAAGGGGTTATCAGCCGGTAAATGCTCTTTTTTCTTTGAAACCAAATGCCCATTGCAAAACATGCTAAGCCAGAAAATACATTTACCCTTTTACGTAATATAGCGCATTGGCATAGAGTTTTGATCCTGAGCACACGCCGCGTAACACGGCTTTCTATCAGGATAAAAACTACTTTTCTGTCAATGACGTAAGCCATACTGCCTCAAATATTTGATCTTTGGATTGATATCGCAGACAGAAGATCTAATATTGAGGCAGACGACACTATGACGTTGTATGTCCTTTATCTGTATACCCTACAAGTAGCACATTGTATGATCGTTCATTACTCTACCGTGTCATCTAAGGCCATAGAAATGGATGCTTAAATAACACTATCGGTAAGGCAAAACTATCCTCTAGCGATTTTTCAGCTTTGCGTTTAGTCTGCATTAAACAGGAACAGTGAAAACAAGCCATGATGGGGAATGGGTATCTCTTTTACTGCCATAATGACCTTATTACATGTAACAAGTGACGTCCATCTGTTTGTATGTTCATACGGGATAAATCCAGATCTAGTTGAGAATTGAAATAAACTATGTTTATTTTTTAAACAAATTTAGTTAAAATGAAATGCGTCAAGCAAGATAACGATAGTGAACTGACCTAAGTAAACTCATAATAATGTATATTTTGGACGAGAATAGTCTAATAAAAGAAATGTGTTGCCTACAATAAAAACACGATATCCACATAAAGAAGTACACCCGTTAATTTCACTTGACACTTAGATGACTAGGGCGAAGGCTTGTCAGAACAGGTTTTAATGGACAGTGGCGAAAACGTTAATCTTTCGAAATAAACGCACTAACGCTAAAAAATTATTTTCATTGCAAACAGTTTGGAGCCAGAACAGGCTTCAACATTTTGCTACTCAGATTAACATGAATTGTTTAAAAGTTTGAGCTTCGTAAATGCGTTTAAACAGGAAATAATAAAGTTTTATCCAAAGTAGTAACAGATAATGGTGAATAATATTTAACCATTCTATATCCTAGGCCCGCTACCTAAACGTTTTATTACAGTGGAAACGACGTTATCATTTCCAAATAAACGGGTTTAGGCTTAAATTACCATTTCCAATGAAAACCGTTTTTTAAAGCCTGATTAGACCCGGCGTCTGATCTGGACCCACACTGTTTGCCAGATCAACTCAGATGTGTCAAAATATAGTCATACTAGTCAACAAGTTGTCATTTCTATGTTTAAGTGCATTGTGTTTGCGGCTCTAGTGCGTTTAAACAGTAAAAAGCTTATCCACTGCAACCTGATCATATTACATATTACTTAGTGACAAACAGTTTAAATGGATTGCATTTGAAATAATAATTTTATCGTAAATGCGAATACAGTGGAGAAAACGTTATTCTTTCCCAATAAACGCGTTTACGCTAAAACTATGTGTTCCATTGCAAACAGTTTGGAGCCAGATCAGACGCCGGGTAACCCGGCGTCTGATCAGGCTCCAGACTGTTTGCCACTCAGATAAACATGAATAGTCAAAATTGTCGAAAGGTTGTCCTTTTCTATGTTTAGTGCAATGCGTTTGCGTACGTTTGAGTTTTTTAAAAACGGGAAAGAATAACAGATTATCCACTGTATCGGGGAATCATAATGACTTGTCTACTGTACTATTGTTTGCAAAAAACAAAAAGTGTGTATATGCGGTAGATAAGACGAT
Source organism: Gari tellinella (assembly GCA_922989275.2). Taxonomy (NCBI): domain Eukaryota; kingdom Metazoa; phylum Mollusca; class Bivalvia; order Cardiida; family Psammobiidae; genus Gari; species Gari tellinella. The sequence goes on from OV277866.1 coordinate 75,586,091, forward strand.
ATTCTTTCCTAAAAGAGCGATGCCCAATGCAAACAATTGGGAGACAAACAGTGGAGAAAACGTTATTCTTTCCCGTTTAGACGCAAACGAAACGCAAACGCAAAACACTAAAACGTAGAAAATGTTTTTAGATATTTCTTAGAATTCATTTTTATCTGAGTGGCAAACAGTTTGGAGCCTGATCAGACGCCGGGTAACCCGGCGTCTGATCTGGCTCCAAACTGTTTGCAGTGGAAATAAAAGTTTTAGCGTAAACGTGTTTATTGGGAAAGAATAACACATTCTCCACTGTATCAGACGCCGGGTCTAACAATTTTCCAGCGTTTTGCCACTTAAATATGAAATAAATCAATAGCACTTTCAAATAAATGTTTTTTTCGAAATAAGATCGCTAAGTACATGCACTTCGTTTGCGCGTTTGAATTTAAGATACTAATTTCTTCTTCACTGAAATATGTTCCGACGTTATAATTTTGTTATAGTTTAGAGACAAAAGTCTTGTATGTAGTTATGGTCAATTAAATCAACATACACAGTACAGAATACGTTAGTATTTCATAATAAATACTTTACAAAACTATTTTACATTGTAAACAGCTTGGACACATAATAGACGCCGGGTAACCCGACGTTTAGTCAGACTCGAAACTGTTTGCAACTCAGATTGATATAGGATATTACATGAGTGTTCATAATTTATTCTTGCATAAAAAGCCGTTCTCAGGGGGTGCATTAACGAGTACTTTAACGTGTATTAACAAGGCGATTCACGTGCACACGCGCCGTTAATGACCGCTATAGTTATGATTGTTCCGGGGCCCAGTATAAACAATAACAATGACGGTTTGAACATCGTTCTGGCCAAACTGCAGCCTACACTGTCAGTGCAAAGATGCTGGTGAATGCATTGTAATTGAAAATACAAAATAATTACCGTGCGCAAAATACACATAACGGTCATTATTTGGACAGATAATAGCTAACAAATGGTGTAAGACTCCAGAGGGAGCATTCTGGTCGGGATCTAAACAGTTTCCCATTCAGTTTGCACATTTTTAACTCATTACTATGTGATAAAAGCCAACACCGATGATACATAGCATTACGCCTAGCCATAGATGTCCGATTAATTTCTAAATCTATTTCAAGAAATAGACAGTGAAGAAGACGTTTTTCCCCGTTTAAACGCAAGCAAAACGCAACACAATGTATTTACAGGTAGAAAATGACATTTACTTTTTGGCAATTACGTCCAATCATTTTTATCTGAGTGAAAAATAGTTTGGAGCCTGATCAGACGCTTAGTTATCCGGCGTCTGATCTGTTTACAATGGAAAACTATAGTCAAATATAGTTTTAGCATTAACGAGTTTATTGGGGGAAAATAACGTCTTCTCCATAGTATACAGTACAACCAAACTTGTACAACTAAATAATTCTGTTGACAGGTGACATTATTAGGTACAGTGGAGAAAACGTTATTCTTTCCCAATAAACGCGTTTACGCTAAAACTGTTATTTCCTTTGCAAACAGTTTGGAGCCATATCAGACGCCGGTTAAGCCGGCTTCTGATCAGGCTCCAAACTGTTTTCCACTCTGAAAAAAAATGAAAGGTCAGAATTGTCTAAACGTTGTCCTTTTCTACATTTTAGTGTTTTGCGTTTGCGTTTCGTTTGCGTTTAAACGGGACAGAATAACGTTTTCTCCACTGTAGGATGGATACAAAGCAGAACACATCATATAAGTAAACACACTAGGCAAAGTAAGTTTTGATTTATTATTAAAACTTGCAGTTAACTCATTAACCCTTTCACCGCCAGATTCGCCTAAAGTCGAATTTGCAAACAGTTTTGATCCTGATCAGACGCCGCGTAACGCGGCGTCTGATCAGGATCAAAACTGTTTGACACCCGTTTCGATATTTCTTATGTCATACTCTCTTAATTCTAACTTTGAAATGATATTGCAGACAATAATATTGAAGCAGACGACAGTATAACGGTGTAGGAGTACAAAACTCAAAAATAATTTGGCGGTGAAAGGGTTAATAAAAGCGATAACAAACAACTTAAATCCCATTTTTCGTATACGAGTTATGTTTACATTGTACTGTAATTGTGCACATACATGTACATATTTAAAATGCCGAACTTTCGACGGCAGCGATTTGCTATCATAGATGACATGAAATTGACACAGCGTTATGACAACCTTTGTGTCACAGTTTGCGGCCGTAAACCCAAATCAATCAAATTTGAAATTGACAAAATCGGCCATCTGACACTCCAATTGGTCTACGACCAGATAGTTCATTTCAGTCAATTGTCCACGACAGCGACTATTTGCATACGTTGTCCAAAGTTAGGCGAAACCCACTGAAGATTTAAATGTACATTTAAAATCAAAATAAAATTTAGTCCATCTTTTTTAATTGCGTTCTGTTTAAAGTATACATGTACACCGATGCATTGACCATTATTCTTCGTGTGGCGACCTTGATCAGAGGGCTCCTTTAGGGGATCTTCTGTTCAAAGTTTACACTGAGGCAGAAAACAAGTGCATTCTTTGTAAGCACACTGTTTGTAGTGAAGCATAATACTTGCAAGATATACAGTTGATGTGCAATTAGAATAAAGGAAGCTGTGATATGGAAGAAAATGACTGATATTAATAATAAAAAATGGAAATGGATCTCAAATATATAGACAAAAGTTCTTGTTATGATTTATATCTATGCAAATATTGTGCTTATTGAAATATATTTTATTTGAAATGCTGGTTTTATACACATATTTCAAGTTCTTAAAAAAATTACATAGCTCAAGATAATAAATAAACTTGGTAAATATACTGAAGCACAATGTAATAGATATGTTCTAAGAAGTTTGAGTAGCCAAAGTAATGCATTTAGGGAATAATTATTTTTAGAAATGGAATTAAAAATAAAAAAAATTAGACATTTAGAATATTTGAAATTAAGATAAAAATCATGCCTTTTACCTGTAGCTCTGTAGTAATTTGATCTTTCAGACTATTTCTGTTTAACCCTTTACCCCTTATCCAGGTTTTTTATTACAGCATGTTGAAAGTAAAGTAGAAAGTACCTAATGGTATATTCTGCTTTACTTTCAAAATGCTTTAGGCTCCTTATAGTGCATACATTCATGATTCCATAGTATGGAACTATTTTGCTAAGTGGAGAAATAAATAAGAGGGGTAAAACTGCATATTGATTGAGTGATAGGTTAATGTGCAATCAATTTATGTACATGTAAAAGATGTCTTGGGTTAGCTGTTCCTCATTAAACTAAGACTTTTCCTGTTATTTTGAGACCAGCCGGGTGATGACTTTGTGTAAACATAAATTCATCATTAATTAAACTTTGTTTTGTTAAATCTGTTTCATTCTCGTTATTGTCAATGTTCTCTGTTCAGTAAGCACCAAACACATTCTGTTCACAGTCAAGGAGAAAGGATGAATCCAGGGTTAATATTGCAGACTTCTCAAGATTTAGACCAACATCCAAGTCTGATGACCAGTGACATCTGGTGATAGAATCTGAAAAAACAAACATGTATGAAAATAAATAATAACAGTTTAAACATAAAGACAGCTTTATAATCTTATTTAGTAATATTTTTGATTCTTTAATGAAGGCATTGATTGAATGATATAATTCAAATTCAAATCTTTATTTAAAACCTACAAGTACATCTAACAGAAACACACATTTACAATCTACAACGGCAATTTTGATAAAATATCATGTCAACTCAAATTTCAGTAACTGACTCTGAGTACGCTCCTAATATTTAAATGGCTTACAAAATTATCAAAACATATTTTCAAAATTATTCTAAATTCCTAGACAACTGTAGTATAAAAATGGTTACCAAGCACAATAACAGTTAGACGTATAGAAAGTTAAAATGTTATTAGACATTGATTAGTCTAAAAAGTGCCCCTTCTCATAATCATCAGAATTGATGGCGTAGAAGTAATAAATAGCAATAGAAATAGACCTCACTCGACCCGCTAGACTATAATAACTGCAATCGACTGCTGGTGTTTTAATAGGAATCCATCCATGTGTCTGATATTTGTTAATAAATATAGCATTATAAATAAAGTCCTACCCTAAACATGCTTAACTGTAAATCGGTGTACCTGTATTTCCATAGAATTGGTCTAGAGAAAACCTCTGACGTTCTGTGTTGCGTCGAACCTGACCGGTCTGTATGCTACATCTCACGTTGTACCAAACCAACTCATTCAACGTTATTCCAACATCCAACCAAACAATTTCTCCTCTTGTCCAGACATATTGTAACATTTTCAAGTCCTTGATTTAACGGACGAAGAACAACATGATGTCTGTTGAATGCCAAGCGTAAATTACACATGCGAATTGAGTCGCTTTTAAAAATGGCCGACATTGATAAATCCGGTGCATGTGGCCCTGTATCTAGGCGGCGGATATATAAAACACATAAAAATTTTGTAAACAAACTTGACCTCTCTAGGTGCGCGTAAACTGTCAATGTATTAGAGAACAGAGATAGGTGAAATCCAAAACGAAGGGGAAATAGACATATTTTTATGCAAGAATAGTGTCAATACACCTGTTTTTCGTGCATTAACATCTGCAGAAGCCCTTGTGCTGTCTTGGAGCCCTCGGCTAAAGCCTCGGGCTTCAAATACAGCCCGCGGGCTTCTTCAGATGTTAATGCACGAAAAAAGGTGTATTAAACCTATATTGGATTTATTAAACGAGTCTTTTAGAAAACGATAAAAACGATGCTTTGCCGAGTTTTTATCGTTTTCTAAAACGACAATTTGATAAATCCAATAAATTATTAACACGAATGTTATATTATTTTTATAACATAACCTAGAAATGTTATTTATCGCAGCCTTTGAGGTCAAGTGAATGCTAAGCGCGATATAAGTAGATCTATACTGGAAAAAAGTTGTTTCCAAATTAACCCCCCGTTCACTAGCATACAGTTTATGTTGTTATATGTATTAATAAACACTTTCATGTAGATCTAATATTGATAGATTACACCAAACATCGATAAATTTAATCTACATGATGGAACGAAGACGTTGGAAATCGAACGCATAGAACGCATTTTAATGACGTCACAAGTAAACGACGTCGTGGCGTTCCTCATTTGCATAGTTATTTAACTAGTTATATATGACATTTAAACAACGGGTGTTATTCAACGCTCACGCCGTCTGTTATGTTATAAAGATAGATATCCAATGGTTTCGAAAAGCTACAGTTCAAGGCATTGTTTTGTATTTCAGGTATGATGTTCCAGATGCCTGCCAACTGGGGATTTTGGGTGAACTTTGTAGGGACTCCGATTATCGTGCTTATCGGTATCGTAGGCAACACGTTATCACTGATTGTGATGAAGTCAAAGACCTTACGTCATAAGTCGTACTCACACTATTTGAGTATTCTGGCGATATTTGACACGATTACCTTGATAACCAGACAAATTAAAATAATCGATCAGTATTATGTGGATATGAAAAACATCCCGGGAGTATTTCAAAACTTTAACGACGTAGCTTGTAAACTCTACACATTCTTGGAGAACGTGTCCTACCTGATGAGTTCTTGGCTTGTTGTTTTCATGGCGATCGAACGATTGATAGCTGTATGTTTCCCGTTTAGAAAAGTGCTTGTTTGTAAGCAGGGTGGAGCTGCAGTGACAATTTGCTGTTTACTGGTGTTGATATGTGTATCACAAGCATTTCGTTTGGTTATGATTGAGCATATTGTATACGAAGGCAATCCGGATATACAGTTTTGCGCGTCGGGTAATGAGTATGTTACCATCTACACGAGCCTCGATGTTTATTTCTACCAGTGGACTCTGGCATTTGTCATTCCCGTGGTCACAATTTTGTTTTGTAACATTTCAGTACTGTACCAAGTAATGAAAGTAAGAAAGGAAATTAAACAAAACGATAAGAATTCACGGTACAACAGGGTTGTTAAGAAGAAACATCGGACAACTTGTATGCTTCTGTTAGTGTCATTCACCTTTATCGGCACTCTTTTACCGGTACTGACACTCACCCTCATCATTGACGTCACAGTGAAAGTGCACGAGGACAAGTTTTATGCATGGCAACTTTACAACACTCTAAAGCCATACCTTGATATGTGCGTTCTCCTTTCTTTGACAAATTATGCTATCAATTTCTTCATCTATGTTTTGTCCGGGAAGAGCTTCAGGTTCGAATTGCTTAAGATGTTTAAGAAACAAGCCGTGCCAAAACGTGTATTTACTGCCAGAAGCACACGTGATGAATTCATACGGTTATGACTAATGCTGGAGATCGGCGTTGGAAACATGCCCCAGAAGCTGACATTGCGAACTAATCACCCAGCATTTAGTATCGTCGAACGTTCCGATGATAATGGAATCTCAGAGTGCAGGTGTTAAATGCTTGCCCTTTGCAAACTGTTTGGATCCTGATCCAGACGTTAAGCGGCGTCTGATCAGGATCCAAATAGTTTGCTACTTGAGTGTATTTCAGAAGAAAAACAAACTTATAGGTAAGACAGATGGCATTTGTAAGACAAATAATATTTATTCAGCGCTTAAAGCGTTAATATATTAACATCAAGTGAGTGCGTTGTAAAGCAGTGCGAAGAGTCAATGTATAACAGAACTCAATTGATTCTTTATACAACTATCTTCTTCTTCTTGTAAATGGAGAGAAATACATATTTATCGTGGTGTAAATGTCCGTAAATGAAAAGAATTTGAATCTTTTTCCCAGCATTTGTTCTAGAAAATAATGAACGACTTTGTGCCTCGGTGTTTAAATCATGTCGATTATATTAGAACCTAGCAAATATGACATTGTTGGCAGACAAACTCTCAATTATGTTTACAACATTGATGCCAATTTCAAACAACTTTGGATCTATAAGTTAAAAGTTATTTTTTCCCGTTTGAACTCAAACAGAAAGCAAACGCATTGCAATAACATGGAGAAAACTGCAATATTGTGACGGTTCTGGCTATTTGTTCTGTTAATCTCAATGGCAAACAGTTTGGAGCCTGATCAGACGCAGAGCTACCCGATGTCTGATCTGGCTACAAACTGTTTGAAATTATAAAAAAAATAGTTAAAGCGTAAGCGCGTTTTTTTTTACATCTTCTCCACTGTTAAAGGTACATTTATCAACCCGTTTACAACTACAATGCTCGCTCTCTAAAACGATACCAACTAGGAGACAAAACATATGTGCGTTGTTCGGATGGAATTGTTATAGGGAGGGTCATTCGTTTACATTTGCAAACAGCTTAAATCCAGATCAGACGCCGCGTAACGCGGGGTCTGGTATGGATTCAAGCTGTTTGCCTTCATGTATCTTAGTTAAATTTCTCCTATCAAAATGCCCTAGAACTTTGAAAAAAATAGCAGACAACAATTTTAATTTAACTATATAGCAGCAAAGAGAGCGTTACGGTTAGAGATAACAGACTTGTTTGTAGAACAGCGGCACACATCGATATAAGGATGAAGTCGTTGTTGGGATGGTCGCTGGAGAGAGGAAGCGCTGTAAATTAAAATACGCCTAGTGTAACCAGTGTTTCATTTTTTATTGAATCGTTTCGAGTTACCCTTGACTGCCTTACCCCGAGTACAATACTTTTTTACAAATAGTTTTGATCATACAAGATACAAGATACAAGATACAAGAAACTTTATTTATAGTCGGGTGTTTTCACAACATATATAACATTAGCTAAAAGCTATTTACCGACATAATAACATAAGTTTCTTAACAGTAAGATTAACTAACAGCCTGTAAAAGAAATACATTATCATGTTAATACAGTAAAATTCTACAAAGTCTATTATAAAATACATTCATACATCACAGATTTTTGATATCACATATGAGATAGCATGCTTTAGCTGCTGCACAAATAGAGAATGAATAGTGGACAGGGGGATTATAAGCAGACAGCATAGACCAGATCAGACATCAAGTAATTTGTTGCCCCATTAGGGTGAGTGATTGTCTGCATATACCACACCTTTATAAATCCACAACATACACACCTGTTTTATAAATATATATTTATAGATTTAGCATCTATCACAGATCATGGTCTAACTACAAACAGTTTAGGAAATGATCATACGTGTAGCGGCATCTGATCAGTATCCAAACTGTCTGTCACTCATTTGCTTGAATTTATAAGTCTTACAATCTAAAACTCAATTAAAAGATGTGAGAACAAACGACTTGTGTTTAAAGCGGCATGCCAGCGAATATGTTTAAATGGAAAAGTTAGCCGAAGAGCCCGCTGTAACATAATGCGTTTCTCTTCTAATAAAACAAACCCTGAAATCCACGTAATAAGATGAAAGTTGGTAAATACAAACGGTGTAGACGTAGTTCATAGATTAACGATAGTAATAACTACTATAACCGATGTTAACCTTATACATTTATCTTGCTTGATGTACTCACCTGTCTTCAAAACTAGAACGGCTATGAAGTAAAAGGTTAAATGAATATAAAAACTATTTTACAGAAGAGAACAGCTACAATGGACAATCACTCACTCACTCACTCACTCACTCATCCATTGACTAATTATATTGTCGTAGGGGGTTTCTGAAGAAGCTGTCCGTTGTCTCCAAAACGTGGCTATCTGCAGCATATGATATGAGCTCTGTCATTGACGGTGCTGTCCACTCTTTACGTTGTCGGACCAACTTTTCCTCTGTCTTCCTCGTCTACGCCTACCACCCACTGTCCCTTAAAGGATAGTTTTTACTAATTTCCATGAAAACGCAAACGAGAGACAGACGTATTGCGGTAGAATGTAGCAAATTCGATATTTTGTCAAATCTGACTATTCATTTTAATTTTAAATGTCAAACAGTTCCATCAGAGGCCGAGTTATCCTGCGTTTGATAGAATCCATACTGTTTGAAATAAGAACAATAGTTTTAGCGTAAACTTGTTTAATGGAAAAGAACAACGTAAATAAATGTAAATGCAAACGGAGCGCAATAAAATATCATTGTCCAAAATGCCAACTGCTTGGATTCATTTTATCTAAGTTTAAAGCTTCGGTAGACGACGTGTTAAGTAGAGTTTGGTCAGGCGCAAGACCATTTGCTTAAAATGGGGCCCTCTGCATACATTGTACCTTGAGTTGTGTAGGCTGTAATATCATGACATTAAAAGTGCCGATATTCATGGAGTTCGGCTGTCAATTTTGCCCAACAAACTCGTATGTGTTAAAGAAATCAAGTTTGTAACAAACACTTTGCTGCCAAGAAAGAAGGCGTATGCTTTTTCTTTATCCTATTTGAAAATCGTAGTCAAGTAATTTCCTCTACATTTTCTCCATATAATTGCATTTCGTTGAATCGAGAAATAATAACGTGTTTGCCATTGCAATTTTATGTCTCCAAGAACGACTGACATTATTGTTTCAAACTGATTAAATTCTTAGTGTGATTCAATTATTTACACGGTTCAGATTTGAAAATCACACCCTGTGTTTTATACACCTTTCGTCAATTGAAAAGATAATTATCAGTCATCGATATATTAGATTTTAATCCCTTCACAACCGTACACCGAGTACAATTGTTGGTCTTTTTTGGCAAATAGTCTTTATCTTGAGCAGACGCCAGGTACATTGTAGCCCGGCGTCTCATCAGGATCAAAACTATTTGACATTCATTGGGTACATTATTTATTCAATCAATATACAGTGGAGAAAACGTTATTCTTTCCCAATAAACGCGTTTACGCTTAAACTATTATTTCTGTTGCAAACAGTTTAGAGCCAGATCAGACGCCGGGTTACCCGGCGTCTGATCAGGCCCAAACTGTTTGCCACCAAGATAAACATGAATTATAAAATTGTCCAAAAGTTGCACTTTTCTTCGTTTTAGTGTTTTGCGTTTGCGTTTCGTTTCGTTTAAACGGGAAAGAATAACATTTTCTCCACTGTAACATTCCATATTTGAGAAATAAAAGAAATCAACACTCATCTAAACAAGGTAGTTGGGTTAAAATGCAAATATTTTGAGGTGATTATCAGTAGGAACACGTTTCAACCCGATGCATGCAGGTTTCTTCCTCAAAGTTAAGTCGGACTTGCTCTGTAACAGACACCCAGTCGGTGGTTTGATAATGATATCAAACATTTCCTGTCGCTTAATAATGAAATCACATATTTCTCCTCGCTTTATAATGACTTCAACTATTCCCCTGAGCAAACACTAATTTACAAATCTATTTTCGAGATGCTGGCAGCGATAACCTTAATAAAGTGGGGAAAACGTTACTCTTTCCCAATAAACGCATTTACGCTAAAACTTATTTCCCGTGCAAAACAATTTGGAGCCTGACCAGACGCCGGGTCACCCGGCGTCTGACCAGGCTCCAAACTGTTTGCCACTCGGATAAAAATGAAAAGTAAGAATTTTCAAAAAGTTGTACTTTTCAAAGTTTTAGTGTTTTGTGTTTGCGTTTCGTTTGTGTTTTAGCGGGAAATAATAACGTTTTCTCCACTGTATTAGAGGTTATCGAGGTTTTAAAGTACAACCGAACCTTGGTATTTCGAATTTAAGTTTATCTCCATATCTGGACTTGGCTCAGCTACGTTCTAATTGTGATATAGTAGTGCGTTGAAGTCAGGCACGCTCGAGAAATCATGTTTCAATTTAAGGCATATAGGTAACATCCACTTACGTCGAGATCGAGCTATCAAAGTTCGACTTTAAATACAGTAAAACCTCTCCACAACAATGAAGGCTACTCTACAGATGACGGTTGAAAGCCAAGAGAACGTAAAACAGAAAGTTCCTAAAGTACGTTTCTGTTTAACGTACATATCGTTTTTTTTTTTCAAAGTAGTCACCTGCCTTACTCACACAATACTTGACACAATTAAGTGATCGTTATAGAGAGGTTTAATGATACACCGACACCGTTCTTTCCTTAGCAAAACGTTGTTCTGTTTAAATGAAACAAGACGCAATGACAAGAAAATAAAATTGTAATGAAAGTTGAGAAAATATTATTACGCACTCTCCACCATAACGATTACCAAAAGTATTCAACCCATAACGTTAAACTCGACGTCTGATTTAAATCTTAACTATATTTATACTTTCCTTTATCTACTAGGACATTTTAAGCATTTTAATCCCTTCACAACCGTACGCCGAGTACAATTGTTGGTCTTTTTTGGCAAATAGTCTTTATCTTGAGCAGACGCCAGGTACATTGTAGCCCGGCGTCTCATCAGGATCAAAACTATTTGACATTCATTGGGTACATTATTTATTCAATCAATATACAGTGGAGAAAACGTTATTCTTTCCCAATAAACGCGTTTACGCTTAAACTATTATTTCTGTTGCAAACAGTTTAGAGCCAGATCAGACGCCGGGTTACCCGGCGTCTGATCAGGTCCCAAACTGTTTGCCACCAAGATAAACATGAATTATAAAATTGTCCAAAAGTTGCACTTTTCTTCGTTTTAGTGTTTTGCGTTTGCGTTTCGTTTCGTTTAAACGGGAAAGAATAACATTTTCTCCACTGTAACATTCCATATTTGAGAAATAAAAGAAATCAACACTCATTTAAACAAGAAAGCGTTATAGTAGTAGTTGGGTTAAAATGCAAATATTTTGAGGTGATTATCAGTAGGAACACGTTTCAACCCGATGCATGCAAGGTTTCTTCCTCAAAGTTAAGTCGGACTTGCTCTGTAACAGACACCCGGTCGGTGGTTTGATAATGATATCAAACATTTCCTGTCGCTTAATAATGAAATCACATATTTCTCCTCGCTTTATAATGACTACAACTATTCTCCTGAGCAAACACTAATTTATAAATCTATTTTCGAGATGCTGGCAGCGATAACCTTAATGAAGTGGGGAAAACGTTACTCTTTCCCAATAAACGCATTTACGCTAAACTATTATTTCCCGTGCAAAACAATCTGGAGCCTGACCAGACGCCGAGTCACCCGGCGTCTGATCAGGCTCCAAACTGTTTGCCACTCGGATAAAAATGAAAAGTAAGAATTTTCAAAACGTTGTACTTTTCAACGTTTTAGTGTTTTGTGTTTGCGTTTCGTTTGTGTTTTAGCGGGAAAGAATAACGTTTTCTCCACTGTATTAGAGGTTATCGAGGTTTTAAAGTACAACCGAACCTTGGTATTTCGAATTTAAGTTTTTCTCCAAGTCTGGACTTGGCTCAGCTACGTTCTAATTGTGATATAGTAGTGCGTTTAAGTCAGGCACGCTCGAGAAATCATGTTTCAATTTAAGGCATATAGGTAACATCTACTTACGTCGAGATCGAGCTATCAAAGTTCGACTTTAAATACAGTAAAACCTCTCCACAACAATGAAGGCTACTTAACTGCATAAACTACAGTTGACGATTGAAAGCCAAGAGAACGTAAAACAGAAAGTTCCTGAAGTACGTTTCTGTTTAACGTACATATCGGGTTTTTTTTTCAAAGTAGTCACCTGCCTTACTCACACAATACTTGACACAATTAAGTGATCGTTATAGAGAGGTTTAATGATACACCGACACCGTTCTTTCCTTAGCAAAACGTTGTTCTGTTTAAATGAAACAAGACGCAATGACAAGAAAATAAAATTGTAATGAAAGTTGAGAAAATATTATTACGCACTCTCCACCATAACGATTGCCAAAAGTATTCAACCCATATCGTTAAACTCGACGTCTGATTTAAATCTTAACTATATTTATATTTTCCTTTATCTACTAGGACGTTTTAAGCAGAAAACATATTTTGAAACATACATCAAACTTGCATAGTAAAGTTTTATTTGCCTGTTGTTGTCGTCAAATTAGAATGTCATTAGATACAGTTGAGATGAAGTTATCTTTTCCCGATATTGAATGATTCTGAAAATTCAACCATCGTCTAATGTAGTAGAAATGCATTTTCAGGCCATAAAGAAGTAATCGATCCGGGAGTAAACATTTACCCTTTTATAGGTTTTGCGTTCATTTACCGTATTTTATTAAAACACACACACACTCCTATTGTACTAAATGTGTCTTCTTTTTAAAATGTATCGACTGCTTAACATCTAAAACTACGATTTCAATTAAGGAAGCGTCGATTCGAGTGACACACAGTTTTGATCCAGATATGAAGCCGCGTGATGACTTCGTGGCGTCTGATTATGATCCAAACTGTTTGCAAATGTTAGCAAAGTCGCGTTTAGCATAATAAGGGTTAACACAGTAAATAACATGATATGTCTTACATTAGTATACACTCTTAAATAGTAAAAAAAAACTTTTGTTTAATTTTTCAAAGTAATAGGATGATAAATGTTCCTAGTTGGGAATAATTAAATTGGAGAAGGACTGATACTTTAACCGCTACATTACTTTATGATATTGGAGCCTACGATATTTTATTACACTATAGTTGCTACAGTGGAGGAAATGTTATTCTTTCCCGTTTAAACGCATACAAAACGCAAACGCAAATCACTCAAACGTAGAAAATTACAACATTTGGACAATTCTGACAAGTCATGTTCATATTGGTGGACAGCAGTTTGCAGCCTAATCAGACGCCGGGTAACCCGGCGTCAGATCTGGCTCCAAACTGTTTGAAATGGAAATAATATTTTAAGCGTAAACGCATTTATTGTGAAAGAAAAACCGTTTTCTCCATTGTAGCAATATAAATAGTTTTAGCGGAATAGCAAACGTCCTAGTGAGAACAAATTCAGAATAAAATACTGTAAAATATATCAATTACGACCACTAAACTGTGTTACTTAGTATATGTTTTATAACAGATAACTGCTTAAAACAAGGTTTACATGCAACATAAAGCTCAGAAAGTTCCTTCTGTTTTACTTTTACCTGCTTTAATGCTGTCACCTGTCTCTAATACAATCAATCGGTCGTGTGTTCGTGGTCATAATACAGAGGTTTTACTATATGTTATGGCGCAGAGAGAACATTAAATCTCGTACAGAAACCGATGGTACATTGCTCAGTATTATTGCTGCTCGCACGCGTCTATTTGCGGCCTTGGATCTGCAGACAGTGGTCTGTAATAAAACACAATTGTTATCAAACATGTTTGTCTAGCAATAAGAACGTTAGCAAAATTTGCATATCTCCAGAAGTCAACCCTCCGGATCCGTCTAAAGACCCCAAACCTCCCCAAACTTCTCCAAACCTGCCTAAGGCACTTAAAAACAACCAAAACCACTTAAATTAATATCTAATCAAAAAGAACTTATAAATGGCACATTTAAGGTAAAACAATGAAAAAATGTTAATTTAAAATTAAATCTTCGACGTTTTTCTTTTTAAGGGGAACAACTCGAACACAACTTAAGATCACTTTACACAGTTACCTCTAAAATTTAACTCACTATTTTAATAGCCTGTTCCTGGTTTTGAAGACAAGTATTCTCTTAAAGCAGGTTGAAAGTAAAGCAGAATGCGCCTTAAGGCGCATTCTACTTTACTTTCAGCCTGCTTTAAGCTACAATATACTAGAATTATAAAAAAAAAAACTTGCTTTTAAAAGTTGTTTTGGAAGGTTTGGATAAGTTTTGGGAGGTTTGGGGTCTTTAGACGGACCGCAACCCTCCTAACATTGCGGGCGTATTTGTGATAACTATTGCCTGTATTGAATGCGCTACGTAATACTTATTTCCTATAGACTTGCATAGTGTAGGTAACAGCAGGGTGAAGGTAAAACAGAATATGACTTAAAGTGCATTCTGATTTACTGTCAACTTGCTTTAAATTGATACCTGATAAAAGAATAATAAACATGTTATGTGCTGATTGGCTTTTATTGTAGCGACACTGTATTAAAAGGGTTGTGATACGTCTATAGGCAAAGGCAATCCTGTAGGGCTACTACACAAAGTACATGTATCATGTATTAGTTATATAGAAGCCATCATCATTAATGTTCTTTTTAGTATTTAAGCCACACCCTTGTCCGGCAAAGGTGGTTTTATCGAGTAGACATTTTGTACCTGTTTCTGTTTAAATAATAAGATTTAGAACTAGACTTGTCAAATGTTGACACAACCTTGCCTTCGAAAGATCAGCGTACAGTACGGGACCTTATTAAATTAACAATTATTGCAATTCGATGGCAATTCGCTTGCAATTTGATGGCAATTCGCTTGCGATTCAAAATACTAACTTTACCCTCGGGTAAGTTTTCTTGAATGGTGTATCTCACAAATGTTCGCAAATACATGTATGTCTTCGTTAATTTTTTCGATCAATTTTTGTCACAACCGCTTCGGAATATTCGCGTAAAAATACTCAAACGTAGAATATGTTTTTTAAAGCGCCCGATTCGATGGCAATTCGATGGCAATTCGATGGCAATTCGATGGCAATTCGCTTGCGATTATCAATTTAATTTAATAAGGTTCAGTACTGTATCACGCCTGTAAAATCAGCATTTACTCGCAATTACATTTATGAAATGCAACAATTCATTGACGAAACAAGATATAAATATGAATCTTGAGCGATATTTGTCCAACAGGAGAATTGTAGTCTAAACATCTATTCATGATCTACCGGTACCTGTCAATTTCTGTTGATTCATAATAAAGGTAAAGCAATATATAACACACCATTTCATTGGTTGCTGCTACACGGTATGTTTTCTTTTATTTACCGTTTAGCTAATGAAATTGCTCGTTACAAATGTAGCAATTTCCATCAAATATCCTTCTTCTGAGTTGAACAAAGTGTACACTTAGACTTTTTTAATATGCTGTAGCAGATAGACAATGATTCCGTTCTGTTTTGGTTAAATCTGATTGATGTGAATTGTCTGGACACGTTGCTATGTAAGTTGTGTACATTGTTACTTTATCCAACTCGAGAGAACCACTTATGCGTCCGGTATCTCTTCTCATAAGAATCCACATTGATATCCCTTTTATTTCAAAATATCTCTTGCGCAATCCCCTTTTTAAGCGTCTTGTTCAACGAATAAATGACATTAATTATTTAATGTCTAATGCACGTGTCTGCTTAAAGCAAGATAACATTAAAACAGAACGCTCCTAAGTACGTGGTTTGTTTCAATTTCGCCTTGCTCTTAGTTGCCGCTTGTTTTGTTAGTCATTTCTAGAACTAGTAATCATAATGGAAAGGTTTGACTGTTATCAGAAACAGAACTTAAAACCAGTTTTCCAATTGAAGGTTCATGATTTAATGAATTGAAACAAAATCAACAGTAAAGATGAAATATGCAGACAGTGTTAACCACACCCCGCATCCGAACAACGTCACAGTGGTTGAGTGCATGTTATATCAATTTTGCAGTCTTGCCAAACCTTATCTATCCATGCCATAGAACGTTCGCCTTCTACATATGGGGACACGGGCTCTAATTCCACTAAGAGCTCGACTATTTTATGCTATAAAGCGTTTGCCTTGGTGACACATAGGGACACGGGTTCTAATTCCACAAGGAGCTCGACTATTTGATGCTATAGAGCGTTTGCCTTGAACACATGGGGACACAGGTTCTAATTCCACAAGAAGATCGACTATTTGATGCTATAGAGCGTATGCCTTGAATACATGGGGACCCGGGTACTAATCCAACTTGAAGCTTAAAGCTTCCATTACGCTATCTAAAAAACTCTTTCAACTCTGTTAGCCCAAATTAGCGTTTCTTCTGGCTCACCGATCCTTGGAGCAATAACGATCTATACGAAGATTACAATGACAAGTGACTGCCTATGCCTGATTACAATACTGTTGAACGTTTCTAAATGACATGTCAGCGTGAAACGACCACTTGTTTTGATATCAACATGTTAAATGATTTTTTAAAATTATTTTCAAGTCCTCCCCAATCAGGGAATTACCGACTCGTGTGTTTTAACGGATATAGAACCCAGAGGTTTGACTGTAGTTGTATATTGAAGAAGCTATTCCTCTGCCCAGTGTCAATGAACTCAACGCAAACCCAAGTTAACAAAATGAAGAACATGATACTATTTTGTCAATGTTGACGATCAATTTTAATATGATTGGCAAACAGTTTGAAGCCTGATCAGACGCCAGGTCAACCGGCGTTTGATCATGCTCCAAACTTTTTTGCAATAAATACAATTGTTCTTTAGAAATTATGCATTTACTTGGAAAGAATAAAATATGTTTCACTGTATGTTATATCTTGACACTATGACATGTTCGCGTGTTCTCTTATCTACTAAATGATACTAACATGACAGCAATTGCAACTGATGTTATTTAATAGCATCTGCACATCTTTGTCAATGTCTTATTGACGTGACTAGAAGATCAATTATTGACCAAGATTCCGTGTCAAGATTGTGTTTTGTGTCCTGAAACCTGAGGAAGAAAATAACGAGCTCGTGTGCTTAACCCAATTCCTTTCAAAGACACATGCACGAATGCAGTTGAGAAGATATCAGTCTTTCCTAATAAACGCATTTACGCTAAATCTTATATTCCCATTGCAACGAGTTTTAAACCAGATCAGAAGCCGGGTAATCTGACGGCTGAACAGGATCATTTAAACAAAATGAATTTGTTAGAAAGTTACACAATTGATAATCTTCTAAACTTCAGTACTAGTCTACCAATATTTTTACCGTTTTTGACGACTCATGGCATCTCGTGTAGACGGATTACATCCACTTGATTTATGTTCAGTGAACATATCTTAGAAATCCTAGGAGGGGTGTAAAGTCGTAATGTTCAAATTAAGGTCAAAAATGAGGCAAAAGGTCAACAAGTGCAGTTTTTTTAGCATACTTTAATTTACACCTGGTATTATTTACATTTTAAATGTACCAAATGAACTAATTTTGGAAATATTAGTTCACACATGTTTTTAATTGCTATATTTTATCAAGAAAAGAAACTGTTATAGTAAATGCCCCTGTTCAGTGACAATTACTCTGACTTGTCTCTTTCTTTTTTTCTTTTTGATGTTTTTACTTTGTTTCCTTTACTGTAGAAATACGACATAAAGTAGTACTACTTTTTTTCTTTATTGCAGAAATACGACATTAAGAAGTAGTTGTATCCAGATATGATGACACTGTCAGAGTTATTCAGCATCTGGTCTACTTCTGATTTAAATGTAAGCAAGAAATCTTTCCTATGAATGTTTTATTATGCTTGAAAAATATTCACTTGTTTCATGAAATTATTTAAAATATAGTTATATTCCAATTTGGAGAATGCTTAAACACCGAATAAAACCCAGTCCTGTGACCTCGGCTTCTAACTGTTTGAAATATATATACTTGATTTAGCACACGTGTGTAAATTTGGAATGATTAACGTCTTATCCGCTGTAGTGAGGTTCGTTCGGCAGACATGCAACACCCGTTTCAGACACGTGGCTAAGTAGTGAAGAGTTACGGAAGAGCGGACATCTTCAGGAGGAGATTTATGATGTTCAACGGTAATGTGTCATTTGTTTCACATGTTCTTTGAACTCTGTGTGATACATCATTAAGCTTGAGGTGGTACAGGGAATATCATGTGATTAGAACAACCATTATATTTATTTCAGCTACTTCAATTGAAAGACGCTTGGTTTTCAAATAGTACAACAAATAATAATGAGCCCACGTGAACATAAACAGTAATAAATCCGAACGGTCATGAAAATTGATTAAACATTTTCATTAATGAATTAACAATTTGCACTATGACAGTCAAGCTTCGATATCCCACACTTGCTTAACTCGAATTTTCCATACTTCCACCGTTGAATTTCATCATTTATACCTAGATTTAGTCTGATATATCCTACACGGCCTACATCAGCTAAAACAGGGAATGCATATATTGGTATTAAACGAGCTTGCTTACAGCAAATATACCTAACATTTATTTTTGAGATAAAACGTTAGTTTAGCCATGTTTTAAATTAATCCAGTTGCGCCGAGAGGTTTCGTTCATGCTTATTTATTGGAATAATATATTCTTTATTTCGAGGTTGACCAGTCTGCATTTTCAGTTTCGTTTTGTTTTAAATTTCAATTCCTATCAGAAATCAGTGTAGACTCTGAATAAACGCCGCAAAGTGTGACGTATGATCAGTGTCTACATCGTTGCCTGTGTCCCACATATAAGATAGTGGGTACAACGGAATAATTCGAATTATCGCGATTAACTCTATATTAAATAAATATTTCATGTGGATGGATGTTCGTTATAAAGTACGAACTACGATAGCCTTAAGCACGAATGCAACATTGCCAATGTTATGTATAAACGTCTTTAGAAATAGGTTGTTCTGTATATTGCAATAAATTTGAGCCCATTCAAACACCGGAGGACTCGGCATCTGATCAGGATCAAAATATGTTTCTGCTGGGATTAATATAGATACTCATCAAAATTCCCAAATGCTGTTGTGCAAGAAAAACATCATGTCGACTGTAATTGCCAATGTTTACCGTAGTTCGTGTTTGTGAGATTGGCACTGTCTATTTGGTTGATAGATGGTAGCGAGAACTGTCAATCGGATTTAGCTGAGCCTACACTTACAATACCAACATTTCAAACGAACTCGTCTACTTCCTAATACAGGCACAGTTTATATTGACACACTGTGTGTTCATCAACATATTTTTAACAGCAACAGTGTATAACCTTCATCATTGGTATGTTTTTACACTGTTTTGCAAATTGTTAAGATTTGTTCAATGCCTTTTCGGATTGACAACGTCTCTAAGAACATTACCTTGTTACCGAAGACATTGAGGTAACGTAAAGTGTAATCGAACTATTTAACTCTTAAATAAAGTCAACGATCTTTGGTAAATTGCAAGTACTAGGATCACGCTAGGCGTATGCGATTCTCTACCTGTTCTTAGCAGTACAGATAAAGTGAAACTATAAAATCTTCAGATCAATAATACTTTCTCTCATTCTCGTACGGGCTTTCTTGATCCTCAGATATTGTCATTTAGTACATTTAATCCTTCTCTAGATGGTTTTATTTAAGCTTTTGGATCTCTTAAGCATCAAGCCTGTTTCTATATTTGGAAACAGATGGTTACTTTAAGCAGGTTGAAAGTAAAACAGAATACACCTTAAGATGTATCATTATTAAATTGTAGCCTTATTTTAAGTTGCCATCTGCAAGGATGGACCTTAGGAGAGGATAACCGTGAATAAAGACATCTGCCGGACAGGAATTGCCTTACCCATGGTTCTCCCAGGGTCCAAGTCTCGGGAAGAGACTTCTTGGAGGGGAAAGTTATGTAAATGTAACGTATGTGGTGCGTTGGTATATGCAAATGAAGCCGTTGTGTGTTGTGAAGTGAGTCAATTATATAGCAAAACGTAACCTAACATAGATTATTTTGATATGAACAGTCGTGCTTAGAATCGTAAAAAAGTACAAGAATGGTACACAACTATCAAAGAACTATATTAAGACTACATGTTTTAGAAACAAGGCTAAGTGACTGAATAAAACACTGATGCCATCTTACAACAAAGGGGCAGTAAAACAGAAAGCCCATGAAGTGGCTTTCAGTTTTATGTTTACTTTGCTTTACGCAGCCACCTACCTTAAGCTACTGATACTTTATACAATTCATCTGTCTTAATAGAGAGGTTAAGGAACTTGTGAGTATCATTGTGTAGAACTAACACATGTGTGTCAGGGTGTTAGAGAATACTGTCGACCCGAGGACTGGAATACTACACCGGGAGAAGCACCCTGAAAACAATGTGCTATTTGTTTTATTATACCGAGACAACTGCAAGATTCATAGTACTAGACCAAAAAAAATCAGACTAGGAACATTCTGAAAATAATTGAATACCGGTATAAGATATAAGCTGAAATTCAATGGTTATTACACAGGGGTAATGTTGCCAAATAAACATGAACAACATAATACAAGTTTGCGGGGAAACATATATGAAAAACACTGACTGTGTCCATTAGAGTCTAAATGTTGATTGATATCCAAAAGTAATAATGTATTTTGCGTAAGAAATATCATAAGTTGCAATTTATGTTTCAGGAAATGCTGCTGTTTTGGAACATGTTCTATCCGAAACAGTGATTAAGCATGATATTGGTAATTTACTCAACGTAAATCTATTTTCCAATTCATCATAATTTCATGTTAAATATGTAAATATTTAAATTACGACGAAGTACGGTTTTGATCATAAGTGGTTCTCTCGAGTAGACATTTTGGTACCCTTATTCTAATCATATATTAAGGTATGTGGACACAAGCTCGTCCTAAAAATATCGACACATCATGCCTGTAAAATCAGCTTATACTCGTAATTACATTTATGAAATGCAACAATTCATTAAAGAAACACAATATGACCATGAAACGTTAGCACTAATTACCGGTCAAAGTCAAACAGCAGCATTGTAGTCCAAACATTCATAGAGCGTCTAGCCGTTTATGTTTGTTGATTCATAATGAAACTAAGGCGATTTGAAAATATATTTATTAGCTGCTGCTACAGGTACGTTTCCTATTCTTTACCGATCTGTCAATGTATTTGCTCGTTATGAAAATGATGTCATGATAAACAAAGAACCAATTTGTGCGCAGGTCAAATGTGTTTTATTGACTTTGCCGGAAACGCTACAATGTGTGTTGTATAGCTTGTTTATAGAATTTTTAAATGTGGCATGTAAAACAAACTCGAATGATCCACTAATGTTTTGGATTATTGTCTGTCTCCGATTTTAAATGCTTATGCTAGGTACAAGCTTTTACAACAGTGCTGTTTTATAATGAAGAATTTGCGGTATATGTTATTTATTCCTGTTTAAATGAAACGCAAGAATGTTTACACGTTTTTGAAAAGCGATTCGGGGTAATCCAGTAATCGAGCCGTTTGTAGTCCGACCAGATAACAGGTACTACTATGACTCAAAAGTATAGCTGGATGGATGATTTGGTTTATACGGCTGTGCGAACAAAATAGGTCATACAGCGCCGAAACATGATGGAGGGTGAGTATAGCTGGGAACACATACAGTTAACCTCTTTATTACGACCACTAAAAGAGAGACGTGTTGGTTGCACTCAAGACAGGTTCCAGCTAAAGTGAAGATGACAGGAATTAAGAAAGCTCCTTAAGGAGCTTTTTGTTTTCCTGTCACATTGCCTTAAGCAGTCGCCTACCCTTAAAAAAATAATAATACATGTTAGGATAATGTGATTTCGCGTATCATTTAAAGGTCAATTCACATGACCTTTGAACTCAAATATTGAAGACACTTTCCAAGGCCATAAATTATGTCCATGAAATGTATTTTCTCTATTTGAGATCATTGTCATTTAAAAGCCAAAATGGCTCACCAACATTCTTAATTTATATCGTGTTGGGCATTTTGGGTACTTCCACCATCACACCGGCAATGGATATAAAATGTAATGTATCAGTTCATGTAGGAATGTGTCGTGTGTGATTTCCCGGTAAATGTGACTTCGACCGTGTACGTTAACCTCCATTAAAAAACCTAAAGGTGTCCAGAGCACATATCTTAGAGTGTATTAGCTAAGTATACCAACAATGGTGTCTTTGAAAGGTTGAGTGTAGCGCACTATTATTGACAGGTCACTGAGATCGTGACATCGTCTTTGGCTCATTTATTTAAAGCTTATCCTGTGAATACTTATATCACATCAAGCTAATGTGTAAACATGTATTGAAGTGGTAGAGTAGCACATACTATTTTCAGGTCATTTTAGAGTTGACCTTTTTATCTGAATGATATTAGGCTATATGAAAGATTGAACAAAGAAAGTTTACCACAACTATTTGTATACATGTAGAGATACATAAAAAGGGGGAAGTAAATCCCAGTTTCCGCGGATCAGTTGAAAGTGATCAAGAAAACAGTCCAGTTCGCGGAACTGTGTAAATAAATACTTATGGCAGTGAAACAAGAACTTACTAACAACGCGTCTTTCTCACTGAGCAATGTGTGCACACATATACAAAATAACCAATTATCATCATATTTTTGTCATAAACGAGCCATGCCTTGCTTGACCTGTATAGTAGGCCCTTTTATATAAATTGCCCGGTCTTATAATTGTTAAATGATTTCTACGATTACCTTTACAGTTTGACGCACAGAACTGAGAACTAATTTACATTTGAGTAGGATAACAGTGGTAATTTTAAAGTGGAAAATCCAATCTGACACTGTAAATGTATTGGTGAACGACGGATCACTTAACACGTTTAGAAATACACTTTGCATTGTGCATTACGTTCTGAGCTTATCAGAGTCAATGAAGCAAAATCAACACGATGCAATTCCCACAGTAAGATGCCTGTCGACATTTCCAGGAAACAATTATTTTGTTTGCCAACTGTGTTTTCAATGGGATTTGACAACCATTTTAATCCAGGAACAGGTCTATTGATACAAATCGAATAAAATGTTTATAACTGATATCAATATTAGAACATTCATACAGTGTTATTTCCTAATGAACATGTATTTGCCAAACAACAATTTCATTATAAGTATAACAATGTTAGAGGTAAAAACATCAGGAAAATGCAGTTTTATAGAATAAAAAAAAATTTCATTGCCAAACACATGGGACCAACATGACGCCTGATTCTAAATTTTTTGCCACTTAGATAAAAATAAAGTCTTATTAATTTGTTTGAGGGGTGGACACGTAACGGTATTGTTGGTTAATCTTCATTTTTGTCATCGTGTCAAACTTTTGGGCCGTTTTGTAACTCCAACAGGTTTTTTTTTCAATTTTTTTAACGAATTTGTTGATTGATGTGAAATACTGACTAACTTTGATACATACATATTTCTCATAACACATGTCAATATTGTGACCTTCGAATTGTTTAACCCTTTACCTGATAGCATTGTTTCTAGTATTGAAGATATGTGACTTCTTAAAGCAGGTTGAAAGTAAAGCAGAATGCGCCCAAAGGCGCATTCTGCTTTACTTTCAGCCTGCTTTAAGCTATTAACTGCTAGAATAAGGAAAGTATTAAATATGACACATATTCATTACGGTATAATTTGGAACTATTTTCTTCAGTGGATGAATAAAATAAATGTGCTAAAAGTCGCTTCTATAAGGGAAAGGGTTAAAACAAGCTGTTGTAGCGTTTTTGAGCTCTCTTATTGTAATAAATCTCCAAAGATCATGTTCCAATATGCTAAAGGAATTTTTTAAAAGAATAATTTTTGAAAATAGTTTCAAATTTCCATAGCCAGATAAATTGCATTAAACACACCTGTAATATGCCCACATACAATGTTTGAACTGTATGTGTAAGCCTTATCAACTCCATTATATGAACAATGATATGAACTCTTTCACTGACTTTTCTCTGTAGCAAAGCTCGTTTGCAGACAGCTTGCTAGTTAGACTCTGCGAAGCAGTTTGCAACCCATTACGATGTAACTTAAGTAAAGTTACATAGAAATTATATTTTAAAATAGAAGCAGACTACAAATGTGTAAAGCAGCCGTCGTAATTGCAGTGAAGGGGATAATTCTAAGGAAATACACAATCAGTGATTCACACATTCATTGCTATTTGAACAAAATGTTAGGCTAATTAGTGTTTAAGTAGGTTTAAATGAATGGATGAATGAATGAATATATGTATTAAAGCATGTTAAAAGCTGTCAATGCCCTCGATATACAGTAGAAACGGTTGTATTTCGTGCGTATACACATCGTTTTAAACCATCTTCTGTAACGAATACACTGCCCCAATGCAAACAGTGTATATAAATATAAAAATACTCTTCCGTTTACCGCGGTTAAGGTCTACAATGTTGCATTCAAAAATAATGCAAATCAAAACATACCTAAACAGTATAAAGAGGTTTGACCTGGTAAATGAAAGCTTTCATTATTTTGTTTAAGGGCTGAATGCATGAATGGAACAAAACACAAGGCTTGATTACTTTTTTGTTGATTATTATTAGACTTATATAACAAAAACGCGCATGTATCTATTTAGAAAACTATTTTTGTTAAATAGTAATGATCAAATATTAATCTTAACAAGTTCGGTTGACATTCGATGCCATGTGGCAAATACATTGCAAAACAAACATAAAGTTTGCGGATTCGTTCAGCGCAAAAACAATTGCAATCCATTATTTCTAATTCGTGAAAATGACATTTGTCAGTTTCAGAATTGGTCAATATATTGCGTGTTTGTTATCTCTTTACCGTCATTTTGTCGTCGGCTTCAATATTGATGTCTACAATATAATTCTAAATTCAGTATAATTAGTAAAACTTCGATACGAGTATCCAACAATATGTGTTCTGATCCGGTGAATTTTCTAGTGTCTGATCTGGATGCAAACTATTAGCAGTGTCGACTGCAATCGCGTACAGCTATTAAAGGGTTTCAGAAACAGAGAAAACGTGGTTAAGCGTCATTGCATGGTTGCATAAACGAATACAAGGTTTTAATAATTCATAAATTGATTTTGATTCCCTCACATGAAAAATAGCTTGCGGTCTTTTAATGTCTTGATGCAACTAATTGTATTGCAAAACTCAAATCTCGCTGATAGTCACAGAGGAATACAAGAAATATCAGACTATAGTGACAAAGATTGCCGTTGATCATACGAAGCACTTGTTTGAAATGAAGTAAACATACTTTTTTTATGTGCAAGTTTTAAATAGAGTTAGCTGCTTAAATCAAGATGGAAGTAAAACAGAAAGTTCCTTTTAACACATTGTCTTATGCGCTCACCTTTCGTTAATATCTTCATTTATTTAAAGTTTCAGTAATTGTAATGGATGAGTTTTTCTGTATTAAGATTGTCCATTGAAACTCTCATTTTGTACACATGTCATTTTCAAGCATTTTGAATTGGAAATCTTTAACGACCTAGTATGGCTCTAAATGCTTCCAAGAAACCATCATCATCACTCATCTTAAGCATTAACATAGTCAGTGGCTTTGGAAGAATTAATATCAAATAATGTGTTGCATTTAAAACATATGGTCGTTGCTGCTCCGTCTTGTGTGATTTTTAAAAAAAACAAGTATTGTAATATGCATGTGATTGACTAAATGAAAAATCTCTCCAGTTTTACATTGACATTTATGTTTTGAATTAATGCGATTCAAAATGATTATGTACAGGCATAATCTACAGACAAAGTAAAACGACATTGTTATACGTTATAAAGCATGCAATAATTCTCACAATACTACAATAATATAGTATAACTTAAGCGTAACCCTCATCCGGTCCTTTGGGGTCCATTTGACCCCAGCGGCTTTATTTTTGCTAGAAAACAATATTCAGCCTAATGACGCTTATGGCGTTTTAGGACAATGTTCCTATGGCTGTTTTTGACAGTTGTGTGAACTACATACTAAATAGGTCAATTTGCATAGATTTTATTTACAAAATACGTCTGGGGTCCAGCCGGACCCCAGCGTTCTAAAGGCTAGTAAAATGTATTTCAGGCCATTTTAAAACCGTTCCTTGTTGTTAACAACTACAATATTTGAATTTATTGAATACTAGATATCATCAACAATACTGTTCCTCAATTGCACATATCAAGATATATCTTTCACGATCTTGTCATTGAGTTATTTCCCTTGGATATTATAATCCCGGAGTACAAACCGGGAATCCAAGGGATTCACACATTATGGAATGAATAAAATTATATCTGACCTCAAATTATGCAAATGATTTCAAGATTAAAATTAGTGTACTGTATTACTTTTGGTTCTGGTCCTTTCTGGAAGTTTCCATAGCAGTCATGGACAATCTTTGTGACCTTGACCTTTGTCCTTGACCCTATTGAACGTTGGCCAACGAGGTCTGGTCGATCCGTATTTAAGATGTCTATTCCAAGGCTTCGTTGCCATTTTTCAGTATATCAAATTCAACTATATAGCTACAGGGGATGAAAGACATACCACAGATGTATGGCAAACGCTTGTTCAGCAGTGGCTTAACCTAATGTTTGATACAATTTCTTATTATTTCATTCATGAATCAAAATTAAAGTAATAGATGATGATTGCAGGAAACCTCAAATCATAGTTCATTACAGGGATACAAAGATCTGGTCTAGACCATTGACCAAAACGGACCGTGGTTACCCCGTAACTGCGTCTCTGACACTATCATGAAGCTCATCAGACATGTGATGATGTGAAGCAAACATATTTATGAGTAGTACTCAAGACATAGCGTTAAGCAATTGACATTCATAACTCTTATATCTTTACCATTTTAAGTTATGTGTGTGTTACTTTCATTACATGTGTTTACAATACTTAGTTTTTTCACATATATTTGACATGCCACTGTCTCAGTGTCAGCGTCATAAATCCTGCACGGAGCTAAGACATGCACGGTGACAGGTTAAATAATTGGACAACTATTGCCATGAAATAACAACGCCTACCAACTTGACTATATTTATCAGCTGGGAAGCTGTTTTTAGATCAGTCGGGATTAAAAGTTGTAAAGTAACCCATGTTAATATGCATAAATAAACCCCAACCATATTTGTGTCATTTCCTTCCAAATAATAAAATTGTTCTGTAAAATATACACCATTAATGTAACAAAATGTATATCTAGTGATAAATATGTCCACATCTCCCCATCTGTACATTTTCTGCACAAGTTATTAGATAAAATTCGATTTTACAGCAAACAACTGTTTTTTGTGTTACTATGGTCACTGGTTGCCATAGTAACAGCGAGAGCAACGTTTTGGTTTTATCACTACCATATAGCATAAACACACCAATATATAATGCGGCATCAGTAAGTTATATCACAAATGCCCATCTTGACTTGGAAAAATAACAAACATGCACAATGGGGTCCAACGGACCCCAAAAGTCTCAAAACGGACGTTTTTGCAAGGTCCGGATGAGGGTTAAGCAAACTATTTATATACAATTTGGATTTGGATTTATTAGAATTGTACAGTACTTTAACAAATGTTTTATTTCTCTCGCGACGTCTAGCTATGTACATGTGTAGGAAGACCGACACATAAGCAACAGGGATGAACCAACGACTTTCCGTAAACAAGTTGGAAGGCTTCCTAACAAAATAACGAAGTGTCCAGACCGCGTTCTAACCCACAGCGGTTCCTCAATGAGTTTTGCCTTAACTATCTCCCTGCTACTTTAGTGACATACGTATGGCTGGGCATCACATAAAAGGTCAGACGATTGATAACGCTCTATTTCTACTTAAACCTTTTTTTTCAGGCAAACACAAAAAACAGTTGTTTTACGCAAAACGACTTTATTCAATTGAATATGTATTTGATTTAACATTGTGCTTATGGTTATAAAAAATGACATATAAGCTAACAAATATTCAACAAAGAAGGGATAATTAAAATTCAATGCAAATCCTTTATTTATTATAGTGTCAATCCATTGAAAATACCAGTCCTTTTTTACTTATGAGACACCCGTCTGTTGAGCGCACATTACCTCCAGATTTACTGGCGACAGAGTTTAGCCAACGGTTACCATTCCTTTAACTAGCAGGCGGCTCACCAACAGACCAAATCAGTTCCTTACCCGACTCCGCCGGTATTTGAACCTTCAATATCCTGCTTCCGAAGCAGAATGCGTCTAAATGGAAGTAAAACATTCACCGTACAATATGTGAACACTTTTGATGAAACATGGCAATTCATAATCAAAGAAGTGACTTATTCCAAGATAGCAAATTATCAGAAAAACCCTCTAAGTTTTGTTAACAGCTGTGTTGTATTATGTTACAAAGGTAAGCCACTACATTAGTCCCAATTAAGGTTTATACAGGTCAATTAACATACTATATGTTGTAATTTTAAAGAGTCATGTGAGTATTTGCAACCTAGATTCGGTCAATTAAAAACCTAAAAAGCAACGTGTTTGAAAAAGATATTAGAATGCTCATAATCGACGAGTTTGAATGACAACTGTAATACTGCATTACTTATACAAGTTCACAGTTCTAGCTGAGGTCTTAAATGTGTCTGATAAATATCCGAAAATGATAATTATGTAATGAAATATGTTACTGTTAAAAAAGTAATTGCCTACTTACGAGTAAGCCGTTAAAGATAAAAAAAACTGACCACAGTTTTGGTTGAACAAAGTGTGACGAATATGAGGACACTGCTCCCATAAACTGCCAAAAATTATCAAGAATTGTGCTTCCAGCAAATTCAGGCCATGGTTGTTAATCTGAAATTCCGACTTTTTATAAAAAACAATCAATACACGGACAAAAACTACAAACGAACATATCAAACACTGAAACTATCTTAGATACCGAGCCGTGTGATGACCCAGATCCAAACTATTTGACACTTGAAGGATTGTGAATCTTACAAACTTGCATTAAACCGTTCACTGCCAATACTTTTGTGATTTTTACCTCATCACCGTTTAACTGTAGTCTACTTCAATTTTGTTGTTTTCAATACCGTTTCAAAATAAAAGAAATAGGCAGTATGACATGGGAAATTTCGAAACGAGCGTCAAACAGTTTGGATCCTGATCACACTCCGCGCTACGCGGCATCTACTCAGGATCCAAACTGTTTGCAAACGCGTGTTTAAGCGTGATTAAGATCAAAAGGGTTGGATGCAATACATTTATAAATAGATGTTCGAGTGAAATGGCGCGTAAAATCAACTGAACCGAACATGTTTTTAGTCATGCCTCCAGCAGAATCCTATGTGTACATTCTCATTCAAACCAATGAGTACAATCATTGTACCTTTCTACAGATATACGTTTTCAGTTTGAAAATACAGTTTATTTCAACTTCTCTTTTACGGCCACTGAATAGTTCATTACCTATTTTGTGTTAATGCAGGTGACAGCTTAGAACAATATGGAACTGAAACATAAAACACATTTTGGAGCCTTCTGTTGGACTTTCAAATTAAATTAGGCTCCAATCGGTCTTTTATACTAGCAAACATATTCCTCTAAATGCTAACCAGAGAGGTTTCGCGGTACAAAATAAAATGTTTTTTCAAAGGGTTACATGGTACTCAGGCTCCAAGGTTATAAAGAGTTTGAGTCCAACCTCAAGTTGTTCTCAAGCATTTGATTGGTCAGATTTGAGCCTAGGCTTGAGAACACACCCTGACTCAGCTCAAGCGCTTTATAACCTTGGACACCAGTACTAATTTATATCTCATTATGTGAGATCCAATATTGTTACGATTATTATTCCCTATTAGTAGAACTGTTTGCCGCTTTCGAATTCATAAATTCTTAATATTAACAAATATGTGTATTAGGAACACGAAAGTATCATTGTTTCTAGTTATCAATTTGTATCAAGCATCATGTAATGTTTCACATGGATAACATGTACAGCTGACCCATACTTTACGCGCCGCTCCGTTTATTTAAGTTTCCTAAAACGCTGAAAAAATACATCTTCTTTATGAACCTTGTTGTTTCCTTTGTCAAAACCAATAACGGATTTAGCTGTTTTGATGTTTATGACACAGTTTGGCTTGCTGAGAATGACAAGTTATCATTCTAACATTGCGTTGAAAGACATTTCTGAAGACTCAGGTTAATCACTTCGTAATTCATGAATATCAACTATCTGCCGCTAAATGTGACACTTTCAGGCGGCATTGAATATTGATCCAGTCACACATTTGCAGGATTTAAAAAATGCGAAAGTCAGGGGTGCAGCCACTGCCCATCTTCTAATTGTGTGTCAAACATCGTTAAGATACAGTAATACTTACATTAACTAGCAAAGCCCAACAAGCTGAAACTGAGCTTAAACTGCGTAGAACAAATATAGCGCGTCTTAAACTAGATTGTTTTTTTCAGTTTTGTTTTTGACACATTATAGTAGTATTTATATGTCAGAGTGTAGCGAATTTTCAGAAAATGCGCTCCAGATAAATCCGGTAGTGTATGTGTTATTAGTACAAAACGGTCCAGACTTCCTTAGAATATAACGTACATGGATCTGTACAACACACGTAGATGTTGAAACATACACATCTACCTTTAGAAAAATGGCTTTAAATACCGGGTCTGGAATTAATTGATATTTAAATACAAATTGATTTTTCATTCGTTTCAAATAAACACGTTTTTAACTTACATCGACAGTATGAGCTGTCAACCCATTAACACGGATAATATAGCTTACATACATTTTCTAATAAATGAAAGTGTTGTATTATTTCATACTTTCCGGTTGTTTGCTTGAACATTCCACGCCATTCGTGCTTGCATTTTGAATTTTCCCGTATGACTCCTCAATTATCGAAGTAAATATTGTGTCAACGTGTAAGACCGTCAGTCCGATTCGCCGAGAACCACTTAACGGAAGAAAATGATTCCTTTATTGGAGGTAACGCGAAATAACCATGACGTCAAATCAATGAATCAATGACGTAGTGGTACTGGAAACTGTCACAAAAAGATGTCCAATATAAATGTGGGGCTCCACACAGGGTGAAATCTGTACTTTTGCTCTTAATTGACAAACTACTTATTTCAAATAGTCGTTTAAAAACATGAAATAAAAAGAATACTGTTATTTTCAGTTGACGTCAGAATTTAAAATCATTCGCAACTCGTGAAAATTTTTAACGTCTGGTGCTCAGTAACTGAATTTAATTTTGAACTTACACACTGAAAACATACAGTAATCCTACATCTACTTTTGTATATACAACCAGTAAATGACTTTCATGAATCTGCCACTAGCATATTGGACCAAACTAGAAATAACGGAAACGTACCACGTCCCTAATTAACGCAACCCTTGATATGGGTGTGCATATCATATTAGTTCTAGATTTAATAATAAAACCATTTATTTGTATGGATATGTCATGTCACTGTTGCACACTCTAACACTTTAAGACATATAGTTTTACATCTGCAAACTGAATGAATTCACATGAGACATCGCCTGTCGTGGCTTTCATGTGGCTTGAAATAGGTTGATACTAATGCGATATCTTCTAAACTAATTGACAGATAATTAGTCTTAATTCTGTTGCATTTGACAACGTCTGGTTTAATTCAAAGAAGCCGTATGCGTTAAATTTACTAATATCATTAATCTCTTTAACACAATAACCTATATTCGTTTTCTACTTTTGAACACAGGCGATGAAGTTAGACTATTCTTTTTCAGTGGAAATACAAACCAAAGACATAACAGGATGTTAAATGTAGTCTAATACAACATTTATTAATTTAATGTTTATGCCCCGTTTACACAGACGGTCGGGCTTAAATCGGTACCCGATCGGTCTACTTATTTGCTGTTATGATCGGTTGTCATAATTGATTTAATTTCAAGCTTTCTGTGGAAACGGGTATAGGTGTTCAATCGGTCAAACGACATCTCGCTTTCGATTGGCCACCGATTGGCGTCTCATTAAATCCAGTTTTCCACCGAATAAAAGCGTCCAACAACCAATCAATAATCGATGAATACCGATAAAACACCGAAGAAATGCTTCAAGCAACCGATTGATCAACAATTGATCATCGATTGAACTGTCATTAACAACCGATGATAACCGACGAGATTCCGGGTTTTAATTCTCATCTTTTTCATCGATGGTTAGTTTCAGTTCATCGGGGCTTTATCGATGGCTTATTTGTGTTTCATCGGTGATATCGGTAGTAGAGCGGTTGTAAATCGGTTATTTCAACTTATTTGTAAAAAGAGTTTCAACAATCGATAATTTTAAACACGTTAAAAACTCTCAATCGGTTATTTTTCGCCGACAAAACTCCTCTTTATCCAACAGCGATTGATAGGTGGAAAACATATGGTCAATAGGTGGTGTCGGTGGTAAATAGGTTTTCATAGAACCCCTCCCTAGTTTGGCTAAACAACTACCGATCTATCACCGATGGCTCTGTGTAAACGGGGTGTTACCTATCGATAGTTTATAGAGATTTCTCAGTTGGATAAATTTCAAAAGTTAGGACATTGTTCCAAAACACTGTATACCAGATGTGTTTTACAGGGACAAATAGCCTATACAAGATTATTATGAACATCCACCAACCATAAAAAAGGTCCACCAATGAACGCACAATAAAAACCGATGAACATTCAAAAGACTCCGAATACCTCTTACCACTGAAAGCGAGATATCAAGATGGTTCACTCGGTGTCTCTTTCGGAACCCAAACTGTTTTGCCATTCGAATTATATTCCTTAAAAACTGCAGATCAATACTTTCTGAAAACTGATGCAAACGACGCATTTTGCAGGCAAATACATTGTATGCAGAATGTCAAGAAAACATTAACTTTGGCAAAGCTTCGCAGTAAAGTTTGCGTCATGTGCGTAATACTATACTGTATGGTACCAAGTGCCCTATTTGGTCTCTCTTTATTACAGATATATCCGATAGTGAAGCGTTTTGTGTGGAAAGCGCTCTTGAATCTCACTTATTCAGACGAAGTTAGATCAAGTAAAGGATTGCCTGGTTTCTGATATGGATTGAAGTTTCTTACAAAAACAACATTCACTCAATAATTTTAAACTATTCTTATAGGTGAAGAGACAAGGTTACAAGGTAAAGGTATACATTATTTATATATAGCATATGTTTTAAGCATACAGTGCTTCTTATCTGGATCGACTGTAGGACTACTATATATCTAAAATAACGTTTGCATCCAAATTATATCCCAGCCCTCCCCATAAAATGTCTGCTCCAATTACCACGCTATCAATCGATGCTTTTAATCGTACACACTTGCATTAACGAATATACTTAAAAATGCGAAAAAACTGGCGTATATAATCAATTGCTTCAAACATGTTTTCAGTTATGCCTGCAGCAAATCCTATATGTACATACTCATTAACACTAATGAGTATTCGCAGCAAATGTTTTCCTGCAGATAAACATATTTTAGGTTTTAAATACAGTACAAGCCTTCTTTGACGATCACTGATACATTCTCGTTTGTATAAAATGCTTGTGATTGTTTAAAACAATGTGGAAGGAACAAAGGCAGCTCATTTAGGAACTTTTATCTTGCATTCCATTCCCACCTGTCTTTCATACAAGCAAATATTATTGATGTTAAAGGACATAGGGGAAGCGGTTTCACTGGACCCCCTTCTTAGAATTACTGTATGAAAAAGAGGATTTACATAGGGATACATTATACTCAGTACTCATTTGTATCTCCTAAAGTGTTGTAAAATATTCTTTGTTGTGACAATCCATTAATTAGACAGTTTACAATACTTCAACAGAACTGCACGAACCTACCTACCTACTATACTAATGATTTAAAGATCCTAATAAGTGTTCTGTATTATTTTAGTTGCTGGTCCTTTCTGGAAGTTTCCATAGCAGTCATGGGCCAATATCGGTGACATTGACCTTTGCCCTTGACCCTATAGAACGTAGGCCAACGAGGTCTGGTCGGTCGGCATTTAAGGCGTCTATTTCAATGCTTCATTGGCATTTTTCATTATATCAGATTCAACAATATAGTAACAGACATAAAACAGATAAACATGCTCCAATTAGGATGTATGGCAAACGCTTGTTAAGCAGTGGCTTACAATTTCTTGTTATTTCATTCATGAATCAAAATTGATGTAATAGATGATGCTCACAGGAAACCTGAAATCAAAGTCCATTACAGTGATACAAATATCCGGTGTAGACAATTGACCACACCAGACCGTGGTTACACCTGTAACTGCGTCTAGGACACTATCATGTTTCAGTTTCAGTTTCAGTTTATTTCGCATCATAGGCCTCCGGCCCATACACATATAAGTACATACAAACAGAAAAACGTATGCATCAGGTGTAGTAATGAACACAATTTTACAATATTATAACAGTCTGTTGAACAGATTAATACAAGCTATAATACATAAGTATTCCACTTCATTCGAGTATTAATCTTCTTTTTTTCTTTTTTTTTATCAAATATCAAATATTAAGTCTTCATATTAGAAATTCATCGCGGTATTTCATTGCATTATATATGAACATGGCCAAATTTTGAAGTGTTAATTTATCGTTAGAAGACATCAAGCTATTGAATTTATGAATGTTTGGCGAATTCCAATACTTATTATGTATATATTTTGATCTCAGATCAGCATATAATGGACAAAATAATAAGAAATGTAATTCGTCTTCTACGGAATCAACACAGTGTAAACAAAAACGTGCTTCTCTAACCAAATTAATATGTCTACCTTTTTCAATCATCAACTTATGTGATGATGACCTAAATGATACATAGCTGCTTCTAAATTTCTTTAGATCAATAGCATCCAGATATGGTTCTTTCACAAATTCGACTTTATACTGTTTGTACAAAACCAATTTGTTATTATTACAACACATTTCATGCCATTTTTGTTTATACTGGTCTTTTAATCTAGTTACATACTGATTCAAAAAACATTCAGGGTTGTCAACTGCTTGACTTAACCATATATAACCAAAACCATTGCTACACAAATTTAAACGTAATGAAGTAACCCAGTTCTTATATCCACGTTCATCATAATATTTCAACATATTGTAACACATCTTAACGTACCTGTTATCAGACATTGTAATTATACGCATCCAAAATTTAACACATCGCTTAAATGCAGAAATATACAATGGATATCTACCACAATCACCCATGATAGCAGAATTACATGATTTCAATGGTGCATTAAGAAAACGTTTGCATGCATATACATGTACTCTCTCAATTCGTTCTATATACTCAATACCCCAAATTTCACACCCGTAAAGTAGAATTGGGCTAATTTTACTATCAAATAATTTAAAATATGTACTGTGAG
This sequence comes from Gari tellinella, assembly GCA_922989275.2. Lineage (NCBI taxonomy): Eukaryota > Metazoa > Mollusca > Bivalvia > Cardiida > Psammobiidae > Gari > Gari tellinella. Next base: position 75,622,043 of record OV277866.1, read on the forward strand.
TCATTGGTTGTAAATCATGCAGACTGTTTAGTAAACTCACCAATACCTTTTTGGCTTTGACAGCCATATCTTCGGCCATTTTAAACAATGATAATCGACATGTGAAATGAACACCAACATATGTAAAAGCATTGACAGTTTCTACAATCTTACCATCAAAATACCATTTCTCATGTTTTGACACCTGACCACAGTTCTTAAAAACAACACGTTTTGTTTTAGCTATATTAACATTCAATTTCAATTCTAAACAATGGTTATTTAAAGCATTCAAATGAAGCTCATCAGACATGTGAGGCTGTGAAGCAGACATATTTATGAGTACTACTCAAGACATTGTGTTAAGCAATTGATATTCAAAACTCTTATATCTTGTCCATTTGAAGATATGTATGCGTTACTTTCATTACATGTGTTGACCATACTTAGTTTTATCACATATATTTGACATGCCTTTGTCTCAGTGTCAGCGTCATGAATCCTGCACGGAGCTAAGACATGCACGGTGACAGGTCAAATAAATTGGACAACTATTGCCATGAAATAAGTGGAAGAAGAAACAAAGCTTAACAAATTGACTATATTGATCGGCTGGGAAGCTGTTTTAGTTTCATGGTTCTACTAATAAAGTTTTTAAATCAGTCGTGGTTAAAAGTTGTATAGTAACCAATGTTAATATGCATAAATATGATTTGGGGTCCACTGGACCCCAATCATATTTTTGTCATTTTCTTCCAAATAGTTACATAGTTCTGTTAAATATACACGATTAATGTAACAAAAGGTTTATCTCGTCATAAATATATACACATCTCCCCATCTGTACACATTTCTGCACAAGGTATTAGATAAAATTCGATTTAGTTTTTTGTGTTACTATGGTCACTGGTTGCCATGGTAACAGTGAGAGCAACCTTTCGATTTTATTACTCCCATATAGCATAAACACACCAATTTATAATGCGGCATCAGTTATATCACAAATGCCGATCTTGAATAACAAAAATGTACAATGGGGTCCAACGGACCCTAAAAGTTGCATAACGGAAGATTTGCAATGTCCGGATAAGGGTTAATACATATTTGTTTGAAAAAGTCATGCCATAAAGGTTTTTAACAAAAGCTTATAACTCAAATTTTAAAACTCATTTACCTCCAGCATGTAACAAGACCCTTCCACTTTCAACTTTAGTATTCTCCATAGTATGGCTATTTAGCGATGTTTGGCGTAAGTGTATGCTACAATAGGAGTTTTTTTATATTTGGTATCAATGTTTGAATAAGTCATACTTATTGTCTGCATTATATGTGCCGTCTGTGGAATATTTCCAAATGAGTTGTATGTATAAATAATCAACTACAACACATTACGATGGTCTTACATACTTTGATCTGCTAAAGCTTTGACCCTTATACTTATGTAATATCGACAGCTTTCAAATTATCGTCTGCCAATTTCGTAAAATAATTTTTATGCAATTTTGAAAAAACTAAAGATGATTGTCAAACAGCTTGTTTCCTGATCTAACAGCGCCTGACACGGATTCTTATCTGATAAAAAACCGTTGTACATGTAAATACTAATAAAGTCGCGATTAACAGGCGAAGGTTTATATATGTAGAGACGCAATCAGTATAATAACAGACTCAAATAACATGTGCAATGTTTGATACTAAAAAAATATAAGATAACCCCATTTGACGCAGTTAGAGATGTACACATGTCCACCACTTTAACAGACAAACCCGGGCGGGCTAGAAAACTCCTGAAAACAGCAAACATCCATAATGTTTGATTTTTATCAATTCAATTTAATTTGTTCAAATGTCTGAAATTTCACTTTTGTAGTACAGTTAATTTGTGATATATATATCTACAATATATAATAAACAACAGGGTATACACTTAAATTATGAATTTCATTCACCTAATATATCTTTCGTATCCATTTATCGCTCGATGATACATCCATGCTTCTAAATGTTTCTAATTGATTTTGTCACAAATAACAAATTATCGTAGAAACGTTAACCTGTTTAAACTTCTCCAGATTGAGACAATGGAAATTAGTCCTCGATTGCCTAGTGATTGAAATAAACTGTTAATCAAAATAAGTGTCGTTGTTACTAAGAAGGATTAGCGTCCATTCGAATTCATATACGGATGCTTCCTCCCATGTACTGCGGTCCTAGGTGTACCAAAATATAACTGCTAGTTGGATATTTATAGTAATTTGCATGATTTGTACATACCCTGTGTCTGCGAGTTGGTAGCACCTTGCACACGTGTTAATCGATAGCAATAGCTAGCATACCTGCTTTCAGTTTGGATTTTAATTAATTGAGAGCTTTACCTAAGTGTCTAAAGTAGTAAAATCGCAAACATTGAATAACTACAAAGTATGCCTGGAATGCTTTTAAAATAGACGATAACATGACATACTAAGTTTGCGAAACACGTCTTACAGCGCAGATTTTCTCAGTATTAGTTCAATAAAAGGCATACTTCATCCATTTATCCAAAATTTATTAGTTAAGAAAATTAGATTCTGGGATATTTGTTCCAGTATTGCGAAATTCACATTGATTCGATGAAATCGATATAATCTTTCACGATATCATCAATCACAGATACAGTATATCGTCTGAATACCGAAATCTCAAGAATTCAAAATACAGTTAAGAAAACGCTTTACGCCATATATTCGTATTTTTACGCTTTTAATTTACTCCTTCAGTTTTAAAACAGGTCCACGTTATTCGGTCATGAATATGTACCAGGCAAACTTATTTCTATATTCTAGTAGAAAATAGCGTTAAGTAGACAGGTTAAAAGTTAAGCAGCAGTTGCTTAAATGTGTGTTCTGGTTTACTTGCAACCTGGTTAAAGTGGTCAAGTATCTTCATTATGAAAAACAGAATATGAAGTAACGGGTTAATAATATACAATCACGGTGTATTAACTATTCATGATTATAAGTTTTCTTCTTGCGTTACTACTATTGTGTTGAATACGGCATACAATGTTCCATTAACTCTTTATATCGGTTTGTTGAATAATTGATTAGCAAGCAGAACACTTGTATTTGTTATCAACGCTCTACGGGTTCTAGGAGCCCTTCTTATTTGTTTAAAATTCAACTTGTTTTTACTAATTTTTATACATAGACATTTGCCCCATAAGGAATAGCGTTAAAATCATCTTTAAAATGATAGTTTTATTTTAAATATGAAATGAGCACATAGGCAACCATTATTTACACATTACGAATGTGTTATTCTTTCCCGTTCAATATCGAAACGCAACTCCAAAGCAATCGCATGTAGAAATATATGATATCTTGGAAGTAATGAAGTTTTAATGAATCTGAGGGTAAACAATTATCAGGCTTCACACATACCGGATTGCATTCAGCGTTTAATCTGGCTCCAAACAGTTTGAAATGGACACTAAGTAGTGTTAGTTAGAAAAGTAAACCATATTTCCTCTGTATGTTTTGATTAGTAAGCACCATAATATGTCAAACACAGTGTTTCTACCCAGTACTGTGCAGGGGAGAAAACGAAGTTCTTTCCCGTTTCACCGCAAATGCAACCCAAAGGCAATGCAGTAAAATGCAGAAATTTAACATTTTAAGAAATGTCCATTTAGAGATCTATTTTAATTCGGACAGAAACACACTTTGCAACTTGCAAAGACGCACCAATTAAAAATATATCTTCTGAAAATGACAGAAATAGTAAGACAATCGATATCACATCCTTATGAGCGTTAGCATGAGATTACAAACATATATTTTAGCCCAAACAATCAATTGCATTTTTTATTATAAGCTACGGAAACAGTGCTCCCTCTCTACAACGGCCCTCCCAACAACGACTCCCTGCTCACAACGACCCCTGTCGCAGTTCCCCAAACAAAACATGTATGTCCAAACTTTTCATGGCTGCAATACCGTCTGCTTAAAATTGTCATCTGCTGTTTTTCTCAAAGTTACGTAATGGAGATTTTGTCAGAGAAAATATCTTAATGACGAGTGACAAACAGCTTGAATCCAGATCACGTTTGATCTGGATTCAAGCTGTTTGCAAATGTAACCTCATTTACCTCCCTGCAACGACTCCCTCCGAACAACGCACACAACGAGTGTCTCCTATTTGATGTCGTTGTAGAGAGGGAACGCTGTAGATAAATTATGTTATATATTTGTATATACCATTTCCAAAACGAAAAAATGAGGTTTCCCCTAATCGTATGTGATCATTTATGGAAAATTTAGTCGGCCGATCTACAAAACGTATAAATGTATGCATGTTAAGTGTTATGATATTTTAAGATTTTTACGTGAACGTCACACCCAGTGTTTTGTTAACATTGATAAAAAATTCAATTTTAGTAAGATACCTTGTCACGGTTTAGTACACATATTCTCAGAAAATGAAGTAACAGAAACAGAATGTAATTTGTTCGGTGCGTAATGTCAGTCATAGCTAAGCCACAGCTTACTCGATCCTATTAACTTATAAATGTACGGTTCAAGTATTCTACATCTTGCAAAACCAGATGCATTAAAGCAATTCCATTGACATCCGACTGGAAAATTGCTCATTACGAATTGAACCCATATCAGACAATGTTGCAATAATGTAGTCATTTGCAATTGCTCCATGTAGCTAAAGGAATAATAAGATACAAAAACAAACGTTCTTTCTTTGGTGTAATGCATAGTGCTTATAGCACATGTCGGTCTGTGATACGGTTCTACACAGTTTGTAAGTGTGCAATACATTATAAAATGGATTAGACCGAATATGAAACTTCTATCGTCCAATATAATTTTCAGGGAGGAATGCGTACATATATCGAATGCAAATATAAACCAATACTCCGCCTCTTGTTGTTATAGAACATCACTATTCCCTGTGTTGATGATGGGTAATATTTAAAACAGATAACCAGAGAAAAAAATCACTAATACGATTTCAGTTCACGTAGCATAAATACTTGGAATTATCCTGCTGAGCTGGACATGTCTGATTTTTACAGTACATTTACCCGCGGTTTAGTATTTGGGTTTAGACGTTTACTTTTAACACAATCAATACACGCATACAAGCATGTCATCTTACATGCGAACTTTGTCAAACCGTTTGCTTCAATAGGTTTCTTTCGCCACTGTTTTTATTCATTTAAAACAATGTATGGATAGGTATTAAACATATATTGGTAAAAAAGGTGGGTTTTCAAGGAAGGACTTATTACTCTACTAAAATCAGTAAGAAAAATATAAGATACTTAGATATTTGAATTATGTTAACTAATTTCAAATAGACGATGTTAAATCTGAATAAGGGGTGATCCTTTGAAAGCACAGAAAACAAAGCAAATACTTAAAATTGCAGACTCGGTTTAATTGAGTTTGTTCATGAGTCTGTTTAAAACCTGTATGGGAAACAATTAAGCAAGGATCAACCAAAGGTTATATTAAATCTATATACTATTTTAGAAATACACAGTACACTTCAAATCAAAGTGTGTAACAGTTTATTGCTTGACAATCCATTAAGCAATCTATATTTGGGTTTAATACCAAATGCAATTAGTGCAAACCCCTGTGAATAAATCGGTGTATATATGTTCTAAACATAACGTTCTATTATGTTGTCACTAATGCGTGGCCTACACACGTTTGTTTTGTACGTGGGTGTCAGACACCTACATAAACAGGTAAATATCAGTTTAGGAAACATACTAATGAAACAAAAATACATTGCATAGAAATAAATAATATATAGCTAAGTAGGGAACGGATTCATGCGGAGATGGTAAAATCGATACATAGTAGAATAATGTCAGCGCATTAGCCACCCTGACTATCGGATAATCTTCAGCAGACCGTCCGTTGTATTATAATATGTGAATGAATATGACGAAAATGAGCATTTCTTGTGTTACTAGCCACGCTTCAACTTTGAAATAAGGGCATTTTTTAAATAACGCGAGTTCGTGGTATCGAATGTCAACTGTATATAACATTGTTGCATATGATTGGCCTCTTTTCAAATACAGCAGCTGTTTAGGTACAAGAAGCCGCCTATGACACTATTGTTGATCCTATGTTTGCTATAAAAATAGTACATACACACATACAAAGATTTGGATGGTTAACATTTAAATTTTTGTTCAGTTAAAACACTGAGTATTACAGGGTGTCCATACAATGAGAAGGTTTTATTAATTTGTTTTCTACAGCCTGCGTGTTTAGCCTTTTCCCCAAATATGAATACAATTCGACCTCTTAAACTATTCCTGATTTGATGTTCCATCTCATGACATTTTATGGTATGTTGAATGAAACGGGCAGTTGTCTCTGTATCTTGGAAAGATCGGTGTTTAAATCACGCTGGATATAACACAGAAAGTTCATAAAGGACCTAGTACAAGCAGCAAAGTACCGCATTACACTACTAGAACATAGCACAACGAATTGTTTATGATTCCACTGTTTTTATCAGCAATATTTTACTACTTTATTTTTTCTCTTTGGAAGACATATTTTACTACTTAACGCTTTCACAGGAACTTAGGCGACATGTTAACACCGCATGAAGCAACATCAAAACCAATTTATCGTCAAACTGTATATTTAAGTTTTTTTGCTCAAGCCAGCAATAACCCTTTGCCTGCCGATCGCGCCCTGACTGTTATATTTGCAAACAATTTGGGTTCGGACCGGACGCCGCTTTTTTGCAGCGTCTGATCTGGATCCGAGTTGTTTTAGTTCGTTTTTAGATTGCATAAATTTAGAAATGTAATATCTTAATGTTTTTTCATTTGCCGTCGACAAATACAAAGGGTTAGATATTATAGAAACAAATATGTTAAACAAATGTGTTGATGAATTTGAAGGTTTAACGTTAACTTGTTACTTAATCTCCCCAAGTATATGCGTATGATCCAGTATTGATCTTGATTATGCGCAACCTTGCAAGTCAATGTCATGTAAACAGTTGGCCGGCTAATAATTTTACTGCTAAATATATCATGAACTTTTTTGCCCCTTCATCGCCATTTTATCAGTTATATTTTCTCAAGTAAGATTTCAAAAAGAATAATAGAAGAATTTTCAATACAAATATCAAACAGGTTGGATCCTAATCAGAATTTGATTCAAACCGTGTGTAACGTCGTCTTACGTGGCCTACAGAGGTATAACAGGTTTAATATTGCGCTTCACCTTGTAATCCGATGCGAGATAAAATAGCATCTAGCGAGCCGCCGAATTAGAATCGAGGCGCCGTATCAATATCGTGCAGATTACATCGCAAGTAGATATGATATGTAAACGTTTTGTAAGAGTTATACGATATAACTATCTATCACGTTCGAATAAGATGATTATTTTGTGTTTAAAGCAGTTGGTTGCTTAAGGTGTCTTTATAGCTTTAAAACTGCAAAAATTGTGTTTTTAACCTTTTTTCCGATTTTGAAAGCCGACATTCTGTTCTACATTTTACCAAAATCTCCAAGACCAAACCAAACGCATTACACGGCTATCTGATCAATAAATCACACCTCATTAAGCACTCCGTAGTCCAGCCACGTGACCAGCTAGAGGCGTTCTCCAGCTGCTGTTGCGTGATTTATGGGTTTCGCATGTTAAAATCATTATTGAATTATGATTGGTATATTTTATTAAGGGTGGAGCTAAGGAAAATCGCTTATGAAATGTGTGTCTTCTTATTGGTTGAAACAAAAAGGACATAGTTGAACCCCGGGTGTATTCGCACTGTGTCAGACAGTCAAAATGACACGCTTATCAGTTAATTGACGTTTTCGGCACCTCCTTATTTTCAAACACGCCGCATCTTTGGACAACGATTGTGTTCGCGGTAGGGGTCCGATTTTCATGCGGTTTAAAGCAGATGAAAGGGTATTATCTTCTCTAGTGAACCGTGTCTCAGAATGTTGATGAGGTTCTCCAGCTGTTTACAGCAAAGCATTACGTAATAGAAATCGACTTTAAACGGTAAAATAACTTTGATGTTACATAATAATAGTTGGAAGGGGAATTTTAAAAATCTGAGACACGGATCCCTAGATATGTTACTGAAGTGTATTATGGGCAATTTTAAAGGCGTTACAAATTAAGACGGCTTTGAAATCGCTGTTTGAATTTTTTTTAAATTTGTCTTACAAAATCGTAAAAAAATAAAATATTTTTTTAAAAAAGACATTTTGTGGTGACATGTGTACCACTTAAACCATTCAGCTATAAAATGGGGGAATAAATTATAAATCATGATGATAAATAAGAAAAATCCGCTTGCAGTATCGAAACTATAAAGCTACCTTAAAGCAAGGATCAGTTAACCCGTTATCTCTTTATCAATTTTCTGTTTCACATTCACATTGCTGTCAAATTTGGCATGTCTTTAACACCATCGTCATGTTGCTATGAATAGCGTTTAATCTCAAACAATTTATGTCTACTATAACATATTTTGAGGCAAATATGACACCGAGTGGAATGGCGTCGGAAAAAGTACCAAAGTGTTATTTAGATTGAATTTATTTCTCTACAAGATTAAACACATTCATTTCAATAAATATTTTTCAGTACATACTCCGGAGGGAGTAACACTTTCCCACGATATCCACAGGTCAATTAATTGAACCAATTCCCCGCCTTCTGTCTGGTTTGATACATATGTTTGAAATGTTTACCGAATAGTTGAAGTCTATTCAGATGCAAAGCTACGCGGTTTATTGTCAAAATCAAGTTCCGAAATACAAATACCTTAAAGGGAATCTTTTTGAGATTAATTGTTAAGTAGAATCAGGCTTACACCGTCCTAAACGAACTAATAATATTCGACATAGCTGGCGGTAGCCGACAATATGCGGTACAAAGCGTGACACTTTTAAGTGTGTGTCCCGGTTTACATTGAGTAAGTATTTCACTGCCAAGTATTATCGTCTACCAGTAATGCGCCATGTTGAAATGTATCCTACGTCGGACTTTTTTTTTGTCGTAACCATCGGCAGTGTACGTATCATATCCGGCCATGTCCATAGCATTTTCTTTAATCTAATTTCATTTTCTTCGTTAATACTGTATCAGATATACTAGCAATATGTTTATCAGAGTGTTGAAAGCTAATGTTAAACCCCTTTGATTGATTATATATTAAACTATTTGCAAAATATATTTTTCTTTCTGTCAACTTCCGGTCTATGATGATAATGGAGAATGAGTGTTTTTTTTACAAATGATAGGCATAAATTGGCGAAACCAACACCCAAAGTAGGTCGTTAAAAATCACGGCTATAATGTACCAATGCCTGCTCTTCAAAAAGCACCCTACTCCAACCCAAATGCGAAAACCGGTAAGAGAATAGTAGAATTTTAGACTTTATATTTACTTTCGATTTGAGCTGCTGTTAATCGTGTTTCATAGTTTATGACGTGACCCGTATCTCTATATGAGCAAACATTATGTAACTCTAGAGAGGGTTTGGTACGTTAGATATGAAGAACCTGATTGTGGATATGTAAATGTAGTGATCGAAGGAAAAATTGTAACTTGTCAAATCGGCCCAAAACCAAATGGGACCCCTAGTCAAACCGGCCGAACAAATTCGAACAGGGCAAGATAAGAGGGAGAAAAATGAACAAATCCCACAGTTTTTTACTCATTTCAGTCCCAAATATCATGGTGTTACTACTCGCGATTCTAATTAGTAGTAACACTATAGAATGTTATACAGAAATAAAGATCGAAATGCCTCTCTTTAAAGATTAAAGTTTTTGAAATACTCCCCTTATCTTGAACCCTGCTTGTAATTTATTGTAATAGCGCGTAATAGTCTGTTAACATTGAATACTACATATCAAGTCAAAAATAATCAAATTTCAACAGTTACTTTTAATGGAGTTTGCAAATATCGAACTAGCTGTTAGTTCGTTAGTACCTTTTCGATATCTATTATTCGCTCAAATCCAACATATCCTTATTCTTAATACAGTTGTAGCTGTACCTCACTTTAAGTTTGCACTGCTGGTATGCTCGACATTTAACAGAGATCGAAAATGATGAACCGAGACCGTATGTATAGACCAATTTTAATGTTGATGTGTTTGCCTTCAGCGTTTATCTATCGACAGATGATATCCAATTTGAAGCAAACCCGTAACTGCTGCTGTTGACCAGCAGATACGCTGACAAAGAAACTCTCCAGATATAAAAGCCGTATAATTTCGTCGGCACTTAAATCCATCAGTAGCAAATATCCCACAGGAAGCCAGTCATTGTGCAGTTGATATCGGCTTTCTAAAATCAGATAAAGATTAATTTAGAATATAATTATGCAACATCTAGACTTGTAATGTACACAAAACTAATTATGTTTATATATTTTATTTGACAAACAACCAAATATATTCCAAGGTTTTCTGACACGAATCGGATTTTCAACAAATGAAATTACTATTATTGTACTAGTTACCAGGATATGTTTCAATTTTTGCGGACCCAGATTGAACAGGTGTATGATCTGAAATAACGATATTTAAAATTCGTAATAACTGTTCAACATTTAAAGGCGATACCCAAACTTGTGTAGAACTTGTGTTTGTTTGGTAGTGGAAATAGTTGTTACTGTTAATGTTACCAAAACAAGTACCAAGTGGTAGGTGAATGTCTAGACCATTGCAATAATACAATTACGGGAAGCCTGAATAAAATAACAATACCAACATACGCATGTAAAATATAAACGAACAATAACAATCCTCAAAAGTCCATTGTAGCAATATGTTTTATGGCGCTAGTCCGTTGCTTGCTATTGGAAATCTAATTATTATTTTCAAACTTTGCATCAATATTAGACTCCGTGCCGAGTTGCGTCTGGTAACATTTTAATATCTTACATCTTGTTAAGTTTTGTAAGGTAAGAAGGGTATCGATTTCAAGTTTTGAAACCAATTAGTGTCGAATTATGTGAATCAAAGCATGATGTACCAGGCGAAGAGTCAATGACACATAGAAATAGAAGAACGCTCAGGCAGGACGTTCTAGCTCGTCGTAGTTAAAGTATTAAGAGACGTGACGTGTCCGACATTTACTCTAGTGCAATGCAAACACTTTCCGTCATCTAATCAATTATAATAAATAACACAATGGAGTAGATTTCATGTGTTACGACGTTATGGTTAAACAAACATCGCTGGTATTAACATATTTGAATTTAAGAAACACTGTTTATGTCTTGTTGGCCGTATAGTATAAATACTTTTCGAACCGTTCATGTATGCTGACACATATTCTGTCTTGTCTTGTGTACAAACTGTGTCTGCATGAGCTAATGAATAAGTACATATTGTTTTGCCTGTGATGTTTTACTTCTCTCTTATTATTATAATTGATAGACAATGAAACCTCTTTTTGAAAAATATGATAGACAACTAAAGATAGGCATCTACAAAACGAGTTTTCTGTTTTATTTTTAGCCTGAAAAAAACTTCCTGTTACTAACTAATTTCGAAACGAACATTTTTATCAGTTTTCGGTTAAATCACCTTTTATCGCATTTGTGTTAAACGGCTATGTATTGGTTCATAATCTAATTTTACATGTACAGTGTTTGCATCCATTTTACGCAAATGTGAATCAATGAGGTGGATTACCGTTTACCGTTAACTTTCGTAATTCGATATAAAATAATATGTATCTTAAAGTTAACATTGTGTTTTTAACAGTTCAGATCAATGTTATTTGCTCCAATACGCATATGATGTCACCACATGCATTAAATCAAACTATTTTGATCAGTGACCAATTATATGCAACAGTAGGTAGGTAACTAAACAGTACAGCGGATAAAGAGGCATACGTTCAAACAAAACGTCAGAGTTTAAATGCATATGTCAAGTGCAAATAATTTGGACCAAAATAATTTTAATGCGTTCTGTTACATTTCCAACAACTGAGCGCAATATTGTACTAACTTGCATTTGTTTTACGATTCGTTTGTGGATATGTACTGAAACAAAAAACACAAACGCATTTTTCACCGTATAAACCAAACGGTGTACTCAGTATACACTTATTTTTGAAACACACGTCATTCACTAATGGGGGCACCTTTGTCTAAAGCAACTTGTGACCGTACATTGTCTATATACGACACGCTAGTAAATAATGTATCATTCGATGGTGATTTTTCAATCCCTGACAGTCAGTGTTTTTAATTTGTCTCCAGACCTTTCAAAATAACACCATTAAGTTGAAAATTCACTTGGGTATCACAAAAAGTCTGGTTCTGTCACATGCGTTGCTTCAAAAAACAAGAGTTACCAATCAAGTCGACTGATCAATTTAGCTCAATGCCTTGTGAAAACCCAACGCTTTCGGATTAAAAAAAGAAGTTTATTTGCAGAGGTGTCATTGTAAGAATATTTCTGCTAAATATGCAAGACAATTTATCTTCAATGAGCAGCAACCCGATTAACAAATCGAATCCTTACAATAAGTATACTCGCCTTGAACAAAATACCGTGCTCTCTCCTTACATCGACCCGCTTAACAAAGATTCACTTCTTACAACAATAATTGCCGTTGTACCCCAAACAAAACCGTTATGCTGCAATAGCGTCTGCTTTAAATGTTGTTACTGTTTTACTCAGTTTTTAATTGAAGATTTGGACAGAAGAAGCGAAATGACGAGTGGCAGAGATTTTGAATCCAGATCTTGGTTCAAACTGTTTGCAAATGTAAACCAAACCAGGCGTATTACTCTTTGGGAGTTGATGTCCATTCCTATAAACATTCCCTCCTTACAACACACATTGTCTGTGTCATTGAGGGTTGTCGTAGAGAGAGAAAATGGTATTCCCTGTTAAGAATAGCACATGGTATGTGCAAACAGTGTATGGAGCTGTTTGCATCTTTTTGCAATTCACAGTTTAATACAGACTAGACATAACTGGAAACTGAAATTGACCATTAACATTCCGCAGTTATTGACGCTATGTTCTATACCAGACAGTGTAGAAATAAGTGTATACCATTCCCCGGTGTCACCTTTAACCCTTCCATTCTTAATAACTCTTTAGATCGCGTTTGCAAACAAGTTGGGTCCTAATAAGACGCGTCTGATCAAATTCCAGACGGTTTGACATTCTGTTCGATAACTTTTTAGTTAAATATATTTAAATCTAACTTTTAAACGTTTCTTGCACACAACAGTACTTAAGCAGACGATTAATAAGCAGTGAAGGAGTATATATCTGCCGAATAATTTGACCGTGAAAGGGTTAAGCTAGATTGAGAAAAACATGTACGTAAAGTTTCAGCCGCCGTATTTGATTAAATTTATCGTTTTTCTCCGGGAAGAAGTCGAGGCGGAATTTTTACTTTCGAAGAGAAAGTGTTACAGAGGGATCGTTTGAATGCACTGATAACGGAAAAAAACACCAAAAAACAGAGATGGCATAAACATTGTAACAATAACGACGTCGTCCATTTTGTCACTGTGTGTACATCGTTTCTAGTTGAGAATCTGAAAGTAAATCATAAATCTTAACTAGATAGATATCCCTTCCCCCTCTATAATTATAACGCGTTTGAAGATCTTAACTGGATAAAAACAGTTCTGACTAGATGGTTTATCCGAAATTTAACGCTCTTTTTTACATAGGGCTATTGAAAGACGTACGACAGCGAATGTTAATATTTGTATTAGGAAAAAAAACGTTGTTTATTACACTGTATGTAAGCATACAATACACTATATTACTACGTGTAACAGTAAAATGATTTGAGATATATTAGATGTACATTCAATATGATAAGTTCAGTCAAGAAGGTAGATATGTAATTACCTGTACATATACATATTTATAAGTTGATAACATATTTTGCTTAAATTTGCTACTGTCAAATGTTTGTACCTATAACGCCTTATTTATGCTTTAATGGAAAATACCAACTTTAAAACATGTATTAACAAAGCGAAGAAAACAGGAGCGACCGTGTATTATAAACACCATCTTCGCGAAGAATTAACAAATGTATAGAATTAAATAATGGTAACTCGAGCTATAAAATAGTGACATAACGGATTCGAGCTATCGCCGTTAACGTGTGTTTAACCTAAGTTCGTAGATTCCAGGAGACCGTCAAAGAAAACATTATTGGTATAAGCGTATTCACATATTAACAATTTCATTTAATCTGACAGATCATAAAACAATATGAGTTAAACCAATAACGTCTAACGACAACAAGAGTAGATGTAGTGTACGGTGTAAAATCAATGTCTGCATTGTTCTCTTATTCATATGAAATATGCTGCTGTATGGACCAACACTGAATTGCCCTTAGTTCATGCATGCATATCATCCATAATGCAATATACCAGTAAGCATATAAGAAGAGTACACTGACCTTTGCAGGCATGCATTGGTTAAGTACAAGCATTTATGTTATCATGCGCAGTCCAACTAACCAATTACATCTTCACAAGTAGATACTACGTATCACAATGTACAATAAATGAGCGCCCGTGGCGGTTCAAACACAACGTACTGAACTAAACCAATATGGGAATTATCAGCTCTATTCAATAAAGATTACAGCTTTCTGAATATGTGGTAATCAAATTTTCATTTCAAAACAGTTTGACATTATATGACCTTGACGGCTGTTTATCTACACAGTTGATAATCCGCTCACTTACTTATGTAATACAGAGTGCTCGTTTAGAACTGCCGTCTGTTTGTATTTCTAAAATGTAAGAGCTAGGCGGTTATCTAAATAATTATAGGTTTATTTTCAAACTGTTCTGTTCCAGAACAGTTGCCGATTTTACGTACTCGATTCACGGCAGGTGATTTGAGTTAAAATATATTTATTTAAATGTACTGAATTACAATGTATTATGTTTGTACTAGAACTATGGTATGTGTATGTAGTATTAAGTTTTCTAAGAAACCAAATTATGTTGATGAACACATTGTTGTGCAGAGTACTTTAGTCTTCCCAATTAAAGGTCCTTAACCCTTTCCCCAATAGAAACGACTTTTAGCGCATTTTATTGTTCCCTCCGCTGAAGAAAATAATTCCAAAATATACAGTCATTAATATAATTTATAAGAATTATTTTCAGTTTCCTTGCAGATTATAGCTTAAAGCAGGCTGTAAGTAAAGCAGAATGTGCCTTAAGGCACATTCTGCTTTACTTTCAACCTGCTTTAAGTAGCCACTTTTCTTAAAAACTAGAAATATGCTATGGGGTAAAGGGTTAAGCTAGACTATTTGTTTTTCTATTACAAACGGATCGGAACCAAATCAGGCGTCTAGTTACCTGGCGTCTGAAAGGACTCAAAATTGTTTGCCACACAGGATAAAATAAAGAAGTGCAACTGTCAAATGATTTAATATGTATTTAGGCTTTGCCTATGGACGGAAAAAAAGCAAAATTGTACTAATAAGTAAAACTCAATGCTTCCTGATTTTGACAATATAGTGGTACTTTTACCTAGAGTCTTTATAAGTATTATCTAAGATATGACATTGTGACCTGCTTTTTGACCCCATATGACCCATATTCAAAGTGAAGCTACAACTCTTCAAGATGAAAATCCTGAGCAAATATGAACTTGATAGGGGTAGATCTATGGTCGCTAGCGTGTACCAAACCAAATGTTGACGGACAACAGACATCTACTGATCACTATAGATCTAGTTCACTTTAAAAGTCTCGGATGAACTAACAAGAGCCCCATGGGGCATATTTCGCTCACCTGAGAAAAGCTGACAAAACAGAGATAATGATTTAAGTCCAGGACGGGGTCATATTTAACCAGGGCATAATTTGAACAATATTGATAGAGGACTTGAAGATGATGCTATGTGCCAAATATCTAAGATAAGAGTACTAGGCTTTTAGATAAGAAGATTTTTTTAAGTTTCCATTGAAAAATCTATGTATAGCTCATGTGACCTAATTATGCAATAGACTGGAACAATTTGTACAAAATAGGTAAAGGACATCTAGAACTGTCACCATACCGAATATCAAAGCTCTGGCCATATTAGTGTCAGAGAAGAAGACGTTTGAACTTTTCACTATATAACACTATGCAAAACTGTGACCCCCGGGGCGGGGCCAATTTTGACCCCAGGGGCATAATTTGAACAAACTTGATAAAGGATCTGTAGATCATGCTATGTGCCAAATATCTAAGCTCTGGCCCTTGCAGATTTTGACAAGAAGATTTATAAAGAGTTCCTTATTTTTTCACTTTGTTTGCCATCTGCATTGTTTTTAATTCTTTGAACAAATTTGAAAGAGCTTGACCCAAGGAACATTTCTGTAAAGTTTGGTTGAAATCTGAGGAGGAGATGTCATTTGAAGCAATTGTTAACGACGACGGACGACGACGGACACAGGGCCATCCCAATAGCTCACCTTGAGCCTTTGGCTCAGGTGAGCTAATAAAACAATTGATGACAACAAGAATGGTGTCACAGAAAGTGAGAAATGCCCCTGAGGTTTTCTGCAATGTATTCATTTGGTTTCCAAGTAAAATCATACAGCAGGTTATAATTGTACTCCTTGTTGTTGTTGTGTTAAAATGTACAAAGAAACAAGCTTTTTCTAGCTTATTCAAATGCATCATCACCGTAAGATCATTACATTATATTGATGTCATGACGTCATCGTCATAACAAGGTTTGTCAAATGTCCTATTGAGGACTTATTTCTAAATTAAGAAATGATCACATGATCAAAGAGTTATGGCCAGCTAGGATAAGTTATCTCCCTTCCTATTCACATGAAGTAATACAGGATGAGTTATCTCCCTTTTCACCCGATTTTACCTCTAAATGACGTTGACCTTTGCCAGACATGACCCGAGTTGTACTGACCTCAAAAGCTTCTTGAGGTGAGTACACACAACAGATATAAAGTCTCTATTCCATGTTGTTCAAAAGTTACGGCCAAGGTTAAAGTTGTGCACAGACAAACAGACAGACAGACCAAAAACGATATGCCCCCGACTAAGTTGTGCGGGGGCATAAAAATGAAACCGAAATACAGTAATACTGTGTGGGCAAAACTTGCATTCTGTTGCAGTACAATTAATTTAATTAATTGTAATGAGATGTCAGTGATGCAAATATAGCCTATCATAGTCTATCAAAGTGTCAGATTATCAGAGACTAGAACACTAGTCCAATCCGGTGACATAAATCGGCCTCGTTATTTAATTACTACGCATCTCAAATCCTGCACGTGTTTTAATGCCAAGATAAAACACAGGTATAAATTCATCATTTCTCAGTTTTGATGCAAATATCACCTGCCCAAATCAAAAACCACTTGTCCCTGTATTAAACTGTGTAATGCAGTGTATTGCTAAAGGCAAAATCAAAAGTAAATCAGAATGCTCAGGTAAGACATTTCTGTTTTACTTTCATTTTGCTTTAACGATGCAACTTGTATTGAATACCATAAAAGACTGTTCATTTGGATAAATCAATAACACCAAAACAGCTCTTATTTCAATCACTTATGATCTAACTATTTGCTGTGTTTTAAAGACAGGCAAAAGTTTTACCCTTTCCTCCACAGAAGTGCCTCCAGCACCTCTACCTACACCTCAGTATAAGGATTTCAAATGAGTACCTGCTACCCAGTGACTATTTTAAACACATTTTCAAAGCAAGATAAAAGTAAAGCAAAAAGCTCTGGCAGGAGCTCCCTGCAAAAAGTTACTTTCATCTTACTTGAAGCAGTCAGTGTTTTTGACATAGTTGGATATAGGAGATTTGCACTTTTTGCTATAGAGGAAAGGAGTAAAGCAAGGTGAAAGTATTCAGAAAGCACCTAAGGGGCTTTCTGCTTTACTTTTATCTAAATAATCTTGCATAATGCAGCCACTTGACAAGTTGTCTTGCAAACCAACAATTGGACCTCATGTAGTGGTTTTAATAGATATGCTTTACTGTAACTGAAACAATTGTTGGCATCAATATTCAAAATAAGTGTCAGAGAGTGAAATATCACATACAAAAAGAAAAACATGATCTTTTTAAAATTAAGGTTCTCTTGGGCTTTCAATTCTGTTTTTTATTACTGGCACTTATACTGCACCAAGATTTTAGGAATTATTTAAAAACACAACAGGAAAAATATTTAATTTATATTTAATTTGCTTTTTTTCTATTTCATCAGTTCTGATAATACACAGCAGTAAAAAACAAGAGCCCCATGGGGCATATTTCGCTCACCTGAGAATAGCTGACAAAATGGAGATAATGGTTTATGTCCAGGAGGAGTCATTTTTTACCCGAGGGGCATTATTAAATTTGAACAATCTTGATAGAGGACCTGTATATGATGCTATGTGCCAAATATCTAAGATCAGGGTACTAGGGTTTAATTAAGACAAGAAGATTTTTCCATTGAAAAAATCTATTTTTAGCTCCTGTGACCTAGTTATGCAACCGACCAGGACCATTTGAACAATTTTGGTATAGGTCATCTAGAAGTGCAACCATGCCAAATATCAAAGCTCTGACCATATTAGTTTCAGAGAAGAAGACGTTTGAAAATTTCACTATATAACTCTATGTATAACTGTGACCCCCGGGGCAGGGCCAATTTTGACCCCAGGGGCATAATTTGAACAAACTTGATAGAGAACCTGTAGATGATGCTATGTGCCAAATATCTAAGCTCTGACCATTGCAGTTTTTGACAAGAAGATTTTTTAAGATTTCCTTATTTTTTCACTTTGGTTGCCATGGCAACCAGAGTTCTGCATTGTTTTTTATTCTTTGAACAAATTTGAAAGAGCTTGACCCAAGGAACATTTCTGTAAAGTTTGGTTGAATTCTGTCAAGCGGTATAGGAGAAGATGTCATTTAAAGCACAACGCACAACGGACACAGGGCCATCCCAATAGTTCACCTTGAGCCTTTGGCTCAGGTGAGCTAAAAATCACACAACATAATTTTTCTTTAAAATAATTAACATGGACACAGGGCTCCAAATAAGGGGAGTACTTCAAGAACTTAAATCTTTATGTCTGCATTAAACCATATGGTGTGACTACTCATTTAGTGATTAGAATTGGTGAGGCAATGCCTGTTGTCCAATCCATTTAATTATTTGAATAAAGTATTGTTTAAACCAGAATTGGTTAAAAGAGACAATTCTAATAATAAGTTAAATTACACCATAGATTTTGGTGCTGACATGGAATTTCCATCCATTTCAACTTATCCACCGCTCTAATCAGTTCATATATTTATTACTCAAATTCAGCACATAATTATGTTGTTCTCCCTTGAAAAAAGTCAGTTTTAATTTGCATCATAGTCACTGACTCTCTGTTTGAAAGTCTATCTTGGATAGGATACTCATGGTTAATGCTTGGCCTTCATTGTTTACCACTTCAGGTAGGGAAACATTCCAAACATTGCACTGGTTGTGATGATTCTGCAATAGATAGTACATAAATAATTGATTGTTATGTATAAGGCACTCTACAGGTCTGAAACATTGCAGGACTTTTTGTGTTGTTGTTTTCTTTTATTATTGTTGTACAACTTAACATATTGACCAAAAAGCAGATTTTATTCCACACAGTGACACTAGTGGTCCCTCACAATTTCCTGCTTTAGCAAAGTTACTTGTGCGAAAGCAGGAGGTTATGTTGAAGATTCTTTAACTATTCTTTATAAAGCATAAGCCGAATTTTGGAGGCAATGTTAAGTAATATTTGGCTTTATGGAAACATGTGAATAAGGCATGGTTTTGGCTAATTTGTACTGTCCCATGAATTTTTCAGCATGTCTGGTATGAATTCAATCAATGGAGTTAAAGTTCCAAATCAACATGATGATAAATTAATGTTGAATAGTTCTACTAACACAGGGTTTCAGATAACTGAAAAGTAAATTCTTTATGTCTACATTAAACCCAGTGGTGTGACTACTTATTAGAATCCTGTTTTCAAGACAATTCTAATAAAGGGGAACACCATAGGCATTGGTGCTGACATAAAGAAAAGCTACATTTGGTCTGATTACTTCAACTTATTTGGAGCCCTGACTCGTAATAATAAATCCGATTTCATGGACTGAAATGAAAATAATTTTACTGTCAGGACTGTACACATTACTATCTTATTTTTTCAATCTAATGACCCACACACATTGCCTTTAACTTGTCTTTCAAATGTTTTCTTTCAATTATTTACTATTTGTAGGCGCTTTAAGTTATAACATAATGTAAGAAAATATTTTGCATTTTAAGGAGACTCAGCTTTTAAAGGCCAAATAGGCAGAACTTAACATTGGTCACATGACTACATGTGATAGACTTCATTTTGGCATGTGCACCAAAGAATCTCTTGAGAAAAGTACAACTTGGGTTAAGTCAGACAAATGTCAAGGCCATGTAGATGTCATCTAAAGGTCAGTCTACGCTGTTTGCCAAGGTAGTTTTTATCTGGTTCAAGTACTTGATTCTTAAATCAGACCAATAGTTTCAGAGAAAAAGATTTTTAAAGATTTTCTATACAGAAATATAAGGAAAACTTGCCCTACCCACTGGCGGCCATGATTTTAAAGATAACAAAATGATTTTAAGAATCAGGTAGAGAGTCATGAATGGATCATTTGTGTAAAATTATTTTCAATTTGGACCAGTAGTTTCACAGAAGAAGATTTTTAAAGTTTTTACTAAATAGTAACATAAGGAAAATGTGCCCCACCCACTGGCGGCCATGTTTTTTAGATATCAAAATTATTTTAAGAAATCTGGTAGAGGGTCGACACCCATGGATCGTTTGTGTGAAATTACTTTCAAATCGTACCAGCGGTTTCAGACAAGAAGATTTTTAAAGTTTTTTCAATTGGTTGCCATGGCAACCACAATTTCAATTGGATGACCTATATTTGAAAAATCTGAGAGAGTACCCTACAAGGAACAATCCTATGAAGTTTTGAAGAAATTGGCCCAGTGGTTTCTAAGAAGAAGATCTTTAAAGAAAAAGTTTGACGACGGACAGACGGACGGACGACGACGGACACAGGGCGATCACAATAGCTCACCTTGGCACTTCGTGCCAGGTGAGCTAAAAAAAAAAAAATTTACCTAACAGAATAAGAATCTGAGTGTCAAACAGAGTATATCCAGATCAGGCCCCGCATCAGTGGTGCCTTATCTGTATCAAACTGTTTGAAAGTCCCAGATGAGTAGCATGTTTTTTCACCATGTTGCAATTTCAATAAAGGCTAACCTCAGCTGACTGGTGTAGAAGTTTTAACTTTTTCTAAATTTATGTATTTTTTTAATGAAAGAAGCAATAATTTACCTATTGTATGGCTGTTGAATTCCCCTTGAAAGGTCTGGTACCATGTTAGTGTGATGTTACCATGCCCTTCATCACAATCAACGAGATTAGATGAAATCAGCTGTCCTGAAAGCATCTTCATCTCTTCATCCCTCATCATCTATCGGTGCTATATGATCCATTTTGTGTTGTGGTGCCATACAATCTGACGCATCCATGGGATCAATCCATACCATTTTACCATTGCCCCTGTTGAAATAATTTAAAAATATGTGTAAGTTTTCACAATAAACAACCAACATAAATCAAAGAGTGAAGGTCTTGAGAGTTGCCAAGGATGAGGTTTTGCAATTCAGTAAACAACTCTGTAGCCACAACTGAGGCTACAGTAATCATTTATTGTATAAGGCAGGTGGTCACTTAAAGAAAGATGAAAGTAAAGCAGATAGCATTTAAAGATGTTTTCTGCTTTTAATTGTTTCACTGTGCTGTAAGTTGTCAGCTATTTTTATTCCATCAATAAGTATTGTTTAGTCCTGGTTACAGATGGGTATATCCTTGCTTCTTGTCAAATCACCACTTTCTTGTCAATTCGCCACCTAAGCAAAACTTAGAATTCCGTCACGAGCAGGCTACCGAGGATGTCCGAAAACTACAGATGATCCCCGAATACTAGGATAGTTTCACTCAGGTAGATTTCAAGCGCCAAAAATGCGAAAGAAACAGATAAAATAACAATAATTCACAAAAAGTTTCCAATCAAAATACATGTTCTAGTTGTCCGTTGTTACTTTTATATTGTTAAGTTGTAAAAGTTAAATTAAATATTTCAAAATCATTAAAAAATGTTCAAGTTTCAAGAAACAACCTATAACATACTGCCAGAGCCTACATTGACCTAATTATCGAACATACATTGCAAAACAAACATAAAGTTTGCGGATTCGTTCAGCGCAAACACAATTACAATCCATAATTTCTAATTCTTGAAAATGACATTTGTCAGTTTCAGAATTGGTCAATATATTGCGTGTTTGTTATCTCTTTACCGTCATTTTGTCGTCGGCTTCAATATTGATGTCTACAATATAATTCAAAATACAGTATAATTAGTCAAACTTCGATACGAGTGTCCAACAATATGTGTTCTGATCCGGTGCATTTTCTAGTGTCTGATCTGGATGCAAACTATTAGCAGTGTCGACTGCAATCGAGTACAGCTATTAAAGGGTTTCAGAAACAGAGAAAACGTGGTTAAGCGTCATTGCATGGTTGCATAAACGAATACAAGGTTTTAATAATTCATAAATTGATTTTGATTCCCTCACATGAAAAATAGCTTGCGGTCTTTTAATGTCTTGATGCAACTAATTGTATTGCAAAACTCCAATCTCGCTGACAGTCACAGAGGAATACAAGAAATATCAGACTATAGTGACAAAGATTGCCGTTGATCATACGAAGCACTTGTTTGAAATGAAGTAAACATACTTTTTTTATGTGCAAGTTGTCAATAGAGTTAGCTGCTTAAATCAAGATGGAAGTAAAACAGAAAGTTCCTTTAAACACATTATCTTATGCGCTCACCTTTCGTTAATATCTTTATCTATTTAAGTTTCAGTAATTGTAATGGATGAGTTTTTCTGTATTAAAATTGTAAATGAAAACTCTCATTTTGTACACATGTCATTTTTAAGCATTTTGAATTGGAAAGCTTTAACGACCTAGTATGGCTCTAAATGCTTCCAAGAAACCATCATCATCACTCATCTTAAGCATTAGCATAGTCAGTGGCTTTGGAAGAATTAATATCAAATAATGTGTTGCATTTAAAACATATGGTCGTTGCTGCTCCGTCTTGTGTGAATTTTAAAAAAAACAAGTATTGTAATATGCATGTGATTGACTAAATGATAAATCTCTCCAGTTTTACATTGACATTTATGTTTTGAAATAATGCGATTCAAAATGATTATGTACAGGCATAATCTACAGACAAAGTAAAACGACATTGTTATACGTTATAAAGTATGCAATAATTCTCACAATACTACAATAATATAGTATCATTTAAGCTTAACCCTCATCCGGTCCTTTGGGGTCCATTGGACCCCAGCGGCTTTATTTTTGCTAGAAAACAATATTCAGCCTAATGACGCTTATGGCGTTTTAAGACATTGTTCCTAAGGCTGTTTTTGACAGTTGTGTGAACTACATACTAAATAGGTCAATTTGCATAGATTTTATTTTCAAAACACGTCTGGGGTCCAGCCGGACCCCATAGTTCTAAAGGCTAGTAAAATGTATTTCAGGCCATTTTAAAACCGTTCCTTGTTAACAACTTCAATATTTGAATTTATTGAATACTAAATATAATCAACAATACTGTTCCTCAATTGCACATATCAAGATATATCTTTCACGATCTTGTCATTGAGTTATTTCCCTTGGATATTATAATCCCGGAGTACAAACCGGGAATCCAAGGGATTCACACTGTATGGAATGAATAAAATTCTATCTGACCTCAAATTATGCAAATTATTTCAAGATTAAAATTAGTGTACTGTATTACTTTTGGTTCTGGTCCTTTTTGGAAGTTTCCATAGCAGTCATGGGCAATCTTTGTGACCTTGACATTTGCCCTTGACCCTATTGAACGTTGGCCAACGAGGTCTGGTAGATCCGTATTTAAGATGTCTATTTCAAGGCTTCGTTGCCATTTTTCAGTATATTAGATTCAACTATATAGCTACAGGGGATGAAAGACATACCACAGACAAACATGCTCCAATTAGGATGTATGGCAAACGCTTGTTCAGCAGTGGCTTAACCTAATGTTTGATACAATTTCTTATTATTTCATTCATGAATCAAAATTAAAGTAATAGATGATGATTGCAGGAAACCTCAAATCATAGTTCATTACAGGGATACAAAAATCTGGTCTAGACCATTGACCAAAACGGACTGTGGTTACCCCTGTAACTGCGTCTAGGACACTATCATGAAGCTCATCAGACATGTGATGATGTGAAGCAAACATATTTATGAGTAGTACTCAAGACATAGCGTTAAGCAATTGACATTCATAACTCTTATATCTTTACCATTTTAAGTTATGTGTGTGTTACTTTCATTACATGTGTTTACAATACTTATTTTTTTCACATATATTTGACATGCCACTGTCTCAGTGTCAGCGTCATAAATACTGCACGGAGCTAAGACATGCACGGTGACAGGTTAAATAATTGGACAACTATTGCCATGAAATAAATGGAAGCAGAAACAACGCCTACCAACTTGACTATTTTTTATCAGCTGGGAAGCTGTTTTGGTTACATATGTTCCACTTATAAAGTTTTTAGATCAGTCGTGATTAAAAGTTGTAAAGTACCCCATGTTAGTATGCATAAATATACCCCAACCATGTTTGTGTCATTTTCTTCCAAATAATAACATTGTTCTGTAAAATATACACCATTAATGTAACCAAATGTATATCTAGTGATAAATATGTCCACATATCCCCATCTGTACATTTTCTGCACAAGTTATTAGATAAAATTCGATTTTACAGCAAACAACTTAGTTTTTTGTGTTACTATGGTCACTGGTTGCCATAGTAACAGCGAGAGCAACGTTTTGGTTATAACTACCATATAGCATAAACACACCAATTCATTATGCGGCATCAGTAAGTTATATTACAAATGCCCATCTTGACTTGGAAAAATAACAAACATGCACAATGGGGTCCAATGGACCTCAAAAGTCTCAAAACGGAAGTTTTTGCAAGGTCCGGATGAGGGTTAAGCAAAATATTTATATACAATTTGGATTTGGATTTATTAGAATTGTACAGTACTTTAACAAGTGTTTCATTTTTCTCGCGACGTCTAGCTATGTACATGTGTAGGAAGACCGACAGATAAGCAACAGGGATGAACCAACGACTTTCCGTAAAAAATTGGAAGGCTTCCTAACAAAATAACGAAGTGTCCAGACCGCGTTCTAACCCACAGCGGTTTTGCCTTAACTATCTCCCTGCTACTTGAGTGACATACGTATGGCTGGGCATCACATAAAGGGTCAGACGTTTGATAACGCTCTATTTCTACTTAAACCTTTTTTTTTCAGGCAAACACAAAAGACAGTTTGCGCAAAACGACTTTATTCAATTGAATATG
Source organism: Gari tellinella (assembly GCA_922989275.2). Classification (NCBI taxonomy): domain Eukaryota; kingdom Metazoa; phylum Mollusca; class Bivalvia; order Cardiida; family Psammobiidae; genus Gari; species Gari tellinella. Next base: position 75,647,613 of record OV277866.1, read on the forward strand.
TATATGATTTAACATTGTGCTTATGGTTATAAAAATTACACATAAGCTGACAAAGAAGGGATAATTAAAATTCAATGCAAATCCTTTATTTATTATAGTGTCAATCCATTGAAAATACCAGTCCTTTTTTACTTATGAGACACCCGTCTGTTGAGCGCACATTACCTCCAGATTTACTGGCGACAGAGATTAGCCAACGGTTACCATTCCTTTAACTAGCAGGCGGCTCACCAACAGACCAAATCAGTTCCTTACCCGACTCCGCCGGTATTTGAACCTTCAATATCCTGCTTCCGAAGCAGAATGCGTCTAAATGGAAGTAAAACATTCACCGTACAATATGTGAACACTTTTGATGAAACATGGCAATTCATAATCAAAGAAGTGACTTATTCCAAGATAGCAAATTATCAGAAAAACCCTCTAAGTTTTGTTAACAGCTGTGTTGTATTATGTTACAAAGGTAAGCCACTACATTAGTCCCAATTAAGGTTTATACAGGTCAATTAAGATACTATATGTTGTCATTTTAAGGATTCATGTGAGTAATTGCAACCTAGATTCGGTCAATTACAAACCTAAAAAGCAACGTGTTTGAAAAAGATATTAGAATGCTCATAATTGACGAGTTTAAATGGCAACTGGAATACTGCATTGCTTATACAAGTTCACAGTTCTAGCTGAGGTCTTAAATTTGTCTGATAAATATCCGAAATAGATAATTATGTAATGAAATATGTTACTGTTAAAAAAGTAATTGCCTACTTACGAGTAAGCCGTTAAAGATAAAAAAACTGACCACAGTTTTGCTTGAACAAAGTGTGACGAATATTAGGACACTGCTCCCATAAACTGCCAAAATTATCAAGAATTGTGCTTCCAGCAAATTCAGGCCATGGTTGTTAATCTGAAATTCCAACTTTTTATAAAAAACAATCAATACACGGACAAAAACTACAAACGAACATATCAAACACTGAAACTATCTTAGATACCGAGCCGTGTGATTAGTCCTATGACCCAGATCCAAACTGCTTGACACTTGAAGGATTGTGAATCTTACAAACTTGCATTCAACCGTTCACTGCCAATACTTTTGTGAGATTTTTACCTAATCACCGTTTAACTGTAGTCTACTTCAATTTTGTTGTTTTCAATGCCGTTTCAAAATAAAAGAAATAGGCAGTATGACATGGGAAATTTCGAAACGAGCGTCAAACAGTTTGGATCCTGATCAGACGCCGCGCTACGCGGCATCTACTCAGGATCCAAACTGTTTGCAAACGCGTGTTTAAGCGTGATTAAGATAAAAAGGGTTGGATGCAATACATTTATAAATAGATGTTCGAGTGAAATGGCGCGTAAAATCAACTGAACCGAACATGTTTTTAGTCATGCCACCAGCAGAATCCTATGTGTACATTCTCATTAAAACCAATGAGGAGATTCATTGTACCTTTCTACAGATATACGTTTTCAGTTTGAAAATACAGTTTATTTCAACTTCTCTTTTACGGCCACTGAATAGTTCATTAACTATTTTGTGTCAATGCAGGTGACAGCTTAGAACAATGTGGAACTGAAACATAAAACACATTTTGGAGCCTTCTGTTGGACTTTCAAATTAAATTAGGCTCCAATCGGTCTTTTATACTAGCAAACATATTCCTCTAAATGCTAACCAGAGAGGTTTCGCGGTACAAAATAAAGTGTTTTTTTCAAAGGGTTACATGGTACTCAGGCTCCAAGGTTATAAAGAGTTTGAGTCCAACCCCAAGTTGTTCTCAAGCATTTGATTGGTCAGATTTGAGGCTAGGCTTGAGAACACACCCCGACTCAGCTCAAGCGCTTTATAACCTTGGACACCAATACTCATTTATATCTCCTTAAGTGAGATCCAATATTGTTACGATTATTATTCCCTATTAGTAGAACTTTTTGCCGCTTTCGAATTCATAAATTCTTAATATTAACAAATATGTGTAGTAGGAACACGAAAGTATCATTGTTTCTAGTTATCAATTTGTATCAAGCATCATGTAATGTTTCACATGGATACCATGTACAGCTGACCCATACTTTACGCGCCGCTCCGTTTATTTAAGTTTCCTAAAACACTGAAAAAATATCTTCTTTATGAACCTTGTTGATTCCTTTGTCAAAACCAATAACGGATTTAGCTGTTTTGATGTTTATAACACAGTTTGGCTTGCTTAGAATGACACGTTATCATTAAAACATTGCGTTGAAAGACATTTCTGAAAACTCAGGTTAATCACTTCGTAATTCATGAATATCAACTATCTGCCGCTAAATGTGACACTTTCAGGCGGCATTGAATATTGATCCAGTCACACATTTGCAGGATTTAAAAAATGCGAAAGTCAGGGGTGCAGCCACTGCCCATCTTCTAATGGTGTGTCAAACATCGTTAAGATACAGTAATACTTACATTAACTAGCAAAGCCCAACAAGCTGAAACTGAGCTTAAACTGCGTAGAACAAATATAGCGCGTCTAAAACTAGATCGTTTTTTCAGTTTTGATTTTGACACATTATATTAGTGTTTATATGTCAGAGTGTAGCGAATTTTCAGAAAATGCGCTCCAGATAAATCCGGTAGTGTATGTGTTATTAGTACAAAACGGTCCAGGCTTCCTTAGAATATAACGTACATGGATCTGTACAAAACACGTAGATGTTGAAACATACACATCTACCTTTAGAAAAATGGCTTTGAATACCGGGTCTGGAATAAATTGATATTTAAATACAAACTGATTTTTCATTCGTTTCAAATAAACACGTTTTTAACTTACATCGACAGTATGAGCTGTCAACCCATTAACACGGATAATATAGCTTACATACATTTTCTAATAAATGAAAGTGTTGTATTATTTCATACTTTCCGGTTGTTTGCTTGAACATTTCACGCCATTCGTGCTTGCATTTTGAATTTTCCCGTATGGCTCCTCAATTATCGAAGTAAATATTGCGTCAACGTGTAAGACCGTCAGTCCGATTCGCCGAGAACCACTTAACGGAAGAAATGATTCCTTTATTGGAGGTAACGCGAAATAACCATGACGTCAAATCAATGAATCAATGACGTAGTGGTACTGGAAACTGTCACAAAAAGATGTCCAATATAAATGTGGGGCTCCACACAGGGTGAAATCTGTACTTTTGCTATTAATTGACAAACTACTTATTTCAAATAGTCGTTTAAAAACATGAAATAAAAAGAATACTGTTATTTTCAGTTGACGTCAGAATTTAAAATCATTCGCAACTCGTGAAAATTATTAACGTCTGGTGCTCAGTAAATTAATTTAATTGTGAACTTACACTGAAAACATACAGTAATCCTACATCTACTTTTGTATATACAACCAGTAAATGACTTTCATGAATCTGCCACTAGCATATTGGACCAAACTAGAAATAACGGAAACGTCCCTAATTAACGCAACCCTTGATATGGGTGTGCATATCATATTAGTTCTAGATTTAATAATAAAACCATTTATTTGTATGGATATGTCATGTCACTGTTGCACACTCTAACACTTTAAGACATATAGTTTTACATCTGCAAACTGAATGAATTCACATGAGACATCGCCTGTCGTGGCTTTCATGTGGCTTGAAATAGGTTGATACTAATGCGATATCTTCTAAACTAATTGACAGATAATTAGTCTTAATTCTGTTGCATTTGACAACGTCTGGTTTAATTCAAAGAAGCCGTATGCGTTAAATTGACTAATATCATTAATCTCTTTAACACAATAACCTATATTCGTTTTCTACTTTTGAACACAGGCGATGAAGTTAGACTATTTTTTTTTCAGTGGAAATACAAACCAAAGACATAACAGGATGTTAAATGTAGTCTAATACAACATTTATTAATTTAATGTTTATGCCCCGTTTACACAGACGGTCGGGCTTAAATCGGTACCCGATCGGTCTACTTATTTGCTGTTATGATCGGTTGTCATAATTGATTTAATTTCAAGCTTTCTGTGGAAACGGGTATCGGTGTTCAATCGGTCAAACGACATCTCGCTTTCGATTGGCCACCGATTGGCGTCTCATTAAATCCAGTTTTCCACCGATTAAAAGCGTCCAACAACCAATCAATAATCGATGAATACCGATAAAACACCGAAGAAATGCTTCAAGCAACCGATTGATAAACAATTGATCATCGATTGAACTGTCATTAACAACCGATGATAACCGACGAGATTCCGGGTTTTAATTCTCATCTTTTTCATCGATGGTTAGTTTCAGTTCATCGGGGCTTTATCGATGGCTTATTGGTGTTTCATCGGTGATATCGGTAGTAGAGCGGTTGTAAATCGGTTATTTCAACTTATTTGTAAAAAGAGTTTCAACAATCGATAATTTTAAACACGTTAAAAACTCTCAATCGGTTATTTTTTGCCGACAAAATTTCTCTTTACCCAACAGCGATTGATAGGTGGAAAATATATGGTCAATAGGTGGTGTCGGTGGTAAAAAGGTTTTCATAGAACCCCTCCCTAGTTTGGCTAAATAACTACCGATCTATCACCGATGGCTCTGTGTAAACGGGGTGTTACCTATCGATAGTTTATAGAGATTTCTCAGTTGGATAAATTTCAAAAGTTAGGACATTGTTCCAAAACACTGTATACCAGATGTGTTTTACAGGGACAAATAGCCTATACAAGGTTATTATGAACATCCACCAACCATAAAAAAGGTCCACCAATGAACGCACAAGAAAAACCGATGAACATTCAAAAGACTCCGAATACCTCTTACCACTGAAAGCGAGATATCAAGATGGTTCACTCGGTGTCTCTTTCGGAACCCAAACTGTTTTGCCATTCGAATTATATTCCTTAAAAACTGCAGATTAATACTTTCTGAAAACTGATGCAAACGACGCATTTTGCAGGCAAATACATTGTATGCAGAATGTCAAGAAAACATTAACTTTGGCAAAGCTTCGCAGTAAAGTTTGCGTCATGTGCGTAATACTATACTGTATGGTACCAAGTGCCCTATTTGGTCTCTCTTTATTACAGATATTTCCGATAGTGAAGCGTTTAGTGTGGAAAGCGCTCTTGAATCTCACTTATTCAGACGAAGTAAATCAAGTAAAGGGTTTCCTGGTTTCTGATATGGATTGAAGTTTCTTACAAAAACAACATTCACTCAATAATTTTAAACTATTCTTATAGGTGAAGAGACAAGGTTACAAGGTAAAGGTATACATTATTTATATATAGCATATGTTTTAATCATACAGTGCTTCTTATCTGGATCGACTGTAGGACTACTATATATCTAAAATAACGTTTGCATCCAAATGATATCTCAGCCCTCCCCATCAAATGTCTGCTCCAATTACCACGCTATCAATCGATGCTTTTAATCGTACACACTTGCATTAACGACGATACTTAAAAATGCGAAAGAACGGGCGTATATAATCAATTGCTTCAAACATGTTTTCAGTTATGCCTGCAGCAAATCCTATATGTACATACTCATTAACACTAATGAGTATTCGCAGCAAATGTTTTCCTGCAGATACACATATTTTAGGTTTTAAATACAGTACAAGCCTTCTTTGACGATCACTGATACATTCTCGTTTGTATAAAATGCTTGTGATTGTTTAAAACAATGTGGAAGGAACAAAGGCAGCTCATTTAGGAACTTTTATCTTGCATTCCATTCCCACCTGTCTTTCATACAAGCAAATATTATTGATGTTAAAGGACATAGGGGAAGAGGTTTTACTGGACCCCCTTCTTAGAATTACTGTATGAAAAAGAGGATGTACAGAGGGATACATTATACTCAGTACTCATTTGTATCTCCTTAAGTGTTGTAAAATATTCTTTGTTGTGACAATCCATTAATTAGACAGTTTACAATACTTCAACAGAACTGCACTAACCTACCTACCTACTATGCTAATGATTTAATAAGTGTTCTGTATTATTTTAGTTTCTGGTCCTTTCTGGAAGTTTCCATAGCAGTCATGGGCCAATATCGGTGACCTTGACCTTTGCCCTTGACCCTATAGAACGTAGGCCCACGAGGTCTGGTCGGTCGGCATTTAAGGCGTCTATTTCAATGCTTCATTAGCATTTTTCAGTATATCAGATTCAACAATATAGTAACAGGGGAAGAAAGACATAAAACAGATAAACATGTTCCAATTAGGATGTATGGCAAACGCTTGTTAAGCAGTGGCATACAATTTCTTGTTATTTCATTCATGAATCAAAATTGATGTAATAGATGATGCTCACAGGAAACCTGAAATCAAAGTCCATTACAGTGATACAAATATCCGGTGTAGACCATTGACCACACCAGACCGTGGTTACACCTGTAACTGCGTCTAGGACACTATCATGAAGCTCATCAGACATGTGAGGCTGTGAAGCAGACATATTTATGAGTACTACTTAAGACATTGTGTTAAGCAATTGATATTCAAAACTCTTATATCTTGTCCATTTGAAGGTACATGTATGTGTGTGTTACTTTCATTACATGTGTTGACCATACTTAGTTTTATCACATATATTTGACATGCCTTTGTCTCAGTGTCATCGTCATGAATCCTGCACGGAGCTAAGACATGCACGGTGACAGGTCAAATAAATTGGACAACTATTGCTATGAAATAAGTGGAAGCAGAAACAAAGCTTAACAAATTGACTATATTGATCGGCTGGGAAACTGTTTTATTTTCATGGTTCCACTAATAAAGTTTTTAAATCAGTCGTGGTTAAAAGTTGTATAGTAACCAATGTTAATATGCATATATATGATTTGGGGTCCACTGGACCCCAATCATATTTTTGTCATTTTCTTCCAAATAGTTACATAGTTCTGTTAAATATACACGATTAATGTAACAAAAGGTTTATCTCGTCATAAATATATCCACATCTCCCCATCTGTACAAATTTCTGCACAAGGTATTAGATAAAATTCGATTTAGGTTTTTGTGTTACTATGGTCACTGGTTGCCATGGTAACAGTGAGAGCAACCTTTCGATTTTATTACTCCCATATAGCATAAACACACCAATTTATAATGCGGCATCAGTTATATCACACATGCCGATCTTGAATAACAAAAATGTACAATGGGGTCCAACCGACCCCAAAAGTCGCATAACGGAAGATTTGCAATGTCCGGATAAGGGTTAATACATATTTGTTTGAAAAAGTCATGCCATAAAGGTTTTTAACAAAAGCTTATAACACAAATTTTAAAACTCATTTACCTCCAGCATGTAACAAGACCCTTCCACTTTCAACTTTAGTATTCTCCATAGTATGGCTATTTAGCGATGTTTGGCGTAAGTGTATGCTACAATAGGAGTTTTTTGATATTTGGTATCAATGTTTGAATAAGTCATACTTATTGTCTGCATTATATGTGCCGTCTGTGGAATATTTCCAAATGAGTTGTATGTATAAATAATCAACTACAACACATTACGATGGTCTTACATACTTTGATCTGCTAAAGCTTTGACCCTTATACTTATGTAATATCGACAGCTTTCAAATTATCGTCTGCCAATTTCGTAAAATCATTTTTATGCAATTTTGAAAAAAACTAAAGATGATTGTCAAACAGCTTGTTTCCTGATCTAACAGCGCCTGACACGGATTCTTATCTGATAAAAAACCGTTGTACATGTAAATACTAATAAAGTCGCGATTAACAGGCGAAGGTTTATATATGTAGAGACGCAATCAGTATAATAACAGACTCAAATAACATGTGCAATTTTTGATACTAAAACAATATAAGATAACCCCATTTGACGCAGTTAGAGATGTACACATGTCCATCACTTTAACAGACAAACCCGGGCGGGCTAGAAAACTCCTGAAAACAGCAAACATCCATAATGTTTGATTTTTATCAATTCAATTTAATTTGTTCAAATGTCTGAAATTTCACTTTTGTAGTACAGTTAATTTGTGATATATATGATATCTACAATATATAATAAACAACAGGGTATACAATTAAATTATGAATTTCATTCACCTAATATATCTTTCGTATCCATTTATCGCTCGATGATACATCCATGTTTCTAAATGTTTCTAATTGATTTTGTCACAAATAACAAATTATCGTAGAAACGTTAACCTGTTTAAACTTCTCCAGATTGAGACAATGGAAATTAGTCCTCGATTGCCTAGTGATTGAAATAAACTGTTAATCAAAATAAGTGTCGTTGTTACTAAGAAGGATTAGCGTCCATTCGAATTCATATACGGATGCTTCCTCCCATGTACTGCGGTCCTAGGTGTACCAAAATATAACTGCTAGTTGGATATTTATAGTAATTTGCATGATTTGTACATACCCTGTGTCTGCGAGTTGGTAGCACCTTGCACACGTGTTAATCGATAGCAATAGCTAGCATACCTGCTTTCAGTTTGGATTTTAATTAATTGAGAGCTTTACCTAAGTGTCTAAAGTAGTAAAATCGCAAACATTGAATAACTACAAAGTATGCCTGGAATGCTTTTAAAATAGACGATAACATGACATACTAAGTTTGCGAAACACGTCTTACAGCGCAGATTTTCTCAGTATTAGTTCAATAAAAGGCACACTTCATTCATTTATCCAAAATTTATTAGTTAAGAAAATTAGATTCTGGGATATTTATTCCAGTATTGCGAAATTCACATTGATTCGATGAAATCGATATAATCTTTCACGATATCATCAATCACAGATACAGTATATCGTCTGAATACCAAAATCTCAAGAATTCAAAAAACAGTTAAGAAAACGCTTTACGCCATATATTCGTATTTTTACGCTTTTAATTTACTCCTTCAGTTTTAAAACAGGTCCACGTTATTCGGTCATGAATATGTACCAGGCAAACTTATTTCTATATTCTAGTAGAAAATAGCGTTAAGTAGACAGGTTAAAAGTTAAGCAGCAGTTGCTTAAATGTGTGTTCTGGTTTACTTGCAACCTGGTTACAGTGGTCAAGTATCTTCATTATGAAAAACAGAATATGAAGTAACGGGTTAATAATATACAATCACGGTGTATTAGCTATTCATGATTATAAGTTTTCTTCTTGCGTTACTACTATTGTGTTGAATACGGCATACAATGTTGAATTAACGCTTTATATCGGTTTGTTGAAGAATTGATTAGCAAGCAGAACACTTGTATTTGTTATCAACGCTCTACGGGATCTAGGAGCCCTTCTTATTTGTTTAAAATTCAACTTTTTTTTTACTAATTTTTATACTTAGACATTTTCCCCATAAGGAATAGCGTTAAACTCATCTTTAAAATGATAGTTTTATTTTAAATATGAAATGAGAACATAGGCAACCCTTATTTACACATTACGAATGTGTTATTCTTTCCCGTTCAATATCGAAACGCAACTCCAAAGCAATCGCATGTAGAAATATATGGTATCTTGGAAGTAATGTAGTTTTAATGAATCTGAGGGTAAACAATTATCAGGCTTCACACATACCGGATTGCATTCAGCGTTTATTCTGGCTCCAAACAGTTTGAAATGGACACTAAGTAGTGTTTGTTAGAAAAGTAAACCATATTTCCTCTGTATGTTTTGACTAGTAAGCACTTGTATATGTCAAACACAGTGTTTTCTACCCAGTCCTGTACAGGGGAGAAAACGAAGTTCTTTCCCGTTTCACCGCAAATGCAACCCAAAGGCAATGCAGTAAAATGCAGAAATTTAACATTTTAAGAAATGTCCATTTAGAGATCTATTTTAATTCGGACAGAAACACACTTTGCAACCTGCAAAGACGCACCAATTAAAAATATATCTTCTGAAAATGACAGAAATAGTAAGACAATCGATATCACATCCTTATGAGCGTTAACATGAGATTACAAACATATATTTTAGCCCAAACAATCAATTGCATTTTTTATTATAAGCTACGGGAACAGTGCTCCCTCTCTACAACGACCCTCCCAACAACGACTCCCTGCTCACAACGACCCCTGTTGCAGTTCCCCAAACAAAACATGTATGTCCAAACTTTTCATTGCTGCAATACCGTCTGCTTAAAATTGTCATCTGCTGTTTTTCTCAAAGTTACATAATGGAGATTTTGTCAGAGAAAATATCTTAATGACGAGTGACAAACAGCTTGAATCCAGATCAGACGCCGCGTTACGCGACGTCTGATCTGGATTCAAGCTGTTTGCAAATGTAAGCTCATTTACCTCCCTGCAACGACTCCCTCCGAACAACGCACACAACGAGTGTCTCCTATTTGATGTCGTTGTAGAGAGGGAACGCTGTAGATAAATTATGTTATATATTTGTATATACCATTTCCAAAACGAAAAAATGAGGTTTCCCCTAATCGTATGTGATCATTTATGGACAATTTAGTCGGCCGATCTACAAAACGTATAAATGTATGCATGTTAAGTGTTATGATATTCTAAGATTTTTACGTGAACGTCACACCCAGTGTTTTGTTAACATTGGTAAAAAATTCAATTTTAGTAAGATACCTTTTCACGGTTCAGTACACATATTCTCAGAAAATGAAGTAACAGAAACAGAATGTAATTTGTTCGGTGTGTAATGTCAGTCATAGCTAAGCCACAGCTTACTCGATCCTATTAATTGATAAATGTACGGTTCAAGTATTCTACATCTTGCAAAACCAGATGCATTAAAGCAATTCCATTGACATCCGACTGGAAAATTGCTCATTACGAATTGAACCCATATCAGACAATGTTGCAATAATGTAGTCATTTGCAATTGCTCCATGTAGCTAATAGAATAATGAGATACAAAAACAAACGTTCTTTCTTTGGTGTAATGCATAGTGCTTATAGCACATGTCGGTCTGTGATACGGTTCTACACAGTTTGTAAGTGTGCAATACATTATAAAATGGATTAGACCGAATATGAAACTTCTATCGTCCAATATAATTTTCAGGGAGGAATGCGTACATATATCGAATGCAAATATAAACCAATACTCCGCCTCTTGTTGTTATAGAACATCACTTGTCCCTGTGTTGATGCTGGGTAATATTTAAAACAGATAACCAGAGAAAAAAATCACTAATACGATTTCAGCTCACGTAGCATAAATACTTGGAATTATCCTGCTGAGCTGGACATGTCTGATTTTTACAGTACATTTACCCGCGGTTTTGTATTTGGGTTTAGACGTTTACTTTTAACACAATCAATACACGCATACAAGCATGTCATCTTACATGCGAACTTTGTCAAACCGTTTGCTTCAATAGGTTTCTTTCGCCACTGTTTTTATTCATTTAAAACAATGTATCGATAGGTATTAAACATATATTGGTACAAAAGGTGGGTTTTCAAGGAAGGACTTATTACTCTACTAAAATCAGTAAGAAAAATATAAGATACTTAGATATTTGAATTATGTTAACTAATTTCAAATAGACGATGTTAAATCTGAATAAGGGGTGATCCTTTGAAAGCACAGAAAACAAAGCAAATACTGAAAATTACAGACTCGGTTTAATTGAGTTTGTTCATGAGTCTGTTTAAAACCTGTATGGGAAACAATTAAGCAAGGATCAACCAAAGGTTATATTAAATCTATATACTATTTTAGAAATACACAGTACACTTCAAATCAAAGTGTGTAACAGTTTATTGCTTGACAATCCATTAAGCAATCTATATTTGGGTTTAATACCAAATGCAATTAGTGCAAACCCCTGTGAATAAATCGGTGTATATATGTTCTAAACATAACGTTCTATTATGTTGTCACTAATGCGTGGCCTACACACGTTTGTTTTGTACGTGGGTGTCAGACACCTACATAAACAGGTAAATATCAGTTTAGGAAACATACTAATGAAACAAAAATACATTGCATAGAAATAAATAATATATAGCTAAGTAGGGAACGGATTCATGCGGAGATGGTAAATCGATACATAGTAGAATAATGTCAGCGCATTAGCCACCCTGACTATCGGATAATCTTTAGCAGACCGTCCGTTGTATTATAATATGTGAATGAATATGACGAAAATGAGCATTTCTTGTGTTACTAGCCACGCTTCAACTTTGAAATAAGGGCATTTTTTAAATAACGCGAGTTCGTGGTATCGAATGTCAACTGTATATAACATTGTTGCATATGATTGGCCTCTTTTCAAATACAGCAGCTGTTTAGGTACAAGAAGCCGCCTATGACACTATTGTTGATCCTATGTTTGCTATAAAAATAGTACATACACACATACAAAGATTTGGATGGTTAACATTTAAATTTTTGTTCAGTTAAAACACTGAGTATTACAGGGTGTCCATACAATGAGAAGGTTTTATTAATTTGTTTTCTACAGCCTGCGTGTTTAGCCTTTTCCCCAAATATGAATACAATTCGACCTCTTAAACTATTCCTGATTTGATGTTCCATCTCATGACATTTTATGGTATGTTGAATGAAACGGGCAGTTGTCTCTGTATCTTGGAAAGATCGGTGTTTAAATCACGCTGGATATAACACAGAAAGTTCATAAAGGACCTAGTACAAGCAGCAAAGTACCGCATTACACTACTAGAACATAGCACAACGAATTGTTTATGATTCCACTGTTTTTATCAGCAATATTTTACTACTTTTTTTTTTCTCTTTGGAAGACATATTTTACTACTTAACGCTTTCACAGGAACTTAGGCGACATGTTAACACCGCATGAAGCAACATCAAAACCAATTTATCGTCAAACTGTATATTTAAGTTTTTTTGCTCAAGCCAGCAATAACCCTTTGCCTGCCGATCGCGCCCTGACTGTTATATTTGCAAACAATTTGGGTTCGGACCGGACGCCGCTTTTTTGCAGCGTCTGATCTGGATCCGAGTTGTTTTAGTTCGTTTTTAGATTGCATAAATTTAGAAATGTAATATCTTAATGTTTTTTCATTTGCCGTCGACAAATACAAAAGGTTAGATATTATAGAAACAAATATGTTAAACAAATGTGTTGATGAATTTGAAGGTTTAACGTTAACTTGTTACTTAATCTCCCCAAGTATATGCGTATGATCCAGTATTGATCTTGATTATGCGCAACCTTGCAAGTCAATGTCATGTAAACAGTTGACCGGCTAATAATTTTACTGCTAAATATATAATGAACTTTTTTGCCCCTTCATCGCCATTTTATCAGTTATATTTTCTCAAGTAAGATTTAAAAAAGAATAATAGAAGAATTTTCAATACAAATATCAAACAGGTTGGATCCTAATCAGAATTTGATTCAAACCGTGTGTAACGTCGTCTTACGTGGCCTACAGAGGTATAACAGGTTTAATATTGCGCTTCACCTTGTAATCCGATGCGAGATAAAATAGCATCTAGCGAGCCGCCGAATTAGAATCGAGGCGCCGTATCAATATCGTGCAGATTACATCGCAAGTAGATATGATATGTAAACGTTTTGTAAGAGTTATACGATATAACTATCTATCACGTTCGAATAAGTTGATTATTTTGTGTTTAAAGCAGTTGGTTGCTTAAGGTGTCTTTATAGCTTTAAAACTGCAAAAATTGTGTTTTTAACCTTTTTTCCGATTTTGATAGCCGACATTCTGTTCTACATTTTACCAAAATCTCCAAAACCAAACCAAACGCATTACACGGCTATCTGATCAATAAATCACACCTCATTAAGCACTCCGTAGTCCAGCCACGTGACCAGCTAGAGGCGTTCTCCAGCTGCTGTTGCGTGATTTATGGGTTTCGCATGTTAAAATCATTATTGAATTATGATTGGTATATTTTATTAAGGGTGGAGCTAAGGAAAATCGCTTATGAAATGTGTGTCTTCTTATTGGTTGAAACAAAAAGGACATAGTTGAACCCCGGGTGTATTCGCACTGTGTCAGACAGTCAAAATGACACGCTTATCAGTTAATTGACGTTTTCGGCACCTCCTTATTTTCAAACACGCCGCATCTTTGGACAACGATTGTGTTCGCGGTAGGGGTCCGATTTTCATGCGGTTTAAAGCAGATGAAAGGGTATTATCTTCTCTAGTGAACCGTGTCTCAGAATGTTGATGAGGTTCTCCAGCTGTTTACAGCAAAGCATTACGTAATAGAAATCGACTTTAAACGGTAAAATAACTTTGATGTTACATAATAATAGTTGGAAGGGGAATTTTAAAAATCTGAGACACGGATCCCTAGATATGTTACTGAAGTGTATTATGGGCAATTTTAAAGGCGTCACAAATTAAGACGGCTTTGAAATCGCTGTTTGAATTTTTTTTAAATTTGTCTTATAAAATCGTAAAAAAATAAAATATTTTTTTAAAAAAGACATCTTGTGGTGACAAGTGTACCACTTAAACCATTCAGCTATAAAATGGGGGAATAAATTATAAATCATGATGATAAATAAGAAAAATCCGCTTGCAGTATCGAAACTATAAAGCTACCTTAAAGCAAGGATCAGTTAACCCGTTATCTCTTTATCAATTTTCTGTTTCACATTCACATTGCTGTCAAATTTGGCATGTCTTTAACACCATCGTCATGTTGCTATGAATAGCGTTTAATCTCAAACAATTTATGTCTACTATAACATATTTTGAGGCAAATATGACACCGAGTGGAATGGCGTCGGAAAAAGTACCAAAGTGTTATTTAGATTGAATTTATTTCTCTACAAGATTAAACACATTCATTTCAATAAATATTTTTCAGTACATACTCCGGAGGGAGTAACACTTTCCCACGATATCCACAGGTCAATTAATTGAACCAATTCCCCGCCTTCTGTCTGGTTTGATACATATGTTTGAAATGTTTACCGAATAGTTGAAGTCTATTCAGATGCAAAGCTACGCGGTTTATTGTCAAAATCAAGTTCCGAAATACAAATACCTTAAAGGGAATCTTTTTGAGATTAATTGTTAAGTAGAATCAGGCTTACACCGTCCTAAACGAACTAATACTATTCGACATAGCTGGCGGTAGCCGACAATATGCGGTACAAAGCGTGACACTTTTAAGTGTGTGTCCCGGTTTACATTGAGTAAGTATTTCACTGCCAAGTATTATCGTCTGCTTAAGGCAGTCTACCAGTAATGCGCCATGTTGAAATGTATCCTACGTCGGACTTTTTTTTTGTCGTAACCATCGGCAGTGTACGTATCATATCCGGCCATGTCCATAGCATTTTCTTTAATCTAATTTCATTTTCTTCGTTAATACTGTATCAGATATACTAGCAATATGTTTATCAGAGTGTTGAAAGCTAATGTTAAACCCCTTTGATTGATTATATATTAAACTATTTGCAAAATATATTTTTCTTTCTGTCAACTTCCGGTCTATGATGATAATGGAGAATGAGTGTTTTTTTTAAAAATGATAGGCATAAATTGGCGAAACCAACACCCAAAGTAGGTCGTTAAAAATCACGGCTATAATGTACCAATGCCTGCTCTTCAAAAAGCACCCTACTCCAACCCAAATGCGAAAACCGGTAAGAGAATAGTAGAATTTTAGACTTTATATTTACTTTCGATTTGAGCTGCTGTTAATCGTGTTTCATAGTTTATGACGTGACCCGTATCTCTATATGAGCAAACATTATGTAACTCTAGAGAGGGTTTGGTACGTTAGATATGAAGAACCTGATTGTGGATATGTAAATGTAGTGATCGAAGGAAAAATTGTAACTTGTCAAATCGGCCCAAAACCAAATGGGACCCCTAGTCAAACCGGCCGAACAAATTCGAACAGGGCAAGATAAGAGGGAGAAAAATGAACAAATCCCACAGTTTTTTACTCATTTCAGTCCCAAATATCATGGTGTTACTACTCGCGATTCTAATTAGTAGTAACACTATAGAATGTTATACAGAAATAAAGATCGAAATGCCTCTCTTTAAAGATTAAAGTTTTTGAAATACTCCCCTTATCTTGAACCCTGCTTGTAATTTATTGTAATAGCGCGTAATAGTCTGTTAACATTGAATACTACATATCAAGTCAAAAATAATCAAATTTCAACAGTTACTTTTAATGGAGTTTGCAAATATCGAATTAGCTGTTAGTTCGTTAGTACCTTTTCGATATCTATTATTCGCTCAAATCCAACATATCCTTATTCTTAATACAGTTGTAGCTGTACCTCACTTTAAGTTTGCACTGCTGGTATGCTCGACATTTAACAGAGATCGAAAATGATGAACCGAGACCGTATTTATAGACCAATTTTAATGTTGATGTGTTTGCCTTCAACGTTTATCTATCGACAGATGATATCCTATTTGAAGCAAACCCGTAACTACTGCTGTTGACCAGCAGATACGCTGACAAAGAACCTCTCCAGATATAAAAGCCGTATAATTTCGTCGGCACTTAAATCCATCAGTAGCAAATATCCCACAGGAAGCCAGTCATTGTGCAGTTGATATCGGCTTTCTAAAATCAGATAAAGATTAATTTAGAATATAATTATGCAACATCTAGACTTGTAATGTACACAAAACTAATTATGTTTATATATTTTATTTGACAAACAACCAAATATATTCCAAGGTTTTCTGACACGAATCGGATTTTCAACAAATGAAATTACTATTATTGTACTAGTTACCAGGATATGTTTCAATTTTTGCGGACCCAGATTGAACAGGTGTATGATCTGAAATAACGATATTTAAAATTCGTAATAACTGTTCAACATTTAAAGGCGATACCCAAACTTGTGTAGAATTTGTGTTTGTTTGGTAGTGGAAATAGTTGTTACTGTTAATGTTACCAAAACAAGTACCAAGTGGTAGGTGAATGTCTAGACCATTGCAATAATACAATTACGGGAAGCCTGAATAAAATAACAATACCAACATACGCATGTAAAATATAAACGAACAATAACAATCCTCAAAAGTCCATTGTAGCAATATGTTTTATGGCGCTAGTCCGTTGCTTGCTATTGGAAATCTAATTATTATTTTCAAACTTTGCATCAATATTAGACTCCGTGCCGAGTTGCGTCTGGTAACATTTTAATATCTTACATCTTGTTAAGTTTTGTAAGGTAAGAAGGGTATCGATTTCAAGTTTTGAAACCAATTAGTGTCGAATTATGTGAATCAAAGCATGATGTACCAGGCGAAGAGTCAATGACACATAGAAATAGAAGAACGCTCAGGCAGGACGTTCTAGCTCGTCGTAGTTAAAGTATTAAGAGACGTGACGTGTCCGACCTTTACTCTAGTGCAATGCAAACACTTTCCGTCATCTAATCAATTATAATGAATAACACAATGGAGTAGATTTCATGTGTTACGACGTTATGGTTAAACAAACATCGCTGGTATTAACATATTTGAATTTAAGAAACACTGTTTATGTCTTGTTGGCCGTATAGTATAAAT
Organism: Gari tellinella; assembly: GCA_922989275.2. Classification (NCBI taxonomy): domain Eukaryota; kingdom Metazoa; phylum Mollusca; class Bivalvia; order Cardiida; family Psammobiidae; genus Gari; species Gari tellinella. The sequence continues at coordinate 75,665,103 of OV277866.1, forward strand.
ACTTTTCGAACCGTTCATGTATGCTGACACATATTCTGTCTTGTCTTGTGTACAAACTGTGTCTGCATGAGCTAATGAATAAGTACATATTGTTTTGCCTGTGATGTTTTACTTCTCTCTTATTATTATAATTGATAGACAATGAAACCTCTTTTTGAAAAATATGATAGACAACTAAAGATAGGCATCTACAAAACGAGTTTTCTGTTTTATTTTTAGCCTGAAAAAAACTTCCTGTTACTAACTAATTTCGAAACGAACATTTTTATCAGTTTTCGGTTAAATCACCTTTTATCGCATTTGTGTTAAACGGCTATGTATTGGTTCATAATCTAATTTTACATGTACAGTGTTTGCATCCATTTTACGCAAATGTGAATCAATGAGGTGGATTACCGTTTACCGTTAACTTTCGTAATTCGATATAAAATAATATGTATCTTAAAGTTAACATTGTGTTTTTAACAGTTCAGATCAATGTTATTTGCTCCAATACGCATATGATGTCACCACATGCATTAAATCAAACTATTTTGATCAGTGACCAATTATATGCAACAGTAGGTAGGTAACTAAACAGTACAGCGGATAAAGAGGCATACGTTCAAACAAAACGTCAGAGTTTAAATGCATATGTCAAGTGCAAATAATTTGGACCAAAATAATTTTAATGCGTTCTGTTACATTTCCAACAACTGAGCGCAATATTGTACTAACTTGCATTTGTTTTACGAATCGTTTGTGGATATGTACTGAAACAAAAAACACAAACGCATTTTTCACCGTATAAACCAAACGGTGTACTCAGTATACACTTATTTTTGAAACACACGTCATTCACTAATGGGGGCACCTTTGTCTAAAGCAACTTGTGACCGTACATTGTCTATATACGACACGCTAGTAAATAATGTATCATTCGATGGTGATTTTTCAATCCCTGACAGTCAGTGTTTTTAATTTGTCTCCAGACCTTTCAAAATAACACCATTAAGTTGAAAATTCACTTGGGTATCACAAAAAGTCTGGTTCTGTCACATGCGTTGCTTCAAAAAACAAGAGTTACCAATCAAGTCGACTGATCAATTTAGCTCAATGCCTTGTGAAAACCCAACGCTTTCGGATTAAAAAAAGAAGTTTATTTGCAGAGGTGTCATTGTAAGAATATTTCTGCTAAATATGCAAGACAATTTATCTTCAATGAGCAGCAACCCGATTAACAAATCGAATCCTTACAATAAGTATACTCGCCTTGAACAAAATACCGTGCTCTCTCCTTACATCGACCCGCTTAACAAAGATTCACTTCTTACAACAATAATTGCCGTTGTACCCCAAACAAAACCGTTATGCTGCAATAGCGTCTGCTTTAAATGTTGTTACTGTTTTACTCAGTTTTTAATTGAAGATTTGGACAGAAGAAGCGAAATGACGAGTGGCAGAGATTTTGAATCCAGATCTTGGTTCAAACTGTTTGCAAATGTAAACCAAACCAGGCGTATTACTCTTTGGGAGTTGATGTCCATTCCTATAAACATTCCCTCCTTACAACACACATTGTCTGTGTCATTGAGGGTTGTCGTAGAGAGAGAAAATGGTATTCCCTGTTAAGAATAGCACATGGTATGTGCAAACAGTGTATGGAGCTGTTTGCATCTTTTTGCAATTCACAGTTTAATACAGACTAGACATAACTGGAAACTGAAATTGACCATTAACATTCCGCAGTTATTGACGCTATGTTCTATACCAGACAGTGTAGAAATAAGTGTATACCATTCCCCGGTGTCACCTTTAACCCTTCCATTCTTAATAACTCTTTAGATCGCGTTTGCAAACAATTTGGGTCCTAATAAGACGCGTCTGATCAAATTCCAGACGGTTTGACATTCTGTTCGATAACTTTTTAGTTAAATATATTTAAATCTAACTTTTAAACGTTTCTTGCACACAACAGTACTTAAGCAGACGATTAATAAGCAGTGAAGGAGTATATATCTGCCGAATAATTTGACCGTGAAAGGGTTAAGCTAGATTGAGAAAAACATGTACGTAAAGTTTCAGCCGCCGTATTTGATTAAATTTATCGTTTTTCTCCGGGAAGAAGTCGAGGCGGAATTTTTACTTTCGAAGAGAAAGTGTTACAGAGGGATCGTTTGAATGCACTGATAACGGAAAAAAACACCAAAAAAACAGAGATGGCATAAACATTGTAACAATAACGACGTCGTCCATTTTGTCACTGTGTGTACATCGTTTCTAGTTGAGAATCTGAAAGTAAATCATAAATCTTAACTAGATAGATATCCCTTCCCCCTCTATAATTATAACGCGTTTGAAGATCTTAACTGGATAAAAACAGTTCTGACTAGATGGTTTATCCGAAATTTAACGTTCTTTTTTACATAGGGCTATTGAAAGACGTACGACAGCGAATGTTAATATTTGTATTAGGAAAAAAAACGTTGTTTATTACACTGTATGTAAGCATACAATACACTATATTACTACGTGTAACAGTAAAATGATTTGAGATATATTAGATGTACATTCAATATGATAAGTTCAGTCAAGAAGGTAGATATGTAATTACCTGTACATATACATATTTATAAGTTGATAACATATTTTGCTTAAATTTGCTACTGTCAAATGTTTGTACCTATAACGCCTTATTTATGCTTTAATGGAAAATACCAACTTTAAAACATGTATTAACAAAGCGAAGAAAACAGGAGCGACCGTGTATTATAAACACCATCTTCGCGAAGAATTAACAAATGTATAGAATTAAATAATGGTAACTCGAGCTATAAAATAGTGACATAACGGATTCGAGCTATCGCCGTTAACGTGTGTTTAACCTAAGTTCGTAGATTCCAGGAGACCGTCAAAGAAAACATTATTGGTATAAGCGTATTCACATATTAACAATTTCATTTAATCTGACAGATCATAAAACAATATGAGTTAAACCAATAACGTCTAACGACAACAAGAGTAGATGTAGTGTACGGTGTAAAATCAATGTCTGCATTGTTCTCTTATTCATATGAAATATGCTGCTGTATGGACCAACACTGAATTGCCCTTAGTTCATGCATGCATATCATCCATAATGCAATATACCAGTAAGCATATAAGAAGAGTACACTGACCTTTGCAGGCATGCATTGGTTAAGTACAAGCATTTATGTTATCATGCGCAGTCCAACTAACCAATTACATCTTCACAAGTAGATACTACGTATCACAATGTACAATAAATGAGCGCCTGTGGCGGTTCAAACACAACGTACTGAACTAAACCAATATGGGAATTATCAGCTCTATTCAATAAAGATTACAGCTTTCTGAATATGTGGTAATCAAATTTTCATTTCAAAACAGTTTGACATTATATGACCTTGACGGCTGTTTATCTACACAGTTGATAATCCGCTCACTTACTTATGTAATACAGAGTGCTCGTTTAGAACTGCCGTCTGTTTGTATTTCTAAAATTTAAGAGCTAGGCGGTTATCTAAATAATTATAGGTTTATTTTCAAACTGTTCTGTTCCAGAACAGTTGCCGATTTTACGTACTCGATTCACGGCAGGTGATTTGAGTTAAAATATATTTATTTAAATGTACTGAATTACAATGTATTATGTTTGTACTAGAACTATGGTATGTGTACGTAGTATTAAGTTTTCTAAGAAACCAAATTATGTTGATGAACACATTGTTGTGCAGAGTACTTTAGTCTTCCCAAATAAAGGTCCTTAACCCTTTCCCCAATAGAAACGACTTTTAGCGCATTTTATTGTTCCCTCCGCTGAAGAAAATAATTCCAAAATATACAGTCATTAATATAATTTATAAGAATTATTTTCAGTTTCCTTGCAGATTATAGCTTAAAGCAGGCTGTAAGTAAAGCAGAATGTGCCTTAAGGCACATTCTGCTTTACTTTCAACCTGCTTTAAGTAGCCACTTTTCTTAAAAACTAGAAATATGCTATGGGGTAAAGGGTTAAGCTAGAATATTTGTTTTTCTATTACAAACGGATCGGAACCAAATCAGGCGTCTAGTTACCTGGCGTCTGAAAGGACTCAAAATTGTTTGCCACACAGGATAAAATAAAGAAGTGCAACTGTCAAATGATTTATTATTGCAATTGCGTTTCGATTTGAACGTCTTCTATATTGTAAAGTAGAAATACAAAGTTAATTTTATTATCTAAGCTTCAATTTTTTCAGTCGCAAATCCTTTAATGTTGTCATCATAGCCCGTTTTACACAAACGGTGACATATTGCCGTCTGATTATAATTTTCGTCTGTTTGTACTTCCAAATAGTATTGAAATTGCCTGTGCTTTTGACATAAGCAACATTGAAATGAGTCTCAAACAAGTTTGATTCTGATCGGACTCCGCGTTAAGCTGCTTGCGGAAAATGTAAGTGTTATAAAGTTTGGATGCAAAAGCGTAATTTGATTATAAAAAGGTAAAATATAAAACTGTTCAATGTCAATTGTAAACACTCTGCATATATTGTTGAGGGTTAAACGATGCGGAAAACAATTAAAAACTCGTCAAACGGTGTCAAAGAGCTAATATTGTCATCCGGTCGTTGGCATCGGCGTGCCCGTCCGTTTCCATACCCGTTCACGTTAGCAGTTTTAAAAAAAAATGCGTGTCACCCCTTTGTCCCTTGAGGCATTGCTTTCATATTTGTTGTGTTTGTGCATATGGTCAAGACCTTTCCAGGCTCACACACGTATTGACCCCATGTGACATTTACCTTGAACTTAGGGCCCGCGTGTAGTAATCCAAATCCATGTTTTGGTTTTGAAATATGAATATAACTCATATGTTCATTTAGATATTCCTTTCATAGTTGATATGCATGTGTATATTGGCAGTTACTTTTCATGCATACACACATTTTAAGCCTAATGACATGGACTTAGAAATAAAGATCCGTGTTTTGGTTTCTCAAAATGCTCATAACTCCTTTGCATCTTGAGATATTGCCTTTATATCTGGTATGTATGTTTATTGGGACAACACCTTACGATGTACATAAATATAAAGACCCAAGTGACATTGATCTGGAAGTGAGGACCCGCGTAAAGGTTTCAAATATATGTCTAGGTTCCTCAAAATGATTTAAACTTAAATTTCCCTTCAGGTATTTGCTATTATGTTTTGTATTGGGGTATATGAACAAGACCTTTCGATACACATACAAACTTTGGGCTCAGTGACCTTTACCTTGAAGTTAACACCAGCGTTAAAGTTTCGAAACTGCGTTTAGGTTTCTCAATATGCCTATAACTCATATGTTCATTGAGATTTTCGTTTCATATTTTGCATGCTTGTGTATTTGGACAATCCCTTTTCATGCATAGTTCATGCATGCAATTTTGTTAAGCCCAGTGGACTTGACCTTGAACTTAGAGCCAACGTGTAGGTTTTGAAATCTGCGTTAAGGTTTCGAAAAAAGCTTTTCACTCAAATGGCCCTCGAGATATTGCAGCATATCTAGTATATATATGAATATGGAAAATACCTTACCATGTATGCAGATATGTGACCCTAGTGACCTTGACATTGAAGTAAAAGTCCATGCTTTGAATTTGAAATATGAGTTTCGGTTTCTCAAAAGCCTATGACTCCTACATGTATGTCGATTGAAATATTCGTTTCATTTTGGGTATGAATTTGTTTATGGACAAGATCCTACCTGCATGCAAAAAGATTACCTGAAGTAAAATTGACCTTGATTTTAGGTTCCGTGTTTAGATTTTGAAATCTTCGTTTAGATCCGAAAAATACTTAGGATTCCTATATCCCTTGAGGTACTAATTTCATATCGTTAAAATATCATAGTATTTACCTAGACTAAATAGTTCACGCTGTATAATGCTACAAATACCAAACGTCTGGCAACAAAAAAAAATGTAAGCTTAACTATGTCAAGAATATTTTGTACATCAGGTTCCAAATAAATACGAAAGAAGACTCAAGCAGGAAACGCAACACAAACAATACACCCACTTTCCAGTTTTAAGAAACGTTTTAGTGTGACGCAAATAACCTTTGATCAGCATGGTTACATCAGTATTCGGTATTATTGGTACTTTTGCCGTGTGTTTTCGTTTTGTTTGAGTGAATCTCTGTTTTTAGCAGATGATATAATGTTATACTTTTCGATCCCAAAGACCAGGACATGGTTGTGTGCCTGTGAATGTGTCTGTTGAAAGTCATCTACATATCATTAACATGTCGCCCGAACCAAGGACATATGTCAGCTTCAATCAGGATAGCAATAAGGCAAACGCGTCTAGAATACATTTCCTCTGTATTGTTATATTGTTTCATGCAACCGATTTTTAGAGATGATATCTTGTTTGCCATAATAGCAAGCTGTGTGATATGGAAACATTAGAAGGAATAATAGCATAATAGAATCAAGGGTATCAAACAAAAATTCCAAAATGCACTAACATATAAAATATTCCTACATGTGACCTTTTTTTGGTTCACAATACGAACCTTAACATTCGAAGACTTCAAACATATAGTTTAATGTATTTTGCCGCTTATGTTTTGAAAACGATGTAAAAATGCTACATCAACACATCAAATGACACGATTTATTTTTTCCTTTGAATCCTGTTTACCCTGTGGCGAAGACAATGGTACTTTGCCCAAATAGTTTTGATTCTGATCCGACGCAGTGTGGTGCGGCGTATGACTAGATTCAACAATAACATGTATTTTAAGATTTTAAGTCAAAACCCATATGTTTAATTTTAGTATTGATACGACTTTTGTTAAAAGCTGGAAGTCCGTTAAGTATCCGGGAAAAGGTAAAAACTTTTTTTTTCTTATGTCAAAATTACAATGACAATTTCCCAAACAATATTTCGATATTCTATTAACACAACCGAGACTAAAACTGATGCAGTGTTATCTGATAATCTATTCACGGTCACTATGGCAATGCCGGGTAAATGTGAGTGGGGTAACCATATGTACTAAACTTTTCATGGAGGAAACATGCATCTTATGTTATATCATTTCGACATGTTCTCCTCAACATAATATACCACTCCTTCAACCTGCGTATCAAGTTATTAAAACATTACTTGACTACGGTGGGTAGATTATGAAACGTTTTGCCTCACAACTCTGGCTTTGAAGGTTTCCGAGAGGCCAGGTGTCACACGGAACTTAGGTTGGTTAAATATGCAGGACGCTAAACGATCTCAATGCCTAACTCTCCTTGTGTTGATTTTTTTTTATCACATAGGAGTGTGATGGAGAGTTGTTATGGACGTTTACTGGTAAACGTCTGTTCAGTTACGGCAAATGTTCTCTAAATCCGTTGTTTACAGACGTTACGTCATTATTTAGTGCTTGACATTGCCTACGATTTGGCTTAAGATCGCTAAAGCGGCACATACACTTTAAACTGATTATATCGTTATAAACATGTATTTTGTGCTATCTTAAGCCACTTATCCATGTTGCGATTAGCACAATTTGCCCCGCTAAACGTTACCCGACGTTGCCATAGTGACTGTGAAATATGCAGCGGAATTTGTTTATCATTTTTGTTCTTTATTATGTGCATATAATTGCGCATATGTATTCTGATATTCGCAGTAGTAAAAAAGTTATCAATATTGTCCAGATACTTGCCGATTAAACCTTGTAGGCTGATTTCGAGTCATACTTTGTCTTGTTCTGAATACAAACGAACCCGACTAAAAGTTCTCGCGTAAGCCAAACCTACAATATTTTAACTCTTGCACTGCCAATTAATCGTGATATTTTACCCCTTAACCGTTTCATTGTGACTTGCTTATATTTCGTTGTCTGCAATACCGTTTAAATTAAATTTAAAGCAGATGACTACAGAAATATATATATTTTTCATTTGTGGACCTATTTCCAGGCAGTCCGTTTATTAACATAAAAATAAATCATTACAATCATAACATAATACAAGGGAAACATATACAACGCATGTATATTTATAAATACAAAAGAAAAACATTTATATATGTATATACTGTACTAGTTTAAATCTGATATATCAATGCTTTGTTGAACTTTTGAATTGGTGGATGCTCCAATTTCTTCTTAAAGTAGTATGTTTTCGTGTCTTGTCGGTCTCCTAACATGATTGCGTAGCGCCGCGTCTGATCTGATCATTCACAATTATATTGTGTTGGCAAAATGTCAAAAGTAATACTTAAAAAACCCAACAAGTTTAAGCACACAATATTTCTACAGGACAGGGCTAAATAAATGTCTTGTTTAGCGAACATCAGCAAACGTTGTTGTGAGGAGGGCATCGTTGTTTGGGAGGCCGTTGTAGGGAGGTAGCACTATAAGAGAAAAAAACATCGATATATATCGGTTTGAATCTTGATTAGACGTTACCAATTCACACGGGTTTTCTTCTCGAGTTTGTTAATACTGGTTTATTAGGGTATGAACTAATGGACTTGCATTTTTCGCTGTATATGTAGAAGGGGATTCCTTGGACTAGTGGTATAGTCACTGTGATTTACACAAATATGTTCATCATAGCTACTGATTCGAAATCGGCAAAAAAGCTGTTTAAAATTGATACTTAGAACGAGATGCTCATTGGACCATCTAGATATATAACTAGTGTTGGACGAAAAACGACTTACATTTGTAAATTCATATAGCATATACAGATGTTACCCAGTGGTTTAAAACTTCACGAAAGGACTCGACAAAGTCCTCAGGTAGATGTAGGGGATTTAAACACAGAGGCAATGCAAGAAACAACAAACACATGACTGATAGTAAAATCAAAATCACAGTTGCAGGTAATGTAACACTAATGCCAAATCTGATATTGATCTGGATCCAAACTGTTTGACAACCATATCAATATATCCTAAGTTATAATACATAGATTCTTACTTTACAATTATTTTACAAACTGTAATATTGAATAGAGACGACATAACAACGATGAAAGGAGTAAATAAACTCACGGTTATTTTGGCACCGAACGAGTTAGTCCAATATGCACCGAGTTATTTTGCGTCCGATCTGGCTCCCAAAAGAAAGTTTTGCGATATAAATAATGGTTTTACAACGACTTATTATAATAACTGTGAAGCACATCTTCTCAAAACCCTAAAAACAACATATATACATGTGTTACGAATACGTTATTGATTCCCAGAGGAAAGGCAAACGCACATAATAATATTTCATTTTAAATACATCCTCCCTATCTATAATCGCCCTCCTGACAACGAGTCCCTCCTTACAACGACTATTGCTGCAGTTCCCTAAACGATGCAAGAATGTCCAACGCTTCCACTGCTGCAATATCGATTTCCTAAATGTGTCGTCTGCTGTTATTTCTGAAAGTTACATATAAGTTGACATTTTTGATAAAAGTAATACAATGACGAGATACTTAAAGCTTGAATCCTGATCAGACGCCGCGTAAGAAAAACAAACTATTAATTTGCCCTCCCTACAACGACTCCCTCCGAACAACGCACACAAGGTGTGTCTCCCATTGGGTGTCCTTGTAGAAAAGAGGGAGCACTGTAGTTTTAGTTTCAAACTGTTTTCTTGAATTTATATAATCCATCAATATTTCAAAACATGTCGTATCCATTACTTCAGTGCATTTCGTTTGCTTAAACTTTACGCAGGAGTGGTACAGAGTAATGCATAATTCACTAGAAATTGGAAATAGTGCTCGACGGTTTGCTGTTTGCATTTTATAGTAGCTGATCTGGTTTTATATTGTAAGTCAAGTCCGTTCAATTCAAATGCAAAGACAACTTGTTTTTAGAAGCAAACATGGTTTCAGTTTCTAGATTTCTACTTAGCTTGGTAGTTGAAACAAATGCAAACTTAAAGTTCATACTTAAATTAGTTATTAATTATTTTTAATAAGTTTACTAGTGTGCATGCTATTTAAACAAACTGCTTTAGACGAATGGTCTATCTGTATGGTAATTACTGTGTCTTTTATATTGTATAATTATTTTAAAATTGTATTATGAATCTAGCTAACACTCGGAAATAGTGCCCACTTAGTAACCTTACGTAATCGTCACAGAACGATAATTAAAAATTTGTTTTGTCAGCAGCACTTTTCAGTTTTTAGTTGAATTCAATTTCGATTGTGAACAATAATGTTTGTTTTTGGTCGTGCTGTATGCAGGGGATGCCCTGTCTTTAAACGTCGCACGATCGTACTGCAATTGTGACAGAAACATTGTATTCGTGTAACCTACATGTTGGTGATGTGATTATATCGCTTGTCAACATTGATTGTCAACCATACTATGTACACAGTCAATCATTTAGTTAAAAGGGTACACACCTAATAGCTACTCCGCGTGGAACTTAAATACGGTATATGTCATTTGAAAGTGAGGCCGGCGTATGCGCATTAAAATGGACAGAAGAACACCGGTTGTCGAACCAATGACAACTTAGTATGGTCTGTCTGAGAGTCGAACTAAAAGGTGTTCTGACCGGACTATAGGTCCACGTGATTTTGCTCTAATTACTCAAATTGTCACAGAGTGAGTAGGTAAAGTTTGCGGCTAACGTAAGCAATAAAACTAAGGTTCGGCGTTCGAACATGGCTGCCTTACAGTTTAAGAATTTATGCATTTCTAACTATCTGCATCTGCATGTTAAAGTTCGTAGAAATCTGCCATTAAACTATCCTTTTGAGTTTTGTACAATTAAATACCTTTTTTACTACCACTACATGAAATTCTGTTAATTGTTCTCCTTTTACGACAGGCGACTGCTTAAAGTAGTGTGATAGTAAAACATAAATGCTCCCCTAGAAACTTTCTGATTAACGTTCACCTTGCTTTAGTGGTCGTTATAGAGCGATTTTAGGATATATTTAGCATATATAGAAATTAGTATGTCCCTCAGTCTGTCTGTCTGTCCGTCTTTCCATTCTCGTAAATGCAACTCGTCCTACACTGTTTATTGGATTTACAAAATATCTTCACAGGTTGATAAAGTACCATGAAAAGATGGACATGAACAAATTTTGTTTCGTTGCTCTATTTTTTAATGACAGATATTTCCAAGGGAAGATAATTAAACGTTACTTAAACAGGGTTTGTACCTTGTGAAGGCAACTCTTACACCATTCATCGGGTTTTCAAAAAAACCTACAGGTTGTTAGAGTACAACGAAAAGATCTGCCTGAAAAAATTGCCGCATTTTTCCAAACAAGACATTTATGTCTAACTATTTCCTACCGCAAAGTCGCCTTCTGAAAATTACGGTTTTCTCACAGTTACGTATTGGACATTTTGTCAGAAGAAGTTTCAAAAAATCTGAGTCCAAATTGTTTGCAAATGAAAGCAAAGTCATTGTAATACTATTTAGTATATAATTGTTCTTCCTGTTGCATCTACCTCCGAATAACAAACGCACTAGTAGTGTCGAATTTGTTGTTGTTAAGAGGTCATCCGTCCCTGAGCAGCGTATAAGCATCCAATATATATATAAGCACATGCCCTGCACTCGAGTGGCAATATAATATTGCATCAAATCAATTATAATAAATAGCATATGGAGTAATAGCCCGACGCATATTTTGATGTTATATTTAACGATTTATATGATTCTTGTAAAACGAGTGTTTGTGATTTATGATAATGTTTCCCCATACATGTATTCGTAACCATTACCTACTAATACATAGTGCAAGAACATGTTAATGCTTTGGCTTAACACAATTCAACACTGGCAATCAATTTAGGTGTAATTAATGTACATGTCACACGTCCTATGTTCAGGATCTGCACTCCTTGTAATTTTGGAATATACTGTTAAAAGTAACATAAATAGTCAACATTTAAATATTCAGGGGTGAATAACTGTCATATCTTGAAGTAGATCTACGAATAGCCTTACAAACCTTCTACAAACTGTTTAGATCAAGGCCATAATAATTATGCAGCTTATCATGTTTAATGTTCCATTGGTACACGTTTGATAAAGCAAGCGGGCAAAACGTTGTACAACGAGAAGTAGTTATTGAAGATCCGCTCCAGTATCATGGGAAGGGCGATAATTGTTTTCCACATAAGGTACTCAATTCCTAAACGTCCATCCGGCCAACGATTTTTTCCTTACCACAACGCTAATCGATGTTCCCCAAAAAGCGAACTATGTTAAGGCTTTCATGTTGCAATATCATCTACTTAAAACTGTCTATGCTGTTTTTTTCTCAATGTTAATTATGAGACATTGGGACAGAAGAAACATAAATACGAGTGACAACCAGTTTGATCCAAGATCAGTCGTCGCGGTACGCGGCCTATGATCTTGGTCGAGACATTTTGCAAATATAATCTAAGTGTATTAATCTCCCATATATACAGGTATTTATCTTTCCTATAACAACGCCATCCGAACAACACACACTATCCGTCTCGAATTTGTCGTTGCTGTAGAGAGTGAGCACTGTACTCGTCTGTGACAAGATAGTAGTTTCATGTGAAGTAGCTCTATGTGTCATATCATACACTTGATTTAGGTTTTAAAATGTAGTCGTCAATGTCAGTGCATTGGTCTTAATCAATATGTGCCCAATCTTTCTATTGTCACACACGCTAGTAGGTCATGTATCAACAGGGGGTAACTTTCAATACCTGACAGTGTATTTATTTTTTCTTAAGAAAATCCACAACTATCTACCGACTGTACTATTCACCTGTTTATTGCAAAATCCCGTCCTTTGACATTTTTGTTCAACCCATTCCTACTACAGGTATTAATATACTCACGGAATTTAAAAACTGTGCATTGTGAATAGCTTTCTAAATAATAGGAATAACAAAGCAGATATAAATTGACTTTGTTAATGTGTTAGTTTAAACATAAATCTAACATTTCATAAGAATCATAAATGTGTGATGTCAATCATGGTTGAATTGCCATGTATTTTTGTCATTAAGGGTCAAAACCAATGTCACATAATTAATAACGCGTGTGTTCTGCGTATGCATCAAAACAAGCACGGCATCATCGTCGAATGGAAACCACCAACGCTGCGAAAAACTTCTGAGGAATGTCATTCCCTACCTTGACTAAACAATCAGGCAGCTGTTCCAACGTCAATGGGAGGTTCGGTAGACGTCACAAACGACAACCAATATCACCAAAACGCGCCCAGTTAGCGGGCAAGTCAATGACCTCGGTGTTTTTGTTCTGTAGGAAGGCCGTGACAACGCACCCGAGCAACGTGTGGGTCAGCGCTGTTATGCTGTAAGACAATGTGACAGGTTTGACGTCAGAATGGGACGTACAGTAGGACGACGCGGACGGATTCAAAATTAGAGTAGTCTTTTAGAAGGTCTGATTAGACGAAGTCCTGGAATATTTTGAAACGGGAAAATACGGATCTTGTCGACGTTACGGTAATAGCGGTATCCCTGGCCGCAGGTTCTCGCGAGCATCACCAATTTGTCGATACGTCTCCATTTTAACAACATGATGTTACGATAAAGGCCAAGGCAGCCGGCGACATAAGTTTTTATGCATTCCAGTCTCTAATATGCTGACTAAACGTAAACGCGCATTTTAGACAGCCGTGGCGGAGCCGTCATGGTTGATAATAAAACTTTACTTGTTTTTCGGATGATTTGCTTCCAGAAGAGCCAGTGTACATTGAAAAAATGATGCATGTACTGTCTGTATGAGTGTACTGACCAATTTATGCCAAAAGAAACAAACGTCTTTAGACACGCACATTTACCGAGAATTTCACGAAATTGGTAACCAATACATTCTACACAGTTTATTCAGCTGTATAAACCGTCTTTACATTTAAAACAAATTTAAACTATGAACAGTTTTTAAATTCAATGAGTACATATAATGATTGTGTCTTTAATATATTATAGACCTATTTAAAATTGATATTGCGTTATTCTTCACGAATAACTCGTTTGCACTAACACTATTATTCCAAGTGCAAACAGTTTAAAGGAAAATCAGAGCTAGCATCTGAAGATTGGTTTACAGCGGTTTTCGATGTATCACAGTCAGAGAAGATTATATGGTAGACGTGTAAGACAGGTTAAAATTTAATGGCAGATACTATGCCTTCATTTAGAATCAACATATGCTGATGACCTTGTATTATCCCTCATCCGGACCTTCGGGTCCATTGGACCCCAGCGGCTTTATTTTTGCTAGAAAACAGTTTTCAGCCTAATGACGCTTATCACGTTTTTAGACATTGTTCCCTTTTGCTGTTTTCGACACTTGTGCAAAGTACGTACCAAATAGTTCAATTCGCATAGATTTTATTTTTAAAACACGTCTGGGGTCCAAATTTCTAAAGGTTAGTAAAATGTTTGTCAGGCCATTTTAAAACCGTTCCTTGTTGTTTGTAACTACAATAATGGCATTTATTGAATACTAGATAACCCCGACAATACTGTTCCCCAATTGCACATATCAAAATATATATCTCACGATCTTGTGATTGAGTTATCTCCTTTGGATATAATAACCCCGGATCGCAACACGCGAGTCCAAGGGCTTCACATTGTATATAACGAATACAATTCTATCTGACCTCAAATTATGCATTTTTTTCCAAGATTCAAATTAGTGTACTGTATTATTATTGGTTCTGGTCCTTTCTGGAAGTTTCCATAGCAGTCATGGGCAAGATTTGTGATCTTGACCTTTGCCCTTGAACCTATTGAACGTTGGTCAAAGACGAGGTCTGGTCGGTCGGTATTAAAAGTGTCTATTTCAATTCTTCATTGCAATTTTTCAGTATATCAGATTCCTCTATATAGCTACAGGGGAAGAAAAATATACAGCAGACAAACATGTTCCAATTAGGATGTATGTCAAACGCTTGTTCAGCAGTGGCTTAACCTAATGTTTGATACAATTTCATGATATTTCATTCATGAATCAAAATTAATGTAATATATGATGATCGCATGAAACCTCGAAGCATAGCTCATTACAGTGATAAAAAAAAAAGTTGGTGTCCACCATGGATTACAACGGACCGTGATTACACCTGTAACTGAGTCTAGAACACTATAATGCAGCTCATCAGACATGTGATGATGTGAAGCAGACATAGTTATGAGTAGTACTCAATACATAGTGTTCAGCAATTGTTATTCAAACCTCATATCTTCAGCATTTGAAGTTATGTGTGTGTTACTTTCATTACATGTGTTTACCATACATAGTTTATCACATATATTTTGCATGCCACTGTCTCAGTGTCAGCGTCATGACTCTTTCACGGAGCTAAGACATGCACGGTGACAGGTCAAATGAATTGGACTATTGCCATAAAATAATTGGAAGCAGAAACAAAGCTTATAAAATTGACGATATTGATAAGCTTGGAAGCTGTTTTGGTTACATATGTTCCACCAATTAGGTTTTTAAATCAGTCGTGGTTACAATTTGTATAGTAATCCATGTTCATATGCATAAATATGTTTTGTTTCCCATCTGTACATTTTCTGCACAAGTTATTAGATAAATTCGATTTTACAGCAAACAACTTAGTTTTTGTGTTACTATGGTCATTGGACGCCATGGTAAAAGTGAGAGCAACGTTTCGGTTGTATCTCTACCATATAGCATAAACACACCAATTTATAATGCAGCATCAGTTATGTCACAAATGCCTATCTTGACTTAGAAAAATAACAAAAATGCACAATGGGGTCCAATGGACCCAAACAGTCTCAAAACGGAAGTTTTGGCAAGGTCCGGATGAGGGTTAAAGACGGTTCGTCAAATTGTGCAAATTGCTGCCACATCGGAATCAAAACTCCACATAACACTAGTTTCTCATGGCGCAGACTATAGGTTGAAACATTCTAGACCATTCCTCCTCATGGTCGGACCGTAATTATTCTACACTTTCACCAATGTTTCCCAGTACTTTTCCTGTATTTTCTGTGTCTTGTAACCGCCACCGATAAATACTGTCATATCATTATCTTGTAATTCATCTACAAACTGATCAGTCTAATCTCTCAAAACTAAAGCCGCCGTCTTGTTGACCGGATTTAAAAGTAACTTTGTAAGTTGCCTTGACATTGACGTTTCAGCTGTTGGATTTCTTTACATCCAGAATTCCGTCGCATATTAATCTAAGCAACATAAAGTCAATGACTATAAGCCCTCAGTGTTTTACTTAGTCAAGCTACTTTATCTCTACATTTCCTTCAATCCTAGACAATGTTGTGGATTTTGTAGTTTTGCATCATGCTAACATATTGGTTTAATAGTGCCAAAGGAACGGGTTAGCAAATACGAAACTATCAAATTGTTAACGTCGATTTCATGAGTTTGTCCGATTACAGTCAGCTTATGGAATATTTATTTATGCTTTTTGGTGGATAACCGTGAAAAGCAGTGGATTATCACTTGATAATCCACTGCTTCAAGCAGTGGAATTATTGTCGCTCGTGCTTCTTTTATGAGTTTTCCCCGTAGGGCTCCCCAAGAATCGTAGTCAATCGTGTCTTATCGTTCAATTCCGGCAGTCCGTTTTGTCGCCAAACCACTCATCGGATGAACACGAATCCAAGATCGGAAGTAACGACGTACTTCCGTTGACGTCAAATCAATAAATAAGTGACGTCATTGTGCCGCCAACTGTCACGCACATGTGTTCGACATAAAACTCAACAGGGGATAAATAATGTACTTTCGCTTTAAATTTTCAAACAATTTCGTTTAAAAGTGGCTTAAAAGCATACATAAATAGAATAACTGTGGGGTTTTTTGTGTAAGATTGAATTTAATCCATTTCGTGAACTCTTTGCCACTCGTGAAAATATAACGTCTGATGTTCACTCAATGGATTAAATTTCAATCTTTCACTGAAAAAAACAGTTATCCTCTACTTTTTTATGTAAACGAATTCAGTATTCTCTATTATCTTGATCTTCATGATCTGTCGTACCCTGAACCCATCCATGTCTTACAGTTACTCGTGAATACAGACTAGTCGCTTGAGTACAATTTGACCGTTGCCACAGTGGGTTATTTTTAACACGGGCTTGAATGTTAAATTCTTTCCCGTGTTACTAATAATCTTGTCATAGAATTTTTGTTAGATGTTTTACATGTATTTACTTACTGTGTTGGCGGTCTTTTTTATTTTAAACTATTAGTAGCAAACTATTCTTTTTCCATCATTTTTTAAGTAAATCAAAATTGCCATGCGGCATGTTGCTGCGTAATAAAACACACACTATTATGTAACAGGCTGTGTAAACATCTGTCGGCGGAGAAAAATATGTAAATGAAGTGAAGTGACGTCATAATTAATGTGGACGGGTCAAACACTAAAATGGTTAGAGTTTATTTCAACGCTTCTTAATAATTTAGAAGCCAAATACGGTCGCAGGCTCCCTCATTTGTTGGCTTCTTAATCATTAAAAATCATTGAAATAAACTCTAACTATTACTTACATGTCACAAACTTCCTACAATGTACTGGATACCAAAACCAAAGTATCGTTTTGTTGCTAATTCAAGTACATGTACTACTACTAAGCTTTCCAAACTTTTGACATCGTCTTTAATTAAAATTAAAGAACATGTTCAAAGGTATTATGCAAAGACTTACGAAAATTCTAGACTTAATCTGTTTTGGTCTATCAAAAACTCGAATGAAATTTTGACGAAGCTTGGAAATAGAAGGTATTTCACATGTT
The DNA here is from genome assembly GCA_922989275.2 of Gari tellinella. NCBI lineage: Eukaryota > Metazoa > Mollusca > Bivalvia > Cardiida > Psammobiidae > Gari > Gari tellinella. The sequence continues at coordinate 75,682,869 of OV277866.1, forward strand.
TTATGGTGATGTGATTTACAGACTTCGTACGATTCTTGGACATATTAATTTTCAAAACCTGTTGGTATACGTATTAGATTTTTCCTCAAAAAGATTATGATCCAACTATATTGCTGCGCACTTCACGTTTGGTTATCGCGTAATCTACAATTGATAACCATGATTTCCTCTTTGGTTGTGCGACGACAGACAGGGCTTAGCACTACACGATGATGTATCTCTAAAGCCGTCCTTAACCGGGAGAGTTATGTCGGATGTTCGTGCTTTGTTTTTTCTCTCCCTCTCTGTCGTACCCTGAACCCATCCATGTCTTACACTTACTCGTGAATACAGACTAGTCGCTTGAGTACAATTTGACCGTTGCCACAGTGGGTTATTTTTAACACGGGCTTGAATGTTAAATTCTTTCCCGTGTTACTAATAATCTTGTCATAGAATTTTTGTTAGATGTTTTACATGTATTTACTAACTGTGTTGGCGGTCGTTTTGATTGTAAGGTTTTGGAACAGGGTTTATATTTTATGTACACTGTTCGTCTTTATAGGTGAATATTTAAACCCAGCTTTAACCACCAGTGGTTGTTAATGGTTAATCTATAATTAATTATTGATTGCTACTGACCGTACCAAGGCGAGCTCCTATATTCACTTTGCTTTATGTTTGTCTTGTGTGTTGTTTTCTATTTAGTGTGTAGATGAAGGAATGGTATTGGGTGTGTGTGTGCTTGTTATGGTATGACTGTGTGTGTGTTCTGCTTGAGAGGTGGGTGTATTGTTTGTGTTGCGTTTCCTGCTTGATCTTTCGTTTTTATTTGTTCATTGAAAATAATGACTTTATTCTTTGGCTGGGAATTGCAGTCATGCAATCTATAGGACAATTTTCATCGAGCATATCAGCGGTTTGCAAGTGTCCTGATCTACGGAACAGTCAAAACATTTTCTCTGTCTTCAGTGATGCATGTGCCCTATCTTAGTTAGGGTAAGTGTTTAGGTAGACATTCATATGGTAAGAAAATATTAATTGGATCTGTATTCAGAATTGGTTGAAAATAATATTGGGTTGGCAACTTCTAAGTTTCAACGTGGCTCAGACAAAAAAAATCCTTGAACAACGTCACATTAACTGCTGATGGTGTAACAGTGAATACTTTCACTTGCGATCAAATTCGTTTGTTTAGAAAATTTCGATATAGATACATTTTACCTACTCCATCACGTAATGTTGTATGTTGATGTATCTAAGTTCAGCAGTTTACCATTGTCTTCCATTAAGGGATTTCTGAAATCTTCAAAGGTATATACTTTCACATGAATGACATATTTCTTTTGGACCTTAGGGCGTTTTTCATGGTACATACTTGTCTATACAAGTTTTGTTTTTAAACACTTATACAAGTTTTGTTTCTTAAAAAAAACATTGGGTTACTTTCTGAGGTACATACTCGTTGATCGATGTTTTAATATTCACATAATACGTACTCGTTTATCTGCACCATATGATAATTTTATGTCTCGCTATGACGTAAAACCTAATTCAATCAACCCATCACGAAGCTGTCACGTTAAGAATTTGAAAATGCCCCCATTGATTTTTGACCCATGAAATTAGCTTTTTGGTATAACCGTATGATTATATCACGTATTTCCATATCGCGGAAGTGGATTGACAGGTTAAAACATTCTGAAAATATTATCATATGAGGACTCGGGGTATTTGAGAATCAATCGTTTATATCAGCAGTACGACAATACTTAATAAATTTCATAATCAAATCGAGTTTATAGCAGTAATCTAAATGTGACTGATGACACATGTTTAATCGACCCGTTAGATGACAATTTATCTGTAAATATTGTTAACAAATAGAAATCATACATTTCTAAGGATGGAGAGAATAGGTATTGAAGCCTGATGCACCCATTTTAGTTTGCAAATGTGATGGCTGCCTATGTAGGGATGAGCTCTGCCGCTAGTCGATATACCACTGTTAGTGAGTACAGGTGTCACCAATACAGTCTAACCCATCTCAAGACACACTCATTGCAGCGTATGTTTATGTTCGGTATACATTGCCGTAAGTGTAGCAAGGGTTGAGGCCTTACCATGTTCTGTCTGCGGATATCGCTATTGAAGTTTCCTTTCAAACATGTTGACGGGTAATCGACTATCATGACTGGTGATTCACCTGGATTGGATTGATATGGCTTTATACTTACTTACTTACTCGGTTCACCGTCTACAACGCCAGTCTAGATTCTGTCACGAACGATGTGGTTCTCCTAGGTCTTCCATCCGTCCACATAACTTGGTCTGGCCACACATACTTTCTTTTTCCGTCCACATTTGGGCACCTCTGCAGTATATGCTCTGTCGTTTGCTGTTCGAGGCCACAAGTACACAAGTGGATGGGGCTATCTTCATATTGGTGAACATCTGTGAGTTAATAAATAAATACGAAAGACTCAAGCAGGAAACGCAACACAAACAATACACCCACCTCTCAAGCAGAACACACACACAGTCATACCATAACAAACACACACACACACGCACACTCCCATTCCTTCATCTACACACTAAATAGAAAACAACACGCAAGACAAACATAAAGCAAAGTGAACATAGGAGCCTATGTCTACATATGGCTTGATGGGGTACTTAAATTCCTTGCCAAACTATTGACGAACGGTAAGATGACTCGGCGAACTAAAACAACATGTATGCTTTAGGCTGTTGAGTATTTATGCGATACTGGCAAAGTATACTGCAAATAAAATCCAGTCATTCGCTTCAAGGATCCATTTCAACACCAATATTTGTCCATGGTTCAACAACATGTGATCTTCTCTTATCTGTAGGTTTGTCAGATTGAAAATTATGCTGGCTGCATGTCCTCAAATCAAGGCCATGAACAGCGATATTACCATTATGATGCATTAATGACTACTCTATCAGTACAATATGTTATTTTTAACATATAATTATAAGACGACAATATGATTATGTCGACACTGTTGTTCATTTTATTAATACTATGTGTAGACACAATTGAGTATAATTAGATAATCTGACCTTACCAACACAGTATTAAGGCATTTTTTACGTCAGCAATGAATTTGTTGAACACAATTTAGCTACATATCATGTATCATACCTAGTTCCAAGCTACCGGTAGTTCCAAGACAAAACAAATTCCGGTGTTTTCAAAATGACCGACAAAATGGCCGACGGCAGATATCTTGGGTTTTTAGATTTTGTGTTTGACATGTTTCTTATGTTTTTATGCGATTTCCATACCCAAAGAAACGTTTGCATCATGATTTGAAGAGAAAAGTGCGTATCATATCTACCAATAGGCTAAAGAAGCTGGAATTCAGAATTCAGGGGCAGATAATCAATACTGATTTTACCGAGTTATCCGGCACTCGATTTATATCCAACAAGTGCCCTTCTGTAGGGAATACCTGTACCTTTAAATTGTTAATTTCGGCTTTTCGGGGACCTAGGGTCAAGTTAGCCCTGAAATTAGTTAGCATGCTTTCCGTTTATACGAATTAACATTAAACGTTGGTGGGTGGGGCAAATAAATTGATTGTAGAGAAATATTCTAAACACTTTTGAAATTGGCATCCGTATACAATCTTCTTAAGAAATGAATTGCGTACTTCCGGCATTCATGAGCTGATGGCACTTCCATGCTTTTACTAGCAAAGTGCGTGAAGCCCGAAGGGCTTCTTGCTTAACTTTTCTAGTAAAAGCATGGAAGTGCCATCAGCTCATCAATAACGGAAGTACGCAATTTATATCTTATATTTATATTCCATCGTGAGCTGAGAAATGAACCAGAAATGTACATAACCGTTATAATAGACACTTTGCCCGTTGCTATGCGTTGCTATCGTAGTAACGATCTCTATATATGGACTGAAACTAGTCCCAATCACATATTATATTTACTGGATAAATTTAGACTTTTAACCTGTAAACTTTCTCGTTATGTTTAAAATCCCTTTTGAGATATTTAAAAACACACGAATTTACGAAATACATCTTAAATTTAGGTCGCGTTTTTTAAAACCGATTTACTCACACGCCATACTTGATTACTCCGCGTTAACCGCGCCTACCATACGGACTTCTCTGTATCGATTTGAAAGTTATCAGTATAGCTCCGCCCCTAAACCAAACGGCTGGATTTTAAGTGAGCATTTATTGAAATATGCAAGTCTCTTTTTAGAATAGTGTTATATAAGGACAATGCGAAGCGAATGTAAATATTTAAAAATGTTTTACGAATTCGGCAATATAAGTGAAAATTTCCTGCATCACCTCTTGCAAAAAATGTTTTCCACCGGCTTCGGCGCCGTTACTGACTCGAATCACGGTAGAGGAGTTTTCAAACGATTATCAGATGAACAATTTAAGTATCGCCGAGTGTCCTATACTTTTATGATACTTGAAATTAATTAGGATCACCTTTATTCATGTGAATGATAGTCATGCCGTGGTTGTTTCAACGTTGACTTCTGGGTCAGTGTAATAGATACTAGGAATGTCAGAGTTGCCAGGTTTTTCCTCATTTAATCGGCTCTTTTGATGACATCAGTTATTTACATCTGTGAAACGGCGTTAGGCACTGGCGTAAGCAGGCCCCACTTATGTGTTGCCACCGAGGTAACGCCATGTTCCGGAATTGTAGGAATCGAGGATATCACATATTATATTTTTCAATGATGATGCCGCTAACAATTACATTTGCAAACAGATTGGATCCTTAGCAGACGCAGCGTAACAGAGCGAATGGATATGCTACATACTATTTAGTACCCGAGGATAGTGTCTCCATAAGCAGTTTGCCTTCGACCAGTCCTTTTGTACTTTGATATGTATTGTTTGTCTATATATATTATAATATATTTAAACTAAACACTCGTATTAAAGTTTCATAAGTAATCGATTTAATTGTAAAATCAAAATCGGGCAAGACATTTAAGCAGTCGATAATCGATAATACGGCAGTGACTGTGATGGACGGGTATATCCGGCATGGTTGTTGTAAAAAGGTACACTGTGTTTTCTAAACTAACACGTTTGACAAGGAGGCATACTTTGAAGACTTATAAAACCAGACAGAATGCTATTCTTCCATGTCCGCACACAGATACTGTTTAACGATATTAAAGATAAATGATAACTGACAAAATGACAAGCGCATGTGATATTTTGCATTTTTCATCTAATAAGAGTGAAACCGCATTTAAACCCAACACAACCCACAATTACTCATATGGTCCATTGAGTCGTACGCGGTTAAGAATTTTATTTGTTAAGTAAACTCTTTCTTCGAAGTACAGTAGAACCTCTCTATTACGACCACTAAATTGTCTGAAATATTAGTCGTTTAGGACAAGTGACTGCTTAAAGCAATGTGAAAGTGAAACAGAAAGCTCCTGCATTTTCACATTGCTTTAAGCTGTCACCTGTCATTTATACAGACAATAAGTCTACTTTTTAGTGGTCGTAATAGAGAGGTTCTACTGTATATTGTGTTAAGAGTTTTTGTTCTGTGCTAACTTCTAATTATCTAATAAGACATTTACAGACACACAAATATCGACATTTAGTATACGCTATGTGTTTAAAAAGGCTTCATAAATTAACCATCGTTACACAAACAGTTTTGTCTATATATTATGGATATTTGATGATATGATAATTGCCATGCTCTTAAGAAAGGATTTTAAAGAGTTTGGAATGTTAACACATCATTGATGATGCTGATCATCACCATTTATAATTAGCACATATCTAATGATTTCCAAGCATCTGTGCAAATATGTCGGCCGCTTTTACTTTTAAATGTTTAACAATTGACTGTCTCGTTCATCGCAATATTTAGTGTGTTGAATTCTACTTTAACCGCCGTATCAAAGTTAACTTTAAAATTTATTATACAATAGGGTTAGATCGCAAAATGATTTTAGGACAGTTTGAATGACTTCACATCCAGACTAATATTTATTTACTTGGATCAGCATCAGACCCCGCGTTTCGTCGTGTCTGACGTGGTTCATAACTGTTTGCAGGTACTACTGTACTATCTTATAGCAGTAACATGGCTATAGAAGTACTGATATTATCAAACAGTTTGGTTCCTGATGAAATAATCTAGAACCAATTTAATCTGGAAAGGCATTTAAACTAGGGATAAAGTAATGACTAGTAAGACATAAGGTTCATAAGGTTTTTAACGTATAACATTTGAACTCATCTCTAAGAGCTTCATTGAATAAAAGTGTTTTAAATGATTTTTATTATTTCTCATTAATTGTTCCAATTACATATTAAAAGATAGTTCTCGTGTTCTCAACCAGTGTATATCAAAATGAGACGAACAGTCAAACTAGGAAAAATACACTATCGCTTCAGTCGAACTAATAGGTAATTCAATTTTGAGAACTATAACATACAAGTATATTCTTCATGAAAGAAATCAAGTTGTCGATGTACAACTCTACATATTTTCCGATTATGTTTCAAAAGTTGATAAGAGTGGATATATTTCAGTGATATGTTATACATGCATTCTGAATGTTGTCATGGAACTATATAATCGATGTTTTACAATTCAGACTCACATAAGTCAACGTAGTGTCTAACTGTGGCTTAAACGAGCTCGAACTATAAACACTGTACTACAAAACACGGTTAAATTCGATTTAATGCAGTTTGAGCTATCTAAATGTGACACTGTCTTGATTTCAAGGCATCTCAGGATTGCGCTGGTTTACAAAAAATGATTTAGTATGTTTTTAAAGACTGGAATCACTATGAACTATTTATCATACGATCAGTCATTTGAATAATAATCGAATATTTGTAATTAATCCTATGGTCTTTGCATGCCGTTCCAATAAGGGGTACTGTGTACCTTTTCAAATTGAATTGTCATTGTTTTGTTTAATATTGTCATGTCAGTTTTCAAATTGAATTGTCATTGTCTTGGTTAATATTATCTCTGTCGTACCCTAACCCATCCATGTCTTACAGTTACTCGTGACTTCAGACTAGTCGCTTGAGTACAATTTGACCGTTGCCATAGTGGGTTATTTTTAACACGGGCTTGAATGTTTAATTATTTCCCGTGTTACTAATAATCTTGTCATATAATTTTTATTAGAAGTTTTACATATATTTACCTACTGTGCTGGCGGTTTTTATGATTGTAAGGTTGTGGAACAGGGTTTATATTTTATGTACTCTGTTCGTCTTTATAGGTGAATATAGGAGATAAGAGTGAGGTTGGGCGACCCTAAACCCAGGTTTAACCCCCCAGTGGTTGTTAATAATTAATTTATAATTATTTATGGATTGCTGCTGACCGTACCGAGGCGGGCTCCTATATTCACTTTGCTTTATGTTTGTGTTGCGTGTTGTTTTCTATTTAGTGTTTAGATGAAGGAATGAGATTGCGTGTGTGTGTGTGTATGTTATGGTATGACTGTGTGTGTGTTCTGCTTGAGAGGTGGGTGTATTGTTTGTGTTGCATTTCCTGCTTGAGTAGTTCGTCTTTTTTTATCCTAGGTAACCAACACGTTTCCCTAGCCTAGTAATTAGGCACTTAATGCATACATTTATATCAAAATTACGATATGTGTGTTCCCATAGTCTATAATGGGCGATATAAACTTGAAAAAACAATAATTTAGTTCTGCTTGAAAGTTAATCTGTTAAAGTCTCGATATCATTAGATTTAAACACTTTTCCGTCTGCCGTTATTTCTCAAAATATATTTTAGGTATTTCGACTTAGAAAATAGAAGGTTGTGTGTCAAACAGTTTTAAGTATGATCCGTCTGACCTCGACCCAGTCTAGTTGTAAATGACTATTGTACTCGGGGTAAGACAGTAAAGCGGCTTAAAGGGACTCGCAACCGGATGGTGTACTTGTCAAAATAAAATAAAATACTCAAATAAAAGCAAATGTGTGGCATAATTTGGCTTCTGACATTAAAAAAATATGATCAGTCCAAAAAAAGTCTCAAGAATCGTCACCGAATCTTAGATTTTTAGATATTTTCCATCGTTTTTCTATACCGACTAGTAGACGGTATAGTTATTGTTGTTGCTTCTCTACACGGGCTCAGACATAAACACGAGCCGATTTACGAAGTTGTATGCACTTTCGATCGCTACACATTGCAATACGTTAAATCGATCCGAGATAAACGCATAGTTCCGTGGTCCATTGGTCTAAGCGGTTTCCCCTATTTTGCCTTCTGTCCGCCAATGCCGGGCCCCGGGTTCGAATCCCACCAGAGACCAATATATTTTTTTTATTGAAATACATTTTTTTTAAACAGAATTTCTTATCCTAAACTAATTCTTTACCATTTATATAAGCGTTTGACACATATTTACAAATTACTATTTTTAATGCACCATCTGGTTGCGAGTCGCTTTAATATGTTGATACAATTTATGTCAATATTTCAGCTCAAACGTGTAGCTGCATTTTAAGTTCCATCTCACAAAATTCAGTGAAATGTTAATAGACAAAATTAAGCGTCTGTTTTACGTTCACAATTAACTTGTTTATGTTTCAACAATTGTTACCATTGCAAATATTTTGGATCATAACCAAAAACCGATTAACCCGTCATGTGATTAGACTTGAACTTTGTGGCCATTCAGATTAAACCAAATCTACATTTTATTGCAATGCTATTGCGTCTGGTTGGGATTATACGGACATTTGTGTATTCGTCTCCTCTACAAATGTGAGGATATATTAACGCAAATTGAATTAAAATCTGATTTACCCAATCAACAATAACATTGCCAAAGCCAAAATTTATAACAACAAAACAAACAAAAGTCAGATAGGAAATAGTATATCATTTTGGAACAGTCGACATTTACTTACAATCTACCGACTCCTGTATTATTGGATATAAGATTTAACCCTTTTACTGTCTAGACGTCATCAGCATCAGATAATTATGGTCTGACTTGATTTCTCATATGTAATTTTATTCCGTTTTGCTTCAACACATTTAAATGAGTCGCAGACAGTTTGGTCCCTGGGCAGATTCCGCATTACAATGCTTCTAATCAGGATCCAAATTGTTTGCAAATAAACATTGCCTAGAGGCAAAGCAGATTATTGGCTAAACTCAACCTATTTAGACTTGTAGTAATACATTTCTGTTCAAGCTCCGTTCGTCTGGTAGGACAGTTGGACCTGTCTCTCTGAATATTTTATGAAAACAGTCGTGACGTCATTGAAGACAAAACAGAACCTAGCGGATCATTTATTATTAATTTTGCTGTATACAGTGCGGATGCGGATTGTATAACACGGAAGAGTCTTGTATATTTCCTTTGTGTGATGAACCCATTGCTCAGTGAATGTTCTGTTTGTTATTTACAATATAATACGAGGATACAAAACAACCGTTAAATGTTAAACATGGACTAGGCATATTTGGTAACTTAACTTGTCTAGACATATTTGTAGAAGTAAATGAGTTAAAAAGTGACTAAAAGTTTCTTATTTTTATGAGAATACTATATGAAATGTACATTTCTAAACAAGCAAATTCTAGAATCTAGATATCCCCTGCCGTAACATTTTTAGAGAAGAAAGTGGCACACTATATTTTTGGAGAGGCAAGCAGTGGTCATATATATCAAAAAACAGTTTACAAAATTGTATTAAATGCCATTCAATTTTGTTAAAATTGTGTGCAAGTATTAACAAAACAAATTCAGAACTAAAGTTTCCCATTATTGATCTTACATTTACTCATTTGAAAACTAATGTGTATAGTTAATCAACGTTTTTATCAAAATATATTAAAGTTTGTTAACACTAGTGTGTAAACAAATAAATACGAAAGACTCAAGCAGGAAACGTAACACAAACAATACACCCACCTCTCAAGCAGAACACACACACACAGTCATACCACAACAAACAAACACACACACGCAATACCATTCCTTCATCTACACACTAAATAGAAAACAACACGCAAGACAAACATAAAGCAAAGTGAATATAGGAGCCCGCCTTGGTACGGTCTGTAGCAATCGATAATTAATTATAAATTAATTATTAACCACCACTGGGGGGTAAAACCTGGGTTTAGGGGCGCCCAACCTCACTCTTATCTCCTTTATTCACCTATAAAGACAAACAGTGTTCACCTATATAAATATTAAAATAAAGCATAATGTAGAAGTTTTGAGTACTCCAAGAATAGATAACTCTTGCTACAATAATCCTTTTGAACAACACGTTTACCCTTTAAGAAACGTATACTATACTGATATATTTACATTCACCATGTAAAGTCTTTATGTAACCACATTAAAAATATGCAGTCCATCTGCCTGCCGGTGAACTTACAAATCGAAACTGGTTCCAGCCAGTAAGAAAGAGGGCGGAGTCTCCGCCGCGAAGCAATTCTTCCATACGATAGAGAGATACCGACCAAGTTAGGATCTACTTTTAGATTATCCGTTTGGGTATCTCGAAACCCCTATCTAAAGTAGGAGAGAGTTCAATTAAAATCAAATTGCGAAAACAAATGCTGTTTTTAAGGAAGATTATCATATTACGTTCCGTCATTAAAGCTGTACGCTTTCTCTCCCTTTGAGTGAGTGGTGTTCTATTTATAGATTAGACAAGTTGTATTCTAGCTACGGTTTGAAATTGACAATTTCAAACAATTTGTTCACCAGAATAACATAGGAAAGTCGCTCAAACATAAAGCAAAATAATTCATTCACACTTTCTAAATTGGGAACGTTATGTTCCGTTCTGACATATTCAAACTATCCTATGTGTAATTTTTTGTGAATCGGCCGAAAGTGTTCTAGTTAACGTATGCTTAAGATAGCGGTTTAGTGTGTGTAGTACTGTGTACACGCTGTGTAGTTGCATTTCAGCGTTGCTATTCGCGTTGCTATGACTGTGTAAAGCGTGTATAAAATCTTGCGCCCCCTAATTGTTTAAAATATGCTTTGATAATGGATATTAAGATTGAAATTATTGTTTTAGTTTCTTACGAGCGTTCTTAAAGCACAGCGAGAAAGTTTACTGGGTAAAACCCTGAAATTATCGTGCAAATACAGTACATGCTGGAATTGCTATTACATCGATATTACATCGATATTACATGTAAAACCTATTTGACCGGTATATGATATATTCATATACATGAAAACAAATATGGTCAAACTACACATTAAATGGATAAGACAGAAAATAAAAATAGAAATATAAGGTATAAACAACACATTTTTGCCGCTTATGACGGTATGACTACATGAGCTTCGGGGGGGGGGTAAGTTCAACGTAAACGCCCTTTGGGCGTTTACGAAACTTACCCCTTGCGAAGCTAATGTAGTCATACCGTCATGGACGTCAAAAAGATGTTGTTTATTCCTATAATACACTATATGCAAGTATATTCAAAATTCGTTGAAGACTGAATTTACTAGAGTGTAAAAACTGTTATGGCATTTTCAACTCATCCATGGCTAAGAACACTTTTGACAATAATTTGAAATTGTTCTTCAATTTAAAAGCCAAATAAAGTGTAGTAAAGTGGTTATTGAAATCCATTTACATGTGTGCACACTATGGTGTAAACAGTACTAAAAAACCTATTTTAGCATTCCTTAGTACATTAAGGGCAAACAACTCTTGCAACAAGTATTCTAAACAAAAATATGAACTTTTACTTTTGTACCTTGTGTGCAATTCTAATCGAAATCCATTAACACCTATTTCCAGACTGAGTGTTATCAATATTTAGCAACATCTCAAGTCGTCTCTTTAGGTTCTGAAATGATTGCAAATCACATACAAATAAAATGACATTTATTGTATTATGATGTGTTCAGTTGTAAAAAACGGTAACGAATAACGTATGTAGAACAGTATTTGTTCGTAAATTTGGACTCATGGCTAGATTCTAGATGGTAACATTAATTCCAGACATATACTATCGATAATGAAAACAGAACTTATCTGTTTCTGGAATAAAGCATTTTGGATGTTTTTGTGTCTTAACCTAGATTATACGTGACCCTTATCGAGCTTAACGTGACCCGGTAAACATTTGCAAATACTTCGCAGAATACGTATTAGAAGCAGACGATAATACAGTATGATAATGGTAACCCTTGTCTTGTACAACTTTGTCTGCGTCAACGTTCTCGTCTGCAATTGTTTGTACTTGTGGAGTGAATCGCAAATAATAATGTTCAATTATTCTTGCTCCTATTTTGATGCAGCGCTTGAGTGTGTCTTATCTTGACATTCGATTAAAAATATATACATGAACTTCTAATTGTCAAGTAGGAGGAATATTTGATGGACATGATATTCAAAATCATGTATGAGTCGTTCTCTGACAAAACCGGTCTTAATGACAACATTTTCGATATCTTTTTTTTGTCCTTTTACAATCTACACGGTGTTTGGGAGAGCCTGTCAAAGTTTTAATATAAAATTAAAAACGGTTTTCAAGATATTGAACTTTTAATAACACCATATATACTCGAGAAAACAATCAACTACGTCGAAAACGTCATTTTGGCGTTACTTATCAATAATTTACGTTATATACTGTGGCGAAAACGTTATTTTTTCTCGTTTAAATGAAACGAAACACAAACGCGATTGATTTAAACGATGACAGCTTCTTTAAAATGTTGCCAATTTGTTCAAATGGAATGTAAAGCAGTTTGGAGCCTGATCAGACCATGACATACTCGGCATCAGATATGGCTCCAAATTGTTTGCATTTGACCTCAGTGTTTCGAGGATGGGTATACATGTATGCGTTGTCTGAAAATAATAACGTTTATCCCCTACATCGCCTAATTTACTAAAATGTTTCGCTATACCATTTTGAAAACAACTGAAATACAAATAGATGTGTTGCAGTTCCGTTTTGTAAATTCAGGCTAAAAACTGTCGGGTTATAAGATAACACAAAGCAGGTACTGTCATATAATAGCAATAAATAAATGACTCGGTAAATACACCAACAAATCTATAACACCCTAGAAAAGAATTCGTCATGCCAGTTCGCAATATAAGGTGTACGAGGGATGTTCTAATTGAAATGCAACTCAGGTTATATTTGTATCAGATTTCAGAATAGCTTTAAACCAATTATTGGATTCCTTCAAAGTACTCGTCTGCGTATGCTATGCACAGTTTCAGCCTTTTGATCCAATTTTTAAAGGCATTTTCGTAGTCCTTTCTTGGTATACCATTAAGACACTAGAATATGGCTGAGCCAAGAGCTTTTCTTGTTGTATATTTTCTTCATGTGAGGTACTTTTTGAGTTTAGGAAACAGGAAGAAGTCACGGGGGGCAAGGTCAGGTGAATAAGGAGGAAGTGGAAGTTCGACTACTATTTCCTGCCTCAGAAACTCACGTACAATGGCAGACTTGTGGCAAGACGCGTTGTCATGCAATAACCTAAGACCCGACAAACCCGTTGCAGAGTTTCGCTTGTTGAAGTATTTCCTCAATTTCTTGAGAACAACCCTTCTGTAAAACTTGCTATTGACCGATTTTCCTTTCGGTACAGCAATTTGCAAAGCAAGTCTCTGATTTGTGAAGAAAATAACATACAACAGTCGCTCTTTCGCCAATATTGTTACAGGCGATGATACCTTGGTTCATTTCTACGAGCCCAAGCGCAAGTTTCAGAACAAAATATTGGCTACGAAACACATGAAAAGGCCATTCATAGCAAAACGTACCATTAGTGTGAATAAAAATGTAAGTTGGTTAAATTTTAAGCAACAATTTGGCAGTTTTTACCCGGAGGTGTTTTTGCTCCTCTGTGAGCAGATGGGGTCAATTTAAAGACGTATCTGGGAGTTTTTTCTAGCGCGGAGAATTTTTTTAAACTTTGCATATAAGTAAATTGATATAAATGAAAGTAAAAACAGTCTTCAAAAACATAGGTCGCCTTGCTACTTTTTGTATAATTTACGCTTTTTTAGAAGTACTATATTCAAATTTTCCGAAATTAGGCCTCATAAGAAGAAAGTCCATCAAACACACAAATATCGATACTTCAAGTCCAATTTTAATTAATTACATGTATATGGAATAGTGTTACAAATGAATGTAAAATAATTAGATTTGAGTGGCATAATATAGATTTTACGCATTAAATATGTGCAAAATGAACTCGAAAATCGTAAAAAAATCGAGCCTTTTTGCAAAAATAAAAAATTCTAGCGCGGAGAATTTCCTATTTTTTTCTATAACAGTAGATAATTATATAACAAGTATAGAACCAATGAGAAAACAGTACCTCGCCTTGCTCGTTTCAGAGATATGTTCAATTTTATTACCTCCCTTTATCAGTGAATATGCACTTTTTTAACAACTTTTTTTTAAATGGTCTAAATGTTATACTTTATACAATAATACCCACAGCTATACATAAATTGTGACATATATTATGAACTTTAGAAAGTTCTGCTGAAAAATGCAGTGTTGTCTTCATCTCAAGTCGGAGTGAAAAATGAAATGCCCCCTCCCCCCTAAATATGATGCTGATGGTGCATAATTCATTAATTCTTTAATCACAACTTTATGTTTATTTTCACACATATTTTCTTTGGCTTAAAATCCATTAAAGCTATATGATAAATGAATAAAGCTACATAGAGCTGCATGCATATTCATACATCAAAGGGAGGTAATACATGTTCAAATATTTCAGTTCAGAATGTAGGAAGTATCCATACTCAAACACTGAATTTGGAATAGGTAACTGGTAAGATATAGGATATATGCTCAGAACAAGCTTTTTGTAAAATCAAGGTCAAAGGTCAAGGTCACAGTGACCTGAAAATGGTATGCGACACTTCGCCATCCAAAGATGAACTCACACACCTAATTTGTTATCGGTAGCTGATGTGACAAAGGAAATATACTCTGGACAAAAAGTAGACCCACCAATAAACACATCTACAATCATTATTCAATGTGGGCAGTGAGTTAACATAATCATTCATAAGATAAAATATCATAACAAGAGCACCGCAGTGCGGCAAAACACGCCCGTCATGGCCGGCGGGTGTCAAAGTCGTCCGGACTCAGGCCCACTGGAAAAAGTCGCCCGGAGTCCAGGCCGGACTATCGATCTCAAAAAGACTATCACAGGAAGGGGCATTCTGTCCCTGCATCCGACTCAGAGTCAATGTCAACACTAAATTCACTCCCTGTCACATTATGATTATTAACGCTGTCTCGAGTCGGCGAGTTCCTGGTGAAAAAACTAATGTTTTCCAGAGATTTCGAGCACTTTTTTGTCACAAATGATCCTGATTTGCGTCTCTTCATATCCCCAGGAATTTTAAAAGTTTTTTTAACGATATATAACGATAGTTGAGTAAATATTGTATTCGCGAAATCCGATGATCTAGACGCTGTTGTGATCGTAAATAATTACACCCGCGATAGGAAAATACAGAAAAGAGCGGAAAGGACATGCGCGTTTGGGATGCGCAGTAACAACTCCCGGATACGTCTTTAAAGTGTTTCTTCAGAATGGTATGAGCAGCTCCTATTGAGATCCCTACCTTTCGGGCTATTTTCTTAACAGTAAATCTTGCATCTGTTGATATAAAATCCTGGATTTTTTCTACCATTTATTGGCTAGTTGCTGTCCGTATGTGGTGGCAACAGGGTGCATTTTGAAAGGACGTAATTCCACATGCAAACTTCTTGCACCACCTATTTACTGAGGCATGAGACAGCTCACACTGTCCATAAATGGAGCATATTTAATGAAATATCTCCTTTGCACCTATACCAAGAAAACAGTGGTTCTTGATATAGGTCCGTATTTCGGTAGTGAACGCAGACTTTTTCCCAACCATTTTATCATTAGTATATACGAGTATACAATGTGTCTCGGTGTGTAGTCAAAGCTATACTGGACTGATTTAAACAAAACCGGTATCGACTGAAAGATAATTGATGCCCATAAGCCATCAAGGTAATTTTTGGGCGAAAAGCGTGCTTAATTGCATAATATAACCTGAGTTGCAATTCAATTTGAACATCCCTCGTATGTCTTCATTCAGTGCACAGTCTATATGCACAGCTTGATATATGATAAATAAAAAATATTAATCTTACTATTGAGTTGTGTATTATGTCAGCCATGTTATACGAATCTGAATAAGGGGAGATCCTTTGAAAGCACAGAAAAAAAAGCAAATACTGAAAATTGCAGACTCGGTTTAGTTGAATCTGTTCATGAGCAAAACTGAAATATGCAACAGTGCTCACGCCCCCTAGCACCAGCTGAAGCGGAATTCAACTTTCAACTGTAAATGCACTGAAATCAATGATTCCAAAGGACCAGAAAATATAACAACACTGAGAATGAAGTACGGGGCGCCACACAAGCACTTAACTTCTGCTGTTGTGAATTATATAAATCTGAATATTGGCATTCTGACATTCCCAACAGTGCAGATCTAATTGAGACACCGCAGTAGTCGCCTATGGGTTTAGTTTTGCTTATCTCGTGTCAGAATCAACATTTAATATTGCTGCAAACAGTGCAGCTTCTAATCGCACACTGCGTTAAAGATGCTGCGGCTGAACTTGGTTTACATCCTTTACGCTGCTTACACAATTTAAATGAATAAATGAATGCGTAGTATTGTACGGCCCTTCGATAGAAGCGAGCGATGTTTAAAAGGCCAAAGCACACTGTCAATTAGTACATTTCTTCACTATTCGGATTATCTGTAAACCCTTTACCTCTTACTAGTCATATCAAAATTAACCAAAAATGGATACACTTATTTGTTCCTTCTCTCTGCAACTGCATGGATTTGTTTCTCCGATTAGCAGTCATTTATTGCAAATAGTGTATACAAAGATCAGACAGCTGATAAACACAAGAGCTGTCTGAGCTTGGTATACACAGTTTCTCAAGGCATATTCGTAAAGTCAATGTATCCAAATAGCAAATTTGGGACAGATTTACAAAAATAAACGAATCAGCGCGTTTCCGAAACATTGATTTATTATCCCTTTCAAACCAGTAAACCTGTATGATTTGGCTTAACAGGGTGTGCACGTATGCACTGGGATCAGTCAGCTCTGACAGATCCGGGTCTGAACTGTTTGCAATATCAATTGCATCTACTATCTAGTGATGTTATATTAATTGTAAACTGGAATAATTAGTTTGTATTATTTTGCCGAAATTGTAACAATATATTTCTCCAGATTTAGTCACGGAAAAGTCTAGGTAAGTTACTAAAAAAAGTAAAGTACCAGTTAAAGTCTCGTTTCAGTCCGAATGACCGCTCAGCCGACTGTACATTTACCCCCTGATCATTGGGCCATCTTGCCTACAATTATATTGAGCACTGCTAACATATGGCGCTAAAGCAGCCGCAGTACCGGCTCAGACCTTCACAGGTACCCATTTTAACCCATGGGTAGAGAGGAGCAATTCGCGGTACATGTCTTGCTCAAGGACATTCCTGTACATCATAAGGGATTCGGAAAAAATCCCCTAGTCAGACTGCTGGTCCGGCGGGGGATCGAACTCACGACCCCTGGTACCGTAGTCCAAGGTGTTAACCATTGGGCCACTACCGCCGGGAGAAGGGAGAAAGGGTAAATGTCCATGCATATCAACACATCAACGTGGACGAGAGTGTCATTTTGAAAATCGGGTCGAACGTATGTACGAACAGTACTGTACAAATATGTTGCCATGGCATCGGTAGGACCTTCAGGTTGAATGATACTTTGTGTGTCCGTAGCAGCAAGCTGCAAGAATATTGTGTGTTTATAAAATGTTTAATTTGATTTCATCGGAATGGAATGATTCAATCAAAGTAACAACACCAGGTTTGTCTCTGTTGAACAAGCAGTACTGGTATTCCCTGATACCTTTCATTGGCTTGCTCATTTCTCTCATGTCAAGTATGTGAGAAAACATATCCTGCTCACTAAACTGAGAAACACCGCGAGACTAACACCTGTAACCAATAGCAATAAAGCTTCGTAATTGTTTCGGCACTATCTGGATCATTCGATTGCAAAATGTTACTGTGAATCTTATGCACACCAAATCGTGTTTACTGTCACTTGAAGTGTCATTTTCATGTTCTAACTTACTCCCTTCATCAACATATTGCCGAGCTCTCTCGGTAATGTCAATTCGGTCGGCTTGTTTCACATCATCATCATCATCATCATCACTTTTCGCATTCTATTCTGCCTGTTCTTGCAAAGCTGCTAGGGTCTGGTCTTCTCCCAAAGTGTTCTGAGTACAGGCTTTCAAGCTCCTGTTATATATATACTATTTGATCAATATGAAACAGAAATGAAACTTATTCTCCATATTGATATAAGACATGTCATTAGATATCGTAGTACCAATGTTTATATTTTAGTCTACTAGGAAAGGACATTACTTCTCCAGTAGAAGTACAAAATCAACATGATTTCTTTAAGTATTTGTTGATACATTTGTGTTTCAAGTGAATTCTGAATCCAACGAGAGTTCTGACTTGACACTTGAACATATGAAATTCAAACGAGGAAACGCCCATGCGTATATAAGACAAGAAAGGAACCAGCGTGCATTGTGTAACTCGTGCAAATTTAAATGTTTGTATGTTTGTATGTGATTTCCATCAATTTATGTTTGCAATTGCTCCTAATGGAATGCCAAGATCTGATTAAACAAGTCATGCAACTTTATAATCTAGATGTTGTTCTAATTTCTGTTCTTTTAATAATATAGATCTATAGTTCTAGATTATCATCTTATAGAAACAATCACTTTGCAAATACTAATAGATGTGCAGTGAAAAAAGAAAGTTGGGTTGCCGGATTAGAACCTGCGACCTTTTGTACTAGAATCCATCAGCGTATCCCTGGGCTACGGAGATGTCGTGACATGGTATATTTCACCTCCCTCTCTCTCTCTCTCTCTCTCTCTATCTCTCTCTCTCTCTCTCATTCTCCCCTCTCTCTCTCTCTATCTAGCTCTCCCCCTCTATCTATATCTATCGCTCTCTTATTCTTAAACAAAACTGACAAAGACATTTATAATTAGATTATTAATTTAGATTATTGACTTGCACATCGAAAAAAAAAAAAAACACTCTTGACTTGCCGGTGGGGTATGTTAAGTACGCGTGTATGGCCTTCGTGAAAAATAGAGATAATGATTTAAAGGCTGATATTATTATTTTAGCAAGAATACAAAATAATATCTGCCTTGAAATATGTTGTGAGGCCAGTGTGGTAACACACATGAAATAGATTTACCAGGTACATACATGTAGTGCAGACTCTTTAGTACGCACTCGATAGTCGTACATGTAGATCTACATGTAACAAACTTCTGGCTATCGCTTGCAAGTCTAGATACAATTTCAATTCAAATGAAAAAGAAACACTAACTCCCCTCCAATTCACCATTCATTGCATAGTCCACGAGGATCTAACGATTCATTAAAAACGACTATTAAATTCTAAATATCCGAATAACTGGTAAGGATTGTCATAAAAACACGCTTGTAAACATTGTTTAGGTCATGCGGAAACATGCGCTTTTCGACTTGGGTGAATTCAAATAATTGCATTTTCTACGTCATTTCGGCGATGTCAATAAGACGGTTTTCGTCAGAGAACGGCTCCTATATAAACCTTTTTTCTGCCATTATGAAATCATTTAACATTCGCTGCAGTGATATCGCCTGCTAAATTCTTTGTCTGTTTCTGTTTATAAGATTACGACAATCAGACTCCTTTTTACCTAGATATTATTGATATAGTTGTCAAACAGTTAAGACTCTGTTCAGACACTGCAATAAGCGATCACTGATGAAGATCAACACTGTTTATAAATCATAGTGTTGTCAGCAGTTGCAGTGAAAGCGTTTAGATAAACAATTACTAGATCTAAATGAGTATGTCTCAAATATTGAAATGAACAAGCTTTTCATTTCTAACACTATGGAAATGTATAACAAAAAGAACTCGTTATAGTTTCAAACAATGTGGATCAAGATCAGATGGTTCCAACATTGTTTGTCAATTTAAACCGTTAGATCTATGTTTTAACTACTAATACTTCGAGGTAGACTAGTCAATTTTTGGTCACTAAAATAATCCACAAGGAAACCTTTAAACCTGCAAGAATTTCTTAATGTTTAATACACATTTGGAGGTATAGAACAGCTACAAGTAGTAATGACATAGTGCAGATCATTTAACTGGCATTCTAAATTAGGATACTGTTTCCTTTTCATTCGTCCTTAACTTCAACAAAAGCAATTAAAATAATTTTGATAAATAGTGTTTTTTAGATTATTTTATTCACATTTTATTTATTCATCATTCCACGTTCCGAAATATACCATTTTTCTGTTTTTAAACGTGATACATACTTTACATATAAAGTATTTCTAGTATGTATTTAAATTGCGTTCAATTGGTAACCTTCCATTGGCCCATTTACTCCAGTGACATCAAAAGGTAATTCTAGTTTCTACAATGTTTACATTTTATGGAAACCCTCTGATCCGGTAATGCAATAGTTACATGGACAACTGTATTTTCATAGGTACACTGTGGTAAAAAACGGCCATACTCGTAGCTATGATTGAATGTTTTAACACAAGCAATCTTTCGTAGAATACGACATGATCATATTCTAGACGACACTATATATCACGACCACCGACAGCTTGAGAAACATATTAATTCTAGAAATAACATTAATATCAATTTGTCTTGAAATAGTGTAAACAAATGAACGTTTCAGACAAGCTAAGCTGAATTGCCAGACCATGAGCACCAATGTTGTCCTATATGTCAATTGAACTGATTTATTAGCATTTTGTCTTGATATCACTTTGTTAGCTTCTGCGTTGTGGCCATATTTATTTAGAATTCTCACATGACACGTAAATTCGTCTCTATAAACAAAGAACAAGTTTACCGTAATATATCAAGTTGATATACAACGATGTGAAAATGAAAACCAACGATGTGAATATAGCCCGGTCACAACGGCTTTGCTTGTGATAACCCTACGGTAAATCATATTTTAAGATCGCTCGATTGAAATAAATATATTCCAATTTTAAAACGGTTTGCTGATAGTTTGTAAAACAGTTGACATACTTACGTGATAAATAGTTGATTCAATGTATTTCGTTGTTAAACTTGTAAAACGCGGGGATTCAGAATTAATCTATAACACATTGTTAGATATGATATTTTTTGAATGGGTAGAATGGAACAGCCATGGAAGGGAAGTTATGCGCCCCTACTATAAGTACCTAATAGAATAGTCCGAGGCGATTGTGTCCCTTCAATTCTGAACACCTAACAGTATCGACCCGGTTAAATCCTTATTTGAAATTTTAGAATCGAAATAATCTTCTTCCATGGTTGCTATGGCCTCATATACCACGATTTGTTGTTATGAATCGCTGCAAATTAATCACGTTGGCCTTCGTCCCTCCTGTTTAATTTGCTACGCGTACGAACTTCAAATCGTGGTATATGAGGTCATAGCAAGCAATGGAGCGAAACTTATTTCTTAAGTATATATACACATGCGTTTTTTGTTAAATCACTTGTTTGGAGTGAATGCCGTATCGTTATACGGCAAATCAGAAATGTGTCAATGCTGATAAAGCGTTTGAATTTGGGGATGAAATATCATTTTTAAAAGTTTTTACCTTGTCAGATAGGTGCATTCCATTCATATTTGACCTATTGAAAGCTTGCAAACGATCTCATACTCAATTTTATTATGTTTAAGCTTTGGGAAAGATCGCCACGTCCAAACGCGAAATAAGTACACAAATATAAATTATAAAAGAAGGCCATATTAGCAATTTGCTCTCTCATTTGTTTTGGCTATTGTTTATTTGTTCAATACGTATAATAGTTATATCAATTTAGCATCAGATAGAGCATAGCCGAGACCAAAATAGAATATGTTTTAAATGCCATTAGTTGGACACGTATATCGTCTTTAAGGGCATCAAAATACGGGGAAAATACCCTGTGTAGACATTACTTATTATTTATGCAAACATATGCAAACAGTGTAGACTCTGATCAGAGGGCCCCCGTTTGTACTGTTTGATAATTTAATTTGATTTTGTTTTGCCATACCAAAAATGCAACAGTAGGCTGGTTCAATATACCTGTACTAGAAGAGTCCAACAGGTTTATGATTACACAAAAGACAAATGTATCGTTGAAAGGGTTAAACATTGCTGCAATATCATCTGTCTTTTTAGGAAAATGAATAAATCAATTTCAAAGTGTTATGGTTCTTACATGTTACACAATACTTGTAGTAATGCATGTATATATTAACATTCAATTATTTTTAGTTATTCAAATACCAGGCATATGGCACTCATGATTGACTAGATTTAGATAAACTATGAGTTTATCATTATTTCTATCCGTTATGAATAGAGAAGATATTGTCGTTTGCTTCAATATTGATGTTTGCAATATCGTTTCAATGTTTGATTAAAGACAGTATGATTGACGAACTTGCGAAATGAGTGTCAAACAGTTTGGAGTCATTCTAATACTGATTCAAACTGATTGCAAAGTCGACTAAGGCTGTGATAAAGGTTGAATACAATAACACTCTTCAAAGTGTCTGTTTCATCTAAAAAGTCTGCTTCAATTGAAGGGGTCAGTGCAAGATGGTACCTAAGTCCATTTTATAAAATATTTGAGTTAGGTCCAGTGTAGCATGGACTCAACTTTCTCCACATGTTAACATTCCAAACATGTGCAATTTATTTCGTTTATACAGAAAAATGGTGTTTTTTAATAAAAAGTCCTATATCCATAATGGATTTAGGACCTTTGTTGCATGTGCACATAGATACATGATGCACATGGTGGATACTGGATAGAACACACCTAAACTTACTGCTCGGATGTGTTTGTGATTTTAGCTACAGAAATTAGTATATTGTTGTAAAATTTATCAATTAAACACAACAGTTGTATGGAAAGAGAGAAGCATGCCTATACATAACGGACTTAGGTCCATTTTTGCCTAAACATAATGATAAAAAGCAGTATTTTTACAATAAATCGGTTATAAACACTTCAACATGCCCACACGTTCAGTAATTTCATATATAAATGATATTTAATTAATGTTTGAAATATTTTAAATTGTTTCACACTTAAGGGTGTATCAATGTCATGAGTTTTGGAAATTTGCAAACTATATGAAAACACTCTATGATGGTTTTGTATTGAAGAGCTATTTAAGATGAATAAAAATAGAAAAAGTGTACATTTTGGCGAACAACAGTTGGCTCTACGGCCATGTAAAATTTACCCCACCCACTTCCTCTTATGTTGTCCTTTTCAAACAGCCCGTTTCAATAAAATCCATTTTAAATAAAAACAAATATGTTAATTTGATTTTGTGTTATTTATTTCCTATCTATGGTAGTATTTCTTCATACAAAAACTAATTTAAGATAAAAAAGGCACCAAATGTGAAATTTATTAAGCTCTAAATATCACCGATATGGTACTTTTTGGTAAATTGTGTAAGGGGGGATAACTCTTTTTAGTTTAATAACTCAACATTTTCAACACTGACCTTTCAATTTCTTTTCATATTTTGAACTGCCTTAGCATGGACTTTCATCTGGTAGAATATGAAAAATAGTTTAATACTAGAACTATTTCATTTTCAAACTTTTTTAATTTTTTTCATAAAAAAAAAAATCTTATAAAATCATGCCCTATACAAAGCATATTTTTGATATTCAAGGATCCATATTGTTCAAACCTGGTGCCTGCTTTGTCTAAATTTAGTTTCTATATGCGAAAATACCACCATAGACATGAAATTAATAATGAAAACCTAAATTATCATGTTTGTTTTGTTTTGAAATAAATTTTACTGAAGCTTGTTCTCTGAATGGGTAAAATTTGAAAAAAACGTCAACATTTGACATACCTTTTTCAAATCGCTGTAGCTCAAAAAAAGGACACCACCATATATATTTTTTTTTTCATTTTTTCATTCATCATAAACAGCTCTTCCAAAAAAACAATGTTAGAAAAAAAGTTTGATACTTTGAAAAATTGGCTTATGACATTGATACACCCTTAACCTAAACTTTCACAAAAATGCAATTTTCTCCACTTTTAAGAAAATGGACTTAGGTACCATCTTGCACTGACTCTTCAATTGAGAAAAATAATTGCAACTAGTAACCAGTCACAGTTGTTTATCGTATCAATACAACGCATGCATTTTCAGGCATGGATTGCCTGACTATTTCACCTAGTACATCTGTAAAATGCAATTTTAATGTTGATTTTCCTCTCACACGTTAAAAGTATCCTTTGCAAGCTCTCTTTCATCAATCGCAAAATTCAACAAATGTAGTTAAATTTCAATTACATCCAAATTAAAAGAATAAATACGAAAGACTCAAGCAGGAAACGTAACACAAACAATACACCTACCTCTAAAGCAGAACACACACACACAGTCATACCACAACAAACACACACACACACACACGCAATACCATTCCTTCATCTACACACTAAATAGAAAACAACACGCAAGACAAACATAAAGCAAAGTGAATATAGGAGCCCGCCTTGGTACGGTCAGTAGCAATCAATAATTAACTATAAATTAATTAATTATTAACAACCACTGGGGGGTTAAACCTGGGTTTAGGGGCGCCCAACCTCACACTTATCTCCTATATTCACCTATAAAGACGAACAATGTACATAAATATAAACCCTGTTCCACAACCTCACAATCAAAAAGACCGCCAGCACAGTAAGTAAATACATGTAAAACATTTAGCAAAAATTCTATGACAAGATCATTAGTAACAAGGGAAAGAATTAAACATTCAAGCCCGTGTTAAAAATAACCCACTATGGCAACGGTCAAAATTTAAAGTTTGTTTCTAGACAGCCTATATACTAAATCGTTTTCAATATAACAGCTATTTACAGATTGTACTTGGTTAACCCTCGGAACATCTGCTTGCTTATGCTGTTTTCGAGTTTATCGATGTCTTCAAGTATAATTAGAGCTTGATATTTTAGCCCTTTCTGATCGATAAGGAAACCATTTTTCCAGACGATCTCGGTATAAATGCTACTGTCTAACTATTGTGTTTCTAGTCAGACGTGAATTGTAAATCAGTATCATACCTGTGTGCATCTACTTTGAGGCTGTTAGCAAATCCACAAATAAATACAAAAGACTCAAGCAGGAAACGCAACACAAACAATACACCCACCTCTCAAGCAGAACAGACCTACAATGATACCATAACAAACACACATACACACACACACACGCGCGCAATATCATTCCTTCATTTACACATTAAATAGAAAACAATCTTCCGACCTGCAGGCAATTTAAAGGATAGAACATGAGTAGACGTAGTCTGGGTTTATTAAACGCGTGGTTTTGAAAACGACAGTAAGGGGAAGGGTGAGTTTATACCATTTTTTGATACGGCGAATGTGATAAGTAAAATACATTTTGAATACGAATCTTATATTCAATAGCCTGATCTAGCAAAGTGTATTTCTACAATTGTTTTTCTTTCTTCTCTTTGGAACTAGCTACAAATAATCCCTTTATTTACATTTAATAACCATTAAAAAAATAACATATACAACGGAAACACATACTAAGCATGCATGTTTATACAAAAGCAACTTACATACGTATCAACTGTAATAGATTCAATTTGATTTCGTAATGCTTTGTTAACTTTGAATTATGTATAGGTTAGTGTCTATTAGTCGATTTTAACCAAAATTAAAAGTCAAGCGAGGGCACCCGAGCGACTTTTAATCTTTTGTTAAAATAAACTAATAGACACTAACAAATTTAGTGGTTGAAATTATTTTTTTGGTACCGACAAAGAGCTATACCGTCAATTGGAAGTAACAAAACGTTTGTTCTTCCCGAAACACCCTTTTTAAATAGTACCGACAAAGAAATGTCACAGGAAATGGACATATTTTTAAATAGAAACAAAAATCAGTTCATTTATATTCTTTCCAAATTAGAATGGTTTGCGCCGAAATGACAATCTGCGTTTCATTTCTCAGCTGGACGGATAGGCTCCAGATGCAAGCATAATGTGTGAGGAAATAAATTTCTTTACGCCATAGCCTGTTTTCAGTATCGAAGACAGATGGTTGTTAAAAATAGGCTGAAAGTAAAGCAGAATGCACCTTTAGGAATAGTCTGCATTATTTTCAGCATGCTTTAAGATACTATCTGCTAGGATATAGGTAATATTTCTCATGGTGCATATACTTGACTGTATAAAATGAAGGAGGATCAAATCAAATACGTTAAAATGTGTATCTATAGAGTAGTTTACTGTTAAGACAATCTTTTTCTAGTTTATCTACATTCACTATCACTAAAAATGTTGGGTTTTTTTTTGTTTTGTTTTTTTCTGGTTTTTTTTCTTGTGTTTATTGTAGATTCCCCAAACCCGAAATTGCACTTGCAATCTGTTTTTCAGTCATCTAATCAAAGGCTCTTTGAGGTTCTTTGAGGTTGACCGCCACTAGTACTTCAGACGGCCACGCCCAAAGAAACACCTGCGATTCAACCCAAATACGCATGCGCAGGATTAAATATTTTAGTCGTTGATTAGTGTTTGATAGTACTGACTTACAAAAATTAATCTTCGAAATATTTTCAAAAATACTGAACTCTCATTGGTCAAAACAAAATTCAACCACTAATGGGTGTTTCTTATTAATGTTTTTCTAATGCTAGTTAATCATATTATAGAATGTTCAACATATTCACTTTATTTGTTCTTCTTTCATTTCATGTAAATTTTGTATATAGGGAATATAATTTTTCCTATGATAATATTTACTTCTTGGTAGGCTTTGTAATGCTTTTTGTATCCGACTATGAGTTCATACATGCTAATCTTTTTATTAATACCCATTTTTGAAAGTACATGTAGATTGTGTATATTGATCCAAAATATGCTAATAGTATTTCATACTTACGTGTTACTGCCTCTCTACGAGTAAACCGTAAAAAATGTAGACAGGCACAGCCGTCGTTCAAACTCCATTCATTTATTCGGTATGTAGTATTGTAAATCGACATTTTTATGGCAGCTACGATATTCATTAATAAAACCTCAAAATTATTAATGATAAACTAGTATTTTAAAGCCCGTTTCACATCAGCCGTACGACAGTCGTACGAACATTTTTTATGGGTAAATCGCAAGGTTTCGTACGACAACCGTACGGCAGCCGTACGATTTTTCAACGTCGCACGGCTGCCGCAACGTCGCAAGCAGGTTTATCAACCTGTTCATTTTCCTTGCGATCACCATGCGATTTTTGCAGGTCGTAAGGCAGCCGCACGGCTGCCGTGAGACGCCCGTACGTTTGACGTACGATTTATGATACTGACAAGGCTAAAATTAGTCAAATCTGTTCGTGCGTTAGTCTTACGAAGACCGTACGAACACCGTGCGGTTGCCGTATGTTTTGTCGCAACATCGAACAAGGCTTCTGCGAAACGTACGGCTGCCGTACGACTCGCACGGCTGTCGTACGACGGTCTTGCGGAGATTTTGTGTCGCCCCATCCCTATAAAAGCAGATGTGCTAGAATTAGCTCACAGAAGGGGGCCTCCGTGGCCTAGGGGTATAGTCACTGTGACTTATATCACTAAGCTCCTCACCGCTGTGAGTTCGAATCCCAGTAGGATCGTTCGGATTTTTCATGTGGGGAAGCCTTCCAGCTGGCTTGCGGAAGGTCGGTGGTTCTACCCAGTTGCCGATTTGTGCCTGAAACGGTGCATAAAGGACTTCTGGGGGTCTTCCTCCACCTGTAATTAGCTGGACGTCGCGATATGACTGAAATACTGTTGAAAGCGACGTAAAATCAAAAACAAACAAAACTAGCTCACAGAAGCTGTGTAGCAATCAAAGAGATCACATCACCAGCTGCCTCCAAAAAGAGGGAAGGGAAAATATGGTGTGCCCCATGAAAAATATGAGCCACTGACCGCAGATCCGGCGAGTTCAGGGTCCGACGAGCAAAAACACAAGTTCCTATCGAAACCGGTGCAATTGGATGGACCTGGTCAGTATATTTCCTACTATGTATACAGTAGGTCACAATACGTACAAAAACGTATTACATTATATTGTAATATATTGTTTCAAATTATAAGTACAACAATTGGATAAAATTAGCATTCAAAACTTATTTGTTGCAGTCAAAGAATAAAAGGAGTGCTTAAAAATCAAGGGAAGAGTCCAAATTAATATATACATTTGTTGAGAATGTTATAACAGTCACAGTATTACATTCAAATTAAAAGGACATCATCTCTCGTATGTGCTCAAATAAAATACATAATATTGCAATACGAAAAATTGTATTGAAATACGTATATCTAAGAGGCGTCCAACAATGTAATGCAGTGTTGTTACGACCCTACTGAATAGTATCAATTATTTTTGGAAAACGTAGTTTATCTTCTGCTCTGGCTAGACTCGAAACCCATGGCATATAAGCAAAATAATACCAAGAACAGTTCTCTAATTCGCGATAATGCTCTGCAAGCGCGGCGTTCGATCGATCGCGCAATTTATGAATGAACTTCCTAAAACCACGTGATGTAAGCACGTAGTAAATCTGAGATTCGACAATTCCAGTTGTACACCGGTGCCATTTCGTTAGGTAACAGCACCATTAAAGAGGCTCGCAACCGGATTTAGCATTAAAAATAGTAATTTGTAAATATATGTCAAATGCTTATATAAATGGGTAATATTTAGTTTAGGATAATAAATTCTGTTAAAAAATGCATTTCAAAAAAAAAAAAAAGAAGCTCTGGTGGGATTCGAACCCGTGACCCTCCATGCGCAGACAAACATGAAAAAATGAAGACACGCCTTTACTGCCTCGGCTACGGGCGCTCTCTTTATATATGGTAGCGAATTAACGTACTTCACTGGTAGCGATTGATACTACATTATTCGGCTCGGGTTTATGTCAGAGCCCGTGTAGATAAGCAACAACAACAACTATACTGTCAGCTGACGCTATAGAAAAACGATGGAAAATATCTAAAAAAAACTAAGATTCGGTGACGATTCTTGAGACTTTTTTTGTACTGATCATATTTTTTAATGTCAGAAGCCAAATAATGCCACAAATTTGCTTTTATTTGAGTATTTTATTTTATTTTGACAAGTACACCACCGGTTGTGAGTCCCTTTTTAAGGGTTATCAATGTCATAAGCCAATTTTTAAAAGTATCAAACTTTTTTTCTAACATTGTTTTTTTGGAAGAGCTGTTTATGATGAACGAAAAAATACAAAAAAAATATGGTGGTGTCCTTTTTTTTAATTACAACGATTTGAAAAAGGTATGTCACATTTGGACGTTTTTTTCAAATTTTACCCATTCAGAGAACAAGCTTCAGTAAAATTTATTTTAAAACAAAACAAACATGATAATTTGGGTTTTCATTATTTATTTTATGTCTATGGTGGTATTTTCACATATAGAAACCAAATTTAGGCAAAGCAGGCACCAGGTTTTAACAATATGGATCCTTGAATATCAAAAATATGCTTTGTATAGGGCATGCTTTTATTCGTTTTTTATTTTATGAAAAAAATTAAAAAAGTTTGAAAATGAAATAGTTCTAGTATTAATTTTTTTTTATATTCTACCAGATGCATGCCCATGCTAAGGCAGTTCAAAATATGAAAAGAAATTGAAAGGTCAGTGTTGAAAATTTTGAGTTATAAAAGTAAAAAGAGTTATCTATCTCCCCTTACAAAATTTACAAAAAAGTATCATATCGATGCTATATAGAGCTTTATAAATTTCACATTTGGTGCCTTTTTTTCTTAATTTTTTTTTTGTATGAAGAAATACTACCATAGATAGGAAATAAAAAACAAAACCAAATTATCATATTTGTTTTCATTTAAAATGGATTTTATTGAAGCCGGGCTGTTTGAAAAGGACAAAATAAGAGGAAGTGGGTGGGGTAAATTTTACATGGCCGTAGAGCCAACCGTTGTTCACCAAAATGTACAATTTTTCTATTTTTTCATTCATCTTAAATAGCTCTTCAATACAAAACCATCATAGAGTGTTTTCATATACTTTGAAAATGTCCCAAAGTCATGACATTGATACATCCTTAAGTTGAACATTTAAAAATAAATGTTAAGACTCCGGTATACTCAGTTTAAAGTTAAATTTCAACCTCATGTGTTTCTATCTGTTCCATGTTCAAATCTAGCACAGTCGAACGTGCTTTTACTTTTCTTAATTTGTAGACACGATGGCTTTGGCATATAGATGTCCAGATCTAATGCAAATGGTATCGGTGTTCGCTTCAAGGTGACGATTAAATCATAATTTAGTTGAAATTGTTGTTTCTGATGAGTTAAGTTCCTTTACTTTTAGAATATTACGGGTGAAAAGCAGCACAAGTTGTTGAAAGTTAATTCAGTAGCCAAAACGGCATATTATATGCCGGTGTTGGGTATTCTCCAGGGAGTTTGTTTTAAAAGAATCATGTTAGAATCGAAGTAATAAATTTGTAGTTATACATGATCGTGCATTAGATCATTGGCAGTCGTGATTTTTGGTAATTATATCACTTGACCTAAAAATCCCGTTAAACCTCAACTTTTAACAATGATCTAATACACAAAAATTCACAGCTACGAATTCGTTCTTTTTTAAATTTTACATATAACGTTTGCTACACTTAACATTCTCTTCGCTCGCTTCCTTTAAACAGCGGAAAAGCGTCATCTCCTAGAATGAAATAAGGGATATCTTGTTATCGTGTAGGGTGGTTCGCCGGTTGCAAACCGATGGTGTTGTTCTCTTAGGCTGACCGTATGGAGCTCTCAAGTAAGATTCCTGCATCGGAAGCCAATCCGTTGCTTCCCATACTTATCCACAGGAACTTGTACTCTGCATCTACCATACCTAGCAGCACAATGGAGCAAAATCCCTTGTAATTATAAGACTTGCTTCCAGACAGATCCGGCTTCTTGATGGCTATATGTTTGCCGTCTATGGTCCCACATACAATTTTGATGTTCCATCGGTTGCATAATACATACGAAAGACTCAAGCAGGAAACGCAACACAAACAATACACCCACCTCTCAAGCAGAACACACACACAGTCATACCATATCAAACACGCACACACACACACACGCACCCTCCCATATCTGCGCTACTTCACGTCATCGGTCATGGGTTGAAGGCAGGGCTATGAGTTCATCGTTGAACTGGTTCATAAATAGCCCAACACACCTCAGGTACAAGGAGGGGGTGGTGTTGTGTGCAACCCTGAAAGCGTACTGTAAGCATTTGAAACTCATCCCTGTAGCCAAAATATGAGTGTTCACATCAGCTTCTCTCCAGGCATAATGGAACCACGACCGCTGTTTGTCTTAGTGGTATACGAGCTGACACGTAGCAGCAACACGGCAAACATATATATTGCGGCTATACCTTATTAGCTGATGCTGTTGTCCTCAAAATCCTTATCAAGCTCCCGGAAGAGGGTATAGTTGTGTCTAAACAGCCTACATCGCCCAGTCCATGACTTTACTCACCAACGCCTCTCTGGTGTTGAAGTTCACAGATAAGATTAGCCAAAAATCATGGCGTTCTTCTTCATCTTGAATTATTCTCCTTGATATTGTAACATCCACCATCTGAGATTGAATGGCCATTATTGCCAGATTCTCATGAGCAAGTTTCAGTTTTTCCTTTACATTCATACCCTCATAGGGGCATCATTTTTAAGATAACGTGCAAATGACGTGAGTCATTCGTAAGGCTGTCGTACGGCGACCGCAAGAGACTATCCGAATTCGTACGACAGCCTTGCGACTGTCTTTCACATTCGCACGGCTGCTGTGCGACCATCTTGCGGCTGTCGTGCGAATTTTGCATCACCTTTTTCCTATGTTCTCGTTCAAAATCGTACGACTCGTGAGACAGCCGTACGGTGTTCGTGCGGCGGTCTTGCGTGGTCTACGATCGACACAAATTTGAAATTCATTGCTGCGATTTGTCTTGCGGTACACTGGACTAGCGAAATCGTACGAAATAAAATTCGTACGGCTGATGTGAAACGGGCTTAAAAGAGGTTACGAAAAGCATTCAACACAATGAAAAGTACGTCATACGTGCCTGGCACATACTTCGATTACCTAATTATATTATATTATATTATATTTTTACGACAAATATGGCCGAATAGAATTCAATGCTTACGAATTTTGTTGTGTATGATAAATAAGAATATGTATATACCGTGTTCGAAACATGGACACTTATACTTTCTCGTCGAATTTGACCAATTCGAAACGCATCTTAATTTCTCCCCAATACAACTCCCTCCGGACAACACACGTAATTGTTTCTCCCATTTAGTGTTGTTGTAGAATGGTAACACTGTATATACCCTTTTCATGTTGATACTAGGGGTGTTCAAATGGTTTTGATACTGGATCAATACGAAAACCCTACATCTCTCAGGGAAAAGGCGTAGATCTAATTTTAAAGTTGTTCGATGATGTTTTATAAATATTTGGCAGTTACTTTTGGTTAAAGTATTGAATATTACCTCGGTTAGTTCATTAAGTTCAATGGCAAGTACAATGTTCCACGCTATAAAATATGTTGTTAACCTTATCAACAAGACATACGAGGGGTGTTTAAATAGTTCTGATACTGGGTCAATAACTTCAACATTATGAGTGCAAAATGCATGTGTGATATATCATTCAAAAGAACAATTCTTTGCCTACACGATGGTATAATGCACGATAAGATCACTTAGCACATGGCTTGGAGCTCTCGGCCAATCAGAGGCCTAAAAAACCTGTGAATATATCGTTTATTTTACAAAACCATGAAATAACTAACACACTGTTCACTTATTCCAAGCTTCCGTCATATCAAGGCAATTTGACGTCACAACCCTAGATCGGAGGGGAACTGCACTCGCTTGATGACGTCATATTATGTACAGTGAGACCTAAACTTTAAAGGCAATTAATAATGAATTGTGCTTACATATAGAGCTTCAATAAGCGTTAATGTCTCAAACTGCACATTGAAATAACCTTTCAATTTAAGTAAAATATTACACATAAAATGACTTTTTCGTCTAAAACAAAAAGTAGAATCGTAGGGTCTCTTGTTTTCCTCGAGCCCAAGCCAGTGCTAAATAGGTTAGACCACGGTTGCGCGCGAATAAACGACATAGTTCTCGGGGGCTACGCCCCCTCGAACTATATCGTTTATTCGCTTGCAACCATGGTCTAACCTATACATAACCCGATGAGTCACAACATGAACCTAAATGACCCCTACTCGAGTACACTGGAACATAGCACTTTTCAGACATTACTTTTTGACGCAATAATTTCTTAAATAGTATAATCTCCGGATTCTTTGGGGAAATATATTAGTTTATGTCTAATTTTTTATGTAAATAAAATTTGATTTCTTTTGAAAGGGTTAATTGTCTAAAATCTCATTTTTTTCAAAATCAACATTTCTTATTTTGCTAATGACGAAAGTGGACATGTTTTTTTCGAACGCTATGAAAATGTTCTAGATCAGTTTTTCTACATTTTGATTTTAAAACATGAAACTATTTTTCAATGGCTTCAATTATAGCCTTGTTTAATAATAAAAAAGAGTTTGTAGTTTTCCTAACTACTTTTATACATAACAGGAGATCATTTTTTTATTATATTTCCAACACGTGTTTAGAATTAGCTTTATTTTAATATATTATGTAATAATAACATTTAAAATTTTGCAGTGTTTACATACTTGTCTTATTGTATTTGACAGAAAATTTCATAAACTTATTTAAAATAATAAAGCCGTAATAATACTTATAGTATCAAATTGTGTTTAGAAAATTAACTCAAATACACACAAAAAAGGACCAGTGTCCTCGAGGAGGGGTCATTTAGGTTCATGTTGGAGCTGATCGAGTAATGCAATCTTATCGTGCATGATATCACCATGTCGGCAAAAATGGATCTTTAAAATGATATATCACACATGCATTTTGAGAACTTTTTGAGCTACCCTCGTATGACTGCATGCAGACATTGTGTTTCTCCATGTTGAAAGCATCGGACACTAACGATACAATGCGGAACTATACTTTTCACCCATAAACTCAAATGTGAATTAGTTTGTCCTTGACAAAGGCTAGCCCCGCCCTGCCAGTTGAAATAAATCGGTCTATAATAAGCCTTATATATCGCTGTATTGACAGACGAAGTCAAAACTCGACAATTATTGCATAACATGGTCGATATCTCAACCTGTCTTACTCTGTCACTGCCATTGGCGCACAGCAACACTACAAACAAAACTGGATCTTAATCAGACGCAACGTTGAGACTCATTAACCAAACAGAGTGACACTCGTTTCAATATTCATGTCAGTTTAAACATTATTACATCTGACTATTACAGACGATACTACCAATGCAAGAGAATATTTCAGCAGAAAGAGCGTCAAAGCAAGCAAATAACATTGATAGTGAATGTGTTAATTCTTTGAAAGCTGTTTATCCCACTTGGTTCATGCATTCAATAATCACCTGTTGTATAGTGCGCCTTGTCTTTTGTTCCAAAGATCGGTCGGTTAAGGGAGATGTTACTGTATTGAACGGCATATCAAACAAACTTTTAAATAAACCATCTTGGTATTTTTCTTTTTTTGTCAACACCTGACAGCGACTCTCTGATCAGATCATCTTTTTTTTGTCAACACCTATCTTGATATTGGTCTCACACTTGGTCCATGTGTGTGAACACGTGGCCTGCGCCAAAGGTTGCAACGCTTTGGAGTTGAATCTTAAGTGGGTCTTAAACATTTACTTGGTAAGATTTGAGCAGAGATTTTGGAAAAGAACTCGGACTCAACTTAAAGTCTTTATAACTTTTGACGCTGACGTATTTTCAATAAAGAAATAAACCCTTATCAAGTCTAGATTATTATATTTCAATATTATTTAATATTGTTTGTTTTCATTACTTTTGGTTAGCTGTGATTGGCTGAATTCTTGTTTTCATAACCCCATGAAACCAAAAACAATTAGACCACGCCTTGTCAGGACTACTTTTGTTTAGTCCAACTGCTCTCCATAAGCGCTGTATGAAGCAAAACACCAACTTGCGTCATTGACGACGACGCTACTACAAAACAACGTCGCGTTTCGGCGGAAAATATATATGTCGGAGGGGCTGCAATCTACGTTTCAAAAGTGTTAAATAATCAACACTCGTGTCAGATTCTCTATTTAACTGCTTTCTTAAATTCAATAGTGATCTTAAATATTTAGGAATATATCGGAATATTTATTGTATTCATGGAGGTATGCAACATAACCCTGGTCACACTTTTGTATGAAACCGCTTTTTAAATGATAACTCGATGCCGCTCAGGATATGAATTGAACATTGAACTGGGTTGTTTAAGGTTCTTTACTAACGCATTTGCAAACGTACACTTCTACCTAGAGTTCTGTAATTAGAATCACCACACGTGCATATGAGACACGCTATTCTTCTTCGGCTTTAAGATAATAATGTCGGTTTCTAATTAGTTAAAACAATATCAAATGCTGAGTAAGTAGGCGTTTGACCAGGCTTCAAACTGTATGAAACTCGTGTTAAAACGACTGTATTGCATTGCGACTGTGTAATTGTTTTATAAGCGGGAACCATTTGATCTGGTACATTGTAACATATTTGTCCGGACCTGTGAAACAGGCAACATAATATGATCATAGATGAAATATTTTAAAATATTCTTGACAGATAAGGCCAAAGTACGTTTTATAAGTTGATAGGCATATTGGGACAATATCGAAACCTGTAAAACATATCAATACATCATTTCACAGGCCAAGTACCTTATTCTAATATCAAGAGAATGCTTATTTTATTTGTCTAGGTTTTATCTTATCACAATAAGTCTGATTAGGTATTCATATAAAAAAGGTAAAACGCAGATTTATAGCAGCGTATTGAAGGTAAGGTTTGCACTTTTCTTGCTAACGCTCACATTGAGCATTACTTTACTTTTCTTTAACACTCAATCACTGTCTGTGTCTATACTTTTTGTTTAACAAAGTTCCCGCAAAACAATATTTGACATGCGTTTGCAATGTGTTGGACTAATATTTGATTAGCACGCGGTCTGGTCATGCTTAAAACTATTGGCTCGTTTGTAAAATTACATCTGACACTAAATCCAGTTAAAGCATAGGGTAAAAATGTTGTTTCATCTGAACTTAAACATAAACCTGCATTTAACTGTAACGCTATAGGTTGTAAAACACAATACTTTTTTTAAACAAAAAAATGTTAAAAATATTTCACCTTTTAATAAAAATAAATATGTAATGCTTTATTATATCATTTATTATTTCTGCAATGTTTTAGCAAACAAGTTTACATAATATATATTTGGGAAGTTATTCAGACCAACTTAATTCTGAGGCAGTAAAAATCATACCCACAAAAAAGCTGTTCCATGACATGAACTCAATAAATAAATAAATGATTATAGACACGCGATTGGAAGAGTTACAATCGAAAATATACACTCCCACTGAACGCGTATATGCTGCGACAAAAATGTCCAATGCAAACAGGTTGGCGACGCCGGTTCTCGAGCTTGTTATCAGGCTCAATATTTTCTGCCAATCAGGTTTAAAATGAATCATACACATTTTCCAGCATTGCAACCGTTTGTTTGAATTTCGTTTGTCTTTGTTTTTGTTTAAAGGGAACGAGGAACATCTTTCCATTTTACTTATAAACTGAAGTGTTTCTTACGATTTAGTTATTTCCCTTAGTGACTAATTGTTCCACAAGGATATAAATTCCCATTTAAAGGAGAAAACACATAATTATATTATCTGGTGAAATCGATATAACTCTGCATGTATCTTAAATACTTTTTATGCTAATTTAAGAACATAAGATGCATGCAACGCTTTACACAAGTGTTGTCAAATATGTCGATTATTCTTTGACTTTATAATTCGTCTCGGTTTCAAATATCTAGATTCCTAGATTGAATATTAGGTTTGAAATTGTATATATGGAAATTGTTTAATTGTTTCTGACTGATCCTTTTATGTCTGGCTTAGTTAAAGGTTTTATTATACATTAATAAAACTTTTGGGCTTATCCAATGTCATTTTGTCTGGTTATTATCAAATATAGACATATCCACAGTCTAATCACGCAAATGTACTTGAGGGTGGTGTTTAAAGTTATCTGCTGAATTAGACAACTCATGTGGTATTGCGAAAAACTCTATGTTCGATTAGTATTCAGTGTAATTGATTTTTTTACTATGTGCAACGGTTACTTTTCTGAATTTCAAAATTGCCACGTTTCCAAACTGAAATAAGACATTGACACATTTATTTCAAATCTCGTTATACAACATGTATGATTAAGTTGTCAATGTGCTCTATATATTATGTACACGCAAACGGTTTTTCAGTGCAGTGTTAACGAAATGCAATCGTTTTAAGGTGTTTTGTTTAGGTAACGGGTGATGAGCTATGGTATATGAGGACGATTACCATGTAACAATCACGTATACCAGCAACCCTTTGAGTGTTGTCTATTATGTGTTTATATTTTAATTCTAAGTCAATAAAATTATTATAAAATATGTCAAACGTTGCGATTAGTTGGTTTTAGGAGTTAGATGGTTTTAACAACATAACAATATCGATATATTTATATAATTCTTAAATAGTTGATGGTGTAACAGCATAAAAAAACAAATATATGGAAAAAGTAGTTAAATGTACAATGGGGTACAAAGATAAGCATCACTTAAGTATATTAAGGGCTTGGCCTCTTGTACGTGTGTATGTAAAACAAAGTAAGAGAATTATCTAGTTAAACTATTCGTTATGATGATTTACATTTTTCCGAACGCGTCTATATTTTAGAGTTGCGTTTATATCGGCAAAGCAATGAGAACCAAGTTCCTCTTTTTATACTTTAAACATATTTTATTACCCATATGTACATGTAATACAGTTGACATATTTACAAAACGTGTAACACCACAAAGTATGAATATAAGTAAATGGGTTGGGCCACAAGTTCTATAAACATTAGTAAAGGCCCTCCCCTAAAATGGGGCATTTGTAACATTGGTAGTGGTTTATTTTTGTTAACAGAACTAACAACTGGAAAAGTTCAAATGATATAAGTGCTATGTTCGTAATAAAGGTAAAGTCGAAGAAGAAAAGTGTGATAATAAGAGACATAGAGGAAAGTAAACCACATTGTTTTATCGAGTTGTATTCTGATTGTCGCTGACCTAATATGGTCGGCTGAACCGTTATTGTCCGGAAGTTCATCAACAGGAGTGTCGTCAGAACGGAAGAAGCAATCTAGATTAGATACATTTTGTCAAACCCGTGTACGCATAAACCATCTGGTATTATCGATGAACTCTCATTTACCCCACAATAAAATCAAAACGGTTCTGTTACATACATCATATCGAGTCCATATTGTTTTCTATTTTTTAGCAAATTGCCAAATAACGTCGTGTCTATTTGTTCGAATTCCAGCTGTGACAAGTGTGTGTTTGTTGTTAATAAATAAAGTTAATGTAGATAAATGTAGAACACTAGTGATTGTTTGCATTCTATATAATCTGCGGAATTAATACCAATATAAGTACATGTATATACGTATTTGATTGCAAGAGGATCAAACAAAACTCATAAAGTTTATGTGTTCGACGTAGCACGGCTTCCAAATTACGCAATTACCTAAGCGCTTAGAGATAACTATTGTTAACATATTATAGAACCGACTTATTCACTACAAGCTTGCTTTCACTGATCAATATGTCTAAATATCTGAAGGAGCTTTCTGCTTTACTTTCATTATGTTTTAAATATATATCTGTGTCTGAAAGCTATTAACCTATTTTGACCTAGATAGGTTGCGATCTCGCCGTTCCAATATGACGCTGTGTACTGGTAATATTGTCAACCTACACCAAATACCAATTTGTTAAAAATAAGAGATTTTATTGTGTAACTCGTTCACAAGCATTTGATTGGTCAGATTGGAGCCTAGGCTCAAATCTGACAAATCAAATGCTTGGGAATACACTCAGGCTCAACTATATGCCTTATAACCTCGGAACCAGACGGTAACAGGCTCAAACCAGCTGTAGCTAGATATAAGCTCGAACCCGCAACTTCGGACTCACCCCTTCCTCCGCCCCAATCGCTATAAAGTCGACTTTTTAAACCGTTCGAATCCAGATCAGGCATCGCCTTATGCAAAATCTGATCATAATTCAAACTATTTGACACTCGTATGGATCTAAATTCAAAACTGTCTTGCAGATTGCACTATTAAAACAGTCGGCAATATTTTTTACGGTGAAGGGGTATCAATATCTCACCAATG
Organism: Gari tellinella; assembly: GCA_922989275.2. NCBI lineage: Eukaryota > Metazoa > Mollusca > Bivalvia > Cardiida > Psammobiidae > Gari > Gari tellinella. The sequence goes on from OV277866.1 coordinate 75,722,540, forward strand.
AGTTTGCAATGGAAGTGTTAACTATGCTTTCTTCGTTGGTTGTGCGACGACATACAGGGCTTAGCACTACATGATGATGTGTCTCTAAAGCCCTCCTTAACCGGGAGAGTTATGTCGGATTTTTGTGCTTTGTTTTTTCTCTCCCTTTCTGTCATACCCTGAAGCCACCCGTGTCTTACAGTTACTAATGACTACGGACTAGTCGTTTGAGTACAATTGGACCGTTGCAATAGTGTTTTTTTTTTAACACGGGCTTAGATTTTTCCTCAAGAAAGATTATGATCCAACTATATTGCTGCGCACTTCACGTTTGGTTATCGATCAATCTACAATTGATAACTATGCTTTCCTCTTTGGTTGTGCGACGACAGACAGGGCTTAGCACTACATGATGATGTATCTCTAAAGCCGTCCTTAACCGGGAGAGTTATGTCGGATTTTCAAGCTTTGGTTTTTCTCTCCCTCTCTGTCGTACCCTAAACCCTCCCATGTCTTACAGTTACTCGTGACTACAGACTATTCGCTTGAGTACAATTTGACCGTTGCCATAGTGGGTTATTTTTAACACGGGCTTGAATGTTTAATTCTTTCCCGTGTTATTAATAATCCTGTCAGAGAATTTTGTTAGATGTTTTACATGTATTTACTTACTGTGCTGGCGGTCTTTTTGATTGTAAGGTTGTGGAACAGGGTTTATATTTTATGTACACTCTTCGTCTTTATAGGTGAATATAGGAGATAAGTGTGAGGTTGGGCGCCCCTAAACCCAGGTTTAACCCCCCAGTGGTTGTTAATAATTAATTAATTTATAACTGATTATTGATTGCTACTGACCGTACCAAGGCGGGCTCCTATGTTCACTTAGCTTTATGTTTGTCTTGCGTGTTGTTTTCTATTTAGTGTGTAGATGAAGGAATGGTATTGCGTGTGTGTGTGTGTGTGCTTGTTATGGTATGGCTGTGTGTGTGTTCTGCTTTAGAGATGGGTGTATTGTTTGTGTTGCGTTTCCTGCTTGAGTCTTCTTTCGTATTTATTTATTGAATGTTTAATTCTTTCCCGTGTTACTAATAATCTTCTTGTCATATAATTTTTTCTGGATGTTTACATGTATTTACTTACTGTGTTGGCGGTCTTTTTGATTGTGGGGTTAGGGAACAGGGTTTATGTTTTGTGTACACTGTTCGTCGTGAATATAGGAGATAAGAGTGCGGTTGGGCGCCCCTAAACCCTGGTTTACCCCCCCCTAGTGGTTATTTAAGAAATAATCTATGTTCTACCGTTCTGAAACTGTATTTTACAACGGTCGGTCGTTATGGTGCGCAGGAATTGACCACGAAGGCCGAAGGCCTGAGTGGTCAATCCCTGCGCACAACAACTCCCAATCGTTGTAAAATACAGTTTCACAACGGTAGAACATAGATTATTTCGATTCTAAAATGACCAGATTTAAAGAAATTCATTAGAAAGGAAATCAAATGTTCCATACTTATTTCCTCAGCGGATGAAGTTTTTCGACCGAATAACTTTTTCCGCGGCATTACAAAAATCTAACACCCATAAGCAAATTTACATTTACCGATCCACAATCTGGCATAGAACAAACATTACATCAAACAAGACTGAATAATGAGAAAATTACTGTAACGTTACTGGTTAAAAGTATATGGTGTTAACGGGCTATATGAATAACGAAATAAATTTAAAAAACATAACGTATGAACGCACGAGGTCACGTCATGTCATATAACCGCGGGAGGAGCGGGGTAGGGAAGAGCGTGGTATAACGTCTCAGGTATACCACGATATACCTGTTCTTTGTTTATAGAGACGAATTCACGTGTCCTGTTAGAATAGTGATTAATTTATGGTTAATTGTTGATTGCCGCTGACCGTGCCGGGGCGGGCTACTGTGTTCGCCTTGCTTTGTGTTTGTATTACGTGTTGTTTTCTGTTTAGTGTGCGGGTGGTGGGAATGGTGTTGCGCGTGTGTGTGTATGTGTGTGTTTGTAATGGTATTACTGTGTGTGTGTTCTGCTGGAGAGGCGGGTGTATTGTTTGTGTTGCGTTTCCTGCTTGAGTCTCTAGTATTTATTACTATCATGTTTATCCAATCATTTGTCTTTTTCAAGGAAAACACAAATTATTGATTTGCTATTATTAATATCGTTATTTTTATTTATCTGAATCCCCTAAAAGTAATGAAAGTGGACAATTCAAGATTCTAATAACATATGGTTTTCAAGTTTTACATGTAGCAAAGTGCCAAACAGCGCACACCCTGATAAGAGGAAATCTGTCTACATATATTAATGTAAGAGAGGAAAAATATTTGAATGGCATGCTGTCCTGCATCACAATGGTTCATGTGGCTGTCGTAGGGAATGAGTGCTATATTTGGTACATTCAACCTTCTGCACGCTATGGATAAAATTCTGATTACATTTAAAAACACAGCGTTGATCCATTTGAGAATACATTTCCTAGCAACTAGGCAACCAATCAGAATCCAAACGCTTTGACACTGAAATTAAATAATATTACGAAAATCCCTCTAACTAAACATTCCGCATGTTTACAATCGACACGTTTGTGCCTACAACACTTTTATAGCTTGAGAAATGAGCACATTATATAAATATCACATCTCACAGAGGGTGAGAGAACGGATTGGTCACCCGAGGCAAGTAATGTCAACCGAGGCGACAGCCGAGGTTGACATTTACTTGTCGAGGGTGACCAATCCGTTCTCTCACCCTCTGTGAGATGTGATATTTATTTTATTATACCGAACACAAATATAGATCTACTGTTTTCAATACAGAACAACGATCTCGAATACATGTTCTAAGTATCGGAACTATTTTATTTTTATTACTCTAAACAAAATAGCGGATAAGTTATTTTTTAGACGAAATAAACACAATAAATAGATTTGCTACATGTAACCATTTGGTATCCACAAAAAAAACAAATTTATTTAAAAAAAAAAAATTGGTCCGATCGGGAATCGAACTCAGACCGCCGTGGACAGAGCTGACGATCTAACCGTTACACCACGGGGACAGATTACTCCAGAACGATTTCAGTTGTATATAAAGTTTGTATATTGACGCGTTTTTAAAAAAGAATAAAATAAAATTGCAAGCAACAAACCTTAATTCTGAAACAATATTGCCAACAAAAAGTTTACAAACACATATCCATTCGTTATTTGTATTCTCATATAGCTCTACGCTGTTATAGGCCATTCTACAATCGTCTCCAATTCTGTCTTTTATTTTCAGCAATACGGCACTCTAGCAACAAGTTGACAGATACTTTAGGTAGGCTAATAGACAAAGCAGAATGTCAGATTTAGTAGCAAATTTCGACATAAATATTGAACAAGATGCAGCGTTTGAATCTAAGAAGTTAGAAAAGAAACGTCTCCAAAATAATGAACGACCTTGATTAGCAACGCGAAAACTGGTGACACTTTGCAGTCGATTGTTTTGAAATCTTATCGCATGAGATGAAGCGTAAAGTATGGTCCATTTAATTTCGATTGTATAACTTTTCAAATTTGAATCGACTCACTTTTCCAGTTCATTGCCTTTACTTCACTAGAAGCGTTTTGATTCTTCCTTTTTTCTGAACTGCTCAGGCGCCCCACCAAGTAACATTACGGATTTTCACCTTCTGACGTCACATTAGGCTATATAGTAGATAAATCGAGTGAGGTATAATAATTAAACATATAACATGTACGCAGATACTTAAGTTTGTAGTGTTGATGGAACACAGTAGGTAGCGTATGTTGCACACGTCATCGCTTTATATTTAAAAGCTAGCATTACTGTTCTAATTAACAGAAAACTGTTTTATTGCGTGATGCAAACACGTGTTCGTAAACATAAATGTAATCAGATCATTTTTGTATACATGAATCATAAATAGATTATTCATTTTACAGCTCTGTCAAAATATACGAAAACACAATTAGCAAGTTGTACTCGTCTTTAATGATATACGCACACCAGTAAGAACAAATTCGACTGCGGTAACTCCTAACTACGGCCAACGTACATATCGATATATATACATTCACCCTGTAAAGTCTTTATGTAATCGTATTAAAAATGTGCAGGTCATCCCTCGATGAACCTACAAATCGAAACTGGTTCCAGGCAGTTAGAAAGAGGGCGGAGTCTCCACCGGAGAGATACCGACCTAGCGATCAGCTAATGGTTGCTATGGCATGTAATTAGGCTGAAATCAACATGCGCGACCTATTTCTTTACAAAAAAAAATGCTTTAATAATAGATATTTAGTTGCATTGTTTATTTTTAATGTCATAATTGTTCGTTAAGCACACAGCGACAGTTTACTGGGTAAAAACTTGACTTTGTAATCAACTCCGAAACATGTATTTTGGACTAATTTTCACACCGTATATTATAGAGATCGAATGGCTGTTACATCCAGGATTACATCTATCAAACCTATTTGACCGGTTTATGATATATTCATATACATGAAAACAAATCTGGTCAAAATACACATTAAATGGACAAGACAGAACATACGAATATAAATATAAAGAATAAACAACATATGTTTGCCGTTCACAGGGCTGCCATTTCTCCGGATTTTTCCTAAATCTTCGGATTTTTGTCTAGTGTATGATAGCTTAAAGCAGGCTGAAAGTAAAGCAGAATGTGCCTTAAGGCGCATTCTGCTTTACTTCCAGCCTGCTTTAAATAGTCACATGCCAACAAAGCTAGAAATAGGCTATGGGGTAAAGGAAAGATTCGTAAAATCGCACTTGAAAAATCCAAATTTGGAAATCTTAGGATTTTTCATGTCAACTTATTGCAGCCCTGCGTTCATGACAGGCCATCAAGAAACTTACCCCCTGCGAAGCTAATGTGTTCATACCGTCATGAACGGCAAAAAGATGTTGTTTATTCCTATAATATATACGATAAAGTAGTCTTGTATATGTAATGTACACTTCAATAATGCATGGGACGATTATTTTTGATCGCGAACATTATTTCACTTTTTATAGCCTGTGTTATGTCACTGTTTTGAAATGTTATAGAAGCAATTTATTTGATATGCACAAACTATTTGCAATATACACGTAACTACCAGGACTTGTCTGGTTTCTTATCGAATTACAAACAATGTATAGCACGGCTATAGATATAAACTACAACAATACGCGTTTAAGGGCCGTTTTTAAAAAATGTACATATTTCATGGGTGGAACTTGCAAAAATAAAAAATGTACATAGTAGCGTTTTATGTGCTTTATAAGCTTCTTTCAGCTTTCAAGAAACACGAACAACTGCAAACAACAACACACATAACTCAGAAAACTATTTGGTTTTACTAAATAAATGTTTTGTTGGATATCACTGTCCATTGTGTTACCTAGGAAAATAAATTATTTTTTGAAAAATAAAATTTACTTTTACACCTTATACCTATCATATGGCATCAGCATGTATGATCCACACCATGTATTAAGTTCGCTAATCTTTATTCCAATCAAAATCGATTGCATGTACTGTTTTGTTTATCAACCACTGCAGTACAGACAAAAGTAAGATGTTTTATTCCATTACTAATTTCATAATCAAACATTCAAGTCAGTATATCCCGTTCCAGATACACTACATTATAAGGAAAGCTGTAATCAGAATCTTGCAAATAAATTGCCATATACCAAAGACATGCAGTTCAATATGTTGTGGTAACACCACGGACATCATTAAATGTAACACAATGGACAGTAAAGTAACAAAATGGACTTCAGACCAAAAACATTCTGTTTTAACATTTCTATAACTTTAATAAGCTTAATGACTACGAAGGTATCATTTACAGACATAGTTGTTCAGTGACAAGATAAAATTTGCATAACACTATGATAAGTCCCTCAGATATTATGGTACGTTTTCTTTGTAAGTAACACAAATGACCTGAGATATAACTACATGGACATTATTAGGCAAAGTTGAGGAAATAAGTTCTTGAGACATACTATTGTCAAAATTACACAGTTAACTATTATATTACATAACAGCTCTATTTTACTCATTATACTACAGTAAATTAATATCCACGTAAGAACTTGTTTATTGTAAACAATTTGGCTGTCCTATGTGTAACCTCGTGTCATTTGTGTTACTGTTCCATGAAATGAGATTGTGAGTAATATAGCGAAGTCACATTTAATACAATGCACTATTAACACTGAAGTCGGTTATATCTGCGAATCGTGTTGTCTTACTAAATACAATGCTATAAGGATTAAGGTCATTCGAGACACTATATCAATTGATTGTTCATTGCGTAACTGCAATATAGTTATTTGTGTTACACAGAATTGCATATTCTTACACACAAGGAAGTTAAATACTTGCCAGCTTACAACTAATGCGTATGTAAATACCCAGAACACTGATTTATATTTCTCTTATTTGGATCAATAACTAATGCATATGTTTGTGTATATGAATATGCATTTTGTGTAAGTTTGTCCCTGGTGTTACCAGATCATGTCATTTGTGTTACAAATTTGTGTGTCATCAGATCATGTCATTTGTGTTACCATTTTACGTGTCACTGTCTCAAAGAATAGCATCACACTTTTTGTTAATCTTAATACTTGTATATTAAAACAAATCTAACATTTCTACTTATCAAACCCAAGTTTGAAATTCTTCATGCGTTTCCGAAGAATAAATCAATAAACATCTTTAGATGTCCTTCAACGGACCAAACCTGTCCATGTTGTTACGTAACACAAATGACAGTAACACAAAGGATATATTCCATCTAAATTAGAATTATTTCATAAAATGACTGATCCCTAGCAGCACATGTATTTGAAGAAAACATCAGCGCACTGCGATAGTACAGTTATTGCATTTACACTTACCATAAATCGCCAAAATATCTTCAAACATACAGTAACAACAGAGACATAGAAAAAGTATACTATCTTTTTCATACATACTTTTTCATACATATTTTCTAAAATTTAAAGTTCCGCCTCATGGTCACCATTATTTTGACATCACAAGAAGTGGTGTCATACGGAGAGGCTGCTAAAACATATTTTTGACATAATCATAATTATTACACCTCCTATAGGTCACATGGTAACACCATGGACACGGCGCTGAGTTACATATTTCGAAAGTTTCATTTCAGTACTTTTATCGCAGATGAAGCTCAAATTATGATTTTAGCATAAACGTATAACAGGAAACATCATATTGGTGTAGTTAGCAGTATTTAAACTGCATAGAACTGACTTTATTTTCTGGCACAACATAAACATATGGCCAAGTCACAACATAATATAGGGGTGTATGAGCTATTTCAATGTTATATCCATTTACATTAAGGTGTGTATAACATGTACCATTTGCTGGTTTTACTGTATAAGCTAACACTGATAAGATGAAAACATAAAACCTTGGGAAATGGACATACAGGTTTGTGAAAATAGGTATCACTGAATTATGTACATTTTTTGAAAATGGCCCTTAAACATTTCATTATTTAGTTTATAGATATACTATTACCCATTTAACTCTTTCACTGCCAACGACGCTTAATTGCGACATACATTGTAACAAACAATTCGGATCCTGATCAGACGCCGCGTAACGGTTTGACACTCATATTGACACTGTTTAAGTCATAAAATCCCTACGTTGTCGCTATGAGTATGATATCAATATCTTCGTACAACGCTATCATTACCATTTTATTACTGGCTTGTATTTTTGTCTGCTTTTTATCTATATAATGTTTAATTATACACGTGTTTAATTTAAGAAGCATTGATATTAATGCCAAGCTGTTTGGATTTTAAAAACAATCAACGTTACTGGGTATCTTAACAGGATCCAAACCATTTACAAATGTCAGTGTTGTCGGCTTTAGAATTAAAGACCGTCACAGTGAGTGACATAAATGTACAATGTACACGCCGTAGAAAGGTTTTAAAGACCAATCACAATACAATTCAATCTTCCTTAGAGTGAGTAGAGAGAGTGACAAGGATCCCTGCAGAAATCTGACTCAACTTGCATTTCAAACACAGCCACAGTGGCTCAAAGTACTGGAACAGATAGGCAGAGAGCAAACAGTGTTAATATACTCTGATAAGTTAGATCCTGAAATGAATTAGTAATGTAATGGTACACAATGTTCGAATTTGTTTGACTGTGTGATGAAACTAAATAGTTTACATTTCATAATAATGACAGTAGTAATACAGGGTGTCCCAATTTTATAACATTACGATAGTCAGTAATCATGGGGCGTCGATACATCTTAAGGCAATTTTACCAGAACGCATCTGACAAGAATGCCTTTTGATTAAAATACATGTATCACATCTCGACTATGAGAATTTTCTTACTTGAGATCGACATGGACTGAGGCAATATGTCATATACATATCGGATATTTTAACCATTAATGGATATACCCCCTTGAAACGTTGGAGCCAGTCTCATGGAAATCTGTTTCATGGAAGAGTAGAAATATTTCCCTAGAGAAATGAGGACAATTGCATTATTATTGATGCTATATATTGGGGATGGGTTTCACATGATCGTTTGGGTTTTTGGTATTTTACAAACTTCTCTTGAAGTGGAAAGAACATCCACCGAAATACTAGGTTATAAAGTTGCTTGTATAGTTGATACTACACGTAACATTTTAATGTGGAGTAAACGTATCAGAGCCGTGTGTTTTCTAGTACGCAATACATGGCTTTTATATGTTTGGTTTAATGATGCTTTGCTTTTGAATGTACACTTCGAACCGAAATAAATCTATTTATTATATACCTACCAATGTTCTGCCCGAAATATTTCCGTATGTTATCGAACAAATACACCTTGACGGATTGAACATTCCGTATTACCCATGTACCTTGTGTAATGGGAAAAGAACGTTTACTGTGTAGTCGGACGTTCGGAACTACTTTACACACTACAGGGGCATAGAAAATAGCTCGAAACATTTCTATCGTTTTTTATTTTATTATTATTATATGAGGTATATAATAAAAGAAACATTACTATACTTTGCATATCTTATGCACCGGATCACTCGAGTGATCCGGTGCATAAGATATGCAAAGTATAGTAATATTCCGTTTATATCTACCTATCTCATGCGGATTCATAACAGGAGCAAATCTAGTTGACATTCGTTTCGATAGTTCCTATCACCTTAAATATATGATTGTTATGATCATTAAAGTAAAAGTATCTAAGTAGGCAAACACATGGAACGATAATATTGTCGTTGAAACGGTAAATATTGTAAACTAAAGAACGGAAAAAGATAAAAATGTTAAACATCCTCGCTCGTTAAGTTTCTATGAACTACATGAAGCCAAAATGCAGCATCACAAAGACAGCATCGGACATATTAAGAATATGTTGACCTTTGAGTCCGGTACTAAAACATAATGTATGAAAACTAACTACATTCAGATGTCAACGTGGGTGCGAACACTTGAAACGGCATTTTGAAATATCCGTTACTTCATATAGATTATTGACACAGAGGTAGTGCGCATAGAGGCAAATGTTTATATTGTAACTAATTTAATTTTACATGAGGTTATATAGGTTAGGTAGAAACGTACGGACATAGAAACAGATCAACATAAATGTGCCCGACACTTCGATGAACGATACGTTGAAGTTGACTGTATTTGTGTTTATTTTAATGCTAAACATTGCTTTACCACATAGTTATGTGTCCAACAGGTGAAAACTGAATGGCAAACATGGTATTTTAAGTTTGCTAAGGTTTGTTTGTCCGAATACGTAGCAGGAATACAGTAACAGGAGACATATTTGAAAAGCTAAATAAATCATCTCATGTTATGCTATGAAATGGTTGCCTAACTTGTCAGACATTGTCTCGGCCGGAATTGAAATGTGTATTTCCAACGGCCGTTCACTCACAACTCACACACCAAAATATCAATTGCAAACGATTGGGACACGACTAAACAATACAATTGTATATTTAAAGCAAATATGGTGTTTGGTAAACATGCATCGATGTTTGATCTAATTGACGTCAGGAATGTGTACGTCACATGTGTTCATGAATAAATTTGAATTACATAAGGAAACCAGGAGATAAACATGTTTCGTATCAATCACCTATGTAAACATTATCCTGCTGTATTATCGCCTGCTGTAAAAATTGTTGTCTTCAAAATTCGTTAAATTAGATTTATACTTGTTAAAATAATAAAACACCTAAAGACGAGTGTCAAACAATTTGGACCACGATGCTGCTTTTACAAAATGTAAATTTACGATCAGCAGCCTATGGGTAAATTAGCGAAAGGGTTTATCTCCGGAAATCGGTTTCTGTTAATTCAATTCAATGTAAAAGGTTCAACCAGTTAACAAATAGCTTTATTATACCTCACTTGATTTACCTACTATATAGCTCATTTGACGTCAGCAGATGAAAATCCGTAATGTTACATGGCTAACATTACATTTCGGCACGCATGCCATCACGAAACGGCCCGTTTATTCGGTCCGGGTTTTAGTCATTCTTGCCCGTAACGGCTTTTTCCCTTGCTTAGTAACCATGCCTTCTGACAAAAAAACATAGGCACTAGAGGACAGACAGCCAGACATCTATATATGTTTATTCTACCGTAAAAACGAATTGAAGAAATATCGATATATTCTAAATGAATGAATTAAACCCCACTTTGTCCAAATCATACAAAATGTTATCCAAAATGTCATTTTATATACAAGCGTGGATTCCCGTCTCGTATTCTCAGGGTTGCTTGTATTCCCGAGGGTTATGGAAAACGTTAAAATGGACGCCTCTGACACCCCTCCGGAAATATATCAACTGTTTTCCGCTGATAATTTTCTATTTGAAAATGTGGTAAGGGCCCATAAAACATCAATTTGATTTGAATTATCTAATTTTTTGAATTTCATATCTAACCCTTTTGCATATTGTCATTTACTTAATACTAGATCTAGCTACTTCATAGAGTTTTACATCTTGATAAACAAGCAAAATGATACGCCACAGGCGAAAACAATTTCTGTTTTATAGATTTAAAGTTGTTCTAAAAACATTTATGAACTGAATAGTTTACCACCTCCCTAGCAACACGCATTGACAACCAATCAGAAACTCCGAGAAAATGGAAAACATTTAACTGATTCATTAATGCAGGACGGTGTATCAAACGTAAACATGACCTAGATATCATTTTGTAATTAGTATATTATGTATGTCATACCGTATGTGGAGTTTCAACTGTTTTCAGGCCACAAATAACAATTCTGTAATAGTTATGTATGTGCCTTATATATATATATATACTAAGTCTTAGCCCTACGAGATTAGGATACAACGGTCTATATTTATATATCTTTATAGATCTATACTTTTGTTCGGTATAATGAAAGAAATATCACATCTAACAGATGTTGAAAGAACATATTGTTCACACTCTACAAGTAGATGTCAACCTCGGCAGATTCCTCGGCTGACATTACTTGCCTTTTGTAAACAATTCGTCCTCTCACCCTATGTGAGATGTGATATTTATTTAAAGCTAATGTGTAATCTTATGAAACATATACGGGAAGTATTACTGATATCAATTACATATATATGAGAAGATGAGTCCCACCAGCGTCATAGAGAGATTGTTTCCAACAATTGTTGATATACTCGAAACTACAGCGAAAAGTAAACGTGCACAGTATTGCATTAGTTGACACACATACTCTTTGAAAGTAGGGAAATGAACATTACCGACAGTTTCCATGCTACAAAGAAGCCGGTGGCATTGGAGTTTAAATACTATCCAAATCGTTTGTTACTCGGCATATATGTATTAATCCCTTGTTCCTCACGTTAAATTCGATGTACTGACAATTTGCTGATCCCAAGTTGTTCAGCTTTCTTTCTCACTGTAAGATGCCGATCACCACTGATGACGCTCCACACGCTTTCTTCAATGAAACCGTCAATTTCTGTCGGTCGTCCCGTCTTTGCATTATTTTCTCAACCCATCCTCCTGACACTCGCTTATGCTATTTCAACACCAGCAAGCGAACTGTTGATTTATAAATTTCTGTTGATTGTAGTTGTTTTAGCGTCTGTGTCGGTGTCAAATGCAACTGAGACATTCTGCAGCGCCGCCTTTTCCTCTGACGTTGTCATTTTTTACATCTTCAGAACACGGTACCATTCGCGATAACTAGATACCATTATTTCTCAAAATGACGCTACGTTGACACCTATTCCAGAATTACGTCATTTATGATGACGTCAACATTCATGACGCAATTTTGCGCAAATTCCGTTTCAAAATTGTATTGAAGCAGGCTGAAAAATGTACCTCCTTAAATATATATCTAAAATTTTGGCAACCGCCGATTAATCCAACCAACAATGAATATTTATCAATAAAATAGGATCAAATGTAATAACGAAACTTATTATTTCTTAAACAAATGTGAAAATGTTTGAAATAGCATTGGAAAAAAATCAAAGAATTATTACGTCAGGTTTTTCCAAAAGAATATTAATCCATGGTGTGCTGGGACAGCCCTCGTATATCTTCATGATAATAACCTATTTATGTACTATGTATAGGTAAGAGCATGTTTATTTCATACTACGGAATATAGTACACGAAGCGCAGGACGCGCTGAGTGGACTATATTCTGTAGTATGAAATAAAAATGCTCTGAGATATTCAGCACTGGCTTGGGCTCGAGGAAAATAAGAAATGACACGACCCTTCGTTTCTGCTTTTTGTTTTTACTCAAAAAAGTCATTTAATGTCTAATGTTTTACAAAGTTTGAAAGGTTATCTTAATGTGAAGTTTATTTAGATACTATAGGTAGGCACATTTCATTAGCAATTGTCTTTGAAGTATATGTCTCACTGTTCATTTAAAAACAAATATGACGTCATCAAGCGTGTGCAGTTCCTCTCTGATCTCAATGGTTTTTTAAAGGCAATCTAGGCATTTAGTTCCTGGTTTTTACAGTGGCGAAAACGGTATTCTTTCCCGTTTAAACCCAAACGAAACGCAAACGCAAAACACTAATACATAGAAAAATACATCTTTTTGACAATTATGACAATTTGTTAAATTATCATAGTGGCAAACAGTTTGGAGCCTGATCAGACGCCGGGTTTGATCTTAATCCAAACTGTTTGCAATAGAACTAAATTTTTTAGCCTAAACGCGTTTATTGGAAAATAATAACGTTTTATCCACTGTACATCTACAGCTAAAACATGCATATATCTAGGTCTAGCGGGACTGTGTAGATCTAGATAAATTATTGTAACTGTGAAATTCCTGTATTTCTACAGCTAAAATCCTTGATATGGTGTTTATTTCACATAACTTTCAATTATTTATCGTTACGGCTACAGAGCAGGCAAAAGGTTGTTGCGGTCGCTCGCTCGGATAATTGTTGTCAAAATTACCTTCAATGACGGAAACGTGGACTAAATGAACAGTTTGTTAATTAGTCCATGGTTTTTAAACAGTGTGGAACTACCAGATAAAGTCAACAGTTTTTGAGGCACCTGGTTGGCCGAGAGCTCCAAGCCATGTGCTAAATTGAGCTAAAATATGTATGAACTACATTTTACTTATTGTACCACTTTGAATGGGATAAAGTAGAATTTTAAGAGTTAATCAGACGACAATGCGAACAAATTGACATTCACAGCACATACAATGCAACAATTTGCAAACGTAATTTACAGTCATCGCTTTGTTATATTACTATGTGACTCTACATGCCATACTTTACACAAACATACAGTACCCTCCATGTCAACCATGCAGTCAACCTTTTGTGGTGGAATTTCGTTATACAGTCACGAACATGTACCACGATAACTAGCCTTGTATCCTGGTAGATAGTAGCTCAAAGCAAGTTGAAAGAGAAAAGAGTACGTCTTAAGGCGCATTCTTCTTTACTACCAACCTGCTTTAAGTATTCACTCGTCTTTAAAACTAGAAACATGCAAACGGATTAAACTAATCCAAATGTTCCAGAGTCGATTACTGTAACATGATCTATTAATAACCTTTGATTTCTGAAATGTAAACAGTGTTTGTAGTATTATAATGTCTCGTGGAAAACCAGCTTATCATCATCCTCATTGTTCAACCGGATAGTCACAGCTGCAGCAAAGTGACAATCTATTGATTTGAAACAATTTGCGTAAATATAACGATCCACAATGAAACTTCAATTAAACGATGAGACTGTTTCTTGATCATTCGAACGAACAGGTTTGACTTCTAATTCCATCATGTCTTCATCGTCATGACCCCTAATTTAAATTAACATACTCATTTACAATGAAATAAAATGAAATTTGAATCCACAAATTCAGATAGAATGAAATTAGAACCCATTTTCCGCCCAGAAAAGGGTGTTTTAAAACCTAATATCCTTCCTGATAATTTGCATTGAATATGAGTTATCAGATCACATTATAATGATGAGCTTCGTTTCTTTACAATAAATTGCTTTTGTGACAATAGTTAATGTAATAAATATGATTATTGTAGAAAATACACATTTGAAAGAAACAACGTAGTTTATTTTAAAGGACTCATTTTTTTTAAATGACACGCAACAAATCATTCGAAGTCTATATAATAAAATTGTGTTTTATAGATGTTTGATAATCATATCAAAGACGACGTTTTAAATGTCGATACTCAATTTGTCAATCCAGAACAATAGCAGAGATTTACAAATCATTTTATTCTGAGTTGAAACGAAATTTGTTTTGTTCAAAGGTATTCGTATATTTTGATATATCGACAATAAATATATGTCAGTTGAATCATATACGCGTCATCTAAAGATCAGTATAACTAGAAAACAGTGTAAATCCTGACTAGAGTATTCATATGTGATCGAAAAAACGATTAAAGTCTACACTGTCATTTTATTAGTAAAACCAAACTCGCAATAATACAACACTAACTTGACTAACGTGATAACTACAATGGTCCATATTAATTTTATAACAAAACAGTAGTCTAACGAACAAAGGAATGGTAATATTGTTCTGTTAAACATGTTTAACTACAGGCAGTACACTGTAATAACCAGTACTTTTTAATAAAATCCTATTCATTTCTTACTTTCCGGTGATTTACATTGAAAACTAGTAGCTTATCACTTGATACTCTCATTGTTGTTGTGATAGTGCACGTACCATTTGTTAACATGTTCTATCGTGTGGTGACAAGTTTAATGGGATAACATACATTATATACAGTAAGTTTATAAAATTGGGGGCGAAACGACTAGCTCTTAGGGGGCGAAACGACTCGGGTCTCATTTGGGAGCGAAACGACCAGGGAGGAAACGGCTTGGGCGCCAAACGACCCGGAATCCTATCGTGTTTACACCTGGGTGTCGTTTGACTAACATACTTACGCTTGCGTTACTCTTCGATTTCGTAAGATTTTGCGTAATTTTAAGTACGGACCTTAAACATATATTGACACAGCTACAATCTTGCGTGAGGTCAAGCGTTACTTTACGAAAAACAAATAGCGGTCGTAAATAAGCGGTCACTATTTTTGGGGGTGAGAGTTGCGGAGCGTGGCTTGGCTAATTTCTATAAATTTTCAACTTTGTCGTCATATTGATTGTTAATGCCTCACCCGAACTAACCTATATAGACGTACGTCATGCAGGGGAAGTATTTCCATCAGCGGGTAGGATTTAATTGTTTAATCTAAAGTGACTGATTTTGAGCATCAGAAAATGGTTCCCAAAGAGAAATTGTGAAGTTTTAAGTCAAGTCCTAAACATGAATACTTACACATGTATAGCGTTTATAATTTATAACGATATAATTTCTTAGTGTATTGCACAATTACAAGTAATAAATACCTTGATCAGAGTAACTCGTATACATATTTTTTTGACTTCGTCGTCACACTCTAGATAAGTCAAATGTACAGTGTCAGTGATCAGTTCAGTAACGAAATTGATGGCCGTTGATGGCCATCGATTGCGAGTTGATAACCGGCCTGGAATTAATTGGAAAAACGTAAATTTGTCGTTCAAACGCAAATGCTTTGCAATAGAATATAGGACATGACAACATTTAGACAATTCCGACTACCAGTTTTGATTTTAGTGAAAAACAGTTTGGAGCCTGATCAGGCGCCGAGTAACTCTGATCTGGCTCGAAATTGTTTGCAATGAAAAAAGCAATATTGTAAGCGTATCACGCTACACATGGGGCACAAACTCCTAACCTAAACAGCAAACAATGATAATTGAACACGCTACTGTACAATACAAGTTCTAAACATTGTTATAGAGAGGGAAACTAAATAATAATCGGCAATAATTTGCAATAAGCTTGGATCCAGTCCAAGCGTTTACGCATCGCCAGGGTCCAGAGAGTTAACGTGCTTTACCCTTTAACCGCAAAACGCGACTAAAGATCGACTTTGCAAACAGTATGTATCATAATAAAACGCCACGTAAAGTGGTTTCTTGTCAGAGGTCAAACTATTTGGCACTCATATCAATGTTCTAGTTAAAACTTATAAAATGTATTTAATAAAGAAGCCTACATTTTTTCTACGAAGGCTTAAAACCCCGGTTAAATTTGCTGATGAAGAAACATTATACTTAACACCGCTAATGTATTAATTAAGAATCAAGGCTGTGAAACAGATATGTCTGTATAACTTTGTACGACAGCTTCAGAGTCAGAATAAGAGCATGAAATAACATAAATATATATTTGTCTGGAAACTTTGTAAATAATTTAGGTCATAAAACAATATTAAAATAGCTGCCAGACCACGAGTGCCGTTTTATCCTTTTTGCCGACTCAAGTGAAAATACCGTATAAATGTGTTTTTTTCGCGAGAATGAAATTTTCGCTATTTTCGCGTGTGTATCAAACTCGCGTAAATATAATCCGCCAAATATTCCTAGCTTTCTATAATTCATTTTCGACAGCAAAGTCCACTTGAGGCAGTTTGTCATCTAAACTTCTCTTCATGATTTGCATTATATGTATAAATACTGGTATTAGTGCATTGTACTAACACACTCACCTCTGAACATTTAAATGCACGATTCAAAATAAAACGTGGTCCTATTCTGCCTATTTAGGGCTCATTTTTATGATAAAGTTAAAGTGACAAACAGTGCGAACACTGATCAGAGGTCAACTTGAGTAGATCTCTTATCAAGGTTTATACTGTTGGTAGAGGACATTTCTACTTCTCAAATGTTAAATATCTGTAAATGTCGAGTACACTGGTCGCAGCGTTTGAATGTCTTGGTTTCTATCCTCATTATATGTGGTTTTCTAGCAAATATATGTTGCAGACCCGGATTTGAGGGTACAAATATATGTAACCTGGTCACATCTAACTCAGTAGTTCACATTCACATCTTTTTAACAATCACACAACCAGTCAGAAGACATATGACCCATATATGGAAGTCTGCAATACAAAAACAGATATTATAATAACAAGCATACAATGAATTCTTCAATAACAGCGAGCTATTAGCTGCGGTATCGTACCTCTAACTATCGACACAAGGTACAGTTACGATATAGCAACTAACCACATATATACTTATTGAATTCTTGTAAAGTTTCTGTTTATGTTTTATGAGCGATAAAATGGGATTGGACAAAAAAGGACTTTATTCTACGATATGTTCCCTATGTTTTTTGTGTTATCAAACTATGCCTTTATCTTCCAGGTTTACATAGTGTTCATGTTACATGGTCAATAAGTCAATACAATACAATGTATATACAATATCCTACCAGCTTGTGGGTCCAACCTCGACACTCTACTGTCCCTTTCGCACCTCACCACACCAGTTTATCTGTGCTGTGCCAACTGTTAGGCAACTGTAAATAACCAGAACCCATAAACATTCATGCACTTTGTTAGTTATGGGACCGCCATCCTTGCAAAAGAACATACTCTTGAGGGCGAACCGAAATAGGAACAAACCGAAAGTAGATCGGAACGATATGACAACAATTTCCACTTGAACAGAAATAAACACAGATTCAACAATAGAAATACTGACCAGTAACGTACAAGATCTTCGAACTTAAAACAACTATCTTCCTGAAATAATCTAACATATGTACCTTTTACATTAATCAATAACTATCCTAAAACGAATCACAACAGTGCCTTCAATTCATACAGTATATCCTCGAACAAATAACATGACTTCCGATTTGACTACGAACCAATCAGAACTAATCGTTACGTTTCAGGGCATATACGAACCTAACCGAACTTAGAAAATTGTGAAAACTTATCAACATTAGCGACTGTCTTGAAGATCTTACTTTTCACGAGCTAAAAAATGTAATTTGGTTCAGCTAAATAGTTAAAATACCAAAGTTAGATAAATGTAAAGTATGCTTAAATATGTCAACTGCTACATGCTACCCCTGTCTGCAAAATGATGTTAGAAATGAATATTACCACACAATTAAATATCCATCAAAGAATGCAGATATTATAATAACAAATATACAATGAAATCTACAATAACTACGAGTTATTAGCTGAGGTACCAAACTCTTACGCTATACACAAATACAGTTACGATATTACTTATTGAATTCTTGTAAAGTTATTTTTATGTTTAATGAGCAAAACAATGGGTCTGGACAAAAGTAAACTGACTTTATTATACGATATGTTCCCTGTGCTTTTGTGACATCAATGTATGCATTTATGTTCTTGGTTTACATATTTTTCATGTTACATGGCCAATAAGTCAATCAAACAATGTCTACAAAATCTTACCAGATTGTGGATCCAGCTTCCACACTCTACTGTCCTTTTGACACCTAACCACACCAGTCTTGCTATGCTGTGTCATCTGTTAAGGCAACTGTAAATAATTAGAACCAATATACATTCATGCATAATGTTAGTTATTTGAGCGACATACTTGCAAAGAACATACTCTAGAGGGCGAACCGAAATATGAACGAACCGAAAGTAGACCGGAACGATATAACAACCATTTCCACCCGAAATGAAATAAATACAGATTCAACAATAGTGATCAGTAACGTACAAGATCCTCAAAATTTAAACCAACTCTCTCCTTGAAATATTCTAACAGACCTACCTTTTACATGTATCAATAACTGTCCGAAAACGAATCACAACAGGGCCTTAAATTCATACAGGATATTCCCGAACATTTTACATGACCTCCGAACTGACTACGAACCAATCAGAACTAATCGTTACGTTTCCGAGCAAAAACGAACTTAACCGAACTAAGAAAATTATGAACACTTATCAACATAAGCGATTGTCTTGAATATCTTACTTTCCACGAGCCAAACGCTGTAATTAGGCTCAGCAAAAAACAAAGTTAGATAAATTGTAAAGTATACTTAAAAATGTAATCTGCTACATATATAATATATATTATCTGTTAATGGCCATTTCGTGTTTCACTTCATTTGAAAAGGACTGCATGTAAAACTGTTTAAGCTTTGATAACAATTAAACGTTACTGGTTAACATTAAAACGACAATGCATAGACATTTATACAATAAGTATGTGTACCAACCAGTACGCAAACGGTTCATTATGCCATGATGCCGTCATACCGCGACAGTCCATGAGGGGGTTAGTGCGTCTACATTGAATACATT
This sequence comes from Gari tellinella, assembly GCA_922989275.2. Taxonomy (NCBI): domain Eukaryota; kingdom Metazoa; phylum Mollusca; class Bivalvia; order Cardiida; family Psammobiidae; genus Gari; species Gari tellinella. The sequence continues at coordinate 75,742,322 of OV277866.1, forward strand.
GAAGGTCCAAAGCATAAGTCAAATTTGCTGGCCCTTTCAAAAGGGATGACACAATCCTAGACAAAGCGTTTTAATATCGTCTGTTTTATAAACCGGGGTTCTGTAAAAATAATTGGTTCATAGGTTCTGAAAATTTGAAACCTAAATACTAGTGTCAAAAAGTTTGAATTCATACCGGACACCGCGTCTACTTGTTCACTAATTGCAAAGATCAGACAGCTCGAATCGGCAGGCAAATGTTTAATAATTGTCCTTAGGTTAAGGAAAGTTTGTAAGAGTAACGATATGGTCATTGCCTAATCTGGTCTAAAAGTATTTCAAGAGCTATTTGTTGCAATTAAAAGCGACTTTGAAATGATTATAATAGCCTTTAAATGTGTCTTGACAATCAAACGACCTAATATGTAATGTCTGTGTAATTAAAATGCCATGTATATTCTCAAACTTGATAATTGTCAGAGCAGTAACCCTTTAAGTACGACAAAACTTTCGCCATATGCAATTTGAAGTGAACATACTTAAATCAATTAATGTTTCTTGATCACCTATTACCGAGGCACTGACACAAAAATTTCGACGTATATGACTATATCGGTATGTACTCTGCAATCACTTTAGGACTGCAAATGTCATCTAAAAACAATGAAACAGATTTCCTTTTACATGATTTAAATTCCATTTTCACATAATGTTTCCAATCAGCAAATCAAATCACTCGTTACAAACTGTATTTTCACTTCATCTAAACCGAACGTTATCGGGTACGGAATACACTTGTTTGCATTACACTGAATTTAATCTTGATCTTTGAAGTTACGGAATCGGAATGTGTTTTGAATAGATTGGATTCGATTAAATGTGTTGTCGAAATGACACAGTGAATAATCGGCTAGATACAATGTTCTCATAATATATAGTACAGACCGGTAGAAGCATACTTATAATATACACATATATATTTATTAAATGTGTGTAATGTAAATTTTTATTTTATTTTATATAGATAATCTAATAAACAATATGGACCACTAGAGGCATACATTAGGAAATATTGTTTAAAAAATGCCATAAGTCAGGTCGCAGCAGTTTGATCGTCATTGCGTTTATTGGGAAGATCATATGGTCTCCATACTTCTGGGTATGGCAGAAATAAACAAGTCGTGAACCGGTTATGGACACCGTGTGCTAAGGCGGAGCTAAGCGCATCATTACGTCATACAGAAACCGCTCACCTGGGAATTAAAGTATAACCTGTAAACTGCGGCCTTCCAATAATTCAAATAATTCTGAAGACAGGCAACTACAGTTAGTGCATAAAGAAATTAATATTAAACGCTCAGAATTTACCTTTCTGTATTACTTATGACCTGCATTAACTCATTGACCCCTAGGTGACTATTACACTCGGCATATAATGTACCCGTTACACGTGTCCAGAGCAAACACTGTAGAACTACATCGTAGAGCTCCTATTAGAAACATGGACTAGACTTGAATTGTTTATTATATTAGTGTTTGGTTGAAAGGGTAAAGCAGCTGACCTGTGGGTCTAGTCTTCTTTTGTGTAATCACTTTACAAAGATTTGACTGTTAAACGTCTCGAAAGGAATGGTTTTATTTTCAAAACGGTTGCCTTTTATCAATGCATTAGGCAAGCAATCCAGAGGCTCATATAAACGTTTTATTCTTGCGTTAAACAGTCGCCCGTCTTCAACCTCTTCGGTGCAATAAGCATTGTTTTGCTCCCCTTTAGATAATGATCATATAGTCGCCGCTTTGTCCGTCCGTCCGTGTTTTCGTCCGTCTGTCTGTCTGTGTGTCCGTCTGTCCGTACTTACGTGGCTAAAATTCGTAGCCCCATAATTTAAAAACATTAACCTGGCCGTCTCTTGTGACATAAACCTGGCCATTTATTGTGACATTAACATGGCCAGTTGTGGGACATAGGGTTAGGGGTAGGGTTATCCTCCAAATCATTATTTTTTAAGTTAGAGCAAAAAGAAATTGCCGGTTGTGTGGCTAGCCACGCAAAAGAAAACAATAGAAAATAGCCACATACGTATCCTCCCGTAAGAACGTCCGTCACGCTTTTTGTCTGGAGCATAGCTCGTAGGTTGATAAACTTGATACAGTGATAGAGAATGACAAAATAAGGTGCAGTACACACGAACCGTTACTCTGTCATCTCCCAATATTGAATTAGCTCCCCTTTTCTCATAAAAAGTCAATTTTGTCAGAATCTTTTGTCCGGACCATATATCTAGACTGTTATACCCTAAGTTGATTAACCTTGTTACACTAATAGAGGATGACATTAGAAAGTGCATTATACAAGAACCGTACCTCTCTCATCTCCCTATTTTTAATTATCTCCCTTTTTCTTATAAAAACAAATCAATTTTGTCCGGAGCATAGTTCTGGACTGTTACACCGTTAGTTGATTACACTTGTTACAGTGATGGAGGATGACAAAGGGAAGTGCAGTACACATAAATAGTAACACTGTCCTCTCCAAAAATTGATTTATCTCCCATTTTCTAAAACAAATTGCCCGGAGCATATCTCTTGACTGTTACACTGTAAATTAATGAAACCTTGATACAGTGATAAGTGATGACAAACGGAAGTGCAGTACACAAGAAACATGACCCTTTCATCTCCAAATATTGAGTTATCTCCCTTTTCTATTTGAAAAATCAAATTGTGTTATGATACAGTGATACGGGATGAAACAGGGAGTGCTTAACTCAAGAGCCATAACTCTGTCATCTCCCAATATTGAATTATCTCCATTTTTTAGTATAAAATCAAATTTTCTAAAGCACTGTAACTTGGAGAAACTTGATAATGCATAAGAGTATGACAAAACAGTGTAGTACACAAGAAGTATAACCCTGCCATCTCGAAATATTGAATTGTCTAAGTTTTTTCATAAAAAATCACCTTTTGTCTGAAGCATACATCCTAAACGTTACATCATATGATGATAAAACTTGATACTTTGTTCACCTACTAAACATGCTATGCCTTGGTTTTTTTTCCTTTTGGGGAGCATGCATCGTTTGGAACGATATTCTTGTTGTCATTAATAGTATAATGCACTTAACAACACAGTCCAGATCAATGTCATTTAAAAACTAATAATGCACTTGATTTAGGATGTTTTCACTCTGTAATTTGTGTTTCCTATGTTTTATTAACAGACTTTAAAAAACAGTATTGCTTGGCTCCAGTAGTGGGTTAAAAGACCCGAATCTTGGTTGGTCAGGTGCTGCTTAATACTTGATGACTGATTTTTACGGCCAATCTAATCTTAGCAAATCAATTTATCAACCATGTTCATGTCACACTAGTCCACAGCTGCTTATTCACGCCATTTTTCAACACTATACTGTCGGAATACAAATAAAAATCGTCTTCAGTTGAATATAATCTAAAATTCGATTTGGGTGACTCGCTCCTGCTCGGTTTTATTTCTAAATGGAAATGCCTACAGCCAGTCCTACACGCGTGCACGGTTCCCGGTCGATTGTCAGGTGTTGTGTGTGACGTCATGTGAAAAGATGAATTCGCCGTCTTCCGAAAATACGAAGTACCACCCTCCGAAATAGAGCCTTTTCATTGGCTGACACACTGGGATGCGCTGTTGTTTAGGTTTAGCGATAACTTAGTATAGGTACATTAGGTTGAACGGTAACTGACATACACTGGCCTACGTGCCATATTTGAGGCAACGGTAAATAAGTTATAGTTCATCTGTTTGATAATTATACAACATAACCTGTTTGCTCCCTACGGTCGCTCCAGGTTGTATTGCATCACTTTCAAAAATGAACTATACCTAATACTTACTACATGTATGTAGAACACACTCGGTTATTTGGAAGGAGTAATGGCGTCGACACTGTTATAGCCTTCGAGCAGCTTATATATTAAATATGATTATATACTCCTTGTCACATGGTTTACCTATTTTCACAAATTTCACTTTTCTTAGAAATATACAAATGATGTGTTCCATTATCAATATTCACCTCAGGGCTGCGCCACATTATTGCTAGCCACATTGTTGGTCATTGTAAATGAAACATAGCCTACTATCGCAGTTTTAGGACACATATTTGGGCGAAATTGTTTAACACATAGAATGTTATTGTTAAACCTCTTAGTCGACTTTAGTTTAAGACGATGTTGGTCAAGCCTTATCATGATTATACGTATGTATCTTGAACCTGCAAACAGATTGAATCGATGTCATACTGCCTGGAATCTATTTAAGATCGAGGACCTTGATGATATTGGGCCAAAATCGTGTAATGATCAGCTGTTCTCGTCAACAGTTGACACATTCCGAACCATGCTTCTCTCTATATTGCGCTATTGCGCACACTACAATTTTAGCGGACGACATATTAGCATGTGACAAGGCACCATATATGAATTAGACATTTACATACCTAAAGGTTCTTCCTTTTCAGATAATGATGTGATTATTTCTCGAGAGAGTTGGAAGGTGTTTTTGTCTTCCTTTTATTATTATAGTTATATAAATATATTACACCACAGTGTCTTTATGTTTGACCCATTTCCGCCTAGCAGATTTTTCCATGTTTTATATTGGATTAGTCCATTGTCTGTCAAAGGGATGCCTGCTCAAACTTTTCGTTTTGGTTTTATATTGAAATTCCTATCAACAAATAGTGTAGACACTGATCAGACGCCACATAATGCTACACTGTTTGCCTATGTCCCATATATGGGATCGTGGAAATAAATTGGTTTAGATGACGTGTATGGCGTTGGTGTTCTCTGTAATAATTTTTAATAATGGTATATTGGAGAAACTTTTAACTTGGTGAGAAGAAATTTTTTCTTCTAGTTTTATTCAAAGCTTCACCGTATTAGTGTTATAACAACGTGTAGCCTAAGTCAAGACAACCGCAGGATCCTAATCATACGCTACCGGTGTCTGTTCATGATTCAAAGTGTTTAACCCTCTGAAGATAGTCTATATAATTCAGTTAAGGTAAAAAAACCCATAATAGCGTAGATAAAAAACAGATGATATTTTTAACAGCTGATGACGTCATGGAAGTGAAGGGGATAAGTATATACTATCGATCGTGCACTTAATAAATTTGTTTTTTAGTATTTGCGTCATCTCCTTTAGCCTTTTAGAACCCTTCCGCTGGAACTGAAACTGTCGTCTATTATTATTGCCGTTCATAACAGCTTTCAAAGAGGATTTTTTCTGAATCAACAACATGGTAAATTCTATTTTTCAAAAACATATATTTCTATAAGAAATAGAGAAAAACTTATCTAAATTGTTCTTATATTGTATTATTATTATTATTATATCCGATTTAAATAGCGCTCTTTTCACACAGGAGTTGTGCGTAAAAAAGCGCTTCACATGAAATTATATAAATGTACCTACAAAGCGAGAAAGACAAATAACTACATTCACACAAAAAAATGATACAATATTGAGATGCATGGAAACATGGACATTATTTCAATATTATTACCAAGATTATAAAATTGTTATAGTAAGTTTGTAAAATTATTTTTAAAATGAGTCAAATAATTAAAAGATCAATGGCATGATTAAAAACAGAGTGGTTTTTTTGTTTGTTTGTTTGTTTGTTTCAGTGTAGAGCCGGAGAGTAGTTTACAAATCGTAAAACGAATGTTTAAAACAATACACTCCATGTTGTTTGGTTGCATTTGTTTGTTTGTTTGTTTGTTTGTTTGTTTCAGTGTAGAGCCGGAATGCAGTTCACAAGTCGTAAAACGAATGTTTAAAACAATACTCTCCGTGTTGTTTGGTTGAGTATTGTATAATCCATGGCCGTGGTACACCCTTAGTTCATAAACACAAAGCTTTCCAAGAATTACACCATAGACCCCTAGCCAAATGGTTTCAAAGCGATTGGGCAATCCCTACCAGCAAGATCTACCAGACAGGCAAAAGGTCAATGGTACAACTCCAGAACTGCGATTTAGACCCACAACATCCACAGAAACACAGCCCAGAGGTAGCAGTCATTGATTACCTACTTTTTTCTAATAACAGATATTAAAGAAGTGAGTTTTCAAACGTTTTTATACGCCCACCTCTAAAGGTGATTGTTTACCTGACTGAACTGAATAGACATGATTGACATAACAGCCTATCGTGTAAAAATTGGTGCATTTAATCTGACAATGAAACCTCATATACGCAAACATGCAACTGAGAAATACTCGCCAAATACTACTGGGTCTGATGTCCATCTACGCAGCTTTGCGTACGCAATAGTTTTGACTTCAATCTGCTTGATTTATATGGGCGTATTCCATTGCGCAATGTATACTATAGAATGCTCAGCGTCAAGTACGGAAGGTCCACAGGGCCAAAGCAATGAGTTATTGATGACAGATTTTGGCTTTGTAACCAGTTTGAACTATGGTGTCCTATACGCGTCATATACAATGCAGGCTTTATTATTGTCTGGTGATATAAAGTCTAAACCGGGTCCAGAAACTGATACAGAAACCATTTTACAGGCAATTTAAAACGCTAATTCGAAACTCTCAGACGAAATAGGCGGTCTTAGGCGTGATATGAGTGAAATGAGAAGTGACATGCGAGATATGAAAGCTGGCCTAAATGAAGTTACTCGTAAAATAGAAATCGTTGAAAGGCAACAAAAAGTTCTGAAAGATAAAACAACTCACATCGAAAACTATAGCAGGGATATTGATGTAACTTCACATAAATATTATATGCATCAAGATCTAAAGTTGAGTTGAGTTTGAAATTCATTGGAATTTTTGCTACAGAGTTATCTGCCCTTGATGTACTCATATATGCTATACAAAGCTTGTCCGGAGTTTTCTGGGAAAACTATTGCAGAGATATTATTGAAACTTCACACAAATGTCATATGCATCAAGATCTAAACCTGAGTTGAGTCTGAGGTTCATTTGAATTTTCGTTACAGAGCTATCTGCCCTTGGTGTACTAAAATGTGCTATAGAAAGCTTGTCCAGAGTTTTCTTTGAAACTATTTGAAGGATATTAATAAAACTTCACAGAAAGGCTATAATTATGCATCAAGATCTGAAGCTGACTTAAGTTTGAGATTTATTTGATATTTGGTTGCATAGTTATCTGCCCTTGGTGCACTCAAATATGCTATAAAAGGCTTATTTGACAGTGTTAACACACTTAGCAACTACAGTTTTGAAAGTATTTTAATTATGTTTGCCCACAGTATAATTATAGAAGTACGAGTTCATGAAAGGGTTGATTATTATTGAAATCGGATCATTTTGTCGAGTTATCTACCCTTGGTGTACTCAGATATGCTAGAAAAGGCTTTATTTCAGTATCGTTTATGGTCTCGCTCTAAGTGTCTACAGATTAGAATGCATTTTGATAAAACTATATATTTCTTTGCCAGTGGGCGTATAATGTACCGCTTGCGGTGCTCTCGTTTGAAGGCTGTAATTGAGCTAGCATCTCTGATGTCTGATGGTAGAGTGTTCCAGAGCTTTGGGGCTGCATGCATGAAACTTCTATCTCCAAACTTCACCAATCGACTGATTTGCTCGCAGACCGCAACTCTCTTCGAGGCCTATACACGTCCAGCATACTAACAATGTACCTTGGAGAATCATTGCACATGGCTTTGTATGTGAGTGTCAGAATTTTGAATTCAACATTGTGTTGAACTCGAAGCCAGTGAAGCTCCTTCAAGACTGAAGTGATGTGATTGTACCGAGGAGTCTTGGTAATGATGCGGGCTGCTGTATTTTGCACACGCTGTAGTTTTCGTAGTGAGTTTTGGGGAATCCCATATAGCAGTGAGTTGCAGTAGTCAATTTCTGATGTGACCAGACAATTGACCAACGTCTTTGTAGCTTCTAGAGAAAGGTACTGTCTAATATGACCTATTTGCCGCAGCTGTGCGTAGCTAGACCTGCACACAGCGTCGATGTGCTGTGTCATATCCATTGGGGAATCAAATCTAGCACCAAGGTTGTTCACACTTGAACATGAAAATCTCTGGGAACGTTAACCTTTTTTGAGTGAAACAGTATGACCTCAGTTTTGTCAGTGTTCAGCTTCAACATATTCTGGTGCATCCATGAGACTATGTCTTTTAGACATCCTTCGACTTTTAAAAGGGCTTCTTGTTGACTAGATGTGTCTTTAGGCTTAAATGACAAGTATAACTGTGAATCATCTGCATAGAAATGATGATCCAGATCATGATTTCTGCAAATTGAGCCGACAGGTTTTGTGTACAAGATGTAGTTTTTTGGTTCCAAGACTGAACCCTGTGGAACACCATATTTCATTTGAACTGGGGCAGATTATTATTATTATTATTATACCCGATTTATATAGCGCTCTTTTCACACAGGAGTTGTGCGTTCAAAAGCGCACAGATAATTCGCCATCTACTGCGACTGTTTGGTAACGGTCATTCGGGTAGGAGGGCATCCACTTTATTGGGTTTCCAATGATTTTGAAGTCTTTTTCAAGGCGAATGAGTAATGTTTCATGATCAATTGTGTCAAATGCGGCTGATAGGTCAAGCATCACCAGAATTGTGATTTCATTCTTATCAATTTATTGCAAGATGTCATTTTGAACTTTAACAAGAGCAGTTTCTGTAGAGTGATGCTTACGATATGCTGACTGATGCTGTTTATGCAGATTGTTTGTGGCCAAATGGGACTGAATACGTCTGTCTACAACTTTTTCTAATACTTTTGAGAGAAATGGCAAATTTGATACAGGCCTGTAGTTCTTAAGATCATTTATATCGAGATCAGGTTTCTTCAAAAGAGGTCTTACATGCGACTTTTTGAATTATTTTGGAACATACGCAGATTCCAGCGAAGAGTTCACAATTTTTGTTAACGACGGTAGGAGCTCGCTAAGGCATAACTTTAAGAGCCATGTAGGTATTGGGTCGAGTTCACAGGACTTACATGGGGATGCCTTGACAATCTCCCCGATTTCTGCTGCTGTAGCAGTGTCAAAACTTTCTAAAGAGCTCATTGAATGCAACGTTTTTGTGATGACTGGGGTGCATGCCGTTGACTCAGAGGCAATGCCTGTTCGTATTTTGTCCACTTTTTCAATAAAAAAGTCGCTGAAATCATGCGCAAGTTGTTTTGAGGACACATTTTTCGGCAGTGCAATTTCACTGTTTGCACCCAGGAGATGCTTAGTGACTTAGGATTCTACTTTTTCTGTGTAAAGATTAACCTTTGACTTTGCTAACAATTTGTTTACTTTAGCACACTGGTCTCGATACAGTTGATGATCAATTGCGAGGTTGGTTAATTTCCACTTTCGTTCCAGCTTACGCTTTAAATGTTTAGCATCATGAAGTTCCTGGGTGTACCACGGACATGATGGCCTGAGAGTTATGGTCTTAGTGCACAATGATGCATGCTTATTGGTCAGAGCTTTAGGTTCATATGTGTATACACTGACAATTTCGTCAATATCTGTCATTTTCAGAATGTCTTTTATTGAATCTGAGTTAAGGATATCTCTTTTAAATAAATCGACATTAATGTCCCTAAGCCTTCGAAATGAAACAGTTTTTCTGATGGGCGGAGGTTTTTCTGCCTCTGCTCTGAAAGACACAGATAAATGGTATCTTGGGATTTTGCCACTACTGTCAGATAGTCCAAGGGTCTTTAACTTCGATATTTGACACCCAGTCTTCGTTTATCTTGTGCTAACAACGTCAAGCGTGTGTCCCCCGACATGAGTGACTTCTTTGACATGCTGTTGAAAACCAAATGAATCCACTGTACTGACGAAATTGACAGTGTTCCTATCGTTTGAGATATCAAGATGAAGGTTTAAATCCCCTACAATGACGATTTGTTTATCAATGGTTGAACATTTCGATAAGAAAATTGGCCATTTCTTGTCAAGAAAGTCTGAGATTTTTTAGACCGTTTGCAGTGGATGGAGGGGGTCTGTAGATGACTGCTAGACGCACTGTGAAATCTTTGATGCTTAAAGTAAAGTCAATGTGCTCAAAAGTTGAAGAATCATTATCTCAGGTAGAGGAAAGGATTTTGATATCAACTGATGCCTTATATATGAGCCCAACCCCACCCACGGCCTCCACTACAGCGAGGGACATGTTTGATCTTATAGCTGTCAGGAACCAGTTCACCTAAGCACGGTTTATCTGCAGCACTACCAAGCCAAGACTTAGCCTCAGCGACGGCCATTACATCAATATCATTTGATATTATATAGTCATGTATAGCCAAAGCTTTATCTTTTACTGATCTGGGGTTTAAACAGCAGCCGTTAATTTGCTTATGAGGTTTGGTGGTCATGGGCTGTTCATACTTTACACGAATGAGATTTTGTGTTTTGGATTTATGAGGTTCAACCAAGATTTCAAGTTTTATATTTGTTTGAAAAGTACTGGAAACAACTTTTATTAACTGTTGTAATTCTCTTACAATTGCATGATGAATGCCATCATTTGTATTCCAAATGCGTTTCAGTTTGGATTTACCCCCTTTTGTACCCCTATACTTTGCTAAACCAAACTGCCCGAAGTCACAAAGACCTAACTCTCTCAATCTAGATAATAAAAGGGGATCTGGTTAACAATCAGGTGATAATTACCTGAGCTCAGAAAGATACAACCTGGTAAAGATAATCCTTTTTGGTAACGCTTGTTCACAGTCAGTTCTGCCTTGGGCCAAACACAAGTTGAATTAAATATCCAATAAGTCCAGTAGTACTAAATATTCCACAAATGTGATTTATTAAATCCACAATATCTTTTTACTCTTACTATAAAATCACTTTTTAATCACACCATTATTTTAAAAATATATTAATTTACAACACTGTAAAGTTTCAGAAGTATATATAAAGGAATTCCACTTTGAACAATTAATACATTCAGAGCTAAGAAAATTGCAGCCAGTCACGCCCGGCGCATAAACTAATGTAACGGATAAAAGCCTATACAAGGGCAAATTCAATATAGTATTATGTGAAAAGAAATTGATAGGTAAATTTTGAAAATTATGAGTTATTATAGAGTTTACAAAATTTACAAAATAGTGCCGTATCAATTACTTTTAGACCTTCATAATTTCGTATTTGGCGCCTGTTATGTCTTAAATTAGTCGTTCTATGAGGAAATACTACCAAAGACATGGATTAATACCACAAAAACAAAATTACCTTTTTTGTTTTCATTTTAAATATATTTATTGAAGAGGGTTCTTTACAAAGGACAAAATAAGATATTCAAATCCTAATCTGACTTACATTTTAGAAATAGCGGTAGAGCCAATTTTTAACACAGATATATCATTTCTTTCTTTTTCCTTTTCTTCATCTGAAATAGCTCTTCAAAACAAAACCATGATAGAGTGTTTTTAAATACTTTGAATATTTCACAATCGTTGGGTAAATGTTTATGAGTCTATTGATTAATACATTTTGACTCTAGAAATGTCAACCTCTTTCTTCAGTTGAGTAAAAAGCTAATCGCGCTACAAAGTGCTTCTATGGAGATGAGGGTAAAGGCACAGAGCCAATAAGCGATTTTCAAGGACTCTGCTTGCTTAAATGCCTTGATGTTGTTTTGATGAAATAACATGTATCATTGTTCTATATTTCTGAAGCTGAATATGCTTGATAGGGATGATGATGCAGTAACTTGATTTTTGTAAATTGGACATGAACAAGACAAACTTGCTAGACATCTTGGCATTCGCCGAAGGATATGATAAACATCAAGGAATAATAATTATTGCTAAAAATGCTTTTCTATATTTTGATATTTATTTATGCGCCTACACGGATTTATAATCGATACTAGACTGATTAGTCATTCCTCTTACTGGGATAAAGTGGAAGTTAAATTCAGATTCAGTTAATGCGGGACATGCCAACCTCTCGAATATAATGAGTTTATTGATGTGTAATGCTTCACTAATGTTCGGTTGGTTAGTATATATTTATCTACCAATAAATTACTTGACGTGTGTTTGCAATTTCTGTACGTCCACATGTGAATGCTCATAGCATGTTTATTTAACAGAACGACACGTATATGACCAATGGAAGATCGTTGTTGTCAATATTTGAAAATAAAATAAGTTAACATAAGGTACAACTACATTGAACCCGTCACTGTCACGACGTCGTAAATAATAACAAAAATCTGTGTTCAGCTTTTCATCTCAAATATAAATTATAGTTATGCTGACTTTAGAAACACTAAAATGAGTGTCAAACATTGTTTTATCCTAATCAGGTGTCTGATCAGGATCCAAACAGTGGGTAAATAAATATAAATGTAGTACTCTGGGAAAGGCAGTGAAGGGTTTAAACTTTCTTTTGGATATTGTATATAAATACTACTTAAAATGTGTTAAGCACCAATGGTAAAATCACCCTAGATACCAATGCATTGACCCTATCACATCCCATCACTTAACCTCCTTCATTTTTTGTTCGATTTCTCTAAGTTTGACAATTAGTTTACTTTACAGATTCTAATAACATTTCCAGTTATACGGGCTTCAAAGGCGTAACCCGGGGACATTATCAAAATGTGAAATTTCTGAGATTTCACCAAAATTTTCAAATCCATTGAATTCTACATTTTAATGTTCTTAGAGATGTTATAATTGGTAAAATTGAACACTGAAATAGTCAGCATTGATTTTACCAACGAATAACATCGCTAAGAACATTACAATGTACAAGTGAATGGATTTGAAAATTTGGGTTAATTCTCAGAAATTCACCGTTTGATATTTTCTCGGGTTTCGCCTACAGGTCTTGAGCAATTTGAAAATCTTAAAATTAAATCTTTGGCCAAAACATCTCCAAATGTGTGAAACATCGAGTAAGCATGTTTGAAATAATGTGATGAGAAGTGATAGGGTCAATGCATTGACCATATGTAGAGTTTATCCTTGTGCTTAGTAAACTTTGATAATAACTATGCAATTGTATCACAATAATAAGGCCCCACGTTTTCGTTCTCAGGAAGACCGACATATATTCATGTAGCATATGCCAATTTCACCTCCACATCAAAATGCCGCAATAAGGCGAATTTCCGAATAGTTTGGATCCGGATCAGACCAAGCGTCACGCGGCATCTGATAACAATACAAACTGTTTGACGTTCATAATGACATTTCTTCAGTCAAATTGATCTAACATATTGTATGCGACACTATAAATCAGTCCTACCCTTTACTGTATTTAAGAGCATGAAATTCATGCTCCGCTGTCAAAGCCTAACACTAGTGAAAATTTGGCAAACTTACAATAAAGTGTAGGACTGAAATGGATACAATTATTTTACGGTGAGATTGTGAAAGCAGATGATCAAATTTGGCAGTGAAACAGTTAAAGCACAAATGCGTGTACAAACATAGTATGGTGATGTCTGTGCACGCATGGTGAGCAGCAGTGTAGGTCATTGTCTAATCGACATAAAAGTTGTTTAACTATTTCACTGACAAGAACGCAAAGATGCGATTTCGCAAACAGCGTGGATCCTGATTAGACGTCGCGTAACGCTGCGTCAGATAAGGATTCAAACTGTTTGCAAACTCGTATATATATTTCTTACGCACTGCTTCATTGAATCTTTCTTTGAAACGAATAAGTAGACAACAATATTGACGCAGAATACAGTAAAGCGGTGAAGGAGTAAAACTCTCACGATTCATTTGGCAGAGATGGAGTGAACACTACAACCAGATGTGTCCAACTCTAAAACAGTCAGTACACATTTGAGAAAATGTGTTTTAGATATTGCAGGAAAATATTAATCACTTGGTAACATCAAATTGAATTTATAATGATAAAGTCGGAAATGTTGTGAAATGCTGTTTCAACCAACGGTAGCATATGTAGAGGTGTTTATATAGCACTGGAGGAACATGTCTTACGAAACGTCGTTAGACAAAAACAATCGTAAGTCAAAACTTTAAACAAGAGCCGTATACGGCCCTAAATCGCTCACCTGGAACGGTTGTTGTAAATGTAAAATATCTTGGAAAGCGGAGCAGATGATGATGTGTGCCAAAATTCTAAGTTCAGGGTACTGTAGTGTATGACAATATTTTTTTAAGGATTCATTGAAAGAATCTATTTATAGCTCCCGTGACTTAGACATGCAACGGACTGGAACAATTTGAACAATATTGGTAAAGGTTCTCTAAAAGTGACACTATGCCAAATATCAAAGCTCTGTCCATATAGTTTCAGAGAAGAAGCTGTTTGTATATTTCACTATATAACTATATTAGTAAATGTGTGACCCCGGGGCAGTGTCATTTTTGACCCAGGGACATAATTTGAACATTCTTGATAGAGGACCTGCAGTTGATGGTTTGTTTCAAATAGCTAAGCTCAGGGTACTGTGGCTTCATTATGATGCAGACAAAAATATTTAAGTTTCAATCGAAAAAAAATCTATTTTTAGCTCCTATGACCTAGATATGCAGTGGACATGGACCGGGACAGTTTGAACAATATTGGTAAAGGTCCTCTATAAGTGTCACTGAATCCGGGTCAAATCGGCCCAAAATCAAATCCGCCCGGGTCAAATCGGACCGGGTCAAATCGGCCCAAAAATTAACCGGGTCAAATCGGCCCAATATTGCAGATATTGCGGACATGTCCTTATTGACTGAACTTGATTTATTGGTTCAGTTTTTTAAGTTTGAACAGAGAAATGTTGACAAGAGTGTCACATTGTTTGGATTTTGATCAGATATGGAATGCAGTATCCAGATATATTTGAAATTATCGTCAAAAATATACAATAACAGTTTGGATCCTGATTAGACGCTGTGCTTTGTTTTAAGCTTTGTCAGTTGCTTTTAATACTGCAGATCAATAAGATATATTGAGGCTCTAATATTAAATAATACATACCCTACAATCAGCTATGTGCGAAAGTGCCCAATGTGTCGCCAAAAGTGTTATTGCAGCCACTACACTAATTGTTAGTTTGCAGTCAAGGTGTTAATTGATGTTTGACATGTTGTTGTGACAGTTAATCAGTTATCACTTCACTGTCATCACACGTCGTAATTTGCCAACAGTTTTGATTCTAATGAGACACGTACTACGGTGCTGACTATGATCAAAACTTTTTTTCTGATGTTAAAACATAAAATAAACTTTGAGAAATAAAAGCAGACGACAACTGCAAGTGACATCTTAAGAGCTCAGGTAAACTTAATTTATAGATCTGTTTCCAACCTGTATCCAAAATGGTATTGTATACACGTTTGATGTGTTTTTGTTGTCGTGTGTTTTTTGTTTGTTTTACTATAGCCTCGATGACTTATTGAGTTAAATTGCAAGTTACCCAATTTCTGAATAGCATTGCATTATTGTTATACTTAATTAATTCACGTACCACATTATTTAGGTTTAATTTCAATTCTTCATTTTCACTTGTCACTGATATGTATCAATGTAACTTTAGGAATACAAATAACACGTAAAGGTCAAAAAGTGTTATACCATAACCAAGCATAATCAGTTTTCCTGCTTTGACACTAAAATAAAAAATGGGCCGATTTGACCCGGTCCGATTTGACCCGGTCCGATTTGGTTTTGGGCCGATTTGACTCGGGGTCCGATTTGGTTTTGGGCCGATTTGACCCGTTGCCGTGTCACCATGCCAACTATCAAAGCTCTGGCCATATTAGTTTCAGAGAAGATGTTTGAAGATTTCACTATAGAACTCTATGTAAATTTATGACCCCTTGGGTGAGGTCATTTTTGACCCCAGGGACATAATTTGAACAACTTTGATAGAGAACCTGTAGATGATGCATTGTGCCAAATAGTTAAACCCAGGGTACTGTGGTTTCCGACAAGAATATTTTTTAAGATTCGATTGAAAAAAAATCTATTTTTAGCTCCTTTGACCTAGATATGCAACGAACCGAAACAGTTTGAACAATATTGGTAAAGGTCTTCTAGAAGTGTCACCATGCCAAATATCAAAGCTCTGGCCATATTAGTTTCAGAGAAGAAGATGTTTGAAGATTTCACTATAAAACTCTATGTCAATTTGTGACCCCTGGGGCGCATTTTTTACCCCAAGGACATAATTTGAACACCTTTAATAGAGGACCTGTGGATGATGCTTTGTGCAAAATATCTAAGCTCAGTGTACTGTGGGTTCAGACGAGAAGATTTTTTAAATTTTTATTTAAACGATCTATTTTTAGCTCCTGTGACCTAGATATGCAGCGGATCGGAATCTTTTGAACAACTTTCAAGGAGGACCATATAAGGATCATTCCTGCCAAGTTTGGTAAATGTAGTTTAGGGGGAGATGTCGTTTAAAGAAATTGTTGACGACGGACGAACGAACGAATGGATGGACGACGACGGACGACGGACACAGCACGATTAAAATAGCTCACCTTGGCACTTTGTGCCAGGTGAGCTAAAAACGTATCATTTCTTATTTCTTCCTGTAATCTTGTCTTGCGACACATTTTTGGCATCGTATTTTCATGAGACTTAATTAGACGAAGTTATATGTATATGAACATTGAGAGTTTTATAATATGAGTTACGACATTTTTTGTCGTACGACGTTTCGTAAAACAAGTTAATCCAAATTGGTTGATACGGTATCATCTGATCAGCATTGTTCAACTGTTCATTAGAATGTTCTTAGACCAATCAAAGTTTTTGAGAGCACTGATGATGGTTACAAAATGAATAAGAGAGGTATGGGTTGTAGAGATAAATCCAGGAGTTTACTAATAGTAAAAATTCTGAGGAACAGTGTTTCTTTAAATATTGAACAATAATGTTTAGAGACGAAAACCCGGATTTAACCTAAACTATATACACTGCAAGCGGACGCTCTACCACTAATGTTTGCAGGCAGTCAAACGTGTTTAGTTGTTATTTGGAAAAATGTCCGTGTTAGATTAAAAATCGAGGTACAGCAAGCCTATGTATTAGATTGTGTTAATTGTTAGGTTGGCAGGTAGGTGATTACTTGGAGTATGACAAACGTCAAACAGAAAGGTCCTATAGGAGCTCTCTGTTTATCGTAAATCTCGTATGAAGCTGTCACCTGTCTTTTATGCAATCAAGTAGCCCTCTATTTAGTTGCTGTAATAGAGTAATAGAGGGGTTTTACTGTGTTCGGCTTCTGAGTCAAACTGATGGTCAGTCTAGCTTATGTTACTTTAGAAACATATAATTATTAACATGTATTATTTGAATAGAACTGTTAAGATTTTGTAATAAAGATGTATATCTCATTCATCCCTGTACTTTTGATCGGACAATTCCATTTTGCTATTAAATCTAGTCAATTTATAACTATTTAGGACTGTTATCTGAAATAGTTTGCAAATTGTCAAACATTGCAGACCTTAATAAGACGATTAATTTAGGACTTTTTCAGAACTGAGTCTACAATGTTGCCATAAGACAATTGTACTTTTCAAAGGCAGAGTGTTTGTAAATGATGAGTGTACTCGTCGCTAGAATTTAATCAGTTAATGCAGTGGACTGCAGCATACAAAGGGAAAATGCCAAGACAAATCCTTAAGGGATTCCCTGTTTGTTTTCAGAGATTCTTTAAACTGCCATCCGTTCTAATAGCAATAATTGAGACGTATCCGTGGGTTTATTATAGTAATGTTTGTTTGAGAAATAGTGTTATCGTCCATAGGAAATTGGACTATTTCCCAGACTTTAAATCATAGTTATGTCAAACAGATTCATCCCCCGCCTAAACAGTAAGATTGACGGTTAAGTGCAGCAACTTTTACAGAGCATTCATATCGCCTTCATTCAATTTGTAACAGGAGTGTCTATTTTCATCTCGTGATTTGTTTTTGTCCAAATATTGATGATAAAAACAAAGTTGAGCACAATATGACGCCGATGTTCCAAACAGTTTACAATTTGCACTGTCAGCCTTTTAAGCAAAAACAGTTTTGCTGAGGAATAACATCTAATGTTCGACAGGGTTTAGAGGCATACTTAATATATGAAAGTCAGGTACCAAGACATTCCCTTCTAAGGATTCTTTATTCAGTTGACTGTTTTAAGGAAACAAAATTTGTTTCCGGATAACATTAATTAAAGTAAGACTATTTCATGTTACGCGTTAATTAATGTACGTAGATTTGTTTCCGTAAAATGAAAGCTAACTCGGTGTTGTATAGACATTCTACATCCTGAATCAATGTGAAATAATACAGTAAATTCAGTTTTATAGATCACTAAGTCATAGTTAGTAGTATGCATTCAAGGTTGTCTAGAGCAAAGAAAATTTAAAGTTATTATTATAATTTCAACTTGCATTCAGATGTGGTGCCGCCTGTGATTCGTTCAAAACGTGATCATATATGATACAACCCTTATTAACTGTGTTTTTGATTCTCTCTTCTTCAGTTGCCGTAATAGATGTATGTCTACGTGACCAAAAACTGTATCAATGGTCCACAATTTAAGAGACTATGTATTATATAGATCTCCGAATACCGACTTTCACAAATAAGCCATGTGAAATCCTGATTTATTGCAGTTCAAACTGTGTAGATCAAGGCATGCCGCCGCGTCTTTGGCTGGTTGTGATCGACACTGTTAGCCAACGGTGCTTGGTCTGTACAATGTTGCAATGCAGTAAGGCCAGTTTGGTCATAACAAGGCCAAACTGTTTTGGTAATTACCGTGACACACACTATTGATTAAGAATAGCTTGACAAATGTAAACCATTTACAAGCAATACTGTTTAACCAAAAGGTCGACCTCACCAATAACTTTGTTCGTCGAGTGTTTACAATGATGTCTTTTATGTGCAACTGCTTTATCAGTTTCTCCTATAGAAGACGTTGAAGGGGTTCGCATACCTTTATATATGCGAGGAAAGAACAGAATTGTTGGGTATTGAGTCATGATAGGAACGAGCAATGTCCTAATATCACATCTACCGTGTTGAACTATGAAACAAAACATTGACTACAATCACGCTTTATGCTGAATTAGTGACAAAATATGTTTGATGACTTTGAACTTGTTTTAAATTGTTTTGTTGTTTAATAACATTCATGTAAAGTTTAGACACAATTCTGATTAAAACTGTTTAAAAACACTGCAAATAATCAGTTTCGAAATTAGTTTTCCAATTTCCTGGGCGGTAATCAAATGACAATATCGCAGCTACCAAGGGACTCAACTATTTTCGTACATCAAGAACGCCTATGACATTAGGGAAAGGGATAAAAAGTCGGTTACGAAATTACTTTAAAATTATTCGGCGGTTAAGAAATAACCGAAATTGCGTTTACCAAATGATCTATCAGTTTTCGGCAGTTATCAAATGGCCAAAATTGCGGATACCAAATGACAAAAAAAAGGATTACCAAATGTCATGGCTACTAAATGACTATAACCATGCACATATCAAAGCAAGTCTTTTGTCCGAAACCACTGTCAACCACGGATCGGATAGTGGTATGCTCTACAGAGAAATGTGTTCCTTTTCTGGTTTTCATAAGAGTGATAACACAAACAGAATTTAAGTCTTTAAAATACATTTTAATATCAATTAAAACAGTGTAGCATACCTTCTAAATATATATACTCATCGAATAGTCCGGCACATAGTCCAATACGTTGACAACATATGCGTGATGTACTCGCAGAAATAGAAAGAAAGTAAAATGCATGTCAATTGATCAAATGAAAAAAATTGCATTCGTTTCTCACTTTTATTGTCTATAAAAGATTCCCTCTTCAAGCATCTTAGAGACATTCCTACATTGCCACAGTACGTATTACTAAATAACTAAAAGGATGACAGGTTGCTGGTTTTGATCTCACGTGCTGCTTCGAAGCGAATAAGATGAGAAGAAGTCATCTTTCTGAAATCATCCCTTATTATCATCTCATCTCAGCATTTATTAGTCCTATATATCTATGCAACTATTTGATGGATTTGTTGGGTCGATTATTAACTACGCATGTCCAGTATGGGGTTTTTCGAAGTCTAAAGACCTAGAGAGAGTGCATGGCGTCAGGCAAAATTCGTGTAACGACGCAATCGATGGAGAGCTAGGACGCTACCCGGTGTATATAAATAGATACGTTCAAATATTGAAGTACTGGTTTAAATTATTGCATACAGATAATATTATTTTGAAAAATGTTTATCGTCATGCTTGTGAACAATGCCTAAAAGGTAAAGATAATTGGGTAAAGCGAGTAAAGGCACTGCTGGATGAATTTGGATTTTCAGATATGTGGGTACAGCCTTCGAATGTACATGTTAAATCTTTTATTATTGTGTTTAAACAACGAGTAATTGATAACTTTTATCAAAAATGGTATTCTGATGTTGAGTCGAGTAATGTTCTCAATACACTTTATATTCATATTAAACCGACTTTCGGTTATAAAAGTTATCTTAATAGTATTGTTTCAAAACGCCTAAGACAGTGTTTAACGAGAATCCGCATATCTGCTCATAATGTGCGTATCCAGTCTGGAAGATATGGTAGAAATAGATTAGAACGGAACCAGAGAATATGCCAGTTGTGTAATGTACATGATATTGAAGACGAGTATCATTTCATAATTATATGTAAAGCATTTGAAGATTTAAGAGCTAAGTATATAAAAAAGTATTATAGACTAAGACCAAGTATGCACACATTTATTGAATTACTCACCACTGATAATAAGCCAGCGCTTATTAGCTTATGTGAATTATAAGTTTTGCGATTTCTAGGCGCAATGATATCTTATTGACAGTATAATAAATCACATTGTTCTTAAAAGTCCGCAGCCATGCATAAAAATGTCATTACTTACAGGTTAAATAGTAAAGTACGGATCTTTGATCACTTTCTTATCTAGGGCTCATTCTCCTCATACTTTCCCTGATAGTTAATTCGAGGAAAGTTGGTACTTTCGATAAAATGGTTAACACATTCACCCATAAGACTAAAATTGTTAACAGCAACGGTTGATTTTAACTATGTACAATGTACACCAAAAAGTCATAAAGTGCAGATCATGATCGGGATACACATATAAGGAGTATTCCGATCAGGTTCTACACTGATTGCAAAAGACAATTCTTCAGAATACAAAATTGTAAATGACGCATATATATGCGTCACAAGGGGTGAGTGGGTTAAGCATTCATATTGATCTGATTTGGTATGTTATTATATATTTGCATGTCACGTGATAGACCTGTTGACTATGATGTATAAATGATGGAATATGTAACGAGATACTTGATGTATAAGTTACGAATAAACTATGTCTATGTCTATAACTTTGTCCGTGTCAGAGTGCCGAACAACTCAATTAATACATCCACCCATCTCTTTTCCATCGATGGGAAACTATATCATCATGTATGTTAAAACCATTTAACGAGGGTATATTCAGACCAATATAATATATAAGCCACATCAATATACGTTTAAAACCATCATTGTTGATCCAATGATAAAAAATAGTTCGTCTAAAGGATAACAGTTTTCCGCATAAGTATGTAGAGATATGATAGATTTCAATCCTTATCTAAGTTAGGGTTGAAGTTGTAAAATATAAATCGTTACAAAGAGCTGTTTCCAGTCAGTTGAAGAAGCATGCGAATCTAAACTAATTGATTCACTAGTGTTTTTAACATAACAAATATTTATATATATTGGCGTCGAGTGTTGCCGTACACGGCATAGTTTGCAGTCCTTGATAACATAATGTACATAGCAGAAATACCTCCATCTTTTCACAGCAGACATGTCGACTTATCTGTTTTATCCGAGTATCGTATAGTTTGGATCATAATTATACATCTTTTCATTTTTGTATTTAATCCACAGAGAACTTACTTGGTGTTTGTATATATTATTTAAGTTGGATGCGAGCAGAGGGCTAATTGACAGAAAAAAGTAATCAGCTTGACTATTTCAACACTATGCAAATAGTGTGGGTTATAAAGTTCCCTTGATAATCATGTTAGTTACCACAACATAAACCCGTCTGCTTGGAATTATGGGTAGTTGATAAATACTGGTCACAATTAGCAAATAGACCCTGATAAGAAGGCTCTTATAGAATCCATCTAATATTGGTCTACATTGTTTTCAAATGTATATTATAAATAGGTCCGTGGTGATGAAAGAGTTAACGCGGGATCAGATCAGGAGTCAGTGTATTTCCGAAGTGGCCTAATGGTGCTTTTAAAGGTACATGCCGCCTAACTATATCCTGACATTACTTAACATTTACAACCCGTTTATCCAGTTAATATTGAGCGAACTTTGTCTGATAACACATTTGACCCGAGCAGCAAATATACATGTACTAGTCATAAGCAAAAAGACAACTTGGGGGGAGAGTACATTTGATATTCGTAAACAGTGCTGACCAACATCAGATGACTCCATTTAAACTATCTATAATAGCATCTTTAATGTTTGCACTTTCCAATAAATTGTAAACGCGACAAACGTAAATAACCAAACAATTTCTAAACTAGATTTGAAACTAGTTCATTGGCCTTTAGAATTTGCAAGGGTGAATTATTTAAAGGATTGTCTTTTAAACAGACTGCTTTATTAACGCACTTAATCAAGAAATAGAAATAGTTGTTTTATGTGGTTTTGTAGGGTAAAAGAGGTTTGGGGTGGTTTGGGGAGTTTTTGGGAGGTTTGGGGCCTTTAGACGGACCGCAGATAATCTATTATAATATAGATTTCGTTCCATTGCAAACAATTATGTGCAAACTATCAGACGAGTTGGCATATGCTGCGTTATAAGCAGAATGTGAAGATCGTACTAACATAATTATTATTTTAAACTGCAGCTGTGTATATGTGTTGCAATGTCATTGGTTTTATTTCGTATAACAAATTCACTGTCAAAGTAGCAAAATATTGACTTTGCAAACAGTTAAGATAAAGAGCAATATCAGACGCGGCGTCTGCTCAGGATCCAAACTGTTTGACTTACGTGTTGAACTTTCGTTAGACATACTGCCTGCATTCTTACTTTCAAACAGTATTGCAGATAACAATATTAAAACATAAAAAATATTGCTGAGAAGGATTAATAACAATCACGGTATATTTAACATGCGTCTTCCTACAGACAATTTCCAATAAAAAAGGAGTTATATCTGTTTGAACAAACCGTATTGATTTCGGGTTTTTCTGGTATGTGTTTCAATTTTCTTGTTGACCGGGTCATTGATAAGTTAAATAGTTCAATGAATGTATGCAAACTGAATACATGTAACGTTAAATCCAGAATTATGGCTAGTTACACATACATACGTGAACGACAAGTCATTTATCATAGGGAGCTGATAAAACAGCATTTTGTTATCTTAACTTGTAGTCGCCATCAATAACCATCTTCTTTCAGCGGAATTAGCAGCAATAATTTGCGTCATTTGTTAAAACTAAACTCTTTACTGTACCGACATAACGATAAGAACAAGTCTGTTTTAACGTTTGTCCATTTATTATATTTCAATGGTTGCTTCCGTTACAGTCAAAATGAATCATTATATGATTTATAACACAGATGTCGTGTGGTAACACGCCCTAACCCTTAGCACCAATGTAACTGCGATCTGCAAAACTTATAAACTGTATCAATGGTAACCCTTTCACTGCCCTGACATCATCAATCTTAACAAAATCTCATATGTACTTTATTTCTCAAGTTCAAACAACTCTAGGACCTTTGACCTAAACAATATTGAAATAAAGTGTCAAACAGTTTGGATCCCTAATACACGTGATGTAACACGGCGTCCTGATTAGAATCAAAACAATCTACAAATAATCATTGTACTCGGGTAGAGATTTGAAGGATTAAGACTAGTTCATATTATCAGAACTTATCACAAGTTACTCGGTGTCATATAGGAATCAAAGCTGTTCGAAAGGGCTACAGTGGAAAACACGTTATTTTTTCCAAATTTATAAACGAGTTTACATTTAAACTATTAATTTTATTGCAAACAGTTTAGAGTCAGATCAGACACCGGGTAACTCGGCGTCTAATCAGGCTTCCTACTGTTTGCCTCTTAGCTTTAAAAAAAACGTTCAGAGTATTTTCAACGTTTTATTGCAATGCATTTGCGTTTCGTTTACGTTTAAAGGGGAAATAATAGCGTGTTCTCGACTGTATGACTAGTTCGTCCATGGCGTACTTTAGTTTATCTTTTTCACCAATAAATGCCTCTAAAGTCGAATTTGTTAACAGTTTTAATTAAGATTAGACACACCGCTTCAAAGGCATATGCTTTCAATTATACTTCCTTGAATTCGACACCGGAACTCTTATGCCAACAGTTATATTAAAACAGATGATGAGTTTGGCAATGGTGGGTAAATCAATAGACTCAATCTGGTCTTTAGTGTTTCTATGACTGTCACGGTAGTGCAACATCACAAGAAAAATTAAAGCCAAGTTGCTTAAGCCTGAATATTTGACATATATTTCGTCAAATAAAAAGTAGATTAATCACAACAGGAATTACTACTTTGTTAAATATTGTAGTAAAATTAACTTAACCCTTTACCTCACAGCCTGTTTCTAGTTTTGAAGACAGGTGACCACTTAAAGCAGGTTAAAAGTAAAGCAGAATGTGCCTTAAGGCATATTTTGCTTTATTTTCAGCCTGGTTTAAGCTAAATTCTTCTAGGCTGTATAAACTTTTTGTAATGGTAATTGGTCATGAGGGTATAACTGGTTCAGCGGAGGAATAACATAAATACGGTAAAAGTCGCTTCTACGGGGGGAAAGGGTTAAACTAGTTCAGAAAGTCATTATTGTCAAAATCCACAGTGTCATTAATCAAAGCTGCTAATTCACATTTGAAATCGGGAAAGTAATTAAATTTTAAAGACATGAAAGGACGGATGAAGACATTATCTTGGAATTAATAATGTATCTATTATTAATTAGGTCGGTTAAGAGATTGAACAATACGATAAGACACAACTCAATGTTGATTAGCATATTGCATGTTTCTGTTTGCCAGTTTTTATTGGTATTTGCTTAAAACAATGTTTTTGCTGTTCTATTTTAAGAATTGCTTTCCTGTTCTTTACTTGTGTGTAAATTTACTTAATACTTGAAACCGAACATGCCTCAGCCTGGGCCACTTGTAAATTAGCATACAATTTGTATAAAAAATGTCTGACACATAAAACTTTTATTTTTAATTGTCAAGACATCTTAACTTACAGTTCAAGGACCATTGACATGTGCATGGGTTTAATGATTCAAATAAAACGTAGTTGACATCAATTCATTATACGACATCTTCTATTTACAGTGGAGACGACGTTATTCTTTCCCGTTTAAACGCAAACTAAACGCAAACGCATCGCAATAAAGTATAGAAAAATATAAGTTTTCGACAATTCTGGCTTTTATTTTAATCTGAGTGGCAAACGGCTCCAAACTGTTTGCAACGGGAATAATAGTTTTAGCGTTAACGCGTTTATTTGGAAAGAATAACATTTTCTCCACTGTATCAAATATATAACACATTCAACTTTAGCTCGTCACTAACAAATAGTGTAAATTATTTCCTATGCAAACAGCGTAGACCTTAACCGGAGTGTTCATGCTGGAGTTCTCTAGTCTCGATCGGCACTGTTTGTTATTGTTAAGGTTGCTTTTAGAAAAAATACAGTCGAACATCGATATCTCAAACTCGCTTAACTCGAACTATCCGATATGTCGACACATGAACTGCATTATTTCATACTCGGTTATATCGATCATACCCGTATTTGAAAGTTAAAACGTGGCTAATCAACGTTTTTTCTCTGAAATACAGATATGTCCGACTTAACCGAGTTCGAGTTATTGAAGTTCGACTTTATTCTAAAATGGACTAGCCGTACTTGGAATTTTGAACTGTTCATTTATAGGTTCAGGGGTGGTGGGCAAGTTAATCTAATACGATTTACGGGCACTTAACTTATAACAGGATAAATGCATACGCTTTCCCTTAAATGTAGTACACACTTTGATAATACAGTAGAACCTCTCTATAACAGCCACTAAAACGAGGGCTATTTGATTGTATAAATGACAGGTGACAGCCTAAAGGAGCTTTCTGTTTCACTGTCACCTTGCTTTAAGCAGTCACCGGTCTTAGACACCCAATAATCAACAAAACTTAGTGGCTGTTATAGAGAGGTTCTACTGTACAATATAAATAAAAATACCCAATGTTAACTAGACATGGATGGGATAAATGGCATGGTCAATGTAAATAACAATGCAAACTGACGTTTATTTCATGGAATACGAGCGTACTATGATTAACTCATTTATGCCTAATGATCGATATATTAGACATAGGCAAATAGTGTAGACTCTGATCAGACGCCGCATTAAGCAGCGTCTTATCAGAGTCCACACTGTTTGCTGGTAGGAATTTCAATATAAAACAAAACGAAAATGAAAATTTAGACCAGCACCCCTTAGATAAAAATAGATTAATCCAATATACATGTATAAGCATGGACGAATCCACAAGGCACAAATGAGTTAACTCGTTTGTGTTAAAGTTCGTTATCAGTCTAGAAAACCTCTTCAAAGTATAAACTACATGTATATGAGTTGTTTTCAAGCTCAGGAGTTGACGAAATTTCGTTCAACATGTACTTTTTGGAGGTATCGGACATCCTTCGTCAGCACTGGTTAATTAGTTTGGTGGCCATAGCGGGTCTCGTATGCTCACAAATCAGGTGGGATACCTCCGAACATTATAAGTTAAAATACTTGTTTTGTTTTTTTCAGAATTATGAACAACTCATCAATATTTCCAACCCTGAGCTTGGAAACAATCTATTCAGTTGTAAGTATATAACAGTTCCACACCCGCTAACATACCAGACACATCTCTGATCTAAAATAGTTTGCGGCATAATGACGGATGAAGACCAGACACTGTAGTTTTATAGTTACATATTATTTGATACTTGCAGCAATAAACTAGAATCTATGATGCAACAGCTAGTGTTATCGTTTAAGAAAATTAACCACATGAGCACAAGAAAATGATTAGTATAATGAATCTCTGTATGCGTTGTTATTTTCAACTCATACTTATCCATTTAATAGCAATGTCATTTAAGGCTCAGTGGTCTAGTGGTATAGTAACTGTGGTCTAACATCACTAAGCTTCAAACCGTGTTGGTTCGAAACCCTATCTGAGCACTTCATTAGGAAAGCCTTCGAGCTTGATTTCGGTTGGTCGGTTTCTCTACCCAGTTGCCGATTTATGCATAACACAGTGCATAAAGGATTTCTTGGGTCTTCTTCCACTTGAAATAATCTGGACATCGAGATATGACTGAAATACTGTTAAAGTACCGTAATGTCTTAACAAATTGTAGGAACCAAAACATTCGTTTAAAATTGCATATCTTAAAACGGATATATATATATGTTAATGGAATAAGTTTACAAAACGCGACATCTATTGCTAAACCTTATCTCCATTTCATTAACAGCACAGCATTATAGTACGACCACTAACAATAAATATACTTGCATGTTTAAAAGACGGAATGCAGCTTAAAGCTAGGTGACACATGTATGAGTTTTCTGTCTTACTTGCACCTTCCGTTATGCAGCTACCAGTCATTATTGTAGTTATGTGGAAGATAATGGGAATGTGTTCAAGAGTTTTATCATGCTTCAGTCTAGAGTGTGTCAGATTTAGAATAAAGAATGCTCATGGATTTGGGGAAATAGCTATTTTTCTACACGTTATTGCTTTATATATGTTTCTTTTAAACAAAACAGATATGGACCGTCCAGTAAACTGAATATATAACAATTACAACATCTTAGAATATTCATGTCTAGTGTCTCGAGCTCTTAGCCTGGCTAAAAATTACTGAATCGTAATCAACAGAACAGACGGCATAATGCTTTTATTTCATTAAGTAAAAGAACATACCTTTCTACTCTCGATATTACAATGACTCAAAGTAAGCAACAATTCTCCTAAAATGACCTTGGATATAGACAGAATATTACCACTTTGTGTGATCACGGGTCATGTATTAGTTTTATTGGTTGCGTATTCCAGATCACACGAAATGCATAGCATCGAGTGTGATCTGAAAACACACACCAGCTCAAACCCATTCAAGACCCCGAGTCACACACTGTGGTGATACTCTTTTTATTATATACCTAAATTTTACATAATGTTCATATTTTACAATATTTTGTTTGATAAAAGTTATTTAAATGAGCTTAAAATCGGGACTATAAAACAATATGTAGCTCAATCGAATAACCAAGAATATACATTTTGTACAATTGTTAAACTACTATTCCGTAGTGGTACAAGCTTAAACTGTTTTTCGAAGCCATATGACCACCATAAGTTACGTCATTCAAAACGCCATAAGCAATATTGATGCCGTATTAATTTGTTCGCGACTTGAGAAGTGTTTTTTTAAGATAAGGGTCAATTAAGCGCTTTCGAGTATGAATAAAACTGCTTTATTCTTTGGAGGAACACATTAGTAAAAATGAATAACATGGATCATTTACTCTTCAAAATGAAACGAAATGACCAATACTTGGTTTCAACATTTATTAAAAAAACACCCAAACCGGGATTTCCGAACGTCATTTGCTCATAATGCTTCTCAGCTTGTGTAGCATAAAAGAAGTCCGATCAGCATCGTGTAGCATATAAACCTTCTGATACAAACCACCACATACGGGCAATTTTTAATTGGCCTTTATGTGCATGTACAGTAAAACCTCTCTAATACGACCACTAAATTATGTTAATTATTAGGGTGTTTACGATAGGTGACCGCTTAAAGCAAGGTTACAGTGAAAGAAAAAGCTCTTTTTGGAGCTTTCTGTTTCACTGTCACCTTGCTTTAAGCTGTCACCTGTCTATTATACAATCAATTAGCCTTCGTTTTAGTGGTCGGAATAGCGAGGTTTTACTGTATTAAGAAGTAGGTGTACAATACACCCTTCTTTGGATACAAAGAGTGTGTGTGGTGTTTAGAGGGAGTCGTTACGCGTAACGCGACGTCGTCGGATATGAATTCAAGATGTTTGCCAATTGTCATAATGTTGTTTTTTCTGTCCGAATCTCCATTATGAAAGAAAAAAGCAGACAACACTTTTAAGCAGACAGCATTGTTGCAGTGTAAGCGTTAGACATATATTGAAAACAGTGGCAAGCGTTGTTGTAAGGGAGTCATTGTTCGAAGGGTCGTTGTAGGGAGGGAACATTGTTTAATGAAGTATAATTAGCAAAAAGTAAACGTCTTGAACTGGGGAAATTTATTTATGTTGTAAATTCAAAATTAAATATTTTAAGCAGAACAAGAGTTATTTTATACCACAAGGAATAACACTGACGATGTACAGTGGTAAATACACTATTTCTTCCCATTTTACGCGTCGTTTCTTACGCTTTTTTATTATCTGTTTCGTTAAACGCGTTTCCTAGCCGTTTCTTTACGCGTTTCTTAACGCGTTTAAAAGAGCCAGAATTATTGCAAAAGGTTAAGCATGTTGTTTAGTACAGGTCTACCGTATCACACGTCCCAAAGGAATGTGACATTACGTAATCTTATCTGAATAGAGTAGCCGCACTTACATGTAGCATGACGATAATGACTATACAATCACAGCATGAATTACTTCTTCAGCGAGCCGGTAACTTATGACATGCATATAAATAAAACAAAGCAAAAGCTTTTGTTGATGACTTTGTAGCAACCCTTTTAACACTGAACACCAGTAATGATGACTTTTGCAAACAGTTTAAATCCAGCTCAAGCTGCAAAAATGTTGGATTCATAGAGTATATCCGAAATAACCGCGTGAAACGGAAAACTGGCGCACCAATCGCCAGATCTCTGGTATAATCGTTTATTAACGCGTTTAAACGCATTAAAATCGTTAGGCGTTAATCGTTCGTTAAGCGTTCGTTAACCGTTAACAGTGGGTTTATTACGCATAGATTAACGCGTAAATGGGTAGGAATAGCGTATTTACCACTGTACGTGAACCTAGGTTCTAAAAATGACGTCAGGCGTAATTGAAATAGAGGTTGGAGTAAAGTACAAACAGTAAATTACATAGAGTAAGATACAGACTATTGTATACACTCGGAAAAGCTCGAAAACAAAAGAAGACATATAATAAAATCGGGTGTGTGATATACGAGTATATTTGATATGAGCTTATATAAAAACTTGTATTCAGATGTCTCCTTTTGGGGTAAATAGGTCATGGTGGGCACTTATTCTAACCGAGAAATACCCTTATCATAGGCGTGAATGAAACGGAAATGTAAATCCCTTTTGCAACGAAATATAGGAATGTTTGAAGATTTCATCCTATTCAGTTCTCTTATCAAACTCGTGGATTACTGGGTAAACCGTATTTTAAACACGTAGCTGTCTTTAAACCATGCCTTATATCGAAATGCGAACGTATATGGATGATATAGTGCGCTCGTTAACCACACGCAAATGTGCAATTTATCATTTAACTGTGATTTTTGATTATCTTCAAATCATTATTTCAACGCTTGTTTTCAGGCAATGTATAAAATACTATAGAAAGTGTGACAGTAGTTCATTGGTGTGTGATTGAAGCAAATTCCGTAGAACAAGGGTAGCAGCTGTGAGGTTGAGCAAGTTCGAATATGTTTATTTAGTTTATACAGTATTCTGTCCGACATAATACAATCTGAAGCAGACAACAGATACGCAATGGGTTAAGAAGTCAAAGCCCTACTTATTAGAAAGCATAATTTGTATACTAGGTCGTGTCCTTTAGTGTAATATGTAGTTTGTTGTGGATATTTAAATGGCATTTTTGCATCTTTAAATCCTTCAGGGTGTTAATGGTTAACAAACAGAACATAGAGTAGTATGGAAAAACGGCATGAGTGTTATTGTAGAAGCTTAATGAGCTTTATGTTTAACACCCACTGTTGTCAATATTTGGCGTATATATCTACGTCTTACTTAAGTCAATCGAAAATAAAAGACGGTATAATGTTTTAATTTCCGTCTGGTCTCTGATAATAGAGGTGATTATTTTATTTCTAAGACCAATCTTGTCTATAAATCAAGTTGTGTTCAGACACTGTGTACTTTACAATGGTACAGACAATCACGACACACAAATCAAACACCAACAACGAGTAATGATATAGTGAATATAACACCACCGTGAGTGTCAGATAAGAATATCCCACCCGAGTTTTAAAGATATTTTTGGAACACGAGGCTTTGCCGAGTTTTCCAAAAATATCTTCAAACGAGGGTGGGATATTCATCTGACACTCGACTGTGGTGTTAGATTTATTTTCTCACCTCGCCAACCCTAAAAACGCGTTTAACTTGCTATACAGTGGCGAGTTGTATTTTAATGCGCTAATGCATGCATGACGACGTCATGTCGACGTCATCACGACGTCATAACAACGTCAATAACAACCAATCATAAGATAGTTCGGCTTGTCTGTCCGGACAGATACTTTATTCTCGCTTTTTCGGGGTGCTAGACAACATATTGTTACTATAAATAGCCGTACGGCAAACCTTGTCTGGTACGGTATTCTTCCACCCGATTGGATTGAAAGCAAGGGAACGGGAGGTTACTCTTACAGAAATACCCTAAAACTGAAAATGGACATCAAGCTACGTTCACAGAAAGAATGTAATCGAAAATTTAACAGTAGACTCTACACTGACTGTGGCTTTCGACAAATCAATGATCCGATGTTTAAACAGGGATTTATGTTGATTGTTTCACATAAATGAGTATACGCGTAAGGTCACGTTTTTTATGACGTCGTTGACGTCGGTTGTTGTTATGGCTTGAAAGTAGAACGCATATAAAGGACAAAATGGACGTTTTGATAACTTTTACTATTCAAAATCGCTTGGATTCAATAAAAACGTTTGTATTTCTGAGTTGTGATCTAAAATGGGACATGTTTTATTCTTAAAACGTGTGTACAAATAGATATCAAAGCCAAGCTGAAATAGCTCGACTTTTAAACAGCTGTTTGTTGCTATTGGATATGGAATGTGTGATTCGGATAAAAAGTAGGTATTTACCATTCCTTTAATTAACTCGTTTTAACGGTAATTTTAAGCGAGAAAAATAATCAAGCACGGCTTTTGGTAAAGCTCGTTGCCGACTGGGAACAGACAAACCTCGGGTATAGAATTCCCCGTCTTTACCAAAAGCCGTGCTTGATTCTATTAAGGTTATCTCAAACCCCCTAGATTTCGGGATACCTCTGTCCGAGAGGTGAGAAACAGTGCTCCTTCCCTACATCGACCATCCAAACAGCAATTTCCTACTTACAACGACACTTCCCGCTGTTTTCTAAACCTTACACTAATGTCTAACGCTTTCACTGCTAAAAAGGTGTCTGCTTAAATTAGTTGTCTGCTGTTTGTTCTCAAAGATACATATCAGTTGACATTTTGGCATATGAAATGTAATAAAGAGTTGCAAACATCTTGAATCCGGATCAGACACCGCATAAGGCGTCTGATCTGGATTTAAGCTGTTTGCAAAGGTAAGCCAAGTCTTTATTGTCCCTCCCTATAACAGATCCCTGCGAACAATCCACGCAATATTTGTTTCCAATTGGGTTTTGTTGTAGAAAGGATGCACTGTATTAGAAAAAAAACCACAACACAACTGCAAACAGGATAGAACATAGAGGTAGTATCATGTACTACTATTTTATATCATGCTCTGAGTAGCATCCTGTTTACAATTTAATATCCCAGGTACTGATCAGGCTAATAACTTTTTTGCGATTTAATGTTATAAAATGTCAACAATCTCAAGCGAATTATAAAGTTTTATAGTTGATTGCATATCTAGAGTGACAATTGGTAAACTATATTTTTCAACTATATCCATATATTAGTAAATGCGACGAATAAACGCATTACATCATATACGATATGTTAGTTTCAATTTTAACACGACTCTGAACCTACGGCATAGAGACAAATTATGCCAAAACACGTTATTTAAATCTCGTTAGTGCACAACACACACTGAATGCGACCGCTTGTTCCAGGGGTGATGTACGTAAAAATTAAATATAACAGCCAAAATGGCTTAGCCACTGAAAACGGATACGGTTCGGCGGAGTAGTGCTGTTTTTTCTTCAAATTGTTGTTAGAATTAAAATTACAGATTCGTAGGTGTGAATTATATCACAGTTATTCATTAAGATGTGGGTTATAAGAAAGACCTGTAATATAATGGATCAACACGGCAACGCCTAACTGTGGTTTAATGCACGAGAATACACACCTACGGACTTTTTTTTGTTAATTCTTATATTAGGTCGGATGCGTACGAATTGCCTGAATGAAGTTCTGAATCTGATGGCTAGAATGATACATATATAATTATTTTGTTTATTCACAAACGAATGTCATCGCTAAAACGCATTTAGTGGATCGCATGTGTTTGATTGCTTTCTGTTTCTTAAATTTCTGTTAGTATTCAATAAACCCAATATTTCGTAAATACGCATATTTCTCCATAAAACATTGTTTGGCTTTATACAATCATGACTGTTCTTTCATCGACAATATTTGCAATATCATTTCAGATTAAACCCCCAAAAAACAGGCTAAACGAAAGCAATCAGTTGTAATTTATATTGAAAGTAGGCTTTGAAGAAAAATAAGCTCATACGTAAACCGAATGAAATTATATATTCTAAAAGAACACCTCGATGACATAGATATGCTTACACAATTCCTACTGTACCTGAATGTAATCCGTATCATTAAAAGTGCGACTTGCCTAGCATCTGCAATCTGTGAAGATTAATATTGATATTGATAAATATTGATTGATAAACAGTAAAAGGAAGAAACAAATTCATAGACGCCATATTAAAAGCATAATTAGGGTAAAAACGAGCTTGCATATCATTGTGTTTACTGCATAGGTAATGTTAACTATCTAGTGTAGGATCACACACGACCAGTGTTGTTAAGTTTACATTTGTTCGTTACCTTTAGCTTCAGCTTTTCGGCGACACAGTTTTAACCCTTTCTCTGCCAGGCTCGTTAACACCAACACATGCAAATAGTTGCACCGAGATCACACGCTGTGTACATGGGCGGCTGATCAAGGTCTATTCTGTTTTCCACTCAAATCAATGTTGTTGTTTTTAAGTTAATAATGCTTAAAGATTCAACTGTTATAAACGTACGACATGTTTAAGTAAACACGATTGTCTTAGACTGGTACAATATTTCAAATATTCGATACAATATTATGAAAAATGTTCATATCTTATCCACAGCAGGGGAACTACATGTATATTTAAACATACATTATGGCATTCACTGTACATAGGAATACTATAATGCCGTCTACCTAATTGTAATTTGTTCCGCTAAAAAAACTAATTCACCAGTAAAAACATTTAAACAGTCAAGTTTGATTTATTAATAGGCCTTGACCATTTAAGACTATTTAGGGATGATTTTAACAATATATTGCAAAAAGACAAACCGTCCAGAACCTAATCAGAGGACTCGTGCAGAATCCGTCTGATCAGGAACTACATTGTGTGCATATGGCAATAGTTTATTGGTCGATAGGGCCCAATGTGTTAAAGACATGTTGACTAAAGACATATCTAAATTGGATATTTATCAAACACCGTCTTAATGTATTTAGGATTCAAACTGCTTGTGCGATTATATATGCCAGTGAACTAGCAGCTTCTGACAAGTAAAACGGTTAACAGTCGTCAAATATACTGTCAGTCAATATATTGAGAAAGGGAAATAACCCACCAAGACGTTTTCCAATACATAAGGACGAGTTGCATGAAGTAGCATACTAGACTGAAGTGCGATTTGTTTGAATGATACAGCAAACGTTTTGTTGTAAACATGCGATATTGGACTGAATAGTTAGTCCGCTCAGTGTCCGTATAGCGCATGTTTAAAGCGTTTCTTTATTGTTTACTGTTTGATTGTGAAGCAGGGTTTAGTTGATAGTGGAATGGTTGGAGATACGTGTAAGCGGTCCGGTAGTGAAGTTATGTGAGCACTCGTGCCGTTAGTTTGGGGTTCCGGATATTTGTCCCGGTCTAGCTGCATAATTGTCCCACCATGTTAAACCTGCCCGTCTTTCATTAGCGTGAACTCAACAGAACCTCTCCCCGCGATCATCTCGCCTTAGGGCGCCAACAGGTTCACATGCCTTCAACATTGCATGTATTTGTCTCTCTCCTGGTCACTCGTCATTTCGCGCCCTGAGACGAGAGGATGCGGCGAGAGGTTTAGTTGAGTTCACACTAATAAACGCAGAACAGAATGCATATTGAGCGAAAAAACAATGAAATGAGTATCAAACAGTTTAATTCTTATCAGGATAAAAACGGGATTAAAATATTTGAATATATAGAGGATAATCATTTTTTTAATTGATATGACATGACGTCACAAAAAGTGATATCATCACTACATGTAGTGAGGATATCAACTGTGACAATATCAAATTTATCTAACTGAGAAATCTCTATATATCATTGATAGGTATATAATAAATTGGTGTAGTTGTATTCAATCATTGGACAACAGCGACAATGTCATGCGCCTTTTACCAGCAGTCTACGTCTGAAGAGTATGATTGTCATATTCAAAACAGCGTCAGCTCCAATCAAGGGCTCTTACAGTCTGGATTGATTGTCATGTCGCAGTATATAGTTATAAATGAATCGAAACAGTCACAATTTAGCCGGATTTAATTTCAAACAACAAGTTTCACGAGTCAATGTTTCAAGACATTCACCCGTTCGGCGCTTGAAGTCATATAAAGTTGACTTTGCAAACAGTGTGGATCCAGATCAGACGCAGTGAAACGCGGCGTCTGATCAGATTCCAAACCATTTAAAACTCCTGTCGATACTTTTAGTCAAACTAACTTTGAAACGTTTTTGCAGACATCACTATTGAAGCAGATGGCAATATAGCCGTGTAGGGGTGAAATCATTACGATTAATGTGAGGCCGAAACGGTTAAAGGGTTAAATCAATGTTTGGATGTTGTTTAGATAACAACATATTACATGAAAGAAAACGTAAACAATGTGTTATATTCAAAGTGAACAGTTCGATGATTAATCAAACAGACATTACTATTTTCGTTTTTTGTCACTGACTACCCTTAGGCCATTTGACGGAGATCTGCAATACTATGGAACCAGACCAGATATCATGGAACGCAGCTACTGATCAGGATAATGCAAACAATTGAATATCTGTGATGTTTCTTTGATCAATTTGCCAAAGCTTCAAATTTCAAACCCAAAAGCGGACAACATGTTCAAAGCAGACGAAAGCACAGCAACAAAGGATTCTAAAATACTGCATGCCACTAATTGAACCCTTAGCATGCTTACATGAAACTGTCGTCTGCCTCAAATATATCGTCTGCGAACATATTTTAAAAATAGTTTTTAATGCTTTTGAGACTAACAAAGGTTGGAGATGAAGACATTACGCAGGGTCTTATATGGGTCAAACTGTTTGTAAATTGTCAGGTTGTGCTAAGCATAATAAGGAATAGTTCAAGTGCTGTTCATTTATAATGTAATAGAATCAAGTCGAACGCAGGATTGGTGACACTCGTATAAACACATACCAGCCATCTCCGAAACCATGACAACTTATTCTCGAAACGTGTTCCCTAGCAAGAACGAATGCGTAAAGTGGATTATTAGACTATAAAATAAAGCGGTACAGGGGACATAATCCCGTATAGACTCACGAACGGAAGGCAAGAAAGATAACTCATATTGTCAAGAAACTGTTAAAAAAATACACCCCAACATCGCTATTCATTAATTTGTAGAAAAGGACAGGTCCTTGAAATTGTTTCTGATATATATTCTGAAATCAGAAACAATATGTGTACTTACCTTATTGCATTATAAAACAATATAAAATATGTATCACTCTGCAGACCTTTTAAAGCAAAAAAGAAAGATGACAGGAACGGGTCATCTACTGGGATATAGAGATCTACACAATTGTTCTTTGGTGCGTATTAACTATTTCCTGCTCAAATTATTCGGGAAATTTTTACCCCTTCACCGTTGCATGGTCGTCTGCTTCAAATTTGATGTCTGCAATGTCGTTTCAAAATTAGAAAATAGGGCAGCTATCCAGAATCGACGACCAGATTTTCGCCATATATACGGAAAGTGACGGGAAATGGTATTCAATAACCGAACTGCATATGCGGGGATCGTGTTTAATGAGTGAATAAAGTGGAAATATTTTCTTTAATTCAGCAGTGAATTTATGACTTAAAAAGGCATATTATTAGTTACACCGTTGCCTCTCTAATGCAAGCTGAAAGTAAGCTTTAGACCTTTTTTACCATTTTTCTGAATTGATAAAGGTATTTTAAAGTAAAAACGATTAACCCTTTCATGATCAAAATTTTCGGGATATTTGTACCCTTTCATCGTTTTATTGTCGTCTGCTTAAATTTAGTTGTCTGAAATGTCGTTTCAAACTTAAAAAATAAGGCAGTGTGATCAGGGGCCAGTTTTACTAAACTACTTACGCAAACTTTTTGCGTAGGTCAAAATCGTTTAACTCTTATTTTTCTATAATAAACGTTTGCAAACAGCAAATAGCCAGATCAGAGTAGCGCTAAAAGCGCGTCCTCTGATCTGGATATTTGCTGTTTGTAGCAAGTGATAATAAAAAATATAAATTCAAAATTCAAAATTTTGACTTACGCAAATAATTTGCGTAAGTAGTTTAGTAAAACGGACCCCAGGATCCACTTTTTTTGCAAACGTGCTTTCAAGCGTCATTGACCGTGAAAGGATTAAGCCGCATTTTAACTTTGATATTTCAAAGTATTTAGATTTAAGTCATATTCGAAAGCATTCCATTCCCTGAACGATGTTAAAACTTTTTTTTTTGATTATTTAGATATGAGTGAAGGAATAACAAACCACGATGAAAAATATAATATTTTAAAATTGTTACCATAATTTGCATAATAATTTCATATTCTTACAAAAAACCTCCTAGCAAATTCGGTATAAAATTCTAATATTCTGAAAAGATCGCCTCATCATGAAACTTGTTTAGGTTGCAACTATACGTACACGAGCTACATGTAATATATCGATGTTGGTTAAACTTTATGATAAGCGAAAGCCTAAACCACAACAGATAATATTAAAATCGCGCAAACAAAATGTAGGAAATAGCTGCACGATTTGATAATCTGTTGAATAGAAATGCGTTGCTATTTTCTTCGAATCGAAATAATTTCTTGTACACACGGTTATTAGATACCGGTTACAGTAAAATCGCACTGAAATATGACAAATTTCAGAGTGTGTTTAATAGACGAACACGACATTTAGTGGATAGAATATTAGAGAACAGACGTTCTCAGCTACAGATGTGGTTTAATGATGTAAAATGATCATTTTAAACCCTAAAATTTCTAACAATTTGCTTGCGATCGCATCAAGAATGTTTTTACAGTTGTGGTTCACACTAGAAAGCCGTGCCTGGTCACAATTCAATGTGACAGTAAAAACAGAAAGCTCCTGAAGAAGCTCTCTTTTTTACTGTCACCTTTATTTAACTACTTGACACCCATTCTAAAGTTCTAACCTTAAAATTCATACAGTAAAACATCGAAAAACGGATGAATGCTTAAAGCAAGGAGACATTAAACAAACTAAACTTTAAAATTGTTACCATAATTTGCATAATAATTTCATATTCTTACAAAAAACCTCCTAGCAAATTCGGTATAACATTCTAATATTCTGAAAAGATCGCCTCATCATGAAACTTGTTTAGGTTGCAACTATACGTACACGAGCTACATGTAATATATCGATGTTGGTTAAACTTTATGATAAGCGAAAGCCTAAACCACAACAGATAATATTAAAATCGCGCAAACAAAATGTAGGAAATAGCTGCACGATTTGATAATCTGTTGAATAGAAATGCGTTGCTATTTTCTTCGAATCGAAATAATTTCTTGTACACACGGTTATTAGATACCGGTTACAGTAAAATCGCACTGAAATATGACAAATTTCAGAGTGTGTTTAATAGACGAACACGACATTTAGTGGATAGAATATTAGAGAACAGACGTTCTCAGCTACAGATGTGGTTTAATGATGTAAAATGATCATTTTAAACCCTAAAATTTCTAACAATTTGCTTGCGATCGCATCAAGAATGTTTTTACAGTTGTGGTTCACACTAGAAAGCCGTGCCTGGTCACAATTCAATGTGACAGTAAAAACAGAAAGCTCCTGAAGAAGCTCTCTTTTTTACTGTCACCTTTATTTAACTACTTGACACCCATTCTAAAGTTCTAACCTTAAAATTCATACAGTAAAACATCGAAAAACGGATGAATGCTTAAAGCAAGGAGACATTAAACAAACTAAACTTGAGGATTGGCATACTGACACTAATATGGCAGGTTGGGCGTGAATATGTAAATCGAGTCTTGATTCACTGATACCAGTTATCAAAATAATGCGTGTGTCATATTTAAATGTTGTATAACTGTGTACCTAAGTTACCTCAGTTATACAATGTCAGATACATTTTTATAGGGGCACAGTGATTCCCATGTTCAAGCCGTGTCGAAGACTCCTTCAGTTTAGTAATCGTAATGGAATGATACTGTATTTATATTTGCAAACAAGTGTGTTCCTAGGCAAATGCCGAGTTAAACACATATCCACATTGATTCCCAATGAATGGAATCAGACGGCCAGTATCTTTTGAAGACGATAGCATGATACCAGAGGCACTTACATGTAGGTGATAAATAAATTGATAATTTGTAAGAAATCTCACTGTTGTTTGAAAGCATGAGGGGAATTCAGTTTTTAACTCATTTGCTGCAAAATTATTATTATTATTATGTATATAGCTCTCTTTTTACACAGGAGTTGTGCGTTCAAAAGCGCTTCACACGAAATTAATCATGAGAGTTTTACCCCTTCACCATTATATTTTCGTTTGCTTCAATTTTATTGTTTGTTAGATCGTTTCAAAGTAAAGTTGAATGCGGTATGACTTCAAAACATATCGATATAAGCGTCAGACATTTTGGAGCCTCGATCGGACGCCGCGTAGCATGGTGTCTGATCAGGATCCTAAATTTGTACAAAGTCGCCTTTGACAAGTAAGAAGTTAACCCTTCTGCTACCAGATTCCGAGTACAATGGTTACCGGAAAACAGGTTGACACTTATTTCAGTTTTTCTGAAGTCAATAACATGTTGCTCACTTTTACATTTCAGAAATAAAATAAACGAAACAAATATAAGCAGGTGACGCCATGGATGTGAAGAGACCAGTTATTGTTTGAGTTTTCTGATACTACGTCCATTTATGTCGAGTAATATTTGGTTGATTTCCGTTAACGTCCTTGTAACCGTTTCACTGCTGCAATAACGTCTGATTACAACTGTCGCCTGTTGTGTTTTCTCAAAGGTACGTATTGGACAGTTTAACGGATAAAACATACATACAAGTCAAAAGAAGTTTAAATCCAGATCAGAATGTTTGCAAATATAGGACCTGTCATGCTCAGTACACGTAGGGTTAACAATATGTCGTTTCAGGTATTACATGTATCATCGGTCATAAATCATCCAAATGACTAGTTGTACGCGACTTCCAATACCCTGCCCGACCACTACGGAAATACATTATTAAATTTGATTCACTGCAGATTCACTACTTTAATATCGACATGACAGAAACATTTTTGAAAATGTTATCGCCTTATGCTCTTTTGCAATCATTGGTCTTTAATAACGTCATCTTCTAATAACCGTTCAATCTTTGTATTCGCAATACATAACGCATCGTCTGCATTGAATAATTAGCATTTGCCTCTGTGATATTTATTGATGACTTCTGTAAGCCGAGACAATAATGGTCTTTGATTTATACCTCCATGCGGCCCTGGTAATAATATGCCGTTGTGTATTGGGAGCAAATACGTTAAACCGAACTTAAACTCGTATACTGTTGAATCAGTCGACAATACAGCGGTGAAGTGGTACATGTTAATAGCTCACGACTAATTTGGCACCAAAAGTGTTACACGAAAACAAAAGTTGATGATAAGTTGGGTATTCTAGTCGCTTTAATATGTTCAACATAAGGATGGTTTGGACATAAGATTATGCACTACCCAGAGGAGGAAACTCTTTTGGAAGGGCTCATACTCCATATACACTCCTCTGGACAACCCATCGTAATCCAATGTGATTGGGTTTCTACAACATAGAAAACATGTTGTTTTCCGTTTAAACAAATACAAAATGCAAACACATTGTAATGAAATGTAGGAAATGACAACATTGTGTACAAATATAAACGAAAGACTCAAGCAGGAAACGCAACACAAACAATTCACCCACCTCTCAAGCAGAACACACACACAGTCATACCATAACAAACACACACAAGTCTGACTATTTATTTGAATGTGAGTGGCAAACCCGGTATCTGATCTTGCTTCAAATTGTTTACAGTTTATAAAAGTGATATTACAATGATAGCTTTAGCGTTAACGTCCTTTTTTGAAATAATAACTTCTGTTGTAACGTGTCTGTTAGTCTACCGTTTTGATTTCTGACTCTACTAGTGCCCTTCCGTACTGCATGTCCGATTTATAGCACATTGGCCCGCGTCTACTGTACACACACTGTCCCATCGCAATGTGTTATCCACGGGACACTGAGCTTTGGAACTGTTGTCCGATTCCTATGACACAAGACTACGTCAAGCGCGTTCAACATACATATTCCTAAAAATTCGTCAGAACTAATACAGTAAAAACCTCTCTATTTAGACTGCTAAAGATTAAGCTACTTGATTGTTTGAAAGACGACTGACAGCTTAAAGCAAGGTGAAAGTAAATCAGAAAGCTCACCAAGATCCTTTTTGTATAACTTTCATATTGCTTTAGGCAGTCATGCATCATAGACACTTACAAACTGACACAATTGTAATTAAGGGGGATTACTGTATACGAAATACATGTTTGTTATACATAAACCTTCCTGAATTGTGACACAGCCAGTAATTGTGTTAGTTTTAGTTTAAACATATTTTATTTCAATTATATACATGAAATGGGGTTGGGCCACAAGTTCTACCAACTTAGAGACGGCCCTTCCCCTACAGTTTAACAAGTACAAATTCTTTTAGAGAGCGGGCATTAGTGAGCCAGAGAGAGAGAGAGAGAGAAAGAGAGGAAGTGA
Organism: Gari tellinella; assembly: GCA_922989275.2. NCBI lineage: Eukaryota > Metazoa > Mollusca > Bivalvia > Cardiida > Psammobiidae > Gari > Gari tellinella. The sequence goes on from OV277866.1 coordinate 75,784,770, forward strand.
GAGAAAGAGAGAGATATAGTGAGAGAGAGAGAAAGAGAGAGAGAGCAGTCGAACAAAGGAGAGAGTATGAGTGTGAGTACAGGTGCCTCCATAACCATAATGTGGATAATTATAATTATGCAAGTACAAAATTACACAGTGTAATCCGCCATCAAATAATTGACTGTGAAAAACAGTTAAGCCCGTATTAAGAAACTACCAGGTTTAGAAAGTTGTTGATATTTGGTGACCAGTGGTCCCCCAATGCACGACAGATCCAATGTAGAAAGCCCCATGCAGGGGTTCTCCACATTATTATCATTCCTGCACCAATGAAGCACTGGCCTAAAAACATATTGGTAGCCGCCAAATACAGGTTCAACTGCAAAACAGATCAATTTATACAAACAGCAAATAACAAGAATTGCATCCCCGGTGTATTCCCTTGCATTCAGTGCAACCTCTCTATTACGACCACTAAAAGAGAACGATTATTGATTGTATACGAAATTGTGAAAGAGACAGACTACAGCCCATAAAAAGGCGAAAGCAAAACAGAAAGCTCCTAAAAGAGTCCTCTGTCATACCTTCATCCGGCTCTAAGCAGCCAGCCGCCTCAAACACAAATTAATAATAAAATAATTTACTGTTCGTAATAGAGATGTTTAACTGATTGAGTTTGGCAAAAGATAAATATATAATGGTACAAGCTTATACTTTGACTCTTGCTATAGCCGTACTAGGACATGTATAGGGGGTAAAATAACAAGGAAAAAGGAGAAAATGTCAAGATCTAAAAACGTTTTGTTTCTTTTATAAAAGTTTGGACAGCTGTGAAAATCAGACAATTTTGTTCGAAAGTTAGATTTTTACTTCCAAAAAGAAGAATATTTCTATTAATTGGATGGTAAGGTCTTGTGGTCTGAAAAAGGGTATGTCGAAAATCTATATATTTAGGACATTTAAAAAAATAATGCTCTACATCTTCAGAAACATTCTCACACGAACAGTACGGGTCAATTTTCAAGTGGTTTATAAAAAGGTGTTCATTCAAATTACTACAAGTGTTCCTAAGTCTTGCATGAAGTACCGTAAGGTGTCTATTTCCAACTAGGTAGTACTCTGGAACTCTCCCTGGCTTTGTTCTAGAGACTATATTACTTTTAAAAGAAGAGAAGGTAGGGACATGTCTGAGATCGGAGTCCAGAGAGTTCCAGAGCATTACAGATGATGGAATACATGAGTTTTGAAAAATAGAAGTTCTATTGGGTAACATTTCAAAATTTCCTCGGTTTCTTAATGGATAGTTTGACCTTTCGCCCACTAATGGGGGAATTATATCCGTTATGTACTGTGGAACAGTGTCATGTGAGACCTTATACATGAAAAACAGTTTTTGATTTTCTCGTCTCTTGAACAAAGGCTCCTATCCACATTCATCGTATAGCTTTTCAAGGGAAACTGATCTCGTTAGTCCTGTTAGTAATTGTGTTGTATAACTTAGAGTACAAGTATAAATGTATGTTATATGAAATTCCGATGTCCCTCATCCATCCCCTTAGCTTCAAATGAGCAAATATTATAGTCCTAGTTAAATTCACTAATTTTTTACTCGTTATGCTTTTTATAACAAAACATTGCAAAAAGACAAACGGTACTGACCCTTGATAAATGGTTCTATTAGGAGCCCTCTAATCAAGATCTACACTGTTTGCAATTAATATATATACTATTCACATATAAACTGCTTGTAAATGACGATTATATTCTTCGTTAGTGCCGAACGTGTTTTAAAACTGTTTCAGTGGCATTATATAGCTTAAAAATATTAGCTGGTTTTATATCTAAAGTTGAGAAGTTAGGCATCATAATTTAGCAACATTTTGCTAGTTTCATATATCATAGACTTTAATAAGTCTCGGGGATAGGATGTCGAGATTGGCATTGATACAGCATGTAGGGATATCTGCTTAGAGTAATGGCGTTTTAAGGAAGGTCGTCTTTATATTTCTCTATTTGTGAGTTTTCCATGACGCTGAGCTATATTTCTTCACAAGTAATTGTCCGAGAATTACAGGTAAAAAATTATAGTTCTGAGTCATGAGCATGGCAGCAGTATGTCCAATCATAAGCTTGGAGAACCTATTCAGTTATTTTATATCTTTACTTTCCTATGGCCTAGCTTTAAGCTGGCAGTGTCCATTTGTTTTAGAGATTTAGTAAGTAATAAAGCGTTTCTGCAAGTTTATATGCCGAGTAAATCTGCGTATGGTAATGAGCCGAACAGTGTTAATTTATCTTGTGTCTATTCATTCATATGTCATTAAAAAAATCAAAACAAAACTTGTTAACTACATATGCCATCACTGCATAACTGAATTTTTACTACTTTGCTAGCATTAACGTTTGTTACAATAAACAATGCATCTGGGATTACAAAAGTGTTCTACATTTTACCACAGTATATTCATTTTGTTACAAACAGTATACCTGTAAGGAGTACATGTGTCGTATGTTAACAATGAAGAACCTGATAAGATAACTTCTGGTATTCACTGTGTGGCGATTCCTAACGTGTTGTGGTCGTTATACATGTACAAATGTAGTAGATATTTGCTCACATATTAGAACAATGGCATTGTGATAAACAGTCATAACGGTGTTAAACATAATTCATCATCTATGCTTTTTTTATTATATTACTCTAAGTAACAATTTCAAAACATATTTCTTCCTAACTCGAGTGTTATGTACAACGCAAAAATTAGAAACTGGGAAATAATTATGTTACAATGGAGACAACGTTATTCTTTTCCCATAAACAATAAAACACATTAGTGCTTAACGCTTTCACTCTCAAAACGCATTTAGGGCATTTGCAAACAGTTACGTGGTGTCTGTTCAGGATCAAAACTGTTTCCACTTATTTTGAAATGACGTCAGTTAAACTTCCTTAAATTAATTAAAAACGATATTGCAGACAACAATACTAAAACAGGCGACAAAATGGCGTTGAAGGGTAAAAATAACTCACGATAAATTTGATCCTGAAATGGTTGAACCATTATATTCATATCACTGCACGATCTGACATCGGGCAATACTGCGTCTGATACGGCTCCAGACTGTTGGCCATTTAGATTTGAATGACTTGACAACTTTCTCAAAAATGCATGTGTCTACTTGATCGGTCTAAATAAAGCACACTGGCCATTGTCAGGATTCGTATTATAACCAGTGACTGACAACGTTTTGAAACGCGGCGTCCGATCTGGTTCCGATAAGTTCGACAATCGCATCAGTATTCTGTAAGTAATACACTGGAGAAGACGTTATTCTTTCCCGTTTAAACGAAACGCTAACGGTTGCCATAACATGTAGAAAATAATATTTTTTTTAAATATCTGACTATTCATTCCGACCTGCCTGGACAACTTTTTGGATCCTGAACAGGCGCCGGGTGTGGCAACTGATCTTGCTCCAAAATGTTTACAAAGGAAGTAATAGTTTTAGCGTAGAGCGTTTATTCGGAAATGATAATGTCTTCTCCACTGTGGCACCAATACTATTGGAACTCGGTAGAAAACCGCCGACGATAAAATAATACCAGGCAATGTTATGTCTGCTGAATTGTTAACTTTGGCGATGAACTCTATATGTGAATGAGTTACAGTGGAGAAAACGTTATTCTTTCCCGTTTAAACGAAACGAAACGCAAACGCAAAACACTAAAACGCAGAAAAGTTCAACTTTTGGACTTTTCTGATACTTCATGCTTATCGTGGTGGCAAACAGTTTGGAGCCTGATCAGACGCCGGGTGACCCGGCGTCTGATCTGGCTCCAAACTGTTTGCAATAGAAATAATAGTTTTAGCGTAAACGCGTTTATTGGGAAAGAATAACACATTTCTCCACTGAAGATTACAACTAACTAGGAGTGCCGTCTGTATCCAAGAATGTGTCGTTGTGATCAAGTTTTCTTAACTCATCTACTCCTAAGTTTTCAATGTATAATTCAATAAAGTTCGTGCTTTTCTCGAATATTAAGAATGATTTAACAATATATTGCACTATGGAAAACAGTGCAGACCCTGATCAGAGCCCCATGCAGGATCCCCTGATCAGGGTCTACTCCGTTTGCGTAGGCCACTTGTACATACACTGGAGAAGACGTGACTCTTTCCCAACAAAACGCGGTTATGCTGAAACTATTAATTCCATTGCAAAATGTTTGGAACCAGATCAGACGCCGAGTAACCCGGTGTCTGATCAGGCTCAAAATTGTTTGTCGTGTTTTACATTTTATCGCAATACTTTTTCGTTTAATTTGTGCTTAAACGGTAAAATAAAACGTATTATCTACTATTATTGACTAATTTACTTGACGCTTGGGTCAGAAAGGATATAAAGTGGTAAATACGCTATTCCTACCCACTTCATGTGTTTCTTACGCGTTTCTTAAGCGTTTCTTACGCGTTCATTGTCCGTTTCGTTAAACGCCGTTTCTAGCCGTTTTTTTACGCGTTTCTTAACGCGTTTAAAAAAGCCCGGATGCGGCGGACTTATCCTACTTAAGAATTTAACAAATAGCGTTACTGTGGAGTAAATATAATCTTACAAAACACCAACTTACTAAGCATATGATACGGAGCAATGGTTGGATCCCGATCAGATGTCAAATTACTGAGCGTCTGCTTTGCATAAAAGTTTGGATCCAGATCAGATGCTGAGTTACTATATATGTAAAAGTCGGCAGAATATGTATATAATAGCAGACTTTATAAACTCCACCTTTACCTTTTACTATGAACATGCGGAATTCCAAACATGCTGTTAGTTACATGTGACATGCTGTTAGTTACAGGGCAGGCCGCTAAGCGTGTTGCGTAACGAACCGGATATGGGGTAATAAAACTGCGGCTTATCAAAGTAAGTATCCTAATTGGGGTTGATTGAAATATAAACCAAATAAACCAAATCATATCTGCGGGTATGTGTCAGTTATTATACTCTCTTATCAAAGTAAAAGATATCTGTATAGTTCAAATACGGATGATACTCCCGTAACTCGACTTCTCATCTAGAGCCAAACTGTAAAAATGAAATCAAGACCGAATGCTTCATTCTATGCTGTAAAACATAAGAACTGAACTACTCGGCGTCCCATCTACATCCAAATCGCTAATGCTAAACTATTATGAAAAGTAATTGGGTTCATTCAAAGCTGTCAGTTTGGATCCTGATGCTATGCCGATCTATACAGCTAGGCGTCTGATCAGGATACACACCGTTTGCAAAGAAATCAACATGGAAGGAATTATTTTTAATAAATATCAAATAGCATCTGGTTCAGACGCCGAGTCACTCAGCATTATGATCGAGATTAAAACTGTCTGAATTTATATAATTTCTCGAAGAACGGTAATCATCGATAAGATCCGAAATCACCGCGTGAAACGGAAAACTGACGCACCAATCGCAACATCTCTGGTATAATCGTTTATTAAAGCGTTTAAACGAGTTAAATTAGTTAGTCGTTAACCGTTCGTTAACCGTCCGTTAACCGTTCACTATGCGTTTCTTACGCATATAAACGCGTAAATGGGTAGGTATAGCGTATTTATCACTGTAACCGTAGAAAATAATGCAGACCACAGATGTCTAACATGATTGTTGTTAATAAAACACTCGGTTAGTTTTATTCAACGACTGATTTTAATTTATTGGACTTTCAACTGCATCTGGTTTTATCACATAACTGGGAGTTAAATAAAGCGATTATATAAATATCGTAATCCGGTAGTGAAATGTGATATTTTAGGCTCCGGGCTTACATTTTCGACACCAAGCGCTGCACGTAGCGGGACACTAAATGACGTCATATCCGATGACGTTACCGTAAATAACATAAGGGTTTAGGCGGTAAACTGTATTAGAATGACTACACACTACGGCTTCGATTGATTAAGTAGGTATTTAAGTTTGTAATATGTTAAATATAATCTCACATTCGTGCTCATTACTTATCATATTTAATAAACTCGTTGACTGAAAATAATGTGACGCTCGCTATGGCTACCTTCATATTATTTAGTCAACTCGTTTATTTAAATGATAGATTATGAGCACTCAGGTAATATCCTCTATTTATCACGAAAACATGTATTGTGAGGCATGGTAGACAGAACTAGAGTTTCCCAGAGGCGTTTTAAGTAAAAGGTACTCCGAAAAACAATTATTTCCTTTCAATATAACTAGCTCCTGGTCCCCAAAACAAGACATTTATAACTAACGATTTCGCTGCTGAAATATGGTTTGTTTAAACTTGTCGTCTGCTGTTAATCTCAAAGATTCGTACTGGACGTTTTGACAGTAAAAACATAGAGACGAGATAAACAATTTGAACCTAGATCAGACGCCGCGTTACGCGACGTCGGATCCGAATTCAAACTGTGTACAAATGTACTCTAAGGGTATTAATGTTTCTTAACTTTAACGACTCCTCCGAACAACACGTACTCTTTTTGTTCCCCATAGGTTGTTGTTGAAGAGTGGTAGCGCTGTGGTCCATATAAGACATCGGAATTAACTGTAAGTATGCCTGCCTCCTGAAAAAAAAAACATGGCAATAACCATTGAACCTAACTGGACCAGGAAAGGAACAACTACCCATCCCATATAGAGTGTTTCTAGTTTTGAAAACAAGAAGTCACTTTTAATCAGAGTCTAAAGTCTAAGTGTAAATTGTTTTGTTTGTAATTTTATTGCTAACTATTTTAAATCAACCCTTTGTATCAAACGCTTGAGTTTTGAAATTAACGCAAAGTGTACCTGTGAAGATGACACCATTCATATGCAAACGGTGTACATTTTTATATAAAAAACGCAATAATTCTGAAATGTATATGTAGTATTGTGTCCGTATGTAATTTACATTTCCAATAAAACAACAAATACATGCTGTTTTGTTTCAAGAACATTCTCTATGCAACACAAGGCAGTCATGCTGTTTTGTTTCAAGAACATTCTCTATACAACGCAAGGCAGTCAAATCCATGTCACAGGGTGTAGGTTTATCATCACTTGTACGGCCTTGCTGTACAAGGGCGCTTTTATGGCGACGTGGTAGAGTGCATGACTGCGAACCTGGCGACCCGGGTTCAAACCCGGGTCGGCGCGGGAGTTTATTTATAAGTACACCCGGATACATTTGGCGCCCAACGTGGTTTCTGTGACTGTATATGCTCCGAGTTCGACCCCAAGTCGTTCTCATACCCATATAGAAATTCGGGACGAATTTCAAGTTGTGGGGGGAGTATGTCACAACGTGTAGATTTATCATCACTTGTACGGCCTTGCTGTACAAGCGCGCTTTTACGGCGACGTGGTAGAGTGCATGACTGCGAACCTTGCGACCCGCGTTCAAACCCGGGTCGGCGCGGGTGTTTCTTTATAAGAACACTCGGTTACATCCACATATCATTGTTTGCGCGATACCTCGTCTGAATGCAATGTAACAGCCAGGCAGTATCATTTTAACCCAGTTTTGCCCACGATCCCATATATGGGACATAGGCAAACAGTGTAGACTCGGGTCAGACGCCGCGAAATGCTTCTTCTGATCAAAGTCTATACTGTTTGCTGATAGGAATGACAATTTTGACCATGCACCCCTTGATAAAAAAGTGACTAATCCAATATATAAATATGGGTAAATCCACTGGGCGTAAATGGGTTTATGGCGAGATTGATTGAGAATAGCTGTAGACTACATTGATTGGAGACAAAAATAACATAGTTCTAGTTAGTTAAAGGTTCAAAAGAAAATACTACATGAAGTTATTCCAACTTGAACAATTGACGTTTGTGAATGTATATGTGTATCCATTGTGATAGGATGGGTTCAGTCATTTATTCGTTCATCGCATTTGGCGATTTAAGGCGATTTAAGTTTGAATCCATACAGCGTGCAGTCAGTTTGCCTAACATCTGGGTTCGACAAGATGTATTACATACCATGCTATCAAAGCAATCGGTGCAATACTGGAGTAATTGTTCAACCAGACGATACAACTAGGCAGTAATCTTTTAAGTTAAGCACTCTAAGTAATTGTCGTCCACAACAATGATCGTCAGCTTATATTGCCATTGTATCTGCACATTTGTTTAGAATATAGCATTCGGGTAGCACACGTTTCAGTCAAGAGAAGATGCTACGAAATAGTTTGACAATCAGATGGTTGTTCATTCGCCTAAAATACAACTATGTCTGGTTTTAGATCTATAGGATATTTTAACATGCTGAGCACTATGTGGGGTCTGAGCGAGAATCAAAGTGTAAATAGTTGTAACGTATATCGGTGCTTCTTTAGTCCAGTGACGTTCATTCTAGATAAGATTTATCAGAATTAAACGCAATGGTAAGCAAGTGGTATACAGTAAAACCTCGCTATTACGACCACTAAAACGAAAGCTAATTGAATGTATAATAGATAGGTGACAGCTTAAATCAAGGTGATAGTAAAACAGAAAGTTCCTTAAGGAGCTTTCTGTTTCACTGTCACCTTGCTTTAGGCGGTCACCTACCGTACACACCCTAATGATTAACACAATTTAGTGGTCGTAATAGAGAGGTTTTACTGTAGTTACAATAACTACGTTATCATAATATGTTCACATATTAATCTAGTAAGGGTAGGTTACTATTGCACTTTCTATGTTGTTTCAACGTATACAATACCTGGTAAAGGTCATGGTACTATGTTGCCGATTAATATCTGTCTTTTAGTTAAAATGTTTTCGTGGTGTCTGATCATTATATTTGCTGCCTTTTACAGTAAATCTGATTTTGATAGAAACAATTATAAAAAAGTGACTTGCATTCCTATAACAAATGCAGCGTAATCCATTAGTTTGCAGCGATATGCGTAGGTATTTGATTTATATGGTACAGTTGTACATGCTCAGTAAACACACTGTCCCTACCGCGACATTCCTGATTGTTGCGTAACGCCGCGTCTGGTCTTGTTCCAAACTATATATTTTGAACTCGATTTTAGGTTTCTTTACCTTAAAGATGTAAAAATAAAAAAATAACTAATTGTGCAGACACCAATTTCAAAGCAGACAGCTCTGTTTACGTGTGTTTTCCAGCAATAACACCTACCAGATGACTTCATTAAGTGTCTCTTTCAACATTTGTCCTAAATTAAGTCTCAAAATTGTCCTTTATTGCTATTATACATAAAAGTCTATTTTCGTCCTCAGCAATATATTTATTTATTGGTTGTAATTTCCAATAATGTGTCCTTCTAAGAGCCACTGTAAGACCCATAGCCAATAAACTTCTCTTACGTTGTACAGTACTGAACCTTATTAAATTAACAATGTTTGCGATTCGCTTGCAATTCGCTTGCGATTCGATGGCAATTCGCTCGGGTAAATTTTCTTGAATGGTGTATGTCACAAATGTTCGCAAATATGCCTCCGTTAACTTTTTCGATTCTATTTTTGTCACAACCGCTTCGGAAAATTCGCGTTAAATTTTCAAGCGTAGGATTTGTTTTTGAAGCGCCCGATTCGATGGCAATTCGATGGCAATTCGCTTGCGATTATCAATTTAATTTCATAAGGTTCAGTACTGTACCACTACGTATTGTCTGGGCTTGTTTAAGCGAACTATTCATAGAACTTTAAGCAATGGTAGTGTTTCATTATTCAAAGACCCATGCTTTCTGTTCCGCCTTATCATTGTTACACAGGTTCTATACATATTTTTAATCCTGATCCAATGCCGTGAAACGCTCCGACTGATCCATATCAAACTGTTTGACACTCGTTATGTTATTTTGTCACATAACTACCCCTGTTTTCAATAGCGAACAACGATGACGAATATCCTTATCTCCAACATGTGTAAGATCACTTTGATGACGTCACTATTCATAACTGCGTTTTGACGTCAACGGGGTTTAAAAAATACATAGTGCTTTAAAAGTAGCTTAAATCGTTGGTAATGTGAGAAAAAGAATGTCACTCTTCGATGTTTAAGACAAGTTGATCTCAAACTCGTCTAGAATAGAAACGTTATTAAGCTCGCCAAGGCTCGCTTAATAACATTTCAATTCTAGACTCGTTTGAGATCAGCTTGTCTTAAACGTCGACTGATGACAGATCCTATATATTCCATCCATTTAACCTAATAATTGAATTCTAAGGGAGAAAATAATACAGTTTACAAGTGAAAAAGGCATGACAGCGAATGTGTTGAATAACGCAAGCTATACTATATATTAACCCTTTCAACCCTAGTCCCGCCTATAGGCGTCCTTTTCAAACAGTGTACATGTGAATAGTACACTTGTCCTGTACAAACAGTGAAGACCCAGATCAGAGGGCTCCGAAAGGAGCCCTCTGATCAGGGTCTTCACTGTTTGTCACAATGCCAAGCATTGAAAAAAACAACCCTTAAAAGTCAGAAATGGACAAGACTAAAATGGAAACTAGAATTGTCCATTTAAAGTTTCAGGGAGGAAAGAGTTAACATGAATTCACATACTTATATTGATCATTATCTTGCAGTAACGTCGAAAATTTCGAAATTATCGTATACAATGTTAAAATGCTTACGATATAAGTAGTTTCGAATAGTTTAAAAGAAATGTCCGACACATAGTTGCTCGGCATCTGGTGTTTGTCCAAAGTTATATCAGATACAGTCAAACTTCTAAAAACTTTATACCTCTATACCGAAAGAGAATATTTCGGTTTATAGTGGTTTCCACATTAGGCAGGTGAAGTAGTCAACCAACACAATTTGGATTTGCAGCCATTTACCCATTGGCGCCCAGTAGAATATTCTATGATTATATTTGATCCTATAATTTGTTATCTCATGGGGTGCTTCATTTTCGTGTTGTTTCATATTGAAATTACTATCAGCAAACAGTGTTGCGTCGTCTGATCAGAGTCTGTACTGTTTTCTTATTACCCACATTTTGGATCATGTGACAAAATATGTCGTAGACAGATCTATTGAAATGAACAGTTAAGTTGAAAGCTGAAGTAGGTGTATTTTAATCAGTTTGTAATATCCGGTGACTGAATGTTGAGCAAGAAGAAAACATATGGAACGAGGGATATGGTCGGATTATTAGGTTGAACCCTAACGAAGTGTTTACTCCTCGTTTATCTATAGTTTTATGTATGAATAGCACACTCGTCCAATGGCAACTTTGAATACCTTAAACAGATGGTGCATACAGGAACCCCTGATCAGTGGTTAAACTGTATACAATTTTACAACACATTGTACACATATGCCCTAAGTAGTCACAAACTGAGTATGCTTGATTGGAAGTTTGAACTGTCAATTAAAAATGCTAGGGATGAATGTGTAAAAGAGATTTCCTATTTGATAGAGAACGGCTTTCGGAGGGTCAATTGTAACAGTCAAATGGCTTATGCTAATCGAAACATTTGCATTGAAGATATAACGATACATTGGCATCGTTAATCGGTCAAACGGTATAAAGTATTTAATCTGTCGCTGCTTCAATATCGTCTGCTTCTAATTAGCGTCGTGCTTTTCTTCAAAATTACATATTAAACATGTTGTCATAAGACGCATAAAGACGAGTGACAAATCGTTTAAACTCAGATCAGACGCCGCGTTACGCGGCGTCTGATCTGAATTAAAATTGTTTGCAAATGTAAGCCAAGTCGCGCTCAGAACACTAAGGTTTACAAGAAATCATAAGCAGCATATTATACAAATTTGATAAGTGGTTTATGTCCCTCTTACGTTTCGTTGACTCATAAAGAAAGCCGTTGTACGCAATAAAGATAGAATTATGAGGTCTGGAGAGTAAAACAGAATCAATTGTTGCAACGATACTACAGGTGGTAAGTATTTGGCCAGCCTTTGCTTTTGTGTGTCGTCAGTGTAAATATCACGAAAGGATTATGTTATTTCCTCAAATAGTATAGGAATAATAGCTACTAGGTAGTTTGTAATATAAACTCAAATGATGCATAGATTGCCAACTTTTATAAACATATTCCAATAAACCCGTAGATGCATAGCTATCAAATCATTTGTCCTTTACAAACAGTTTATATACGATATAAAACACTTGTCATTATTTTGCAAACATTTTAGGGCCCAGATTTACGGTCTCCTGCATGAAACATCCAGTACGAGCGTAAAGACAAACACATATTGTCAATTTTAAGTCCAATAACATTAAAAGTTCAAACATGGTCTAGGATAAACTGACTATTAAAAAACTGATGTGCCCTAAAATGCACATGTGTTTTGTTCTCAAAGCTACTTCAAAAATCATATCAGTGGACAAATGGGATCATTCTGACCCAGTAGTCGCATTATATAATGTCAAATGCAAAGAACTAATAACAATAGTTAACGCCGAATGACTTAGTATCTGATCTGGATCCAATTGCTTGCCAGTCAGTTCATCATATGTTATAAACACTTTTACAAGTTTTTCATTATCTCCGTTTTACTGATTTGCCACCAATGTTTTTCTTTATCCACCAATGGGCATGAATTATAGACATTTACACACAAAACCGATCCAGCCGAATCTCATTTTAACTATGGGATATTTTCAGGAAAATACCTTTCTTCACTCAGATCATCGGAAGACCGGAACATGTTCTTGGTTTCTGGAAACGGTTGTGCTGTACAGGTAGATAATAGATTGCGTTTACCATTGCATTCGACATTGACATGTTTTACAAGGAGATATTCACCATTATTTACAGTTCGAACGAATAACGTGATGAAAACTTAGTGATACAAACATTAGTAACGCATAGCTGCATTTCATACAAAACCATACTAGACGACGTGAGAGTCAATCGACATTTTTTCACCAACACATTCTCGATAAACATAGTGTTTTTGTACATGATTAAAGACGCGTGAGGGAACAATGTGACAATTACAACAGAAAGCGAGTTGATGTAGTGTTTCACATTAAAAGGCATACTTTATTCTTTCACAACTCTTAGTTGTAAAAATGCACCGGCGATGCATAAATGGTAAACAACATGGCACAAAGTGTGGTTACGGCCCGAGTGGCTCATCCTGAGCCTCTTATCTGAGTCAACATACCTAAAACCATTATTCGATTTCGGAATAATCAATACGTCTACTTTATTTTCCCAAACTAAACACAATTGCAATTCAACAAAACAGTCGTTTAAACTATTGAAAATAATCCATATCTTAATGTGAATCAGATATGTATTATAAATGTCTGGATGCCTGTTATGTTAGCAAATTACAATGTTTGTAAAAACAATACATAATGGAGAAAAGTGAATGTTTTGCTCTTAGTATGCAAGTTTACATAACTCTGTTTATTTTAGGCCAGATTCGTCGGGGTCAATACCACACATGCATACATATATATACACTGTCCCTTCTTGTCTTGAAAATTACCTGCTAGTAAATACTATCAGAACTGTAAATAATGTACATTGTAAAAAACACACATGTCCCCTCTCGCCCTTTGTCTGAAATATATATTTAGAACGCATAATGGCTGGTAGTTTTTATGTTGTGAAAATTGCCTACGGGATGCAAGGAACCCTATTGATGTTAGACGCTATCTGATCAACGTCGAACTCTCTGTTGCGTAAAATATATTATAATCACTGAAATTCCTTGCAGTCTAAAGAATACATTCCAGGCGCATAATATCAGGTATTTTTATCGTATGCTAGTTACCTAGTGTAAGTAAAGAACCTTGATGACAGTTTTCAAGTTACATGTAAGGGTAAGGTAATAATGGTTTGTGTAAAATATACATCTTTCACCAATACTGTCTTTTGCTCAGGGGTATATACTGACCCCAGCAATTCTCGTTTATAAGAATGCAATTCCTACCTTTAACATATCCATACTTCCATAATCAGTTTTTAAACTAATGCTTGCTTACAAACTGTTGTCTTTTGTTACAGGGATGTCATTTAAATGTGATTCAAATGTCTTAATAGATTACGGAATATATATCAGTACGTCTAAGTGGGGATAACGTGTTTGTATTACAAGTCTGCTACATTATTTCAAGGAATTCACAGCTTTGTAAAGAATGTCACGTTCCACTACATATAAATACGAAAGACTCAAGCAGGAAACGCAACACAAACAATACACCCACCTCTCAAGCAGAACACACACACAGTCATACCATAACAAACACACACACACACGCACACTCCCATTCCTTCATCTACACACTAAATAGAAAACAACAAGCAAGACAAACATAAAGAAAAGTGAACATAGGAGCCCGCCTTGGTACGGTCAGTAGCAATCAATAATAAATTATAAATTAATCATTAACTACCACTGGGGGGTTAAACCTGGGTTTAGGGGCGCGAAGGGGTTTTATTATCGTGGCAAGAATGCTTGAAATACAAAATTGTTTCATAACGCAACCCACATCAACGTATTAGCATGCATTTGACAAATATACAGCACATATGTGTAACATGAAAACTGTTTCATAAAATAAAGCCACAATCAGTAACCATGTATTCGACTAAAAAGGCACCATGAATAACCGTATAGTTGGTATTTTTCTGCGCCAAAGATAGATCCATGTCATGTCCAATTACATTTTGATTCAGTTCTGTGCGTTTATACAAAGAGTCAAAACGTCCGAGGTCTTCTGTCACGGTATCGTTACATTTGGAAAACGTATCAAAACGGCACAATATTTAACAAAACGTAGCAGTTATTATATTTATTTACGAAATAGACTTGTTTCATGACATGGACACTTATTATCATTATTTTCCTTTTTTCTCTTTCCGATGCAGTATCACATTGCTTGCAGTTGTACCAAGAACAAATCACCTAGACCAAACTGTTGATAAACAGAATACTAAAATAACAATACGTTTTATCAAGCTAGTAGCTAGTCTTAAAACGAGACAAGGTAGTCATAAAGGTTATATATGAACATTCAATATAACTGTGTAAACTATTTTTTCAAAAACGAGTACAGTAAAACCCTTTTATGATGATAATTTAACTGTGTTACACATTAGACATTTACGGCAGGTGACTTTTTGAAGCCAAAACATAATATAACAGTTGTATCGTCAACTTGCTTTAAGCTGTCATATGTATTTTATACAACCAGTTCGTTTCGGTGGTCGTTACAAAGAGATGTTACTGTATTAAGATATAGTTATGCATTTGCATTTTAACGCATGCCAAAATTACTTTCAATATCCGTGCTCTCATAATAAGATTTACCCAAGAGAACTCGACTTGAGGAATCTACAATAACTGTTAATAATATATGACATATGAGAATACATCGTTGAATACACTGTAAAATCATTCCAACTGGGAGCGTTTCATTTGATAATAATAGAGACATATTCCTTTTCCTCTGTCAATTTGTTTTCTTTAATGACAGTATATTGTTTTGAGTTATGTTTTATCAGGATTATAAAATAGGACATAACACATTTAAAACCCTCATTATTTAAAAAAAATAATAAGAAACACCATTAATTTGCCATGTACATTAGAACAATCCATGTAACGTAAGGATATAAAACACAGATATGACAATATTTTTGTGAACATTTAATAGTCATACTAGTCACTCAGTCAGTTGTCGTATAAAACCATACACTAACATAACGTCATTTACTTTAAACAATTGTCGGATTGTTTGTCTCAAATTGAACTGTTAGGTAGTTTGACTTAAGGAATATGAATTCAGTGTCAAATGGAATATGTCCAGGCGTCGATTTACGTTGTGACTGATCAGGATTCGAAATGGTGGCCTACAAACGTCGCAGATCTTCTTGCGGTAAGTCAGTGAAAGAGTTGACCAGACGAAGTTTAAACTTTTTAAATTCCCGAAGAATTATACAGTATTTATATTCCGTGTTTATAGTGTGGTCTAATCAAACTAGCTTCAAGGTGCATATACAACATAGCAAGTGGTAATTAATTGCACTAAAGCCCCTAGTTATTGCGATATAAACTAAATGACCACTGCGTATTTTATGTATGTGTATATATATTTGTAAACTATCTGGAAATGAATATGTTTAAACTAAGAAATGCACTTAATTTTGTCGGCTTTCAAGCGATATAAACGACGAAAATTGTCAGCAAACTCCATGATTCGCTTTAGTTCATTTCTTATATCTACATTTAGTTTGGTGTCATTTCCAATATCAAATGAACGTTGTATCAGTATGCATGTATGTTTATCCACATTAGATGTTGTTTACACGAATAATGTGTACTCTGAAAGGAATAGCCATAACGGCGTTCAAAATGCAACGCAACAAAACGATTCGCAGAGATCAGATTTGTAAGCCCCGCCTCCTTTGCGCAATACAACCGTATATCCGCAAGTTCCGCTTTCTCAAGAAATAACGTGTATACAAGTAAAATATCTATTTTCAATGGTTTTGATTTGGGCGAATGTAAATATAATTGTGTCTCTGTATTGGTTGTCATTTTAGAGAGGGGGCGCTGTATATACTTGTCAATTACTTAGGTGTCGATTGTATCGATACACGCACATCATTTTGACATTCCACCGAACCCTACCTAAAACCAATCTCAATATGTTTTCAGTATTTTTCTATATTCAGTCTGGAAAACGTTTGTCTTTCCTGATTTAAACGAAAAAACAGAATAAAAATGTCTAATGACATGATTTTGAGATGTTGCGGTTTATTCTGATATGATTATCAAACATGATTGAGCTACATATTGGTGAGAGGATATCTGATCTGGTTCGAAACAGTCTTCAGTGGATATATCTTAATTTAGCACAAGTGCATTTATCTGTAGCCCATGGCGTATTTTATGCTGTTATATATATAGAAGAATAAAGAGCAAACATATCAGTAACAATTCAATTTTAATTAATTCTTATTTTGATACGACGCTACATGTACTAAAGTTTAATGAAACGATGCTTGATGTATCGTACTTCGTTTTAATCCACTTAGTGTCGCACGAATTTGAAGCATATGCCCTTAAACGCCGACAAAGTCAGTTTATTTCGTAATAAACAAGAACGATTGACGCTGTTCAACTGAAATATCTAACAACTAATTAAATCACTTAGTGGACATAATTTATAGCAATGTGAAAGACAATATGAAATAAAATAACTCTGTTTCAAAATACAGAATCACTTTCGTAATTATCTCGCCAAAGACAAACCAGTTGTGAATATTTACATTTGCTCTCTATAACTCGAAGGAAAAAGTGAGGTTCAATTTTCATTGAACCCTCACTTCAGATCTGGTTCTAACTAGTTTCAGGGATAATAAATAACTAGACCCATATATTATCCCTGCTAATTTTAAAAAGTGTCCATACGGCGGAGAGATATCGACCAAGTTAGGATCTACTTTTAGATTATCCGTTCGGGTATCTCGAAACCCCTATTTAAAGTCGGAGACACATTTCAATTAAAATCAAATTGCAATCAAAAAAATTAAATGCTGTTTTTAAGGGAGATTATCATATTACGCTCCGTCATTAAAGCTGTACGCTTTCTCTCCCTTTGAGTGAGTGGTGTTCTATTTATAGATTAAACAAGTTGTCATCTAGCTACGGTTTGAAATTGACAATTTCAAACAATTTGTTCCCCAGAATTACAAAAGGAAAGTCGCTCGAAATTATAGCAAAATAATGCATTCACACTTTCTAAATTTGGAACGTAATGTTCCGTTCTGACATATTTAAACTATCCTATGTGTATCGGCCGAAAGTGTTCTAATTAACTTATTATTATTATTATACCAGATTTATATAGCGCTCTTTTCACACAGTGATTGTGCGTTCAAAAGCGCTTTACATGAAATAACAAATATGTACCTATAAATCGAGAAAAGACAAAATAACTACAATTAGATCTGAAATAAAACATGAATAAACATATAAAAGACAGTCCCCGAAAACGGCGATCACATTACCCCCATAACTTAATATTATGCTTTGGATAGCGGTGTGTACACGCTGTCGCTGTGTCAACGCATTTCAGCGTTGCTATTCGCGTTGCTATGTGTAAAGCATGTATAAAAAAAACAAGCGTCACCTAATTGTTTAAAATATGTATAGGTTAGTGTCTATTAGTCGATTTTAACAAAAATTAAAAGTCAAGCGAGGGACACCCGAGCGACTTTTAATCGTTTGTCAAAATAGACATTAACCAATTTGGTGGTTGAAATTATTTTTTGGTACCGACAAGAAGCTATACCGTCAATTGGACGTAACCAAACGTGTGTTCTTCCCGAAACGCCCTTTTTAAATAGAACCGACAAAGAGATGTCAAAAGAAATGTACACGGCCGCACCCAAAGAAACATCTGCGAATCAACCCAAATAATATGTTTTAGTCGTTGATTAGTGTTTGATAGTAATGACTTACAAAAATTAAACCTCGAAAATTTTTCAAAAATACTCAACTCTCATTGCAAATACAGTACATGTAGTTAGGACTACTTATCACACCACATTTAGAAACTGGAATGGTTATTACATCGATATTACATATATCAAACCTATTTCGCCGGTATATGATATATTCATATAAATGAAAACAAATCTGGTCAAACTACACATTACTTAGACAAGACAGAAAATATAAATATAAATATAAGGAATGAACAACATCTTTTTGCCGCTCGTGACGGTACGAATACATTAGCTTCGGGGGTAAGTTTGACGTAAACGGCTTCGGGCGTTTACGAAACTTACCCCCTGCGAAGCTAATGTATTCATACCGTCATGAACGGCAAAAAAATGTTGTTTATTCCTATAGTGAATCAATATCTGACTTTAAAGTATTGGAGATAGGTTAGTCGTAAATGAGTCATAAGTAACATTGTAATTTTAAAGTACCGACATTATTACTCTTGTACATGTGTTATCTTTTATGTCATACGTTAACAAGGCCGCCGAAAGCGGCAAACATAATATTGCACGGGACATCAGACTAGCACCAAAATCATTTAGTGTCTTTCCTGTATGATAAGAAAGCTAAGTATAAAACTTGGCGCCAATAAGGCAATCAGAAATAGAGTAGTCATCTGGATAAAAGTTTGAGCTGTAAAACTTTAAGTATGTTAAGGTAGTTTTTAAGTATGTGAAGGGAAATAACTGCAATAAAATCATATCATCAAACAATCACCAAGTTCAGCAAGTATTACCTGTATTGTGGGAAATCTAACTATGATCTAAGGTAATAATACATCATAAAGAACTAAAGTTTTTGCCCGGAAATAAGTTTGTATTTTTAAATTTTATGTATATAAAGGGGCATAATTCCAATAAAAACTCCAGACAAGAACTTTAATCAGTAGATGTATTTCATGTATAATAAGAAAATCAAGTATGGAATTTGGTTTAAATACGGCAAATAAAAGTTAAACTATCATTTGAAAAATCAGTTTGATCCGTAAAATACTAAGTTTGAAATGGGGCATAACTCCAGAAATGTTATTGTACCGAAACCATAATGACTAGGCATATTCTTTACTAAATAAAAATGCTACATATGAATGTTTGCCTCAATAGGTAAACAGATAACAGTAGTTATAGTCTTGAAACGAGATTTGTTATTGAAATAAATATTATAGGGGCATACCTGCAGATAAATCCATTCGAAGGATATAAACATTTAAAAATACTTGTCATGTATACTAAGACAGCTAAATATCCAATTTGATTGCAATAGGCTAAATGCAAATACATTTATTTACAGATACATTGTTGTTGTTGTTTTTATAAAATAATGTGTAAAGGGGGATAACTCTGAAAATACGTAGACACAAAAAAATCAGTTATATTTGTTAAGTCCCTTTCCTCCCTTTATCAATATATCAACTTTCAAAGGAATTAAACATAGCACAACACCGTTCTGTTTGTTTTTTGAATGTCCATATTTGACAACAAAGTGGGAACAGTCGAAACGTCTGAACCGCAAACCGAGCAATTGCGGTAAGACATATATGTGGTGAGTTAGAATAGAATTGTAATATAAATGAAGATTAGAGAGCGCAAACAAGAAAACAGTTAACGGACGGACGTATGTACATATGGACGGCACAGAAAATAGAAACATATAGATTGTAAGATTTTATGTGTATTTTATAAAGTGAAATTACATGTTAAGAACTACAAACAATGCATGGGTAGTCCTGTTATGCCTGCATGATAGAAGTAAAGCAGACGTTCTACAATAACTTGTGCTAATAATTTTAGGGGACACTTTGAGTAGACCATGCATTAGCATACTTTTTGAAAAGTACTTTATTGTAATTGAAAAACGTGCATTAAAAAACGACATTGACGATATGTTATATAACTTTAGTCGAAGTTAATCAAAGTCTCATTTGAAATCGAAAATGAAATATTGGTCACTTTTACACTTCTATTAAATTGTTTTGTTTTCCTTGCGTTTGTAAGTATTTGACAACGAGATCATATTTAGGCATCGCATTATTGTATTTTCACCTAACGACGTTAGTCACTAAAAGGACAATAGATCTAAATCTGGAAACATCTAAAATGAAGACTTTGAACAAACAATACTCTGCTAGACAGGCATATATATACTAACAATATGTTTATGGTGCAACTAGCTGTTTTTGCGTTTATTTGGAATTCCCACAGGTATTGGTTAAGCTGGGAGATACTTTGTTTTGAAATTTAAAGGAAAGGTATCACAACAAAATATCAATGTTTATTATATATGTGAACATTTGTTTAAAAAATACGAGATACAAAAAAAGAGTTTATTAAATAAATAGCACATGAGGCAATATAGGTTTAAACCTCATCTGAACCTTTAAACAATTATCCTTTTGATACTTTTGAGGTCCATTAGACCCCATTGTGACTTTTTGTTATTCTACTAAGTAAAGCTAGGCATTTGTGACATAACTAATACAGAAGTTTTTAATGAATGTGTTTATGCTATATAATAGTGATAACACCGATACGTTGTTCTAACTGTTGCAGTGGCAAGGCATTACCATAATGACACATTAAACCAAGTATGTTGGCTATAAAATCAAATTTATAAAGATAATATTTCCAAAACATGTACATGTATACATGTATATTTTTTAAATCAAATGTACAGATGGGAAAGTGTGGACATATTTATTACTGGATATACGTTTTGTTACACTAATAGTGTACCTTATACAGGAATATGTAAATAATTTATAGAAAATAGCCAAAATATGGTTGGGGTCCGGGTCCAGTGGACCCCAACTAATATTTATGCTCATAAACAACGATTACTATACATTTTTTCCATTACGACTGATTTGAAAAGTTATTAGGTGAACAGATGGAACACAACAACTTCCTCATCAGTTAATTTAACTTTGTATCTGCTTCCAATTCTTTTGCAATAGTTGTCAAATTCATTGTTATGAACTTAACAAACACATACTTTCAAATGGTTAATATATAAGGGTCTCAACTACTAAGTGATTAACACTATGTCTTGAGTACTACTCTTATAATACCTGCTTCACATGTGCGATTAGCTGACTAAATGACGTACACAGGCCGTTTGTGCAACATAGTCTACTCCACATTTTGCCTCATGGTAATAAAGTATGGTTTGAAGTTTCCTGCGACTTTCACCGATTGCATTAATCAATTATGATGCATGGATGAAATAAGTTCAAATACCATAAACCTTTATTGAAGATTAGGCATAGATGAAGCAACAAAACGATTGTCGTCGTAAGCACAGATAGATGATATATCTTATACATTCATCAATGAAACTACAGGTGGGGTATCTGTCTTGGTTTTGAGATTGATTCACACATGCATCCTTTATAGTCATGCAATGAGTCGAGTAAGAGTAACTGATGAAATAAAAATTGTTCGACAATAATGTGTCAATTGTGAATGTAGTGCGAAACCAAGTAGTCACAAACTACATTTGAACGTTGATTTATTTCTCGTCCGACACAAGATTGTTTCCGAAATATAATGCACCATTTCAGTGGTATGAAGATCACATTTCACAGAATTGGGCGCCCCTAAACCTAGGTTTAACCCCCAGTGGTTGTTAATAATTCATTTATAATTAATTATTAATTGCTACTGACCGTACCAAGGCGTGCTCGTATGTTCACTTTGCTCTATGTTTGTCTTGCGTGTTGTGTTCTTTTTCGTGTGTAGATGAAGGAATGGCATTGCGCGCGCGCGCGTGCGTGTGTGTGTGTGTCTGTGCTTGTTATGGTATGACTGTGCGTGTGTGTTCTGCTTGAGAGATGGGTGTATTGTTTGTGTTGCATTTCCTGCTTGAGTATTTCGTATTTATTTATTGATTGTTATACCGTACGTTGCCAGTTTGCGTTGATAGTACTACTTGAAATGACGCCGTCCTCGGAAGGGCAAGAACTGTTCGTAAAACATTTTGTCAGACGCTCGAATTTTAAATTTCAGCAACTGCTGAACATATGTTTGTCATGTATCTCTAATTAGGGCCTGTTTAATATTCATGCAAGTTGACCTTTTTGTTATGCTCAACACATAAGTGTCAAAAAGGCCATATCAAACATGTCTAAAAACGACAAAAACGTTATTTGGCTGAATACTTTTTCTGGCAAGTGGACCTATAAACGCATGTTCGAGAATCAAACATTGTACGGCTACAATATGTACAATGGTCCTGGTTTTCCTATGCATTTGATAAGTAGCAATACCTTAATTTTAAACTTTCATTATCGTACTTTAAGCCTTATCTAGCGGTTGTCATCACATATTGCATGTTTCTGTGAGCACAATAGCCCTTTTGTGACTTTAACTTTTAGACAGTATTTGTATTAAAATTGTTCTGAAACGAGTGCAATAATCATAACAATAGTTTCAAATCAGACAATGGTACGACAAAGTAGGTGTTTGAAAGCTGACATTTGATAATTGACTGGGCCAGCAATACTTTATTAATCGAATATCATGTTCAGTTTTGTCTTTGTATTTTCCGTAAGAAACAGCAAGTGCAACCGTGTGTTATTTGTCTCGGTTAAAGGTCATATGCAATGTAAACTCGCTAATTCCGTTGAAGATACTGTTTATTGTACCATGTTGTCTCATTTCTTATATACATATTAACATCTGTGTAAAATTCACATACAACGTAATAAAAAGGTTAAGTACCTCAAGGGAATAACGCATACTTTACCAGAGGCTATATATAAGCTTAAGAAATATCTACATCAGGACTGCACAAACGTAGGGCAATAAACGTTGGAAGTATATAAGAAAAGCAGACCCGATCACTACAAATAATTGCATCTCTCATCATTTTGATATATCTTTCTCTCAATATCTCTCGATCTGTTTGTCTCTTTCTGACTCTGTATCCACCTTCCTGTCTGAATGCATGTGCTCAAGTATTTTCCAACCGTTCTCGACAGATATGTTTCAGTAAGAAAGAAACCTTAAGTCAAATCAGAAACAAGTTGAGATCAGCGTAACGTATGCTAAAGAGATCGCACATACGACTACATTAGGTGTCAGTAAGATTACATATTGCACGCGAATAATGTATCTATGTATTAATGCTATACAAACGCAAACCGAGTCGCACTTAATTTGGTTGTCAATGGATCCAAACATATAACACTGTGTCAAGAGAATGCTGAAGGCAAGCTACGTGTCACATTTCACAAGCGTTTTTGTGAAAAATGTAATTTATCTGTGCATAAACGAAATGTCGATGTAGCAATAAGACAATTACCTGATATATACAAATTCGCCAAACACGACTTACAGAAAATAGACGTTATTATTTCCAATGTAATCGCAAACAAAACGCAAACGCTTTACATTTTATGTAGAAATTACAACATTTTTAACAATTCTGAATGTTCTTTTAATCTGAAAGGCAAACAGTTTTGATATTTATCAGACGTCGTGTTACCGAGCCTCTAATTAGGCTCCAAGCTGTTTGCAATGTAAATAATAGTTTTAGCGTTAAATGTGTTTTCTCAACTGCCTATAGTTCAATATACTTAGTAAACGCGTTAAAACTAAATAATGTTTCCATCGCAATACAAACGGGCCATAACCAGAGGCTGGTGAAATGTTTACTAGTCATTTCAAAATATTGCGTATACATTTTTATTTTGTGTTATTTTCTGCTGCAATGCGTTTTCGATGCAGTTCGTTTATAAGAAAACAACTTTCCCGAGTTTGCTATTTTAGTTTCTTAGATGGTAAACGCAAAATAGCATGCACTATAAAATAACATATTATGTTACTCTGTGTCTACACAAATAATGGAAACTATATTTGGAAATAAATATTCTTTATGTAAATGTGGAAGTAAGAGCGACAACTATTTGCATATGTTTGGCTTTATGACGTAAATGCATTACATGTATTTAGCGACTAGAGACGTTTTTGTGAAGGTTTTTATCTTTATATCTCAGTGTAAATTCAAAATGTCAGACATTCGTGTCGATTTGGTTTTAAGTTTGCTACTCATAATCTAGCTTTGCACTGAACGTCAAGTGTCACTCTACACTTGATTAAATCTGGAGATCATTCTTGTACAAACTAATAGCAACATTAAATTTTATTTTGTGTGGCTAGCCACGCAACTGAAAACAAAAGGATTAGCCATACATATACCATCAGTCCGCCGGTCCGTCCGTCCGTCCGTCGCGTTTTTTTTCGGGA
Organism: Gari tellinella; assembly: GCA_922989275.2. Classification (NCBI taxonomy): domain Eukaryota; kingdom Metazoa; phylum Mollusca; class Bivalvia; order Cardiida; family Psammobiidae; genus Gari; species Gari tellinella. Next base: position 75,809,493 of record OV277866.1, read on the forward strand.
CATTTGCCTTTTTTCTTGAAAACTGTTTATGAGAACATCTTCAAACTTGATATACATTATAAGTTTTATGCAGGGACACTCTGCACGGATTTCATAACTCTTACACAAAATTTGACAGAATTATACCCACCTTTAAACTTGATATTTTTGTCTCTTATTTGAGACATGTTCTTGAAACAAACCATTATCTTGAAATATATTCATGATATTATAATCAAACTCTGGTACACATTATAATAAGTGGTGTACTGTAACAGTTGTCCTGAATTTCAATAACTCTTCCACAAAAATTGACAGAATTATGCCCTTTTCTAACTTTATTTTTTTGGACATACCATTTTCTTAAAAACTAGTTATGATATTGACTACAAACTTGAAACACATTATTTATGTTATGGTGGTTTGCTTTTCTCCAAATTTATAACTCTTACACATTTAAAAGAATTGTGTCCCTTTTCAATTTGACATTTGGAAATTCACAAAGGAAGATGAAGGTCAAAATGTTACTTGCTATTTATGACATTAAGTGGGGTTTGCGACAGGGCATTTTGAAGTGGCGGTATCAATCACCTTTAGTGATAGCTCTAGTTTCTACGTAGTGTAGACCTGGATATCTCATCATGTCCCATAGCGATGAAGCGCATGCAATCGTTCTGAATACTTTGAAGTGTCAAGTTTGAGCAGAATATTAAAATCTAACTTTTCAAACGTCTAAGAATAGTGTCACGTCTGAGAAAAGTTTATAAACATGAACACTATCCAATCAATCGTACCAATTGTGAGCGAGATATTGACTCGGATAAGTCTGAAATGTACAAATGATATTACAGCATTTAAATTACTTTTAATTGATTAAGCTGATGACATCTTTGAATATAGAACTATATATAATAAAAAAACACAACATTGTGTGAAAAGGTTCATTTAGCAGGTAGAATGCTTTGTTAGTAAAGTTCTTGTAACACTGCTATAAGTAAATTAATTTACCCAGACAGTTTCGAGAACGGGACTGTTCGCTTGATCACTGGCAACTGATCTGCGGGAACTAGGATTTACTTCTCCTTGTTGCTACCGGAGGTGGTAGCAAACAAAGGGTTGTAGACATGGATTAGCCGATACGCCCCCTGGGCCCGGTTCATCACCTTTTGGTTGTTTCGGATATTTGTTTGTCTTGTTCTTTGTCACTCTCCTTGTCCATTTGGTGTGTCCCAATCGATCACATGGTTGTTACGTGCCACATGATCCGTGGTAGCGCTTTTGTGCATCTCTGTTAGTGATGCCTTTCTTTCTAAGCGCGTAAATGACCTGTTGGTGTGTGTCTCGACATCCTTCTTGTGCTCCCCAGTCTTGTCTTAAGTTTCCTGCCTCTCTCCCCCACGTAACTATGCTCGCAGTTTTGACAGTCTATTTGGTACACTGTATTGTAAGTGTCTAATTTGTCCTGTTTGTCCTTTGGGTGTACTAGCATGTCTCACGTAAAACAAGCATTAATGAAGTGTGGTTATTATTATTATTATTATACCAGATTTATATAGCGCTCTTTTCACACAGGGATTGTGCGTTCAAAAGCGCTTTACATGAAATAACACATATGTACCTATAAATCGTGAAAAGACAAAATAACTACAATTAGATCTGAAATAAAACATGAATAAACATATAAAAGACAGTCCCCCAAAACGGCGATCACATTACCCCCATCAATCAGCAATGAACCGACCGGCTAAGTATTGCCGACTGATATAAATAATGGTAGAGCGCCAAATGCAGGCCATCGACAAAACACAAATAACTATAATTAGATCTAAAATAAATAAGAATAAACATACAAAAGACAGCCCCCAAAACGGCAATCACACTACCCCTATCAATCAGCAATGAACCAACCGGCTAAAGATTGCCGACCAATAGAAATAATAGCAGAGCGCCCAATGCAGGCCATCTTTGGTTATCCATCTTTGACTTTCAAGAAAGTGATTAACAGAACGAAAAGATCGGAAGAAAAGAGAGTGAGTGAAATAAGGAAAAGTCAGTTGGTGTTGCAATTCTCCCTTACATCAGTGGTGTGTCAGAAACCCTGCAGAGTGTGTTCAAGCGACATAACATCTCTATATCTATGAATCCCCACCAAACCCTACGTAACATGCTAGTACACCAAAAGGACAAACAGGACAAATTAGACACTTGCAATACAGTGTACCAAATAGACTGTCAAAACTGTGAGCATAGTCCAGTTCACGAAACTGTCTGGGTAAATAAATTTACTTTTAGCAGTGTAACAAGAACTTTACTAACAAAGACAACATTGGTTTTGAAACATTATGTGCATTTAGAAAGACAGTCGAACTTTGATGATTCTGACTCTAATACTTTAAACGTACCTGTATCTCACGGTAAAACGCGGAGGAGTTATGCTTAAACTTTTAAATACAGGTATGTTCGACTTACTCGCGTACTAAGCTGCCACCTATCTACATGTCAATCATATCGTCACTTTTAGCGTGACCTCTCTACTCGGGTTTGACTGTATGTGTCGCTGCCTCTTTTCATTGTATGGGTGTATGCTCCAACGAGCCATTATATTCAAACAGCATCCGAGTATTAAAGAAAACAACAATCAAAACCAATGTTGACTCTGGCGTATTATTTGCGAGACGATGTGAAACCATTTTAGTAGATGCTCAATGCAGAAACTTGCTTGGTCTCACATCGTCTAACAAATACTACTCAATTACATGTTAAATAATATTAATAAGAAGAAGAATAGCAACAATAGTAATAATAATAAATAATTTTTACTTTACCTCGTATATTGAAGCAGTCTAATGTGCAACCACTGCTCCAAAACGAGTAATACGTAAACACTTTCCTCCATCAAAATAATAAGTTTTCTTAGCAATTACTAAATTATCCATAATTTCATTTAATTTCCGAATTCTGCATTTCCTTTTACTACCCACGGATACGTTTGCTGTTTGTGCACCTTAATATTGCGGAGCTCTTTTGACCCATTCAGGTCGGAATCGAGTATACGATATTAAATAGCATAGTCCTTTCTGAAACATCATTCGATTTCCGACCTTGGATGGGAAAAAATATATTTTTTCACATAAATATTGTCACAGATTTCCCTTTCTCATATATCATGATAACGATCTGAGAAATAAAAGTTATTGTTGTTGTTGTTGTTGGTTAAATGCAAATCAACAGCTGACATGCAGCTATATTCGTCTTAAACCAGTGAGAGTTAGTTCAATAGACTGAACAACCAAACTTTTCAATCACCAATATAAATGTGTATCAGTGAGCGTAATTTGTTATGTTTAACCCTTATCATGCTGAAACACATTGACTGCTTTAAATAGATCGTTGATTAAAAAACTTTAAAAGCAATTCTTTTCTGATAACATGAATCTCAAACAGGTTTTTCCCAGATAAGACACCGCGTTATGCGTTGTCTGTTCTAGGTCCCAACTGTTTGCGAACATTTTTCAAATCGCTCTTAGCATAATAAGGGTTTGACCAGTGATGATTGACAATAATTGCCAAAAGCTTTTAAAACCTGTCAGATGCATAGATTAACGATTGCTTATCATGCAGATCTTTGTCAAAATGATATATAGTAACACCTCTTTATTTATGCTTTTCGATGGATCACTAGTAAATAGCAGTGGATTATCACTTGATAATTTTACAGTTTCAAACAGTAAGATTATCGCCGCGCGTGCTTTTTTTATGAATTTTCCCCGTAGAGCTTCACAGTAATCGTAGTCAATCGTGTCCTATCGTTTCATTCGGGCAGCCGATATGTCACGAACCACTAAAAGGAAGAACACGAATTAAAAAGATCGGAAGTAACTACACAATGACGTCGTATCAATAAATCAGTAACGTCATTGCAAGATTCGATATAAACTTTGGGCTCAACACGGGATAAAACATGTATTTTCGCTTTCAATCGTCGAACAATTCCGTTTAAAAAGTGGCTTAAAAGCATAAATAAGTAGAATAACTGTATTTTTTCAGTTTAAGATCGAATTTAACCCATTTCGAGGACATCAGACTGTTATATTTTCCCTCGTGACCTCGCCACTCGTGAAAATACAACGTCTGATTTTCACTAGATGGATCAAATGTCTATCTTATACTGAAAACAACCACAGTTATCCTCTATCTAATACCACCACTAAACTGTAGGCGTATTAATAGGATATAAGACAGGTGGCAGCTTAAATAAAAAGGATAATCATCATTATTGATGGAGAGAAGTGTCAAGAAGAAGAAGAAGAAGAAGTATGACAGTATTGCAGAAGCTCTAATAGCATATTCTTGTTTTACTGGCATCTTGCTTTACGCAGCCGCCTGTCTTAAATTTTGATTTTTTTATCTCATTATGTGATCGTTCTGGAGAGATTTTACTATAGATATATAATCTCTGAAACCTGGATGTAGAAGACACCCTGCGAGAAGACAAGAAGTTCAGAAAATGAGACTGATCCTATCCTTCGGACTTGAGCTAGAATGAGTACAACGAGGCCAGGCAATACCTAGTGAGCACATACAAACATACGCAGGAAGATTATGTTCAAAGGAAATTAGATCTTATAGAAAATGCAGTTGAAAACATTAAATCTGCACTAGCATGACAGACAGCAAAATATGTCAGTGGAAAGTCGAAGCTAAGAGCTGATAGCGAAGCGGAAAGACTTACAATGTAAGAGAATTTCAAAAATCTACTGGGAAAGCCTCCTAAAGTTACTGATGAACCAATAGAAACCATCTAGATGTCCATCGAGGGGAATTCTCCTGAGAAGAATTTGATTAAGTTGTAAATTTACTAAAGAACAAGAAAGCTGCAGGCCTTGATGAAATGCTCCCGAAAGTCTGGAAAACAAGACAATTTGATAATATCTTACTGAAACTATGTAATAAAGGCTACAATCAAACTCCTATTGAGAAATGGACTAAGGGGTGAATCCTTCCCTTTTTCCATAGCAGGTGACTTAGGAATTACAGATATCTACAGGGGAGTTACACTCACTGCAATTGCTTCAGAATTATACAATACAATGCTCCCCAACTGCATCAGACCAGAAATGGAGAATTTATTGAGAAAGAATCAGAACGGATTCCGTAGATCGCGGACTACAGTTTCTCAACTTCTGACAGTAAGTCGTATCATAGAAGGAGTGCGATAAAAAACCTTTAAGCTGGTCTCCTTTTTGTTGACTTCTCAAAAGCCTTTGACTCAATTCACAGAGGAAACATGGAACAAATACTCCGAGCTTATGGTATACCAGTAGGAGCAGTTGATGCTAACATGATGTTGTACAAACACTCAACTGCCATGGTCAGATCACCCGATGGATACACAGGCTTCTTTGCCATCACTGCAGGGGTTTTACAGGGAGACACACGTTCATTATCTGCCTTAACTATGTCCTACGAACATCTGTTGACAAAATGAAGGAAATTGGATAAAGCAAGAAGCAGAAGATACCCTGTGAGAACAATTACAGATGCAGACTATGCCGATGATCTTGCCCTGTTCGCAAACAAGGTTTTCGAAGCAGAATCTCTTCCACACAGTTTGGAAAAATCAGCAGATGGCGGTCGCTTACATGTTAATCTAGATAAGACAGAGTTCATGAGCTTTAACCAAGACGGAGACATAAATCACTGACAGACAAGCCGATCAAAAATGTGGAACAGTTTGTGTATTTAGGACGCAATATCTCTTCAGCCACGATCGATGTAAGTTCTAGACTCGCAAAAGCCTGGTCAGCTTTAGATAAATTCACCACCATTTGGAAATCGTCCCTCCCAGACAAAACAAAACGCAACTTCTTCCAAGCTACAGTAACGTAAGTATAAATGTATGAGTGTACGGCCTGGACTCTCACAAAGAACTAAGCGAAAAGGATAGATGGAAACTAAATCAGAATGTTACCAGCAGCTCTCGATAAATCCTGGACTGATCATCCAACAAAACAGCTCCTATATGGACATATACCACCTATTTCCCATACTATCAGAGAGAGAAGATTGCGATTAGCAGGACACTGCCGGAGAAGGAAAGACGAGCTTAAAAGCGATGTCCTATTATGGACACCTAAACAAGGACAGAGCAACGTTGGGCGCCCAAGAAAGATGTACATCGATCAGCTGAGTTGGGATGCGGACTGCCATCTACCAACACTAATGGAAAACAGAGACGAGTGGAGGAGTTTGGTCATGCGATTCCGTGCAAGCATCGCGCCCCATAGATATATAGAAACCCGGAAAAGCACGTTCATAACTAGAGCAGTTAGAGTGGAGTCGTTATTCTTTCGCAATAAACTATTTATCCATTGCAAACAGCTTGGAGCACGTCCTGCAATGAACAACTGATCGGAGCCTATCTTTCAAAGTCTAACCGTTTCAATTTCACAAACTATCATGAAGAAAGCTATATATGGTAGCCTTCGTCCGAGTACACCGGACTTTGTCAGCGAACCGATATAATATCTCATTGGGGATTTACCCCGCTCGAGGCATTCGTGAGCGATGCTAATGATAAGGGCCTAATACAACATTAAAAGATGTACTAGGTGCAGAAGGTGTTCTGAAATAACGATCTTACTTGTAGCAAAATAAGCATATTATCTAAACAACACCAGTCGCTTAATGAAGACAAAAGTAATTGAAAATCTTCTTCAGATGCTGATACAAGAACATTATCTGCATATAACATACTACAGAGTTTCTGGTCATCTATGGGCATACCAATATTAAACGACTTCGGGTGCAATCACAAATCGTTAACGAAAATATTGAAAAAGTATCGACGAAATTGTACTGACGTAACACACAATTAACGTATAACCCCTCTGTATTAAGGGAATCCTCACGTCCAAAAGCCGTTAGAGAGTTATATACTGACTTTATAGATGCAAATATATTACTGCAAATTCCCTGTTCAGAAAATCTCCCTCATAATATGTTTTTATTAATAGTATATTAGGCTTCCTTAAAGTATTTAAAAGCACAGAAAGTAGATTGCACAATTTCTTTGCATGTTCTACATTGTATATAGTTGCGTAGCGCTACGCGAGAACGTATATCTAATGACAGAAACAATGATAAACTGGATGGAAAAAAAGTCATTTTTCCCGTTTAAACGCAAACATTTTGTACTAAATTGTGGAGAGTTTTTAAGCTTCTAACTTTTCACTCTGAGGGGCAAACTGGCAAACAGTTTTGAACCCGATTAGACACCAAGTTACCCGGCGTCTGACGTGCACTACACATCAAACGAGGGTGTCGCTGAGGAAATGGGCTGGATACCACTTGCTGTCCGTCAATAGAAGTGTATTATTCGGTACCGGTAACACTTGTCTTGTATGGATGGGTGAAGGGTCGTTCCTGTCAAATTGGTGTAAGAATTTTCAGTAGTATTTTTATGAATACGACTTGAAAATATATTGTCGCTTAGACACGCCAATAACTCGTTCATTTGCTCAGGTTGTTGAACTTTTTGAAATGTAAATAACAGTTTTATCGTAAACGCGTTCCTTGGTAAATGCTAGCGTATTCTCAACCGTAGGCATAAAATCTTTCTACATGTATTTTGAGAATGTCTTAATGATGTTTACCAAACAAACAGCATATTCGTTAATGTTACATAAGCAGTCAATTTATGAGAATTCCACAATTAGGTTATGTATCACATCGTAAATGACTGAATCTTGATATACAGTAAAATCTCCCTATTTCGACCACTTTTGTTAAATCACAGGTATGTATGTCAGCAGGTGACCATTTAAAGCATGGTTACAGTTAAACAAAAGTTCAAGAAGGAGTTTTAGCGTCAACTTCCTTTAAGCTGTTACATGCTTTTTATACCATTATCTAGCCTTTGTTTTAACGTACGTAATAGAGAGTATTTTACTTGTATATTTCACATCACTTTCTACCAATGCGCTGCCGTATCTCGCGTTCAACGGGTATTTATAAAAGGCGTTGATCATAATCTGATCAAGATATAAACTGTTCAATACTAATTACTTTATTCTATTTATCGAAATATTATTTGATGCATAAATATAGAAGAAGGTGACACCTTTTCAAATGAGAGTTGCCAATTAAAGTTTCCAATTCAGAATAATCCATCTGTCACTATTATTTAGATTGTTTTACGATTTATATCAAAATAAAATTATGTGAAGACCCTGCTCAGAGCAATAAGAAGCCCTCTGATCTAGAGATTCACTGCTTGTATGGAACATTTGTACTGTGTACGTGTGTACTGGTTGTTAGAGACAAGTCTACTAGTCGCTAGGGTCGAATAAGTTAAGTAGCCTTTCCTTCGTTAATCAAGTTTTATTAGTGTTTAACCTTTCACGAAGCTGGTCCTAATGGCGTTTGTGATAAATCGCTTCTCTTTAATTAGTGAGTAACTCGACAAACACCCGTTGTTAACGATTGCTTCTGTTTCTTATTAACAGAGACTTCGCGATAATCTAGCAGTAACGTTGTCTATATTAACACGCTGAAAGGTTTGATTAGATAAATTTCTGCACGCTACGGCGACTTTGTGAAATGTTTCAAACAGATTGAATCATAATGTTGAGCTCAAACTGTTTGAAATAAAGGTGATATACTTGCAACACATGAACGTTACAAACGTATATTACATTGCATTGAAGGGTAAACAATTTACAACTGAGTACACTACAACATCACCCAATTGGAGACAAAGAGTATGTGTGCTGTTCGGGGGGGGGGGGGGGTTGTTTTAGGGAGGTAGAATAAAATATTGGTGTACATTCGCAAACAGCTTGAATCCAGCTCAGACGCCACGTAACGCGGCGTCTGATCTGGATTCAAGCTGTTTTTCACTCTTCGTTATAGATATTCTGTCAAAATATCCACTTACTTGCAACTTGAGAAAAAACAGCAGACGACAATTTTAAGCAGACGATATTTCAGCAGTTTAAGAGTTAGACATAATGTGTTTTATTTTTAGGGAACAGCGACAAGGTTCGTTGAACGGAAGGGTCGTTTTTCAGAGGGCCGTTGTTGGGAGATAGCACTGTATAGTGTGTGGTTTTTAAAAGCTAATCAATGGCATGTTTGACATACCGTTGCTAGTCAAACTTTAACACTCGATTCATAAACAATCTAAACAAGTTGCAAACAGTTTGGATCTGCATTAGGCACGTTTCTGTGTAAAACACCGTATCATATAGATTCAACAAGCTTTACATTATGCTTCATTTAGATAAACTATGAAAACACGTATTTCTTATATCAATATAGCGTATAACAACAAATGTATAAGAATAAACACAGGAGTATTTTGTTCGAGTCTATTGTCAGGTTGTTGTTGTGATACAAAATTGTGACAATAAACTCGAACAAAATACTTGTACAAGAAGAGTCAAACAGGATTATAAATACTCACAAGTGGAATTTAGGGTTGAAAGGGGTTAAGCAATTTGAACCAACATTCTCGCGAACTCGAAGGGTCGTATACAAAATCATTACTTATTCGAATAGGCGAACTCTTACATGCTTTTCCGATCTAGAATTAAACATAGACCGCATTGGTTAGGGGCGAATGCCTTTACATACTTAAAAATGAGTGGGTGATATATCTATGTTGGCTTTTTTCTATTGCAGTCACGTAAATGCCAAGATGTCGATTGATAAAGATGGACACAATTATATATAAAGAAGCTGCCTGTCGCCTGTGGGTCAAACTGAACCGGTAGAGTAATTATTTTCCGTCCTGTCTCTATTTGTTTCTTCATCCTGAAGACAATGACCTGTTCGGACTACAGCCTAAAACTTAATGGAAATATGTTATGTTCACATACTGTGATTAGCTTACTTAATAGAAAAAAACACGTACGACTACAGAGCGATATGAGCTTGAAATCAATATGAAAGTATGGAAATCAGTTCGATTCATAACCATTCTATAATTCTGTTGTTAGTTTTGTAGGGCTTAATTCTGTTTTAATCTAGTATGAAGCAATTTCAACAATGGCGATTTATATTGATATTGCTGCGACACACACATAGTGTGAACTCATCTTGTTGCAAGAATAGAAGTGTGGGAAAGGGACAGCTGCAATGACCAGAGTCTAGGCAAATTCAATATATAATGTACCAATTACTCACGCGCGCGAACAAATTAGGTCAGGCTCGTTGGTAATCCTTAGCTACGATATTACGGTAAACAATCTCCATAATAATATCAAAACAAAACGCTAGAATTTGGTGAAAAGGCGTATGACCTTTGATGACTTGTAGAAATATTCATTTGAGAAGACGATTTTCTTTCTTATTTAAACGCAAACGAAACACAAACGCAATGCAATTAAATGAAGAAACTGGTAACGTTTTGACAAGTCCGTCTACTTATTTTAATAAGAGCGACACACAGTTTGGAGCCTACATAGACACCAGATTACCCGGGGTCTGATCAGGCTCCAAACTATTTTTACCGGGAATAACACCCCGGTTACACAGAGCCATCGATGATAGATCGGTTGTTGTTTTTTCGCCATACTAGGGAGGGGACCTATGAACACCTATTTACTACCGACATCACCTATTGGTCACCTGTTTTCCACCTATCAATAGCTATTAGGTAAATATGAATTTCGTCGGGGAAAAATCACCGATTGGGAATTTAAACGTGTTTAAAATTCTCGATCGGTGAACATATTTTACAAATAACCGATTGACAACCTGTCTACTACCGATATCACCGACGAGTCACCGATAAACCACCGATAAACCACCAATGAACTAATACTTACCACCGATGAAAATAGATGAAAATTAAAAACGCGGGATCTCGTCTGTTTTCATCGGTTGTTAATGGCAGTTCAGTCGGTGATCAATTGGTGATCAATCGGTTGCCGCCAGCATTTCATCGTTGTTTTATCAGTATTCATCTATTATTGATTGGTTGTTGGGCGCTTTTAATCGGTGGCCCATTGGATTTCATGAGTCGCCAATCGGTGGCCAATCGAAGGCGGGATGGCGTTTGACCGATTGAACAATTATTCATCACCGATACCCGGTTACACAGAAAGCCTGAAATTAAATCACTTATGACAACCGATCAAAACAGCAAATAATTAGACCGATTTGGGTACCGATTTAAGCCCGACCGCAGGTGTAACCGGGGCATACAATAGTTAGTGTAAACGCATTTATTGGGAAAGAATAACGTGTTTTTAACTGTAACGATATGTCTAATGCAAACAGTTTGGAGCAAGATCCGACGTCTGAAAGCTCGACATGTTATCGTAGTCCACAATTCTAGCGACTCAGATCAAAAAATAAATATCAACAGGTTTTGAAATATTTAACTTTCTGCATACGGTATGATTGAACGTATTTCGGCTAAGATGCGTTTCAACAACAGTTACATTATCTCCTCTGTAAGCTACCACTTGTATTTACCCAATAGACGAGTCTTCTCGTGAATGTAGTATACATGTAATACTTTTAGTTTATCTTAAGAAATAACTTTGTTGAGTATTGTTAGTGAGTTCAATTTATTGAAAAAGTGTCAAATATGGAACATGCAATATCAAACGGTCTCGCAAACGAAACGCTTTCATCATGGAATGGATTGTTTGCTTCAAAACTGCGATTCTGTTGCTAACATAATTGTTTCAAATTTTGATTCCATTAAATATAATAAAACTATAATTGATTCGAATGACAAACGGTTCGATACAATTAGGTTGTGCAGTACGTATTGTACCTAACATGGAATAAACATTTACAGTAATATAATATATAGGACGTGGGTGAAGCCCGAGACCCATTTTGAAATACTGGCATTGTATATTCCATATTCGGTCACTAGGCACTGACTCACGAATTTATGTTACCGACTACATTTAATTCTTCGTAGAATTATACATTGTTGTGGCAATGTATGTGGCAATAAAGAACACCTAAGGCGTGGCATGTGGAAAGATTTACACATTGCCTAGGAACCTTACACGATTTTAAACTAAATACATTCGTATGTTGAAAATAGACCCCGACTTTAGTTTCAGCTTTTAAATGGATCAGTGTTTGTTTTGAATAAACAAGGCACCATGCTTATAAAACGTTTGAATTGAGTCTGTTAGTGTTCCCAAGCTTTTGATAGGCCATATTTAAGCAGTCTGCTCTGTACGTATACATGTAACCCCAACTATGATTTAGATTTCAGATTTGCGTTATCATAACGGCTGGACCAATCTGCAGTGTCATTATGTAATGCTTTATTTGCCTCTCAATCGTTTCTAATTTTGCCTCGCATGGGTTTATTATAACGACGACAATATTTGATATGCTGTGACTTGCCGCATATAATTTAGTGATAGTATACAGTATTATACCTCACTCGATTTATCTACTATATAGCCTAATGTGACGACAGAAGGTGAAAATCCGTAATGTTACATGGCTAACATTACCAAACGGCCCGCATAACATCACCAATCGGCCCGCATGATTCGGCTCGGGTTTTAGTACGCCTCAGTTCAGAAAAAGGAAGAATCAAAACGCTTCTAGTGAAGTAACGGCAATGAACTGGAAAAGTGAGTCGATTCAAATATGAAAAGTTATACAATCAAAATCAAATGGACCATAGACTTTACGCTTCATCACATGAGATAAGATTTCAGAACAATCGACTGCAAAGTGTCACCAGTTTTCGCGTTGCTAATCAAGGTCGTTCATTATTTTGGAACAGTTTCTTTTCTCGCTCCTAAGATTCAAACTCTGCATCCTGTTCAATGTTTATGTCGAAATGTGCTACTAAATCTGACATTCTGCTTTGTCTATTTAGCCTACCTAAAGTATCTGTCAACTTGTTGCTACAGTACCGTATTGCTTTAGCAGACTGAGAATGGAGACGATTGTAGAATGGTCTATAACAGCGCAGAATTATATGAGAATACATGTACAAATAAACAAACTTTATATACAACTTAAATCGATATCACGTGATCTGTCTCTGTGGTCTAACGGCTAGCATGGTGGACTCTGCTCACGGCGGTCCGAGTTCGAATCCCGAATGGTCCAAATCTGTTTTCTTTTTTTTTTAAAAATAAATTTGTTCTTTTTTGTGGATACCAAATTGTAAGCATACAATATTTATTTTTTGCGTCTAAAATTTAACTTCTCCGCTATTTGTTTTGAGTAATGAAAACAAAATAGAGTTCCGATACATGTAGGCCTAATCGCAATCGTTTTCTGTATTGAAAAGAGTGGTAATTAGATCTATATTTTTGTTCGGTATAATAAAATAAATATCACAGAATGGATTGGTCACCCTTGACAAGTAAATGTCAACCTCAGCTGACGCCTCGGTTGACATTACTTGCCTCGGGTGACCAATCCGTTCTCTCACCCTCTGTGAGATGTGATATTTATATATTATTGCATTGACAGCATAGTGTTTGTCTTGGTAATTCCGTATGCTTTCCAATATTTTGTGCAGTGTTCAATTGGACAAATGGACGAACAAACCATTAAGATAAAGCTGAATATAAGCGTTCAAACCCTGTTCAGTCCTCCTATAGGTATAAAGTATTAGATAATTTACGCGAGAATTAACCATTACGGCACCGAAAGTCGCATTAATATGACTTTACAAACAGTTTGAAAACAGTTTGAATCCTGATCAGACGCCGCGTTTCGCGGCGTCTAATCAGAATCGAAACTGATTGGCCCTCATAAATATATCTCTTAAGTCATACTACCTTTAATCTTACTTCGAAACGTTCTTACATACGAGACTATTGCAGCCGACAACAGAACGATTTAGAGATACGATCCTTACGATGAATTTGGCGCTGAAGGGGTTAATTAAATGTATGTTTATATATGTCAGTGCCAAATTCGACAACATATGCACATGCAATCAGTTTACATTCAGATCAGACTTATATAGACAATCATGTCTGCTTTTGTTTTCTGAGTCAATTGCCTAAACATGTTACGCTTTAGACGATATATGTTTACGAACAGGCGACAGTTCTTGACGTCATTACGACTGTGATAGGAAGTATTAAACTATTGGTTTCAATTAACAGTGTAAATGCTTACTAGGAACCGATCAATTAGGTAATTTTGCCAGTGGGCTCAAACTGAGCAGGTGTTTTGGGTTCAGTTTTAATTATAACGTAGAATGAGATTTACTATTCAAAGAATCAGCTTTATTAAATTTGTGTATTTTCCCTTTCACTGCCTAACCCCGGAGACAATACTCATTGTACATCAATTTGGAGCCTAATCAGACGCCGTGCAACACGGCGTACGATCCAAATTGTTTGACACTAAATTTTTGTTTCTTCTGTGCAAATAACTATAAGATTAAAATTTGAGCAATAAAGCAGGCGACAGTTGTTTAAAGTTGATGACGTCGTGTCAGTGTAGGGTTGATATTTGGCATTTACGTTAAACGGTGATAACCTAAGAGCTTTATCATTTAGCTACGAGGCTAAGTGAGCTATTTGTCACTATTTTCCAGACATAACGGTTTTGTTAATTAGTTTCGAAATTCTTTTTCTTAATAATTAAGTTTCGTAAGAACTTCGAGCTAATTGATAACAACATTTCTTTAGAGTAAACAATGAGGATGGTCAGAAATGTTGGCTTTCCATGACTATTCATACAGTGGAGAAAACGTTATTCTTTCCAGTTTGAACGCAAACGATAAACAAACGCAACACACTTAAACGTAGATAATATAATATCAATTTTTAAATATTTTTATAATTCAGGGTTACCCGGCATCTGATCTGACTCCAAACTGTTTGCAGTGGACATTATAGTTTTACAGTGGTAAATACGCTATTCCTACCCATTTACGCGTCAATCTATGCGTAAGAAACACATAGTGAACGGTTAACGAACGCTTAACGAACGCTTAACGCCTATATATCTTAACCCGTTTAAACGCGTTAATAAACGATTATACCAGAGATGTTGCGATTTATCCGTTTCACGCGGAAATTTCGGATCTTATCGACAGGCACTTACCACCCGCCTGTAACCAATCAATTAGAACAAGCATTGATCACCCGCCTATATGTGCCGCTCAGATATCGGGAGATTAACAGTGTATTGCCAATTAAAGATAGCAATGTTATCTGCTATACCACATAATGTTCTGTAATACACATGCCATAAGGCTGGATGTGTAAACCGCTGAAGCTAAGGGGTCCGTCGGCTAAGTGATGACCCTTTCATCCGGGCTCTTTTAAACGCGTAAAGAAACGGCTAGGAAATGCGTTTAACGAAACGCATAGTGAACGGTTAACGAACGATTAACAAACGCGTAAGAAACGCGTAGAGTGGGTAGGAATAGCGTATTTACCACTGTAGTGTGAACGCGTTGATTGGGAAAAAATCACACATGTTCCACTGTATGAAAAGTACTGTTTATGGAATAATTACAGTGAAAAGTGTGTTATAGTTCCCAGCGGAAACGAAATAAACGCAAACACAAAAGCACAATAAAAATGACTTTGTGAATATGATGTCTACTTGTAAGCGGTTGGTAATCTGATCAGGTAACAGACACATGTTTTAAAACAATTCATCATTAACTTTGTTGCAAATTTCGAGCCCGATCAGATGTTGTTTTGTCCGGGGTCTGATATAGTTACCAGTTTGTCACCCTGATTAAAACGAGTAATCACCATTCTAGTACAGTGGAGAAAACGTTATTCTTTCCCGTTTAAACGTAAACGAAAGGCAAACGCAGTTAGCTAAACTGTAGAAAATTACAACTTTTCGAAATTGCTCATGATTGATTTTAATCTGAGTGACAAACAGTTTGAAGCCAGATCAGACGCCGGGTAACCCGGCGTCTGATCTGGCTCCAAACTGTTTGCAATGAAAATAACAGTTGTAGCGTAAACGCGTTTATTGGGAATGAATAACGTTTTCTCCAGTGTATATAGCTTTTCCTTGTGCCGGGATATGTTTTTGTTTACGATTGGAAAATAAGTAAAATCTATAGAAATATTTTGAAATACCTCTGGAGGATATGTATAGGTTAGACCATGGTTGCAAGCGAATAAACGATATAGTTCGAGGGGGCGTAGCCCCCGAGAACTATGTCGTTTATTCGCGCGCAACCGTGGTCTAACCTATTTAGCACTGGCTTGGGCTCGAGGAAAACAAGAAGACCCTACGTTTCTACTTTTTGTTTTAGACGAAAAAGTCATTTTATTTGTAATACTTTACTTAAATTGAAAGGTTATTTCAATGTGCAGTTTGAGACATTAAGCATGCTTTAACACCAACATAAATAACGCTTATTGAAGCTCTATATGTAAGCACAATTCATTATTAATTGCCTTTAAAGTTTAGGTCTCACTGTACATAATATGACGTCATCAAGCGAGTGCAGTTCCCCTCCGATCTAGGGTTGTGACGTCAAGTTGCCTTGATATGACGGAAGCTTGGAATAAGTGAACAGTGTGTTAGTTATTTCATGGTTTTGTAAAATAAACGATATATTCACAGGTTTTTTAGGCCTCTGATTGGCCGAGAGCTCCAAGCCATGTGCTAATGAAATGTTGTGTATGTTTGTTTTTGTTTAAATCCAATTTTACCAGTGCATATATGTTTTTGTTAACTTTGGAGGTTTATCAAAAACTGACAACAACCTGTTAAACATATATTTATTCAACAAGCAGGACAATCAAATGCAATCGTTTGTGTATTTTCTATTTACAAGATATAATTCGATTGATAGAATGTGATGTAAAGGTTGCCCTTTACCGTCTCTTGTCACGTGGATTATTATCCCACTAACAACGTATTTGTTTAAGCATCTGCTTTGTTCTTATATTGTACAACTTCTGACAACTTAAACATAAAACGCTACGTTTCCCTGCTTCTAGATTGGAAGACAGGTGGCAACTTACAGCAAGTTGAAAGTAAAGCAGAATTTTGTTTTATTTACAGTCTGCTTTAAACTACCATCTGTTAGGTTATATAAGATATTTCTGATGCCATATAGGCAGTTGATACAACTGTTTTGAACCATATCAGTTACCGGGTAACGGTGTCTGAATTGGCTGCAAACTGTTTGCCAAATAGATTGAAATAGTTTGTTTCAAAAATTTAAAAGAACATTTTTTTCTACATATTTTTATATTGTGTTTTCGAATACGTGTTTTTATTGAAAATAATAGCGTCTGTCCCACACTAAATTGCTTTAGAATGCGGTTTGAAGAAAATGATTTGCGTTTTAGACATAACCTGACTTTCGATTTTAGAGACATCCAGCATTTCAACCTTCACTGCCAAGTGTTTGGTATTTACCCTTTCATCGTTTCAATGTCGTCTGCTTCAATTTTGTTTGTTGTCTGAATTGTTGTTTCAAAGTTAAACAATAAGGTAGTATAACTGAAGACATTTCAAAACGAGTGTCACACAGTTTAGATGCTGATCAGACGCCGCGTTTGTTAGCAACATTGAAAGTCAAAGGATTATCCGCCCGCCTGCTACAATATTGTCTGGTAAACAAATCAGCCGTCTGTAAATTCTTTTAACATTTCATCTAACAAATTACACTGTAGCTTAAAACATGTAAACACTAGCGTCAATAGTTTAGCTCCAGATGAGATACGATAGCGTCAAAGACTTTAGATCCAGATTAGGTACAGCCAAACTGTTTCCCACTCGATTATTAACCCATTTATACCCGGTGGATTCGTCCATGTTTATATATTGGATTAGTCCATTTATTATCTAAGGGGAGCCTGGTTATTAAACACTTTCATTTTCTTTTTGTTTTATATTGAAATTCGTATCAGCAAACAGTGTAGACTCTGATCAGACGCCGCATAATGCGGTATCTGACCAGAGTCTACACTGTTTGCCTATGTTCCATATATATCTTACAGTGTACAGTACTGAACCTTATTAAATTAACAATTTTTGCGATTCGCTTGCAATTCGATGGCAATTCGCTTGCAATTCGATGGCAATTCGCTTCCGATTCAAAATAGTAACTTTACCCTGGGTAAGTTTTCTTGAATGGTGCATCTCACAAATTTTCGCAAATATGCCTTCGTTAATTTTTTCGATTCCATTGTTGTTACAAACGCTTCGGAAAATTCGGGTAAAAATATTCAAACGTAGGATTTGTTCTTTGAAGCGCCCGATTCGATGGCAATTCGATGGCAATTCGCTTGCGATTCGCTTGCGATTATCAATTTAATTTAATAAGGTTAAGTACTGTAACAGCAAACAGTGTGAACTCTGATCATGGACACAAATGGGTCAATGACTGTGACATTTAAGGTATTGAATATATTCGTCATACAAATGTACTAATACAGATTCAAATCGGTTGCTATGATAAGTCAACGTCTACATACTGTGAAAATTGAAATGTTGATACACGTAAGGTGAGTTTGGTTAAAACACACAGAGTACATTTGGACAACGATGACTCTAATATACTTACGTTAAGCTTACCCTTATTCTAAATTTAATACGGTATAACCTCTCGAAAGACATGTGACAGCTTAGAGCAAGATAAAAGTAGAACAGAAAGCTCAAATAATATGTTCAAACTTCTGTTCACAGTGCTTAAAGCAGCTACCTGCCACAAACACTTCAAATATAACACAATTAGTGATCCTAAAAGAGGGACTTAGAATGACACTTTCGCGTATTTCAAAATTAAGAGATCTTAACGTTGAAATACATGCAATAAAGACTTGAACTGGGGTTGTCAAAAATCAACAGGAATACTCGGAAATCGTGCAGAAATGGTCTCCTTCAGTGCCCTACACCGAGTGTAATATCTGTTTGCAACTAGTTTAGATGCACATCAGACGCGGGGCATCTGGGGCTCGTTTTACTAAACAACTTACGTAAATTATTTGCGTAAGTCAACATATTTTAAATTATATTTTTTATTATCACTTGCTACAAACAACAAAAGGCCAGATCAGAGGACGCGCTTTTAGCGCGTCCTCTGATCTGGCTATTTGCTGTTTACAAACGTTTATGATCGAAAATAAGAGTTAAACGATTTTGACTTACGCAAAATTTGCGTAAGTAGTTTAGTAAAACGGGCCCCTGATCAGGACCCAAACTATTTGACCCTCATTGTCATACTGAAGTCACAGTACCAAGAGGTACAATTTAGAAATCAAAGCAGATTACATATTTTAATCCTGATTACGTCATGGCAGTGAAACTATGTATATCTTTATTGATACAATCAATGAACTAGATCTTTACAGCAACATATTAAACATTTGAATGATTATATTATCTCAGGTATTTGCAAGCGTATGTGCAAACACTTGTCAGGTAAAGGACACATACTTAAGAAATATCAAGAGAAGTGAAAGAATACGAACATACAGCATGCAAGTACTACAGTAAGCATTAGACCCATTTAAAAAGGGTGTTTTCAGATATTAAAAACATACATATTCACAGTGGAGAAAACGAGTTTACGTTTTAACGCATGCGAAATGCAAATGCATTGCAATACAATGTAAACATTTACAATTTTGTGAAACTTTTTACAAGGTATTTAATCCGAGAACCAAACAGTTTCGAGCCTGATCAGACACTGGGTTACCCGGCGTCTGATCTGGCTCTAAAACTGTTTCCAGTGGAAATAACAGTTTTAGCGTAAACGCATTTATTGGGAACGAATAAAGCCTTCTCCACTGAATGCTAATCACTACCGTAACAATGGAAAACCGTTATTATTTCCCGTTTAATCCCAAACGTAACGCAAACGCATCGCAATAAAATGACGAAAACGACACTATTCTGACAATTCAGGCTGATTATTTGTATACGAGTGGAAACAGTTTGGAGCCTGATCAGACGCCGGGAAACCCGGCGTCTGATCTGGCTTCAAACTGTTTGTAATTGAAACAAACGTTTTAGCGTAAACGCGTTAATTGGGAAAGAATAACGTTTTCTCCACTGTACCCCTGTATGACCTTGATCGGAGTCTAATGTCATTGACAGTCACGTTTAACCCTGATTGAACCCCCTTGGCCTAGGATTTTAACTGTTTGAAACTTGATGTGACTTCAGTCAATCCAACGTTTCAGATACAATGAAACACAATTGGCGATATCTTACCAGACGAGTAATGGAGCGGCAACAATGACGCAAAGGCAACACATTAAAATGTAGAAAATGATGACATTTTGACAAGTCTAACTAATCATGTTAGTCTGAGTGACACACAGTTTGGAGCCTGATCAGACGCTGGGTTACCCGGCGTCTGATCTGACTCCAAACTGTTTGCAAAGGAAAAAAACATTTTAACGTAAACGCATTTATTGGGACAGACTAACGTTTTCTCCTCTCTACTCAAACAAATAAATTACAACTGCAAATTTTGGAGAATGGTTAGACACCACGAAAGCCTAGCCACTCAGATGTAATTTTTTTTTCAAAAGTCATTTGGCATTGTGATCGCGTTTAATTTTCGTTTAGGCAGAGAGCAAAAAGCATCTTCGCAATTGTAAGTCTTGTAGAAATTAGTACACTCGTGATCGATATGTTCATCTTATTAAGGACGCTTGTCTTCGATGAATCCTTTGCAATACAAGATAATTGATTTCCTACTAAGGTTCCTCTAAGAGTATTGATAACAACCCGTTAATGTACAGTGGAGAAAACGTTATTATTTCCCGTTTAAACGCAAACGAAACGCAAAACGTAAAGCACGTAATAAACTGAGTGGCAAGCAGTTTGGAGCCTGATTATTGCAATAGAAATAATAGTTTTAACGTTAACGCGTTTATTGGGAAAGAATAATGTTTTCTCCACTGTAAATGTATACATCACTGAAGAATAGTCCATACATGTACCTCATCACCTTGGACTGATATCCATAAGCTCACGTATATTTATAACAAAATCATCGTGGCCATCTGATTTCTCTCGTTATATCCAAACTTGAATATTTCTTGTCCATTTTAATACAAGTGAATTAGAAAGGGGGTATAACATTCTTTTGTTTTACCCAATACATGTATGTCGTTATATCAAATTGCATTACGTTACAAGCAAGTCACACCGTAATGTCACACTGGCCGTGTTTCATTCGCATTCGACCGTTAACACGCTGTATGCAGTGGAGAATTTGTGATTTTTTCTCGTTTAAACGCAAACGAAATACATACGCATTGTTATAAAATGTACAAATAACAACTTTTTAACAACTCTGACTATTCGTTTCAATCATAGTGGGAGACAGTGTGCCGTCTAATTAGACGCCGGGTTGATTTGGCTCTAAACTTTATGCAATGGAGTTAATCATTTAAACGTAAACGCATTCATTTGTTAACCCTTTCACTACCAAAATGTACGTGAGTTTTTCACCATTTCACCGTCCATTGTCGTCTGCTTAGATTGTGTTGTTTTCAAGAACGTTTCAAAATAAGATTCAA
Organism: Gari tellinella; assembly: GCA_922989275.2. Classification (NCBI taxonomy): domain Eukaryota; kingdom Metazoa; phylum Mollusca; class Bivalvia; order Cardiida; family Psammobiidae; genus Gari; species Gari tellinella. The sequence goes on from OV277866.1 coordinate 75,830,960, forward strand.
TGTAGTATGACTTAAAACAAGTGTCAAACAGTTTAGGTCCTAATTAGATACCGCGTAATGCTGTATCTGATCAGAATCCAAACTGTTTACAAACGCGCTTGTAAGCGTCATACAGAGTGAAAGGGTTAAGAGTGACATCTCAACTGTAAAGTCGTTTTCAGATTTAGTGGTTTATCACCGTTTTTCATTTTAAAATTATCACCGGAGTGTACAGCAATTCCGATCCTAGATTAATGCAGAGACATTCGGTGTCTTCTTTGGCCCTTTTTTATAACATTGGCTAATCAGTATCATGCTAAACGCGACTAAGTTTACGTTTTAAAACATTTTGGAGCCAGTTCAGATGCCGCTTAACGCGGCGTCAGATCTGGTTTCAAATAGTTTGCAACTCATATTATTTTTTTCTTCACTTTCAAAAAAACAACATGAACATCCGCAGACAATATAATTATTCGCTACAGACGACAATAAGCCATGATATTGGTTAACAGAAGTTCGCCTACAGCAGGTGAAATATTAAACCTTTTAAGTACCTCAGCTTCCGAAATAAACCGGAAATGAACGGTTTTGATGTATTTGTTATGGTGTCATTAGCGCAATAAAACCATATCTGCCTCCACACATTTAAACTGCAATGAGACAATTGATGCAAGGTAAACCATCCCTTTATCAATGAGAGCTCCGAGTAGAGCATTGTAAAAGTGTGTGTCTGTTTGATACACTACAATAAAACATCTTTATAACAAACATTTTGATAATTATAAGGTGTTTACAACAGGTGAATGCCTAAAGCAAGATGACAGTAAAACAGAAAGGTCCTTAAACTTTTCACTCTCAATGACGCCTTAAAGCGCGCTTGCAAACAGTTTTGGTCCTGATCAGACGCCGCGTCACGCGGCGTCTGATCAGCACCCAAACTGTTTGGCACTCTAATCGATATTTATAAAGCCATAACACCTTAAATCCAACGTTGAAACGTGTCTTGCAGACAACAATAATGAAGCAAACGGCAATAAAGCGGCGAAGGGGTAAAATCTCCAGGATAATTTGATCATAAAAGGATGAAGGATGTTCATGTTTCACTGCCACCTTGCTATCAAAGATCTCCTGTTTTTGACACAATCGATTAGCATTAAATATTGTGGTCATAATAGTGAGGTTTAAGTGTATCATTATTATAAATATTAATAAAAAACTCAGATGTTCACTCCTGGATTACTTAATACATCGAGCAACATGTCGATTCACTTCTATAAGGCCATCAGTCATAAAGACCTTTGTTCTGCTTTATTTCTCAAATTGAAATATTAGGTATTTAGACCTAGGAACGAATAGTGATTAACGGCCCATCGACATAAGAAGTTGTAGTTAGAACATATTAAGTAAAATCTTAATGATTAAGACAGCTACACAAACTTCATCAATATCGGCGTTTAACATGTTTGCTAGCCGAAGACAACATTCGACACCGTAAAGCAAAATAGTTTTTAAAATGATCAGGATACATTCATTCTACGTCATGAGATCCTTCCTGTACCCATTTACACCTTAAACGTCAAATTTTCAATTCCAGTTTCTTATTGTGTATAGTCCAAATGTTACTTTTTGACAATACATTGCCAAAGTACACACCGTTATGACCGTGATTAGTAGCCTCCTCTATGTACTCAAGGTACATTGGAGAATCTGTTATTCTTTCCCAATAAACGCGTTTACGCTAAAACTATTATTTTCACTGCAAACAGTTTGGAGCCAGATCAGACGCCGGGTAACCCGGCGTCTGATCAGGCTCCAAACTGTTTGCCACCAAGATAAAGATGAATTATCAGAATTGTCCAAAAGTTGTACTTTTCTACGTTTTAGTGGTTTGCGTTTGCGTACGTTTGCGTTTAAACGGGAACGAATAACAGATTCTCCACTGTAACACTGTTTGTGAATGTCAATTGTACTGTTAACAGGTACATTATTTGTGAAGGACGAGTTCTCTCTATGCACTGATTAAATCGGTTCAACACGTAAACTAAGCATGTGCTTCAGTTGTACTTAATATGCAGGGCTGCAATTTCTCCGGTTTTTCCTAAATCTTCGGATACATTGTAGGTTAAATAAGACTGGGAGTAAAGCAGAATGCGCCTTAATTTGGAAATCTTTGGATTTGTCGTGCCAACTTATGGCAGCCCTGATTATGTCAAAATTATCTACACAGTTTCATCATCATTGTCAACTCCTGAAACGGACACAGGCTTATGTAAGAGCAGTCTGAGCGGCACCCTTCCTCTCCCAAGTTCCAATATTAGTCATAGCCGAAGAGAGTCATCCCTTGTACTTCGAGCCGTGTACACCCGCTTTGGTCCCTTATGCCATTTAATCATTTTCAGCAGCTCAAGTCTAAAACTTTTTCCTGACAAAACATAGATAAAGAAATTAACAGCATAGTTAGATGTTGAGATGGCCACTGAAAGCTCCAGATATGGTCTAAGTGAGCTATAGAGGTTCCAAACATACATATTGTCCGTAGATACCTTGAAGGATATGTCCACTATTAATGTCAGTGTCAACATTGGCAGCAGTGTGGCAATATAGATAAACGACACAAGCAGCAACATGTACGTTGTTTTATGTTTCTTCTTTGATGCTCTATTGTATCTGGAATTTTTCTCATTACCACGCTTCAATTCCCTCCTAACTTTTATCACCTGATACAAGATTGAAAAGTTGCAGAATAGAACGGTAGCAACAGGCAGTGTGAACGCAAGTGCCCACTGGTACATGTACACATCAACACTGGTATACTCAGAGACATAATCATCTCCAGCATCACATATCTGAATACTAGAGTTGGCCGGGTACACAATATGCCTCACCATCACCAGGCGGAACACCTGACTGGCGCTGACAATAGCTAGAAGACAACAAATCGTCAACTGTGATCCAGACTGTTTAAATATTTGAACCTTTTTGAATGGAAAGCATACCGCTATGTATCGCTCAATAGCCATGAGTACGACAAGCCAGGAACTCATTAGATAGGACACATGCTCAACAAATATGTACGTTTTACACGAAGCATCGTTGAAATCTTGAAAAACACCGGGGATATTTCTGATTTCTATATTGTATTCATCAATGTTCTTGACTTGTCGAGTGATCAGGTTAATTGTATCAAACACTGCTAGAATGCTTAGGTAATGCGAGTACGACTTATGACGTAACGGTTTGGCCCTCATCACTATAAGGGAGAGAGTGTTGCCCACAAAGCCTATGAGCACAATAGCCGGTGTAACGATGAACTTCGCCCAGAACCCCCACAACTCCGAGGACTGGAACATCATATCTGAAATGTATGAATTTCAATAAATATAATTATGGAACATCATATCTGAAATGTATGAATTTCAATAAATATTAGATTAGCTTATCATTCACTAAAACTGGCATATTCCAATTTCTAACCAAGTCTAGTGCATGTTTGCTATACAGGGTTTGTTAAAAATGACAAAACGAATATACATGTGGGGAATATAATCTCCGTCTTTTAAAATGTATCGATTGGCTAAGAATGGAACTTGGTTTGTCTTGAACAAGACCCCGTTCAGTCTGTCCAGTACCAACAGGTCGCCGGCACATACATATTCATACTGACGCTGTCTATAGCATCGAATTATTGTCCGATTTTTCTGACTTGTCAGAGTTATTTTTAGAACAGAATAGTTAATAATGGTAAATAGGTAAGCAAGGTTACATCGAATATATAATCGTACATTTTTCTACTTGAGATAAGTATGACCATCGTGAAGCACGAGACCGCTGCGCTAACCTTACTGATATTTTATTATTTCCCAATAAACGCATTTATATACAAGAAAATATTATTTCCATTGCAAACAGGTTGGAGCCAAATCAGACGCCGGGTAACCCGGCGTCTGATCAGGCTCAAACCTGTTTGCTACTTAGATTAAAAATATAGTTAGAATTTCTAAAAGTAAATTCCCACAGTTTAGTGCATTGCGTTTGCGTTTAAATGGGAAATAATAATGTATCCTCTACTGTACATTACGCACAAACATTACATCTATCCGTATCTCTAACAGGATGTAGAGAAAACCCATCCCTTTTAAAGTGTTAGCATGTTCCAATCTTAAAAATAACTTGGAAAGGTCAGAAGAAAACACTAAAAGGGGTTAAGGATTTTTCACATAATTGAAGCGTGATAAGGTGTTTTGCGTCTTATCTATATCCAATCAACTGGCAAATGTCAGCATGATTATTCCTGACAATGGAATGGTTAAATATGATACAATGCACAGTGCAGATAATTTCCATAGTGGTCCATGTGTTTTTATTCGAGTGACAGTTTAAATCATAAATGAAGAATAATGATCGAAACATGATACAACGGAGAACTGAAAATAGCAAACTTGATGCAATGTTGTAGTAAACATTTCGTGTTTTTAAAATATTGACAAGTTATTTAAATCTGAGTTGCAACACATTTGGCATTATCCGACGCCATTTATTTTAACCAATTACTTAATAGCTTGTTTCTATTATTGGAGATGATTGATGGCCTCTTAAAGCAGGTGGAAACAGGTGGAAATGATGCTAAAATCTCTTAGCATAAATGGTACATTTTTATGACTGTAAACCTCGGAACAGTTTTCTTCAATGGAGGATAAAATTAAATGCGCTTAAAGGGGCTTATATGAAGGAAAGGGTTTATTGAAATATTTCTTGCAGCATAATGCGCGTGACATGCGACATTTGCAAATGAAGAAACAAGGTTTGAACCGTTTGGCATACAGCAAATTAGCATTAACAAAAACAATGCTTATAGTCAAAATGGACTAGTTGTCATGTTCTATATTTTATTGCAATGCGTTTGCGTTTAAGTAACTTTTTCTCCATTGCATTTCAGACCGGTAGCCAACTATAAATCGATGGCCATCGACGACAATCGATTTATTTACTGAACGCATGGCAGTTATGCCCAGTTTCGTTTAAAGGGGAAAGAAAAATGCATTTTCCAGAATGACGAAACGGTCTCAATGTTCGGCGATTATTCATCTGAGTATTCACAAATGGCCAATGTTTTGCTTTGATGAATTGAAAGGATTTTATAACAAAAAACAACAGCAATCCGATGTGAAACATTTCTCAAACACAAGTTGAACTTTTCCCATACAATCAATCATAATTAAAATACAAACCATTACAGTATGACATGTCCTCCCGGTGATTAGGGGAAGGCAATTCATGCAACTGGGTATTAAATACTGATATGTGTAAGCCGTTTAACCAATTACCAATAAGAAATGTATACCATGCCTTCACTTTATTCCTCCACTGAAGAAAACAGTTTAAATATACAATAATGATGATGCCCCATAAGTAATGTATTATATGTCCTGGCATGTGGTATCTAAAGGCAAGTAAGTTGAAGGAAAGCAGAATGCACCTGACGGTCTGATTTAAAGTAGTCATACGTATTCAAAACTCGTACTGTGTTAAGGGATAAGCGCTTGATAGAACAAGTAGACAGGTCACGCACTCTGACACACCAATGGCACACTAATACTAGACACATCATTTTAGTATGTACATTTAATTTGAACATTGGGAGACCGTATGACAGATATAAGAAAGGTCATTAGTAATCATAACCATATGTAATCGAAACATCTCTATCCTCAATATGTTATACGTTATTCTGACATAAGAGTTGATATAAACAGAAGGATGTGTCATATAATATGATTATATTGTTACAGCCATTGACTAGGAGACATGGTATATGCAGTTTTAAGTAGGATAAGGGTTAACCAGAAATATCGTTCGGTTTTCATTTTACTTCTACCCTGAAAGAAAGGGCAACATGTATCGGATAGCGGGACAAGCGCCTTCAGTGATGTGACGTTTGCTGGGTAATAAAATATTTGTTTTGTCTTGATTTGTTTTGATTTTACGTCGCCTTCAACAGAAATTTAGTCATATCGCGACGTCCAGCTATTTATAGGTGGAGGAAGACCCCAGAAGTCCTTTATGCACTGTTTCAGACACAAATCGGCAACTGGGTAGAACCACCGACCTTCCGCAAGCCAGCTCGAAGGCTTCCCCACATGACAAATCCGAATGAACCTACTGGGATTCGAACTCACAGTGGTGAGTAGCGTAATGATGTAAGTCACAGTGACTATACCACTAGGCAATGGAGACCCCTGAGTAATGAATGCAATCGGTATTATGGTTCCTTTATGTCAAAATAATCCTTTTTATTTACGATAGATAGGTAGCATCATTGGTAACTATGGTTGCTGATCTCGCGTTTTCTCATGCTCAGCTTCCGAGGTGTTGTTCGTCATTTCCGGTCAATGCTTATAAATCAGCGCGAATCGCAGCATGCGGCCTCTTTGCCATGCTGAACACGAAACCGTTATAATCTAACAGCTAAACATTATATTGAGTAAAACACATTTGAAATCGAAGCCATGCGTGGACGAGCAACAAAACGGAAGGCGACCAGGCAAATGACAGCACCAGGCCGTAGAACTAGAAGCCAGGGACGGCATCAGCCTGCTCAGGAAATCCCAATTCTCCAGAATGACCCAGGTAAACGTATCCCGCCCCCCTGTGATTGATTTCAAGCAAATTTTGTTGGAGAGTGGAGCAGCAAAAACTGCCGACACGAATAGGGAAAAGGGTCAGGCTAAAAACCCAGCTAAAACAAATTGCGCTGTTTCGGTTGAAAGCGGTACCCAGACTTCGGCCGCGTTTTATTCTTTACCGAAGTCTGGCGACCGCGTGACAAACTTTGACGGTCATGCGACTTTACAAGGTCGAGATAGCCAAATGGCGTATAACTGGGTTTCCAAGTATCAAATTCTGAAGTTTTGCGGGTAATCAGCGATTCTTTGTCAGCTCACCTACCGTCTGCGCTAAAAGAGCAAATTGGGAATGGCGACTATGTGAATCTTTCATTGTTATTGAAGGGCACTATCGAACTGAAAGAGCTCTCGAGCTCTGGTGTTTTGAGAGTTTCGTCAGATGGGTTCCTTGAAACTGGTATGCGAGCGTGTAAAGATACAATTCCCTGTATTGGACGCTGGACCGATGCTTTTGTTTTCTTCCTATCATTCCATCCATCTACGATGCATGCGTTGTTGCAATATATATACCTCATTAGGGAGTGTGCAACGAACCATGGCGGATTCGCATGGCGTGAATATGATGAACAATTTAGGTTGCGTAAACGCTTAGGTCCCCACGCCCCATGGTCCAAAATCAATAACGACCTCTGGTGGTGTTGCGTCCATACCCCGGCGAGTTTGGTTCCACAATTTAGACCCCCCTCTCAGACCCCACCTAAACCAAACGCAGGCCCATGTAGGTTTTTTAAAACAGGAAGCTGCAAATTTGGTCAACTCTGCAGTTACGCCCATGTCTGTGATGTGTGCGGGCGCCAACATGCTGCTAGGGACTGTTTCCAAAAGGATTCGCAGAGTTCTGGAGTAAACTCCCGGGGTTGTCACACTTTTCGACAGCAGGGTCAAAATACTAACAGGGAAGACCCTTTAGGGGCTACCGCAAGTCAAAATTCTCAAGGTCCGCGGATAATTGTTAATCATGACATAACAGGCTTAGCGCCGACGCCAGTCAAATTTGAAGCTCTCTGTAGCTACCTTGAAACTTATGATCATGCTGATGCCAAAGTACTGAGGGATGGTTTTCGCACTGGTTTTAGGGTTCATTACGAAGGGCCCCGTGTTCATAGAACTTGTAAAAATCTTCCAACAGTCCTAAGCAGTCCCCAAATTGTTCAAGACAAATTAGAAAAAGAGATTGCCGCAGGCCGTATGAGTGGGCCTTTTGATACCTTACCCGTACCAAATTTGCAAATTTCTCCCCTTGGTCTAGTTCCAAAACGGAACGATCCACCATTTGTCATACCGTTGCCCCGATTCCACTAACTCTAACATCGCTCGGAAGTTTTGTTCTGTGAATTACACAAGCTTGGGCGAAGCAGTGCACATGCTTCAAGATTAAGGCAAGAACTGCAAACTATTTAAGGTTAACATTACAAATGCATACAAATTACTCCCGATATGTCCCACAAATTTCGAGCTACTGGGTCTTTGCTTTGAAGGGAAATACTATTTCGACAAAACATTACCATTTGACGCTGCAATGAGTTGTCAGACTTTTGAGAAGTTTTCCTCCTTTTTAGAATCCATAGTGAAGCAAAAAATGACATCAGGGCCACTTTTACACTACTTAGATGACTTCCTAGGGGGTGACAAAACAACCGATAAATGCACTTTAATCATGCAGCTGTTCTCGAGAATAATGCAGGAATTAGGTGTTCCATTGGCTGATGAAAAAACGGAAGGCCCGGTAGAATTCTTGATCTTCCTCGGTCTGACCTTAGATTCTGATAAACAGGAGGTGTGGATTCCTCCCGATAAGATCCAGGAGCTCGTCGCGAAGATAAACTTTGTGCTCGGTAAACAGAAAGCAAAGCTTAGGGAAATTCAGTCCTTGATAGGCTCCCTTAGTTTTTGCTGTAGGGCAATCCCAGTTGGCAGGCCATTCTGTCGACGTCTTATCAATGCCATATGTGGACTGACGAGGAAAGATTACCATGTTAGATTAGGCAAGGGGATGAAAGCCGATTTACAGATGTGGCTAGAGTTCTTTAAGGGACACACTGGAATTTCGGTTTTCCATGATAGGTTCTGGGTGTCAAACAGCGATGTGCAGTTATTCTCGGACAGCGCTGCGGGGGTAGGTTTTGGCTTTGGGATCCTTTTTGGGAAACACTGGTGTCAAGGAAGATGGCCCGTAAGTGGCACATCGAAGGGATCACCGGGGACATAACGGTTCTTGAGCTCTTTCCCATTGTAGTTGCTATCGCGGTGTGGGCCCCGTCCTGTTAAACAAGAAACTCGAGTTCATGTGTGACAATCAGGCAGTTGTATGCATTTTGAATACTCTGACTAGCAAATCAGAGCGAGTCATGCGTCTTGTTAGGAAACTCACATTAATGTGTCTTGATAGGAATATTTTGCTACGGGCTACGCATCTGCCTGGAATTCATAATGGCCCATGTGATGCTTTATCTCGCTTCCAGGAAGACAGGTTCAGGAGCCAAGTACCCGATGCCGACGGGGAGTCAGAACCAGTCCCAGAGTTCCTGTGGAACATCTTCAAAGCACAGCGCTGAGCTTGATTCAGAGAAGCTTAGCCCCCTATTCTCTCCAAGCTTGAAAGCGTTCCATGTGTTTAGATCTAATCACGAGTTGGAAATCATTTGGCCGGCTACATTGTAACATATCTCATGGTTTATTGCATTTTGATTTGATAAGGACATGGCATCGAAAACAATAAGAACATACATTGCGGGTGTAAGCTATTACCATCGCATTCATGGTTGGCCAAATATTTCTGAGCATTTTCTGATAAAGAAAATTTTGGAGGGCTTTAGTCGGTCAAGCCAAACAATCGACTATCGCATACCGGTTACAGGAAATGTACTTGCAAAGCTTGTCAACCAGCTGGAGTCAATCTGTCACACCTCTTAAGAGGCGTTCCTTTTTGAAGCTTTATGGTCTCTGTGGCTTGTTTAGAGTCAGTGAATTAGTGCTACCAGCGGCGGGGAAACCATCGAACCAGTTACAGGCTCGAGATATCCAAGTCGCTCCAAGCAATCGTTATCTGTGTGTGACTTTGCACAAGAACAAAACAAATCAGCTAGGTATACCAAAATTACTAAAAATTCCAGCGGAGAGAAATTCCGCTTCTTGTGCCGTGAAGGCAATCGCAAATTTCCTCAGGTTGCGTCCAGCTGGTGATTGCCCCCTATTTTGTCACGCTAATCGATCACCTGTTACAAGATATCGATTTGCTGCTGTTTTAAACAAATGTGCCTCTAAAGCAGGTCTTGAAGCTTTCAAGGTGAAGACGCATTCTTTCCGCATAGGCAGAGCAACGGATCTGGCGTCCATGTCGGTTCCTCTGTCGGCAATAATGCAGATGGGTCGCTGGGAGTCAGATGCGTGCAAGTTGTGTATTCGCTAAGTTGATGTTTGACAATTGGTACATGAAATTTTTCTTGTTGTATATTGACAGATATCTTTGGTGCTGGGGGACTCGATCCCGTGCTGGGCTGGCGTCAGGGCAAGGCAGACGCACAAACCAAACCCCAACATGCCGGGGCAACTCCAAATCGGCTGGTGGGGTGTGAGAGGCCTGACCTGGGGTCGGCTCAAGTATGTGATCGAGGCCCCCTATGTCTTAAATATCCCGCCTCAGGCCTTTTACATTAATCTTGGTGGAAATGACTTAGTAAATCATAGGATTACAACAATAATGAACGCTATAAGGAGGGAACTGTGCTATCCCAAACTGTGTGATAGTCTGGGTTGACATCCTGGACCGCCGCTCGTGGGGGACGGACCGGTATACGACCGGCAGACTTGTGTGGTGTGTGGGATTGCGTGTGTGTGTGTGTGTGTGTGTGTGTGTGTTTGTTATGGTATGAGTGTGTGTGTGCTCTGCTTTAGAGATGGGTGTATTGTTTGTGTTGCGTTTCCTGCTTGAGTCTTCTTTCGTATTTATTCGCAAGAAGCTCGAACGCATCAATGGGTTCGGTCGTCAGCGGGTCCGTCACCTCGGGCGGCATAGGATTGTCACAATGTACGACATAACCCAGAGTACACCTGGACTTTTGGCAAAGACGGCATCCATTTAAGTGAGATGGGGTTGGAATTTTACCTGGATTACTTGCGGGACTCTATGCTCACGTTGTAACTTGAGCTTTCCGGCACATCGCGAGCCGCTAAGTATTTTAGTGGATAAGGCCTTCAGCCTTATTGTGGCGGAAAATACTTAACAACCTGTGTTCGCTGAAAGCTTAGGCTTTAAGATTAATGGTATATTTTATCTCTAGGCTGGATCTTAATTTAACTGTGCTCATTCGTCGGGTATAATTGTTTATGCACTAGAATATAAATTAACCGTGGCCGTATTTTTTGTTCCCCATTTACGATATAAGTCAAAGTCTAATAAAACCTTTATTCTGGATTGTCTTTGTCCATTTATCAGTGCGGAATATGGTTACACCATATGATTCTCTGGATTATTGCGACCCTATTCATGGAAATAATTGGGATTATGGTTACTTTATGTCACAATAATCCTTTTTATTTACGATATATAGGTAGCATCATTGGTAACTATGGTTGCTGATCTCGCGTTTTCTCATGCTCAGCTTCCGCGGTGTTGTTAATCATTTCCGGTCAATGCTTATAAATAAGCGCGAATCGCAGCATGCGGCCTCTTTGCCATGCTGAACACGAAACCGTTAACATCTAACCCCACCTTACCCACCCCCTTTTAATTTACACAATATTGATTTATTTTGAGTGTCATAAGAAGGACATAATTTTATCTTGAGTTGGTTGTATGTCATACTTTATGTGGTTGTTGCAGTGTTCTGTGTCAGTTTTTGTCTGTTTCAGACCTTTAAAGCCAGGGATTAGGGCATTCTACTGTTGCACCTCTCACACATGGAGTTTCAGGCCTTGTCAGGAGGGTACCTCAATCAGATCCGACATATCAACTGGTGGGCACCTGCTCTTGGTGTTTGGTCATATACTTGTGGACTCCTAAGCTACAATTATGTGCTCGTAAAGTGAACCATTTGTTTTTGGTGTTAAGACTTGTCGGAACATCTCCATGAACAATTGGAAGTTGTTCGCGCCAAACAGAAAGGGTCTATATCAGTGGTGATTCAGACTGGTAACAATTGGTTCTGTTGTGTGAGGTGTCTATTGTAATTGAAGTAGAATCTGTTGTTGAATATTTTCTTGACTTTGCGTGTTTGATCAGAGAAACACCATCTTAAAAACATGGGAAAGTAACTGCAGTCAGAGTTATCATTCTAGAAGGGGGATGCGCTTGAAATTGAAGTAAATTTGAAACCAAACAAAACAGTTAAACATGAAAGTCAAATAGTTTCAAACGTGAATCTAATGCTATCACCTTGTGTACATCACAAGCTTGTTATCCCTGCTCTCTAACATCACACTTGCCTTGTTCCTCTGGTCAGTCACGGTTGTTAGTGTGCGTTAAACTGATGTTCTCGACGTCTGAGCAGCCGAAATGCAGTAGCCTATTCGAAATAGCAAAACTATCAGTCGATAGGTGTTGGTTTTTGTCCTGTAGTTACTATCAGGACCGGGCGAAGTCCTATAGTTTTCTATCATATCAGGCGAACCATCACCCATTTGTACTGTTTTAGGCCCATGGTGTTTCAATGTTTAAGGCCGTGAGCAGTGTTTTTTTCTAGTGTTGAGCCTTCAATACATTTCAAGTAGGGCTCCCAGTGATTGCTTGTCTTTAGTCTGTTGTGCATTCAATGGAATATATCGGGAATAAATTTCTGTGAATGGTCTCGAAGTGCAATACAGTCTGATGAAGGGCAAACAAAGGCATGGCAAAGATAATGAAATAAAGTAAACAAAGACGGAGATGAAAAAAATTGAAAGAAAATAGAAACATGATAGAGCTAAATAAGAGATCCAAAATAAAATCCGACCACTCGTTTGTGCATCTCTGAAGTGGTCGCCTAACTCCTACTCTATTGTTTTGAATCGAAGCTCTGGGATAGAGCTAAATAGGAGATCAAAGAAATAAAGTAAAAAGAAATCCGACCACTTGTCTGTGCATCTCTGAAGTGGTCGCCTAACTCCTACTCTATTGGTTTGAATCGAATCTCTGGTCGAATATTGTATGTCTGTTAAAATTAACTAGCCTAGGTATATGCCTTGGGCCATATATTTTGGTTGTTTTTGTTAATTTTCTAGCTGGAGTAAAATATCAAACCTGCGGGTGGCGAAAAATACTTAACAACCGTTGTTCGCTGAAAGCTTAGGCTTTAGGATTAATGGTATATTTTATCTCTAGGCTGGATCTTAATTTAACTGTGCTCATTCGTCGGGTATAATTGTTTATGCACTAGAATATAAATTAACCGTGGCCGTATGTTTTGTTCCCCATTTACGATGTAAGTCAAAGTATAATACACATGTAAAACCTTTATTCTAGATTGTCTTTTTCCATTTATCAGTGCGGAATATCGTTACACCATATGAAGCTCTGGATTATTGCGACCCTATTCATGGAAATAATGGCTGTTCCTTTCAGGGTATACCTACATTATTCGTGTTAACAACTTTTTATATGGATTAAACATACATGCATACTTATAAAATGTTCGTTTAATACATAATACTTTAAAGCAAATATAATGTAAATATTTATCTTTTTTATTAGTCTTGAGCTGAACTTGTTCGTTGTTTAAGCAAAATAAACGACAGAAAATGATCGGCAAATTACCATAAATCGCGCTAGCGATTCATGGTAGACTTGCTGATCATTTTCTTTCTTTTATTTAAAAAAATCAGTTAAGGGTGTGTCCAACCCATAAGCGATTTTTTCAAAGTATCAAACTTTTTTTCTATCATTGTTTCTTTGGAAGAGCTATTTATGATGATTGAAAAAATGGGGAAAACAATCTATGGTGGTGTTCTTTTTTTTTTAGCTACAGCGATTTGAAAAAGGTATGTGAAATTTGGGCTTTTTCTCTCAAATTTTACCCAGCTTCAGTAAAATCTATTTCAAAACTAAACAAACATGGTAATTTGGGTTTTCATTATTTATTTCATGTCTATGGTGGTATTTTCACATATAGAAACCAAATTAAGACAAAGCAGGCACTAGGTTTGAACAATATGGATCCTCGAATATCAAAAATATGCTTTTTATAGCGCATACTTTTATTAGATTTTTTATTTTATGAAAAAAAAGTAAAAAAGTTTGAAAATGAAATAGTTCTAGTATAAAACATTTTCTTATATTCTACCAAATTAAGACCAATGCTAAGGCAGTTCAAAATATGAAAAGAAATTGAAAGGTCAGTGTTGAAAGTTTTGAGTTATTAAAGTAAAAAGAGTTATCTCCGCTTACAAAATTTACAAAAAAGTACCATATCGATGACATTTAACGCTTTATAAATTTCAGATTTGGTGCCTGTTTTCTCTAAAATTAGTTTTTGTATGAAGAAATACTACCATAGATGGGAAATAAATAACACAAAACCAAATTATCATATTTGTTTTCATTTAAAATGGATTTTACTGAAGCGGGCTGTTTGAAAAGGACACAATAAGAGAAAGTGGATGGGGTAAATTTCACATGGCCATGGAGCCAACTGTTGTTCACCAAAATGTACACTTTTTCTATTTTTTCATTCATATTAAATAGTTCTTCAATACAAAACCATCATAAAATGTTTTCATATACTTTGAACATTTCTTAAATTCATGACATTGATACATGTACACCCTTAATTTATTAAATAAACGCGTTAGTGCTAAAACAAGTATATCAATTGCAAAACAGTTTGGTATCAGATGAAATGCCTGGTCACCCGGCGTTTCAACAGACACCAAACTGTTTGCGTCTCTGAAAAAACGATAATACAACGTTAAAACATCATAAGTTGTAGATTTGTTTTACGTTACTAAAATGCGTTTGCGTTTCATTTCGTTTAAATGGGGAATAATAGTCTGCACACAATCTCATTTCTAAGAAAAATGATACCTCCTTTACAGTTATAGTTCTAGTTTGCTTTACATATGACTTTACGCTTTTTCAATTTAAAAATGCATTTATAAACCATCATTTAACTATCTAAGGTTGACGTATCAAGCCAGCCGTAATACATGTATGTAAAGGGTTTAGGTATTATCTGTTCATGTATATGTCTGTTCTTGCAGTTAATGCTATTTTTGTTTTACATATGTGTTTAACGTTTCTTTGATTTAAAATTGCATTAACTATCAGTTTACTATTTGGAGAATTATAATTCAAACCCGACGCTATTACGCAAATGGATCAAGTATTATAATTCCATGAATTTGTCTTTTCTGACAATTAATGTCAAGTTTAACATTTGGCACACATGACAGCTGTCGTCTGCAAATTATTTCGCCGATATAATCAACTCTACATAAATCAACTGCAGAGCCATTTACAGACTACATGTATCATCTAATTTTCGATCAATTTTGGATTTCAAATAAAAACTATTTTTTGAAAAATCTGATTACTTTTTTTAATTTGAGTTGCATACATATTGATCAGACACCAGATGATCGGAGTCTGATCTGGCTTCAAATTGTTTGCAATATAATTAAACGTGTTTATTTTTAAGTACTAAAAGCGTTCATTGGGAAGGAATTTCGCATTCTCCACAGTAGTCAGTGTTCTAAAACTAGAATTTCGAGAATTAGAACTCGGTAAAGTGGAGTTTACCAACAATTCATAGAAAACGTGATCATATTTAACTCTGTAAATCGATAAAGCTTGGTGTAAAGAAGTAAACAGCAGTTCACCTTTGAAATAATGTACGTGTAATTTATCGAGATACAGCTGTACTTGAATTTATCTAACATTTTTTTTAAAATGATTGCATATGCAAAGATATAATTTATCGAGATAAAGCTGTACTTGAATTTATCTAACAATATTTTAAAATGGTTGCATATACAAAGAGAATAAATGTTCCTCAAAATGAACGCGTTTATGCTAAAACTAAGTGCACATTGCAAACAGCTTGAAGCCAGATCTGATGTTGGGTAACTAGCCTTCTGATCAGACTCCGACATTTTGCCACTTAGAATAAGGAAAAACACCAACATATTCAGTTAAACTCCACTTTTTAGTTTAGTGCATTTCGTTACAGGGAAAGTGTTCCATACTTTTCATTGTAGCCATACTTGTTGCAGGGCATTTAAGAGATCTCATCATTTCCCGTACTGTCAACAAATATGCGCAACACATATTACCTTTATCATGTTATGCAACTGTCATGTGAACGCTTTGTTGCAAGCCACACTTCTAACATTTTATTTATTCGTAATTGCTTTTAAAGTATGTTATCATGATATCAAACAGTTTTGATGCCGATGAGGCGCCGAGTTATTCTGCGCCTCATCGGCATCAAAACTGTTTTCAATAGTTATTGCAAGTTCGCATACAGTGTGAATCAGATGTTTCATACTGATTAAATCTCAGTTTAATCACGTCTGGGATTAATGAACATCAGAATAATATGAAATTATAACGATCTTTTTAATGTTTTATAGTTATGTTTAGACAAAACAGTTACCTTCGTCAAACGTCAAGTTCGAATCAGACGTTATATTGCTTGCGTTGGCGACTTCCATTTTGTCAACTCTGTCGTGAAGCGATGTGTATACAGTTAGATGTTGGTTTGTGGTCTAAATGGTCCCTGTCATTTTTCAAATCTTGCCTGAAAAATACCCAAATAGCAAACATTATCTTGATTTAAAACAGTGGATGAAACGTTATTCATTTCAAAAAGCGCGATCATGCTAAAACAATTACGTCCACTGCAAACAGGTTTTAGCTAAAAGAGACGAGATATCCAATTAAGAATCATCGTAAAAATCATATGTACAGTATAATTGTTTCTAAATGACATTTGAGTTTCATTTGTGTTTGGACGGAATTGCATGACGTATTATCCACGGTATCGTAAGATTATTCAATAACAATCGCATGGTCAAATAATTTAATCAGGAATAGTTGATATATCAAAAAACAAAATCCCCTTTTCAAATTAACCTTTTACAAAACGCAAAGCAATAACATTTAAGAAATATAGGATATGTCATGAGTTGGTGTATGAGACAAGTTGATCTTAACCGAGTCTAGAATTGAAATGTTATTAAGCAAGCCTAAACGATGTTTAGATCAGCTCATGATAATTTATTTTTCTCACATAATGCCCAGCAGAAGTTTAAGAGGACCTGGAAATGTGGTCTATAGTTTTTTTTTATGGATATGCACAAAGTAAATCATAACTAACAATTGGAGACCGGGTAAATTTCTGCTACACTTGGGCAATTCGAGCAATTTCCTGTTTACCCCACCCACCTATTTTAACATTGCTGAAAAATTGAATATAATTATTTCATGTGTTAGAGAATTAATAACGGTTTTTTGTTAGCATATATCAATGCAGTTTACCTCAATACAAATTTTGAAAATATTTGAGGATAGTTTCAGATTCATTGAAATCCAAAATGGCCGCCAAAATAGCCATTTTCAGTAACATTTAACCTTCTCGAGCAATAAAACTACTTATATTGACTACAATTGATACCCATATGGAACGATTTTAGTTGATTCGTAATGAACATTAACTTTGAAATCATATCAGGCTTTGTTTTGATTGGTTTTCTTTCACCCAGTGCTGAAATAATCAAAACTGGCCGCCGTATATACCCACCTTATTAATTTCCACTTACATCAATTTTCTTGGGACTTTCATTTCATTTGTTCAAAATTTAGAATGGTATTTTGTAAGCAATTATCAATGAAGTTTCTCCAAATACATAATTTGAAAATATTTAAGGAAAGTTTCAGACTTGAAATCTAAAATGGCTGCCGAATGGCTATTTTTAGCAACAATTAAATTTTCGAGCAATTCAACTACTTTTATTTACTGTAATTGGTATTTATATCAACAGCGTTTGTAGATTCTTTTTGAATATTAACTGAGAAATCAGGTTAGCTTTCATTTCAATTGGTTCCTGTCATCCATTGCTAATATAATCCAAAATGGCTGCCGTTGATACATTTTTTTTACTAACTTCTACTAATATAGTTTTTCTTGATTTGCCAGGTTATGCAAATGTTTTTTGTGTGTCTTTTCATGCTATTGTGCCAAACATACGGTAGTTCATGCTGGTAAATCTTGAAGTTGGTAATACTTTGTCAGGGATTATTAATAGCCTGGATTGACCACTATCCAATTCAAGTTTTTATTTGATCAAGTTTAATTTTGACTAATAAAGATACGGAAAAAAAAATAACGGAAGGAATATTTCTTTACAAAGTTAGAATACAATTTTTTCTTAGTATAAAAAATATACGTTATGTGTAGCACTTTTGCACCTGTGTAAGATAAGCATATAAAACATATTTGTCACTAGTTTTCGCGGATTTGTGGAAATTGTTATTTTCAATTGATAATTATTATGAATATCAATGGTGAGTATATGTTTACCTGGCCATAGGATGATATATTAAGCAGAGTGTTTAATAAGTGTTTCAAAGAATGTGTTATTTCATTTTATGAACCTACGGGAAAAATGAGGGACATAAGTTAACCACTTAATTAGTGGTACTAAACCGCACCGAAGCTAAATACCCTTTTTAACTAATTCATGGAACCGTGGGTTGAACAATGCTAATTTGATCTTTCACAAGTGCAATGTAGTTGACTGGAAGATAGACACCAATAAGTCGAGGAAGTGTGTCTGGCACATTGAACAACCCCAGTACTTAAATGAAGTCAAACCATTTGTTGAAAATACCTAGGCACAAAAATGGGTTTTTATCAGACGCGAGGGCTGCAGTTTCTCCACATATGTGTCCATTAATCTTCCAGCGTTCTTGTTGATTCAATGTGAGCTGCTACAGCATTGTCACTGCTGTTCGGGGTTTGCGGATCACACAGACACAGAGGATACAAAGTCGTTTACATTGCGTTCTGGTGTATCTTAGACAGTCTGGCTTTGATCCTAATTGAGTACTGCTGTAATGTTCACCCAACCTAAGTGCTCTACGATAAATTATTAAATCCAAGGTCGATCAAAGCAGGAGTATCCTATGAAACAGTGGAAGCAAACAAGATAATATATTAGTTATGATGCTGCTCTGAGAGTGACAATAAGCGATTTTCAGCATGAATAAGTGGAATCCATATGATTGCAAATAGGAATAATAATATTGTAGAGAAAGTTAATAAATCAGACCAAGAATCTTTGCAATCTGAGCATGAATGGAATGTTCTCGGTTCAGTGAGAAGTGAAAGAATTGTCTGTTTTGGCGATACTGCTTCCTGCGACGTTCTTTTGGATGCAACTCATGGGGCAAAAGGGAAGGTACCTCACTATGGGTCTTGGTATCAAATTTCTGACCGACAATAGAAAGTTTATTAATATTCTGAATTTCTAATACATATCAGTCATCGCATACACCACATGACTGTATAATTAAGTGATTGTAAAATGTCTACTCCTCATAGATTGTTACAACTGGTTTGACAATAGTTACTTGTCTGGTGTTGACCAGTTTTTCTACTGCCATGTAGTTTATGCTATGACCCATATGGTTAAGAATATTCATAACCTTTGTAGATTCCTAGACCCAAAGTGAGGTGCTGTCCTTTTTTTGTATTTGTCCATGACCTGCAGTAACTACATATACATGTATTGGGTTACAGGAAGATTCTTGACCAAACAGGCGGTTCTTTCACTTGTCACTGCACCTATTAGTAAAGCAGTGGTCCGTGTATATGTAAGAGTATATACATGTTATATAAGTATACTTTATAGATATGCTATAGTTATACGATAATTTGTGTTTCATATTCCTGAGTGAAAATTAAAACGCCCAACCAGATACGCTTATAAATGATTAAAAGTAAACGAAAGCAAGATATATCAATTGACATTGCCAAACTGTCTCCAATACCAGCACGCAATGCATAGGACACTAAAGAGCAGCACTTTACATTGTTATATCAGCTCACATGATTACCAAATGAATCATTAAATTACGCTGGAAGAACAATGGACACATATTTGGAGACACGGTTTCTCTCTCGTCTGATAAAATCTTTTTTATTATTAGTATTTATGCCCAGATCTTTTCAACAAAGATTTTACTTTACTTAATCACTGGGTTTTGTCAATTTGTCATACACACTTCCTCGACTTATTGGTGCCCATCTTACAGTCTAACTACATTGCACTTGTAAAAAGGAAAACACAGATTCGTTAAGATCAAAGTTTCTCCACAGTGAACCCGTTAAATTAGCAAAAGGGTATTTAGCTTCGGGGGTTTGTTGTACCATTAAGAGGTTAATTTATGTCACATATTTGTTTCCGCAGATATAAAAATGAAATGACCCATGCTTTGAAACACTTATTAAACACGCTGCTTGGTATACCATGCTATGGCCAGGTGACATGTATATTCCCCGTTGATATGCATACTAATTATCAACTGAAATAACAATTTCCACTAACACGCGAAAACTAGTGACAAATATGTTTTTATGTACAATACATATCCGGGTACAGTATTGGGCTTTTATATAGTGCTACACATTATGTAAATTTATTTTGATACTGAGTCAGAATAAATATATTCAACTTTTGTAAAGAAATGTCCACTTTATAGTCACATAATTTATATCCTTACAGTTATCAATATTTGACAAAATCAATCTTGACCAAATAAATACTTGGGATTCTATGGTGGTCAATGCAGGCTACTTATTATCATGTTAAAGCATTACCAACTGCAAGATTTATCGGCATGCAATATGTTTGGCATAAACACATGGAAATACACAAAAAATAAATTGTATAACCTTTCAAATCCTGAAAATCATATTAGTAGAAATTAGTAAGAAAGGTATGAACCGCAGCCATATTGGATTATATCATCACTAGGTGACAGGAACCAATCTAAATAAAAGCTAACAGATGTTTTCAGTTAATAAGAATCATTTAAAGTTGTTTTATATGAGTATCAATTACAGTCAATAAAAGTAGTTAATCAACTGTTACTAAAAATAGCCATTTGGCAGCCATTTTGGATTTCAATGAGTCTGAAACTATCTAAAAACATTTTTAAAAAATGTATTTGGGGATACTTCTGTGATGATGACGGTTTTGGGTCATTATTTATTCTATCGTATTTTTTCAAGTATTCCGGCTATTTCGTGCCGAGCTCAGGAATTAGCCTTACCTTTTTGGTATATAATAAGGAACATGTGACAGATAATTTTCTTTCCGTACTAGAATTGATAGCGAAGAGTCAGGGCATTGGTTGTTTAAGAAGTTGGAGTTTGGGTGGTTAAAGTTATGTCGACTTGACGACTAACAATGTCAAAGGTATTTATTCTGCTGTATTATTGAAAAGGTTTTTATTGAATTGGAATTGTTTTTAGACGTGTCGGTCGGTTGAGCGAGCTTGCGCGTTTTTAAAGGTGTTCGTCTGAAATTCTGTAATGGCGGCGTGGGTTTGTCACATGGTCAGAATAATCTTTTCGTTTCGGCTAACCATAGTTTCATCTTTACAGCAATAGAATACGACACGACGACACAGGACTGCAGATGAGATACTTGAAGTAAAGTACGCCATTGGTACCTTATACCTGGTAAGCAAATGTACACGAGGTTGAATATTACGGCGAGAAGGTTTGGACTTCACTGACTGACTCGTTAGCTCAGGCGCCAGTCTCGGTCAAGTCACAAGTTTGTCGCTATACTGTTTTGTCTGCTTTGCACATGACATTATAAAATGTATAATAAAGTAAGGAAAGTTCAGGCATATGGGAGAATGTTCATTTACTAGTGAAGAGAGATAGTTCCGGAGCCAGTAGCATTGTATTTCTTACAAACAGTATTTAACTATTATATTTTGAGTGGTCACATACCATACATTATTAAAGAATGCTTAAATTATATTATTTAAAATGAAAGCATTGAAAGCTCATATATATATTATAATGTGAATTTCAGGGACAACATGCAATTATTACCCTGTACTTAATTATATATATGCTATTTCAGGGCAGGGTTGTCTTCCCTGTTGTGTATCACCAAATAAAGGACGAACGTACGTTCCGGCTTGATTTAGTTGTTTACCCCCTAAGCAAGCATGGTTACACTTCATTGATAATTGCTTGAAAAATAACTGGGTCTGCTTTCATCAAAACAAATGTTAATGGGCATGTAAATGTATGACCCATTTTAAGAAGTGTAGATCAACATGTATATCTAGATTTTGTCAATCAATACTGGTAATAGTTAGAGTCGTAATAGATCTATAGTATACTCAGTATTATATAAACCTTTAGATACTATTAAAAAGTAGGACCCAGTTTAATTATTTATGGTTTATGATAAGGAAGACGTATACTGTCTTTGTATTAGGTGGATATAGAACTGTAGACAGATCAAGGGAGTATAGGTATGAATAACAATCACTTATGGATTAGAATCTTTGTATTTTATATCAGAACGACTTAAAATATACTACAAAATATCATAGAGTATGAATTTAAGCTGTTTTGTATTCCTGTAGTATTATTTGCTAAAAAAGTTACCATCCTTTGGTTTCTTGTACTTTTAATAATATTTTCACGTTTTCGTTATAGCAATTATGGTGGGTGGGGTAATCCCGTAATATTTCAAATTGCCCAAGGGTAAAAACTGGTTACCCGGTCTGGATATTCCAGAAATTGTTTATGTTAATGAAATATAATGAGAACAAAACTATAGACCACATTTCTAGGTCAAGGTCCATATTTGGATTTGGCTGCCGACATTTTAGCAACAGGCCCTTTTTAGAACCCCAGTGGCGTAATAACGTCTTTATAAATAGTGACGTAAGAGTGACGTCATCAAAGTGATCTCACACACATATTTGTAGCGTAAATGTTTTTAATGGGAATGAATAACGTTTTCTCTGTTAGTGTCGTCTAAATGGGAACGAAATAACATCATTCAATAAATACTAATGTCGCATTCAACATACAGAAAAAATACACACATGGAATTGCTTAGAATTGTTTTGATAACATATGGTAAATTGATAATTATTTACAACTGCGAGCTATGTGCAATCCAGTAGTTCTAATCAATATGACATTTCATGCAATTTGTTTTTAAGACAAATCATGTGCTATTCCCTCCGGAAAGTTTAGCCTTTATCAAATATACGTATCTGTTCATTTAAACATGAATTGATTATTTTCGGTACTTATGCAAAACGAACGATAACAACTGATCGGCAAAAAAAAAAATCGTAGTTTATTTTGCATGAAAACAAATCAGGTGATTTCTGATGTTTGCACTATAAATTCTGTAATTTATAGAATGGATAAACAGTTTATTGGTATGCACAAACATGATTCAAATCCTTATTGGAGGTTGTTAACACGTATGACATTTGCACTGAAAGGAATGGCCAAAACCACTTAACCGAAGTTGTGTTTCATTCAAACGCAGTAACCATGCTTATGACCATAAAGATTAAAAAACGAAACTGTCGAAATCTTCAAAAGTAAATTGCCATTGTCTACATGTCAGCCTTAAATTTCGTTTACTTAGGAAACAGTAACTCATTATTCTAGACGTTTTAGGGTTGTTTTTTGTAAAAAATTGCTAAATGACAACCAGTGAAGTCCCTGATCAAAGGGCTCCTGCAGCAGCCCTCTGATCAGGGACTTCACTGTTTGCATTGGACAAGTGTAGTCTTCACAGGTACATGTTTGGTAAAGGACGCATATATGCGTCACTAGGGCTCAGTGAGTTAATCGTTAATTCACAGAACACATTCGTACTTGCAAAAAGCAGCTGTTGGCAGTTACAGTTGAGGACGTTATCCCCCAAGGTCGTTTACGCTAAACTTTTATTTTAATTACAGCCAGTTTGGAGCCTGTTCATACACCGGGATATCCGGTGTCTGATCATGCTCCAAACCGTCTGCCACTCAGATAAACATGAATAGTCAGAATTGTCGAAGGTTTTCATTTTCTTCGTTTTATTGCAATGTTTTGCGTTAGCGTTTCGTTTTATACCGCCATAATTAAATGAGACATAACATTTGTGACACTAAACTGGCTGTGGATGTCTTAAAACTGTAAGAACATTAAGTTTGCAGTGAATGGGTAAATAATGATTTACGAGAAACGCAAACCTTATCATCGGTATAACATTAATGTATTTCATATGCGTGTGCTTCCTTCTACAAAGTGTTTAACCTCTTGACTGTCCATCCATACTTTACCAAACTATTTTGACCATGATTGCATGCAGTGTTATTTTGTGTCTGATCAGTTTTATAATTACTTGTATTATTACTATACAAGATTTATATAGCGCTCTTTTCACACAAGAGTTGTGCGTTCAAAAGCGCTTCACATTAACTCATACATGTATAAATGTACTTACAAAGTGAGAAAAGACAAATAAATACATTTACCACAAAGTAAAGACATCCTACTGGTAATTATCTTGATTTAATTACTAAGATTATCAGAATTATTATTGTTATCGTATAAAAACTGTTTGTCAAACAACGGCTTAGTTTGTTACACAAAAGCAAATGGCAAGTTTAAACTAGAAAGTATCGTGGCTGTGATTGGGTTATTGAATGACACTTGTGGTTATTATTTTGGATTTAAGTATTGGATGGAGCAGTAGTTAACTGCAGGAGGTTAATTTAAATCAAAAAATTATATTAAGTTATCGAGATGTTTGAGTCAGATTGTGCATTTGCAAATTTCAAATGTTTATGACGTTTTCCTTTTTGCTGCCAAGCTCCATAAAACTAGCATTAATATGCGAACAATTTTGACACTGATCGGCTCAAAACTGTTTGACATTCATACAAATGTATAAATTTAATTTTAAGTCAAACCTCCTTTATTTCTAGAAATAATTAGAAATAAGAGAACACAAGAAGATTGCGAGACGACGATGTTGGGGGCAATGAACGTATCAGACGGGGTTTTACGTTATAACGAAAGGTTTATTTCTTTATGTTAACAGTGGAGAAAACATTACTATTTCCCAATAAACGCGTTTACGCTTAAACGTTCATTTCAATTGCAAAAGGTTTGGAGTTAGATCAGACGCCGGATAACACGGCGTCTGATCAGGATCAAAACTGTTTATCACTCAGACTAACATGATTAATTAAACTTGTCAACATGTTATTTTTTTTACATTTCAGTGTGTTGCGTTTGTGTTTTGTTTGCAATCATACAGGAAACAATAACGTTTTCTCCACTGTACGATAAGCGAATTTGTCTGCATTCGTTGTATAATCCAATTTTACGGCCTCTCAAAAGACATTTGAACCCGTCTGATATCGGTTGCGAATGTGAGAAATAATGATTTCTTATGAATTAACGTCGCTTTCATAACAGTATTTCAGTCATATCGCGACGTCCAGCTAATTATAGGTGGAGGAAGACCCCCCGATGCCCCTTTGTGCACTGTAGGCAACTGGGTAGAACCACCGACCTTCTGCAAGCCAGCTAGAAGGCTTCCCCACATGAAAAATCCGAACGACCAGACTGGGATTCGAACTTACAGCGGTGAGGAGCTTGGTGGTGTACATGTAAGCCACAGTGACTATACTACTAAGCCACGGAGGCCCCCGAGAAATAATGAACTCAATGTTTAAAATGAATATGGCAGTTACATGTAAAAACAATAAGCCTTTCTGCATTACTTTCATCGCTATAAATATGTTATCACAATGTAAATTATTTTGACTAATGCCTAAAACTTTTCTAGCAAATGCTTGGATTTTGGCGTGCTGTATTTTTTACATAACTGCACTTTTATGTAATTGTCAGATAGTGTTGACCTATTTTGGAAGCCATATAGTATAACTATACCTTACTTCCTTACCCGAAGTACAATAATTATTTGCAAACAGTTTTAATCCTGATCAAACGCCGGGTCCCGCAGCGTCTAATCTGAACCAAAACTGTATTACACTCATGTCAAAGTAAAAAAACATTATCATTTAAATTTGAGAAATAAAAGCAGACATTAATTGTTTAAACATAATGACGTCATGGTAGAGGTTAATGCTGCTCGTTAATACCATTATATGGGATTAGAAGCAGTCGAGCCTGTTTTATAGATCTACTTAAGAGACCTACGCCGGAAGAATGTCCTCAATTATTTACTCTCTTCAAAATCAGAATAGTGTTGGACTTAAAGTTGTGGTCTGTGTCATTTCCTAAAATGTAGACTTAATGCAATATTACTGAATAAACATCGATGCCAGTGCCCAAACGGTTTTAATTCTGATCGGGAAATCTGTTTCGGCATCTGATCAGGATCAAATATGTTTGTAAATAAAATACGTTTGGGAATTAGAAAGGGGATAGATTACATGTACGACTTCTATATAAGAGGATTTACTGACTATGCTATTTACGTCCCTATTTAAAACTGGGCGTTTAATTATTAAAGACATATGTTTCCGAAATGTAATTCAAGAAACAATCTTGATTTAAAAGGCATGCATGCACCTCCCGTATTCCGTGACCAGGGGACATTTTACTAAACTACTTACGTAAAATTTTGCGTAAGTCAAAATCGTTTTACTCTTATTTTTCGACCATAAACGTTTGCAAACAGCAAATAGCCAGATCAGAGGACGCACTAAAAGCGCGTCCTCTGATCTGGCTATTTGCTGTTTGTAGCAAGTGATAATAAAAAATATAAATTAAAAATTAAAATTTTGATATACGCTAAAATTGTGCGTAAGTAGTTTAGTAAAACGGGCCCCAGACGTCTAACATTCAAATTCAATCTGTTTGACAATCAACAACAGTTAATGTGTATCTGACTTTAAGACCTCAAACGGCGAAAAAGCTACCCAGAGACTTAACGAACGATAACACAAATCAACACAATGTTTAAATTCCAGACTGAGTGTGCTCTATGTGTTCTTCCAATGAAATGTTAAATAAATAGATTTAGTTTTAATGTATCAAATAAACTTAATTTCCAAACAAGACGTGATACGTCTCGAATACACTAAAATATGGTTTATACAGTTGGCGAGACAGTTTAGTTTTATTTTCCATTAAACCCATTATCCCCATAACCAACTAAAACAAGTTTATAGTAAAACAGGTAAACTGCTTTACTTCAGCCTACTTTACGCTACACCTGTTCAGTATGCTGTGGTATAAGACATGTTTGTTATGGTGTTTATTGATTACAATATAAACGTTTTATTTCGTGAAGGAAATAATTTAATGCGTAAAGAATGCGTATCTATGGTTTATGAGTTATACTGAATGTTGATGCAGGGAATTTCTATGACGAAAACGACAGATTCATGAATATTTCGACGGTTTTTGTATATCTAAGTACATGTAACAACCACTGCCTTTAGCTTTAGTTGCGTTTAACCCAGTATCCCATAAATAACAATTTTACGCCTTATATTCCTTCCGCTTATGAAGAAAACAGTTCCAATTTATATAATTATGAGTATGTACATTGAGAAATGTGTGGCTATATCCTAGCAACTTGTAGCTTAAAGCAGATGATAGCTTAAAACAAGCTTAGAGTAAAGCAGAATGTGCCTAAGGCTCATTCTGCTTGACTTTTAACCTGCTTTAAATAGTCACCAATCTTCAAAACTATGAACAGGCTATGGAGTAAAGGGTAAAAGAGTAGGCTGCACCTTTGCAAAGGAATACTGAACCTCAAATAGTGCACGAATACAGTGAATTTAGCTGTCTTTGACAAATCTAACGAAATAATGAGGGTCATAAACCCTTTATCCACAATGTGAGATTTGTCAAGACTACCACCCTAAACATACAGTTTCTCCGACGAACCAGAATTATGCGATGTATTTCAAGGTCTGTGTAAACGACATAGTAATACACGAAATATGAAAAACGGTATTAACATAGTAACAATAATCTCACACAAGCAGTTTTGGTCTTAAATGAATTCAAACATAAATTATAAAATTCAGCATGACTAGCTATATATAAATTGCATTCTTTGTGCTTGATGTCATCAACTTTAATTACGGTTAGGTTATTGGGTTTCGAATGTCAACAATTATCTTAAGGGTGTATCAATGTCATGAATTAAAATAAAATTCAAAGTATATGAAAACACTTTATGATGGTTTTGTTTTGAAGAGCTATTTAAGATGAATGAAAAAATAGAAAAAATGTACATTTTGGTGCACAACAGTTGGTTTCATAGCCATGTAAAATTTACCCCACCCACTTTCTCTTATATTGTCCTTTTCAAACAGCCTGCTTCAATAAAATCCATTTTAAATGAAAACAAATATGACAATTTGGTTTTGTGTTATTTATTTCCTACCTATGGTAGAATGTCTT
This sequence comes from Gari tellinella, assembly GCA_922989275.2. Lineage (NCBI taxonomy): Eukaryota > Metazoa > Mollusca > Bivalvia > Cardiida > Psammobiidae > Gari > Gari tellinella. The sequence continues at coordinate 75,859,032 of OV277866.1, forward strand.
CATACAAAAACTAATTTAAGAAAAAACAGGCACCAAATGTGAAATTTGTAAAGCTCTAAATATCATCGATATGGTACTTTTGTGTAGGGGAGATAACTCTTTTTACTTTAATAACTCAAAGTTTTCAACACTGACCTTTCAATTTCTTTTCATATTTTGAACTGCCTTAGCATTGGCTTTCATTTGGTAGAATATAAGAAAAAGTTTAATACTAGAACTATTTCATTTTCAAACTTTTTTACTTTTTTTTTCATAAAATAAAATATGTAATAAAAGCATGTAATATAAAAAGCATATTTTTGATATTCGAAGATCCATATTGTTCAAACCTAGTGCCTGCTTTGTCTAAATGTGACAATACCACCATAGACATGAAATAAATAATGAAAACCCAAATTACCATGTTTGTTTTGTTTTGAAATTGATTTTACTGAAGCTTTGAGATTTGAGAGAAAAAGTCCAAATTTGACATACCTTTTTCAAATCGCTGTAGCTCAAAAGAAAGGACACCACCATATATATTTTTTTTCCCATTTTTTCATTCATCATAAATAGCTCTTCCAAAAAACAAGGATAGAAAAAAAGTTTGATACTTTGAAAAAATCGCTTATGGGTTGGATACACCCTTAATGCCGTCAAAATAGCTACATAAGCTTTACTTTCTAATAGCGCGTTCCTTGAACGAAGTGACCAAATTTCTAACGGCTCGGATAAAATCAGCGATGAGTTCACTACAGAAATCGATGACCGTCGATGGCAATCAATTGCAAGTTGGCTACCTGGTTTTGGAATACGCTGCACACGCGGCACAAACCGCTAACCTTAGCCGCATCTGAACACGTACATGTAAATTGTGTCTACTATAGCGCCAAATATTTTTACTCCTCTCTGAAACAAACAATGTCAGGAACCTGCAATTTATACACTTAATTGCAGAGAATTACGTTTACGTTCATTTCAACAGGAGATGTAACGATAATAATTGTCGAAATGCATATGTCTAAATGGACGGTATGAAGGTATAAGTGTCCTCTTTTAAGCGGTTTCTTAACAAGTTCAACACTTTGTTATACTCGTCGTAAACATACAGTGTTCCCCTTGACGAATATATTCGATTATACGAAACAGCACTCAATGCCATATATCCGTATAAGTATCTACTGTCGACATTACAGTAGACTAGGGTTATATTGTTCAATCTTACACGTTCATGCCATTTGACACTGTTTCGGAGCCAGAACAAACACCGGGTAATTCTATATCTGATCAGACTGTTTTCTATTCAAATTAGTATAAATATGGAAACAGTTCCAAGCTGTTACTCGTCGCATTATATTTGCGCTTCGTTTGCGTTTAGTTTTGTTCAAACGAGAAACACATACTTTTATAGTGTTTTCCCACTTTAAAAGATTTCATGTTTTACATAGTTCGTCATCAATAATATGCAGCAATTTCAAGAATTTATTGATATGCAATTTGTTTTGGATGCGTTTCAGTTTGACTACAGATGTGACGCATAAACAAATTCCCAGTATACAACTTTTCTTTTTACTTTTAACCAACTGTGCATTATTTGCTAAATTCTATGTACAATCTTGATTAATTAATAATGTCTTTGTTTTTCCATAACTACTCTGGTTGTGGTGATATACAGTTGAGAAAAAGGTTTTTACCCGTTTGAACTAAACGAAACAAGACGCAAGTACAGAATGAAATGTAGGAAATTACAGGTTGTTGGAATCGTATTTGGCACACAATGTTTGCCATGAATAAGTTTAATTGTTTCAGCGCTAAATCTGTACCGGGCTACACAACATTTTCACCGCAAAACAGTCAAAATGGAACTGAGGTGGGTGTGTTTGGTAAACATTGTCAGAGCTATACATTCATCCGTTCTCTATTGACGAATTAAACTTACGTATATCAAGTGAAAGTGTCGTGTTCTTGACCAACTTACAGTGAAAACAAAAGTTAACTGTTTCAATTGTAGAATTTCTTTTAAAATGTCAATTATTATAACTCAAGTACAGCGCTGAGTAACTCGTATTTTGATGTAAATCTATAATGTGCCTGGCTGTACTGTATTTTACAATCAATTCCGTATTGATTCGTGAACTGAACTTTCAAGACCACATCAAAAACAGTGACATAAATATTGTCAAGACATTTCCTCACTTCAGGCAACTCACTCCATCAACCAAAAGTCTCACCACTATGAGAATTATTTGATCATCCCTATATTTTAATCACAGAACGATTTGGAGGATTGCTTACGAGATTTGTTCTGTAATTGTTTTTGTTTCTTATGTCCTAAAGACAAGGTCACGGGCCCTACCTAAATGAGTTGTGTAGTAAAACAGTGAAAATTCCTAAGTAAGTTAGTATCTTTATATCTGCTTAAGCAACTATTCGTATCACACTCCTACCGTGCCATAAATGTGAATCAAACACCTAGTACTGTGAAAAAGATGTTAAACCAATGATGTAACGCGTCTGTCCCAGCCCGGCTAACTATCTGGCTCCAAAATGTTTTCCACTCAGAAAAAAAATTGGTAAATTTTTAGAAAGCTCTTGTCAACTGCAGTTTTTGCATGCATTTGCGTCTCTTTTCGTTAAGCCGGAAGCTGATCACCTATTTTCCATTGTAACTGACTGGTGTTCTCATTTGTGAAATAATGATGTCTTTTATTAGCCACATGTTTTACCCTAACATTGCTGACTTTTTCACATACGGTATGTTTTTGTTATTAAGTGAACAATTTCTATAATTGACGTTTGTACTCATGTTGGTTTGACTTTAACATATTAATTATGGCAAATAGCCTAGACAATTGCAAATATTTAGAATCCTATTATACATGTATATTTCAAAACCGGTTGCAAACAAGTTTTATTCCATGAAATTGCCGTGTTATGACTACTGCTTCAAGCTCAGTTATAGATGTTTAAGGCATGTGACTGCTTAAAGCAAGTTGAAAGTAAAACGAAAGCGTCATTAGGGGTTTGCTGATTTACGTTGTCTGATTTAACTTACTTTAAGCTGTCACATATCGAAAACACCTTCGATATGTTTTTCGTTTATTTGTCGAAGTAGAGGAATGTAACTGTACTCGGTCTACACTGTAAAGGTTTATCATGCTGTAAATGGAAAGTTTGGTCCGAAAGATCAAATTATTTCCGCTTTTAGATGCTTGATTTTTCTTATAACATAAATGTGCTAATCTAGCATTAAACAGCTCTTGGTTTTAGGACAATTATTCTGTTTATGTTCAAGACAAACACTATACAGACTGTAATTTTTTCTACCAAACATAATTAGATATTAACAATGTATTTGAATATTATAAGATATAAAACGTTGACAAAGCTACGACGCCAGATGATTAAAAGTGAACTCACAATGTTGTATCCTGTATTAGTGCAGTTAACCGTATATTGTTACCGATAATTAGGATCATCGCTCAAAACAATACGAATGGGAGATCAAAGCATTGCCTCAGGAGATTCAAGTTATACTTAAACTCATCGCAAACATATTTGAGCAATGAAGTGTGCAAAAGAACGTATATATAATTGTCATTGATATTAGTGATGAACTGCCTGAATTCCGGCGAAGCATCGAATTTGTTTCTTGATCTGAATTCAAATTGTTGCAAAGGACCTTAGTATGCAGCTTTAAAACATTAAGTGTAAAATATATAAGGTTTTCCCTCAATTTGTAATTCAGTATAATTGTAGTTTGTTAGGTTTAAGCGTAACAGCTCATCGCCTTTCACAGACACAAATAGTGCATGCATCTAAAATAATCAACATACACATTTGTCATGTTTACCACAATAAATAATCAAGATGTGTTTGACTGAATGACTATTTGTATGAGTGTAAACGTATGTGGCTGTCAACAGTGCATTTAATTATCACTGTACAAAATATGGAATTATGTAGCATTTTACATCAAAATCAGCGTAAGGTCTGCTTTAATACCGTTGTCGGAAATACCGTTTCAAAGTTGGAATAAAAAAGGTAGTACTGACGATACATCATCACAATTGTCAAACAGTTTTTATACTAATCAGAAGCCGCGTTACGAAATATCAGATCTGAATCCAAACAGCTTGCTAATTCAACTATGGCAGTGATAGGTTTACACTCTTCCATATTTACTACGTACTAAAATTAACTGTAGAGCAGTATGTGAGCATAGTATGAAGATTGTCGTGTCATGTCTTCATCCGCCTTATACAAACCAATCAACTCAATAATGTGCATATATATATGTGTGTATACCATCATCTGCAGTAAGATGGGTAGTTAGTTAATCTTCTACGCACTGAGTTATAACTCCACCTCTTTCCTCCGAAGAACGGTTATGTTGCCACATGAACTAATGATTACGTCTTAGAATGGAAGTACATCTTTTAACGAGTGTCACATAGATTTTTCAAATACGCATAGTTTACCATTGAAATCAGCAAAATTTTAATGTATTCAATGATTTTAGCGATGTACATAGACTATCTAATATGGCAAAGCATAAATCATCATTTTTGACATATTTTGAAAGGTGTCTCGGATATTTAATGAATAAATACGAAAGAAGACTCAAGCAGGAAACGCAACACAAACAATACACCCCATCTCTAAAGCAGAACACACACACAGCCATACCATAACAAACACACACACACACACACAACCACACACACACACACACACACGCAATACCATTCCTTCATCTACACACTAAATAGAAAACAACACGCAAGACAAACATAAAGCTAAGTGAACATAGGAGCCCGCCTTGGTACGGTCAGTAGCAATAAAGGTTCCAATAAAGGTTCCTATAATAAAGGTTCCATTTGACACGACTTGGTGCAAAACTGCGATATATAAACACGGTCGAAATTCGATACTTCAAACTCGCTTAAATCGATTTTACCTGTATTTCATAATATTAATTGCGATAAGCTGATTTCGCTGAAGTCGATCATACCCGTATTTTAAATTTAAAACGTGACGAAGTATTGAGTTGTGACTGTTCTCAAATGGTGTAACTAAATACACCATTACACAGGTCGACAAGGCCACACCCAGTCTGGTCTATCGACGTAGCTAAATGCAATATCCCATGTTAAGCTACTTCATGTATGTTTTAAACCATTAATCCTTTAACTGCCATTGCCCACGACACAAACATTTGCAAACAGTGTTGAAGATCCGCGTAACCGTAAAATGTATTAACACTCATATATCAATGTTTATGACGTTAAAAACGCATAGAGTAAAAAGAAGACGAAACTTAAAAACAGGCGACCGTGTTGAACGTCATATTATAACATCATAATGGCAGTAAAATGGTCAATTATGTACTGGTGTGTGCATGCGATACGTATTGGCTAGGGCTGCCATACCACGACCATGCAACATCATAAGATTTCCAAATGTTCCATTTTTAAGCGCAGTTACTTGCAGCCTTCTTTAAGCTACCATTTGGTAGGACAAAAATCAAAATATTTCGGATAATGCCGAATAAATCCGGAACTTTTCTCGGGCTTTAATTTGCCTGCAGTATCACCAGCAATGATGATCGTTTTAAGCCTTACCCCTATCACTACCATGTTTAAATCTTCTGAAATGAACCTTTTGCAGACAGGAAAGCGTTTGATACTATAAGCGAAATACAATTAAAGCTCTGGGTAAAGATGTATTGAAAGGAGTACAAAACATGTGGCCACAGATCAGACACAGCGTTATGAGACATCAGATCTGGATTCAAACGGTTTGCATAGTCCATGTTGTTCAACTGTATCGGTGGAAAGGTTAATCAGCCGTCCGATAAAACATTTCTCTTAATTTTAAAGCAAGACAATTATATTGATGTATTTTGATTAGCCATAGTTAAAGCTAGTATATTTTAATGATGCTAACATGAGGGTATGTGAATGACGTAAATCGATATAAGAAAACCAAAAACAAGACTTGGCAAAACACAATCTCTTCACTGCCTTATCCCAAATGTAGTGGCTACATGAAAAAAATTAGGAGTATGCGACTTCTGATCAGAATCCGAACTGTTTGACATCCATTATAATATAGCTTTATTCAAAATACTTACTATTAAATTTTGAGAAATAAACCATAAGAGATTTTTTAACATTGATGACGTCAAAGCAGTAAAGAGGTTCTTGGATTGCAGTCTCTTATATACTTCTTGATCATAAAGGTCTTGTAACAATGGTGAATATTTTATCTATCTTTATTTTGAGTAAAACAAAACATATCTGTATATATATGGTTGGTAAAGTTACAATCACTACCTACCGACAGCATGTCTATTTGCATGCAAAAAGGGCTACTGAATGTAAAATAAATGACCTTTCGCACTTTGCTGTCAGCGATGTTCAGCATTGCGCTTGTTTCGCTGGTTCGGCACATCATTTGTCACGTACACATAATTCATTCACATGTTAATGCATAGCTTGTATTTAGAAAAAATCAATTGCTTCAAATTTGTCTATTCATTATAAAAAGAATTGACATTCATTTTTGTAAATGAGTAGCTCATCGGACTCCGATCACCAACGCGATATCGGACGTTGGCAAGCAGACTGAAGCCGTCGGTATCGGATTTCCTCCACTTAATTCTACCACATTCAAATCGGTGACCATATTAATCTCTGTCGTACGGAGTACGCCTTTAGCATAGTCAACATTCAATTATAATGATTTGGTAAATGTTTTGGAGCAACTAGTACAACTATTTGCATCTAGCCAATGCAAACTTTCACACAGAAACATCCGTAATCAATCACCCTCATACCATTTAAATGCCTATACAAAGTATTCAACATGATATTCACATTTACATGCCTTTTGTGTTATTGTAATGAAATGCTAAAATATTCATTTTGTTGGACAGACTGATACAAACCTTTACATTTTTTGAGAAGTCCCCTCTTATATACACTGTTGTAATACGTAACACAAACTATACAAAAGCGTAACTATCAAGTTAGGGAAATGAGTTATGTAACAAAAAAGGTTTTCAAGAATACGATTCAAACCCACTCGGAATGCGACCTTAAATTTAAGGTCTGCTGTTTATATTCCTCGACCACTAAACAAATCATATTCTGAACGTCAATCTAATCGCAATTGTATTGTAGCGAAATATTTGGAGCGAAGACTAAGAACATATCAACTTCGTCTTTTGTCAAATATAACAAACGTCTACCATACTTACATCAGTGTTTGTCTTTCCAGAGAATGGGGTTTACACAATTAATATTGTTAATAGAATACATGTATACATGATAATGCATTTGGTTTCACTTCAGTATTTGCTTTTGGTTTTGCAAACACATCAATAATTTCACTTTAATTCAAAGGAACCAATTCACTGTCGAAGTTCGATAACTTGAATAAATCTAACATTTCAATATTAAATAATTATGATAAACGGGAATATAAGACTGAAGCGAAATCAAATTATCAAAATGAAAGTCATAAGACAAGGGTATATTCAAATATTTTAGCTCGAAGTATCGAATGTTGACTGTATATACAATAAACTAACAATATGATTGACTGCTTAGCAGACATAGATTTAGAAATAGTTTCGAATTGTAGTCGAAACTCGATAATTCGAACTCGCTTTTGTTCTAATACAACAATGTTTCAAAGTTAAAACATGGCTTAGCCGAGTTTTAACTTTAAAATACGGATGTGTTCGACTAGGGCGAGATCGATTTATCGGGTTTCGACTAATGAAATACTTATCAGTTCGATTTCAGGGATTTCGAAGTATCGAGTTTCGACTGAAGGTGAAGTTGATGTGTTGATGATTATTCAAACGGAGCGGAATTGAAAGTCTTATAGACTGTCGAGATCTTGAAACACGACATCACTAATGTACAAGGTTCCCGTTTGCATTACTATTGTCCACTATACAAGAGCAACTTGTATTATGCTATATAAGTAGGAGGCTTAGTTTCAGTTCAAGAAATGTTCTAGTTTGTTTACAGAAGCCTAGGAGTTTATTCCCTTCGCTGCCTTATCTCGAGTACATTGGTTATTTTCCAACAGGTTTGGTCCTAACCAGACGCCGGGTTAATCGGCGTTTGATCAGGATCAAAACTGTTCGACACTGATAACAATAATACATGTATTTAAGTCAACTTACCTAGGATGTATCTTTGACAATTTAAAGCAAATTAAACGTGTTCAGTTGCTGTATACTAGTACATAATTGTTCGTCTTAATAATGTACGCACCTACTTGTCTTACACGATTTCAAATTAAACCCATTTGGAATGACTGCTTCCCTATCTCCGTTTTATTCAGAAACCCGCGGGTTCGTGTCCAAACATGTTACACGATAGCATAGTTACCCTATTGTGAATGAGTTGACAATGTTCGCAAACTTTCAATAGCGCTAGAAGTTGGTATGACGATGGCTAAAAAACAAATATTACTACTGGATATTTTAGCTTCATCATTTACTGATTTTCGTATGAAGCCACACATAACATATAGTGTCCAGATGTTCTTGCAAATATAGTATTTATTATAAGTAAAGTTGAGACATCTTTATTTTATAACAATTCAGGCAATAATACGGTTGCGAATGAGTTAATATATCATAGTATATATATTACCGTACCCACCTTTACCCCCGAGCAAAATAAAACAAATAACACATAATTATGTACTAGCACAATCATGCACATTGTAAATACATTTGTAGTTTAGTACACGATCAAACACATGCTTACTTGACGTCTGATACAGCTCCTACGTATTTGCAACTCAAATTAATATACGATAAAATATGGCCAATAAGACAATTTATTTATGCTTTTCGGTGGAATACCACGAAATAGCAGTGGATTATCACTTGGTAATCCACTGCAGTGGATTATCACCAATCGCTTTTATTATGAATTTTCCCCGTAGTGCTCCCCAAGAATCGTAGTCAATCGTGTCTTATCGTTAAATTCCGGCAGTCCGATTTGTCGCGAACTACTCATCGGAAGAACACAAATCCAAACTCGGGAGCAACGAAGTAATTTGGATGACGTCAAATCAATAAATAAGTGACGTCATCGTACGGGAAACTGTTTCGAAAATGTGTTCGATATAAAGTTGGGGCTCAACACGGGATAAATCATTTACTTTCGCTTTCTCAATTGTCGAACAATTTCGTTTAAAAAGTGGCTATAAAGCATAAATAAATAGAATAATTGTATTTTTTCAGTATAAGATCGAATTTAACCCATTTCGTGAACATCAGACTGTTATATTTTCACTCGTGGCTTCGCCACTCGTGAAAATATAACGTCTGATGTTCACTCAATGGATTCAATTTCTATCTTATACTGAAAAAAACAATTATCCTCTATATCTTGATTTATATCAATGCACTATGAATGCGTCTAGCTTCGTTTCAAACGGGAGATAATACCGTTTTCCTAACCTGTATTACACTATTTTTGCGCTTGATATAGACACGTTTAGTCATGTAATACACATGTAAATGCTTTTGTCTATGATCTGCCAGACTTAATCATAAAAAAGAGTCTAGATCGTCTGTAATTGTGATAGATGTTGGTTTTACATGTATATCAAATGAGTAATTGTGCCGCCATCTGAGGGTAATATCGTCACAAAGCACATCAGACATAATGTTTCCTATGTCAATTTAGTATAAATTGTGTTATGTTCGGCTTAATAACTTTACTGTTTTGACGTCATCAATGTTAAACAGTTGTCGTCTGCTTTGTATTTCTCAACTTTAAATGTTAGATATTTTGATTGCAGAAAATAAAGAAGGAGTGTCAAACAGTTTGGATCCTGGTCAGATGCCGCGTTAACTTTTTGCAAATAATTATTATACTCGGGATAAGGCAGTAGAAGGGTTAAATGCTTCTTTTGCATTTGAACGAAACTAAACTAAACTAAACGCTAATGTAATGCAGCATAAAATAGAAAAGTGAATCGTTCGTACAGTGGGGAATGTGTTATTCTTTCCCAATAAACGCGTTTACGCTAAAACTGTTATTTGCAGTGCAAACAGTTTGGAGCCAGATCAGACGCCGGGTAACCCGGCGTCTGATCAGGCTCCAAACTGTTTGCCACCAAGATAAACATGAAATATCAGAATTGTCCAAAAGTTGTTCTTTTCTACGTTTTAGTGCTTTGCGTTTGCGTACGTTTGCGTTTAAACGGGAAAGAATAACAGATTCTCCACTGTAGAAGATTTACCATTGTATAATAAAAAACCAGTTTGGACTGATTGAGAATCGTATATGTTTTTTTAGATTTGCGCATACTTAATGAAACAAAATAATATACATGTAGGTTGGGAAGAACATTTTCTTGAGTGCATTTACTCTCGATATACAACTGACGTAGAGTATTGACCATGATCAGACGTTGATCTGTTTGGTATCAATGTTGGATCACTGAGTATATTGACTAAATTTGACTGGTCAATGGTTTTAGAAAAGAAGTCTATTTTGCCGTTCATTTATTAGTCTAGGCTGTAGATGTGTCATTTCCCATACTCCAATTCACAACTGAAATAAACCCGCATTAAACGTAACTATATAAATGTAGCATGCATGTGAGAGTAATAAGGGCACACTCAAACTAAATTTGAAACACTTGTAGCATGCTATAATGCCCCATCTGACGTTAATGTATTGTCCTTAAACCGAAGGCTTTATATAAGTTTAAAGGATGCCCTATAGGCACCAGTATTCAACTGTTATCGACTGTTATATAAATCTACAGAAGTTACTTACATATGATGGGTGTAAATCTAAGCATAAACTTATATGATTGTATTATCCTAAAGTGCATGATTTCTACAAGATCGACATTATTGCAGTTTGGCCCTAACCCGAGCCAGTCTATCGGATGAATAGAATGTCATCAATGATTGACATCCCCTTTGCTCATTCCAACCTATTTAGCTTACACACGCACTCAATATTACATATTCCCGTTATGAAATTCCAGACCTACCCCTTACCTCTCACGAAATTTCACATTTATAATCTCAGTCCATATATCCAACTTATTGAACTTAAGGATGTCGGCCTGTCTTTCTGAGCATTATGAAATTTCCGAAAAATTTTACAAACTCATTTTCAAAAAAATGTTAAGAACTCATTTTTGGTGAATGCATACAGTATTAAAATACTATTTTCACGGTAAAAAATTACATTTTCGTTCCGGAAGGGACTTTTTAAGTTTGAAGTCCTATTCGTAGTTTACAGCATACACTGTTTTCATAGGTAGGTTGCATTTTGTTACATCCAATTTTATTTCAATTTCTCAGAAAATAAGCATGAAATTTTCATGGTAGTATAGTTTTAGTAGAAATTATCGATAACTCAATAGATAAAATGAAATTATTTTGAAAAAAAAAATATTTTTGGTAAAAATACACGAAAAATTGAAAAAATGAGAAAAAATGGATTTTTTAGATAAAATGATCTATAACTTTTTTAAAAGATCCGGGACCCTGTGTTTTTATTTGCTATTTCACTAAAACTTTTTGTTTGCAAGGCTAAAAACAACAAATAAAAAATTTGGTAATTAGTTTGCTACAATTTGTAGGGCAATTTTCACTGTGCCTTATTATCCCATTATAAAAAAGTGGGTGGGGTAAATTGTACTCCTTTCCTGTGAAATTAAACATTTTTATTTTGGATCTTGATGAAACATTATTTTCAGGGTTTATTCTTACTATGGTAATATAAATTAGGATACTTTTGGTACAAATAGATTGTTAAAATAAAGATTGAAAAACCGTAGTACAAAAAAGTAGGAGTTTTTATGAAGCTTCAATTCAAGGGGGGGGGTAGCCTTGAAAAATCTCAAATTGTGAAAAAGAAAGGTCCGGTACCCCCACTTTTTACACCAGTTTTGTCATAGAATCTAATTTTACTGTCTTTATGCAAAGTTTGAAGAATTTGGTAATTACTTTCCAAAGGGTGTATCTATCCCCTTAAACGTTTACATAAATTAAACCAACCACCCTACTATATGTTTATATAGTATCCCTAACTATCAGCCTTTGTTTACAAATTACTCAGAGTATGAGGTCGAAAGCAATCTATCAGTGTCATAATAGCATCTCCTGGCAAACATATAATTTGCTTTTTATATTTTAAGTTGAGAAATAAAAAGTTTGATTTAGATGAATGTAAAACAGATTGTATCCCGATCGTTCTGATCTGGATCCAAATTATTTGCAAATGGTATTATTGTCGAGCTTCAGGTTCAAGAAGTTAAGGATAAATACGTGTTCTTGATTAGTACTTTCATGTTGACTGTTTTACGTGTACAGTGGATACAATTGAAAACAGTAGAAATGGAGATGGAAAACTACATTGCACCTATAGGGCATGTGAACTATTTATTAGTACACTTTTGTTGAACATGTTTGATTATTTGAACATGTTTGATTATTTGACAAATGACGCCAGTGAAGCCCTGCAGTTGGAATAAGGTGGCATGTATATGTGATATGAAACAAAAATGCTGTTGGGGTGAATACATGTGACATACTTTATGTACAAATAAAAACAGGTAACAAGGCGTAGTTTAAGATATTCAGATTCTGTTACAGGTTGCTACAGGTACAATGTTCCATTTAATAGACGTACAACTTTCGCCGACACAGCTTTTGAAATTGTCGGATCAAAATTATGGGACAATCTACCATCACGTGTGAGAAATTCTGAATTTGTGAGTGATTTAAAGAGAAATCTCAAAACACTATTTTTTCAGAAATGTTGACTCGTGGTTTAAGTACATGTGTGAACAAGAATATTGGTCAGTATTATTTATATAATATATATATATAGTACTGCTATGTGAACTTTGCTTGTATAAATTCAATTTAATTGTTCATTTTTATTTGATCATACATTGTACAACGCAATTGAATATACTATGTGTAAAAAAGACGTTAAATAAAATTAATCAGTTTCAGTTCCAGTTTCAGTTTACAATGAAACATCTCTGCTGCGACCAGTTAATTGCGTTATATTTTGGTGTTTAAAAAACAGTTGACTGGTTAAACAAGTTGAACGTATACAGAAAGCAGCTGTAGAATGTTACTGTTTTACTTTAACGTTTGCTTTAAACTGTCATCTGTCCTTCTTACAATCAATACCGTTATTTTAGTGAATTGTAGCGACTTTAACGGCCGCCACACAAGCATTTCAAATGTGCCGTTGTGAAGTACTCAGTTTGGGAGTACATTTATTCTTATTGCGAGTTTTATTCCTAACTGGGTCAGTTACATGTATTGTTCGTCTTAGTTACTGCAAAAAAGTCATTCAACCCAGTTTTAGACATGCGCAGACGTACGTTTGACTGTGTGCACACATACAAATTCTTCAATGTTTTTCACCGTTTCATCATAAACAGGAGTAAGTTCCAAATATTTACTACATAAGGCAACTTTAGTTCTAATGCAACATCATGAGATAGTCTTATGTGAGATAGTCACATGCTTCTGTATACGAGACATATATTATGTTTTATTTATTGCAATTACTCATAAATATGGTAAATGTAGGCATTTACTCAAATGTATGATGCGTAAAACCTTTCTCTTATATCGCGATTTGTTATGCAAATTCAGTTATTTAACAAGTTCATTTGTAAATCGTTTGATTTTCTCTGATAAAATGCAACCGATAACACTTCAGCAAACTATAATGGATGTTTGAGAACTACTGACGCCCGGATGATTTAACCCTGTTATGATAGAATTCACCGCCATATTGTCGTCTTCTTCAATATTTGTGCTTGTTATATATTTTCAAAGTTCGATTAAGACAGTACAACGGGCATTATTTCAAAACAAATTTCAACCAGTTTTGATCTTGATCCGATGACGCGTTACGCGGCGTCTGATCCGGATAAAATCTGCTTGCAAATGAGCTTTACGACGTCATTGAGAGTAAAAGGGTTAATTACAGTTTACTCGCGCATAGCCAACATATAAGCGCCTTTTAGTGCATATAGGTTATACATGTATCTCTACTGAAGAAAATATTTCTAATTTAGGCAATCGTAAACATGCGCCAATGACAATAAAAACACAATTCTAAGAAAACGGTAACTTTAAGTATGCTGCAAGTAAATGTAAGACAGAATGTGCCGTAGGGGACATTTTGCCTTACTTTCGACCTGCTGTTTAAGGGCTAACATGTCTACCCATTGCCTTTTTGTTGCGAATTTTATAGTTTGGCAAACAGTTTTAATCCAGTTTAGACGCCGCGTAACGCGGCGTCTGATCTGGATTCAAATTATTTGACACTCGTATTTATGGCCTTTTACTTGAAAAAGAAATCGAACATTTACAACTTTTGCAGACGACAATTTCGGAGTAGAAGATATAACAACAATATAAGGTTCAAACAAATCGCAACCCAAACACAATATGTAAACTTTAAACAATGACTGGTCAATGGAAATATGTGCGTGCATTGAAATCTGAGTGACCAAATCTCTGAAAAATGTCCAGACTGCAGACATTACCTCGTCTGAATTTGCTCAAACCAGTTCAATTAAAACCATGGATCATGTTATTGCTAATTAAACTCAACCAAGATAGAAGACAACGAAGGAAATTGGCTTTTAAACGTTGCCAAACCAAGCCTTAAAATAAAGCATAATGCCATTTCTAGGTAGGTATAGTTGTATTAGTGGTTAAACGTAATATAGTTATAAAGTTCAATTACCATGACAGTTTTCAGTATTACGCATTATAACCAAAATCTTACATTTGTTATGTTCAAGAAAACGTTTTGCCATTTCGTTAAATATGTCGTTCTTTCGACAAAGAAGGCAATAAAATGATGTACATGTATAATGCTTTAATAATTTAAACTTATATTTTAAAACTCGCGTGTATTTTTTGAGGCGTGTATTAGCGAAAATTCCGTCAACCAACCTTACTAAATTTGACAACAATTATATAAAAAACACATACAGTTGAACTAAGCTAACTTTAGTTTGCTTAATGTGGACAACCTAGTATTTTTAATTTTTATCTATCTGTGCCCACGATCATATGTATTGGACATAGGCAAACATTGTAGACTCTGATCAGACGCCGCATTATGCGGTGTCTGATCAGAGTCTTCACTGTTTGCAGATAGGAATTTCTGTATAAAACAAAATGAAAATGAAAATTTTGACCAGGCATTCCTTTGATAAGAATGGACTAATCCAATATATAAACATGGAAGAATGCACTGGGCACAAATGGGTTAACCCTTTCAATGTCAAATTTATTCGTGGGGTTTGATCTCTCCATCGTCAAAACGTCATCTGGTTCATTATTGTAGTCTGTAATATCATATCAAAGTTATATCTAAGGCAGACTTACTGACGATACTTCTATACAATACTGTCGATCAAATTGGATCCTAAGTAGAAGCGTCTAATCCGGATCCAAACTAATACAAAGGGGCTTTTTGGTAAATATGGATTAAGCACGTTCAAGTTATTGAACACAAGTGAGGAAATACGAGTAAGCTCGATTGAACTCATTTATCCCTTAACTGATTTACGCCCAGTGGATTATTTTATGTTAATATATGGGATTAGTCCATTTTTTATCAAAGGGATGCCTGGTCTCATGTGTTATTTTTCATTTTGTTTTATACTGAAATTTCTATCAGCAAACAGTGTAGACTCTGATCAGACACCGCATGATGCGGCGTCTGATCAGAGTCTTCACTGTTTGCATTTGTCCCATATCTTGGATCGTGGGCACAAATGGGTTAAACCTTAAACATACACTTCAAATATCGAATTAATATTAGTCCATTGGGTCTATTTTTCATTAATTTTAACAATTTATTGCAAATATTTCGAGTATACTCGTCACTAGGGTTCATTACGTGAAACAATATCGCTGTATCGAGGTTCAACAGTTTATCACTTTCTGAATATTTACGTTCACAAGGAATTTATATTTGAGCAAATCAAACAGTATCCACTCGACTCAACCGTTTCTCGAGCGTCAACAAGTAAACACCCATTTCCGTATTCTAGTACCTCTGTGTTTGCAAAGTCAAATACAACTCGCCCAATATGTATTACAGTGGAGGAAAAGTTATTCTTTCCCAATAAACGCATTTACG
This sequence comes from Gari tellinella, assembly GCA_922989275.2. Classification (NCBI taxonomy): domain Eukaryota; kingdom Metazoa; phylum Mollusca; class Bivalvia; order Cardiida; family Psammobiidae; genus Gari; species Gari tellinella. The sequence goes on from OV277866.1 coordinate 75,875,210, forward strand.
CTAAAACGTTTATTTCCATTGCAAACAGTTTGGAGCCAGATCAGACTCCGGGTAACCCGGAGTCTGATAAGGCTCCAAACTGTTTGCCACTCATATTAAAATAAAAAGGTCAGAATTGTCGAAAAGTTATATTTGTTTTATTGCGATGCGTTTGCGCTTCGTTTGCGTTTAAACGGAACAGAAAAACGTGTTCTCCACTGTACATGTAAGCCTAACAATCAGATGTATTTAACAATCATATGATACGCAAAATTATATCCCATCTAATTTAATGTTTAAAATAGTTACAAATAACCGTTCATTATTTGCAACATGTTATCTATAAGCCTATTCACTTCCACACACAGAGTGCATGGGTATCTTCAAACAGTTTTTTACCCTAGCCAGCAGCCGACTTTCTCGACCTCTGATCAGGTTCCAAATTATTTGACATACATTTGATGTTAAATCAATCAAACTGTCGAAAATCTAAATACCAGGCAGTTTAAGGTTAAATAGAAATTCACACACATATAAACCTTTGTAACTCACCACCAAGCTTATCCGTTACCAGTCCACAGTATTCAGTTATGATTGTCACTAAAATACGAGGGACTTTTGTTGTTTCTTCAAACAACCGATTTCCAATATCTACCTCCCAGTTTGTTTAACAGCCTTTCCAATGGAACGGTATGGCAGCCAATGGTTCAATCTATGAGACAGTATTCTAGCTGCATCTCCTTGAATCCTATTTCTATAGTTTGGCTCAAAGTTGCAATGTTTCCGCAACCATACTGTTTGTAACCGTGCTTGAGTATTGTTTTTAAAATTTCGATACAGCCTATTATCCTGTAAAACTTTACAACTTCGATATGTGTTAAAGGCTGTTTGTACAGTAAAACCTTTCTTTTACGACTACTTCAATAAAAGGCTGAATACAACTTAAACCCAGGTGTCGGTTAAACAGGAAGCTCCTAAGGGAGTTTCCTGTTTTACTGTCACCTTGCTTTAAGCCGCTATATGTCTTAAACCCTGATGATTCGCATAATGTAGTGGTCGTAATGGAGACGTTTTTCTTGTTGTAAACCCCTTCATTGCCTTGTCCCAAATACATCAGTTATTTGCAAATGGGTTTGATCCCGATCAGACGCCGCATAACGCGGCATCGAATAATGGTCAATTTTTTTGAGGTACGTTTCAATATTTCTTGACGCAAAATATCTAAGCGTTTAAGAATTAATGACGTCATGACAACCACTGTGACGGAGCATTCAGCATCTTTTCAGTCTGTAGTTGAACCACTTCACCGCCTTACCCCGAGTGCAATTGTATTTTGCAAACATTTTGAATCCTGGTCAGACGTCGCGTTACGCGTCGTCTAGCCAGGCACTTAAATGTTTGACACCCTTTACCATACCTTATTCAAAACACCTAAAACTAACATTTGAGGGAACATGACATTAACCCATTTGTGCCAACGATCCCATATATGGGACATAGGCAAACAGTGTAGACTCTGATCAGACGCCGCATCATGCGGCGTCTGATCAGAGTCTACACTGTTTGCTGCTACATTGTAGGAATTTCAGTATTTAACAAAATAAAAATAAAATTTTGACCAGGCATCCCTTTGATAAAAAATGGACTAATCCAATATATAAACATGGAATAATCCACTGGGTACAAATGGGTAAACCCTTTCGATGCCATTATGACGTAATAACGCATCTAGCACGGTCACTGCTGTGCCATCGTTTGCTTTTATTTTTCTTCTGATTTTATTAACCCATAGCCTGCCACTCACGACTATAGCTCCATATGCAAACAGCTTGGATCCGGATGAGACGCCGAGTAACTCGGCGTCTCATCCGGATCCAAGCTGTTTGACACTCGGACAACATTTTCAGCAATTTTGAGCAACTTTGAAGCACTTTGAAACTTGAAGCAGACGAGAAATATAGCAGACGACAATTTATTTGGCGGGCTAAGGGTTAATAGAATTTGGAAACGTATGCGTCTTAAAACTTAAGAATCATTGATACGACTGTCAACGATAAGGGACTAAGATCAGAGATCTAAGGATATCAGAAGCTTAATATCTAAGTGACTCAGACAAGTAATTGACTTCCCAATGCTGACAGTAATATCTATATCTAAAAGTATTTCCTTACAAACGCGCTTATGCGCAAATACTTTTTCTTTGCTAATAGGTTTGAGCCAGAAAATATATTTTGTTATTCATATCGTTACTAGATCAAACTTTTTCTGGGCGATTTTATCCATCACAAGCATATTTTATAACGAACTTTTGTTTGAAATCATGACACCATCCTGTATTCTATTTGCACATACTTTTTGTCTTCCCGACTAAACGCGATTATGCCAAAACAGTTACAGTTCTCCATCCAAACAACGGCCCTCTGAACAACGAGACCCTCCTTACAAAAACGCTCGCCGCTGTCCACCAAATAAGACAATTATGTCCAACCTTTTCACGGCTGCAATATCGTCTGCTTAAAAATGTCGTCTGCTGTGTTTCTCAAAATCACATATTGTACATTTTTTACAGACAAAACCGGAATGACGAGTGGCAAACAGTTTGAATCCAGTTCAGACGCCAGGTTACGCGGTGTCTGGTCTGATCTGATTTCAATTTCCTTATTACTCTCAGTTCATAATTTGACATTAAAATATGACGATCTGGATTAAACAGTTTGCAAAAAGTAGGCCGATTTCTTTAAAACGACATTAATTTTGACATACATGTACGCTCGTATGTTCACCCATGTAATGTATAGGTACGTGCACATATATAGTATCTACAGTAACAAATGACAAGTATTCTCTTTTCAGTCATCAGACAGTGGTATGATCTTGTCACATTAGAGAAGATATTAGGCTTCCCCGTTTAACCGCAACGAAACCCATAAAGTTTGGACACTTATCCTTTCCCAATAAGCGCGTTTACGCTAACACGTTAATTTCCATTGTAAACAGTTTGGAGTCAGATCAGACGCCGGGTAAGTACAAGTGTATTAGTTATATCTAAAACATGATATTTTCTTCGTTGTAGCGCTATATATATGCGTGTCGATTGCGTTTAAAAGGGGAAAGAATAAAGTATTCTCCTATGTACGCAATGCAAGAGAATGTCGTAGAACACCACGACGTTTTCAATTTTTAACATATTTTTTTCATCTAAGTGGCAAACAGTTTGGAACCTGATTAGACGCTGGGTTATCTATCTTGCTCCAAACTGGTTGCAATGGCAATAGTAGGTTTAAAAACGTTAACGGGAAAGAATAACGTCTTCCACACAGTACGTTTCATTTTCTTTTCTATTTCTATTGTATCCCTTGCCTTAAAGCATATGGTAAATAGTCCTCTTTCAGCCAAGTAACGAAGTGCGCTTGTTACAATTGAACTAGAAATAGAAAAAATAAATTCGGTTACTTACCACTTTGCTTATCCGATACGACTCCAAGTAGTTAAGTTACATCGCACCTTAAATGCGAGGGCATCGTGCTGTCTTTGCCATATAATGAGAAAGACGTTTACCAATAACCATCTCCCAATACGAACTGAAAGCTCTTCTAGACGGACACTATGCTACACTTTTAAGCAGTATATGTCCTGCTTAAAACATCTTACACCCTACTTCTACAAATTTACTTAATTAAAGTTTTGGAATATTTTGATAAAACCGTGTAAGTTTTATGAGTTTTCTATATTCAGATAATCTGATAATAGTAATTACTATAACCCTTATCATTCTGAAATACTGTCTGCTTTGCAGTGGAAAAAAATGTTATTCTTTCCCAATAAACGCGTTTACGCTAATGCTATTATTTCCCTTGCAAACAATTTGGAGCCAGATCAGACGCCGGGTAACCCGTCGTCTGATCAGGCTCCAAACTGTTTGTTACAAAGATTAAAATAGATAGTCAGCATTGTCTAAAAGTTGTCATTTTATCTATTTTACTGCAATACATTTGCGTTTCGTTTGCGTTTAAACGGAAAACAAGAACGTTTTCACCACTGTAATGCATCATATGCGTAAAAACCAAAACAAATTTCTAAGCTATTTAAACTGAAATAAAATTGGCTATGAGAGCCAAACAGTGTGGATCTAGATAAGACGCGGCATTACTTGGCGTCTAATCTAGATCCAGCTTGCTAAGTCGCGCTAAGCACGACAAGGGTACAGAGCAATTACAACTAAAGACGCATGTGTTCAACGCAGTTATTATGAAATACATCCTCAACAAAAAGTACCTATGCATTTTCGTCAATGAGTTTCGTTTTAAAAACAAACAATAACGTCTTCTTCGAAATAGTCCTTAAAATTCGTTATTGAGTTCTCACAGACAAAGCATCGACGCGAATGCCAAATAAGTGTGTTTTGGTCTGAATGGTGTCCATTATGGAGGTGTGGACGTTTCTTTCCTTCCTTCTCTTATCTGGTATACACATGTATTATTTCTAATATGAGCTGGTGTCGGATTTCGACGCCTCATCTTGATCCAGACTGCTTGTAAATGTGAGCCATGTCGCGTTTTAGCATTTTACAATTTAACTGGCGCATTACATGCTTTAACTTATTCACCCGTGAAACGTTTAATTGACAATTTCGATTTCAGATAAAGTCTAGTCCATTTTTGACTATGAAGGGCTGATTTTAACAATATATTGCAAAATGGCAAACAGTTTAAAGATCTCTCTGATCAGGGTCTACACTATATGCATGAGACAAGTGTACTTTGACAAGTATATGCATTTCTTATAACTAGTATACTCGTCGATATGACTCAATGTGTTAACTGTACCATACAGATATAGTCCAATCTGTTACATGTATAACAAGAAATATCTTTAAAAAAGATATTCGGCGGAATGAGTGGTTGAACTAAGGCTATATAGATGGGTATGCAAAATTGAATTAAATTGAGGTTTTCAAAGAATTGTAATATCTTGGATTGAAAACCAAAAAATACAAGTATTCAATTGAAACAGTAACTTTTATTTAAAATGCAAAACTATCATGTACAGAAATGCTAAACAAAACAATAATTTAACTCATATCCTAGCTACTGGTAGGAGATCCTCACATTAATCTACTGTTCCATTCATAGAGTTTCTTGAAACAAACTATAGCATACACAAATGTACAGATACAACAATCTACTGTACTTCACTCTTGTAAATAATGATGAAACAACACAATTGTGTTTAACTCACTTGAGGCTATTCATATATAAAATATTGCTTTTAATGTATGGCAAATGTGTAAAAATAGTTAACAATTAAAACAAATTGGTTGTAAACAATTACGAAACACCTAGCTTCCTCTGTATATCTATAAATAGATTTCAGATCATATCTTAAAATAGAAGCATAATTTTTGTCATCTGTGGCCTAAGTAGTAAACAGCCAGCCTGTATCTCTAAATTTTACACCCACAGTCCACATCATGTAAAACTGTAATGGGACATAAACCAGCCTACAGGGCTCCAGATAAGAGTGAGTAAACTAAACAAATCACATTTTGTCACCTCTTTTAGCACCAAACCCTATGGTATTACCACTCATTTTGATTGTCTCGAAGTTAAGTTTTGAAACAATTCCCTTATCTGGAGCCCTGGCTACTATCCAATCAGACTATTCAGTTTCAACAGGTGCTCTTAATTCTAAATTTCTGATCAAATATTATTGGTTGAAATGTGTGGCCAAATATAAAGTGTGTCTAAATAGAAAACAGTCAGCTCCGCCGAAAAAGGACCTTCAGAGAGACACTACCGTAATACAGTGCTCCCTCCATACAACGGCCCTCTCAACAACGACTCCCTTCTTACAACGATATGTATTGTTACTTATAGTAATGTAGAACGCTTTTACTTCTGCAATATCGTCTTCTAAATAAGATCGTCTGCTTTTTTTCTCAAGTTACATAATTGACATGTTGACAGAAAAAACCTTAATGGCGAGTGACAAACAGCTTAAATCTAGATCAGACGCCGCGATCAAGCTGTTTGCAAATGTAAGTCAATTTCCCTCCCTATAAAGACTTCCTCCGAACAACGCACACATTTTTTGTTTCCCATTGGGTGTCGTTGTAGAGAGGGAACGATGTATAACTATCAGGTCGTAAATCTAAATAGATTTGAATTCGAATAGTCAACTGGCTGGGATAAGTCCGTTACTACCCATACATTACGACAGTCATTGCCGAGTAGGACTTTTCCTAATTGAAACAAAACATTCCGTGTTCAGATCATATAGCTCATTTTTATGGACGTTTTCATTGGTACCTATTTTGTTATTACGCATACCATATAACGCACAGACAGAAACTACAGTTGAACTTTCGTATTATGAACTCGCTTTAACCCTTTCGTGATCAAACTAATCGGGAGAGTGTTACCCCTTCACCACTTTGTTGTCGTCTGCTTCAGTATTGCTGTCTATAATACAAGTTTCAAAGTTAGATTTAAGGTGCTTCGCAGGTGCGCTTAATTTCCATACAATGTGTATGAAACTTTTCATGAATAATGATAATAGCCTAAGAAACAATGTGTGAAAATATAGGCAAAATCTATCGGGTGGTTTGTCTTTTAGGTCTCTTGTTCTGACAAAAACCTGGAATTTTGATGATTTTATTTTTCTCAAAAATAAATAAAGCTAATGACTACAAGTATCGCCCAATAAGTAGTCCACAGCATTCATTACAAGAAAAGCTAAAATCATTTTGAATAAAGGTATTCAGAAAGATGTTATCAGTTATTTAAATTTTGCATAAAATTGAATTACAAAAAACTGACTCATTCAATGTACATTTGTTTTCATTTTATTCAAATACATGGTTGATGAAATAGTTAGTTTAAAAATATTAGAAAATATTACAGTCAGGATTTGTTGTAATAACAGTTTTCCTTATCAAAATGTGTGATATTTGAAGTTGAGATACAGTTACCTTCCTTAAAATTATAATTATGTGATTAAAATACATTTTTATTTATTCATGGACTTGCATGCAAGGTTAATTATATTATTTAAACATACTAATAATGGGCAATATCGATCTTGAAAAGATTGACGTATTGATAAGCTTCAATGTGTGGCTTTATAGTTCGATCAAATCGTATACATGTATACCGATTTTATTGACTTGTAAGTCATTAAACTAAAACGTACATGTAAGTGGAAATATAATTGGACCGTATATAACATCACTTATTCTAATCAACGAGACAAAACATAACATGTCCCTTGATCACTGCGTTATGGATTGAGAAGTCAATATATCGGACACTTAAAAAAATATTTGGATCCCATGGGTCTCGAACCTATGGCCTTTCAATTGCTAGTCAATCACTGTACTGACTGCGCTATGAAGGATTATACTAATTCGTATCAACATTTCCGTTATATAAATTTTCTAGTATAAACACGTTCGAAAAGAATCTATGTCGTCCAGACGCATATCCGCTCGCCCGCAAGACCGACTTCCGGTAGCGAAAGACCTTAAGGCTAAAGGACTTAATAAATATCGATAACAGTGTCAAACAGTGTCAAACAGTTAGGGTTCTGATCAGACAACTCCTTACAATACAACTTTGATGTATTTGCAATTCAAGGCCACCGGCCACAGATACAAACCTTCGTTCTATTTGTCTAAAGTGATGCTTATCATGTAAAGGTACAATATGTTATAACAAAACATAAAACATAGTAAATACTCTGATCGAAGGTTTTGTATACGATTGATGTACTCTCCACAGGTAGACACGTTTTTTAAAAGCACAAGTGTTTTCCAACTCGTTTCAAGGCTGTTCTGAGTTACAGTTACATTCGCTCTGTTACCTTTTCATTTAATCCTATGTAAAAAAGTGAGGGTTGATTATCGATAAACCTCTCATTCAGGGCGGGTTCCATCCAGTTTAGATCTTTCCTCAAGTTTTTGTCGATGAGAGATAATGACACAGTTCAAGTGGAGAATCTGTTATTCTTTCCCGTTCAAACGCAAACGGAACGCAAACGCAAAGTACTAAAACGTAGAAAAGTATAGCTTTTGGACAATTCTGATAATTCATGTTTATATTGGTGGCAAACAGTTTGGAGACAGATCAGACGCCGGGTAAACCGGTACCTGATCTGGCTCCAAACTGTTTGTAATAGAAAAAAGTTTTAGCGTAAACGCGTTTATTGGGAAAGAATAACGTTTTCTCAAATGCAGGATCTACTGTACTCGATGCGAGTAATTTGTTTACATATGTATGCAACGTCTGCATTGTTTCAATGACTATACTGTCTCTTGTTTGTTTTATAAATTATGCTTTTATTGTCAATGCACATGTTACCCTCTATAACATTCATTCTAAATAGCTTTAACCTGCGTATTGATAGATTAATTAGAAACTAATCATGGTATCTACAAATCGACAGGAGGGTTGTACTTTACAGAAACAAGATTTCGCGACAATTTTACCAAGGAAATGCCTGAGAACAATATCAGACCCAACTCAGACGCTTTATAACATTGGACCCAGCCTAATAGAGAACGTCGCTCAAACTTGCAAAAGAAAAAAGAATAAAGTCTAAAACAGCTGCACTTATTGCTGAAATGCGAATTATGATTGCGTTCCTCCCGGAGGAAAATGGCAAGTTTCACGGTGGCAGAAAATATTGCTCTACATGAGTATATTATGTCTCGGACAGCGGTGTGCACGTAGTATGTACTACATCTAGCGTGATGCATTTGGGTCATTATGGGAATTAATGTGTTGCGTAAAATGTTTAAGCTGTACATACACATGTACTACATATGAGACTAAACTTGTTCGTTTATTACGCATCCACAAGGTTTTACAGACAAGGTTTGCCATTGCAGTTACGATATACTCTTGAAGTTAACAACGTGTTGTTGTAAGGAGAGAATCGTTGTTCAGTTGACCGTTGTGGGTAGGAAGCATTATACTCGAAACCTGCTCCAGCTCTATTTGATTGATGATTTATTTAACCCATTCATGCTAAGTGGGTTGTCCATGTTAATAAGTATGATTAGTCCATTTTTTATCAAAGGGATGCCTTGTCACAATTTTCATTTTCATTTAGTTTTATATTGAAATTCCTACCAGCAAACGGTGTAGACTCTGATCAGACGCCGCATGATGCGACGTCTGATCAGAGTCCACACTGTTTGCCTATGTCGCATATATGGGATCGTGAGCACAAATAAGTACGAAAGACTCAAGCAGGAAACCTAACACAAACAATACACCAACCTCTCAAGCAGAACACACCCACACAGTCATACCACAACAAACACACACACACACACACACACACACACAATACCATTCCTTCATCTACACACTAAATAGAAAACAACACGCAAGACAAACACAAAGCAAAGTGAATATAGGATCCCGCCTTGGTACGGTCAGTAGCAATCAATAACCAACTATAAATTAATTAATTATTAACAACCACTGGGGGGTTAAACCTGGGTTTAGGGGCGCCCAACCTCACTCTTATCTCCTATATTCACCTATAAAGACAAACAGTGTACATAAAATATAAATAAATACGAAAGACTCAAGCAGGAAACGCAACACAAATTGGTTTAGCTTGTATTGAACTAAACTAGCCTCTTGAGTGAAGTACACAATGGAAAATATGAGGACTCTATCACACGCAGTTCCAAAAGTATGTCCAACATTAAAGTTGTTGACAGACAGACAATAACGGGGCAAAATTAAGTCAAGCGCTATATAACGTAAGAAGAAAGTATAATGTTATATTGGTAAGTACTTTATTCCCCGTTTGTGATAACAACAGTGAAATCACATGCCATTATCATTTAAGAGCCATGGTAACACCAGAGTACCTAATATTTAACAAACACATCTTGTTTAACCTTATATTGCAAAAGCGACATATGGTTGTGAAATAAAATATATTTAACATTTTAATGCGTGAAACTTCAACAATTAACAATTCCCTCTGTATTTAAGGGTTAATTGCATTTATTGCTAAAGGCGGTTGATGATATTTGTCAATGTATTGCTGCATGGCAGATAATGTAGGCTCTGGTCAGAAGGACTGATTTAAGAGTGGATATTCTGTTTCCATATGATAAGTGCATTTTCACAAGGACAGTGTGTTCAAGCCACGCATATTGACTGGGGTTGAATCCTTTTACTCTTAATGATGTCATAAAGCACGTTTGCAAACAGTTTGGGTAAAGCGTTGTCTGATCAAGACCCAAACTGTTTGACACTCTTATCGATATTTAGTAAGTCATACAACTTTAAATCTAACTTTGAAACGTGTATTGCAGACAACAATACTGAAGCAGACGACAATAAAGCAGTGATTGGGTTACATTATCCCAAGCAATTTGATAACGAAAGGGTTAACTAAGATAGTCCACAGAAACAGTATGCTAAACACCGTGTTTTTGAAATGACAGGGTCAAAACATTTTCCTCTTCCAGTGGCTGCAGTGAACACTCTTTAAATAATGATAACCGTTTTTGATTTTTTTTTGTGATATATATCTACATTACATGTACTTATCAATGCGTCTTTATACTAGCTACGAGTCCTTGAAAAAATCCTCTCTATTACGACCACCAAACAGAAAGCTTATTGATTGCATAAAAAAAACATTTGACAGCTAAAGGCAAGGAGCATTCTGGTGTACGCTGGCCTTATTTAATAATTCTCCTGCGTAAAACACTTGGTAAATTACACACTCTGGTGGTCGTAATGAACAGTTTTTACATGTTTACGGATACAAAACCATGCAACGACTGTATACAAACAAAAGTAATTAGATTTTACGACCCGAACCACTGACTGGTTTGATTACGTATAAATGCCAGTGGCTTTAGATAACACGGTGTAAATTAAAGATCCCCCCTGTGCATTACTACTAAACCCTAACATGGGTTGCTCATTGGGAAACTATCGTTGAGTCTAATGAGAAGTTGTAAAAACTTGGTTGAATGTGGACATTAGGATTTAACCCCTTCACTGCCGTGACGTCATCAATTTTAAACAATTGTCGTCTGCTTTTGTTTCTTAAATTTTAATTTTTGCTGTTTTGACTGAGGAAATATTGATATGAGTTTCAAACAGTTTGAATTCTGATCAGACGCCGCGTCACGCGGCGTCTGATAAGGATCCAAACTGTTTGTAAAATACTGTTGTGCTCGGGGTAAGGCAGTGAAGAGATTAAGTATCATAAACTGTCACCTAATTTAGAGTGATGTATGCTTATACTGTCGTTTTATGTATACCGTATAGTAAACGTTATCCTTGCCTATAGATACGTTGTGCTAAAATCATCATATCAATTGCAAACAATTTGGAGTCAGATCAGACGTCGGGTATCCCGGCGTCTGAAAAAGCTCAAACTTGTTTGCCATTCAGATAAGATAACCATTAAACAAGTGAAGTGTTGTCGTTGTCTATATTTCAGTGCATAACGTTTGCGTTTAAACAGGAAAGAGCAACATCATAACTGTTATACAAGGTCGAACAAAACTGCTTAGCATTATTCAATTCATTACAAGAAACACGACAGTGCCAAATATAGAACTAATTGACTTATTAGCTACATGTACTCACAGCTTGTACAAACACGCAAGTGCATGTCCATATAGAAGGACTATGTTAATCATCGCCGTTCATTCCCTACACTGCCATGACGTCATCAGCCTTAAACACTTTTTGTTTGCTTTTATTTCTCAAATTTAGTTTAAAGAGTTTTGATTTTACAAATATAAATTTAAGTGGCAAACTGTGTGGATCCTCCACACTGCGGCAACTGATTAGAGTCCAAATTGTTTTCAAAACATCATTGTGGTTGGGTCCAAAACGTGAAGGCCTTTAAGTGTAATTTCAGTGTAATTAAATAACACAAATTAAAATTTGTTTAAGCTTTTTGCGTTATTAAACTCAAACTATCAAATTAAAAAAATGAATTTGAAAATACTCTGAATTACTTATCGTCTGACTCATCGAGAAGTTGTTCATAACTAACCTAATTCCTTTGGAGCAAATGATTTTTACTTGGAAAGAAGAAACCCTCCTTAACCAATGTATTCCAGGTCATTGCAATGAAACAGCAGTAAATTTGTCATTGTAGATAAATAAATAAATACGAAAGAAGACTCAAGCAGGAAACGCAACACAAACAATACACCCATCTCTAAAGCAGAACACACACACAGCCATACCATAACAAACACACACACACACACACGTACACACACACACACACGCAATCCCACAATCCAAACAGAAAACAATACGCAAAACAAACATAAAGCAAAGTGAACATAGGAGCCCGCCTTGGTACGGTCAGCAGCAATCAATAATTAATTATAAATTAACCATTAACAACCACTGGGGGGTTAAACCTGGGTAAAGGGGCGCCCAACCTCACACTTATCTCCTATATTCACCTATAAAGACGAACAGCAAATTGTTACATACGACATAGCAAACACTGCAGACTTTAATGAGACATTGCGTATTATTGCGTGTCATCAGGTTCTACACCGTTTGCCAATGTCCATGTTAGGAGAAAATTGTATTTTAATTTGGGGTTCGGCATCGCAATTTATACAATTGTTAGCACCAGTGTAATTGCATGTTTGTGAATGTATTGATGTCACTTTTTGCTGACCGAATTTTATACAGTACCCCATTTAAATGCAAACACAATGCGATAAGATAGAGAGAAAATACATATGTTTACAATTATGACAAATTTACAACCGTCGTGGCATTTTGTTTGGGTATCCGAAGTTGTGGTCTGAATAAAGATCGTTTCCCATGGGTGGTCTTGTTCTAGCGTGATCACGTTTATTGGAAAGGAATTACAAATAATCCTCTGTATAAACATGATAGAATGACGTCTGTTTGGATTCGAACATATATACTTCAGATGAGTGAGCCTTATTTATCCCAAATAAATTTGTTTCTGCCAAGAAGTTTATATCCATGGCTGAGCAAAAACTAAAATCTGACCAATCAAATGCTTGAGAACGATTTCAAACTCAACTCAAGACCTATATTACATTTTACCCTGATCAAAGGATGGGTAAGGCGGTATGTGATCAGGTTTCAAACAGTACATATTTCAGATATTCAATTACAAAATTCTGTTTCGTTTAAACGGGAACGAGATATGTGTTCCATAGTGTTAAAACACTATGCTTTTTCTGACAAGGAATACACATTGATTGAGATGATTGCTTTCCTGGACAGTCTATCATGACTAGAATAAACAACAGGCTGAACGTGTATCGCTTACGTACAGTGGAGAAGCCGTTATTCTTTTCCAATAAACGTGTGTCCGCTTTAACAGTTATTCCCGAACAAACCGTTTGGAGCCTGATTAGAAGAATGTCTAAGTCTGATCGGCAAACTATGATAGCGTCTGATTAAGCTTTTATAACGGCATACTGGTTAAGGATTAGCGAGTCTATTGGAAAGCTTACTTTAACTACATAGTGCTTTATATGGAAATGTTAAAGTATTCGCTTGGACACAATATCTCAATAAGATATACCGTATGCATATATCACCAACGTTATATTGCATGTGTTAAATACGCTATTATTTATTTTATCATTTCACTGTCCCGTTTTATCGTGTGGTTTAACTCTCTTACCGCAAAATATCGTCTGCAATAGTAGTGTCGTCTGCGATATTTTTAATGTCAAATTTAGTGTTTGTTTATGGAAGAAATGTCAAACAGTTCACGCGGCGCCTGATCAGGATCGAAATTGTTAACAAAGTCGCCTTTTGGTGCTAATGGCAGTGGCAGAGTTAAGATGACGCAAAATTGAACAATATTGCATATAGTGCAGGACTAGGCTTCTAGACCCGTTTGCAAAATGGTGTTGAGAGAGTTTCTCACTTGATGTGAGTTATCGAGACCATAGACATCACAAATCACCGAGGTGCTTGTCTGCCACACTGTCACGTTTCCCACAATATCCAAATCCAATATGGCCGCCGCCAGCCATTTTGGAAAAGCTAACTTTTTTGTTTTCTGGAGAATAAATAAGTGTAATACCTCTAAATTGATTGTTTTTTGGTGTGGAACTCATTTCTGATGCCCTTTGTGCAATCTGGGGTGTGTTTGATTTGGAAAGGTCAAATTTCACATTAGCTAAATCCAATATGGCCGCCGCCAACCATGTTGGAAAAGCTTTTTTCGTTGTTTTTTTAAGAAAAATCTAATATAATACTTCTAAATTGATTATTTTTTAGAGTATAATTCACTTCTGATGCCCTTTGTGTAATCTGGGATGTCTTTGATTTGGAAAGATCAAGTTCCACGATATCAAAATCCAATATGGCCGCCGCAAGCCTTGTTAAAAAAGCTAACTTTTTTCCTTTTTTGGAGAATAAATCACTGTAATACCTCTCAATTGATAATTTTTAGGTGTTGAACTAATTTCTGATGCCCTTTGTGCAATCTGGGATGTCTTTGATTCGGAAAGATCAAGTTCCACAATAGCCAAATCCAATATGGCCGCCGCAAGCCATGTTAAAAAAGCTAATTTTGTTTCTTTTTTGGAGAATAAACCAAAGTAATACCTCTCAATTGATAATGTTTTTTGTTTTTTGGAGAATAAATAAGTGTAATACCTCTAAATTGATTGTTTTTTGGTGTGGAACTCATTTCTGATGCACTTTGTGCAATCTGGGGTGTCTTTGATTTGGAAAGGTCAAATTTCACATTAGTCAAATCCAATATGGCCGCCGCCAACCATGTTGGAAAAACTTTTTTCTTTGTTTTTTAATAAAAATCAAATATAATACTTCTAAATTGATTATTTTTTAGAGTATAACTCATTTCTGATGCCCTTTGTGCAATATGGGATGTCTTTGATTTGGAATGATCAAGTTCCACGATATCAAAATCCAATATGGCCACCGCAAGCTATGGTAAAAAAACTAACTTTTTTCCTTTTTTGGAGAATAAACCAATGTAATACCACTCAATTGATAATTGTCGGGTGTTGAACTCATTTCTGATGCCTTTTTTGCAATCTGGGATGTATTTGATTCGGAAAGGTCAAGTTTCACAATCGCCAAATCCAATATGGCCGCCGCAAGCCATGTTAAAAAAGCTAATTTTGTTTCTTTTTTGAAGAATAAACCAATGTAATACCTCTCAATTGATAATGTTTGGGTGTTGAACTCATTTCTGAGGCCTTTTGTGCAATTTGGGATGTCTTTGAGATGAAAAGATCAAGTTCAACAATAGCCAAATCCAATATGGCCGACGCAAGCTATGGTAAAAAAGCTAATTTTGTTTCTTTTTTTGGAGAATAAACCAATATAATACCTCTCAATTGATAATATTTGGGTGTTGAACTCATTTTTGAAGCCTGTTCTACTATCTGGGATGTTTTGATTCGGAAAGGTCAAGTTTCACAATGGCCAAATCCAATATGGCCGCCGCAAACCATGTTGAAAAAGCTAATTTTGTTGTTTTTTGGACAAAAATCAAATGCTATACTTCTAAATTGATTATTGTTTACAGTAGAACTCATTTCTGATGCCCTTTGTGCAATCTAGGGTGTCTTTGCTTTGGAAAGAGCATGTTGCAAAGGAAGCAAAATCCAATGTGGCCGCCGTAACCATGTTGAAAAAGCTATTTGTTTTCTTTTTCGGAATATTATCAAATGTAATACCTCTAAATTAATAATATTTTTGTGTGGAACTTCTTTCTGAGGCCCTTTGTGCAATCTTGGCGGTTTTTGATTCAGAAAGGTCAAATTCCTCAATAGCAAAATCCAATATAACAGCCGCAAACCACGATGGAAAAGCTAATTTAAAAAAAAAAAAATTAAGAAAGATCAAATATACATGTAATACATGTATATCTTAATTGGGTATTGCTTGTGTTTAATTCATTTCCTTTCGGAGGTCCTTTGTTCAATATGGAGAGTCATTGGTTTGAAAAGGTCAAGTTCAATGTCTTTTTGATACATTAACGACCTTTGGCTTAGATTGAACAGCAGTAGTCAGTATGTAAACAAGATGTAGGTAAATGGCAACTCTCTGACATTAGACAGAGAAAACATGACAGTGAGCGGGACTCAATCCTACGTCCTGAGGTAAGAGGTTTTTATCCTAACCACTAAGACTACCACAGGCCCATGGACAGACGGTAGGGCCGGGCAGAATATAAAACACCTTGTTCCACATGCATGGAAAGATACATCAATAAAGCATCAACAATTGATTAGATACCCATGTAGTTCCAAAGTCATTTCGTGCCGGGTTTTCACAGGGTGAAGAAACTGAAGAGTGTCCAGTTTTCCATGACAAAATGTGTTGCAAAAAGTACCTCTGCAGCACGGCAAAGACATCAACGAGTATCACACGTCTCTGTACACTAATACAATGTGAGCAGACTCTATGGTAAAGGCTTAAGGCACTTTTAGGGCAGCAGAGTACCAATGTACTCCTTACCACAAGGATCCGTCGATTGATTTTGAGGGGAAAAATCGTCAGAAGGGATAAATAGAGAAAAGGGATACAACTGATTGTCAGTATATTCTCACCCTATCTCGACAAAGCCGGGCATATCATGAATAAATATTGATGAACCGACACTTTTGTTGCATGTCTGTCTTCAATTTCTTCACCCTGTGAAAACCCGACACGAAATGACTTTGGAACTACATGTGTACATGTACCTAATCAATTTTTGATGCTTTATTGATGTACCTTTCCATGCATGTAGAACAATGTGTTATATTTCTGTCCCGGCCCAACCGTCTGTCCGTGGGGCTGTGGTAGTCTTATTGGTTAGGATAACAGCCTCTTTCTTACCTTTTCAAACCAATGACTCTCCATATTGAACAAAGGACCTCAGAGAGGAAATGAGTTAAACACAAGCAATAATCAATTAAGATATATTTACAATCGCCCCATTCAATTCCATTGACAAAAAAGTGTGTTCATTTCATATAAACACCAATTTTCGAGAGGGCGGGACTTGTGGAAAAGTTTCGAAGGGGAGGCGGGGCATATGCAGTTTTCATTCGCGAATTAATCTTTGGAACTTGGGGCAGCAAACATTTGGCGGATTTTTTTTCAAGATTTGTACTTAACCGATATATGCCTTCCTTCTAGTGGAAACCATGATTCCCGACTAATATTCTTCCTTATAAATGAGATAAATTGCAAGCAAATTGACATAAGAATTTACCTTATAAACAGCGGCCTATATCTGCGTTTCTTTATGACAATAAAACCCCGATATAGTTATCCTACTTTAAAATTACGTCACTTCTAATGACGTCATAAATCGGCATTTTTCGCGCCAAACTGTCAGGTTGTTGACAATGGAACTTATTTTTTCTGCTTTCGAATGTACACAGATTCAGAAAATCGATCATGGCTGTTCCTTATAGGGTACACAATATTCGTGTTATCGACCTCTAATATGGATTAAACATACATGTGTACTGACAAAATGTTTATTTAATGTCAGAAATTAAAGCATTCATTGTATTTGCCGATAATTTTCTGTCGTTCATTTCGCTTGAACACCGAAAAAAATCAGTTCATTTCTTAAACACATGTATTACATGTATATTTGATCTTTCTTAATTATTTTTTTTAAATTAGCTTTTCCATCGTGGTTTGCGGCTGCCATATTGGATTTTGCTATTGTGGAACTTGACCTTTCTGAATCAAAAATACCCAAGATTGCACAAAGGGCCTCAGAAATAAGTTTACATCTTGTTTACATACTGACTACTGCTGTTCAAGCTAAGCCAAAGGTCGTTAATGTTTCAAAAAGACATCGAACTTGACCTTTTCAAACCAATGACTCTCCATATTGAACAAAGGACCTCAGAGAGGAAATGAGTTAAACACAAGCAATAACCAATTAAGATATACATGTATTACATGTATATTTGATCTTTCTTAATTATTTTCTTTTAAATTAGCTTTTCCATCGTGGTTTGCGGCTGCCATATTGGATTTTGCTATTGTGGAACTTGACCTTTCTGAATCACAAACACCCAAGATTGCACAAAGGGCCTCAGAAATTAGTTCCACACAAAAATATTATTAATTTAGAGGTATTACATTTGATAATTCTCCAAAAAAAGAAAACAAATAGCTTTTTCAACATGGTTACGGCGGCCATATTGGATTTTGCTTCTTTTGGAACTTGATCTTTCCAAAGCAAAGACACCCTAGATTGCACAAAGGGCATTAGAAATGAGTTCTACTCTAAAAATAATCAATTTAGAAGTATAGCATTTGATTTTTGTCGAAAAAACAACTAAATTAGCTTTTTCAACATGGTTTGCGGCGGCCATATTGGATTTGGCTATTGTGAAACTTGACCTTTCCGAATCAAATACATCACAGATTGCACAAAAGGTCTCCGAAATGAGTTCAACACCCAAACATTATCAATTGAGAGGTATAACTTTGGTTTATTCTCCAAAAAAGAAACAAAATTAGCTTTTTTAACATGTCTTGCGGCGGCCATATTGGATTTGGCTATTGTGGAACTTGATCTTTCCGAATCAAAGACATCCCAGATTGCACAAAGGGCATCAGAAATGAGTTCAACACCCAAAAATTATCAATTGAGAGGTATTACAGTGATTTATTCTCCAAAAAAGGAAAAAAGTTAGCTTTTTTAACAAGGCTTGCGGCGGCCATATTGGATTTTGCTATCGTGAAACTTGATCTTTCCAAATCAAAGACATCCCAGATTACACAAAGGGCATCAGAAGTGAATTATACTCTAAAAAATAATCAATTTAGAAGTATTATATTAGATTTTTCTTAAAAAAACAACGAAAAAAGCTTTTCCAACATGGTTGGCGGCGGCCATATTGGATTTAGCTAATGTGAAATTTGACCTTTCCAAATCAAAGACACCCCAGATTGCACAAAGGGCATCAGAAATGAGTTCCACACCCAAAAAACAATCAATTTAGAGGTATTACACTTATTTATTCTCCAGAAAACAAAAAAGTTAGCTTTTCCAAAATGGCTGGCGGCGGCCATATTGGATTTGGATATTGTGGGAAACGTGACAGTGTGGCAGACAAGCACCTCGGTGATTTGTGATGTCTATGGTCTCGTTAACTCACATCAAGTGAGAAACTCTCTCAACACCATTTTGCAAACGGGTCTTCAGGTCAGGTACAGGACTAATAGTATCGATTAACTTGGCATTCCTTCCAGAAAATCTGTTTTCCAAAGGGTGTTTCCGAAATTCAATATATCAAGGAATACGTACCAGCATTTAACTGTATACCATTTGTTTCTGTAAACAAATTCTGCATCGCTTTGAATGCGGGTGTTGTAGTCTGAAACAAGGCGTTTTGATAATTCAACCTATGTTTTGCATTCATACTCATTTTACGTCCTTAGTTTATTGTCGTTTGAAACAAAGTGTTTTGATAATTTAACCCATTTTTGCATAAATACTCATTTTACGTAAACTATAGAGTAAATGATTAAGCATGCCCATTGCAAACAATCTGAGCGAAATTCATACTTCGAGCATCTTAGTGCCTAACTTGGTTATTGTGTTAAACCTGCCTACAAGTTTTAAACAAAATTTCAATATTTTCGAACACGAAACGCAAACGAATTGCAATTAAATTAAGGTAATTGCAGCGTATTGACAATTCCAAAAGTTTATTTTCATCAAATAAAGAACCTGTTTAGACGACGGGTAACCTGGGTAATGTCCGGTCAAAATCTAGGGCACTAGGTCAAATCATAGAAAACCTTGTGAACACTTTAGGGACTATACATCTCATTAGATATTCATGAACTTAGTAACTCTGTTTGATTTAATAATATCTAGGTCAATTTCAAATGCTGGTCATGTTTGGTGAAAAACTAGCGCACTAGGTCAAACCCTAGAAAAACCTTGTAAACAAATTATATCTAAGTGAAAATTGCGCGTGTGTGTGTTTGTGTGTGTGTTATGGTATAACTGTGTGTGTGTTCTGCTTGAGAGGTGGGTGTATTGTTTGTGTTGCGTTTCCTGCTTGAGTCTTTTGCATTTATGGTATCTAGGGCATTTTTGAATGTGTATCATGTGGGGTTATATTCTAGGTATACTACTTTTGGTCAAGTTTGTCAAAATAAAAACAAACAATTATGCGCACACTTCTCAGTTTTAAATTTAAATTCAAACTCTGCTTTTGTACTAAACCAGACCATACTTAAATTAATTCCCCCTCATGTCGACTTTTATCATTAACAAAATAAGAAATGTTATTTTTGAAATATTGAGATATAAAACAGTAAATCCTTTCAATGGAAAAGGACTTTTATTTACATTATAATACAGATATAAACTGATACATCTAAAAACAAACATAGATCTTGTTCTAAATATTTTTTACGTCAAAATACGAGGGCTATCCTAAAACACCGTGGACTAATTTTTTTTAAAGAACCCGACGTTATATTGCTTTGATTTTTTTACCAATGCTATTTCAAACATTTTCACATTTGAATAAAAAATAATACGCACGCCAAAATGCTGGGTAATGCTTGACTGCGCACACGGGCCCCGACACGATTGCTATTTTTAGAGAGAAAAATCGATATACTTCTGACGGTTTTATTCTCAAAAAGCAATCGTGTCGGGGCCCTGTGAGACATCGAGCTCTGAATGGAAAAGTTTGCAAATCGACGAGTGGCCGGTGCGCAAATACAAGAAAAACATGTTTTAGCGGATCATAACTATTGTGCGGGTGGTAAAATTGTTTTGTCTGCCAACGAAGAGCTAGATTTGCCAGGATCTGCAAGACAAGCGTCCATAAATGATGAGGAATGCATGATGAGATTACATGATAATGATTACAGGAAGATGATTTCGGCTTATCTCATTTGTTCCAAAGCAGCCTGTTTGGATTAAAACCACCAAACCGCCTTCCTTTTTAGCTCTTACAGTGGAGAAAACGCTGTTCTTTCCCAGTAAACGCTTTTACGCTAAAAGTACTATTTCCAGTGCAAACAGTTTGGAGCCTGATCAGACGCCGGGTAAACACGGCGTCTGATCAGGCTTCTAACTGTTTGCCACTCAGATAACATTGAAAAGTCAGAATTGTCAAAAAATTGTCCTTATCTGCATTTTAGTGTTTTACGTTAGAGTGTAAACAGGAAAGAGTAACGTTTTCTCCACTGTAGCAGAGGGGATCATCTCGGTCTAATAAACTGAAAACATTCCCTATGACAAATATGCCCTAGAGCCACAACAAAGGTAGAGAAACAGACCGCCTATTAAATACAGGTCTGACTGTAAATCAAACCAATATGTTTTCCTAAATCAACCCTTTACTCCATTGATACTCATGTTAACACATTTAATCTATTCATTAACTCTTGAAAGTAAATAGTTTTAATTTTATACAGTCATGAATATGCATAATAAAAATCCTTTATCTAAGCAGACTGTACATAGTTTAAGCAGACTGGAAGTAAAGCAGAATGAATCCTGCTTTAATTTCATCCTGTTTTATGCAACCATGTCTCTTCAATACTTAAAATAAGCTATGGAGTAAAGTGTTAAATATCTCTTGCAATTATTGGGTTGCAACATAACCAGCCGTTTATTATGAAACTTGGTAATCATTGTCAACTTTTACAGTAAATCTTGTATTAAGCGATCACTCTATTGAATACCCATATTTTGTCTGGTATTGAGCTGTCTGTTTAATGCAGGATAAAACTAATTCAGAATGCTTCAGTAGGAGTTTTCTTCACTATTTCTACCCGGAGTTAATTAGTCTAGTGTCATAATGAAGAGGTATGCAGACTGATTCGCAAGGTGGTTGCTTTATACAAGATTGACTGTATTTTTCACATTTCTTGCTGGAGAATATTGTTTATCTTGCAGAAAATAATTTGTAAAACAGACAGTAGCTATTAAATTGACATTTTTGTGAATTCCACAACTATTTGCAAATGACTGCATGTTTTATCAAAAAACTTCAATTTTCCTTGATTTTACTTCCCCACAAATGTTGACCCCTCTCAAACACAATTTCATTTTTCTCAAGTTACATGAGGTCAACCCTCCTATTTTTTTTTTATTTTGTTCTAAAGACATGGTAGATAATTTTAAGTGTAGTCAGTATGAATGCCCCTGCCTAATTTTTGTAAAAATCTCAGTTTTGCTGAAACGTAAAAAATGATTTTTGAGAAAAAATTGACTCATAAATTATTTTTTCCGAAATATAAGAGATTTTTTTAATGTATTATGCAAAATATTTAATTGTTCTGCTTGTATTTGTATACAACAATGTCTTAGGTATAAATGCATGAATAAATGTTGATCTTTTTATTAATATTTGTAATTTTTTATCCTCGGAAAGAAAAAAAGAGGGGTAGTCATTTTAGGACGTTTTTTGAAAAGTAGGGTAACAAGACAAACATATCCATAAATTCAGTTATATGAGGTCAAAATTCTTTTAACTCTGGAAAATGATGTAGAATTTGATACTGAATGAACTGGTGTATAGTTTTTGCGGATTCGTTTCGATAGGTGTTACCCATCGAAAACCTTAAAGAGGTTCATTTTACAACCTCCTACAAAGCACTTGCTACTGACCGTACCAAGGCGGGCTCCTATATTCACTTTGCTTTATGTTTGTCTTGCGTGTTGTTTTCTATTTAGTGTGTAGATGAAGGAATGGTATTGCGTGTGTGTGTGTGTGTTTTGTGGTATGACTGTGTGTGTGTGTGTTCTGCTTGAAAGGTGGGTGTATTGTTTGTGTTACGTTTCCTGCTTGAGTCTTTCGTATTTATTCAAATCGGAATTTGCGCAAAATTGCGTCATGATTGTTGACTGTGTTATAGATGACGTCATCCTGCATAAAGTCGTAAACGTAGCGTCATTTAAATCTAGTTATGGCGAATGATACCGTGTTCTAAAGCCGCCAGAAATGACGACGCCAGCGGAAAAGGCGGCGCAGCAGAATGTCATAGAATACTGCTTTGAGTTGAATTTCATCCCGAAACAGACGTTAAAACAACTACAATCAACAGAAATTTATCAATCAGCATCTAGCTTGCTGGTGTTCAAATAGCATACCCGATTTTCAGAAGATATGGTTGAGAAAATAATGTAAAGATGGGACGGTCGGAAGAAATTGACTGTTTCATTGTAGAAAACGTGAGGAGCGTCATGAATGGTGATCGGCGTCTTGCGGTGAGATACAATGCTGAACTCCTCGGGGTCAGCAAATTGTCTTTACATCGACTTTAACATGAGAAACTAAACATGTCGAGAGTCGGTGCTATATAGGTGCCACGCTTGTAAAGTGCAGAAGAAAAAGAAAGTTGAGTCTATGTATCAACCCTCTTTTTAAGACGATATTCGAGAGATCAGGACTTTTTCAGCAAACACCTATCGCACAGATCTATTGCATACATGTACGATATAAGTGTAGTGATCGGGTTCATTGACAACTTAGAAAGCAACATATTTCACCAGGTGATCGCTTCGTGCCACATTGCCCAGCATGCACATTTGGAACTTGCCGTGTTGGGTTTTCAAAAGCATAAACATCCGCCACATACCATTGACCTAGATCGTTAGATTTTGCAGTATTTTCATACCTAAAACCTCAATTACGCGGACAAAAATTGAAAAACGTTGAAGACAGCCAGAACTAGAAACATTGAGAGTGTTGCGCGAGCTACATGTGGATACCAGCTTGTTTAAGAGAATGTGCGTCAGCGAAAATGCATCGCTCACCACTACAAGTATTTTGAAAAGGAGTGACGTTGACGTGGCTGACGTCATAACGTTAACTAGTGTGCGCCGGTGTTACACAGGTTGGGTGTTTCAAAATACTCTGTACTGGTCAATTTTAAAAATAACACGTTAAAACTTCACACAGGTTACATAAACCTTATGTTTATATATACTGACGACCGTTTGTCTCTGCTGTTTAAACGAACAATTTTATAAGGAAAGTCTACGATGTTTTGGGACAGCAAATGTCTGACAAGTGCTATGTTCCAGTGTCCTGATGTAGGGGTCATTTAGGCGAGTTATAGTCATTTCGTAACCGAGTCATTTCGTAACCGGTAAAATAAGTCATTTCGTAGCCGAATTTTTGGTCATTTCGTAACCGCGCAAAACCTAAAAGTCATTTCGTAACCGATATTTTGGTCATTTCGTAGCCGACAAAAAAGTTGAATTAGTCATTTCGTAACCACCAAAAATTAAAAAATGAATGGCCCCAAAGAAGGCATAAGTCATTTCGTAGCCTCGGAAAATTGTTAAAGTCATTTCGTAGCCGAATATTTTTTTCTTTGGTATTTTTTTATAATTTTTTTGTGCAATTTCCTGAACTTATTTCAACAAAAATGTGCTTACATGTAAAGTTAAGAAATTATGTAAAGAGTGTAATGGGGGCCGAATTTATTATAAACCTTGATTAATAGAATTATAATCAAGTTGTTGAATATTGTTTTAAATAGAAATAATATTACGTGTCTCTATGCAATTAAATTCATATGAGTGTTCTATTCTTTAAAATTGGACCCGACATCCGACATAAATAGATATATAAAAGGTGTATAATTGATCATTAATCGCTCATTATATGTTACGCGTGTTTTAAGATGAAAATATATATATACAAATTGGTTTACAGTTGGATGTTTAATTTATCGTTAATCGATCATTATACCACGAAGAGGTATATTGTCCACACCTTTAATTTTTGACACACTTGAAAATGTCGTCTGAAGCGGTCAGCTTTTCGGATGTTGTGACTGAGGAAATGTTGATACGAGTGTCAACCAGTATGGATCTTGATCAGACACCGCATGACGCGGCGTCTGATCAGGTTCAAAACTGTTTGCATAGTCGACTTTTGGCGCCGTTGGCAGTGAAAGAGTTAATGTTTTCCTAGTCATATATTTTCATTTTTTTGAGATTTTAGTCAAACCCAAGCAAACAATATAGAACCTAACATAATGTCGTAAGTAGTATTCTGAAAGTCTCTATTATTATTAATTTCTGCATCTAATCCTGCCTTGTGACATTTTTTCAATCGTCTGTGTAGTACAGTGGGGAATATTTTATTTTTTATTTTTCCTTTAACGAAAGCAAACTGTTGAAAATAACTGTTCCAAAACAATATAGAGCCTTCTGAAACAATGTGTAACCTGGTTAGATTACATAGGCTACATCCTGTGTGCAGTGGAAATACATGTTTTAGCTTAGTGCGTTTATTGGGAAAGAAATACGTCTTTTCTACTGTAGGATTCTTCAAACGTGATCAAAGTGGTGGATTTACTCTTCATGTACAATGTATTCCACAATGCAAATTGTTCGATGAATAACATTTTACCTAACCTAACGGTTTATAAACTATTCGGGTATTCTTCTTTCATACTTTAATTCATCCCGGGTAGTATATACTCGTATGGCAAACAGTTTGGAGCCTGGTCAGACGCCTGATTACCCAGCGTCTTATCTGGCTTAAATATAAGTATTACGAAACCATTTTCCATTGTTTTAAAGAAATACTGTATATTATGTTCATTTTAGTAGGCACACGTGTTGTGCATTGTTCTTATTTTTAAAGAAAGGTATTCATTATTAACAAATAATCCGGTTTCTAAGTTAACCATTGTAAGACTTATTTAGCGTGTGCATAATTATATTAGCATCTCACATGTTCTTTTATTTGTGTTATATATTGTAAACTCAATGCTCTTATAAAATACGAACCATGTAGAACATGGTTTTTACTACTTTAATCCAGCCCAAAACGTACCAACTATGTCAGTACAGATGGCGAGGACTGAGTCTTGCAATCGCGCTAAAAAGTGTTTGAGGCCTCAGTCCTTTTCCTCTGGGCTGCCACTAGTAAAGGTGCTTACTTAAGTGGAGAACTGTGTTGTAACATGGGGTACGGTTTCGATTTGACAGGTTATAACGAACAGCCTTCTTCTTGAAACTTGCCTTCTGGGACTGCACATGTCAACCACGGGCTACTTACTATGATTGTACGCCAACGAAATTTCAGAGAGTGCAGGTCGGGCCTGGGAATTGGCCTGGTCTGCATTTTCTGCAATTCCTTAGGCAAATACAAGTATATAAAGTGTCTCATAGGCCGCTGGACGGCCGTGTATAAAAGTTTGAATGTATATGATATGTGTAACTATTTTATGTAACTTTTATATGTGACACTATAATAAACTAATAAACTGTAAACTGTAAACTATATTTTTTAACTTTGCATATTTGCACATTTTTGTTGAAATAATGTCAGGAAACTGCACAAAAAAATTATAAAAAAGATAAAGAAAAAAATATTCGGCTACGAAATGACTTTAACAAATTTCCGAGGCTACGAAATGACTTATGCCTTCTTTGAGGCCATTCATTTTTTAATTTTTGGTGGTTACGAAATGACTATTTCAACTTTTTAATCGGCTACGAAATGACCAAAAAATCGGTTACGAAATGACTTTTAGGTTTTGCGCGGTTACGAAATGACCAAAAATTCGGCTACGAAATGACTTATTTTACCGGTTACGAAATGACTCGGTTACGAAATGACTAGCTCCCATTTAGGCTCATGGTTTGACTAATCGACCAATGTGATATTACCGTACGTATCATGCAGGCAAATAATTGTTCTTGAATATGATATGTACATATGCATTTTGTTCTTATTATATTTAAGTTATTGATCAAGTAAACGTATCCTTCAAACGCCACTCGTATCTAACGTTATATGTGAATCTGAATGGAAAACCGTTTAGAGCCTCATTAGACATCATTTTACACGGCATCTGATCTGGCTTAAGTTGTTTTTAATTGCAGCGGGTTTTTTGGGCATGAATAACGTCTTCCCAATGGTAAAATTCACTATCATAACATATTGATAATAAATCAAATGTTTTGTATGTGATAAAGTGACAGTGAATAACATACTATTTTCATGTGACGAATGATGCAATAGATTAAACCCGTCATTTGAGATGACAAACACAGGCCTTTTTTGTCTCATACTCTGTGTAATAGTCTCTACAGGTAATGCTGTTATTGTGCCACTAAGAATAAATAACGCACTATATAAAGTCGACATTTCTTTTGTCCCGTTTAACTCTCATCTGGACCTTAGGGTTCTGTAGGACCCAAACGACTTTATTTTTGCTAGAAGAAAATGTACAGCCTAATGACGCTTTTTACGCTTTTAGACATTGTATCTATGGCTGTTTTTGACACGTATGTGCAATACGTACAAAATAGATTTATTTGCATGATTTTAATTCGAAAAACAAATTTGGGGTCCAGCCGGTTCCTAGGATTCTAAAATTGAGTAAAATGTTTATCAGGTCATTTAAAACCGTTTTTGCTGTTTACAACAATATAAATGGTATTTATTGCATACTAGAAAGCAACGGAAATACTGTGTCTTAAATACAAGTATCAAACTATATCTTTTACCATCTAATGATCGAGTTATTTGCCTTGGATATAAAAACCTGAGTGCTAATCGTGAGGCCTGGAGCATTCACGCTGTGTGGACTGGATGCAGTTCTACAATACTTCAATACTGGCAAACAGTTTCAAGAAACAAATAAGTTACCTGTATTATTGTGGGTATTGTCATTGCTGGAGTTTTCAATAGCAGTTATGAGCAAAGTTGTGTGACCTTGACCTTTGCCCTTGACCTTTTTGATCTTTGGTAAACGAGATTTTGTAAGTCATAATTTAACGCACCTACGTGAATTTTCAGTATATTAGACTCAATTTAACTACAGGAGCAGAAAAACGAACAGCACACCAACAAGCTTAAATTAAAGATGTATGACAAACGCTTGTTAAGCAGTCACTCAACCTTAACATTTCGGCGTCTGACCAACCGGTTTACGAACAGTTATTGTCCTTCCGTGGCCGGTCTCCTTTCAGTAAAATAAAGGATGTATGTGGGAATCAAAACCAAGCCAGATACTCCACCTGTAGGTACAATGATGTATCTTTGCCTACATCGACGGACGTTTTGTTGCCTTATCTATGCCTATGTTCAAAACAATATCTTGTTATTTCATCCATGCGACATAGTTAATGCAATCGATGATAGTCGCAGGAAACCTCAAATCATTACAATAATACAAAAAGTGGAGTGAATCATGTGACAAAAACGGTCTGTTTGCGTCTACAATCCATCAGGCAGCTCATCAAACATGTGAAGAAGACATGGTGTGAGTATTATTCAAGACATGGTGATACACAAATACATTGGACAACTATTGCCCTAAAATAAATGGAAACAAATACAAAGCTTAACAAAATGACTAGATCGATACGCAAGGAAGCTGTTGGGTTACATTAGTTCAACTGATAAAGCTTTTTAATCAGGCGTAGTTGAAAAGTGTACAGTTAACCCATGTAAATAAGCATAAATATTATTTGGGGTCCACCGGACCACAACCATATGTTGGCCATTTTTTCCAAAATCTTTACATATTTCTGTTAAAGGTCCACCACTAATGTATCAAAATGTATACCAAGCTATAAATATGTCCACGGCTTCCCGTTTGTACTTTCTGTGCAAAAAATATTTCATTAAATTGATTTGTATAACCCAAAACCTTAATTGTTTGTCTAACTATTGGCTCTGGTTGCCATGGTAACAATGAGAACAGCGTATTGGTGTTATCACAAAAACAATTCATAAACACAGCCATTAATAATTCGGCATTAGTTATGTCACAAATACCTATATTGACTTAGATAAACAACCAAAATGCACAATGTGGTCTAATGGACACCAACAGTCTCAAAACGTTTAGTTTTGGCAAGGTCCGGATGAGGGCGAAACGAAAACAATGCCAAATCAAGGCAATCTGATAAATAATACTTTCTGCAAAGTTGTAACTAATAGTTTTTTATCTTAATATCAAACCATCTTGACCTAGAACAGACGATATGCGACCTAGTTTTCTGATTTGCTAAAAACTGATTGTAATTGATACAGGTCTTTAAGCATAAACGCAAAAATGCATATATACGTTCAAAGTAAGACATAACAATTTAAGGGCTATATAGGAATCACCTTGTCCGTCCGCCAGTCAGTCAGTCGGTTCGTCAGTCGATCCGTCCGTCGGTCCGTCGCGTTTATCTTGGACATTTGCATTTTACTTGAAAACAAATTATGATATCATCTTTAAACTTGGTATATATTATCAGTTTTTTTAGCCACTCATTGACAGGTTTCATAACTCTCTTGCACAAACATTTACAGAATTATGCCCCTTTTAACTTGATTTTTTGTCTCTTAATTGAGACATTTTCTTTGAACATGCCATTGTCTTAAAAACTGTTCATGATATTGTATTCAGACTTGGTACACATTATAAGTGTTGTATTGTGAGATTTTTCGTTAAGTTTGAAAACTCTTGCACAATTTGACAGAATAACGCGCCTTTTTAACTTGAAACTTTGTTCTTTAATATGTACATTTTTCTTTGGACATGTCATTTTCTTGACAACTATTTATGTCATTGTTTTCAAACTTTGTATACATTACAAGTGTGATCTTTACTTAAAGTTATATAACCCTTACAAAAAATGACAGAATTATGCCCCTTTTTAACTTGAAATATTGCTCTACTTTTCTTGCAGCATCACATTTTCTTGAAAACTATTTATGATATTGTCTTCAAACGTGGTTCACGTTATTAGTGTTTTATTGTTAGACTTTTTTTCAAATAACTTTGCTAATATTCACTTTTTGTATTCTGACATCGGAGTCTAAGACGCCATTGAAGAATCCGATACTTTAGCGGAGAAGTGGTTAAGAAGTTTTATAATTAATACATACCACTTACTGTATGCATATGTTGTCGTGGAAGTTACACATTCATTTAGCCGACTTATTGCAAAACACAAAATCCAATTTAAGCTTCAAATGATCTTTTGGTTCATTGCAATGTGCGTATTCAGAGAAAATGAAAACCGAAAACGTTCTATAGCCTTTCTACGTTATAGTGGAGAAAGAAAATTATCAGTTTGTGCTTAAACATTTACAGTCAAACTTCTATATCTCGAGCTCGCTAAACTTGAGCTATCTGATATGTCAACACATGCACTTCAACATGTCATGCTTGGTTAAGTCGAACATACCAATATTTCAAAGTTAGAACTTGACTTAGCCACGTTTTAACCTTGAAATACGGGAATGTTCGACTTAACCGTGTTCGAGATATCGAAGTTCGACTGTATATCTGTTTCAAAACGTCAGAGGTCGGACCTCGGATAATCTCGTGTCTGATCGAATACCAGCCTGGTAGGAATTACATAGTTATGAGCGTCAAACAGCTTTGCGCAATCTAGCCTGGATCCAAATCGTATTTCTTGAAGAAGACAGTAGATGGGTTTAACGTATTGAAGACATTTTTGTCGAGAATCGAGAAAATAATTATAGGTTCATGAGTTCTTTTGTACCGTAAATACACCTGCAACTTCACATAAAAAATATCTAGTGTCCAATTAAGATTAGTTCATTATTGACGTTTAAGTGTTGTATATAAACAAACAATCATATTGCAAAACTACAAACATTGTAAGCCCTTCTCAGATGATTCCTTTAGCAGCCTTGTGTTCTGTGTCTACATAGGCAATGTGCACTCTTCACATGTAAACTGTTTGTAAACTACACGCACATACGTTAATTAGGTAGATGAAGAAACGGTGTCCGTCACGCCATATTCTAATCGGGTAAAATTAAACTGACCTACCCATTAGCACTTAACACTTATTCGAAACGAAACTCAGTCGCAAAGTAATGAGCTTTGGAAAATGAAAGTTTCTTGACAATTCTGAAATTCGATTCCTGAAACGTCTGACGATTTACTAAACCCAGCATCTGATCTGTCTCCAAACTGTTTTCAAATTAAATACTTGCTTATACTGACACGCTTTATCTGGGAATAAATAACATCCTTTTTTAACAATACTCATGAGTCATGATCATGTCGCTTAAATGTACATGTATTGTTTACTATTAAACAATTCGTCCACAATGACATCGAGTGCTTTGTAGAGCGTTTCCGTTACGTTATAGTTATTTTGAAATGTTACTCGAAATAAACAAATGACAATGTGTCGATGTAAATCAGTTTGAGTACAAGTCAGATGCGCCTGTTTTTTAGTCTGATCTGAAACTAAGGTGTTGAATTGTGTCTTGTTATTGCGAACTCGCACATGAAAGGTAAATGAAAAGCTTTTATCTCATCTTACAAAGAGCAATTTGTACTAACATCCTTAAGAGTAAACATGTCCATTTGTTATTTTCATCTTTCACCTGTCAATGCCCTACCTTTAACCCATTCACTACCTTACCTAAAGTACAATAGTTATTTGCAAACAATTTTGATCAGACACAGCGTACACTGCGTTTAACCCCTTTCCTCATAGCCTATTTCTAGTAGTTAAGATATGTGACCTATTAAAGCAGGTTGAAAGTAAAGCAGAATGCGCCCTAGGGCGCATTCTGCTTTACTTTCAGCCTGCTTTAAGTCACTATCTGCTAGGATATAGAAAATATTTCTTATGGTACATATTCATGACAGTATAAAATGGACCTATTTTCTTTGGCGGATGAATACAATGAATGCGCTAAAAGTCGCTTCTATAAGGTAAAGGGTTAAAAAGGTTCTAAACCGTTTGATACTCACATCAGTAAATAGCTTCATTAAAAATACTTAAACTTTAAAAATGTGAAATAAAAGCAGACGCTTATTGTTCAATATAATACAAAACCATTGCAGTGAAGGAGTTCAAAATAACAGGTAGCGTCCGAATACACTGGTACATGTATTTGCAAACGGTGTTGATTCTGACTTCAAACTGAGTATAATCAAAAGTGTTTGCAAACAAACATTGTACGGGGGTAAGGCAGTGTAGGGCTTAACCCTTTCACTCTCTATGACGTCATAAAGCTTGCCACTTGTTTCGAAATTACGTCAATTATACTGCCTGAAATTTGTTTTTGCAACGATATGACAGACAACAATATAGAAGCAGACGACGGTAAAATGGTGAAGGGGTAAAACTCTCACGATCGATTAGGCAGCAAAAGAGTTTAGAAGTGGTTCTGGAATGAAAGAAACCAATAAAAATAAACCTTCTATGCATTTATGTCTGTTGCGAAATTGGATGGCAAATAAGATAATTGCACTGCCATGCACAAACATGTTGCACTCATAGCAATGTTGATTTTTGCCTACAAAACTCTCAGTGTGATATTTTCAAGCAATAGCGGTTACTGTTTGATTTTAAGTTGTAACGGTTAAAAAAGTATATTTTTAGCATACAGTAGAAACTCTCTACAATGAAGGCTAATTGTCCGTATGAAGGACAGGTGACAGCTTAAAGATGTAGGAGCTTTCGGTTTCACTTTCACTATTCTGTAAGCAGTCACCTGTATTAAACGACTAACATTTGACACAACTTAGTGGTCGTAATAGAGAGGTTCTACTGTACAAAAGTTTGGACCTACACGTGTTTGCTGTCTATGACAACCGTCAATGTTTCACCCACAACAACTTCATTCGAAACAACAAAACTAGAAACACGTTGCGGCTCAGCTTAATACGTGATAAAGTCTAGACTAGTTTTATGCAGCTTTTTTTCCATTCCTTTCTAAGTTCCTATTAGTCTTACATGTAAGTACCATCCTTATTATGCATATGTTTTGATACAATGTTAAAGAACAGTTGAAGGTTAACATGTATGTACCGCAATTAAGTATGGCAAGCATAATCCGAAGCATATCCTCAATCTATATTCTTTAGCCTCTCAAAACTGTCAGACAGTCTATTAGTTATAATAGTTTTTTTTGTCCACTTGTGCGGTATGTGAAACTGAATTACGTTTATGGTAGCAATCACATACGTTCTTCCTTTTTGCATTTATGAGGGTAATATGCAAAAGTATAATGAAACCCAAAAAGTAATGTAAACGTATCAATCTATTTCTAACAAAGTATGGAACTTACCTAGGATAGTAACGTAAATACATGACACTATTTGCCGTACCGGTAATAAAAATTAACGACATACACTACCAACTCGTGAGACATCTAGCGGCTTTTAACGAAGGACAATAAATCAAGCATCGTTACTCAACGAAATTGTGCATATCGGTTACCTCCCGTAGATACTTTCGGTTTCAAACAATCTCCATTTATCGCATAATATAGACATTAAATGCATGATATTATACTTGGTAAATGAAAGTACGTGAAACTTGGCGAATACTCTATCTAAGAAGGCTAAGTTAATAACCCAGGACTTCAATCAAATTGAATATAAGCGTGAACCCGAGATCACATAGAAAAAGCCGTCTGCTTATTTAGGCCGTTGGTATATGTATGAAAGTGCCTATAATTTCAATAGAAGCATTATAACTAATGCGTTTTTTACCATTGTCATATTACTCACACCTTAAATGCATCGTAAAAATGAGTTAATATTGTTAAAGCGTTTGATTTTACTCTGAGCTTGTCCTCAAACTTTTCATTGATCAGAGATGCTTTATGATCAATTTGACCAATGCAAAGCGTCAGACCAGTGGTGAAGATCAAATAAAAACTCTTTGTGTTAGAGAGCAAAAACGGCTGAAACAGTCATTTTATAATAGTTAAAGGGCAATTACTCCGACATGCCTCGTGCGATTTTATCAGTACTCAAACTGGACCTAGATTCTATATTATAAAACATTTTCAGTATGTTACGTGAATATCCAATAAAAACTGTCTGTGTTAGAGAGTGGAAAAGACTGAAAAAGCCATTTTTCATAACTCAAGGGTAATGACTCTGACATGACTAATACAGTTTAAGCAGTTATCGAATGTGGCCTACATTTTATATCAATACACATTTTCAGCAAGTTTGTGGAAGATCAGATAAAAAGTATTCTAGTTAGATAACGTACAAAAAAAAGTGTGAAAGTCTGACTGACTGACTGACGGAGGAACGGGCGGAGGGACGGACAGAGGGACGAAAGGGACGTTTACTGTAGGGTCACACGATGGGTCCTAAAATGCACATACACTTATACTTACCCTCATTGCTTTCGTTTTACTACCGTTGTGTCGAAATGTTGCTCATTTTATAGCAATATTCTGGACACGTCTCACCACTGTGAAGTTGATACCGACCGTATCACGTGACACTAAGCCAGGCGGTATTGTTTATGTCAGAAGTTCTATTTTCGGTTTGTTATGGTTTTAAATCTCCCTTTTTGGTGGTTTAGGCCCGTCTTCAACATTTCATAGATCAGTTTGGCCCATATAAGAATGTTTAAACATAATTATTAACCGTTATTGTATTTCAGACAGAAAAAATGGTCTGAAAACACAATGGGACTTTAATATGTTTATAAAACTATTACGATATATCATTTTTTGAAATTTATCTATTACATTATCTTCAAACTTGGTACATGTTATACGTGAGATGTGTGTAGACTCCACTCTAAGTTGCATAACGCTTGCAGAGACATGACAGAATTGTGCACATTGCTCCTTAGGTAAGACATTCTGCAATTATCTTGAAAACTGTTTATGATATTGTCTTCAAACTTGGTGCATAATATAAATGTTATTTTTTGACACTCTTTCTCAATTTTAATAACTCCTCCACAAACACTGACAGAAGTGTGCCCCCTTTCTAAGTTTAATCTATTTGACATGCCATTTTCTTTAAAACTAGTTATATTAAATACTTCAATCTTGAAGCACATTATTTGTGTTATTTTTATATGCTTTTTTCCAAGTGTCATAACTCTAACACATTTGACAGAGTTATTCCCCTTTTCAACTTTAGATTTTCAAATTTACAAAGGGAGATGAAGTTCATTTTTACATGCTATTTAGGAAATAATAAGGAGTTAGTGAGATGTCAGTGTGGATTTGAACGTATCAATCACTTTAAGCAATATAGACTCAGGTAATATGACTGGTGACTGATAAAATTTCTTAACCCTTAGCCCGCCAAATAAATTGTCGTCTGCTATATTTCTCGTCTGCTTCAAGTTTCAAAGTGCTTCAAAGTTGCTCAAAATTGCTGAAAATGTTGTCCGAGTGTCAAACAGCTTGGATCCGGATGAGACGCCGAGTTACTCGGCGTCTCATCCGGATCCAAGCTGTTTGCATATGGAGCTATAGTCGTGACTGGCAGGCTAAGGGTTAATGTTTGTCGAATTAATACGCAAATGTGTGGCGTCATTGACAGTAAAGTAGTCACCAATGAAGTTACAATGAAGCAAGCACTATATATAGAGTGTTTGTCTTTACTTCTTTTTATAAATATAGTCTGACGCATTTGAAATAGCTATCGGTATAAGGGTCTGCTGTAATAGACAGGATTTAGCGGAGACCTAATTATAAGGTTAACACTTTACTTATTTACTGCAATTACGAAACAATTTAGACTATTCATTTTAGATTTTCAAATGGTTTCTTATATGGCCGTTTACGTTGGAGGCAATCGGAGTGCCCGGAAACAACTAACGTTTCAAGGCTGAGGACCCACGTCCCATCTCACATTCTGTCCTGAGTGGGATGGTAGTAGGAACTGCACTGGTGGTATACGGGTGCGCGGTCCACTGTGTCATTTCATGATAGGCCTCAATTCAACTTAACTTTAAAATCCAGCATGCAAGCTTTCCTTCAAGTTCGCAGTATATGTTGGTTGTTTTATTGTATTGTGTTGGCGTAACTATCGTTCAACGGGAAATAATAACGTCTTCCCCACTTTATAAGTCCTCAGTGACGCGGATTTAAATGTTCATGTTTTAGATTTCATATAATTATGACTGTATGCATTTTTTGTTCATGAAATGATTCGTGGAAAAGTCCTACCGTAGAATTTGTTAAATGAGATAGCTGAGTTTAGCCTGTGCAATACTTTCTGCTATGAAATGTTATTACCACAGTAATTGTTCAAACCTAATACCTTCACTGCCTTACCGGGGTACGGTAACTATTTGCGAACAGTTTGGATACTGATTAGAGGTAAACGCAACTAGACTAGTGTGTTACAATGCTTTGCAGAATACACCAAAACAGTACAGACTCGGATCAGAGGGCTCGTTAAGTAGCCCTGTGTTCAAACCACGGTCACGTCATATCAAGATGTTATTAACATTTTGGAAGTTTTTTGTCAAGGCATAACTATATGTATCATTGATCCGTGTCGGATTGAATCAACATCATTAAACTAACGTATTAGATTCGGTTTATTATATACCTATCATGATTATAAAATACAGTAGATAGTAATGCATGTCAAACAATGAATACTACGATTAGACGTTGGGTCGAAACTGTTTGCAATGCACTATGACTGCTTTTCGGATGACTGTCATATCAACATACATGTAGTTATATAACACTAGTCCATATCGTTCAAAACTAAAGTTCTAACAGTTACGTTTAACAATCGTGTTAAGTTAAGTATGCACGATTGAAAAGGGTGGTCGGGTTGTGGCTTTAATTGAAGTTTGATAATGCAGCTTTCTGGCTATTTAATCGACAGAAATAGTACAATAGAGGAACTGTCTTTTTTAATATGGAAGATTTATCTTAATCTTTAACTCAAACAGTGTTTGGCCTTTGTGTCTAATCCGGCTCCAAGCTGTTTGCAGTGGAAATATATGTTTTAGCATAAACGCGTTAATAAGGAAAGAATTGCGTCTTATTCTACAATAACTAATGCATGAATAGTGAACAAGGCTCCATCTTTTTTCGAAGGAGCCGCTTCATATTCATAGATATTCTTTGAGCAAAATTGAGTTGACTGTTTCCTTTTATTCTATCTAAATTTCAATATATTTCAATTTCATTTATTATTTAAATGTCTACGTATTGCGCTGTTTGAAACTTACCAAACCTACTTTCAAGCAATTTTACAGTTGTTGCCTTCACAATTGTTTGCGGTAAGCTGTACCAGATATTATATCCACACAGCTGAATGGCACATTTCTAATATTTAGCCGTGCTCTCTATTTATGCAGCTTATAGTCTTGACCTCTGGTATTACCCCCTTTTTCACTTCTCCTTGTGAATAAGTTATTTGGGTCGTGGACGCATTTTATTTGCAT
Organism: Gari tellinella; assembly: GCA_922989275.2. Taxonomy (NCBI): domain Eukaryota; kingdom Metazoa; phylum Mollusca; class Bivalvia; order Cardiida; family Psammobiidae; genus Gari; species Gari tellinella. Next base: position 75,912,374 of record OV277866.1, read on the forward strand.
TACCTTGTAGCAAATTATAATGTCACCACGGAGTCTACGATATGCTAGACTGGGTAATTTTAACAGTTTGAAACTATCTATGGAATCTTTCTATTTTACTGTCATCATGCTTTACACTGTCACCCTTTTATACTACCAATAAGCCTTAATTTAGTGACCGTAATAGAGAGGTATTCCTCTACAATGTAACACAGTAACTGTCACAGCCATTATAGTGTCACTTTAAAATAAGCGTCTACATTTATTTACAAAATTTATGCAATTCTGACGCATTAAAATATACAAACAGTTTAGTTTCAAATCCAAACCTACTATCTTTCAATCTTCCCAAAGTTGTTTCAAGCAATGTGTTAAACCGTGTAAAAATGTATAAGTATTTGAATTGCTGTTGTCAAGGATTTGCAAGTGGTCTTCCAAAACGAGCCATGTTTGCGTATCAGTTTAATGTTTTGTGCAGACGAATGAAACATATCTTTACATTTGGACAGCGAGATTTGTTTGGTTATTAGTATAATAAGACAACATATTGTAACAAGTCCAATTTAAGGATGTTACACGGAAAATTGTCTGCCTATGATTCTGATAAACAATCAGACTCACGGTTTGTATCTCGTTTGAGTGCACGCTACAAATAGAACATCGTAATGGTTATTTGATACATCCGTCTGTGTCACGAAACAATTAGCTAATTCACTCATTAGTTCTATCCTTACTTGACCGATTCGCCGAAAAGTGAAAGTTGACATTTTAAAACAGTTCGGTAGTTATGGAAGTTAGTTTAAAGTAAGATGTAAGTAAAACAGACAGCTAATGTACAATTGTTTATGCTTTATTATTTTATCGTTTGAGGCCTTAACATGTTCGTCATATATTTCAGTCGTCTTCCACGTATGAAACCGCTTTGTAGTGTGTGTCCAAACGAAGTTAATAGTGAAGGGTTTAACCCATTTTTTTGTCAAACGCACAGCAGGTGTTTTCAGCGATCGAACTTTTTGTGACATGCTATCGCAACAAACAGGCCAACGTAGTTAGACTTTTGAATGTTAGGGTACTATTCAAAAATCATATTTACTATATGTCACAGCTGGTCCGACCGATTCTTAAACCCTCGGTTTCGAAAATTAATAGGCCGTCGATACAGCTGAAGCATTTTACCACTGTATACTACGGAATAAATGTTTGTTTGTATCAGTTAAAGTGCTGGCCATTCGATCAAATATGATAACCACCGTATTTTAAAATGTTTTTGGCATGTACTTCTCCCTCCATTTTATTTTGTCCATGGTTTCGACATTATATGTACAAAAAATGCATCAGTATCTTTCCAGTTATATGTATAGTACAACTACTGCTTCGACCATGTACTATGAAACTCTAAATTCAGATATCACTCGATGCATTAGCCCCATCTCTCCCGGCTTTCAGAAAATCTTCTACAATGGCAATACTGTATGTCCTCCGACCAAAGCGCGTATGCTACAGAACCGTATGTCAATTTCAATTAGGGTAGCGCTAGACAACATATCGTGTGTTCCGGTGTTTGATAAGAAACCAAATTGTTTGCTACTAAACAAATTCCACAAACGGTCAATTTCTACATTGTTGTGAATGGCGTATGCGTTTCGTGTCATTTCAGTTTGAAATTATTATATCTTATTCACTTCCGCTTTGTTCAATATTAATTATTGTTTGGGACAATTTCGTTATAAATATCAGAACAAAGAGTCATAATATAACCTGTGTCAGGAAGCAATCGAGCCAAAACAACATTGATACTTTTACATCATAAGTATTTCCAGCCGGCCATGTTTCTTCTTTTTTTAAATGCAAAATGAAATTCCAGACGACATTATTACGGCCCCAGTTACTTGACACATATATCTAGATTGGCCAAAATAAGGGGTAATCTTGTCGGTTTGCACATTTAATGGCCTTTACGGCTGGAAAGTTCACCTAGTTTTATTAGAGCAAATATGTTTATGTCAAAACAGGACCCGCTTCGTAATCGGCTATATGAAATATACATGCACACGCAATTTGTAACTGACAAGTGAAATACTAATTTCATTTTTTTTTCATGCCGCTTTGAAACCGAAATGGATCGAATGAACGGAGCGAACTCATTGGCCAAAATTACACAGGTAAATTTTTTTTAATTTTGCATTCTATGTAAATTATATAAAACTGAATATATTTCATTTAATGATAATTTATAACATTTGATGAGATTTCCGTGGCATATACCGTTAACTGTAAACAAATTTCAGATCATCCCTACATGCATGTAGGCCCGTTGCTAAGGAGTGAAGACGTCCAGAACGACATAAAACTTTTGATACATATTCTCGTTATAAATGCACGTACTGTGGCATTATTTGACGTAATTTGATGAAGTAAAAAGTAGAGATCGGCGATCTAGTATATTCTAGCATCAGATTTAGTCGATAGTTAAGACTACATGTTGGATTCCGTTGAATACCTTGTCTTTATAATAAAGGTCTAGTAAAACATTTGTTTTTGTAATATATCTAGATATTTTTTAAGTACCTGTGATTACGGCCTAAACAGGCATTTGCAGGAAAGGGGTTTCGTTTAAAGATTATGTAGAAATGCAGCCATTTGATCTTCCTTTAATGGACTTTTTACACGGTACTAACTGTTCATGTTATCAACTGGAATGGTATTACAAATGGCAATACTCTGTCGCACACATTAAAAACACACTTTATTAAATTGGTTTGGAAAAATATTGATGATTATGGTCACCTTTATAGACAGCCAATTTCTAATTTTACAGACAGACAATTTCTAATTGCACGTGTCCCAAAATGAAACATTTTCAGGCGATAAAGTAATAATGCAATGCTTGGTTTCAATTAAAGAACTATCACGTTGCTATTCCTAAAGGTTTTGAATTACTGTTGTCATGAATTTGCAAGTAGTCTGTCAAAAGCGCCATTTTTGTTTATCAGTTGCATGTTTTATGAAGACGAATAATATACTATTAAATATTTGGACAGTGAGATATGTTTTGGTAATTAGTATTAATAACTTCAGATTTTATCAAGTCCCGTTGAAAGATGTTACACAGTATATTGTCTGCCTAATACCACAGGTTTTCGGCGCGTAAGCTATGACACCCCCAGCTACTTCCACCATAAATCTTTCAAAATGAGTCAAAATACATCCATATGTTCAACAAACATCCTTAACAAATGTTTCAAGAAGTTTCAAGAAGTTTTAAAAAAAACACATTCGTATCATGTATGTATACAACGAAAAGGTAGATGTAAAATCAGAGCCATCAACTTCCCAACCTTGTCATTTTGTCATTTTTGGGCCGATTTTGACAAATGATGGCTTATTATTTACATTTAACAGTTCTGTTCAAAGAAAATTAGCTCACAGCCCAAGCAAGACACGAGCACAAGTGAAGAAATAAAAAGTTCGATAGGCACCTTATACAGAATCATTCGTCCACATTAATGTTTGGACTTTTTCGTCATTCAGCAATTAACAAGTGAATGTGCGACCATGCATTACACCATGGTACGGGTAATTAATAGAAAATGATATATATAATAAATACCTTTTGAATTATCGGTAAATGAGCATTTCTGTTACGAAATAAATTTCTAGATAACTTTCGTTTTCGTTTCGGTTGACAAACGGACATGATCATTGGTCGTATTTGAATCATCGACTGGGCGGAGCACATGCGCGAAGATTTACTGATGACAACGATTTTGACCCGACTCGAATAGAAATTGTGGTCAACGATTTGAGGGTTGGACAACATTTTGTCAACGGAAAACATCAAGTGGTGATTCGAATAGAACTTGTTGAAAACTAACGCAATAGTGTCCTGATTCGAATACGACCAATTGAGGTGCTTGACTTTTGCGTCATTTCCTGCTTTGAAGCTGGTTCTCGGTTTCGCTAGAATGATAATAGTTTGACTGGGCAACCAGTCGTTTGTTTGGGAAAATTTCGCGTGGACGAATGATTCCGTATAAGGGGTCTCCCTACTTTTCGAGTCCCTATGCGCGTGTTCGCCGATTGCTTTGAATTGTTTACCAATTATCGTCAAAGAAAACTGTTTGCTGTAAACAATGAGCCATCATTTGTCCAGATCGTCCAAGATTTGACAAAATGACAGGGATGGGAACTTGAGGGTTGCTTCTGTAAGGCGCTTTTTCATGGCAGCCTTTACTATTTTACTTCTAAATTAGCAAAAGAAATTATTTTTTTTAAATTTCATGAAACTTCAGGAAATGTTCTTTAATGATGATTATTGAATGTATGGATAGATTTTAGAGTATTTTTATCCACGTTTGGTGGTGGTGGAGGGGGTAGCAGCTGGGGATAGTGTAATAGCCTACGGGCCGAATGCCTATGCCTAATACGATACTTAAATAGGACTTGCCCTAAACAATAGAAAGAGTAGTTCAATAGTGAATACTTCATTGGTTTTAACCACTCCCCAAAATAACAAATGTCGATTGTAGAAAAGCTGTGTCTGGCCATTTGTGGAGCTATTATCTAAGCAGATAAGGTGTTACCAGGATTGACATTTAGCTAAGCTTTACTTTTGTCTTTTGTGTTTTGTCTTTTCGTTTTAACGGTAACTTATTACTTAATGCCCCTGTATCAACCACTTTTTAACCAAATCAAAAGTCACCAGAGTTGATAGATAAGCTACTGCAAAATGTTGAAATAATAAAAAATATCAAACTTGTCGATCCTCGTTTGAAAAGAAAGAGTGCCACTAATACATTCTAGCGCTATTTATAAATTGGGTTAGCAGCATTTAGCAAATATCAATATTTAATGCATGTCACTATTCATATTACTCTTATAAGAGTGTTTACATTAATTGCACGACGCATCTTAACCCTTATCAATCGCGATGTACTTTAACCATTATCGCGCAATTTTATTAAACAAATAATGCGATGAAACATGTTGATTTCATTCAAACTGAAATTTATAAACAAAGAATTGTTAATTATATTTTTTCATTGTACATATTTTAACTGTTACCCCATGGACTGTTACTAGGTTTGAAAGAAAGGTGACCACTTAAAGCATTTTGAATGCATTTAGGCGCTTTCTGCCTTATTTTAAACTGGTTTTAAGTAATCGTCTGATAGGATTTGGAACATTTTTCTAATGATACATGTACATAACTTTATAAATTGGAAATGCTTTCTTCAGTGGCGGAAAAATGAAGCACGTTAAAAGGCGCTTCTATGGGGAAAGGGTTAGACGCGCTGAGCATGGCCTACGTAATGAACTAAAGCTTTAACAACATTTGGCGAAAGGAAAAACGTTATCACGCAACAATAAAAACATTATATTTCATTGCAGACAAACATTAGTGATATTTTGATATCAAGTTACTTGGCTTCTGATCAGGCTTCAAAACCTTTTGCAATTCATACTGAACGGTCCTCCGAACAACGATTCCCTCCGAACAACAATGATTACCACTGCTGCCCAATAGACAAGACACTTACCACATGTTTAACCCCTTCTGTGCCGTGGCGTCATATGCTTGAACAAGTTCTTGTCTATTTGCAATTCTGGATAAATGGTTAAAGTGATAACATAATTATTTATTATGGGTCCTGATCAGAAGCCGCGTTACACGGCGTCATATCAGGATCGAAACTGTTTGCAAATAAATATCGCACTCGAGCCGTGCCGTGCTTTTCGGCTAGTTTTCCTCCCTATTACAACTCCGAACAACACACACACTCTGGTCTTCCACCGGTCTTCCACTGTGTGTAGTAAACGGGAGGGGTCACTGTATGTGCCTTCCTGTGATTTAGGTCAAAACGTATTTATTTGCATATGTGAGATATACATATACAGGAGGGTTGGTCAACAGGTTGTAAAATCCTTAAATAACACACTATCCGTGTGTCTTCTTGTGGTATCTAGCTTTTCCTCGTGTGTCATGGTACAGTGAGATACAACAGTCTATTTCTTACATCTTGTTTTGTTTTTCTTTATAGTCTTGCGATATACACAAGGTCATGTACACGTAGCATTCATGTTCAAGTTGCATTATGATTTTGGGCATCAAACTATTTCTGTTCTGCTTCACATAGCAAACGTTTCTAGAATAAAGGTGATTTAATCACATATCTAGCTGTTGGTGGTTATATTAAAGGCACATTTAAACTAAACACTACACCGGTTGGCGATACGTTACAGTGCGATGATTTCAGCTCACGATGTTCTGTGAGGTAACAGCTGGAGCCCGTTTCATAAAATTTCGTACGACAAATGTTGTCGTAAGTCAGATTATAAAACTCTCAATAATTATTTATTTCTCCATATAATCCTTGAAAAGACGATTCCAAAAAGGTGTCACAAGACAGGATTAGATAGAGAAATCAGAGATTAAATGTATTTTAATAGTTTGACTTACGACAACATTTGTCGTAAGAAGTTTCATGAAACGGGCCCGTCATTTACGCGCCTCGGACGCTCGTCAGATCCATGTATCGCAACGCCAACTGGCAATGTGTATGTATCGTACATTTCTTTAAAAATACTTATAATACCACTTACACCACTTAGAATGCACTCTGCGTGTTCTGTTTATATCCCTAGAAATACTACTAATTTTGTATCACTACAGCCGTGCGTACAGTTAACACCACTTAAGCTCTATTCGGCATCTTCTTTTCACATTCCATCTCTTTCTATTCATAATTGTTTTCATAATGGTCCAAAAGTGGTGCTTTCACCTCTAAAATATTCTATTCAGCGCAATAATTCAGTTGTATTACGACCAATGAACACAAAACGTAGAGTGCATCCTATTATTGAAAAGTGCAATGCTAAGAGGTGAGCGTGTTGCAATTATTTATCTTGCAAGTCTACTATACAATCAACAGTAAACGGTAGATTATTTAGTGTTGTCATAGATTCAGACATCAACTGACGAACTAATCATATTATATACGTGTTAACTTGAAAAGCACCAGGTTGTTGTGCCCAGTATGTTGTGCAAACCGGTCGTCCCCTCAAAACTAGGTTAAATGAACATCTTCGTACTTGTAGAAACAAAAACTGAGCAACTTTTTGTATCAACATTTTCGGAAATCTGGACATGGATTAGATTTTATTTCAATTCAACCTGTCGAACATATTACGTATGATAAAAATGCTACTAATAGTTTCAAATGTAAGGCTAGATTTAAAACGGAATTAAAATGGATAAAAAATTTACAGACACCCTTTCCTTTAGGCTTGAATGATAATATATACCAATCTGGCAATATTTCAAAAGAACCTTCTATTGATATTTTTTCGATTTATTCTACACGCAACCGTAAATCTAGATCGCATGGTATTCGTATAAATGAAAATATTAAAAGTAAATCAGGTAAGTCGGTTTCTATAACAGATTTGCATAATTTCTGGTAAACATAAAATGCTTTCTCGGCTTTCTTCGTTGTCAATGTCGTCTTTAAGAGATATTGACGACAAGGCTGATGGAATAATTTTACGCACAGATCCTCTGTATTATACTGCGGGTTTAATACAAAGTTATACTCAGCATGTTCTCAGACCTCATATTGATTCTTTAAACGATCACAAAAGATATTTCATTAAGGTTCCTTTTATAAATAAAGGTATTTACTTCATATATTTACAAAGTATTATCCGAAACAAAAATGTGATGAATGCTATTCCAAATTATTTCAAAAATCTTGAACCACCTATTATTTGCTATAAGTATAATAAATTTGTAAGAGGGTTAATTTTTAACTACAATAAAATTGTTTCTGATCTTAAAATTCTGGAAAACACACCAGATACATGTGACTGTACCTCTTCTAAATTTTGTTACGCTCCAGTGGGTCATATAATAACAGGCATTTTTGATATCATTAAAGATAAACGCATCAGAGCGCTTTTGAGTAAGGGACCTAAATTTAGATTACCTGCCTTAATTGATTTCGATACTTGCCGCAATCATATTTCGGAAGCTTTGAATAATTATAGTACCAACTGGTGCCGAAGAGAACATGCTGAAAATGACGCTCTTTCAAAATGGAAAGAATTAATTTTTAGATTTCGTTCTATTTATCCAATAACCATCTTTTACCACCTAAACTTAAATTTAACATTCGTCACTTAAAGAAGGGCATACAAGACTTTCATTCCAAATATGCACTCGTTCCTGCAGACAAAGCATCCAATAATGTGATAATTGTATGACGATTACATTATGTTGATACTTTAAACCAGGAACTTGTAAATACCACTTCCTACATATCAACCAATTTTACGGAACGTAATGTAGTATCTGATCATCTTGATACATGTGAACAATTAAAAGCTGAAGTCAACATTACATGTCACAAACTTCCTACAATGTACTGTATACCAAAACTCCACAAAACTCCATATAAGTCTCGTTTTATTGCTAATTCAAGTGCATGTACCACTACTAAGCTTTCCAAACTTTTGACATCGTCTTTAATTAAAATCAAAGACTATGCATTGAAGATGCAATTAACAAACTGCGAGGTACTTTCTTCAGCTTGATTGGTTGTGGTCTGCACAAACATGGTCTCCATCCTTTAACTTCTCTTAAGGTGTATAATTCTGTAGTTCTGCCCAAGGCACTTTATGGCTGTGAATTGTGGAATAATGTTTCTAAGACACAAATGCGTAATTTAGAACGATGTCATACTATGTGCATTCGTTACATTCAAGGTCTTCCACGCCTTACAAAAACGGCTATTGGTCTCAGTATGATTGGGTGTAGAAGTTTAGAAAGTGAGATAGACTATCGAAAGTTAATATTCTTTGGACAGTTATGCATGCTAGATACTTGCTATTTGATTAAGCACATATTTTTACATAGGCTTACTCAATATAATGATACGCCATTCAGAAAAAGAGTTTTTTTCCCTGATATGTATAGACTTCTAGGCAAATACAAATTGCTTCATATATACAATAGGTACTTAGATGCTGGTGTGTTTCCATCTATATCTCGTTGGAAAAGTCAGGTCAGTCGCGTCGTATATGTACATGACTCAAACTCGCGACGTCAGCGTATGATTGACGAACAATGCTTTACGTCGTATCTACAAAACTGTCAAAATGTGCTTTATCCGTCACCGCTATGGCTGCTTGCTAAACAATGCCCAAATCTTTTAAATGAATGTCAAAGTAGCATTATGTTGTTAGGTAAGATGTACTCTCACACGTATCTTCAAAACTGTACTAAATGCAATGCTATTTATTCTAATTTTGCCTCACATATGGTATTTGACTGTAGAGAGAATGAGAATTTGAGGCAAGGTTTATGGAAGAGTATACTTTGTGCACACGGACCCCAAGTGTACATCTCACTGATCAACCAGAACGAGTATGGTCAGATAACCCATTTATGCTATGGCCTTTGTCAATTTATTGACAATGATCTAGAAAGGGAACAATGCTTAAAGCTTGTGGCAAGAACGTTTCATAGAATGATAAAATGACACTTGGCCATTTTTGTATTGACTATATTACAGTGTAAAACGAGTGAAACAGTCAGCCTTGTATTGAGCGACAGCACAGTGGTTTAACACAGAGACTTCAAAGACAGATAGATGATTATTTAATGCGCATTTAGAATAATGCAGAAGGCACTTACATGAACTTTCTGCCCTGTTTTAAATACTGCACCCGAGTCTTCTATTGTACTGGTGGGTAATGCAAGATTGACTGCTATAATAACATTATCTAGTTAAGAACAGTTGTGTGCAGATACAGTGTTGACATACATGTATCTCAATATTTTGGTAAAACTTTTATGTGGTATCTTAGTGTTACTTCGTAATTTCGAATGTAATAAAACTCTTGGTTATGCTACTTAAGATAATTAAAGTTATTCGTGTAGCTAGAGCATTTATTATCTTCAGTGCATACGTTGATTCTTTTTATATATATGCTACATGTATGCATATGCATAATGTTGTCTTTTGCTTCTTAATCATTGCTTTATTTGGTTGGGTGTTCTAGTTTTTGTTTCGCTAGAACACTTAACTTGTTTAGTACAGACTTTACTTATATAACAAAGATGATGAAAATAATGGTAATAACAACAATATTACATATAGTGTTGTTATTGTTGTTGTTGTTGTTATTGTTGTTGTATTTTGCACCTTAACATCTCGTCTAAATTTCGTTTCTTTAGAGAGATTAATTTGGGGTGCATATTAATATTTAATCATATTTATGATATCTACATTTAGTGATGTAAATAGATACTTTACTGTTCCTGTTATTACTTGGTGATGGTATATAATATTGGTTTTGTTCTATATTTGTATTATGACTATGTATTGCTCTTCATGTTTGGAGGTAAATAAATAAATAATAACCAACTAAACCTAAATTTAACATTCGTCACTTAAAGAAGGGCATACAAGACTTTCATTCCAAATATGTACTCGTTCCTGCAGACAAAGCATCCAATAATGTGATTATTGTATGACGATTACATTATGTTGATACTTTAAACCAGGAACTTGTAAATACCACTTCCTACATATCAACCAATTTTACGGAACGTAATGTAGTATCTGATCATCTTGATACATGTGAACAATTAAAAGCTGAAGTCAACATTACATGTCACAAACTTCCTACAATGTACTGGATACCAAAACTCCACAAAACTCCATATAAGTCTCGTTTTATTGCTAATTCAAGTGCATGTACTACTACTAAGCTTTCCAAACTTTTGACATCGTCTTTAATTAAAATCAAAGACTATGTTCAAAGGTATTGTGCAAAGACTTACGAAAATTCTGGACTTAATCTGTTCTGGTCTAGCAAAAACTCGAATGAAGTTTTGACGAACCTTGAAAATAGAAAATACCAAGCTTGCAATATAAGTACTGTAACGGGCCGATGGTCGATCTCAATGTAACTTCCTTGAATTAAATGATTTAATTCGAGGACAGGTGATCGTTCATTTATGTCAGGATATCACCTGGATTTATCTTTGGGAAATTGAAGTACAACAAGTCGAAATTAAATTTAAATCTGACGAGCAAGGTTTATTATTTAGACCAATAATTTTATCAATTGGTCTAAATGTCTATCAAACTTCAAAATTCTAATTCACTAAAATATATCTAGAGCTAGATCCGGACTTCAACTAGATTTAGATCTCTTAAATCTAAATCTATTAACATGTATTCTACAACTCTCGTCAATTGAATTCACGGGCTACACCAACATAGACCCGACCAGTCTCAAACAGAGTCCACTCAGAAGTCCCAGAGTGTGGAGCTCAAGGGCCTTATATACCCACTCGGGATCTACCAGCAATCGGGTGGTGCACCAGCAATCCGCTGGCACCAACGGATGGCTGGCGCTAGCAAGCCGCTGGTGCTGGTGTTACCAAGCAACACCAGCAAGAATAGAACGAAATCCGCTGGTGTGCCTAAGCAACACCGGCAAGAAAAGAATGAAAATAAACAACTGTTAGAATGACGTCATCAAGTTCGATAACGAAAAGAGTTGTTTACAAAAATAGAACGTGGCTTATTCCCACCAATATTACATTTGATTGAAGAGATCAGATTAATAATATTAAGACTTTAAATGATTTCCGTTTGTACTCTCTTTAAGGGTTGCAACTTTTACAACGTAGTGAATATTACGAAACACAGGAAATAATGAAATAGTAAATATTGCCACTTAGTTCAAAGTTAAAACGTGATTGGATCCAAAATAAACGACTCCAAGCCAGTTTAAACTTCTCACATCAGTTTATGGTGAGTACTTAATCTGAACTTTATGCTATTTAAGCATGACATTATGTATTATAGAAATTACAAAGACAAAATCGATCACATGTGCTACCCCACCCACTAGTCTAATATGACAAGTAGATTGAGTTTAGATGCTGAGAAGCCCCAAGTGTTACACTACTTATGACTTTTCAACACTATATACTACCTTACCTCATAATTTAATAAAAGCTAAACTTATACAACTTATTGAAAAGACTTTTGCCAGAGAAAGGAAACTATTTCTGGCGTGTAATACTGATCGTGCATATTTTACAAATGACACGGTTAAGCATTACACTATGTGGACTTGCACCGATGTTTGTAAATCACTATCATTTCCTCTGGATAATATTTACGTATGTACGTTTTGGGAGTACCATATACCGCCAAGTGATTGGTATCCCTATGGGTACAAACTGTGCGCCTCTTGTCGCAGACCTATTTTTGTACTGTTATGAGAGGGATTTTATGCTAAGTCTAAAACCTGATACACAGGCAGATATGATCGAAGCCTTTAACAATACATCGCGCTATCTAGATGATATTTTTAATATAGACAACCCATTTTTTGATACGTTGTTTCCTTTCATTTACCCAAAAGAACTACGCCTTGATAAAACAAATGAGTCAAATTTGTCGGCACCATTTTTAGATTTAGATCTTTTAATAAATAACGGAATTGTTTCTTCTAAGATTTACGATAAACGAGATGATTTTGATTTTAGTATTGTAAATTATCCTCATCTAGATGGCGATGTTCCCCGTTCTACATCTTACGGGGTTTATATCTCACAACTTGTTCGTTTTGCTAGGGCCTGTACCTCTGTTGAGGACTTCCACATTCGTAATAAAACTATTATTAAAAAGCTTCTTAAACAGGGGTACAGATTTCATAAACTTCGTAAAACATTTTCTAAATTCTTTTATAGAAATCTTCCTCTCATTAACAAGTATAAATGTAACTTAAAGTCTTTTCTGCGGCAAGGTATTTCACATCCGGAGTTTTATGGTGATGTTATTTACAAACTTCGTAAGATTCTTGGACATATTCATTTTCAAAACCTGTTTGTGAAACGTATTAGATTTTTCCTCAAAAAAGTTTATGATCCAACTATATTGCTGCGCACTTCACGTTTGGTTATCGATCAATCTACAATTCATAACCATGCTTTTCTCTTTTGGTTGTGCGACGACAGACATGGCTTAGCACTACATGATGGTGTATCTCAAAAGCCGTCCTTAACCGGGAGAGTTATGTCGGATTTTCGTGCTTTGTTTGTTTTTCCCTCCCTCTCTGTCGTACACTGAACCCATCCATGTCTTACAGTTACTCGTGACTACAGACTAGTCGCTTGAGTACAATTTGACCGTTGCCACAGTGGGTTATTTTTAGCACGGGCTTGAATGTTAAATTCTTTCCCGTGTTACTAATAATCTGGTCATGGATATTTGTTAGATGTTTTACATGTATTTACTTACTGTGTTGGCGGTCTTTTTGATTGTGAGGTTTTTGAACAGGGTTTATATTTTATGTACACTGTTTGTCTTTATAGGTGATTATAGGAGATAAGAGTGAGGTTGGGCGCCCCTAAACCCAGGTTTAACCCCCAGTGGTTGTTACTGATTAATTAATTTATAACGGGCTCCTATGTTCACTTAGCGTTATGTTTGTCTTGCGTGTTGTTTTCTATTTAGTGTGTAGATGAAGGAATGGTATTGCGTGTGTGTGTGTTTGTTGTGGTATGACTGTGTGTGTGTGTTCTGCTTGAGAGGTGGGTGTATTGTTTGTGTTACGTTTCCTGCTTGAGTGTTTCGTATTTATTTGACATATTCTACACTTTTATTGTACTGAGTTCAAACGGGAACTAGTAACGCTTGCCTTACTGTATTCATAAACCAACGATCGCAATTTCCTGTTTAGTTAAAGACATCCCTAGATGACCTTTCGATCATAACACCTTTCCAGCCAATTTCCTTGCAATAATCATGAATTGTATTGACATATCGCTAGCAAAGAACCATTGAAGCTCCTCGTGTGAGACTCTACCTTTATATTTGATAGTTTGGTTAGAAATAACCATTGAAAATCACTAAAGCATGAGTATAATCTGGACCTCACCAGGTAAACTGAGATTGTGCTGCACGTGCTTTGACAGTTACATTGACACATACAGAACAATGGGATGGTTGTCCCTCAATGGACTGAGGAAAAGTCTTTAAAGAAGGTAACCAAACGTATCCTATTTTATATACCCTTTTTCCTGTACATGGCATATTTATGAGACAACTGATAATTTAAGCAGTATTTTACCATTTGAAATAAGCAGACTCATAAATAGCTGTTATCTTAGAAAGATAAGTCTCTGTTAACATAAATATTGGGTTTACTGCAGTGATGGAAACACGTTATTATTTCCCCACTAAGGGAAATAAAAGCAAACACAATACAGTTGAATGTAAGGAATGACATGTTCTTATCCCTGTGGAAAACTGTCAAAACATCCGATTACATGGCGTCTAATCAGGATCCAAACTGTTTGAAACGAAGTCAAAGTTTTTAGAATAACCGCGTGTATTTGTAATCTGTATAAAACGCATTTGCCACTGTGTGATTAGAGCAACGATTGTAATTTTGTTCGATAAATTGTGTTTATGATCACGTGATGGATATTTTCGCAAGTAGATCTATATGAATAATTTTGTGAAATTAAAATGAACGACATTGACTCTCGACACCTTTCATTATAAAGAAATATTTAAACACTAATGACACTCACACATCACACGAATTTTAGATGTATTACACATTGGGAATAATGTTATCAAATCGGAACAGGCGTATACAACATTACACATTTATGTATTGATACAGATGATAAACTATTCTGAATACTCTAGTTTTGTCCATTTAACCCCCAATTGCCCCAGAGTGGAATCGGCACATTAATGGAAGAAGAAGAAGAACCCATTACTCCATACATTAAGTGTCAGGAAATTCAAAAAGTTCTATAGAAGCTATTTTGCTAATCAATCGTCACATGGAATCTATTTGTTTAGTAATAAGGAATAGTACGGCTGTAGAAGTTTATTTTACTTATCAAACGTCACAGGAAAGCTATTTGTTTAGTAATAAGAAAACGTACGAATAGCCTAAAAGCTCTCCGGTATTTAATTCAACTACGTCTCTTTGGGATGTGTGTAAAAACAGGCTGATTATACCAATTCAACATGGGACCAGATTCGTACATATCCAGTATCGCTTTTTCTCTCTAAAACAACATGTATTGTACTTAAAATAGGTTATATCCAGATCTACTCAGTTATTCAGAAAAAAATTCAATAGTGTGCAACTCGCCATTAGGTAGACCATTTCAGTTTCGGTAAAAAAAATTGAACACTATTTTTGTTAGAGAACAAGGTTCACTGGTTAGGAACTTGGTTACAGTGGGGCGAGGGTCCTCGCGACAGGTGGTATCGGAGTCCTGACTATACATGTTTCAGAGTCTTGTCGTGAAACAAAACTTGGCACGCTGAAGTGAACGCAAAAGAGGTAATTAAAGGTCAAATTGACATAAACACTGTAAATCGTTATTGTCACCATATAGTCCGATGTTTTTTCTAAGCGTCGTGCATGCTTAATTCGTTCCATTTATGGAATTTACGCTTGAAATAGTTAATAAAACGACGCGGTAATCAAGGTTTTTGTTCACAACGATCAATTCTTATAAATGACTGCATAATTTCGCCTGAAATTAATGTTTCTGGCAAGATTAATACTTTAATTGCATGTTTGCAAGAGAATCACATTAAAAATATCGTATATCAATGAAATTTTCTGGATTTCAAGTGGTTAATAAGGTTACAGAGTCTAACAGAGAGTGTTACAGGTTCTCTGACGACAGGTAATAAATGGTTACAGGTTATTATCGACATTTTTGTTTTGTTTGAGAGAGAATGGATCTAAAAAGCATGTATTACAAGAGGTCCTTTATCTTTTACAATGCTTTAAGCTGTCACCTGTCTTTTATACAATCAATTTGCCTTCATTTTAGCGGTTGTAGATGAGATTTACTGTCATTATTACGTATTACTGCGTTCGGTTAGTGCCTACTTAATATTCTATCCTATGTAAAGAACCATCGTCGTATTTAATAATTTCGAAATAGTTAACACGATGCAAAAATAATAAAAAGTTCTCAATTTCAAAGATTCTGTTGCTGTATTTACTTCCCAAAATGAAAACCAGACTCTTAAAAATTAAATATATACTTGCAAAATTATCGTATGGTTATCTCAGTCCATTACATAAATTGTCAACCAAAGCATAGTACTTAATGAAAAAACTGAAAGCCACCTTTAATTTAGACATTATGGTGTGCAAGGTAAATTCTTCCTTATAGGCAAGTCTCATATCTTACCACAGGCGAACTCTGGTCTCGTTTTGCACTATTTGTGCTCTTTTTTAATGCAAATTTTCACAATAAGTTGTTCAATATTTTTAAGTTTAATTAATAGCTTTCTAACTATATCTCAGACAAATAGATCATATGTGCAAAACGATCCGTCATATATCAAATATAAGTTTAACCCATCCACTGCTTTACTCTGACCGTATAAACACAGATACATAGGTTAGATTCGAATGAGAAGCTGAATAATTATGTATCTGAATCGGATCAAAGCTGTTTCATTATCTTAGAGATCCTTATCGAGATTGATCCTGGTGAGTCATCGAGAAAGTTGGCGCGGCACCAGCCTCTTAACTGTTTGCAAATACGACTGTTAGTCTATTAAATGTATAAAACAGAATGCGTTATAGATCTTCCACCGAGAATAGGATCGAACCGCACTCGAACCCGTGCATATTATCAACTTTGCGAAATTTAATAAGTAATTCAAATCTCAAGCGTGAGTAAATTTGCATTTTTTCTGGTGTCGTCTAAACGACGGCCTACATGAAAATGAGTTCCACAAACAAAGACCAGATTCTTTGGCCCGTGTTTGTCTTCGAGATGTTCAATGAGCGAGGCTTTGGTATTGAGTTCTGCTCCGCTAGTGTCACATTCAAAGGCACTCTGTTGCCAAGAATGATAAACATTCCGATGTCTTGCCAGAGTTTTCCGATTATTTAACCGTCCGATGTATAGTTAATAAAGCAGTTTGGTTTTGTTGTGATACGCCATTACGTGTTAATTGAAGTCATAGACTGAACTGAAAGCTTTATTGCACAAAGTGCAATTTACCTTTCTTTTCGATGAAAACTACCCCTGTGAAAAGTGTTCAGAAATTTTAGAATACCCATGAACGTTAAATAGAATAGTTCTAGGGTTTCAAAATACTTTACACATTCTACAAAAGGAGTTCAAGAACTTCTGCAATTCTAGAACAATGGTTCTAAAAACATCAAATTCCTAGAATTATTGCAGCATATTCATGAACGTTTAATGGCCACTTCTACTAGTTTTCATGAATATTCAAGAAATCATAGTTCTAGAATAATTCAATACCTTCCCACAGGGGTATTTTTGTGGCGCTAAAGAATGCCTGAACTTATGGTCATGTACTGATATTCTTTACAAAGAATGTACTGATATTCTTTACAAAGAAACTGCCTTTTTTCATCTGTTTTTACGACATTTGCACGGGAGCCCGGCTGCTGGAAGTGCCGCATATATTGTTATTGCTATTTACTTCAATTTTCTGACTTATATCGAGTAAACTGGGGTCTTCTAACGAGATCTCGCCCATTTAGAGATTCGTAAATACTCTGTAACACTGTTAAGAAGAACCTGTAACACTTATCAAACAGTCGCCAGGGACCTGCAACCTCTACATCACATTGATAAGTAACACCAAACTTATGATAACATTAAAAATCGGACATATTTCTTTAAAAAATGCTTTAATATTAGAAAAACACGAACAAATAGATAATCTTATTGTGTTAAATGCTGCAATTTCTCACGTTAATTCAATTTATAACAAAAATATGTGCATCTACATGTAGCCAGTGGGAATCACTTGCTTTTATTTCCTCTATTCACCTGAATTCTAACGCAGGCGACGTTAAGTATCTTCTTAAATGGAAGCCGAAAGCACCTACCACGTTTTTTATCATGAATCTTGTCAAGAGGCTGTGTAAACTCGCTGAACGAGTATGTTTTTACATGTACACGCGAGAAAAAGTCATGACTCTGAAACATTTTCGAAATGACCCCTATAACACCTGTCGCGAGGACCCTCGCCCCACTGTAACCAAATTCCTAACCAGTGAGGTTGGACCAAGATTTATTATACCAGGAAAAAGGGTAAATGTAGTATGCCTCAAGGAGTATTACTGCTGATCATTAACGGCGATGACAAAGATATATGTTACACTTTATCATTGGCATAATGACGTCAAAACGAATTTACTTTCATAGTGTTGTCTGCTTTTAAAGTTTAAACTTGTAGTAGGTTTGACTTCAAAATATTAAATTAGTGGCACATAGTTTAGATCCTGACTTGACGCCTTGACGAGTTTTGTTTTGTCAGTATCTAACTTGTTAGCATATATTGGTGCTACCGCAGCAGTAAATAACAAACACATATCAGATACGGTTACAGGTTAAATGTCCGCTTTAAGTCCTTTTTAAACACAAGCCCAGCCGACTTCTGACAATTAAAATCCCCTGACCATGGGGCTAATTTCATGTTTATTTTAGACCTAATTGTAGTTATTTGTCTTTTCTCGGCGGCCTGCATTAGACGCTCTACTATTATTTCTATCAGTCGACAATCTTTAGCCGTTTTGGGGACTGTCTTTTGTATGTTAAACATGTTTATTTTAGATCTAATACAGTACTGAACTTTATTAAATTAACAATTTTTGCGATTCGCTTGCAATTCGCTTGCAATTCGATGGCAATTCGCTTGTTAATATTTTCAATCGCAATTAACGCGTTAAGTTTGCTTGAATTATGTATCTCACCAATAGTTGCAAATATGCCTTCGTTAATGTTTTCGATTCAATTTTTATCACAACCGCTTCGGAAAAATCGCGTGAAATGACTCAAGAACACGGTTTGCTTTTTGAAGCGCCCGATTCGATGGCGATTCGATGGTAATTCGATGGCAATTCGCTTGCGATTATCAATTTAATTTAATAAGGTTCAGTACTGTAGTAGTTATTTTGTCTTTTCTCTCTTTGTAGGTACATTCATGTAATTTCATGTGAAGCGCTTTTGAACGCACTACCACTGTGTGAAAAGAGTGCTATATAAATCTGGTATCATAATAACACTACTGCAGCCGACATGTGACGCAGCCGCCGCTCGCTCAGGGTACCATGACGTCATTAGCCTTTAACCCTTGTCGGATGTGTTTATTGCTAAAACTCAAAATAAGTAATTTGATTTAAGAAAAAAAGAATTGAGTGTCAAGCAGTCTGGACATGATCAGACGCCTCGTGAAAATAACCAGTGTACTCGGGCGAATGCAGAAAACGGCATTAACTGAACAACAGTAAAACACGTTTGTGATACTTCGAACTCGCTTCATAGTATTTAATGAGTTTACAAAATCGGTAAATCGGTAAATCGATCTCGCTTAAGGTTGATCGAGGGTCTGCTTATTCGGGAGCGCGACAAAACGTCCATAGACAAAACGCCGACACGACATATCGCCGACATGACAAAACGCCGACGTGACAAAACATCGACAAAAAAGATCGACAAAAAGACCGACAAACGTCGACAAACATCGACAAAGTTTATTTACCTGAAACTCATCTTAGACTAATTGTACATATACTATTAGTATATATACAATTCGTGCAGTCACACATTAATAAATTCATCCTTTGATGTTTCTTCTTGGGTTTGGCGTTTTGTGAAAGTGGATGTTGGCAGAGCTGGTACCAGGCCCTCTACTACCTTATACATTAGTATACCTTCTTAGGAACCAAAGAGTTGTATTGGCCTTTTAGCATACTTGATTTATGTGCTCATTCCATTGCAGTTATTTGGATATATGTGAGCCTTAATATGGATTGTCTTGTACTTCTTGAAGGAAGTGACTATTAAAGGGACTCGCAACCGGATGGTGTACTTGTCAAAATAAAATTAAATACTCAAATAAAAGCAAATTTGTGGCATTATTTGGCTTCTGACATTAAAAAAATATGATCAGTCCAAAAATAGTCTCAAGAATCGTCACCGAATCTTAGTTTTTTTTAGATATTTTCCATCGTTTTTCTATAGCGTCAGCTGACGGTATAGAAATGTTGTTGTTGTTGCTTCTCTACACGGGCTCAGACATAATCCCGAGCCGAATAAAGTACTATCAATCGCTACCAGTGAAGTACGTTAATTCGCTACCATATATATATAGAGAGCGCTGGTAGCCGAGGGGGTAAAGGCGTTTCCTCATTGTTCATGTTTGTCTCCGCATGGAGGGTCACGGGTTCGAATCCCACCAGAGCTTCTTCTTTCTTTTTTTGGAAATGCATTTTTAACAGAATTTATTATCCTAAACTAAATCTTACCAATTTATATAAGCATTTGACATATATTTACAAATTACTATTTTTAATGCTAAATCCGGTTGCGAGCCTCTTTAAGTTGGTAGAATTTGGAAATTATTTTGAATATAGAAAGAACATGTATGTAGAATTGTTTAGCATTAAATCTCATTCCCCAATTGTTGGTACAGCGCCAGTATGTTTTATATACTTTGTCATTTCGACTTATGTCCATTTTATAGATATATCAATCAAAACAAAGCAGAAGCTTTCCCATCTGGATCTTACGAACTCCGTGAATAAATTAACGAAAAATATTCACAGTCCAATTTCTATTTCTGCATTATTTCGGTGACAGGATGGGTAAACATCAGTATTTATTTGTCGACTGTGAAATTCAGGTACGCTATGTTTAATACATATAGCCATACCTCGGTCATATCTGTAAAATAAACTTACCTGTAAAATTGCGACAATATCGACACGACAAGTCGTTGTTTTGTCGTATCGATGTTATGTCGAATCGGTGTTTTGTCGTGTCGGCATTTTGTCGTGTCGGCGTTTTGTCTGTCGACGTTTTGTCAAAGACCCGCTTATTCCCCGTCAACCTCATAGGAATAGGAATTTTCACACTGTACATGTATTATTCAACCAATAACTGATTACTGGATCTGGATCTGAATCTTGATAAATACGCTGCAGGGCTTATTAGGCATGTGCGCAGCGGGAGAGAGTGTTGGAAGTACTAATCGTACTTCAGAGCCGTCTTGAAGCTCTGCACTGAATCAGCGCACGCAACTTGGCTAGGCTAGATTGTTCCATTCCTCAACAGTGTTTGGGGAAAAAGAGTTTTTATAGGTGACACTGTTACATTGAAAGGTCTAAAAACACTTCTGATGATTGATCGCATGGTTTGTCACAATGTTGTTGCTAACGCAGTCTGTGAATGTTTTAGGTTTAATCAAGCGCTTACCGCGAATAGGGGTCAGAAAGTATTCCATGGGCATAGCTGGCACCAGCCCCTCAGTCATCTTGAAGAAGAAGGTCAGTTTGGCCATCATTTTCTCCTGTCTTGCAGCGGCTGAAATTCAAGTTGATTGAGTATCTTTGTGATGCAGCCTTGCTCACTGGAGGTTTAGTCACCGGTGATAAAACGTGCCGCTCTTCGCTGAACCTGCTCTAGCTTACTCAATAAATACGACTTTAACGCATCGAATTTATCACTTCACTGACAAAAATTGGTTCAATTTATTATACAGCCTTGAATATGCACCATTATCAAACAAAATAAATTGAGAAATCGAAATTTGCAAAGTATTTGAAAGGTTTAAGAGAGTTTGTAATTGATCGAATTAATAATGAGATCTGTCAATTTCTCATGTTATTTTTTTTTCATTTGTTTCATGTCAATTGGTATCTCATGAACGCTCTCAAATGATGAATATCAACCTAAACACACTCAAGCCTGGTGACGTATTAAGTCGTTATTTATAGTTTATATACGAAGACAACTCGCAGATATAGATTTGGTTCATTTGGTTTATATTTCAATCAACACCAATTAGGATACGTACTTTGATAAGCCGCAGTTTTATTACCCCATATCCGGTTTGTTACGCAACACTCATTGCGGCCTGCCCTGTGATAACTAACAGCATGTGACACGTGCTATTTGGAATTCCGCATGTTCATAATCATAGTAGCTCAGCATCTGATCTGGATCCAAACATTTATGCAAAGCAGACACTCAGTAATTTGACATCTGATCGGGATCCAAGCATTGCTCCGGATCATATGCTTAGTAAGTTGGTGTCTGATTTTTCATGAAGTAACTTAAAAGGTAAGGTAACGGTATAAGATCGGCATCCGGGCTCTTTTTTAAACGCGTAAAGAAACGCGTAAAAAAACGGCTAGGAAATGCGTTTAACGAAACGGATAATAAACGCGTAAGAAACGCTTAAGAAACGCGTAAGAAATGCATAAAGTGGGTAGGAATAGCGTATATGCCACTGTAACTTGTTATAGATAAAAACATCAAAAAACAAATCTACTTTAATGTGTTTTTGTCAAGACCTTTTTACAATAGCTAACGTACCCTGACCTACTTTACTCCTTTAAAATTAAGCAGAAAAAAAACGTTAGCACTGTATCTAATAAAACAAATTAAAAAATTAATATAAATGAATTAATGAACAGGTTTAAGAGAATAGTAATTGATGGAATCGAAAATAAGATTTTAATTTGTTCACATCAAAATGAAATTTATTTTAAAAGTAGTTCATGCCTTCAAAATAGTGATATCCGCATTAAAACGTTCATTCTTGGCAACGAGTATTATCGTTATTGGAGTAACACTCGATGCGGTGTTGCAGAAGATTTTATCTCTGGTATTGATATTGTACCTGAAAGAGTAGTTGTAGATTCTAAATCAAACTGTAGACTTTTTGATTAATGCAAATATGTGCATGTTAAATGGTCGTAATTGTCTTAATAACGAGTTTACCTCTGTTTCGACAAAGGGACTATCTGTTGTTGACTATTGCATTGTAAACCATGAAGACCTGTCTTGTTTAAATGAGTTTTCCGTTAAAAGAACTGCATAACTCATTAATCAGACTGGGAAACGAGATCTTCTATCTGCAACAAATATTCCGGATCACTCATTTCTGAAATGGTCGCTCGATAAGAGCAGCCATATCGGATTAAGTGATGCAGAAGCAACTGATGCCACACATGGATCTAGCGTAAAACAGTTTGAAAAATTCGATTTAACTTCTATTCCAGCTGACTTTCTATCTGATCATGAGATACTTCAGCATGTAAATGGAACCATTGACTGTCTTGAACAAGGTTTTAGAGCACAAAATGATATAGATAACTGTTATGCTGATTTCTGCAATATTTTAACAGAAAATATGTATAAATGCATTCCTCATAAGACAATTAAGCTGCAAGGAAATAAAAATATAAGCCTGGTAAGTGTTGGCGGAATGACAGTTTGACAAAAATATGGGCTGACGTCTGCACGGCTGAGCGACATTGGGTTAAATGTCGCTCAGCCGCGCAGAGGAAAGCAGGTAAACAAGATTTTTTAAACAAGCGAAAATAGTTTGATCGTGAAGTTCAAAAGGCTAAACGTCACCACTGGTATAACCTGCAGGATCATTTATTAAAAGGATGTGACGTCGACCAAACTAACTTTTGGAAATCCTTTGGACAAATTGGCGTTGGTTACAGTAAAAAACATAGAATTCCACACGAGGTAAAACGTGATAATGGTGAAATTTCGTCGAATTTAACCGATGTCTTCTCAAAATGGAAAAGGGATTTTAGTAATTTATTCAATGTCGACGCCACTTTTTCAAATAGTGATTCGCATTCAAACGACTCAAAATATTCTGATTGGCCAGCTTTTAATGAAAATATTAGTATTTTTGAAGTAAAACAAGCTTTAGAAACTGCAAACAAGGGTAAGGCGACCGGTTTTGATGGCATTCCCACTGAAGTTATATTAAATGATGTAACGTTGTTATTTCTCCATTCGCTTTTTAATGTTTGTTTTAGAATTGGTAAAGTACCTGATATTTGGGGAAACACAATTATTAATCCTATTCCTAAGTCTAACAGTGCTGACCCTCGAGACCCTCTGTCATACCGTGGAATTTCTTTAGCATCTGCCATTTACAAAATATATGCTAGTGTTTTAAATGCAAGATTGAATGATTGGGCTGAGAGAAATAACAAAAGAAAAGCAAAATGGGTTTCGAAAAGAAAGAAGTACAACGGATCAAATTTTATCGTTGATAAGTATTATTGAAACTCGTAAAAAGCAGAAGAAATCCACTTGTTGTGCTTTTATTGATTTTCGTAAAGCTTATGATATGATCATGAAATCAAAACTTTCTGATCTGGATTTATTTAATTTTAGTAATTTTGAACTTAGAATTTGTCAAAGCACTTTGGTAACAGATGTTAGACAGCGTACACTGGCCACTTTCAAAGAAACCTGGATTACAAAAATAAACAAGACCACTGCCATTTCTGGGAGAGGGAGAAACAAATTGGGAACCTATAGAATATTTAAACAAACCTATGATGTTGAAAAGTACTCTCTTATTATATTGCCACCAAGTCATCGATCAGCTTTATGTAAATTTAGATGCGGGGTTGCCCCTATACGCATTGAGACAGGAATATACGGGAATATGGCTGAGGAAGATCGCAAATGCCAATTTTGTAAAACTGTAGTTGAGGACGAGGCACATGTAATTTTAGACTGTCCTATGTATAATGATTTTAGAGCAATTTTATTTCTTAAAGCTTCTGATGCCTGTATTGACTATCTAAATTTTAGTAAACCTGATCAATTGAATTTTTTTTTACCCATCCCAGTCTGATACGTACATGTATATATGCCAAAACCTGTTTTAATATTTTAAAAAGAAGAACTCAACTTTTATGTAAGTAATGCATATTTTTCTTATTCTTTATAGATAAAAACCTTACCTATCCTATGTGTTTGTTGCTAATCATTTCATTTTTGATCTGATCAAAGATGATAATGGCTTTTTTTAATTCATTTCTTAATACTACGCATTAGTGTACTTTTTGAATCTCAGACTTTTCAACTTTTTGTCTTATTGCATTTTTTAGTTCAACGATTAGCAACATCCACATGGTCTTACCTTTGTAAATATTTATATAATCTTTACTATTGAATCGAATAATGTCTTTGATACTTGAACTGTGATAGTATCTTATAATTCTTAGAAAGAATGGCTGTGTACGCCATATGTGCTGTATATGTCATATTTGTTATTATATGTAATGTACACAGATGAGACTTGAACAAAGATATATAGATATATATTGGTACTGTACCTATGGATATTACCTTTACCCAATGCAAACAGTTCACAGTAAAACCTCTCTATAACGATAACAATATTGTGTTGATTATTAGGCGTTAACGACATGTGACTGCTTCAAGCAATGTGACAGTAGAACAGGAAGCTCCAACAGGGGCTTTGCGTTTTCCTGTCACCTTGTTTAGAGCTGTCACCTATCTGTTCTTCAAAGAATAATCCTTCGTTTTAGTAGTGTTAATATAGGTTTTTACTGCATACCCTAGTCAGAGAATCCAAGTCTGTGCTGTTAGACATTTTTCAATATGTTGTTTACATTAATACTAAAAGGTCTTATATAGACTAGAGTTAACCCATTTGTGCCAACGATCCCATATATGGGACATAGGCAAACAGTGTATTATGCGGCGACTGATCATAGTCTACACTGTTTGCTGATAGGAATTTCAATATAAAACAAAATGAAAATGTTGACCAGGCATCCCTTTGATAAAAAATGGACTAATTCAATATATAAACATGGAAGAATCCACTGGGCGTAAATGGGTTAATTGGAATATTGAAAGTGTCCGTAAAATGTTTCAGGGTTTGATGAGTTGAGCAGGATATGCATAGTTTGCCTTCACAACCCGACCTCTTTGAACAGTCTGACTTGATAGAATTTTCGTATCGTTAGGATAATTTCTTAGGTAGAAATAACTATAGCAGACGGCAAAAACATTATCAAGTATTCCTCTTTAATGTACAAGACATTAAAGATGCAGCGGCGGCGAAGACTTTATTCTGCCATGCTGATGATGGATTAAATGTAGGAAATTACAGTTTTCTGAAAACTTTATTGTTCTATTTAAATCTTCGCAGCAAGCATTTATGTGGTGTCTGATTAGGTGCGACGTTTTATGTGTTGTCTTTTCTCTTTGGTTTTTGCATTGGTGACAATTCATTTTTAATAAATGCCCTTTCTCTGCATTATCCCGAATACAATAAATATTGGCAAACAGTTTTAATCCTGGTCAGACGATTTAACGCGGGGTCTGATCAGGTAGCAAACTGTCTAACACTCATACCACTTATAATGATTTTAGTCAGTTCTACATAGAAATAATTTGAGAAAAAAACGGACGACAATCTTTGAAGAAGATGACGTTATGACAGTCAAGGAGTAAATGAATTAACTTTTTTGGCGCCAAATGGTTTACATTTGTACCCCTTCATCGCCATATTGACGTCTGCTTAAATATTGTTGTCTGCAAAATCGTTGCCTAATATTTTAAGGTTGAATGACCTATGAAATATCGGTACAAGTGTCAAACAGTTTGAATCCTGATCAGACGCCGCGTGACGCGGCGTCTGGACAGGATCCTAAATGTTTGCAAATTCGACTTGATGCGATTTCGGCACGGAATTGGTTTATAAAGAATAATGACCCCGTCGAAGACCTGTCAAATGAGTTTTGGTATATGCCTTCCTATGTTATCGAGCGTTTCCGCGTGAATTTGCAGAGTAAAGTACAAGAGTCTGATTCAGCCACCTTGTATCAGCCACCTTGTATTTTACTCCAACCACGTTTTCGATTTAGCGTGATGTCAAGTACGTATATGTACATTGTCCGCATTGTTCCATTTGGTATAGACTACAATAATTATTGTTCTGCTTCGAGTTACTATTGTATCTAGATATGAAATGATTTCAACAACTATTTACTTGTCTTTGATATGTATTCAAGGCTTATGATAGCACACCACCAACTGGCAGAGCGCTAAAGTGTGTTGTATTCTGCCCTCGAAGTTTTCGCTTGAAACAACCCATCAGATCGCACC
Source organism: Gari tellinella (assembly GCA_922989275.2). Taxonomy (NCBI): domain Eukaryota; kingdom Metazoa; phylum Mollusca; class Bivalvia; order Cardiida; family Psammobiidae; genus Gari; species Gari tellinella. The sequence continues at coordinate 75,939,384 of OV277866.1, forward strand.
AAGCACAGTGTGCAGACTCCTACTGTACCCTCACCGGAAGTCGGTAGCTATTAGGGATACAGTTTCGCCAATTAGGCATACAGACGTGTTATTGTGTTGCCCATTGCAGCTAAAACAACTGGATTATTTCTCTTTTACAAGAAAATGTAAGTTACTTTGCATATTAGATCTAACAATGGTATTCGGGATTAGTCGAGTGTCAAGTATAAATCTAACGCACGTTTTACTTCTTAAAAACTTACCAAAATGTGGGTCGCCCCTCATCGCTTGTAGAAAAACTGAAATATTTTATAGATTTTCCCACAATCTGGGGCAATAATGCAAATTTTGAAACGGCTAATCGCCGAATTTACCATTTTTATATATAAAAACCAGACGCTGCCTTCCGCTTTCTTGCAAATAGTCGAAATCTAAAGCTTTTTGTGTAGAGAATACATGTATGTGTATATTGACCAAACTGTATGATTAATCGCTAATTTCTGTATGCTAATCGCAAATTTGATAAAACGACTGTATGCCTAATCACACAATTCCGATTTCACGTATCTAGTTATTTCATGGAGACATGGATAAATGGCTGTGCAATAACTGCAGTTTTTCTTCATTGTCATTCGGAGAAACTATCAACCACGCTGTCTACAATAATTCAAACAACGTTATCAGAGAAGAAATGAAAACACATGTAGGAGGCAACACATTCTTTTTCCAAAAAAAATATATATGACTTTACTTTCAGTAATTTTCGTAGAAAACAAGTTGATTTCCCCGTAAAAAGATGTCGGCAGAATATAAAATTGCAATTTCGTCATGCCTATATTTTAAAGACACATTTATTATTATTATACCAGATTTATATAGCGCTCTTTTCACACAGGGGTAGTGCGTTCAAAAGCGTCACAAGACAAACCAAGAAGCGTGTATGAGATACACGGGTGCCGCTGATGGCACAGGGAGGTGAATCCAGACTATCCTATAAAACTGTTCGAGTTAGAGAGAGGAAACCGTCGTGGATTGCCATGAAAGCATCCGTTTTAGGAATTCAAGGGCCATAACTCCAAAGGGCCTAGTGTGGCTTGGCGCCGCTGGTTATCAATTTGGTCTCCATTTTATGAAAAACAAAGATGAAAAGCAATGTGTTTGTGAAACACAAATACTCCTAGCAAGCATCGTGTTCGGAAATGTTTATTTGCAAAAGTAGGTCAAAAGTCAAGATCGCATGGTAAAAAAACATTGACATAGTTGGAAAAGTCTTAACACAAGAAAGATACAATGTACATACAAAGTATGGAAGCTCTATAGGCCTACTGGTTCAAAAGTATAGACATTTAAAGATTTTTACAAAAGTAGGTCAAAGGTCAAGGTCACAAGGTAATAAAAGATTTTATTGTATACCTTACTATAAATAGTAACAAAATTGCCGTTGAAAACTGTCATTACGGAGGTCATGTGACCAATCCATAATTGCCCAGTGGGCCGATTATGGATAATCGCCCACCGAAGATTTTCACGTGCAACTTGTTGATGTTAGCAACTTAGATCTATTCAAACATGGCATAAGAAGGGGTTTGGCGTCGTTGTCAAATCGTATTCTGGAACTTGAATTCTGAGACAGAAGGGTCTTAACGTAAAAGGTACAGTTCCTGTTTGAATTAGTTTATACAATGGTCAAGTCTTATGTGTGTCACAGTGTGAAATTACTTGACGTTGTTTATGTTATTCAAAATGACAGTTATGACGTCATTATTTCACGCCATTCAGCGGAAACTTCAAAAGATAAAATCGACGTCGTCAAAATGTAGAGTTCTAATCGATATAATAGTGAAGCGGTTTGTAATTCTAGATCTACTATACAAATTTTCTGCGTGGGCTAAACTTCCCATAGCCAACTTCATATGTTCGAGATCTTACGATCTGAGCATTTCTGAAAGATCTAGAGCTATCCATACTTTGTCAGCGCTGTCGTTTCAAATTTTTGAGCAGTTGATAGCAGTTAAACGATGTTTGAAACCACGTCATTGGCATGAAGATATACAATAAAAAGGTCAAAACATGACCCAGGCGTGCCTCCTGCCCATAATGGCACGCCTGGTGTCACAATAGCCCTCGGGCTAAAGCCCTCGGGCTATTATGGCACCAGGCGTGCCATTATGGGCAGAAGGCACGCCTGGGTCATATTTTAACCTCTTAGTATTGTTGGAACGGTCTTGATACAGGAAAGACACATGCCAAATACGAAGGGCATTTTTAAATAGTGGCAAATGATCAGTAACTTCAATATGATAAGTGCACATTCCATGTGTATATATCATTTTAAAGAGCACTTTTTTGCCGACATGATTGTGTAACGCACGATAAGATCACATAGGTCGATAAGTCACAACATGAACCTAAATGACACTAGAACATAGCACTGGTCAGACATGATTTTTTGACGTAATAACTTCTTTAAAAAAAATTGTTTTAAATGTTTTAATATATCAGTTTTTGTCTCTTTTTTAATGTAAATAAAATGTCATTACCATTGAAAGGGTTATCTGACTTAGATATATATATTTTTTTTCAAAAATAACATTTCTTGTTTTGCTTAAGAAAAAGCTCAACATGTGCTTTCGAACACTATAATCTTTTTCTAGATCGGAATGTCTATTTTTTTTATTTTGAAACATACAAATATACTTCAAAGACAATGACTTCAATTATAGCCTGGTTTTAAAAAAAAATTGAGTATTTTTAAAGTTTTTTATTTATTATTTATCTTATTTTATTAAATAATTTTTATATTTTTTAAGTAATATAATTCTAAACTGTGAAATGTGTGCATAACTGTCTGATATTACTTGACAGCAGTTTAATAAATTTGTTAAAATAATAAAGCCGCAATGATAATTATAGTATCAAATTTTGTTTAAAAAAGTACTTCTGCAATACACAAAACAGGTCTAGTGTCCTCAAGTAAGGGTCATATGTTGTGACTTATCGACTTTTGCGATCGTATAGCCGTGTGTTATACCATCGTTTCAGCAAAGAATTACCCTTTTTAATACATGAACTGATTTTTTTCGGCGTTCAAGCGAAATGAACGACAGAAAATTATCGGCAAATGCCATGAATCGCGCTAGCATGGTAAATTTGCCGATAATTTTCTGTCGTTCATTTCGCTTGAACGCCGAAAAAAAATCAGTTCATTTCTTATATTTACAATATATTTGCTGTAATTTCTAACATTAAATAAACATTTTGTCAGTACGCATGTATGTTTAATCCATATTAGAGGTCGACAACACGAATAATGTGTACCCTATAAGGAACAGCCATGACCGATTTACTGAATCTGTGTACATTCGAAAGCAGAAAAACTAAGTTCCATTGTCGACAACTTGACAGTTTGGCGCGAAAAATGCTGATTTATGACGTCATTAGAAGTGACGTAATAAATCAGTAGGATAAATATATCGGGGTTTTATTGTCATAAAGAAACGCAGATATAGGCCGCTGTTTATAAGGTAAATTCTTATGTCAATTTTCTTGCAATTTATCTCATTTATAAAGAAGAATATTAGTCGGGAATCATGGTTTCCACTAGTAGGAAGGCATAGATCGGTTAAGAACAAATTTTGAAAAATTCCGCCAAATGTTTGCTGCCCCAAGTTCCAAAGATTAATTCGCGCATGAAAACTGCATATGTCCCGCCTCCCCTTCGAAACTTTTCCACAAGTCCCGCCCTCTCGAAAATTGTTGTTTATTTGAAATGAACACACTTTTTGTCAATGGAATTGAATGGCGCGATTGTAGATATAAAAAAATAAATACACATGCTTTTTGCACTTATTATATTGAAGTTACTGATCAATTGTCACTACTTAAAATGTTTTCGTATAAAAGGCACATGTGCAATAATGAAAGAGTTATAGCCAAGGTTAAGTTTTTTGACACAAGACAGGCCGACAAACGGACAGACAAACAGACAAACAGACAGGGCAAAATCTATATGCCCCAAAATCATATATTCTGGGGCATAACAATACAACAAATTACATCAACACCATTGAAACCAAAACAGACAGCTGCTCGTGTATACTTCAGACCAAGAAAGGGAATTGAGTGCATGTTTTGACAGAAATTCAAGAAACGTCCACTTTGGAAGATGTAGCAGAACAAAATACTTGATGTCTAAAACCCTTTGACAGCCATGTTCATAAAAATTGCATCAAAGCAAGCTGTATGGTTACCAAATATATGCAATTATGATACAGTGCGTTTTCGATTAGACATACATTGCTGATAATATATCGGCTATTAGGCTGACAGTGCATGTTTTCAATACGAGCCATTCCAAGCAAAAGTTTGACCATTTTCCTTTAGATACAACAATGTGTTTTTTGGTTAAACAGTTTTGAAAATTATTAAATTGGAAATCGTTCAGAAAAACGAATATATCAGCAATTGTACAACGCAAATAACACGTATGTAGGCCTAATTAGCGAAACTGTATCCCTAATAGCTACCGACTTCCGGTGAGGGTACAGTAGGAGTCCGCACATTGTGACCAAGGCGCTCGTCAGATCGGTTATTTCCGCAAAAACTTCTCGGGTCGAATTCATCACTCTGTATCGCACTGTCAACTGGTAATCTGTATGTATCGGCCTCTTATTTTATATTTGGCCTCTCCAATATTTCGTCTAAAAACTCTAAAAGGGAAGTTCACTGCTTACAGTGGAATCGATATGTAATAACCCGTCTAGCAGTGTATGTCATGTTATATCGACTTAAAGTGTTCATCTGCTTCTATCTTAATATTTGGTATTTTTTTTTAATATTGATATCAATGCCAACGCGGCATTTCGCCAGGATCAAAACTGTTTGTAACCACCAGTGGTGTCGGTCTTTGCAATGAAAGGGTTAGGACAAATGACACACCATTTGTTTTGGTATTGTTATATCGTCTGATCTAAATTTCTGTCTGCTTTACTTTCTCAAAGTTAGAATTCGGGCGTGACACTATGTTGGATCCTGATTTTGACTCAGGCATCCTCTAGTTGCGATCAAAACCTTAAATGTTAAATCATAGTGACTTTACGTTTCATTTACAAAAGGTATCTGCATTTGTATTTAAAACATTGGACAATGGCAGCTGCCGAACACATATTTTACATTCGAGTACGAGATGTCATCGGAGATACATGTATCGCATGTGGTGTGTGTTGAGCTTTGTCTCCTGTCTTGTGTATAATTACGTACGTCAAAGAATATTTAATACATGTGTATTAATGCAGACGATACGATTACATGGCGGCTATTGGTTAAAAGAGGTGATATATCTGACGATTGATTGTTAAATAGGAGCAATACATTAACTCCTTCACTGCCATGACGTCATCTGTTTGAAACTTTTATTTGGACATAAGTAATATCGTATAGAGTACCATAATGCTTTGATTCTAACAAGACGCCACATTACACGGCTTCTAATCAGTATCCAAACTGTAAGCAAATAACCATGGTACTCAACGTAATCAAGTAAGGGGTTTATCAAATGTCGTGTTTTACGAAATGCATGTACAGTGGAGAAAAACGGTATTCTTTTCCGTTTAAACGGAAACGAAACGCAAACGGATCGCAATAAACGGAAACGAAAACGGCACTTTTCTGACAATTCAGGCTGATTATTTGAATCTGAGTGGCAAACAGTTTGGAGCCTGATCAGACGCCGGGTAACCCGGCGTCTGATCTGGCTCCTTACTGTTTGTAATTGAATTAAACGTTTTAGCGTAAACACGTTTATTGGGAAATAACGTTTTTTTTTCTACTCTGTACATGTACACTGCAACTGTACATAACTACATTGTATATGTGGGCCTAGCAGACGATTATTTTGGAGCAGACGATAATATAGCAAACAAAATGGTAGCGTATTTGTCCTCTGATGAAAAATATACGTTACCGTGTCAGTTATATGTCGCCTAGGCAATTGACCATCAGCAAAATTTCCCATAATGTATCAATATATTCATTATGTATTCATGAAATACATGTACCATCGAAGAGGAACAGGTCAGTATACGAGATATAAGACGTTGAATTATACATGATCCTTTTGTTACATTTGGGTGGACGTTATTTCTTTTTTGAAAAATCAACCACCACGACTGTTTCTGCTGGTTATTGCCTTAACCTACTAGAATATAGATAGTCACCTACACTATTGCTAGACATGAACTCAATTATAGTCAAACATCAACAATTTGAGGTCGCTTAAACCCTGCATGCCACTACCTAAAACTCACTTAACTCCAACACATCCTTATTACGAAGCTGGGGCCCGTTTCATAAAACTTCTTACGACAAATATTGTCGTAAGTCAAAACTTTAAAATACATTTAATTTTTTATTCCTCTATCTAATCCTGTCTTGTGACATATTTTTGGAATCGTCTTTTCAAGACAATTCCAAAAAGATGTCACAAGACAAGATTAGATGCAGAAATAAATAATAATTGAAAGTTATATAAGCTGACTTACGACAACATTTGTCGTAAGATGTTTTATGAAACGGGCCCCTGGGGTCCGTTTCATAAAACGTCGTACGACAAATGTTGTCGTAAGTCAGATCATAAAAGTATATTATTTATTTCTACACCTAATCCTGATCCTGTCTTGTGGCACCATTTTGGAATCGTCTTTTCAAGACGATTTCAAAAAGATGTCTCAAAACAGGATTAGATAGAGAAATAAGAAGTTAAATGTATTTTTAAGATTTGACTTACGACAACATTTGTCGTAAGAGGTTTTATGAAACGGGCCCCCGAACTGTTGCAAAGACAAATTTCAAATTCGAAAAATGGATAATAATGTTCAACTGAAGCATGTCTAGTCCGAGTTATCGGGTTTTACAGTACTTTCAATTTGATCCCATAGCTGCAATGATGTAATCACAGTTACATGTAAACCACTAATTGCCGTTTATCATGATATGTCTGCGTTAGGCACTATCGGAATAAGTGTTAAACAGTTTAGATCATGATCAGTTTCGCGGAGTCTGGTCAGGATCAACAATGATTACAAATAACATGTGTACCCGCGGTAAATCAGTGGATGGATTGCAATTGGTAATCATTTCCCAAGCAACATTTTCGGATAGAAACCTTTAATTGTACAGTGTAGAAAATGTTATTGTTTCCCAATAAACGCGTTTACGCTAAAACTATTATTTCCATTGCAAACGGTTTGGAGCAAGATCAGACTCCGGGTAAACCGGCGTCTGATCAGGCTCCAAACTGTTTGACACTCAGATAAAAAAGATAGTTAAAAACGTCAAAAAGTTGTTATTTTCTACATGTAAAGCCCCGATCTCACTGTCCCGGTGTTGGTCCCTGTACATCCCGGTGGAGATAGCCGGTGAACCGGGGTGGACCGGGATGTGCCGGGGCGTTGTTTAAGAAAAAATAAATTGCGATCTCACATTCCCGGTGAAGCCGGATCTCCCCGGACCTTCCCGGTGAGTTCCCGGTTTGGCCCGGCGTAGTTACGGTGCAGGACCGTTCTGTTCCCGGCTAATCCCAGTATAACACGGTGTAACCCCGGCCGTCGCCGGTGGTATCCCGGTGACCACAGGTGTCGTCCCGATCAACCCCGGTTGTTCACCGGTGACGTACAGGTGTAACGACGTATTTTGACCCCCATCGAAAAGTGACCCCCGGGCAAATTTCGACGTCGTAGAATGACCCCCTGTCGTCGAAAAAGGAACCCCCATCGTCGAATATTGACCCCCTTCTGTCGAAAAATGACCCCCTTTATACTTACCTTTATATTTGGTGTAAAGTTAGTTTTCCAAGTGCTAAATGTGTATTTATACCCCAAAGCTCAATTTTGGGCGTATGTAGTGACAAAATTGCGCGTGTCTGGAAGTGATTCCGCCTCACATGTACCTTTTGTTTAGAACATATTTTCTTTATTACATCAACAAGATTTACCAAAATTGGTGTGTGAGTACAGTTTGCCATGGCAAAGTGGCCTATAACATAGCCTGTAATTTTTTCACGTTTCAGGTCACTGTGACCTTGACCTTTTACATTATTTTTCGATCAACAACTTTTATGGCATTTATTTGGTACCACGGCGCTCATACATGTACGTTCTATTGGTTTAGAAGGATACCTGTCAGTTGGCAAGTCAATACGTTAGTGCCCAAAGTTGGGAGATTTTGAGGGGGCTCCGTGACAAAAGCTTTGGAATTTTCTTAATGCATTTCTTTTTAAACATGACTAAAGGTTTACTGTTGAAAAGTATCTCAGTTTGGCCAACAAACTTTGATCTAATCTGTGCTTTGGTTGCGGGTTTCGTTTCAACTGTTCTAGTCTCAAGACACTGACTCAAACTTGATCTCGGTCGTTAAATCTGAAGTAAAGTTGGTATCAAAACAACTGTAAAACCTTTATTAAGCTGCACTTGCAGGTATAGTTTGGTCATCTTTTCATTACCATTACTTGTGTTTTTAGTGTTCCCCGGCTTTACATTTTAATAAGGTAGTGTCACTTCGAATGACTTAAGTATTATAGTATTGTTTACTTGTAAGACTCTTTACCTTGCATAACTTAGCAACTGCGAAATGTACTATTGTTGTATTTAGCAAGTGACCAATATTGTGATTATCGTGATATCTGTTGCCTAAGTTTGACCTTGAATTCTGTAGTGACCAAAAGCTCAAGATAATAAAGAGGTTGAGTTAAGTCTGATATCGTTGTCAGGTATTTGATTGGTCAGATTAGCGCAAACGCCCAGACTCAACTCAAACTCTTTATAACCTTGGGCCCTGAAGCGGGTTATGTTGAGTTTTGCCAACTCTTGCTGATATGATTTAACAGTTTATCATGTTTATGTGTACATTTAACACCATCTGCAAACAACTGATATCCAGATCGGACGCTGCGCAACGATGCCTCATTACCCTTGTCATCAATCAGTGTCGTTGAATAACTCCGGTCATTATTCGATGACGAAGAATGACCCCCGGTCTTTATTTGATGTCGTAGAATGACTCCCCGGTCATAACTCGATGTCGTAGAATGACCCCCGGTCTTTATTCGATGTCGTAGAATGACTCCCCGGTCATTATTTGATGTCGTAGAATGACCCCCGATCATTATTCGATGTCGTAGAATAACCCCCTGATATTATTATATTTCATACAATGACACGCCCTGTCCTGGTATGGTAATTACCGTATTTGATGTCAAACAAAGGCCCCTTCTCATTATTGAATGTCGCGAGCAGCACCCTGAGGAATAATTCATGTCAGATTGCTAATTACTTTTAAAAATCTTTGGATGGTTCTATGTTGTACAATATACTGTCAATAATCTAATCAATATTTTCATAGACACATGTTGCGACATATTGTAAGAAGACGAATGTCATTGGAATCGATGTAAATATTATATATACGAGGTACATGTAAAAGGGGGATAAATAGTTTTACTTGTTCACGTTTATTGATATCGAGTACCACTGATATACTTTAAACTACGTTCAATAAGTGGTCATATATCTTCAAGAATAGAAACAGGCTATGGAGTAAAGGGTTAGTATTCATGTTTGACTGTATGCATCTAACAGACAATGCATCTGAAACTGTAATGGTGTTATATGCAGCAGTGACATTTATACATTTTGTCTTGGTACAGTTGAACCCCTCTATAGCAGTATCTTCAATCAAGAAGTGTACAGACAAAAAGGCTTTGACTTTTCAAACTGTATACTTGCATACATGTATTCTTAAGTTTTGCATCTTTGATTATGTAGCTGACAAAAAACTTGTAAATGATAACCTATCAGTTATATATGATATGCTTTTTAGTCTTTTTTTAGTAATGTTTTGGACTGTAATGTACGATGTAATGCATTACTTTGCCAATGTTGTTGTAATTTAATGCATTACAAAATTGTATGTAAACGTTGCGTAATGGTAATTGTAATATAATGCACTCTTTAGCAATGTGATTGTAAACTTGTAAAGTAATTTATAATGTTCTCAAGTAATTCACGACCTGCCTGTCCCCGCCTCACCGACCTGCATACTCCATGGCTGAATTACACCCTTAACTTATTTATAAATAAGCTGTTCACGAATTTACCTCAGACCCGCAACCAGCTTGTATCAAAGAGATCGGGTAATCCCTACCATCAGCATCCAACATATAAGCACCAGGTTACATGTAACGGTATCCCTCGGGAACAGCATTTAGTATACTGTACGTTCCCATGGCGTGCTTATCATGTCTGAATTTTAACTTGTTTATTATCTAAATTTTATGTATCTTTTAACTCATTCACACCTGAAATTGTAAGTGAACAATTCAAGTTTTCTAGTTATGTCAAGTCAATTTTCGACTAGCTAGATTTGTTTTATACAATACATTTCAAAACTGACACATATTAGAGGGATCCTGTGGGTAAAGTCTGACTTGGGTCTACATTGTTTACAAAGGACAAGTGTACTATTAACATAAACACTGTTTGTAAATATCTAATATACTCGTCGCTATGGTCCTATTGGTTAAACTGTGTCGCTTAATTGCTGGAGAGGGTAGGGGTCACTATTCGATGGGGGTCGATATATTTCAGGAGGGGTCAAAATACTTCATGAGGGGAGTCATAATACTATGACCGGGGGATCAAATTTCGACTTCGAATTATGAAGGGGGGTCATTGTACGATATCGAAAAATGACCGGGGTCATTCCACGTCGTCGAATTATGACCGGGGGGTCTTTTTTCGATGGGGGTCAAAATACTTCGTTACACCGGCGTTACCCGGTGTTCGTCGGAAAGGACATAAACCGGGGCGGACGTGAATTACTATAAATTTTCTTTTGTCTCTCGGGGTAATTGAGATGAAATACAAACGAAATTCAATAAAATAGGACATAGTAATGTTGTAGACTTTTCAAACTGCATTTTAATATGAGTTTCAAACAGTTTGCCCCGTGTCTGATCTGGTTACATACTGTTTGTAGTGGACATAAAGACTTTAGCCTGAAGCCATTTATTTATAAAGAAAAACTTTATTTTTTATATATTAGATTTACCCTATACAATAGAGAGAACGATATTATTTCCTATTTAAACACAGACGAAACGCAAACGCTAAAAACAAAATGTAGAAATCTGCATTTTTAAAAAAAAAATCAAATTTATCCTCGCAAACACCCCGGTTGTTCACGGTAGATACCCGGAGCTGCCCCGGATGTGCCGGTAAAGATCCGGCGTTGCCCCGGCATACCCCGGCGTTGCTCCGGCATTCCCCGGATGAAGTTGGTTCTGGATTCTGTCTCGGTGACTCCCGGTGACCCCCGGTTGTATTAAACATTTCAAAGCATCCGGGGATGTTAGCCGGTGGCAGCCGGTGGAATCCCGGATCCAGCCGGTCGTCCCCGGCACCGCCAAGGTTGTACTCCCGGTGACTCCCGGCGACTGCCGGTGACTGCCGGTTTGCTAAACCGGGACTCACCGGGGACCCAAATCGGGACAGTGAGGTCGTGGCTTAAGTGGTTTGCGTTTGCGTTTCGTTTGCGTTAAAACGGGAAAGAATAACGTTTTCTCCACTGTCTGATACTTCAGAATGTTTGTGTAATGCTAGTAAAGAACTTCTCGCCTCACAAAGTGTTCTACTCTCAACTGACCTCATGGCAACAAGTTTCCTGCAAGAAAAATAATGATTTTTTGTTTTATATGTACTGTCTGTGGTAAATGCACTGACGTCTGTATCTTATGAATAATGAATGAGTTTTCAACACGCACTCAGCATGCGTGTCTGTAGACGACAACTAATTCAATTTTGTTTTGTCAACAAGGGCAATAGGTGCTTATCTTTAGCATACTACAACGCTCCCTCTCTACAATGACCCTCCCAACAAAAACTCCCTCCTTACAACGACTCTTGCCGCTCTTCCCACGTTTCAATGTTGAAATATCGTCTGCTTAAAGTTGTCGTCTGATGTGTTCCTCAAAGTTATATATAAGTGGACGTTTTGTTAGAATGAATATAAAGACGAGTGGCAAATAGCTTGACTCCAGATCAGACGCCGCGTGACCCGGCGCCTGATCTGGATTCAAGCTGTTTGCAAATGTAAGTCAAGTCTTAATGTTCCATCTCTATAAGGATTCCCTCCGAACAACGCACACAATATGTGTCTCCCGCTGGGTGTCGTTGTCGAGAGGGAGCGCTGTATGTGCAAACGTTTGATAACTACTACCAACATATTGGACAAGAAGAAACGCCGAGTATATCGGCATCCCATTTGATTCTACACCATTCAACATTCCTGTGTTTTACAAGTATCGTGAAATAAATATTGGATGACAACAGTGTTGTAGGCTAAATGTACACCTTTGGTGAACGATCTGTGTATGTTGTCCTGCATGGGAATTTTCGTAAAGGCTGACATTAACCCATTTACGCCTAGTGGATTCTTCCATATTTATTGATAGGATTAGTCTTTTTTTATCAAAGGGATGCCTAGTCAAAATTTTCATTTTCAGTTTTGTTTTATATTGAAATTCCTATCAGCAAACAGTGTACAGTAGGATCAGACGCCACATAATGCGGCCCATGATCAGAGTCCACACTGTATGCCCATGTCCAATTTATGGGATCGTGGGCACAAATAGGTTAACTCTTTTATCGCAAAAGACCTGTTTGAAATATATTGATCAGATGTGTTAACCGTGTAGACCCAGATTAGTGGGCTCTTGAATTCAGGGTATGCACTGTTTGCTAATTCAAACCAGTATTTATTTCATTACCAAGGATACCAAGTAACCTGGGTCATGTTTGGTAACTAAAAAACCACAAGGCGAATCAAACTACCCACACGAGTAAATAAGTTTCGACGAGTTAAAGAATATTCCTTAAACAAGCGCGTGCAGCCTTACACTTACTTTGTTTAATCCCGCTACACATTAGCTTGTTTCTATTATTAAAGACAACAGTCCACCTAAAGCAGGCTGAAAGTAAGCCGAATACGCCTACATGCACATTCTGCCTCACCTTAAGTATATTTTAAGTTATCGTCTGCTATGATATAGAACATATTTTTTTTTATGTATATTTAAGAAATACTCTAAATATCCTTCTAAATTTGCCGTTTAACAGCGTTTTAGAGTTGTGATGCGCCGGAATTGGTCACGAAGGCCGAAGGCGTTGGTGGTCAATTCCTGCGTGTCACATCTCCCAACCGTTGTTAAATAGCCGATAAACAATGATAGAACATAAATTATTTACAAATAAGATCCTAACCGGGTAAACACTGTCCCTTTTTAGAAATAAAGGGGAACAATTACATCGGACTTTTTTTTCTGAACAGGCATCTAGTAGGAACGCATTCTCCTTCTATTGATGTTCTATTCTACCCATTCCAAATACGTCATTCCTAATAAAAGTTTTGTTCTCACTAGAAGCAGGTTAACCGTAAAGCAGAATGTGCTTTAAGGTGCATTCTGCTCTAATTTCCTCCTGCTTTAAGCTACGAACTATTAGGAAATATGACGGCATACTCCTTTCATTGAAGGACTGCTTTAACGTAGGGCGGGCACATGAAGAGGAAGAGGACTATCTTCACAGCGTTGTTAATCGTACTAGATATACAACGGTAAAGTTGTTCCTTGTTTATAGATCCGAATTCACGTGCAATGTAAGAAATATAAACGTATCAGTTTGAACTATTTTTGTAAGTGGAAGAATAAGATTAGGACGTACAAAGGTGTATTCATGGTGTAAGTGGTTCAACTTCAAATTATCTTAAACCATGAACACATTGGACACAAACCAAAGAGGGTAACGGTGTCTCCTAAAACTAAGAAATAACTGGATGCTAAACCATTCGTTCTAAAAATGGGTATTATCATTTTTATTTCCCAATAAACGCGTTTACGTATCAATCTGTTATTCACATCTCAAACAGGTTTGAGCCAGTTCAGACGACGAGTGAACCGACGTCATATCAGATTCAAATAAAGTTATCACTAAGATTAGTCAAAAAGTTATTTTTTAAATTTAAATGCATTCCGTTCACGTTTCGTTCTTTAAAATGGGAACAAACTGTATTCTCCGCTGTACATACTCAATATTTTGCCAAGTTGTTTAGACTATGTGGCTACTGTTCTAACCTTAATCGTTTGTCGACATTTTGAACTAAATTTGAAACCGGAATTGTCCCCTGTAAGTTATGTGTGTAAATTAACTGCTCTGCTGCATCACTCGCAGTTTCTGTGATAATAGACGATCCGACTGTCTGGAGTAAAACTGTTTGGTGCCGTAAAGGCAGTCGCTACGGACAGGTAGCATTCTTTACGTGCAGGCCAATAGTCAACTGTCCTGCAGACAAAACCCCTCTCATCTGCGCATGCTTGTTTGCATACGTCCCCGGAAACAGCATTACCAATGACGTCGTTGTTGTAACCGTCGATATTGTACCCTGGATACACCGTAAAGGTAGACCCATATACAGTGGAGAATCTGTTATTCTTTCCCAATAAACGCGTTTACGCTAAAACTATTATTTGCAGTGCAAACAGTTTGGAGCCAGATCAGACGCCGGGTAACCCGGCGTCTGATCAGGCTCCAAACTGTTTGCCACCAAGATAAACATGAATTATCAGAATTGTCCAAAAGTTGTTCTTTTCTACGTTTTAGTGCTTTGCGTTTGCGTACGTTTGCGTTTAAACGGGAAAGAATAACAGATTCTCCACTGTACGTCACATGCTAAAAGAAGAGTAAGTATACTTATAAGCCGTGACATGACAAAACCTTCCTAATTACATTTAAATATTTACAAACCAAGCGCCGTTGTCTTCCTAGGCTCTATATCTGAGTTTGCTCTACACTACCAAATAGGCTCTTATATATTTCAAAAGCAAGTTAAACACACTATTATTCGATATTTTTTATCCAGATATTTCGGCAATTGACCCGTTTAAAGATTGCAACATTGATCTTATAGACAACTACCTAGAGGTTGTACGTGCTATAACTTTCACCCTTTCATCCTCCTTAACGCTTCAAGCGCGTTTGCAAACATATTGAATCTTGATCAGATGCCGCGTATCGCGATGTCTGGTCATGATTCAGACTGTTTTACACTCGTTTTAAAATGTCTTATGTCATAGATCTACTGCCTTATATTTTGAAACGATATTGCAGACAACAACATTGAAGCAGATGATGGCACACAACTGGCAATGAAAGGGTTAACACCTTCACTGTCATTACATCGTCAAAGGCATAGGTTCAAAAAGGGTGAAATTGGCCCTATGTCAAATGTACACCAACTTTTCACAGATGATAGATAGGTATTTTGGTATAAGAAAAAACAACTTTATTTTCTCCATATTCACTTCCATGTTGTCATAGCAACCAAATACAATGTACTTATAGTAACATAAAAATGGCTTATTTTTTCAAAATTTTATCATATCAATAGGAAAACATGGTATTTTAGCATAATTGATATTAATGATAATCAAACAATGATAATACTATTTAAAAAATAGTAAAATTGATAGAGAAATATGTATGTTGCTAAAGCAACCAGCTATCAGAAAATCTCCAAATGGTGTTTTTTCCCATATTTTGGAACATTATCACTGATTTTGGCATAGGCGCCACTCCTCGACCAAAAATATAATTATAACAAATTAATAGATTTAAAAAAGGAATAAGAAATAACAAAATGTAAATTTGGTCGAAGGGTGGCGCCATAGAAAAAATCGTCTTTCTAACTCTTATTTTGTAGTTTTTTACATGAAAAACACAAAATCATGGTCAATAAATGCTTTATTTCTAAAAGAACTTGGTCTTCTAGTAACAAAAATTAATATGTATATGACAATAAAATGTCTTCTTGTATCACCAGCGTGTTTTAAATGTTTAAATTCTGGTGTTTAAAAATTAGATTTTTGTAGGGCTGAAATGTATAGTTTCTGAACCTGTCATCTGTTTTATTTCTCAATTGATATGTATGGGACTTAAAGTCCCAGTGTGTTTTCAGACCTTTTCTCAATGCCTGAAATACGATAACGGTTAATAATAATGTTTGAACATTCTATTGGGCCAAACTGATCTATGAAATGATGAAGACGGACCTAAATCACCAAAAAGGGCGATTTAAAATCATAACAAACCGAAAATAGAACGTCTGACATAAACATTTCCACACGGCTTAGTACCACGTGATACAGCCGAATACAACTTCACTGGGGGCAACCGTATCTAACTCCGCCCGTCTATCCATCAGTCAGTTAGACTATCACACTTTTTTGTCCGCTCTCTAACTCAACTAATTTTTATCCGATCTTTCACAAACTTGCTGAAAATGTTCATTGATATAAAATTAAGGTTTAGTTTGATTACTACTAAAATTGCATAAGGTATTTACGAGTTATTGCCTGTTAATTAATAAAAATGACCTTTTCAGTCATTTTTACACTCTAAAACAAACAGCTTTTATCGGATATTCACCAAACATGCTGAAAATATTTATTCATATAACATTTAGGTATAGTTTGATGATTATTACTAAAATCGCATGTGGCATATCTGAGTTTTTGCCCTTTATGTATTAAAAATGACTATTTTCAGCAAGTTTTGCTCTCTAACACAAATACGTTTTATTGGATCTTCACCAAACTTGCTGAAAATGTTTATTGATATAAAATCAAGGTTTAGTTTGATTACTACTAAAATCGCATAAGGTATATATGAGTTATTGCCTTTTTATTAATAAAAAATGACTGTTTCAGTCATTTTTGCACCCTAACACACACAGTTTTTATCGGATATTCACTAAACTTGCTGAAAATATATAATTATATAAGATTTAGGTCTAGTTTGATTATTACAAAAATCGCATGTGGCATGTCTGAGTTTTGGCCCTTTAAGTATTAAAACTGAATGTTTCAGCATTTTTTGCTTTCTAACACATACAGTTTATATCAGATATTCACCAAACTTGTTGAAAATGTTTATTAATATAAAATCTAGGTCAGTAATCTTAACTACCAAAATCGCACAAGGCATGTTGGAGTTATTGCCCTTGAATGACTAAAAATTTCATTTTATAATTATTCAAGGGCAATAACTCAGACATGCCTTATGCGATTTTGCTAGTTATTGAACCTGACCTAGATTCTATACTAATAAACATTTGTAGCAAGTTTGGTGAAGATCCAAAAAGAAGTGTTTGAGTTAGAGAGCAGACAAGGCTGAAACAGTCATGTTCAGCAAGCTCAATGTATAGATTCTCCGTGGTTTTTTTATCGTTTACCCCTAGTGAATAATTAGGTACATGTTGTTATTGGATCTCATAGTGTTTAACCCTGTGCCTACTGGTCGTTACTTTTAGGAGTTTGCAAACTATTTGAATCTAAAAAGACGCCGCGTCATCTGGATCCAAACTGTTTGACACTCGTCTTAATGTTTGTTTAATTAAAACAATGCATAAATCTAAACTGAACACATTTTGCAGACGACAATGTCAAAGCAGACGTCTGTGCAGCAGAATAAGGGTTAACAGGGTCATGTCCAGTGTTCCAGCTATAGATGTAAGCGAGAGTAATCTGAACTAATCTAACATTTTCTCACTCATTTCAGCACCGAATGCTATGGTGTTACTACTGATTAAACCGTCTCTTCGAGACAATTATAATGAGTATGACACCATTGGGTTTAAAAGCAGAAATAAAGATTTTAGTTTTCGAAATACTTCCGTTATCTGGAGCCCTGTATTTACAGAGTTGTCCTCATTCACAAGGGAGGCTCTTTAATTTGCGCAGCACCTTAATATTATAAATAAAATTTAAAAAGCGAATTTATAAGATAAAACCGGTTTTTGTGAAAGAATCACGTCCCACGTAGTTCAAATGGGACCCCAAACAACCGTTTTATGCAGGTTTCTCAAAAACACAATGCGGCTTTAAAGAATACTTAGATGAGTTTTCAACAGTTTGGGTCCTGATCAAACGAAGTGTGACGCGGCGGCAGATCAGGATCCAAACTGTTTGCCACTTCAGATACAAAAAAAGTAGTTTTTCAACAATTACCCTGCATTTAAGCAGTATCCATACTGTTTGCACTGAACATAATAATTCCAGCATAAACGCGTTTATTGATACATGTAGAGAGTAAAGTCTTCTACACTTTAATCGTTAGATTTTAAGACTCGTATAAAGACACCCTTTGAATAGACTCGTATATTTATTTCATTTTGAATAGTGCGATGTATATATACAACACTGTATTTGTTTTTCTTAACTAGTCTTAATTACATTTATTTTTACAGATGTAAAAATAAGTAGTTGTGATATTTGTATTGTGATATGTCTCTTATAATTCTTAACATAATGACATGGTTTAATACTGTTAATAACAGTTGTGTGTGTATATGCTATGCTGTAACCATGATGAGACTATAATAAAGAATAAAACCTGTATGTGGCAAATGAAAGTCCCATACATCGGTTGAGTAATGACTCAGGGTTTTCATTGGGGCTGTGGTGCAGGCCGCAATGTAATGACAACGATAAGTACATACGCAAACATGTTCTGTTCAAATATAATTCATGTTTGATCACTATCATGTAGCATATCGCAAACAATATCACTCTGTAGCATAATTCATAGCTGTCTGCATAAAGTAGAGCATATCTAGTTATCCTAAAAGCTTCTAAATGATACGGCACAATGAATCCTCTATATTACGACCACTAAAAGTAATACTTATAAAATTTTAAACTACAGGTGACGGGTTAATTGGTTTGATAACAGTAAAACAGAAAGTTCCTTCAAAACAAACATTTTCCCAGAAGAGCTTTATTGTTGTACAGCCACATTGCTTTATGGAGTTTCAAGTGTGAAACGTCTGATAATACACACAATTCTGTGGTTGTAATGAAAATGTTTTATTGTATTTGCTAACAGTCAAGTCCCCATTACATCCTCTCAACATAAATCTTTAATACAAACCGCTTCTTTATACAGATCAAATCAAGCACAACAAAAATCTTTAATACACACCGCTCCTTTATACAGATCAAATCATTGCATGAATTTAGTACTTGGTATTACGTCATCGCTCTGATTTAATCATTGTCTTGCAAATTCGTATAAAGGTGCTTTTTAAAATTAACGTAGACTAATGTCGAACAGCTCCTGAATTTTCTGGAATTTGGTAGACATTAGTATGCGCTATTTTCAAAGAAAATACCCCTGAATTAATCAGTCTTGTAAGTAATTACAACTAGTTCACATTAAAAACGCGTAATACGTAGCGGGTAATATGTGTTTACATGAATATTCAGTCAGAGAAGGTGGAGCGCGAAATGGAAAACAATCATGTTAAATGCAATTTACAGAGAAAACTAGGTAACATCAGTTCCAATTTTCTATTTATAACCTTGGGTAGATAGTTTAAATATATTAATGCTTTAATACACGGTCAGTCGGAAAACAAGTAGATTATTAAAGTATAATTATGATAAACGGGCCGAAAAATGTAAATTTGAGACATGTTGCTACATGTATAAAAAACGTATTAACATGTTTGTAAGTGGTGACACTATTGATTGATAATCTTTTCCAACGGCGAACACAATCCAATCTTAGAAGTTGTATAATACATGTTAATGAGGGTTTACCCTTTTGCGCTCAGTGGTTTCTTCCATGTTTATATATTAGATTAGTCCATGTTTCATCAAAGGGATGTCTGGTCAAATTTTCATTTTTATTTTGTTTTATATTGAAATTCCTATCAGCAAACAGTGTAGAGTCTGATCAGACGCCGCATAATGCGACGTCTGATCAGAGTCTACACTATTTGCCTATGCCAAATGTATGGGATTGTGGGCACAAATGGGTTAAGTAAAGGCGGACAAATGACTGTCATTGAGGTTAAGCGTTAAGATAGGCTTACATGTGAGGCAAGATTCGCTGACCATTCTGTAGCTATAGCCCGGGTTGCATTGGCATTTGCTGTTGAAACACTGGCTGTTTTGTACCGTACATTCACTTGTGACAATGCATGCATCATTGATCCTTTTACGGCATGAGTTCTGAAATAGTGCAATTCGCAGATTTGATTTACTCAAAGACTCCTGTAACTTCAAATGAAGAAATGATATAGTCAAGTACGACTTTACCTTTTAGATTGTTTTGTACACTGTTTTTAACACTGACCAATAAAAGAGACCCTATTCAAAGGGGATCTTTATAAGAGACCTCTTATCTATGTCTACAACAATTGCATGTAATAAGTATTGTTTTTATCGGACATGTAAACATGAGCCTTAAGATTTTAGCGGTTATCATATTCACGAAATGTATTCTCTGAATCAACATAATCCCTATAACATATACATTTTACCAGATATTGATTGCAACGCACATATGAACATATTAAAAACAAATACGGAGATACACACCTCACGGGCTGCCTTTTTTCAAATCATATATACTGGTACTAATATTATGATATAGTTACAATGCGATCGGTGTTTTTGGTTTCCATCTTTCATTTAAAGTTAATACAATCTAACTTGGGTTTAGTTGTTATTTAGACAAACTATGCATTTTAAGAACCAGGGCAAAATTATTCTTAAGATGGAAACGCCTATATGAACTTTGTTCTGTACAGCACTGCACTTAATTCAATGATGGTCGTTGAACACATTTAACCCCTCGCTGTCTTCCAATGTTTTATTTCTTAAGTCAAACTATCTAAACATTATTTTCAAGAAATGAAAGCAGACGACATGTGTTTAAATTTGATGACGTCACGGCAGTAAAGGGGTTAACTCATTTACCCCTAAAACTTTAAAATGGTTAAATGTACAAGCCAGTAAATACCTTGCTTATTTTTGCATATCGAACCTTCATCGTACAACCCGTGCTCACTACTGGGTATCGTTCAGAATTTAATTCGCAAATATGGTTGAGCTGATCGTATTTGACTGATAGACAGTGGTCGTGTCCACTACATCTCAAGGAGCATACTCCGAAGGAATGGACGTTGTCAAGCGAGTCTATGACTATTCCGTAGGTCATGTCACAACCAGCAGTGCTGTTATATTTACTGTCACAAATATCACCTGAGGATCCGGATATAGGTGGACTGGATAGTTCGCTTTTACAACCGGAGAGCCCAAAAAGCAATATCATCATACGGAACATATCTACGATATATAATAATATATTGCATACATGTACGCTTGCATGTGTTCAACAAATACTATAAACTATGCTTCATCCATCAACCGCAGAGTCTGCTGAACTAATACATGTACTTGTATTAACCTAGTGTTTACTGTAGTGGACATTGGCAAACATACTCGACACCGATGAGACAGCGAATTCAACAGAACTCATCACAGTTGCACTTTTGTTATACCATATGAACATATTTATGTATACTGCGATTTACAATTCTCACGATAAAGGATTAAAACGTATTGTTATGGTCCTTTGTGATTATTGATTTCAACACAATTAAATGTGAGAATTTAATTCCCTTTCTCTTTCAATGACTCCTTAAAGCGCGTTTGCAAACAGTTTGAGTCCTAATCATTACGCGGCGTCTAATAAAGACCAAAATAGCTTGACACTCGTTTCGAAAGTTCGTACGTCATATTGCCTTAAAGAGACTCGCAACCAGATTAAGCATTAATAATTGTAATTTGTAAATAAATGTCAAACGCTTATATAAACGGGTAGAAATTACTTTAGGGTAAGAATTTCTGTTAAAAAATGCATTTTAATCAAAAACATATTGAGCTCTGGTGGGATTCGAACCCGTGACCCGCCATGCGGGGACATATAGGCAAAATAACGACACAACTTAGCCACCGAACCTCAGGACTATTCATATATCTTGAATATATTTACCATACTTCAGTGTGTAGGGATGAAGAGAAATTAATTCGGCTCGGGTTAATGTCCGGGTCCGTTATCAATTTCTATTGCGTCCTTTGATGCCGAAGTATAAAACGATGAAAAATATAAAAAAAATAAATAAGATTTAACGACTTTTCTAGAATGTGTTTTTAGACTGATCATATTTTTATAGTGCAAGATGCACGATTATGCTACACATTTAGTTTTATTTGAGTATTTCTTTTATTTTTGCAAATACATCATCTGATTGCAAGTCGCTTTAAATCTAACTTTGAAATAATTTTGCAAACAACAAAATTGACACAGACAACAATATGGCGGCAAAGGAGTAAAACACTCTCGATAAATCTGATCATTTATCATGGGGTTTTTAACCCTTCACCGCCATATTGTCGTCTGTTTCAATGCTGTTGACTGCCATACCGTTTAAAAGTAAGATTAACGCAGTATAACTACAAGTGGCTAACCTTTTTAATGCTAATCAGACGCTGCGTCACAAATGCGCTGTATGACGTCACTGAGAGTGACAGGGAATGCCAAATCTAGTTAACAACATTACACATTTCATAAAGACTCCTGCACAACGACACTTAAACCCTTAACTGTCATGCCATCGTAAATTTTAAGCAACAGTCGTCTGCTTATATTTATCAAATTCAAAGTTAAGATATACATTTAAATGACGCAAGGGATATTATAATGAGTAGCATACTGAGTAGGTTCTGATCAGACGTATAATTACATGGCGTCCGATCAGATTCCAATTTGTTTGCAAATAACAATTGTACTCAGGGTAATGCATTGAACGTCCATGCTTACTTTGTTTCAAGTGCTTCCAAGGGCTCTCCTCTTATTCAGAAATGATTTTAGTTGGGTATTGAATGAGTGTTACAATAATGTCGATTGTTCTCTTGATCTGAATTGTCTATAATTTCAATTTAATCTATTGACTCAGAGCAAATAGTTCATACCTGGATATATTGGTTTATTACAAAGCCTTCATCAACACAACTAGTTCAAACACTTCAATGCTGAAAGCACATGGATTTAATATTCTATGTATCACATAAATACCAATTGACACAAAACTCCGAACGTTCTTACTTTTTCTTGAGCTGTTAGGAAACCGATTCGTAATCAGTGTTGTTAGGTTTCATTCAGACATATAAAAAAACACCTATCAAACTAAAATGAAGTAAAACAACATCAATGTGTTGTGAAACGGCTTCTCTGATACCATATTCAAAATTTAATTTAGTAATTTATCTAAACGTGTTCGCATTGTTTAAAATTGATCACTTGACATTTAGTTTCGGTATCAAAATTACGCAATCATTGTAACACTACGTCATAATGTTGTCACACCTAAATTTAAACAAACAATCATTGAAATATAAAAAACGTTACGTATCCTTATTTACAACCTGATTGGCGGGACTGTTCGGAATAATTTCAATCACTCGTGGTGATTTTAGTTTGTCTAGAATATCTAAACTGATTGACAGTCGGCGTAGAAATACAATATTTTGGCGATTCGAGATTGGGGAAAAAATATGTGCACAGTACTGTGCGATTTTTATTTCACTCTCTACATTGCACGTTATTATAATAAATGTAATTTCATGTATGTACATATGCTTTTTTCACATGTATATATTACCGTTTTTATATACGAGTATTACATGTACCATAACGATAAAATATGTACCACCTTTACTAAATGTATATATATATAAATATAACTTAAATGATATTTCAATGACAAAATGCCTTTGATAGTAATGAATGTGTTGTGCTTTATACAAAACTGTGTTAGCGACGAACGTAAACTCGTTATTAGCAAACACATCAGATGTGATGAGTATCCTTGTTCTGTGGAAATAGTGAATACCCTAATCGGAGGACTCCTTTTGATTAGCACTATATGTCAAATTGGATACAATGTAACAATAAAATATAACTCGTCTAAAATCGACTAATTATAATAAGACATTAAATGCATACAACAGATTTCATTGATGAATTTGGTAACATAAGAAACACTTTAATAATCTGACTTCTAAATGAAGACAATATTGTAGTACAGTAAAACATCTCTATACGAACACTAAAACGAAGGCTATTTGATTGTATAGATTACAGGTGACCGCTTAAAACAATATGGCAGTGAAACAGAAAACTCCTACAGTTTAACAGTCATCTTCCTTTCAACAGTCACCTATCGTAAACCCCTAATCATTGATACAATAAAGTGGTCGTTATAGATATATTTTTCTGTATAACATTCAGGTATAAACATTTTATAGTCAATTCTCGATATCTCAAATCTTAAATGTCACATGCACACAACCTACATGTATATTAAAGCGTAAAGCTAAGTTTCATTTTACTCTGAAATACTGATATATGTCCGAACAAACAGAACTGGTTAAACTAACGAAACACGGACAATCTTGACGAAAGTGATTACGACTGATCCTTTATTTAATGCAATAATATAACATGCCTTACCGAATACCAGATATTAACCTCTCGTAGGTGAATCCATCCTGAGAACTGATCGTTCAAACTCTGTGCAACACGCCCTTCTAAGTGCGGATCAAATAGTAAGGAAGCTTAGGGTAATAGTAGAGAAGACATTATTTCTTCCCTATAAATGCGTTTACGCTAAAACAATTATTTCAATTTCAAATAGTTTGGAGCCAGATCAGACGCCGGGAAACCCGGCGTCTGATCAGGCTCCAAACTATTTGTCACTCAGATTAAAATAAATGCTTAGAATTGTAAAAATACGTTCCGTTTCTACGTTTTATTGTGATGCGTTTGCGTTTTTTTGCGTTGACATCGGAAGATTAACGTTTTCGCCGACCGTATACTAAAAGTTATACAGTGGAAACGTCATACTTTTCCGTTTAAACCAAACGCAAAGGCAAAACTCAAACGCAATGATGGAAATGGCGGACTTTTAAAAATGTAGACGAATTGCTTTTATAATGAAGGTTAACTGCTCGGAGCCGGATCGGATACTGAGATACATTGTGTCTGATCTGGCTTCAGAATGTTTGTAATTGACATAAAGGTTTAAGCATAAACGAGATGATATGGGGAAAGAATAACGTCTCCCCTACTGTACCGATATAATGGATTATCGCAAAGATCGCTAATGACGCAATGATAATTAACAAATCAGAGCTAAGGCTGATACATTATTAAATCGTCTGAGTGTTGAAGGGATGGAATACGTTATCAGTTTCGATTAACTGATATTAGCCATGGCATGTACATTAAAACATTTAAATTACTCGCGCTCAAAACTCCGGCAGAACGTTCAGACTGAAACACATCGTTACTTGTTTTAGCTAACCGATTTCCGCTTTACTTATTTGCACTTTGTTTCGTTAATAATTGAATAATTAGATCTATAGAGCTTAGATTTTTTATTATTTCAAGCATATTGTTCCAAGCTGTGTACATGTATTTCGGCAAATTTACGACACTTTGGTAAATTATTGCACCTTTGGTATTCTCTGAAATTTACTGATTGAAACTTCCTTGCTTTATATAACCATCTCGAATCAAACCCCTATTAACTTCTGGTACACCGAATTGTTTTAATATAAGTATAGTGCTAACACACATAAATAAATAAAATTGCTATTTTAAAGCAATCACTTTTTCCAAAAGTTTCGTTTTCAAGATTACGCGATACAATGTCCGCACCTATTTCCGGAGATATTTGAAAAGCGTAGTCACCACTAAATCTAGCGGGCTCGGTATCAACTGTTTACTTTTAACACATAATAGAAGAAGAAGAAGAAGAACGTTTATTTGACTTAAACGATACAGTTTCTCGTCATAACACATAAATATTTACAATATAACATATAATACAAGGTCTAATTTGATATGTACATGTAGATCTAGATCTACTAACTTTTAGCCAGAATTATTTTACATGAAGTAATTTCGAAAATATCACGAGGATGGTATCAAAAGCATCGATTCATTTTTATTTATTTTTTAGAATACTAACTTAAAGAGAAAGAGGCAGTCTTTCACACAATTAAGGTCCAAGTGAAACGCCGAGTTACTTGGCGTCATTAATGGACCCGAATCGCTTGAATCAGCCATAACAATTGTTCACCGCGTGCAGAATATTTGACCCAGGCCTAGATCTGCATACGTTTGTTAATATCTGGGGAGCGGGCATTATATAATGTTGTAAAAACTTGTAGCCCAATCCCCTGCATGTATATTATATGCAATAAATATGTTTAAACTATCTGCATAAGTTATTTACGAATGATACAAATGCAAACACGATTGAACCCTTACTGTGCGTGAAGCAAGTATATTCTATCTGCGCAAATAGTATAGACCCAGATCAGAGGGATCATGATGGATCCCACTTATTTAGGTCTTCAATACTTGCAGTAGGGGTTCAGAACAATAAATAGTCGATTAGGTACTGGTCATAATACAGGGTATGCTATGTATGATACAGTCAGGAATAAACACGTATACAAAATTCTATCCACATACAGTGGGGAATCTGTTATTCTTTCCCAATAAACGCGTTTACGCTAAAACTATAATGTCCATTGCAAACAGTTTGGGGCCAGATCAGACGCCGGGTAACCCGGCGTCTGATCAGGCTCCAAACTGTTTGCCACCAAGATAAACATGAAATATCAGAATTGTCCAAAAGTTGTTCTTTTCTACGTTTTAGCGCTTTGCGTTTGCGTACGTTTGCGTTTGCGTACGTTTGCGTTTAAACGGGAAAGAATAACAGATTCTCCACTGTAAGCGTGTTTGTGTTTAACCCATTCATGATCCAAATAATCGTGAGAGTTTACCCATTCACCACCATAGTGTCGTCTGCTTCAATATAATTGTTTGCGATATCGTTTCAAAAAATTGTTTTAGGGCAGTGACGTAAGTTCACAACAAGTGGCAAACATTTTTTATCCTGATAAGACGCCGCGTTACGTGGCGTTTGGTCAGGATCTTTTTTTTTCAAATACGCGTTGTGACGTCGTGATAGTTAAAGGGCTAGGTCATTGATGATCATTGCTTAAGGTTTAAACCAGACTACATTCCATGTCATTGCGTCTGATCAGGATCCAGACTGTTTGCCATCAATATTAGAATAAGAATAAAAAAAACATTTTAAAAAGTTTCCATATTCTACTCATTTGTCTGTACATTTCGTTTTCGTTTCCTGAACACGCTACAGAACCACGTCTTATCCATTGACATCTCTTCTCTTGCCAACGAAAATAGTTGACACGTGTTTGTCAGTTGTTTTAATCTCGACCAAATGGCGACTGTCTCGACATTTGAAGTAGTTGTTTTAGAATTAAAGTATGTACTTTCCTAAGGTTCAAACCAAATAATGTTATAATCGTAACCATTAAGGGACACACTGACAAACTGCTGTCATTATCCTTAATTTTTAACTTCTTTTATCACTAAGTTATTTGTCCAAAAGGTGCAAAAGCAAATCAAACAGTGTATGCCCTGATCAGACTGTTTGCTGGAACCTATAAGTCCTAATACTTAGGATCATTACGTCACATAAGCACTTTCTGAGCAGATGAAACGATGGGGTGATAAGAGTTCACTACTTTTTCAAATAGATTGTTATCTCTAAAACTCATTAAACGAAAAGTGCATTTCAACGTTGTACAGAACAACACTGTTGTCATTCCAGGCTCTATGCCTGAGTTTGGTCTTCACTGCAAATATACCGTATATAAAACAGTTACATAGAATGCTTTAGACGTATGTGAATGTCAAACAGTAAAAGCCAAAGCTAATTACAGTGGAGAATCTGTTATTCTTTCCCGTTTAAACGCAAACGTACGCAAACGCAAAGCACTAAAACGTAGAAAAGAACACCTTTTGGACAATTCTGATAATTCTTGTTTATCTTGGTGGCAAACAGTTTGGAGCCTGATCAGACGCCGGATTACCCGGCGTCTGATCTGGCTCCAAACTGTTTGCACTGCAAATAATAGTTTTAGCGTAAACGCGTTTATTGGGAAAGAATAACAGATTATCCACTGTACCACGTCTTTAACACGACGGCTGGCCATGATCAGCAATTTGCAAGTAATAAGGCGTGTTTGCCATGGTACGGTTCAAATGCATTTGTAACTAAATATAAGTTTCCAATGATTATCTAAATAGTCAGAAAAAGTTGACGCTTGATATTGACCTTAATGATAAACTGTTTACTGTATTCAAGAAACGCGTTTCGCTATAATTATTATGAAAATGAAACAGTTTGGCATATACCAGTGAAAGTTAATGCAATTAAAACTTATTTAAACAATCACTCTCTGAAGATGGTGTATCCTCGTTTAAAAAGATGACTACGTCATTGAAAACAACTGTAAATCAGACAGACAATATCTCTGCTTCACGAATGTGCTCCATTGCACTATCTCCTTTATAAATGAAAAATAAATAAATTTCAATTGATTTGCCGCTTTACTTAGTGTTGCTGCAAAACTATTAGTACACTGTCCCCTCCCTACAACTTCCCTATCAACAACGACTCCCACCTTACAACAACGCTTGTCGCAGTTCCTTAGCAAGACACACATACCATACGCCTTTACTTCTGCAATATCGTCTGCTTAAAATTCTAATCTGCTTGTTCTCAAAAGTACATATAAGTGGACGTTTTGGCAGACGAATATAATGCCGAGTGACAAACAGCTTTAATCGAGATCAGACACCGCGTTATGCGGCGTCTGATCTCGATTCAAGCTTTTTGTAAATGTAAGCCAAATCTTTATTCATCAAACAAGAAACGTTAAACAAAAGTAAACAGACGGATTGTAGCAAATTATATATGAGAATGTTATTGTAAAAATAACTGTTTATTGACAGAGACACTCACATTTGTGTGACAGTAAATGTAAATAATTTGTGTACGCATTATGTACCCTCCGTAGTTTGCTGCTCATTAATGATTCTAGATGTACTTGTGTTCGCCCAATTACCTGTCGCGATCTCTTAGTTATCCTTAAAAACAAAGTAAACGTTTGTAAAGTCCGGTTTAAACATGGAAGAATAACAAACCAAGGTACATACTATTATATAATGTCATCACTAAAACATTTATTAGCTTATACTGTTAAGCACATATTGAAAATAACTATTTTGGTCATAGCGTCCTATAAAATGGATATATTCAAACAGTGAAGACTCTGAGGAGACGCGGCATGATGCGGCTTCTAATCAGGATATACACTGTTTCCTAATGGTAATTTCAATATAAAACAAAACAAACATGAACATTTAGACCATGCAGTTCAGGGTTATGAAGTAGACATTTAAATACATGATTTGGTGTAGGTGGTCATGCGTGTTTCGCAGTTGATCTGTAATACAGCGGTCGAGAGTTCGAGTCCCCGCCGATCCAGAGGCATGACCAGCGTAATTTTCGAATCCTGTATAATGTACATGAATGTTGCTGAGCAAGATCTTCAGTGCGAATTACTCCTCTCTTCCTAGGGATTAAAACGGGTACCTATGAAGGGTTTGAGTATACGCGCCATTTGTTAGCAGTACTCAATATTGTAGGCAAGGTGGCTCATTGATCGGGTGGGTAAATGAACAATTGGATGGACGTACTTTTGGGCTGACAGTAGACTATAACTTGGTACTTTAGTCTTTTTCAAGGAGACAATCGTGTCAGTACAGGGAGTTAAATAACCTATTTCCGTTGCACTCTCATCAATGATATACGTAAATGACTTTAATGTTTTCCTTTTGGGTCTCATAAAACATATTCTGTACAGTTAAGTATATATACTCCAAATGAGATGTTTACATCCTTTGACTCTTACACGGTGTAACGACATTATTAAAAAATAGTTTACTTTTAAGAATAATTACAGCAGTTAAGCCGGGTGACCAGATTTTACATTATTAAAATAAACAGTAAATTAACAAAATACTCTTCAGTAATTAAACTAAATAGTTTGTTGTTGTTTGACTGTCCCGTTAAAGCATTACTTAACTATAATTGATATAACATGAAGCTTAAGACATCGTAAAAATGAATTAATGTTTTTAAAGTGTTTGATTTTACTCTGAGCTTGTCCTCAAACTTTTCATTTATCAGAGCTGCTTATGCTCAAGTTGACCAATGAAAAGCGTCAGAGCGACCTTAGACTCATCTCAATCACTGTTAAACCTTTTTCACAGGAACGCTCTTTGTCTTTGGATGCATGTTTGCATAATTGATATGTCGGAAAACATCAATGAGATTGTGAAACACTTTTGATCAACTTTAATCAGAATGGGTGAGAAGTTGCGTCTAAACTCGTTCAAAATGGTTTTGTTAAATACACCACATGTCAAAGTTGTCATTAAAGTTGTAAAATAGAATACAATCATGGTATAGTCGAACTAAGTTTAAGTACTTATCATATCTGACTTATCACATCATTCCTCTACCCTGAGTACTACAGTTATTTGCAATCCTGATTAGACACCGCGTAATGCGAAACTTCAACAAAAGTTGCTAAGTAATTATATCATTATTTCAAGAAGGTGTTATTATTTCCCAATAAACGCGTTTACGCTAAAACTAATGTTATTATTGCAAACTGTTTGGAGCCAGATCAGACGCCGGTTAATCCGGCGTCTGATCAGGCTCCAAACTATTTGCCACGAAGATAAACATGAGTTATCAGAATTGTCCAAAAGTTGAAATTTTCTACGTTTAATTGTTTTGCGTTTGCGTTTCGTTTCGTTTAAACGGGAAACAATATTCTCCACTGTATATGTTCAAATAAAATGATTTACAACATACTATTTTCAGGTTGATAATAATCGAAGACGTTGTTGTAGAGCAGTTGATTTTTTTAACCCTCTACCCTATAGCCTGTTTCTAGTTTTGAAGACAGATGATCATTTAAAGCAGATTGAAGGTAAAGCAGAATGTGCCTTAAGGCACATTCTGCTTTACTTTCAGCCTGCTTTAAGCCATCTACTGCTAGAATTAAAATAATATTCCTTTCTGATACATATTCATAACTGTATAAATGGGAGTTATTTTCTTCAGCGGAGGATTAAACAGAATGCGCTAAAAGGCGCTTCTATACGGTAAAGGGTTAAAAATATTACAGAATGTGTTATAATAGTTCAACCCTGAATCTGGTTTAAAATTGGTAACATTAAAAATTCTCTGCAGCATTTCTGGTTGGTTGCTGTTACATGTAATTGTATTGCTCAGAAATAAGTGTCACCATAGTGTCAGACAGATGCGACCGGAATGTGAAATTGTTCGACTTTACCATCTCATTTTTTATTAAAATCCATATTGTAATATAAAAAACCTTCAATACTTAAATATTGCTTTAATGTAGTAATTTAGATAACTGCATATCCATAAGTAGCAAAAATCATTATGGTATCACAATATAGTTTGCAGATGTATCTACAAAGTATTAGCCAAGTATATGATTAGTTATTAAGTGGTTCAGACATGACTGTAATGGACTTATTTAAATATTTGAGTAGGTTTAATCACGTCTGTAAATTGCAAAGAGAGACCTCATATAGGCTTTTTCCGTTGTCATATCCTTTCCTTCGAATGTAATATTCTTTAATTTAAAGTGCAAACATAATACGCAGTGTAATTAGGGCTGATTGACACATTCTGTAGTCAAAGTACGTTTTAATTAAGAGATAAATGTCTAATTCACACTGCTTTACGAGCGCAAGTGTGATAACCTTTGCAAACGGTTTCGATTGGATATGAAACAACGGCATTGCTACATAGAACTGTTTGAAACATTTATAATTTATTTTCCAAAGTGCATTTTAAGAATACAAAGCAAATGCAAAGTTTTCAACTCTTGAGTCGTTTAAATGCAGTCTGCTTATTGAAGCCTAATTTTAAATAGTCACTTAATATTCATTTGACTGCATACATGTATCTCACGGAAAAAAAGTCTTTGGACAGTCACATAACCTTACAACTACATACAGTGAACAAAATAAAAAATAATTTTGATTATAGTAAGGACAGGATTGTGGAAACTCAAAATAGTGAAGAGCATTGGTTTCATAAAGCATACCCCTTACCAAAACTAAGCCCTTTCTACTATTATACTTGTCTTTCAAAACAGTGTACCAGTACAGAGTACACATGCTCTGTGCAAATAGTGCGAACCCATACCAAAGGACTCCTAAAGGAGTATCCTGATCAGGGGTTGTGCAGTTTGTCACTTTAACCCATGTGTGCACGCAATCCCATATTTGGGACATAGGCTAGTGGTGTAGAATCTGATCAAACGCCGCATCAATCGGCGTCTGATCAGAGTCTACAGTGTTTGCTGATAGGAATTTTAATATAAAACAAAATGAAAATGAAAATTTTGACCAGGCATCCGTTTGATAAAAAATGGACTAATCCGTTATAAAACATGGAATAATCAACTTGGTATAAATGGGTTAATATTAATTGTAACGAATTACTCTAAATAAATCAACAAGAAGCCCATGAGGCTCAACTGAGAATAGCTGACAAGATGGAGATAATGATGTATGTCCCCGGGCAGAGTCGTATTTTCATTGAAAAATATGTTGTTAGCTCATGTGACCTATATATCAAACGGACTGGAAGGATTTCAAGAATAACGGTAAGGGACATCTTTAGTTTTAACCATATCCAAGCTATTGTCACAGTGTGTAGGTTTATGATCACTTGTACGGCCTCGCTGTACAAGCGCGCTTTTATGGCGACGTGGTAGAGTGCATGACTGCGAACCTGGCGACCCGGGTTCAAACCCGGGTCTGAGCGGATGCTTCTTTAAAAGAACACCCGGCTACATTTGGCGCCCAACGTGGTTTCTGTGACTGTATATGCTCCGAGTTCGACCCCCAGTCGTTCTCATACCCATATAGAAATTCGGGACGAATTTCAAGTTGTCGGGGGAGTACGTCACAGTGTGTAGGTTTATCATCACTTGTACGGCCTCGCTGTACAAGCGCACTTGTATAGCGACGTGGTAGAGTGCATGACTGCGAACCTGGCGACCCGGGTTCAAACCCGGGTCTGAGCGGATGCTTCTTTAACAGAACACCCGGCTACACTATGACAACATTAATTTTAGAGTAGAAATGTTTTGAGACGTTCACTATATCACTCTATGTAAAACTGTAACCCCAAGGATGGGGGCCAATAATGATTTAAGCGGCATAGCTTGAAGAATCTTGAAGGAAACTCGGTAGCTTTATGCCAAATATCTAAGCTCTGTGAACTAGGGTTTCAGAAACTTTTTAACTTTTCATTGAAAAAAATGTAATGTTAGCCCCTGTTACCTAGATATGCAACAGACGGAAACACTTTCAACAAGATTAGTATATGTAGTCTAGAAATGTCACCATACCAACTATCAAAGATCTTGCAGTATCAGTTTCAGAAGAGTTGACATTTAAAAAGTTCACTATATAACTCTATGATATAAAACTATGACCACCGGGTGGGGCCATTTTTAACCCCATTGGCTTAATTTGAACATTCGTAATAGAGGACATGTCAATAATGCTATGTGCCAAGTTTGTAAGCCCTGGTCATTGTTGTTTCAGACAAGAAGATTGTTTAAGGTTTTCGATGAAACAAAACAATTTGGAAAGGATATGTAGAAGTTTCACTATGCCAAATATCAAAGCTCTGACCATATTAGTTCCAGAAGATAAGAAGTTTCACTATATAATTCTATTTAAAATGTGGGGCCAATTTTGACTCTAGGGGCATCATTTCAAAAGTCTTGTTAGATGATGCTAGATTTATGTCTCAAATATCTAAGCTCTAGCCTTTGTAGTTTTATTCGAGATCTTTTTTAAGTTTCAGTGAAAAAATATATTGTTAGCTCCTGTGACTTAGATACGTAACAGACCATACCTAGTTCAACCATATTGGTAAAGGACATCTAGAAGTGTCACCATGCGAAATATTATAGCGCTTGCCATTTCAGTTTTAGAGGAGATATATTTGAAACTTTCACGATAATTCTATGTTAAACTAGGACGCGGGGCCTATTTTGACACTAAGGGTATGATTTGAACAAGCTTGATAGATGACCTGTATATAATGCTTTATGCAAAATATCTTATGTCGGGTCCTTGTAGCTTATGACCAAAATATTTATTAAAATTGGTTTGTTATTTGTGTCACTATATTTGCCATGGCAACCACCGTTCTGACTTCTTTCTTAATATTTGAAAGAGCTTGACAAATGAGACATTCTTGTAAGGTTTGGTTGAAATCTGACAAGCAGTATAGGAGGAGATTTAATTTGAAGCAATTGCTAACGACGACGGACGACGCAAACTGCACGACGCACACTGCACGACGCACACTGCACGGCGGACAACGACGGACGATGGACACATGGCCATCACAATAAAATGAAATAAACCTTATTTAAAACTGAACTTAATATTTTTGTTGTTTCAAGGATTAGGAGTTGAATAGTTTGAAAATACAAATCGCGTGTCATGCACTATGCCCTGTTTACACTGACGGTCGGGTTTAAATCGGTACCCAATCGGTCTAATCATTTTACATCTCTCGATATTTTGATCGATTATCATAAGGGATCTTATTTAAGACATTCAGTGTAAACGGGACCCGGTATCGATGACGAATAATTGTTCAATCGGTCAAAAACAAATGTCGCTGGTAGGTGATTGACAGCAGCTCAATCGGGGTTAGATCGGCAAGCGATTGGCGACTCTTGAAATCCGATTAGCCACCGATGTAAGTAATTATTTTTAACAATTTCGGTCAGTCGTTTTCATTCCATCGTATCGGAAACAGGATGGAATTGACATTGTTTTGTAGCTGATCAATTTAATCAAACTCTTATCAGACGACATAAAAATTACTTTAACTCTCAGCATTATTGTCTCTAACCGGAACAAACAGAAAATTCTCTGTCAAAAGCGAACTTTATTTCGAAAGAAATCTAATTGTACTAGTGTTGTGTCGCTATATAATTATGTATTCACTCTCCGATTGCCTAATGCGCAGCGTCTTTATGGCGGCTAGGTCACGTGACGTCAAATAGTGCCATGTATTTACGTTACTATCCTAGGTAAGTTCCATACTTTGTTTGAAATAGATCGATACGTTTGCATTACTGTTTTGTGTTTCATTATACTTTTACATAATTTGAATATTACCCTCATAAATGCCAACGGAAGAACGTATGTGATT
The DNA here is from genome assembly GCA_922989275.2 of Gari tellinella. Lineage (NCBI taxonomy): Eukaryota > Metazoa > Mollusca > Bivalvia > Cardiida > Psammobiidae > Gari > Gari tellinella. Next base: position 75,974,568 of record OV277866.1, read on the forward strand.
GCAACCATAAACTTAATCCAGTTTCGCATACCGCACAAGTAGACAAAAATAAATCTTTTAGAGCAAATAGACTGTCTGATAGTTTTGAGAGGCTGTAGAATATAGATAGAGGTTATGCTTCGGATTATGCTTGTCATACTTAATTGTGGTACAGACATGTGAACCTTTAACTCTTCTTTAACATTATATCAAAACATATGTTTAATAAGGATAGAACTTAAGACTAATAGGAGCTTAAAAAGGAATGGAATCTGCATCAATCTAGTCTAAACTTTATCACGTGTGAAGCTGAGACGCGTTTCTAGTTTTGTTGTTTCGAATGAAGTCGTTGTAGGTGAGACGTAGACGGTTGTCATAGACAGCAAACATGTGTAGATCTCAACTGCTGAGCAGTAGAACCCCTCTATTACGACCACTAGGTTGTGTCAAATATTAGTTGTTTCAGACAGGTGACTGCTGAAAGCAATGTGAAAATGAAACAGAAAGCTCCTACACTTTCACGTTGCTTTAAGCTGTCACATGTCGTTCATACGGAGAATTAGCCTTCAGTTTAGTGGCCGTAAAAAAGAGGTTCTACTGTATGCTAAAATTTTAAGTTTTTACCGTTACAGTTTTAAATTAGATTTTAACCGCTATTGCTTGAATAAATCACACTGAGAGTTTTGTTGGCAAAAATCAACATTGCTATGAGTGCAGCATGTTTGTGCATGGCAGTGCAATTATCTTATTTGCCATCCAATTTCGCAACAGACATAAATGCATAGAAGGTTTATTTTTATTGGTTTCTTTCATTCCACAACCACTTCTAAACTCTTTTGCTGCCAAATTGATCGTGAAAGTTTTACCCTTTCACTGTTTCACCATCGTCTGCTCATATATTGTGGATTGTCATATCGTTTCAAAGGTCGATTTCAGGCAGTATAAGCACATGGGTTGGAGCTCTCGGCCAATCAGATGCCTAAAAAACCTGTGAATATATCGTTTATTTTACAAAACCATGAAATAACTAACACACTGTTCACTTATTCCACGCTTCCGTCATCTCAAGGTAATTTGACGTCACAACCATTAGGCTAGCAATCCTCCGAGCGGGCCATCGCGAAAACCTTTTGCCTGCATTGTAGGCTTAACGATAAATAATCGGAAAAAACGCCAGATCAAGGATTCAAACTAAAGCAATACGGCAATTCCACAGTATCAATAATAGATCTAGATATACCACATCCCTTTGGACCTAGATATATGCATTGTTTCAGCTGTAGTTGTAAAATCCGCGATATATGCATGTCTAGATTGTCTTTAGTATACTGCTAAGATCGGAGGGGAACTGCACTCGCTTAGTGACGTCATATTATGTACACTTTAAAGGCACTTAATAATGAATTGTGCATACATATAGAGCTTCAATAAGTGTTATTTATGTTGGTGTTAAAGCATGCTTAATGTCTCAAACTACACATTGGAATAACCTTTCAATTTAAGTAAAATATTACAAATTAAATGACGTTTTCGTCTAAAACAAAAAGCAGAAACGAAGGGTCTTCCTCGAACCCAAGCCAGTGCTAAATAGGTTAGACCATGGTTGCGCGCGAATAAACGACATGTCGTTTATTCGCGCGCAACCATGGTCTAACCTAACTGACGTAATTTCAAACAAGTGGCAAGCTTTATGACGTCATTAAGAGTGAAAGGGTTTAACCCCTACACTGCCTTACCCCCGTACAATGTTTGTTTGCAAGCACTAAGGTTTATACTCAGTTTGAAGTCAGAAACCAAACTGTTTGCAAATACATGTACATGTACCAGTGTATTCGGACACTACATGTTATTTTGAATCCCTTCACTGCAATGTTTTGTTATTATTTAAACAATAAGCGTCTGCTTTTATTTCACATGTTTAAAGTTTAAGTATTTAGAATGAAGCTTTTTACTGATGTGAGTATCAAACAGTTTAGAACCTTATTAAACGCAGCGTACGCTGTGACTAACCAGAGTCCAAATTGTTTGCAAATAACTATTGTACTTTAGGTAAGGTAGTGAATTGGTTAAAGGTAGGGCATTGACAGGTGAAAGATGAAAATAACAAATGGACATGTTTTGCGCAATAACAAGACACAATTCAACACCTTTAATTCAGATCAGACTAAAAAACAAGCGCATCTGACTTGTACTCAAACTGCTTTACATCGACACATTTTAATTATTTTTATTTCGAGCAACATTCCAAAATAACTAAAAAGTAACGGAAACTCTCTTCAAAGCATTCGATGCCATGGTGGACGAATTGTAGACAATGCATGTAAGTGCGACTTGACCATGACTAATGAGTATTGTAAAAACAATCTTATTTATACCAAAATAAAGCGTGTCAGTATAAGCAATTAGTTAATTTGAAAACAGTTTGGAGACAGATCAGATGTGGACGTATAACGGCAGCAAGCTGGATGCAGTACATGGTTTTACATATGTAGGCATGTTGTTTACCAAAAGACTGTCTTTGTACAAGCTGAATCTACGGCTATCAAAGCAAAGAAAGCCCTAATGGTAATCTTTAACTCATTACATCAGTTTTCATGTATACCTTACAATACTTTCTTCAAGTTGTTTGATGTTAAAATTGCTTCCATTCTGCTGTATGAATCTGAACTGTGGGGTCAAAAAGATATGCCCTGTATTGAGAATTCCCATGTGTATGCATGTAAACGATTTATAAATGCAAATATAAATGCATGTAATGATGCAATACTTTGTGATTTGGGGCGATACCCAATGTTTATATATGCTTCAAGAAGGTGCATCAAATATTGATTGATGATACTATCAATGCCAAATGATAGATATGTCAGACTGTGCTACGAAATGTTAATGCACTACGATGGACTTGGATACAGCAATTGGGTTACAGAACTACGATTAAACCTGTATATAAATGGCTTCGGTTATGTTTGGGAGGCACAGAATGTACAAAATCAAGATTTATTTGTTGCTGAGTATCTGCAGAGACTTAAAGAAACCAGCATGTACAAAATTGGAGATCTAAATGTCTTGAAAGTAGTAAACTATGTTATTATGTCAACTTTAAACATACGTAGAGGTTGAACAGCATATCAGCTATTGATGTAGCAAAGTTTAGAAAGAGAATAGTGAATCTGCGAAGTTCGTCACACTGCTTGATGATTGAAAAGGGAAGACATTATGGTATTCCTAGAGAGTTTAGACATTGTCACTACTGTGAAGGGTTGATCGAGGATGAATATCATTTCGTGTTGATTTGTCCACTGTACAATCATTTGCGCTTAATGTATATACCAGAATATTTCACACAAAATCCAACAGTGGACTAGCTTGCAAAACTGATGTCATGTCCAAATAAGACGGTTATAGGCAACACTGCTATGTACAATTTTTATGCTGTTAAGGAAAGGTGTGAACATATAAAACGTTATGATAACTAATATCTGATAGTATCAAAACAGTGAAGACCTGGATCCTGTGATTGTGCTTTAACATAGTTATAGGTTCTGAGTATACACTGTTTCAGTTAAACAAGTAAAGTGTTCAAAAGCTTGGTTTAACATGTTTGATAAGGACTAGAGGGTCCATCAATGTGCATCATACTCTGGATCTCCACTGTTTACAGTGGAAGTGTTAAAGTCCATTCCATATCTGTAATGTTAAACAAACTAAACTGGCATTTGTTTAGCGTGACTTTCACTCTGATAGGGCACAGTAGGTGAATGAGGATCAGAGAGCTCATGTATTAGCACTGTGATCTTGATCCACACTGTTTGAATGTACCAAAACTATTGTAGAAGTATGTATTTCTTGCTTTCTAAACATGTTTATAGTCAGGTAAATGTGAGGTAACTTTATATTACTGAGAACTCCTACATCTGACCAACAGTGTGAATGTAGAGCCAATGACTTTTGAACGGATCGTTCGTTTGGTTCTACACTGTTTGCAAGTATAGAATGATACTAAATACATGTAACTGTTTGTAATAAAGCAGAATTTCTGTGTTTTGCCTAAGGAACAACTTCGTTCCTTTACTCCGCACTGTATTACACTATATTATACTTTGTGTATATTATTTTTGTGTATGGGCCGGAGGCCTTATAGCAAATAAAGAACTGAACTGAACAGATGCTGGGTTTAATGAATCGCCAGACGTTTCAGGAATTGACTCTTCAAAATTGTCAATAAGCTGTCATTTCCCATAGTTCATTACTTTGCGGCTGAGTTTCGGTTCGAATAAATATAGAAAACGAATACTGTATTATACACTATTTAAGTGTTAAGTACAGTCGGCTGAGCGGTCATTCGGACTGAAAGTAGACTTTAACTTGGTATATTACTTTTACTTTTTATTATTTCAACATTTAAGTGCAGTGCGTTTGCGTTTCTTTGCGTTTGAACGGAGAAGAATAACGTCTATGCAAACCCAGGTATAAAGTAATGCAAACATAGCATATAGGAGCTTTCCGCATTATCTATGGCCTGCTTTATGTACCCACATGTGTTATATACATTCACACGTCTTACCTGAGTGATTGCAACATACAAGACTAATTGTCAAGTAGAAAGTTCGTTCAGAAGATATTTGCTTAAGTTTCAGCTATATACACAGGTGCAAATAAACACAACTTTATTTTGATTCGTTATTATTTTCCGCTGTAGATAGATTGTGACGCCAGATAAGACTCATAATTACTATGCGTCGTATGTTAAGTGTTAGCTTTTATTATAGTGATAGTATTAATGAAATGATAATCAACATTTAAACAGGAAATTTTATTTGTTTCATTTCTGCAGTGAGTATAATATCAAACAGTTTATAATCGTGATCAAGCGTCTCTTGACGCGTTTGCATGTAATATTATAAGCGGCCGTGGCACTAAATGGGTCACTAAGAAATTCCTTCTAAAATTTCTATCGGCCATATTAGCAAGACTCGAAATACAACTGCTATTAAACCCGGCCAAATTATTCCCTTTTCACAAAGGCAAGAATAATAGAGTATTTTATTCTTTTGATACACGTGAATTCGAATTTCTACCAAGAAATATACAATTTTACTTTTTCAAATACGGGTTCTATGGTAAACATATGAGTGTTTATGGTAAACAAGTAAATGTTTCGAAACCGAAAGTACACAAAATGCAATATACACTGCTTCCGTCTGTCAAAGCGAGTACATTGAATAGCCAACATGAAACGGTACACACTTACAATGTATCACAATGTCAGATTTTCCTTCCTCTTTAGTTGTGCGACAACAGACAGGGCTTAGCACTACATGATGATGTATCTCTAAAGCCGTCCTTAACCGGGCGAGTTATGTCGGATTTTCGTACTTTGTTTTTTCTCTCCCTCTCTGTCGTACCCTGAACCCATCCATATCTTACAGTTACTCGTGACTACGGACTAGTCGCTTGAATACAATTTCACCGTTGCCATAGTGGGCTATTTTTAGCACGGGCTTGAATATTTAATTCTTTCCCGTGTTACTAATAATCTTCTTGTCATAGAATATTTGTTAGATGTTTTACATGTATTTACTTACTGTGTTGGCGGTCGTTTTGGTTGTAAGGTTGTGTAACAGGGTTTATATTTTATGTACACTGTTCGTCTTTATAGGTGAATATAGGAGATAAGAGTGAGGTTGGACGCCCCTATATCCAGGTTTAACCCCCCAGTGGTTGTTAATAATTAACTTTTAATTAATTATTGATTGCTACTGACCGTTCCAAGGCGGACTCCTATATTCACTTGCTTTATGTTTGTCTTGCGTGTTGTTTTCTATTTAGTGTGTAGATGAAGGAATGGTATTGCGCATGTGTGCGTGTGTGTGTATGTGAGTGTTATGGTATGACTGTGTGTGTGTTCTGCTTGAGAGGTGGGTGTATTGTTTGTGTTGCATTTCCTGCTTGAGTCTTTAGTATTTATTTACTGTCAATTTAAAGAGTAACGAAACAAGATATATGCAGTCTAGTATGGGAATAGTTTTGATTTATTTGCGGCGCTCGCAAATGAGCACATTTAAATGAATGATAGTGTAGAATTTAAACATGTTTGGTCCTTGTCGGTAGTATCTAGGTATATAATGTTTTCTCAAATCTTCATATCTCGGACACATTAAAATATAGTGATATTCGTCCTCTATGTCGTTTTATTCACATACCTGACATACGTATTCTTTCATTTCTTGCTATATTTTTATGTCGACCTGTTTTAATTAAAAGGTTCTGTGAATTTCTATATTTGGACTTTTCAAGTGCACCTAGATAACTAGAGCGTTGGTTAGTTATTTCTTTAAACATAATTATACAGTGACGTACACTAATATTATCTACAGAAATGCTCGATATAGTAGTAGACAATATCATTAAATTGTAAACTATACGTAGAGACATGGTAATGAGTACACAATAAAACCTCTCTATGAGAATGACCACTAAAAAGAAGGCTAATTGACTGCATAAAATACAGAATACAATTGACAGCATAAAGAAAGGTAGACGTAAATCAGAAAGCCCCTGAAGGAGCTTTCGGATATACGTTCGTCTTGTTTTAAGCAGTCACCTGCTTTAAACAACCGATAATCAATATAACTAAAGTGTCGTAATAGAGAGTGTATACTGTAGTGGAAGGCTGTTATCCATTCCCAATTAAAACGATTGTGCTAAAGCAATTAGTTACACTACTCCCTCCCTACAGCGGCCCTCCCAACAACGTTTTCCCTCCTAAAAACAATGCTTGCTGCTGTTTCTTGAACATAACAAGTATGTTTTAAATTTTCAATGCTGCAATATCGCCTGCTTAAAAGTGTCGTCTGCTGTTGTTTCTCAAAGTTACATATGAGAGGAAATATTGACAGAAGAAATCAAATAACAAGTGACAAACAGCTTGAATTCTGTAAGCGGCGTCTGACCTTGACTCAACTGTTTAAAAATATAAGTCCAGTCTATATTTTTCCTCCCAATAACAACTCCCTCCGAACAAAATACACATTGGGTGTTTTTTGTAGATAGGGAGCACTGTAGCTTTTCTACACAACATTTCATAGTTTTTTTTATAATAATAGGAAAGAATAATATCGTTCAACTGCTAATATGTTAAGTGCTATAGGGTAGGTCAGTTTGATTTACCAAATTAGAATATAGCGTGATAGAAAACGCTCCATTATCAACCTGTTTAGCCCTATTGGAACGTACAGTATACTATTATGTGCCCTCAACAAACGATTCACCTGTAAAGACTACACATGACATATGTAGACGCATACCAGACATGAGTTTAGTAAGGAAACCGATGACCGTCGATGGCCATCGATTTCGAGTTGGCTACCGGTCTGAAATTGAGTTGAGATACATGTAACGTTATTCTTCCATTCAACGCAAACGCATTGTAATGAAATATAGACAATGACAACTTTTTAACAAATCTGGTTACCATTTTTAATCTGATTGGCAAACAGTTTGGAGTCTGATCAGACACCGGGTTACCCGGCGTCTGATCTGGATCCAAACTGTTTGCAGTGAAACTAATAGTTTAAGCGTAAACGCGGTTATTTGGAAATAGAACGTTTTCTCTGCTGTACTTTGCACGCTGCATGCGGGGCTAAAACTGCTAAGCTAAACAGCAAACAGTAGTCATTGAACACGCTGCAGATGGTTACAAGGGGGGTCACGTGATAAGAGCTTGCACAAGTTGATCTTTGGTAATATATTTTCAATATTTCAAAACAAGATTCAAGATTCAAAACATTTTATTAAGTAACGTAAATATATACATGTTTCTTATCACATGATACAATGGGTTAGATATACAGTATACATGACAATATCATTTTATGGACTCTGTTGTTCAACTTAGTAAACATAAGTGAATATCTAATACCACTATAACTATGGAAAAATATTTCTTCAAAACAAGTCTAAATACTCAATAAGGTACTAAATTGTAATGGGCACTAGCTATGTTGATTTGAAGTTTCAGGTGGTAAGTACGGTTAGCCGAAGTTAGTACAAATTAACTAATGTATCTATAGCCATACCCTCAATTATCGACTGAAATATCTTCAATACGTTTAACCCTTTCACTGCCTTATTCTGAGTGAAACTGGTATTCCTGATCAGATGCTGCGTACCTGTTTTACACTCATGCCGACGTTCATTCAGCTAAATAACCTACCTTCTAAATTTGAGAAAAACAATCAGAGGATAGTTACTTGTTAAAAGCACATGCCGTCTACAGTGGAGAATCTGTTATTCTTTCCCGTTTAAACGCAAACGTACGCAAACGCAAAGCACTAAAACGTAGAAAAGAACAACTTTTGGACAATTATGATATTTCATGTTTATCTTGGTGGCAAACAGTTTGGAGCCTGATCAGACGCCGGGTTACCCGGCGTCTGATCTGGCTTCAAACTGTTTGTAAAAGAAAAACTAGTTTTAGCGTAAACGCGTTTATCGGGTAAGAATAACACATTCTCCACTGTATCAGTAAAAGGATCAATGTATAGAAATATCATTACGCATACATGTAATCAATAATCATCTAAAGTTGAACATACTTTACAACAGCAAATAAAGTTTCTAATGGTACATGTAGTTTAACCTATATATGTCCACGATCCCCTATATGGGGCAGAGGCAAACTGTGTAGACTCTGATCAGACGCCGCGTAATGCGGCGTCTGATCAGAGTCTTGACTTTTTGCTGATAGGAATTTTAATATAAAGCAAAATGAAAATGAAACGTTTGACCAGGCATCCCTTTGACAAAAAAATGGACAGATCATAAATATAAGCATCGAATAATCCACTGGGTATAAATCGGTTTAAAAATAGGCGTCGTTTATGTTTTAATACTACGAAATTGTATCAACATCCGGGATTCCAATATGATCTACGACATCTATGTCATATGCTTGTCAAAGGTAACCTCAAGAAGTTGATGATGGTATAGTAATTCTTAATTTATAATACAACGTTCCCTCTCTACAACGGTCCTCCCAACAACGACTCCCTCCGTAGAACGACCATTGTCATTGTTCCCTAAACACGACAACTATGCCTAACATATTTCTGGCTGCAATGTCGTCTGCTTCAAATTCTTTTTGTTTGTTTTTGTTTTAAAAGTTACTAAATGGATATTGAAACATTAGCAGGACATTTAATCGCTTTTCGTTCTTTTATACCTGGATGTTTTGATAAACGTTCCCCATGTGCTTGCTTAATGATTCCATTATGGAGAAACAATGATTATCTTACAACGCTAGAGTGTTTGTCCGTGTAGATGAATAGTGTTAAATAGCAAATAGTGTACATTTTGATGAGAGTCTTATCATGGTAAACATTCTTTGCTAATGTTCGAGTTTAGTATAGACACTAGGCTTAAATAGTTTGATGTTAAATATACATTAAAATGTGCACAATGCTTATCAATAGTTTATTGTGTGTTTTGAGTATTGTTATCTGTAATTTAAGAAGTTTTATATATTGAATTTGAAATGTTTTGCAGAAGACTGTTTCTTAAGAGTCTATGCTTCAGTATGATAAATAGTGAACATTGTATGAACATATTTATAAAATGCAGATATGTTCAAATGTGCAATATAATGAGGTTATTTAACAGTGTTGAGTACAATACTGAATTCTATTGGACGAGTACACAGCAGTCATAACCATATTTTGGACGAGGCGATAGCCTCGTGAATATGGATTATGACTGATGTGTTCCAGTCGAATTGAATTCAGTATTGTACTCTACACTGTTAAATTACCCCTTTAGTTCACACCATAAAATTATAAAATGACAAAAGAAAACACGTGCATTGTTTTCCTATTCAATCTAGCCTAGCCTTTGACTTTCGAAATTTCCAAAAACAAATTACTGTGTTCCTTCCCGACACCGGCCCTCACCTTACAACCAGTATATCTATTTCAAATCTATAATCGTCTACACGTATCTCTGTTCTAGATCTAATTTTTAATCATTTACTCCATCAAGATACTCTTTTTAAATACATTAAAGGTGTAAGAAGTCAAACAAAGGGCCGTTTTATAACGAAAACTTTATGAATTACCTCCCTTTAATAGTGCAGAAAACACCTAATTTTATTCCTCAAAAGCATTTTTATATTTTTGCTTTTGTTTGATATCATTATAAAACATACTAATGTTTAGAATTCCAGTCCAATAAGGCATATATTATCTATATGCATTTTAAAACGTACATTCGGATAAACAAAAACTATATTCATAATTTGGAAAAAAACTTAAAACGTCAAAAACGTTAATTTCTGTATATCACGTTTCAACGTTAACGCGCGAAAAACGTCTACAGCATTTTGTTTATCGTTACGTCATTAAATTGGATAGATATTGCAAATGTAAGCCAATTCTTATTTTCCCCTCCCTATAACGTCTCGCTCCGAGTAACACACACAATATGTGTCTCCAATTGGGTGTCCGTGTAGAGATGGAACACTGTAGCAGACAAGGTGAACTACCAAGGGAAGTAACTCTTAACAGAGTGTCGGAAGAGTTGTCCAGTCCAATACGAAAATGATATTGATTTTCTGGATCTGAGTCCAATATGAAAAAAATGTGGCCTTCTTGGATCGTTTTTTTCACAATTCAGTCCAATACTAATTTATCTTGTACCGTCACGTGGTAGAAAGATGGGCTTCCGATTGGTTTAATTTATGTAGGTGTGAAATAAATTCAAAGTATATGTTATAACACTAAAGTTGATATGACGTTACACTCTCTAAACGAAGATAAAATAAAACCAAAATGCAATAAAATGTTTAAAATTACTAGTCTTTCAAACTGTTGGCACACAGAAATACTCGCGATCTGACTGCTAACTGTTTAAAATTGTAAAACCACAAACTTGTCTATAGTGAAAGTTTAAGGTCTTAGCAAGGCATGTTTGAACGTTTGAATTTTTTATATTATTTGAGTATGCACACGAAAATGCACTAAAACCCACTTTAAGCTGAAATTGAATTTTTGTTTTGCAATTAGTCAACTAAATGAACGTGTAACTTCCACGACAACATGTGAATACAGTAATTACAGTGGGGAAAACGTTATTTTTTCCCAATAAACGCGTTTACGTTAAAAGTATTTTTTCCAGTGAAAACATTTTCGGTCCTGTTCAGACGCCGGGTAACACGGCGTCTGATCAGACTCCTAACTGTTATTCACTCAGATTAAAATATATAGCCAGAATTGTCGAAAATTTGTCATTTTCATCATTTTATTGCGATTCGTTTAAGTTTCGTTTGCGTATAAACATGAAAAAATAACGTTTTCTCCACTGTATTACATCTCAATCGCAAACTGCTTGTGATGATTTAACCACTTCTCCACTAAGGTATCGTCTTCATCAAATGAGTCATCCGATTCTGTTTGTCGTAAACCTTGTGCATATTACCGCAAGTATTTGACGTTAGATAAGGATAAGGATCGTCCGAACATACCAGTGTTTTTGACAAGGTAACAAATGGGCAAACTTGACAACTACGGTATAAATAAATCAATTTATTTTCAAACCAATCAAGTCCAGACTTATTTCATTAAATTAGTCTAGATGCTACATGTAATCTAGTTAACCCTAGCTACGAGTGAACTCGTCATTTACAACCCAAAAACATGTGAAGTGTGTAATTGTCCTATGTGAACAGTGTTAGCCTGATCAGAAGGTTCCTCCCTGAGCCCTTTCACCAGGGTTACAGTTTGTCATTTAGCAATGTATGGTTAAGATAAACCTTAAGAAGTCAAACGCGGAATTGACTTAAATGGAAAGTCGAATTTCCAATATAAAACTACAGCGAACAATGAGTGACTATAGGCATTAATAGTGTTTTAAGCGATCACTTGATGCAGTGGTAAAAACGTCATTTCTTCCCATTTAAACTCCAACAAACGCAAACGAAAAGCAATAAAATGTAAATAAGTCAAAATTTCGACACTTTTGACTATTCATGTTAATCTGAATGACAAACAGTTTGGAACTTGGCCAGACGCCCGGTTAACCGGCGTGGTCTAGCTAAAAACTGTTTGCAATGGAAATAATAGTTTTAGCGTAAACGCGTTTATTTGGAAAAAAATCAGTTTCTCCTATGTAGACATCCCACGTGTAGTACTCGTTGTCGTTAGTAGCTTCATGCAATTATTGCTAGTGTAAAGAAACTCATTTGAATGATTGCTACATGCAAGAGTACATGTCAGATAGAAGGCAGGTTTTAAGCATGTTGCTCAAGTGTAAGCTACAGTGATCTCTCTTTACAACGACATCCAATGAGAGACAATAATATGAGCTTTGTTCTGTGGGAGTCTTTGTTGGGAGGGACTTTGGCTTACATTTGCAAACAGCTTGAATCCAGATCAGACGCCGCGTTACGCGGCGTCTGATCTGGATTCAAGCTGTTTGCCACTCGTCATTTGTTGTTGTTTTCTGTCAAAATGACTAATATGTATGTCGCCGGGCAAAGATACATAGCTCTGTCTCTGTCCGGGGTTCGACTAAAAGGGGTCTGGCACAAAAGGGACCTTTGTAGCGCCTGAAAATAATTTGAGGCGCATACAATACAAACTCAAGTCGTACGTGCATGAGTAACGATCAGTGTTATTCAAAGTGCGCCCGTGCAAGTTTGGGTCGCTATTTTATACTAAAAGGTTAAGGGTTAGTTGAACTTGAAAGTAAATGATTGGTTAGTAAGTATATGACCATGAGTCTAGATATACCTATATGAGCATGGGCGGATCTACATGACTATGGGATGAATTAAATGAATGTGAGCATGGGCGGATCTACATATGAAAATGAAAGGGTCTACATGAAAATGAAGGATCTAAACATGAATATGAAAGATCTACATGAGAATGAAGGATCTAAATGAAGATGAAGGATCTACACATGATTATGACACATATAAAAGACATATAACAGAAACATGAACATTGACAAACCATGGAACGGCTGACCCCGTGACATGTAAATTTGAGAAAACCAGCAAACGACAATTTTAAGTAGGCTACCGGTATATTGCAGCCTTGAAAATGTTGACATAGTTATATTGTTTTGGGAACAGCGGCAATTGTCGTCGTAAGGAGGAAGTCGTGGTAGGGAGGGCTGTTGTAGAGTGGGGTACTGTATACACATATATACAAATATACATACATGTAGTATTTTTTGGATTTGTCGTTATTGAAACATTTTAACAGGATTTGATACTATTTTCCAATTAAGGTGTGTGTGTGTGTTTCAGGATTGTAACCGAGATACTACGCGTCATACAAAGCTCTACACGGCTTGTGTTCGCAGTGCTGTAAAGCCCAATACATTCCAATCTAAAATGTGTGCTATTCAATGATAGTTTTACAAGTTAATCAACATTTTAACAAAACAAAACATTAATTGTCTCATTTCTACAGTCAGTTTGCGTTTTATATAATTATACAGAAACTACAGTGGATAGGGTGTTTTGTTTTCCCAATTAACGCGTTATTGCTACAATTTTACATTTAAGTAAGACACCGGTTAACACGGCGTCTGATTAGGCTCCACACAATTGGCATTTCGATAAGCATTAATCGTTAGAAATATCACATAAGTGTGGTTGTACATTTGATACCTCAAACGTGGCCTATGGGTTAGTGCGTCCGTCTCGGAAGCGGTAGGTCGAAGGTTCGAACCCCGGAGCCGGATACAGGGTTTGGACTGATGTGGCCGATTGGTGAGCCGCCAGCTAGTTAAACGAATGGTTACATTGTACCGTAGGCCTGTCTCTGCCAGGCGCCCGGCAATAAGAGAAGGGATTCGTCGGGAGGTACTGTGCGCGCAAAAAGGACAGGTGTCTCATAATCCAAAACTGGCTGGCCCTTTCAATAGGGGTGACACTACATTGTATAATAAACTAAGCCTTTAGCTTTACCTTTACCATTTAAAGTGCACTTCGTTTGCGTTTCGTTTGGGTTTTAACGGAGACAGTGGCGTCTTCTATTAGAGTGCTTGTCTGACAGACACGTCTTTCTTTCACACAAGGACGCATTAATATATGTAAGCTGATTGTCATTGTCTCAGTCATATACATGTACATGTATCTGTAGAGATTTATTTCTATGATTAACTGCCGTAAAGATTTACAGTGAATAAGAAATTTAAGATTTCCCATTAAACTCTGAAACAATTAGTCATCTAGTGTTGAAGATAGGTGACCACTTAACGCAGGTTAAAAGAAAAGCAGAATGTGCCTTAAGGCACATTCTGCTTTATTTTCATCCTGCTTTAAGCTAACAATTGCTAGGATATAGAAAATATGTCTAATGGTATATAATATTTATGATTGTACAATTTGGAACTATTTTCATCTGTGGAGGAATAAATTAAAATCGTAAAAAGGTTTTTGTATGGGGTAATGGATTAAGTCAGTATAACTTGATCCACGCGGTTTGCAACTGTGTTTTTACCGTCTTTGTGAAGGAAAGGGTTAATAAGCATTCGAAGACAAAGCACCGTCCGCTTCAATGTCTTTTGAAATGTTTCGGTAAAGTTCGACATTTGGAATGTTCATGTATTTACTGAAATAAATATTGATACGATCGCCAAACAAATGGGGTATTGATCAAATGCCGACTAATACAATTTTAAAATGCAGTAGGCATTGACAGTATATATATATTAAACAGTCCTCATAAACGTTTACAGTGAAGAGGACGTTATTCCTTCCCAATACACGCATTTGCGCTTAAACTAGTATTTCCATTGCAAAAAATTTGGAGCCTGAACATGCATACGCCGGGTGACCCAGCGTCTGATCATGCTATAAACTGTTCGCCCTTCAGATTAAAATAAAATATCAGATGCTTTTTTCTACATTCTACTGCGTTTGCGCTTCATTTCGTTTAACCCTTTGAGCCCTAGTCCCGCATATAGGCGTCCTTTTCAAACAGTGTGCATGTGAATAGTATACTTGTCCTGTGCAAACAGTGAAGACCCAGATCAGAGGGCTCCGAAAGGAGCGCTCTGATCAGGGTCTTCACTGTTTGTCATAATGCCAAACTTTGACAAAACAACCCTTAGAAGTCAGAAATGGACAAGACTAAAATGGGAACTGGATTTGTCAATTTAAAGTTTCAGAGAGGAAAGAGTTAAACGGGGAGTAACACGTCCTTTCAACTGTAGCATAGTACTTATCATTATGTGCATGCCTGTCTAATTGCTAATTGCTTTGCAGACAGATTTCTAGATATGTAGTACATGTATACTCAAGGCGATACTCAAATTATTCAAGACTTTAACCATGCCTTGATATCTCCTGCTTTAAAATTCTTGTCTGCAAACATAAATTACGTTTATTTAGTAGAAATGTAATGACAAGCACCAAACAGTTTTGGTCCAGATCAAACGTCGAGAAATGCGACGTCTGGTCTGGATTCAAGCTATTTGCGAATGCCTATCATGTTTCGATCGGCATGCACAAGTTAAATATATATCATACATGTACAGGGATTGAACTTTTACAGTGTATTCACTACATGTATTTATTATTTCCCGACAAACGCGTTTACGCTAAAACTATCATTTCAATTGCAAACAGTGTGGAGCCTGACCAGACGCCATGTAACCCGCAGTCTGACCTGACTCAAAACTGGTTGTCACTCAGATTAAGTCATAAGACCCAAATACATTTTATTGCATAACGATTGCGTTTCGTTAGCGGGTTTTTTTTCACAACGGGAAAGGGTAAATTCTTGTCTACTGTAGTCTAACGTGAATAGGGAGATTATTATCCCGTTCATGATCAAATTATCCGGGAGATGTTTACACCTTTACCGCTTTATTGTCGTCTGCTTCAGTATTGTTGTCTGCAAGACATGTTTCAAAGTTAAATTCAAGGTTTTAATAATATATAAATGTCGATAAGAATGTCAAAACGTTTGGGTCGTTATTAGACACCGCGTTACGCGGCGTCTGGTCAGGACCCAATTTTTTTCAAAGAGTGAAAGGGTTAAATGCAGAAGTTTCAGACGAGTGACTATTTAATACTTTATCAGGGCAAACGCTACTGACTGCTTTAACGTCATTTATTTAACCCTTGACACCAACACCCGTATAACACAGTCGTTGAAATACATGTAATATCGTCAGCTAAAAATCGTCGTCAGTTGTTTTTTTTTTATATAAAATTTGAATTTGAAACGGTTTTAGACATAAGTGTCAAACTGTTTTGGATCCTGATCAGACTGGCATCTGATCGGAATCCAAATTGTAGGATAAATTACTGTTATAGAGCCCGTCAGCGAAATAGTAATACTATTTTAAACACAGGTACTTTATTATCTATTAACACCCCCCCACTCACCCCCCCCCCCCTTAAAAAAAACTATACTATACTTCTATTATAGATACAAGGTAAACAGCTAGTCTTTACTATCCACTTAAACTGATGCTAAAATAGACTCGATCGCCGATATTCTCTTGTGGTATCCTCGGGAAAGGATTAATTTATCAATATAACGCCACAGTACGTTAAAAAGTAATAAAAAAGGGGGGGTTAATAGATAATAAAGTATGTGTCAAGTACCCGTGATTTTAAACGTATATGTCAAATGTATATATCACTATACATATTTATAAACATCTCTTAAAAGTAACAACAAATAAAGTCAAGTTGTTCTTAATATCCTTAGAAAGCCTGATCCATGTTATACACATACAATGGAGAAGACCTTATTTCTTTCCAAATAAACGCGTTTATAAATGATAATACAATTATTTTTATTGCAAACAGTTTCAGACGACGGGTTACCGGCGTCTGATCGGGTTCAATACTGTTTGCCACTCAGATTAACCCATTACCAGATAGCCTGTTTCTAGTTTTAAAAATAGGTGACTACTTAAAGCAGGTTGAAAGTAAAGCAGAATGCGCAATATGGCGCATTCTGCTTTACTTTCAGCCTGCTTTACATGTAAGCTATTACTTGCTTGAGTAAGGAAAGTATTAAATATGACACATATTCATTACGGTATAAATTGGAACTATTTTCTTCAGCGGATAGTAAAATGCATGTGCTAAAAGTCGCTTCTATAAGGGAAAGGGTTAAAATGAATCCCGAGACATTACAACATTTGTACATTGTAATTTGCTACGTTTTAGTGAGTGGCGTTTGCGTTTCGTACGCATTTACAAGGGGAATAATAACGTTTTCTCCACTATATCACAGACCCAAGAAAGGTGTACTGTTTCGTCCCTCTGACATTCACATTTTTCAAATCTTGCAAATTTATTCCTATTGCCATTTCATTGCTGCCTGAAAGTGTCACATATTGCAGAAGATCGCTGATCTTGCTTTTCAGAAAAGTCTTCCAACGCGGTTTGCGTTTGATATTTTGGTCATTTACGGAAGCCAAAAGGTGCCATAAAAGTCAATACGTTTCTATACGTTACGGGCGTGGAAAGGATATACATGTACATGTAAGCTGGACACTTATTAAACGATAGTTCGATCCTTTGTCAGGTGGTACATGTACATGTAACAGGTTGAGGATTAAAACATGATAAAAAGGGACATTCATACCGTTATCCTGCATTCAGCAGTCACCTGTCTTTTGGGATGTACCATCTTTTTGAAAGAGTGTCCGGTTTAGAGAGGATTAACTGTATACAATGTACATGTACAATAGGATGACAACGAAATAATTAATTAAGTCCTACATGTATTGATTGCTGATTACAATTACAGCTACATGTCAAGATGCATTTGGGAGAAACATGACGTGGTTAACCTATGTGTGCCTCAAGAAAATCGATACAAAAGATAATGCATGGAGAAAAGAAAAGGTGTAATAGAAAGTATTGAGTAAAAAATTATAAAATCAAATAAGAGTGTATTTGGCATTGAAGGTGACAACGTTACGACTACGTGGATGTAGCTCTTTCACTGCCAACGGCGACAAAATGCTACTTTGCAAATACAGTGGAGAATGTGTTATTCTTTCCCAATAAACGCGTTTACGCTAAAACTATTATTTACAATACAAACAGTTTGGAGCCAGATCAGACGCCGGGTAACCCGGCGTCTGATCAGGCTCCAAACTGTTTGCCACCAAGATAAACATAAATTATCAGAATTGTCCAAAAGTTATTCTTTTCTACGTTTTAGTGCTTTGCGTTTGCGTACGTTTGCGTTTAAACGGAAAAGAATAACAGATTCTCCACTGTACCATAGTTTGGACCATTAGCAAACGCCGCCCGACGTGGCGTTTACTCAGGATCCAAACTGTTTGAAAATCGTATCGACATTTCTCAGTCAAAAAAGCTGTAAATTTAACCTATAATTATCAAGATGTATAAATATTGCAGACGACACGTGCAATGCAGACGATAGTTTGGCAGTAAAGGCAATAAAGCAGACGATAACACTTGGCAATAAAAGAGTTAACGAAACTAAACGCAAACTAAATACCGTTGAAAAAAGGCTGTGGACACTTG
Source organism: Gari tellinella (assembly GCA_922989275.2). Lineage (NCBI taxonomy): Eukaryota > Metazoa > Mollusca > Bivalvia > Cardiida > Psammobiidae > Gari > Gari tellinella. The sequence continues at coordinate 75,993,079 of OV277866.1, forward strand.
TTGAAAACACTGGCGATTTATTTAAATCTTAATACAGTGTTCTCTCCCTTCAGCAACATCCAATGGCGACACTGCTCTTCAGCAAATTAAGAACAATAAAAGTCCTGGCTCTAATGGTCTTACCGCTGAATTCTATAAAACATTTTGGAACGATATTAAACATTATATAATTAATTTATTAAACTGTTCCTATACAGAAGGTAAGCTAACCGAAATACAATCACAAAGTCTGATAACTCTGCTCCCAAAATGTGAAAAATATACAACACTTCTACCAAATGAGAGACCTATCAGTCTACTGAATACAGATTATAAAATTGCATCAAAAGCCATTGCTAACCGAATAAAATCAGTTTTACCTTCTATTATAAGTACTGAGCAAAACGTTTTTATTACATGGCGATACACAGGTGAAAATGTTCGAATAATTGAGGAAGTTCTCGACTATGTTGAAGCAAACAATATCCCTTGCCTTTTATTTTTTTCAGACTTTGAGAAAGCTTTCGATAGTATAGATCACAGTTTTTTTTGTTACTCTTGAACATTTTAATTTTGGAGAGTCCTTGATGCGCTGGATAAAAGTATTTTACACGGCTGCTAGTAGTGCGTCTTAAACAATGGCATTAAGACAGACTTCTTTGATATAGAACGAGGTGTACGACAAGGTTGTCCGCTTTCTCCGTATCTATCTATTACTGCTGTTGAACTTTTGTCCCATGAAATCTCAATTGATAAAAAACATTAAGTGTATATCAACTGACGACGTCAAATAAACAACACACTTTTCGCAAACGATGCAACTTTCATTACCGACGGAACAAAACAATCATTTAAAAATCTGATATATATCTTAGATGAGTTTGCAAATTTATCTGGACTAAAATTAAACAACTCAAAAGGTAATGTAATGAGAGCTGGCTCTTCCAAATAAAAAAGGAAATATTATTCGAACACAAACCCTTTCAATGGCTTTCCGACAAATCAAAGGCACTTGGCATTATATTAACAACTAATAGGAAATTGACACTGGACCTTAATCTTGACCCTAAAATTGAAGAATTTAAAAAGTTAAAAAATCGATCTGGATTCAAACTGTTTGCAACTCGTCATATGATATGTTCGTGAAATCATGTCAAACATGTGACTTTGAGAAAATCAGAAGACGACAATTGTAAGCCAACGATATAACAGCAGTGAAAGTGTGAAACAGTGTTGCCTTGTTTTGGGAACTGCGGTACGATTTGCTGTTACTAGGACGGAATCGGTGTTTGGAGGGCCATTGTAGGGAGAGAGTACTTGATGCAAACGGGTTGGATTCAGATCAGGTCGTTTCTGTATATGATTTTAATAAACCTAACGTAAAGCCAACTTAAAAAACATAGTGAGCAAACGCACTATCCCAAAAGCCCTCTCGACTTTTCGTTGTTTTGCTTATTTGTCATAGGCGATTATTTATGAATATAAGACAAAGAGTATCCCTTCTTACAAGAACTAAAAGGAAGGCAAATGTGTGATTTTGATCCCATTCGATGCTTCGTAAGAAACGAGATTAGCTGAAATCATCTTCCAAAAAGCATCATCTTATAATCTCATCACCCCTCATCAATCATCAGCGATTATAACCAATTGTTTTGTAACAGTGTCGTAAAACCTAGATCGTCCATCATTAACAAAAAACAGTATTACCTTTGAAAACAACATGGATCCAGCTGAGCCACTGCGTAACGCGGTGTCTTTTCACAATCAAAACTATTTGACATACTGACCCTATTTTTAAAGATTATTTTGAAAATTCTAGATTATGAAACAATTGCCAAATAATATGTATTTAGGCTTCGCCTATGGACGGAAAAAAAGCAAAATTGTACTAATAAGTAAAACTTAATGCGTCTTGATTGTGACAATATTGTGGTACTTTTACCTAGAGTTTTCATAAATTACCATCTAAGATATGACATTGTGACCTGCTTTATGACCCCATACGATCCATATTCAAAGTGGAGCTATATAAGTCTTCAAGATAATTATCCTGAGCAAATATGATTTTGATAGGGGTAAATCTATATATGGCCGCTAGATGGACAACATACATCTACTGATCACTATAGTTTACTTGAAAAGTCTCGGGTGAACTAATAAAAATAGGATGACGAACAAGAATGGTGTCACAGAAAGTGACAAATGCCCCCGATGGCCGAGGTTTTTGTCACTGCAATGTATTCATTTGGCTTTCAAATAAAATCATACAGCAGGCTATAGTTGTACTCCTTGTTGTTGCAATATATAAAGAAAAACGCTTGTTCCAGCTTATTCAAATGCATCATCACCATAGTATCACGACGTCATATGATGTCATGATGACGTCGTCGTCATAACAAGGTTTGTCAAATGTCATAATGAGGACTTATTTCTCAATTAAAGAAATGATCACATGATCAAAGAGTTATGGCCAGTTAGGATGAGTTACCTCCCTTCCTATTCACTTGAAATAATAAAGGATGAGTTATCTCCCTTTTCACCGGATTTAACCTCTAAATGACCTTGACCTTTGCAGGACATGACCCAAGTTGTACTGACCTCAAGAGCTTCTTGAGGTGAGTACAAATACAAAATACAAGAGGGCCTGACAACTCTGGACCTATTGATCCGATTTCAACCATAATCACACTTATTCGAACTCTTGTGGTCATATACAATCTGAGCAAGTTTGAGATAGATTGGATAAAAATTGTGGCCTCTAGAGTGTAAAAACTGTTAAATATGGCATTTTCAGCAATTCAAAGGTAGATAACTCTAAACCGATTGATCTGATTTCAACCATAATCGAACTCATTTGAACTCTTATGGTCATTTACAATCTGAGCAAGTTTCAGATTGATTGGATAAAAAGTGTGGCCTCTAGAGTGTAAACACCCTTAAATATGGAATTTTCAGCAATTCAAAGGTAGATAACTCCACATATTAGTCTGATTTCAACCAAAATCGAACTCATCTAAACTCTTATAGTCATATACAATCTGAGCAAGTTTAAGAAAGAATGGAGAAAAACGGTGGCCTCTAGAGTGTAAACACTGTTAAATATGGCATTTTCAGCAACTCAAAGGTAGATAACTCTTGATCTATTAATCCGATTTCAACCATAATTAAACTCGTTCAAACTCTTATGGTAATATACAATCTGGGCAAGTTTAAGAAAGATAGGATAAACAATGTGGCCTCTAGTGTGTAAACACTGTTAAATATGGCATTTTCAGCAATTCAAAGGTCGATAACTCTTGACCTATTCGTCCAATATCAACCATAAATGAACTCATTCGAACTCTTGTGGTCATATACAATCTGAGCAAGTTTGAGAAAGATTGGATCAATAGTGTGGCTTCTACAGTGTTGACACTAAAATTGTTGACGACGAACGACGGACATTCAAGTATTGCAAAAGCTCACCCTGAGCTAGCTCAGGTGAGCTAACAAAGTCTCTATTCCATGTTATTCAAAAGTTATGGCCAAGATTAAAGTTGTGTGCAGACAAACAGACAGACAGACCAAAAACAAATATACCCCAACTAAGTCGTGCGGGGGCATAAAAATGATGCAAAATACAGCAATGCTGTGTGGTCAAAACTTGCAATCTGTTGCAGTATAACAGAGACCATACATTCACCCTTTCCTCCACAGAAGTGCCTACAGCACCTCTACATACACCTCAGTATAAGGATATTAAATGAGTACTTGCTACCTAGTGACTGTTTTAAACACATGAGGTAGTTCAAAGCAAGATAAAAGTATAGCAAAATGCTCTGAAAGGAGCTCCATGCAAAAAGTTACTTTCATCTTACTTTAAGCAGTCAGTGTTTTTGACATAGTTTGATATAGGGGATTTTCACTTTTTGCTATGGAGGAAAGGGGTAAAGCAAGGTGAAGGTAATCAAAAAGCACCTAAGGGGCTTTGTGCTTTACTTTTATCTAAATATTCTTGCATAATGCAGTCACTTGACAAGTTGTCTTGCACACCAACAATTGGACCTCATGTAGTGGTTGTATTAAATATGTTTTACTGTAAATGAGACAATTGTTGGCATCGACATTCAAAATAAGTGTGTCAGAGAGGGAAATATCACATTGACAAAAAGAAAAACATGATCTTGTTAAAATTAAGGTTCTCTAGGGCTTTCAATTCTGATTTTTTTACTGGCACTTTAGGAATTATTTATAAACACAACAGGAAAAATATTTCGATATGTACATTTAATTTGCTTTTTATTATTTCATCAGTTCTGATAATACACAGCAGTAAAAAAGAAAACAACACTAAAGTTACGTTTCAATTTCATATATAGATAATTACAGCTTTTAGAGACTATATTAAATCATTTGTCACAAATTACGATAGCATAGTTTTTCTTTTAAATAATTAACATGGATACAGGGCTCCACATAAGGGGAGTACTTCAAGAACTTAAATCTTTATGTCTGCATTAAACCATATGGTGTGACTACCCATTAGAAATGGTTCAAAGAGACAATTTTAATGATTAGTTAAAACACACCAAAGGATTTGGTGCTGACATGGAATTTGATCCATTTTAACTTATCCACCGCTCTGATCAGTTCATATATTTATTACTCAAATTCAGCACATAATTAGGTTGTTCTCTTTTGAAAAAAAATCAGTTTTAATTTGCATCACTTTCTCTGACTATCTGTATGAAAGTCCATCTTGGATAGAAAACTGCTGAATGTCATGGTTGAAGGCTTGTCCTACATTGTTTACCACTTCAGGCAGGGAAACATTCCAAACATTGCACTGCTTATGAAACTCCATAAAGGCTATGCTGATTCTGCAATAGATAATACATTAATAATTTATTGTTATGTATAAGGCACTCTACAGGCCTCAAACATCTCAGGGCTTTTGTGTTGTTGTTTTCTTTTATAATTTTTGTACGACTTAACATATTGACCAAATAGCAGGTTTTATTCCGCACAGTGACACTAGTGGTCTCTAACAATTTCCTGCTTTAGCATTTAGTTACTTGTGCAAAAGCAGGAGGTTATGTTGAAGTTTCTTTAACTATTCTTTATAAAGCATAAGCTGAAATTTGGAGGCAATGTTAAGTATTATTTAGATTTATGGAAACATGTGAATAAGGCATGGTTTTGGCTAAGTTGTACTTTCCCATGAATTTTTCAGCTTGTCTGGTATATGTATTCAATCAATGGAGCTAAAGCCAAATCAGAATGATAATAAATGAATGTTGACATAGTTCTACTCATACAAGGCTACAGATAACTGAAAATGAATTCTTTATGTCTACATTAAACCCAGTGGTGTGACTACTTATTAGAATCCTGTTCTCAAGACAACTCTCATTAATGGTAACACCACAGGCGTTGGTGCTGACATGAAGAAAAACTGCATTTAGTCTGATTACTCCAACTTATGTGGAGCACTGACTCCGTGACTCGTAATCATAAATCAGATTTCATGGACTGAAATGGAAATCATTATACTGTTAGTGTCAGAACTGTACACATTACTGGCTTATTTTTTAATCTAAAGCCCCACACACATTGCCTTTAACGTGTCTTTCAAATGTTTTCTTTAGAATATTTACTATATACTGTACTTTGTAGGCTCTCTAAATCATAACATAATATACGAAAATATTTTGCATTTAAAGGAGATTCAGCTTTTAAAGGACAAATAGGCAGAATTTAGCATTGGCCATAACTTTGTGACTTCACGTGATAGAGATTTCATTTTGGCATGTGCATTAAAGAATCTCTTGAGAACAGTACAACTTGGGTTAAGTCAGACAAAGGTCAAGGCCATGTAGATGTCATCTAAAGGTCACATAGGGTGAACTTGACATAGGCCGCAACTTTGCAGCTACATTTGATAGATACTTCATATTTTGCATGTGAGTCTACACTGTTTGTCAAGGCAGTTTGTAGCTGGTTCAAGTACTTGAAGGTACAACCCTTAACAATTCTTATACATTACACATAGTCTACACCAAATAGCTACATGCTCAGTATTGTACATGTATGATAAATTTCAATAAACATCTATTTTACCTAACAGAATTAGAATCTGACTTCTGAGTGTCAAACAGAGTAGATCCAGATCAGGTCCCGCATTAGTGGTGCCTTATCTGTATCAAAACTGTTTGCAAGTCCCAGATGAGTAGCATGTTTTTTCACCATATCGCAATTTCAATTAAGGCTAACCTCAGCTGACTGGTGGGTGTTTTTTATTTTACTTTTTCTAAATTTATGTAATTTCTTCATGAAAGAAGCAATAATTTACCTATTTTATGGCTGTTGAATTCCCCTTGAAAGGTCTGGTACCACGTTAGTGTGATGTTACCATGGCTTTCATCTCAATCAATGAGACATCCTGTCCTGAAACATCATCATCTCTCCATCCCTCATCATACATCCATGCTATATGACCCATTTTGTACTTAGGTGCCATAAAATCTGACTCATCCATGGGATCCATCCATACCATATTACCATTGCCCCTGTTGAAATAATTAAAAAATATGTGTAAGTTTTCAGGATAAACAACCAACATAAATCAAAGAGTGAAGGTCTTGACTCTTGAGAGTTGGCAAGGATGAGGTTTTGCAATTAAGTAAACCACTCTGTAGACACAACTGAGGCTACAGTAATCATTATTGTATACAGCAGGTGGTCACTTAAAGAAAGATGAAAGAAAAGCAGAGAGCATTTAAAGATGTTTTCTGCTTTAGTTCCACTGTTCTGTAAGTTGTTAGATATGTTTTATTCCATTAATAAGTATTGTTTAGTCCTGGTTATAGACTAAGAGGGATATACATCAAATGATTACGCGGAAGGTACATTTTGCATCGAGATGATCTACTGCTTGATTCACAGGGGTAAAGAATTTTAAATGTAGCCAGTGTAAAATGTTATCTTTAAAAGGCAGTTGAATTGCACTTAATTCTTTCATGGCTGCTGAGAATATTTTAAGATAGATCTATTATTTTTATTTTGTAATTTTTTTATTACATGTCTATCTTTCTATCTATCCATACTGCAGCCCCCTCGTATTGAGTATTATGTGCAGCTGCGCGTCTGAGCAAATTAGTAACAAGAGCCACATGTGGCCCTTAATCGCTCACCTGGTACCTATGGTTATGGTCATGGTAATGGACCAGTAATGGTTAAGTTTTCAATATAAGCCATCATCGGTAAATTCACCCACGGGTGGTTATGTTTGAGCTAGGAAGATTATTTAAAGTAAACTGGCAAAGGGCCACATATGAATCATTATTTATTTAAAAATATTATTAAATGACACCAACAGTTTCAGGGAAAAGATTTTTAAAGATTTTCTATACAGAAATATAAGGAAAACTTGCCCCACCCACTGGCAGTCATGTTTTTTTAGATAACAAAATGATTTTAAGAAATCTGATAGATTTATAATGGATCATTTGTGTAAAGTTATTTTCAATTTGGACCAGTAGTTTCACAGAAGTTTTTACTATACAGTAACATATGGAAAATGTGCCCCACCTACAGGGGGCCATATTTTTTATATATCAGAATTATTTTAAGAAATCTTGTAGAGAGTCGCCCATGAATCATTTGTGTGAAATTACTTTCAAATCGGATCATCGATTGCAGACAAGAAGATTTTTTAAAGTTTTCACTATATAGCCATATAAGGAAAATCTGCCCCACCCACTAGCGGCCATGTTTTTTAAGATAGGAAAATTATTTTTAAAAATCTGATAAACGGTCACCAATGGCACATTTGGGTAAAATTATTTTCAATTCGGACCAGTAGTTTTTGACAAGAAGATTTTTAAAGTTTTTTCAATTGGTTGCCATGGCAACAACAATTTCATTTGGATGACCTATATTTGAAGAAATCTGAGAGAGTACCCTACAAGGAACAATCCTATGAAGTTTTGAAGAAATTGGTCCAGTAGTTTCCAAGAAGATCATTAACAAAAAGTTTGACGACGGACAGACTGCCGGATATACCCACAATCTCCATTTAAGTTGCCATTGCCTTCTTTATTTTATCTCTTTTATGTGGTTAAAATGTGTGTGGTAAGCCACATAATTGAAATCTAACTTTGTTATAGAATGATCTGGAGGCTAACCCTACCCCTAACCCTATGTCCCACAACTGGCCAGGTCACAAGAAATGGCCAGGTTAATGTTACAAGAAACTGCCAGATTAATGTTTTTTCACTTACGTGCCTAGTTATTTTAGACAATTTTAGCCACTTTACTATCATTTTGTGAGCACGGACAGACGACGACGGACACAGGGCGATCACAATAGCTCACCTTGGCACTTCGTGCCAGGTGAGCTTAAAAAAGTTTAATTAACAGTTGCGCCACCATGTTTATTTACTAATTCAAGGGTACAGGGTTATAGATAAGGTTTTGCATTAATTGGGTATTTACTCCCTCTATTTTCTTAGAATTGGGTTTTCTGAATTTCAATTGAGTATCCAAAAAACCGTTATGCGTTACTCCATCAATTTGATATGAATTGCTTTTTTACTCTATTTTCTTTTTCATTTAATACAAAACACAAGCTGATTGTTTGATGTAATGTACCCTCGTTTGCCCACACTGGATAATTTCAGTTTCGATCTCATTTCAACACAAATGCAACAGCTCATGTTTGTGTAGGAAAACTAGGATTCATTAATTTTCAGCCACGGAATCTTTAAAAGCCATTCCAGGATTCCTTTACCGTAACGTTGCTAACTTTAGCACTGTCGTGTTTCTTTGGTGACTTACAGATTCGGGGCAAAAGATCGTCGATTATGTCGGTAACGTTAAACAACCTCTTTTTTGGCTGTTACATGCATCATTCAAAATTTCATTCACGACACCGTTACAAATTATTTCTGGTTCGTTCGCGGAAGGCTGAACGTAATTGAAAAAATGTGGGGTTTTTTGTTGCGTTTTTTCCGTCCCACGATGCCATTTTGACAGAAGACATTCTGGCAGACGATGTGACTGGTTTGCTAATTAAACGAGCTAACAAAAAGCGGCGCTGCATAAATCCTATAGGCTATTACTTGAAAATAAATAACCAGTCTAACCGGTGTATCGGTAAAATATTTATCCGTGTCGTAGTAAACATCCTGTCATTAAACTTGAGAAATGCGACTAATTGCGTACGATACGCGCCTGCTTGAATTCTTTTGCGTAAACCCTTTCAATAATTGATTTTCAGTACGCATGGATTTGAATGTAATTGCTCTTCTACTGTATTTAATTGCGTATTACGCAAATACGCGCCTTATCTATAACCCTGAGGGTACAAACGATTTATGTACGAATCGAAATAACACAAGCAAAAGTTTACTAATTAACTCAAATGCATCAATTTTACCGCATATAAAAATAAGATTTAACTGCTCAGATGTAAGCTGCTTTATTTGATACATTAAGAATCGGAAAATGTTGGTTTATTGATGAGAAATTAATTCGGGACTGTTCGCTTATTTTTGTAAACTCATTTGGTCACCATTTTGTTTTTCTTGTTTGTGTTGGCTAACTACCCATGAGACCATTCGTGCCATTCGCAATCGATATCATGCAAATAGTCTTGTTTTAGTTAAATTGTTATGTGTTTTAATGCAATTGATGCAATCAATACGGTAACTGAACACGCTACAGGTTAATGTCACAATAAAATTCCAGATTAATGTAGGTCCAAGCTGCTGAGTCAAGCCAAAAACTTTAAATACTGGCATTAAAGGCTCCCCTCCTTGGCGCTCAGGATTTCAGGGATAGTATTTTGACTGGTTTGACGGTCTCCAGATAAAGTGACGGGCCGGGCACAGTCCCTGGTGCATATCATAACTGCCCTACTCATAATTCATCATGGAGAAAACAATAGAAAAAAGTGTATCCTCTGTAAAAAAGTTGTTTACATTAATTATTTTTTCGACTTCTAACATGAAATCTGCACTCTGAAATTCATCTCGCATCAAGAAAATCAAGTGGGAGTTAGCAAGTATTAAATTCAGAGTGAAACTGATTACTCATCAGTGTCAGTTTAAAAAAGGAAGACTTCATATAAATATGGATTTTCCCCTACAGATTCAAAGATGGCATTTAATTGTCTTTGAGTTTGACCGGGAGCCGAACTGTCATTTTTATGTATTATGAGTCGATGAAAACAACAAACGGCATGATTTAACAGTAAAATAAACCCTAAATCGCTGTTGTTAAACTACCCGCTGCCAAGTCTGTAACCATCCGAATACAGTCATGAGTTCAGTAAAGAAATCGATGGCCATCTTCGGCCATAATGATTCAATGATTGGCTCTAAAATACAGTCAGAGTGGAGAAAACGGTATTCTTCCATTCAAACGAAACGCATTGCAATGAAATATAGAAAATGACAACTTTTTGACAACTCCGACTACCAGTTTTAAATTGAGTGGCAAACAGTTTGGAGGCTGATCAGACGCCCGGTTACCAAGTCCAAACTGTTTGCAATGAAAACAAAAGTTAAAGTGTAATGTAACCGGGGTTATTTGGAAAGAAAAATGTAGTGTACTCTGCAAAAATTGCTAACCTAAACAGCAAACAGTGGTAATTGATCAATTGAACACCTACAGCATGCAGTACTGTACAGCAAAGCTGCCATTTCTCCGGATTTTTCCTAAAACTCCGGATTTTTTCCCAGTTCATGGTAGCTTAAAGCGACTCGCAACCAGATGGTGCATTAAAAATAGTAATTTGTAAATATGTGTCAAACGCTTATATAAATGGTAAAGAATTAGTTTAGGATAAGAAATTCTGTTTAAAAAAATGTATTTCAATAAAAAAAAATATTGGTCTCTGGTGGGATTCGAACCCGGGGCCCGGCATTGGCGGACAGAAGGCAAAATAGGGGAAACCGCTTAGACCAATGGACCACGGAACTATCTGTTTATCTCGGATCGATTTAACGTATTTCAATGTGTAGTGATCGAAAGTGCATACAACTTCGTAATTCGGCTCGTGTTTATGTCTGAGCCCGTGTAGAGAAGCAACAACAACAACTATACCGTCTAAGTCGGTATAGAAAAACGATGGAAAATATCTAAAAATCTAAGATTCGGTGAAGATTCTTGAGACTTTTTTTGGACTGATCATATTTTTTTAATGTCAGAAGCCAAATAATGCCACAAATTTGCTTTTATTTGAGTATTTTATTTTATTTTGACAAGTACACCATCCGGTTGCGAGTCCCTTTAAAGCAGGCTGAAAGTAAAGCAGAATGCGCCCTAAGGCATATTCTGCTTTACTTACATCCTGCTTCAAGTAGTCGCATGTCAACAAAACAAGAAAAAAGGCTATGGGGGTAACGGTACGACTCGTAAAATCGCACTTGAAAAATGCAAATTAGGAAATCTTAGGATTTTTCATGTCAACTTATGGCAGCCCTGGTTCAGCAGTTATCACCCTCCGCAATTTGGGATCAAACAAATCCATTTCTTTCACAGAAGCCTGTGCGCTTATACACACCTTTAACGACTGGTGGTCTCTAGCTCTTAATCATTTCAGACATTTCTATTGATGTCGAATTTATATGAAAACATAGGTTTGCCTTTTCGTGTAGCCATCTTGGGTATAGTGTAACCGACAGACCCGCAAAGATATTATCGGGAGATTATACGGTTATAATGTAACGCGACTTGTATGTTTTAGACTTGATACACAGATTATTGCAGCCACAAATCTGATGTCAATTTCGTCGAATTTTCGATACTTCAGACATAGCAGTAGGGAATAATACCATTAAAATCAACTTACCTGATAACTGATTCCGGGTGTATACAATTCTGTGTCACAATCCTGTTTTCCAGTGGAATATCCATGTCCAATAGTAGATTCTAATCGTTAAATGGTATGGTCCTAATCACTCAAACTATAATTTGACGACGGAACTAAGACGAAGTACTACGCCGTTTCCGGCGTAGGTTTCACAAAATATAGTTCGTTTAACTACGATTTAAAATCAAAAAGTCCACGTAAATATCGTCTTTTTTCATCAATTATTGCTTCATTATATGGTGAATAACAAAACGAAAATTTGAATCGAGAGCTTAAAACTGACGACCACTTGCATTTGTTGGATTCTTTAAGTACTATTTCGTAGTGTTGCTTAGTTACAGGAAGTTATGCACGCGCAAATCAAACACTTTTCAAAGTCTGTCAGGGAATTGAATTGAATTGGAAATCCTTTGTTTTTTCCGTGCATTACCTAAGAACGGAAAAAAAGCAAGCTTTTTTCCGTATAATAAACAAAACAAACAACATTACCTAACGTTGACAGAGTTTGAGTTCATCAGCTTAGTAACCTTGTAACCCCTTCACTGTCATAACGTCATCAATATTAACAGTTTTTAATGACGCAATAAAGTGCGTTTGCAAACCGTTCGGGTCTGATCAGACACCTTACAAGGCGATGGATCAGGACCCATTTTTTACACTCTTATCGATGTTTATTAAGTCATACTGCCTTAAATCTAACTTTTGAACCATTTTTGCAGACAACAATACTGAAGCAGACATCAATAAAGCTATGAAGCGGTGAAATCTCCCTATAATGACTCCCTCCGAACAACGCACATAATTTGTGTTTCCCATTGGGTGTCGTTGGAGAAGGGAAGCGTTGTATGTGTAAGACATTCATACATGTGCATACGCTTGCCTCATGCAAATTACCAAAATGAATCATTTTCTTGTACAGAGGGCATCTGTTTGACACGAGTGTATGTTCTTCTCTGGAGATGTCGCCTTTCCTATTTTATAACCTAATGCAGTGCATTAAGCGAGAGCATGGTTCAGTCTTTGACTGTACAAGTCGGTCGACTGTGGTGATCTTCTTCTACATGTATGTAGGACATATCGGGATGGTGTTTGTAACTTCTTCACTACCGTCAACAACTTTAGATAAATGTCGTCTTCTGTTATTTCTCAATTTTATATTATAATTATTGTGACTTTCGTAATCATAAACTTGAGTACCAACCAGTTTGGATCCTTGTCAGAAGCTGCGTTACGCGGCGTCTGATAAGGATCAAAACTGTTTACAAACAATCATTGTAGATTCTACTGGGGGATAGGTTAGTGAAGGGACTAATGGATATTCAAGCAAATATAAGTACATTCGTGTCAAGGTGGCGCAGGAATAGCTCATGTATGCCGGGGTACTGTTATAAAATGTCCCTATGTGCTTGCTGGCAAATGTCATTCTATTTATACACATGTGATATCTTAAGACACCGCAGTGTGTGACCATACAGTAGAGCATTTCATATGAAATAGCAAAGAAATGTGCCGACCATGATGAGACACTGCGTTACGCAGATTTTAATCATGGTCTGCTATGTTTGTCAAACCATCCTTGCCTTACACTCTAGGCTTAACTGGGTAGAAGTCAATGTGTTACACACGGTAAACACATTGTTTAGATCTAACAGTGACATCAAATGAGAAACAGTGGAAATTATGTTATTATATTTCGTTGAAACTGATTTAAATGCAAACACAATGCGTTAAAATGTTGAAAAACGTCCCATTCTTTGAAACTTTGAACCTGATTAGACGCCAGGATTTTTCCAATAAATTTACTTACATGTAAGATGTTGTCTCCTTTTATTTGTCATACTTATATTTATTACATATAGCAATTTAACCAAAGACGCATCGATATCAGCGCCAAGCAGTTTAGATTCTGCTCTAACGCCAAGGTAACAGGCGTTTTTCTATAACCGGTGCCGGGGTACTCGGTCAAACGGACGTAAAAGAGGTCAATGGAAGAAGAAGACACGAGGCCTACTTCATTTGCACGGTTTCTCTGCAGGCTTATAACATACATGTTACATTATTGCTATATTAGACATACTTCTACATAGTTTATTCTAAAATTGTACATATGAAATATCGTTGCATTTACCCACATGTACATGTATAATTAGATTCCAATGTGCCTTATACAGTGAAGGAGACGTTTTTTCCTGTTTGACGTAACTACAAGGAAACGGAATACAACTGATAAGGGAAAATAACACTTTTTTTTAAAAATATGTTGACAACACTCTTTATTCTGAATGGAAACAGTTTGGACCCTGACCAGACTTCTGACATTGCTCTTAACTGTTTGCAATGGCCAATATGATTTTGGCTTTGACGCGTTTATTAGGGAAGATCCGAAAGAACGTCTATTCCACAGTAACATTAAAACGGTATGCCTAATGTTCGGTGTCTTTTCGGGAGATGTTTTCTTGAAATTGTTGATAAGTATTTATACTCTGATATACAAACAGTGTTCAAATTGACCGTACTTCGAGCTACAGTGGAGAAAATGTTATTCTTACTTGTTTAAACGCAACTTAAACACAATACACTAAAATGTTGAAACTGACATTTTTGCCATTCTGACTTTTCATGTTTTTGTGAGTGGAAATCAGATTGGAACCTTGTCAGACGCGGGGTTACCCGGGATCTGATCTGGCTCTAAATTGTTTGCTTTGAAATAATACATTTAACGTTACAAAACGCGTACATGTATACATTGGGAAAGATTAACGTCTTATCCTTTTTAAGTACCGTCTAAGTTGACCTAACATCTGATCAGGCTCTAAACTGTTTATCACTTGGATTAAATTGAATCGTTCATTTTCCCAATCCTGTGTCTTATAATAAGACCTGACTTGAAAATACCAATGTCATTGTGTTTGCAAGGGTAGGCAACTCTTCTTACTATTCGTTCAAATTATTCGTACTAATTGATACATGTGAACTATTATGACACGGCTTAAATTTCAACAGTAGTATATCGGTACTACAGTTACTTTTGTTGAGCGATTGTCAAATTCATATCAATTATGATGAAAATACAATGTATACAGTGGTAAATACGCTATTCCTACACTGTAAAATAAAAGGACGCCGACGCGTAAAAACGCGTTCAATTTTATTGATTTTGAACGCACATGTGTTTAATTATGAACACATGTCCGTTCAAAATGTTATCCACGACTGTCTATTGGTCAGGATTGGGTGTTCGATAGGCGTTCAAAAATTATAATCCGTTCAAAAGAAGTTTGTCCGTGCACAAATTTTGCTCGGTTTGGGTGTTTTAGCTGCTCTGTTGTGTTTCGAATTTTAAAATGCATATTTGAAATGCAAAATAAATTCTGATATGGCTTTTATTAAGAGTGTATCTAAAATCGGTACTCCTGTTGAACGCAAACGTTCAAAATCAGCACGCCCGTTGAACACATGTGTGTGCTTACGCGGCGAGCGTGTGGAGCTAAAAATAGAACTACTGAGATATTTATTATCCCAGAGTTCCACGCTATACCTGACGTCATTTCTCAATCTTGGGCCCGCCATTGAAGTCTAATTCTCGGACGCCTAGCTGCATTGTTGGATTTATTCATTGTTTGAGTCTATTTAGAGGTAAATGCAATGTTTTCTTTTGTAAATAGATCTACTCGTCGCTTGTACATAGATCTATATATTATAATAATTCTATGTAAATACATGTTAGTTGTTTTAATCAGTCTGAACATGAATGTAAACATGACAGTTACCCCACCCACTGAAATAACCAATGCACTGTTGAACATGATGAAATGCCCATTCCCTTTAATAGTGACGAGCAAGCCCTTCACTTCCAGAACGCGTTATACATACTGCATTTACAAGCAAAACACAACATATTCCAGAAACATCTATAAACACAACTGTAACGTCTACCACTACCAGTCCGTTGCTTGAAAACCAGGATCAAAACATAAAACAGGAACTTAAAAAGGCTGCTCTGTCTGATCTATAAAATATTTTTAAAGGCTGATCCAGATCTAAGTAATGAAATATTCATTTTAAAAAATCCAAACAATCAGGTTTACCACGTACCTAACATGCAACCTCTTATTTATACATTTTCATTATCATCTTTTCAGTTACCTTATGAATTCAAGATAACCATTGGGCAAAACAAGTGTTAATAGGGCGACAGAAAATTTGGAGAATCTGGCACAAGCTTGCCATTGCTTATAGTGAAGCCACTCTGACCAGACGCATTTGAAGAAGATGAACAGGTATACATTCTTACTAGGTTATATAAGTTATTTTATAGCAGCTGATCACAAGGTAATACATTACAATGGTTGAAGATAAAGCCTTGAAAAAAACAAATAATAAGCAGACTTTTTTTAAGAAAACCCATCAAAGTTTTGTAATCACCCACATGACCCAGCTTTGTCTGGTAGAACTTGGTGTTGTGGCTTGGCAGTTACACCTTATGGAGCATATTCAGACGCCGAGTTACGCAGCGTCAAAATGGGCTTCAAACTGTTTTCAAATGATATATCAGGTCATACCTTTTTTGTTATGTTTTCATGTGTTTATCTCCTTGACTCTTGAAGGTAGATTATTATGTCATAAATTCACAATGACATGTATGCCATTTTGTCATAGACCTAGATGAGCTTTATAACCCACATATTACCTAAGAGAAGACCATAATAAATTTTACATTCAAATTGGCGTCAAAGAATGATACTGTGACGTCCCCCTTGAAACTTCAAATGGACAATTACAGTTTCCAATTTAGTCTAGGCCATCTTTTACTAGATGTATTAAGGGGCTATCTTTTGTAAATATATTGTAAAATGACAGACGATGCAGACCCTGATCAGATGACTGAATTAGTTGTCCTGTGATCTTGGTCTTCACTGTTTACATAGGACAAAAATTCAATTAATAGGTTTACTATTTCAAATGGTTAATAATATTTAATATACTGTTTTTCTTGAAAATTGCTCAAACTAGTCAGTATTGTTTTGTTGTTAATTTCATGTTTTATATGAAATGTACTTGTATATGTGTTGAGGGCCTCATTGAAGATTTATCTTTATCAAATTAGCTCTCTCGTTAAATAATGACTTTATCAGCTATATTATTATTATTAAATTTATTATAATTATTATTATCCATTTGTGCAGGAATCACATACTATTGATCCAACAGCAACGGTAGCATATGGGTACATCGAAAGTGAGACAAAGTATGACAGGTATTGGCAGGGGCAGCATCATCACATCTGAGGAACTAAGCTGTTATGGTTCACAATGTAAGTACTATATTCTCAAACATGTTAAATTTAAACACAAATGTTTCACAGATGAGGTCTAAGAATGGCTCCTACAAGATGGTCAACATATATAGGGTCAGTGGATATCCGTGACAACTTTCAATGTCATTAAGAGATCAAATATGACAAATTTAGGCTTCGTCATAACTTTGAAACTACATGTACATGTGATAGGTACTTAATATTTGGCATTCGAACTGAAATCAACTTTGGTCATGTCAGACAAAGGTCTAGGCCATTTAGAGGTCATATAAATTACAAAATATGCTAAATTTAACCTTAGGTATTTCAAACTACATGTAATAGAGGTTTCATGATTGACATGTGTACTCCCCTGTAGAAATTCTTGAGCTCGGTACAACCTTAGTCTTGTCAGGCAAAGGTCAATGTCATTTTGAAGTGGTCACATCAGCAGGCATTGTGTTTCACACACATATCTTGATTGGTGTGCATTTATGAATTTAGCACACACAAAAATCAGGCCAGGGGTAGAAACGCAAGGGCAGTCAGGTTACAGGAAACAAATTATTTTTAAGAACGAAGCATAAAATTACATGTTCAAATTTGTCTTAATTCTTTTTGAAAAAAGAGAACATTTTCTACATAATACAGTAAAAGCTAATCGGTTAAAGCAAAAATCAAGCAACAGAGAATAAAATGTTTGGTCTGATCCAGCCTTTTTACTGTAGGCTATCCCTGTGGACGAGATCTCCAAAATGTTGAAGACTTAGGAAGGATCGCCACCAGCCTCGGTGATATTCAACGACGAAGCACGCCAAACAGCAGCTTTCATTACTGCGCGATGAGGTGACTATAAAGTGTTACGGAAAATGATCAATGGTGAAAATGTTGCAGCTGGTGGCTGTGTACTACATATTTGATCTAGACTACCTCAAGGCATATACCATGTTCCTTGGTCTACTACAACAGTTGGTAATGGAGGAAAGATTTGCCAAGGAGTCCTCCAAAAAGTTAAAATTCTTTCTGGAAACTATCAGACCTGTATTCGAAAAACTGTCAAAGGAACACAACAATTAATTAAGCTGAAAACCATATAAACTGAAGAGAATTTCTAAATCAGTGTGTCACTGGGTGTCGCCAATGCACGTATACATGTGGTGCTGATGCATTTAATATTTTGACATGTTACAAGAGTGACTGAAAAAGTGTCATGACTTTTAATTGAAATGTGCAATACGTATAGGCATTTTCAGTGTTAACTTTAGAATCACACCAATTCCCAGTGAAAACGTATGAGTCCCTTATGCGTGTACATTTTACAATATCTTGAAGTTGAAATCTTCTGAAAATTGAAAAATTTCAGGGTCCTTGCTTATAAAGCGTTTGAGTTGAGTCTGAAATTGTTCTCAAGCCTTTGATTGGTCAGGTTTGAGCAAACCTAGACTTAACTCAAACGCTATAGAAGCGCTTAGCCTGCTGATAAAATCTGCAGTGCACAAACTTTAAGGAAGTCATTATTAAATTGTGTTGATGATAAAAATGTACAATATCAACTTTGTAAAGAGATCTACTGTAAGTTGTGAAAAATAAAGATGTTAAATAAAGGTCAATAAAATAACTACTCTTTTTCCAAATTAGTTTCTTACGGCCGTATGCTGAAAGGCAGGGAACTATTTAATCTGCATTAAGGAAACGTCATCGGAAATAGAAGGCAGGCACTTTCAAGCTTAAAAGTTGCTTTAAATTGCACATTCAATACTTTAACAATATCTGTTCAAACGTTTGCAAACAAGTGTTCAAAATGCGAATGTCAGGATGTTCAAATTTAAACACGTTTGTTCAAATAGTGTTCTAAATGATTGAACACCAATCGTTCAAACTTGAAGTAGCATGTGTTCAAACGAGAATGCCAGGGTGTTCAAATTTAAACATATGTGTGTTCAAACGATGTTCTAAAACTTAACACAATTCCTTTGAACACGTTCTACATGTTCAATATCTGTTGCATCGATTTTGAACGCGTCACACGTTTATAAATAGAACACCAAAATGCGTTCAATTTTGAACACATGGTGTTCAATTTGAACAATTTTGAACGGGATGTGTTAATATTTGAACACTATGTTGAACACCTAGCGTTAAATATCAGAACACCAATTGAACACAATGACGCGTTTGGACGCGTTCAATATCTGTTGCATTATTGCGTTCAATACGTGTTCTAGTTTTTAACACTTGAATTTACAGTGTACCCATTTACGCGTTAATCTATGCGTAAGAAACGCATAGTGAACGGTTAACGAACGCTTAACGAATTGTTAACGCCTAACGATCTTAACCCGTTTAAACGCATTAATAAACGATTATACCAGAGATGCTGCGATTGGTGCTTCAGGTATCCGTTTCACGCGGAGATTTCGGATCTTATCGACAGGCACTTACCACACGCCTGTAACCAATCTTTTTATGTAACCCGCCTATATATGCCACTCAGATATCGGGGGATTAACAGTGTATTGCCAATTAAAGATAGCAATGTTATCGGCGATACCACCTAATGTTCTGTAATACAGATGTCATAAAGTGTATGTGTAAACCGCTGAAGTTAAGGGGTCCGTCGGCTAAGTGATGACCCTTTCATCCGGGCTCTTTTAAACGCGTAAATAAACGCGTAAAGAAACGGTTAGGAAAGCCGTTTAACGAAACGGATAGTAAATGCATAGTGAACGGTTAACGAATGCGTAAGAAACGGGTAGAGTGGGTAGGAATAGCGAATTTACCACTGTACGAAGTATATCTTATAAAATGATTGTAACATAGATACATTTGTAACTATTTTAGGAGTTTTCTGTAAGCATTTCCTCCTACATTAATCAGTGACACTGCTTTAAAGATGTTTACTCGTCCTAAAGGTTAAGTCGCTTAACTCATTCAACCCTAGGTGCCAGCATACTCGTCGTGTACCCATAGCTTATATCTGAAGTACATGTACATGTATATAACATTTGTACTCGGCAAACTTGTTCTAGATTCATATTAGAGTGTTACTTTACCTTCTGATAAGGGTTTGCACTGTTTGCTATTATTAAGCATATTGTTAACAAACACTCTGAACAGTCAAACATATAGCTAGTTCCTTATAACATCTTGGCATAACTTATGTCAATCTATTACCTGAGATTGAAAATACTTTACAGCTTCAAGACTGCAACTGTCTGTATTACAGTGGAGACAACTTATTCGTTCCCAAATAAACGCGTTTATGCTAAAATTATTATTTCAATTGCAAAACGTTTGGAGTCAGATCAGACCCGGCGTCTGACAAGGCTCCAAACTGTTTGCCACTCAGATTAACATGAATAGTCAAAATTGGCGAAAGGCTGTTTTTCTTGCGTTTAAACAGGAACGAATAACGTGTTATCCACTGTACCACTTCATTGTGTAGTGTAGTGAAGAGTAGTAACGTTCTTTGAAATATTCCAATTCACTTTTATACGGGAATAATTAATGCAGCCAGCGAACAGAATTATGCAGAATGTTCAGTTCAACTAGATTTAAATAATACGCATAAGTTGTGCATGCGCTTTCTTGATACTGTTGCCCTGCGTGGAGTAGACACTGCCTTTAAGATTCGGACCATTCTCATTTATTCGTTGGTTGTATTAAATAAGTATCGTTTGCCTACAATAAATTTAGAAAGAAAGACAACCCTGGCGTATCTCCTCTGAAAAAGAAAGGCTTAAAATGCACTTCAGTGAAGCAGAAGGCATTCATCCTAGACCATCAGATCACATTTGTATTTTCCAAAGATGATGCCGCTGCTCGCCCCACCCTTCCACCCAGCACACATCACTCGGTGTCCCACACCACTTTCACTGTGAAAAATGTGCTGAAACTCCTGCAGGAACTTAAATCACATTTTGCCGCAGGACCAGAAAGAATTTCTACAAAGTATTTGAAAAATGGCGCTACTGAGCTCAGTTCTGGCTCAGTTATATTAACTATCCATTGGTAGGGGACAAATACCATCTGATTTGAAGACATCCCTAGTAGATCACACCTTCAAAAAAAGTAACAGATCTTTGGCTTTCGATCTCATCCTTTTTGACATTGTTGTACATGTATGTAATTGATAATTGTTATGATCTATGGAGAAATAAAATATGTTTAAACTAATAGATCTAAACCATCAAACTATCGATCTATGTATTTCACCTATAAAACCTTTAAACTCATTAAAACATATTAAAAAATCATCTTTAGTCGGCTTGTGTCTCACTTAGATTATTTTAATAGTATCACCAAATTTCAGCATGGCTGGAGGTAAAAACGATCATGTGACTTATCTCAACTATCAATGACGTAACAAGAGGCATAAATAAATAACAACACATGGACGCGATTCACTTAGACTTCATTTAAGCTTTTGACAAAATCAGCCACAAACGTATCCTACAAAAATAAACTTCTATGGTGTACGAGGAAACATCCACTCATGGATAGCTGACTTCTGAAAGTGTCGCCCGTAGCAGGTTGTCCTTGATGGTGCCAGTTCTGATGTATCTTCTGTCACCTCTGGAGATGCACAGGGCAGTGTGCTAGGAACCCTAGGAATGACCTACATGTACCATCTAGAGTCAAGTATACGGTTCGGCCATTTTCCGATGACTGCGTGATGTACAGACAAATAAGAAAAGAGGAAGATTAATTCCAGACAGCCACAAATCCACATAAATGTGATGTTATTCAAAGGACAAATGAAGAGAAAAATGTGCACTTTACTTACAACATCCACAAAACACCTACCAATGCCGCAAACGACCTTACAGTTACATTCACATATGATCTTGGCTGGAAAACACATACAGAAAACATATTTAAAAAGCAAACAGTACTATCTCCTTTATCAGAAGAGACATCAGCTCAAATAAATACGAAAGCCCCCCAAAGACCAATGAAAAAGCCTATAAAACATAATTATGTCTTGCCAATTTTGGAATATGCCTCGTCATTCTGGTCCCCACATGCAGACACGCGTGTACACCAGATTGAGATGATCTAGCGCAGAGCATGGATGACTTTAAACGCACCAGCTCACGAACATCTATGCTTGAAGACTTCAAATGGGTCACCCTACAACACAAACGAAATGTTACCATAGTCACCATGTTTTACAAGATAATCAACAACATGGTATACTTCAGCCAAGATCCCCGCTCAGCCCCTCTAGACCAAATAGAACCCATAACCAGTTATACACTTAGATTCAATCGGTTTACCAACATAGCTTCTTCTCAGCCTCTACTATACTGTGAAACCATCTGCCGCAGCACACCATGAACAGACAGTCACTAACGTATTGGCGGCTTTAAAGCGGCAAAGACCAGTGTAATCGAGCTGTTCGTGTTTATCTTGTTTTTAACTTACACAGGGACATAACAGCACCACCAGTACTTCTTTTAACTGACTTTTAACTTTTATTCATCTTAATTGAGCAAAGTCACCTATGTCGGTTCATTTTAACCAAATCGCGAGTATACTCTATGCAGAATAATGCGATTAATGAAGATGATGATGAACCCAGTTCTTTTTTACACATGAAAAACTACTCTTAATACAGTGGATACAAGGTCATTTCTTCCCAATAAACACATTTATTCTTAACCATTTATTTCCATTGCAAAAGGTTTGAGCTAGATCCGACACTGACGTACACAGTGTCTGATGGGCTCCATACCGCTTATCACTCAGATTTGTAAAAAAAGTCGTCAACAATTTGAATAACCTGTTATATTATAACATTCTATTACATTGCAGTTTGTTTTCGTTTAAACATTAACAATACTATATCCACTGTACGCCGTAATCTGATCATACAATGTGAACAAAAGGTTGGAATAATAAACATTCCTGACTGGTTAGCTTCACAGGTCTACTTGTACATGTACACTGGGTGAACTAGTTTTCTTCCCCAAATCAAAACGCTATAACATGAAGAGATATTTCTTTTGATACATACCGCGGTGACCCGGCGTCTCATCCGATTTCAAATTATTTGCAATGAGCATTGGGTGTTTTAATAAACACGTTTATAAGTGAAGGATAATGCCTTCTCCACCGTATGTCATGTTGGTATTGCACGATAATTTTGTCAGTCTTTTTCCCTGCCAATAGCTACAACTCTTTATGACTTTAAGTTACACATTTACATACAGTTTAGTTGAACATCAGTATCCTGGTTTATGAGCAGAATAACACAATTTCAAGATCCGTGCGTGTATGACTGTTTCTTAGATCAGGCCGTCAAACGTATACACATGAAAAACAGACTGCAAACGATAATATTTGAGCTGAGACGATAACATGACCGGGAATTATTTAACACTTATCCTGCCGATCGCTACTTGACTGTGTTTTGTTGTTGTTTTTTTTTCAAAACAGTTTGCATAGCGGCGTCTGTCATAGATCAATTTTAAGATAAAGTAAACTATAATTTCAAAACATTTCAGACGACAATTTGAAAACAGACAATTATTACGACAGGATAAGAACGAGCGTACTACATTGTATACTGCTGTTGTCGTTACTATTGGGCTCCGCAGTACATTTAGTGCACGCTAACACTCAGACAGAATAAATAAATAGTTTGTACTCTACAAAGAACGATAGGTCATTCTCTTTAACAGACGGAGTAAAAAGGCTATGCTTGACGCAAAGCACCGATATTGGCGTACGGTCCCGGATTTGACCGGCGTTGATCTCAATTGGGGCTTACTACCTTAAGATATGACCTTTAACTAGGACATATTTCAAGTTTATGACATATTTATGTATGTAATAGAATAACACCGTCCGATTAAACATATTCACTGCCGTGACGTCATCAATTTTAAACAAGTGTCGTCTGCTTTTATATCTCAAATTTATAGTTTAGATATTTTGACTGTAGTGAATAAAATATCGAAACGAGTTTTAAGCAGTTTGGATTCTTATCATAATCCATGTTGTGTTCAAAAAACCATTGTACTCGAGAATAAGCAGAGCATTGGGGCATGTATATTTAAAGACAATGTCAGGGTGACATATGTCATGGCTTGTTAGCTCACCTGAGCCGATGGCTCAGGATGAGCACTTGTTATCCCATTCCGTCCGTCGTCCGGTGTCTAGCGTCCGTCGTCCGGCGTGCGTCGTCCGTAGTACGTCGTACGCCGTACGTAGTACGTTCACATTTTCAAACAACATCTCCTCTGAAACCGCTGACCCGATTTCAACTTAGCTTTGTCCGAAGCATCATATTATCTTCTTCTCAACAACTGAAATGCCCGATCCTTTGTTAGTTGGCATGTATCTTAACCTGATGGTCATCTACCCAGATTGTTCAAATTATGACTCCGGGGAAAAATGGCCTTGACCTGGGGCTAATCAGTTTTACATAGACTTCTTCTCTGAAACCGTAAAGCGCAGATCATTAATATTTGAAATGTAGCTTTCCCTTATGGTCCTCTACCAAGATTGCTCAAATTATGGCACCGGTCGTAAAATGACCCGCCCTCCGGCTTATCAGTTTTTAATAGGAAAACCTTTAAAAATATTCTTCTCTGAAACTGTAAGGCGTAGATCGTTAATACTTGTATTTAACTTGTAGCTTTGCCCTACGGTCCTCTACCAAGATTGTTCAAATTATGACCATCGGTTCAACTTCTCTTAAACGGATTCGCAGCTTCGCCTTGTGGTCCTCTACCAAGATTTTCAAATTATGACACCTGGATCAAAATGGTGTCTTGCACAGTCAGCTTCTATGGTACCTCGCCCTCAGGTGAGCGAAATGTAGGCCTCTTGTCATCTTGTTTTTTTATTAGTTTTGTATACATGAGATCGTAATGATATGTTATGCTCGTTATAAGATCCTTGTCTAGCTTTTAGTTTGCTTAGTACGATATTTCACACACTTAATATTTGTTAAATGCAATAACTCCAAATATAGTTTAGTGTAATTTGGATAGAAATGATAGTGTCAGTTTTAACCAATTTGGATCCCGATAAGACGCCGATTCACTTGGAGTCTCGTTGGCATTCAGACTGGTTAAAAAAGCACATGACGTTGCATACGTAACAGTATAAAATTTACAGTGGTGAAAACGTTATTATTTCACGTTTAAACGTAACGAAACGCAAACGCAAAAAACTAAAACGTAGAAAAGTGCAACTTTTGGACACTTCTGATAATTCTTGTTTATCTTGGTTGCAAACAGTTTGGAGCCTGATCAGACGCCGGGTTACCCGGCGTCTGATCTGGCTCAAAACTGTTTGAAAAAGAAATAATAGTTTAAGCGTAAACGCGTTTATTTGGAAGGAATAACGTTTTCTCCACTGTACATATCATTGTCTCGTTAAGCTATAGTTAAATAAGAGTGGAATAGAAGAAACCTGATCAATTCAATCCGCCATAATATTGTCTCATTAAAATTGTCGTCTGCATGTTGCAATGTTATGACTTTTAGCATTTTGAATGCAGCAATATTGCTTCAAGTAAGAGAAAGAGTGGCTTATAATCAAACACTGAGTTACTCAGCGTCTTGGTCCACTTTGTACTGTTGAAAAAACCGGCAATATTGAAACTGGCAATTTAAGTGTTATAGTTACATGTATTTCTATTTGACACAAGTTGATTTATAAATGTAATAAATCTTCAATAAAACTTCGTGGACGTGGGAAAGATAGAAGTCAATGACATTTTTAAACTCCTCAAAACCGTGTCACACACGTGTGAGTGGTTATGCTTCTAGTCACATCAGAACAACCCTTCAATGCACTGACATCATCTGCTTTAACCAAATGTCGTCAGCTTTATTTTCTCATATTTGAAATCGTGTTGGAATTTTAACTTAAGAAATATTTAAATGAAGTGCAGACGTCGCGGTTGAAAATAAACCAGTGTACTCTGGTTATAGGTCATGAAGAGATTAAATAGACTGAAAGCCAAATTAGAACAAACACGGTTATAGTAAATGTTTACTATGCGCCTATATACATGCAACACGTGAAGGCTTTATATAAAATGCATTTCAAAGAAAAAGTAATTAGTTCGGTGAGGAATCGAACCTTTGTTGAACAGGCAAGACAATATACACTTACATGTAAGAAATAGCCCCCCCCCCCCAAATAAACGCGGTTACGCTAAATCTATTATTTCAATTGCAAAAAGTTTCGAACCAGAGCAGACCCCTGGTAACCCGGCGTCTAATCAGGTTCCTCACTGTGCCATTCAAATCACAATTAACATTCATAAATGTCAACATGGTGTTATTGCGTACATTTATGGACATTCGCTTGCGTTTCAGATGCGTTTAAACGGGAAATAATAACATATTCTCCACTGTTGGCCCTTATATGAAGGCCTACACTTGACCACAGGACCATTCTTACCCGATGGTCTGTGTTAGCATAGTAGAAGTATATGTACTCGGAATTAGCCTATTAGAATTTCATTTATCGGAAAACCTAAAAGTTGCATACAATTCAGTTATTTTTCTTGAGAATGTTTTCATACCGATTATATTTTCTGCTTCGTGCACACTAAGGCCCCAACCTTGCTTTTTTTCATATTTTATATTATTTAACTTTTCAGTTTCTTTAGATTAGTGTCACACAAACAGTAGTACAGTGACACGAAGACAATGTCCGATGTAGGCAGGAACACTGCTGACACACTGTGAAGACACACTGAAGACAAATGGTATGACATCGACCTCAGTCGCATTATAAACTGAAGTATTGCTAGCTGACACCGAGCCGATCAGCTATGCACAAGCGACACGGGCTTTGTTGTTTTTTTTGTTTTTTTTTTTATACAGGATTGTTCTTTTTGGTGTGTTAAAAATCAAAGGTAATGGTACATGTATTTAGGAAGAGAGGAGGTTTAAAAGAAAATGAAAAATGGGTTTACGGAGAGGACAGTATTGAAGTTATTAATGATTTTAATTATTTAGGTACCGTCTATAATTCTACAGGTAATTTTGCATTAAACCAGGGATTTTTATCTGGGAAAGAGTTGCCGGCCCAAACATAGTAATGGTTAACATTAAGGATATTGATTTAAAAACAAGTGTAATATGTCAACTATTTGGTGCTTTTGTTGGTGCTATCTTAAACTGTAATTTTGAAATATGGGGATACACAAAGTCTAAGCAAATTGAAAGGATACATGTACACTTAAAATTTTGCAAGAACTTGCTGAAAAGTACTTCTTATTTTGGTATATATGGAGAACTAGGTAGATATCCTCTGTACATAAATCGCTATACTAGAATATTAAAGTATTGGTTTAAAATTGTTTCAAGTGAAAATATTATTTTATCTACTGTATATAATATGTTATTAGATGACTGCAAAAATGGTAAAAATAATTGGGTTACAAATGTTTAATCGTTGTTAGAGGATTATGGATTTGCATATGTTTGGCAAAATCAAATGAGTGTTAATCCAAAATCTTTTCATTTTGTCTTTAAAAGAAGAGCTATAGATTGTTTTATTCAATCTTGGAATGATAACATTGCTACTAGTGGTGTCTTATTTTCATACAAACATTTTAAATCAAATTTTGAAATTGAACAATATTTGGATATATTACCTAAAAATCTACGATTTTATCTTACCAGGCTGTCGTCTCATCCTCTTAAAACAGAAACTGGCAGATATGGTAGAAATAGTCTACCGAGGAATGAAAGATATTGTGATGTGTATGAGAAGCGAGATATTGAAGATGAGTATCACTTCATATTGGTTTGTTCAAGTTTCACTGATTTAAGGAACCAATATGTAAAAAAAAGTATTTCTACATAAGACCAAGTTTCGTAAAGTTTTGTCAGTTGATGCAGTTTACTAACAAAATTTACTGAACAACCTTACCAGATTTATTAAGTTTGCTCTTAATAGACACACTTCGTTAGTCGGAAATACAGATTAAACTCATTTCAAACTTTCTACTTGATTGGTAATAAAACACAAAAGTTTGTATCTTGTACACGTATTTGTTAATGAAATAATTATTAAGTCATTGCATCACATGTTTAATCTACATAATTTTAATGTCATTATGTGATATTTGCTCTGTCCTGATAAATGTGAAATTTTGCATGTTAGGTGACCGTTATTATATTATATAGAATGTATGTATCAACGAGGTACGTTTATGTACAAGTTGAAATAAAATTCTGTTCTGTTCTGTTCTGTTAAATTTAACCCCTTCACTGCCTTACCCTGAGTACAATGATCATTTGCAAACAGCCGGTGATTAATCGGTCGAATTGACGGACGATCACTATATTAAGACCTTAACATGCAATATTAATAAAGGGATAATTAAGGCGCTACTTGTTCTAGTAAGCTCATTTTCCGAGTTGCTAGACCAATTATTTTAATCATTATAACATCTGCCTGGGTAAACTGACCTTTACGAGCAAATATTTTATAATTGGCGAAGTTCTGTGTATGACATTTTAGTGGGAGAAGGGTTGATCTTAACCTTCATCCTGCGGAATAAGTTCATGTTTTATTAGCCGAAGTATTACATGGAGTTTAGATTATATATATTCTTAGTAAGAATCGTTTTATATATGAATTTTCAGCGGAAGAAGGCTTGCTGTTAACTGCTTCAATGTTAACTGAGTTTGGTAAACACGTTGTATCGCATATATTTTTGGCGTCAAATCAAAATTCAAACTTTTTGATACTCAATCTAATTTAATGAACGATTCTCCAGTCAAACACCATAAACATAAATCTTTTGACAAACAGTTTCAGATGATACTGTACAATGTACTTAGCAAACAGTTTGGGTCCAGACTAAAACGCCACTGAACGTTGTGTCTGATCTGGATCCAAACTGTTTGACACTCGTCCATATGTTTTCTTAATTGTGTAATAATACTATAGTTATAACATTTTTATTCAACTAATTTTGCATACGACAATTTTGAAACAGACGGCAGTAATGCGGCAGGATAAATATTAACCTACATATAGGGCAATTTGTGCAGACGACAATAGAACATCTCGGTCAAGGGTTGCGAACAGATCAGTCTTATACTTTCCGGTGTCAGTCCTCTGTGGAATTAATGACCTGTAGCCAGGAAGTGAACCGCTCTCATTAATATATCTTATACACGCTACGGACTAATTTGTGAAATATGTTGCAAACGTGGTTTAATCAGATGAAACACAGGATTGCCCTAAATATCTTCTTGGTCGAAAAGGTTCAGCGGCTAAGACGTTATTGGTGTTTTCTTCTGACCTGTTCAAGTTATTTTTACATTGGAACATTCTAAAACTTTAAAAGGGATGCGTTTTCTCTATATCCAGTTACATGTACATGTAGAGATACGGATAGCTGTAACTTTTGTGCGTAACGTACGGTAGAGGATACATTATTCTTTCCCGTTTAAGCGCAAACACAATGCACTAAACTGTTGAAATTTTCTTTTTAGAAATTCTAACTATATTCTTATTCTGAGTAGTAAACAGGTTAGATCCTGATCAGACACCGGGTTATCCTGTTTGCAATGTAAATAATAGTTTAGTATATCAATGCGTTTGATTGGAAAGAATAAACAATCAGTAAAGTTAGCGCAGCGGTCTGGTGCTGCACGAGGATCATACTTATCTCAAGTATACAATTATATATTCGATGTTACTTTGCTTACCTATTTGCCATTATAAACTGTTCTGTTCTAAAATAACTCGGACAAGTCAGAACATCGGACATTACTCTTTGCCGATTAACCGAACAAACAGTAAACACAGAGGAATAAAAAGTTGTAAAGTACTGTTTCTTAAAAATACTGATGACTTATTTTATTCTGAGTGACAAATATGTTGGAATCTGATCAGACGCCGGGATACTCTGCACCTGAGCTGTCTCCGAACTAGACGTACACATGTAGGATGTTTACTTCGGGCGAATCATCTGGTACAGTGGAGAACATGTTATTCTTTCCCGTTTAAACGCAAACGAATCGCAAACGCAGAGCACTTAAACGTAGAATAGTGCAACTTTTGGACAATTCTGATAATTCATGTTTACCTTAGTGGCAAACAGTTTGGAACCTAATCCGGCGTCTGATCTGGCTCCAAACTGTTTGCAATGGCAATTATAGTTGTAGCGTAAACGCGTTTATTTGGACAGATGAACGTTTTCTCCACTGTATACTGATTGCTTGAGGACAGATATATCGTATTAGTATATGGTTTAATGATCTAATAAAAAGCATTCTTATCTACAGGGCAGCTGTATTATTTTACATACATGTAAATGAACTACATGTATATTACAATATATATTTTTAATAAATCAAAGACTCTTTTATGACTTACTAATCAACCGACTTTGAATACAACTCAAGGTTGTCACCCCTACACTGTCGGGACGTCATCAATTTTAAACATTTTAAGTATTGGCGTCAAGTTGTTGATAGGAATTTCAATATAAATCAAAATAAAACTGACAATTTTGACAAAGCATCCCTTTGATAAAAAATGGATTTTTCCAATATATAAACATGTAAAATCCAATGGGCGCAAATGAGTTAAGTCATCCGGTTAACCATTATCCTGCCGATAGTGACTAGACCGGCATTTGCTAAAGATTTCGATCCAAATCAGATGCCGCTCAATGCGGCGTTTGATCGGGGTCCAAACTATATGAAAACCGTTTTACGTTATTCTATATAAGAAAAAGAGATTACTTTGAAAAAAGTTGAAGACGACATTTTTAAAGCAGGGATCCGGTTAGCACATGTACACCCTTATAATGTTTCATGCATGACGGAATGTTTTGTGGTACAAACCATACACGACTAATACTATCGTGTTATTGTTTGCTTGATCGAAAATCAGCATGTTGTTGCTCTTGATTATTGTTGTGATTATTGGAATTACCTTTTATAAATTACAATATTCGAAAAATTTACCTCCAGGCCCGTTCAACGTACCGTTAATTGGAAGTATATTCTTTTTCTTGAAATTCAGACACAGTAGGCCTCACTTGGTATTGTTTGAGGCAGCTAAACAATATGGCGATGTGATGTGTTTTTGGATCGGCGCCATGCCTGTAATAGTCCTTAATGGTAATAGTGCAGTGCATGATGCGCTTGTGATGCAAGCTGACGTCTTTAGTGACAGACCACTTGGTGGTAAGATCAAAGCATTCGGGGAAGAACGGATTGAGCGTAGAGGTAGCGTATAGTTTTGTGATCTTCCTCAGAGTTTTAACTATATTGAATACAAAGGGAATCTTTTTAAACAAATTGCGATTGAGTTTCCTCAACAGATACTCATTTTAACAACTTTAACCATGAACATCTTGCACTGTCGTCTGCGAAACAAACCTTAACATTATTTTTTTATGATTTTTAAACTGACGAAAACAATAATAGGGATGCCAAATAGTTTGATTCGACAACACAAGCCGTGTTATCCTACCTGTTTTTGTTTGTATTTATACAGCAAAGAAATTGAGCGATTGTTATATGTAACCTGTATACATTTAAATTAACTGACGTCCATTGCCTAAAGACTGGACTCGATCACACCGAGTTAACCTGCATCTGACTAGATTGCATATGATTTGAAGGATATATTTAAAACAAATGCACAAACTAAAAGTTGAATTTAAATGCCAAGACGTTTGATGCCGCCTCACGCAATGAAATATAGAAAATGCTGCCTATTCGTTTTAACCTTAGTGGCACACAGTTTGAAACCTGATCAGAAGCCGGGTTACCCGGTGTCTAATCTGACTCCATACTAGTTGTAATTGAAGTTATAAGTTCAGCGTAAACACGTTTAGTAGGAAATATTGTATTATACACAGTATCAAAACTTATAAACTTAACGTAAAACGCAATGCATTTAAAATGGTAAAACTACAAAATTAGAGACAGTTTACGAGTTATTTATATAAACCATTTCGAGTGTTACAGTGGAGAATCTGTTATTCTTTCCCAATAAACGCGTTTACGCTAAAACTATTATTTGCAGTGCAAACAGTTTGGAGCCAGATCAGACGCCGGGTAACCCGGCGTCTGATCAGGCTCCAAACTGTTTGCCACCAAGATAAACAAGAATTATCAGAATTGTCAAAAAGTTGTTCTTTTCTACGTTTTAGTGCTTTGCGTTTGCGTACGTTTGCGTTTAAACGGGAAAGAATAACAGATTCTCCACTGTATCTGACCAAACTGTTTACAATGGATATAAAACATGTTTACTGGAGGGAAACAACGCAACCATCACTTATATGAATTTGTTTTGAACGTCGATAATGTACTCCATAAGTACACGCAATCATGATTCGCTCGACCGACCCCCGAAATTGTTTTACTACATGTAATTACAATGTTGTGATAAAGAAACTATGTACTTTTTTTAAATAACATGAACTGTGAAGACGTAAGTATTTCGAGATGAACGGGTTAATACTTAAACAATGACGCGCACTGCAAACAGTTTGTAGTCAGCTCACTCGGCGTCTGACCAGGCTCCGAATTGTTTGCTTGTCAGAATAAAATAAAAAGATAGAAACAGTTATTTTCTACATTTTATAGTTTTTCATGTATGCCTAAAACAATAAAGCATTAACCGCAGTACACTTAGGATGCGGTAACTATTGGTCCACTCCTTTATTCTGTTACATGTAACCGCAAAAACATTAGCAAATGCAGTTCACGACGTTTACTTACTATTAGATTAGAAACACATTAATTGTATTCGAAGAGTTATAAATATTTTTGTTTCTTTCTTTAAAAGATAGAGCTGCAATAATGTCCCAAAGACTAAACTTTTACTAAGTTAACTACAAATAAAGGCACTACGAATATGTACGTTAAAACTAAGTAAACAGCAGACGATATCGTTTTTAGAAACAAATCGTAAGATGCCTGTATACTAGTATTTTCTTAATTAGTTCAACTGGAATGTATGTATGCCTATTTTCTTTAACCCATTGCATGCTGGGTAATATTTGGCGGCCACTTTAAAATGTCGTCTGCAGCGGGTATAACTCAAATATGTTCAAATATTTTAGCCGTTTCTGATAGAATACTGAACTAGCTGCAAACAGTTTTGATCTCAGATCAGGCCCCACATTGAGATAAAAACTGTTTGCAAAGAGGTACACCTAAAAGTGTATCCCGCATAAAATGGGTTAAAAGCTCACGAGATTAGTCGTAGGCGTTTTCTAGATTAAAACAAATGCCTTTAAAATCAGTAAAGTATTGTTTTAAATCATAAGATCACATATCATGTAAGGGGAAGAAGCTTTCAATGGGGCCCTACCGATATACAGAGTTACCCCGCATGGAAAGTGTGATAAGAGTAGCGCCCCCTGAATGAGCGGTTGTTTCCGGTTCAATAGTGAAGTACACATAGTATCGAAAATCCTTTATCCTCAAACACGAATTTGAGGAGATCGTCTGCTTGTTAGTGTAGAGCTTATATTATATACAGTAGAACCTGGCTATACATTATTGAAAGCGCAATCTCTCATATTGTTCAAAAATAGAATTAAGACATGCATTTACTTTACCTACAATAAAACTTACAAAAACTTCCATAGATATACCGTTCTATGCATATCCTTTATTCATATGTTTATTAAAATAAGTCATCAATCTGCACCTCAATAAATATGTTATACCTCCCAGCAGATGATAGCTTAAAGCAGAATGTACCTTAACCTGCCTTAAGGGGTCGCCTATCTTCAAAACTAATACCATCTATTGCGTAAAGGGTTAAACCCCGTTACATGGATGTGTCATAGCACATTCTGGTTGCTGTTAATCAACCATAAACCCTACCCGCTATGAATACCTATCATTTAATTTATTACTTTAGCTGATTAAATAAGGAAAAATACCGTAGGAATGATCAATTATGCTAATAGCATGATAAGGGTTAATATTTAAAAAAAAATACTGCCTACTTTCTTGATAAAAGTTTAGAACATGATATCAATTTTGACTTAAAACATATATGAGTGTGAAACAGTTCTACCCCTGATCAGCCT
Organism: Gari tellinella; assembly: GCA_922989275.2. Taxonomy (NCBI): domain Eukaryota; kingdom Metazoa; phylum Mollusca; class Bivalvia; order Cardiida; family Psammobiidae; genus Gari; species Gari tellinella. Next base: position 76,027,270 of record OV277866.1, read on the forward strand.
GTTAGTATATATGCTGCATCTTATCTGGTTCCAAACTTTTTATAAATGATAGTGTTTTAAGCCTATTATAATTAGTGAACTGGTAAAAGATCAACAGAAATAAAGTTTTAATCTACTAAAACGATTGAATACATCCTTTACTTTCAACATTGAGTTTTCAATAGAGTACACATTTAATGATAGGAGAGGGGTTCTACAGTACTGAACCTTATTAAATTAACAATTTTTGCGATTCGCTTGCAATTTGATGGCAATTCGATGGCAATTCGCTTGCGATTCAAAATACTAACTTTACCCTCGGGTAAGTTTTTTTGAATGGTGTATCTCACAAAAGTTCGCAAATATGTCTTCGTTAATTTTTTCGATTCCGTTTATGTCACAACAGCTTCGGAAAATTCCCGTAAAAATATGCAAACGTAGGATTTGTTTTTTGAAGCGCCCGATTCGATGGCGATTCGATGGCAATTCGCTTGCGATTATCAATTTAATTTAATAAGGTTCAGTACTGTAAAGTATTTATGTTGTTAAAACGGTATGTATTTCCTATTAACCCTTTAAACACGCATTTGGTTTATGCCTCCATTGAAGGAAAGAGTTCTAATTCAAAGTTTTTATTAGCATGAATGTGCAACATTAAAAACATTGAATATCCTAGCAGATGGTAGCTTAACCCTTTACCTGATAGCCTATTTCTAGTACTTAAGATAGGTGACTACTTAAAGCATGATGAAAGTAAAGCAGAATGCGCCTAAGGGCGCATTCTGCTTTACTTTCAGCCTGCTTTAACTATCATGTGCTATAATATAGAAACTATTCCCAATGATACATATTCATAACTGATTAAATTGGAACTATTTTCTTCAGCGGATGAATAAATCATATCCGCTAAAAGGCGCTTCTATTGGGGAAAGGGTTAAAGCAAGCTGAAAGTAAAGTGGCATGTACTTTTCAATCTACCTTTAATGGACACCTGTCTTTCCACGTAGGAACAGGCGATCGGGTAATGGGTAAACCCATTACCTAAACCAATTACCTCACAGCCCGTGTTAAGTATTTGATATAGGTCACCTCTTAAAGCAGGTTGAAAGTAAAACATAATGCGCCTTAAGGTGCACCCTGCTTTACTTTAATCCTGCTTTAAGGCACCACCCACTACGACATAAAATATCACCTATGTTTCATAATTATGACTGCTTAGTGCATGAAGAGGATTTAGTTGCTTATGAAGGTGGAATTCATTAAAGGAGTAAAAGGCATAATGATGGGGGTAATGGGTTAAGCTTTTGCACATGAAGGAGTGCATGGTATAGGAGATTAAAATTTATTCCCCACATGAATAACAATGTGGATCCCATATATAAAAAAAATAGTTTGGTGTGTTTTGATGCCAACCTGTGTACCCAAGACTTAAGCTTCCGTTTTATGGCTTGTCATAGCAGAGATGACTATGGGACAGCAGCTGCACCCCAGTGGGGGGTCAGTATACAATTCGATTTCTAGCTAATTGGTTACTTCCTGTTGTTAGTTGTGATGATGCTTTGCGCTTTATGGCCCCTGGGCAGAAGCCTTGAGAGGTGAAATCCATGTGCGCTATGAGCATGACAGCCTGAACTATTTCTATGAAATTTCTGTCAACTAAAATCTGCTGGTATATAATGAACAAACAAAATATACATTTTTGAAGAAACTGTTTACCATTCAACATATTTTAAAAGATCAGTTTAACCCTTTGCTAATGAATATTCATGTCATTATTAATAACTGAATCATACAAAGTTTATGTTTCATACCGGTAATGTCTTAATAAATATCCCCTTTTTCACCTGTAATAGGCAGCATTTATAGACCTATAATGTCATTTAAGAACCAGAGAGGACAGTCATTGATTATAGAGACTGTTCCTATATAGTAACCATCTGATCAGGATCTACTTTTAATCCATGTTAACGTTCTTTTACCGAGGTGAAAACCCGTGTCTGTTAAGTATGTTAAAAGTCAGCTTCTTTGTTATATAGAAAAGGTATGATCAGTGCTACTTTCGGTTTGCTAAAAACGATGAAATAAATAAGCGTCGCATTTGACATTAAAAAAAATAATACATTAAAATACATAGGGATAAACGGGAGCTTGACTGCATATAGATATAGGTATCAAACTATCAAACCGCATTCGATCTATTCTTTTCCGAATCGTTTATGACCGTTATCGACACCGTCTCAATGAGATGCGTTAACTAAACCGGAAACAACCTTTTCCTTATCAGGGGAGTTAACTCGTGATGAAAATTGGGATAACTCTGTAATGCGGTAGGGCCCCATTAATCCCCGAGTGTATCAAAAAACAGTAAGTACCAATTAATTTAAATTATAAACATTCTTTATGATAAAGGTCCTTATTTAGCTCACATACAGTGGAGAGTTCGTAATTCCATCCGCTTTCAAGAAAAACAACACGCATACGCAGTTCAAGTAGAAAATAACAGCTCGTTGAGATAAGGCTGAAATTGACATCACTGGATTTTAATAACTGATACATTGGAGAAAGTGTTATTCTTCCCCGTTTAAATGGCTCCGACACTCAAACAAAGAGCACTAAAATGAAGAAAATTACATATTTTGTAATATCTTACAATTGATTGCAATCTAAGTGACAAACAGTGTGGAGACTGATCAGATGCCGGGTAACCCGGCGTATGATCAGGCTCCAAACTGTTTGCAATGGAACTAATAAGTTTAGTTTTTAACGCGTTTATTGGAAAAGAATAACGTTTTCTCCACTGTATCTATAACAGCTGTTTTTAAATCTTTTTGCAATCACTGGCCACAAAGGAGAAGGTTATATTCGTTCCCATTTAAATAATGGATTCATAGTATATAATTATATCCGATGAAACATATAAATAGATTAACGAGAACCTGTTCAACTTTCAGGCATAATCTTCAACGACTACGGCCAATCATGGCGGCTCATGCGTCGTTTCACTCTTCAGACTTTAAAGGACTTTGGCGTGGGTGAAACATCGCTAGAGGATAAAGTAGTAATCGAAGTAGAAGATCTGTCTTTGAGACTCGAACGAGAGACCGGTAAACCTATGGCCCTTGCACCACATCTGGACAACCTTGTCATCAACATGATCTTCGGTATAGTGTTTGGAAAGAGGTAACGCGTAGATTATGTTATTCTTTCGTTTAAATCCTGAACAGGTGCGATGTCCTATCTAGATAAGTTACTTAAAAGTGGCGTAATAGTGTAATCCGAAGTTGTTATAGCGAGGGAAATTGGCTTACAATTGCAAACAGCTTGGGTGATAACGCGGCGTACGATCTGGGCTCAAACTGTTTATCACTCGTCATGATACTGTTTCTGTTATAATGTCTAATATGTAATTTTGAGGCAAATAGCAGATTTCAATTTATTGCAGCTGTAAATGGTTTGGAAATATTGTTTGTGTTGAGAGAACTGCAGTGAGCGTTGTTGTAAGGAAATCGTTGTTCAGAGGACCGCTATGGTGAGGGAGTACTCTATTGTCGAGTGTATATAACGTCGTTTTTATGATAAGAATGCTGACAGTTAGCTGAATGCTGTATATGTATAAGAGTTCTTGAGTGAGTCGCATTTGTTTGAGTATCAAGACAACTGTTGTTGCCTTAGCCGAAACCTAACAAACTCGTGAAAGCCATATTTCTTCATTTCCCCATACATGTATATACTTGTTATTTGAAATTCTTATAAGGACATACTCAATCTATTAAGCAGAATTATTTTTTAAACTGTTAGGACATACACGCAAACCGGTTATGTTCTATAATATTAAAAGCTGTTGATTTATTAGCGTTAGATAACAAACATATTTTTCTGATAGAATGACTGTATCGATTTACTACTTTGCATGGTGTGTGGATATCTTATACGATTTACCAGTTTTGTATCTTTTTCTTTCATTCTAATTGTTTTGGTAGATCTAAATTGGGCGAAAATAAATATTTGTAACGACAGAACGCAATGAACAATGTTTCTTGGGTTCGGATGCCATCACTTTAGTTACATGTTAAAAACACATGGTCTGTTACATTTAATCTTCTCGAATTAATTGGGATTTTGTAGAACATGTCGAAATATAATAAATTGTACTTAATCAATATTCAATTGCCTCATGGTTTACAAAAAACGGAAAAAGTGTAATTCATTCCCAACTAACAAAGTTGTGGTAAACAGTTTCGAGCAAACTCGAACACCGATTTACAGTAATTGATGGAACCGAATAATAAAAGTCATTTATTGTTTTACCTTTTGGTTTCTATCGTTCAAACAGGGAACAGTGCGTTATGCCTTCCCAATAAACCGGTTTACACTAAAACTGTTGTTTCCACTGCAAACATTTAGAAATTGTTTGCTACTCAGATCAAAGTAAAATAATGTGAGTTTTCAAAATGTTGCTATTTTCTGCATTTTACTGCGATGCTTTGACGTTTCTATTGCGTTTAAACTGGAAAATCGTCTTCTCCACTGCATAATTGTGAAAAGGTTGGGTTATAACAGGGACTCGGAGCAAGGACCTTTGATTTACTTTGTCAATAATTCCAGTTTTCCATTAAGTCTAGTGCAAACTTGTATTAAGTACAATGTCCTAAAGCAGTTTCTAAGTTACCGTGACTATTTATGGTCCTATGCTTTCATATGTACTTTCTGCTTGTTTCATCAGATTTGACTTTGATAGCGTCGATAAAATCCAGGAGATAACAAGGAGCAGCCTAGATGGAGGAGGACCGATAAGTCCTGGAAACTTCTTTCCAAGGTTTCTTGTCAAACTGTTCAACAAACAGGTTCGATTTTTACAAAGTATAATTATAAAGATTTGTATAGGCAAACATAAAATTCAAAACAAACATTTCACATAAAGTGGCGATTACGTTATTATTTCTTGCGAATAAAGCATTAACTCAATATAGGTTGTAATTTCCAGCTTCTTAAAAATTATTGACGATTTCTTTATCTTTGAATTACAAACAAGTGCTGTGCCTGATCAGACTCAAGATTACCCCTGCAACGGCAAACACAAATGCACTTATTGGAAATGAAAAACATACTCTCCAGTGCACGTAGGAACTATACAACCCCTATACAGTTAACTCCTTCAACGTCAAATTTATCGTATTGTTTTTATCCCGTTCACCGTCATAATGTGTTCTGTTACAATTTTGTTGTCTGCATATCATTGCAAAGTTAGATACTACATGTAAAGTGGAGAAAACTTTATTATTTCCCATTCAAACGCAAACGAAACACAAACACATCACAATAAAACGTAGTAAGGGACCATTTTTATACATTTCTGACCCTTAATACCCGGAGTCTGATCAGGCTCCAAACTGTTTGCAATGGAAATATATACAATAGTTTTAGCGTAAACGCGTTTATTGGGAAAGAATAACGTATCCTCCACTGAACCTTATCTTCTCTACTACAGCAGACTAAGGATATACTTCTTTCATTAATAGATGTCATCTTACAATATCAACTTCAAAGATGCAACAATTGCAGAATAAATTTAAAACCGGCGTCTGATCAGGCTCAACATTGTTTGCAATGAAAATAACACTTTTAACGTACACGCGCGAAAAATAAAACGTTTTCTCCCCTGTTATTACACACGCAATCCAATAAACTGTAAAACAAATGACAGTGGTATATGACATACATGTAATAGTGACGATTCATTGACGGATCACATTATTTGTTTGGACGTAGATGAACCAGGATCTGAAGCCGAATAACTAGGCGTCCAATCAGTAGTCAGGCTGTTTACAACCCGGTAATGGCAATGACGGGATTAACCAATTTACCACCATAATTATGTGACTAAAGTAGAATTTCAGGGCTGCCATAAGTTGACATGAACAATCCTAAGATTTCCTAATTTGCATTTTTCAAGTGCAATTTTACAAATCGTACCTTTACCCAAACGCTTGTTTCTAATTTGGTTGACGCGTGACTACTTAAAGCAGGCTGGAAGTAAAGCAGAATGCGCCTTAATGCGCATTCTGCTTTACTTTCACTCTGCTTTAAGCTACCATGTACAAGAAAAAAATCCTAAGATTTAGGAAAAATCTGGAGATTGTAGCCCTGGAATTTTCAAACAATTTAAACATAGAGCAGACAGCGCGTTACACGGCGTCTTGTCAGGATCCTTACTGTTTGGCACTTGTGCCATTATTTGTTTAGTCAGAACTTGCATAAAACTGTAACTTGCATAAAATTGCTGACGAAACATTTTAGCCGACGATATTTTTTCTGAAAATAGGTTACCGCAGGTGATTGATTTTGACAATAAAAGGATTAAAACAGTGACGGGGTCAACATGATATTTCATTCTTGCAGGAAGCCTTTCGCAACGCCAATCAGATTGAAGGCTTTCGGCAGATGAGACTGTACACGAATGGCGCAATAGACGAGCATGAGGCGACATTTGACAACGACAACATCCGGGACTTCATTGACCTATATATCCGCACCGTCAGAGAGGGGGATGGAAATGATAAAATCAAATTAGATCGTAAATACGGTTGTCTATTAGGGCGTCGCCTATAGTGCCAGGGTCTGCTATCCCAAACGCGCTTTTGTCTATAAGTTTAAGTGGTTGTCTGTGTGGGTATTGTGTGTCAGACGTTTGCCTAATACAAAATATAATCAGATAGGGCCTACTAGTATTACAATTAAACGATTCACGGCCTCCTATATTGAAGCGCTGATGTAACCTCATTAACATGCAATGTACCATATAGCTCTATTTGAATATGTTAATTGACTACTACAGTAGTACGACATAATAAGTGTGTAAATTATTAGGCTTTTACGACAGGAGACTGCTGAAAGCAAGTTTACCGCAATATTAACTGCTAAAAGAGCATTTTGTTTAATAGTCACGTTGTTGTAAGCTGCCGACTGTCATCTAACAATCAATTAGCCTCAGTCTATGTGGTCGTAATAGAGGAGAGGTATTACTGTTTATAGACTGCCATCTCTAGACTTAAATACAGATATATATTGAATGCATGCTTAACCCTTGACCTGATAGCCTAGTTCTAGTATTGAAGATAATTGACCGCTTAAAGCAGGCTGAAAGTAAAGCAGAATGCGCCTTAAGGCGCATTCTGCTTAACTTTCAGCCAGCTTTAAGCTACTATCTGCTAGGATATAGAAAATATTTCTTATGGTACATATTCATGACAGTATAAAATGGAACTATTTTCTTTGGCGGATGAATAAAATGAATGCGCTAAAAGTCGCTTCTATAAGGTGAAGGGTTAATATAACTAGTGTAGAAAGCAACAATGACAGCTCTTTCTGCAATATCTTTAAAATGCATAAAGCTTTCGCATATCTTTATAATGACTGGGCAATATACGCTTTACACCTCATTTGTTAGAATTTAGTTTAAGCACTGTCGTCTGCAATAACAATATTTGTCGAATTAACCCTTTCCCCAATAGAAGCGCCTTTTAGCGGATATGATTTATTCATCCGCTGAAGAAAATAGTTCCAATTCAATCAGTAATGAATATGTATTATAGGGAATATTTTTCTATATTATAGCACATGATAGCTTAAAGCAGGCGGAAAGCAAAGCAGAATGCGCCCTAAGGCGCATTCTGCTTTTCTTTCAACCTGCTTTAAGTAATCACCTAGCATAAGTCCTAGAAATAGGCTATCAGGTAAAGGGTTAAGAATAAGAGCAATATATGACTGAGGTAAAGAAGTGTAAGGATCTACACTGTTTGCTAATGTACCTGTGCATTTTATAGACATTAGGCTTAATTGGATTAACTGGGGGAATTCAATACAATGTATATGGATGTCAATGTTCTTACAAGTTTCCGAGTAACTCATCCTATAAACTGTTTGCAATTATTCGTACAGTGAAGAAAACGTTGTGCATTCCCTTTTATACGCATACGAAACGCAAACGCAAATCACACAAACGTTGAAAATTACACTTATTTGTAGAAACTCACGAATCATTTTAATCTGAGGGGCAAACAGTACGGAGCCTGACCAGATGCCGGTTACCCGGCGTGTGATCTGGCTCCAAACTGTTTGAAATGAAAATAATGTTTTTGCGTAAACGAGTTTGTTAGGAAAGAATAAAGTTTTCTCTACTGTAGCATTGCTTTTTGCAGGCCAAGACTTGTTCCGTGTAATTACTGACTTATTTTTGGCTGGGTGGAAGAGTACAGCGGAAAGTCTAGACTGGGTGTTTCTATATATGACCCAGTATCCGGAAGTCCAGCACAGATGCCAAAGAGAAATAGCAGAGGTGACGTTTAATCCACCCTTTGTCAAATGCACTTTGGAATAACATTTAAGCCAATTGTGCATACAGTTACTGTACCTCATTTTTGAAACTTTGAAACTTTGAAACTTTATTGAAATATATCTGTATAAGGTCCACTACCGTGGACAGCATTAACATTTATACAAATAGAAAACATACATATCAATAGAGAGGTCATTAGTTGGGAATACGCAAATTCATTTGAAATTTTTATAATTTATAATAAAGCCTAAATAAAAAGTATTTCTTATGAATAAACAGATGTTAACCAAACGAGTACATGTATAATCGTCATTTACAAACACTATCTAAATGTGAATAGTACACTTTTCAAAAACCCCAGGGGCAAGTGACCAATTAACTTGGCGTCCTATTAAGCGTTCGACTGTTCTGACTCCGTATCGATATTTCTGCAGCAATACTACATCTAAATGATAATTTGCAGCATTTGTGTTAACTATAGCAGACGGTAGTCTTGATACTAGCCTGTTAATGATGTCAATTTATAGATTCTATTAATGGGTTGCCACTGGTGACTTATTCATGCTACTTTGTCTATATGGGTAAAGGAGATATACTGATATGATATTACACGGACAGAAAACCAGTATAAGCAAACAATAGTAGTATGTTGTCTGCGTATAGCGGATGGTACAGTGGAGTTCCTGATACACTCGTTTGCGCTAAAACTATTATTTCCATGGTAAACATGTTGAAGCCAGATTTGATCAAGTTCTAAACTGTTGCCACTTGCATTAACATGAAAGGTCAGAATTGTTAAAAAATTGTACTTTTCTACAGTTTAGTGCTATGCATTTGCGTTTCTTTTGCGTTTAAACAAGGAATGAAAAAACGACCTCTTCACTGTAATATCCAGAAATTGATGGGTTAGTGCGTTGTGTTTATCTTCGGTTTTACCCTCCATGTGTAATACGCGTATATTGGTGCTTCTTTAAAACAGTGTAGTCCCAGATGGTATATAATGTGTGCGAGATGAGTATGTGAAATGTCCTAGGGGACACTGCATTTATTCTATTAGCCAATTTAAAAGTGCATATGATAGTAGTGTGTAATGCATGTGCCTGATTTCATACATTTACGTGAATATTCATACCGTAAGCATACATGTATATTGTTTGATCGAACTAATAAACACGGTAGTATGACACTGTGTATCTTCTAGTTGGAGAAGGAATGGGCAATTCTAAAATTTGAACCGTTAAACTATTTATGTCAAATAGTAACAATGAACCCTCCCTATGAACTTGCTGGAATATTCCATTATAGCTATACATGTGTGATTTAAATCGATGCAATATGTGTCAATACAGCAGAATAGTTCATATGAAAGTGTAACAAGGTAGGGATGTTTCTTGGGTCATCAGGGTCAACAGACTCAACACCCACTGCTAAGGTCTACTTTAGTAGACTCGAAGCTTAAATGAGCAATTCAAGTTTTGAATTACTTCTAGTCCATTGTTAAATGTTAAGGCAAACACTAGTTAAATTATAGTCGATTTTTTACTTTTTAGGCAACTATTATTTTGCTTAGTGAAAATTAGTGTCGGCACTGATAAGAGTCAGGACACATACACGTTGCTCTTAGCCAATGGGATGGAACATCTAAAATGTAGGTTTTACAGACTCCAACTTTGCATTTGCCCATTTAATGTTTTGATAAGAAAATATCAATATAAGTCACACACAGATTTGATCAAGTTATTGTGCGTCTATTCTGTAGCCAAACTGTCGCACTCAGCCTTGCAAGGTGATACATGTAGTAAGTTTAGATACGACACACCTGAAGCGCGTTCAGTTGCCGTATCGATTGCATCGATTGCATCACAAAAACGTAACAATTTAACTTACACGGACTGTTTGCACGTTATCGATTGCAAACGGCACGAACGGCCTCGGAGGTAGTTAGCCAAGACGAACAAGAAAAACAAAATGGCAACCAAATGAGTTTAAAAAAATAAGCGAACAGTCCCGAGTTAATTTCTCATCAATAAACTTACATTTTCCGATACTTAATGTATCAAACAAAGCAGCTTAAATCTGAATAGCTAAATCTTTATTTTATATGCGGTAAAATTGATGAATTTCAATTGATATGTATACTTTTGCTTGTTTTATTTCGATACGTACATAAATCGTTCGTACCCTTGAAAATTAAATAAACACGGGGCGCAAGGAGTTATTATTGAAGAGTATTGGTGAACGCTAGATGTCGTACTATAAGGGTTGTTTGCATCGGTTAACGTTGCTGTTCGCCGATACGGTACTTGAACGCTCTACTGATGGTGGTGATCATGTTGTTTGCTCCAGGTTGTCGGTGACAAAGTAGTTAGCCATTCGGACAGGAAGAAACTTGTTTATGTTGAAGCAACTCTACTAGAAATACAGAGACTCTCTGCTGTTTGTAAGTTTCTTATTAAAACTCATAACCGTCGCGTATTTCTACCTATGCATCAATAGACGAATCCCTGTTATTTTATAGTATAATGCAATATGGGTTTGTTCTCAACTTATTAGCGATAATAAGGAGAATTAGATTGGTTTCATACCTGTAGACCATGAGACCATGAGCTTGTATTTATGTAACATTTTTTGTTTGTTTTCTTGCTTACACAATTTTGCCAGGTTAACCTCTTCCCTTATACAGTGGTGAATCTGTTATTCTTTCCCAATAAACGCGTTTACGCTAAAACTATTATTTGCAGTGCAAACAGTTTGGAGCCAGATCAGACGCCGGGCTACACCGGCGTCTGATCAGGCTCCAAACTGTGTGCCACCAAGATAAACATGAAATATCAGAATTGTCCAAAAGTGGTTCTTTTCTACGTTTTAGCGCTTTGCGTTTGCGTACGTTTGCGTTTAAACGGGAAATAATAACAGATTCTCCACTGTACAACGTCGCCTACTTTAACTCATACATGTTTGATTTATTCTTCAATGCAAGTTTCAGGTGAATTGAATACAGGTATAATGAATGTCAAACAATTTGGACCCTGATCAGCGTTACACAGGTTACGGCAATGAGGGGGTTATACACATTATTAAGTATTTGTAAGGCTCCAAACTGTTCGATAACCAGACTATGAAGAACAATAGTCCTTTTTAACGTAACGCTGATTTCATCCAATGAGATTGCATTGCGCTACCGTTTAATATCGTTTTAAGGGAAATAATTAACGTTAACTCTATTGAATTATATTTAGTGCCTTTAGCTGTTCCACACTGCACTGCGAACTCCACCACCTTATATGGCTACTATATTCCCAAAGGCGCAATTGTTGTTCCAAGTATATACTCAATGTGCTTCGATCCAAACACCTGGGAAAATCCAGAGGAATTTAGACCTGAGCGTTTTATCAACGAGTCGGGTAACCTAATAAGCCACGACACGCTGCCAACATTTTCAACAGGTAAATTCAGTTTGAAATTAAAAAGAGTTTTCTCCCTATGTATTTCAATCCTGTCTATATAAAAAAGATCACCGGCAATAAAACCGAATTGATGACTGTACAGTGGAGAAAACGTTATTTTTTCCCAATAAACGCGTTTACGCTAAAACTATTATTTCCTTTGCAAACAGTTTGGAGCCAGACCAGACGCCTTATAACCCGGCGTCTGACCAGGCTCCAAACTGTTCGCCACTCTGATAAAAATGAAAAGTTAGAATTATCAAAAATGTGTCTTTGTCTACATTTTAGTGTTTTGCGTTTGCGTTTCGTTTTCGTTTAAACGGGAAAGAATAACGTTTTCTCCACTGTACATGCTTTCAATAGATTATTTTGTCTACACATTATGTTTTCCATTAGTCTACTTTGAGTACGAGGGATTCGAATTTAACCCTTTTGGCGCCAGATTGAAAGTTGTTTACCCCCCTTACCACATTTTTGCCGTTTACATCAATATAACTGTTTGCGATATAGTTTTTAAGTAGGATGCAATGTAGTATGTCGATACGGGTGTCAAACAAATTCATAGTTAAAATGATCGTGATGTTGACCCCTTCACTGCCATATTGTCACCTGCTTCATTTAATGAAAACCAAGTCTGCAATATCGTTTCAAAGCTAAATTTGAGGAAGTTTGACTGACGTTAATTCAAAACGAGTTTCATACAGTTTGAATCTTGATTAGTCGTCTGGTCTAGATCCAAAATATTTGCAACGCACCATTTGCCTTGACGTGTGCAGTGGTGCTACTGTGTCTTTGTTCTGTCAGTTTCGCCTATATTGAGAAGAGGTAGTAAAAAGGTTTGCCTCGTGGAGAATATCTTCAACATCTTAACCCTTAGCCCGCCAAATAAATTGTCGTCTGCTATATTTCTCGTCTGCTTCAAGTTTCAAAGTGCTTCAAAGTTGCTCAAAATTGCTGAAAATGTTGTCCGAGTGTCAAACAGCTTGGATCCGGATGAGACGCCGAGTTACTCGGCGTCTCATCCGGATCCAAGCTGTTTGCACATGGAGCCATAGTCGTGAGTGGCAGGCTAAGGGTTAATCATGTGTCAACCATATACTGGCTCCTGTCGCGTCCTGCTTATCTACATGAAGCAGGTCAGCCATTGACCTAATTTGTGATGACGTTACAATAAACAATGTTTTTTGTGGTAAATAATACCAGACACTGTAAAGCATTGGTTACTTGTATTTTGTTAAACTAATTTAAATGGGAGGACGAACAAGTTTAACATTCGTCTAGATGTGTAGATAAGAACTATATCCCACTTGGATCAGACATTCACATTGACTCTCGGCAAGCCTCGTCCCTGCGTGGCATATATTACCCTCGTGAGGAGACATACCTATCCTACATAAACTCTCACGATATATTTTTTATCATTTTAGGTCCCCGTCAGTGTTTGGGCAAACCCTTGGCATTTCTTGAGATGTTCCTTGTCTTCACTATTCTCCTACAGAGGTTCACCTTTAAGCCTGAAGACAATAACGTGAAACACACTTTCCAGTCAGAGCCTCACAAGTTTACGAACAGTCCAATGCCGTATCGGCTAATTGTGCAAAAGAGATTATAGAAAAAATGTATAGGTTGTTACGGGCTAAACTCCATTTTTGCAGAATATCTATAAACAGTGTTCCCTTTTGACAACATCGATTGCCTCTCTTTCAACAAACAAGACAATTATGTCCAATTTATTTACGGCTGCAATGTCGACTGCTTAAATTTGCGTCTGCTGTTTTTCTGAAAGTTACTTATTTGACAGTTTAATTACGAGTGACAAACAGCTTGAAACCAGATCAGACGCCGCGTTACGCGGCGTCTGATCTGGATTCAAGCTGTTTGCAAATGTTAGCCCTTCTTATTACGGCTCATCCGAACAACACACATATATTTGTCTCCCTTGGGGTGTTGTTGAAAGGAGGGGAGCGCTGTATATGAAATGATATTGCATCCTTCAGGACCATGTACATGTATCATCTGCAGAATAACAATGATTGGTTTATTAATAAGGATACCTTTTCTAAGGACAGCATGTAGCCTCAAGTCGGACAGATCCTGTACAATAACACTCGATACCATCCATGACCAGACAGCTTCTTCAGGAGTTTTATAAATCTGGGTCTGCATATTTGTAACACGCAATGATTTACATGTACTTTGTACGCTTATAGTATGAGATTAGTTCAACTTGATTCGTTCAGTGCAACAATGTATCGGTGACTTTCCGAAAACCTTAGATCTGAATAGTGTGGCACTTTCTGTTATAATTTCTCAAAACTACATTTTAAGCATTTGCAGTGACAAAAACTGTGGCATGACTTTAAAATCGTTTGGATCCTGGTAATGTATCCATTAACCTTTTATTTGATCAGGTTCCATAACTCTTTCAAGATGCAAGTGTACTCGTGGTAATGCAGTGATTGAACCAAATATCATTTTCTTTTAAAAGGTGAATGTTTATATAACCAGTTAACTTTCAAACATGATAACTGATCGAATTCAACTAATTGTGCAATGATTCTGATAGTTTGTTGAATTTTGCCTTCCTAAAGTCCAGAATTTGACACACAATTTTGGTAAAATACATTCTTTTAAGATGGATTATCACAGTTATAAAGTAATATAATGCATGTTATATTCTTTTTTATTACACTGCAATGCATATTAAAGTCATTAAAGAGTGATCCTGGTACATTTCTGGCACTATTAAAAAAATGAAAGTGTTTATTTTCGTTTCCATGGTTACCCCCCTTAGTAATCATAATCCTAAAGGTTTTCTTCCCAAATAGAAATGAACATAACTGCTATATATAGCTTCATATTTGCTATCAGTAATCGTATTTAAGTTCAGCATGGATGCATAAAAATTCTACCATTCCTTAAAATAAGCCCAAATCATGCTTTTTTTCTTCAGTATTTGGAACCCAAACCCTTGCAACTATGTACCAATTAGGCGTAATGTTGAGTTGACAATTATAATGTTATTTTATTTTCAACATAAAAAAATGTCATTTTATCTGAATTATGATCAGATTTCTCTGAAAAAGTCTGTAAAAGTGTCATATTTTACTCACCAAAAATACTACTTTTGGCGACTGTCTTGTTTAAGTGATGCTATGGCAACCGGATACCGGACATAAATTTGCAGGTTCTATTTTACCATGTCATGTGCTGAGGTACAAATGGTGTCATTTTCATGCATATGGGTGACTATGCGTGCCGACCCCCCCCCCCCCCCCCCCCCCATCACCCCCCTATATTACCTGGTTAATTACAGATAATTGCTCTTAACTAGTACACTATGAGTAATGATTTCTAGTTTAAAAGTAGCTTAGTCCATTCATGTTACCAATTGTAAATAAATGTCGTTGGCTTTTATTTCTTATATACTTCTGTTTCCTATTACCGGTGGTCTTAATGTAATCCAAAACTTATACAATTACAAAGACCTTTTATACTTGCTTCCTTGAATATTTTCGGTTGCTGGACGATTTATTTATGAAATGCAAACGTCAAAACAGCAGGAAATTCCATAAGTGTTCTGATGTTTTACCTAACTTCAGCCGATACACACTAAAGAGTAAACATCATTTCTTCTGTATTACCTGTGCATCAGCCGATAATGTCTTAGTGTAAAATAATGTCCAAGATGTTGCGATTTTAGTCAATGACCGGAAACAGATTTGTAAGATGCGCAGCAGCAGACAAAACTAGTATATAGAGAATTTCCGGCATAAAAACAAAATGGTCACTTGAAAATGTTAGAAATGTGTTGGAATTTCTTTGCAATATGAACTTTTATCGAGAAAAGTGTACATTTACATGAAAAAGCTCACAATAGACACTTTTGATGGATTTTGCAGTTAACGCGGAAGTTTAACTGTTCCCTATGTAAATTTCTGGAATGTAAATGAAGTGACGTCATTGCTATTTGGATTTTTCGGATTACACCGGTATAACATAAACACCGGTATTAGGTTGCTTGATCATAATTAGAGTGAACATTATTTGAGTTTAGAACTATTGAAATGAGTGCCAAACAATTTGGATGTTTTTATCAGACGCGGCAGGTCAGGATCCAAACTTTTTGCAAAGAACCATTCCACCCGTGGTGAGGCAATGAATGGGTGACAATAAGCGATGCTCACAATAAAAGCACTATCACAATTTATAAGTGAAGTAATAAAATCATAAAAGGGGAGCTTATTATGGAGATATGTTCCGGACAGACTGACTAAAGCATACACGTACGAACGGACAAAGCGGCAATTTTTTGCCATCCCTTCCATTTGTGGAGCATACCAATAACACTTACAAAAGTATACATATTGATCAATGGCAAACTAATTAGAATTGCTGCCTTAATACTTAACCCGTTGAAGTCTAGTCCCGCATATAGGCGTTCTTTTCAAACAGTATACATGTGAATAGTACACTTGTCCTGTGCAAACAGTGAAGACCCAGATCAGAGGGCTCCGAAAGGAGCCCTCTGATCAGGGTCTTCACTGTTTGTCATAAGGCCAAAAATGGACAAAAACAACCCTTAAATGCCAGAAATGGACTAGACTAAAATCGAAACTGGAATTGTCCATTTAAAGTTTCAGGGAGGAAAGAGTTAACCGGGGAGTGTCAACTGTGATTATATTACGTCAAGCCACTGCTATTACAGAGGGCAACTTTCAGTAGGATGCATACATTGTATAAATTAGAAAGAAAAATAAGAAATTCTTTGTGTTTGCTTTCATTTGCTTTAAGTAGCAAATATCGATGCCGTACCTCTTTACCACACAGCTGTGGTGTACCGTAGGGTGTTCGTTTTATCCTGTATCAACTTTATCATTAATTTGCGATGTTATAGAATGAAACTCTGTTCTAGTTAAAAACGATACAATAAGACAGAAGTAGAAATACAACACATAAATAATGCATCAAACCACCTTTCTAAACCCGAACAGGTATTCAATTTCTTGAGGTTTCGGTACTTATCGTTAGTTCATTGAAGGCCAGAATTTATTAACAATTACGGACAACTAGTACATGAATCGACTACCTGTTTTAAACGACTACTGACTGAAGCAGCATAGTGATATTTAGAGAGAGGTGACCGCGAAATGAAGGATAACAGAAATGCAGAATGCGTCTGTACGAACTTCCTGTATTACTCGTGTCCTGCATTAGGCTGTAATGTGCATTGAACACTATAGACATACAGTGGAGAATCTGTTATTCTTTCCCAATAAACGCGTTTACGCTAAAACTATTATTTCAATTACAAACAGTTTGGAGCCAGATCAGACGCCGGGTAACCCGGCGTCTGATCAGGCTCCAAACTGTTTGTAACCAAGATAGAAATGTATTATTAGAATTGTCCAAAAGTTTTTCTTTTCTACGTTTAGTGCTTTGCGTTTGCGTACGTTTGCGTTTAAACGGGAAAGAATAACAGATTCTCCACTGTATCTTTATGAGTGGTTGCTGAATGCAGGTGTTACTGTATACGAGTATAATGTCAAATAAAGCAATCCATCCATGGTCTAACCAAAATGTGCTTCACGATGGGTCTAATAACCTAGGCTTAAATAAGATTATCGCACAACATATAATTATCACACAATATACTATCGCTAGAACTATATCGCCCTTCGAGGATAAAGCAGGATTGTGTGTGAATGATTAGTTTTCTCATGTGTTTGCAATCCGTTTAGTCTAAACTGGAAACAATGACGATTTTCCAATTATATATTGTATGAATACCATATGAGTAGTAAAGCAAAAAATCCGGTAAGTAGGCGCATATCTTAAATAGGCGTAGTCGACCCTTCACGATTTCTTTCCCTATAAAATAAGCCTATACATATTTGCTTACAAAGCGTCTGGCGGAAGTTGTGTACGGTGTACAGTCTAACTCAAGAGCCGAAATATATATATGCGCTTTCTTAAACCTTACCTATGTCGATAATAACGGTGTTTTCACGCCTTTGCCGATGCATTGTGTAATTGCATTGTTGAGTGTCCACATGCAACTATAGGTACGATATGGGTAAATGTGCGAAAACTAGTAGAAAACTTGATAACATGGCAACTTCTCACTAAAATTTGTTTATGCTTAATAACATCAGGTAAACATGTGTAAACTTTACACTGATTGGTATTTTAGTTACTGAATGGTCGAGTCGCCAGCAAAATTAGCGAGAAAGTCATATTCTAGCGATTTTAGATGTAATGAAAACACAGCTTGAGGTTTTACAAAATAAACATATGCACGAGAACCTAAATCAGTACCGGCTCCATTTGTGCTTCGGACAGACGTATTTTAATCACTAAGTGGGTAGGTGCAGTCTGGGAAGAAATGAGCGGTAGGAAAACAATGACCCAGTCTACTTTCACTTTCGACTCACTTCCGGTTAAAACACGATCAAATCAACAACACGGTAATATTATTTTGACTTCGAAAGTAAGCGCCGTGTGTCCTTCTTTACAAGCGCATACGCTAAAAAACGCATAGAGGCGTCACTAATTTACAAAATAAGCGTATACGCCTATATTCCGGATTTTACAGTACTGCTCCCCCTCCCTAAATATGCCCATATGAACAACGATCCCCTCCTTAAAACAACACTTTCCCGTGTTCTCTAAGCAATACAATTATGTCCAACTCTATCACGGCTGCAATATCGTCTGCTTAAATGTGTTATCTGCTGTTTTTCTCAAAGTCACATACAGTGGAGAATCTGTTATTCTTTCCCAATAAACGCGTTTACGCTAAAACTATTATTTGCAGTGCAAACTGTTTGCCACCAAGATAAACAAGAATTATCAGAATTGTCCAAAAATTGTTATTTTCTACATTTTAGTGCTTTGCGTTTGCGTACGTTTGCGTTTAAACGGGAAAGAATAACAGATTCTCCACTGTATTAGGCATTTTGACAGAAACTCAAACATGATTACGAGCGATAACCAGCTTAAATCAAGATCAGACGCCACGTGACGCAAAGTCTGTTTTAGATTCAAGCTGTTTACAAATGTAAGCCAAATTATCTCCCTATAACAATTCCCTCCATGCAACACATACACTCTTTGTCTTCCTTTGGGGTTTGGTGTAGAGAGGGAACAAATAAGTTGTTATTCCTGACATCATACCATGTTAGGAAATACATGTAACTACACGATACATTATTGAAACATAAACTACTCTTGTTGTTTCTGAAATGATGTAGAGTCCGTATATGTAACCATTTAGCGATGTGTAACCGAGGTTCGTGGATCTGTTTAAAAATGCTCCCTGGCACGGTCTCTCTCTCTCTCTCCCTCTCTCTCTCTCTCTCTCTCTCTCTCTCTCTTTTACAGCATATCAAACTTCATCCCTTCATCTTTCCAACCCCTGCTGTAAAATATTGTTACATCTTGCCATTCTAAGCCTTTTCGTTTCCTTTACAATTCGCCTCAATATTCACACTCGCAAAGCGCGCACACTCTTTATATACCGTCTATAGAAACTCTAATCAATGATTACCTAACTGAACGTCAGAGCTACGGGGCTTTTACTATGGCAATCTACCCCGGCTCATGGCAAAATATAAAATTAACGTAGATGGTTGACGTAACATCCGTTGTTATGTAATTTGTGTATTAAACGTGTGGAATGGCAGAACGGTGCCTATTCGGGCAGTTCCAAAAGTTTTACTAATCACTTACGTAGTCTGGCGTTTCGTAATTCCCTGCACATTCCAAAAGGCGTGACGTAGATTGAGTAATAGTTACATTTAGTAACGTAATGCTAGAAATACTCTACCTAATTGATACAATAATTCGGCAGCGTTTTCTGTCGGCTGCTACAAAGTACATATGTTACAGTTATAGCTTTTTTAGACAAATAATAGAAATACGTTAATTTAAGTATACTAGTATTTTTAAAATTATTCTAAATGAGAATGAGAATGAAGCAGGGTTCTATGAGGGGGCAAATTTACTTTTTTGCGTCATTTTTTGTCCTTGACTTCTGCATCAATAAAGGATTATAGCTTTGAAATACCCCCCTTATTTGGAGGCTTTAAGTATCGATACACTTTTTTAACTAAATAGAACAGATTTAAAGTATGTATGTGAAAGTTCTTGTGCAATGAAGGCGTCTACTAGATAATTTAACGTTCTGTATTTTCTGTTTATGGAATCTGACCAGAGGCCGGTTAACCCGGCGTCATTCTAAAATCCAACCTGTTGATTGTGAACATACAGTGGAAAAGACATTTTCATTTCCCAATAAACATGATAACGCTTAAACTGTTTATTTTCCAAAGTGTTTGAGCCCGATCAGACGCCGGGTAGTCCGACGTCTGGTCAGGGCCATGATTATGTGCCACTAAGATTAAGATATTACAATGCGTTAGAGTTTCGTTTTCGTTTAAACGGGACGATTAAGGACTTCTTCACTGTTCAGTAGAAACGCATCAATTGGGAAAGAAGGACGTATTCCCCAATGTAATACATGTAATTACCAATCTGAGGATACTAGTTCAAAACAAGGTTAACTCTGTCTTTACCAGAGCCGATAAATATTGCATATTCTAACTGTTTAGGTCCTACATGTATTCGGGTGTTATTTTAGTCAAAATTTAATCTGGAGCTAAATCGTTTGAAATGACGTATGTACTTCATAAACATAACTTAAAATCCTACAAATAAAAGATGCATAAAACTGACTAAATTTTTTAAGCAGACGCTTTTATGCAATGGCCCAGTTAAAACATTTACACCCTATTTTTTTGTCACGCATGGCGACACCTTTTGTTTGATAAGAAATTGATACGAAATCTTGTTTAGTGTTAGATTTTGTTTTATCGAAAACAACATGCTGTCATTCTTGATCGTTGTTGTGGTTATAGGGATATTCTTTTATAAATTACAATGTCCGAAAAATGTACCACCAGGGCCAATTACTATACCGTTTATTGGGAGCATATTCTTCTTCATGAAATTCAGACACAGTAGGCCTCACATGGTATTGTTTGAAGCAGCTAAACAATATGGGAATGTCATGTGTTTCTGGATCGGTACCATGCCTGTAATAGTACTTAGTGGATATGAAGCTGTGCACGAAGCTCTTGTGACGCAAGCCGACGTCTTCAATGATAGACCACTTGGAGGAAAGATAAAAGTATTCGAAGGCGATCAGTCAGTTGAACGTAGAGGTAACTTTTACTTTAATGCTATACTCTTGGGATTTAACATTGTTTGAGTTAAATTTTAAAAACCTTAGCTGCCATTATGACGTGCATTATTTTAATGCGCCTTACGGTTATTGACATGATATTATCTGATAAAGAATTTGCGTCTGTTTATATTTTTCAAATTTTGAATGTTAAGGGTTTTTTTAAGTACAAAAACAATGATATAAATACGAGTATAAAAAAGTTTGGTTTCTTACCGGACGCCAGCGCGTTACTTGGCATCTAATCTAGAGCAAGAATATTAGGATGTGGAAGAATTAGAGGGCTCATATAAAAACAAACTGTGCTAAATATCAAAATAAAGGATTTTCTAAATTTTAGTTTGTTTTGTTTGCGTTTAAACGGGAAATAATAACGTGTTCGGCACTGTTTCATTGTAAAGCTAATTCTAGTCCGTATTTCCCCTCTCCCTAACTTGTCGTTGTCCGATAATAGGAGTCCATAACTCGGGTATGTATTTAGATATATCGAAACGGAACCTTGACAGTAACTACACTTGACTTTGCTATAGTTGATATCCGTTTGTTTGTAGTGTTACTTTGGTATTGCTGTATAACAAAATCCGTTTGCTTTTTGTTTTTGGTTGTTTTGTTGTTGTTGGGTTGATTACTTTTATCAACATTATCCAGTGCAAATGTATCAAATATCTACTTAAAATTATAAAATAAGAATAGAGTTTTGTTTTGATTTGATTTGATTTAATGAAAATGAATATCACCTTATCTACTGAAAACAGATTTACTGGTGAAGACGTTATTCTTACCCGTTCAAACTGTCAAACAGTTCTGATCCTGATCAAACACCGTGTTTCGCCGTGTCTTATCTAGCTCTATATTGTTTACAGGGGACATATTACATTAGTTTAAGTGTAAACGCATGGAAAGGAAAGAGTAACATTTTCTCTACTATAATTAAATCACGTTTCGCATGACCAATCCCGAATGTCGCTTAAAAAATTAAACAATTTGTAAACTATGTCCATATCTGTACAATCTAAATAGGGTTACATGTACACATAACTCGTTGACCCATAAAACTTCAAATGTAAACTTACAGGTTTAAATTGAGTCGTATACTTTTTTGACGATTTGATTAAAAGTGGTTACAATATACATGTATTGCAAACAGACAAACAGTGAAGACCGTGATCAGTGGTTGCGCTCCTGACAGGTACATAACGTTTACGTTTATCACCAAACTAGCCAAACTGATGTTATATAAAAAGAAAAGTAAAATATGCCCTAATACATGTACCAGGATTCACTTATCATATATACATGTAGCATGCTCGTCATTTACAGGTAGTGTACGTACCCGTTACGAGTGCGCTTGTCCTATGCAAGAAGGTTGAGCTCCTGGGCTCTGAGCAGAGTCTGCACTGTTTGTCATATTGCAAAATATTAAAAACATCAACACTGAATGACTTTATTTTTATATGATAACCGAGTTTCTCATTTATTCTTCTAAAATGTGTAGCCTTTATAACTGGAAAACGCTACTCGAAATTTGATCATTCGCCAACGTGTTTGTTTTTGTTATATACTTTTTTTTTAAATCCACTTTTTCGTTTTCATTTTATTTTGTTCGGAGGTAAATATAAGGTACAAGTTGGCTTCTTTAAAAAAGAAGCCAGGGAAGCCGAGCAATTTTAATGAAGTGACATGTATATATGGTAGGAAACAAAACTGTAGGGTTGGGGAAAAGAGTAATATAGGTGAAAGGTATACTTGAGATTTTATGTAAAATGAACCTCTCTCTATATAGCGACCAGTAAATTGCGTTGACGTCAATTCTCGTATTCTCAGGGTTTCTCATAATCTCGTACCTAACAAAATCAGATGAAATTAGCATTCCTGACAGCCAGAAATATATCATTTTTTTCCTCCGATAAATTTCTGTTGGAAAATGTTGCATGGACCCATAAATCATCAATTGGATATGAATTCTTTATTTTCGAAATTTCTCATGTAAAACCTGCTGCACATTGTCATTTATTTAATACTTGTGCATAGTTCAAATCTCTGTCATTTATTTCATACCTGTGCATGGTTCAAAGCTCAATAAACAATAAAAAATGATGCCACAGATGCAAACAATTTCCCTATGATAGAATTAAAGTAACTTAAAATACTTATCTGAACTGAAAGAGTTTACCCCCTCCTTAGCAAAAAACCTTGACAACCAATCAGAAGGCCCGAGAATATGGGGAAACATTTCACTGACTTAGATTATGCAGGGTGGTGTATTCAAACGTAGAAATGACCTAGATAAGATTTTATTATTATTATTATTATTATTGATGTTATACTTTATTCAGAGTTTCTACTGACTTTTAAGCCACAAAGAAGAATTATATATATTATAATAACAATTTATGTGCCGTCACACAAGCATTTTACATCTTATGTAGTGAAGGTATGAGTTTTATTCCTTATCGAAGTGATAAGTTCCGGTACGGGTTTTATTCCTAACCACAATATTTGATTTTCGTAAAAATTGGTTTCTGCGAAAATGTATGCAACCTAGTTTCAGACATGCGCAGACAATGCATGTTTGACTGGTTGTACAATATTGCGCAAATTATTTTCACCGTTTTGCAATAAGCGGAAGTTCCTTCCAGGAAAATGGCTACATTCAACTTAACACTGAGGAAGCCCCCCTGAAGGGGGGCTTCCAATGATCCACTGCACTTGGCGATTATATTATGTAGTTCGTATCGCTACGGTCTACCGCCGAAAGATATTGTTAAGAACATTAAGGTGCATCAGATTAAGACTTAAACCTACATGTATATAAAATGTTTCGCTTTTAGCTACAGTGGTAAATACGCTATTCCTACGCACTCTACGCGTTTCTTACGCGTTCGTTAACCGTTCACTATGCGTTTATTATCTGTTTCGTTAAACGGCTTTCCTAGCCGTTTCTTTACGCGTTTATTTACGCGTTTAAAAGAGCCCGGATGAAAGGGTCATCACTTAGCCGACGGACCCCTAAGCTTCAGCGGTTTACACATCCACTTTATGACATGTGTATTACAGAACATTAGGTGGTATCGCCGATAACATTGCTTTCTTTAATTGGCAATACACTGTTAATCCCCCGATATCTGAGTGGCATATATAGGCGGGTTACATAAATAGATTGGTTACAGGCGGGTGGTCAGTGCCTGTCGATAAGATCCGAAATCTCCGCGTGAAACGGATACCTGACGCACCAATCGCAGCATCTCTGGTATAATCGTGCATTAACGCGTTTAAACGGGTTAAGGTCGTTAGGCGTTAACAGTTCGTTAAGCATTCGTTAACCGTTCACTATGCGTTTCTTACGCATAGATTAACGCGTAAATGGGTAGGAATAGCGTATTTACCACTGTAGATGCATTGCATATAGAGGAAAAAAAGTTAACGTTTCCCAATAGATGCGTTTACATTCAAACTATTGTTTCTATTGCAAACAATTAGAGTCAGATCAGGCTCCAAACTGTTTGCCGCCCAGCTTAAAAAATGGTCAGATTTGCGACAAGTTGTAGTTTCTACGTTTTATTGCAATGTGTTTGCGTTTCGTTTGCTTTGCTTTTAAACGGGAAAGAATAACGTCTTCTCCGCTGTATAGAATAAATCTGAATTCAGCAATCTGTAAGTAAATCAGCACGGATAGGATCTACATATTGACAGTTGAGAATACCATATTCTTTCCCAATAAACACGTTTACGCTAACACATGATTGCCATTGCAAACAATGCGGAGCCTTATCAGACGCCGAGTAACTCGGCATAATATTTGGCTCCTACGATTGGCCACTTTGAAAAATGATCAGTATAAAAATGTTTTTTCTACGTTTTATTGTGATGCGTTTGCGTTTCGTTTCCGTTTAGACGGGAAAAAGTAACGTCTTCTTTACTGAATCTGAATAGTTACAATGAATAACTTAGCCCCTTCACTGACGTGACGCCATCCATTTAGGACAACTGTTGTCTGCCTGCTTTTCTCAAATTTGAAATTTAGGTATTTTGACCGAAGAAAAAGTGAAATGTGTGTCAAACCGTTTGGATCCTGATCAAACTCCGTGTATCCATTTGTTCATAACCATTGCACTCGACGTAAGTGACAAGTAGACGTTGCAGACATTTAACATGTTGAGTCACTATCATTGGGCTATTAAAAGTCTGCTTGTACATTGTACCAAACCGTGAGGCCTAGAGCTTTGATATTTGATGTGTAGGATTAAGTAGCAGCCCTCTACCAAAGTTGTTATAATGATTCAGGGGCCTCCGTGGCCTAGTGGTATAGTCACTGTGACTTACATCACTAAGCTCCTCACCGCTGTGAGTTCGAATTCGGATTTTTCATGTGGGGAAGCCTTCCAGCTGGCTTGCGGAGGGTCGGTGGTTCTACCCAGTTGCCGATTTGTGTCTGAAACATTGCATTGCACCAGAGGCTTCTGGGGCCCGTTTCATAAAACTTCGTACGACAAAAACGATCGTAAGTCTAAACTTTAAAATTAATTTAATTTCTGATTTCTCCATCTAATCCAGTCTTGTGACATCCTTTTGTCACAAGACAGGATTAGATGGAGAAATAAATAATAATTGAGACTTTTATAATCTGACTTACGACAACTTTTGTCGTACGAAGTTATGAAACGGGCCCCTGAGGTCTTCCTCCATCTGTAATTAGCTGGACGTCGCGATATGACTTAAAGTCTGTTAAAAGTTACGTAAAATCATATCAAATCAAATTTGAATGATGCAACTTGGGCCATGTGTACTGTGTCAGACATGTATTTCCAGTCGGTTAACCGGCGCCTGGACTAGCTCTGAACTTTCTCTTTGGATAGAAAATATTGTATTAGTATAAACGCAGTTATTGGTAAGGAATAACGTCATCTCTGCTGTAGCTTACGAGGGGATATTCCATTTTCAGGTATAATCTTCAACGACAACGGCCAATCATTGCGGCACATGCGTCGCTTTACTCTTCAGACTTTAAAGGACTTTGGCGTGGGCGAAACATCGCTTGAGGATAGAGTGGTTACAGAAGTAGAAGATCTATCTTTGAGACTCGAACGAGAGACCGGTAAACCTATAGCCATAGGGAAACACCTCGACCACCTGTTGATCAATCTGCTATTTGGCATTGTATTTGGAAAGAGGTACAGTTACTGCTTTATGTTATTACACAACTAATCGCATAAGCCATGCAATAAAATGTATAAAATGAAGGTTTGAAAAGTATTAAAGGATGTATTAAAATCTAGTATGTAAACAGTTTCAGGCCCGGGTAGACGCCAAATTTCTCGACGTCTGATCTGGCCTTAATTGTTTGCAAATGGCATGATTCGCAACATTCAAGTATTTTTGGAAAATATCACGTCTTTTAGAATAAATACGCCATGTGTTGAAACTATACAAGCAATTTCTAAAGGCAAACATACACGCATGCAATGATACATGTAATAGATTCAAGATTCAAACATTTTATTACGTAACGTAAACATTAACATGTTTCTTGTTACATGATACAATGGATAATATATTACATGTAAGAGGTTATTTAACAGTGTTGAGTACAATACTGAATTCTATTGGACGAGTACACAGCAGCCATAATTCATAATGGACGAGTATTTCTCAAAGTTACATATAAGTTGACGTTTAATATAATAATCAGATTACGCGGCGTCTGATCTGGATTCACGCTGTTTGCAAATGTAAGACAAATCTTATTTTCCCCCCATATAACGACTCCCTGCGAGCAATACACACAATATGTGCCTCCCATTGGGTGTCGATGTAGAGAGGGAGAACTGTAGCAGACGCGTGAAATGCCAAGGGAAGTAACTCTGAACAGAGTGTCGGACGAGTTGTCCAGTCCAATACGAAAATGATATGGATTTTCTGGATCCGAGTCCAATATGAGAAAAATGTGGCCTTCTGGGATAGCATTTTTACATTCCGGTACAATATATGTTTCTCTTGTACCGTCACGTGGTAGAACGAGGGGCTTTCGATTGGTTTAATCTATGTAGGTGTGAAATAAAAGGGTACATGTATATTGGACGACGACCTATGGGCATATTTGTCGGAAACAAAGCATTTGATACAGGTTTAGACTTTGTTACTTTCACGAAACAGTTGTGTTGGGTTATGCTATGCAATGATTATGCATTATAATAAGCTATGCTACATTTTGTATAAATATAGTGTCATAAATTTTAGGACAAATATAATTATATGCAAAGTGTTTGGATATGTTATGAAATCACATCATTTATCTTTTTACCATCTTTCTAATTTTGAACATCTTAAACATCTACATTGAAAGAGAGACACGTTTGCATGGGCTTATTTGCTTAAGTGGTTACATGTAGTAACCGATGCTTGTAAAGTGACCATGTTGCAAATGTTATTTCGGTCGACATTTGCCTGCCAATGCAGAATTTGATTGGAGTCCGACAATAAAATAGTTACAGGATTTAATGTATTCTCTCTTCTCGTTTGATTAGATTCGACTTCGATAGCGTAGACAAAATCCAGAACATTACTAGGAGCAGTCTAGACGGAGGAGGACCGATAAGTCCTGGAAACTTCTTTCCAAGGTTTCTCGTCAAGCTGTTTAACAAACAGGTTCGATATTTACAAAGTTGTATTTGACAAATCACAAAATGCATCATAAACAGCTTGTGGTGACAAAGCTGAAGAAATATCACTTTATACACAGTTGAGAATGCGTTATTATTTCCCGTTTAAACAAAAGCGAACCGAAATAACTTAAATGCAGAAAAGTTCAGTTTTATAACCCTTATCTTGCTGCAATATAATCTGCATTGAATTTGTCGTAGGCAAAAGTTGATAACATTTAGATTCATATATTCTTTTTAAGTGAATATACCTAAAGATGAGCGTCAAACAGTTTGGATCTAGATCTGACGCGGCTTCTGATCTGGATACAAACAGTTTACAAAAATCACTAAAGTCGCGAGGCCAAAGGTTAATACTTTGACTATTCAGTTTATCTGAGTGGCAAACAGTTTAACCTGGCGTCTGATCTGGCCCTAACTTATTTGCAATGGAAATAATTGTTTAGTGTAAATGCGTTTATTCGGACAAAAATAACGTTTTTCTAAATAATAAAATATTTATAAATAATTCTGACTCATTTAAACAAATAAAAAAGCACACGTAATGCAAATAAATGTTTAAATACTTACGACGACTTTTAAAAGGGATACAGTATTTATGCGGCAAAAACTGACCAAGATCAGATGCCGAAGCACCACGCGTCCGATCAGTTTCCCTACTTTTACCATTTACCTAATGTAATCGGCTTTTGTCAGTGAAGGACTTTTGAATATTTGTCATTCTTGCAGGAAGCCTTACGCAACGCCAATCAGATTGAAGGCTTTCGGCAAATGAGACTGTACACCAATGACGCAATAGACGAGCACGAGGCGACATTTGACAACGACAACATCCGGGACTTCATTGACCTATATATCCGCACCGTCAACGAGTCGGACGAAAATGATGAAATCAAAATAGATCGTAAGATTTTATCTATAAAAGCTTTAATAAGGTTCCTCAGCCGACTTGCCCGATTGTCTACAAAATCACTTGTTTGTTTCGATCTCAGATACATGTAGTTGCATTTCGCTGCCATGACATAATCGAGTGTATACAATTTCCGTCTGCTTATTTTCAAATTTAGAGGTTAGATAATTTGATATAAGCATTTTTAAATTTTGGATGCTGTTCATACGCCTTGTTAAGCTGTGTCTGATCAGGGTCCTTGCTGTTTGTACTAACAAGTGTACTCGGGAAAAGGACGTGAAGGAGTTTATTTTGTAATTTGATACTAGAAATAATGTACATTTAACCCTTTCACCGCCAGAATCGCCTAAAGTCGAATTTTCAAACAATTTTGATCCTGATCAGACGCCGCGTGAAGCGGCGTCTGATCAGGATCAAAACTGTTTGACACCCGTTTCGATATTTTTTATGTCATACTCTCTGAATTCTAACTTTGAAATTATATTGCAGACAATAATATTGAAGCAGACGACACAATTACGGTGTAAAACACTCAAACATAATTTGGCGGTGAAAAGGTTAATGGGTTTGACATGTCCAATGGGCTACTCGTAAACTCACGCCAGTAGTATAATTGACTGAAAACTCAATGTGTGACTTACACAGTCTAAGTTATTTGCTACATGGATTATTGCAGGCAAAGATTTGTTTCGTGTAATTACGGACTTATTTTTGGCTGGATGGAAAAGCCCAGCAGAAAGTCTACAATGGGTGTTTTTGTATATGAGCCAGTACCCGGAAGTCCAGAAAAGATGCCAGAAAGAAATAGCTGAGGTAATATTTAAATTATGCACCATTTCGACACCATAGGCACTATCAGCAAACGTTACGTACAGGTTCTAATATTTGGTATCCGACACGGTGTCAGAGCGTTTAGCATTCGTAAAGATATTTCTACACTTAATTTGCCTTTAATATACACCGTGGCCGAGGCGTTTGTTTTTAAACAAACGCGTTAATATTAAAATTAGCCTTGATATTGCAAACAGTTTGAAGTCAGCTAGACGCCGAGTAACCCCGGGTATTACTGTGCTGATCATTTGTCTACTCTGATAACACTTTTCATATGTCAAAGCTTGCCACAAACGGAGTAAAAGAGTTTAACGAAACAGAAACAAATGCCTATACATGTAGAAATACTGTACATTTGCAAAATTACAGATTTATGAAAGCAAAATACAGTTTTTTTCTTTTATACGAGGACAATTGTGGTTGCTTTAGAACAGATACCCTTACTGTACACGAAGCCATCGAAAACAATTGTTGTTGAGACTTGATCTTATTTTACTTATTTTGTATGCGGTAATTAGCCTCGTTAGGCAGAAAGCACAGACTGACCATTGAAGGATGCTTACCGGTATTGTACACTTACAGAGTACATAGCTTGCCTAGATTAGCAAAATACTCTAACAATGTACTCGCGTTAGTTCGAATACACCCTTATTTCAAAGTTCAAACGTGATATGGCCAATATTTAATTTTGAAATACGGATATATTCGACATAAGCGAGATAGAATTATCGAAAATCAACGTTGGAAATAGTAGTAAGATCGATTTAATCGATTTCGAAGCATCGAGTTTGGTCTGTATTTATGGGAATGCGTTGATGTACAGCTGAATAGACGTTATTCTTTCATAATACATGTAACACGTTTATGCTCAAACTTTAACCCCATATGCAAACAGTTTGGAACCAGATCAGACATCGAGTAACCCAGCATCTGACCAGGCTCTTAGCTGTTCGCTACTCAGATTCAAATATATAGAATTGTCAAAACTGTGTCATCTTTTATATTTTAATGCAATTCATTTGCGTTTTGTTTACGTTTAAATGGGATAGAATAACGTCTTCGTCACTGTAGACACAGTGGAGAAAATGTTATTCTAAAATGTTATTCTTTCCCGTTTAAACGCAAACGAAACGCAAACGCATCGCAATAAAACGTAGAAAAAGATGACTTTTCGACAATTCTGACTATTTATTTTAATCTGAGTGGCAAACAGTTTGGAGCTTGATCAGATGCCGGGATACCCGGCGTCTGATCTGGCTCCAAACTGTTTGCAGTGGAAATTATAGTTTTAGCGTAAACGCGTTTATTGGGAAAGTATAACGTTTTCTCCATTGTACTGGGTTGTTTGCTCCAGGTTGTCGGTGATCGAATAGTCAGTTATTCGGACAGAAAGAAGCTCGTCTATGTAGAAGCAACACTGCTGGAAATACAGAGGCTCTCTGCTGTGTGTAAGTTTGTATTTGATAAGGATGTATGTCTGCCATGTGCCTGGTATCAATTTACGTGTACTTTGGACGTTTTCCTAGCCTTTTCAAGGGCTACCATAAGTTGACATAAAAGATCCTAAGCATTAACCACTTCACTGACTAACCCCGAGGACTATACTTATTTGCAAACAGTTTGGCCCCGATGACAATAGTAATTTGCAAACAGTTTGGCCCCGAGGACAATAGTATTTTGCAAACAGTTTGGATCCCGATAAGAAGGCTGCGCTACGCGCCGTCTGATTAGGACCCAAACTGTTTTTCGCTCATTTGAATATATTTGTCCAAATACCTAAATTTGAACTTGATGAAAAAACAGGCGATTCTTTTTTTACAATTGATGACCTAATGGCAATGAATTAGTTAAATGTTACGTGCAATATCTTTGTTTCAGTGCCTATAGCTATTCCACACTGCACTTCGAAGTCCACGCGTTTGTACGGCTACAGCATTCCTAAAGGCGCCATCGTTGTTCCCAGTCTCTACTCAGTGTGCTACGATCCTAAACTATGGGATAACCCAGAGGAGTTTAGGCCTGAGCGTTTTATCAACGAGTCGGGCAACCTAATAAGCCATGACACGCTGCACACGTTTTCAGCAGGTACTTTGTTGAAAACTCAAGATGATGTTTATTCATGTTTAACCCGAACTTGTCTGAAAAGATCACCACCGTTTATTTACATTTGCCCTGCAACGTCTTTACTTAACCGTATTAACAATATGGATTTAGATGTTCCATAAACCTTCAAATCGAAACTGTCTCCAGCCAGTTAGAGCATTTCCAAACACGCTAAAGAAGGCGGGGAGATACCGACCGAATTGGATTAACTCATGAAGCCTTAGTGACGCATATATGCGTCCTTTACCAAATATGTACCTGTGAAGAGTACACTTGTCCTATGCAAACAGTGAAGTCCCTGATTAGAGGACTCCTGCAGGCGCCCTCTGATCAGGGACTTCGCTGTTTGTTATTTTGCAATTTATTACAAAACAACCCTACAAAGGCTCAAATGAACTAGCCTTGCAAACTGGAATTGTCCATTGGAAGTTTCAGGGGATAATGAGTTAAGATCTATTTTGAGAATTTCCACTGGAATCAATACAAGTTATGTGTGTAAACATTTACTAATTAAACGACGTCTAATTATGCCATACATTATTGGATTTTTAACTTATGTATCAATTCTCAATGTACGCATGATAACGCTCTGTAGCACTTTCTCTGCGAATGTAAGATTCCATTCGTCCCCGATAGAATGGCGAGTTTAAACAACTCGGCGGCTGAAAGATTTGTTGTCCACATACGCACATATATCTATATACATGTATGTCTCGGACATCGGTCTTTTCACAGGGAGTGCGTGCGGATCTAGCGTTATACAGTGGAATGTATGATTATTAGCGTGTTGCGTAAATATTTTACATACATGTAGGAGGCACTGTAAAGGTCATTTTTTTCGGTGAATATATTCAAAACACACCGACGATCAGCCATTCAGAGAAAGTTTGCCTGAATCATGAATTTCACTAGTAAGAAACCTTTGTATAGCTTTTCATGTATCGATTGATTCCTCAATAGTGTTCAGTGTTCATATCGTAAACATAGAGCGATCAGCTGATTGAGATCAGATATGGTTGATATTGCGTTGCTAATTGTTAATGGGTCTTAAATAAACACCGCGACCAATGATTTTAGAATGTACTTTGGTATCTATTTTCAGATTGCATTCTTTTAATGTCTTACAAGTCGTTCAAAGTACAAAGATAAAGATTAGATCTACTGAGTTAAAGCCTGATTTTGTAATGCAACTCCAAAACATATCTTTGCGACTACCTTTCCTGTCACGTATAGAGACCGAATGCTGCTACACCGTGAATCACAATAACATATTTTGCCGGTTTACTAAATGTCTATCAAAACAAATCTGGTCAAAACACATTTTAGTGGCAAGGAAGAAACAAATATATACATATAAGCAGTAAACGACATATGTATGTCCTTTATCTGAATATTAACCCCCTCATAACTTTATTGTTAACACACGCGAAGCTAAGGGGTCTATACTCCAATGAACTGCAAAAGGATGTCGTTTATTCCTTAATTAAAACCACAATTCCAACTTTATATTGACGACTGTACAGTAAATAATGATTCATTTTTCCCCGTTCAATGAACACGAAACCCAAACGGATTGCAATAAAATGTAAAAAATAGCAGTGTTGACAATGCTAACGATCAACACATATATTTTTACAGAAATCTGAGAATGGACTTTGGAGATTATATATTTTGCTCAAAATTAATTCAGAACGAAACGAATTTGAAACAGAAATTGAAAACATCATACATGTAGCGTGTAGGCCTGTTCTCATTGCTAAAATCTGTTATTGTTTAATTTTTGGTTTCATTCCATTTAAACCTGATGGTATATTGTATAACTATTTTTATCCTCAGGTCCTCGTCAGTGTTTGGGCAAACCATTGGCATTTCTTGAGATGTTCCTTGTCTTCACTATTCTCCTACAGAGGTTCATCTTTAAGCCTGAAGACAATAACGTGAAACACACTTTCCAGTCAGAGCCTCACAAGTTTACGAACAGTCCAATGCCGTATCGGCTTATTGTGTGCAAGAGAATATAGATATGTTAATTTATGCATACAATTTGCCATATGTACAACATATACAACAATATATAAGGTCAAGGACAAGTAGTTCGGTATGCTATATTATACAGCAATGAATCTGCACCAAAAGAAATATTCTCTGTACCCTAGCAGATTGTAACTTAAAACTGGCTTAGAGTAAAGCAGACTGCACTGTAGGACACTTTCTGTTTTACTTCTAACCTGCTTTAAAATGACACCTGTCTTCAAAGCTAGAAACAGCGTATATGGTGTAAAGGTTTACGTGAGACAAGGTCATATCTAACAAATACAGCAGTTCAGTGTTTGATCTGAATCCACACCAGTTTATACTAGTGCCAAATTTAACTTATTTTAATCATAAAGTCTGGTCGTAAATTGAATTGCATACTCATTATTGAGGCGGGCGACGCTTACCATGTAACACAGAGTGGATTTAAAATTCAACCTAGCGATATTTCCAGCGAAGTGGAAATATTGCGTACTTATGAAATTCCATTTAAACACGATTTACAAGTGCATGTAATCAATTACCATATTTCACCGAATAGAGAGATAAGCAGTTTTAAATACCATTACTTATTTTGAAATATGATTAACATTTACAGAGTATACAAATTGCCTTTGTATAATACAAGCTATGTATAGGTTAGACCATGGTTGCAAGCGAATAAACGATATAGTTCGAGGGGGCGTAGTCCCCGAGAACTATGTCGTTTATTCGCGCGCAACCAGGGGCGTAGCCAGCGATACGCACGTACGCACGTGCGTAACATCAGTTTGAAAAATGAAAAATCAAACATGGCCAAAAATGGCATAAAAACCGAAGGCTAAGGGGGTTAGACCTTAAAGTCTAAAATGAAGATTTCAAACACACTTCAGAGCTCACCATTTCAGTTCTAATTTCCTTTTTTTCCCGGGGGAGAACCCCCGGACCCCCCTCCAGCATTGATAAATTTCAAGTTTTAGAAAACCAATAACTTAGTAACTACAAAGATGGCAGCTCAAACCTACGGTGCTACATGTAGCCTAATCTGCTACATGTACCTCTCGTGCGTCTAAACATTGAGTCAAATAGTTATATAATGTTATGTCTTATATAACGAACCTTTGAAGAAAATTGTATGGATCACATAGTTCGTATTTAGTGCCCATAATCCCCCACCAACAATTTTTCATAGTTCATATACATGTGGATCCAACGTACAATGTATACCTAAATCGTCTAAAAGTCGAAAGTTCTTGGAAATATATAGGTTAGTCACATTGATCGTATTCAGTGTCCAAAATCCCTACAAACACACTTCAGAACTCACAATTTCAGTTCCTATTTCGATTTTTTCTCCAGGGGGATGACCCCCGGACCCCCACTTTCATCTGTCAAGTTCAAATTTCAGAAAATAAAGAACTTAGTTAATACAAAGTTGGCAGCCTGAAAAACTTCTACAGTGTTTCGTGTACTTCTCGTGAGTCTTAAAGTCAAATAGTTCTAGCAGTGGAAAAATTAGTCACAAAATAAGGTTGTGTCTAATAAAACAGAGCCTTCAAAGCAATTGTATGGTTCACGTTGATCGTATTCAGTGTCCCTATTCCCTCCAACAACACTTCAGAGCTCACCATTTCAGTTCTTGTTTCCATTTTCCTCCCCGGGGGAGGACCCCCGGACCCCTACTTGCATTTTTCAAGTTCGAGTTTTGGAAACTCAGGATCTTAACGACTACAAATTTAAATCAGCATCATGAAAAAAATACGGTGCTTCATGCACCTCTGGTGCGGCAAAGTCAAATTATTATAGCGGAAAAAATGTTAATCACTAAATTTATTGTTATGTTATAACGGAGCTTTGAACACAATTGTATGGTTCACGTTGATCGTATTCAGTGCTCCAGATCCCTCTAAACACACTTCAGAGATCACCTTTTCAGTTCTTATTTCCATTTTTCTCCCGGCGGAGGACCCCCGAACCCCCACTTGCATTTTTCAAGTTCGAGTTTCGGTAACTCAGGATCTCAACAACTACAATTTTAAGTCGACATCATAAAAGACTACAGTGCTTCTTGTATATACCTCTCGTGCAGCTAAAAGTCAAATTATTTTAGCAGAAAAAAACGCTAATCACAAAATTTAATTATATGTTTGACACATTTGTATAGTTCTCATAGGTCGTATTCAGTGCTCCAAATACCTCTAAACACACTTCAGAGCTCACCATTTTACTTCTAATTTACTTTTTTCTCCCGGGGGAGGCCCCCCTGACCCCCACCAGCAGGAGGGGGTACCCCCCTCCCGCACCCTCCCCCTGATGTGCGTAACATTCGTTCAAGCCTGGCTACGCCGCTGGCACTCGTGGTCTAACCTATTTAGCACTGGCTTGGGCTCGAGGGAAACAAGAAGACCCTACGTTTCTACTTTTTGTTTTAGACGAAAAAGTCATTTTATTTGTAATACTTTACTTAAATTGAAAGGTTATTTCAATGTGCAGTTTGAGACATTAAGCATGCTTTAACACCAATATAAATAACGCTTATTGAAGCTCTATATGTAAGCACAATTCATTATTAATTGCCTTTAAAGTTTAGGTCTCACTGTACATAATATGACGTCATCAAGCGAGTGCAGTTCCCCTCCGATCTAGGGCTGTGACGTCAAATTGCCTTGATATGACGGAAGCTTGGAATAAGTGAACAGTGTGTTAGTTATTTCATGGTTTTGTAAAATAAACGTTATATTCACAGGTTTTTGAGGCCTTTAATTGGCCGAGAGCTCCAAGCCATGTGCTAATTCCAAATGTAATTTGATTATTAAACCTCATTCACTGCCATAGCGTCTTCACTGTTAAACAGTCGGCGTCTGCTTCCATTTCTTAAATTGAATGTTTTGGTGTTTTGATTTAGGATATATTGAAATAAGTGTCACGCAGTTTGGACATGGGGATCCAAACTGTTTGAAAATAACTATCACTGTCTTACCCAGAGAACAATTGTTATTTGCAAACAGATTTGGTCCAGATCAGACGCTATGTACAGCGGTGTCTGATCGAGATTCAGACTTTTTGACACTCATTTCAATATAAATTTTCTAAAGTGAAAATTCCTAAAAAATGAATTTCATACAAAAACGCAGACGAAGTGATGGTGTTAAATGAAATAATGTTTCCAGTGTATTGTACATTGGAGAAGACGTTATTCTTTCCCGTTTGAACGCAAACGCAATGCACTAAAATGGAGAAAAAAACAGCTATTAGACAAGTCCGACTTTCCATTTCAATATGAGTGGAAACTATTTCTGGCGTGTAATACTGATCGTGCATTTTTTACAAATGACACGGTTAAGCATTACACTATGTGGTCTTGCACCGATGTCTGTAAAGCACTTTCATTTCTTCTGGATAATATTTATGTACGCTTCGGGAGTACCATATACCGCCAAGTGATTGGTATCCCTATGGGTACAAACTGCGCGCCCCTTGTCGCTGACCTATTTTTGTACTGTTATGAGAGAGACTTTATTCTCAGTATAAAACCTGATACACTGGCAGATATGATCGAAGCCTTTAACAAGACATCGCGTTATCTAGATGATATTTTAAATATAGACAACCCAATTTTTGATACGTTGTTTCCTTTTATTTACCCAAAAGAACTACACCTTAATAAGACAAACGAGTCTAATTTGTCGGCACCATTTTTAGATTTGGATCTTTTAATAAATAACGGAATTGTTTCTTCTAAGATTTACGGTAAATGAGATGGTTTTGATTTTAGTATTGTAAATTATCCTCATCTAGATGGCGATGTTCCCCGTTCTACATCTTACGGGGTTTATATTTCACAACTTATTCGTTTTGCTAGGGCCTGTACATCTGTTGAGGACTTCCACATTCGTAATAAAACAATTACTGAAAAGCTTCTTAAACAGGGGTACAGATTTTATAATCTTCGTAAAGCATTTTCTAAATTCCTTTATAGAAATCTTCCTCTCATTAACAAGTATAAATGTAACTTATATTCTTTTCTGCGGCAAGGTATTTCACATCAGGAGTTTTATGGTGATGTAATTTACAGACTTCGTAGGATTCCTGGACATATACATTTTCAAAACCTGTTTGTGAAACGTATTAGATCTTTCCTCAAAAAAGATTCTGATCCAATATATTGCTGCGCACTTCACGTTTGGTTATCGATCAATCTACAATTGATAACTATGCGTTCCTCTTTGGTTGTGCGACGACAGACAGGGCTTAGCATTACATGATGATGTATCTCTAAAGCCGTCCTTAACCGGGAGAGTTACGTCGGATTTTCGTGCTTTGTTTTTTCTCTCCCTCTCTGTCGTACCCTGAACCCATCCATGTCTTACAGTTACTCGTGACTACCGACTAGTCGCTTGAGTACAATTTGACCGTTGCCATAGTGGGTTATTTTTAGCACGGGCTTGAATATTTAATTCTTTCCCGTGTTACTCATAATCTTCTTGTCATAGAACTTTTGTTAGATGTTTTACATGTATGTACCTACTGTGTTGGTGGTCCTTTTGGTTGTAGGGTTGTGGAACAGGGTTTATATTTTATGTACACTGTTCGTCTTTATAGGTGAATATAGGAGATACGAGTGAGATTGGGCTCCCCTAAACCCAGGTTTAACCCCCAGTGGTTGTTAATAATTTATTTATAATTATTGATTGCTACTGATCGTACCAAGGCGGGCTCCTATGTTCACTTTGCTTTACGTTTGTCTTGCGTGTTGTTTTCTATTTAGTGTATAGATGAAGGAATGGTATTGCGCGTGTGTGAATGTGTGTGTGTGTGTGTGTGTGTGTTTGTTATGGTATGACAGTGTGTGTGTTCTGCTTCAGAGGTGGGTGTATTGTTTGTGTTGCGTTTCCTGCTTGAGTCTTTTGTATTAATTTATCAAAACAGTCAGGGGAAATTCCCGACTTTATCGACGAAAGATGACGGAAAGTGATGAGTGTCAGTTCAAAAAGCATCGACAATACATGACTTTGTATCAATACCAAGTGATAACAAATTGTTTCTGTACATAACGATAATGCCTGTTTTGGTGCATTTTACAATAATAAACTATATTATATCTGACTGTGTGTATGTCTATATGCCTTGTTTAAGAATTAAAGAAGTAACCCCTTTTAATATATATGGTCAATGTCGGTCAACATTTACACTTGACATATAACAATCAGCGATTGTCGTACCAGTCAATATTTCCAGAGAGTTATCATTTTCTACAATATGTTCCATAGAGTTTAATTTCATTTAAGCGGAAAATAATACTGTCTTCTCTATTGTAGGCTTAAATGTGTACACTACTGGTCGATTTTGTATTGTTTCAAAATCATTTCAGCAGTACAAGGAGAAAACGATATTTAGTACATAACACCTTGTGCAGACAATGACCCACATCAGGGAGAAAAGTGTGTCTTTTTTACTGTCTATGTGTTTGAAGTTGCTTTTAATTTTAACAGATAAAGGATAATAGCAAGAAATGTCACATACGTCATACATGTACATGTGTACTTGTTTCCTGTGAAATAAATAACCATTCTCCATCGGGTCAGCTCATAAGGCAGAATGTAGTATATCATTACAGTTCTTCGGAGTATTCAAAGATGATTTAAATTAAATGTCAACATATTATATATAGGACAAAATATTATGATATAATCAACTGTATTCTAATGTCAGAATTGAGAATAGCGACGAGTATACTCGTCATTTAAAAGCATATACCTGTCAAAAGTACACTTGCCCTATGCTAAAGTACACTTGCCCTATGCAAACAGTGTAGACCGTGATCAAAAACAACCCTTCAATGTAACATTTGGACTAGACTTTATTCAAAACTGGAGTTGTCTATTGAATGTGTTGGGGTGAATGAGTTTATATAGCAATACAATGCACTGAGGCAAACGGTATTTCGGAATAGTTTGCTTTAGTGTGAAATTAGAATTGTTTGGAAGATCTGATCGGATTTACAAAATGATTTCACTGGACCTATTTGTTTCAGAACAAACATCTTTATTAAGAGTATAGCCGGTGCACCTAATGTGTAATACATGTAACATCTTCCCTATTCCAATGATACAGTGGAGAATATGTTATTCTTTCCCAATAAACGCGTTTACGCTAAGACTATAATGTCCATTGCAAACAGTTTGGAGCCAGATCAGACGCCGGGTAACCCGGCGTCTGATCAGGCTCCAAACTGTTTGCCACCAAGATAAACATGAATTATCAGAATTGTCCAAAAGTTGTTCTTTTCTACGTTTTAGCGCTTTGCGTTTGCGTACGTTTGCGTTTAAACGGGAAAGAATAACAGATTCTCCACTGTAATAAATCGAGTCTAGACTATAATCTGCAAGCATTTGTAGTACAGTAGAACCCCTCTATCACGACTACTTAACAGAGGAGTATTTAATTGCATGAAAGACAAGCGACAGCCTAACGTTATGTATAGATACATAGAGAAAGTGTAGATAGAAACAATAGGGATAGTTTACTGTATCTTCATAAAGATACAGTGGAGATGAAGTGAATGTGTTCCAGTTTAAACATAAAACGGAGCAAAATATTTTTATTTTCAAGCTTTCTATAGATATACTGATTAAGTTCGAGTTTTGGCGTCTGCTGGCGACTATGCTAAACCACATGAGACTTCTATGTGCAATAGAGAATATGACATTGCTATTATTTCCAAAAAAAAAGCTCGTTCATTCTAATTCTAATTTTCTAGTGCTTGCAGCCTGATCAGACACGACGTCTAAGCAGTTCCAAACACTTTGCACATCATATTAAAAAAGATTTGTCAACAAGTCAAATTTAGATAATTACCGTATGCTTTAGTTTCTCAATCTTAAATATTTTGACTTAATTAATTTTGAAATGAATGTCAAACAGTTTGGATCCTGATCAGACGCCGCGTTACGCGGCGTTTGATCAGAAGCTTAAGTGTTTGTACATAACCATACATATACATATAGCACGTTAACCCTTTACCTGATAGCCTATTTCTAGAATTGAAAATAGGTTACTACTTAAAGCAGGTTGAAAGTAAAGCAGAATGCGCTTAAGGCGCATTCTGCTTTACTTTCAGCCTGCTTTAAGCTATCCTGTGCTAGAATATATTGAAAAAATTCCCTATAATATATATTCATGACTGATTAAATTGGAACTATTTTCTTCAGCGGAGGAATAAATCAGATTCGCTAAAAGTCGCTTCTATGGGGTAAAGGGTTAAGGCCGTGAATGGTTTTAACGTCATGACATATCTCATCTTGAATGAAGATTACATCATTATGAATCCATAACTGCTGTTAATAAAACTGCTCTTGGGACACTAAAAATTCAGGGAAGTTTAAGTTCCGAATAAATAATATCTTTTTGGAAATAGGGAGAGTTTATTTTGGTTTCAGTGGCATACAGTTTGGAGGCTAGAAACTGGTTGGAAGAAAATGATGGATTTTGCCAAAATGCGTTAATAGGGATAAAAATATATATCACGTTTTCTCCACTGAGACATATCGTCTCTCTTGTTTCAACATTACTAATGACATTATAACGACTACACCAATAAGGCTTCACCGAGAGAATTCCTGTTAACCTTTTACAATGAGGAAATACCATATTATTTTCCAATAAACGCATTTTTACTTAAAATCGTATGGCCATTGCAAAACACTGGAACCTGATCTGGCTCAAAACTGTTTGCAGTTTAGGTAAAAATATATAGTTTAAAATACTTTTTATACACATGTACTGCACGTGCATAGCATTGCTTTTAGTTTGCGAAAGAAGATAAAAGAAGAACATCGTAGTTACTATAATAAAATAGCGTCGCGATTACATGTAACAGCACTAGGATTATTGTTGTGCATTGGGAAATGCATTGTAATAAAATATATATTTTTATTTCTTCTAACCACTTTCACTTCATTCCCCCAAGTACAATAGCTTTTTGCAAACAGTTTTGATCGAGATCA
The DNA here is from genome assembly GCA_922989275.2 of Gari tellinella. Taxonomy (NCBI): domain Eukaryota; kingdom Metazoa; phylum Mollusca; class Bivalvia; order Cardiida; family Psammobiidae; genus Gari; species Gari tellinella. Next base: position 76,068,796 of record OV277866.1, read on the forward strand.
GACTCCGGGTTACGTGGCGTCTAATTCGGATCTTAACTGTGTGTCTCTAATTTCAACAGTTTTAATTCAAAATATATAAAATGTATGCAAATAAATAAAAGCATAAAATATATCTGTTTAATTCATGACGTCATGGAAGTGAAAGGTTAATCTGAATGTCAAATAGTTTGAGACATAATAGTAGGCGGCGATCTTACAGTGGAGAATGTGTTATTCTTTCCCAATAAACGCGTTTACGCTAAAACTAATATTTGCAGTGCAAACAGTTTGGAGCCAGATCAGACGCCGGGTAACCCGGCGTCTGATCAGGCTTCAAACTGTTTGCCACCAAGATAAACATGAAATATCAGAATTGTCCAAAAGTTGTTCTTTTTCTACGTTTTAGTGCTTTGCGTTTGCGTACGTTTGCGTTTAAACGGGAAAGAATAACAGATTCTCCACTGTATCAGTGCCTGAAACGTGTTCAGTTACCACTGTTTGCTGTTAAGGTTAGCAATATGTGTCCCGTGTGCAGCGTGCAAAGTATAGTAGAGAGAACGTGTTCTTTTAAAAAAAAACGCGTTTACGCTTAAACATTTTTTTTCATTGCAAACAATTTGGAGTCAAATCTGTTTGCCACTCAGATTAAAGCTGGTAGGCTGACTTGTCAACATCTTGTCATTTTTTATATTTCATTGCAATTCGTTTGCATTTGAACAAAAGATTTACGTTTTCGCCACTGTATTTCAGAACGGCAGCCAACATGAACTCGATGACCATCGGCGGCCATAGATTTATTTACTGAACTCATGACTGCGTTTGCAATGGACACCATTGTTCCGGCACAAACGCATTTATTTAGAATGAAAACTTATTTTCTAAATACAGTAGAACCTCTCTATTACGACCACTAAAAAGAAGGCTAATTGTCCGTATAAAGGACAGGTGATAGCTTAAAGCAATGTGAAAGGGAACCAGAAAGCTCCTATAGGAGCTTTCTGTTTCACTTTCACATTGCTTTAAGCAGTCACCTGTCTCTAACGACAAATATAAGACACAATGTAGTGGTCGTAATAAAAAGGTTCTACTGTATGTTCAAACATAAAACAAGGAGCTGTGTTCACGCGCTGTTTCAATATTTCATCCTGGAAACAAGTTGGAGCTTCTTATTCGAATCCTTCACAAAACCTGTTGGGGAGATATTTACAGCGTTCCCTCTCTACAACGGCCCTCCGAACAACGACTCCCTCCTAACAACGACATTCGCCGCTGTTCCCAAGAAAATTATGTTTTATGCTTACACTGATGCACCATCGTCTACTTAAAATTGTTGTCTGCTGTTTTTCTTACAAAAATGACATTTTGACAAAAAAAAACATAATGACAAATGACAAACAGCTTGAATCCAGATCAGGCGCCGCGTTACGCGGCGTCTGATCTGGATTCAAGCTGTTTGCAAATGAAAGCCAATGTCCCTCCCTATAACGACTCTCTCCGAACAACGCACATAATTTGTGTCTCCCATTGGGTGTTGTTGTAGAGAGGAAGTACTGTACTATTTTTTCAACGGTGTTTATAGGTCTAACAGAAAATAGAGATGTATTTTGAAGAACAAAATATCTGAAGTCAGACATACTGGTATCATATAATGTTAACATGCATGACAGTATTTTCCTTCCAACAAAACAATAGGTAAAACTTTACCATTCTCTGGTAAAAGAGACGAAACGTAAATGCAATGCAAAACAATGCAATGATACATGTAGAAATGTTTTGAAAACTCTTAAATTTATTTTAATTTGAATGGCAAAATAAGGGTTTCACGAGTTCTGATCTAACTTCGAATTGTTCGCATCAGACATATAACTATTTTAGCTTGACTGCATATGTAACAACTACTGTGGAGAATGTGTTATTATTTCCTAATAAACGCGTTTACGCTAAAACTATTATTTACAATACAAACAGTTTGGAGCCAGATCAGACGCCGAGTAACCCGGCGTCTGATCAGGCTCCAAACTGTTTGCAACCAAGATAAACATGAATTATCAGAATTGTCCAAAAGTTGTTCTTTTCTACGTTTTAGTGCTTTGCATTTGCGTACGTTTGCGTTTAAACGGGAAAGAATAACAGATTCTCCACTGTATTAACGTACTTGAAATTGCATACCGATGGTCGCTCTTTTAACAGACGCGTGTGACTGTCTGCTTCGTGCATTTAGGATTACATCATTTGATGTATAAACTGTTAGTCACATGGACTGCATCGTTTTAAAATGTACACGAACGAACTAATATTTAATTTAAGAATTTGCAAGAGACGACCATTTAGAACTATTCATCATTTACATAGTTTCATAATAAAACTTGTGGTGCCGATCTTAATGTTTCCCAACGAATCTTACTCGGTGGTGATTACTTTTTTTCTGCCCCGTTTAGCAAATCATTACAATAAAATGTTAAAAATAATATCTTTTTGAAAATCCTCCTCATGTTTTCTTTTTATCTGAGTAGCAAAAAGGCTGCAAGAAACTGCTAAACGACGAATTGTGCATACTCTGATCGGAGGGCTCTTTCAAAACCTCTCTGATCTGGGTATTCACTGCTTGCATCAGACCTGTGTACTCTTAATATATACGTGTACACTTTTTGTAAAATACTAAAATATTGATACTAGGGTTCAGTGTTTTAATATCATGTGTTGATAGTTCTTGTTTTGTCTATACAACGATGTAGACGACAATGAAACGGTAATTGGGCAAACATTCACGACACATTTGGCAGGGAAAGGGTTAAATGTGGCTTTCGACTATCCAATAAAAAGCATACGTACATGTATACGGATATATCTCACCGTTTCTTAGCTCAAATGTCGCGTTCATGTCGTATGCTTTTAAGTTGCCGACTGTTCTTATTATCAACAAGTGTGACTGATGAAATATTGACATTTAACAGTTTGGATCCTGATATGATTTCGATCCACACTGTTTGTGAATGCCGATGATTTCGCACTAAGGCTATTAAAGAAGCCAGTCCGTGTCAAACTTGATTGTACTGTCAACATCTGCAAACAGTTTTGGTCCAGACCAGACGCCGCAGCAAGATCAGGATCGACACTGCTGAACCTTTATAGACATGTTTTAAACTGCCTTGTTTTACGAGCATGCGATATTATAGCTTTCTGTATTTAGTTTTGTTCCGCATTAACGTAGAAAACTACACATCATCCTCTTGACTGGTAAATGAAAACAAGTTTTCAAATAACAGGGATTTGTTTACTGGGTACAGTGTCTACCTTTATTTACAGTCGAAACTCGTTACTACGAACTCGCTAAAATCGATATTTCCAGTATTTCATCAGTTGAATTTTGATGAGTCGATCTCGTTTAAGTCGGACATACCCGTATTTCAACGTTAAAATGTGGCTAATGGGCATGTTCGAAGTAACGCGAGTTCGTAGAATCGAGTTTTTATTGTATATGTAAGTTTTTCAATTCAATTCAAATACTCTTTATTTTCTCAGTTTGTACATTTCTACAAATACATGAGAACTATCCTAACACACATTCAAAACATTAGGTCAGGTACATATTTTATAATAGAAACATCAGTTATAGTTTCTTAACCGTTAGCTTACTTCCAACGGAAGAGAACAGCATTCATTTGTTTTAAAATTGCTATTTCTAGTGGGTACTAGGGTGGTCCAGGGTATATCCCGCAATTTAGCCGGGTTTTAGCCATGTCCACTTTAGCCACGTCATTTAGTTGAAGGTTAATTCACCTGGTGTTACGAGAATGTTTTTCATATTAAATGGAATTATTGTGTTCTTTTCTATTGGAAATTGGATAAAACACCGTTAAAGGTCAGTATGGTATTCAGTTTTACCGTCAAAATGTTTCACGCATGCATTATTTCATTCTAGAGCTATCTCGCCCTTGGTCATTTACCGTAAGCCTCAATTCAATGCACGTGTTAGTTGGTTATTTCAGGTGGCTAACAGGTATTCATGATTGTTCAACTGGATATCGTATATATGTACAAGTATCATCACAGAATTTAAAAGACATTTCTCCCTCTCTCTCTCTCTCTCTCTTTCTCTCCCTCATCTCTTTCTCCCTCTCTTTATCCTTCACTTTCTCTCTCTCTCTCTCTCTCTCTCTCTCTCTCTCTCTCTCACTGTGTCTTTCTCTCAAAACGAATCATGGGCAAAAAATATAGTAGTATTTTCTCTGATTCAAATGTGATTTCATAACAGTTGGACTCAGTTCAACCCCAACACCTGTTGTTATTGATCTGAGGGTCAATCAGGTATGACATTTTTCAGCATATCTATTTTTACTTGGTACCTGTACAAAGGTGTGATTTGATTATAGTTGGGCTCTATAGATGTAAATAAATATATCAGGGCTCCAGATAAGAGGTAGTTATTTCAACAAGTCTAACATTTTCCCACTCATTTTAGTACCAAATCCTATGGTGTTACTACTCATTAGAATCGTCTCGAAGAGACGATCCCAATGAGTAGTGACTCCATAGGGCTTAATTCAGAAATAAAGTTTTGAAAAGCTACCCTTATCTGTTGCTCTGTATATATTTTCTTACCATGAGACTCTATACAAGAGGGTTGACTTGTAAATTAAACATTGAAACCTTATAGTCTACATGACTCACTCTGAGAAGAATTACTCAAGGTAATTCTTTTTTATACAATATACAATATAAGTGGCGTGTTACATGAACAAGAATAGAAATGGACAATTTCAGTGACTCATTCTCCTCCTGAAAGAGTTCATGAACACTTAGGGTTTCGATTTGGTTAACCCATTTATACCCACTGGATTCTTCTATGTTAATATATTGGATTAGTCCATTTTTTATCAAAGAGATGCCTGATCAAACTTTTCAATTTCATTTTGTTTTATATTGAAATTCCTATCCGCAAACATTGTAGACTCTAATCAGACGCCGCATAATGCGGCGTCTGATCAGAGTCTACACTGTTTTCTTATGTCCCATATATGGGATTGTGGACACAAATGGGTTAAGTCCATTGTTGGCTATTTAGGATTGTATTTAGCAATATATGACAAACATTACAAACGTGAGAGGAGTCGACTACTGTAGGAGCCCTCTGATCAGAATCTACACTAGTTTACATAGGATACAGTGGAGAATCTGTTATTCTTTCCCGTTTAAACGCAAACGTACGCAAACGCAAAACACTAAAACGTAGAAAAGAACAACTTTTGGACAATTCTGATAATTCTTGTTTATCTTGGTGGCAAACAGTTTGGAGCCTGATCAGACGCCGGGTTACCCGGCGTCTGATCTAGCTCCAAACTGTTTGCACTGCAAATAATAGTTTTAGCGTAAACGCGTTTATTGGGAAAGAATAACAGATTCTCCACTGTAAGTGTTGTCATCATAGATACACTGTTTAAGAAAGACGAGTATCCTCGTCACTAGGGTTGAATGAGTCAACATACTATTCCAATAGCTACTGCTGTGGGTTATTTAGAATTGTTACATTCCACATTTCACAACAATCGTGCCCTAGGGCACCGGGCATACGCCTCGGAAGGCGGAAATCGAGGGTTCGAATCCCGAAGCCGAATGTTGGGTTGAAACTGATGCTGAACCTCCAGGTTAGTGGCATAGCGAAAAAGGGAGATACTATATGTCGGTCAGTTTCCCCCTATTCAGAACTTATTCTTTATGTCAGCTAATGTTGTTATAGATCGTTTTCTACCAGGGTTTTTTTGAAAAACTTAATCAACTTCATTTTGTCCACATCAACGTGTTACACAATTTGTTTCAACCTACCATTTCGCAGATGTGTGGATGCTGAATAAATGTCATCTGCTGAAATTTTCATCATAAAAACGTTCTTTTGTGAACTATAAGTTTTCATTTCTGCAAGTATAAAAGAAGAAAAGTAAGACGGTTAGTGTCTGAGTTTATATCTGACGGAGGAACAGTTCTTTTAGCCAGATCACTCATCGAGTTAATCTTATTACTCGAATGTGTGTCAGCTATCGTGCAGGCATAAACGCGTAGATGTTACTGTATCTTAAGTTAACTTATAAGTGATAAATGCGTTTACAAAAGCGTTTATAAAGTTTAACACCTTACAGTGGCGAATCTGTTATTCTTTCCCAATAAACGCGTTTACGCTAAAACTATTAATTGCAGTGCAAACAGTTTGGAGCCAGATCAGACGCCGGGTAACCCGGCGTCTGATCAGGCTCCAAACTGTTTGCCACCAAGATAAACAAGAATTATCAGAATTGTCCAAAAGTTGTTCTTTTCTACGTTTTAGTGCTTTGCGTTTGCGTACGTTCGCGTTTAAACGGGAAAGAATAACAGATTCTCCACTGTAACATCGCGCTTCGTTTGCCTTTGCATTTCGCACGCGCAGGCATTCATGTAAACTTTACAGTAATATTCAATATTACAAGTTACACGTACATGTACATTATGTAGCTGTATATATAACCAGAGTCAAGTCATACTATCAAACATATTTCAAAAGAAATATTGTTTTTATAAGTTTAAAGACATTTTTCCTGACCTACTTTCGGTGATAATCTCTATGCAGGCAGTTCCCTTGCGAAAAGCATGATTTTCATGCATAACTGTATTACTGTGAACCGTTGAAGCGTTTCATGTGAGGCCCGCACTTTATATTTGATAGTTTGGTTAGTAAAAGCCATTGAAAGCCCCATTGAGTGTGAGTATGTAAGGGCCTCTCTAGACAACTTGAGATTGGTGACATTGGCTGTGCACACTTTGCTACTGCTTTACAATTACATGTACTTTCATGCCTATCGAGACCAATGAGGGGTAGTCTATCAAAGGACTGAGGAAATGTCTTTTTCTATTAATCTCCTGGTTTTCTTTTCATTCCGTACCTCTTTATGTCAGTTAGAAACATTTCACCAGCTATATGTTCAGTTTCCACTGTTTGCGGCTTAGGATAGCAGCTTGTGCCAGGTAGTAAACTTGCAGTTGATGACAATCGACGGCCATCGATTTATTTACTGAATTCATTGCAGCTATGTGTTTTGTTGCCACTGTTTGCAGCTTAGGTTAGCGGTGTTTGTTCTGTGTGCATCGTGCAGACCAGTTCATACCCGAAGCGTGTTCAGTTACAGAATCAAGCCCATCGATGGCCTCCAATCGTGACAATATACACAGAAACGACCTGTTTGCATGATATCGTTGACCAGCTACACAATCAACACCAAGGGGCGTTTGCCAAAGCGAAAATGACTTCCAAAATGGCGTCCAATTGAGTACACGAACCACAGCGAACTGTACCGAGTGCATTTTTCTTCAATAAACCAACCTTTTCCGAAACTTAATGTATCAAACAAAGCAGTTAACAATATTATATCTAAATGCGGTAAAATTGATGATTTTCAGTTGATTAGTACACTTTTGTGTGTGTTATTCCGATTCGTAAATAATTCGTTTGTACCTTTGAAAAGTAAATAAACATGAGGGTGCAAAGAATTATTATTGGAGAGTATTGCAGAACGTTAGATGTCGTACTATAAGGGTTGTTTGCATGCTAAAGGACGTTGGACTCCGATACAATTACCTGAACACGCTACATCAACTTGCAATTGATAGCCATCGACTGTCATCGATTTCTTCACTGAATTAATGGATGAACTTTCAATAGTCTTGATTACCTGTCCCATCACTACTTTTAGTCCGGTGGCAGAGACCGATAAGCGTGTTTTGCCGTCCGTACAAAGTTTTTTTGCTGTTTCTATACCTCTGAGGTGTGCTCTTTAAGAATCTGAATGATGCCACTCTGGCATCATTGGGCAATCCGCACAATATGCAAATTAAGGCCGCCATTACTGAAAATCTTGTTTTCGTCAATATCTCAGAAACTATGCATGGTATCAACATAATTTTGGTGTTTATCCCAATGTTTTGAGGGGTAAATAATCAGATAAAGCCATTTTAGTAAAGATCACAGTGATATTTTGTGCTGAATAGGCATATTTAGGCAGCCATTACTGAAAAACTCGTTTTCGTCAATATCTCAGTACCTGTGCATGGTATCAAAATCATGTTGGTGTCTATCTCCATGTTTTGAGGGGTAAAGAATATGATTAAACCATTTTAGTAAAGGTCACACCAATACTTTGTGCTGAATGGGCATATTAAGGCAGCCATTACTGAAAATATCGTTTTCGTCAATATCACAGTAACTACATATGGTTTCAGAATAATTTGGGTGTTTATCCCCATATTTTGAAGGGTAGAAAATCAGATAAAACCATTTTAGTATTGATCCCACACATATATTTATAAGGTTGTGATGAATATCCATATTTCGGCAGCCATTACCGAAAATCTTGTTTTCGTCAATATATCAGCATCTACGACACATCCTATCAAAGTAATTCTGGCGTATAAACACATGTTTTAGGGGTAAATAATCAGTTAAAGCCATTTCACTAAAGATCACACAAATAGTTTTTCTGAATAGGCATATTTAGTCAGCCAGTACTGAAAATCTCATTTTCGGCAATACCTCAGGAACTATGATACATGCATTAACATAATTCTGGCTTCTGTACTCATGTTTGTAAAAGTAAAATAAAGTATCAATTTAAAGTCTACTTTCAGTCCGAATGACCGCTCAGCCGACTGTACATTTACTCCCCTGATCATTGAGCCATCTTGCCTACAATATTGAGCACTGCTAACATATGGCGAATAAGCAGCCGCAGTACCGGTTCAGACCCTTCGCAGGTACCTATTCTAACCCCTGGGTAGAGAGGAGTTATTCGCGGTACATATCTTGCTCAAGCATATTCCTGTACATCATCGGGGATTCGGAAAAAATCCCCTAGTCAGGCCGCTGGTCCGGCGGGGGATCGAACTCACGAACCCTGGTACCGTAGTCCAACGCGTTACCACTGGATTACTACCTCCGGTAGGGAAAAGAAGCAGATTAAACCATTTCAGTATTGATCACACCAACATGTTTTGCAAAATAGACAACAATCCACTTCACTGTACATCCAAGTTACAAATCATTCCTTTTACTCATAATGATGTAGATTGCCATTACTGAACTGATTCAGTCCTCAAACAAGTCATTTTTAACAACATTGTCACTGTCATCGACCCGTCGGGCGTGTTTTTTCTGGCAGGGTGCTTTTCCGTGGCAGCCACAAAATATTGCGCATGGCAAGCGAGTCGTATATCACAGACACATTGCTGTCGGACAGAGTGTATACGTAGCACAACCACACCTTATCATTTCCAGCACCTCCTGTGGAGCAATAGTAACGTTTGCTTGCAATACAACTGGTATAAATTATCTAGTGCGGTCATCAAGTTTCCACCCAAACTCGACAAGATCTAATGATGCAGGTTCTGATTTGGAAGCTGATTTCCAAATGGCAGTCTGAACGTTTTACGTTCTCTTTAAATGCCTCTATAGAAGGTGAAAGTGACTTAAGCTGTGGGGTGTTTGTAACATATTTTCTACCAATTCTTTGCAACCAGACTTCTCTTTTAAACTTCAGACATGTTTGATGTCACCAAGCTTGTGACCCTGTAACAGGCAGCCATGAATCCTGTCGCTTCTCAAACGATGTCGCCTATAGCATAAGATAATTCGCCCACTTTGTCCAGTGCCACACCGATCTTTAGGACTTTGATGACAATGCCTTTTTCTACTCTGAAGCACTGACCTACAGTGACACAGCCTGAGAGGACATTGGCGACTGGCAGATGTGAAAACAAGTGTTCTGTGCCGCAACTGCAAGTGAACATGAACTGTTCATGTTCACTTGCAGTTGCGGCAATGTCTATAGTAGTTTGTTAAGCATGTGGTCCTTCCAAGGTTAAACGACAGGCCAGATTCAACTTTGCGTAGAAGTGCAGCAGGAGGTCGAAAACGTCAATGTCCTCACAAACAATGTTTGATTCTTTTTACGCCACTTTCAGCTGCCTTAACCATCTACTGTATGATAATTACACCCACTTCTTCATGGCGGGTCATGGTATCTTTCTTGCGGAAGACAATGTCATCCTGAAATACTAGTACAGTGTTAGTAGAGGTAATGGCCAGACAATGTCCATTCGGCTTTCTGGATCAAACTCTGACACATCAGAACTATGACCTGTACCGTATTCTCAGTTGCTGTAAGGAAAACCTTCTGGAGCGGCATTGGAGTATGTAACTGCAGTTTTTGTCGTCGTTTGGCCTCGTCACCAGCTCGAGCTGCCCACATTCAACTTTTAATCCTGAAGTTGGAGTAGCGATTGAATGGGTCATAGTTTGCCACCCTCTTCATAACATCCATCATGAAGCCATTTACAGTTCCTTGATTAGACTTGCTTATAACCCAAATGATAGCACAGCCATCCAGTATTTCTATCATCTCTGAATTCTTAACCTGAGGAGTTGTGCAGCGTGTGTTCCTGCCTGTATGGATCAGGTATGGGTCGTCGATCCCCTCACTTAACTACCAACTGCCATAGGTGCCCAGCTACTGTTGTTGATGAGATATACTCAAATTGCTCAGCTCTTATGACGATCAACGGCTGATCATCAACATTTTGATAATTGACTATTGATGGACTTTCCTGAGTGTATGATGCTCAGTGCCTTCTTTGCCTATGGTCCGGCAATTCAGGCGAGCACGGGCGATGTGTATGACCTACAAGTGCCCAGTCACGGTTTGGAGGTTTCACTTTTCGGAATCAGCTAAGCTACACTAACAGAACTATATATATTTCTGACTTTCACCTTGGTACTCTGCACTACTTCAAAGTACAAGTATACTGTCTAAACCAACCGCCTAAAATCTAGAGCTATATTTCTGTGTGCCTCCTTTGACCGCAAAGCAACAACTGCCCGAATTTTTGTTTATTTGTTTGTAAAAATCCTTTTCTGCAATATATGGGCTAATTGGACATCCAAAAGAGAGGGCAGCGGATACAGAAATCTGGGCGCGATGTCTTACTCTTACTTTCGACAGGGTTCTCTGGTTTTTTATATGCCTAGTGTAAAGTCTCATCCGAAGGACCTGGTCCAGCGGGGGATCAAACTCACGACCCTTGGTATCGTAGTCGAGTGTGCTACTACTGGACCACGTCTGCCGCGGTGTTTGTGCGTGTATCAGTCTTTTATTATGTTCGGTTAGGGATAAAGTACGACTTTACATTGTTGTCGGCTACCGTAAGGACTTATTAAATTCAAGAGTAAATATCACTGTCAGCATCATCCTAATTTTGCGGTCGTTAAACTATTGAAAAGGAACTTAGAATGTATATATATTGTCAAAAAAATGAACCTAAGAATTCTTAAGCTAGCTGAGGTATGACCATTCTTTTAATGCTCTTATATAAATGATGAACACACACCAGACAGACGACACAAAGAGAACGTAGACTCGACCGTCGCATCAATAATGGTGGTCCTTCTTTTGCATATTTTGCAGAAAAGCTTCACCAATTTTGAGCGACTTTGAAGAAGTTTGAAAATTGAAGCAGACGAAAACTTTAGCAGACAACAATTTCTTTCATCAGTAAGGAGTTAATCTGATTCTTAACCTCTCGCAAAATGGGGATTGAAACTTTAATAATTTTGAGATACTGACAAAAATGAGATGTTCAGTAATGGCTGCCTAAATATGCCTATTAAGCACACATTGTTGGTGTGATCTTTACTAAAATGGCTTAATCTGATTGTTTACCCCTCAAAACATGGAGATAGAAACCAACATTAGTTTGCTACCATGCACGGGCACTGAGATAATAACGAAAACGAGATTTTCAGTAATGGCTGCCTCAATATGCCCTTTCAGCACAAAATATTGGTGTGATCTTTACTAAAATGGCTTAATCCGATTCTTTACCCCTCAAAACATGGAGATAGACACCAACATTAGTTTGCTACCATGCACGGGCACTGAGATAATAACGAAAACGAGATTTTCAGTAATGGCTGCCTTATTATGCCTATTCAGCACAAAATATCGCTGTGATCGTTACTAAAATGGCTTTATCTGATTCTTTACCCCTCAAAACATTGGGATAGACACCACAATTATGTTGATACCATGCATAGTTTCTGAGATATTGACGAAAACAATATTTTCAGTAATGGCGGCCTTAATTTGCATATTGTGCGGATTGCCCAAAGGTGCCAGAGTGGCATCATTCAGATTCTTAAAGAGCACACCTCAGAGGTATAGAAACAGCAAAAAAACTTTGTACGGACGGCAAAACACACTTATCGAAAAATCAGGGGGTTGGCAACCGGACTATTTCTAAGTGCGACAAACGCGTGTTCAACAATGCGTCCGCTTATTACCGAACGGACGGTCGCTCGGTCTCGGCGAGCGAGTTGAAGGAATATCTCGGAAAAGTTGCTAGCTGCGTTACTGTACATTCGGTTTGTTCCGCTAGATAGTAAGCTGAACATCTTGAACAGAGGCCATAGTATACTCAAGTACTTTGAGTAAGTCAAGGAGCAAAATCACGTGGAACTATAGTCCAGTCTATAGTCGTCTATAGTGACTATTGCTCCAGCAGAATACCGATGGTTCGACCCACAGACGGCCCATTCTAAGTTTTCATTGGTTCGACAAATGGTGTTATGTTATGGACCTTAATACGCATGCGCCGGCCTCACGTTCGATGGAATAAAGACCGGACTATAGTTCCACGTGAAGTTGTTCAAGAATGCTTAGAGTACACAGATTTTCGTAGGGTCACAAAAACAGCTTTACAGTATATACATGTACCAGTCTTAAAAGAGCTACTAGTTAACCCTTAGCCTGCCAGTCACGACTAGCTCCATATGCAAACAGTTTGGATCCGGATGAGACGCCGAGTAACTCGGCGTCTCATCCGGATCCAAGCTGTTTGACACTCAGACAACATTTTCAGCAATTTTGAGCAACTTTGAAGCACTTTGAAACTTGAAGCAGACGAGAAATATAGCAGACGACAATTTATTTGGCGGGCTAAGGGTTAATCCGCCCCAATACTCACTACACTTACCAAATTGCTGCGCCCATCGATTTCTGGATCAACGCGATTGCCAATATATTTTCTGAAAATAAATGGGATAAGTTATTTGATTCGATGTGGCACTTATATTTCAGGGTGTTCCGGTATTAAATTATTTATCGGCCGGTACATTTTACTATCGCGGAAATCAGTTAATTGACGATACCTATGAAGGGTGCTCTTTTCCTAACCAGCAGTGCATAACTGATCAGAGAGCATCTACTGGAGCTGTCTGATCAGGGTACGCTCTGTTTGTCATAGTGCAATATGTTTACAAGATACCCCTGAAAAGTAAAACAAGAAACGATTACACTTAATTTAAAATTGAAATTGTCCATTTGAAGTTTCAGGGTGAATTTGTTAAACAGAAATGGTGGATAAATCTCTTCTATTTGCAGAGAGGAAACATTCGCAGTTAGCGTTAAGCCTTTCCATGCTAATCGTGGCTAGATCTATTCTAGAATTTGAGCACACTTTGGAATCAGATCATATACTACGAAACACGACGTCTGATCAGGATCAAAGCTGTATGATCCTCGGGTTAAAGTTTCGCTACGTTACAATGACTTTAGATTCAAGTTTAAAGACAATCGTAGTCTACAACCATGAAACAGATGATAACAGGCAAAATGTGAGTTCAGTTCGCATTAATGGATGTAAAACCTACTAATGTGCATCTAAACTGGTTTCAAATACCTATTAGTATATAACCTTGAGTTAAAACATCTATACAGTGAAGAAAACGTTATTCTTTCCCAATAAACGCGTTTACGCTAAAACTATTATTTGCAGTGCAAACAGTTTGGAGCCAGATCAGACGCCGGGTAACCCGGCGTCTGATCAGGCTCCAAACTGTTTGCCACCAAGATAAACATGTATTATCAGAATTGTCCAAAAGTTATACTTTTCTACGTGTTAGTGCTTTACGTTTGCGTATGTTTGCGTTTAAACGGGAAAGAATTACAGATTCTCCACTGTATACGTGTTTCCAAATAATCAGCTTCGGGATGAAACACAATACTAATGTTATGTCGTTGTCATTAACTATTTTACTGCCAAGGGCGCCATAAGGCGACCTAGACAATACTAGTAGTTTGACGCGGCGTCTGATCAGGATGTAAACTGTGCGATACTCGTATCGATATTTAGTCAGTCAAAGGAACCTTAAATCTGATTTGAATAAATATTACAGATGAAACTTTTAATGCATAAATTATTTTGGCGGTGAGAAGTTAAAAGCAGACAATAAAACTTGAAAGTTAAAGACAAAATAGCGCATATTTTAAACCTGAATATTCAGGCAGATACGTAATCTAAACATATAAAAAGAAGTAATCCGCGATGATTATGGAGGCAATAAATCTGACAAACACATGAATTTGGTGGAAAAAAGTCGACATTTAAATCGGTTTGTTGACATCCGATCAACGACGGAGATTTGTCGAGTTCGTTCGGCTTGCGCCCGGTCAAGATGTTTTCATAGCTCATTATTAGTGTTTTCTTCTGACTTGACATAGTTATTTTTAGATTGGAACATTCTAAAACTTTAAAAGGGATGAGTATTCCCAATATCCAGCAAGAAACATTGATAGCTGTATTTATTGTGCACAGTATACAGTAGAGAATACATTTTTCTTTCCCGTTTAAACGCAAACGCAATGCACGTAACTGTGGAAATTTACTTTTAGAAGTTTTAACTATTATTTTTAATCTGAGTAGCAAATAGGTTGGAGCCTGATCAAACGCCGGGTTACACGGCGTCTGACCTGACTCCAATCTGTTTGCAATGGAAATAATAGTTTTGTATACAAATGCTTTTATTGGGAAATAATAAAATATCAGTAAAGTTAGCGCAGCGGTCTCGTGCTGCACGGGAACCATACTTATCTCAAGTTGGAAAGTGTACGATGATGTAGTCGATGTTACCTTGCTTACAGTGGAGAAAATGTTATTCTTTCCCAATAAACGCGTTAACGCTAAAACCATGATTTAAATTGCAAACAGTTTGGAGCAGATCAGACGCCGGGTAACCCGGCGTCTGATCAGGCACCAAACTGTTTGCCGCTCAGACTAACATGAATGGTCAGAATTGTATTCAGTATTATGTTGATATTGCCTTTACATTGTACATACTTTTAATGAGACCAGGTCATCGCAACTGTTTGGTCTCTAAGAGCTTGTGTATTATCCATAAGGTTGACCTGTCGGTCATCACTTTCCGTCAACTTTCGTTGGCACCATCGGAAGTTTCCGTATACTTTATTTATAGATCAATGAAAACTTCAGGTAGTATACTTCAGTCGATTATCTAACGCCACTGTCGCAATAGCTCATTGACTCGTAGTGCTAGGGTCGTTGGTTCGATTCAAGGCACTGTTTTGTTAACGTCAGCTTCAGGTTTTTTTTTCTATAATTATATATTTTACTTAAAGGCACAATCCCGCTCAAATTGGTGTTTAAAACGCGCAATTTCTTATATGTGTGCATTTTCTATGTATTAAAACTAAGTGAAATCGAGTGTAAGAAGCCTGACATATGCACCCACTTCGTAAAGAATCCTACCTAAATGTGTCGAATTCTTATCGTGGTGGTTTACATTATAAGCGGGTTTGTTTACAAATAAGATTACGGGCTGGTTCCGAGAACTTTCGATCATTCGCATAAAGGTCACGTGATTGATTCGGCCGCGACAATGTGTAAACATTACATCAGTTTAACGGCCAAACTTAAAGGAGTTGTCTCTCTTTGGTTGTAAAGCACTCGACTTGTTGTATAGAATTATGCAAATGAGCTTTACCGAGTATGTCCGTAAATTTTCGTCGCTATTCAAAAATAAACAAACTTGATTACTTGTTTCCACAAATTTCACTGTTCGTTAGCAATATTGCTTCAAATATCACCACGTATTACTTCTTTTTATATGGAACGCTTACGATTGTGACATAAATTTCATGTAAGAAAAATGTTTGATTCTGATTATGTGGGAGTAATATAGTGGCTTTAAAGTAAAACAGTTAACGTTTGGGTAAAGAAAAACTTGCTGCTTAACGAAATACAGAAGTAACAAAGAGTGTTTTTGCCAGAGAGAGCTTTGCATAACGTAATGTTGCTACAGTGGAAAAAAACGTTTTTCTTTTCCAATAAACGCATTTACGCTAAACTAACCCGGCGTCTGATCAGGCTCCAAACTGTTTGCCACTCAGATTAACATGAATAGCAAACATTGTCGAAAATTGTCATGCTCTATGATTTATTGTTTTACGTTTGCGTTTCGTTTGCGTTTAAACGGGATAGAATAACAATTTCTCCACTGTATACGCACTTATCTATCCAAGTTTCCTAAGGCAAGTTCACTGCACTTTATTTTATACAATTGCATGAATATCATGGTTTGTATGTGTCTACCATAAAAAAAAGTTATAAAAAAGACACATTAAGAAATATTACAAAATTAACTCTATCCGGTATCGAACCTATAACCCTTACGTAGGTAGCGCAGACACATAACCACTGAGCCATTACCGACTGTAGATATCTTTATCAGATAATATAATCAAATTTGCGTCATCCTTGAATGGTTTATTTACAATACACTGTTTTGTTGTTTCAGGAAGATAAAGACAGCTTATGGAAAAAGACGGAATATTCAACAACCGTGTCATAAATAACATAATTATACAACACTTCTTGTTTTGGACAACATTCAAAATATGCCTCAATATCGGCATAATGAACGTTTGTCGGCTTACCCCTTTCATTCTCAATAACGCTTAAAAGCGCGTTTGCAAATAGTTTGGATTCTGCGGCGTCTGACCAGGATCCAAACTGTTTGACAATCGTATCGAAATTGTGTCAGTCATACTGCCTTAAAATTGACTTTGAAACAATTGAAGCAGACGACAATGAAACGGCGAAGGGATAAAAACTTCACGAAATATTTGGCAGTGAAAGGGTTAATACAGAACAAAAGTAACAACGAAAACTGATCAAAGATGTTTGTAGTACGTGCATCGTGCATTTACAGTGGATATAACGTTATTCTTTCCCTATAAACGCGTTTACGTTAAAACTATTATTTCCAATGCAAACAGTTTGGAGCAAGATCAGACGCCGGGTAACCCGGCGTCTGATCAGGCTCCAAACTGTTTGCCACTCAAATTAAAATGAATAGTTAAAATGATCAAAATGTTGTCATTTTCTCCATTTTAGTGCGTCGCGTTTGCGCTTCGTTTGCGTTTAAACGGGAAAGAATGACGTTAGCCACTTACATGTACACTCAAGCATCTCATTTCGTCATTAGTGGTCGTGGCTCTAACGAGGAAGCACTGTACAGTGGAGAAGATGTTATTCTCTCCAGATTAACGCGTTTATGCTAAAACTATTTTCCCATTGCAAGTTTGCAGCCAGGTGAGACGCTGGGTAACCCGGCGTCTGATCAGACTCTAAACTGTTTGCTATTCAGCTTACAATAAATTGTGAGAAATGTCAAAACGTTGTAATGTTCTACATTTTACTGCTTCGCGTTTCGTGTGTGTTTAAACGGGAAAGAATAACGTTTTCTCCACTGTAGCTGATGTAGTATTTTACTTATTACTCTCGTGTGTACATGTAGATGTACCAGCCGTTATCCATCCCTGACGAACTACACACACATATTTATACACATATGTTTAATGCAGATAAAATATCTTTTCTTGGTCCAAAATGTTTAGGATAGGAGCTTTTATTTAACTTCTGCAATATACATACATGTAATTCATTTTCAAAGCAGCTGGCACTTAAGGGTGTTTCAATGTCATGACTTTAAGAATTTTTCAAAGTATATGAAAACACTTTATGATGGTTTTGTATTGAAGAGCTATTTAAGATGAATGAAAAAATAAAAAAGTGTACATTTTGGTGAACAACAGTTGGCTCCATGGCCATGTAAAATTTACCCCACCCACTTCCTCTTATTTTGTCCTTTTCAAACAGCCCGCTTCAATAAAATCTATTTTAAATGAAAACAAATACGATAATTTGGTTTTGTGTTATTTATTTCCTGTCTATGGTAGTATTTCTTCATACAAAAACCAATTTAAGCAAAAAAAGGCACCAAATGTGAAATTTATAAAGCTCTAAATATCATCGATATGGTACTTTTTTGTAAATTTTGTAAGGGGAGATAACTCTTCTTACTTTAATAACTCAAAATTTTCAACACTGACCTTTCAATTTCTTTTCATATTTTGAACTGCCTTAGCATTGGCTTTCATTTGGTAGAATATAAGAAATAGTTTAATACTAGAACTATTTCATTTTCAAACTTTTTTACTTTTTTTTCATACAATAAAAAATCTAATTAAATCATGCCCTATAAAAAGCATATTTGTGATATTCGAGGATCCATATTGTTCAAACCTAGTGCCTGCTTTGTCTAATTTTGGTTTCTATTTGTGAAAATACCACCATAGACATGAAATAATTAATGAAAACCCAAATTACCATGTTTGTTTTGTTTTGAAATAGATTTTACTGAAGCTTGTACTCTGAACGGGTAAAATTTGAGAGAAAAAGTCCAAATTTGACATACCTTTTTCAAATCGCTGTAGCACAAAAAAAAGGACACCACCATATATATTTTTTTCCATTTTTTCATTCATCATAAATAGCTCTTCGAAAATAACAATGATAGAAAAAAAGTTTAATACTTTGAAAAAATCGCTTATGACATTGATACACCCTTAAGCACACGATCATTGAGCTTGATAAGCGTTAGCCGAAAATGGCATAGGTAATGTACATGTAGTATAAACTCAGCCTTCAAAGTTATACATACACTGCAGTACGTTATCGGTTGGGATATGTTATACGCTGATGTACATTGCAACAGTTAGGATCCAGACCAGACGGCGAGTAACTCGATGTTTCATCACGCTCAAAACTGTTTTCCGCTCAGATTAAAATTACTCGTAAGCAGTTTGACGGAACTGTGGTTTGCTATGGTTTTTGTATTGTGTGTCTTTAGTTTCCATTGAATTGGACATCATACATGTATACATACATGTGTATTACTCACCATGGTGTAGTACCCAACCCATCAACGATGGATCTTACACTTGGGATTATTTGTGTGGCTGTTTTTCTGATTTCATTCTTTGTGTTGAGGAGGCCAAGAAATCTACCACCTGGTCCATTCAGCTTACCGCTTTTAGGTAGTATATTTTTCATGCAAAAGTTTCCGTACAACCGTCCTCACCTTATTTTGGCTGAAGCTGCTAAGAAGCATGGGAATGTGATGTCTTTCTGGGTGGGGCCAATGCCCGTGGTTGTAATCAGCGGATATGACATGGTGCACGAGGCGCTTGTCAAGCATTCAGATAGCTTTAGTGGTAGACCTCAAAACGTCAAGCTGCTATTGAGGGCGTTCCGTGAGGATGAAGGGAACGGTAGAGGTGAGTACAATGCTTATAACACCATCGCGCCTATTCTCTCGTTGTATATATGTTTACGCGTCACCGTCTTGTAGTACAGTGTATGTACAATTCAACAAAGCAGATTATTTACAACGCTTAAAACCGTTCTTGTGAGATTTTATGATAATGAATACAAATACCCTGTCTCTGACTAATTAGGAGTACTACAAAAGCAAACCGATAAGAAAAATACAGTTCGAGGACCCTAATTTTAATTTTATATCTTTGCATAATTTAGTACATACTACCAACCACAGGTACTTGACACATACTTTATTATCAATTAAAACCCCACCCCCTTTTTAAACTGATGCTAAAATAGACTCGATCCGCCGATATTCTCTTGTGGTACCCTCGGGTAATGATTAATTTATCAATATCTACTTTTTATTTCATCAAATTCCGTCAAATAACGCCGCAGTTCGTGAATTATAACGAAAATGTGCATAATAGAAGTATAGTAAAAGTACCTGTGCTACCAACACACAGCATCTTTTCAAAACATCTGCTTGTTATTTAACAAACAAAGAAACAGATTCGAATTTGTCTTATTTCAAGCTTGGTTTAGGTGCACATACTCGTGTGTCAAAATTAAAACGTGGCTTAGCCGCGTTTTAACTTTGAAATACGGGTATTTTCCACTTAACCGAGTTCGAGATATCGAAGTTCGACTGTAAATTTATTTTCAGGTATTTTATTCAACGATTATTGTCACTCATGGCGGTCTATGAGGAAATTCACGCTTCAGATTCTAAGGGACTTTGGTGTTGGCAAGACATCCATAGAAGAGAAGGTGTGTACAGAGATAGATGCTGTAGGACAAACCCTAGAGAAGCTGCAGGGACAAACAGTCAACATCCAGATGTACATGCACAATGTGACCAGTAATGTCATCTTTGGACTTGTATTTGGAAAGAGGTTGGTACAATGAACCTCCACACTGCTCAGTACAGTGAAGAAGACGTTATTATTTCCCGGTTACGCTAAAACCACATTATCCAATGCAAACAGTTTGGAGCCTGATCAGTCTCCGAACCATTTGTCATTCAGATTAACATGACTGTTTAGAATTGCCGAAAATGTGTCACTTTTTCTCTTTTTGTTATTATGCGTTTGCGTTTCGGTTCTGTCATATAATTGTGATCCTGATTAGACGTCAAACAGTTTGGAGAGGCCACGTTACGCAGTGTGTGATTTTGGCTCCAAACTGTTTCCCATTCTGATTAAATTAAATCGTCAGACACTTTAAAACGCTTTCGTCATTACAAAACGTATGCGTTTCGTTCCGTTTGAGTTTAAGCGGAGAAAAATAACGTCTTCTACACTCTAAGTATACAGCCCAATGGAGTTCTAAAGTGAGCATGTTACGGTATATACTCGACATAGGTGACGAAAATGCACACATTAAGGATAATTGCACATGTCTAATTCTAATCAAGCTCATTTGTGCACGCGAAAAGAAAATATGCCAGTGCACGTAGAAAGTGATTAGCGGAAACTGTGTTCCTGCAATTAGTGTTTTACATGTTTAAACTATATTATCTTTCAAATATTTCAGCTGTAAAAACAAAAGCTGTGGTGGAAGAAGTTTGATGGAGTCGTAATGCAGTGAAAAAAAAGTTATTCTTCCCAGATACACGCGTTTTTACTGAAACTTCATGTCCATGGCACACCGCTTGGAGCCAATTCCAGACGCCGAGAAACTCAGCGTCCGATCAGGTTCCAATCAGTTTGCCATTCAGATAGAAGGTAGATAGCAAGAACTTCAACACAGCTGTCATACATGTATGCTATATATTATTCAACAGTGTTTGAAATACTCTCATTATTTGGAATGTGGTTATTTTAGTGTTAGCTTTACTTTCCACTGACCCAGTTTAGTGTACATATAGTCATATATAGTGAAGAAAGAACTAATATTTCTCGATATACGAATGTGTGTACATTCTATAAATGACGCCACGTTTAATCAAATACGGGGTCGGGGCAAAGTTACAGACTCTTGTATATCACTGTACAGATACACGCGGGAAAGCGAAATTGCTTGGCACTAGAATCAAATGTTTCTGAAGTTGAATTTCCTAAAGTCTTAAGATGAGAAACAATCAAGTCGGCAATTTCCATTGAACGATGGCTGCGAATGACAGACGCCAAGATTAAACATCACAACTGTTTTTTTAGACTTAAAAAGTAAACATTAAGCCTTTACATGCTAGTTTTACTCCCTAATTTCTGTCACTCTTGCAGGATTCTAATTGCAAATCTAGAGTGTTAAAGAATAATTCTGGCAGATAAAGTGAGAACAATCCAAGATAACAATGATTAGCTCGTGTTTAACCATTTCAATTTCAATGACATCATAAAGAACATTTGCCAACTGTGTTGATCCTGGTCAGACCTGTTCGTCACTTGTTTTAAAACCAGTCAGTTATACTGCCTTTAATCTAACTATTAAAAGATATTGCAGACACTTGTATTAAAGCAGTAGACAATATGGCTGTGAAAGGGTAAACGCCTCACTATAAAATCGATCATGAAAGGGTTAAAGATGTGTGCCAAAAAATGAGACATCGAGTCTCAAACGTATGGTTGGGTTTGGGAATTTGTGTCAAGAGAATCATAGAAAATAATGTCTTCAAACCGGCATGCATAAAACAAAGTCAGCCACTGAAAACCTCCAGATCTGAGCAGGAGTTTTACTGGTTAAATTATCACCACTGCTTCTTCAGAATAAACTATGTATCTTTGCTGTTTGAACACAAACGAAACTTAATCTCATTGTAAACCAATGTAGAACATGCCAATTTGTATGACTGTTTTTTATTTGTGTTTAGGATTATTGTAGCTGGTATGCAGACATACAGTGGAGAACACGTTATTCTTTCCCAATAAAACGCGTTTGCGTTAAACCTAATATTTCAATTACAAACAATTTGGAGCCAGATCAGACGCCGGATAACCCGGCGACTGATCTGGCTTCAAACTGTTTGTCACTCAGATTAAAACTAGTAGTCATAATTGTCAAAAAGTTGTCATTTTTCTCCATTTTATTGCAATGCGTTTGCTTAGCGTTTAAACGAGAAGAAATAACGTTTTCTCCACTGAAGAATGGGAAGAGCGTCCATGAGTACAGTGCATGAATAAAAGAATAACCCCTATCACTACTATAATGCCATCTGCCTAACACTTTCGGGTTTTATTTTTTAAATCCCATGCTGTGAGTTTGATTTAATCGTCGATATTACAACTATCTAAATACACAGTATATACAGCATACATGTATATGTATACTAGTTATCAACAGATTATAGAATATTTCAAAAGAATTTGGCCACACATTATACCAACATTAGATAATGTATTTCCCTTGACGACTAACGTAAGTACAGGTATTAACGTTATGCTGTTATACAGAAGACAATAGTTCATCATAACAAACAAACTTAATTAAAATATAAAGATAACAAAACAATCCACATGTCCTCCCCACATGTGTCCACCCCGCCAAGATCCAACTCAGTGTTATCTACATAATTTAGGCATATCGGAAAAAGGAAATATGAAGTGTCATGTTCCAAAACGTTTGGTTCTGTTACTAAATTTCGCAAACGTCCATGCTGTATACTGATCTAAACCATAAAATTCCAACAGTTTTCTGACCAGATTATATGCCGCTTAACCCTTTACCCCATAGCCTGATTCTAGTTTTGAAGACAGGTGGCCATTTAAAGCAGGTTGAAAGTAAAGCAGAATGTGCCTTAAGGCACATTCTGCTTTACTTTTAGCCTGCTTTAACCTATCATCTGCTAAGATTTATACTTTTTTCTTATGGTTCATTTTCAAGACTGTATAAATTGGAACTATTTTCTTCAGTGGATGAATAAATCAAATGTGCTAAAAGGCGCTTCTATGAGGGAAAGGGTTAAACAAAAGGAACTATATACTCGTATTAGCTTAATTATTATATAGAGATTTGCATTTTGGGATGTTTTAATTTTTCATTTGTCAGATTATTTTGATCAGAAACATACTGTCTATTGTTATTGTTCGGATACATGTACCTATAAGGTGGGCTTTTTTCCTCAAAAGGTGAAGTATTTGTGTTCAATGGGGTGTTGCTTAGAAATTGCATACGGCAAGCACCTGAGCATGTACTGTCGTTATCACTTCTGTATGCACTTCTTTTAGGTATGAGTATGGGGACCCTCAGTTTGAGTCAGTCAGTCAGATGACAAAACTAGCTGTTGAAGGTAGAGGACCACTCAGTCTTATTCAATTTCTTCCGGAATCTTTGGTCAAACTCATCAACAGAGAAGTATGTTTTCTTAGTAATATAATTCTCCTTAATATTATTGTGTAACTGTTTCATTTTCTTTATCCTACATTAATCTATAAATACATGTACGTCTCTTGACGCTTTCAAATTACGCTTAATATTACTACATCTATTGAAGAAAATAGTTCTACTTAACACAATGAAGAATATACACCTCGAGAAATAATTTATATATCCAAGCAAATGGTATTTCACTTAATTTGAAACTACAAATACTAGAATGGTCAAGGCGTCGACGGTGAAGGTGTTAAGTTACATGTCTGTACATGTACCAAGGATAGAGGGTGTTATGTCGGGTTTTAGTTATTGTATTTAGTGGCAAATACGTTATTTCTGCTAATAAACGTATTTAAGCTGAAACTATTATTTCTATGGCAAAACAGTTTGGAGAAAGGTAACACTCCAGATAACCTGTCGTCTGATTAAACAAAACGGACAGGAATAAACACACCTCCACGTGGCACGAAATGCCAAGGTGAGCTTTTAGGATCGCTGGATGTCCGTCGTCCGTCTGTCCGTCGTATGTCCGTCCGTCCGTTCACAATTGGTTCGTTAACACTCTAGCGGCTACAAATTTCAATCGATCTTCATGAAACTTGATGACAATGTGTGTCTTGATGAAATCAAGGTTAAGTTCGAATGTGGGTTAGGTTGGGTCAAACACTATGTCACTTGGTCAAATCATAGAAAAACCTTGTTAACACTCTAGAGGGTGCACATCTCATTGGATCTTAATGATCCTTTGTCAAAATGTTTGCCTCATTGATATCTAGGTCAAGTTTGAATGTGGGTCATGTCCGGTCAAAAACTAGGTCACCAGGTCAAATAATAAAAAGCCTTGTTAACACACTAGAGGCTACAAATCTCACTGGATGTTAATGCAACTTAGTCAGAATGTTTGCCTAATTGATATCTAGGACAAGTTTGAATGCGGGTCATGTCAGTTTAAAAACTAGGTCACTAGGTCAAATTTTAGGAAAATCTAGAGCAAACAAATCTCGTTGGAATTTTATGAATCTTGCTCAACATGTTTGCTTTATTCATATCTAGCTCAGGTTAGAATGTGAGTTATGTCAGGTAAAAAACTAGCTCACTAGGTCAAATCAAGGAAAAACAATGTTAACCCTCTAGAGGTTACAAATCTCATTAGATCTCAGAATATTTGCCTACATCAAATCTAGGTCAAAATCAAATGTAGATTGTGTCCGGTCAAAACCTAGGTCACTAGGTTAAATCATAGACATATCTTGTTATAGACATCTCTTGACACCCATTCGATCTTAACGCCTTGCCAGACAATTTCCTTGCAAAAAGCATGGGCCTTGTGCACATTGAACCAATGAAGCGTCTAATGTGAGACCCGACCTTTATATTTGATAGTTTGATTAGAAATAACCATTGAAAAGCCTCTAGAACATGAGTTTATCTGGGCCTCACCAGGTAAACTTAGATTGGTATACCCGCACGCAGCATAAGCTGCATGCTTTTTCTCGCCTATCGAGAACAATGGGGGTAGTCCATCAATAGACTGAGGAAAAGTATTTAACACCAGAGATTGATTGTGGGTCATGTCCATTCATAATGGTCAAGTTTTACATGGTGTACGAGGTGAGCGATTTAGGGCCATAGTGGCCCTTGTTCAGTTTACCCATTCACTGCAATGACGTCGTCAACTTTAGACATTTGTCGTCTGCTTTTGTTTCTGATATATATTTAGGTAGTTTGACTAAAGAATGTTGAAATGAGTGTGACAATCAGCTCGGATCCAGATCACACGCCGAGTTATGCGGTGTCTGATTTGGATCCAACCTTTTTTTTTTAAATAAACATTGTACTTAAATCGAAAGGGTTACGTGGCACTGCGCTGAATAATGGTTAAAATATACAATATTTATACTAGGAGTATGCTATGCCTAATGGTATGTAATTTTCGCCCAGACAGTCTGTACTTATTTTGGCATTGTAATAGCTATTTGTCAGACATAAATGAACGCTGTGACAAAATGTCAGGTTAACCTATACAACACAAACATGACTTATTTGAAATGTTTGAACAGTTTAGGTCAATATCAGGGCAATATCAGACATAACAAATGTCGACGTCTGATCAAGATACAGCCCTATGTTGTGTGTTATTGTCAAGGTGAAATTTGTTAAACAGACGATAATACCGCGTTTTAATTGACCCATTACCTTAAAGCCTGTTTTTAGGTTTGAAGACAGGCGACCACTTAAAGCAGCTTAAAAGTGAAGCTGTTTAACTCTTTGAACCCTAGTCCCGCATATAGGCGTGCTTTTCAAACAGTGTACATGTGAATAGTACACATGTCCTATGCAAACAGTGAAGTCCCAGATCAGAGGGCTCCGAAGCCCTCTGATCCACAGGTTTTCGGCGCGTAAGCTATGACACCCCCCCCCCCCCCCATAAATCTTTCAAAATGAGTCAAAATACATCCATATGTTCAACAAACATTCTTAACAAATGTTTCAAAAAGTTTCAAGAAGTTTAAAAAAAATATATTTTTTTTCGTATCATGTATATGTATACAATGAAAAGGTGGGTGTGTTTTCAGAGCCATCAACTTCCCAACCTTGTCACTTTGTCATTTTTGGGCCGATTTTGACAAATGATGGCGTATATTTACATTTAACAGTTCTGTTCAAAGAAAGTTAGCTCACAGTCCAAGCAAGACACGAGCACAAGTGAAGAAATAAAAAGTTCGATAGGCACCTTATATCGGAATCCTTCGTTCACCTTTAATTTTGGACTTTTTCGTCATTCAGCGATTAACAGGTGCATTTGCGACCATGCATTACACCATGGTACGGGTAATTAATAGAAAATGAAATATATAATAAATACCTTTTGAATTATCGGTAAATGAGCATTAATTTCTAGATAACTTTCGTTTTCAAGTTTTCTGTTGACAAACGTATATGATATCATTGGTCGTATTCGAATCATCGAGTTTCTTGTCAACGAAAACTGGGCGGAGCAAATGCGCGAAGATTTACTGATGACAACAGATTTGACCCGACTCGAATCGAAATTGTGGTCAAAGATTTGATGGTTTGACAAACATTTTGTCAACGGAAAACATCAAGTGATGATTCGAATAGAACTTGTTGTCAACTATTCCAACTAACGCGATAGTTGTCCTGATTCGAATACGACCAATCCATTTTGCGTTATTTCCTGCTTTGAAGCTGGTTCTCGGTTTCGCTAGAATGATAATAGTTTGACTGGGCAACCAGTCGTTTGTTTGGGAAATTTTTGCGTGACATATGGTTTCCGAGTAAGGGGTCTCCCCACCCTTCGAGTCCCCAGGCGCGTGTTCGCCGATTGCTTTGAATTTTTTACCAATTATCGTCAAAGAAAACTGTTTGCTGTAAACAATGAGCCATCATCTGTCCAAATCGTCCAAGATTTGACAAAATGACAGGTTTGGGAACTTGAGGGTTGCTTCTGCAAGGCGCTTTTTCATGGCAGCCTTTACTATTTTACTTATAAATTAGCAAAAAAAGTTGTTTTTTTTTAAATTTCACGAAACTTCAGGAAATGTTCTTTTATGATGATTAGTGAATGTATGGATAGATTTTAGGGTATTTTATCCACGTTTGGTGGTGGTGGAGGGGGGGGGGGGGTTATAGCAGCTAGGGGTAGTGTCATAGCCAACGGGCCGAATGCCTATGCTCTGATCAGGGTCTTCATTGTTTGTCGCAATGTCAAACATTGACTAAAACAACCCTTTAAAGTCAGAAATGGACTAGACTAAGATGGAAACTGGAATTGTCCATTTAAAGTTTCAGGGAGGAAAGAGCTAAGCTGTTTAAATATCAGCTATGACATAGTACATATTTCTTACGGCACATGCTCATTAGGAATAGATTGGAACTATTTCCTACAGTGGTTGAAAAACTTAAATGCACTAAAATTCGATTTTATTGGAGAACATATTTACGCTTTCTCTGCCAAAACCGATAACGCTATTATTTGTAAACAATTCGGATTCTAATCAGGCGCCGGGTCGCGAAGAATTTGAACAGGATAAAAACTGTCAGACATTCACATTAATGTTTCCTTTGCAAAAACCAAATTGAGAATATAACCTACATTTTAAACCAATCAAACTGCCTTTTGCTACCCATTAAGTACGGCACTTAATCATTAAGAATTTTGTTGTTTTTCGACTGCGCGCGCTATAAGATAGCTCCGGCTCGTAGCAACTACATGTAATTGTAAACACTGCCATATTTGGCGATCTCACAACCAGAATGTTTACTAGAAGCGTTTAAATGGGCCAATCAAATGTAGGTTATATTCTTAGTTAGAACATATTAAGTGAAATCTTAATGGTTAAGAAGGGGCCACTCGCTAACGCTCGTTACGCCCCTTCTTAATCATTTTAGATCTCACTTAATATGTTCTAACTATAACATAAAGCTTAACATTTTTTATCAGTTAAAGGCAGACAAAATGTTTAAGCAGACGATGTGATGGCAATGACTGTTAAATAGGTTACATGTACAGTGGATACACTTTGTAAAACGTTATTCTTTCCCAATAAACACGTTTACGCTAAAACTATTATTTCCATTTTTCAAAAAGTTTGGAGGAGGATCAGACGCCGGGTAACCCGTCTGACCAGGCTCCAAACTGTTTGCAACTCAGATTAAAATTAATAATAAGGATTGTCAATAATTTTTTCTCTATTTTAATGCGTTGCGTTTGCGTTTCGTTTGCGTTTAAACGGGAAATAATAACGTTTTATCCACTGTATAACGTTATTCTGTGATCCCTTTCAAATGGAAACGAAATTAAACACAAACGCATTGCATTATACTGTAGAAAAATGTTTGACAAATCTGACTATTCATGTTAATTTGAGCAGGAACAAGTTTTGAGCCTGATCAGACGCAGGGTTGCCCGGCATCTTATCTTTCTCCAAACTATTTGCGATGGAAATAATAGTTTTAGCGTTTATTGGGAAAGAAAAACATCTGCTCCACAGTTATGGTAGTGAAAGGTTTAAGGTTTAATAGATAATGGCCATAACTTGTATGAGATCAAATTCGCTAGACGGATACTGTTTTGTATACATTTCCGCAAATATGAGAGAAAGGATAGATGCTTTTAATCTATTTGTATCTCTAATATGAGAGAAATGAGAGATGCTTTTAATCTATTTGTGCCCACGATTATATATTGGACATAGACAAACAGTGTGCGCTCTGTTCAGATTCTACAATGTTTGCCGATAGGAATTTAAATAAATGAAAAAAGCAAAACAAATAAAAAAAATTAAGATCAGGCACCCATTAGATAAATATTGACTAACAAAATACCGTATATGAGCAAGGAAGAATCCACTGATCGCTAAAAACAAAATTAAGGGAAGTAGCTACCACCTAGGAAATCCTGAACATTCAACACAGAACTCTTACCCAGTATACTTCCAGATTGTAGCATAAACCCGGTTGAAAGTCAAGCAGAATGTTCATTTACTTTAAACTTACTGTAAATGATCATCTACTGAAATGGCCTTCAAAACTTACTACGGGATAAAAGGTATATGACTGGCTTAAATTACACGAAAGCGCTTTCAGCTGAATACATGTATGAGCTTTCCACGTCCCTAACATGTACACATAATGGACACGAAGTTATTCTTCCCCCCACCTAACGCTTGTGTTCCACTCCAACGTAAAATAGAGTATATTTATGTTTAAAGAAATTACACCAGTCCATTCATTGATTCCCCCATTGTTCTCACTAGTTGTGAAAATACAGGTAATGTATGAGAAAAATTGTTCAGGCAACGGCTCAGCCATCTGAAGCTTTGAATAGATGCCCTTACATAATAGATCTCAATAGGTTATTCAATGGGTTTTACTAACCAAGCTGACGAATATTACATGAAGATGCGGGCCTCACATGAGACACCTGAATGATTTTTTACCTAGACGCTAGCCGAGTATGTGCATGGGTTCCATGCTTTGACTCAAACTTTCTACGATGCTAGGTGTTACAGAAAAAAACAGAACAGAATATTTTATCTGGTTTAAGCATTACAGCTCATCACCATGGATACATACATATAAACAGTGCATGCGTTGAAAATAATCAACATATCATGTTTTACCACATGAAAAACAGTGAAAAACTGTGAGAGTGTTAATCTCGGACTATTTCATTACTTATTTCATTACTTAATAGTATAAGTAAGTTTCGAGTAATTTCTTTTGTCCTAAGGATATTTCTTTTATGCTTTTTATCAAAATTGTTAGCAGAAGTACTACTAACAATTTTGAAAAAAGGTGCATTTCGCAACACTACATAGTTTATCTCCATATGCAACAAACAACATAATGGCAGT
Source organism: Gari tellinella (assembly GCA_922989275.2). NCBI lineage: Eukaryota > Metazoa > Mollusca > Bivalvia > Cardiida > Psammobiidae > Gari > Gari tellinella. Next base: position 76,098,999 of record OV277866.1, read on the forward strand.
TAAACATGTACTTTTTCCACTTCAAAAATAAATAGTTGCTCCTATGCGTTTAATAAGTTGTCTCTTAATTTAAAAGTCTTAATACAGTATATTGCTAATTTGGTTAACAGGGCTTTCATGGAAGTGTTAAGAAGTTCAATGAATTTAAACATGTTCGGTCTTTGCCGGTAGTATCTAGGAATACGTGTACAGTATAATGTTTTCTCAAATTTTCATATCTCGGATAAATTAAGGTAAAGTGATATACGTATTCTATGTCGTTTAATACACATACCGGACATATTCTTTCATTTCTTGCTATATTTTTATGTCGACATGTTTCAATTAAAAGCTTATGTAAATATACTCGTATTTGTGCTATTGTATTTCTATATTTGTCTTTTTCAAGTACACCTAGATAACTAGAGCGCTGGAAATTTATTTGCAGTTCTTTAAACATATACCTTGACGTACTACTATTTACAGACGTATGCCAATTCGTAATGTAAATGTCCTTTAGTCGTGATTTCAACACAGGTATGACTTTATTTAACCCTCATCCGGACCTTTGGGGTCCATTGGAATTTGGACCCCAACGGTTTAATTTTTGCTTGAAAAAAGTATTCAGCCTTATGACGCTTATCACGATTTTAGACATTGTTCCTATGACTGTTTTTGACACTTTTAGTGAAATACGTATTAAATAGGTCAATTCGCATACAGCCGGACCCCAGAATTCTAAAGGTTGGTAAAATGTATTTCAGGCCATTTTAAAACCGTTCCTTGTTGTTTACAACTACAATTATGGCATTTATTGAATACTAGATAACCCCGATAATACTTTTCCTCAGTTGCACATATAAATATATCTATCACGATCTTGTGATTGAGTTATTTCCCTTGGGTATTATAACCCCGGAGCGCTAACCGCGAGTCAAAGGGATTCACACTGTATCGAACGAATACAATTCTATCTGACCTCAAATTATGCAAATGATTTCAAGATTCAAGTAAGTGTACTGTATTATATTTGGTTCTGGTCCTTTCTTGAAGTTTCCATAACAGTCATGGGTCAATATTGTTGACCTTGACATTTGACCTTGACCCTATTGTACAGTACGTTGGCCAACGAGGACTGGTCGGTCGGTATTTAAGGCGTCTATTTCAGTGCTTTGTTTCCATTATTTAGTATATCAGATTCAACTATATAGCTACAGGGGAAGAAATACATACAACAGACACATATGCTCCCATTAGGATGTTTGGCAAACGCTTGTTCAGCAGTGGCTTAACCTAATGTTTGATACAATTTCTTGTTATTTCATTCATGAATCAAATTTAATGTAATAGATGATGATCCCAGGAAACCTCAAAGCATAGTTCATTACAGTGATACAAAAATCTGTTTTAAACCATTGACCCAAACGAACCGTGGTTACACCTGTAACTGCGTCTAGGACACTATCATGCAGCTCATCAGACATATGATGAGGGGATGCAGACATAGTTATGAGAACGTACTCAAGACATGGTGTTAAGCAATTGATATTCAAAACTCTTATATCTTTACCACTTGAAGTTATGTTTGTGTTACTTTCATTACATAAGTTTACCATACTGAGGTTTAGAACATATATTTGACATACCACTGTCACAGTGTCAGCGTCATTAAGAAAGGCCCAGACATCTGCGAAGCCCGAATTGCATAACAAATCTCTTACTTTGCCAGACCAATCAATAATAACCATTCATTTCTGTCTCAATTTCTCTTCTCTGACTGTCACTAATGTATTTAAGAATGCAGTTATCATATTTAATCGTATAAAACTTTAATCAGAATTGTATTATTCTGACATGTCTTCAAACATATAATGGAAAACGACCTAACTCAGCATATAATGGCATCCAAGCTTGGTCAACTAATGTATTTAAAGACATTTCCTGACCTACTTTTGGTGATAATCCCACGGAGGCAGGCACTTTCCTAGCAATACTCATGATTTGTATGCATACATAACTGTATTACTGTGAGTCATTGAGGCGTTTCGTGTGAGGCCGGACTGCTAAATTTGAAAGTTTGGTTAGTAAAACCCATTGGAAAACCATTCAGTGTGAGTATGCCAGGGCTTCTCCAGACACCTTGAGGTTGATGAAATTGATTGTGCACACTTTACTCCTGCTTTACAATTTTACAGTTACTTGCACGCCTATCGAGAACAATTGGGTTAGGGGGTGGTTTCATCAAAGGACTAAGGAAAAGTCTTTAACTTCGCTACAAAAATGTACATACAATTCAAACATGATGCAATAGAACATCAGATAAGAAGTCCTATATAGTTGAGTGGGTAAAGGCAGTGGTACAAGTTACGTGTAAGCATATATCTTGTATTGGGTTTTATTTATCTTGTTCGCACTGGTTCGATCCCGATCGAACTCGTTACTTAATTCTTTCAAATGTTTTCCCTGAACTACTATTTACTCGTGTATGTAGGTATATGCCATCCATTTACAATAGAAAATTGTGTACGCCAAGTTTGGTGTTCAGTTTCTTTAAAAGCGGTTTAGCAAGTGAATACATTTTACAATGTACCTCTAGGAGGTTGAGAGGTTTCATAACCAAATAGACGGATTCAGGCAAATGAGGAAATACGTCCTCGAGCAAATAGACGAACATGAAGCAACATTCGACAGGGACAACATCCGGGACTTCGTTGACTTATACTTGCGCACTGTACAAGACTCAGATGATGCAGAAACCAGAAGGCTTGATAGTAAGGACACAATTGCACCTATAGTTTAAACTACAGTGGAGAAGAGTTATTCTTTCCCAATAAACGCGTATACGCTTAAACTATTGTTTCAACTGAAAACCGTCAGTGTGGAGCCAGATTAGACACCGGTACCCGGCGTCTGATCAGGCTCCAAACTTATTGACATTCAGAACAGAATAAATAGCCAGAGTTGTCATAAAGTTGTTGTTTTCTCGTTTTATTGCAAATTCGTTTTGTTTGCGCTAAACTGGAAAGAATAACGTCGTCTTCACTGTACCTTCCTACAAGTACAGTGGAGAAAACGTTATTCGTTCCCGTTTAAACGAAACGAAACGCAAACGCAAAACACTAAAACGTAGAAAAATGCAACTTTTGGACAATTGTGATAATTCATGTTTATCTTGCTGGCAACCAGTTTGGAGCCTGATCAGACGCCGGGTTACCCGGCGTCTGATCAGGCTCTCTACTGTTTGCACTGGAAATAATAGTTTTAGCGTAAAAGCGTTTATTGGGAAAGAATAGCGTTTTCTCCACTGTACCTACATGTACATAATATTATCTATTTGGTTATCTGCCTGTCTGTCTGTCCATTGGCCTGTCTCTCTGCCTGTATGACTGTACATGTATGTATGCATTTCTTTTTTTATTGTAGTATGCATTTCCTTCCTAGTCGTCTGTTTGCCGGTTTACCTGTCTGACGAACGGACTGAGATTTGTTAAAGTTAGATTTACTTTCCCGCTGGTTTTAACCACTGAACTTTGTATTCTGTTTTATGAGAGTTTGCTGCTAAAACAGATGTTTCGTGTAAGAAAACTCTGCATATTTATTACCATCCTTTACAGTAAACAGTTGCTTATGACAGATTGATAGTTTTTGTCTATTGCATTGGTTGTTATGATAGTACTTTATTTTATTCAACCAGCTACTCTATATTTACTCCTTGTTTCAGCCTCGAATGTATTCATCTACCGACATAAGAAAACTGTTCCTCTTTAAACAGTCATGAATATGTACATGTACCATAATTTCCCTTTGATTTTATTTTAAATCCTAGAAGATGGTATATATAGCGTAAAGCAGGTTGACATTAAAGGAAAACTTACGGAGGCGCATTCCGCTTTGCATTCATCTGCTTTAAGTTATTACTTGTCTTCAGAATTGGAAACATACATGCTATGTAGTTAAGGCTTTTTACCATGAGTAATTGTCCCATACTTAAGATGCCGTCCAATTTGTTTTCCGTGTATTCTATACCTACACACAGTATCTGAGTGACACGTATTTTGATAACTGACCAGGGGCCATTTTAGTAGGGTCTGATATGGATCCAAACTATTTGCTGAAATCTTCAAGACACGTCTACAGTTTTAAAGCTGAGAATTTGGTTTTAACCCATTACCCCAAACCATGTTTTAGTTATGAGGACAGGATGTCCACTTATACAGGGTGAAAGTAAATCAGTAAAAGCTTTCAGGCTTATTGATGGCAATGATAAGACAATCATTTAAATGTACCTACGGGTAATCAAGTAAAAGACGGCTCCAAACCATTTGCCTCAAAAAGACATTATTAATGAACGAATGAATGGTGTTTTACGGCCCATCGACACAAGAAGGTCATTTAGAGCCGAACAAATAATCAAATATCAAACTACCGGAATAAATTACGTCAATGTCAGTCCCGATCGAGATCGACGGGAAAGTAAACAAAATTTGGACAAACATAATCTACATACAACTAAATAGGTTGTTTCCAAGCTCAGGATTTGACATATTGATGACCCGCCAAACTAGCTCATAGTGCTGACGAAGGAGGTGCGATACCTCCGAAAATTACAGGTAAAAACAAACTTTGCTCAGAGTCATGAAAAACTCATCAATAATCTACATACTTATACTAACATTTTCAAAATATATTTTGTTCAAAGTTTATAATATAAATTAATGACTTTTAAAAATTCAAGTATTTGTATATATCTACAAAAACAGGGAATCTGTCTGAAAAAATCTATCGCGAATTCAGTTTAAATCAGCACAGTCAATTAGAATGTGCTGATTTGTATAAGGTTCAAAACAAAATAGATATTCTGGTTGAACCTCACGTTTTAATTAATATGAATGTGTCATATAAGAATGTCCAATTCTCAATCTAGCTAAAACTACCTCAATCTGTCGAATCGACCGTAATGAGTTAAATCTTTCACCAAACATTCGACTAAAACAGTTTTAATAGCATAGGCTTTGTTATGAGATTCCTCATTCCGAGACTCCTGCCATTTACCTAAAATAAATATAGTAGTTTGTTGTTTGAAATCGGAATAAGGGAGATTCATATCAGATTCAGTCAATGCTAGGGCAGACTTACATTGTAGCTGCAATGTCTGACCTCTCATTGTCCTTAATTCCATAATGACTAGATAAAAATTTACCCAAATTATTTTAACATCTTTAGAATAAGTCAGTCCATGATATTTAAAAACAATATTTAAATAAGAACATTTTAAGCAGAACCTTACTCAATAACTGTCAAAGGGTAGAGAATCCGAAAACATTATATGTTTACTATATGAATCTTCAGCAATATAAACAAGAGCTAAGGAAAGACATTATTATTGCCATATAGATATATATCTTTATTTCCTCCAATACATGAAGATTGTGAATACAAGTATGAACAAACATATACAGATTATAAACAAACACAAGAAAAACATGATATTACATACAATTAAGAAGAAATACTCCATCTTCTGAGCGTCACTTTTACATTTCAATAGATGCGTCAGCACAACGCAGAAAAGATTAAAGCAGCAAACTCTTGCATGAGCTTTCTGCTTTACGCCGTCCTACCTCGAGCAGTTATATAATGCTGTTCTCAAAGAGCCTTACACAAACTAAATATCTATAAACTTAGACCAAAGATTGCCAATAAACGTAATGTTAGCTTTTACAAAGTCATGAGTATGGATGCCTAATTCAACTGACAAATCAATGCCAGGTGAGCCAAGCAGAGCACCTAATTTAGCATCATCGTCCAACAAACTTAACCTAGCAGTAACAGAACGACCAAACCTGACCCCTATGTCGTACATGTGTTGCTGTCGATCTTGTTCGAAATAATCACATTCTAACATACATTATAATACTGTTGTTTCTGTTGCAAAAGGTTGGGATCTAGATTATACGCCGCGTAACCCGGTGTTTGTTAAGGATCCACACGGTTTGTCATTCAGATTTCTTTCCCAAACTTGTTATTTTCTATATTCTATAATGATACGAAACAGAAACTGTGCACTTGTTTAGGAATTAAAATATCCATCATTTTTAAAGAAATATTGGCAAATGTGGTATCAAAATGAGTGTAAATATTTCATTTACACAATGCTTTACTTTCTAATCGAATTCGTGTAATTATGAATACACTGTTAACGCTTGCTTGAATGCAATAGAGGTTAATGGTAAAAGTTGCAAATCCTAAAGTTTTGAAAAAGAAAATGGATTTAAATCGGTACGTATCATGCTCTCATCTTATACTGACCAATACAATACTTATTGAACGCATTGCCCTGACGTAACGTCTTGTGACGTAAATTCCTTAACGTCATGTATTTACCCTGACGTGATGGCTTGCTGAATTCTGACTTGTCTCTAGCGTTTCCATTTTGACCGTTAGGATGTCGAAGGGTCATGATGGTATTTCGGTAGCAATAAAACTACCTAGAGACGTCAGAGACGCTGACGTCGGATGCAAGTCGCTGAAGTGTCTGAATTCGTTCGTTTTCTTGAAGCCTTGACAGTTTGTTATTGTGATTTATTCAGATATACTATGATTTTATTTTTGCATAATCAGTAAAGATATCGGTCAGTGAAAATCTGTACTTGTAAACATGTTGCACTGGCAGCCCGTGCATTATATTGCATAATAGCCGTTGGTATTTTTGAATGACATCCAGATGCTCTAATATTGTGTAAGTGAATGCAATGTGTGTATAATTATTTAATTACTCATTATGCTAAATTTTATAACTCTAAATTTATTTATGAAAAAGTTACACTCAATATAAAAGTGCACAGTTTCTTTTTCGTGTCAGTAAATATATCATTGCGTGTTTGTTTCCTATGAATGGGCTTACATGGGTGTTCACAATTTATTGAATTTGTAAAAATGAGTCTTGAAGAAAAGTATAAATACGAGGCTTACCGAGTTTTTATCGTTTTCTGAAAGACGAGTGTTATAAATCCAACAAATTATTAACAAGAATGTTAGATTCTATCTATAACATAGACTGGTAATGTTGTTTTTGCCATATCGATTCTAACAATCCATGTCCCTCCCATCTAAAGCCACTCGATCGCCGACAGAAATGTCGCTTTATGCCATATTTGTTTTAAAACAATTGACGGCGCGTATGAAAACACGTTTTAGTAAGACAACATCATTTGCATTGTTAAACCACTAGGTATATACGAGAAATAAACAATCAGTATTATTAACCGGTGGCACCGTAGGGTATGTTACACATTTTATTATCCTCTGTACATGTATCTTAAAACGCCATTGTTTTTGCAGAGCAGGATATGTTCCGAGTAACCATAGACCTGTTTCTAGCGGGCACGGAAACAACTTCCAGTGCACTTGACTGGGCCTTCCTCTATATGATACAGTATCCGGATATACAGAAGACATGTTACAACGAAATATCACATGTAAGTTAGGTTTATGCGGGCTTAACCTCACTGTAGATATCGTTGATTACGTTTGCAAACAGTGAAGACCCCCATCAGCAGGCTCCTTCAGAAGTCCTCTGATCTAGGCTAAACTATTGGTGTCTGTTGCCATTCAAACAGCAGCAAAAGGAGACTAGTTAGATTGTCTATGCTATAATAATCCAAAATAATTATAAATACCGATCATGTAGGTGATAGATATAAAGAGTTTCCATCATCAATGGTCAATCATAATACTGTATCGTCAGCGCATTGGAAATGTAGAAAATGATAATTTGTTAAACATGTTAACGATTTAATATACACATTGATTTAAGCCCATTCAGACGCCGAGTGACTCAACGTCTGAATTTGCCCAAACATGTCTGCCAATAAAAATATTAATTCAAGACAAATTCTTGTTTTTGTGTGTTTGTTTTTAAATAATAACGTTTGTTTCGCCTGTATATTTATCCCGAGCCAGGTGTGCGGACATAAAGCCATTCAGTATTCAGACAGGAGCCAGCTCGTCTACATTGAATCCACATTATTGGAAGTTCTACGACATGCAACAGTTCGTGAGTACTTGCTCAACTTTTCTACTACCTAAATATAGACCAGAATTTGGAAACGACAAACAGGAGCGGCCTAATTCAAAAGACTCTGTCAAATATCGGGGGATTACAGCAGGGAAGTCGTTATTATTTTTCTTAATAAACTCGTTCAACCAGTTACAGTGGATACGACGTTGTTCTTTCCTGTTTAAACGCAAACGTAAAAAATATGAAAATGATAACTTTTTTACATCTCTATATTTGTTTTAATCTGTGTGGTAAACATTTTGGAGTCTGATCAGACGCCGGGTTACCCGACATAAGATCTGGCTCCAACCTGTTTGCAATGGAAATAAAAGTTATATCGTACACGCGTTTTTTTTAAAAGAAAACGTTTTCTCCACTGTATTTACATTTCAAAAGATTGGAGTCTGGTCAATCGCCAGATAACGGAATAAATTAAGCGTCTAAAGTGCCAAGAAATTGCAATTTTTCATATTTCTTTTTTACATTTCTGGATTCCGTTTGCGTTTACATGTAGTTTCGTTAAAATGTTACATGTTATATTTACATTACTTCAGAACGCCAACTTAATGCACACCGACTCTTTGTAGAGAATGACTACATTATACATTTCAAATGCTCATAGACAAAACAAGAACATTGTAACCTATGGTTTTTGTTTACCATTGTACTAAGATATGTTAGAACAACCTATGCAAATATTTTCATAGCGATCCTACGGAGATTTCGTTTGAGCGCGTATGTCCTTGAATACGCATTCTGCTTTACCATTAACCTGTTGTAAATGACCATATGTCTCGATTACTAGAAACATGGTCTTTGGTAATGGATTAAACTAAAACTATTATGTTTCCCAATGTCATTAATACAGAGTGATATACATGCAGACCCATTACCAACGACTGTGTTTCAGCTAGTCGACGTATTATGACATATTTTCAATGCGAGCATGAAACTTGTTAAATCATTCTCATATCAAAACGCTCTTTTAAAGAAATATGGATATATTCATTCAGAAATATATATTTTAGAAGTTTCTAGGTCTGTTTCCAAGATTATATATAACATCCATCACCCAACACGAGCACGCTAAACTATGAATGTTGTGTTACCTTGGGATCAGACTTATAAGCTACGGTAGTTAGCAAATAATACGTGTATGAACTCCATACTCAAAATCGATTTGTGTGCGATTAAACTATGGATCGTTTCTATCGTTTTAGTACCCCTAAATGTCATCCACTCTACGACTAGGGCTGTCACTTTCAAGGGATATGACATATCAAAGAATACCCTAATATTGCCCACAATGTATTCAGTAATGTACGATACTAAGTACTGGACAGACCCGCACATTTTCCGACCAGAGAGGTTCATTAACAACACGGGGAAACTAATCAAACATGACGCAATGATTCCATTCTCTGCAGGTAAGTGAGTGTGTCATTATTCGAAGAGGTACTGCTCTCCCTAATAGCAGATAAACGCGCAACGCGGAAAAGTCTGATGTTACGTGTATTACATTTGGGATCAGATATGTTACCATTCATTAAGCATCCGTACATCTTTAATGATTGCGTTCATTATAGTACATAGGCACAGTTTATTCGTATTTTAAACATTAAGTTACCCGTTACATATTCAATCATTTATCAACAGGTCTAATCAAAGCACGTGGCATGCAAATGTATAATAATGAGATCAATATGTATGCTTAGTCCAATTCTCCCATTGCGACGCATATACATTGTATATGCGTCCTTTATAATTTTGTATGGTGAAAATTACTATTGTCTTATGCAATCAGTGCAGACTCCGATCGGAATACTCCTTACAGGTGTACTCCGATCAGTGCTGGACTTTTTGACAGTTTGATATACGCTTTTAAAAATCAACCCTTGTTAATAACCATTTCAATCTGGGTGAATCAGTTAACCATATTATCGAAAGTACCAACATTTCTTGAATGAAATATGAGGGAAAGTATAAGGAGAGTTAACACTAGAGAGATCCGTACTTTATAATATAACCTGTAAGTGTTAGTATTTATATTCATTATTGCGGGCTTTTAAGAACAAAATAATATATTATATTGTCAATAAGATATCATTGCGCCTAGAATTTGCAAAACTTATAAATCTACATAAGTTAATAAGCGCTATATACAGTGGAATATCTGTTATTCTTTCCCTATAAACGCGTTTACGCTAAAACTATTTTTTGCAGTGCAAACAGTTTGGAGCCAGATCAGACGCCGGGTAACCCGGCGTCTGATCAGGCTCCAAACTGTTTGCCACCAAGATAAACAGGAAATATCAGAATTGTCCAAAAGTTGTTCTTTTCTACGTGTTAGTGCTTTGCGTTTGCGTACGTTTGCGTTTAAACGGGAAAGAATAACAGATTCTCCACTGTATCTCTACACACCATATTATGTGACGACTCATCACAGTCGGCTCGGGGAAGAACCTTGCAATGACAAGGACATTTCAGTGCAGTTTCCCCTTATAGTGGAGAAGACGTTATTTTCCCAATACACGCGTTAACACGAAAATCATTATGTTTGCTGCAAATATTTTAACTAGATCAGATAAACCGACATCTTATCAGGCTAAAATAATGTTCGCCAATCGGATAAAAATAGATCATCAAATATTTTCAGAAAATTGTCATTTACTACATTTTACTATTTTTCGATATGCGTTTCGATTCATAACGAGACATATTAAAGTCTTCTCCGCTGCTGTTCGTTACAATTTTGCAATGTTTATATGTTTAAGGTCCTCGAATATGCCTAGGTGAGTCGCTGGCAAGAGTGCAGTTATTCCTGGTTTTTGCCAACCTGCTCCAGAAGTTTGAATTTCTACAAGAAGACCCGGCTGTGAAGCACACTTTTGAGTCCATCCCTGAAAGGTTCACCAATTCTCCTACACCCTACAATCTACGAGTATACAGACGAATATGAGAAAACTTCATTTGAAGATACCTGTGCAATGTTACAAAGCTTGTGTCAATACTACTGCACGATTAACCCTTTCCCACATAGCATATCTCTAGTATTAAATATAGGTGTCCACTTAAAGCAGGTTGAAAGTAAAGCAGAATGCGCTTTAAGCGCATTCTGCTTTACTTTCAGCCTGCTTTAAGCTATCATCTGCTAGAATATAGAAAATATTTTGTATTATACATATTTATGAATGTGTAAATCGGAACTATTTTCTTCAGGGCAAGAATAAACTGAATGCGCTAAAAGGCGCTTATATGGGGGAAAGGATTAATGGTGATAAACAAATCAGATCGTTAACGAATTGCTGTATTACAATCTACAACGACATCCAATGGGAGACAAAGATAGAGTTTTTTGTTCGGAGGGAATCGTTTTAGGGAGGGAAATTGGCTAACATTTGCAAACAGCTTAAATCCAGATCATATGCCGCATTACGCGGCGTCTGATCTGGATTCAAGCTTTTTGTCACTCGTCATAATGTTGTTTTCTGTTCAAATGTCCAATATGTGACATTCGAGAAAAACAACAGACGACAATTTTAAGCAGACGATATTGCAGCCGACAAAAGCTTGGACATAATAGTATTGTTTTGGAATAACCACAATGGTCGTTGTAAAGAAGGAATCGTTGTTCGGAGGACCGTTGAAGGGAGAGAGTACTGTCACAGTATAAAAGTTAAATCACTGTGTACCTTATGACTAGACGTTTAACGAAGCCAATTTGTGTCAATGACTTTCAATACGGGGTGCATGTATAATGTTAAATGACGCGTAACGCGGAGTCTGATAAGGATCCAAACTGTTTAACACTTATCATCAATATTTCCTAGGTCAAAATACCTTATATTTAACTTTGAAATATGGCGTGAAAGGGTAAATAGCTTGCGATTAATTTGGCACCGAAAGGGTTAAACAGAAAGAAATATTGCCTACCACACAGCATTACCAGTGCATTAAAAATGGTTGTTAACCCTTAGCCCGCCAAATAAATTGTCGTCTGCTATATTTCTCGTCTGCTTCAAGTTTCAAAGTGCTTCAAAGTTGCTCAAAATTGCTGAAAATGTTGTCCGAGTGTCAAACAGCTTGGATCCGGATGAGACGCCGAGTTACTCGGCGTCTCATCCGGATCCAAGCTGTTTGCATATGGAGCTATGGTCGTGAGTGGCAGGCTAAGGATTAATGATACTAGGTGTCTAGCATGTAACCCCTTGGCTGCCTTACCCCTAGGGCAATACTTGTTTGCACGAAACTTGATTCAAATACAACGCAATAAATTGTGAATAAAATAACTCTCATGAAATTGAAATTGATCTTTTTAAATCTGAGTGGCAACCAGCTTGACACCGATAAAATATGAAACTTTTTACTCTGATTTCTGATTTGGCTCCAGACTTTTTGCAATGTATATCAGCTCTTGAACTGAAATGCACACTTCAAAATAAAACCTGAGTTTGACAGTGGAGACTTCGTTATTATTTGCCGTTACAACGCATTGCAATACGTAAACGCATTGCAATACAAAGTAGGAATGGACACATTTCCGAAACCTCTGAATGCTCATCTGAGTGATAAACAGTTTGTGATGGATTACCCGGCGTCTGATCAGGCTCCAAACTTTGTGAGATGGAAATGAGAATTTTAACTTAAACGCATTTATTTGGAAAGAATAACATCTTCTCCGATGTACACGTATATAGGGCACACGAAACTCTGGAGAGAAGTCTTAAAAGATTAAATTACAATTTAGCCAAACCAATCGAAGTAAAACCGGATTTCATTTACACTGTTTGTTGGTATAAAGTTGCGAATTGTTTTAGTACATTCACTAACCTTTTAGCTGGGATGACCTTGTTCGCAATATTGATTCAACTTCAGAACCGATACGAGACCAGGCATGGGGTAATGCAAAAATGTATTTGTAATGCACTGTAATTCATTCCATTTTCCAATGTAATTGAATGTAATGTGTAATGCAGGGATTTTTGCATTACATGTAATTGTAATTCAATGCATTACAGTGCTAAAAACATGTAATTATAAGCATTACATGGCATTACTTTTGTAACAAAGATGTCAGAAAACACGGTAGATCTACTAGATTAATTTGTATTAATTGGTTGAAGACTGCGTGGGAGGCTCGTCGGGGGAACCTAGGGAACATGAAGTAAGTGACATTAACGCAAGCATAAGTGACGTTCTAAAGCAGAGTAACGATGTTCTTTATAACAATGTAAAGGAGTGTAGATCAGTAGAAGGCCAGGATCTAGATATTTCGACGGCGTCGGTTTTTGATTCTGTAGACAGTACATGTAACTCGGGATATAAGGAGTCCAATATGGCGACCGGTGGTACAGAGAGTCCCAGTAACAGCGAATTAATGTCAGTGTTAAGATCCATGGACAAAAAACTTGAAAGACTTGATACTGTGGAGAAAAAGATAGATAAGTTTGAGAATGAGCTAAAAAGTCTTTGGAAATTCATTAATGACAATCAGTTAAAGCTAGAGGACAGAATCACCAGAGTAGAGAACACCATTGAAAACAGTGATTTCTCATCAGCGTTAATGGCAGAGAAAGTCTCCGATTTACAAAGAGCTACTGACAGAGCCAAGGAAGATCTATTATATATGCAGTCCCAATCAATGAGGAACAACCTTTTGTTTTCAAATATACAGGAAGATAACAGAGAATCAGGGGAAGAAACGGAGGGGAAACTCAGGAAATTTATGGTGGATAAATTACAGTTGGCAAGTGACACAGTAGAGCAAATAAAGTTTGAGAGAGTACACCGTATGGGCCGCTCGTCTGGTGGAAACGCAGGAAGGCTGATCGTTGCCAAATTCACATATTTCAAAGATAGAGAGATGGTAAAAAGAGAAAGACGAAAACTTAAAGGAACTAACTTTTTCATCAGTGAGCAGTTTCCGAGGGAAATTGTTGATAAACGGAAGCAGTTACAACCTAAACTAAGGGAAGCAAGAGCGGATGGCAAGCCTGCTTGGATTTCCTATGAAACGCTATATATCGACGGAAGAGCGATTAAAGACGCCACTCGGTAGGGATGTAGACGAGATGTGTTGAATGTGTGTGCATGGAACTGTAAAGGGCTAACACAGCATAAATTAGACTCTTCAGAATTTACTGATATATTTAAAAGAAATGACATAGTTTTTCTATATGAATCATGGACGCATAGTTTAAGTAATATTGATATTCAAGGTTTTAAGTCTTATAACTATTACAGACATTTCCAGCATAGACGAGCGAGACGACACAGTGGTGGCATTGTAGTTTATATTAATAACAACATATCTAATGGCATTTAAGTTGTAAGAAATCATTTGAACACTATAATTTGGTTAAGACTTGATAGACACTTTTTCAGGTTAAAGGAGGACGCATATATTTGTGGTGTTTATATCTGGGGCGAAGATTCGCCTATGTATAATATTGAAAATGTTGACCTGCATAATTTATTAGAAAATGATGTTTTATATTTCGACAGTTTAGGATCTACTTATGTCATAGGTGATTTTAATGGTCGAGTCGGTCGGAGGAATGATTTTATTAGCTTTGACAGAAATATTGATCAAATTGATTTTGATGATTATGTTCCAGATCGCCCCCTTGCAAGGGCCTCTACGGATTGTGTATGTAACACTCAGGGAATTAAAACCCTTGATCTATGTAAATCTACTGCATTGCGCATAGCTAATGGCAGGTTAGGCCACGATGAGATGATAGGTAAATGTACTTATATTTGCACGAGAAGTTCGTCTGTTATTGATTACTTGTTACTTCATGAACGACATTTTATAGATGTGAACAGTTTTAACGTAGGGGATTTCAACCACTGGTCTGATCACGCACCACTTTACTTTTCTTTGTCGTGCAAAAAGCCTGTTGTTACGGCTGAAAATCATGATTTCACTTTGTATAAATGGGACGTTGAGGGACGAGATAGCTTTCGGAGGAATTTAATCGCTAAATTGCCTGAACTGAATAGAGTTACCTCGAGCCTTGACAGTCCGGACCGTTTATCTGTAAATAGTTGTGTAACAGAAATGGTGGCGTTATTGCGATCAGTGGCTGACCCATTGTTTTCTAAACATGTAAACGTTAACAAAACTTATACTTGCAAGAAATGTGATTGGTTTGATAATGATTGCTATGCAGCAAAACTTGAATACCGTAATGCTTTAGTTAATTTTAACAGTAACAGGTCGCATGAAAATAGACTGCAATTTTGTGAAAAAAAGAAGTTTTATAAAGACATGATTATTCGTAAACGGCGTGCTTTTAAAAACAAAAAGATAAAGCAAATGGAAATGTTACGACATTCTAGACCTAAAGAGTTTTGGTCCTTTTTCCGTAAGAAGCCGCCTGCTGATAATAATATAAGCATTGAAGAATATTTTGATTATTTTAAAGGCTTAATGGGGAGTAACGTAGACAACGAAAATGTTCAAGCTGATGCGTTTTGTTCGGAATTTGATTTTAACAACACTAGCTGCAATTTTGAAGAGTTAAATACAGAGATAACTGTTAATGAAATTCAGGCAGTGATAGATAAATTAAAGCATGGAAAGGCTATGGGCGGTGATTTATTAATGAATTCTTACTTCATAGAATCTATTGACATAATTGGTTCTCACTTGTGTGATCTTTTTAACGCCATATTTAACTCTGGTGTTTACCCAGATTCTTGGACTGAGACTATAGTTGTGCCTTTGTTTAAAAAGGGTGATCGTGATAACGTTTCAAATTACCGTGGTATTGCTCTGATAAGTTGTTTAGCAAAAATATTTACTGGTGTCCTAAATAATAGAATGTCTAAATGGTGTGATGAAAATAATATTATTTCTGACACTCAGTTTGGCTTTAGACCTGGTCGGTCTACGGTTGATGCTTGCTTTATACTTCAAGCAATTATACAGAAAACTTTGAATGCTAATAATAGATTGTATTGTGCTTTTATTGATTTAAAGCGTGCATTTGATAGTATAAATAGAAATTGCTTATGGCTTAAAATGTATCGACTTGGAGTTGACGGTAAGATATTACGTATTATAAAAGACATGTATACTAAGGTTAAGACCTGTGTAAGGAAAGGTAACTCGTACTCTGACTTTTTCGATAACTTCGTTGGACTTATGCAAGGGGAGATAATTTCGCCGATCATGTTTTCTATGTTTTTAGAAGACCTAAAGTTATTTCTTCAAGATCCAGATCATGGTGGTATTGAAATTGGTGACCTTATGTTAGTTATTTTATTATTTGCGGATGACCAGGTTATCTTTGGCGATTCACCTTTAGACTTACAACGTAAATTAGACAGATTAAAAGAATATTGTGATAGTTGGGGATTGGAAGTTAATTGTCAAAAGACAAAGGTAATGGTATTTCGGAAGAGGGGAGGTTTAAAAGAAAATGAAAAATGGGTTTACGGGGAGGACAGTATTGAAGTTGTTAATGATTTTAATTATTTAGGTACCGTCTATAATTAAACAGGTAATTTTGCATTAAACCAGGAATTTCTATCTGGGAAAGGGTTGCGGGCTTTAAACACATTAATGGTAAACATTAAGGATACTGATTTAAAAACAAGTGTAATATGTCAGTTATTTGATGCCTTTGTTGGTGCTATCTTAAACTATAATTGTGAAATATGGGGATACACAAAGTCTAAGCAAATTGAAAGGATACACTTAAAATTTTACAAGAACTTACTGCATCTTAAGAAAAGTAATTCTTCTTTTGGTATATATGGAGAACTAGGTAGATATCCTCTGTATATAAATCGCTATACTAGAATATTAAAATGTTGGTTTAAAATTGTTACAGGTGAAAATATTATTTTATCTACTGTATATAATATGTTATTAGAAGACTGCAAAAGTGGTAAAAAGAATTGGGTTACAAATGTTAAATCGTTGCTAGAGGATTATGGATTTGCATATGTTTGGCAAAATCCAAGGAATGTTAATCCAAAATCTTTTCATTTTGTCTTTAAAAGAAGAGCTATAGATTGTTTTATTCAATCTTGGAATGAAAACATTGCTACTAGTGGTGTCTTATTTTCATACAAACATTTTAAATCAAATTCTGAAATTGAACCATATTTGGATATATTACCTAAAAATCTACGATTTTATCTAACCAAATTAAGGCTGTCTTCTCATCCTCTTAAAATAGAAATTGGCAGATATGGTAGAAATAGTCTACCGAGGAATGAAAGATATTGTGATGTGTGTGGGAAGCGAGATATTGAAGATGAATATCACTTCATAATGGTTTGTTCAAGTTTCACTGATTTAAGGAAACAATATATAAAAAAATACTACTACATAAGACCAAGTTTCGTAAAGTTTTGTCAGTTGATGCAGTCTACTAACAAAATTATACTTAACAACCTTACCAAATTTATTAAGTTTGCGCTTAGTAGACGCATTTCGTTAGTCGGAAATACAGATTAAACTCATTTCAAACTTTCTACTTGATTGGTAATAAAAAAGCAACAAGAGTTTGTATTTTGTACACGTATTTGTTAATGAAATAATGATAAAGATTATCTTAAAATATATAGTCATCGCATTACATGATTAAGCTCCTTAATTATATTTTCATTGTTTGATATTTGCTCTGTTTGGATGAATGTGAAATTGTGCATGTTAGGTGACCGTTATTATATTATATAGAATGTATGTATCAACGAGGTACGTTTATGTACAAGTTGAAATAAAATTATGTTCTGTTCTGTTCTGTTCATGTACCAGTATTGACAAAGATACTTGTGTTTGATATGCAGTTACATGGAGCACAAACATTCACTGTGTCAAGTTAAAGTTCCATGGAACAATGATATTTAATGGGCTCAGCTGAATAGTGTATGAGATTTGCACGGGGAAAGCATAAGTATATTAATTGATTAGGTCTAAATACAAAAGGTTTATTTTCAATCATTGAAAAGGTTAATCCTTATCATTCTTTATAAAGGTAGATCTAAAGGTCTTCTATTTGGACATGTTTTCTGCTCAGTTTCTGAAAGTGAACTTTCCACTGTTTTAGTTCTAACTTTTCGCACAGTGTGATATCAGTACCAAATAGTTTTGATCAGGATAGAATGTAGAGTCCAACAATATCTGATTTTGATCAAAACTCTTCCAGGAAGGTAGGGTTTGGGCCGGATAAGGGTTACAATAGGTGTGAAAACTTCACATTGCCACCTCTAGCATGATGTTATACAGGTGTAATAAGCCACAAATGGCTGAACATGCTAGTGCATTTTTAAAGTATTTTAAAAAAATTCTATCATGTTTTTATCAAGAGATATTTATGATGCATAGAAAATAGAGAAAATCGTATGTTGATCCACAGTTTAAGCTTGTCTGTCTTTCGAATAAAAAAACCCCAAGCTATTCTCATCAGAAGCTCCTCTACGAGCTTTCTGCTTTACACTCATCAAGAAAGTGCTTTAAACTGGCACCTGTAATTAATTCCATTATTGAATTTCATTTGTGGCTCTTAGTCTTATGTGCCAGAGTAGGTATAGGTGCTTCTTTGAAGGAAGTGTTTAATGGCTAACACATCTTACAAACTATACTTCCATACCAAGTGGTCACTGAAAAGCTGTATACGTGTTTTCTTATGTTTCCAATCTCTATAAATATAGCTGACAATGAACTTGTAGATCTATAACAACCCATCAGTTAGATAATATATGTTTATTAGTTATTAAGTTTTTAAGTCATACTTTTGGATTGATATCATAGCTTGAAAACAAAATGTAATGTGTAATGTAATGCATTACTTTGCCAATGTAATTGTAATTTAATTAATTACAATTGTAAAAAGTTGAGTAATTGTAATTGTAATTTAATGCACTGTTTTGGCAATGTAATTGTAATGTAATGCATTACATTCTCAAGTAATTGACCCCATGCCTGTACGAGACTAGATTTATTTATAGCCTATATTTCCAGTGAGAAAGTCGACATCTGTCCTGTTTAAACGAATCCAAGGTAAGAGTAGTATAAAAATATGAAACATGCACTATTTCAAAATATGGAAGTCTCATTCTAATCTGAGTGGCTTTGCTGTGTCTGATCTGTATCCAAATAGTTTGCAAATACCGAATTTCATGGAAAAGAATAGCATGTTCTTTACCGTGAGTTGCGTTCTTCTAGATTACTTGTTTTATTCTACAGGACGGGAAATACTAGCTATAATGTTTAAGATGCTTGTATAATTAAATTATTTTCAATAGCAAATTATTTATACCTAATTTATAGATATTGCACAGTTTCCGTCTCACCGACAAACGGTCCTCTTGAAAGTATCTTTAACACCTTGCAATTCCCCAGATTTAAGCATTATATATTACTATCGGCTTTAAATTAAATTTTTAAACACCGTATTTACCCTGTAAAATGCCGATATGAGTATTAACTATATTGGATTTTGATCAGATTCCGCGTATTCTGGCGACTGATCTTGATACATGTATAATCTTTTTTAAAATTACTGGTGCAATTGCGTTTAGCAGTGTATGGTTAAAGCTGTTTGCACATTATCTAAAATTGCAAGACAAGAGTCTATTCGTTTTATTTTAATTTGATTTATCGCTAAGAAGCACCGTTTACACCTATAGTATACTGGTGATTGTTTTGTTAAGGTATAAGGTGAATATCTCTCGTATATTAATTATTTAATATTTATAACAGTTGCGAGAGTACAGTTACAGTGGAAATGCGTTACTCGTTTCTGTTCCTATTTACAGTGGAGAAAACGTTATTCTTTCCCGTTTAAACGCAAACGTACGCAAACGCAAAACACTAAAACGTAGAAAATAAAAACTTTTTGACAATTCTGATAATTCATGTTTATCTTGGTGGCAAACAGTTTGGAGCCTGATCAGACGCCGGGTTACCCGGCGTCTGATCTGGCTCCAAACTGTTTGCAATGGAAATAATAGTTTTAGCGTAAACGCGTTTATTGGGAAAGAATAACGTTTTCTCAACTGTAACTAACACACAAACGCTTGGTAATAAACCATAGAAAACAACATGTTCTTGAATATGGTGTAGATTTATGATGTTTTTGAGTGGCAAACATTTTGGAAACTGATTAAAAGTCGGCTCAAACTGTTTAAAATGAGTATTATTGTCGATGATATCAACACATTGATTCTAAATTATTCCTATGATCTTTTCTATTTAAAAAACATTAGAAGCCTATTTAAATTGTCTATGTTGTTCAGAAAGTAGTTCAGAACCTGTAAAGGCAGATTAAACAGTAGAGAAGTCTTTTTGTCAAGGTCTTTACTGTTTTCAAACTGCACATATACCAAATGTTCAGCATATTAAGGGTTAGATGTATGTAAACCGCATTCTCTCTGTATATCATAATAAAATTGCCGTCTATAACAACCACTTTAATGGGGACCCAATGGTGATATTAACGACGTGCCATTTTGTAATTGTTGCCAATGTTTCTCAACTCTTTGCATGCTGGGTAATATTTTAGACTGCAAAGACTGTCATCTGCTTCTGTTCTAAATGTAGATATTTTGAAAACTTTCAAAACAGGATCAGTCTAGCAAACATTTTGGATCCATGATGAGACGCCGCTTTATGCGGCGTCTCATCTGGAACCATACTGTTAGCACAGCTAATCACGAGCCCGATTTGATCGTGCAAATATTTAATGGTGTATTTCACATATTGAATATAGCAGTTTTTCAGACACTTTTATAACAGTTCGGAAAGATTACAATTTCCCATTTAACCCTCATCCGGACCTTGCAAAAACTTCCGTTTTAAGACTTTTGGGGTCCGTTGGACCCCATTGTGTATTTTTGTTATTTTTCTGAGTCAAGATAGGCATTTATGACATAGCTTATGTCGCATTATAAATTGGTGTGCTTATGCTATATGGTTGTGATAAAACCAAAGCGTTGCTCTCGTTGTTACCATGGCAACCAGTGACCAAAGTAACCAAAAAAATGTTTTTTGCAGTAAAATCGATTTTTTTCTAATAACTTATGCAGAAAATGTACAGATAGGG
Source organism: Gari tellinella (assembly GCA_922989275.2). NCBI lineage: Eukaryota > Metazoa > Mollusca > Bivalvia > Cardiida > Psammobiidae > Gari > Gari tellinella. The sequence goes on from OV277866.1 coordinate 76,120,101, forward strand.
ATATGTGGACATATTTATCACTATATTTACCTTTAGTTACATTAGTTGTGAATCTTTTACAGAACTATGTAAATATTTTACCTGTAACCGTGCATATCTGAGCTCCGTGGAGGATTCTTGACGCTGACACTGAGACAGTGGCATGTGAAATTTATGTGATAAAACTAGGTATGGTAAACATATGTAATGAAAGTAACACACACATAACTTCAAATGGTAAAGATATAAGAGTTGTGAATATCAATTGCTTAACACAATGAATTGAGTACTACTCATAAACATGTCTGCTCATCATCACATGTCTGATCAGCTTTATGATAGTGGCCTAGACGCAATTACAGCTGTAACCACGGTCCGTTGTGGTCAATGGTCTACACCAGATATTTGTATCACTGTAATGGGCAATGATTTGAGGTACTGTGATCGTCATCTATTACATTAATTTTGATTCATGAAGGATATAACAAGAAATTGTATCAAACATTAGGTTAAGCCACTGCTAAACAAGCGTTAGCCATACATCCTAAATGGAGCATGTTTGTCTGTTTTATGTCTTCTTCCCCTGAAGCTATATAGTGATATCTGATATACTGAAAAATGCCAATGAAGCATTGAAAAAGATGCCGTAAATACCGACCGACCAGACCTCATTGGCCAATGTTCAATAGGGTCAAGGTCAAAGGTTAAGGTAACCAATATTGGCCCATGTCTGCTATGGAAACTCCCAGAAAGTACCAGAACCTAATATAATACTGCAAACTTATTTGAATCTTGAAATCATGTGCATAATTTGAGGTCAGATAGAATTGTTTTAATTCCATATGGTGTGGATCCCTTGCACTCGCGGTTTGCACTTCGGGGGTCATAACATCCAAGGGAAATAACTCAATCACAAGATTTTGATATGTGCAATTGAGGAACAGTATTGTCGGTGATATATAGTATTTAATAAATGCCAATATTGTACTTGTAAACAACATGACATTGTTTTAAATGGCAAGAAATACATTTTACTAACCTTTCGAATTCTGGGGTCCGGCTGGACCCCAGACTTGTTTTGAGAATAAAATATACGTGAATTGACCTATTCAGTACGTATTCCACACAAGTGTCAACAGCAGTCATAGAAACAATGTCTAAAAACGTCATAAGCGTCATTACGTTGATTTTTTTCTAGCAAAAATTAAGCCGTTGGGGTCCAATGGACCCAAAAGGTCCGGATGAGGGTTAAAAGAAACTAATAGTCAATATTATGATAAAAAATGAAGAAAATGTCTATGTCTTAGAAAGTTACTGATTTTTTATAAGCACTGACAAACAGTTACAAACCTTATCAAAAACTGTTTGTAACTCAGAATTAAGTAAATCATAAGCATTTTAAAAAATATATTGTTTTGTACATTTCATTGAAATGCATTTACGTTTCGATTGCGTTTCAACGGGAAATAATAACATCTGTACGTCTATTCTTGCAAGGTGTGCATACATGATATACTATTATGAAACCGCTCTCAGAACTTATACTGTTTATTAAATTTAAAAAGTGTCAGAAGAATACTGTCAACCCAACGAACAGTATTGTGTCTATGTGTGCTTTACCTTTCTATTTTGTTAGAAAGCACGAATCAGGGGCCCGTTTCATAAAACTTCGTACGACAAAATGATCGTAGGTCAAAACTTTAAAATACATTTAATTTCTGATTTCTCTATCTAATCCTGTCTTGTGACATCTCTTTGGAATCGTCTTTTCAAGACGATTCCAAAAAAATGTCACAAGACAGGATGAGATGGAGAAATAAATAATAACTGAGACTTTGTAATCTCAATTACGATAACATTTGTCGTACGAAGCTTTATGAAACGGGCCCCTATATAAACTGCTGGCTTAGCACCTAGAAAACGGGCTAACCGTCTCAGCACTGGAGACTTCTATATTTCTAAATTGATTTAAAATCCAATTAGATACACATTATATAAAACACAATTTCAGAACTCTTACAGTGGAGAATTCTTTCCCGTTTAAATGAAACGAAACGTAAACGCAAAACACTAAAACGTAGAAAGTTGCAACTTTTGGACAATTCTGAGAATTCATGTTTACCTGGGTGGTAAACAGTTTGGAGCCTGATCAGACGCCGGGTGACCCTGTGTCTAATCATCTGGCTCTAAACTGTTTGTAATAGAAATAGAAGTTTTAGCGTAAACGCGTTTAATCGGAAAGAATAACGTTTTCTCCACTGTACGTACTCATTTTCTGATTAATCCTTGAGCCCTGCAAGTGTTCAGGCGATGAATATCTAAAAGCAATAACATTCTGCTTTTAATATTTGTTTAATTACTACATATACAATGGTAAAGTACATGAGAAACTGAATTATTAGATAACAGTCGATATGCGAATAGTTTGACAATTTTTTGTAAAATAATACAACAAATTAAACGGTGCATACACTGCTATAAATAAGCCTGAACCGAACAAACACATGCTATATTACCAAATAGATATTCAGCCTGGTCTTTTTCCAATTTTATCGGAAGCAAAAATGTTTCTTTAGCAAAGACGCGTTCATTGGGACAGACAGAAATAGTTCCCATTGTATTACATGTAACCCCTTTACTGCCTTACCCCGAGTACGATGGTTATTTGCAAACAGATTGGATCCTGATCAGACGCCGCGTAATGCGGCGTCTGATCAGGATCCAAACTGTTTGACACTCATTTCAATATTTCTTAAATCAAAATACCTAAAATTTAAATTTGAAAAATAAAAGCAGACGATAAGTGTTTAAAATTGATGACGTCACGGCAGTGAAGGGGTTAATACCACTTAGAGGACGACGTCTTTGTTGCCATGCGTAAAATACGTGGTAGAGATAGGACATTATACTAAATTGATTAACCCTTCACTTCCATGACGTCATTTTAAAAACTGTCTGCTACTTTTTTTCTCAAATTTAATCTAAGGTTTCTGCAACAAAGGAGATATTAATAAATGAGTGCCAAACAGTTGGGATCCTAATCAGACACCACGTAACGCGGTGTTTGGTCAGGACCCCAAATGTTTGCAAATAACTATTGCATTGTCTTCGGGGTAAGGCAGTGAAAGGGTTAAATGCGAATGAAACGCAAACGCATTGTACTTAGATACAGAACATACATTTTATTTACAATACTGGGTACTGGTTTTAATCTGAGTGACAAATATATGCCAAAGTAATGCGGTGTCTGATCTGACTCCAAAATAGTTTGCAATCTTTAAACATCAACGCGATTATTGGAAATAAATAGCGTCCTTTTAGCTCACCTTAACCACAGGTTCAAAAATGACTCTGTGTCCGTCCTGCGCCGTTGAGCGTCGTGACTCGTGACGTCGCGCAAGCTAAGGTGGTACAACGTCAAAAGCGCTTACCGGGTTGAGCATGCCAGCTACCTTTGAAAGAATTTTAAAGATAAATGCATAACATTATATATCAAACTGTTCATATTTAATAGGCGTATGCTATGGTATAATTACTTTTTTCGTATAATCGAAAAGTAGCGACTTACGAGGAAGAAACTGTTGAATTTTTCAGAAAAAACGTCGCGTGAGACGTAACACTTCAACTCGTCTCTCTGTTGTCTCAAGTCGATTACAAAATAACCGTATACGATTTTGACCGGGACAAAAATGCACGACAATCTAAATGTGACATCATTTAACGTCCCGGGAGGAGAAAGCGTTATTTTTAAAGACGACGTAGTATTGGTGCCTTTTATCTACTGTTACAATTTGTAAGACGTAAGAAAAACGACGTTTTTCTATCATCAACGCGGCGATGGTAAGCTTTTTAAGCATTTATTTAACTCGGAGAGGCTTGAAATTTAAACCTTAAAATTGGGGTTTTCTTTTATTGCCGCAGACTTAAGGCCTTTCGCTACCGGAAGTCGGTCTTCCGGGCGAGCGGATATGCGTCTGGACGACACAGACTTTTTTCGTACGTGTTTATACTAGAAAATTTATATAAAGGAAATGTTGATATAAATTAGTATAATCCTTCATAGCGCAGTGGTTGACTATAGTGGTTGACTAGCAATCCAAAGGTCATAGGTTCGAGACCCATCCGATCCAAATATTTTTTTTTAGTGTCCGATTTAATGACTTGTTAATCCATAACGCAGTAATCAAGAGACATGTTATGTTTAGTCTTCGTTGATTAGTACTAGTGATGTTTACGGTCCAAGTATATATCCACTTACCTTTACGTTTTAGTTTAATGACTTACAAGTCAATTAAATCGGTATACATGTAAACGATTTGATATAACTATAAAGCCACACCTTGAAGCTTATCAATACGCTAACCTTTTCAAGATCGATATTGCCCATTATAATTATGTTCAAACAATATAATAAACCTTGTATGCAAGTCCATGAATAAATAATAATGCATTTTAATGACAAAGTTTTAATTCTAAGGTAGGTAACTGTATCTAAACAACAAATATCCCACATTTTAATAAGAAAATATGTTATTACAACAAATCCTGACTGTAAAATTTTCTAATTTTTTCAGACTGACTAGTTCATCAACCATATATTTGAATAAAATGAAAACAAATATACATTGAATGAGTCAGCTTTTTGTAATTCAATTTTGTAGCATTTTGCAAAATTTAAATAGCTGATAACATCTTTTTGAACACCTTTATTCAAAATGTTTTTAGCTTTTCTTGTAATGAATGTTGTGGACTACTTACTGGGCGAGAATTATAGTCATTAGCTTTATTCATTTTTAAGAAAAATAAAATCATCAAAATTCTAGGTTTTTGTCAGAAAAAAGACCTTCAAGACAAACCACACGATAAATTTTGCCTATATTTACACACATTGTTTCTTAGGGTATTATCAATTTTCATGACAATTTTCATAACAATCGTATGGAAACTACGCGCATATGCGAAGTACCTTAAGCATGTTTATTCTGCATATTAACTTTTTATAAAATCACTGAAAACCTGTGTGGAGGAAAATGTCACACTTTTTTAAATTGAACGGTTCTATGCGTAATGCAAATATTTACAGTGGTTAAAATGCATGACAGACGTAAATTAATGATTTAAAAATAAAATGACATAATTGGGGTTTTCTCTAGTTTAAGCCATGTGAATTTTAAGTCAAACGAAAAGCAGGTAATTTTTAAATCGAGGATTATCTGTGTGGAGGAAAATGTCACACTAACTCGTTTTGACGTTTATAACGTCAGGCGCATTTTTAGTATAATTATGTTGTTTCCAGGCGTCTGAGATAGCCGACTCAATAAAGTTAGACTGCGCAAACCGTGTCGTGATAAACGGGGTTCAGAATTCCAACCCGTTCATTACGCTTTACATGGGAATTATTGACCAGTTGCTTCACCAAAGTTTAGTTGTTGTTTTTTAAAGCAACTGTTCCCGCACAAAGCGTCATATTTTTAATGAAGTAGACGTGTCAAACGACATCATTCAGATATGAGACTCAATACACATGCGAATTCTGAAATATCTGTCTAAATCCTTTAATTCATAGCAAGCTTTTATATTGTCGATAGGTTACCACTTAAAATAGATTGAAAGTAAAGCAAGATTCGCATTAGTGGCTACCGCTTTATTTACTTCCTGCTTTAAGCTTCTGTCATATGTCCAAACCCAATTGTCAATTAGAGTTTGAGCTGAGTCTGAAACCGTTCTCAAGCATTTGATTACTCGGTTTTCAAAAGCTCAAATCTGAATAAACAAGTACTTGAGAACGATCTCAGACTCAACTCAAACTCTGTATCACCTTGGACCCAGGTCTTATGAAGCAGTTGTTTATCATTCAGATTCATATTTAATGTGCTGCAGATTGTTCAGTTATTTATGTGTTTTTACTGTAATGAATCATATGCCATACTGAAAGTAAATTATAACATAAACAGTTCTATTTATATGTACATGAACCGTGAACGTGTATCACGCGACTCTACATATTTGACGTAAAATCCTCCTAATTTGACACAATTTGACGTTACGTCGTTGTGCCTTAGCTTGAGCGGCGTCCGTGCGATATTAAATAAAGTTCTAATGAGTTGTATTATAAAAGTATTGAGTGCGTGTGAGAGAAAAGTTCTCATTTTTTGCATATAAATGCATAGTATTTTTAATTGAATAGTTTGCGTTGTGCGTTGTGCGTCGTCGTTAACAATTGCTTCAAATGACATCACCTCTTATACCGCTCAAAAGATTTCAATCAAACTTGACAGAAATGTTTCTTGGGTCAAGCTCTTTCAAATTTGTTGAAATATTTAAAAGCCATTCAGATCTCTACTTGTCATGGTAACCGAAGTGAAAAAAACCTTATCAAATGCTGTTGTCAAAATCTACAAGGGCCAGAACTTAAATATTTGGCACATTTCATCATCAACAAGTAATCTATCAAGATAGTTCGAATTACGCCCCTGTGGTAAAAATGGCTTCATCCCGTTGGAGTTATATAGTGCAATTATCAAACATATTCTACTCTGACACAAATACGGCCAGAGCTTTTAGATTTAGTATGGTGACACTTTTAGATATCCTATACACACATTGGAAATTGATTCCGGTTGGTTGTATATCTAGATCACAGCAGCTAAAAGTAGATTTGTTTCAATGAAAACTTTAAAAACCTTCTTGTCTGAAACCCTGTAAACAGAGCTTAGATATTTGGCACATACCATAATCTACGGTCCTCTTTTAAGATAGTTCAAATTACCACCATTGGGTCAAATAGACCCCGCCCTGGACAGAAAACATTCTTTCCCTTTCGTCAGCTATTCTCAGGCGAGCGAAATATGGCCCATGTGCCTCTTGTATTCCTCACAACGTGCCTGTAAAAACTACAATTCCAAACAAGTTTTGAAGGGCACCATGGTACAGAAAGTGTCTATACATGTACATGTATAAGCAATTACGACAATACACACGTCTGCGTTAATGACTGCAGAAAACAATCACTAACAAGTAGAAAATTGCTAAAACACAAAACAAGTAATCTAAACCTTCGAAATAATGTTAGATCTACATGTCTAATAAGCGCAATGTTTGTTTTAGGATTTACAATCTTATTCAAAGTCAGAATTAAAAATGTATGATGCAATATGACTCCAAATCAGTACCACGTCAATTCACATGAACAAAATGCCAACTGGCGTGGTTTTGATACAGTTGAAAAGACGATAGTATTTCCCTTTAAACGCGTTTACACAAAAACTGTTATTTCTTTTGCAAACAGTTAAAAGCCATAACCCGGCGTCTGATGAGCTCTAAACTGTTTGGCACCTAGGTAAAGAAAGTCGTGAGAAATAAATGTAAGAACACGTGTAATTTTAGATCATTGCGTTTGCGTTTCGTTTGCGTTTAAACGGGTAAGAATAACATCTTTACCAGTAGATCAGTATGGCGCAAAGTTACTTGGCTTTTTTTTTGTATCTAAACTGTATTTTCGAAAAAGGTCACGCTTAGAAGATAAAAGTCGACTTTGCAAATAGTTCTGATCCATATCAGACGCCGCGTGAATGTAGCAGCTAGTATCAATATGTCTCCAATCCAAGTTTCAAACACTGCATAACACTTTAGACCCAACATGTTACATGTAGTACAGTGGAGAATGTGTTATTCTTTCCCAATAAACGCGTTTACGCTAAAACTATTATTTGCAGTGCAAACAGTTTGGAGCCAGATCAGACGCCGGGTAACCCGGCGTCTGATCAGGCTCCAAACTGTTTGCCACCAAGATAAACATGACTTATCAAAATTGTCCAAAAGTTGTACTTTTCTACGTTTTAGTGTTTTGCGTTTGCGTACGTTTGCGTTTAAACGGGAAAGAATAACAGATTATCCACTGTAGACGATATTTTGTCTGAAAACAATGTGAAATTGCATAGTTTAATTTTACGTTGAACAAGACGAGATTAATGAAAACTCAGCCAACTGATTTAAACCCTTTCATGATCAAATTATTCGGGAGAAATATCACCCCTTCGCCGCTTTATTGTCGTCTGCTACAGTATTGTTGTCTGCAAGACACGTTTCAAATTTCAATTTAAGGTTGTGTGATTTACACAAATAGCGATAAGAGTGACAAATAGTTTGGGTCCTGATCAGACGCTGCGTTACGCTGCGTTACGCTGCGTCTGTTCAGGACCCATACTCTTTGCAAACGCTATTTCAAGCGTCATTGAGAGTGAAAGGGTTAGGCGTCAAATCCTCTTATGATATCGTCTCATTACTGTTTTAAATACGCAAACTGAACAGAATCACAGATCTCTCTTTTTGTAGTTTTCGGCTGGTTTATTCTGTTTAACCATTTACATTGTACCTGTTTTGGAAGACATGTTACCACTTAAAACAGGAACAAGTAAGAAAAAATTCGCCTTTGTGTGCATTCTGCTTTACTTTCAGCTTGACTTCTGCTAAGGCATATAAACTATGTCTTGTCGTGCAGAGTCATGGTTGTATGAGGTGATAAATGGATACATTAGTTAAGGTTCTACCGGTATTAAGCACCGTCCATTAGTGTCCTTTTTAGTAATCGTAGCAGCTTGGGGTTTCTGTATCGTACATCGATGTAAATAAAACAGCTCTATTAAGACCACTAACAATGCTATTTGGTTATATAAAAGACAGGTGACAGCTTACAGCAAGGTGACAGTAAAACAGAAAGCTCCTACAGGAGCTTTTTGTTTTACTGTCATCTTGCTTTAAAGCAGTCACATGTTCTTAACCCCTAATAATAACCAAAATGTAGTGGTCGAAATAGAGGGTTTTTACTGAATTCCCTTTCTAAACTTGTTTAGCCCCTAGTTGCTAGTATCCAGTGAAAACAACATTAATCTTGTCCATGTTAATGCAATCAAAACGCGAACGCGTAGCAATAAAATGTAGAAAATTACAATATTTTGACATTTCTCACGATTTATTGTAAGATGAGGGGCAAACCACTTCGAGTCTGGTCAGATGGTGGGTTTCTCGGCTTCTAACCGGGCTTCTGACTCTTTGCAATGGAAATATTAGTTTTAGCGTTAACGTGTTTATTGGGAAATAATAACTTCTCCTCTGTACTAGTTTAAGCTCTCCTTGATTGCTAAATTAGTTCTTGGTTTTGTCATCCAATGTAATTCTACATAAACTCACTCTGAATGCGACGGCGAGCGTATATAATTAGTTTAACAACGGGGAATAGGTTGCATGTAATATATCACGTTTAAACAAAATAACGTACGTACGCAATCTTGAACGTAAAAAAGGATTGAATTGTTTTAAAGTCGTTCATGGAATCACATATTCCCCGTACCTCTCTTTCGTAAACAATATTCCGTGCAAACACTATACAGTTCATGCTATGTTTTAACTCCTCAAATTCTCAACAGAATTTAACGTTCAGCGGCTTATGTTCTAACAAAGCACAGAATCACGCTGTCCGTTCAGGCTCAAACTGGGTTGATGCTCTAATAAAATTAAGTCACAAACATGTGAAGCCTTTAAACACCGTTGTCGCGTAAATTCGACCTTGTAAACAGCTATGATCAAAATCAGACGCAACGTGCCGCGGCGTCTGATCAGGATACACATGTTGACACGCGTTTCGATATTTCGCAAGTTATACTACCCTACATTCTCCTCTGTATTGATATTGCTGACAACAATACTGAAGCAGCCGACAATATACATTGTAGTGGTGACAGGCTAAACATATCATGATTAATTAGGCGGCGAAAGAGTGTAGGAACTATCTTCGCACCATTTTCCATTGTGCCGTAGAATAATGTATAATCAACTGTTGAAGAAGCCCTAAAAGTATTACTGTGAATGAGACATTTTTCTCCCCCGTTTAAAGGAAAACGAAACGCAAACACGTATCAGTAAAATGTAGAGAAAAACCTTTTTACATTTCTCACGATTTATTGTAATCTTAGTGGCAAACAGTTCGAAGCCTGATCAGACGCCGTGTAACCACACTGTTTGAAATGGAAATAACAGTTTTAACGTAAAAGCGTTTATCGGGAAGTAATACTAACGTATTCTCCACATGTATAACATGTAATGCCATCCTGTCAGCATGAATAGCCTTGGGTGCTAACCTTTTCTGAAGTACATAATGAAACACTGCTCTTTCAGCGACTTTTTCCATTGTTCAAAAGCTATATACCGTGTTTAAACTCATACCTCATTGACATAAACTTACAAAACGACACCAGTCGATGGATACATGGCCTTAACCCTTCCCCAACAAGAAGCGTAATTTAGCACCATAAGGCGCATTCTGATTTACTTTCAAACTTCTCTCAGCGGTCACCAGACCTCCAACTTAGAAGTCGGTTGGGATGTAAAGGGTTAAACTGTCAAACAATAGCATGGCTGAAATTGGGCAACCTTGTTTAATCATTTAGTCGAAGACTTTAAGCTTACTATTCAGCCCTAGTAAAGCATAGAGTTCCTTAACGACATTTACATGTAAATATCATACAAAGATAAGACATACCGACACAGGGCTGCCATAAATTGATCTTGAAAAATCCAAAGATGCGTGATTACTTAAGGCAGGTTGAAAGTAAAGCAGAATGTGCCTTAAGGCACATTCTGCTTTACTTTCAGCCTGCTTTATGCTACTATCTGCTAGGATAAATATCTGAGGATTTCGGAAAAATCCGGAGAAATGGCAGCTTTGCCGACGATCAACGGGCAATGGCCTGTTCAGCATAAACGAGGAACAGTGTAGAAGACGTTATCTCTTTCGCTACCAAAGTAGTCGTGAGATTTCTTCTCCTTCACCGTTTCATTGTGTTTGCTTCAATTTTGTTGTTTGCAAGAACGTTTCAAAGTTAGATTCAATGTAGTATGACTTAAAACATATCGATACGAGTGCCAAACAGATCCTGATTAAACTCCGTGAAAAGACGCTACATTAGGCGGCGTCTGCTCAGGATCGAAACTGTTTTTGTAAACGCGCTTTTTGGCGTCAGAGTAAAAGGGCTGAAGGCCCAATCTTTTCCGATACACATGTTCATTCTAAAACCACGATGTCGGTTGCAAACTGTTTGGAGCCAGGGCAGATATCGGGGTCCACCTTCAAACGTTTTTCAAATCAGATTTAAAACAGTGGTGATACGTTTAAAATATGTTAGTTCAAACAATTTATTGAGTCACATTTAAGTTTTGTTTACGCTTTAACTGGATGGTATAACAGCTTCTACTCTACATGTATACTAGTGTATGTTGACAGTCTACATTACATTATTAATTAGAGACATGCTATTTATTGGTAATACGCATTTGAAAGTTTTTGTTTTAGGAATGGAAAATCAGAATGTGACTTAACAGGAAATAAACACCGTTAATCATGTTATACATTTGTGAATTAGAGGGCTTCGTTTTACATTTGTTATCCTAGAGTGTGTCTAAGCACATGGGAGAAACTAACAATAGGAATTTTTGTGGATTCATTTTACATTATATGTGTCCCTTGAATACAGCAGGGAAGCCGTTAGTATGTGTCCCGATTTTAACGCAATAATTATAAATATTTACTAAAGGCGTAACGGTTTCCCTGAGTGGCTAGTAGGTTAGAACCGTCTAAGTAGATCAAAACTTGTTTACAATGGACCCTTAATGTTTTACTTTAAGCGCATATATTTGGAAAGAATATAATTTCCTCTCAAGTTGCTGGCGTAAAATAACGATAACATTTACTGCTTTGCCGATTTACCAACAAAGCATCATATCATATACTGTCCATTTCTAATTTTTCATATACATTTTAGAACAGATACCCTGTTAATGGAATCCGTAAAATCTGATTTTGCTTTTTATTTGTTGTTTACCTTTTGTACCAAAGAAGACAAATACGTTTCTGTTCAAATCGTTTAGATGGTATGTGGTATTTCCATATAGTTGAAAAAGGTTGACAAAAGACCAACTTTTTTATACCGGTATTATCACAATTATTTGACACTTGGATTTTAAATAGGGTAAACAAAACTAAATACCATTGTCGAACGTAATCATTTAGGTTTGTTGCAGCTGATTGCGGTTGTAAACAATACGCTACTAGCGTTTATAGTACTACTGGGTTGCTTGTCTACACAATTTGCACCAATTAAGTTCGAAACGTGAATTTAAGAGAGAAAGAAAGAGTGGTGTGGCCTGTCTTCATCAGCTGTTAAGCGAAAAATACGTTAGTCGTTCCCAATGAACAATTATTTCCTTCGCAAATAGTTTTGAGCAAGATCAGCCGTCGGGTTGTATGATTAGGCTTCAAACTTGTATGCAGTGTCATTCTGATAAAAAAGAAATCCTTAGAATTGTCAAGAAATTGCTATGATCTATATTTTAGTCCATTATATTTGACAATTTATGTTTTTTATGTTTATACAATGCCCCCTTTCTACAACGACATCCAATGGGAAACATACGTTATATGCGTCGTTCGGAGGGAGTCTTTACAGAGAGGTTAATTGGCTTACATTTGCATACAGGTTGAATCCAGACCAGGGGCCCGTTTTACTAAACTACTTACGCAAAAATTTTGCGTAAGTCAAAATTTTAAATTTTAATTTATATTTTTTATTATCACTTGCTACAAACAGCAAATAGCCAGATCAGAGGACGCGCTTTTAGCGCGTCCTCTGATCTAGCTATTTGCTGTTTGCAAACGTTTATGATCGAAAAATAAGAGTAAAACGATTTTGACTTACGCAAAATTTTTGCGTAAGTAGTTTAGTAAAACGGGCCCCAGACACCGCGTATCGCGTCGTCTGATCTGACTTCAAGCTGTTTGTCACTCGTCATCAAGTTGTTTCTGTCAAACTGTCCATAATGTGAATTTGAGAAAAACAGTAGACGACATTTTTAAGGAGGTGACGTTGCAGCCGTGAAAAGGTTGGATATAATTTTCTTCTTTTTGGAACAGCAGCCAGCGCTATTGTACGGAGGGGATCATTAGGCTGACATTTCTCCAGATTTTTCCGAAATATTCAGATTTCTATCCTAGCATATGTTGCCTTAAAACGGGCTGAAAGTAAAACAGAATGGCGCATTCTGCTTTACTGTAAATCTGCCTCAAGTTATTTTGATTGCTTAAAAAAACAGCAAATTAGTAAATCTAATGATTGTTCATGATCAATTTATGGCAGCCCAGATTTAGCAGCCCTTTGTAAGCGTGCATCAATGTTTTCTGTAGACTGTACTGTATATCCTTCTCAAAATTAATTTCTTAGAATGTATAGTTTATACTGTGTCAGAAATATCTACAGATCGCTTTTGCATTAAGATATCTATTATTCTGCGTGTGCTTACAGTTTTAACTTACACTCAGTGCAAAAAGAAACGCACACTTTTTTTACAATATTATCTGTATGTAGAAGGAACGTATTTGTGAAATAATCTGTTCATTACAGTCAGTAGTTCCGTCTTGGGCTATCAAGGTTGAAAACGGGAGGATTATAATTGAATTGGTATCATCACAACCTGTACAAATCGGTGCGGTTTTTTCAACAAGCACTAGTTAACTCTTTCGCTGTCAAATTAATCGTGAGATTTTTATCCCACCACCGTTTCATTGTCGTCTGCTTCAATTTTGTTGTTTGCAAGATCGTTTCATAGTAAGATTTAAAGTAGTATGACTTAAAGTATATCTATACGAGTGTCAAACAGTTTGGATCCTGATCAGACGCCGCATTACGCGGCGTCTGATCAGGATCCAAACTGTTTGAAAACGCGCATTTTGACGTCATTAAGAGTGAAAGGGTTAAAATACAGCACAGTAATTTTAAGTATATGTTTTTCTAAACTTGTGGCAGAATTAAATTGATCTTGAGATATGGTCTTAGTATCTTAAAAAAGTATCTTAATCTGCGCCTGAACACAATGTGCGTTTCTTTTTGTACTGAGTGTACATAGACTGGCGAAGCAAAACCGCTATAGAAACTAATCTGAAATACTCTAAACAAAACCTTGTTTATACTATCATACTGCCATTGCCAGGGAAACCGTGTTAGCAATCGGATAACAAAATATAATCCAAGTGAAAACCAGATTGACACCAAACAATTGGAAAATATAATGGTTTCAAGGACTGATAGTATATATCGAGTTTTATAGAGACACCAAAGATTGAAGTAGTTATAGGAGAGACGTATAGAAGTGTAGCCCTGTGTCGAACAAGCCTCCAAACTGTTTACCACTCAGAGTTAAATGAATAGTCAGAATTATCTCAAACTTGTCATTTTTTTCTTTTCATTGCATTCCGTGTGCGTGTCGTATGCGTTTAAACCGGAAAACCGGAAAGACATTGCTGAATGCAGTAGACAAGTAGCTCTTAGTAAGTTACCAAGATCATGATTCGAAAACACAGAGAAAAGATATTTATTTACATACAAATTATGTCTTAATATGTAAACTGGTTTCAGATTAATGCAGTTTAATTATATAGCTACTTCATTATTTTGTTCTGCTTTCAGCAGATATCTGCCTTTTATTATTCTATGTCATCTTCAATTGATATGTCCTTCACGAGGGATCGATGTGTTCGATTTCTGTAATCTAAAATGATAGTCACAATAAGGGATGGGACGCGATGTTCAATTCTTGGAAATATTAGATTTGAAATGTTTCCTAGATAACTTGTTGGAAAGTTAACACTTCTAATAGCTCTCCAATATGTCTGGACCAACATCTATAGTAGAAAAAAAATTCTATTCAAAATAAGTATACTGGAGACACGGGGATTTTTCATCTTAAATACTCCAATATATATTGGCTATACTAACGTATTTGTCTATGTAAGTATGAAGCCACTCCGAGTGGTCTCAGAACGTGCAGTACAGCGACACTCGAAATTTGATATTCTTAAAACAAAAAGCGGATCAACGGAGAAAAGAGGAATGAATAACTCTCATTAAGGAGGTTTACTGCTTTATTTAACGGCCCTGTATTAAAATGTCACCTTTCTTTAAATAGTCCAAATCAGTTTGTTTAACCCTTTAACCCTTTACCTCATAGTCTGTTTATAGTTTTTAAGACAGGTGACCACTTAAAGCAGGTTGAAAGTAAAGCAGAATGTGCCTAAGGCACATTCTGCTTTATTTTCAGCCTGCTTGAAGCTAAAATCTGCTAGGCTATATAAAATATTTGTAATGGTAATTGTTCATGAGGGTATAAACTGGAACTATTTTCTTCAGCGGAGGAATAAACTAAATACTCTAAAAGTCGCTTCTATGGGGGAAAGGGTTAACTCTAAATTACGCCAAAAGGCGCGCTTGCAAACAGTTTGGGTCCGGATCAGACGCCGCGCAACGAGGCGTCTGATTAGGAGTCAACATTTTATACATTTCTTCAAATAAATACGAAATACTCAAGCAGGAAACGTAACACAAACAATACACCCACCTCTCAAGCAGAACACACACACACAGTCATACCACAACAAACACACACACACACACACGCAATAACATTCCCTCATCTACACACTAAATAGAAAACAGAACGCAAGACAAACATAAAGCTAAGTGAACATAGGAGCCCGCCTTGGTACGGTCAGTAGCAATCAACAACCAACTATAAATTAATTAATTATTAACAACCACAGGGGGGTTAAACCTGGGTTTAGGGGCGCCCAACCTCACACTTATCTCCTATATTCACCTATAAAGACAAACAGTGTACATAAAATATAAACCCTGTTCCACAACCTCACAATCAAAAAGACCGCAAGCACAGTAAGTAAATACATGTAAAACATTTAGCAAAAATGCTATGACAAGATCATTAGTAACATGGGAAAGAATTAAACATTCAAGCCCGTGTTAAAAATAACCCACTATGGCAACGGTCAAATTGTTACTCAAGCGACTAGTCTGTAGTTACGAGTAACTGTAAGACATGGAAGGGTCTAGGGTACGACAGAGAGGGAGAGAAAAAACAAAGCACGAAAATCCGACATAACTCTCCCGGTTAAGGACGGCTTTAAAGATACATCATCATGTAGTGCTAAGCCCTGTCTGTCGTCGCACAACCAAAGAGGAAAGCATAGTTATCAATTGTAGATTGATCGATAACCAAACGTGAAGTGCGCAGCAATATAGTTGGATCATAATCTTTTTTGAGGAAAAATCTAATACGTTTCACAAATAGGTTTTGAAAATGTATATGTCCAAGAATCTTACGAAGTCTGTAAATCACATCACCATAAAACTCCGGATGTGAAATACCTTGCCGCAGAAAAGACTTTAAGTTACATTTATACTTGTTAATGAGAGGAAGATTTCTATAAAATAATTTAGAAAATGTTTTACGAAGTTTATGAAATCTGTACCCCTGTTTAAGAAGCTTTTCAGTAATAGTTTTATTACGAATGTGGAAGTCCTCAACAGAGGTACAGGCCCTAGCAAAGCGAATAAGTTGTGAAATATAAACCCCGTAAAATGTGGAACGGGGAACATCGCCATCTAGATGAGGATAATTTACAATACTAAAATCAAAATCATCTCGTTTATCGTAAATCTTAGAAGAAACGATTCCGTTATTTATAAAAAGATCCAAATCTAAAAATGGTGCCGACAAATTTGACTCGTTTGTTTTATTAAGACGTAGTTCTTTTGGGTAAATAAAAGGAAACAACGTATCAAAAAATGGGTTGTCTATATTAAAAATATCATCTAGATAGCGTGATGTATTGTTAAAGGCTTCGATCATATCTACCTGTGTATCAGGTTTTAGACTAAGCATAAAGTCCCTCTCATAACAGTACAAAAATAGGTCTGCGACAAGGGGGCACAGTTTGTACCCATAGGAAAACCAATCACTTGGCGGTATATGGTACTCCCAAAACGTACATAAATATTATCCAGAAGAAATGTTAGTGATTCACAGACATCGGTGCAAGTCCACATAGTGTAATGCTTAACGGTGTCATTTGTAAAAAATGCACGATCAGTATTACACGCCAGAAAAAGCTTCCTTTCTCTGGCAAAAGTCTTTTCAATAAGTTGTATAAGTTTAGCTTTTATTAGATTATGAGGTAAGGTAGTATATAGTGTTGAAAAGTCATACGTACTTATATTGCAAGCTTGGTATTTTCTATATTCAAGCTTCGCCAAAATTTCATTAGAGTTTTTGATAGACCAAAACAGATTAAGTCCAGAATTTTCGTAAGACTTATCACAATACCTTTGAACATGTTCTTTGATTTTAATTAAAGACGATGTTAAAAGTTTGGAAAGCTTAGTAGTAGTACATGCACTTGAATTAGCAATAAAACGAGACTTATATAAGGTGTTTTGTGGAGTTTTGGTATCCAGTACATTGTAGGAAGTTTGTGACATGTAATGTTGACATCAGCTTTTAATAGTTTACATGTATCAAGATGATCAGATACTACATTACGCTCCGTTAAATTGGTAGATATATAGGAATTGGTATTCACAAGTTCCTGGTTTAAAGTATCAACATAATGTAATCGTCATACAATAATCACATTATTGGATGCTTTGTCGGCAGGAACGAGTACATACTTGGAATGAAAGTCTTGTATGCCCCTCTTTAAGTGACGAATGTTAAATTTAGGTTTAGGTGGTAAAAGATGGTTATTGGATAAATAGAACGAAATCCGGATATCAATAATATCAAAAATTAATTCTTTCCATTTGGAAAGAGCGTCATTTTCAGCATGTTCTCTTCGGCACCAGTTGGTACTATAATTATTCAAAGCTTCCGAAATATGATTACGGCAAGTATCGAAATCAATTAAGGCAGGTAATCTAAATTTAGGTCCCTTACTCAAAAGCGCTCTGATGCGTTTATCTTTAATGATATCAAAATTGCCGGTTATTATATGACCCACTGGGGCGTAACAGAATTTAGAAGACGTACAATCTCATGTAGCTGGTGTATTTTCGAGAATTTTAAGATCAGAAACAATTTTATTGTAGTTAAAAATTAACCCTCTTACAGATTTATTATACTTATAGCAAATAATAGGTGGTTCAAGATTTTTGAAATAATTTGGAACAGCATTCATCACATTTTTGTTTCGGAGAATACTTTGTAAATCTATAAAATCAATACCTTTATTTATAAAAGGGACCTTAATGAAAAATCTTTTATGATCGTTTAAAGAATCAATATGCGGTCTGAGAACATGCTGAGTATAACTTTGTATTAAATCTGCAGTATGATACAGACGATCTGTGCGTAAAATTATATTATCAGCCTTGTCGTCAATATCTCTTAAAGACGTCAATGACAACGAAGAAAGCCGAGAAAGCATTTTATGTTTACCAGAATGTAACAGCAGATTATGCAAATCTTTAATAGAAATCGACTGACGTGATTTACGTTTAATATTACCATTTATACGAATACCATGCGATCTAGATTTACGGTTTCGTTTAGAATAAATCGAAAAAATATCAATTGAAGGTTCTTTAGAAATATTGCCAGATTGGTATATATTATCATTCAAGCCTAAAGGAAAGGGTGTCTGTAAATTTTTAATCCATTTTAATTCCGTTATAAATCTAGCCTTACATTTGAAACTATTAGTAGCATTTAGATCATACGTAATATGTTCGACAGGTTGAATTGAAATAAAATCTAATCCATGTCCAGATTTCCGAAAATGTTGATACAGAAAGTTCCTCAGTTTTTTGTTTCTACAAGTACGAAGATGTTCATTAAACCTAGTTTTGAGGGGACGACCGGTTTGCCCAACATACTGGATACCACAACCTGATGCTTTTCAAGTTAACACGTATATAACATGATTAGTACGTCAGTTGATGTCTGAATCTATGACAACACTAAATAATCTACCGTTTACTGTTGATTGTATAGTAGACTTGCAAGATAAATAATTGCAACACGCTCACCTCTTAGCATTGCACTTTTCAATAATAGGATGCACTCTACGTTTTTTGTTCAATGGTCGTAATAAAACAGAATTATTGCGTTGAATAGAATATTTTAGAGGTGAAAGCACTACTTTTGGACCATTATGAAAACAATTATTAATAGAAAGAGATGGAATGTGAAAAGAAGATGCCGAATAGAGCTTAAGTGGTGATAATAGTACGGACGGCTGTAGTGATGCAAAATTAGTAGTATTTCTAGGGATATGAACAGAACACGCAGAGTGCATTCTAAGTGGTGTAAGGGGGATTTTTAGTCTTTTGTTTGTTTGTAGTTCCATAATTAAGAGAAGCAAGTAAGCACCTGTCCCTATGTATCGACTATAACTCTACAGATTGAAAGTTCGAAATTTATTATAAAGTAATTCCAATTTGAAAAATGTAAAGATTGAAAATAGTTAATGTAATTATAACTCTATAGAAAGAAAGTTCGAAATTTATTATAAAGTAATTCCAATAGGAAAATGTAAAGATTGAAAATAGTTAATGTAAGTAGTAAAGAGTTAGTGAAGAACCGGTACAATACCGAAGCTCATCTGACCATCGGTACATAGAGACCTACCATACGGTGCAAGAAAGAAAGCCAAAGAGACGAGTTGTACAACAAGTGCACGCTCCTGCAGGAGGAATGATAACAATATTGGTTAAATGTACGGGGCGACGTTTTACGGCCTCCACACGGCACAAGTAACACTATTGTGGCAACAAATAAATACGAAGCATACTGCCTTAACCCTTTCCCTTAAACATGTAGAAGCGACTTTTAGCACATGCATTTTATTCATCCGCTGAAGAAAATAGTTCCAATATAAACCGTAATGAATATGTGTCATATTTAATACTTTCCATATTCTAGCTGGTAAAAGCTTAAAGCAGGTTGAAAGTAAAGCAGAATGCGCCATATGGCGCATTCTGCTTTACTTTCAACCTGCTTTAAGTAGTCACCTATTTTCAAAAATATAAACAGGCTATGGGGTAATGGGTTAAAATTAACTTTGAAACGATATTGCAGACAACAATGTTAAAGCGAACGATACTATGGCGGTGAAGTAGTAAAAGCCTCACGATAAATTTAATCATGAGAGGGTTAATACCGAAACGACCCTTAGTATTGGGACAAACATGCCTGTGCAAACATTGTAAATTCCGATTAGACGACCCTCCCTACAACGGCCCTCCCAACAACGATGCCCTCTTTCAAGGAACCTTGTCGCAGATCCATAAACAGGACAAATATGTCCAACTTATTTACGACAGCAATGGTGTCTGCTTAAAACTGTCATCTGCTTTTTTCAACGTTTTGAAGGGAAACAAATCATGACGGGTGACAGGCACCTTGACGTAAGATCAGAGCTGCGTCTGATCTGTATTCAAGCTGTTTGCAAATTTCCTTCCCTATAACGGCTTCCTCCGAACATCGCACACATTTTTGTCTACCATTCAAGTCGTTGTAGAGAGGGGGCGATGTAGAGGAGTTAAACAGGATGTTTAAAAATCCAGTGGTATGGTATGTCTGGCAAGAGAGATTGTGTTGGCCTGTAGAAAATAACGGTCGTAAGTCAAACTTTAAAATACATTTTATTTCTGATTCTCTATCTAATCCTGTCTTGTGACATCTCTCTGGAATCGCCTTTTCAAGACAATTCCAAAGAATCCAGATCAGACGCAGCGTTACGCGGCGTCTGATCTAAGTTTTAGCTGTTTGTCGCTCGTCATAAATTTGTTTTCTGTCAAAATGTCCATTATGTCACTTTGAGAAAAACAGCAGGCGACAATTGGAAGCAGGTATTGCAGTCTTGAATAGGTTGGACACAATGGTCCTGTTTCGGGAACAGCGACAAGAGTCGTTGTAAGAAGAGAGGTGTTGTTAGGAGCGCCGTTGTAGGGATGGAACACTGAATTCCATTTGAAACAATTGCCGGGTTCTAGACAAGATTCTGTAAGCTGATATTGCTTCAATATGTCCGTACCATGATCTAAACTGAGACAATTAAATTAAGAAGCCGCATAAAGATATATGGTGGAAATTCATGGAATTTCAAAAACCCTCTATTGTGACTACTTAAAAGTAATTGATTGTAACAACTTAAAGCAAGGTGGGAGTTAAACTGAAATTATGTTATGCCGTACTGTCAATTTTGCTTCAATCCATCTATCTTACACACCTAATAGTCAATTAAGGAAAGAAACTCAATAAGCTAGTTTTGCTTTCGTTTCAATCCTAAACTTTATTGTATGTTTATAATATGCATGTAAATATCTGAAAAAAAATATGTTTACACTAAACTAATAGTCAATACAATTTAGTAACCATAATAGCAAGAGCTGTTTTTATTGTATTTTAATTATGCAACGCTATGTATCGTGACTTAAAACGAATCTGTAGGCTTTTAATTGCTCAGATTTACCTGCAAACATAGATTCACAGTACACATACGCTTTACTATTCCTTATTATTACACCTCGCTTTGAGTTACAATGTTCAATTCCCATAGACCTACAGTTAACATACATCTATCCAAAATATACTGTCACTCTTCATGATATTCTTTTTGTGACGTCACTCTAAAGGACATTACTTTTTTCCTCCGTCCGAAAACGTACTGTCAGCATTGACATGACTTTCGCTATTGGATACATTGGAACGTTTTAAAGAGTGGTAACTTCTAATCAACATTTGGCATTTTCTGTACAAGTTGCTTCCTTTTGTCAATTCTTTAACGATTTGCCACTATTTCGGAAGCGGATATTTGCCACCTAGACAATGTAAAGACACTGTTTCTTCAATTTACTTATCATAACGTTCTTCTTTGTTTCTTGTAATATAATTATAAACAATGTGACGTCGTAAGACGGCGACGTCATTTCCCGCGTTGTGTACATGTCCGCGCTAAATTGGTATTCACAATACATTTTATAAAAGACGAATAAAACGATTCCAAAGCCTGGGTTGATAAGCTCGGTGTAATAAAATAAATATTAGATGTCAGTTTGCGTGACATTCAAATTGTCAAACCTCGAAAACAAGAATGTCACCCTCGGCTACGCCTCGGGATGACATGCTGTTTCTCAGGTTGACAATTTGAATGTCACGCAAACTGACATCTAATATTTATATATTGTTACATGTAGGTGTATCTCTAAAGCCGTCCTTAACCGGGAGAGTTATGTCGGATTTTCGTGCTTTGGTTTTTCTCTCCCTCTCTGTCGTACCCTAAACCCTCCCATGTCTTACAGTTACTCGTGACTACAGACTATTCGCTTGAGTACAATTTGACCGTTGCCATAGTGGGTTATTTTGAACACGGGCTTGAATGTTTAATTCTTTCCCGTGTTACTAATAATCCTGTCAGAGAATTTTGTTAGATGTTTTACATGTATTTACTTACTGTGCTGGCGGTCTTTTTGATTGTAAGGTTGTGGAACAGGGTTTATATTTTATGTACACTGTTTGTCTTTATAGGTGAATATAGGAGATAAGTGTGAGGTTGGGTGCCCCTAAATCCAGGTTTAACCCCCAGTGGTTGTTAATAATTAATTAATTTATAATTGATTATTGATTGCTACTGACCGTACCAAGGCGGGCTCCTATGTTCACTTAGCTTTATGTTTGTCTTGCGTGTTGTTTTCTATTTAGTGTGTAGATGAAGGAATGGTATTGCGTGTGTGTGTGTGTGTGTGTGTGTGTTTTATGGCATGGCTGTGTGTGTGTTCTGCTTTAGAGAGGGGTGTATTGTTTGTGTTGCGTTTCCTGCTTGAGTCTTCTTTCGTATTTATTTAAATGGATAGCAGCATTAGGTTATTGTCATTTTTATGTTCTCAGCGGAGAGCATCATTAGGTTATTGTTATTGTAAGGTTTTTGACGGTATCAGCATTAGGTTATTGTTATTGTTAGGATTTAAATGAATAGCAGCATTAAATTATAGTTTTTGTTAGGATTTTTAAAGGATAGAAGCATAATGCAGGATAAAAATGAATACTCTCCGACATTTTCTGCATTATTTGCAGTCCCCTGCATTATCTTATTGATAATTACTCTTTCACAGCCAGCGGCGCAAAAATGCGACTTGTATGTTGTGATATTTGCATCAAAACTGTTTGACACTAATATCAATATTTTATAGTCAGAATATCTAAAAAGTACATTTGAAAAATAAAAGCAGGCGGCAATTCTTTAAAATTGATGACGTCATGAGAGTGAAGGGGTTAAATAAAACTTGAATAGAATTTTGTGGGTAGACTTGCAAATATATGAGTTAAAACCGCTTGCAAATTGAAGATATAATTATATGATTGTAGAAGACTAAATACATTGTACGACTATATAGAAGACTGTATAATAATAAAGCCGGCTTGGTGGAGTAGTCTAACATGTACAGTAAAACCTCTCCATTACGACCCCTGAAACGAAAGCTAATTCACTGTATAAAAGACAGGTGATAGCTCAAAGCTAGATGAGAGTAAAACAGGAAGCTAATATAACTTAAGAGAGTATTAGATCTACTCAGATAGATAACTGTCTGAAAAAAGTAATGTCACATCAAAGTAAAATGTTCTAATTTCGGTTACGTCACGCATGTTGGATAAATAAGTTACATAAGAAACATATTCTTAGTATTCACTACCTACAGCCAAGTGCACCTTAATTTCCGAACAAACCTAATTCGATACGTCATACCAAGAATTATCTAACTGAAACACATATCGACGTCTTCATTATTTGAAATGGCAAACCTACACATTAAAAAAACTAAAAGCATATGGTTATTTAATACCAGATGCAGTAAAAAAGTCAAAGGCATTATTAAAATGTTCTAGAATGAACAATACGTCGTCATTCTTTCCCACATAAACATGTTTATGCCAGAATTAGTACAACCAGATCAGACGCCGGATAAACTTGTGTCTGATTAGTCTCAAACTGTTTACCATTCCAATTCACCAGAAATTTCACAAATGTATTATTCCTTACATTTTATTCTCTTGCGTTTACGTGTAAACGGGAAATAATAACGTCTTTTCCACAGTAAATGGAGTACATGTAATAACTATGTGGGTTTTAGTTTTTTTTGTGACATTGCTGATATTTTTAAATCAATTATTTGCTGTTAAGCCAATCAACACTGAATGTCTACAGTAATTATGTTTATCCATTTTGGACTCTTCTTGAACCAAACGTTTGGACTAGTAATTGTTGCAGTTAAGGTTCAACAGCAAGCACCAACGAATTTCTCAAAATGTTTTCAAACCCATATCACCGCGATGCTAGATCTATAGGAGTCGTCTGGATTTTTGTTTACACTAAGGGATTAACATGAACCTTCTACATTAACGTAACTACAGTGGATAAAATGTTACTCTTTCCCGTTCAACGCAAACGAAACGCCAACACAAAACAATTAAACGTAAATAGGGACCATTTTATACAATTCTGACTATTTATTTGAATCTGAGTGGCAAACAGTTTGGAGCCTGATTAGACGCCGGGTTTCCCTGCGTCTGATCAGGCTCCAAAAATAATAGTTTTAACGTAAACGCATTTATTTGGAAAGAATAACATCTTCTCCACTGTATATCCAATGCCTATAAAAACAACTAAAATACCAAGAAACTCAAAATGTTGTAAGATTCGTGTAATTATCGAACGAATTCATGTTTAACGAGATTCTCAACCAGATAATTAATTGGCTAAAAAAGCACAACATTTTCCATCAAACAAAAATGTTGGCTATTTTCGTGAGCGTTCAATTAGTATTTGCATGATATAAAATTAGGTTATATAACGAATCTTATATCATAATTAATTCTCCTTGTAGGGAAGAAATACATGACATAATCTCTATTACAATGTTCCCTTTCTACAACGGTCTTCCCAACAACGATTCCCTCCTTACAACAACGTTTTAGACTCCTCCCCCAAACAAGACATTCATGTCAAACCTATTATCGGTTGCAATGTCGGCTGCTTTAAATTGTCGTTTGCTGTTTTTCTCAAAGTTTCAAAATTGACATTTTTAATGGACAACAACTTCATGACGAGAGATAAATACATGTAGCTTTAATACAGATCAGATGCCACTTTACGTGGCGTCTTATCTGGAGTAAAGCTGTTTGCAAAGGTAAGCATAGTTCCCCCCTTTAACGACTCCCTCCGAACAATGCACACAGTTTTCGTCTCTGATTGGGTGTCGTTGTAGAGAGGGAGCGCTTTACGACTACTACATGCGTCAAGTTTTCCATGTTGTCGGCATGTGGCTCGCCTTAAGCTGATCCCTCTCTTACATGTAAATGCTATCTATAAGCGTATATTTTTAGAGAGGTTTTATTATATATTTCAATTATCAGAATATATTGTTATAGTAGAAAGTACGTTATTTTATCCCAAAAACGCATTTATACTAAAAAAAACGATGTCGAATGCAAATAATTTGGGACATGAACAGACGCCGGGTAGCCCGGCGTTTTCTCAGCCTCCAAATGTGTGGCCACTCATATTGAAACGATTTCGAAATAATTGTAAGTGTTTACTTTTTTTATACAGTATTGCGTTTAGCTTCTCTTAATCGGGAAATAATAAGGTTTTTTTGCACAGGAATTATTCGTTGCTCTCAGCCGAAAACACTACTTTACCAACAATACGGGTTTTCATTAGACGACGGGGTAATCGACTAATGGTTCCATGGCAATAAAACGTTTAAACTGCGTCTGAGGTCGTTTTTAAGCTTTTGATTCGCCACATTTGAGCAGGATGCTCAAGTTTGATCAATCAAAAGTTTGAGAATCATCTCATCTCAAACGCTTTATACATGTTGCCATTGTCCCTTGTCAAATTCCGTCTATTCCACACCCAAATTGATTGCTGACCTTCCGATTACGTTTGAACAGGAAATACAGTGGAGAAAACGTTATTCCGACGAAAACACTATTATGTCCAGTGCAAATATTTAGGAGCCTGATCAGACGCTGGGGACCCGGTGTCTGATCAGGCTCTTTACTGTTAAGTACTCAGATTAAAATAAGATATCAGGATTATAAACACGTTCTCACTTTATTCATTTTACAGTCTACACAACATGTCTGAGATTGTGTGTTGTCTATTGTATACCTATTTTACTTAGATTTTATTCATTTTAGTGCAATGCGCTTGCGTTTTGTTAACGTTTGAATTGGAAGAATAACGTTTTCTCAACTGTAATAACGTACTTCTCCTCTGTATCCTATGCGCTTCTGTACCGTAGAGAAAACGGTATTCTTTCCCAATAAACGCGTTTACGCTAAAACTTATTATTTTCAATACAAACAGTGTGGAGCCAGATCAAACGCCGGGTAACTCGGCTTCTGATCAGGCTCTATACTGTTTGCCACTAAGATAATTATGAATTACATTTGTATGTATCAGAATTGTCAAACAATTGCACTTTTCTACGTTTAAGTGATTTGCGTTTGCTTTTCGTTTGCGTTTATACGAGAAATAATAACGTTTTTTCTACTGTTTACTGTGTCTAGACATTAAAAGCAGTTGATAATTTGAAGGCAGATAGCAAATAAATGATGGATGTCAGGGATAAACGTTTTTCATGAAAAGTTCACGATTTGTGTAGTTCAAATTGGATCAAATCTTTTATTTTATTCAGGCTTCCCTATAACTACATGTAAATGCGGCTATAAATATTTAAAACACAATATATCATATTTTAACACCTAGTGCGTTAATCGCGACATGGCTGTCATTTATAAACAGTTTTAACTCATTCCCCCATACAGTGGAGAATGTGTTATTCATTCCCAATAAACGCGTTTACGCTAATACTATTATTTGCAGTGCAAACAGTTTGAAGCTAGATCAGACGCCGGGTAACCCGGCGTCTGATCAGGCTCCAAGCTGTTTGCCACCAAGATAAACATGAATTATCAGAATTGTCCAAAAGTTGTACTTTTTTACGTTTTAGTGCTTTGCGTTTGCGTACGTTTGCGTTTAAACGGGAAAGAATAACAGATTCTCCACTGTACAAACACCTTTGTACACCTTTAATTATTTCCTTCACTGAAAAAAAGGTCCACTGTTATACAGTAATGCATATGTATAATAAATTATATGTCCTTGATTCTAAAAAAATATAGCTTACAGCAGTCTGATCGTAAAGCAGAATGCGCCTTAGATGAAACCTGCTTTGGGTGGTCATCAATCTCCAAAACTAGAAACAGGCTATGGGGTTGTGGGGTAAACTAGAACAGACACGACATTACACGACGTCTGGGCAAAGTTCCGAATATGATACATTGTCTATGCTTTAACAAATTGTATCCCTTTAGTCATGGAGTAGTTAGACCTAACTACTCCGTGCTTTAGTTTATTCCTCCAATAAAAAACACTTGATGCAGTCATGAATGTGCTCTATAAGAAATAGGTTCTGTTTCTAGCAGATGGTAGCTTAAAACAGACTGAGAGTAGAGCTTTACTTTCAACCTGCTTTAAGCAGACGAATTTCATGTCTTCAAAACGGTAAGCAGGCTATTGTTTTATGTAGTAAAATAAAGTTGAACCTGCACATGCATTAGACAGTTAGCCTTCAAATTAGCATGCATCTCTCTAAAGAAGGGTGGTGGTTGAATAAACGACAATAACATGACAACAAACAGCAAACTAAGCCTTTTACTTCATTTCTGTCATGCATAGGACTGTGTCTAGTTTTTACGACTTCTAATGTCAACTCTAATAGTCAATGCAGGGCTACCATAATTTACTCATAAATCCTAAGAGTTTTATATTTCAAGCGCGATTTTACATAATTATGGAAGAGTTTGGATCCAGATCAGACGCCGCGTACATGTCACGTTGCGTCTGACCTGGATCCAAACCTTTTGACACCCACGTTTTCTAAGTTAAAAACGCATAAATTGCAACTTTTTTAAATAAGTGCCACAATCCGAATATGATAGGAAAAATGCACAGGTTCGGAGAAATTAAGAAAACTCCGGAGATCGCGGACAAATCCGGAGAAATGGCAGCCCTGTACACAATAAACCACAATGAAAAAACACATGAGCGTTTTTGCTTTAATTTGAATACTAAACTTGGTTGCAAGTTTGTGAAATGCATGTAAATATTTGAAATAAGATATGTATAACCAAATACTTCTAAATCACAAGCTTGAAATAATTGTTGTCTGCTTTTATTTCCGAAATATATTATTAGGATAAGTTGACAAAATAAAAACAATGAATTTCATGAGTCTCAAACAGTTTGGGTCCTGGTCGGACGCCGCGTTTCACGGACTATGCCAAAGCAGGGAAAATGTGGTCGCTGAACACAAAGGGATTCCAACACAACTCTCCGTCCTTGGCTTAACATTTAGGTAGAGTTTGCTTTTACGACAGTGCGACACAAAATAGGTCATATATACATGTAGTGTCGATCATTGAAGAGGGATGAGACGATGAGATGATGATTTCAAGAAGCTGATTTCGGTTAATTAACCTCTTTATGCCCACGATCCCATATATGGGACATAGGCAAACAATGTAGACTCTGATCAGACGCCGCATTATGCGGCGTCTGATTAGAGTCTACACTGTTTGCTGATAGAAATTTCAATATAAAACAAAATGAAAATGAAAATTTAGACCAGGCAGCCATTTGATAAAAAATGGACTAATCCAATATATAAACATGGATTAACATGGGTTAATCTTACTCGTTGCAAAGCAGCGCATGTGATCAAAACCACCGATCTGTCGTCCTTTCAGTTCTTTGCAGAGTGGATAATCTCGGGAAAAAATAAGCAAAAACATTCTCTATGACAGCCACGAAAAGGTAGGAAGGTTTCTTGGGTTGATATTTAGTCTTAGGGCGAACAATTCCAATCGTACTTGTGTTTGTTTCTTAAAAGGATTTACAAATTTTTTTTTTTTTTTTTTTTTTTATACTTTATTCAAGAATATTACAATCACATATTTGTATACACTCATCTTCAGATCAATTTCATATACACAATATCTATATATATATTGAAAGTCACAACCTCATGTGTACAGTATGTATGTACATTCATATCAATATACACGTATATATAAATATATTCGTTGAAACTTTGAATGCTGATCAATGTTTGTGTTTGATATATTCAAGAAAGTGGTATTTTCCAAATTTTAAGCGCTGGTAGATATGCAAAGAATTTTCATCTACACTGTCTTCAGCATTCAGAGAATCAACGACAATCTATTCCATTTAACAAAAGAGTGAAAAATTTTTAATATTTTATATTTACAAATAATTAGTTAGTATTTTTTCTACAGGCACATTTTTTCTTGCAGTTGATCAGTAGGGAAAATCTAAATTGTTCTTGTTTAATCGAAACTAAACGCATTATATTTCAATGTAGAACAGGATAGGTGTTGAAATTGAACATTTGACAAGCTGAGTGGCAAACCACCTGGAACCGTGTCAAAAAAGCCAGCGTCTGATCTTGTGTTAAACGAAGGTTAGATGTTCGAATGTAAAATATGCTACAATTTAAAGCAAAGTGAACGTAAAACAAAAATCCACTGTGGTAGCTTTCTGTTTTCCATTTATCTTGCCTTAAGGAGTCACCTGCCTTAACATGTTCACTCTCAATGACGCTATAAAGTGTTAGCAAACAGTTTTGATCCTGATCAGACGCCGCGTTACGCGGCGTCTGATAAGGACCCAAACAGTTTGACACTCGTTACGAAATTTCGTAAGTCATCTTGCCTTAAATCTAACTTTAAAAACGATATTTCAGACAAGAATATTGAAGAAAACGATACCATGACGGTGAAGGGGTAAACAACCCACGAGAGATTTGATCATTAAAGGGTTGAAAACCTAATAACACGATATTGTGGAGGGGATTACATCTAGCACACACGCGTTTACTAGGAGATAATAACGCCGTTTTCTCTTTATACTTTAATTTTGTTACAAGCGTCTGTACACCCGGAGTTTGTAGGGCAAAGGAGCATTGGTGAATCTTTCGAGTATGGTCTCAAAGGTATGTTTCACAGCAGGGTTTTCTCGCTTGAACTCAAACCTCTGGATCAGATTTGCAAACACTAGGAACAGCTCGACCTTTGCCAGTGGTTCTCCTAAGCATTGACGAGGACCTAGAACAGACGGAAAAGAATAAAATAGCCCCCAATATGCATATCGAAATGTAACTTTATGATATAAAACTAACAAAGTTTAACACTTAACCCTTTCAAATATTGGTTAAACTATAATATATAATAACAAGCTAAGTGTTAGAGTGCACTATATTAGTTATACAGTGTTTTGCAGGGTACATTATTAGTTATACAGTTTCTTCACAGTGTACATGAGAATTTCTTCCCGGCTGAGGTAAATCATGTTGCCTGAGCCGTTAGGCGAGGGTTACATGATTTACCTCAGCCAGGAAGAAATTCTCATGTACAATGTGAAGAAACTGTATAACGAATTTATTATACTGCAAAGTTTTCACTGTACAAACGAAAGATTTCGGAATTTGTCGTGTACAGCGCTTATAATAAACTATAACAATATCGCGCCAAAGCAGATAACGTTGAGCGTAAACTTGTGACGTCATATGTTTTTGACGTTGCTATTCATTAGAAAAATGGGCATATTCGTCGTCAAACTTTCCCAGAAATAATGCGACTGTTGAAAGATCCAAACAGCGAATGGTTCTTAGCCGAAATGGAATTAAAACGGAGGATGTACGATTGAATGCACTCACTCCTGTCGAGCAATCGGCCATCTTATTTTCCGCACAGCAAGACTCAGGGACCTGTCAGCCAATGCAACAGCTGCATTTCTATGTACCCTGTCAGCTCACAGGGTACTTCGTGTTATGTCTACGGCTCGTTGACCAATGAAAAGTAAAGAATTTACTTTGCAGTATAATAAAAGGATTTATTCCAGGCTAAGGAAACGCATGTTGCCCGAGCGCGAGGCGATTGTTGTATGAATTTATCAGCCGGGAATAAATGCTCGCGTACCCTGGGAAAACCCGTCTTAAGAATTTATTATACTGCAAAGTTCTTACTGTTTAAACGCTTTCATACGATTTTTTTTATACATTTCGGCATTATTTGTAACGGCACGCTACTTTGGACTATTTTTCTTCAGTGGCAGAATTAATTTAAGGCGTATAAATGTGTATGTGTTGAACTGAACGTACGTCTATTTAGAGATATATTAGAGATCATTGAATAAAATTGCAAATGGTATACATAAAGCACATGGTTTCCAATGTTTGATATTTACATTGGTGTTTGCTTCCATTGTGTTTGCTGCCATTACAAACTACAACAATAGACCGATTCCAAAAGTGTATACAAAATGACTCAAAAAAGCATTATGAATACCTTCAAAATATATGTATGGTTTAAAGGGTTAAAACGATAACTTACCAGTAGAGAATGGAATCATTGCGTCATGTTTGATCAGTTTCCCTGTATTGTCAATAAACCTCTCGGGTCGGAAAGTGTGCGGGTCTGTCCAGTACTTAGTGTCGTACAATACTGAATACAACGTTGGGAATATAAGAGCATTCTTGGGTATGTCATAACCCTGGAATTTGATGTCCTCTGTTGTACAGTGAAACACATTAAGGGGCACTAAAGAAACAATAAAACATTGTAAAATAGACTGCAATATTTGTATATACATGTAAGTGTCAGATATGGATCCGGTCTTGGTTTGTTTCGACTCTTGCCCCTTTACCACATAGCCTGTTTCTAGAATAGAAAAGATAAGCTGAAGCAGGTCAAACAGAGCAAAAGGTACATAAGTATACACTCTGTTGCAAGATCAGTTTGCTGTTTTAGGCTACCATCTGCAATTCTTAGGCCGCGTTTTAACTTTGAAACACAGCCGGGTATGTTCACCTAAACCAAGCTTGGAATAAGGCAAATTCATGTTTCGAAATATCGGATAGTTCGAGTTAAGTGAGTTCGAGATATCGAAGTTCGACTTTTTTAAATACTCACGTATTGATGCATGTCGTTGAACCTCAAGTATTGTGGCTTCAACATAGACCAGTTTGCTTCTATCTGCATACTGAACAGTCTTGTTTCCGAAGATCTGGAATAAGATACTTGTACCATAGACATCTTAAGATAATCTAAATCGGCTCTAGATTAACAAACGTTTTACTTGGTCCGCCATATTGGACAATGTACAGTAATTACGTTGTTTTGAAAATGGAATACTCTGATGAGCGACCTTTTTGATTATATTAATAACGTAATTTTGTGAACTGTAACAAAGAGTATACGTGTTGTTTGTAAACAATATATACCTGTGAAAATTGAATACATGCAGTGTGGACCCAGATCAGGGGGTTCTGCAGTGTTTTTCAGTTTGCAATGTATGGATGAAAACAGTCATAACGAGAGCACCGCAAGCGGTACATTATACGTCCACTGGCAAAGAAACATATATTTTATCCAAATTTATTTTACTTGTAGACACTTAGAGCTCTGAGAGCATAAACAATACTGAAATAAAGCCGTTTCTAGCATATCTGAGTTCATCAAGGGCAGATAACTCTTTAACGAAATATCAAATACATCTAAAACTTAACTCAGCTCAGATCTTGATGCATATAACCTTTCTGTGAAGTTTCATAAATATCCTTCAAATAGTTTTCCAAGAAAACTCTGGACAAGTTTTTTATAGCATATTTGAGTACATCAATGGGCAGATAACTCTGTAACAAAAATTTGAATGAACCTCAAACTCGACTCAGCTTTAGATCTAAATGCATATAACATTTTTTGTGAAGTTTCATTAAAATCCCTTCAATAGTTTTCCCAGAAAACTCCGAACAAGCTTTTTATAGCATATTTGAGTACATCAATGGCAGAGAACTCTGTAACGAAAATTCGAATGAACCTCAAACTCAACTCAGCTTTGGATCTTGATGCATAAAACATTTGTGTGAAGTTTCACCAATATCCCAGTAAAAGTTATCCAAGAAAACTCTGGACAAGTTTTTATAGCATATTTGAGTACATCAAGGGCAGATAACTCTGTAACCAAAATTCGAATGAACTTCAGACTCTACTCAGCTTTATATCTTGATAGATATAACATTTGTGTGAAGTTTCATTAATAACCCTTCAATAGTTTCCCCAGAAAACTCCGGACAAGCATTTTATAGCATATTTGAGTACATCAAGGGCAGATAACTCTGTAACGAAAATTGGAATGAATCTCAATCTCGACTCAGCTATAGATATTGATGCATATAACATTTGTGTGAAGTTTCATCAATATCCTTGTAACAGTTTTCCAGAAAAACTCTGGACAAACAAAATGTTGACGGACGAACGGACGGGCCAATATACGACCACCTCTAGAGGTGGGCGTATAAAAAGTAAAAAATGTACTGAACTAAATTGAAAACTTGACTTTACTATTAATAGTTCCAAGATGGATAAATTAATTGAACATTTCTGGCTGTCTATGTACATCTTGCTTATTGAGAACAGTATTTTGTTCTTTTACTCGTTACCTTCCCGAAATTATTTATAAATCCGGAATCATCTACTGAAACTGATAATTTACTGAATTATTTGTTTGTGAATATTTATGTATTGTCTATGTACATTTTTGCTCCTCACGTTATAACGTCTATGTACATTGTTTGTTCCTCATGTTTCATGTAAAATCATGAACTGATTATAATAAAGAAAGTTGAAATTGTGATATTTATTGCCGCCTAAACAGGTGGTGCATCGCTGACTGCAGTGCCTAATTATCGTTGCTCTAGTGATGGCGTATGATCTAGCCCAAAACTGATTCCAAAGAAAGCAATAAGTTTAGCGTAAACGCTTCTATTGGAAATGAATAACGTCTTCTACACTGAATTACTTGTCAGACAGTTTGGGGGCATGCCTTTACGTTGAGTTATCTTACCTCTGATATTTCTTTGTAGCACTTTTTCTGAATATCTGGATATTGTATCATATATAAGAAGGCCCAGTCAAGAGCACCGGAAGTCGTCTCCGAGCCCGCTAAGAATAGGTCAATAATCACGCGGAACATGTCCTGCTCTGTGAATAGAAAAAAGGTGACATTCATATAAAATTGCAACCGGTAGAGATAAATCGGGATACGGGGGTCTACATCCCCATTATCTATAACCTGATTGTCGCCGATCAACCGGACTTAGGCGAAAACATAAGAGCTTAAAGACATTACCCCAGTCCTTTGTATGATTTTCTTCCCCAAATTGTTCCCGCTAGTCTTAAATATAACTGTAAAACCATGAAATGTGATGCAGAGCCATCTAATGTTGTATAGTGAGGCTCTGACACATTTAGACTCAAGGGATCCTTCAAATTAAACCATCAAGTATACGAGACGGACTTCATTGATTCTTTGCTAAGAAGTTGTAACAGGTATAGCTGAAATTGCATGTTTTTTAAGCACGGACAAAGTGTAACCACCAAAGGTAGGTCAAACAATGTCGTTAATGACAAACTGTCATTAGATCTAGTTCTGAGGATGGCAACGGACCTTCTGAGGACGAGACCGTGACAGTGGATAAGACATTATTCATTCCCGTTTTAACCCAAACAAAACGAAAAACAATGCAATAAACTGTTGAAATATATTAACACCTATTTTAATCTGAGTGGCAAACAAGGCGTCTTATCTGCCTCCAAAATGATGCTATCGAAATTATAGTTTAAACGTTAACGCTTTTATTGAGAAAGAAGAACGGTTTAACGACTGTAACAAGATGAAACAAATAGTGCAATAATAACAAAGAAAAAGAATGACTTGGAGTCAGTGCAGCATGAGGCAGCAAGAATAGTGGCCGGTGCAACGAAACTTTGTAATGTTGAATATCTTCTTTACGATCTTAGATGGGAATCTCTAGTCAGCAGACGCAAAAAACACAAACTTATCCTAATGTATAAGATGAAAAACAATATTGCTCCATCATATGTATCAGCTCTAATCCCAACCTCACAACAGAATCGTTACACTCTAAGAAATAACGACAATATCCCTTTAATACACGCCAGAACTTCTTTATATTCATCTTCCTTTCTTCCATCAGGTGTAAGAGATTGGAACTCGCTGCCACAAGAAATACGGAATTCTCCTTCAGTGGAAGCATTTAAAGCCTCTCTCAACAGAAACAAACAGAGAGCGCCAAAACACTATTCAAGCGGTACTCGCCGTGG
Organism: Gari tellinella; assembly: GCA_922989275.2. Classification (NCBI taxonomy): domain Eukaryota; kingdom Metazoa; phylum Mollusca; class Bivalvia; order Cardiida; family Psammobiidae; genus Gari; species Gari tellinella. The sequence goes on from OV277866.1 coordinate 76,155,246, forward strand.
ACAAGTTCTTCACGATCGTCTCCGGCTTGGATGTAGTTCTTTAAATTATGATCTACATAGAATATCTCTTATAGAATCCCCTCTGTGTACATGTGGCTCAATAGAAACGGCAAGCCATTTTCTACTGCAATGCAATATTTACAGTCAAATCCGACCAACACTTTTGTCCCAGCTTCCGTGTCCTGCAACTATAAACAATCTCTTATACGGGTGTGAGCAATTAACAACAGAGGCCAATATGGAATTATTTGAAAATATACAAAAATTCATAATAGAGTCGAAGCGCATTTAATCATCTATCTGATGGTGGACATCCTCGCTCCCGACACTGACCTTCGCTGACCCCCGCTTGCATTGTGTGCTACACCCCCTTTATACTTCAATTTTAAACGTATTTTCATTACTCCAAACGCAATCATTTTGTACATTTAGACGTATTTATTTAAATAATCTTCATACAAGACGTTTATATATACCAACTACATGTATGTCAACTAAAACTAACCATAATTCATGTATTGTAATTATTATTTACTATGGAGAAGAATTCACATAAGTTTTTAGTAACTTGTTTTCTAATCCATATTTAAATGTTACTTGACATTATGTTCTGTAAATATGACACAATGTATGTAAAACATTTGAAATAAATGCTGTTTAAACTAACAAAGAAAAAATGCATTCACTAACTTCAAATAATTTGCAATATACATAATGTATACGTACATGCTTTATACATGTATCACCATCACGTTTATTAGGACGGAATGAAGGTCTGTGTCCTATATTATATAGCTTCTTTGTTGAGTCTAAAGTCATTCTCAATGATCAATTTGGTTAGGTTTGATCGATCAAATGTTTGAGAACATACTAAGACTTAACTAAAACGACTTGCCTTGAACCCTGAACTTCTTCACACAGAGACAGAGACACAGTCAGAAAAATGGACAGACATTTACAAAACGGACATATTGAAATGCAGAAAGAAAGACATGTATATAAGCAAATAAACACCTTAGGAGTAAGTTTTTCTTCCCAGTAAACGCATGTATGCTAAAACCGGTTTATTTGTTGCCGCCGAGTTATCCGGAATTTGATATGGCTACAAACTATCTGCTTCTAAGCTATAAATCAACTGTGACAATATTAAAGAAGCATGGCGCATGGTGTTTTCATCGCGATTCTTTAAAATGTTTTCTCCACTGTTTATTGATAAATAGACGTTTTATATGTTCTTACTATCAAGTCCTCTGGTCTCTGCATCATCTGAGTCTTGTAAAGTACGCAGATATAGGTCAACGAAGTCCCGGATATTGTCCCTGTCGAACGTCGCTTCATGTTCGTCTATTTCCTTCATGACGTATTTTCGCATTTGTCGGAAGCCCTCTATTTGGTTATAAAATCTTTCAAGTTCCTGCAGAAATTTATATTCATATAACAGTGTGCTGCAACCGAGCAAGCGACTACAGTTTGTAAATAATTACTTATAAACACTCATATTTAGTGGTTGAAACCAGACAGAGTTTTTGTTTCTAAACCTAACCGCAAGGTGATGTGTTCGTTCTCTATAGTGCCGCGATAAGCTTTGGCTAAATAATACTGTGAGTTTAACCAACTTTGCATACAAATGAAATAGATAGTATATTTTGGGTGTATACTAACGTTAACCCAATCCCTGCCCTGACATAATATGTGTATAACAATTGCCGTCTGCTTTTATTTCTCAATCTTAAATTTGAGGATGGATGTTTTGGGTTTTACTGCACTGTGACACATATAATAGGTCGTTTAGCGCTGATGAATGTTGAGATGATGACGAGGGATGGCTCAAGGAATGTGATTTCGGCTAATCTCATTCACTACAAAAAGCCACTGAACTGTTACGTCTTTAGTTTATGACAAAGGAGATGCCGTCGGTCAAGTAAAACAGGACACCCCTATGACAATGTAAACGGATTTTCTTATAAAGGAACGTACCCACTCAGACCCGAGAAATAACCGGTTCGCAAATTTTGCAGCCATGCGTCCTGCTACATCGGAATAAAAGCCCGCATGTACAGCAATGTCGTAACAAGGGGTTTACACCCTACACTTTGACAATAATTCAGCCCTAGAACCACTGCAATGTAGGAATGTCTCGGGGTAACTTTGATGTAGTTGTACTTAAGAAATGTTGAAAAAATGGCAACGAACCATTATACCCAGGATTAGTCTGTGCAGGTGTGAACCCTAAACCTCTAAAGGCGACTTTAGTCGACACTGTAAACAATATTGATCCAGATCAGATGCTGCCTAATTGAGTTCCTGGTCCTGATTAAATCTGTTTGTCACGTCTAAAGTATTTTCAACATGTATATATTTGTTTCTTCAATTCATGAAAATACATGACATACATGTACATGTATCAATACGTCATAAAGAGTTTACAACTAAACATAATAAGACAACTATATGTAATAGAGTCATCAACGGTATGCGAATTGGGAAAACAGTCAAGCATGTGTTGAGTCAGCATTGTATGAACATACATAGCTACTTTTTGTATCTGCAAATGCATGCGACTACGAAAGGCAAGACAAAACCCAGAAATATAGACAACACATTTTAGCGAACGATATTTGTCCGTGAAAGATTTGAATTAGATGATGAAAGTTGGCGATGTTGGGAAACGTTTCTATCGGACAAAATAAATTAATTTACAAAAAGATCTTACATATATATATAGGTCAAATATTACCAGAAATAATAGAAAACACATACCTTTCTGTTTATGAGTTTAACCAAAAAGTCCGGTAGAAACTGAGTGGGACTGAGTGGACCCTGGCCTTCTACAGCAATCCTTGTGATTTTACTGACTGATTCAAACTGAGGGTCTTCATAATCATACCTTTTCAAAACATAAAATTATCAATATAGATACAGTTAAATCCTTCTAATTAGTCTGCTGAATTAATTGGTTTTTATCACATAATAATGAGCCCAAGGGACATACATTAAATGGCAAACATCGCAACCCCTGATCAGAACATTATTGTGGGAGCAGTCTGATTAGGATCTACACTGATTGCCTAGGTCTGTATTTTCCAAATACTAGGGGACATTACGGTATATGTAGAGTATGCTGGGCGACTAATTGGACATGTTGTCCCGAATAGGACACACTTTAACATATCCGCCAGTGACAGGTGGTTATATTCTAAAGATAGAACGTTCTATAAATAGAGCTGCGGATCTAATCAAATTACTCAGCTACTAGATTAGAGAAAGAAAATAGTCCTCCTATGTTATGCTGATATAATAACAAAAGAACAAGAATAAAGGCAGGAAATAAAACAGATGAATCGGAATATAACTATTCTCAATCGAATTATACCTTAAAGAGTACATAGCATTTAATTGTAACAAAGAAATATTTAAACGATCGATAAATACTATTTTGTTGAGGTAAGAAAACAAGTTTGGAATTGAGGGGGTTGGGTGAGGACTGACCTAAATGGAAATGCGCACATAAATGTGTTTATATGCGAATTATGATAAACGCGTTTAAAACTAAAACAGTAACGTTTTATCCACTGTACCTCTTTCCGAATACAACACCAAATATGACGTTGCTGATAGCGTTCTGTATGTACATGTGGATATCTATTGGTTGACCCTGCAGTTTGTCTAAGCGATTTTCCACTGCATCAATCTCTGTGCATACTTTCTCCTCTATGGATGTCTTACCTACGCCAAAGTCCCTTAGAACTTGGAGTGTAAATCGTCTCATAATACGCCACGAACTATTGTAATCGTTAAGTAGAACTCCTTGAAAAAACAAAAATACATTCGATGTTACTTTGGCACAAGAGAGGTAGATATGTCAATAGCCAGTACATGGACTTGCATAGCTAGCTGTTGACTGTTACTAGGAGCTGCTTTAGCATAGTTCCACACACGGACTATCGAGGCAAAATACTTTCAAACAAGTACTAAACACTCATTGTCGAAAATGGTTTTTCGTTACATCAATTGCTCAGTTTTATACACAATATCTTTAAGTCGTCGTTTAACATACATGTACTGACACCTTATTGAATGGCAAGGGTATTGGCATGTCCATTGTTATTATGACGTCATAATGTGTCCTTCAAAGTCACTGTTATATTATCGTCAGTTTAAAGTTTTTCAATGCTTTGATTAAAGAAACTTTGTGATTGATGCTTCTGGACTTAAACAAATAATGCTTTCAGTGTCAAGGTAGGTGCTAAAAGGATTGGTAGTAGAAGTAGATGTTGCTTCATGTGGAGCTTTACTACATTGGATAATCTGTTATTCTTTCCCGTTTAAACGCAAACGTGCGCAAACGCAAAGCACTAAAACGTAGAACAGAACAACGTTTGGACAATTCTGATAATTCTTGTTTATCTTGGTGGCAAACAGTTTGGAGCCTGATCAGACACCGGGTTACTCGGCGTCTGATCTGGCTCCAAACTGTTTGCACTGCAAATAATAGTTTTAGCGTAAACGCGTTTATTGGGAAAGAATAACAGATTATCCACTGTATGTGCTAACGCATGCACACTCTGTTAAAACGACGAATCGGTAAAGTACATTTTGATTAACCTGACTCACCTCTACCTTTCCCTTCATCTTCATGGAACGCCCTCAGTAGTAGCTTTACGTTTTGAGGTCTACCACTGAAGCTATCCGAATGCTTCACAAGCGCTTCGTGCACCATGTCATATCCGCTGATTACTACCACGGGCAATGGCCCAACCCAGAGAGTCATCACGTTCCCATACTTCTTAGCAGCCTCAGCGAAAACAAGGTGAGCACGTTTATACAGAATTTGTTTCACGAAAAATATACTACCTAACAGCGGCAGACTGAATGGCCCAGGTGGGAGATTATTTGGCTTTCTCAGTACAATAAAAGAAATCAGAAAAACAGTCACAAAAATAATCCCAAGTGTGAGATCCATAGCTGGTGAGAATTTTCTTAACTGGTTTATGATATAGCGGCCTTGCACTGTTGTATTTATATAGGGTACGCTATCAGGGATATTTCATGTTAGCCTTTCCACCACCTAGGTGAATAATCTGTCTAACCCTGATTTCTATACAGTATCGCCTATTCTAACCCGTCTAGTACAGCAACTTCCGTGATACTGTCTGCCTTAATTTTCCATCTTCTCTTTAGTATAAGCCTTAGAATGGCATACGTTTTGAAATTAAAAAAAACATTGATTTGTGTGTCAAATAAAAAAGACCCTTATCAGATGCGACGTTTGATCAGGATCTAAACTCTTGAACAATTTCAGTGCAGATGACATTGACTGTGAAATGGTTATTGCTGTTATCAGTATTGGTTCGACGTTACATATAAGGCCGTATGAATGTCAAAGAGTTATTACTCGGCTTCGTTTATTTTTTGTGCGCATTTTACCATCGTACATGATGAAAGTGTAACAAAGGAATAAATAGGAACACTTAACTAACAGTCCAATATAGTCAACACAGTACAATACTTTTATATAGAACAGAATGACTTAAATTGATTTGTTATGCAGATAAATCGCAAACAATTTAAAAACCCGGTTAATTTTGTCATTACGTTGCCATTGTGTTTGCGATTAGATACATGCAACCGGAGAATAATCGCATGTTACCACTAACTGTCTGTAGTAAGGAAGATTTAATCTTTCAAAATTCCATTCTTGGACTAACCCATTTAAAACCTTATTCAATATTGTGGCCATTCAACAAAGAAATACATATAGCTAAATGTTGAATACCAAATTGCAGAAGCTACCAGTACAAAGAGTTATAATACGTTGTGTCTCATTGTAATTTGCACTGCCTAAAAGGTCAATATTTGGAACACTTTACAGTACTGGGTCAACCTCTCATCGTACAAAAATAAAGATAACAAACTGTGTTGCTTTTGACACTCAGATTGCCAAGCGTAAAACTATTGACCTGCCGACTACAATTTGACTGTTGTTGCTGCTGCTGCTTTTGTTATTTTGTACAGGTTTGACTACATATTAGGCGCCAAATTAGGCAGCGTCTTATCTCGGTCCACCATGTTGCCATTGCCGCTTTATTGCCTTACACCGAGTACGCTGGTTATTTGCAAACAGTTTGGATCCTGAAACGTGGCATCAGATTTGTTTGTCGGCATTATAAGGGTGGTGCTAGGAAGGTGACTGTTATGCCCAGGTAAGTATGCATGTTAATGGATACATTGTTTGTCGCAATAAAAGCTCTTCAGAGCTTGTGTTGATTGTTTACCGTATGCGACGTTAAATAAAACTTACCTTTACCTTTACCTTTACCTTTAGATCACGATCCAAACTGTTTGACACCCATTTCAATGTTTCTAAGTCAAAATACCCACGGTTTGATTGTTTAGAAAAAAATGTGGACTGCAATTCTTTAAGGCAGTTGGCGTCGTGGCAGTGAATGATTAAACTTTCAGAAGATAAATATTTATATTTCAAGCAGACAATATTACTGCAAGGGAAGGGGTGATAGTGATAGCTGACTGTGTTGGTTTAAATCATTTCATGATCAAATCTATGGTGAGGATTTTATCCATTCACCGCCATTTTGCCGTCTACTTCAAAAGTGTTGTCTGCAATATCGTTTCAAAGTTATAATTAAGGGAGCTGATACATTTTGGCTGGCAGTATGGTTTAAATTTTTATTGCTATCTCTGACTAAAACGAAATCAACCAAGAAATTTTAACTGGGTAATACCATTTTCCAGTAAAGTTTGGCCCCTTAATGGCTGTTTAGTGTTGGATTTTACTATATATACTCATGGAATTTAAAAACTGTGTATTGAGAATAGCATTATAAATAATAGATATAACAAACCAAATATAAATTTACTGTGTCATAGTGTTACTTTAAAAACCGATCTAACGTTTCATAAGAGCCATTAATGTTGATGCAATTTCATTTCAAAATTACAAACAGCGGAAACCCTGATCAGAAAGCTCCTTAAGAAACACTCTGGCCTGGGTTTACGCTGTTTGCATGGAACATATGCGCTCTTCCGAGGTATTCTATTTGTAAATGACGAGTATACTCGTCGCTAGGGTTGAATGACTTAACATGTAAAATTGAATTGAGATGTAAGTTATTTTTCATACAGAGGATATCACATTATTAATCCCCGTTTCATCTTCTCTCGTAAATGTATACCATGTTCTTGTCTCTCTGGCGTTTTCTATAAATACCCTAACATGATACATATTAATCATAGTTGTTCCTTGCAGACATTTTTATTTCCATTATGCACTTCAAAAGTATAATAGGGTTAGACGAAGTGCAAAGGATAAGTCATTATAGTATTTTCCAATTAAACGCGACTGTGCTAAAACTGGTATGACAATCGCTAAAGGTTAGAATCAATGGGACGAATTTAAAATTATATTTGAAACTTAATATTACCTAAACCAATACTTACCAAATAAGATGAACTATTTCGATACACATGTTTCTTTGTATATGAATGTATAACAGACAACAAAGTCTGTTTTCATATCAATATGCATACAAATGAAGAACTGCTTTTTGTTGAGAAGTTTCCACATGCCTTGTTAGAAGTTCTTTTTTTTCGGTTTATTTTTGTTTTCCTGTATTTTTCTGATTTACTTTTTATAAGAAATTAACAGTGTACAGACCTTTGACAATGTAAGAATATGTAATACCTATAGAAATATATGTATACAACTATTCAATGAATAATTTTGTTATGTTTGTAGAAGGACTGTATCCCGACCCCGACACACCTATGACGGGAAAAATAAACGAGGTCCTTCATTGAAAACAAAACACCAAAAGGTTAGAAGCCGCGGGTAACCCGGCGTCTGTTCAGGTAGCTGTTTTCCACTCGTATTAAAAAAAGTATTTTCAAACTTTTACTGAATTGCAATTATCTACATATAACACAATGACGTATGCATTCAGTTTTAAAACGGGAAAGAACTAAACGAGAATCGTTATGTTTATATATAAAGTATTATTTTCACGCTTATAACGTTCATTGTATAACAATGACCTCAAACGAAATCAATTTCGCACCAGATCTGGGGCCTTTTCATAAAACTTCGAATGGTAAATGTTGTCGTAGGTCAGATTTTAAAGTCCCAACTATTATTTATTTATCCTTCTGATCCTGTCTTCTGATATATCTTTGGAGTCGTCTTGAAAAGACATGATTAGATAGAAAAATCAGATATAATAATATATACGTTCCTGAACATACTCAGCGGTTGGGCTTCCAATTGAAATACAAATACCTGTCTAAATGATTACATTAAGGTATTAAACACTGGAGGGAGCTATCTACTATAATTCTATCCAGCACTGAGCTGCCTCCAGTATAAAATACTTTATATAAATCGTTTTAAGTCCCGTCTATTACCATGATGTAATCTATTCTTTGCTTTTATTTATCATATTAAGAATATCGATAAATTGACAAATGATATAGCTTAATTGTTATCAATTGTTTGGATCTTGAGTACACGCCACGTACGGCGGTGTCTGTTCAGGATCCAAACTGTTCGCAAATAATCATGGTATGAATTGGTTTGTGGCTGCACAACACAATGTGACTGCAAAAAAACAACTGTCCTTCCGTGACGTAACATGTACCCTTAAATAAATGTACAGTAACACCTCGTTATTACGACCACAAATCAAAAGCTTATTGGTTGTATGACAGACAAGGTGACATTGAAGTGAGCTACAGTAATTCGCACAGAGCTAGATGCAATACACATAAATTGCTTCGCAATGATTCCACAAACACATTGTTAACTCCCAGTACAAAGTTTTATCGTCTGCTTTAGTCCTCTTTCCGCCAAAATACCGTCTGTATTGATAGTGTCGTCTGCAATATGTTTTAAGTCAGCTGTAGGGCTGTTTTGACTGAAGACATGTCTAAACGAGTATCAAACAGCTTGGATTCTGATCAGACGTCAGGATCCCAATTGTTTGCAAAGTCGTCTTTTGACGCCGTTGGCCTTGAAAGCATGACTAGTTTATGTAGAACAGCGAAGAAAAGCGTAATCGTTTCCTATTTAATCCAATCATAACGCAAACTCAATGTTTTACAATGTAGAATATTCCAGTCTTGAAAACTGTTCACACGTTTTGACAATCTGAGTAGCAAACACTCTGGAACCGGAACAGAATCCCGTATACTCAGCGACTAATACAGTAAAACCTCTCCATTACGAACACTAAAACTAACCCTAATTGATTATATAAAATGCAGATCACAGCTTAAAGCTAGGTGACAGTGAAACAGAAAGCTCCTAAAGAAGCTTTCTATTTCACTGTCACCTTGCTTTAAGCAGTCATCTGTATTAAACAGCCAATACTTAATACGATTTAGTGGTCGTAATAGAGAGGTTTTACCGTATTTAAAACACATGTGCAGTGTACAAACTAGTACTGGGGCCAAATAACGTCTTTCCATTAGGTATATAACGTTTCATTTTCTTAAACCCGTCGGTACACCCGAAGCTTGTAGGGCAAAGGAGCATTGGTGAATCTTTCATGTTTGGACTCGAGGGTGTGTTTGACAGCAGGGTCTTCTCGCCTGAACTCAAATCGCTGGAGAAGGTTTGCAAACACAAGGAACAGTTCTACCTTTGCCAGTGGTTCTCCTAAGCATTGACGAGGTCCTAGAACAAATACAGAAATGTGTGTTTATTCTTGAAAGTGTTCATTGTGTTGGTAAATCCATAATTAGAATACTTTTTTCATCAATCACAACACTTACTATTTTTCTTATTGCTGACTGTTTCGTCCACTACTGTGGACATCCTCCTTGAGGATGTCCACAGTAGTGGACGAAACAGTCAGCAATAAGAAAAATAGTAAGTGTTGTGATTGATGAAAAAAGTATTCTAATTATGTGTGTTTATTGTTTACCGTTTTATAACTCCTTCAATATGTCGTACTTCTGTCATTTTCTAGGGTTTTGTTTAATCGCATTAAATATTCCTTTAGTTTTGTTTCAAAGGGACAGAATTACATGCTTCCTAAAAGCGGATGTTAACATTTAACCCAATCCTCAATAAATACGCCTGTTATTGCTTTTAACTTGTTAGATTTAGAAGTGCTGTCATTTTTATCTTAAAACCAACGCTGGTATTTTCCGCTGTTAAATATGGGTTTAAATATAATAAAATACAGAAGAGCAGACTTTATTATTTCCAAATAAATGCGTTTGTACTGCCACAGTAACTTCTATCGCAAATAATGTGGAGACATATAAGACAACGGGTAACTCTGACAGTAATATCCAATAGACTGTGTCTAAAACGATTGTACAGAGTACTAACAGTACAGATAGCTAACCTTTCTGTTTCAGTGAGTGTATAGTTTATAGTTTATTTTCTACATATTGTCTGTCATGTACTTATATTATCGTACATGTTAAAAACCACTGAAAGGTGGAATAAAAGAGTACATATGTATACAGAGGGCTATAATATGTGCATTGAGAATTGATACAGAAATTTTAAAAATAAATAAGAGATGGCGTAATTAAACATGAACACTGTGGAGAAATGTGAAAGATGTGGGAAATATGTGATAACTGTGTAGAAAATGTGAAATATGTGGAGAAATATGTGATACCTGTGGAGAAATGTGAAATCTGTGGGTAAATTGTGATAACTGCTGCAAAACAGTTTAGCTCCACGGCAGACTAGGCGTCTGATCTAAGCTATTTGAATCTGATATAACTGTAGGTAAATCAACCGAATTGAAACAACGTGCTAAAAGTTAAAACAATAACTTACCTGCAGAGAATGGAATAATTGCGTCATGTTTGATCAGTTTTCCCGTATTGGCAATGAACCTCTCTGGTCGGAAAGTGTACGGGTCTGTCCAGTACTTAGTGTCGTACATTACAACGTGCTAAAAGTTAAAACATTAACTTACCAGTAGAGAATGGAATCATTGCGTCATGTTTGATCAGTTTTCCCGTATTGTCAATGAATGTCTCGGGTCGGAAAGTGTGTGGGTCTGTCCAGTACTTAGTGTCGTGCATTACAACATGCAAAACGTTAAAACATTAACGTACCAGTAGAGAATGGAATCATTGCGTCATGTTTGATCAGTTTTCCCGTATTGTCAATGAACCTCTCTGGTCGGAAAGTGTGCGGATCTGTCCAGTAATTTGTGTCGTACATTACTGAATACAACGTTGGGAATATAAGTGCGTTCTTGGGTATGTCATAACCCTGGAATTTGACGTCCTCTGTTGTACAGTGAAACACGTTGATTGGTACTACAATGAAAGTAACAATAACAACAGTTTAACCCCTTCACTGCCTGACCCCGAGTACAACAGTTATTTGCAAAAGGTTTTAAACCCTAATCTGACGTCGTGTAACGCGGCGTCTGATGGGTCGCTAAACTGTTAGATACTTTTTCAATATTTCTTAACGTCATCGTACCTAAACTCTGAATTTGAGAGTTAGATGTAGACGAAAATTTATTAAAATTGGTGGCATCATGACAGTGAAGGTGTTATAATCAATTGACTGTATTATTGTAATCAAGGTGTCAGGTCTGGACTCGCCCCGAGGTCATATGTCTGAGAAGGAGCTCAGACTCAACTCAAACGCTTTATAACATTGGAGCCAGGTCTTATGGCATTCTTTTAAAGTTAAAATACACCTGTGCTATTATCCCATTCAAAACCGCTCCATTATTTTTCAGGAATGGAGCGTTCGGAACAATAAGTCTCCATTACTTTTCCCTACACAAGTGTGTAATAGTTACACAATTGCGTTAGACTGAAAAGTATTGGAGACTTATTGTTCCGAACGCTCCATTCCTGAATACAGTGGAGAATGCGTTATTCTTTCCCAATAAACGCGTTTACGCTAAAACTAGTATTTACATTGTAATTAGTTTGGAGCCAGATCAGACGCCGGGTAACCCGGTGTCTGATCAGGCTCCACACTGTTTGCCACTCAGATTAAAACGGATACTCAGAATTGTCGAAAATTGTCATTTTCTCCATTTTACTGTAATGCGTTTGCGATTCGTGTGCGTTTAAACGGGAAAGAATTAAGTATTCTGCATACAGTAAAACCTCCCTATTACTACAAATAACTTTTTGATTTCTATTTGGTGCCTAAGACCGGTGACTAGATCCATTCAAGGAAAGTGAAAGTAACACAGAACATTCATTTTGAAGCTTTCTGTTTTACTTACATCTTCCTTTAGCTGTCACTTGTATTTTATTCGCCTTCAGCAACCTACAAACGACTAGACACTTAAAGCGAATACCCTTACAAAAAACTTGGAATGTAATAAGACGCCGACAAACTCGGTGTCTTAACAGAATCCAGTCCATTTGACATCATATTATAATAAATTAGCAAACAGCTTGGATCCAGCCCTGAAACCAAATACGTCGATGTCTCATGTGGATCCATACTGGTTTACACTTGATTAATAGATCCATATCCTCAAGTATACATGTAGCCGATATTGGTTAGCTTTCAAAATGAAACAGACGATAACTTTAGTAGACAATACTGGCTTTGGTATACAATTACACCTCTGTATTACGACCACTACACTAGGCTATTTTATTTTTTTATGTTTAAGGCAGGTGACTGCTGAAAGTAAGGTTGATATAAAAATAGAAAGCACCGTTTGGAGCTTTCTGTTTTACTTTCATCTTTCTTTAAGTTCCACCTGGCTTTTATACAAACAATTAGCATTTTGTTTAGTAGTCGTGATAGAAGGGGTTTACTGTATAAATTACTTAAATGGTGTTCTGGTATGGGTTGTTTTTTATAACCCGTACTTACAATTGTGACCATAATAACATGAACAAACGCCTTAGATCCAGATCAGATGCCGAGTAAATTGACGACCGATCCGGATCTAAGATGTTTGGCTAATGTTACTTAAAAAATATTTTCAAACTGCTAAATATATACACAATCATACACAAGTACAAATCTCATTCGAAAGAAAGAAAATCCAGATTATGAAATAAATCCAACGTTTTCAAATATTTTCCCGGTGTCATATTAACACAGACTGAGAATAGCCAGATAGGTTCTAGTTAGCCATTGTCTACGGTGATTTTACACGAAATGACCAGTTTAAACACTGTACACAGTCATTGTACACGACATTCTTTAAGGAATGGAGAGTTATTTCTAATTGCTAGAATTTCTTGAAAAAAGCATGCTCATCAGCATGAGTATCACTAACAGTGCAATTACACAATATTTAGCTGAGGGAACCAGCGGGAATTAATTTGTTATTTAACAATACTAAATTCATGTTAGGTGTATTTTAAGTGGGAGAATGAACTCGTATCTCTCCATTCCTGAAAAATAATGAAGACTCGGCCCCTTCGGGGCCTCGTCTCCATTATTTTTCAGGAATGGAGAGATACTCGTCCATTCTCCCTAACGAGAGTTATTTCTAATTGCTAGAATTTCTTGAAAAAAGCATGCTCATCAGCATGAGTATCACTAACAGTGCAATTACACAATATTTAGCTGAGGGAACCAGCGGGAATTAATTTGTTATTTAACAATACTAAATTCATGTTAGGTGTATTTTAAGTGGGAGAATGAACTCGTATCTCTCCATTCCTGAAAAATAATGGAGAGATACTCGTCCATTCTCCCTAACGGAAAATACATTGCTCGGAGGAAAAGAACCCAAATATTCAGGTCTTGGTTTGTTTTTCCTAAAATTGAAGATTGTTTCTAGTTTTGAATATACATGTAAATGACTACCTTAAAGTTTCACAGCTGCTTTTGAATTGAAAGTTTGCTTCACTTTCAACCTGCTTTAAGCTGTCATCTGCTTTAAGCTGTCATATAGAACATGATTATTACAGTATATTCTTCAGCAGGGGCCCGTTTCATAAAACTTCGTACGACAAAAAAATCGTAAGTCAGATTATAAAAGTCTAAATTATTATTTATTTCTTTATCTAATCCTGTCTTGTACATCTCTTTGGACTCGTCTTTTCAAGACGATTCCAAAGAGATGTCACAAGACAGGATTAGATAGAGAAATCAGAAATTAAATGTATTTTACAGTTTTGACTTACGATCGTTTTTGTCGTACGAAGTTTTATGAAACGGGTCCCTAATGAACACATTTAAAGTCTTAACAGGCGTTTTTGTGCGGTAAAGGTTTAGAAACCGAGTTTTTTTTTAAATACTCACGTATTGTCGCATGTCTTTGAACCTCCAATATCGTGGCTTCAATATAGACTACCTTGCCTCTATCTGCATACTGAATGGTCTTGTCTCCAAAGATCTGGAATAAAAAAAATATATGACTTCTCTCAACCCATGGGACCCTATTGGCAAGGAAAGGCTATTCTTCCTTTACAAACAGTGTACCGGTGAATACTAAACTTGTACTATGCAGACAGAGAAGACTCAGATCAGATCATTGTCAACATGGTTCGTCAGTTTCAAACTTTGTAGTACATGTATATTTTAACAATAAACACTTAAACAAACAAATGGACAAGAGTTAATTGGAAACTGAAATTAACTTTTGGATGTTCAGGATCCAAGGTTATAAAGCTTTTGAGCTTAGTCTTAGTACGTTATTAAGCATTTGATTGGTCAGATTTGAGCCTAGGCTAAATTCTGACCAATTAAATGCGTGAGAACGACTTGAGACTCAACTGAAAAGCTTTATAACCTTGGACCCAGGAGTGAATGAGTATTTCGTTAGTTCTGCTAATTGCACATAAACGTCCTTAGAATTGACATCAGCATCGAACAATACCACACAGAAGCACTTATTCGTTACGAATAAAACATATTTTTGCTAAAATAAGTAGATCTTATGAGTTACAAGTTGCACACAGTTTGGAGTTGGGATCAGAAGCCAAATAGCTCGGTGTCTGTCCATGCTAAAATTGTTGCTGCTCGGATCGTAATACATTGTATACACATTGCATATTTTCAAGAACGTGTATATGTTTTACATTACTTACATTTTGTTTGCGTTAAATATCGCTTAAACTAGAATGAACATATAGGATCTGGCATGAGTGGGTGGTTGAGACAAGCTGATCTTAACCGAGTCTAGAATTAAAATGTTATTAAGCGAGCCTTAATAACGTTCTTATCCTAGACGAGGTTGAGATAAGGTTTTCTCAAACATCGACGAGTGACAGATTTTTTTCTCACATAACCAACGATTTTTAAACCTGCCTTGCTGGTGTGGAGTGCAGCTCAATCTTGTTAAAACCAGCATTTTCCAAGTTTAAAGTAAAGTTGAATGAGTTTTGCATTATCCGCCATTTAAAAAATGGAAAGAATGAATGGCGTTATCAATGACGTCACCAGACTTTACCTTGACGTCGCATAACGTTTTGGAGTTATTGATTAAATACTTTGAAGACAACTCTGAAAAATATTAGTCATTGACTATTTGCTAAGGCTATATAACTAAATATTTATGGTTAAAACTGACATATATTATAGGACACATTGTGCTTGCTACTATTGTCTGATGATTGCTTACTCATGTGAATAGGACTTACTTTATTTTGCGCCTGTTACCGTTTGATGGTATTTTTCTGTATTGCATATTTATACACTATATAGCCAAGGACGGGGGGGGGGTGTTAAGAGTTACACAACAACAATGACTTGAATGTCATAAACTAATAATAATACATTGTATTTGTAATTCTCTTAATAATCATACTGAAAGAATGCCCTAATAACCATAACTTTACCTTAAAGGTGAAGTCTTCACACTCTCCAAAATAGTGTTTTTCAAACCGTCGATCAATGGTAGCGTAGACTCTAGTTTCTCAATCTATTTTAAATTATCTTATCTAATGGAACGATACCTAAATAAAATGCAATGGACTATATAAAATGACTATTTCTAGAAAGATAGCATACGTGTTATGGTGGGGTAGACGGTATTTTATCCGTTTAAACGCATGCGAAACGCAAATACCATGCAGTAAAATATTGATAATTACAATTTTTGAAAATTGTAACTGTTTAATTAAATCTGAGGTGCAACCCAGTTTGGAGCCTAATCAGACTTTTGATCTTGCTACAAATGTTTGCAATGAAATACTAGTTTTAGCGTAAAGCTCGTGTATCGTGATAGAAGAACGTTTTCTCCGCTGTAAACATTTTGAACTCGATGTTAGGTTATCTTACCTCTGATATTTCTTTGTAGCATTTTTTCTGTACTTCCGGATATTGTATCATGTACAAGAAAGCCCAGTCAAGCGCCCCGGAAGTAGTCTCGGAACCCGCTAAGAATAGGTCAATGATCACACGGAACATGTCTTGCTCTGTGGATAGGAAAGTCAAGTGGCGGGCGTCATTCATATCAGATTGTAACCTGGGTCGAAGGTTATAAAGCTTTTCAGTTGAGTCTAAAGTCGTTATCAAGCATTTGATTGGTCAATCAAATGCTTGAGAACACATTAAGACTCAGTTCAATCGCTTTAAAAACCTTGGACCCAGCAGTGACGAAATGGGATACGGGAGCGTACATCCCCATTATCTACATGTACACTAAATGTTCGCGGATAAACCGGAGGATTGGCGAAATGTCACGAACTTAATAACAAGCAGTCAGTAGTTCTAAGACAATTAACTTGAAGATTTGCGAGAGTACATGTATTAGGTTGCATATATACACTTCATTCCATAACCAAGACGAATCTCGAGCTTATATTGAACAAATGCGATGGCTTTAAAAGTGCACGTGTACTTTCGCGTTGTTGTTGGAATTTTATTTGTTATTGTTTTATTGTTTTCAAGTAAGGCCATCGCATATATTTCCGGCATATGTATTAGTTCGCGAGTTGCTATTCGTCACGAAAGAGATGAGAACATGTACCTTTACATTCTTGCATTTTCGCTCACCTGGCAGACCAATTGTCATCAGCCTGCGTCGTCGTCCGTGATTGTCTTCCGTTTAACATTTTCTCTAAAGAACTTCTTAGAAATCACTGTGCCAATTTAATTAAAGCTTTAAAACAGTGTATCTTGTATGGTACTTTTTCGACCATAGGTCATCCAGTTGAACTTGTGGTTGACATGGCAACCACTTGAAAACAATATTCTTGTTAAATACATGTAACTACTTGGGATAGGGACATTCAGATAAACGGACGATCTGAATAAAATGCTGAAAGATAGAAAGGTAGATAGGCACACAATTAAACAATTATTTCCATTGCAAACATTTCGAAGACCGATCAATTGGGTTAACCGACAGCTGAGCTGGTTCCAAATTGTTTGGTACTCAGATTTTAATAAGATTTAGGAAATCTTAAAGAAGCTATCATTTTTTAATCTTAGCCATTTCTGTTTGCATTCAATATAATAGTTTCCTCCAAATTTAAAAGAATGACGTCGTCTCTACTTTATATTGATATATATATATATATGTTCTATGTTTCCTTACTATCAAGCCCTTTGGTGTCTGTTTCATCTGAGTCTTGTAAAGTACGCAAGTACAAGTCAACGAAGTCCCGGATATTGTCCCTGTCGAATGTCGCTTCATGATCGTCTATTTGCTCCATGACATATGTCCTCATTTGTCGGAAGCTCTCTATTTGGTTATAAAACCTTTCAACTTCCTGAAGATAAATCATATTTCTTAAAAGGGTCGACATGTCGAATGCAGCCGAGCAACCGGCTGAACTAGGCTACTATTTACTGAACCAGAGGATTAACACTCATTTACAGAATATTTGGTGGTTGAAACCAGAGTTTGTTTCTAAATTAAAGTTACAGTTCTGTCATCTATGCTGTCGCGATTGACCTCCCCTAAATAACCCCAATACTTAAGTTAACAACACATGTGTACATGCAGTTGTGAAAAATGATCCATTTATACAGTATCTTATTAGGGCAGACTTACACAAACGCCACGTGACGTGCCATCTGATCAGCACTTAAACTGTTTGGCATTCTGGTCAAAATTTCTTCCTTAGACCTTCAACATTTTGAA
Organism: Gari tellinella; assembly: GCA_922989275.2. Taxonomy (NCBI): domain Eukaryota; kingdom Metazoa; phylum Mollusca; class Bivalvia; order Cardiida; family Psammobiidae; genus Gari; species Gari tellinella. The sequence continues at coordinate 76,173,266 of OV277866.1, forward strand.
AATTGCAAGCAATACATTCTAGCACAAGCTCTTTTGTCTTTGAAAGATTGAATTAAATTATGAAATTGGTGTTGAAAAGATAACGTTCTTAAATTGGAAAACAACATAATTTCATTGAGAAAAATCCACACTTTTAATTTTAAAAAAGGGAAAAGCATACATGTAAAAATGCGAAACGTTACCAGATATAATCGAAAACGTTCAACAATGAAAACTATACCTCTCTGTCTATGAGTTTAACCAAAGAAATCGGTAGGAACTGAGTAAGACTGAGTGGTCCTCGGCCTTCGACGGCAATCTTTGTGATCTTGCTGACTGATTCAAACTGAGGGTCTTCATACTCGTACCTTTCCGAAGAATGAATGTACATATAAGTGTTTACCATAAAACTACGATAATTGCCATAATAAATAATGTCGAGCCTGATCAGACTCCACCCTGATTGTAAATAAATCGTTAGTGTTCCGTTAGTACTTTTTAAGATAAATGTTATTTTCCACAGTGCATTGCGTATGCGTTTCGTTTGCTTTTAAAACGAGAAATAATAACAACGTATTTTCTAGTGCTTGTGTTAAAGTGGTTGGGTGGCTAAACTGACATACTGCAGAACATATGTCAAAATCATTCCAGATTGAGCCGTAAGTATGTTGGTTGGTACAGGAGTGTTCTTTATAAAACGATAAGCTGTGTGTCAACATAATTCATGTTGAGGGTCTCTTAAACAGGTTAGAGCTTTATTGTATCATTGCAGCTCTGTATCTTGAGGTCAGCAGTCCTTAGAAAATATTCGTTGAATAAATAGTATACATGTTTTAGACTGATGAATTGGTTCAACTGGTCACTGTTCAAACCTTCGCGGTTTATTCAAGTAGTGTAAACAATGATCACATGAAGCTGTGTATATTTACCTTTGACTATAGATATATTAGATATTTTTAAAGATTGAATGAAAAAATGCTTTCTGTATGACATGTTTATACTAACATAATTATTGGGAATCTCCAACTCTCGCGTTGAGTTTTGATTTGGTTCAAGATTCGTATGAGGTTACATGATCCATTTAATAACATTTTGGCAAAATAACACTACATGTCTGTACGTTACTGGCAAATTAATTTTGCAAACAGTATTACCAAGACCCAAACTGTTCAACGTTCTGACCATAATGTCTAAACGTCAATATTTGGATAATATATTTCTGTACTCGGCCAAATGTTAATTAGACGGCATCATGACATTTTTAATACACATACCTCTTTCCGAATATAACCCCAAATATGACGTTGCTGATAGCGTTCTGCATGTACGAGTGGATACATATTGGTTTACCCTGCAGTTTGTCAAAGCGTTTCGCCACCGCATCAATCTCTGTACACACTTTCTCCTCTATGGATGTCTTACCAACGCCAAAGTCCCTTAGAACCTGGAGCGTAAACCGTCTCATAGTACGCCAAGAACTAATGTAATCGTTAAACAGAACCCCTGCAAAAAAGGTCATCAGGGCATAGGGTAACTAAATTTATTGTAAGATTTCGTGACCTTTCTTCGGTAATCTGAAAAATATTGTATTTAAGCTGCATGGTAGCGAAAACCTTAATAAGAATTTCTGGTTCCTGTAACACATGCAAACAAAACAGTCACAAACTATTGTCACAAATATAAAATATGCAGATTAACTTTGTCACTGCTTAACTTCAAGTACAATTGTTATTTGCCAACCGTTTGGATTTTGATCAGACGTTGGGTCACCCATACCCATATATAAAACATACACATACCAAAAGGCATAGACTATTGCGATGCTACGTTAAAAATGTCTATTAAATTATCTGTATGTGTGTATTTGTACATTGTAAAGTCTTTGAAAAATAAATGATAAAAAAGAATCCAATTGTTTAGCACTCATTTCAATATTTCTATGTCAAAATGACTAAAATACGTGATAGTAGTAAAGGGGTTAATTTTGTAAATAATATCCGTTTATAAAACGAAAGACAAACAATTACTCGCCGTCAAGTCTGGCTTCAAGTTATTGACGTTGGTATATTATTTTACCACCATTGGGAGAAAATAGAATTTTTATTTTTTGTCACTACTTTACAATAAAATATTCTGTTAAGCGATATTTCTGTAAAGATTTCTTAACCCTTTAACCCATAGCCTTTTCTAGTATTTAAGATATGTAACCTAATAAAGCAGGCTGAAAGTAAAGCAGAATGTGCCCTAGGGCACATTCTGCTTTACTTTCAGCCTACTTTAAGTTAATATCTGCTAGTATACAGAAAGTATTTCTTATAGTACATATTCATGACAGTATAAAGTGGAACTATTTTCTTTGGCGGATGAATAAAATGAATGCGCTAAAAGTCGCTCCTATAAGGGAAAGGGTTAACATATGTGACTTGAACTAATGATATATTATATATAATAACAGTATCATTTTTGGTAAAAGATAGCTACAGTGGAGAAGAAATTATTCTTCCCCGTTCGTTTAAACGCAAACAATGGCAAACGCATTGTAATAAAACGTTGAAATGGGCAACCTTTTGACAATTCTAAATGCTCATTTTAATCAGAATGGCAAACTTCTTGTCAAAGCGCAAAAACGTTTGTTTGGGGAAAGAATAACGTCATCTCCACTGTATACGTCTGTAATTGGTGTGTGCATAGCTAGCGGTGGTTTTACATGTAGGAGAGGTTTTCATTGTTTGTCACCTGTGTGTGCATGCACGCCGAACTATAGAGCCAATATACTTTTGGGGACAAGTGCTCGTCGTCAAAAAGCCACTATCCCTTTCACTGCCATTATGATATCACAACACAGTCACTGTCATGTTATCGTCTGCTTAGAATGTTTGTCTGTCTTTATTTACAATTTTATAAATGTGTAAGTTTTGACCAAGACAAATATAAATACATGTATGAGTGTCTTACCGTTTGCCCTTTGGTGCTATAAGTATTGTCGAGTAACCCGGTGCCTGGTGTGGATCACGACAGTGAGAAAATGCATGCACACCCGGTCTAAGTCAGTTAAACGGTTAAGAACAGGGCTGCCATTTCTCCGGATTTTTCCAAATCTTCGGATTTTTGTTCTCGTACATGGTAGCTTACAGCAATCTGAACGTAAATCAGAATGCGCCTTCAGGCGCATTCTGCTTTACTTCCAGCCTGCCTTAAGTTATCACATGTCAATAAAAAAGCAGAAATAGGCTCTGTGGTAAAGGTACAATTCGTACAAATCGCACTTGATAAATACAAATTTGGAGATCTTAGGATTTTTTATGTCAACTTATGGCAGCCCTGTAATAATATGGAGGATTGCTTGGTTTGTTCAGCCATACTCACCTCTACCTTTCCCCTCATCTTCATGGAATGCCCTCAGAAGCAGCTTTACGTTTTGAGGTCTACCGCTGAAGCTATCCGAATGCTTCACGAGCGCCTCGTGCACCATGTCATATCCGCTGATTACAACCACGGGCAATGGCCCCACCCAGAAAGACATCACATTTCCATACTTCTTAGCAGCTTCAGCAAATATAAGGTGAGGACGGTTGTGTGGAAACCTTTTCATGAAAAATATACTACCTAACAGCGGCAGACTGAGTGGACCAGGTGGGAGATTCTTTGGCTTCCTCAACAAAAAGAATGAAACGAGAAAAACAGTCGCAAAAATAATTCCAAGTGTGAGATCCATTGCTGTTTAACTAGTTTATTAAATTGCGGCCTTGAACTGTTGTATATATATTAGGGTACGTTATCAGGCGTATTCTTTGTTAACCTTTTACATGTACATGTAACCGCCTATGTGTATACATGTAGTCTGTTTGACGCTGGTATTTAACCCAGTATATCCAACATGGTCTATTTGAATAATGTTATCTGTATTGTTTTGAGGCCGTATAACTCTATCGATACGACAGTCAAACAGTTTTGATCAGACGCCGATGAACTCGGTTTTGTTTGCTTTTATTTTATAGTAAAGAAAACTTTATTCTTGCCCAATAAACGCGTTTACGCTCAAACTATTATTTCTATTGCAAACAGTTTGGAGCCAGATCAGACGTCGGGTACCCCTGATCAGGATCCAAACTGTTTGACACTCGTTCTGAAATGTCTTCAGTCATACTGCCTCATGTTTTAACTTTGAAACGACATTGCAGACAACAATACTTAAGCAGACGACAATAAAGCGGCGAAGGGGTAAACATATCCCGAATAATTTGATCATAAAAGTGTTAGAGTGTATTCCCGACTAATTGTCTGTTTAAGGAGGCTTTAAAACATACACATTTTGTCTCTCCAGATTCAAGACTGGGACTTATCCATCAAAGAACTAATTGGATCTGGGTCCTGTGGTCACTGATGCTTCTGAAGAAAAACATATAACATAATGCTGGATACGCAATGCTGAAGCTTGTATATATGGTTTTTTCACGAACATTGTAGAAGGGTATGACACGCTGTGTCTCATTTGGATTTATGCTTACTAAGTGCTTCTTGGGCCTTCCACAGTCTGTAATTATACAGTGGGAAAACGTTATTCTTTCCCAATAAATGCATTTACGCTAAAACTATTATTTCTATTGCAGTCAGTTTAGAGCCAGATCAGACGCCGGATAACGCGGCGTCTGATCAGGCTCCAAACTGTTTGTCACCTAGATAAACATGAATTATCAGAATTGTCCAAAAGTTGCATTTTTCTACGTTTTAGTGTTTTACGTTTGCGTTTCGTTTCGTTTAAACGGGAAAGAATAACGTTTTCTTTACTGTAGCTGAACGTCGCGATATGACTGAAATACTGTTAAAAGCGAAGTAAAATCATAAATCAACATCCGAAATTAGTGGGATTTGGAGTGCCTCAAGGGTATGTCAATTTCGGGAAAACTTACATGTAAAATAACTGGGTCAATCACCCCATGGTACAAACGTTAACTACAGTGGAGAAAACATTATTCTTTCCCAATAAACGCGTTGACGCTAAACACTATTATCTATATTGCAGACAGTTTGGAGTCAGAGCAGACGCCGGCTAACCCGGCGTCTGATCTGGCTCCAAACGGATTGCTACTCAGATTAAAAGAATTGTCAGAATTGTCTAAAAGTTATACTTTGTGTTTAAACGGGAAAGAAATATAGGATCTGTCATGAGTTAGACAGGCTGATCTCAAACGAGTCTAGAATCGAAATGTTATTAAGCAAGCCTTGGCTTGGATTCTTTTTCTCACATAACCAACTATTTAAGTTATTTTTCAAAGCAATGGGCATTTTTGGAACCCCGGTGACGTCAAAAAGACGTTTTAAATAGTGACGTTTAAGTGACGTCATCAAATTGATCTCACACATGTTGGAGATTAGGATATTCGTCATCGTTGTTCGCTATAGAATATAAGGGTAGGTAGTTATGTGAGAATTATGCTTTCTTCACTGTAGCAGTGTTACTTTGCTTAGTTTATTCGCCTGCCTATGTAACAGCAACATGTATGTTGTTGTTTTGTTGTTGTTGTTGATGATGTTTCCATACCACAGTGAATCCCTATCAAACGCCGAATTACTGTGCGTTATATGAGTGGCCAACATGTTATCATAAACCTGTTTACCGCCTTTCGCCAGTAGAATGGTAACTTGTTACAGTGGAGAATGTGTTATTCTTTCCCAATAAACGCGTTTACGCTAAAACTATAATTTGCAGTCTGATCAGGCTCCAAACTGTTTGCCACCAAGATAAACAAGAATTATCAGAATTGTCCAAAAGTTGTTCTTTTCTACGTTTTAGTGCTTTGCGTTTGCGTACGTTTGCGTTTAAACGTTCTGGCTCCAAACTATTTGCACTGCAAATAATAGTTTTAGCGTAAACGCGTTTATTGGGAAAGAATAACGTTTTCTCCACTGTAGCTGGCTATGTGGGTTTAACCCTTTCCCCCATAGAAGCGACTTTTAGCAGATATGATTTATTTCTCCACTGAAGAAAATAGTTCCAATTTAATCAGGCATGAATATATAGTATAGGGATTATTTTCTATATTCTAGCACATGGAAGCTTAAAGCAGGCTGAAATTAAAGCAAAATGCACCTTGAGACGCATTCTGCTTTATTTTCAACCTGCTTTAAGTGTTCACCTATCGTCAATACTAGAAATAGGCTATAGGATAATTGGGTAAAGTTTACGGTTAGTGATCTCCGACCTTTAAACCATTCATACTTGAAACATGAAATGGATAATCGCATATTCCGTTAAAGTCGGGTCTATTCATGACTATGTTGTGTTCGGTTTACGATATATTCAAGATGTCAAACAGTGCAGACATCAGAGGGCCTCTAAAGCATAGAATTATACACTTGTATAATTCCGTAATCTGAATAAATGTTAATCTTATCTGGTCCTTGTAGACGTATTTATGTCCATTGTGTAATTTAACAAACAGTCTTACAGGATTAGATGAAGTTCAGTGGATACGCAGTACATGTACATGTAGGAAGTTTTACTTCCCAGTAAACTCGTTTATGCTACGAAATTTACATCATTCTCAAGGTCAATCATAACAAGTTTGGAGCCAGATCAGAAGCCACGGGAAACCAACATCTGATCAAGTTCGAAACTGTTTGCCCCTCAGTTTAAAAGTAATCCCTCATTTTTTCATTAACTTGCAAATTTCTTCATTTAATACCATGGCGTGTGGGTTTCGTTTCATTTTAACAGAACAAAATTGTTTGTTTCAGTGTAAGATGGGAATTTCTTTCATCGAGTGAAAAGCAAGGTTATATTTTCACGAGTGGCGAAGCCACGAGTGAAAATATAACTCTTGGTTTTCACGAGATGAAAGAATACCCCCATCCTACACTGAAACAAACAATTATTCTATTTCTTTTATGCTTTTAACAGAGAAATATTAATATAAAGCCGTCGATTAATTATGGAGCCTCTCAAAATCAAAGCGCTCCAGACTCAGTATCATTTTGAAGGCGTTGTAAACTGCACTTGCGACACAAAAGTAATCGTGTATGGCATGTTCAAATTAAAAAAGAAGTCAAAGCAAAATAAATCACGGAAAAAAAGTATTCCGAAAAGTTATAATTCACTGTAGATTATAACATTATAATATACTGAGAAAACTCTATAATTCACTGCTTAGCATAAAAGAAATAACGCATTCTTCACTGTATATTAGCGTGACAAAATACATAATTTGTACCACAACAATCGTAAAGCGTCATCGGATCTGGATCCAAACTGTTTCGCACTGATCCTAAAGGTTATTCAGTTAAGCTATCACAAACCTTATTCTGACAAAGTTTTCAGACAAACGATTCACAGCAGATTATATTCCGGAAAGAAGAAGCTTAAAACAGATAGAATACATCCAGACACAACAGTTTAACTCTTAACCTGCTAGCGAAGGATATATACATGTACCACAGTGATTATCTTTGCAAACAGTTTGGACCCTGATGAGATGCCGCGTAACGCGGCGTCTCATCAGGATTCAAACTGCTTAACAATCTAGCCCTGCTTTAAATTTATTTTTGAAAATTCTATTTTTAAAACAGTATTAGACGATAATTAATGTTGCAGACGACAAAGCTACTACGCAGTATGGAAACAATTAGGATGTTCAGACGGATATCATCGAAATTGAATGCCAGACTATATCTGATTACCTATTAACTCCGTCAGATACATTTAAGTACACCAAGCCTGTAGTTTGTGACACTAATACTGCAATATGACATTTGCTAAACTAAAGGACGCGACAGTATACGATGGGGTGCATGGAGGTTGTGATATTTGTCTTAGGCTATGCAGCTTCTACGTTTGAAGACTAATTGATTTTAAATTATGACCCCGCATGATAATCCTGCCATTTTGTAATTAAGTTTGGTTTGTACGGTGGAGAAAACGTCATTCTTTCCCAATAAACGCGTTTACGCTAAAACTAGTACTTCAACTGCAAACAGTTTGGAGTCAGATCAGATGCCGGGTAACCCCGCGCTCTGATCAGGCTCCAAACTGTTTGCCACTCAGATTAAAACAAATAGTTAGAATTACCAAAATGTTGTCATTTTCTCCATTTTATTGATTTGCTTTTGCGTTTGGTTTGCGTTTAACCCTCATCCAGACCTTGCAAAAACTTGCGTTTTGAGACTTTTGGGGTCCATTGGACCCCATTGTGCATTTTTGTTATGTTTCTAAGTCAAGATAGGCATTTGTGATATAAATGATGCCGCATTATAAATTGGTGTGTTAATTCTATATTGTAATGATAAAACGTTGCTCTCACTGTTACCATGGCAACCAGTGACCAAAGTAACACAAAAAACACGTTTTTTGCGGTAAAATCGAATTTTATCTAACAACTTGTGCAGAAAAAGTACAGAATGGGAAATGTGGATATATTTATGACTAGATATACCTTTTGTTACATTAATGGTGTATCTTTAACTGAACTATGTAAACATTTAGAAGAAAATGACAAAAATATGACTGGGGTCCAGTGGACTCCAAATAATATTTATGCATATTAACATGGGTTACAATACAACTTTTACCACGACTGATTTAAAAACCTTATTCATGGAACATATGTAACCAAAACAGCTTCCAAGCTGATCAATATTGTCAATTTATTAAGCTTTGTCTCTGCTTCAAATTATTTTATGGCAATACATGTAGTTGTCCAATTTATTTGACCTGTCACCGTGCATGTCTTAGCTCCGTGCAGGATTTATGATGCTGACTCTAAGACAGAGGCGTGTCAAATATATGTGACAAAACTAAGTATGGTAAACATATGTAATGAAACTAACACACACATAACTTCAAAGGGTAAAGTTATAAGAGTTTTGAATATCAACTGCTTAACGCCATGTCTTGAGTACGATCTCATAACCATGTCTGCGTCACATCATCACATGTCTGGTGAGCTGCATGATAGTGTCTTAGACGCAGTTACAGGTGTAACCATGGTCCGTTTGGGTCAATGGTTTACACCAGATTTTTGTATCACTGTAATGAACTATGATTTGAGGTTTCCTGCGATCATCATCTATTACATTTATTTTTATTCATGAATGAAATAACAAGAAATTGTATCAAACATTAGGTTACGCCACTGCTGAACAAGCGTTTGCCAAACATCCTAATGGGAGCATGTTTGTCTGTTGCATGTCTCTTTCTTCCCCTGTAGCTATATAGTTGAATCTGATATGCTGAAAAATGGCAACGAAGCATTGAAATAGACGCCATATATACCGACCGATCAGACCTCGTTGGCCAACGTACAATAGGGCCAAAGTCACAGGTCACGGTCAACAATTTTGGCCCATGACTGCTATGGAAACTTCCAGAAAGGACCAGAACCAACCATAATACAGTACACTTATTTGAATCTTGAAATCATTTGCATAGTTTTAGTTCAGATAGAATTGTATTCGTTCCAAACAGTGTGAATCCCTTTGACTCGCGGTTGGCGCTCCGGGGTTATACTATCCAAGGGAAATAACTCAATCTCAAGATCGTGAAAGATATATTTATATGTGCAAATGAGGAACAGTACTAGACTCTATTGGGGTTATCTAGTATTCAATAAATGTCATTATTGTGGCTGGAAACAACAAGGAACGGTTTTAAAATGGCCTGAAATACATTTTACTAACCTTTAGAATTCTGTGGTCCGGCTGGACCCTAGCCGTGTTTTGAAAATAAAAGCTATGCAAATTGACCTATTTAGTAGACGTATTTCACTAAAAGTGTCAAAAACAGTCATAGGAACAATGTCTAAAAACGTCATAAGCGTCATTAGGCTAAATTCTTTTTTCTAGCAAAAAAAAAGCTAATAGGGTCCAATTGTCCGGATGAGGGTTAAACGGGAAGGAATAACGTGTTCTCCACTGTATAGTATGTAGATCTATGCCTGTCTGTCTGTGTCTGTTTGTCAATCTACAATTTAAACCTTGGTCATAATTTTGAAACTGTATGTGATAGAAATTGCATACAACTTGGGTCATGTACGACATATGTCATTGTCAAGATCATTAGATAAATAGACTGAATTGCAGCCTGGATAGCTTTATATTTATATATATATATTACAAATGGTTTATAGAGTAGAGAAATAAAGTGTGACATCTACTAACGTCCTTCCAAAGCACTGGATCAAAATTATTTGATGCAAAGAATAGGATTAAAGATTTGTATATAGTAGAGAACGACATTTATTCATACAGTGCGAAATAAATATTTGCTATATACTGCAAATGTTTCCCGAGCGCTTTCGACAGTTACGTCTTCATCAGGGGATATGCAATAATGCAGTGAACGTGAACTTGTTTTGGTTTTAAAACAAGTCAGCTGTTTTACAAATGGTTTAATTTATGTCTGCAGTTGGTGTATACAATTATCGTTTGTAATGTGATTTATCTTATGTATATTTTTCAAAACTTGTTTTTCTTACCTAAACTTGATAGGCAGTCATCAACTTGGTTCCTAATCGAACCAGTATAGATTAATTTATTGTTTTGTTTCATTTTTCACTTTATTCAGTTTTCTTTTTCTATTTTCTGTACTCTGCACTGAATCCCGGAGACCCTTTTTAACCAAGCCTAACCGTTTATTATCTATCACAATGGCCACTCTCTAAACCCATCGAAGTTATTCTTCACCCTCTATGTCTTTATTCTTTTAGGCAATTACGTAAATACAGTGGATAATCTGTTATTCTTTCCCGTTTAAATGCAAACGTACGCAAACGCAAAGCACTGAAACGTAGAAAAGAACAACTTTTGGACAATTCTGATAATTCTTGTTTATCTTGGTGGCAAACAGTTTGGAGCCTGATCAGACGCCGGGTTACCCGGCGTCTGATCTGGCTCCAAACTGTTTGCACTGCAAATAATAGTTTTAGCGTAAACGCGTTTATTGGAAAAGAATAACAGATTCTCCACTGTATATGGAGAGTGGCCATTGGACTTTATAATAACAGGGGTCATGCGTTTTGCAAAACTTATATGTACTACAGTCAGGTAAATATAGCAAACATTTTGTACTGTTTCTTCACAAAGATATTTATTGTCTTAGATATATTCCAAACGCCTCATTTAACAATACTTATACTTTTTATCTTTGCTTTATGTTTCTATAATCTGTTTATCTTCAGCCTATACCTTTGGGAACACCTCTCAGTTATTTATACAAATAACGTTATGAATGTTGGAGAATATGTGATTTAGGAGAAGAACTTAATAAGCTTTAGCTTTCGTTCTAATCCTATAATAGATATGTTGTATATTGTATGTTTACTGTACATTTTCTGAAATAAATATGTTTAAACTAAGATGTGAATTGTTTCCCGTTTAAACGCAAACGGAACGCAGACGCATTGCAGTTAAAGGTAATAATGACAGCATGATTGGAAATGTTTGAAAAAAAAACAATCTGTATCTGAGTAAAAAGCAGTTTGGAGCCTGATCAGACGCCGGGTTACCGTTAACCCTTTCCTTCATAGAAGCGACTTTTAGCGTATTTAATTCTTTCCTCCGCTGAAGAAAATAGTTCCAGTTTATACCCTCATAAACAATGACCGTAACAAAAATGTCTATATAGCCTAGCAGATGATAGTTTAAAGCAGGCTGGAAGTAAAGCAGAATGTGCCTTGAGGCACATTCTGCTTTACTTTCAACCTGCTTCAAGTGATAGCCTATATTTAATGTCATAAACGGGTTATTCGGTAAAGGGTTAAGACGGGAAAGGATAACGTCTTCACTGTACATTGCAATCAGTGGGGAGCCTGTTCAAACGTCGAACTATATAGTGTTTGCCAATTAACCTAACCCTTTTTCTCATAGCCTGTTTCTAGTTTCAAAGACATGAGAGCACTTAAATCACTTACACGTAAATCATCTTGAAAGGAAAGTAGAATGCGCCTCAATACGCAATGTACTTTTTTCAGCCTGCTTGAAAATGGCACTTCAAGGAAATAGAAAATGTTTCCTTTGATACAAGTTTATTAGCGTATGAATTGGAATTATTTTCTTCAGTGAATAAATAAAAGTAACGAGCTGAAAGTCTCTTCAATGCGGGAAAGGGTTCAAGAAATCGTCAACGTTTTCAGAACTCAATCGGTATGCTCACCTATTACCTGTACTTCAATGGTACAGTGGAGAATCTGTTATTCTTTCCCGTTTAAACGCAAACGTACGCAAACGCAAAGCACTAAAACGTAGAAAAGAACAACTTTTGGACAATTCTGATATTTAATGTTTATCATGGTGACAAACAGTTTGGAGCCTGCTCAGACGCCGGGTTACCCGGCGTCTGATCTGGCTCCAAACTGTTTGTAATTGAAATAATAGTTTTAGCGTAAACGCGTTTATTGGGAAAGAATAACAGATTCTCCACTGTATTACCTGTACTTCAATGGTACATGTAACTGTTTAACAGTGAAGAAAACGTTATTCTTTCTCAATTAAACCCAAAATTAAACACCAACTCAATAAAATGTAGAAACTGGCAGTTTCTTGAAAATGTTGACATCTTTTTTAATCTGAGTGGCAAACAGTTTGAGACCTGAACAGACACCGGGTAACCCGGCGTATGATCTTGCACCAACGTGTTTGCAAAGGACATATGGAGTTTAGCATAAACGCGCTTATTAGGAAATAACTGTTTCCCCATAGTAGCACGAAAACGTTTATTTTACACATTTCAATCCTTCCCTGCTTTACATCTGCACACTTTAAGAAATACAATCCAACAGATAAACTGTTTTGATCCATATCAGCATTTGACCTCGATTTAAATCTTTTGCCAAATGGATCCATTCACTGTAATCCTCTTACATGTACAATGTACATGTAGAGTGACAACGGGATAGACGCCATTTCTTCCCGCTTAAACTTAATGCAAACGCAATGTTATGAACTATTAAAATATAAGTAATTTCTGAAAATGTTGACTATTTAAGTCCGTGTGACTAAAGGTTATTCGGCGTCTGATCTGCCTCCAAACCGTTTGCTATGAAAATAATTGATTAGCATTACAGTGGAGAATCTGTTATTCTTTCCCGTTTAAACGCAAACGTACGCAAACGCAAAGCACTAAAACGTAGAAAAGAACAACTTTTGGACAATTCTGATAATTCTTGTTTATCTTGGTGGCAAACAGTTTGGAGCCTGATCAGACGCCGGGTTACCCGGCGTCTGATCTGGCTCCAAACTGTTTGCACTGCAAATAATAGTTTTAGCGTAAACGCGTTTATTGGGAAAGAATAACAGATTCTCCACTGTAACGCGTTACTTGAAAAACAAACAGTTTGCATTAGAAATAATAGTTTGAGCGTAAACGCGTTTATTTGGAAAGAATAATGTTTTATCCACTGTCCGAGGTTTCTTCCCAGTCTGATTTATCTAGAGTAATACACTGTTCTAAACAAGTTAAGAACAGATTTTCTTTCAGACTACAGACCAGCAATTCCCGGGACAATTTAAAATAACTGGAATCTTTCTTAATCTGCATCCGCATTTCCCAAGACCATGTCACACAAAAGTGTACAGAGGATGTTATACTTTTCTAAATAGACGCGTTTATGGAAAACAAACCTTTTTTTAAATAGTTTTCAGCGAGACCAGACACCGGGTGACCCGGCATTTGATTAGGCTTAACGCTGTTTTCCTATAATTTTCAACACTTTTAAATGCTGCCATTTCAATTGTATTTGGTTTCCTAAACGGGAAATAACAATGTCCGAGCATCTCGATTGTATTTATTTCACACAGCGGGTGTTCAGAAAGAATTCGTCTTCAGGGCTGCCATAAGTTAACATGAAAAATCCTAAGTTCCAAATTTGCTTTTTTCTAGTGCAATTTTACGAATCGTACCTTTACTACCCCATCGCCTGTTTTAAGTTTTGTTGACATGCGACTAGTTAAAGTAGGCTGTAAGTAAAGCAGCCTGCTTTAAGCTTCTACATGTATTAACTTGAAAAAAATCCGGAGATTTAGGAAACATCCGGAGAAATGGCAGCCCTGCGTCTTCCCTAACCAATTATTCATATATGTTATGTTGGGTTATGTTTTATTTTTGCAAAGACATACTTGTCTATCAGCATTATATAGTACATATAAAACGAGTAATGAGTAATGATAGACAGTCATAACCATAACCCGCAAGGTATATCGAAATCTGCACATGTACATTATTAGTTATACAGTTTCTTCACAGTGTACATGAGGATTTCTTCCCAGCTGAAGTAAATCATGTTGCATGATTTTACAGCCGGGAAGAAATCCTCATGTACACTGTGAACAAAATGTATAACGAATTTATTATACTGCAAAGTTTTCACTGTTCAAAAGAAATATTTCGGAATTTGTCGTGTACAGCGCTCATTATAAACTATAAAAAAAATCGCGCCAAAGCAGATAACGTTGAGCTTAATGACGTCATGTCTCTGACGTTGACATGGATTCATAAGAAAAATGCGCATACTCGTAGACTTCGACGTCAAAGTTTCCAAGAAATAATGCGACTGTTGAAAGATTCAAACACCGATTGGTTCTTAGCCGAAATGGACTTAAAACGGAGGATGCACGATTGAATGCACTCAATCCTGTCGAGCAATCGGCCATCTTATTTTTCATTGGTCAACGAGGCCTAGACATAATCCCATGTACCCTGTGGGCTGACAGGGTACATGGAAATGCAGCTGTTTTCATTGGCTGACAGGTCCCTGAATCTTGCTTTGCAGAAAATACCGCTTTTGTTAGTGAAGCTATTACCTTGACACAATTATTTATAAGAATCTTGTTCTCAATACAGCTTTGTATACAGTGTGTTTACTGCTATTCTGCCCCGTTACATGTAACATGAAACGAAACGGAAATGAAATTCAATAAAAATTAGAAAACGTTTTTTATTTTTATTATTTATCAAAGCCTGAGATACATACAGTTTAGAACCTGATCAGACGTGAAAATACCTTGCGTCTGATCTGTTCCCTAACTTTTTGTACATACATGTATACAACGTACTACGCAAGGATAACGTCTTTTCCACTGTATGGTTATATAAAATGAAATAATCTTCCAGACAAATCAGTTTTGAGTTAATAGACAATATGATTACATGTATCAGACGAAAATTTCATAAGACAATTAGTCTGATTTTGATTTGAAGTTTAAGGGACCAGTAAGTTTAACATTAGCCTACATGTATGACACCATTTTCTTGATAGCGTTGCTATTTACAGGATATCTGCAAAGATGCAAATATAAAAGCTTTGCCCATTAAGCTGGACAAAATACAAACATTTCTTATTAACCCATATATGGTACATAGGCAAACAGTAAAGACTCTGATCAGACCCCGCATTATGCGGCGTCTGACCAGAGTCTACACTGTTTGCTGATAGGAATTTCAATATAAAACAAAATGAAAATGAAAATTTTGACTAGGCATCCCTAAGATAAAAATGGGTTAATCCAATATATAGGAATGGAAAAATCCAATGGGTATAAATAGGTTAACTAGAGACATGGGAAACAGTCATTCAGAAAATCATGACAATTACTTTATAAAACGCAAGGCATGTATCGTATGCAGTATTTGTTGTCGGCGGCAATTGCCTTTATAGATTTGTCTCTCATAGGTTTAAGAAAATACAGCGGAGAAAACGTTTTTCTTCCCACTAAACGCACTGACGCTCAAACTATTATTTCTATTGCAAACTGTTTGGAGCCAGATCAAGCGCAGGGGATCCCGGTGTCTGATCAGGCTCCAAACTGTTTGCCACTCAGAATAACATAGATTTTCGGAATTGTCTAAAAGTTATACTTTTCTACGTGAACGTGTTTTGCGTTTCGTTTGCGTTTAAACGGGAAAGAATAACATTTTCTCTACTGCACCATGGTGTGTCAGTGGAGCTGTGCCGGTTTTAAACACATCAAACGCCTTAACCTTTATAACTTTTTATGAACCATTCAAATTTCTGATTAAGATTAGTCTAGTTTTATACTTTCGTCTTCTGTTAGTTGATATTTGCGCAATACCCATTAGATATAAAATACACTGTTATTGTTTTGCTGTCGGAAATACATCCCTGAATTGTTTATTGAATCTGGGTGGAAAATAGTTTGAAAAAAATAAATCTGAATAAGGGGAGATCGTTTGAAAGCAAAGAAAACAAAGCAAACACTGAACATTGCAGACTCGGTTTAATTGAGTCTGTTCATGAGCAATACTGAAATACGCAACAGTGCTCACGCCCCCTAGCACCAGCTTAAGCGGAATTCAACTGTCAACTCTAAATGCGCTGAAATCAATGATTCCAAAGGACCTGGTCAGCCTGGTCAGACGTCTGTTCTGTCTCTAAGCAATTTGCAATGGAAACAAAAGTGTTAAGCGTAAACGCTTTTATTGGGAAAGAATAACGTCTTCTACACTGTATTATATAACGAGTTGACCTTCACACTTCCAGACTTACAGTGGAGAATCTGTTATTCTTTCCCGTTTAAACGCAAACGTACGCAAACGCAAAGCACTAAAACGTAGAAAAGAACAACTTTTGGACAATTCTAATAATTCTTGTTTATCTTGGTGGCAAACAGTTTGGAGCCTGATCAGACGCCGGGTTACCCGGCGTCTGATCTAGCTCCAAACTGTTTGCACTGCGAATAATAGTTTTAGCGTAAACGCGTTTATTGGGAAAGAATAACAGATTCTCCACTGTAGCCATGTTCACCGCCGTAACCGACTTAATCGACTTTGCAACAGTTTGAATCCACGTTTCCCGGCGTCTAGTCACGAGCAATCGTTTTGAAATTTAGTCAGTGAAACTGCCCTAAATCTGACTTTTAAACACTATTGCAGACAACAATAATGAAGCAGACGACAATATGGCGGTGAAGGGGTAAAACCGGCTCACGATTAGTTTGACGAGAAAAGGGTTAAGATGGCCTTATACTGTATCGTCGCCTTCATCAAATTACCATGTATGTACATGTAAATATCATGGCTATCGAATAAATAGGTTAAGGAAAGAGAATTGTGAATTATTTTTGTCTTCAATAATATCGACAGTCGGTCACTAAATAAGTGTGTTAATCCGCTTAACCGTTTAACTTCCGAATAGTATCGTCTGTTTTAACCGCGTCACGGCCATTATATCTACTGCTTTATAACTGTTGTCTAACCTATTATTTAAAAGTACAAAATAAAGCCATTAGATCGAATAATAACGTCGTCGAAGAATTGAATCGAATATCAAACAGTTTGGATCCTGATCAGACGCCGCGTTACGCGGCGTCTGGTCTGGATTCAAACTGTTTGCAAAGTGGGCTTTAGTCACCTATGATTGTGAAAGGATTAAAAGCTCGTTCAATCGTTTTAATCCGGAATAAAGGGTTTATAACTACATGTATGTTGATCTGAAATTAAAATTTGAAAAAATCGAAGTACGCGAAGCAGACAAACATGTAACAGTTCTATTTCTCTATTGGGATGTGTATTTTAATGATACTTATTGAGGATATCATTATTACGATGCACTCGGTGAGTAATATAATGTTGTTACAGTGTGTACAGTTACACTTTTCTTTTCAGAACCGTAACACTTTCACTCCCATGTTTCGTTCTCTGTTGTACAGTGGATAATAAATTATTCTTTCCAGATAAACGCGTTTACGCTATCTTAAAACGTTTATTTCATTTGCCAACAGTTGGAGCCATATCAGACGCCGAGTAACCCGGCCACTGATCAGGCTCCAAACTGTTTAGCACTCAGATATAAAATAAATGGTCAGAATTGTCAATAAGTAGTTATTGGCTTCGTTATATTGTATTGCGTTAGCTTTTCGTTTACGTTTAAACGGGAAAGAATAATGTTTTCCCCGCTGTATCTCTCTCACAGTCAAACTATCGTCTGTATTGATAGCGGTGTCTGTACTTTGTTTAAAGAGGCTCGCAACCTGATTTAGCATTAAAAATAGTAATTTGTAAATAAATGTCAAATGCTTATATAAATGGGTAAGATATAGTTTAGGATAATAAATTCTGTTAAAAATGCATTTCAAAAAAAAAAAGAAAAAAAAGAAGCTCTGGTGGGATTCGAACCCGTGACCCTCCATGCGGAGACAAACATGACAAATAAGGAAACGCTTTTCCCCCTCGGCTACCAGCGGTCTCTCTATATAGGGTAGCGAATTAACGTACTTCACTGGTAGCGATTGATAGTACTTTATTCGGCTCGGGTTTATGTCTGAGCCCGTGTAGAGAAGCAACAACAACAACTATACCGTCAGCTGACGCTATAGAAAAACGATGGGAAATATCTAAAAAAAACTAAGATTCGGTGACGATTCTTGAGACTTTTTTTGGACTGATCATGTCAAAAGCCAAATAATGCCACAAATTTGCTTTTATTTGAGTATTTTATTTTATTTTGACAAGTACACCATCCGGTTGCGAGTCCCCTTAAAGTCAGTTTAAGGTGTTGTTGTTGTTTTTTTAGGGAGGGGGTGTTCAACTAAAGAAACATCGATACGAGTGTCAAACAGTTTCAACGCAAAGCGCACCTATATAAAATTAGCAATAATAATAACAATAATAATGACAATAATAATAATGATACTAATACTAATACTTATACATGTACTTATACTTAAACATACTCTAATACTTATACTAATAATTCGTATTACATGTATAATAATTAAAATATAAATGATGATGATAATAATGAAAATAATAATAATTATGATAATGATTATATTAATGATATAAAATGTAATAACAATAATAATACGTTTTTCGTATTCTTCTTTCTTCGTAAAGATGAGATGAGATTATGGCATTTAAAAGCACGCTTTTTAGAAACGGCTGAATCGAAGATTAAAGAGACTCAGATTCAGAATTGTCTACCTTAATTTCTTCGTCAAATTAATTGTGAGCTTTTACCCCTTTACAGCCATATACTCGTCTGCTTCAATATCGTTGTATGCAATATCGTTTCCAGTATCGTAATACAGTATGACTGGTGAACTTTCGAAATGAGTGTCAAACTATGTTGATCCTGATCAGACGCCGCGTTACGCAATTCTGGTAAGGACCAAAAACACGTTTGAAAAGGCGCCGTGTGTCACCATTTTCAGTTCAAGGGTAAACTAATTTTTAAAACAATCTTAACCGACAGTTTTTACACTTGTCTAGTTTTAAAAAAAATATCCTGTGAGAAAATTCCTGACATTCAATCTAATCAACCGAGTTTCGGTTAAAAAGGTTATCGATTTCAGTCCCCAAGGGACTAAAAAACAGGATATTTGTTCCAATTCTACTAAATAATTGCGTTTATGCTTAAACTGTTATTTCCTGTGAAAACTGTTTGGAGCCAGATCAGACGCCGGGTTACCCGGCGTCTGATCAGGCTTCAAGCTGTTTACCACTCAGATTAAAATAAATGGTAATAAATTTCAAACAGTTGTAATTTTCTACACTTTTAGTCTATTGCATTTTGTGTTTCGTTTGCACTTTACGGGACAAAATTACTTCTTCGCAACTATTATCTTTTTGCCAAAATTTGAACTGTTACAACTGCAGAGAGCGACAACATTAGTTATCTTTATTCAAGTCTCATCATGGATACAGCATACATACAATTACTTAATAACTTTATATACATGTCAATGACCCATGTCATTCAATTGTGAATTATAAGAGACTATCAAAGTGTTATCAAAATGAACCCATGCTAGGTAATACAACAATACAATATTATTTACACTAAAAACACGGAAATAATCACCATGGTTAAATGCAAATTGCACTAAAATATCTATCACAGTTTATACATTGTTATATAGCAGACCTCTGCGTCTGTTTAGAATAAGAAAGCAGGATTTGGCAACAGTGCGTATTAAATTTGCATTAGAAAATATAAAAACAAACTTATCATTATCATTGTTGAGCTAAAAAGAGTGTCAACTTCAGAAGCCTTGGTAAAAATATCATTTCTAATATCATTGTAAGTATCACATTTCATTATAACATGGAATTCATTTTCAACACAATTCTTACAAAATGGACAAACTCTGAGTTCTTCAGCCAACCTTTAGAATCGACCCGTTTCTATGCGCAATGGAGCAACACCTGAGCGGAATTTGCTTAAAGAAGACCTGTGTTTCGCTGGTAAAATCATTTTAACATAATTTTCGGTTCCAACATTTTGTTTAAAAAGTTTATAGGTTCTTAATGTGTTACCACCATTACCAGACCTAGATTGCTCTTTGTTAACGGTGTCACTCCATTGACATTTAAAACGTTCCATGGCTGCTCTTTTAGTATCATTCACTAATGACTTTTTACAAATATTATTTTCTATAAGTGTGTACTTATTTAAATCATAACTCATTAAAATTCCAGATACTCTATAAAACCAGTTTTTACATGTTTGGGTAGCTTTTCCAGCACAATATTTGAAAACACGCTTATTCACTCTATTTTCTCCCATATTAACGCATCTTGCCCAGAAGGCACAAACATAGTTAAGTTGTCTAACTACAACAGGATCCCACCCAATATCTCCAATGATTGCTGCATTTGGTGTATATCTACCAGTACCAAGATAAAACCTCATTGCTACACGGTTTAGAACCGCGTCAATACACGAAAACGTTTCCGTACCCCAAATAGCAGCACCATAACTAATAACTGACCATACCATAGAATCAAAGAGTTTGGTAAACACGTTATAAGGCAGGCCTCCAGCATTCTTATACTTGACTATTAACAGTCCCAACGCTCTACCAGCAGCTTGTGAAACAAATTTAGCCATTATATTATAGTCCATGTGTTCACTAAGGTGTAAACCAAGATATATATATTTATCACAAAGATTAACATTATCATTTCCGCAGCTGAATACAGAAGCAGTTCGTTTAACTGATGGTGGTCTAAAATGTACAACATTACTTTTCTGACAGTTTATATTCAACTTATTGACCTTACTCCACTCAGATAACGCATCCAAGAGACGTTGCAAATAGACTACACCATCAGCGGACATTAAAATACAAAGTTTCTCTCCGTTACCAATATCAATACCAATTCCCAAACCCTTTGCCAAAGTGGCAAGGTCGTCAATAAAACAATTAAAAATGTTCGGAGAAACACAGCAACCTTGTCTTAACCCGATTGCAACATCGAACCACTCAGTGCACATGTTATTTACCCTAACACAAGATTTAACAGAAGTATATAAAGATTTGACTGGATTCAACATTTTCCCTTTCAAACCCAAGGCATAAAGTTTGTTGCATAGTATATCTCGATCAATCGAGTCATAAGCTTTCTTAAAGTCGATAAAGGCCGCAAAAGTAGACTGCTTCTTTTTTTCGGGTTTCAACAATTGATGTTAAAGTAGATAGATGGTCAATAGTACTTCTCTTAGATCTAAATCCATTCTGTTCATCGTTTAATATGCTTTCTGACTGGATCCATCGTGATATTCTATTATTTAAAACAGTGCAGTATAATTTGTACATGACTGGAGCTAAAGTAATACCTCGGTAACTACAGTGGAGAATCTGTTATTCTTTCCCGTTTAAACGCAAACGTACGCAAACGCAAAGCGCTAAAACGTAGAAAAGAACAACTTTTGGACAATTCTGATAGTTCATGTTTATCTTGGTGGCAAACAGTTTGGAGCCTGATCAGACGCCGGGTTACTCGGCGTCTGATCTGGCTCCAAACTGTTTGTACTGCAAATAATAGTTTTAGAGTAAACGCGTTTATTGGGAAAGAATAACAGATTCTCCACCTCGGTAACTAAGTGGGTCCCGGGGTCTGTGGTTCCAGACTTGGGTATGGGGTTAACTACTCCCTTACAGTTTGAATCCAGATCAGAATGAATGGTATTTTACGGCCCATCGACCCAATCCAGATCAGATACCGCGTTCCTCGACTTCTGAACAAAATCCAAATTATTTGAGACCTACATGTACAAGTGAATATATCGATTGGTCTTCATTTCCCGTTGCCTAACACTTTCTATTTAAAAATTAAAAGTTTTCGATAAATATTACAACTTTCACTCTACCGGCGTGTGATAAGATACTCAAAATGTTTGGATCTAGATGAGACACCGGGGTAACCAAGCGTTTCATCTTGTTCCAAATATTTTTGAGATTTTAATGATTTCTTAAACGAAATGTATAAGAATTAACCTTGAAAACTTTGTAGACGATATAATTACAGTGGGGAAAACGTTATTCTTTCCCAATAAACGCGTTTACGCTCAAACTATTATTTCCAGTGCAAACAGTTTGGAGCCAGATCAGACGCCGGGTAACCCGGCGTCTGATCAGGCTCGAGACTGTGTTTGCCACTCTGATAAAATTGAAATGTCAGAATTGTCAAAAAGTTGTCCTTTTCTACATTTTAGTGTTTTGCGTTTGCGTTTCGTTTGCGTTTAAACGGGATAGAAAAACGTGTTCTCCTCTGTAACAGACGACAAAAACAAAGCGTGCCGGAAGTTAACTCAAACGCCATCTTAAGGGTGTAGCAGTTAAACTGATGTAAATTGGTGTACAGAGGAATATATATTACTTTTTTTACAGTGCTCCCTCCCTTCAACGGCACCCAATGGGATATAAATATTGTGAGTGTTGTTCGGATGGAGTTGTTATAGGGAGAACAAATTAAGACTTGGCTTAAAGTTGCAAACTGCTTTAATCCAGATCAGACGCCGCGCAATGCGGCGTCTGATCCGGATACAAGCTGTTTGTCACTCGTCATAATATTTCTTCTGTCAAAATGTCCACTTATATGTGACTCTGAGAAAACAAGCAGATGACCATTTTAAGTAGAAGATATTGCAGCAGTGAAAGTGTTAGACAAACTTGTTTTGTTTATGGAAAAACGGCAAGCATCGTTGGTACATGTACAGTGGAGAATCTGTTATTATTTCCCGTTTAAACGCAAACGTACGCAAACGCAAAACACTAAAACGTAGAAAAGAACAACTTTTATCTTGGTGGCAAACAGTTTGGAGCCTGACCAGACGGCGGGTTACCCGGCGTCTGATCTGGCTCAAAACTGTTTGCACTGCAAATAATAGTTTAAGCGTAATCGCGTTTATTGGGAAAGAATAACAGATTCTCCACTGTAGTAGGGAATCGTTGTTTGGAGGGCAGTTGGGGCGTGGGGGGGCACTGTATTCAAAAGAAACAAATAGCAAACGCTACATGTATGCAATTAATTTGTAGAAAACGACATATTATTTAGGAATAATAAAAAGCTAGAATGGAACTAATTGTTGAGCATAGTTACAGTACATCAATACGAACAGAACAACGCATTGTTTACTGTTTAGCACGGGTTACAGGTCTGTCATTGTTGTTTTTTTTCTTCTAAAAATATAATTATAGCGTGTCTTAGCATTGCATAGAAATTATTTTCCTTTTTAAGCACAAAAAACAAAATAAACATCCCAATCAGGCAAATGTTAATTTTAAACTCCTATCGTGCCAAATGTAATTTGAATGACATTTTGCAATGTCTTAATCCTGATTAGACACCAAGCTCCAAGTCAACTTATCAGGATTCAAACAATTTGAAACTCGTTTTTAAGTTTTGATAATTTAACATACATAAGAATATCAAATAAGAATAAAATTATTTATGTAAACCCCAAGTCTTACGTACACGAGGTTAAACGTTCAAATAAAAGCACACAGTCGACAATTCGAAATAAATGATTTGATACATGTAGCAGATTAAAGGTTAAAACACTGTAGAAAACACCTGTTGATTTTGTTTGTATTACAAAAACAAGATCCATTAACAATCCTTTCAACAGCTTTCAATTTCAATGACCGTTATTGCGTGACTCCACTGTGTATAGTAATTTAAGTCCCTTTTTAGCAAGAAAAACAATTTAGAACCAGGAGAATGGGGATGTTTACAGTGGAGAAAACGTTATTCTTTCCCGTTTCAACGCAAACGAAACGGAAACGCAAAACACTACAATGTAGAAAAAGGACAATTTTTTGACAAATCCGACTTTTAATTTTTTTTTTCTGAGTGGCAAACAGTTTAGAGCCTGGTCAGACGCCGGGTTACCCGGCGTCTGATCTGGCTCCAAGCTGTTTGCAATGGAGATAATAGTTTAAGCGTAAATGCGTTTATTGGGAAAGAATAACGTATTCTCCACTATAACTCAAACACCACTGACACTTTAAATGAACAATTCCATATTCAGTTACATGTACTTTTTGTCCATTTTTGAATATTTAGGGTTGCATTAAGAAATCCTGCTGGAGCCCTATGGTAAGGTTCTAATCTTCACTACATTAGGAAAAGTGTTGTATTCATACGTAAACTGTTTGCTAACGACTAGTAAACTCGTCGCTAGGTCTGAATATTTAAATCACTATCCTGCTAGTATTCGACTTGGTTGGCATGTACAAATAGTTTGAATCATGAGAGTCGCTGAGGACCCCTGTATCTAATCAGGATTCAAAGTGCTTGATGCTCGGTTAAAAGTTAATCAATCCAAAGTCATATAAAAACTACTTCTTAACATTTAAGCTTGCGCGAAAAACACAGCAATTCAGGATTGTGTCCTGTTAGGGTTGAAAAAAACATGTCACCAGGGGAAATCACTCTTCCAAATTCCTAATTGGCTATCAGAGGCTGTCAATTTACAGTGGAGAAAACGTTATTCTTTCCCGTTTTTAACGCAAACGAAACGCAAACGCAAAGCACTAAAACGAAGAAAAGTACAACCTTTGGACGATTCTGATAGGTTATGATTATCTTGGTGTCAAACAGTTTGGAGTCTGATCTGGCTCCAAACTGTTTGTAAAAGAAATAATAGTTTTAGCGTAAACGCGTCTATTTGGAAAGAATAACGTTTTCTCCACTGTAACATTTTCCAGCAGCGTAAAAAGAGCGCAAACGGCAATACCGTGTAAAGACGGTATCCTTTCCAATAAACGCGTTATGTTTAAACTATTGTTTCCCTTGCAAACAGTTGAAAACCAGATTACATGATGTACATGTTTTGCGTATGAGTTTCGTTTTGTGCAACCCTTTCGGTGCCAAATTAATCGTGAGATTTAAACCCCCTTCAAAGCAATATTGTCGTCTGCTTCAATATTTTTGTTTGCAATAGAGTTTTAATGTAAGATTCAATGCAGTATGACTTAAGATATGGCAACACGAGTGTCAAACAGTTTGGAATTTGATCAGACGCCTTGTTACGCGGCATCTGATCAGGTTCCAAACTGTTTGAAAAGTCGACTTTATGCGACTTTGACACCGAAAGTTTTAAGCGGGGAATAATAACTTCTCCAATGAATTCCCCTCGAATAAGGTTCGCTTCTAAAATACCTCAAACCTAATAACTAGTCATTTGTCCTGCAAAAAAGCGTAAACGAGTGTAGTTTTCTTTGGAAAAAACAACTTTAAAACAAATGTTCCGTTGTTTTTATTTTTAAGCAATGCAAGGTTATTTTCTTATGCCATGATTGTCTGTTACACTGGAGAAAATTGTGCGCTTTTCAAACTTTACAAATCGAAACGCAAACACAATAAATCAAAATTATAGAACATTACAGCTTTTTACAAATCTTGAAGGTACTTATTTACCTGTGAACATGTAACCTGACTGCTTTTAGAAGAGCTTGTTTTTAAACGCATTCGACTTAAAATGAACTCAGAATCTATACTCAATTCCAAAAGAAACTGTGCACTTATGAATTTGGGATATTTCAATTGTTCCAAGACGTACTGATTAGAAATTTTGCATAGTACATCTCAAGTATATTTCTTAATGAATACTTTGCCAAATAAGAGAGAAATATGCAAAATGGGACCTAGTTTTTAGTTTAGAAGTTTACCTTACAGATGAACCATAGAACTGTCTTACAATGGAGAATCTGTTATTCTTTCCCGTTTAAACGCAAACGTACGCAAACGCAAAACACTAAAACGTAAAAAATGTTTGACGATTCTGATAATTCATGTTTATCTTGGTGGCAAACAGTTTGGAGCCTGATCAGACGCCGGGTTACCCGGCGTCTGATCTGGCTCCAAACTGTTTGCACTGCAAATAATAGTTTTAGCGTAAACGCGTTTATTGGGAAAGGATAACAGATTCTCCACTGCACCTTTAATGAAAAGACTACAGCATACTAGAGTAAGAATAGAAGAGAAAAAGTAAACCAAAGTTTAAAACGAGATGCGAGGAAAGTGGCCAATCCTGTAACAGTGGAGAAAACTTTATTCTTTCCCGTAATGCAATAAAACGTAGAAAATAACAACTTGTCGGCAATTCTGAACATTTATTTTAAGCTGAGTGGCAAACAACGTAAGAATAATGAATCATGTCTTCTCCATAGCTACATGTGTTCTAATCCACCCTGAGACTTGATAGATATTTGTCAGTTTTAGCTGTAAAAAATCATATAAGTAGTATAGCAAGAGGAGTTGGGCAGAATGCCTGCTGTTCCTGCTGTTGTCACGTGACCGATGACGTCACAATGGGATGACCTCACGAGGGGTCACGGTCATTGTCTTAGAAAACAATAGGGGCTCCACCCTAGAACAAGAGGTCACCCTACCCATCCCTAGATCAATAGAGGTCACCCACCCATCCCGCATTCCATAGAGGTTACCGTGTGGCTGCTGCCGTCACGTCACCCGAGACGTCACAATAGGGAGTATATCCTATGACGGGTGCAGTCAATAACCTAGATCAATTAAGTCGACCATCCCACATTCCATAGAGGCAACCTCTCGGTCCGCGCTATATTCGGTAGTACCAAAATGTGCAAACCGTTTGGATACCGATACCCCTTTGAGTTTCCAATATCCTTCTCGTTTAATTCCATAATAATTTCGGTTTTGTCGAGCTGAAATCAAGTCGCGTGCCCCTACTTTAAAGCTCGATCGATTTTCTACAGGGCGAGTATTGTCCTTTTCAGTCAGGGTGTCATTGACCTGAAAACAAGAGGGGCACCACCTTAGACCGGTACGGATACAATTACAGGACCTGCCCAACCGATTTGTTTCGAAACGCGATACTTTTGCCCACGCGACCATATAACCTCGGCCACGCTTAAAACTTAATACAGTTCTGTCATTCGTCTGGATCCAACCTGCTTGACACTCATTATTTTATTTTACTTCGAAATCTTTTAAAACTTAAATAAATTGTAGATTCACTTTTAACACATTAACCCTTACGTGACCAATCGGGACTTGACCGATATTTGCAGTCTGTTTGGATCCAGATAGTTACACCGTACCTGATTTGGATCCAAAATGTTTGACACTCATTTGCGTTTTATTAAAACTGAATTTGACAGACCAGAAAAAACTATGGCGTGAAAAGAGTTAAATCGTGGTACAGTTTTAACGAATAAGGGTCGGTCATTTTGCCACGCGCCTAGATAGCCTACTTAATACTGAGAATTGCGACGCCGCTGCTGATCCGGATTTAACCCGTTTAACACTCATCATTTGGTTTGTCTTAAAACTTGAATCGAATGCTTCCTAGGTGTAAATCACCCTCCTCCTCCTCCTCCCATACACATTCCTCCCATAGTTATACCTTCCTCCTCCTCCTCCCATACACATTCCTCCCTCCTCCTCCTCTTCCCATACACATTCTTCCCTCCTCCTCCTCCCTCCTCCTCCTCCCATATACATTCCTCCCTCCTCCTCCCATACACATTCCTCCCTCCTCCTCCTCCCATACACATCTCTCCTTCCTCCTCCTCCTCCCTCCTCCTCCCATACGCATTCCTCCCTCCTCCTCCTCCCATACACATCTCTCCTTCCTCCTCCCCCGGGTCCCATAGACATTCCTCCCTCCACATCTTCCTCCCATACACATTCCTCCCTGCTGCTCCTCCTCCTTCTCCCATACACATCTCTCCTCTCTCCTCCTCCTCCCATACACATATCTCCTCCCTCCTCCTCCTCCCATACACATTCCTCCCTCCTCCTCCTCCACATACCTCCTACTCATCACGCCTCCTCAGCATTCTCCTGTAAACATTCTCTCCTCCTCCTCCTCACTCCTTCTCACACCTCTTCCACCGTCTCCACTTCCTGGTCTTTCCAAGTTGTTTACAATGGTAATCATCGTTTCCAAACACGCCATTCCTATTGGCATGACATTACCTCGTCCTATAAGAGCGTACGCAACCATGTCGATACAATAGTGTTCCAACTGACGGAAGATGGAACGGTCTAGTATCTGTCTTAGAATACATTATCTACTCGCACTGGGAAGGGAGACGGCTCATTATAGACGAGGTAATGTCATGCCAATAGGAATGGCGTATTTGGAAACGATGATTGTAAACAACCTGGAAAGACCAGGAAGTGGAGACGGTGGAAGAGGTGTGAGAAGGAGGGAGGAGGAGGAGAGAATGTTTACAGGAGAATGATGAGGAAGCGTGATGAGTAGGAGGTGTGAGGAGGAGGAGGAGGGAGGAATGTGTATGGGAGGAGGAGGAGATGGAGGAGGGAGGAGATATGTGTATGGGAGGAGGAGGGGAGAGGAGAGATGTGTATGGGAGGAGGAGGAGCAGCAGCAGGGAGGAATGTGTATGGGAGGAGGATGTGGAGGGAGGAATGTCTATGGGACCCGGGGGAGGAGGAAGGAGAGATGTGTATGGGAGGAGGAGGAGGGAGGAATGCGTATGGGAGGAGGAGGGAGGAATGTGTATGGGAGGAGGAAGGAGAGATGTGTATGGGAGGAGGAAGAGGGAGGAATGTGTATGGGAGGAGGTGGAGGAGGGAGGAATGTATATGTAAGGAGGAGGAGGAGGGAATAATGTGTATGGGAAGAGGTTGAGGAGGGAGGAATGTCTATGGGAGGAGGAGGAGGAAGGAATAACTATGGGAGGAATGTGTATGGGAGGAGGAGGGTGATTTACACCTAGGAAGCATTCGATTCAAGTTTTAAGACAAACCAAATGATGAGTGTTAAACGGGTTAAATCCGGATCAGCAGCGGCGTCGCAATTCTCAGTATTAAAGTCCCATTATCTGGCTCCAAACTGTTTGTAAAAGAAATAATAGTTTTAGCGTAAACGCGTTATTTTGGAAAGAATTACGTTTTCTCCACTGTACATGAATATCCTGGTTTCAGATAACGCAGCGTGACTGACGCATCACGATGTTGAGTACCATCGTCGTTCTTGTTGTTGTTGTTCTGGCCTCGTCTAATCACGGCGGACAAGGCACAGTTACCAACACCACGGACACGCATGGTAACGTCGTCTACAGTAATGGAACTATCGAATGGGTGCGGCCACTTCCGGTCGGTAACAACACTTACGTCACTGAGAACAGCTATGACGACGGTGGTCTGTCGATGATTTTTGCCCTTGCAAGGAGTTTTATCAATACAGTGCAACCAAATAATTTCCCTTATGGTAGGTGGTGCGAGTCGCGTCAATTAGGGTTTATTCTGTAATAGCTGTACATAATCTTTAGGGTCACAAGGGAGATTAGTTTCTTGTGTGTTCTAATTATGTTACACTCTTGAACTAAAGTCTCTTTATTATTATTATTATTATTATTATTATTAAGTAGACAAAGTAGACAAAACCACCATATTCCGACCAATCTAAGAGAATTGTGTCATGGATTAGAGAGGAAATGTCTTTTTTCCACTTAATCGGAACTGAACGCAAACGCAATAAAGAAAATGATATTGTTTTAAACAACGTTATGAATACTTCTTTCTTGCAGTCACTGCCGTGTTATCGACTGCTTCATGTTTGTGTGTCTGCTGTTATTTACCAAATTTAAAATTGTATACTTTGTTTAACTTACTAATAGGAAACATCGATATGTTTGTCAATCAATTTGGATCCTTATCACATCCCTTGGCGGCGTTTGATCAGGAACCAAACTGTTTGTAAATGTCAGTGGTGTATGCATGGGCTGTTTAACCCTTTTCATGATCCAATTTATCATGACATCTTTTCCCCTTCACCGTTACAGTGGAGAATCTGTTATTCTTTCCCAAAAAACGCGTTTACGCTAAAACTATAATGTCCATTGCAAACCGTTTGGAGCCAGATCAGACGCCGGGTAACCCGGCGTCTGATCAGGCTCCAAACTGTTTGCCACCAAGATAAACATGAATTATCAGAATTGTCAAAAAGTTGTTCTTTTCTACGTTTTAGCACTTTGCGTTTGCGAACGTTTGCGTTTAAACGGGAAAGAATAACAGATTCTCCACTGTATATTGTCGTCTCCTTCAATACTGCTGTCTGTAATTCTGCAATATCGTTTTAAAGTTAATGTTAAGACATTATGATAACAACGAGTTTCAAACAGTTTGGATCTTGATCAAACGCCGCGTTACCCGGCGTCTGATCAGGATCCAAACTGTTTGCAAACGCGCTTTTTGGCGTCATTGAGGGCGATGGGTTTAATTGTAAATAACTACTTTTTCGTCTTGGCTGGAGCTAAATGATATATCGAAGTTTCTCCAGAAAACATGCCTAAAGTTTAAATTTGAATAAAACCAGACGATAATGTTTTTGCAGACGATATCTCGACTGTAATGGGATTAATTAAAAGAAGCGTTGCGACAAACATATGGAACAATGAAACAGCAAATAATTTTATTTTATTGTCCCATGATCACAATTAAAGTTAACCACTTCACTGCCATGACGTCATCAATTTTACACGATTGTCGTCTGCTTTGATTTCTCAAATTCAATATTAAGGATTTTTGAGTTAAGAAATATTGAAATGAGTGTCAAATAGTTTGAATTCTGATTAGACGCCGCGTTACGCGGCGTCTTATCAGGATTCAAACTGTTTGCAAATAACTGTTGTACTCGGGGTAAGACAGTGAAGTGGTTAAACCGCGTCACTGTCTTGCATTGAACACTGCCTTTCTGCATTGCCTTACGGCAGTGTATTGTGTCAACAGTTTGGATGTAGATCACAAGCCGGGCACAGTGGAGAAAACGTTACTCTTTCCCAATAAACGCGTTTACGCTAAAACTATTATTTCCTTTGCAAACAGATTGGAGCCAGATCAGACGCCGGGTAACCCGGCGTCTGATCAGGCTCCAAACTGTTTGCCACTCTGATAAAAATTGTCACAAAGTAGTCCTTTTCTACATTTTAGTGTTTTGCGTTTCATTTACGTTTAAACGGGAAAGAAAACGTTTTCTCCACTGTAAGTCTGTGTCTGATCAGTTTTCAATTAATACCGAAATCTTGAATCGACATTCTCAATACCAATTTGAGAAAACGACCATAGTGATAACAAAAGCTATGAGACATTAGTATGAAAAATACAACAGCAAGATGGAACAATTTTGTTTCTATTGTATTGTTCTGTAATCACTGTTTTGTAGACAGGCATCAAGGCTGCAATAAACAAAACTTAAATAAAGAATGAGTATTATTGTACAGAGGTCATTGACCTTTGATTATTGGCACATAAATAAACATTAGAAACATCACTGGATTGTACTGATTGTGTTAATCGGTCTGAATGTTTTATATATAGATAGATTTATTGCGGTACATACATGTAACATGACAAAACCTAATTTATCAGAGAAAAATGTCGACTTATTCAATGATTAATCATGTTTTGTAGCATGAAAGGAAACTTATGAATTTAGGCTTGATCTACACTTTTCGCCTTTAATATATATTTAGTCAATTACCCCAAAGCATATTTCTAACTTTAACCACCTAAAGCAACGGTTGACAGTAAAGTAAGACGCGCCGCCAGTGCATTCTGCTTTACTTTCAGTCTAAATCAAGCAATCATCTGCTAGGATATATAAAGTATGTAAACAGGCATGCAGAAATTACATGGAAGATAGATGGCAGCTCATTGACCTCATTCGTAATAAAGGTTAAGTATATATATGTTTGTTCCGCAGTAAGCAACAACCTCACGCGTATTGACAAAGTGGATGCTGACATGTAACACGCGTTTGACTTTATTGAATATACAGTCGAACTTCGATATCTCGAATTCGTTTAAGTCGACCATACCCGTATTTCAAAGTTAAAACGTGGCTTAGCCACGTTTTAACTTTGAAATATGGGTATGGTCGACTGAACCGAGCATGGTATAATGTAGTTAATGTGTCGAACTATTGGATAGTTCGAGTTAAGCGAGTTCGTAATATCGAAGTTTGACTGTATATGGATTACAATTGTATCTAAATGGTTTCTTTCACAGGCGTTTTGACAAAAGTCTTAAATGGAACATTCGACATTGGTGAAGATTACATGGACGTAAGTATACTGTTTCGAAAACCATAATTATGTACAATGTATGGCAAGTTTATTTACCCCATTGCCTGTCGGTCGTGACATCACTGATTTTTGGCAAACAGTTTCGGTTGCTTATATTTATTGTATCTTGTTTTCTTATAAAATTTCGAAACTTAAACGTTTTTATTTAAGAAACAAAAGTATGGGTGTCAACGGTTTCGACTCTAATCAGACGCCGCGTAACGGACTCAAAATATTTTTAACTTGTCTTTAGGTTTGTTTAGATAAAACTTGTATAAACCTTAACTTTTTGCAGATATTGTCTGATCAGGCTATTAAAATTTGCAGTGAAATAATAGTTTTAGAACAAACGCGTTCAATGGGAAGGAATAACGTCCTCTCAATTGTAGTACGGTACTAATGTACACGTAATGTATACGTGTAAGGCGTAGTTAAATATGCTGTTGAAACTCATTGTTTCCTTCCTACCCTTTTTATACTATTATAATTTCCCTAAAGGCGTGACTACAAATAAAGCAAATGAAAAATAAAAACAGTATGCCCTTTTGGGGGACAATAAATATATGCGACTAAATGCATTTTGTACGCTTCCATATACAGTGGAGAATCTGTTATTCTTTCCCGTTTAAACGCAAACGTACGCAAACGCAAATCACTAAAACGTAGAAAAGAACACCTTTTGGGCAATTCTGATATTTCATGTTTATCTTGGTGGCAAACAGTTTGGAGCCTGATCAGACGCCGGGTTACCCGGCGTCTGATCTGGCTCCAAACTGTTTGCACTGCGAATAATAGTTTTAGAGTAAACGCGTTTAAACGGGAAAGAATAACAGATTCTCCACTGTAATACAGTGGAGCTAACGTTCTTCTTTCCCAATAGACGCGTTTACGCTAAAACTGTTATTTCTATTACAATGTTTTGGAGCAAGATCAGACGCCGGGTAATCCGGCGTCTGATCAGGCTCCAAACTGTTTGCCACTCAGAATAACATGAGTTTTCAGAATTGCCTTAAAGTTGTACTTTTCTACGTGAACGTGTTTTGCGTTTGTGTTTCGTTTGCGTTTAAACGGGAAAGAATAACGATTGACTTCTTTTTATTTTTAGATGCAAAACGATCTGGGATTCCAAGTATTTAGCACCAGTTCTTGATATTTGCAAAAACGAATAAATTCTTCTTTTCACTTTTCAACGTTGCTTCTTTTCATCGTTTCATACATGTGCGGGTGAAAGCATGTGTGCCTTCTCAACTCTTTCCCACATACATGTACCTGGTTTTCAGTAAAAGTTTTACATAAAAAGTCTGCAACTCTTACTTTTCAAAACCTCGTCATTCACACAATAACATTATGATCTGCAAATTATCACATCATGATTAAATATACACCATCGTTTAGCCAGTACATTGTTGCGCATTTTGATACCGAATTTGTCTATGGTTTGTACTTATAAGAACATATGTATAATAAAAGTCCCTCAAACCAAATGTACAGTTTCTTTATCGTGTAAGTATAGTTTTGGAGATACATGTAGGTGACTACTTAAAGTAGGTTGAAAGTAAAGCAGGATGCGCCTGAAGGCGCATTCTGCTTTACATTTAACCTGCTTTAAGCAGAACGATAGTGGAAATTACTTCTATGTTTCATGTGCATGACAATTGGAGACCACTTTCTTAAAATAAGAAACAGCAAAAGGTGGAAAAGGGCGAATTCGTGTCGTAAAGGGTTAAATCAAATTTGATACATTTGTATTGCATATTTTGTTTGTAGCTGATTGATTATTCGATGGGATTTGCCATTTGTTTCGCTATCGGCATGTTGTTTGTCATCTTCCTGCCCCTGTGTGGCTGCTGTATTTGCTGTTGTCGCTGTTGCTGTGGCAACTGTGGAGGAGATCTAAAAGCCGTAAGTCTGGATAGTGTGTGGCGTTTTCTATTGGCGTTCTTATGGTGTTTAACCAATTACCCCATAAATACGCCTTTTAACGCCTTGAATTTATACTTTTACTGAAGAAAAATAACTGAAGAAATAAACAATGATCATAAGAAATTTCTCTATATTCTAGTATGTTGTACCTTAAAGCAGGCTGACAATAAAGCAGAATGCGCCTTAAGGCGCATTCTGCTTTATTTTAAACCTGCTTTAAGAAGTCACCTGTTTTCAAAACTAGAAACAGGCCACTGGGATATGGCATAACTCACAATCGAAACTGACAGGAAGAATATGCCATGGATCAGTTTTTCTCACATAACTACATGTACGCCTGTTTTCTATAGCGAACAACGATTACGAATATCTTTGTCTCTACTATGCATGAGATCACTTTGATGACGTCACTCTCACGTCACCTTTTTAAGGCGATATTACCTCATCGGGATTCCAAAAAAGCCTATTGCTTTAAAAATAGAAATTCATTGGTTATGTGAAAAAAAGAATCTGTCACTCGTCGATGTTTAAGACAAGTTGATCTTAAACTCGTCTAGAATAGAAAAGTTATTAAGCTCGCCAAGGCTCGCTTAATAACATTTCAATTCTAGACTTGTTTAAGATCAGCTTATTTGAATGTGTTAGATACATGTAAGAAAGCATAGTTACCCGCTACCCGCTACGACGTCATCGACGATTCTTTTCTCTGATTAGGGTCTGCTGTTTCCAATTTTGCAACATATTGCCAAACTTAACCACATTTACTCAAGGATACTTATTTGGAAATTGAACATGTTCATTTAAAAGTTCAGGGTCGATTTAATTTAAACAGATGTGACTGCGTAAGGTACGTTGCGGCAATAAACCTACCACGTAATTGGACAATCTATATAGCGAACACTAGCGGATTCTAACCAACGAAGACTGAAAATAACTTTTCCCTTGATTACTGTGTTATTGACTGACAGGACAATAAACTCGGACAATGCATGTTACGAAAAAAGTTTGAATCCAAGGGACTCGAACCCACGACCTTTGGACTGCTTGTCAATCACTCTACCGACTTAGTTTTCAAGACAGACAATGGAGCCTTCCTTTAAGTAACTGTTCTAGCACATGTGGGAAATTTTCGCTCTAAAGCAAGGAGCCCTTACGGCAAAAAATAACGAATGATCCACTGTACTAGCGTGTCTCTTCCTTGTTGTCAGTTTTAATCCCCCAACTCCCCCGTGAGTTCTCGTATGTCAATTAGAAATTACGGCTTCCTATGTATCTTATTCGCTTCTAAAACCCATACAGAAACGGACGATGATCTTCAAAGTAAAAAACTATTGTCCGTTAATAATTTATTGCAGTAAACAACTTATATACGGGTCATTCACTTCTACCACGGGATCGAACCTTATTATTTTCCCAATTACATGTTGAGTATGCTAAAACAAAACTGAAATAGATGACACCGAGTAGATCGGCGCCTGATCAGGCGGCAAACTGTTTTAGGCCCCTCATTCAGAGTTAACAGAAGCATCGATATTATGAAGAAACTGTTATATCTAAATATTTCAGCTCTAGCGATTACATGTAGCATACTTGTCAAAAGTGTGATCCTAAACAGATGTCGAGTTTGTTTTCCGGCGTTTGATCTAGCCTCTAGCTGTTTATAATTATTAATATATGGTAGTTATTTAGTCTATTACTGCGGTTCTCGTGACACATGATGCACGTGTCTTTTATTCCAGGTATACAACGACAATGAAGACTGCAAGAGGATGGGTATAGCGCAGGCTTTGTTCATGATGCTAATTCTTATGGCGTGAGTATAACAGTTGAGAAAACGTTATTCCTTCCCAATAAATGCGTTTACGCTAAAACGTTTATTTCCATTGAAAACAGTTTGGAGCCAGATCAGACGCAGGGTAACCCGGCGTCTGATCAGGTTCCAAACTGTTTGTCACTGAGACTAACATGATCAGATAGAATTGTAAATTTTTTCTACATTTCAGTGTGTTGCGATTGCGTTCGTTGGCGTTTAAACGGGAAAGAATAACGTTTTCTCAACTGTACACTATAGCGTGACTATCACACTAGGTTAACTATTATTATTATCTGTTTCACGTAGTGGAGCAGATCTATAAGCCAATATATCAGAATAATCGTTCACTTAGTGATGCAAGCACCAAATTTGGCAGGAATGATGCCAAGGATATATTATTTATGAAAAGCACGATTTCCAACTTGGCATCCAAGATGGCCGCCATTTTTTCAAGATGGCCGCCAATCCATCCACAGAATTGATAAACATTTTTATTTACATAATGAATTAAGTTAAACAATCCTCTAATCTTGCACAAATAATGGGAAACGATATTTTTTGAATAAAAATCTAGTATTTTCAGTGAAAAAATACAAAATGGCCGTAATTTTTCAAAATGGCCGCCTTGAACTTATATATTTACAACTGAATTTTCCGATTTTGTTTGTTTGTGTTGGGTTTTGCGACAATATAGCGCCGATGTCTATGTATGTGTTGAATGTTCTGTTTGGCGAAGTCTTACCACTCTGTACAGATGGCCAGTGGTTGATTTCTATCCCCTCCATCCCACTTGGGACTGCGTATGCATATGGTGATTGTAAGAATGTGAGATTGATTCTGTTTGGTAAAGTCTTACCACTCTGCACACATGGACAGTGGATGAATTCTACCCTCCCCGATCTCACAGGGGGCTGAATTTTCCAATTTTGATATGAATTCCAACATTTGCACACAAATATGTTCGGAATATACCTTTCAAGACAGATATATTATCATCTTGAAGAATCCAAGATGGCTGTCAATTTCTAAGATGGTGGTATTGGCTTTACTTAATCTATGTGGTATAAACTGTTTTTTACGGCATGTTACTTTAATTTAAAGGGCAATACTCTTAAACATTTTTTGAAATTTTGTTGCTAAGTCATTATGTTGTTTTTAGTTTATTAGAGTGATGTCACAGCACAACCAGGGCACACTGGTGACATCACTGCTGTGAGACTCAGCATGGGGTTCAGTGTAGGCTATTTGTTTACAAAGACTGAAGCGGTGAACTCACTGCAGGTTTTAGTATACGTTAGTGTCCCAAATGCTATCTAATGTGCCCCTGTATATACATCAACTAGTTTTAACATTAGTCATTTGTAGTACTATAATTAGATAGCCGCACCTGAATTGACAGGGTGTGCCAGCGCGGGAGAGCCGAGCCAAGGGTAACGGGGCTTCAGTTACCCGGATGGTGTACAGATCGCACGGGACTTCAATTGCACTGAATGAACGATCGGGCTAGGTGTAGGGCATGTGATACTTGAACCTAGTTGTATCCCATATTTTTATGTGCTTTAATATATATTGTGTACGGTAAGGTAGTAAAAGGATAGCCCCTCGGCCTTAACCGCATAACACACGATGTCTATTGAAAATCCATTTAGTTGTACTTCTAAAACTGACTGGAACAAGTGTTGTCTATGTCAGACAGACAAAAAAGAAGAGTTGATATCTCCCCCCACGCGTTATGCGTGTGATTCTGACGGCTACTCAACACTAGCCAAAAACATACCACAGTTCAAGTTAGACTCATCCAGATTAGATGATGGAAGTGGTATTGAGAATACATTGAGGCAAAATTGTGACAAGTTTCACAAACATTGTCGCCTCATGTTCGCTAATAGCAAACTCGAGCGTGCCACGAAACGAGTAGCTGACAACAAAAGTAATCCTAGTGAAACACACTCAAAAATGCGACGGTCAAGCGTTGAATTAAAGCGGTGCTTCTTATGCGAGAAAGTTGAACCTGCATCAGAGCTGCGTCAGGCCATGACTATGAACCTAAATGAAAGGCTAAATGAATGCGCTCATACTTTAAATGACGGTAAGCTTCTGGCTTTATTAAGCGGTGGAGATGTGGTGGCCCTGGAACTAAAATACCACCGTCAATGCTTAACTGCCCTGTATAACAGAGAGAGAGAGAGCACATATTGCAGCTGAGAGTAAAAAAGCCCTTCAATCATCTCAGGAAAACGAATCATTTCCTTTGGTCTTCTCTGAACTTGTGACCTACATCATTGAGACAGCTAAAAACAGTGATGAACCCACTGTGTTCAGACTGGCTGAATTGGTTCGTCTTTACAGACAGAGACTTGAACAGTTTGGCACAGATATACCTGATATGAACCCAACCCGACTGAAAGACAGGATTTTGGCAGATATACCAGGACTGATAGCTCACAAGAAAGGGCGAGACATCCTTTTAACTTTTGAAAAAGATGTCGGCTCAGTCTTAGCAGAAGCATCATCATACACTGATGCCATTATCCTCACTAAAGCTGCAAATATATTACGGAAGCTCATGGTCGAACACAAGACTAAGTTTGAAGGCAATCTCTATGAAAATTCAGTGAATGACTCCCTGGCTAAAGCTTTGCTTCAGTTTGTATGTATGATTGAGCATGGTGCAGATATAAAATCCCAACTTAGGTTTGGAGCTACTACAACTGACCTTGCCATGGCTCAACTTCTTCAGTATAACTGCTTTGCAAAGTACAAAGAAGGTGCAGCCACACAGAGACATTCCCGAGACAGATAAACCGCTTTTCCTGTCTACATAGGGTTATCTGTTTGTGCAAAAACAAGAAAGAGACACCTGGTTGAGATGCTTAATGAGCATGGGCTTAGTATCCCATATGATAGAGTACTTGACATATCAGCCCAGTTAGGAGAAGCCGTTATAAAAAGATATACCGACGAAAGTGTTGTCTGTCCTCCAAAACTAAGGAAACGCCTGTTCTGCACAAGTGCGATGGATAATATAGATCACAATCCTTCATCAACAACGGCAACTTCATCATTTCATGGAACAAGTATCTCAATCTTCCAGCACACAACACCAGGCAATCAAGGCGAAGAACGAGAACCACTACCTATTATTCAAAACAGCAAAGTTACGAGAGTTCCAGAACTTCTCGACTCCTACACAAATGTTCACCCTACTTTCTTTGCAAAAAAGAATCCACCCCCTCCCAAAGGTAATACTACATATGCATCTCTGTCAAGACTCTCACTGACATATGAATATGAATGGTTGCAGAAGGTTAGCCTCGGACAAACAGTAGGTAATGTTGTTAACATCACTTGGTCAGCTCATCATGCTGAAAAGAAAAGGGGCCTTGAATTTGAAGTGAGCATTAGCGCTCTCTTGCCACTTCTTCGAGATGAAACTCATTCGGTTGCTACAGTCAGACATTCCATGAACAAAGTAAAGGAGGCTATTACATACCTTAATCCTGGCCAGGTTCCTGTTATAACTGCAGACCAGCCTATTTATGCTCTTGCAAAGCAAGTTCAGTGGCACTGGCCTGACCTATATGGCAACAACAAATTTGTTGTTATGTTTGGTGGCCTGCACATAGAGATGGCAGCATTCAGATCACTGGGTACTCTACTTCAGAATAGTGGTTGGACAGGTGCTCTTACGGAGTCTGGGGTGGCTTCATCTGGAACGGCTGATTCTTTTCTTTCTGACTCAAGTGTCACAAAAACACGACATATGCATGAAGTTACAGCATGCTGTCTTTACATGCTAAGACAAGAAGCATATGACTATCATTGTGCAGAAGAGAATGACGTAACTAAGGATTTCAATGCATGGTGTGAGACACGAAGAAAGGGAAGTCCTCAATTTCAATTTTGGGAGCTTATACTATCAATGCAACTGGTGGTTTTCTCGTTAGTCAGATCTTTCAGAGAATCTAACTTCAACTTGTACTGCCAAGCACTGTCTGATCTTCTACCGTACTTCTTTGCAAATAACAATGTAAATTATGCTCGATGGCTTCCTGTCCACCTCAGAGACATGGTTTCATTGGAACAAATAAACCCTCAAGTGTTCCATGAGTTTAAGCAAGGAAAGTTTGTAGTCTACAAGACACACAGAGAATTTTCCGGCTTAGCAATCGACCAAGCTCACGAGCAGGCAAACGCAGTTGTGAAATGCGATGGTGGTGCAATTGGAGTGACTGAGGATCCATGTGCACCTGTCGTAGAACATGCAGACCTTAGCATTCTGCAGAAATTTGTCATAACCATGTATGACAAGCACAGTACGACAGAAAATGTTGATGAGGCAAGACTGACACTTTTTGCTCGTAAGCAGAAGTCCTATGATGCTATTCCACCAACAAGCGCATCCCTAGTTCAGCATGTGAAACGCTCTGCCTTCCAAGCTGCCTGTATATGGGGCCAAGCAACCGTGTCAAAAATGCAAATTGAAAGCCTTGCTAACTGGGGTTGGACAAAAAATGGTGATGTGTGACAGGTTCTCTGGACAAACCTTCCACCCATCGCTAAGTCTTGTGAGCAACTGACAAAATGTGGCTGCAAGACCGAATGCCGAGCCCGATGCAAATGCTATCGATTCAGTCTAAAATGTACACAGTTGTGTGCCTGCAAATGTGATGACTGAACGAGAAACACATCGGCATGTACGTCAACAAAATATCGTTCCGTCTACATTTTCCGGTATAATTGCAAAACTTTCCAAAATTATGATTGGCGGCCATCTTGACATATATCTTGGCCATTTTTTTTCAAATTGGACATTGTTGATTCTTGATATTGTTTGGGCTGAATCAATCGTTTGTTAAATATGGTGTTTGTATCACCAAGTTAAAAATTCTGACGGAAATTGTAAAATTGTAACTTTTTTTCTGAAGTAACGGCAATCTTGAAAATCGCCGCCATTTTGAATTTTATATTTTTGCATCGGTAGCCATCATGAAAACTGGCTACTTATTTGAATTGTCGGTCTTTTATGTGTGTTTTACTCATAGAGTACATCCTGTAAACATTTGAGTCAAATTTGGTGTCTTTGACGCCATTAGGAGTACTCTGGTTTGGAAAATTGGCAAACTCTGCATTTGACATGGCGGCCATCTTGAAAAATGGTGGCCATCTTGAATGTCGAAGTGGAAATCGTGGTTTTCGTAAAAAGTACATCCTAACCATTGTTTGTGCCAAATTTGGTGCTTGCATCACTAAATGAACGATTGTTTTGTTAATCTGCTCCACTAACGATACAAGTACTGTTTCACAAGTACCACAAAATTCAGAAAGTGATACCTTTTTTCTAAATGACTTTTTGTTTTTATCTGACTGTCAAACAATTTTATGTTAGCTTCTTATCTTGGCGCCTGCTTTGTTTCGATATGTTCATAGTTTACGCATATGTAATCTGTTATTAGCAAATAGTGACAAAACGTGGCAAATGAGACGCCAGAGCTTTTAAAGATAACATTTTCTTAATGAGAATAAAACAGACGGCCATTTGAAAGTACGCGTTATTTTGAACTGGGATTAAAACTACTTCTTGCACTCGGCAGTGAAAGAAAGCCCCCATTCCATCCGACGTAAAGGTCGTCCAAGAGGGAATGTTATGTTTTTTTGTTCTGAAAAGTGTCTCTATAAGAATTTCCGGATGAGTCAGGCGTATAGCTAGATATGGGTTAACGCCTTCACTGACGTCATGGCATCAAACACAGATGACACCGTCACTGCCATACCATTGACTGCTCGTAAACTTAGAATTAAGGTGTTGTGACTTAACGCATCATTTGTATGAGTGTCAAGTAGTTTGGATCCTGAGCAGATGCCCAGCAACGCAACATCTCATCTGGATTCAAACTGTTTGCTTCGGTTAGTCTGGCAGCGAAAGGGTTGGTCTTTTACATGCTGATAGCAATTTGATTTAAATTTGCAAACATTTTTACGTAGGTCCCACGCCGAGTAACTCCTGAAGGAACCCTGTGGTCGGAATCTGAACTATTTTGTCATTTTGCACTGTTTTGTAAAATCAATCCTAGATAGCCAAACATACACTCGTCCATTACATGTATCAGGGGTGGCTGAGTTGCAAAGTAATTGATATTGATTGGCTTCGATATTTAGCCGGTTTACCTTTAAACCATTAATGTAATTGATAGCAGTAATATGTGTACCCTTCTCCTGTCGCTGGTAGTTCAAAAAAGGTTTTAATCCTACACATCAGGTGACTATATTTGTGATACTATCTCCACGTGATGTGATTGACTATGTAAACAATTCTTATGGTGATTTGCTCATTGATTTTCTTATTAACACAAACACATGCATTCTGAATGGCCGAAACTTTGTCAAAAATGATTTCACATCTATTTCTGTCAAAGGGCAGTCAGTTGTTGACCTTTGTTTTGTAAACTATGTGATATACACGATAATAAGACTATATCTACTGATGATTAATCCTTTCTGAAATTTGATATGAAGCGTGT
Source organism: Gari tellinella (assembly GCA_922989275.2). Lineage (NCBI taxonomy): Eukaryota > Metazoa > Mollusca > Bivalvia > Cardiida > Psammobiidae > Gari > Gari tellinella. The sequence continues at coordinate 76,215,812 of OV277866.1, forward strand.
GCCTAATACCTTTTTGAATGAACCTTATGATATTGAAAAAATAAATGATATGATAAATAGATATACAATGATGTAAAGTGAGGTAAATGCATTGTATGATGACTGGTGTATGGTTTTAAAAGATACTATGTTGAGGGCAATCCCTTACAAGACTGTAAATATAGGTAGCTATAGCAATGGTAAAAAGAAGCACAGAAAAGCCAAGCGTTGGTAATACTTCTTCTAATATAACACATGTTTTAGAAAAGTGGAAGTCTGATTTTAGTCCTTTATATACAAGCCAATTTACTACTAATAATGGTAAAGATGATGTAACAGACACAAATAATAGAGCAGATTTGCCATTCAATGTTGATATTGGTATATTAGATGTAAAGAAAGCTGTAGACAATGCAAATGTGGGAACGGCGACAGGATATTACGGCATACTTTCGGAAGTGCTTAAGAATGACACTGCTATATGTTTTCTCTATGTGTTGTACAACGTTGTTTTAAACAAAGGATTGTCCCATCGTATTGAGGGAAATGTATCATAAACCTTATACCTAAATCATCTACTGCCGATCCCAGAGACCCCTTGTCATATAGACGTATAACTCTAGCTTATTCCATTTATAATATTTATTGTAGTGTTCTAACTTTTAGAATAACTAGTTGGGCTGAGTTAAATGCAAAGTTAGTTGAAGAACAACATGGTTTTAGGAAGGAGAGAAGCACAACTGATCATATATTGTCTTTATATATATAATTGATACTAGAAAAAAACTTAAAAAAGGTACTTCATGTGCATTTCAAAAAGCATATGATTCTATTGATAGAATAAAATTTCGGAAGCGACTATAGGATAATTATATTTGGACAAGAATGTTTGTTGCAATGAAATCATTGTATGTACGAGTTAAAAGACATAATACTTACTGGTCTAATGTAAACATTGGTTTGCGGCAAGATGGTTTTTATCACCTGTGTTATTTAATCTATAAATTAATTAATTGGCACTCACTATGAAAGCACTGGATATTAGTGTTGATAGAGGAGAAAGTGTGTATTCTTTTATATGCAGATGATATTGTTTTTCTAGCGTGGTCTTTGTAAGGTTGTTATTGTACAATCTGGTATTACTCTTTTGTGTCAAAGCTTACAGATAATGATTTGCATGTCTACATTGACATTAATACTGCTGTGCCAAAACGATATTTATGTAATGACATTGAAAAAAGTGTGGAAATAAACTTAGAACTTACTCTTTGTTTACATGCACATTTGATGTTGAACCTTTCTGAAAAATGATCATGTCGACTAAACACCGTGACGCATATTGTAAATTCAGATGTGGAGTTGCGCCAATCAGAATTGAAACAGAGCGTTATGAGAATTCGAGAGGAAAAGTACTCTATGTAATGAAGTTGAATCAGAAGAACAGGTTTTGATCAATTGCCCTTTATATGATGACATTTGTGATAATTTATTTCAAAAAGCAAAACATGTTATAAATGGTTTCTCTGATTTAAGTGACAGTGTTAAACTTGCAAGTCTTTTTTTCACATTCCGATTTGATAAGATCGTGTGCAAAAGCCTGTTGTGATATTCGTAATAGGAAATTACCATTTTTATATAAATAATGTAATTTTAAATATTATGAGCGATTTTCTTTTTCAAGTGAAAGTTGCTAATCGATACCTTTTTGATCTGATCAAAGAGGTTAAATGTTTTCTTTAATAATTGTTTCCCAATGCGTTTTTGCGCTTTTATAACCTGTCAATTTTAATGGCTCACTATGATACGTTTTATTTATTATTTGCAACGATTAGCAGTTATTACTCAGTCTTATCGTGTACATGTATAAACATTGATACTTTTTGTGCAATACGTTAATGGTACTTATTGTGATAAAATGTGTCATAGTTTCTTATAATGCTATTAAGAATTGTTGTATACATTGATTTGTGATGAAATGTAAGTACACAAATGAGTTTTAAATAAGGTATAAATAAAGAATTTAAACTGAAGAAAATAATATATAGTTCAACTCCAGTCATGAAACTGCACCATTATACATGTACTTCCTATATCCAAACAGATGATAAAGATAAAACAGGCTGTTCAAGTAAAACAGAATTCGCCATCAGTTTTCAACATGTATTAGAATATAAACTGGTTTTTGGTAATGGATTAGCATTAATGGATCTTCTCCTATATATAATGTATTTTATGTTTTAATGTGGCAATTTGTCCTTGGCGTCCCTTATAGAATAAACATCGAATGTTTTTATTTAATCGATGTTGTTATAGGACAATTACATGTACCTTCATTTTCTCGACATACAGCTGAAAAGGCGTTACTATTTCCCATTTAAACGCAAATGAAACGCAATCGCATTGCAAAACATGATGAAAAATGACGATTGTTTGACAATTATGAATGTTGATTTTAACCTGGACGGCAAACAGTTTGGAGCCTGATTAGACGCCGTGCTACCCGGCGTCTGATCTGACTCCAAACTGTTTGCATTTGAAATAATAGATTAAGCGTAAAACGTGTTTATTGGGAAAGAATGACGACGAGAAGGCGTTATTCTTACTCTTTTACGTCTATCCAAAATATACTGTCACTCTTTAGGATATTCTTTTTATGACGCCACTCTAAACGAAATCCGCTCTTAAAAATACTGTCAGCTATGATATGATTTTCGCTATGGGCGATAATAGAACGTTTTATAGAGTGGTAACTTCTAATCAACTTTTGGCATTTTCTGTACAAGTTGCCATCCTTTGTCCATTCCTTAACGATTTGTAACCCTTTCGGAAGAGGATATTTGCCACCTAGACAATATACAGACGCCGTTTCTTCAATTTTCTTGTCATAATGTTCTTCTTTCTTTCTTGTTATATAATTATAAACAATGTGACGTCGTAAGACGGCGCCGTCATTTCCCGCGTAACGTACATGTCCGCGCTAATAAATAAATACGAAAGAAGACTCAAGCAGGAAACGCAACACAAACAATACACCCATCTCTAAAGCAGAACACACACACAGCCATACCATAACAAACACACACACACACAACCACACACACACACACATGCAATACCATTCCTTCATCTACACACTAAATAGAAAACAACACGCAAGACAAACATAAAGCTAAGTGAATATAGGAGCCCGCCTTGGTACGGTCAGTAGCAATCAATAATCAATTATAAATTAATTAACTATTAACAACCACTGGGGGGTTAAACCTGGGTTTAGGGGCGCCCAACCTCACACTTATCTCCTATATTCACCTATAAAGACGAACAGTGTACATAAAATATAAACCCTGTTCCACAACCTTACAATCAAAAAGACCGCCAGCACAGTAAGTAAATACATGTAAAACATCTAACAAAATTCTCTGACAGGATTATTAGTAACACGGGAAAGAATTAAACATTCAAGCCCGTGTTAAAAATAACCCACTATGGCAACGGTCAAATTGTACTCAAGCGAATAGTCTGTAGTCACGAGTAACTGTAAGACATGGGAGGGTTTAGGGTACGACAGAGAGGGAGAGAAAAACCAAAGCACGAAAATCCTACATAACTCTCCCGGTTAAGGACGGCTTTAGAGATACATCATCATGTAGTGCTAAGCCCTGTCTGTCGTCGCACAACCAAAGAGGAAAGCATAGTTATCAATTGTAGATTGATCGATAACCAAACGTGAAGTGCGCAGCAATATAGTTGGTATTCACAACACATTTTATAAAATGCGAGTAAAACGATACCAAAGCCAGGGTTGATAAGCTCGGTGTAATGAAAACAAAAATGTCACCCTCGGTTACGCCTCGGGGTGACGTTCTGTTTCTCGGGTTGACAATTTGAATGTCACGCAAACTGCCATCTAATATTTATATACTGGTACTCTTTATGATATATTTTTTGTGAAGTCACTCTTAGTGATAGTATATTTTTTCTCCACTCTTTAATGTACTGTTCACTCTATGATATGATTTTCGCTATGGTAACATAAAATAACGTTTTAAAGAGTGGTAACTCCTATTCAATTTATGGCATTTTCTGTACAAGTTGCTTCCCTTTGTCAAATTTCTTACAATAACGATTTGCCATCATTTCGGCAGAGGATATTTGCCAACCAGACAAAGAAAAGACGCTGTGTCTTCAATCTTCTTTTATAAAATACGAATGAGACGATTCAAAGCCAGCGTTGATAAGCTCGGTGTAATAAAATAAATACTAGATGGCAGTTTGCGTGACATTCAAATTGTCAACCCTCGAAAACAAGAATGTCACCCTCGGCTACGCCTTGGTATGACATCTCGGGTTGACAATTTGAATGTCACGCAAACTGCCATCTGATATTTATATAATATTTCCAAAAATGTAGATAGTGCATTATAAGACTAAGGCGACGATTTTTTAAGTTAATTGTTCTACATTTTATTGCAATGCAATAGCGCTTCGTTTGTTTGTCAACCGTTTTATCATGTAAGGTTTATTTCTATTTCCTAGGGGCTCTGCTGGCTGTGTATGGATGACGAACGGACGTTTCACTGTCTCTATCGAGTACACGGACACTACCATTGCCTCCAACCTGGACGACGTACAAACGTTCATTACAAACTTGGTAGAGGTACGTATTAGTGTTTTCTTCTGACCTGTCCAAGTCATTTTTAGATTGGAACATTCTAAAATTGTAAAAAGGGATGAGTTTTCCCTACAGCCAGTTAGAGATACGGATAGCTGTAATTTGTGTGCATAATGTACAGTAAATGATACATTATTCTTTCCCGTTTAAACGCAAACGCAATACACTCAAATGTGGAAATCTACTTTAGAAATTTTAACTATATTTTTTATTTAAGTAGCAAACAGGTTGAAGCCTGATCAGACACCGGCTTACCCGGCGTCTGATCTGGCTCAAACCTGTTTGCAATGGAATTAATAGTTTTAGTATATAAATGCATTTATTGGGAAATAATAAAATATCAGTGAAGTAAGCGCAGCGGTCTCGTGCTGCACAAGATCTTAATTATCTTAAGTAAGAAAGTGTACGATTATATATTCGATGTTACCTTGCTTACCTATTTACCATTATTAACTATTCTGTTCTAAAACTAACTCTGACAAATCAGAAAAATCGGACAATACAGTGCAAAGTTCGAAAAAAACATAAGTCTCGTGATGGTCACTAAAACAAAAGGTCTCGGAACTCCTAGGTCCGGAAAACCGATGATCTCTGTGGTTTTGTAAGGATTCAAACTGACAGACAATGGGGATCCTTACATGTGTCTAAGGGCCCCGGTTTGGTCTCCTGATTAGGTTCTACATGTATACTGTTTGCACAGATCACGCCTACTGTTTCTTGTAAAATAGAACTCATGGTTGTACTCGTTCAGGGGGTTCAGCAGATTAGTGTAAGATATAAGTATGTTTATGTGACACATCTCTGGGCAATTGAGAATAAATGCCGGTGCCCTATATTCAAAAATAAGTTGTATTGTATTGCTTTGATTATATACACGTACTGTACAGTGGAGAAAACGTTATTCTTTCCTAATCAATGTGTTTATGCTAAAACTATTATTTCCATTGCTAACAGTGTGGAGCCTTATCAGACGCCGGGTGACCCGGCGTCTGATTAGGCTCCAACGTGTTGGCAACTCAGATTAACATGAATTGTCACAATTGCCTTAAAACGTTTTACTTACTACGTTTAAGTGTTTTGCGTTTGCGTTTAAACGGGAAAGAATAACGTTTTTCTCTACTGAAACAGTTTACTAGGAACAAGATCAATTACATGTAGCACAAATGCATTTATTTGGGGAACGAATGACGTCTTTCCCACTCTTTAAATCGAATATGGACAGGCAATTTAACGGAAATTAAACTATAATAGCCAGTTCACTGCAATTTATTATTTTTTTTGCATTTTTATACAATAAATATATCAGATACGTAGAAAACCGGCGTCTTGTCAAAACATGTATATGTCAGAAGAGATTAAGTAATGTTTTATGACTTCTGTTTGTTTCAATGCGAATACATTGTTTCACATTTTATCTGAAAAATAAAATTGCTAGAGATACTCTTAGCATGCTAGAGGTGAACCATGACAACCTGTGCAAGCACTTTGAATCCTGATCAGATGCTGCGTAAAGCGGTGTATCATCAGGATCCATACTATTTTACACTCTGATCCTGTTTTATAAAGATAAGTTGGACTTTCTTTTTTAAGAACACCAGCAGGTGCTCTAGTCGAAACAATAAGAGTCTGTTGCTGTTCTTAATGTATATAGAGGCAGGATTACTTGGTATACGTACAGTGGAGAATCTGTTATTCTTTCCCAATAAACGCGTTTACGCTAAAACTATTTTTTGCAGTGCAAACAGTTTGGAGCCAGATCAGACGCCGGGTTATCCGGCGTCTGATCAGGCTCCAAACTGTTTGCCACCAAGATAAACATGAAATATCAGAATTGTCCAAAAGTTGTACTTTTCTACGTTTTAGTCCTTTGCGTTTGCGTATGTTTGCGTTTAAACGGGAAAGAATAACATATTCTCCACTGTACATGTAACCGTCTAGTTTCAATCTGGTTCAGACAGTTGGTGTACAGTGAATATGGCGTTATTCTATCCTGTTGTAACAAAAACAAATGCAGACATAATGCGAAAAAGAAAGGAGAAAATGACAACATTCCTGAAATATTGATGATTGATTTTAATCCAGAAGCAAACTGTTTTGAGCATGATCAGACGTCGGGTTATCCGTCGTTACCCGTCGTCTGATCTTGCTCAAAACTGTTTGCTATCGAAATAATTATTTTAGCACGAATACATTTATTGAGAAAGAATGCATGCAACGTTGTCCGCACTGGGTTATAAAACGATTATATACATGTACTAAGAGTGTGTCCCTCAATTGGTTTTCATTCTTCCATCAAATAAATTACTCCTAAATAGAACTATTATGTGTATCTATTGAACTGTAAAATGACAATATAAAAAGTCCTTCCGAACGGCAATGTAACATAAATAACATATTTTGACTACATGTATAACGTGCAATTACATGCATGTATACTGACAATTTGCATACAGTTTGAGACCTGACCAGATGCTTAGTAACACAACTTCCTCTCTGGATTCAAACTTTTGACTTTTTTGTTCGTCAAAAATTCTTAAAGTCTAAATCAAATTTGCACAAACGACATACGACGAGCATGTCAATTAAAGGGTAGACTGGTTTTTCTCATTCATTTAAATTGTAGCTTGTCATTATGTAACAATTTGATTCAATCTCAGTAGTGCGCTCATGAATATCGAACGTGCAAATGTCATTCAAATCACACTAAGCTTGATAAAGAACAACCCGCTGTCGAAGTTTTATATTCAAATCTCACGTAAGTGGAGAAAACGTTATTGTTTTCAACAACTCAACAACAATTCATGTTTATCACAGCGGCAAACAGTTTGGAGCCTGATCAGACGCCGGGTTACCCGGCGTCTGATCAGGCTCCAAACTGTTTGCAACGGCATAGCAATAATAGTTTTAGCGTAAACGCGTTTATTGGGAAAAACGTTTTCTCCACTGTACATCAGTCATGTTTTAACTTTGAAATACTGGTATGTTCGACTCAGGTACAAGTTCGAGTTATCTGAATTCAACTGAAGAAACACGGATAAGTTTGACTTAACCAATATTAAGTTATAGATATTCTGCAGTAGAATAAAATCTCTCTGTTACGACTACTAAATTGTGTACGGTATTGGGTGTTCAAGACAGGTGATTGCTTTAAGGAAGGCGACAGTAAGATTGCCTTTGAGAGCTTTCTTTTTTCAAAATCGTAAGAATTTCTTTCTTTTTTAAAACAAATTCTTAACTTATTTGTAGACGAAATGTTTTCAGCCTACGATATTAGGCTAGTTTCATGTAAAAGGTTAATCGAAAAACACACGCAACGTTTCTTCCTTGCTTGATGGACTGTTGACCCGAATCTTGTAAGGATAATTTCAGTTTAATATGTCGCCGAGGATGTTGTGCTATACACCGTAAGCTGCATAAAGTTAATCCAAAAGTCGTCTGTTTTTATTCTCGAATGACGACTTAAGGCAATTTGACGGAAGAAACATAGATAAGAGTGTATTGAAAGTATGCCAAAGAGTTTGGACCATGACCAGACGCTGCGTTGCACGGCGTCTGGTAAGGCTCCAACCTGTTTGCAAATACAAAAGCACTCGGGTGAAACAGTGAAGGGTGACATTTTTAAGGTGTACAATGTATGCAATAAGAATCGAGCTTAGTGAACTATACAGTGGAGAATCTGTTATTCTTTCCCAATAAACGCGTTTACGCTAAAACTATTATTTGCAGCGCAAACAGTTTGGAGCCAGATCAGACGCCGGGTAACCCGGCGTCTGATCAGGCTCCAAACTGTTTGCCACCAAGATAAACAAGAATTATCAGAATTGTCCATAAGTTGTTCTTTTCTACGTTTTAGTGCTTTGCGTTTGCGTACGTTTGCGTTTAAACGGGAAAGAATAACAGATTCTCCACTGTATCCTTACTGCTGATGTTTAAACTGTAAAATTTCATTTTGCAATTTAGTTTGGTCCACCTTATTCTATTTACAGTTGGCAAAAGTGCTCTTCACATGTTCATTGTTTGCAAAATAAATGCATTATACAATTCAATAGGATTCAAAAGGTTATCTCTTTATTGCTGCCAACGGCGCCAAAATGCAACTTTGCAAACAATTTTAATTCTGATCAGACGCCACGTCTGATCAGGGTCCATAGTTTTTGACACTCGTATCGATTTTTCTTCTGTCAAAACATCCCTCTAAAACTGACTGAAAAGATATTGCAGACCAAACTACAATGTACCAATGGAGGCGATATATTTGCGGTAAGAGGATTAAAGCAGAGGATAAAATTTGGCAAGAAAATAGTTAAAAATTAACTAAAAATTTTGAAAAATTAAACTAATCAATTGATGATGCATTGACATGTGCATTGGTCAAATCGTGTTAAGTAGTGACAAACAGGCAAAGCGGTAACGAGTGGTGTACAGTGGAGAATCTGTTATTCTTTCCCGTTTAAACGCAAACGCAAAGCGCTAAAACGTAGAAAAGAACAACTTTTGGACAATTCTGATATTTCATATGTATCTTGGTGGCAAACAGTTTGGAGCCTGATCAGACGCCGGGTTACCCGGCGTCTGATCTGGCTCCAAACTGTTTGCACTGCAAATAAACGTTTTAGCGTAAACGCGTTTATTGGGAAAGAATAACACATTCTCCACTGTATACATTTAATTACATTATGTAAATGTATCTTGCACATTCACAATACTATTTGTGGCCGACCTAGAAATACAATGACAATTTGTTTTAATATTCACCAACGTCGAAAGTTTATCTTTGTTAGTCGTTAATTGTAAAGTTTTTAATATGCTGTTTAAAAAGTGTTTATCATTAGTTTTATCTAAAATACCTGTATTATATGGGATAGGCGTCATTCTTAAATGATATACTATAAGGATGTTCCTTGTGTTATTTCTTCGACACTTTCTATCTATCTATCTCTCGTATAGTGCCGACCCCTATCTCGAGTTTTATATGCACGGTGCGCGAAGGAAGTGTTACTGTAGTATAAGAAAATGTGAGAGTTTAAGAACCTGACATTGAAAGTCAAGTAGTGTGAAGATAAAAGAGAAAGCACTGTTAAAAGGTTATCAAGTGAAGAGTAAAAGTGTATTACTTAGTGTATTTTAAATGAACACTCTGTTTTATTCCAAAGTGTTTTGGTCGTATGATTGATGGAGGTCGTGTATATACTACATGTAATATTGTAGTTTATGTAGTTAAAATGTTCAATTAATGTTTGTTATTTTCATTTAGCATATATATAGTCTCGAAAGTCATATAAATATGAATTACATTGTTTTATATAAAATTGAAATGAATGCTATGTGTATTTCATGTTAAACAAATGATGAGACTTTGATAAAGAAATACAAATGAGCTGTGATATAATAAAACCTGACTTATTTCATTGAAAACAGAGTAGATCAAGGCCAGTCGCCGCGTCTAAGACACGACGGCTGGTCTTGAACCAATCTGTTTGACACCCACATGCATTTTATGTAGCTGTATTATATATGGTAGTTGGTAGTGTAGAACAAACTCAGATAGAGAGACTGTGATGACAACGATGTTTGATCTATACAATGTTGCAATGCAATACGGCTAGAGTTGTCATGGCGCGAAGCTCGAAACTTCAGATTCGTCTAGATCGAACTTACAATGTATAAGTGTTTCATAAGTTGAATTTCGATAGCTCGATTTCGCTTAAGTCGAACCTATCTGTATTTCAAAGTACAAATGTAGCTTACCCATTTTTAACTTCAACATACGAGTAATATCGATCTTAGTAGTTAAAATTGTCGAATTTCTACTGTACTTAAAGTGGATAGGACGTTATTCTTTTACAAAAAAAAACGCGTTTACGCTAAAAGCATCATTTATATTGCAAACAGTTTGGAGCCAGATTAGACGACTGGTAATCCAACGTCTTACCAGGCTCCAAACTGTTTGCCACTCGGATAAAAATATATAGTCAAGGTTGTCAAAAAATTGTGTTTTTTTCTATTTCATTGCAATGGATTTGCGTTTCGTTTACGTTTAAACAGGAAAGAATACTAACATCTTCTCCACTGTACATAATTCAGTGGGGAAAATGTTATTCTTTCACAATAAATGCGTTTACTATAAATCAATTATTTCCGATGCAAACAGTTTGAAGCCAGATCAGACGCCGAGAAATCCGGCGTCTGATCAGGCTCCAAACTGTTTGCCACCAAGATAAATATGAACTATCAAAAGTGTCCAAAAGTTGCACTTTACTACGTTTTAGTGTTTTAAGTTTCGTTTCGTTTAAATGGGAAAGAATAACATAGTCTTCACTGTACATACTATATTGTTTTTCTCCCCAGCAATTTGATTACCTAGTGACTGATATGTTCAGCCTGGTGCAGACGGCCATCGTCAACGACATAGGAGGTTTGTGGTTTATTGTACATGTCCTCAATTCTACAGTACTTCTTCTATTTAACCATTTCCCTTATAGAAGCGACTTTTAGCAGACTTGCATATTTTTCATCCGCTGAAGAAAATAGTTCCAATAAATACCGTAACGAATATGTGTCATTCTTAAAACGTTCCTTATTCTAGCAGATAATAGCTTAAATCAGGCTGAAAGTAAAGAAGAATGCGCCATATGGCGCATTCTGCTTTACTTTCAACCTGCTTTAAGTAATCACCTATTTTCAAAATTAGAAACAGGCTATAGGGTAAAGGGTTAACCTCTTCTCAACCATGACGTCATCAATTGTAAATAATTGTCGTCTGTTTTAGGTTCTCAAATTTAAATTTTAGGTATTTTGATTTAAGAAATATTAAAATGATTGTCAAACAGTTTGGATCCTGATTAGACGCCGCGTTTTCGTCGTCATATCAGGATCCAAACTGTATGCAAATGACTATTTTACATGTGCTTAGGGTAAGGCAGTGCAGCCGTGATTACTTAAAGGAATAAAGAACAGTATTCTTCTCAAGTAAACACGTGTAGATTCCAAATACTGATCTGGTTCAAAATGCTCAAATGTACACGCACTAAAATTCATTCGATTGGCATATGCAATATACACTATTGAAAGTGTATTTCAAAAATTCAAACCCTTCCTCACTTTGTACATGTAGTAAAACAGTGATACATGTGTACTATGATCACTAAAACGAATGCGAGTTGACTGTATAAAATACAGATGATAACTTAAAACAAAGAAACAGTAAACCAGCAAGCTCATTAAGGAGCTTTCTGTTTACTGTCACCTTGCTTTAAGGGGTTAATTGTCTTAGACATATTGAAATTATCATATTGGGTTTGGTGGTCGTTATTGAAAAGATCCAGTGTATATCATAGTCTCAGTGCAAAACCACCCATCACGCAATGTGTTTTGGTCTAGATATAAAGTGAAAGGTTCCGGAAATATTGGTACTTACAGACAGAAAGCTCAATTATTTCCAGGAAATAGAATGTGTATGTCTGATTTGTCCCTTTTCCGGCTTTTTTTTCTTCAAAAGTTTCGTTTGCAACATTGTATTTGTTTAAAATTCAAGAAACTAGAAGTATAAATGTTAAATAGTCTGGATTCTGATCAGATGACGCATTTCTGCTCGACTAATCAGGATTCAAACTGTTTGCAATATTTCGGCAAGTTGCGTTCAGTCAGATAAGAATTGACAAGCCTAATATGTCACATACGGTCTTAACCCTTATAATGCTAAACGCGACTTGGCAAATACATGTATTTGCAAACAGTTTGGATCCAGATAAGACGCCGCATAACGCGGCGTCTGATCTGGATTCAAACTCTTTGCAACTCTGAATAATAGTTTTTCAATTTAAAATATATATGTTTATAAAATATATTTTTTGTGTTAGATTTTTCACCGATATATTTGAAGCAGACGTAAATTCAACATGGCAATGGATGGTTAAATATGCTTATTTACAATGAATACTAGGGTTTTCGTCCCCAGTACAGTAAAATTAAACGAAATGTACGAAAATCCGAAAAGAAAACATGTTTAAAAGATGCTGAAGATTTATTAAACATGATGATAAACAGTTTAGGCGTGATTAGACAACACATTTCTCGGCTTCACGTCTGTTTCCAAACTGTTTGCAATGCTATATTTGTTTAGTATAAATACAGATATAAGGGAAGAATACCGTCCATGCCATTATACAGTGGATAATCTGTTATTCTTTCCCGTTTAAACGCAAACGTACGCAAACGCAAAGCACTACAACGTAGAAAAGTACAACTTTTGGACAATTCTGATAATTCTTGTTTATCTTGGTGGCAAACAGTTTGGAGCCTGATCAGACGCCGGGTTACCCGGCGTCTGATCTGGCTCCAAACTGTTTGCACTGCAAATACTAGTTTTAGCGTAAACGCGTTTATTGGGAAAGAATAACAGATTCTCCACTGTAGCTTATTAGTTTGTTTTTTGGGGGGAATAATGTCCCTACAGACGGTAAATGTACATGTACAGCGTATTTACCACTGTAAGACTTTTCGTTAGGTCACCGCGACCTCGTTCTATTTTGTCATGTTACTCTACTCCCGCATTTTTTTCGTCTGCTTCAAATGTATCGTCTGTATTTGTTTTCTTAAAAGTGATACAGTAAAACCTCTCTATAACGATCACTAAACGAGGGTTAATTGAATGTATAAAGGACAGCTGAAAGCAATATGACAGAAAACTTGAAAACTCAAAATTGAGCATTCTGTTTTACTGTCCCCTTGCTTTAAGCAGTTATCTGCCTAAAATGCATAATAATTGATACAATTTATGGTAGTTTTAGAGAAGTTCTACTGTATAATACATCCATAACATAAAGAATCTAACAAGAAGTGTCAAACAGTTCGAAACCTCATCAGAAGCCAAGTTAAACGATGTCAGACAAGATGCAAAACCGCAAAATTTTGTTTTTGCAAATTACGCATTTGTACATTGATTGTATGTCGATATGATCAATGACTAAATAATTATCCTGCGTCCTTTGGCACATGGAAATAGTTTGCATCCCGATCAGACACCGATCAGCATAGTGACTGCAAGACAAATTCCAAGGGATCGGGGTTATAAAACAAAGAACCAAACAAACCAAGTTCATTAAGCTCTGCAATTGTTGAACACTTGACAAACAGTACGTCAGATATATGTAATATAATGTTGTTTCTCGTTTAAACGAAATCAAACTAAAGCCCAATGCAAAACGTAATGAAAAAATAACGTGTTTAGCCAATTCCCCCATCAATACGCCGTTTTACGCCTTTAATTTATTCCTCAACTGCAGAAAATTATTTCACTGTTAGGAATTTACACCATCAGAAATATTTTCTAAATCCTGACATATGGTAGCTTAAAGCAGATTGAAGCGGGCCTTCGGGTGTATTCTGCTTTACTTTCAACCTGCTTTAAGTATCCAGCTGTCTTCAAATTAAGCAACAGGATATTGGGCAATGGTTAACATATTGACGATTTCTATTGTCATGGAGTGACAAACGGTATGGAGCCTGACCTGATGCTACATGTACATGTAGTCAAATAACTTCTTGGCGTCAGAGCTAATTCCAAACTGTTTGAAATGGTCATCGATTATTTGAGTACTAGATCTATGGCTTGTATTTGGAAATAATGATGTATCCATTACGTACATATTTTTGTTTCTCTTCAGATCTTGGCGGAGTAATGGAAGACGCCATTTTTAGCAATTTGGGTGTGACAGACGTGATAAATTCTGTAATAGCACTGGATACAAGTACGGCTTCAAACTTTTCTTCCCCTTTCCTACCAAATTAATCATCTATTTCTAATGTGTTGTCCGTTAAACAAAAGTTTCATGATCAGTTTCCATGCATACATGTACAGTGGATTTGATTTGATTTGTTTTGATTTTACGTCGCTTTCAACAGTAGTTCAGTCATATCACGACGTCCAGCTAATCACATAGGTGGAGGAATCCCCCAGAAGTCCACATTTACAGTGGAAGATAACGTTATTCTTTCCCGTTTAAACGCAAACGCAAAATACTAAAATGTAGAAAATGATGACATTTTGATAATTCTAACTAATAATGTTAGCCTGAGTGACAATAGTTTTGAGCCAGATCAAACGCCGGGTTACCCGGCGTCTGATCTGGCTCAAAACTGTAGGTAATTGAAATAATCGCTTTACCGTAAACGCGTTTATTGTGAAAGAATAACGTTTTCTCCAATGCATATTGAGAGTCTTAAAACAGGATTCATATCGTTTCTAAAGTTAAGTAACGTCGTGCTTAAATGTAAGAATGCATGTACATGTAATTTAAGTTGCGTAATACATGTATTATCATATTTTGATATGATAGGGTTTGACGTAAATGCCATAATATTGTCAAACATACCACTATTTTAATAAAACCATGTAGTACAGTAAAATCTCTCTATCCCGACCACAATAAAGAAGGCTAGTGGATTATATTAAATATAAACGGCAACTTTAAGCAATGTGAGAGTAAACAGAAAGCGGCTATAGGAGCTTTTTGTTTTAATGTCACTTTTCTTTAAGCAGTCATCTGTCTTAAACACGTTATGATTACAGTGGAGAAAACTTTATTCTTTCCCTATAAACGCGTTTACGCTAAAACTATATCTTCTTTTACAAACAGTTTAGACCCAGATCAGACGCCGGGTAGCCCGGCGTCTGATCTGGCTCGAAACTGTTTGCTACCAATATAAACATTATTTATGAGAATTGTTCAAAAGTTGTACTTTTTTACGTTTTAGTACTTTGCGTTTGCGTTTCGTTTGGGTTTATTTGGAAAGAATAACAGATTCTCAACTGTAACACATTTCAGTGGTCGTAATTGAGATGTGTCACTGTATTGTAGTTGAATAATTAGAAACGCAGGAAGGTTTAAATAATGTCTAAATATTCGTGCAATGGTGTGCAAATCTACATTATTTTGTTTTTTTAGGTGATTTTGTTCGTTTTTACCGCAATATCAATGCCGAATAAACAAGTATTAAAAGCATTGGAAAACACGTTGTTCCTTTCACGATCAAACGAAAGCGAAACGCAAACGAGTTGCAAAAAAAGTTGAAAATGACTTCTTTTGGACAATTCTAACTATGAATGACACTTTGAGTGGCAAACAGTTTGGAGCCAGATCAGACGCCGGGTTACCCGGCGTCTGATCTGGCTCCAAACTGTTTGCAGTGGACATTATAGTTTTAGCGTAAACGCGTTTTTTAGGAAAGAAAAACACATTCTCCACTGTACATGTGACGGTAATACTTTTGCTCGGGTTATTTACAAACGGTGAAACCACGGAGAATAAGTCATTATCTCCCGTTTAAACGACACGAATACGCGATACAATGAACTGTAAAATAGGAGAAGTTCTTTAAAACGTTGACAACTTGTTTTACTCTTGTTAAGACATATTTTAGAGCATGGTCTGGTGCCGAATTAGTCCGCATGTCCTTTGCTTCCAAACTGTTGGAATTTCTGTCAGCAAAAGCGCGTTTATTGGAAAGATGTTACTCCTTCTCAACTCTAGGTACGCTGATCAACTCGTCGTATGTCCTGTTTCCAAACTATATGCGATACATGTACGACTAAACTCATCTACATAAATAATCGTTCAGTATGTTTCGTATATTGTAATAGACAGTCTACCAGTATAAATATGTGGTTGACCGAGGCAGGCTGTAAACAGTGCAGAAAGGTACAAAGGAAGTTTCTTTTCATCATTTATATCCTATACTGGGCGATCGCCTGTTTCAAAAGTTCCGGTATTTCTTTATCCTCATTTGTCACGCAAAATATAAAGTGACAGTAATAAATAAATTTGAGTTTTATTGAATGGTCTTTGGACACAAATATGTCTTGATGTCAAAAACATTTTTGTACCGCGGTATTTCAGACATATAATTGATATAGCCCGTCGTGTCATTATCCTTTTTTCCTATTTTGACCTTTCTGTCCGCTATGGGCCAATTTGTGATAACTGTTGGCAACAAATTGGATCCACAGTGGAGAAAACGTTATTCGTTCCCGTTTAAACGCAAACAAAGCGCAAACGCAGAACATTAAAACGTTGAAAATGTCAATTTTTAGATATTTTTTAAAAATCATTTTTATCTGAGTGACAAACAGTTTGGAGCCTGATCAGACGCCGGGTTACCCGACGTCTGATCTGGCTCCAAACTGTTTGCAGTGGACATAATAGTTTTAGCGTAAACGCGTTTATTGCCAAAGAATAACATATTCTCCGCTGTATATGAGATGACAAGTAACTCTGCGTCTCGCCTGGATTCTACAATTTGGCGCTGTTGTGGTGCATGTTTTTGTCTGAAAGAAATTATTAATGAATTTGTTTTGAGTAATGTTGCAGAGGACAAATCTTTCAGACAACTATGACAATTGCAAACAGCATACTGATAGAACATTGTTACATGTATATGGACAGAGGAGAAGACGTTTTTCGGCACCATTGATGCAATAAAATATTTCTTTAAAAGATTTGAAGATTGTTTCACCCGGCGTCTGATCTGGCTCCAAGCTGTTTGCAATTGCATACTATGCATTGAATTTTCAAGTACAGTGGATAAACGTTATTCTTTCCCGTTTAAACGCAAACGCAAAACACGTTCACGTAGAAAAAGTACAACTTTTGACAATTCTGATAAATTGTTTATTCTGAGTGGCAAACAGTTTTGAGAAACGCCGGTTTACCCGGTGTCTGATCTGGCTCCAAACAGTTTGCAATAGAAGGAAAGGTTTGAGCGTAAACACGTTTATTGGGAAAGAACAACTTGTTTCTCCACTGTATAAACACGAGTGTTATGACAAATAAAGTATTTTCTACTGTTTACCTTTGTAAGGTCATTATACTATTAGGTATTGGACTTTATACATGTATATATAATTATATATGTAATTGCGTTACTGTCACATATTGTCATGTCATGTCATTGCCATGTCTTTTATGGTACTACCGCTAATATCTCAAACAGTCTAACTTGCATTATGAGGTCGTTTATTGCCTAAAAACGTACAGGATTCTAGACTGATTCAAGTTAAATGTAAATGTATGAATAAGGTTTGTGGAAAAGACTACATGTAAAACCGCTCTGATTTTTACTGTCGTGTAGATCTATTTGCCAAATATCGGTGTTTAAGACATTTAATTGATATTTTGTGTAAGGTTTGTTTGAAAGAAGTTAGACTGTAGCTGTTCTTTTTGCCCTAAGATGTTTCCAAAACATGCCAAGTTCGATTAGTATAAATTTCTCATACAGTGGAGAATGTGTTATTCTTTCCTAAAAAAGGCGTTACGTTAAAGCGTTTATTTCCATAACGTTTATTACCCGGCGTTTATTTCCATAACGTTTAAAACCCGGCGTCTGATCAAGCTCCCACATGTTTGTCACTCAGGTTAAAATGAAAAGTCAGGATTGTCAATAAGTTGTCTTTTTTCTCCATTTGTATTGCTATGCGCTTGAGTTTAGTTTGCGGTTAAACGGGAAAGAATAACGTTTTCTCCACTGTAACCCTTATCATGTGATACATGTACAGTGGAGAATCTGTTATTCTTTCCCAATAAACGCGTTTACTCTAAAACTATTATTCGCAGTGCAAACAGTGTGGAGCCAGATCAGACGCCGGGTAACCCGGCGTCTGATCAGGCTCCAAACTGTTTGCCACCAAGATAAACATGAAATATCAGAATTGCCCAAAAGTTGTTCTTTTCTACGTTTTAGTGATTTGCGTTTGCGTACGTTTGCGTTTAAACGGGAAAGAATAACAGATTCTCCACTGTATCATGTACTATGGTGTGCGTCAAAACTATAATCTGCAAATGGTCGCACTCATTTTTATGGTTTTCTTTTTTTAAATTCAATTATATCATTCTAAATGTTAAAGAATTTCTTTTGCGTCTGGTCTTGATCCAACATAATATCGCCTGACAGTCTTGTCTAGCTTGTCTAGTTAGACAGTTACCCTTTTGACCGCCAAAAGCGACAACAATCGACTTAGCAATGAAAATGCCTTACCCTTATCCTGCAGTGATATCGTCTGCTTCGAATTGTCGTCTGCAAAATTTGTTAAATTTAGATTGATACATTTTGTAAGTAAAGAAACCGAAAGATGAGTCTCAAACAGTTTGAATCCAGATCAGACGCCGCGTTACGCAGCGTCTGATCTCGATCCAAATTGTTTGAAAAAGTCAATAAAAGTCGCGATCAGCAGGCAAAGGGTTAAATTCTAATTTCTTGAAACAAAGCTGAATATATGTTTACAAACAGACGACACTAAGGCTGTGAATTTTTTATGACGTCGTAATGGCGAAGAAAGGGTTCATGAACTAATTCAATTTTCTAAAAGCAATTAGAGCTGGATATAACGGCAAGTTCACTGACATTTAATAATACTTTAAATTCATATTAGATACCCAAAAACTTGGCTAATAATGTTTTCTACACTGTACAATGTATCTAGCAAAATATGGTAGAGTTATGGTTAAATACAATCAACTATGATTACATGTACCATTTCTTGGATAGATTAATGAACCATATATATAATTATATATGAAATGAAACGTAACCCCTGGGAATAACAAGTTATTATGAGAGTTTAATAATCTATAGTTGCAGTAGATACATGTAAACAATAATATTTACATGTACCTGTCCCCGTTTCTGGAACAAACTAACCGCCATGAACAATGGTCATGCAAACAGTGATTTTTTTACGTTACCCGCATGTATTGGTTTGAACATACAATGCTTACCTTTTTCAGTTTAAGTTTCAGTTTATTTTATTTCACTCTCAGTTTGTAACAAACAAAAACATGAGAACATTCCCATACATACAATTAACAATTTTAAACTAATTGAAAATGACAGATAAATGAAATAAGATAAAATCACGAAAAGAAGTGAAGACCGTCATTGATTCCAAGAAGATACTTTTTTCTACATGTTTTTATTTGAATTTGCCTCACTTAAAAGCTGAAATATTACGTATGCCATTGATCTAGAATGTTTAGACGTTACATTGGAGAAAACTTTATTCTTTCCCGTTTAAACGCAAACGAAACGTAAACGCATTGCACTAAAATGGAGAAAATGAAAACATTTTGACAATACTGGTTATTGATTTTAACATGTACGGCAAACAGTTTGGAGCCTGATCAGACGCCGGGTTACCCGGCGTCTGATCTGGCTGCTATCTGTTTGCATTGGAAATAATAGTTTTAACGTAAACGCGTTTATTGGGATAGAATAACGCTTTCTCTACTGTATTTGTATAATTACTTCAGCAATGCGGAATATCAGCACGGCTCTGGCCCAGGTTATTACAGACAAAGATGCGCTAGTCTCCGCCGCCAACAACCTTACTACCGCCATGTCAAACCTTGGAGATGACATTGACATTACCAAGACAACATGTTCCAGCTCTGGTGTAGCATGTCAGACTGCCTGTGATAATATGGACACTACGGCATTGAAATCTGGATCTGCTGACTTTAGCTCGGTATGAAAGTTATAGGAGAGAAGGCGTTACATGTATTCTTTCCCGTTTTAACGCAAACAAAACGTAAACGCATTGCAAAAGGATATAGAAAATGACATTTTTTGACAAATTTTTTGATTGCATTTTGATTTGAGTGACAAATAATTTGGAGCCTGATCATACACCGGATTACCCGACGTCTGATCTGGCTCCTAATCGTTTGCAATGAAAATTAGTTTTAGAATAAACGCGTTTATTGTAACGTTTTTCCACTGCAAATTATTCAGCCCTAGCGACGCATACAGTGGAGAAAACGTTATTCTTTCCCAATAAACGCGTTTACGCTAAAACTATTATTTGCAGTGCAAACAGTTTGGAGCCAGATCAGACGCCGGGTAACCCGGCGTCTGATCAGGCTTCAAACTGTCTGCCACCAAGATAAACATGAATTATCAGAATTGTCCAAAAGTTGCATTTTTCTCCGTTTTAGTGTTTTGCGTTTGCGTTTCGTTTAAACAGGAAAGAATAACGTTTTCTCCACTGTATGCGCGTCCTTTGCAAGCAGGTTATGTACAGTGGAGAAAAAGTTATTATTTCCCAATCAGCGCGTTAATGCTAAAATTATTATTTCCAATGCAAACAGTTTGAGATAATATATTACAATATATGTCAAAATCGTTGGTTAACCCGTTACCTCAGAGCTTGTTTCTAGTTTTAGAGGCATGTGACTACATTGTACTTAAAGTAGGATGAATGTAAAGCATTTTAGGCGCATTATAACTAACTTTCGACCTGTTTTAATCTATTATATATAATACATTTCTTACATATTCATGGCTGTATTTATTGGAACGCTTTTTTAAAACAGCGTAGGAATATATTACAGGCGTAGATGAAGGTATTTATGGTATATATATTTAAGGTATATTAACAGTATTTCATTCTTGTTTTTATTTCCCTGTCACAGCTCCCCGATCTTAGCTCCGTCCAGACTAGTGTAGACGATGTGGTTGCTAAAAATCTGACCGGAATAGCCCTATCGGTAAGTCCAAATGAGAGGACGTTCATCTTACCCAATACCCGCCTGTGTGCTGAAACAATTACAGTCGAACTTCGATATCTCGACTCGGTTATGACGAACATACCCGTAGTTCAAAGTTAAAACGTGGCTTTGCCACGTTTTAACGTTGAACTACCGGTATTTTCGACTGAACCGAACAAGAACAAATGTAATTCATGTTTCGAAATATCGGTTCATTCAAGTTAAACGAGTTCGATATATCGAAGTTCGGCTGTATGTTCATTGCAAATATCTTAGAGCAATATATCGTTGTTATATATCAGACGACATGTAACCCGGCGTCTGATCAGGCTCCTTACTGTTATCATCAAAGACTAAAATAAACCATAATTCAGTTTCAAAAAGTATTCCGTTTACTTTAGTTCGGTTTAACCCCTTCACGGCCTTACCCCCATGAACTCTGATTACTTGCAAACAGTTTAATTTCTAATTACGCGGCGTCTGATCAAGATCCGAACTGTTCGACACTTATTGTAATACTTTTAAAATCAAACTGACTAACGTTCAATTATGAGAAACAAAAGTAAATGTTGATGACGTCATGGCATTGAAGAAGATAAACAAGAGACAACAATGTCCTTTTCTCTGTAGTACATGTACTATTACTTAAATACAGTGGAGAATCTGTTATTCTTTCCCGTTTATATGCAAACGTACGCAAACGCAAAGCACTAAAACGTAGAAAAGAACATTTTTTGAACAATTCTGATATTTCATGTTTATCTTGGTGGCAAACAGTTTGGAGCCTGATCAGACGCCGGGTTACCCGGCGTCTGATCTGGTTCCAAACTGTTTGCACTGCAAATAATAGTTTAAGCGTAAACGCGTTTATTGGGAAAGAATAACAGATTCTCCACTGTACTTCCGAAAGATTCAAACTGTTTGACACTCATTGTAATGCTTCTAAGTCAAAATATCTAGCATTTAGATATGAGAAAACAAATACAGGCGATGATGACGTCATGGCTATGAACGAACTAAACCAGAATCCAAAAACGTCTTTTTCACTGAAGTACCACGGTGGAGAAAACGTTATTCTTTCCCGTTGAAACGCAAACGAAACGCAAAACGCTTAAATGTAGGAAATTGCCATTTTCTGACATTTCTATATTTTTCTTCTTTGTCTAAGTGGCAGACAGTTTTGAGCCTGATGAGACACCGGTTTACCTGGCGTCTGATCAGGCTCCAAACTGTTTGCACTTGCCAAAACAATATAAGCGTAAACGCGTTTATTGGGAAAGAATAACGCATTCTACACTGTACATGTTTTCGTTTAATCCTTCCGAACTTTGTTACATGTAGCTCCGAATCGCCGTCTAAGGTATATTCTTTTTGCGTTATTTCATTGTTTTTAGAAGAAAAAAACACTTAAACTATGATTGATGTCCTGATCAGACGCTCATTTATAAAGAAAGTATACCTATGGCATGTACAAATAGAATCGCGTGTCTCCTAATGCACAGCGGTAAAAATGTTATTATTTCGTAATAAACTTGTTTTGTTTTCGAACAGAAAAACTTCTCTATTGCGGCCACAAGATTGTGTTATTTACTAGGTCTTTAATTCTTTCCTCCCTGAAACTTTAAGTGGACAAATCCAGTTTCCATTTTAGTCAAGTCCATTTCTGACTTTTACGGGTTGTTTTGGTCTATGTTTGGCATTATGACAAACAGCGAAGACCCTGATCAGAGTTCTCCTTTCGGAACCATCTGATCTTGCACAGGACAGTTATTGTACTATTCACATGTACATTGTTTTAAAAGAACGCCTTTTTGCGGGACTAGGGTTCAATCGATTAAAACATATAACTGCTGAAAGTAAGGTGACAGTAAACAAGAAAGTCCCTAAAGGAGCTTTCTGCTTTACTGTCACCTTGTTTTAAGCTGTCACCTGTCTTTTATACAACAAATTAGCATCTTTTTTAGTAATCGTAATGGAGAGGTTTTACCTCGTGTACTAAACCAATTGTTACATGTAGCATTGCAAACATTGTCGAGTGAGATCCATCGCAATGTAAATCAACGTCTGACCAGGTTTTAAGTTGTTTGACACTAACCTTGAATGAGTTCATCTGGTTGGTAAATTCAATATCTAGATAGTTTTTCTTTGACACAACCAACTTGAAGGTATTTATTTACCTGACACTTTGTGCGAGAACAAGGTCAATAGGCTCGTGACAGTTCGTAAGCCTCTCGTCCCTGTTCATAGTCGAAAAACAAGACAATCTCTACATAATTGACACTACATGTAACTACTTTATACACTTTCAAACTTTTCAACAGCGTGAACATTTCTAAATTTTATTGCTTTTGGTTTGCGTTTCGTTTCGTACAAAACGGGAATAATAAGAAGTAAAATAGGAGACTGATAACAGATTGTAAATGATATACAATGTTCCCTCCCTACAACGGCCCTCCCAAAAACGAATCCATCCTTACAACAACCCTTGCCGTAGTTCTCTTAACAGGACAATTATGTTTAACGCTTTAACTACTGTAATATCGTCTGCTTAAAGTTGTCGTCTGCTGTTTTTTCTTAAGGTTACATATATGTGAACATTTTGATAGAATATATCAATTTTGAGTGACAAACAGCTTGAATCCAGATCAGACGCCACGTAACGCGGCGCCTGATCTGGATTCAAGCTGTTTGCAAATGTAAGCCAAGCTTTAGTTTTCCCTCCCTGTAACGACTCTCTCCGAACAATATACACACTTTGTGTCTCCAATTGAATGTCGTTGTAGAGACGGAGCGCTGTACAGCACACACAATGCACTAAATGTAGAAATTTGCAATGTATGACTACAAAGTATTCATTTTAATCTGAGTGGCAAACCGTTTAGAGTATAATCTGAAGCCTGGTTACTCGGCGTCCGACTTGGCTCCCAACTGTGTGCAATGGAAACAATAGTTCTAGCGTAAACGCCTTTATTTGGGAAGAATAACATCTTCTCCACTGTATAAACGGGAGAGAATTAGGAGGCACGCATCTCCATTAGGAAATGACATACGATATACTTCCATTACTAACCCTTATCCTGCGGTGATGTCGTCTGCTTCGAAATTGTCGTCTGCAAAGTTTTTTAAATGTAGATATATACCTTTTTAGAAAAGAAACTTGAAGACAAGTGTCAAATAGTTTGGATCCAGATCAGACGATGCGTTACGCGGCGTCTAATCTGGATCTAAACTAATTGCAAAATTCAATTAAGTCGCGACCAGCAGGCAAAGGGCTAATACCCATTCAAAATAACGTACTGTGTTGTAACATATTCACCCAGACAGGCGCATATCCACGCTTCTACATCACACTTAATTACAACAGAACTATGTTAAGCATTTTAGCATATAGCCTCTGACTGCCTGCCCCTTGTTTGTAAGACAGGTAACCATTTAAAACAGGTTGAAAGTAACGCAGAATGTGTCCTAAGGAACATTTTGCTTTAATTGCAGCCTGTTTTGAACTACTGTCTCTCTGCTAGGATGTAGAAAGTTTTTATATTGTGCATGTTTATGACTGTATAAAGTAAAACTATTTTATGTAGTGGATGAATAAGTTAAAGGAGTAAAAGCTGTATCTATGGAGTTAATGGGTACACTATGCCTTGATAAAAACGGAGTATTACTATACTTTGCATATCTTATGCACCGGATCACTCGAGTTGTGTGTGTAAAGGCTATATCCAACGAGACCGAAGGTCGAGTTGGATATAGCCTTTACACACACAACGAGAGTGATCCGGTACATAAGATATGCAAAGTATAGTAATGTTCCTTTTATTATATACCTCTTATAATAAAAATAAAATGAAAAACGATAGAAATGTTTCGAGCGTTACTATAAATAAACGGGATTTCCCATACGTCGAACTTCGGGGAATGGCGCGTGAAAGTAAATTCTCGCTATTACGACCTCTAAAACGAATGCTTATTGATTAAATAAAAGAGAGGTGACAGCTTAAAGCAAGGTGACAGTGAAACAGAAAGCTCCTAAAGGAGCTTTCTGTTTCACTGTCACCTTGCTTTAAGCGGTCACCTACCGTAAACACCCTAATACTTAACATAATTTAGTGGTCGTAATAGAGAGGTTTTACTGTAGTTCCGAACTTCCGACTACACAGTAAACGTTCTTTTCCCATTACACAAGGTACATGGGTAATACGGAATTTTCAATCCGTCAAGGTGTATTTGTTCGATAAAATACAGAAATATTTCGGGCAGAACATTGGTAGGTATATAATAAAGAGCAATAGGAAGTTTGGTCTGTCTCCTGCTAGGTTGTTGTTTATAGTAGAGTTCAAATAAAGCAGAAGGCTCACATCGACACTTACTTCTTTGCGCTTATTCTATCTTAACCTTTTACGCCCCATAAAAGCGCCGTTTTGCACATAACATTTATTTATTCACTGAAGAAAATATTTCAAATGTATACAGTCATCGATATGTTCTAAAAGAAATATTTTCAATATCCTAACAGAAAGCAGCTAAGAATAGGCTAAAAGTAAATCAGACTGCACCTTAAGGCGCATTCTGCTTTATTTTCAATCTGCTTTAAGTGGTCACCTGTCTTGAAAACTTGAAAAAGGCTATTGGGTAAAAGATTACGTAATTTTGAAGGTTTGAACACCGGCAGAATTCCGTGGAAAAACAGATGACAGTTTTAATAAGATTAACGCAAGATTGATACATGTAGCACTGAAGGGAAATCTCGAATGCAACTGCCGCCTACCTTTGACACCTGGTGACAACAATAACGTTTTAACTTCGTCCTTGACCGTTGAAGTCACTGACATCTGAAACAGGGCTGCCATTATATATTCGGATTTTATCCTAGCAGATGGTAGCTTAAAGCAGACTGAAAGTAAAGTAGAAGGCGGCTGAGGGCGCATTCTGTTTTACTTTCAACCTGCTTTTAGACATCGCGCTTGAAAACTGGATATTTCGAAAATCTTAGGATTTTTTCATGACAAACTTATGGCAGTCCTACTGAAAATTATATTCCCAACTCCCAAAATGAGATAAATTGCAAGAAAACTGATATACCCTATTATCAGCAGCTGTCTGAATTTCTTCATAACAATTATGACGTTAGAGTGTAAACAGTGGAACTATTTTTTGCCTACGAATGTACACAGCTTCAGTAATGCGGTCATTGCTGTTCCTTATAGAGTACACATTATTCGTGTTTTCAATCTTTAATATGGATTAAATAATTTTACATACATGCGTTCTATCAAAATGTTCATTAAATGTAAACGGTATATCACCAAAGAGTGTGATCCGGGGTTTTGTTTCAACTCGAGTCTGTTTGTGTAATCCAGATCTCACGAGAGGCGTACATGTAGCCTCGAGTTTGATCTTGATTACTCAACGGACGAGAACTGATACAATATCCCGGATCACCCACTGTAGTGATATTCCTTTTACTATATACCTAAACTGTTTGGGACTAGATCTGTAGATCTATATGTTGTTCAATCGAATAATCAACTATACGCATACATGTAGGCCCATATATGTTAAAGATTCTACGTTCATATGCAATCTTAAATTATTAATGAAAGTAATGTGACTACCAATAAATTACGTCATTATTTTTTGATGACGTTTTACTTTGTTATCGGTTGAATCCGTTATTTGAGAAGTGGCGTTTTGCAAATAATGGTCATTTAAGCGTTAAAGAGTATGAGTTGAAGTGTTTTAAGCTTTATCCGTTGGAGGAAAACATGAGTAAAAGTGTATGTTGTGGGTTATTTACGCTTAAAATGGAAATTAATTATTCAAAGTTGATCAACGCTGAGTTTCAATTTTTTTTTAAAATAGCATCGGAACCTGGAATTACGAAACATCATGCCCAACGCTTCTTTATATCAATAAATCGTGTACAACTTGTGTGCATAACAGCAGTGATGTCAACATTGTGTAGCATATATGGCATCTGATACGTCCATCTGATACGGAAAAAGATTGTTGGGCCTGTATTCGCTTGTTTTTTGAGTAGGTATATAATAAAAGAAATTACAGCAAATATATTGTAAATATAAGAAATGAACTGACAACGCGATTCATGGTATTTGCCAATAATTGTATGTCGTTTAGTTCGCCTGAACGACGAAAAATCAGTTCATTTCTGAAGTGAATTAAATTATTGATGGTCTATCGTGATAGTGTCTTCAAATATCGATTACTCTCGTGTCGTGATAGCGATAGTCAGCCCTACAAGAAACAATTTTCTTTTCAAAACAATAATCGTTGCTATGTATTATTATTATCGAAATATATCTGTATAAGGTCCACTACCGTGGACAGTATTAACATTTATACAAATAGTAAATATACATATAAATAGGAAGGTCATTACATGTAGTTGGGAAAGCGCAACTCTTAAGCGCTCTACTTTTAAAATTACGAATTGTTCACGGGCTAAAGTACAATTCTTTTTATTCCGTGCATGTCTTCTGAAAGTGAAAGTCGACAATATATGCATAATATCGTTTAACAAGAAGATACAAGAAACACGTTAACGATTGAGATGAGACACACACTAAGTTATTCTTAATTTCTTTATGTATTTCCAAAACTATTTCATGGATCGTATGAACGCAACTTTAAATTATAATTACAATAGCAGCTTTGTAACCCAGGAATGACCATTTCCTCCATTTCTCGTTTTCAGTGTCCTTAAGGAGCATTCTGCTTTACCTCTAGCCTGCTTTAAGCTATCATCTTCTAGGATAAAAAAAAACAACATTTTACGTACATTTTCCTGATTGTAAACTGTGGGACTATTTTCTTAGTGGAGAGACTTTTGTCGTTATGGGTCAAAATTACGATAGAACATTTTGTAGATTAATCCTGTTACATAAGAAGATACATAATCCTATCAAATAATGGCAAACATTCTAACATGGCACGTATATTTGTCTATATAGATACAAAAAAAAAACTTGGTATATCCTGCGCTAAAACCACGCTGTTAAAATCTGACAGTAAAATTTTATAAATAATGACTGCTATGGTATTATTTTGTAGTTAATGTGTCATCATAATGGAATGTTTACATGAACAGGTTTTGTTTTATAAATTCCAATGAATGTAATTTTTCCGGCAAACAGGAAACGCATAGAAATAAATATGGCGTGAAAAATCAAAATACATATTTCGCATCATAATAAAATATGAGCGGTGACAAGCTTTCTATACCAAGGATAACACAACTAGAGCATTGCCCTATACAGTGGAGAAAACGTAATTTTTCCCGCTTAAACGCACCGGAAACGCAAAGCACAAGAGCATTAGAAAAATACAACTAATCAGCAATTCTGAATATTTTTTTGAAACTGAGCGGCAAACAGTTTGAAGCTTGATCAGACGTCGGGCGTCTGATCAAGCTCCAAACGGTTTGTAATAGAAATATAGTTTCAGCGAAAACGTTATTATTTGGAAAGTAAAATGTATTCTACACTTTGTCACATATACATCTATTTCTTAAGGTATACTTCCGTAATTAAGACCATTCAAAATGACCTAAAATGTGTTTAACCCTATTCCCCGCGGAAACGCATTTCCACGGCTCTACCTTATATAGCCGAACTTCGATATCTCGAAGTCGGTTTGTCGAACATCCCCGTATTTCAAAGTTAAAACGTGGCTAAGCCACGTTTTAACTTTGAAATATGGGTATGTTCGACTTTACCGAGCATGAAATAATGCAGTTCATATGTCGAACTATCGGACAGTTCGAGTAAAACAAGTTCGAGATATCGAAGTTCGACTGTATTCGTAAAATGGCATTACAGATATTTCTTCCAGACAGGAAACTTGTACTTACAGTAGGAAAAACGTTATTCTTTCCCGGTTAAACGCAAACGGAACGCAAACGCAACACACTAAAATGTAGAAAATGATAACATTTTGATAATTCTAACTAATTATGTTACATAGAGCGACAAATAGGTTGGAGCCAAATCAGAAACCGGGTTACTCGGCGTCTACTCTGGCTCCAAACTGTTTGTAATTGAAATAAACGTTTTACCGTAAACGCATTTATTGGGGAAAATAACGTTTTCTCCACTGTATGATAGAGCTTTTACGGGTTGTTAACCTTTTCCCACAGGCATTTAATAACCTCTACCTCCATATTGTCGTCAGCATCAATGTGTTTGCAATATATTTTTAAATTTATGGTTAAAGGCAGTATGACTGTTAAATAAATTTCGAAACGATTGTCAAACAGTTTGATCATTGCAATCATATTACGCGGCACCTGAGCTAGCTTGCAGAATCGACTTCGGTGGTTTTGGGCGTTAAAAGGATTAATCTTCTTGCTACATTATGAGACAATCGACCCCATTAGTACGATATACTTACGTCATTACGACCATTCACAATGCACTTATGGTGTAAATAATTGTTAAAATGTAAGCTCCTTTTTACATTTCTACCTTATCATCATTTGTTTCTACCACGAACCTTTAAAGGTTTTACCGCAACAGGTCAGGTTCGAAGTCATACGAACTGAAAGTAAAGTAGAAAGTTCCCAAATACAAATTTCTGATAAAAAATAACCTTTTTTAATCATCCATCTGTATTGAGCACCTACACATGTAATTCTAAACTTAAAGGGAGAACAACCTCGGACATTATTTGAATGCAACTTTCACCCTATCCTCAATACAGTGGAGAATCTGTTATTCTTTCCCGTTTAAACGCAAATGTACGCAAACGCAACACGCTAAAACGTAGAAAAGAACAACTTTTGGATAATTCTGATATTTCTTGTTTATCTTGGTGGCAATTAGTTTGGAGCCTGATCAGACGCCGGGTTACCCGGCGTCTGATCTGGCTCCAAACTGTTTGCACTGCAAATAATAGTTTTAGCGTTAACGCGTTTATTGGGAAAGAATAACACATTCTCCACTGTCTATACGCCTTTTAACATCCAATGAAGAAAATGGGCTTAATTTATACAGTCGTGAGTATATATGACAAGGAATATTTCTATATTCGAGCAGTTTTGTAGCTTAAAACAGGCTGAAAGTAAAGCAGAATGCGCACTCAGACTCATTTTGCTTTACTTTGAACCTACTTAAAGTGGTCACTAATCTTTAAACTAGAAGTAGGAAGTATGGAATAAAGAGTTGAATCACAAACATACAAATGTGACGGTAGCATCGGGACCTAGGATTTGACTAACACTTTTTAATTTGGTCTTAAACAAAATATTTACGTTTTTTGGCCCCAGAGGAGAAGATATATTTATAAATCCCATCAAAGTAACAGCTTAATGCAAAAAAGTGTTATTAACGCTTGCATTATAATGTTGTTTACCACATAGCTTATATCAAGTCAACAGCCTACTTAAGGGAGACTTTCTAAATACATATATAAGTAATATATTAAAACAGTAAGTTAATTCTTTTGTAGTGTGATGTGTATTTACATGTACATACAACCAATGGAATAAAATGAAAGAAATATTAATTCAACAGCCAGCCAAGCGGACCCATAATTCACTGAATAGAAAATAGAGCAGTAACGTACAAATGAATTTATATAAACACAAAATAAAGGTGCATTTTCTGAATTCGATTATAGTAAATTCAAACAGCAAAATGTTGAACATGTGTAGCTTTTTAAACAGTTTGACTATTCATTTTGTTCTGAGTAAGAACAGGGTCAATTATAGCACAGTGTTCCTCTCCACAACAACATCCAAAGTTTGTGTGTGTTGGTGAGAGGGAGTTGTTATAGGGAGGGAAACATAATAATTCGCTTACATTTGCGAACAGCTTGCATCCAGATCAAACGCCGCGTTTGTCACTTTTCACTTGTCATTATATATCTTATATCAAAATGTCCACTAATATGTAATTTTAAGACCAAACTGCAGACACTCTTCTATGCTGACGACATTGCAGCAGTAAAATGGTTATACATACATGTAGCTGTCTTGTTCGGGGCACTGCGGCAATCATTGTTGTACGGAGGGATTCGTTGTTGGGGCCGTTCTTGGGAGGGAGAAATGTACATATACTGCCCCCTAGTACATGTATGAACTAGTTTGTACCCCGATCTGACGCCGAATTTTCTATATTGGAATGTTCCGATCTAAAAATAAGTCGGCCAGGTCAGATGAAAACGCTAATAATACTCTTTTGAGTTGTATAACTAGATGCAAAGCTTATACATGTATTAGAAACCGCAAATACGACTTGTGCACATTGATAATTTTACAATTCAGTTATACTCAATTTTCGAATAAATATCAAGTGACTTTGGTGTCTTTTTCAGGCCGCAGCTGCGATAAATGATGTGTCTAATGTCATCAACAGTGCTACATCATCCATGAAGACAAGTGAGCTAATTCCTTAATAACCCTTTCCCCATTAGCTTGTTCTAGATTTGAAGACAGGTGATCACTGAAAGCAGGTTGAAAGTAAGGCAAAATGCACTCAATGTGCGTTCTGCTTTACTTTCAACCTGCTTTAAGCTACCATGTGCTAGGATATAGAAGGTATTTCATTTGGTACATGTTCTTACCCTATCAATTGGAATTATTTCCTTCCTTAGAGGCATAAAAATACACTAAAGAGCGGTTCTATGGGGGAAGGATAAACAGCAGTTTAAACTTATTTATATTGTTGTTGTTGATTTTCTAACATTATCGAGTATACGCGTAACGTTGTGTTTCTTATGCGGAGTCTTTGACGTCCGTTGTTGCTATAATTTGAACTTATAACGTATATAAAGACAGAAAAGTTTCTGTGACAATCATTCCTGTACGAAATTGATTGGATCCAATAAAACCGTTTGTAGTTCCGAGTTATAATCTAAAGTTTGCCATGGTTTCTTCTTAAAAATAAATGTCTGCACATGTCACGTAAATGCCAAAGCAAAGCTAATATAGTGTGACCTTTAAACGGGTATTTGTTGCTATAGGATTTCGCATGTGCACTACGCTATAAAAAGGAGGTCTTTACATTTCCGTTAATATTCTCGTTTTTAGGGTGCTTTTAAACGGGAAAAATAATCAAGCACTTGTGTTGTTAAAGACCGGGACTTTTATACCCTCGGTTGGTCTGTTTCTGTTGAAAACCTGCTGAATCACGTTTCCAACTTGGAACAGTTAAACCTTATTTTAGTTAATGAGGCAGCATTTCAGCCACTACATTAGGATACAAAAATGATGTTTGTAACTTTCTAAAATCTTACTGTTATATGTTTGCCTGACAAAATTACGTAGGACGACATGGTCGATCGCTTCGTACTTTTATATTTAGACTATTGAGGAGGCTAAGTACATATGTTTACTATAATACTGCCAGTGGCGCCAAAAGGCGATTTCCGTCAGTCTAACAACATTACTCCGCAAAACGCGTGTCGCTTTATGGATGAAATATTTCTATAAGTGAACAGAAAATATATAAATGCTTTCATGTTTTAGAAAATATTCAAATTACATGTAGTAATAGGTTGAGTTTCTAATGACTTGTATACATGTATGTATTCTGTAAAACTATTAACTGAATTATATTATTGTCAACTGTATATGTACTCTTGGAGATATTGGACAGTGCCTATATATTTTCAGCCGTAAATGACACAATGAACAACTTTGCCTCAACCATCAGAACTATGGCGGATGATTTGTTTGCTACCCTGAACAAGGTATAAACTATTACAACTTACCATGGAGAAGACATTATTTTATGTCAATAAATACGTTTACGCTACATTATGTTAGGTTGATATTAACAATTTGCCGATTGCAACAGCTTCAAGCCTGATCAGACGCCGAGTGACTCGGTGTCTGTCCAGGCTCCAAACCGTTTGCTGCTCAATTTCAAATGAATCGCTGTCATATTCAAGGGCTGTCATTTTTTATATTCGTTTAGATATTGTAATATCATATTTTACAAAAAAGAATTGAAAGGGCACTCAGTTTACGACATTTGTATATATATTTCATGACGTGTGTCAACCATTATCCTGCAGTAAATTACGTCTGGTTTCAATTGTCGTCTGTAAAATTTGCTAAATTAAAATTATCCATTTCTGAATAAAAGAAACCTTAATACATGTACGTGTGTCGTCTGATCTGATTTTAAATTGTTTGCAAATAACTGTCAAATCGCGATCGGTTTCTTTAACCCCTTCACTGCCATGGTGTCATCAATTTTCAACAATTGTCGACTGCTTTTATTTCTAAAATTTAAAGTTTAGGTATTTTGACTTCAGAAATATTAAGATGAGTATCAAATAGTTTGGATCATGATCAGAACTGTTTGCAAATACTTCTTGTACTCAGGGTAAGGCAGTGAAGTGGTTAACAATCGTCTTCTTTAATTACATGTATTTATTTCCATCATCAGCAAATGTCTTTTTTGATATTTCAAACGGGGACTGACCTACTTGTCAGAGACATTCATCTTATTTTACACTTTCAATATCTTGACCAAAGATAAGGGCCAAAGGTATTTAATTGGTTTTGTTGCAGTTCGATTTGTAGTTACATTTTTCTGTTGTGGTATACTATTTATATTGTATTTTAGACTGTCAAAACAGGTCCTATCAAACAAGACATGAAGGACTTCTTTTCAATGTTGAAAAACTACGACTACTACAGGTATGGTTTAAAGTACATGTATTTCTATAACACTTGAAAACAGATACAAATTGCCGTCTAACATACTTAAATATCTCACTATACTACCCACACAGTGAAAAGACGTTATTATTTCCCGGTAAACGTGTTTATACTGAAAGCAATCATTGCAAGCAATGTGGAGCCAGATCAAACTCCAGGTAACAAGGCGTCTAATAAGGTTCCAAATTATTTGCCACTCAGATGAAAATAAATCTTTAGACGTTTCAAGACATTGCTTCTTTCTGTATTTTATTGCACTGCATTTGCGTTTCGTTTGCGTTTAAACGAAATATAGTAATGTCTTCTCTACTGTTAATCTGTTTCAAATCAAAAATAATTCAAATCTAAAGTTATGTAATAGTATTAAATACGTTATTTTCTCATTGAATCGAAACAAAACATTATAACATATACGAGTTACATGTATTATCAAAAATAGTTTCTTGAATATTTTGACATGAGTGGTAACCAGTATGCGAAATTTCAAAAGATAGTAATATAAACTAATGAAATGAAACAGCTCTTATTATATATTATATACAATAATGCACAAACTCGTTGAATAAGTTATTGTAAACTAACCGTAAATACATTTTAACCTTTCAACTAAGTACATGTTTCAAATGTGGGCATTGGTATTTAGTTTAACAATAACAGATATCAAATCATTAGACTAGACGACAAGGAAAATGGGGAAGTTTTTAACATTTGGATCCTGATCAGACGCTTGGTTACTTTGTGTCTGATCTTGCTCAAAACTGTGTGCATGTATAAGTGTATATGTGAGTGGTACAGTTGAGAAAACGTTATTTCTTCCCGTTTAAACGCAAACGTGTACGCAAACTCAAAGAACTAAAACGACGAAAAGTACACCTTTTGGACAATTCTGATAATTCATGTTTATCTTGGTGGCAAACAGTTTGGAGCATGATCAGACGCCGGGTTACCCGGTGTCTGATCTGGCTACAAACTGTTTGCACTGCAAATAGCATATTTAGCGTAAACGCGTTTATTGGGAAAGAATAACATTTTTTCACTGTATAACGGTCTATTTTGTTTGGTTTGATTACAGATTTCTGTTTGGGTATGGACTAACGGGTCTGTTTACAGTAATTGTTGCCGTGTCACTGCTCGGCCTGTGCTGTGGATGTGTAGGTCAGGACAGCGATAAACTGCCCACAGAACGCGGCTTCATGTCCAACTGTGGGGGATCCCTGCTCATTATGTAAGTTGACTCATTCGCTCATGACACCTGAAATGGACAATTTTTATTTCCAATTATATATTCTCAATTTCCAATATGTGACAAGCCATGGGAAAAAGGGGCTTATTGAAGTTTTTTGGTCAAATTCAGATTTTGGTGTTTTATTATGCAACAGTGTTTCCTTGAAACACTGACGAAATATTTTTGCTGTGGCTGCTATAGTTTTGGAGAAATCGCATTTTTTCTAAAACCACTGTTTTCATAAGAATCACATTTTTGGCCAATAACAGCACACAACTTATATGAAATGACATCACATTAAACTGTGTTTTCATTTTTCATGCAGTAGTTTTATATCTAGTCAAATATTGTGCTGATGTTTCTAAGTGCATGTATTTGCTAATTATTTGTGAAAAAAGGGTTACCATGGTAACGGAATTGACAAAAATAACATAGTCGAGATATCTTAACTGTATGGCATAAGTACAGCCTCTTTATTGAAAGACTGTTAAGTACAATTGAATTTTGATCAATAACAGGACGAATAAAGAAGATGGAAGACGGGTGAAAAAGTGTTGTGTCCACTGTACTTTTATCATATTTGTTTACAAACAATGACGTCGTTAGGTACAGACGTGACGTATGCTAGCAGTAAATGACGTTGTAGAACGTCGCGCTATATTCTCGACAGTTTTCAACCTTACAAATACAGTAAAAACTCTTTATTACGAACATTAGAGCGAATAATCGATTGTATAAAACAAGATGGCAGCTTAAAGCAAGGTGACGGTTAAACAGAAAGCTCCTTTAGAAGATTTCTGCTTTACAATCAAATTGCTTTAAGCAGCCATCTGTCTTAAACACCTAATACTCAACACAATATAAGATAGGCTTTATTGTACAAAGCATTCTTCCCTAATTAATTAGAGGGGTCCTAAACAGGAAATCAGACTCTTGTCTTGATCAACACTGCTGAAAAAATGTATTTACATGTCCTAAACAGAATATAACTGATTTTCCACTGTCATTTACAAGCTGAGGGAGTTTATGCCTGTTAACAGAACACATTCACCAATCTGGTCTAGTGTTACTACAGAACAGTGCCTCCATTTGAACTTGAACACCCAAAAATGCCAATCTGGAATAAACTTGGTATGCCCGGCTTCCATCAGAGAGAATTCAACCATCTGGTGAAGTCCCTATAACTGTAGAAATGAAAGAAGTGAGAAGATATTTAAAGAAAACCAGTTTACATGGTCTTTTAAGGGGTGTTTCCTAAATTCTGTTAGGCATGATATACATTATTGAAATTGGTCAGATGGCTTCTGATCTGGATCTGTTCTGTTTTAAATATGCTGTTTTTTACTCACTGAAAAGGTTAACAATTAAAACTGACAGCAATACATAAGAACTGCAAATTATATAGTTAAAAAAAGTCACAGTATATGTTTGATGCAGTGTATTTTGGGGAAACCAACATACTGCACAGCCAAACCTGTCTTCAACAGCCATTTGATGGAACCAAAATGTTAAATGACTTCTGAAGGCAGGTGGCTGACTAATACAATTTTCTAAACAATGTTTTCAGCCTGCATTAAGTGCACACAGGTCTTTTAGGTACAAGTCTGAATAATTTTAATAATTATGGTCTTTATTGACATGTTTTACTATACAGTCAGATCTGTTTTCAGCTGCCACTCAAAGAAAACCATATATAAACCAGAGGTTTCTGAAGACAGGTGGCTGTCTAACACAATTATATGTGTATATTTATATACTAGTATAGAAATGCTAATTTGATAAATTCCCTGAATTGCTTCCTAACTTAGGCTGTATGCTCAGTAGAGGTGACTGCTTGTACAGGTTTGACTGAAAACACTTCTAGATGTCTTTTAATTTGAGCAGAAGCTGAGATCTATCCCTGATAAACTAGACTCAATGATTGAATATGTCTGCTGATAAGTTAAAAAAGTTTCATACCAAAGCATGATGTTGTTCTTGTTCTGTCCTTAAGCCATTACACATCTGCACCTGCACATGGTGCTCCCCAAACCAATTGTGCTGGAAATGATGGTGAAGCAAGCTGTTTACATAGATGGATCCTTTCCCTATACATTCTGCCTCATCAAATGGATAAAAGATCTGAGTGCCTGAAAATAAGAATTCAACATACTCTGTTAGGGTGCACATGTATATTAACCTATTGCTACATAAGTACACAATTTTACACTTTTATTTTATTCCAACACTAAAGAATTACTTTTTTCTTTTTTACAATCATGAGCATTCACCATAAGGAATATTTCCTATACTCTTATCAGATACAACTTTGCTGGTGTAACTGCATGACTCTAACATTGCATAGTAATGAATGCCACACTAAGAATTTTTCTCATAAAAAAATCTTAAATATCTATAATGATACAGGTACAATGGCACAGGTATTTGTGACTCATATAAAACTCACACAAAAAAACATTAAAATGCTTAAAATTAACTTTTAATTATATTAGAACCATGGGTATTTATAAATATCTTACCTGCCCTCTCTGAGCATTTCCCAAAGCACTGACATTCCATCTTTGTCTTGAAGAACACTTGAACAGATGTCCCACTTGCAGGTCATAGTGTGGGTAGAATCTGCTGAGCAAAATCAAGTGAGTTTTTTTGAACTCCTGGGTAGGAATAGGATGGCTGACCTGTAATGTATTGAACATGTGAAAATTGTAAATAACAATTAGATCTATTTCAGTAGGGTAGGACCTATCTTAGAAAGGTGTTACTGACTTACAAGATAAGTATTTACTTGGTTACTCAGTCAAAAAAACCAACAGAACAATGAGGTTTTAAAATTAAAAAAATGGTTAACTAGATTCTATACATGTGGGATCCCTGCTAAAATGGGTCCTACAACAATGCAAACATCAATATCACCAATATAAGGTGGTGGTTATAACTTAACAGTGTATATTGTGTCTGCTATTCAACAGAAATGACTAGCACATATTCTGTAATATAGATCTAGATCTAGAATCTACATGTAGTTAGTTTCAATATGATCCAACCAGCCTGAAAACAACCCACCCTCTCTCTTTCTCTCTTTCACACTCTGTATGCCTGTTTGTCTATCTTTCTCTCTCTGTATGTAATTGTTTGTCTGTATATCTTTCTCTCTATCTACATGTATTTATTTCAAAAGTTAATATCAATGAGCTTTACCTGAGTTGTCCTGGCAATTTCTGGTGGGGGGTCATTGCAGAAACACTTAATCTGGGTGTCTCACACGTTTCCCTGTAGTAGTCTCTCTGGCAATTGGCTTTAAATATCCAGGTGTGCTGTGTACATTTCTAGAAGATCACCTTTCTTCTTCGTTCATATTGCCACATTTTGATACTTTATGGGCAAAATTCTTTCTCTGTCTGAATTTGGGTGGATTTGGGTGAATACCCTTTAATTGCTGCTTTCTCTCATATCAACATCACGCTCGCATACGTGGCAGGTCAACATTTTATAACGATGCGCTTGTAGCGACATTCTGACTATCTTCATCATCATCATAATTGGAAATCATTATCATTCATGATTAGATTTATCCGGTTACTGTACATTTGAAAAATAAAGTTGATTTACTTGTTCAAGTTCGTTGACAAAATCACCTGGGTCAAGAGGCAAACTATCTGGTATTGGGGACCTTACTGAGCATGCACTTAGGTGACTGAACTGGCTCATTTGTAAAGCTTTGGCGGTTTCATAACTTCAAGTATTGATTTTCTTGACTCATGTAAACAACATCGTAACTAGGACAACGGTGTCGCTCGTAAAATATATTCCACTGTGAAACTTACAAACAAGGGAGGCTATTTAGATTCCATTCCACAGGATTACGATATCGGTAAATTTATGCTACTGATTGAGGTGTATTTCTTTCATTTGCATGCACACCAAACTCATTTTTAACAAGTCACGCTTGCAAAACAAAACCTGTGAATTTTTTGTACTGGACATATTTCTAAGTATGATCGCTGAAATAGCTAGTTTTTAAGCAAAATCAGCACAAACTGGTAATTGACGCCAATTGAAATAAAGCGGGTAAGCGCCACGTTTATCGCACGCTCACAGAAAATGACGTCAAACTCAATAAGCCTCAAAATGTCGTGGCGCGACACATATTACGGATTTATTGTAACATTTTTCGGCGGAGCTGACTGTTTTCTATTTAGACACACTTTAATATTTGGCCACACATTTCAACCAATAATATTTGATCAGAAATTTAGAATTAAGAGCACCTGTTGAAACTGAATAGTCTGATTGGATAGTAGCCAGGGCTCCAGATAAGGGAATTGTTTCAAAACTTAAAATCTTTATTTGTGCATTAAACCCTGTGGTGTCACTATACATATGAATTGTCTCTTCAAGACAATCAAAATGAGTGGTAATACCATAGGGTTTGGTGCTAAAAGAGGTGAAAAAATGTGATTTGTTTAGTTTACTCACTCTTATCTGGAGCCCTGTAGGCTGGTTTATGTCCCATTACAGTTTTACATGATGTGGACTGTGGGTGTAAAATTTAGAGATACAGGCTGTCTGTTTACTACACTAGGCCACAGAATTGACAAAATTATGCTATGATCTGAAATCTATTTATAGATATACAGAGGAAGCTAGGTGTTTCATAATTGTTTACAACCAATTTGTTTTAATTGTTAACTATTTGTACACATTTGCCATACATTAAAAGCAATATTTTATATATGAATAGCCTCAAGTGAGTTAAACACAATTGTGTTGTTTCATCATTATTTACAAGAGTGAAGTACAGTAGATTGTTGTATCTGTACATTTGTGTATGCTATAGTTTGTTTCAAGAAACTCTATGAATGGAACAATAGATTAATGTGAGGATCTCCTACCAGTAGCTAGGATATGAGTTAAATTATTGTTTTGTTTTGCATTTCTGTACATGATAGTTTTGCTTTTTAAATAAAAGTTACTGTTTCAATTGAATACTTGTATTTTTTGCTTTTCAATCCAAGATATATATTCTTTGAAAACCTCAATTTAATTCAATTTTGCACACCCATCTATATAGCCTTAGTTCAACCACTCATTCCGCCGAATATCTTTTTTAAAGATATTTCTTGTTTAAAATGACGAGCAGTGCAGAACCTGATCAGTGTTTGCATTGGACAATTGTTCACTTTTGTGTCACCTGCTGTAGGCAGAGGTGATACGTAGGGGTCATGTCTGCCTTTCTGAGCGCACGTCTGTCCGTCCGTCCGTATGTCTGTCCGTCGCGCTTTTTGTGTCACGCCTCATAACTCCTGTTCTGAAGTTGTTAAGATGAAACATCATTTAATGAAAGAGCTTGACAAGTGTAAGTGTATTGCACAAGGGTGATACATGTAGTCCGTGTGTCAATATTGTGAGTGTTATTCCCCTTTTCAACATATTCCTTTCATGCAGATGTCTTCTGTTTTACTGAAATTTCTTTTACG
This sequence comes from Gari tellinella, assembly GCA_922989275.2. NCBI lineage: Eukaryota > Metazoa > Mollusca > Bivalvia > Cardiida > Psammobiidae > Gari > Gari tellinella. The sequence continues at coordinate 76,256,391 of OV277866.1, forward strand.
GAAAGAGATTGTTATACTGATGCACGTGTTCCAAGGAACCCATCTATTTTTGTAAATGATTGGTAAATATACGTCGTTACTGTTGAATATGTAAAGCAACACATAGATAAGCAGCTTTTTAGATAAAACCCGTCTTGACTCATAGTATTTTAAAACATTGTAAACCAAGCTAAACCCATTTGTGCCCACGATCCCATATATGGGACATAGGCAAACAGTGTAGACTCTGATCAGACGCCGCATAAGGCGGCGTCTGATCAGAGTCTACACTGTTTGCTGATAGGAATTTCAATATAAAAACTGAAAATGAAAATTTTGACCAGGCATCCCTTTGATAAAAAAATGGATTAATCCAATAAATAAACATGGAAAAATCCACTGGGCGTAAATGGGTTAACTGCCATTTCAAAGAGTGATATCTGTTCAGGGTCAACACAGTTAAACACGTTCAGTACTCTACTCTTTTTTAAGGCAAGAACTGTGTTTACACAGATTGAGCCACCGAGTCCCTGATGCGGTCTTGACATGCACTACATTATAATACAGTGTTTATACGCTATTCCTATCCACTGTACGTGTTTCTTAACCGTTTCTTACGCATTTATTATCCGTTTCCTTAAACGTTTTTCCTAGCGGTTTCTTTACGCGTTTCTTTACGCGTTTAAAAGAGCCCGGATGTCGGTCTTAATTTTCTAAAGAATGCTCCTGAAATATTGGTCGTATTCGAATCAGGGCAACTATCGCGTTAGTTGGAATATTTGTCAACAAGTTCTATTCGAATCACGACTTGATGTTTTCCGTTGAAAAAATGTCAAACCCTAAAATCGAGCGTTGATTTAGTCACGTGACCACGTTTATACCACGTGATTAGTGTATCTAGATAAAACAAACATAAAGACCATCTCAATTAATCGATTGGATCCAGATCACATGGCATTACGTGCGTATATAAAAATTGGGAGCATTACGACTGTTTTAACGGGTGTTTGATTTATTTCCAATCGTCCAGAAGTACAAAGTTTTCGTTGACTACAATTTCTATTCGAGTCGGGCCAAAATCGTTGACATCAGTAAATCTTCGCGCGTTTGCTCCGCCCACTTTTCGTTGACCACAAACTCGATGATTCGAATACGACCATTGACAAAGTGAGCAAAACATCAAATGTTCCGACATTTCATGCGGTAAATAAAGACTGCAGTCGTTATCGTAGCGGCGAGTCAAATGCAAGTCTGCCGCGACGGGTGGTTTATTGATTTATGGGTCTGGTTGATAACTCTAGTGTCACAAATCGGATTAGTGGGTTTTTTCATCGATAAGATCCGAAATCTCCGCGTGAAACGGAAAACTGAAGCACCAATCGCAACATTTCTGGTATAATCGTTTATTTACGCGTTTAAACGCGTTAAAATCGTTAGGCGTTAACCGTTCGTTGACCGTTCGTTAACCGTTCACTATGCGTTTCTTACGCATAGATAAACGCGTAAATGGGTAGGAATAACGTATTTACCACTGTATCTTAACCGCTTCACTGCCTTATCGACACGGTACAATGATTATTTACAAAATAGTTTCGCGGTATCTGATCAGAAACCAACTGTTTGGCACTCATTGATGACGTCACGGCAGTGAAGGGGTTGAGACACTTTTAAGTTTTTTTTTACTAGACTTCTTTTATAGATACTAGGGTATCTATAATAGCAGTCTAGTATTGTTTTAATTTTTTTTGGTAATAGATCTAGATGTATGTGTCAAGTACCTGTTGGTTAAGGTATGGCTAAAATCTAGATATCGCACATTTTAGGTGTACATGTATAGGTGCAGTTATTGTATGTTTGATAGAACTTGTTATTATAAATGTCAATAACGTGCCATGTAATTCATTTGAGCCGTGCCATGACAAAACAAGCTTTATTGCATTGCATTATTGTACAGACCAAACATCGTTGTCATCCCAAGCTTTATATCTGAGTTTGGTCTACACTGCCAAAATACCGTATATAATACAATTACATAAAATGCTTTAGATGCATGTTGGTTCCAAACAGTGTAGATCAAAACAAGTCGTCGCGTCTTTGCGCGCCTTTATCTTCACTACTTGCAATGCAATGTCAGGTTATCTCATGGCATGGCTCATTTATATATACCATCCGCTTATGACTCGCTCACATTTGCTGCGCCGGCCGTACGGCGGCCGCACGGCTTGTTATTTCTACGGCGAGTAACAATTCCCCGGCCGCCGCAGAATTCCTACGGCCGCCGTGTGTTTCGCTCACATTTGCTGCGGCTGCCGCACGGCGAGTTTCTATTTTTTTAGGTTAAAAAACCTGCGGCCACCGTACGGCCGCCGTACGGTCGCCGTACGGCCACCGTACGGCAGCCGTGCAAGCTCCACCATATTCTCCGCAATCAAAATGCTGCTCCTGCTACATAACTTGGTTTTGCTACATGTTCACAAAACTCATATCAGTCCAACTACACCGTGAACTCAATGGACACATTAGGACAACACTTAAGAGCATCTAAATCCATTTGTAATAATACACATGTTAAACATGTATGAACAAAAGTACAAATACACAATAAGAAATGTGACAATTGAGTTCCGGCGGCCGTGCGGCGGCCGTACGGCAGCCGTAGAACCACTCTGCGGCGAGTGTTTTCTACGGCCGCCGTAGGAATTAAAAAATGTTATAACTCCGCGTTATATTTCTACGGCGACCTCTACGGCCTATGAAATATGGGTATACGCCGTGCGGCCGCCGTACGGCTGCCGTAGGATTTCTACGGCGGCCGTGGGAAACTACCGATTTTCCGATTCTGCGGCCGCCGTACGGCTGCCGTAGGGCAAATGTGAGCGCACTATTAGAGTTGCATTATAATAGTTGATTCTATCTCATTACATTCAGTGATGGAGACGCTGTTCACTCCAATTAAAGCATTTGTGTTAAAACATTAATGTCCATTGATAGTAATTTCGGACAAAAGTAGATTCTGAGTAACTCAGCTTCTGACAAGTCTCAGACCTGTTTGCAGATTGTCGTTTCAAAACTTGGCAATATCATCAAGAATCTAAAAGAGTACGTTTCTACAATATATATGTACATGTACATGCATTGAATAATGTGTGAGAGTGTATATTTTGTTGTTGTTCCTTTTTTATTGGTTTTGTTGTTGTTGTTGTTTTGTTGTTTTTCGTTTCGTTTCGCCGTAAAATAACTAAAATAACTCCCTCCCTACAACAGCTCTCATTACAACGACTCACTCTCTTTAACGGCCCTAATAACAAAGACTCCCTCCCTACAACGACCCTTATAACAACGACTCCCTCCCTACAACAGCTCTCATTACAACGACTCCCATCCTACAACGACCCTTATAACAACGATTCCCTCCCTACAACGACCCTTATAACAACGTTTCCCTCCCTACAACGGCCCTCATAACAACGACTCCCTCCCTACAACAACTCCCATTAAAACGACTCCCTCCCTATAACGACCCTTATAACAACGACTCCCTCTCTACAACGACCCTTATAACAACGACTCCCTCCCTACTTCATTACAAAAAAATCCCTCCCTACAACGACCCTTATAACAACGACTCCCTCTCCACAACGGCCCTCATAACAACGACTCCCTCCCTACAACAGCTCTCATTACAAAGAATCCCTCCCTACAACGACCCTTATACCAACGACTCCCTCCCTACAACGACCCTTATAACAACGACTCCCTCCCTACAAAAGCTCTCATTACAAAGATACCTCCCTACAACGACCCTTATAACAACGACTCCCTCCCTACAGCGTCCCTCATAACAACGACTCCCTCCCTACAACAACTCTCATTACAACGACTAACTCCCTACAACGACACTTAAAACAACGACTCCCTCCCTACAACGATCCTTATAACAACGATTCCATCCGTACAACAGCCCTCATAACAACGACTCCCTCCCTACAACGACCCTTATAACAACGACTCCCTCCCTACAACAGCTCTCATTACAACGACTCCCTCCCTACAACGACCCTTATAACAACGACTCCCTCCCTACAACGACCCTTATAACAACGACTCCCTCCCTACAACGGCCTTCATAACAACGACTCCCTCCCTACAACGGCCCTTTTTACAACAAAATCCATCCCTACAACAGCTCTCATTACAACGACTCGCTTCATATAACGACCCTTATAACAAAGACTCCTTTCCTACAACGGCCCTTATAACAACTACTCCCTCCCTACAACGGCCCTATTTACAACGACTCCCTCCCTATAACAGCTCTCATTACAACGACTCGCTTCCTATAACGACCTTTATAACAACGATTCACTTCCTTCAACGGCCCTCATAACAACGACTCCCTCCCTACAACGACCCTTATAACAAAGACTTCCTCCCTACAACGGCCCTCATAACAACGACTCCCTCCCTACAACGGCCCTAATAACAAGGACTCCCTCCCTACAACAACCCTTATAACAACGATTCCCTCCCTACAACGACACTTATAACAACGACTCCCTCCCTACAACGGCCATCATAACAACGACTCCCTCCCTACAACGACTCTTAAAACAACGACTCCCTCCCTACAACGACCCTTATAACAACGACTCCATCCATACAACGGCCCTCATAACAACGAATCTCTCCATATAACGACCCTCATAACAACGACTCCCTCCCTACAACGGCCCTCATAACGATGACTCCCTACCTACAACGGCCCTCATGACAACGACACTCTCCCTACAATGGCCTTCCAAACAACTACTCCCTCCCTACAACGACCCTTGCCGCAGTTTCTTAAATAGGACTTTTATGTTTAACGCTTTTACTGCTGCAATGTCGTCTGCTTTAAGTTGTCGTATGCTGTTTTACATAAAGGACATTTGGACGGAAAAACTTAATGAGGAATTACAGCTTGAGTCTACGTTACGCTGCGTCTGATCTGGACTTAAGCTGTGTGTCACTCCTAATTAAGTTTTTTCCGTTACGCTGTGTCTGATCTGGATTCAAGCTGTTTGAAAATATTTGCCAATTTCCCACTCTATAACGTCTCCCTCGTACAACGAACCTAATTGTTGTCTCCCATTGGATGTCGTTGTAGAGAGGGACGGCTGTAGAGTCTTTCCAATTGAGCGAATTTGTATTTGTAATATCAGTTTTTATGTGCTTTACAGTCACACATCTTTTCAGCACAATGACCTAAATATTTAAAATGTAAGTTGAAATAAATCACTCAATCGATAGACGACAATAGATACAGATTGATAACAAAGTCAGAATAAATTGACTGCTACATACAAGCAGTATAGATCAGGATCATACCACGATTGATTTGTCGACCGATTCCGTTAAATATTAAAAAATAAAAGACATTCATACTATCATACTAAAATGTATGCGGTAAAATGCTGTTAGAAATGAGATAAATGCTGCTAGTGACATTTTAGGCACAAGATGTTATTGCAGGAGAAGTGTTTAAACAATGTCCGCCCGAGACGGTCTTCGAACTCTTGCAAAATTAGCAATTTCCTGAAACCAGTACTACCATTTATTATCAATAAAACGTTAAGATTGAATAGGGATCTATAAAAACAGGAAAATGCTAGATATAGAACACAATTGTTTCTGAATTCATTTTCCTACATGTATCATTAACAAGATTTAAAATATGGGGAAGTTACTTTTGTTGCCCATTTTCTTAAATATTCTCAATGATACATACGATTTTTAGTTCATGAAAATGAATACTTCATGCGTTTCATGAGAGTCTAGTCTGGTACATAAAATATAAATTGGCCTACCAATAAAGAAAAATAGTCTGTGTCTTATGCCGAATAAAGTGGTTTTTTTGCAAAGGGTATGGACCCTAAAAAGACACCGCATAATGTGGCATCCCTTTACCCAATAGAAGCGACTTTTAGCGTATTTAATTTATTCCTCCGCTGAAGAAAATAGTTCCAATTTAGTCAGTAATGAAAATGTATTATAGGGAATATTTTCTATATTTTAGCACATGATAGCTTAAAGCAGGCTGAAAGTAAAGCAGAATGCGCCCTAAGGCGCATTCTGCTTTACTTTCAACCTGCTTTAAGTAGTCCCCTATCTTAAGTAATAGAAATAGGCTATCAGGTAAAGGGTTAATCATAATCTAAATTTGTTGATACTCATTTCAATATTTCTTAAGCCACAATATTTAAACTTTGAAATGAAAAGTATCATATCAGACGACAATTGTTTTACGTTTGTGACGTCATGGCAGTGAAGGGGATGAACAGATAGCCACCGGCGGCATGCGTAGTTGAACTCATAGTGTAGAAAATTACAGGACATTGAGATTATTCAGACGATTGGTGTATCTAGGGTTGAAAAGGAAAAAAAACAATAGTAGTACGACCAAACAATAAGTAAATATAATGAACAATGATTGACAAGTTTTGTTGTTAAATGAATACATTACGTTTGCATGTGTACGTACATGTAACTAATACTGGAAATAAATACATATATGTTTTAAACTAGAAGCAGGCTTTATGGTAAAGGGTTGAATTTGATTTTAAAGTTTTAATTCAAGAACAACGAAAAATGACCTGTGTATTAGCCATTCATTCGAATGACATTCAAATTGTAATTTTTTGAAAGAGTTCATAATGCTGGTAATCCATATTTAGATATCATTTTCTTCTAATCACAGTACGAAAAATTAACTTACATTTGACGGTTTCGTCTTGAGACAAAACTGTCAAATGTAAGTTAATTTTTCGTGCTATGATTAGAAGAAAATGATATTTAAAAAAGACATTCAAATTGCATTTACGTTGGAGGAGGCGTTGTCCTGGCTTACTTAAACGAAACTAAACGCAAACGCATTAAAGCAAAGTTTAGAAAATATCAGATTGTTAAACATCTCACGATTTTTTTTTGTCTGAGTCGCAAAACACTTAAACGGTTGCTATGACGCCGTGTTACATTGGGGATTACGTTATTCTTTTTCCACTTAACGTGTTTACGCTTAATAAATATTTCCATTGCAAACAGTTTGAAGCCAGATAAGAAGGCGTCTGATCAGGATATCAACTAGTTGACACTCAAATTAACATAAATAGTCAAAAATGTCAAAATGTTGTAATTTTCTACATTGTATTGCAATGCGTTTGCGTTATATTTGCGTTTAAACGGGAAAGAATATCTTCTTCTCCACTGTACTCAAAATTAGATCAGGCATAAAACTATTTGCCATGCAAATAATCATTTAACAACAAAAGCGCTTACTGAGTAATTATAACAGTCTTTCCCACTGTAACGTGATTTCAAACAGATGAGATACTTTGATGAAACAAACTACATGTACAGTGGAGAAAGCATTATTCTTGACCAATAAACGCGTTTACGCTAAAACTATTATTTGCAGTGCAAACAGTTTGGAGCCAGATCAGACGTCGGGTAACCCGGCGTCTGATCAGGCTCCAAACTGTTGGCCACCAAGATAAACATGAATTATCACAATTGTCCAAAAGTTGTACTTTTCTACGTTTTAGTGTTTTGCGTTTGCGTACGTTTGCGTTTAAACGGGAAAGAATAACAGATCCTCCACTGTACTTTGTAACTCTCGAGAATTTCATGCATGAAAACTTGGCTTCTAATCAGGCTCCAAACTGTTTGCAATGCAAAAATATTGGATTGATTGAGTTTGGGTTTACGGCACTGCAGCACATGAATTGGTCACATAGAGCTGATGTTCATGCGTGTGTATGACTTTATTGGTGTCCTTTTTTGGTGGAGTATTACCACTCTGCCCGTTCGGGCAGTGGGTGTATCCTATCTCTCCTCCCTCATCCTACTGGGGGCAATGAAGAAATAACGTTACAGTGTTCCCTCCCTACAACGGCCCTCCCAACAACGATTCCCTCCTTACAACAATCCTTGCCGAAGTTCCCTAAACAGGTCAATTATGTCTAACGTTTTAAAGTTGCAATAACGTCTGCTTAAAATTTTCCTCTTCCGTGTGTCTCAAAGAAACATAATGGACATTTTGACAGAAAAATTTACTTAATGATGAGTGACAAACAGCTTGAATCAAAATCAGGCGCCGCGTTACGCTGCGTCTGATCTGGATTCAAGCTGTTTTAAATTGTAAGCAAACGTCCCTAACTATAACGACTCCCTCCGAACAACGCACACGATTTTTGTCTCCCAATGGGTGTCGTTGTAGAGAGGGAACGCTGTAGCGTAAATACGTTTGATTGGGCATAAGGACGTCTGCCAGACTGTACCGGAATCATTTGATGTTACATCAATGTTTATGCGTCTGACAGTAACATAAGGTTTCGGTACCACGACCTAAATAGTAATTGAAGTTGGAAATATGCACTCAGACGAAAATGGACATAAACGGGTTATATAGCGTGATTTATCTTCACTGTCTGTTAACATAATGATGTCAACGCTATTCATATAAAGGCTCTTTGTCTTAACTCTTCCTTTGATACAGTGGAGAACACGTTAATCATTTGAAATATTTTCCTATTTAAAAGTAAAGGAAAATGCAAAAATTTTAAAATGTAAAAAATGACATTTTTTAACTTCTAAATATTCATTTTAATCTGAGTGGCAAACTGTTTTGAGCCTGATCAGACGCCGGGTAACCCGGCGTCTGACCAGGCTCCAAACTGTTTACAATGGAAATACATGTAATAGCATTTGCGTTAAAGCGTTAATTGGTAAATAATGACGTTCTCTCCGTTGTGAACACTATTTACATGTAGCTACTATAATGGAGCAGATAATTTCCCTATTAGCGCGTTTATGATGAAGCAATTATTTCCATTAGAATCAGTGGCGTCTTATCAGAATTCCAACTGGTTTCAAGTACCAGTCGTGACAGGGGACAGTGGACTTATCACAATCAGGATAAATATACTAGACAATAACAACTTTGATAGACTCTTTGATTCACAGAAGGATTTTAGTTTGATGAACTCCGTTGGACGCATCGTAATATTTTTGTCTGCAGCAATTGTCGTCAGCTACAGCTCTCAAATTAGGATCTTTCTACCATTTCTATTTAATATTGGATTAACTGTATGGAACGAACCAGTTTTGTATTGTGTAAACTTAACCATAATGTCATAATTTGAATATTTATAATTCATCGGCATAGGGAAGAATTTATATAAGTTTTGTGTAACGTGTCATCTTATCCATGCATATAACCTATTACGTTATACTATTTGTATATTGTTGCATGTGAAATAGTGAAATAAATACAGTTTGAACTAAACTTGGACCCACTTACTAAACAGATTCGAACAAGATAATATGCTAAATTCCTCTTATTCTAATCTAGATCAAAACATTTTGCAAATTAAGTTACGGCACTCGCTGATTATGGTAAAAGAACTATTTAATAACTGCATGGAGGATAGTTAACTGATATGTTCAATTATCTTGTTTCAGACCGGTTTGTTTGATGTTTCTCGTTGGTTCCTTGCTGATGCTTCTAACGACCTTGACATTTGCTATTGGTGGAAACCTAGAGAAGCTATGCCAACCTATGCTGGACCTGTCTATATTTACTGACGTGAGTAACAGTTGGCAAGGCGCTATTCATTGCCGACCAATTCTTTCACCGTCATATGACGTAATCAGCCGTAGAACACAGTTCCTGTTATAATATTGTACAATATCTCCTTCTTAACCCTTTCCCTTATAGAAGCGACTTTTAGCACATGCATTTTATTCATCCGCTGAAGAAAATAGTTCCAAATTATACCGTAATAAATATGTGTCATATTTAATAATTTCCTTATTCTAGCAGGTAATAGCTTAAAGCAGGCTGAAAGTAAAGCAGAATGCGCCATATGGCGCATTCTGCTTTACTTTCAACCTGCTTTAAGTAGCCACCTATTTTCAAAACTAGAAACAGGCTATCTGGTAATGGGTTAAGTGTTTCGTATGTTTTTATTGATAACATTGTGAAATATATGTGATTTTTACTTAAAATATTTTTTGTGAAGAAAAAGGTTTTAATTCTAATCATTGATGGAACTACAAATAGTTTGGATCATAATCAGACGCCGAGTTACGCGGTGTCTGATCAGGATTCAAATTGTTTGCAAAATGTGTTGTCTGTTCTGGCAGTAAAAGGGTTTAACCCTTTGAACCCTAGTCCCGCATATAGGTGTCCTTTTCAAACAGTGTACATGTGAGAAGTACACTTGTCCTGTGCAAACAGTGAAGACCCAGATCAGAGGGCTCCGAAAGGAGCCCTCTGATCAGAGTCTTCACTGTTTGTCAAAATGCCAATTATTGACAAAAACAACCCTTAAAAGTCAGAAATGGACTAGACTAAAATGGAAACTGGAATTGTCCATTTAAAGTTTCAGGGAGGAAAGAGTTAAAGAAACTAAACATATAGCAGCAATGCACAAAAATGTAGATAATGACTTTCTCATCAAACAGTGATCTATCTTGTTAAATATGAGTGACAAACAGTTTTGATCCTAGTAAGATAAAGTGGAGAAAACGTTATTTGTCCCAATAAACGCGTTTACGCTCAAAATATTATTTCAAATGCAAACTGTTTGGAGCCAGATCAGACGCCGGGTAACATGGCGTCTGATCTGGCTCCGAACTGTTTGCCACTTAGAATAATATGAATTTTCAGAATTGTCTAAAAGTTGTACTTTTGTACGTGAACGTGTTTGTGTTCGTTTGCGTTTTTATAAAAACGGGAAAGAATAACGTTTTCTCCACTTTACCGAGTTACTAGTCGTTGGATCTGTATCAAAACTATTAGCAATCGACATCATTGTTTAAATTTAGCTCACTTTGTTCCCGGAGCGCATGTTTGCATGTTGACAAAACATAAACTTCCTGCCTTAAGGTTGCACATTAAACTAAAGTTCATTTATTTATGATTTTGTAAGATTTTCTTGAATCGACAGAAAGCAAACAATGATTATTGGAGAACTCTCGTGAAACATGTACACAAAGATAACAGAATTTTCTTTTATTTTGAAAATTCAAAGCTCTATCTGAATGGCAGCCTCTTTAAGTGACATTTCAAGTGGGGCCTTTTGCTGTCATTAATCAAGTAGTATCTTTAAATCTTTGATCGCTAGCGGCGAATCAGTGACTTTCTTTTTAAACAGTTGGAATCAAGATGAAACGCATCGTTTTGCGGCGTATGATCAGGATCCAAACGGGTTAACACTCTGTTCTGAAAAGTTTTGAAAATTTTAGAATATCAACAGACAACAATTATTAAAGATGAAATATTATGCAGCATGCAAATAGTTGATATATGAAACAGGGCAAGACAAGGCATGTTGTTCGATATTTTTATATTGTTGGTGTTCCTCAATGAGCTCACGCCTTCCTAGGAGAGTTCCATGCATCTTTTATCAATCCTTTTTCATTGTCATGATGTCATCAGTTTTAAACAATTGTCGTCTGCTTTTATATCTTAATTTTAAATTGTTGGTAGGTTGGTATAAAATTAATATTGAAGTGATTGTCAAACAGTTTGTAATCTGATCAGACGCCACGTTTCGTGGCGTCTGACCAGGATCCAAACTGTTTCAAACAGCTATTGTACTTTGGGTAAGTCAGTGAATGAGTCATTGTCACCTTAAGTCCACCATGATATCGTCTGCTTCAGTTATATTTTGTAGTTTGTATGGAATTTTATTTCTTCGCTAGGTTAGCTTTATCGAAATATGATTAAGTGTCTGACAGATTAGAATGCGTTACGCGACGTCTGATTCAAGTCCAAACTGATAGCAATATAAAATCAGGTTGTGCTTACAAATGTAGCAGGCAAGCGGTAGACGAAACTGTGTCATGATTTGCGACTTTATTTTTCAGTTTGTGGATGACGGGGGATTGCCTGGAATGTCCCTTGGAGATATAATTTTCAAGAACTCTTCTTACAACTTAAAATACTACGACCTACTTCTGTAAGAGAACACTAATTGGCTATAATTGTCATCTTAACTAAAGTGATTACGACGTTAATAAGAAAGGCCTTTTCCCTTCCAGAAATAAGCAATTTATTTTTGCTCATTTATATGTCATTAAAAGGATTTCGAATCATACAGGAAGTACCGTCAAGCTAGTGTTCATCTGTGGAGGCCATTCTTTTAAGACCCGTTTAGGTCTATATTTATTAGGCACCTGTCTTATGCAGGACAAGAGAAATGCAGAAAGCTCCGTTAGGAACGTTCTGCTTTACCTTTGCCTTGCATTTGATTGTCATCTACATTGAATATTGTTCAATAATCTTTGTTTGATAGGCCACTTTACACTACGTGACTGTATTTAGTATACAGATATTAAATAACGTTATAATGTACGTAAGTAAATGCTGGTAAGCTAAATAGCACATTTATCTAATTATTTTTGATAGACGTTTCCGTAACTGGAAAAGAGCATACGGTGTGAAGGAAACTTTCCTTAACGGTTTAAATGGGTGCATTTTTGTCTTTAGACAGAAAACCTCCTATTGCAAATTAAAGTTTCTTAAGAGCTGTTTACATTATTACTTTGTCATATAATGACAAAAACATTGATATATGAGTCATGCCATGACAAAACCTGCCTTATTGCATAGCAATAGTGCACATACAAAGCACCGTTGTCATCCTACACTACCAAATAACGTTTATAATACTTCCAAATACAATTTTTTACATGCATGTGGACTGGTGACAAACAGTGTAGATTAAGATCGGTCGCAGAGTCTCTGAGGCGAGGCTGGCCTTGATCTACAATAAGTCAGCTATCCTCATGGCACGGCTCATATGTTTTAGATATTTAATTATTTATTCTTTAAATGACCGCTTACTGTGTACATATTATATTATTATTTTATAGACTTTTGTATGTACATGTACTTACAGTGGATAATCTGTTATTCTTTCCCGTTTAAACGCAAACGTACGCAAACGCTAATCACTAAAACGTAGAAAAGAACAACTTTTTGACAATTCTGATAATTCTTGTTTATCTTGGTGGCAAACAGTTTGGAGCCTGATCAGACACCGGATGACCCGGCGTCTGATCTGGCTCCAAACTGTTTGTAATTGAAAACATAGTTTTAGCGTAAACGCGTTTATTGGGAAAGAATAACAGATTCTCCACTGTATATGGGACTGTTACCGAAGTAAAAGGTTGTTGTTGTTTTCAGAGGCTGTCGGGCTAACAAAGCACCGTTTAAATTGATGGGCCTGGATAACCTGATAGATCTAGAAACTTATTTGAACCATTCACAGGTACAACATAGAACATGTGTGACACTTTTATAATGAATAGCTAATAGATGCTTGTTTATTAGCATAATTAGGTTGAAAGTAATTGTCGGCTTGTCGTTGTGAACTCTTTCACTGTCTTGCTCAGCTACAATAATTTTAAGCAATCAGTTTGCATCCTGAAAAGATGCCGCGTAACGCAGTATCTGACCAGGTTTTAACCTGTTTACGCTCGTAATGATATTTCTTTAGTTAATTTCAGTAGCTCGCAGGCGAGCTTAGTTTTCTTGAAGGTGTTATGAAACTTCGCTTGTAGAACAATTATAGTCTCAGCAACCAACTGTACCAATATAGGCAAAATTCATTGTTTGGTTTATCTTCAAGTTCTCTTTTCTTTTTTTCGGGTTTTTATTGTTCTTTTTTTTTTTAAACAAAAACAGGAATTTTGATGAGAAAGTGCTTCTCCAAAGTTAATGACTGTTAGTCTCGTGCAATTAGTTGTTCACGGGATTCATTACAAGAAATCTAAATAAACACATTTGGAATAGATGTTGACAACTGTTTATATTTGCAAAATACTTTTGGGTTTGGTTGGATTTTTCTTCATAAAAACTTTATTACAAAATATTTTTCGTTAAATATATATATATATATTGTTCTATTTTACAATACAGTTTGTAAAATGGTTGGTCAAAAAAATTACAAAAACTTATCTTCAGTTCAGATTCAGAAACTTCCCTTGAAAATTTAAATATGTCATTATAAGTTATTCATAGACTTACATTATAGGCTTATACAGTTTGTAATATTATTAAAGCATTATCATTGGTTATGTCGATCATGTCGATCTTTGAAATATTGAAAAACAGACACAAAATGATTGACAAGCTTTAATTCGCGGCTTGCTGGTCAATCACTCTACCAACGGAGCTATCACGACAGACACTAAATGTTATCAACCTTTTCATTGTTTAAATGTTCGTGTATATGAGCGTCGAGCCGCTTTCCGATAGCTCACATTTTATTTTTTATTAAAATATTTATTGTTTTATCCTAAACATCATATCGTCATCATCACTATCCCTACATCTTCACCAACAACATCGGCAGCGAAACAGTATCAGTTTTATCAGAATACTATAACAGTGGAGAAAACGTTATACTTTCCCGTTTAAACGCAAACGAAACGCAAACGCAAAACACTAAAACGTAGTAAATATGATTTTTCATATTTTTTACATTTCATTTTTCTCTGAGTGGAAACAGTTTGGAGCCTGATCAGACGCCGGGTTACCCGGCGTCTGATCTGGCTCCAAACTGTTTGCTGTAGGCATTATAGTTTTAGCATAAACGCGTTTATTGGGAAAGAGTAACACATTCTCTACTGTAACAATACCAATCGTAATTGTCATGATCGTCTATTTAATCTTATTCAGTACACTTCGACATTGTCCGGTGATTTGTCCGGAGCTACCTCTATTGACCTGACCAGCTTCTCGATACTGACCCCAGACATGGAAAGTGCCCTGACTGACATTCAGAACTCAGGCCTTAGTAGCATTAACTTCACTGCCATCAACAGCACAGTAAGACTTAACCCTTTACTCCAGAATTACGCCTAGCCTTGTTCTAGTTTGAAAATAGGTGACAACTAAGAATAGGTTGAAAGTAAAGCAGTATGTGTCTTAAGGTCATCTGCCTTAGGCTACCATCTGCTAGAATATAGAAAATATTCATAGGATACATATTCATGACTGTAAACAATAATTTAGAGGCGTACATTGCGTATTTATTGGGTTATAGTTTAAATTACATATCAACTGAATTAATTAGATCCACTTTGTTCAGTGATAAATATGCACCATGAGAGAATTGTTCGATAACCTAGCAGATGGTAGCTTAGAGCAGCCTGAAAGATAAGCAGAATTTGCATTAAGGTTCATTCTACTTTACTTTCAAACTGCTTTAACCCTTTATCCAATAGCCTGTTTCTGGTACTGAAGATACAATGGAGAATCTGTTATTCTTTCCCGTTTAAACGCAAACGTACGCAAACGCAAAGCACTAAAACGTAGAAAATGACAATTTTTAGACAATTCTGATAATTCTTGTTTATCTTGGTGGCAAACAGTTTGGAGCCTGATCAGACGCCGGGTTACCCGGCGTCTGATCTGGCTCCAAACTGTTTGCACTGCAAATAATAGTTTTAGCGTAAACGCGTTTATTGGGAAAGAATAACAGATTCTCCACTGTAGTTGACCTTCTTAAAGCAGGTTGAAGCTACCATCTGCTAGAATATAGAAACTAGTTCTGATAATACATATTCATGACTGTATAAATCGGAACTATTTTCTTCAGTGAAATAATAAATTAAATGCGCTAAAAGGCACTTCTATCGGGGAAAGGGTTAAATGATTAAATGTCTTCATAATTAGATACAGTCTATGGGACAATGGGTTGATATACATGTATCCTACGAGCAAGAAACGAATAAGACACTGGCAGATTTACAGTGGTTGATATTATAGATGTTCAGACAAAGAGTATGCGCCATTTCAACTATTTCACTGCAATATTATATCGTTTGCTTTAAGCCTACAGTGGAGAATACGTTATTCTTTACCGTTTAAACGCAAACGAAACGCAAACGCGAATCACTTAAACGTAAGAAATTACATTATGTTGACAATTTAAATATTTATTCTAATCTGAGTGGCAAACAGTTTGAAGCCTGATCAGACGCCGGGTTACCCGGCGTCTGATCTGGCTCCAAACTGTTTGCACTGAAATTAAAAGTTTTAGCGTTAATGCGTTAATTTGGAAAGGATAACGTTTCTCCACTATACCATGCTACATGTATGATAGTATCTGCATTGATACTGGGTTTTCTTTTTAAAGTTAACTCGAAAAACAAATTGCCTAAATGCGCATAAAAGGTTACGGATCCCTAATTATATCGAACAAAAATCTGTACTCATCGTACATCGATCGGCCGTTCTCGTCAACTGCCGGTCTGTTCCGAACTATATTTTAGCATTGTTCTGACTAGACCGGCATTTGACGAGAATGGCCGATCTCTCTCCATAGAGATCCGATATTTACCGACATTGGCTAGCTTTCATTAGGGGTCCACATCTTTAAATAGCATACGCTCCAGTTGAAACTTTTTTAACAGCACATGGCGAAATGCAACAATCTGGAGTTACTTGGCACCTGATCTAGATCCGAACTGATTGACACTCGTAATACCGTTTCTCTACTCTACGTGCCATGTTTCTAGGAAATTAGACCTAATAAAATTAATTTCATTATTCTCTTTGATCTAATTTGGGTGTACACTATTTAAATGTCCTCTTTTTCAGGGTAATCTATAAAGTATGCGTTCGTTCAAGACCTTTTCTTCGTAGCAATTATGCATCCCTTTTTACATGTACTACAGTGGAGAAAACGTTATTCTTTCCCAATAAACGCGTTTACGCTAAAACTTTTTTTCCTTTGCAAACAGTTTGGAGCCAGATCAGACGGCGGGTAACCCGGTGTCTGATCAGGCTCCATACTGTTTGCCATTCAGATTAAAATAGATAGTCAGAATTGTCCAAAAAGTTGTCATTTTCTACATTTTAGAGTTTTGCGTCTGCGTTTCGTTTGCGTTTAAACGGGAAAGAATAACGTGTTCTTCACTGCATAGCCCTGATTCCGCCCTAGTGCACAGAACTTGTTTAATTCATCATTGTATATACTTGCTTTGGGAGAACAAACGGCGGCTACCAAACATTGCGACCTATTACACGTATCATATATCATCACCAAACATGAACCCGCTGCTCATTTGCATATTGCCAGTATATATCTCAATATCAGCTTCAATGTACAGTGGAGAAAACGTTATTCCTTCCAGTTTAAAACGCAAACGAAACGCAAACGCATTGCAATAAAACGTAGAAAGGATAACCTTTCGACAATTTTGACTATTCATTTTAATCTGAGTGCCAAACAATTTGGGTTACCCGGCGTCTGATCTGGCTCCAGTGCAATGGAAATAATTGTTTTAGCGTAAACGTGTTTATTGGGAAAGAATAACATGTTCTCCACTGTAGGTGACTTCTGTCATGAAATCATACGAATGCCTTAGTTAATACACATTGTGTTATTTTGAAGTCTGTAGAAAGTCAGACTACAGTAGAGAATGCGTTATACTTGCCCAATTTACAAGTACAGTAAAACCCCGCTATTACGACCACTAAAACGAAGGCTAATTGATTGTATAATAGAGAGGTGGCAGCTTACAGCAAGGTGACGGTGAAACAGAAAGCTCATAAAGGAGCTTTCTGTTTCACTGTCACCTTGCTTTAAGCGGTCACCGATCGTAAACACCCTAATAATTAACAGAATGTAGTGGTCGTAATAGAGAGGTTTTACTGTATGTGGCATTGCCAACTTAGGCCTGACCTTCACATACAGTGGAGAAAACATTATTCTTTCCCGTTTAAACGCAAACGGAACGCAAAGCACTGACACGCAGAAAGAAATACAACTTTTAGACAATATTGACAGTTCATGTTAACCTGAGTGACAAACAGTTTGGAGCCTGATCAGACACCGGATTTTCTGATATGGCTCCAAGCTGTTTGTAATAGAAATAAAAGCTTCAGCATAAATGCGTTTATTGGGAAAGAATAACGTTTGCTCCACTTTAGTATGGAAAATAGAAGACCAATACGTAATGCATGTATGTTACATGTAATGGGCAGTTTATTTAAAACGCCGGAAACTTAAGGTCAATGTTATAGATACACTGTAGTAAATATCTAAATTCCATATCTGGGCGACACAACAACCGCCAAAATTATGCTAAAACTACGTCGTATTATTACAACAGGTTATAATAAGCTCTGATATACAGCGGGGAAGACTTTATTCGTTCCCAGGAAACGCGTTAATGCGTGAAACCCGGCGTCTGATCAGGCTCAAAACTGAAAATAAACAGTCAGCATTGTCAACAAGTTATCATTTGCAACATTCGATCGCAATGCATTTGCATTTTAATAGGAAGAATAACGTTTTCCGCTGTTTAATACTTTACTCTTTTTTCAATCAAAGCGTCCCTGCTACAGTGGAGAGTGTTATTCTTTCCCAATAAACGCGTTTACGCTAAAACTATGTTTTCCATTACAAACAGTTTGGAGCCAGATCAGACGCCGGGTAACCCGGCGTCTGATCAGGCTCCAAGCTGTTTGCCACCAAGATAAACAAGAATTATCAGAATTGTCCAAAAGTTGTTCTTTTCTACGTTTTAGTGCTTTGCGTTTGCGTACGTTTGCGTTTAAACGGGAAAGAATAACAGATTCTCCACTGTACATGTAATACAAATACTGGTATGTGTGTACACTGTAAATAATGATCAAACTATTCAAACCAAACTTAATTTACTACATTTTATTGCACGGCTTTTGCGTTGTGTTTCTTGTAAATGGGAAAGAATAACGTAAACGCAAACACGAAACACTAAAATTTAGAAAATTACCACTTTTGGTAAATTCTGACTATTCACTTTAACCTGAGCGGCAAACATTTTGGAGCCTAATCAGACGCCGGATAACCCGGCGTCTGATAAGGCTCCAAACTGTTTGCAAAGGAAATATTAGTTTTATCGTAAACGCGTTTACTGGGAAAGAATAACGTTTTCTCTACTGTAGCACCAACATGTGGTCATCATATTTACTTTAGAGTGTTATGTTTATTCACCTGCATTTTGTTATTTAAAATCGTTTCACTGTTTCTAAATACAGTTTTCAAAATTAATATATGTTGACGATTCATTTTAATATGTATGTCAAACAATTTGAAGCCTGGTCAGACACCGGGTTTTACGCATTATCGCGTGTCCCGAGAAATAAAAAAAGTGTTTCTTGCTTAAGGGTGTATCAAACCCATAAGCGAATTTTTCAAAGTATTAAACTTTTTTTCTATCATTGTTTTTTTTATAGAGCTGTTTATGATGAATTAAAAAATGAAAAAAATATATATATGGTAGTGTCCTTTTTTATGAGCTACAGCGATTTGAAAAAGGTATGTCAAATTTTGACTTTTTTTCAATTTTTACCCATTTGGGTTTTCATTATTCATTTTATGTTTATGGGGGTATTTTCACATATAGAAACCAAATTTAGAAAAAACAGGCACCAGGTTTGAACAATATAAATCCTTAAATATCAAAAATATGCTTTTTACAGGGCAAGATTTTATTAGATTTTTTATTTTATGAAAAAAAGTTAGAAAATGAAAATGTTCTAGCATTAAACTTTTTCTTATATTCTACCAGATAAAAGCCCATGCTAGGGCAGTTCAAAATATGAAAAGAAATTGAAAGGTCAGTTTTGAAAATTTTGAGTTATTGAAGAAAAAGGAGTTATCTCCCTTACAAAATTAACAAAAAAGTACCATAACGATGATATTTAGAGCTTTATAAATTTCACATTTGGTGCCTGTTTTGTCTTAAATTAGTTTTTTGTATGAAGAAATACTACCATAGACATGAAATAAAAAGCACAAAACCAAATCATCATGTTTGGTTTCATTTGAAATGGTTTTTATTGAAGCGGGCTGTTTGAAAAGGACAAAATAAGAAAAAGTGGGTGGGGTAAATTTTACATGGCCGTAGAGCCAAACGTTGTTCACCAAAATGTACACGTTTTCTATTTTTTCATTCATTTTAAATAGCTCTTCAATACAAAACCATCATAGAGTGTTTTCATATACTTTGAAATTTTCCCAAATTCATGAGTTTCATACACCCTTAACACATACAAATGTACCTAATCCCTTCACTTTCATGACGTCAATTCTTAAGAATTATCGTCGGTTGTTTCACTTTACGTTTCTTGGCTTAAGAAATATTGTTTATTTTATGACTAGGCAAAATAAATCAAAACGCACCAGTAGAAATACTATATTTATATTTCAATAAATTCACGCCCTTACAATAGGGCTACTCAGTTTATATCAACTAAAATCATTGTGGCAGTAATGGCCGCGGTAAAGGAGGACGAGCAGATGTGCTGTTAAAGTATTATAATATATACTTAACTAGGGAAAGCCAATACCACAAGTACCAGGAGTTACGCTTATGACATTGGGCAAAACCTGGCTGCGGCACTGTGTCCCCAAAAAATTTAACACTGTTTGGACAGACTGTTATCCGAAATCTAACAATAACTCAAGCACAGGAAACATTCACCGGACCTATCCAGATCCCTATTTAATAGCCATGGGCAGCATACAGAGCAGGGTTCTTTCAATGATAAACCAGCTGCAACTATTGATCAGACAGTGATACTTATCAACAACCGACAATAACCTGGACAGCAAATGCACGGCATATGCACAATATAATGAATATTTGTAGCAAAGGACAGCAATCCCTATGACATTCTGAAACCAAAGACAACTAAAGCTCAGACGGAAATGGCTGCAGTTATACCCTATAGCCAGCCGCGTGCAGAATCTGTACATCAGCTATTAACACAGACAGAAAAAGGCCGGCATTATACACTAGCTAGAAACAAACACTTTACATCGGCCGTTGACTCGCACAGAAAGTGGCTGGCGGTTATACAATATAACTGACAACCAGCCACAGTACATGTCCTCCAATAGGACAGCTACGTGCAGAATCTGTACACCGGACATTAACACGGACAGCTAAAGGATGGAATTATACAATAGCTAGCATCAAACTCTTTACATCGGCCGTTGACTCACAGAAAGTGGCTGGCGGTTATACAATATAACTGACAACCAGCCGCAGTACATGTCCTCCAATAGGACAGCTACGTACAGAATCTGTACATCGGACATTAACACGGACAGCAAAAGGCCGGCATTATACAATAGCTAGCATCAAACTCTTTACATCGGCCGTTGACTCACAGAAAGTGGCTGGCGGTTATACAATATAACTGACAACCAGCCACAGTACATGTCCTCCAATAGGACAGCTACGTGCAGAATCTGTACACCGGACATTAACACAGACAGCAAAAGGCCGGAATTATACAATAGCTAGCATCAAACACTTTACATCGGCCGTTGATTCACACAAGAAGTGGCTGGCGGTTATACAATATAACTGACAACCAGCCGCATTACATGTCCTCCAATAAGACAGCAAATAATTAGCATTAATGCCTTATAGATAGCAACAAACAATTAAAGTTGTCCGTTATGCCGACAGCAAATGACTGGAATTTACATAATGTAGTAAGCAACGATTCACATCAGCCAATAACACAAACATCAAATGGCTGGCATTTGCACGATATAAGAAGCAATGAACAACAATTCATGTCAGCTGGTAACGCGAACAGCAAACGGCTGGCAATTACCAAATATAGTTCGCTACGTACAACAATTTTTGTCAACCAGTAACACAGACAGGCTGGTATTTAAACGATAGATAACGGACGATATTTGAGATCAACAGTAACCCGTACAAAACAAATTGCCAGCATTTACCAAATATAGCTAGCAAGAAACATTTCACATCAGTCATTAACGCAGACCGCATATAGCTGGCATTTATGAAAATCGCCAATTACTGTGACCCAGAAGCTCGGCTGTGATTAGCAATGTTCACACACCGGACCTTATTAACCGACATCGCCTAATGCAGCCCAAACCTTTGGGTGCCATATTGCAAAACCCGACTTGACCAATGGTAGCTCCATTTGCACTGAAATTGCAGTACCAGTATTACACCAGGGTAGCCTACACGAAACTTGCTCTATTTAATAACCTAACGTAGCAACAAGCGAGCTTTTTAGATAACTGCATAACAAAGGATTCTTATTAAGCCAAACCGGATTTGTTTCAAATAGCCTGTTAATTTAAAAGCCACATCAACTCGTCCCCCCATGTCTCTTGCAATAAGAGTAACAGCCGCGACAACTTAATAAACAGAACTCTATGCGAGCACTATTTATACAAGTTATATAATAGAGAACAAGTTTGTTTTGCCCTAAGCAAGGCCTCTCAAAAATGATTAATTATTGTGTTTGCCAGCAGCACCTATGTCACAACACTTTGACTATATATTATTTAACAAAATGGAGGCCTCTAATGCCTTGTGCCAAATTCCAGGCCTTGCACAACTTCTCATCTGGTAGGATGAGTCACTGGGACCCGTGCCTACCTTATACGAAGCTATGACTGTAAATTGCACAGGTGCTGCTAAGCATAGACAATAGAGTATAACTCTTCACAATAGAGTAACCCTTGGCAGGATTTGAAGCACTTTTGGCATAGTTCATGGAGTCTTTCTGTAAAACAGGCAACTTCAGGATAAAGTTCGGTTGTAGCATTTGATGGCAGATCAGTTGTAACTATGTGACGCAGTACATAATACACAGAGGAAATCTTCAGAAGCACGCACTTGAATTGCAACAAAACGTAATGTCATGATTCAACTTAGCCGGTTGTGTCGCATCCCTGTAACTATTGGTGCCTGTCTGTAAGAGTTGTATGCTGGAACTGTACATTTGTCACTGCATCCTTCGCCACCATGCCACTTCACTGTTGCGTATCTGCAGGTAGTAATGAAAACCCAAGCAAAGCCTCATATAAAACACATGCAGTATACATGGGGGAAATAAGCCCTTAATTGGAGCAGATTATGCTTAGAAGCTAAATTACTCAAAATGGGTGGGAGGGTGGGTAAATAACTGCTTCCCAAGTTGTGTTGGTTCAAATGAGGCCGTAACAGCGTGGTCAGGCCTTTTTATAAGTGAACTGACCGGAAGTAGTCCGCATGACACTTTCCAACCGAGCGTCCCTGGATACGCCTACGAGGCAATCCGAATTATGGACTGACCAGCAGAGATACCTAGGAACACGTTTACCATTGCAAAAATAAATGTTGTTATTTGGATATAAAATCAAAATAACAATTATTATTTTATGACTAGGCAAAATAAATCAAAACGCACCAGTAGAAATACTATATTTATATTTCAATAAATTCACGCCCTTACAATAGGGCTACTCAGTTTATATCAACTAAAATCATTGTGGCAGTAATGGCCGCGGTAAAGGAGGACGAGCAGATGTGCTGTTAAAGTATTATAATGTATACTTAACTAGGGAAAGTCAATACCACAAGTACCAGGAGTTACGCTTATGACATTGGGCAAAACCTGGCTGCGGCACTGTGTCCCCAAAAAATTTAACACTGTTTGGACAGACTGTTATCCGAAATCTAACAATAACTCAAGCACAGGAAACATTCACCGGACCTATCCAGATCCCTCTTTAAGGGAGATGCGACCGGGGTCGCCCCGTCAGAGAGCCCAGAAAAGGAAAGCGGTGAATGTTATCCTCGAGGCACATCCACTCGTCCTTGTATGATGCAGATGGGAATTTTTTCCCGCCACAATAAAGTTTACTTTATCCCCCAAAAAATTACAGGATTTTAACAATAGGAAAGACAAAAGGTTTTTGTTAAAATATATACAATGATTTGAATCTCATGACATGAACGGTAAAATGGCATCTTTCATGGCATCCAAATAAAACTCCAGACCCACGTCTGACAAATGGATACCGTCGGGCCTATAAAAACCAGGTGTCTCCGTATCTATGTCAACATTTAAATACCCAGACCTGGCGTGGCGGAGGATTTGCTGATGGCCCCACTTATTTATTCTTCTCCTCTTGCTTTCAAGGGAGCCAGAAGAATAATGGTGGGACCCCCATGAAAAACGTTGCAAAACGTTCACCCACACCAAGGCTGAGTCAGGAAATGCTGCACTCAAATAGCGAACTTCCCTGGCAATTAAATTTCTCAGAAATGTCTGCGATTTCGAAACTAAATCATTACCACCCAGGTGGATCACGATAACTTTTGGTGGTTGATTTAACAACACACTGGGTTCCACGACATGCCTGAAACTTGTCCAAGACATGCCGCGAACGCCCCACCAGCCGATCCTTGCCTGGTTTGGCATATTTAGGTTGGCCTTACCAGTCTGTACAGCCCTCACTCCAGCCCAGTGCGGGATCGAATCACCCAGGACCCAGATATCTGAAGTGATGACATATTGATAGATGAATACATTTAATGTTGGCGGATATATGACTGATAAGCCTCCGAAGACCAACGGCCTAATTTCATAATTGCTGCAGTGGGCACACCTTTTGCGAACAAATCTGTTGCCCTGCCGATTCTAAAACTATGCGACTTAATATTATGGTATGCTAAACCCGTATTGACAACGCATTTGTTTAATATTGCCACAAATTGGTACCGAGTTGCCGGCTTTCCGTCACCGTGACAAAAAAGGGGGCCAGTACCAGTGGGGCGTATCCTGACGAAGTTTAATACAGACTTAAACGGACAGAGGTCTCCGTTTAGTTCGGCAGGAATTCTTAAAGATACAGGCACATTATGCTGGTTTGTTTTGAACCTACTAAGAGTGACCGATAAAAAACATTTATTCAAGTCCAAACTTGTATCCTCATATTTCAACTGGTTACCTGGTCCGTTTAGTGAAACTGCCACTAGCTCACTTACTCTAAATAAACCAAAGTAAGCTAGAGTCCACATTGCCTTAAAAAGAACTACTTCGTAATTGTTATGACAAACCAGAGGTAGTTGGCTTAATAGCCTTTCGAGGATGTTAATAGTTATTGGAAAACGAGAATCTTTTGTGATAACTGACCTACTGTAGCCCTCTAATAGTTTTCGAACAATGAAACTAGTAGATATTTCATGCCAACCATGGGCTACGTGAAAATAGTTCAGACCTGCTATGTAAGTTCTGATTGACTGTGATGACAAGCCTGACTCAAAGCCATATGCAATAAATAATGCGACTTGCTGGTGTGGTAAAGGCCACTGCTCGTGCAGACCAAAACTTTTCCTGAAGCGATGAAAGGTACCTAATGCTGTATTATAAGTTTGTGCAGTGTTTGCTGCAATACTATTTTTCAAGAGGTTTACTGCAGTGGCTCGAAAACCTTCCAGAGATGTTCGGGGATGGGTACTGGCAATGCGACGGCCTCTGGCGCCATTTCCCTGAATCGCTCGGTCTGAAAACGAGACAGAGCGTCGCAAACTGAGTTACTTTCCCCAGGAACATGATTTGCTCTCAGCATTATGTTCAGATCCAGACAAATTAAAGTGAGCTTTCTTACCATGCACATTACTCTATCGGACTTACTGGTTAATGTGTTAAGAATAGTCACAACTGATTGGTTGTCACAGTTAAACCTAATTTTCTTGTTTCTGAGTTTTTCACCCCAAATTGAAACTGCGACCAAAATAGGGAATAACTCCAGGGACGTAATGTCATTTAAAATGCCCATTTGAACCCATGAATCTGGCCATTTTTCCTGGCACCAGTGGCCCATAAAGTATATGCCAAACCCTAAGCCAATGCCACCAGCACTGTCTGAGAAAAGCTGTACATCCTCATTTGAAGACCAAAACCTGTCGTGGAATACAGAAATCCCATTGTGGTTGTCAAAAAATGACAGCCACATTTTAAGGTCTAATTTCATTGACTGACTTAAGCGGAGATGATGAAATGGTTTAGATAAACCGCAAGTGGAGTTGATCAAACGCCTACAGAATGGCCTGCCCACAGCTATTGCCCTACAACAAAAGTTTAAAGATCCAATCCGAGATTGAATTTCCTTCAATGTAGCTTTTTTCTGATTTAGAAGTTTTTTAATCTTGATCACAACTTCGTTAACTTTTTCAGCTGGTATGCGCACCTGCATTTTGTCAGAGTCGAGCTCTAAACCTAGAAAGACTATAACTTCAGTGGGCCCCTCCGATTTTTCCTCAGCCAATGGGACGCCGAGGTCTGACATACAGGCTGTAAAGATTTCTATCATCAGACTGCACTTAACATCAGTTTTGTCCCCTCCGAGGAAGTCGTCCAAGTAATGGATTAAGCTTCCTGATGACAGTTTGGAGGCAACCACAAATTCCAAAAATGTTGAGAATTTTTCAAAGGTTTTACAGCTTACTGACGAGCCAAATGGTAATGCCTTATCAAAATAGTAATTGCCATTGAAACGAATGCCTAATAATTCAAAGTCACGTGGGTCGATCGGCAACAAGCGAAAAGCATTTTTCAAATCCATTTTAAACAGTTTACAATGCCTCCCTAAATCCTGAATCATGTGTACAGCTTTATCGAAACTCGTGTATGAAATCGAACAGAACTTTTTGTCTATGTGGTCATTAACTGAACTGCCCTCAGGGTAAGACAAGTGATGGATTAAGCGGAATTCCCCCGGAGCCTTTTTAGGTACCAATCCTACCGGCGAGACAATGACATTTTTGAAAGGTTTTGATTTGAAAGGGCCTGCCATTCTACCGGCCTGGACTTCCTTGTCAATTTTTGATTGTACCAAATTGGGATTTTCGTTTACAGATTTTAGATTTTCGCTTTCCCTCGAAATTCTAGGCCCCGAATAGTGAAGGCTAAAGCCAGAGCTGAAACCCGAATGCAATTCGTTTGCCTCGCTACTTTCGTATCCTACAAGCATTTCACAGAGAGCCGTTAATTTAGCGGGTGTGGAAGCCAAACTGACGTGTTTATTACCTTCATTTTTTATATTTTCTGCGACCTTGACCCCGAAATGACTGGTTGCCGGGCCGAAAGGGCTGCATCCCATTTGTTGGTGCAGGTCTAATAAACCCGTCTCGGCTAGCGCAAGCTGAAGCCGGGTGTCCCCCACCGCACGTAGAACACACATGTGCATATCTACAGTTGATACGGATACATTTACCCTGACCCCTATTGAAATAATGACAAGTTAAGCCTAAAGTCTTCCTAGGAGCGAAACTATTTGAAGGGGTCCGCTCTGGCCGCGT
Organism: Gari tellinella; assembly: GCA_922989275.2. NCBI lineage: Eukaryota > Metazoa > Mollusca > Bivalvia > Cardiida > Psammobiidae > Gari > Gari tellinella. The sequence goes on from OV277866.1 coordinate 76,283,544, forward strand.
TTGGACGCATCTCCACCAGAGGTCATTGTTAATTTTGGCCCAAGAGGAGTGATGCAGAGCTTGGCGGAGCCTGAATTGCTCATCGTATTCCCGCCAAGCATAGCCCTCTTGTCTCGAAGCGCACTCCCTGATAAATCGCATGTAATGGAACATTTCATGAATCTTTTGAACGTGGGTCGCTACGTAAATGGACGCAAAAATTATAAATGCGTCCGTCCATTTTTCGATGCTTCCAATCTTGTCCTTACAAACACTAGCCTGTGATTCGATATTGCCATCCGCGTGAATAAGCAAACTTGTGCCGTTCCAGAGCTGAGACAATTCTACCGCTCCCTTTAATAGGAGGGCCAAATTGACAAATTCGCCCCTGGCAATTTGTTGCTTGAGAACAGAAGGCACGTGCGCGGCTATATCGTCGTTTGGCAACTGAGCCATTTCAGGTATTTGACATAAATTACTGCCACCCAGTGCGCTATTACTACCGCTTACTGTATTTGCGGACCTACACGGACACGTGGTATGTGGCAAATTAACAATTCCACCAATATGAGGCTGAGAAAATGTAGGAACCTCATTAGGCGAGAAAATACCATTATAGCTACTTTGCCCTAGCGCTACATTTAAAGGAGAGGAGCAAGGTTGAGACGGAAAATGTACCCCGGGCTGGTCCAGGTTAGCCGGACCGGCCAGCGGCAACGAATTAGCCCTGACCGGAGTTTCCGCCACCTGACTGTCTGTTTGCGTACCGGTCCCGGTCAAATGTCTACTGACAGGCTCAGGCGAATGGGCGCTGGTCCGAGTGGCAGAACGAGTCACCCTCCGAGCTCTGGGTAGCGTAACAGACCCCCCAATTATTTCCTCAAAGTCAATGACTCTTGCATTTCTAGCATTACCTGGGTCTGGTTGTAATAGAGCAGGACCAAATACACCTTCCTCTGCTTCACCCGCCTCCGGCGCCGTAGCCTTCCTCTTTCTTCCTCTGGCTCCTCTTCCTCTCATGCTTTGACCGTTGAATTAAAGATATTTGGCGAACGACTATAAATAACTGCTTCCCAAGTTGTGTTGGTTCAAATGAGGCCGTAACAGCGTGGTCAGGCCTTTTTATAAGTGAACTGACCGGAAGTAGTCCGCATGACACTTTCCAACCGAGCGTCCCTGGATACGCCTACGAGGCAATCCGAATTATGGACTGACCAGCAGAGATACCCAGGAACACGTTTACCATTGCAAAAATAAATGTTGTTATTTGGATATAAAATCAAAATAACAATTATTATTGTTTAAAAAAATTGGATTTTGACCGGACGCCGCGTTACATGGCGTCATCTTAGAATCCAAACTGTTTGATAATATCAATTGTACTCGGGGTAAGGTATTAAAGGGATTTGAACTAAAGTTGACCTCAAATGTGAATGGATGTCAGGCTCCTTATTGAACAAGTAGAATCAGTTGATGAAAAACGTTTTGTTTTTTTCATGAAAAATTAATTTATGGTCGAGATTCGAAAAGGCTAAACCACAAAACGAGTCTTATAAAATAAAATGTTCATCGTACGGGATACTCCATTGCCCCCTACCTACAACAGCCCTCCAAACAACACACCCCTTCTTACAACGACCCTTGTTGCAGTTCCCTAAACAGAATAATTATGTCCAACTTATACTAGGCTGCAATGTCGACTGCTTAAAATTGTGGTCTGCTATTTTTCTCAAAGTTACATAATGGACATTCGTACAGAAATATAGTTAATGACGAGTGACAAACAGCTTGTATCCTGAAAAGAATCAATGTTACGCGGAGTCTGATATTGATTGAAGCTGTTTGTAAATATAAGCCAATTTCTCTCCCTATAACGACTCCCTCCGAACAACACACACGAATTTTGTCTCCCAGTGGGTGTCGTAGTGAGGGAACGCTAGAGTAGTAGTAAAACCATTTCGTCTGTAAACATTACAATGCCGGTGTAATGAGGCTTAGGTACTGTTTCAGATATATCCCGCCCCCTTGACATTGTGTTTAGCTTTCTAGTTGTTTTAACTCATTGTGCCCTAGTGACGCATATACGCGTCCTTAGCCAAAAGTATACATGTAAAGAGTACACTTGTCTAATGCAAACAGTGAAGTCCCTGATTAGGGACTTCACTGATTGTCATTTTGAATATATTATAAAAAAAAACCTAAAGAGTTTAAAATGGACTAGCCTGTATTGTAAACTGGAATTTTCCATTGGAAGTTTCAGGGGATAATGAGTTAAACTGACATCTTAAACAATCTTAGCAATAACAGAGATGCGGTCTACTAAAACAAACATTATCCTTGATTTCAATCGCATTTTTATATCACAACAAGATTACCAATTATTAATGAAAGCCTTATACATTAACCTGAAACTGTCATGGCTTCCAAAATCTAAATAGAAAAAACATTTTTCTAATGGTCTCGAGGGGGATTATAACTTTACTTAAGAAGGTATTGTCTCGTACGTATTGTTAAAACAACAGTATCAAACAACCGCTACAGAATTTGCGTCTTTATAGCGATGCTAGAGACTCGTTATACCAGTAGAACTACGTTATCGGAGCTAGGTACATTGTATGACAACGATAAATTGTATTGGCAGTAGTAGTAGTATAGTTTATTTCCTCCATTAAGGACAGCCTTTTAACAAAAAATATTCAGAAAAAAACAAACAGCTCTATACAGCTGAAACTGAATACTTCAAACTCGCTTAAATCGACCTTCTATTATATCATTAGTAGAATACTTCACCTTCGAACTACTGGATTTCGAAGTAATCAAGCTTCAAATGTACTAATATATATACACGTGACAAAATAAAAGAAACAATAATGCCCAATAGGGCCCCACACAAGGGGGAGTAAATTAAGTTCGACAATAATCGTTCAAAGCTGCATCAAAACGCGTGGTACGACTATTCATTGGGATCGTCTCTTCGAGACGATTCCAATGAATAGTTACACTGTAGGTCTAATTCACACATAAACTTTTATTTTATGAAATCTCACCTTATTTGGAGACCCGCATATAGATCCATACATAATACCTCTTACGAAACGAAACAAAGAGATACCAAGAGAACGTATCACAAGTATTCGAAAACAGATACACCAGAACACAAGCAGACGCACGCAAGCAAACACGCAGTACACACATAGGAACGTTCACACGCACGTTATTTTCCTTTACATAAGGGAATCTCTTTCGAAACGAAACAAAGAGATAACCAAAGGAACTATTGCCATAAATAGCATACTAGAAAGAGATACTAACCCTTTAGTTCATAGATATGCATTTTACTGTTTATACCTATTCTTCTACTAGTATTGAAGAAAATATTTTCAAGTGGTTCAATCAGGATATATACAAGAAGAAATAGTTCCATGTTCTAGCTGGTGGAAGCTAAAAGCAGGCTGAAAAATAAACCAAAGCGCACCTGAAGTCACATTTTGCTTCACTTTCAACCATCTGAGACTGAAACGGTTGGGATACTGATCAGACGCCACAGAAATCTGCGTCTGATCAATATTTAAATGATAGTCCTACGTGTTAAGGCATAATATATAATTAGGTTTATTTTGTTAAAACAATCACACCAATAGGTGTAAAGCTAGCGATATTGTAGCAAGCAAATGGTAAACCAAATGCTCACCCAAACAACCAGAGTTAAGACATAAGCTACACGCACACATTATGTAACGGAAGTCGCACAATAAGAAAAGTACTGATTCTGATTGTAAATTAGAATCCGTACTTTTCTCGTTGCACGACTTCCGTTACATAATTTGTGCGTGTAGCCTATGTCTTAACTCTTTCAAGATCAAATTTATCGTTTTTACCCCTTCATTGTCATATTGTCGTCTTCTTCAATATTATTGTCCGCAACATTGTTTCAAAATTAGATTTAAGGCAGTTTAAATTACGTAATTTCGAAACAAGTGGCAAGCAGTTTTGATACTGATAAGACGCCGCGTAATGAGGCGTCTGATCAGGATCAAAACTGTTTGTAAATGCGTGTTTATGGTGTCATTAAGAGTGAACGGGTTAAGGTTGGCAATTGGGAAACTATTTGCGTCTACCAGACTGTTTTGACATGTTACAAGTATCATATATCATCAGTAAACACGAGCACAGTATCAATTTGAATATGTTTTTCATGATATCAAGTGTTAGTACAAACGGTCATGCAAGACTTTATGCTAAACGGGGATGGCAACTGTTAAAAGTTTGGAATCTGACATAATTACACAAACGCATTTCTGTCAATCGGAATCCAACTTGCGTCAATATCAAACATAATGGAGCCAGACCAGTCGTCGAGTTACAGTGATAATGACATTATACTTTCTCGTTTAACCAAAACTGAGCGCAATATAATGTAGAAAAGGAAAACGGGTTGATATTTGGTAATGATTGGTTTTAATCCGAGTGACAAACAATTTGGATGGAGCCTGAACAGACGTAGGGATAAAAAAATACTATTTGCGGTGAAAGGATAAAGCAAACGCTTTTCTGAAATTCAAACCATTACGCTATCGCTTGTTTTCAGTATTAAATAAAGATGGTAGCTGAAAGTAGTCTGAAATTAAAGCAGAAAGTACCTTCAAGTGTTTGCTTTACGCTCAGCCACTACATGTACATGTATCTGCTAGAATGTGGAAAATATTCCCTACGGCGCATATTAATAACTGTAAAAAGTGAACTATTTTCATTCGTCAGTACAGAAAAAAATGAAAGGGTAAAATGCGTATCTTATAAATAATGGAACATGTAGTTGAAAGAACATTAATTATGCAGAATGTTGTACAGATGCATGTTAGCTTATTCTCTATACTGACCTACCTATATGTACATGTAACCAAGAAGATCTGATTCATAAAGTTTTTCCCGACTAGTAGTGAATGAGCTTATTTTTTAGCATGACCAGTACAGTTAAACCTCGTTTTAGAGACCAATGCGATAATATTTTACCGTTTAGCTTAAACGTGGATTTATTGTAATGCCTTTTATTCCAGGCGTCTATGGATCATCAATCACGACTGAGATCATTACCAGTTCTGCAAGCCTGTCACATATGCATGATTTATGTGTTACATGTATAGTAATTCTGCTCTTTCAACATGCTATGAATGTGTCTATTTTGTACGTGGCCACATGAACCACTGTAAACAAGGGCTGTGTTAATTAGTGATTATAATAATGTCTACCATATACAGTAGAGAAAACGTTATTCTTTCCCAATAAACGCATTTACGCTTAAAACTATTATTTCCAATGCAAACAGTTTAGAGCCAGATCAGACGCCGGGTTACCCGGCGTCTGATCAGGCTCCAAACTGTTTGCCACCAAGATAAACATGGATTATCAGCATTGTCCAAAAGTTGTACTTTTCTACGTTTTAGTGCTTTGCGTTTGCGTTTCGCTTGCGTTTAAACGGGAAATAATAACGTTTTCTCCACTGTACATTCAATGCATGAGCATAAACGCGTTTGATTCATGTCTGTTGTAAAACGGTTCAGAGCCACCAGATATAATTCTAACAACTGAGTGGCAAATAATTTGTAGCCAGGTTAGACGTCGGGTAACTCCAAATTGTTTGCACACGAAATAACCGTTTTAGCATGAATGCGTTTGACTTAAAACCAAATGGTTTGCCACTAAGATTGAAATGTAAGACGTTCCTTTTCTATATGTTATTGCGATGCGGTTGCGGTTGCCTTAAAAGCGAAATGGGATTTAAAGGCTGGATGTTAACTTAATAATTTGTATCCACAAAAAAGGCCACCGGGTTTTTGTTTACGAATAAGTAATATTTTATCCAAGACAATAACAACCTCTCAAAGGAAGACTTATACATGTATATGAAATTAGGTCACGATAGCTCACTTAGCTATTGTTTTTAGTTTTATCAAGTCTTTACTCATTAAGTACGCCCTGTTTGCGTCTTTGATTTATTCCTTTACTGAAGATATTAGTTTCACCTTATACAGTCATGAATATGCACCGAAAGAACTGTTTTCTATTTTCTAGTAGATCCATATAGTTGTAGGCGAGAGTAAAGCAGAATGCACATTGAGTTGTACTCCATAGCCTATTTCTAGTATTGAAAATAGTTGACCACTTAAAGCAGATTGAAATAAAGTAGAATGCACCATAATACGTATTCTGCTTTATTTGCAGCCTTCTTTAGGCTACATTCTGCTAAGAAAAGGTCATGCTTCTTATTTTTGCACATTCATAACTGCATAAAAAGGAACTATTACCTTCATTGGAGGTATTAATTAAATGCATACTTATGCGTATCTATGTTGTTTTAGGCAAAGGCGTATTCTGCTTTACTTTCACCCTTCTCTAAGTGAACCCCTATCTTCGAAGCTACATGTATGGTAGAAATGGTTAAGCAACATAATCTTTAACTGATTGTTTGCAAAGTGAACATCAGTAGTCTGTTGAAATCTACAAATTGATTGATTATCATTATAAACCAGGGCTGCCATTTCTCCGGATTTTTCCCAAATCTTCGGGTTTTTTTCCAGAACATGGTAGCTTAAAGCAGGCTGAAAGTAAAGCAGAATGCGTCATAAGGCGCATTCTGCTTTACTTCCAGCCTACTTTAAGTATAGTCACATGTCAACAAAACTAGAAACAGGCTATAGGGTAAAGGTACGATTCGTAAATTCACAATTGAAAAATGCAAATTCCGAAATCTTAGGATTTTTCATTTCAACTTAAACGACAGTCAAAGGACACAATATGCTATATATTTTGACTAGACCGTGCTATGTTTTGCAGCTCAGCCAAAGCTTGGTTAGTACAGACTTCTCTGCCATGATCACAGCGATGACGACTATACGAGACAGCTGCAGCGGTGTCACATATGTGAGTACAATATTTACCACACATCATATTAGCTTCCATGTACATGTACAGTAGATAATCTGTTATTCTTTCCCAATAAACGCGTTTACGCTGAAACTATTATTTCTATTGCAAACAGTTTGGAGCCAGATCAGACGCCGGGTAGCCCGGCGTCTGATCAGGCTTCAAACTGTTTGTCACCAAGATAAACAAGAAATATCAGAAGTGTCCATAAGTTGTTCTTTTCTACGTTTTAGTGCTTTGCGTTTGCGTACGTTTGCGTTTAAACGGGAAAGAATAACAGATTCTCCACTGTACATGTAACCACAGAAAAGTGCAAGCTCAGAGCGAAGAGTTTGGAGCAAGACCAAATCTAGCTAAAAATGTTTAAAGTTGAAATAAGGAACCTTTTTAGAATAAACGCTTTTATTTGGAAAGAGTAACACTTTCTCCATTGTATGGTCGATAACCAGCCAAACCATATTAGGTTTTGTGGACTGTGCCCTTGAATTTCCGCAAATTGCGGCTCGACAAAAGATTTTCGCTCTTTTAACTCAAACAGTTTTCATCTGATCATTAAAAGAATTCTGAAAAAGGTGTGTTGCTATCAAATGGAGGCCATGTTCGATAACTAACCAAATCGCACCAGGCACTTTGGAGTTATGATCGATCCTTGTTAAACTTAAAATATTAGAAATTCGAATTTTCCGCACTTTTTCCCCATATGCTTTCTCATATACATGTAGAACTGAAATTTTATACATGAGTTTCACGTTTAGTAAAGATTAAGTAACATTTCGATTAGTATGTCCCTTCTTTTTAACTTAAAATATGAGAAAATTTTCGTTTTTTGCACTCTTTTCATTATTGATATGAAATGGTGTGTATATGATGTTGTAATGATGCTGTACTTCATTGTAATTTTTACAAACGTTGACTGTCATAGAATCCAATAAATTGCCGACGGGCGTATTTTGTGATTGTTACGGTTTTTTGTTGTTGTGGTTGTTTTGTTTGTTGATTTATTTATGGGCGAATGGTTTGATGCCTGATCAGACGCCGAGTTATTCGGCGTCTGATATGGCGCTAAACTGTTTTCAATGGAAATACTAGATTTTAGAACAAGTACATGTTTAAGATTTAAAATTCAAAACTCAAACACTTGCATAAATACTGTAAACAGAGACATGTTTCTTGTTACATAATAAAATGGAGTGCTACATGTACTTGTAATATAATACACATGACAATTTCATTGTATTGAATCTGTTGTCGAATTCATCCATAGCTGGATACAAAATACCCATAAAACTTGGAATTCTTTGTATTAACCTGAGGCTGGATGTATCCGCACTACATGCACATAGCTGTTACCACAATTAATAGTTTCTTCTCTATTATTACCATGTTTGCAGACTCGATGGGATGGCCATATCACAGCCATGCAGCAGATAGAGACAGTGGATTACGTGGCTGTACAAACGGCACAGGTAACCTGACAACAATAAACAAATACAGTTGATACTCGATCATTCCAACTTGCTTATTTCAAAATTACAGTCGAACTTTGATATCTCGAACTCGCTTAACTCGAACTAACCGATATTTCGACACATGAGTTACATTATTTCATGTTCTGTTAAGTCGAACATACCGTAGTTCAAAGTTAAAACGTGGCTAAGCCACGCTTTAACTTTAAACTACGGGTATGTTAGACATAACCGAGTTCGAGATACCGAAGTTCGACTGTACCAGTATTCCCTGTTAAAGTTCGACGACTCAATTTTTTTTAAGTCGAATATACTCGTATTTCAAAATTAAAACGTGACTAAATCACGTTTTTGGTTTAAAATTATGTTCGACTAATTCGATTTCGTATTTGTGAGGTTTGAATGTATCTTAAATTATTAATCAATTATTACATGTATTATCCAGTCGGACCTCAATTAGTTAGTCGAATTTGCATGTACCTGTGTTTCAATGATATTCGATGGGCAAAACATGTTTGTTTTTACGTCCGCACCACCGGCCGCTCCTTTCAGTCTAAGGGCCAATAGCTAAGGGGACACACCTAAAGGAGCATTATTACAAGTTACAAAATGGCCCAGTGAAGCCCGTCACCATGATATACGCATAAAAATGACCTTCATATAAGTATATCCCTTGTTGCGCTTTATGCGTATTTCAGCAATGAATATTGGGACATGGCCCTTTGAACAAAGCAGGCTGCCATTTCTCCGGATTTTTCATAAATCTTTAGAATTTTCTTAATGTCTTCGGATCTACGGATTTTACCGAAATCTTCGGATTTCTGTTCTTACTTTTAAAATTTTGAATTGTGTGCGTTTTTGTACTTGGGAAACATTGCTATTGGTGTCAAACAGTTTAGATGTAGATCAGACGTCGCACAACGCGGTGTCTGATCTGGATCTAACTGTTTGTATAATTATGTTATTGTTATAGAGCATGTCAGCGATAGGGTTAAATGTACGATTTCTCCTGAAATCACGCTTAAAAATGGAAATCTTAGGGGTTTTACGAGTAACATATGACAGCCCTGAACAAAGTCGACCCTAGGTGAATCTGTGGGCAGCTAAAACGTTCCATTCACCTAATCTTGAAGCACAACGACGTTTGGCTACATTCCTGGTTAAACCCTCCACTGTCATGACGACATCAATTTTGAATATTTTGACATAACCCTTTCACTCTCAATGACACTTAAAAACGCGTTTGCAAACAGTTTGCATCCTGATCAAACGTCGCGTTACGCGGCGTCTAATCAGGAACTAAACTGTTTGACACTCGGTTTGAAATTTCTTCAGTCGTACTGCCTTATTTTTTAACTTTGAAACGACATTGCAGACCACAAAATTGAAGCAGACGACAACGAAACGGTGAAGCTGTAAAACTGTAACGAACAATTTGGCAGTAAAAGGTTTCAGAATTATTAGACTGAGTGTCAACCAGTTTTGGAAGCTGACTAGACGCCGCGTAAAGCCTTATTTGATAGGATCCTAACTGCTTGCAAATAGCCGTTGTACTGTTGTTGTTTCTGCTGAGGTTTATAGTCCCGCATAAGCTTTATCAGATGCGTCATCCCATTGTCTCAGGATTGGGACAATGGTCAGCATCAAGCCGTTGTACTCTGGGTAAGGCAGTGTATTTATACCGGTGTAACAGTCCAGTTTTTACCCAGTCAGTTTTTTCCCCGGGGAAAAACTGGACTAGTCCAGTTCGGGAAAAAACTGACTAGTCCAGTTTTTCCCCACCCAGTCAGTTTTTCCCCCCTATTTTATCAAATGAAGGGGGAGAAATTCTGAACTAGTCCAGTCCCCCCTATGTTTTTTACTACGCAGGAACTGGAGAACCTCTGGACGTGTCAAATACCCCCACTTCAACAGTATATTGTTAAAGGGGGGGGGGGACCTAGACAATGCCAGAATATCCCCACTACTGAAGAAGTTTGTTTGCAAGGGAAGAAAAACTTGACTAGCAAATACTTTGCCAACATTTGCATTGATCAACTTGTGAGGGGGGGGGGGGCTAGACTAGTCCAGAATTTCCCCACCTCAACAGTATATTGTTCAAGAGGGGATGGGGAACTAGACTAGTCCAGAATTTTCCCACCTCAACAGTATATTGTTTAAAAGGGGGGGGGGGGACTAGACTAGTCCAGCATTTCCCCACCTCAACAGTACATTGTTTCAGAGGGGGGAAAAACTAGACAAATCCAGAATATCCCCACTACTGAAGAAGTTTGTTTGCGAGGGAATAAAAGCTTGACTAGCCAATACTTTGCCAACAGTTGCATTAATCAAATTGTGAGGGGGGGGGAACTAGACTAGTCCAGAATTTCCCCACCTCAACAGTATATTGTTTAAGAGGGGGAAATACTAGACTAGTCCAGAATTTCCCCAACTCAACAGTACATTGTTTAAGAGGGGGGAAAAACTCGACTAGTCCAGAAATTCCCCACCTCTAAAGTATATTGTTTCAGAGGGGGGGGGGGGGGGGGCTAGACTAGTCCAGAATATCCCCACTACTGAAGAAGTTTGTTTGCGAGTGAAAAAAAACTTGACTAGCCAACATTTGCACTAATCAAAATGTGAGGGGTGTGTGTGGGGGGGGGACTAGACTAGTCCAGAATTTCCCCACCTGAACAGTATATTGTTTAAGAAGAGGGGGGGGACTAGACTAGTCCAGAATTCCCCATCTCAACAGTATATTGTTTAAGAGGGGGGGGGAACTAGACTAGTCCAGAATTTCCCCACCTCAACAGAATTTTGTTTAAGAGGGGGGAAACTAGACTAGTCCAGAATTTCCCCACCTCAAAAGTATATTGTTCAAGAGGGGGGAAAACTAGACTAGTCCGGAATTTCCCCACATCAACAGTATATTGTTTAAGAGGGGGGAAAACTAGACTAGTCCAGAATTTCCCCACCTCTAGAGTATATTGTTTCAGAGGGGGAAAAAACTAGACAAGTCCAGAAAATCCCCACTATTGAAGAAGTTTGTTTGCGAGGGAATAAAAACTTTACTAGCCCATACATGTACTTTGCCAACATTTGCAATAATCAAATTGTGAGGGGGGAAAAATAGATAGTCCAGAATTTCCCCACCTCAACAGTATATTGTTTAAGAGGGGGAAAAACTAGACTCTTCCAGAATGTCCCCACCTCAACAGTTTATTGTTTAAGAGGGGGGGGATACTAGACTAGTCCAGAACTTCCCCACCTCAACAGAATATTGTATAAGTGTGGGGGGGACTAGACTAGTCCAGAATTTCCCCCACCTCAACAATATATTGTTTAAGAGGGGAGGGAAACCTGACTAGTCCAGGATTTCCCCCACCTCAACAGAATATTGTATAAGTGTGGGGGGGGACTAGACTAGTCCAGAATTTCCCCCACCTCAACAATATATTGTTTAAGAGGGGGGGGGGAACTAGACTAGTCCAGAATTTCCCCACCTCAACAGTATGTTGTTTAAGCGGGGGGGGGGGGGGGATAGACTAGTCCAGAATTATCTCACCTGAACAGTATATTGTTCTGAGGGGGGGGGGGGGACTTGACTAGTCTAGAATTTCCCCACCTTTAGAGTATATTATTTCAAAGGGGGACAAACTAGAAAAGTCCAGAATATCCCCACTACTGAAGAAGTTTGTTTGCGAGGGAATAAAAACTTTACTAGCCAATACTTTGCCAACATTTGCACTAATCAAATTGTGAGGGGGGGAGGAACTAGACTAGTCCAGAATTTCCCCATCTCAACAGTATATTGTTTAAGAGGGGGAAAAACTAGACTAGTCCAGAATTTCCCCACCTAAACAATATCTTGTTTAAGAGGGGGGGAGGGGGCTAGACTAGTACAGAATTCCCCACCTCAACGGTATATTGTTTAAGAGGGGGAAAAAACTAGACTAGTCCAGAATTTCCCCACCTCAACAGTATATTGTTTAAGAGGGGGGGGGGGACTAGACTAGTCCAGAATTCCCCCACCTCTAGAGTTTATTGTTTCAGAGGTGGAAAAAAACTAGACAAGTCCAGAATATCCCCACTACTGAAGAGGTTTGTTTGCGAGGGAAGAAAAACTTGACTAGCCAATACTTTGCCAACATTTCATTAATCAAATTGTGAGGGGGAAAAAACTAGACTAGTCCAGAATTTCCACACCTCAACAGTATATTGTTTAAGAGGGGGAAAAACCTAGACTAGTCCGGAATTTCCCCAACTCAACAGTACATTGTTTAAGAGGGGGGGGGGGGGGGACTAGACTAGTCCAGAATTTCCACACCTTTAGAGTATATTGTTTCAGAGGGGGGAAAAACTAGACAAGTCCAGAATATCCCCACTACTGAAGAAGTTTGCTTGCGAGGGAAGAAAAATTTGACTAGCCAATACTTTGCCAACATTTGCATTAATCAAATTGTGAGGTGGGGAAACTAGACTAGTCCAGAATTTCCCCACCTCAACAGTATATTGTTTAAGATGGAGGGGGGGGGACTAGACTAGTACAGAATTTCCCCACCTCAACAGAATATTGTTTCAGAGTGGGGGGGGGGGGACTAGACTAGTCCATAATTTCCACTTACTGAAGTTTGAGAGGGGTGAAAAACGCTGTGCCACATTATGCATAAATCAGGTTCTGAGGGGAAGGGGGCAAAACTTGACTAGGTTAGCATTTCTCAACCTCAGAAGTAGTTACGTTCAGAGGAGAAAAACTTGACTTGCCAAGACTTTGCCAACATCAGCATTAATCAAATTGTGAAGTAAAAAACTAGACTAGTCCACAATTTCCCTACCTTCACAGTTATTTGTTTGGGAGGGGAGAAAAACTGGACTAGCCCAGAATTCCCCCCCCCCCTTAAGCATTACTCATATTGTAATGGGGGAAAAACTAGACTAGCCAAAACTTTGCCAACATCAACATTAATCAAATTGTGAAAGGGGAAAAACTAGACTAGTCCAAACAAATAAGTTTGGGATGGGAGATAAACTGGACTAGCCCAGAATTTCCCCACCTCCAAGGTTGCTAGTTGGAGAGGGGAGAAAAACTTGACTGGCTAAGACTTTGCAGTAATCAAATATTGAGGGGGAGGGGACTAGACTAGTCCAGAATTTCCCCACCTCCACAGTAATTTGTTTGAGAGGGGAGAAACACTGGTCTATAAGAAGCCCAGAATTTTACACCATTACAGTAGATAGTTTGAGAAAGAAGAAAAACGTACGATTTAAATTAACTTGTTTTTTTTCATTGAAAACCCTAGTTAAACCTCCACAGTAGTTAGTTTGGAAGATAAAAACTGGACACCTACAATTTTTTTCATTAAAAAACCTGGTTAAAAAATGGGGAAGGGGGGGGGGGGAACTGGACCAGCCCAGAATTTCCCCACTATCATGTTCAGTAAGAAGGGGGGAAAACTGGACCGGGTGGGCAAAAACTAGACTAGTCAGTTTTTTCCCCCGGGGAAAAACTAGACTAGTCCAGTTTTTTCCCCGGGGCAAAAACTGACTGGGGGGAATTCTGGGCTGTTACACCGGTATTACATTTAAGAAGACATTGATGTTTCCCGCGCAAACGCAATACAATGAAAAGTATAAACTGACAGCTTTTCAAACAGTGGGCGATTTTGTTGTAACTAAGTGACACACAGTTTGGAGCCTCATCAGACGCCAGGTTACTCGACGTCTGCTCAGGCTCCAAATTGTTTGCATATTTCATATTTATTTAAACATAAACGCCTTTATTGGGAAGAATAACAGCTTGTCTATTGTACAATCATTTTCTGGTCAGTTTGATTTCAGGAAAGATATTGAACATTTCTTTTATATTTGCAGACTAATTTGAAAAATTCAATGGCAGTTCTGGAGGGCCTGCTAAGCAATTTGGATGTGAGTATATATTTATACAACCACCCTGTGGCGACAACACAAATAAATCTGTTTTTCTTTTTTTAAGACAATTTGCATGTTTTAAAAAGTAAGACAGAAGGCTTCTTCGGGAGCTTTTTCTGCATCACTTTTGTCCGGTAGTGAGTTACCACTTGTCTTTACAGAGCTACAATATTTCCAACAATTGTGTTGCTCTAAAGAGTATGTATTGCACTCCGTACAGTGGTGAATACGTTATCCTTTTCCAATAAACGTGTTTATGCTACACCTATTATAGCCACTGCAAAATGTTTTGAGCCAGATCAGACGCAGTATAATTTGGCGTCTGATCAGACTCCAAACTGTTTGCCACGCAGATAAATATTCTTGGTTTGTATTTTTAAACAGACAAAATTTAAAAACGGTTGTCAAACAATCTGGATCCAAACTGTTTGCAAATATATGTCAATTTTCGATCGGCATGCAAAGAGTTAAACTCTTTCAGTGCCAGGGTGTCGTTTGCTTGATCGCCTGTTGTTATTTGTCAAAAATGTGTTTTAGAAACGTTTGACAAACAGAGGGATACAAATGAGTATCAACATTTTTTATTCTGATCAGACGCTGAGTACCTCGGCGTCTGACCAGGATCAAAACTGTTTGAAAATGTTTTTTATTTGGAGTAAGACAATGAATGGATTGAATCTGAATTGTTCGTAGGCGTCTGATCAGACGCCAAATTTGAATCCATTCAGTTACAGTTTAAACAGTACCTATAGTCCGAAAATATTGACCTGACGTTGGACTTTATGCATGAATACATTATAGTGAGATGACGTAGTATAAATTTATAATCGATAGCGAATCGTACAGTTTCGGGTTGGTTCGGATGATTTCGTGAACCTTGTTACAGTTGTGATCCTCAGTGGTTAAACACTCCACATTGAGCAAGTTCAAAAAGTTGTTGTTGATAAATTATTATTCCCGAGTCTCCTAGTATAAATAGAGGATACATGAGTGCTCATTAATTATCATTTTTAATAAACGAGTTGACTAAAACAATATGACGCGAGCCTTGGCGAGCGTTATATTTGTTTTAGTCAACGAGTATATTAAGAATAATAAATAATGAGCACGAATGTTAGATCCTATTTATCACATAAACATTTTAAAACCCTTTTAAGTGAACTGAATCCGTAGTTTTTTGTCTCTCCGCCATATGTATTTGCCGCCAAAACATGACGTTGTTTACAGTAACGCCATGGCAAATGACGTCATTTGGCGCCCAGCGCCATGCAGCGCTCGTAGACGAACAGGTAAGGCCGGAGCCCAAATATTGATATTTCACAATAGTTTATTGAATGGCTTTATAACACTCCCAGAGTCGGTTTTATGTGATAATCGTATTTACTAAAACGCATCATATTGCGCTTTTGAGTTGGTTTTAATTCAGGTAAGATTATCGATATGCATGCCAATATATACCGAATTTACAACCCTCAGATGTAACTAGAGCAAACTAATTGTAACATCGATGTTGCGGGTTTGAATCCCGATAGAGGGGAAACTATTTTTATAAAAAATATATTTTATAAACCAGCAAAATAATCTGGTGAATCATTTGCGCTTCGTTCGCATTTCAACGGGAATGAATAACGTCTTCTCCACTGTATTGTTGTTTGTTTTTCAGGCAAATATAAACAACACCCTGACGACGGCCAAAGCAGCTGACGACCAGCTTCAAAACAACGTCACTCAAGTCATGACGCAGGTTAGTAGACATCTTAGAACATTGGAGAAGACGTTATTCCTTACCGTTTAAACACAATCGAAACTCAAACGCATTGCAATAAAATGTAGGAAACAACATTTATTGACTATTCTGAACGTTCAGTATAATCTGCATGACAAACGGTTGGAGACTGATCAGACGTCGGGTTACCCCGTGTCTGATCAAGCTCCAAACTGTTTGCGAAATAAATACTAGTTTTAGCGTAGACGCGTTTATTTGAAAAGAATATCGTATTCTCTACTGTATGCTAAGCAGCTCGAGTTAACAAGGATGTCTAAACATTGTGCACCATGCATTTTGAATCATACTCGACTAGTGTCTACGGTATTTTAGGCATTTTAGGTACGAGTTTGATAGAACAAGATCTCACTCGAGTACACACTTTTAAAGCTTAATAAATTAAAAGTCCTACTTGTAAATAAAAAAACATTAACTAATATTTATACAGTCAGCGTACGTCACGGTGGGACTTTCGCATCACTGGAATAACGGCGATTTATTACAAATGTAGTATTATTGGAAATGTTAATACTGGTATATTTCCCTAATAACCAGTACAGCGACAGAGTCAACTACAGTGGAGAAAACGTTATTCTTTCCCAATAAACGCGTTTACGCTAAAACTATTATTTGCAGTGCAAACAGTTTGGAGCCAGATCAGACGCCGGGTAACCCGGCGTCTGATCAGGCTCCAAACTGTTTGCCACCAAGATAAACAAGAATTATCAGAATTGTCCAAAAGTTGTTCTTTTCTACGTTTTAGTACTTTGCGTTTGCGTACGTTTGCGTTTAAACGGGAAAGAATAACAGATTCTCCACTGTACACCTTTGGGAGTAGCTTAGTTGTTATAAGAGATATGCTCTTCCTCTAAGATTAATATTATGCTGCAGCCATTGCTCTGGCGAGTGTCAAAACCCTGCTCCATAGAGGACACTTAATTAGGTATACAATAAAACCCATTTGTAATAACAGTTCAAATATGGTTTGTTTTCTGGTTATAAGGCATGTGGCTTCGTAAAGCAGGGTGACAGTAGAGCATTAGACCGTTCTGGTTTACGTTAATCTTGCTTTAGGCGGTCAGCTGTCTTGACCATCAATACGTCTACAAGTGAGTAATGGTAAAATCGGGGCTTAACTGTTCCTCTGTTTTTTCTGATATGTTTATTACATATGTCCATTATTGTATTGCTTACGTCATCAACTTGTAGATGCATTGTACAGTGTTCATCTTCACATATTCACTGCATTTCCCCGAGTACACTGGTTACTTGCACACAGTTTGGATTCTGATCAGACGCCGCTAAAACTATTTGATACTCATTACGACATTACTAAAGTACAGTAGATCTACTAGTTGATATCTCTTCCTGTGTTCAGTGTTTTGTACCGTTTTGTTATAATGTTTTATTGTTTATGTCATTATGCAAAATCAGTGACATACTGTACTACGTTGGCGTGGTTTGCATCTTTGATGTACATGTATGACCTAACTTTTTTCTCTCAGTATTTCTTTAAGTGCATGTTCAAGACTGTTTATACTAGAAAAGTTTTAATTCGTGGAGGAATAAATCAAAAACGTACAACAGTGTGAGGTGTGCGGTTTAACCGGTGTACCGGTGAACCACGGTACGAAACGGCCGTGGTACGAACCATGGTTTTTTCATAGAAGACCGGTTTTTTACTTGTAATTTTGTAGATGTTTTTATTGAATAAAAAACGGACAAATAATAAAAATAGTATGATTTAAGATGAAACTAAAGGTTTAGCTTGATAAATACATTAAAATTTTGGAAGTGTTTATCCTTGCCAGACTCGGAGGATACTTTCGTCCTTATTCTGACGTTATCCCGGTCATGCCAATGGACCCATTCTCAATGTGATATTGTCAACAAAAAATCCTTTTCTCGTTAAGTTTAATTCCTAATTAGGCTGAAATTATTTTATACAGGCTATTTTTATCATTATAAACTGACTGAAATTATCATAATCACATTTTTAATTGTGTCTGAAGTGGATGTTTTTGATTGAGCTTCGAAGCTTCGATTGATCAATAGAGGAGATTACTTACTTGTACAACGATAACATCCGATTCACACCGAATGATATTGCCTATGAGAAACGCTTGTTGATTGGTTATGTTGCACTACCTAAAGTAAACTGTCGGACATTTGACCAATCGTATTTGTCGTACAGTTGATAAATTCATTGTTCGGAAAGTAACAAATAATTGAATGACAGCCAAAGCAGATTTTTGATAGATTGAGGTCGGGTTTCGTCATAAAACACGGTTAAATAATTTGACAACCATTATTTTGTTTATTTTGCATGCGTTCTTATTACGTTGTCATTTGTGTTCGTGCATGTGATGAAGACAGAAACCCCTATGCCGATGATAATAGAAAGTGGAGTCCGGCATTCTCTATAGATAGATATAGATAGAATGACAAATCCATTCATTCACGGTGATGGGTGTGCAACGTAAATCGTTGGGTTTGGTGATTTTGTAAAGTTGTATTTCAGAAACAGTTTGATAGTTACAACTGTTTGTGGGCTGTTACTCGTTGATATTTGTATTGCTTGAACGTGAACATTCAGTACCAACCAAGCTCTAGGAGCTACAGTCATATCCCATCCTGTCTATTTGATAGTAGGTGTAAATGGCGGTTAACCATGGTACATACCGTGGTATTTACCTAAAAACCGTGGTACACCATGGTTTTTTATTTTCCGCGGTACCCACCTACTAAAACTAGTATGAAGTAAAAGTTTAAATGCAAACAAAGCGTAAATGTAACGCATTGAATTGCAGAAAATTCAAACTTATTGAATTTGTTAATGATTTGTTATAATCTGAAAGGCAAACAATTCGGAGCATTGTTAGACGTCGGGTTACCCGGTGTCTGATCTTGTTTCAAACTGTTTGCAATAAAACCAAACGTTTTAGCGTAAACGCGTTTATTGAGACAGAATTAAGTTTTCTCCCCTGTGTTATTAACAATCCGTCCACGGAATTATTAATAAACTGTTTTACATTTGTATAAAGGAGCCATATAATCTTAAACGTATTCACCCAACAATATTTACATCATCGTGTACTCAATTATTTGTAAACAGTAAAGTAGTTCTGTCCTACAATAGACAAGACGTTATTCTTTCCAATTTAACCGAATTTTGACTGTTCGGGATGTTTGTTACAATGTACACGTATTAAGGAATTATAAAGACCCTGTTCAGATGATTCCTGCAGGAGATCTCAAGTCTTGATCTGTATTGCTCATGTAGGTAGTCATATGAGTGTAACATTAGTTGTAAGGGCTCAGTGGATTAATATTGTACACGCATGGCTATAACTGTAGATATACTGTTATTATTTCCCATGAAACGCAAACGCATGGTACTAAAATGTTGATAAGGACAATTGTTTGACAATTCGGGCTATTCATGGTGATCTGAGTGGCAAACAGTTTGGAGCCTGATCAGATGCCGGGTTACCCGGCATCTGATCTGGCTCCAAACTGTTTGCAATGGACATACTAGTAGTATTTTTAGGTAATTTCGTTTATTGGGACACAAAGGCGTCTTGTCCACCGAAAGTTAATGAGGCAGTTCAGTAACACTTGTATTTATCTCTTTCATGATCAAATTTGTTCGGGACATTTTTAACCCTTCACCGCTTTATTGTTGTCTGCTTCAGTATTGTTATCTGTAAGATGACACGTTTTGAAAGTTAGATTTAAGGTTGCATGACTTAATATATATATATCGATAAGAGCGTCAAACAGTTTGGGTCCAGATCAGCCGCCTCGTATCTCGGCGACTGATCAGAACCCAAACTGTTTGCAAACGCGCTTTATTGCGTCCTTGAGAGTGAAATGGATAGACTGTCAGTCTGCCACTCAGTTTGCATTTTATCAATTCCTCACCATACTGCAAAATACATTAAAACATATGCTAATAGAATAGAATACATTAGAATATGATGTTTATTATGACAAATACAAAAATGTGATATACTTCAAGTATGCTTTACACAGAAAAAAGGTAAACAGAAAACTCCAACAGGAGATTTTGGCTTTTTCTTTGCCCTGCATTTTTTAAGATATATAATCTATCTACTTCTTGATTGGCTGCTAAACACAAGGTTTACGGTACTAATAAATCGTTTGCCACATTTCCACACATTTCGAATTTCAACATTTCGATACATGTATCACGTTCTCCCTGTGTGAAACATGAACCATACTTTCATACCTGAATATTTACATTCAACCTGTAAAGTCTCTATGTAATCGTATTAAAAATATGCAGGTCAATTCTCGATGAACCTACACTTCGAAACTGGTTTTAGCCAGTTCGGATTTCGCCCGTGCTATTCGTGGACTTCTTCAAATAGACTACATCGGGCACTTTACACTAAGCTCCCATTGGTCGACGGTCATATGACACTAGCGGAGTGATACAGACCCATAGGTCGTTGCCATCGCGTTGCTATGTGTGTAAATGGGTTAAGAAAACAACCGCGACCTGTATTTTTAGAATGTGCTTTGGCAATAGATATTCAAGTTTCACTGTTATTTGTTTGCCTTGTAAGTCTTTTCCATTCACAGAGAGAAAGTTTACTGGAAAAAATCCTGAATTTTAATAGTTAGAGTACATGTAGTTGGGACTACTTTCTCACCATATTTAGAAACTGGAATGGCTATTACATCGACATTACATCTATCAAACCTCTTTGACCGGTATATGATAAATTCTTATACAGAAAAACAAATCTGGCCAATAAACACATTAAATTGACAAGACAGAAAATATAAATATAAGGAATAAACAACATCTCTTTGCCGCTCATGACGGTATGACTACATTAGCTTCGGGGGGTAAATTTATCGAAAACGCCCTTCGGGCGTTTACGAAATTTACCCCCTGCGAAGCTAATGTAGTCATACCGTCATGAACGTCAAAAATATGTTGTTTATTCCTATAGTAAACTGCAATATTTAACCCACTACTCCATAAGTTCGCATTTTTACGCATTTTGTTCATTTCGTTCACTGAATACATGTCTGATAGTTCAACTTTATATATGTACAGTTATGATTATGCAACATAAGAATCATCGCCTGTATCCTAGCAGATGGTAGCATAAAGTAGATTAAAAGTAAAGCAGAATACGCCTTAAAGCGAATTCTGCTTTACTATCAGACTGCTTTAAGTAGACATCTGTCTTCAAAACGAAGACATATGTTATGGAGTAAAGGGTAAAGAAGCATGGCTTTCTCTAACGACAAGCGATTTCTCAACGCAGAAACATATATGTGAGAATTAATGCTATTAACCCATTTGTGCCCACGATCCCATATATGGAACATAGGCAAACAGAGAAGACTCTGATCAGACGCCGCATTATGCGGCGTCTGATCAGAGTATACACTGTTTGCTGATAGGAATATCAATATAAAACTTGACAAAACTGAAAATGTTGACTAGGCATCCCTTTGATAAAAATGGACTAATCCGATATATAAACATGCAAGAATCCACTGGGCGTAAATGGGTTAAAGTGGTTTCTGCTGTGCATTGTTTCTGCATTAGATTGTCACCGATATCAAAGAACAATTTAAAAAAAACATTATTTATTTACCCAGGTATTAACATACAACAAGAATACTTTATCATCTTTATCGTAGTGGTACATTTTTTACCGGTTGTTCTGTAATTCCCTCTAGGATTAACTTTAATAATGTGTTTCTATTTACAGGCTGTCGGTGACTTTGTAAACCGAGTGATTAGTTATGTTGACCAATATGCAAACCAGTCCCTTTATCTGGTACGTATGATTCGTCTATTATTCTCATTTAATTCTTACTGTTTTGGATGAGTCGTGTATCGATTTTGCCGTAGCATCATTTCGATAAGACCTTCTTTTACATAATCACGTGTGACGCAGTTTAAAGATGTATCGCTTACAACATAGCGTGATTCTAGTTTGTATTTCAATAGCTCCGTCTTGTTTTATTAAGACTGAAACCCAAATTTGACTTAAAACCTTTCTTTGAAATTGCAAAAACATGCACATAAAAGTACAAGAAAAATATTTGTTTTGTAAAATACAGTTTTAGAAAGAAAAAGGTGAGCTCGGTCGGAATCAAAACCGTGCTGAGTTGTAAAAAAGAAGCAAGATATGCGCTTGAAAGATCTGGAGGTCTATATTACTCTATTTGAATAGATGTACAGTTGAGAAAACTTTATTCTTTCCCGTTTAAACGCAAACGCTGAACACGTTCACGTAGAAAAGTACAACTTTGAGAAAATTCTGAAAACTCATGTTATTCTGAGTGGCAAACAGTTTGAAGCATGATCAAACGCCGGGTTTACCCGGCGTCTGATCTTGCTCCAAACAGTTTGCCATAGAAGTAATAGTTTGGGCGTAAACGCGTTTATTTGTAAAGAATAACGTTTCTCCACTGTATGTAACCGATATAATAATATATATTCAAAGCAAATACATACTCCGTCTGAGGTCGGAGAAGAGAAAGCGATGGGAACATTAAAACAACATACGATTCAGTAATTTTTCATTAGGATGCTTTTATACCGATCGTTTTTCCCTCACGTCATATGCACACTATTGCCACAAAATTGCATTAATTTGAAATCTTTCTCCTTTCTGGCCATACCGCTATTTGGTTTCCTGTCTCTAGAAGTTTTCTGCTTAATATTGGTCCTGCAGTTAACAAAAAGCCGTATTTAGAGAAACCTGTACGGCTTTAAACAAATTCAATATTTTGACTTAAGATATACTGAAATGAGTGGCAAAACAGTCTGGATCTTAATTAGACGCCGTGTTTCGCAGCGTCTGATCAGAATCAAAACTGTTTTGAAATACTTACTCTACATGTACTCGTGGTTATGCCGTGAATGAGTCTTACAGTGGAGAAAACGTTATTCTTTCCCGTTTAAACGCAAATGAAACGCAAACGCAAATCACAGAAACGTAGAAAATGTCAATTTTTTGATATTTTTTACAATTCGAGTTATAAACCATGCTATTGCCACACTCTTAACTTTTTAATTCACATGAAATATTAAACAAGATGTACCAATACATGTGTTTTGCAAGCTTAAGATAAAGTAACTCTGTGTAAAACCGACTACAGTAAAATCCCTCAATGCGACTACTAAGCTGTATTAAAAGTTGGGTGTTTTAAGGCAGGTGAGTGCATAAAGCAGTGTGAATATAAAACAATTTCTCATTGCTTTAAGTTGTCAGCTGTCTTTCATACGATCGATTGGCTCTCTAGTATATAACTTGTTTACCATTTGTTACAATGTTTAATTGTTAATACTGTACATTGACTGTAACCAATGCAAATCTCCTATGAAGGAGGAAATAAAGATATTGTATTGTATTGTATTGTATTGTATTCTCCACTGTAAATTGCAAAATAAGCATAGTTATGACTGTGTATTTAAACGGAACTAGGTCTGGACGATTGAAAGCGATTCTAAATCTGCATGATACGTTATCCATCAAATCACGTATATATGTCACATGATCCATTCTGTGTCGTACTTAAGACACCTCAATGCATCTAGAGGTCTCTAGGGCCTTGTTAATTAGACGAGTTTAATTAATTAAAACTATTTCAAACCGCACAGACAGACATGAGAAATGAGTTTCTACCATTGAACAACGGTTTTAGTGATTAAAACAAGGATTTATGTTTTGCAAATGTGTGGAATTGCCAATTAACCAGAATAAGCTGAAAGAAAATGTGGCATAGACAAATACTGAAAGCCTATGCTATAATAACCAATCACATTAGTCCTTATCTTGTCCCAATGTTTGCAAAATGTATAGGCTTACAGCGCTCCCTCTCTACAACGACACCTAAAGGGAGACAAACATGTGCGTTGTTCGGAGGGAGTGGTTATAGGGAGGAAATATTGGCTTAAATTTGCAAACTGATTGAATTCAGATCAGACGGCGCGGCGTCTGATCTAGATTCAAGCTGTTTGTCACTCGTCATAAGATTAATTCAATCAAAATGTAACTTTGAGACAAAAAATACCAGACGACAATTTGAAGCAGTCATTTAAGCAGTAAAATCGTTAGATATAATTGTCTTGTTTTGGGAACTGCCACAAATGTCGTTGTACGGAGGGATTCGTTGTTCGGAGGGATTCGTTGTTCGGAGGGCCGTTGTAGAGAACGACCACTGTATTTCTATTTGTTTTGTTTTTTGTAACTAGGAAACCGGTAGACAAATGTAAAACAGTTGGTATCAAGTTCAGACGCTCAGTTACGTGGTGTCTGATCTGGATCCAAACGATTTGCAAATACCAATCAAATCACTTTCGCCCGGATTTGGGTTTAGCCTGTTTATGTTTTCAACAGAGGCATTTGCCTTAAGCCATTACCCCATAAAACAACACTTGAGTTAAGTCCTTTACTCAAACAAAATATTTCCAATTGATACAGTGGCGAATCTGTTATTCTTTCCCGTTTAAACGCAAACGTACGCAATCGCAAAGCACTAAAACGTAGAAAAGAACAACTTTTGGACAATTCTGATAATTCTTGTTTATCTTGGTGGCAAACAGTTTTGAGCCTGATCAGACGCCGGGTTACCCGGCGTCTGATCTGGCTCCAAACTGTTTGTAATGGAAAACATAGTTTTAGCGTAAACGCGTTTATTGGGAAAGAATAACAGATTCTCCACTGTACAATTATGAATATAAAGCATAAGAAATAGTGTTCTATTTCCTAGAATATGGTAGTTTAAAGCAGGCTGCAAGTAAAGCAGGTTGCCCCTTAAGGCGTATTTTGTTCCACTTGCAAATTGCTTCAGGCGGTCACTAATCTATAAAACTGGAAAGAGGCTATGGAGTACATTGTAAAGGGTTAATTAATTCAACCCTGCAAAGTGAACATTTCCAATTACAGTGGAGAATGTGTTATTCTTTCCCAATAAACGCGTTTACGCTAAAATTATAATGCCCACTGCAAACAGTTTGGAGCCAGATCAGACGCCGGGTAACCCGGTGCCTGTTCAGGCTATAAACTGTTTGCAACTCAGATAAAAATGAATTGTAAAAAATATCTAAATATTGACATTTTCTACGTTTTAGTGTTTTGCTCTTGCGTTTCGTTTGTTTTTAAACGGGAAAGAATAACGTTTTCTTCACTGTAAGTTTAGTCCATAATTTACCTACATGTAGTTCAGTTCAATTCAATTAATGCATACAACATACATTTTAGATCTACATGTATACTTCTTTAAAAACTGTTTTCGTTTAATGTTCCTAGAAACTCTCTATAGCTGAAATTGGAAATTTTGAAGTTGGAAAGTTTGCGGATGAATACGTTTAGGTGTTTTATTTTTAAATTATATTCATTTATATTTCATCTTTGTTCTTCTTTTCCTTTTTGCACATTATTTATTTATTCATTTATTTCCCAGTTTACTTATGTATTTTGACATATACATATATTGTTCTAATAGATCTATTTGTGTTTTTATTTAGAAAACCCTAATTTGTTTGTTGAATGGCTTGTAGCGTTTTTGAATTTGAATTTTACTGTATCTGATTTCTTATTTGATTTGCAAAATAGGTGTTGAGTTGATAATAGATTAAGAGTTGTTTTTCAATACAGAAAAACTTTGCAACGTCGAACATACGAGCGCATGTATAGTTGAGAAAACGTTATTCTTTCCAAATAAACGCGTTTACGTTAACACGTTTATTTAAATTACGAACAGTTTGGGCCAGATCAGACGCCGGATAACGCGGCGTCTGACCAGGCTCCAAACTGTTTGCCACTCAGATTCAAATAATCAGCCTGAATTGTCAGCAAAGTGTCGCTTTCGTCATTGTATTGCAATGCGTTTGCGTTTCGTTTAAACGGGAAAGAATAACAGTTTCTTCTCTGTACGTGCGCGTGTGCTTTTAAGTTAAACAGTGACACATGGATATTATCGACTAAAGCGAGTTCGATTTATCAAGATTCAACTGCATCATTGAAAATAAGTTAAATAACAGAGTATATCCAGATCAGAGGGTTCCTGCAAAAACCATGATTAGAAATGTCCAAAAATGGTAATGTCCTACATTTTAGCAACCTGCATTTGCGTTTCGTTTGCGTTTAAACAGGAAAGAATGGTAGCGTGTTCTCCACTGTAAGGGGCGTCTGATCAGGATTCAAACTGTTTAGCACTCATATCAATATTTCTACAGTCTAAACGTCAAAATATTGAATTGTGTATGAAATTGCAGACGGCAAACTTTAGCAGTCTGTATTTTGGCTCAGCGTGAAAGGGCAAAACCAGATGAAAGTGGTTAACACATGCTCAAAGCTTCAGTTAACAGCAGAAGTGTAAATAGTTTCAAACCCAATTAAGTAAGAATTGTGCACATATTAAAGTGATGAAGAATATAGGGTCTTCTTTAAACGAATTTAAACGCAAACGCACAAATTTAAAAAGAAAATTAAAATGACAGGTTGTGGAAAAAATTGACAATACAATTTTCATCTCTCTGTCAAACAGCTTGGAGCCTGATCAGTCTACGGGTTTCCCGGCGTCTTATCTGGCTGCGAACTGTTTGCAATGGAGATACTCCGGACTCTGATCAGGTTCCAAACTGTTTGCCACTCAGATTTATATGAATCGTTAGAAATTTTAAAGTGCATTTGAGTTTCGTTTACGTTTAACAGGGAAAAACGTCCTCTCCGTTGCATAAGAAAAATGAGCTAGTGCATGGTATTATATAATTGCTATCGGTCGAAATATTGTAACAGAGCAGTTTTACGAATTTTACTACTTTACATTTTCTAGTTGCAATTTTGGAATTTTGTAATCTTCATTGTACAGTGGAGAATCTGTTATTCTTTCCCGTTTAAACGCAAACGTACGCAAACGCAAAGCACTAAAACGTAGAAAAGTACAACTTTTGGACAATTCTGATAATTCTTGTTTATCTTGGTGGCAAACAGTTTGGAGCCTGATCAGACGCCGGGTTACTGTTTGTAATGGAAAACATAGTTTTAGCGTAAACGCGTTCATTGGGAAAGAATAACAGATTCTCCACTGTAATTACATGTATATGAACGATTTTACTGGGGGGAAAATAATGTCTTCCCCACAGTGTGTACCATGGAGGAAACGTTATTCTTTCCCGATTAAACGAAACGAAACGCAAACACTAAAACGTAGAAAATTGCAACCTTTGGACAATTCTTACCATATTTTTTTATCTTGGTGGCAAACAGTTTGGAGCCTGATCAGACGCCGGGTTACCCGGCGTCTGATCTGGCTCCAATCTGTTTGCAATGGAATTAATAATGTTAGCGTAAACGCGTTTATTGGGAAAGAATAACGTTTTCTCCACTGTACCATTATTATTCATGTATACTGTATTTCAGGCTTACAACGAGATAGCCCAATGTTTGCCCATCTGGAACATGTATGATTCATTTACATCAGTGCTGTGTCTGTATATGGTGGAATCCATGGTAATTAAGGCATTTACATTTATTCTCCTCTCCATTTAACCCTACACTGCCGTGACGTCATTTCATTTAAATAATTGTCGTCTGCTTGGATTTAATCAAATTTAGATGCCATTCATTAACGTCGATACAAATATCAAACAGTTTGAATCCTGATCAGACGCCGCGTCTATTGAGGATCCAAACTGTTTGCACCTTACCATTGTACTCGGGGTAAGGTAGCGAAAGTGTTGGGTTATTTGTTCTTCAGAAATAAGGGAACACTTATGTAAACTAATGCCTGCACCACATTTTGTTTCATTTCGAAATTACTAGGACCTGCTGAGTGCGGCATTAACTTTTACTAAATATTCTCAAAACTTAGACAACGTTCATCCTTTTCGATAACAGGGTATTCTGTGCTTAAAAGCTTCCGTTTCATGTGTTTTTATTTTCATAATTTTGCTTTAAGGCATTTAAACGGAGGAACTTTTTGTCTTGAATTCAGGTATTGGTTTCATTGTAAGACAAATATAATTAAAAATAGATTAAACCCTTTCAACCCTTCAGTCCTCTGGAGATATTACTGATTACATATGCAAACAGTGTAGCCCCTGATCAGAGTGCTCCTATAGTAGCCCTCTGATCAGGGTCTGCACTGTTTGATATTTTCGTTGGTTTTTCTTGTCATACCAAATAATGTAACAGTAGACTGGTTCAAAATACTTGTACTTGAAGAGTCCAAAAGGATTATAAATACCCACAAGAGACATTTAGGGTTGAAACCAAATTGGGCATTAAACTTCTTTTTATAAATGGATATCAGGCACCTACATGAGCACGTAAAACATTATTTTAGGAAAAGTGTTTATTTTAATAAATACAATGTATAATTCAAAGCTAATATATTGAGTTCGACCGGTGCCAAACCAGTGCATAGAAGGCAATACATAATGTCTACTCTTATAACCCCGTTTACGTTTACAGTATTCTTCGTGAAGGTATACAATTTTCATTTCACTTGCTTTTACATTGTATCTGAGACCCTGAAAACTTTCATTGCCACAGAACGCTTTCTGGTTTGGCACCGGCTGGGGTTTGCTGTTCTTCATCCCCGTCATGGTAATGTCAATGAAGCTGTCCAAGTACTATAGGAGGATGAAGGATCAAATCGGCTACAAGGAGTATGTATTGCTCTTTCTTCTTCCCTTGTAGTGGAGAAACAAGTTATTCTTTCCCAATAAACACGTTTACGCTAAAACTATTATTTCCATTGCAAACAATTTGTAGCCAGATCAGACGCCGGGCAAACTATTTGCGACTCAGTTTAAAATGAGTCGTCAAAATTGTCAAACAATTCTCATTTTACCCATTTTAATGCACTGCGTATACGTTTCGTTTGCATTTAAACGGGAAAGAATAACGTTTTCTCCTCTGTACATGTAACTATAATATACAGTGGGGAAATGTGTTATTCGTTACCGATAAACTCGTGTAGGCTAATATAGTTACATGTATGTCAATTGCAAATATGTTTGAGCCGGACCAGGATGAAGGATTAAGACGTCAACAAGGAATTTGTATTTAAACTTCGTCGTCAATTTACCATATACAATAATACATGGTGGGGAATGCATTATTCTTTATCGATAAATGCGGTTGTGGTAAGACAGCTATTCCTATTACAAAACAATTGGAACCAAATCATACGCCATGTAACCCAATGTCTGACCAGCCTCCAAACTGATTGCCACTCAAATTAATACAAAACCATCGTCAATTTCATAACCCTGTTATTTTCTACATTTTATTGCGTTGTATTTGCATTTAGTTTAGTTTAAAATTGACAGGATAATGTCTTCCCACTGAACCCTATTACATAATATATTATTACGTACAGTGGAGAAAACGTTATTCTTTTCCAATAAACGCGTTTATGCTCAATCTATTATTTCCATTGCAAACAATTTGGAGCCAGATCAGACGCCGGGTAACCCGGCGTCTGATCAGGCTCCAAACTGTTTGCCACTCTGGTAAAAATGAAAAGTCAGAAATGTCAAAAAGTTGTCCTTTTCTACATTTTAGTGTTTTGCGTTTGCGTTTCGTTTGCGTTTAAACGGGAAAGAATAACATTTTCTCCACTGTGTTAGTCTTTCTCGTGCTGTCGCGATGTGAAACAGGAAACGATCTGTTTTTGTATGAGTGAAAAACAGTTACGAAACCGACAAGACGCCAAGTTCTTAATTTTTTGACTTGTCTCCAAACTGTCTCCGATGAACATAAAGCTTTTAGTATAAACATATTGATATTGGGACTTCCTCCCTCGTGGAATATTGAGGATATTGCATAATAAGATAACACTTCAATCTGATGGTGAAACTTTCCCAATAGTAAAATTACACACTGGACGTATATGTAGAAGATAGAATGTTGCCGACAACTGTCAGAATATCGTCGGCTTAACATTGCCGTCTGTTGTTATTTACTGAATTTATATGTAGGACATCTCAATGAATAAACAGTGGCATAAGTGTCTAACAGTTTGGGTGGTCCTGATCAAATGCCTTCTTACTAGACGTCTGATATGGATCCAATTTATTTGCGAACGGCTGAGTACTCGGTGTCAAACAATGAAGAGATAAGTATAAACCCCTTCCATAGAATAAATGGGTTACATCGAAGTACTTTGTCAGCTGATAAACGACCTACTACAGTGGAGAAAACGTTATTCTTTCGTTTAAACGCAAACGTAACGCAAACGCACTGCATTACAATTGGTAAAATGACACCTTTTTGACAATTTGGCTACTCATTTAAAAGTGAGAGGCAAACAGTTTGGAGCTCAATCAGACGCCGGGTTACCCGGCGTCTGATCTGGCTCCAATCTGTTTGGACAGGAGATCGTAATATATTTAGCGTAAAAGCGTTTATTGGGAAAGAATAACGTTTTCTCCACTGTACGTGGGATACGTGATGTGGTGCATGGGGTCGCATGCCAACCAGAATAATTGACCACTTACTGCAAACACTATATAACAAGCCCACCGAGATGACTAACTGTCATAGTTATAGACATTGGTGCCACTTGCAAAAGGAATATGACAGGCGTTGCCAGCTTACTGCCATAAACAACATGGGTTTGTCGTCTAGACATATTTATTATGTCTAAGTACACATTTTTGGCCTTGTAAACTGTTTCTGGAAACAAGACATGTCGGCAAAGGTCTTAGGATTGTCGCATTAATATCTCGCCTGCTTAATTGTCGTCTGTTCCAATCATGTCGTCTGCCTGAATTTTGTGAATATTTCAAACGTTGTTTAAACTGAAGAACCGTATATACTAGCATCAAACGATTTCGAGTCATGGTTGTACAATAACATGTATAATGATCTTGGTGTACAATGTTTGGAAGTTCTAATAAAACCGGGCGAAGTAGACGAAATGTTAACATTATGGTGCTATAGGCGAATTTGTAACCACTTCTTCAAAATGGTTTGGATTTTGATGAAATGTGTAATAAATCAGCGTTTAATCTGGAATAAAACTGTTTAAAATCCTGTGGATATTTTGTACAATAAAACCGTGCTAAAGAACTCGTGAGACGATAGTTTTGTACACAAAATGTGCCTGACTTGTTAGAGAGATATGTATTTTGTGTCACGTGAGCGTACTTTTTGTGGTAATTGTCTTGTTATTTCTATTGCAGAGACGAAGAGCCGCCGGACGAAGAGTAAGTAGTTTAGTTTAAACGTATTTTATTTCAATTATATACATGAAATGGGGTTGGGCCACAAGTTCAACCAACGTTCTGCTCCAAGAGTAAGTAAAGTCGATATCCACCTCTGTACAACTTATAAAACATAATCTAATGGAAAACTCGGTCACTGAAAACAATGTAGATAAACATAAAAAAAGCGGACCAGAGTAATCCTTGCATTTAACCCATTCGTCCCTGAAACTTCTTATGGACAAGTCCAGTGTCTTATTATTTCCCAAACTTTCGGGGACCTAAAGTAAAGGCCCATAACGTTTTTACCTATGGTCAGTTTTTGCTAATATTTCATCATGGAAAAGAGTACTTATAACAAGTAATGGAAATACACAATTTGAGTAGATACATATTTCCTTTAGAGACAAGCACTATGTGATTTTAGAAAGTTGAACATTACATTTTGTCAATTCAAGAATTTCTAGACGGCTTCACTTGAAAAAAACAACAGTTTAAAGCTCATCATTTTAAGTTCTAATGAAAATATCAGTTCTAATAATAACACCTGGTTTATCTTATAGTTTAAAATATATATTTTAAGGAATAAAGTTTAAACAGGGTGACAAATTATCTAAAAATGACCTATTTACTATTTAGTACAAAACAGTCGGGTCAAAATGAATCATGAATAATCTCATAAAGTCAATGGTCAAAGGTCAAGGTCAATGGTCGAAACCAAATAGATGGAAAGAAAGGTATTATCATGTATTAACTTCTTGTCAAAAATGATACATCCATTCAGCTTAGATTTTAAGTTATTGTAAAACAAATGTTCTATGAGGGTCATTTTAAGGGACAAAATGGCAACAATGCTATTACTTTATCGTATATGGTTTTCGAACAGTTCTAGAAAAAGTGATATTTAGAACTCACATACACATTGGTGACATTTCTTAACTTGAAAACCTCTGAAGAACAATTTATATCAATTGGCTGAACCTTATATAACTGTTTGACCTATTTAGCTTGAACAAAATCCACTTGGATATTGAACCCAATGTTCCCAATGTAGTTGAATAAGGCTAAATTCAACAGTTTATTAAAGGGGAGATAATTCAGATAATTCATGAAAAAAAATGAAATGGTCGTCTTTTTCCTTACTGTTATTTAAAATTTGTTTATTTGTGTATCTGTTCTGCTAGTGGTGCTTAGTTTATTTCTAAACCCTGTTGAATAATGACTTACTACTTGAGGTCTCCGATATTTTAGGACACCCTGTAGTCAACTTCTCACTACTTAGATTTGATTTTAACTGACAAAATGACAAATTTAGGGTGCTGTTTAGCATATATGGTGAGTTGTTGTTAAAGTTGCCAAATGTCAAGTACTTTTGTCAGGCTAAATATGAATATTTTACACATGTATAACAATGTTATCTTAAAACCCTAATAGCAAACTTAAAGAATGGTTCTAATAGGTTGCTGTACTTTGCCTTAAAAAGCTCGAAATTGATATAAATTGTTAATAAGGCGCATTTAATATAAAACTTGAGGGGTTGCTAAGGACACTTAATGTTATTTTTGTGTTAAAAGTGAATATGTGTATGACACTGTTATCTTACAAACCTGATAATGAGACAAAAGTACAGTTATTAAATCAGTTGCTGTACTTTGCCTTTAAAACAGCTCGAATTTGACTCATAGTTTCAACATATTGCTCTTACTAAGCATTATATTAATTTGTTAGTGGCTACAAATGAAACTCAATGCTATTTTCATGCTAAAGTGAATGTTATATGGCAATGGTAACTTGAAAACATGATGATTAACGTACAATAGGTTTGAAATGTTGCTGAACTTCCCTTTAAGACAACTCGAATTTGACGAATATTTAGCATATATTGAGAGTTTTTGCTAAGGTAAATGAATGTTATTTTCGTGTTTAAAGTGAAAGTTTCTATGGCAATGTTTACTTGCAAACCAAATAATTAAACTAAAGTACAACTGTGCTAACATTTTGCTGTACTTTGTCTTCTAAAAGGCACTCATTTTCTATATACTGCTCCAATTCAGGAATTGCTAACTTACTCATATATCATAAACATGTTAAAATGAATGTCTATATAACAATGCCAATTTGCAAACCTGATAATAAAACTAGTTCAAGTAAGTGTGTAATAATTTTGATACTTTTTGTTTTCTGCCTTCCAAAAGTCAGAAATTGGACACACATAACTAGTAAAATAATTTCATTTTGCAGGTGTTACCATAGTTACCATCTAATATCTACACGTGCTGTCTTATATATTTATTTCATAACACTGCAATATTTGATTAAAGAAATTAAAGAGTGGTGCATGTACATTTTAAGCAATACAGTTCAGTTACATGGGCAGTTAAAACATGGCAACTTCACAGTTTTGTTTCAATGGGTACCCGCCTTAGCACCCCCATCCCCAAGGGTTCCTTCCACAACAGTAATAAACATATTTGCTACTTGTTATTAGTTATGATATTCAAGTTCATCATAGATGCATATTTTTTCTATCAGTACTTAAAGCGACTCGCAACCAGATGGTGCATTAAAAATAGTGATTTGTAAATATGTGTCAAACGCTTATATAAATGGTAAAGAATTAGTTTAAGATAAGAAATTCTGTTTAAAAAATGTATTTCAATAAAAACAAATATTGGTCTCTGGTGGGATTCGAACCCGGGGCCCGGCATTGGCGGACAAAAGGCAAAATAGGGGAAACCGCTTAGACCAATGGACCACGGAACTATCCGTTTCTCTCGGATCGATTTAACGTATTTCAATGTGTAGCGATCGAAAGTGCATACAACTTCACAATTCGGTTCGGGTTTATGTCTGAGCCCGTGTAGAGAAGCAACAACAACAACTATACCGTCTACTAGTCGGTATAGAAAAACGATGGAAAATATCTAAAAATCTAAGATTCGGTGTGGATTCTTGAGACTTTTTTTGGACTGATAATATTTTTTTAATGTCAGAAGCCAAATAATGCCACAAATTTGCTTTTATTTGAGTATTTTATTTTATTTTGACAAGTACACCATCCGGTTGCGAGTCCCTTTAAAATAGTCCAAAAACATGAGTTTTTGCTTGCAGTATATTGACCGCTAAAACATACACTCCTGCACCAATCAGATGTTGAAAGTTATATTGTAAACTTATTTTCAATATCTTATATTTCCACATACAAATATCAGTTTATATGATTATGTACTTTCTCTCTGAAAAATGACTTGAAAGTGTCGCTTTCAATTTACCAACTTCACTGACTTTTATGTCGTGCTGTTGCATTACAATGGCAACCAGGCATCAGAAAAAAATGGATTCTTTGCCATGTAATGCATGTAAGTAAAAATGATGCAAGTTTCAAACAAATCTGCCCTAAAGCGTGTCCCAATTTGGTTGATAGTTTTAAGAACATACTATTATAATTGCTTAATTATGAAATGCCGGTTCCGACATGCAACTTGCTAAATGCTAATTGCTCCTTTGCCAGTTGCTAAATGATAATTGCGTATTTGCAAATTTGCCAGTTGCTAAATGCTAAGGAATGCCGGTCCGGACATGCCAATTGTTATTTGCTAAACTGCCATTTGCCAAATGAATATTTACAACGGTGTTCCTCTCACGTATTAACCGTGTTTTCCCATTGTTTTAAAAATTGGTACGTAAACATTATTCACAAAGGAAACAGAACATTGTGCAAGTTACAGAAACGCTTGTTTCTAAATCCGTTTGTGGTCCCAACACTCTTCAGTGAAAAGAAATAAGATTTACGACAAATGGCAATTAGCATTTAGCAACTGGCAAATAGCATGTGGCAATTGGCAAATTAGCATTAAATAACTAGCAAGTGGCATATATTTGCATTTAGCAACTTGAAAATCAGCGATTATCAATTAAGCAATTGTCATTAAGCAACTAGCAAAAAAGCAATACGCATTTATCAATTGGCGTGTCCGGACTGGCATTAGATTTACGACAAATGGCAATTAGCATTTTGCATCTGGCAAATGGCATATTGGCAATTTGCAAATTAGCATTATAAAACTAGCACGTGACATATATTAGCATTTAGCAACTGGCAAATTAAGCAATTGTCATTTAGCAACTGGCAAAGAAGCCATTAGCATTTATCCATTGGCATGTCCGGACCGGTATTTCATACTTAATGTAAGACAAACTAATGCAGAAAGCTCCTTTCAAAACAAAACAAAAAAGGTTAGTGACGTACATCGTTTTGTTAAATAAACAGATAATATACTAGTTGTTTTGAATTGTAACAATGAGTTTGACCATGTCTGTACTATAATTTATTTGTTTGATGCTGAACGCGCCCGCATGAGCAATCCCTTATTGCCTGCAGTTAAAAACAGATGACACTGTGATGTAGGACGAACATCATGTACTCGCAGTATGTGCCTAAATGAGCTTTCTATATTACTTGTACAACGCATGAAGCAAAGGCTAGCTATCGTCACTTGTCTTTCACATTTCGCTGGCATCAAAACGTCATAAACCGTCAACCATATTCACTGACGTAATATCAGGGGGTTTCTGATAAGAATTAAGAGTTTAAACATTTTGACATAAGAATGTATTGAGTGTCAAACAGTTGAATTATGTTCAGACGCTTCGTTACGTGACGTCTGTTCATTATTCAAACATTTTGCAAATTCCATTATTGTAAGATTGGCAGCGAAGGGATAAATAAAACGTCGCTTAACCCTTTCGTGATCACATTTGTCGTGAGAGTTTTACCCATTCGTCGTCATAGTGTCGTCTGCTTCAATATTGATGTCTGCAGTATAATTTCAAAGTTAGAATTAAGGCAATATGATGACGAAATTACGAAACGAGTGTCCAAATGTGTACGCACGCGGCGTCTGATCAGGAACCAAACTGTTTGCAAACGCCGTATATGGCATCACTGAGAGTGAAAGGGTTAAGAGAGTTATTTTATTCTGTTTTCAGCTTTGATGACTTTGCAGTCCGTTACGATATGATGAAACGGTGAGTATTGTCTAACGTGTATAGTGGGGAAAACGACATTATTAAACAGATGCAGATAGTTTCCTCTTTGCATTGTCATAGGGGATGGGTGTTTTTTCTTTGCTTTTTTAACTGGGATGATCCCCTCTTCCTAAAACCAAAAAGAAGGCATGTTTGTTGTTTTGATCCCATGCGCTACTTTGTAGCGAATGAGATTAGATTCGATCATCTTCCTGAAATCATCCGTCATCATCATATTATCTCATCTCATCATTCAATGGCTCTATATGACGCATTTTGTGTCGCAGTCCTATAAAACACAACTCATCCACACATTTATGCCTGGATATTGCGATGAACTACCGATGTGTGTCTGCTGGAAGATTTCATTATGGACATACAGTGGTTATCAAAAGGCACTTAAGTGTTTTTCGATACAGCAGATTGACAGGGCAAACAATTATGACCCTGCTAGGACGGCACATGATGCGGCATCTCATCAGGGTTTAACACCGATAGCCACTTCTCTCGTCAGTCGACTCTATTATCTGTCAAAGATATTAATGTATGCATTGAAATGCACATGTAATATAGTTTTTCAGGGTCCACGGTTATAAAGCTTTTGAGCTGAGTCTAAAGTCATTCTCAGGCATTTGATTGGTCAGATTTGAGCCTAGGCTTGAGAATAAACTCAGAACCTGGAATAATTCGAACAATGGCTCATATTCTATAGAATTTTACCTTTCGTGAAATTGACATTTTTAAGTTCATGTATTAATAATCAGATCGTTTTAATGTTCGAGTTTGTTTCGAAGTACCTTGGTCATTTGTTGAATAGATTAAATCTTTATTGCGATAGATATATTTTTTGTTTACAAGAAACAAGGCGCAAATAAAATCAAATACGTGTACACGTGAAGCATGTCAAAGGTCGTGTAGACAATTCGTTATTTGAATTAGAGTTACCAAACGTTTGAAGAAAATCAGGTACGTATCTTACTCCTAACTGTTTGCAATAGACATAATACAGTGGAGAATGTGTTATTCTTTCCCAATAAACGCGTTTACCCTAAAGCTATTATTTGCAGTGCAAACAGTTTGAGCCAGATCAGACGCCGGGTAACCCGTCGTCTGATCAGGCTCCAAACTGTTTGCCACCAAGATAAACATGAATTATCAGAATTGTCCAAAAGTTGCATTTTTCTACGTTTTAGTGCTTTGCGTTTGCGTACGTGTGCGTTTAAACGGGAACAAATAACACATTCTCCACTGTATGTGTAGTTTGGGCACATTTATTCTGTGTAAACTTGGACCCGAACATGTATTTACAGTGGAGAAGACGTCATTATTTCCCGTTAAAACGCAAATACAACACAAACGCATTGCTAGGAAACGTACATGTAGAACATTACATTCATTTGAAATGTCAATCTACTTCAACCTGAGTGACAAACAGAATGAAGTCTGATCAGGCACCGGATTACATAGTACTGGCGACTGGTCTGGCTCCAAATTGTTTGCAATAGAAATAATTGTTTAGGGTAAAAACGCGTTTAATATGAAAGAAAAGCATCATCTCGACTTAATCAAGTTTTTATTTGCACGCATTTACATAAAGTGTTCGTTTGTATCTTTTCAGACATCGCCAAGTGGCTCCAGATCCCGATTACATGGACTAGTGTTTCATGAAATTGTTACAGAAAATGTATTACGCCGTATTGTGACGCCGCTCATTTGTTTACTTGTACATGGCACCCGCATACTGTGGGAAGGTTTACTAAAACACTTTGCAAGAAAATATAGAAAATGACAGGTACTTGAAAAGTTGGTAATTTATCTCTATCTTATAGGCAAGTAGTTTGGAACCATATCAGACGCCGGGTGACTCAGCGTCTGATCTGGCTCCAAACTCTTTGCAATGACAATACCCGGTAGTTGTATTAGCACAAACTCGTTTATTACGAAAATATGAGATATTTTCTGGTACTTACGAGATATACTCGCACTTTTGAGAGATATCTTTCTTGTTATTACAGTGGAGAAAGCGTTATTCTTTCCTAATAAACGCGTTTACGCTCAAACCATTATTTCCATTGCAAACAATTTGGAGCCAGATCAGACGCCTGGTTACCCGGCGTCTGATCAGGCTCCAAATTTTTTGCCAGTCAGATAAGAATAAATAGTCAGAATTGTCGGAAGGTTATTGTTTTCTACATTTTATTGCGATGCGTTTGCGTTTAAACGGGAAAGAATAACGTTTTCTCCACTGTACACCTTTCCTGGTTATTGCAATTTATTTTTCCTTATTATTGTACTCTTAAGATATTCCTCAATGTTATGAGGTCTTATTTCTATATGTTTTATGTTTGGGCAATATTATGACAAATAAAATGTTATTGTAAATAAATGTGACGTTTATGGCGTATCGGAGTTTGTTTATGTTTGAAAATAGATAGCAGTTCAATGTAGAGTTACATGTGATCTAGTAGATTCTGTAATGTACCGACGGAAGGTAAGAGTATTTACTGCAAATCGCCTACCGCAATATATGACAATAGTCGACGTTGCAAACAGATTTATCTCCTAATCAGACACCAGACGAGAAAATGTTAATATTTTCCGTTTTTATGTAGTCAGGTTGAAACTGTTTGAAAAATGCATAACCTTATAGAATACTCGTTCATTGTGAAAAAATAATATATTCTCTACTTACATTTGTATATCCAAGACAAATGAGAACATATAGAAGTTTTCTTGGGAAACTCTCTTTCGAACGTACTTTCTGTTTTTCCGATCCCTGACAGTAATTCCAAAATCCAATGAAATAGCCGCCATATATAGCTTTTTAGAAGTAGACTTGATCCAGATATTTTGTGCGTAAATGGGTACCATGTGCCTTCATTAAAACGTACATACATGTATTAGTTCAGGGAAGGGATTTATATTATGTATGAAAACAAATACATGCAGTACTGAGCTAGGTCGGGACTCGAAATAGACATAAACTTACAAAAAAGCGGTACTCTGTCTATCCAGCCGGACTACTGGTAGACTGGTGTTTAATTATATTATTCTATTTGTGTTCTGTATAATTATTCGTCATGTGGCATTAAACAATGTTGACAATAGCTCAGTCTTGAATTACCTTCTGGTCTGAAGAGACCATGGCTAATGACGAGACAATGCATTTAGATAGAGATGAAATATGCGTTAATATATACATGTATATATATATATATATATATATATATGTGTGCTCCCTCTCTACAACACCCAATGGGATACATAGTGAATCTAACACCACCGTGAGTGTCAGATAAGAATATTCCACCCGAGTTTTTAAGATATTATTGGAACACGAGGCTTTGCCGAGTGTTCCAAAAATATCTTCAAACGAGGGTGGGATATTCATCTGACATTCAACTGTGGTGTTAGATTTATTTTCTCACCTTGTCAACCCTAAGAACGCGTTTAACTTGCTATACAGTGGCGAGTTGTATTTTAAGGCGCTAATGCATGCATGACGACGTCATGACGACGTCATAACAACGGCAATAACAACCAATCATAAGATAGTTCGGCTTGTCTGTCCGGGCAGATAAGTTATCTCACACACCCTAGGCCTAGATTTCGGGATACCTCTGTCCGAGAGGTGAGAAAAAAAATGTGTGGTTCGGAGGGAGTTGTTATAGGGAGGGAAATTAGCTTACATTTGCAAAGAGTTTGAATTTAAATTAGGTTGTTTGGCACTCGTCATTATGTTGTTTTCTGTCAAAATTTCCAATATGTAACTCTGAGAAGAAAACAGCAGACGCCAATTTGAAGCAAGCAATACTGCAGCAGTGAAAGCGTTGGGCATAACGGTCTTGTTTAGGGAACAATGGAACAGCATTTTTGTAAGGAGGGAATCGTTATGCGGAGACCCGTTGTAGGGAGGGAGCACTGTATATGTAATAGTAAATACAAAATGCACCCAAATGATGTTCCTCATGCTAATATTCTTGTCAACAATCTAATTCGAATGACCATCGCCCCATACATTATCGGAATTTTTATCGTGATTTCTTTTCCAAACAATATTAATTTGTCATCTTTCAGTCCTTTTTGGGTACCCCCCTGTATTAAACCATATTTTGTAAAAGTAGGTCTATGTCCATTTAATATATATTAGAGAATAATTTCAATGAATGTTAACGATATATATACACCAGGGGCCCGTTTTACTAAACTACTTACGCAAAAATAAATGTTTGCGTAAGTCAAAATTTTAAATTTTAATTTATATTTTTTATTAATACCTGCTACAAACAGCAAATAGCCAGATCAGAGGACGCGCTTTTAGCGCGTCCTCTGATCTACTAGCTATTTGCTGTTTGCAAACGTTTATGATCGAAAAATAAGAGTAAAACGATTTTGACTTACGCAAAAATGTTGCGTTAGTTGTTTAGTAAAACGGGCCCCATGTGTTTTGGGGGATGCAGTTCTGCAAATAAAATATGAAACGTACATCATTGCATAAGATTTTTATTCGTTTGTATAAAAATGAATTTATTGCATCATACATCGTAACAAGAAAAATGAGTATCATTTTGGTACAGTGGTAAAGACTTAATTTTTATCCCCCAATAAACGCGATTGTGCCAACATCATTCCATTCCATTCCACTGCAACCACAGGGTTTCGGCGCGTAGCCTACAGTGGAGAATCTGTTATTCTTTCCCAATAAACGCGTTTACGCTTAAACTATTATTTGCAGTGCAAACTGTTTGGAGCCAGATCAGACGCCGGGTAACCCGGCGTCTGATCAGGCTCCAAACTGTTTGCCACCAAGATAAACATGAAATATCAGAATTGTCCAAAAGTTGTTCTTTTCTACGTGTTAGTGCTTTGCGTTTGCGTACGTTTGCGTTTAAACGGGAAAGAATAACAGATTCTCCACTGTATGACACTATACCCCCTAAAACTTTCAAAATGGGTCAAAATGCATCCATATGTTCAACAAATGTTTCTAGAAGTTACAAAAATATTGATTTTTGTTTGTATCAAGTAGATCTATGTAATACAACGGAAAGGTGGATGTGAATTCAGAACTATTAACTTCCCAACCCTCTCATTAAATGTCAATTTTGCATCGATTTTGACAAATGATGGCTCATTATTTACAGTTAACAGTTTTCTTTAAAGAAAGATAGTTCACAGCCCAAGCCTAAACCGGGGTCTGATCGGGCTTCAAACTGTTTGCAATGGGAATAATAATGTTAACGTAAACGCGTTTATTGGGAAAGCATAACGTCTTCTCCATTGTAAATCTTTGTTAGAATACTCCACTCCACTCTACGAGTTCGGTTTTCAGACGGTGCACCATATAACTTAGTTGCACATCGTTAAATATAATGCTGCAATAATATTATGTTGCACAATAAACTTACAATAATGCAAAGTTTCGGCGTTTGTCGTGATAAATTATCATACTTAAAGCATTGAAACAGACAATTGAATACGAATCGAATACAGTGGAGTAAACGTTACCCTTTCCTGGTTAAACGGAAACGGAAAACAAACGCAATACCTTAAAACGTAGAAAAACAAAAATCTTTTGAAATATCTTACAATTCAATTTA
Source organism: Gari tellinella (assembly GCA_922989275.2). NCBI lineage: Eukaryota > Metazoa > Mollusca > Bivalvia > Cardiida > Psammobiidae > Gari > Gari tellinella. The sequence continues at coordinate 76,325,430 of OV277866.1, forward strand.
ATTTGTGTGGCAAGTAGTTAAGAGCTATATCAGAAGCCGGATTACCTGGCTCCAAACTGTTTGAAGCGGACATTTATGTTTTATCATAAACGCATTTATTTGGGAAGAATAAGATCGTATCCACTCTAAGGTCTATACATGTAACCGTACTTGCAATAAATGTCACAGAGGCAAGGATATTATTCATTTCCCAATAGGTACTATTGTGCTTTAACAACTGCGTAGATTGCAGCCAGTTTGGAACCAGACCAGGCACCGATCAACTCGGTGCCTGATCGGATTCAAAACTGTTTGCTGCTATGAGAACCGTCAATTTTATATATTTTACTCTATTGCGTTTGCGTCCTATTTTGTTAAAACTGGGAAAATAAGTGAATTTTCACTGTATATCAATTTTATAACTTGTAATAAATGTCTCACATATAGTATTTTGTTGCTAAAAATAACGACATACACACATCTATATATTTAAGCTAAACATAGTTATCTTAACATTATACTTTTTGCATGCATCATCTGTTTTCACAAACTGCATGCGTTTAACACGCAAACATGTTATATATGTAAATGAGCCGAATTTGGTAAATATCTGTTTTGAATAGGAAAACAAATTGAAAACGTTCCTCTTGAGAAGAGAAAAATCATGAAATTCTAATCTGCAATGCAAAAAGCTTTTAACCCTCTTCACTGCCTTACCTCGAGTACATGTGCGATAGTTTTATGCAACCATTTTGGATCCTGACCAGATTGCGCGTAACGCAGCGTCTGATCAGTATTCAAACTGTTTGCCACTCATTTCAATATTTCTTAAGTCCAAAACTCTGAACTTTAAACTTAAGAAATAAAAGCAAACGGCATTTTTTTTTAAATTGATGACGTCACGACAGTGAAAGGGCTAACACTATATGCAATACCTAAGATCTAGTTGAAAATGCATTGCATTGTGAATGACATAATGGGTATTAGCATGTCAAAAATGCATAGATATTCAGTTAAACTTTCTTTAGCCAACTACATATACAGAAAACGTTATTCTTTCCCAATTAACGCGTTTACGCTTAAACTATTATTTCCAAATGTTTGGAGCCCGGCGTCCCGGCGTCTGATCAGGCTCCAAACTGGTTGCCACTCAGAATAACATGGAATTTCAGAATTGTCTTAAAGTTGTAGTTTTCTACGTAAACGTGTTTTGCGGTTGCGTTTCGTTTGCGTTTAAACGGGAAAGAATAATGTTTCTCCACTGTATGCATGTACTACGGTGAAGACGTTATTCTTTCCAATAAAAGCGTTTGTATTAAAACAATAGTTTTGCGTTTAGTTCCTTTAAACGGAAATAGATAATTGCTACTCCATACAAATATTGTAGTCTGATACTGTTCTGAATTTAGGCAAACAGTTGGTAGCCTTATCAGACACCGGATTACCCGGTGTTTGACCTGGCTCAAACTGATTGGCAATGGAAGTTATAAGTTTCGTATAAGGACTTTAGTTGTAATGTGTTTATTGGGAAATAATGTCTTCTATACTAAATTGTGTTTTAATTTCACACAATGTGTCTCTCGTCTGAGTTCAATGGTACAGTGGAGAATCTGTTATTCTTACCCGTTTAAACGCAAACGTACGCAAACGCAAAGCACTAAAACGTAGAAAAGAACAACTTTTGGACAATTCTGACAATTCTTGTTTATCTTGGTGCCAAGCAGTTTGGAGCCTGATCAGACGCCGGGTTACCCGGCGTCTGATCTGGCTCCAAAATGTTTGTAATGGAAAACATAGTTTTAGCTTAAACGCGTTTATTGGGAAAGAATAACAGATTCTCCACTGTACTTGAAAAACTGGCCAATATTCAAATGCGGAATAATATATTATGTTTCTTTCTTTCAAAACAGTAACAATATTGATCTCTAACAAGTGAATAGTAGTTTGATTTTTGTAAGTACATGTACTATAATAAAAAGCAGCAATTATATGGTACACCTTGTAGATACATGTACGTTATTCTTTCCACAAACAGTGAAACTCACTTATAAGGAAATTAGGTATGTATAGAGAATTTCAAAATGTGTGTTTTCAATATTGAATTTATTGAACGAGTTGGATAACATATCAATTTATCCAATGAATTCAATAAATGCAATGCTGAAAACACACGAATTTTATATTCTATTTATCACATAATTACCAACTGAAACAAAAACTGTGTCCTTTTCCTCAGCTGTTAGGGAAACGATTCATCATAAGTGTTATTGGGTTTTATTCATCTATAAATAAACACCTATCAAGCTATCATAAAGAAAACCAACATCAATGCGTTGTGAATAGACTTCGCTGATAATAAGATCTATTTATTTTTTAATTTAATATTTAAACTAGATTTTTATCTTATTGACTAAATTTGATCATTTTAAAATTTAGTTTCTTTTTCGAAATTACATCATTATTGTAAAATGTTGTCATAACGATGTTACGTTACAGAATTTGAAAAAAAACAAACAGATTTGTTCAGAGTCATAGTTAAGACTAGAGCTCAACGTACATACAGTGGAGAATCTGTTATTCTTTCCCGTTTAAACGCAAACGTACGCAAACGCAAAGCACTAAAACGTAGAAAAGTACAACTTTTGGACAATTCTGATAATTCTTGTTTATCTTGGTGGCAAACAGTTTGGAGCCTGATCAGACGCCGGGTTACCCGGCGTCTGATCTGGCTCCAAACTGTTTGCACTGCAAATAATAGTTTTAGCGTAAACGCGTTTATTGGGAAAGAATAACAGATTCTCCACTGTAATTTATACTGCATGTATCCTGATAGGCATCCTGATTTGCAGGACAGCTTGGGATACATTTTTATGACACTTGGAAATGTTTCAATCACTGGTGGTGATTTAAAATATATAGGTTCTCTTAACTGCTTTTACTCTCGCGTAGTAAAACATTATTTCGGTGACTCGAAAATTAGTATAAAATATATGCACAGTGCGCCGTACGATTTTTATTTTATTCTATATTTTGCACGTAATACATGTACGATAAAGAGAAATAACAATACAAAATGTATAGTTACCAATGTCTAATTAACGTATAGGAAAATGGACCTGTTGTAACGAAGTAAGGATATAACAAAATGAATCGGACAGTCTCTAAGCCTTAGCTAAAATTGAGCTTCACCGTACATGAAAATATGTTACTTATAGCAAAATCAGACGCCGAGTTGCATGTCGTCTGATCAGGGTCCAAGCTATTTCAGATTTTGAACAACATCTTCAAAATCCTTTTATTTTCTTTCAATTTATTCCATGCCGAGTGTGTATAACTTGGTTTGCGAGGTAAAGAATAACTCTTTTCCGAATTACATGTGTGGATCCAGCGACTGCTCTCAGAGGGGAGCCAGACGTAACAACATATTTACAGTGGAGTAGACTGACACATTAATGCTAAACACATCTTTTTAGCTGCAATTAATTTCATGCATTGTCAGACTCTCGAAATGACAGTGTTTATTTCTTATTTTTCCTATTTTTAGATCTTTCCAGGTGGGGTCCGGATCCCCCCCCCCACCACCACCACCACCAACCCCGCCATAAACACACTTACTCCCACTGGATCCGCGCATGAACTATAACTGAATCATATACATGTACCACAGTCTTAAATTTAGCTCTGTAGTCATCCCTGTATCACTAGACTTAGTTCCTTTCTCCCAAAAGATTCACCAACACTCTTCGTCGGAAAGGCATGTCGTCGTAAGTGTATCGTCGGTAACTGTATGTCTTCTCGTATTCTGTAGAATGTGGTTTCCATGCGTCTGTCGGCTGGATGCTTTGTGCCAGTCTCTGAAAAAGACAAAGTACAGTGGAGAAAACGTTATTCTTTCCTGTTTAAACGCAAACGAAACGCAAACGCAAAACACTAAAACGTAGAAAATGTCAATTTTTAGATATATTTTTACAATTCATTTTTATCTGAGTGGCAAACAGTTTGGAGCCTGATCAGACGCCGGGTTACCCGGCGTCTGATCTGGCTTTAAACTGTTTGCAATGGACATTATAGTTTTAGCGTAAACGCGTTTAGTGGGATAGAATAACACATTCTCCACTGTATGGCTTAAACCTATTTCACTGTAAGTAGTGAATTTCTTTGGAATTCGCAAACAGTTCGGCTCCAGATTAGACACCTAGTATTTGGGGTTTTGTAGTTACATAGAAAATTGGTGAAGACACAATCAACACTGACCAAAATCAGCTTGTTAAAACATTCTTAATGTTTTGCATCGAGAAGCAATTTAAGTAATTAGAATAATCTTATATACGATTATATGCGATTATTTTCAAAAGAGCATGTTTGATAGGGGCATTGCGAAATATTAAATGCGCTATAAGGTTCAAAGGGAGACCACTCCAACATACAAGTATTTCTATTGATAGAGGGTTATCTACCATGTCTAAAGCCAGAAATGATAGCCACTTAGAATGACAGTATCATTTGTAAAACATTCTAGAAAATGAATATTCTAATTGACTTTGTTTAGAACCCGTGTACATTTCTGTGTATTTGATGCATACAATGATAGCACCTGCTCATACGTAGCTCGTTTCTAAAGCATGTGACTGCTTTAAGCTGGATTAAATTTAAACTAAAAATTCATTCAAGAGATTGCTGCTTTATTTTTATCATGCTTTACGCTACCACCTGTCTTAAATGTCATAAATTAGTATGTGTGTGCTTTAATATCTTGCTGAAATGGAAGAACAAACCCGGGAATGAATAAATGGTGTTTTACGGACCATCGACACACGATGGTCATTTAGAGCCAGGGGAGGGGGGGGGGGGGGGCAAACGGAAAGATAATTGAGATGGAAAACATGTAATAGTTTTAGCATAAACGCGTTTATTGGGAACGAATTTTGGGTCTTCTCAACAGTACCGGGTAGGTCTTCCCCGATTGTATAATAATGTAGAACAGGACATACTTTATTCAAAGTGTGCCTCTTTAAATAGCATACAATCATACAATACAGTATGTTCTGTTCTGTTCTATTATAATATACCTTTCCTAACGGCACGCCCCTTCTTATCCACAATTCATGCACGGCGGCTGCTATCAGTGGTAATATTGGGATCACGGCTATAATCCACCCGAACAGCTCACCGGTCGCTGGGTATTTGTAATCTCCGTAGTTTGGTGCCCTGTACGTTACTAGGGTAAATATCAAACATATCTGAAAGTAGAGCAAATTATAATAGAGAAGACGATACTATTTTCAGGTTTAACTACACTAGATGCAATAGAGTAAAAACCTCTCTATTTAGAACACTAAAACGATAGCTAATTGATTGTATAACTTACAGCAAGGTGATAGTAAAACAGGAAGCGCCTAAATGATTTGTGGCGTCATCAGTTTTAACAATTCCCGCCTGCTCTTATTTCTCAATGGTATTGAGGGGTCAAGGTCAAATAAGTATAATCAGCTGAAAGGTCTTGTCACAAAGGATGTTAATATCCTAGTATGAAGTAAATCCATTTACATACTAAGGAAGTCGTGAGCAATGTTAACGTTTTCGACCGGAATGACTGACGTACAGACAGACAGACGGACAGTTCAGAAATTATATACCTTCCTTTGGGGGCATAATAAACAATTTAAGGAAAGCTATTCAACCTAAATATTATAATGCTCTCAACCGTTAGGAGTATTCCTATATTGTTAACCCTTACACTATCGACTTTGAGAATGGCCTCTTCCATTTTCTGTTAAACAGCCATTTGTCATGTATTCTATCGTCGTTAACATACTAAATGGTGTGACAAAGAGCGCAGAACCATTTCAAAGAACCCCTTCCTGAAATTGGTCAACACTGTTTGCAAAGGATCAAAACTCTTTGTCACTTGTTTAGAAATTACGACAGTTACACTGCCTTAAATATAACTTTGAAAAGATATTGAAGAAAACGATATTGCAGCAAGCGACAATATGGCGGTGAACGGGTTAAAATCTCACGGTTAATTTGATCAGAAGGGTTAAACTCTTACTATTGTCCATAAAGCATTTGAAAATCTTATCACAACTTTTAATTATAATGAACCTTCCCACTGGTATTCAAATCACCGCACAGTGTATATTACCCCCTGTGGCTATTTACTAATTGTCTATTACTTGAACATATACATGTACTTACTAACAGCTGTTAGAGTGACTCTATTGCTGAAAAAGGTTACCATGGTAATGTGTCTAAACACAATTTACAGAAAGAGTTAAACATAGTTTTACCCATTATCCCATAAATACGGCCTTTTACGCCTATAAATTATTCCTCTACTGAAGAAAATAGTTCCACTTTATAAAGTCATGAATACGTGCCGTATGAAATATTTTCTTTATTCTAGCAGAGGGTAGCTTAAAGCAGGTTGGAAGTAAAGCAGAATACGCCTTAAGGCGCATTCTGCTTTACTTTCAACCTGCTTTAGGTAGTCACACATCTTTAAAATTAGAAACATGCTATGGGGTAATTGGTTAAACACCAAACCTTTAAATATCCCCTCCCTTTACCTCCCGATATTCATTATTCTGTGCATTATAAATGTTATTAATACTGACTATAAATGAAACTATTGTGAAGAATACGTTATTCACTCCAAATTATCGCGATTGTACTTGTGCTAAAAATAATGGTGTACATTGCAAACAGTTTGGTGCCAGATCAGATTCCGTGTAACTGGGCGACTGATCAGACTCCAAACCATTTGCCACATAGCATTTAATTAAACGTCAACATTTTCAAAACGTTGTCATTTTCTTGATTGTGCTGTTTGCGTTTAGTTTCAATGTGAATGAATAACGCCTTTTGTGTAGAACTTTAAGGGCGTACTTACCACCAAAGCCCCCGGGGTAATGAAACTCCAACACAGTCGCAAGAATAACGGGAGTCCGCGCCCCAGCATCAGCTCTATGTCTCGACTATACCGCTCCGCCCCTGTAAAATACACAGACCCCAAATCGTATCATAGTGGTGAAGACGTTATTCTTTCCCAATTAACGCGTTTACGCTAAACTATTATTTCTATTGCAAACAGTATGGAACCAGATCAGACGCAGGGCAACCCGAATTCTGATCAGGCTCCAAACTGTTTGCCAACAAGTAAAACATGAATTATCAGAATTGTCCAAAAGTTGCACTTTGCACGTTTTCTCCACTGTAGTGGTGAACAAGTTGTTCTTTCACAATAAATACACCTGAGCTAATGCATTGATGTCCAATGCAAGCATAATCCGTCCGAGTTCTTGAAATGCTGTCATTTGGAATAGAACCATATCTTCTTTACTGTAGCTGTTAATCTTTTACCCCATGTGCTGTTGTTTCTAGTTTTGAAGACAGGTTACATTGTACCACTTAAAGCAGGTTGACAATAAAGCAGAATGCGCCTTAAGGAGCATTCTGCTTTACTCTCAGTCTACTTTAAGCTAACATCTGCTAGGATTTAAAAGATATTTCTTATGGTACATATTCATGTCTGTAAAAATAAATTGAAATATTTTTCTTCAGTGGAAAATAAGTAAAATGCGCTTCATGTAAAAGGCGCATCTCTGTTGGAAATGGTTAAGTCTTAGTGCCAAACAATCTGTTGTGGCTCCAGATTGTTTCCAATGCACATTGCCAGAGAAAACATGCACGCTTAATACATGTGCGTTTTTCAACGACAAAATCAGTAACAGACGATTAATTATAGATTTGCATGTACATGTACCACCAGCAAAATGACAGTATACGTTTAATCATACAATCACATACAGTGGAGAATCTGTTGTTCTTTCCCGTTTAAACGCAAACGTACGCAAACGCAAAACACTAAAACGTAGAAAAGAACAACTTTTGGACAATTCTGATAATTTATTTTAATCTTGATGGCAAACAGTTTGGAGCCTGATCAGACGCCGGGTTACCCGGCGTCTGATCTGGCTCCAAACTGTTTGCACTGCAAATAATAGTTTTAGCGTAAACGCGTTTATTGGGAAAGAATAACAGATTCTCCACTGTACAATCACATACATGTATTTTCTAATGAGCTTTGTCGCTTATTTTAGGAAAATATTCTGTTTTACTGAGTGCATGGCGAAAATTACTTGCTTCTTTTCTAATAAAAACATTTTGTTAAAAAAATAATTCTTATGGTGCATGATCATGACTGTATAAAGTTGACCTTCAGCGCAGGAATAACCTTAATGTGCTCAAACGCTTTTTATTTGAGAAGGGGTTACATGTAGGAGTTAGACTTGCAAAAAAGTCCTCCCTATTGAATCGGGGTTGCCAAAAAGAATAAGAGTTCATCTATTCTGGTACAGAAGAGAAGACGTTTACCTTTCTCATTAGAACGGAATCGAAAAGAAAACGCAATGCACTAAAATGTACAAAATTACATTTTTGGGAAATGTCTTACAGTTTTTTTACAGTTTGTGCCTGATCAGACCCCGAATTACCCGTCGTCTGATATGGTTCCAAACCGTTTGCATTAGATAAAATGTTTTAGCATAAACGAGTTTTTCATATATTGTTTGTAGAACAGTGGGGAAGACTTTATTCTTGTCTAATAAACGTGTTTAAGTTTGAAACTTTTATTGCAATTTGGAGCCAGATAAGAAGCTGGCTAACACGGCGTCTGCTCAGGCTCCGAACTGTTTGCTATTCAGATTTAAACGAACTGCCAGAATTGTCAACAAGTTGTCATTTTCTACATTTTATTGCAATGCGGCTGCGTTTCGATTGCGTTTCGATTGCGTTTGAAGGGAAAAGAATAACGTTTTCACTGTATTAACACTTTTTCTGATGAATACGAAGGGTAAAAAACTTTGGTGAGTTCGGTACAGTGGAGAAAACGTTATTCTTTCCCAATAAATGCGTTTACGGTAAAACTATTATTTCCATTGCAAACAGTTTGTAGCCAGATCAGACGCCGGGTAAACCGGCGTCTGATCAGGCTCAAAGCTGTTTGCCACTTAGATCAAAACAGATAGTCAGAATTGTCTAAAGGTTGTCATTTTCTACATTTTAGTGTTTTGCGTTTGCGTTTCGTTTGCGTTTAAACGAGAAAGAATAACGTTTCCTCCACTGTAATAGAGTTCGGTATCATACATACCATACACCCAAGCCAGAACAAAACACTCGATGAAACCAAACACAGGAATTGCAAAGATCGCCACATACCAATCAACCAGTTGGAACAAGTACATACCGCCCTGTGAATAGATGTGAAGAGATACATGTAACGTATTCATACATATGTAATTATGTAAATGGATGTGTAATCAATCAAATAATTCAAAATAATGATTGTTTACGCGGCGTCTGATCAGGATGCAATCTGCTTGACACTCAATTTTATATTTCGTAAGTCAAAATACTTTAACTGAAAATTTGAGAAGTAAAAGCAGATGACAATTGTTTAAAGCTGATGACATCATTGTAGTGAATAGGTTTAAAGCAGGACACGCTACTAAATGCTTTTCTTGCAAAATCCTCGATCTTATCTGTTATTTCGGAGTAGCTGGGTGTTCTTTGAAAATGGTTGCTGAGTCGCATAAGGTAAAAGATGAGTGACTGTTTTAGCAAAATCTGCGTTGTTGAAAAAGAATATCGTCTTCTCCATTGTATCAGGGATAATATATTACTAGACGTGTCTATAAATTATCCCTGATTGTATATTCAGTGCAAAAGACGTTTTTCTTTCCCGTTTAAACGCAAACGCAACACGAACGCATTGCAATAAAATGCAGAAAAGGACAATGTTTTTACACCTCTGAACGTTCATTTTAATCTGAGTGGCAAACAGCTTGGAGTTACCCGGCGTCTGATCTTGCTCCAAAGTGTTTGCAATAGAAATAAACGTTTTAGCGTAAACGCGTTTATCCAGAAATATTAACGTCTTCTCCACTGTTATATGAATAATTGTTGAGATTGTGAAGATTAGAACGTGTCATCGGTATAGAAATCCTGGAACACTGAATGGAAAAATTCAGTTTCCATTTAAGTTGAGTCCATCTTTTACGTTTAGCGTTGTTTTCTGCATTATGTTGTTCAATAATAGAAAGTGCAGATCCTAAGAGGTCTATACTGTTTGCATCTTTCCCAATATACGCGTTTACGCGAAAACCATTGTTTCCTTTTCAAACAGTTTGGAGCCAGATCGGAAGCCGGGTAACCTGGCGTCTGATCCTGCTCTTAAATGGGCTCTTAACTGTTCGCCACTCAGACTTACACGAATAGTCAGAATTGTCGAAAAATTGTCATTTTTTACGTTTTACTGCGATGCGTCTGCGTTTCGTTTGCGTTTAAACGGGTAAGAATAACGTTTTCTCCACTATATTGAAAAAGAAAAGGGATACTCACTGAATGTGAATAGTCATACAAAGGAAAGTGTTATTCAAAACATATGTTTGCAAGAACATTTTTAATATGTATAATGATGAAAAATATATTATTTCCTGCCCACACCCAACGACAGAAAACAAACCACATTAAAGATACAATAAATTGCTGAAAATGCTTAACCCTTTTGCTTCAATGCTCTATAACACTTAAATATGCAAACAGTTGTGACAAGACGCCTAAGCAAACAGGGACCAAATTGTTTGACACTAATGTCAATTGTTTCTTAAGTTAAAACGCTTTAAATTCCAAATTTTGTAAATGAAATTAAACGACAAATTTCAGCAGACAATATGTGTTAGACTGGTTTTAGTACATTTTGGTAGCGCAAGGGTTACAGTAAAGATGAAAGTGAAACAAAGAATGTCAATGTTAGATACATAAAACGATTTCAAACAAACATCTCCTACAATCGAGAAGACGTTATTCTTTCCCAAATAAAACGTGTTTGAGCTTAAACAAATATTTCCATTGCAACCAGTTTGGAGCCAGGTAATATAAGACGCCAAGGAACCAGGCGTCTGATCATGTTCCAAAGTTTTGCAACTTTAGAGTAAGATTAAAACCACCGAGTTGTGTTCATTGCACTGAAATGCTGCTGCATTTCATTCGTTCGAACCGGAAAGAAAAGCGACTTATCTATGGTTTACCAAAATGGTTGTAATATTACCTGAAGGCAAAAGGGAAGACCAATAATAAACCCGACCGCACAGGCAAGCAGAGTAATGAGTGTTCTACCTTTGCGCATGCGCGGAAACAGATCAACAAGGCCGGCGACGACACTCTCGACACTGGAAAACTGAAAAGGAAAATACTCTACGTGTTACATGTTGTACAACTTATGCTAAACAATAAGGCTATTCACTCAAAGAATCGGTGCCATATGACCATTTTATGTGCCGCGGTGCCGTAAAGTCCAACAATCAAACCTATTTACCCATGGAACTTGAACGGGCAATATCAATTTTCTGGTAAGTCTAATCTACTTTTGCCTATGTAGTGTTGGTTTTTGCAATATATTGTAAAATGACAAACAGTGTATACATGTACAGTGGAGAATCTGTTATTCTTTCCCGTTTAAACGCAAACGTACGCAAACGCAAAGCACTAACACGTAGAAAAGAACAACTTTTTGACAATTCTGATAACTCTTGTTTATCTTGGTGGCAAACAGTTTGGAGCCTGATCAGACGCCGGGTTACCCGGCGTCTGATCTGGCTCCAAACTGTTTGCACTGCAAATAATAGTTTTAGCGTAAACGCGTTTATTGGGAAAGAATAACAGATTCTCCACTGTACCTGACCAGCGTCTACGCTGATTGCATAGGGCACGTGTACATTTCATTTGTACACAGTTTGGTAATGACGAATATACTTGTCGCTAGGGCTAAATAATTAAAAAAAGCAAGTACAAGTACAGGCAAGCTGAAATTTGAAATTAATCAACCACTTCACATCAACCTTATTTGGTTAAGAAAAATGTTCATTTAAAACTACCCAGAGACCTTCCTATATTGGTGTAGTTTTGGGGCTAAATTGTCATAGGGAACTTCTGTTTATTGGACCGACCTTATCCCCTCAGCAAAGAACTAAAAGAAAGGCAGGTCGATGGTTTTGGTCACATGCGCTGCTTCGAAACAAATGAGATTAGCAAAAATCATCTTCCTGAAACCTCATCATTCATCGGCGCTACAGTGGAGAATCTGTTATTCTTTCCCAATAAACGCGTTTACGCTAAAACTATTATTTGCAGTGCAACCCGTTTGGAGCCAGATCAGACGCCGGGTAACCCGGCGTCTGATCAGGCTCCAAACTGTTTGCCACCAAGATAAACATGTATTATCAGAATTGTCCAAAAGTTGTTCTTTTCTACGTTTTAGTGCTTTGCGTTTGCGTACGTTTGCGTTTAAACGGGAAAGAATAACAGAGTCTCCACTGTATATGATCTTTTCTGATTTTAAGTGCTGTAAAACACAACTACTTCATCCATCTAAACAGGCTATTAAAGTTTCTATTGAATGCAGTATTGTCCCCTTAACTTTTATTTTACTATTTTTTTCTAAATTTCTAAACTCTCCTAGCGCTATAATAGTAGATACAGTGGAGCATCTGTTATTCTTTCCCAATAAACGCGTTTACGCTAAAACTATTATTTGCAGTGCAAACAGTTTGGAGCCAGATCAGACGCCGGGTAACCCGGCGTCTGATCAGGCTCCAAACTGTTTGCCACACATATAAACATGAAATATCAGAATTGTCCAAAAGTTGTTCTTTTCTACGTTTTAGCGCTTTGCGTTTGCGTACGTTTGCGTTTAAACGGGAAAGAATAACAGATTCTCCACTGTACGTAGATACTGTATCTCCGATAATAGGTATTGCTTATAAATTGTCAGCTGCTTGGTACATGTATATGTTAACCACAGCAAATCTGTACCACCTACACTAGATATTATGTTACAGTGGAGAAAACGTTACTCTTTCCCTTTTAAACGAAACGAAACGCAAACGCAAAATACTAAAATGTATAAAAGTGCAACTTTTTGGAAAATTCTGATAATTCATGTTTATCTCGGTGGCAAACAGTTTGGAGCCTGATCAGACACCGGGTTACTGGCTCCAAACTGTTTGCAATAGAAATAATAGTTTTAGAGTAAAAGCGTTTATTGGGAAGGAATAACGTTTCCCCCACTGTACATGTAAACATAAGTTACTGTCTATTTACTTTTTCAACACTAAGTAACTCATGTGGATTATTATGTTCCTTTGTGGATTATTATAAATAACCAAAACATGAACTATTGTACTTGGACTACTATGACAATGACAATGACAATAATTTTATTTGCTTCAAGGCCTCCGGCCCATGCAATACATATGACAAAACAAATATATTATACATGTATAAGGGTGCACAAAATAATTCATTTACAATACTATATAATAACGTATTATACAATGTAAATACAACATAAATATAGATGCACTATCTCAAATATACATTTCTCAGTTGTTGTCTATTTCATTTATATAATTTTGTCGTTTTTTGAAAGCATGATAAAGAAATGTTGCTAATGATTTTATAGTAACTTCATTTTTTTCTGACATCAATATTTTAAACTTATGTATATTTACATTTGTACAATACTTTCCTGGAAGGTAATGATTTCTCAGGTCAGAATAAAATTCACAACACAGTAAAAAATGGTATTCATCCTCCACAACATGTTTAGAGCAAAGTTTACATATTCTATCTTGACGCGGTACATTTTTATATCTACCTGCTTCAATTTCCAAGTTATGGCATGAAGTTCTAAAATTTACATATGCGAATCTGAATTTCTTTATATTTAATACATTCAAATAATTTTCAAATTGAAAGTTGGTTTTATATAGTACATAGCATTGTAGCTTAGAGTTAAGACTTATTGATTCATACCACTTTTGTAAAAACATGTCTTTTAGACGCATTTCAAACAATTTAACAAACTGTTTTTCATTGTTTACACACTGGTTCTCCCAAATGTAACCAAATCCAGAGCTTCTTAAACATCTTTTGATGGAAGATACCCAATTGTCTGCACCATTTCTATCATCAAGTAACATCATGTTATAACATTTTTTTACTAAACGATTTTCATGCATGTTAAGAATTTTTAGCCAATATTTAATGCTTCTTTTCTGTGTAATGATGTGAAGAGGTAATCTCTCACACTCCCCCAGTACAAAATAATTACAAGCATTTTGTTTTGCACACATAAAACGCTTACATGCGTAATATTGACAACGTTCTAGTTCTTCGAATGCACCTATACCCCAAATTTCGGAACCATACATTAATTGTGGGCATATTTTTGTATCAAAAACTTTGAAGAACATATTCTTTGACAATTGACCATATTGATACAAGGTAGTTTAATAAATGCTGCTCTAAATAAGCAAAAACAATGTAGACCTAGATCAGAGCGCTCCTATAGGAATATGGGTCTAGACTGTTTGCAAATGTAATTTGTATAATTTAACCCTTTCCCTTATAGAAGCGACTTTTAGCGCATTCATTTTATGCATCCGCCAAAGAAATAGTTCCATTTTATACTGTCATGAATATGTACCATAAGAATTTGTTTCTATATCCTAGCAGATAGTAACTTAAGGCAGGCTGAAAGTAAAGCAGAATGCGCCCTAGGGCGCATTCTGCTTTACTTTCAACCTGCTTTAAAAGGTCACACATCTCAACTACTAGAAGCAGGCTATGGGGTAATGGGTTAAAAAGGTCCGTGGTTTTGACAGAGGTTAAGAAACTGTTTTGCATTACAGATTACCTTTTTTGGGAATCTGTTTACGACATGTTTGTTATTCTAGTTTACTATTTTCCTAGGTTTTTAAAAACCGTTGTCAACACCAACTTACCTGGCTGTCTAACCCGACAAGAAGCAACATGAAGAAGAACAGCACTGACCATAGCTGAGGTAAAGGGAGCTTACTGAGAGCTTGTGGATAGGCAACAAACGCCAGACCAGGACCTACAACAAATTGCAATATTACATTAACCCATTTATACCCAGTGGATTATTCCATGTTTATACATATTGGATAAGTCCAATTTTTATCAAAGGGACCCTAGTCAAATAATTTGTTTTCAGTTTGTTTTATATTGAAATTCCTATCAGCAAACAGTGTAGACTCTGATCAGACGCCGCATCATGTGGCGTCTGATCAGAGTCTACACTGTTTGCCTACGTATGTCCCATATATGGGATCGTGGGTACATGTACATTGGTTAACAACACTAACCTATCCATTTATAATGTTCCAACAAAATGACAGTTGCAAGCATTGTAGACTCTGGTGAGACACTGCACTTACGAAGTCTCGTCAGGCATACTGTTTAACTCATTATAACATGACACTTCCAATGGACAAATTAAGAAATAATCTATGTTCTACCGTTGTGAAACGGTATTTTACAACGGTTGGGAGTTGTGGTGCGCAGGAATTGACCACGAAGGCCGAAGGCCTGAGTGGTCAATTCCTGCGCACCACAACGACCGACCGTTGTAAAATACCGTTTCACAACGGTAGAACATAGATTATTTCGATTCTAACATGACCAGATTTAAAGACATTCATTAGAAAGGAAATCAAATGTTCCATATTTATTTCCTCAGCGGATGTAGTTTTTCGACCGAATAACTTTTTCCGCGATATTACAAGAATCTAACACCCAACAGCAAATTTACATTTACCGATCCACAATCTGGCATAGAACAAACATTACATGAAACAAGACAGAAGAATGGGAAAATTACAGTAACATGACTGGTTAAAAGTATATGGTCTTTACGGGCTATATGAATAACGTAAGAAATTTAAAAAACATAACGTATGAATACACGAGGTCACGTCATGTCATATAGCCGTGGGAGGAGCGGGGTAGAGAAGAGCGTTGTAAAACGTCTCAGGTATACCACGATGAGCTTGTTCTATTTTTATAGTGACCAAAACGCGTGTCATGTTAGAATCCATTATAACAGATTTGTATTTGCTATGAAGTCAGTGTATACAGTGAGAAATGTTTGTCTACGAAAACAAAGTTGCCTTCGTAGCAATACAAATTTGTTATAATACCCATATACATGTAAGTTGTCGAAGCAAAACATTTCATCGTAATACCTAGTTGGCCCCCAGTGATACAAGCTGGTCTGTTTTAGACTATTTAGTGTTGGGTTGTTTTGTAATAAGTTGCAAAATGCCAAACAGTGAAGTCCCTGATCAGAAGGCTCCTGCACTGATCAGTGGCTTCACTGTTTGTATAGGACAAGTGTGCTCTTCACATGTACACATTTGAACCAGGGCTCAATGAGTTAATGTTTTTTCGGTAACTGAATCTTAACTCTATAAACACTTATAGAAGTGTATCTACCTTATATGTAAAAAGTTCATTTTGTTTCCCGATATCTGACATGTTTAATTTAATAATGAATATTTTATTCTTTCCGTTTAAACAAAACTAAACTTGAACTCAATGCATAACGACTGAAGAAAATGACAACGTTGTGAAGAATCTGCGAAAGAAATATTCATGTTCCTCATGCAATACTGTACAGTGGAGAATCTGTTATTCTTTCCCGTTTAAACGCAAACGTACGCAAACGCAAAGCACTAAAACGTAGAAAAGAACAAATTTTGGACAATTCTGATAATTCATGTTAACTTGGTGGCAAACAGTTTGGAGCCTGATCAGACGCCGGGTTACCCGGCGTCTGATCTGGCTCCAAACTGTTTGCACTGCAAATAATAGTTTTAGCGTAAACGCGTTTATTGGGAAAGAATAACAGATTCTCCACTGTATAAAATGAGACTATTTTCATCATATGGTGTTAAAAGGAACAGTTCTTGGCTAAAACGCTGTAGTAGCAATGAATAGTTTAGTTTAAACATATTTTATTTCAATTATATACATGAAATGGGGTTGGGCCACAAGTTCTACCAACTTAGAGACGGCCCTTCCCCCACGGTTTAACAAATACAAATTATTTTAGAGAGTGGACATTAGTGAACCAGAGAGAGAGGGAGAGAGACAGAGAGATAGAGAGAGAATAGCGAGAGAGAGAGCATGTGTACAGGTGCCTCCATAACCCTTATGAGGAGGATAAATATATGCAAGTACAAAATTACACAGTTTAATCCACCACCAGTTCATCTCCATCAAATATTTGACTGTTAAAGTGGAAAGGAATAGCGTTTTACTCCCTGCAAAATCCTATATAAACTACGAACCTGATTTTACCACTTCTTCTATGGGGAGGCCGAGATCCTTGGCGATGAATCCGAGAATAGTAAAGACAACGAAGCCACAGAAGATGCTGGTTCCTTCTCCAATCAAACTTATCACAACCGCATCCCTGCAAAATAAAATGTTACACCTAAATACCAGAATCATTAAAAGGGCGAGTGTCTCTGAAAACCGAAAGGCTCTGACTACCACAAGTCTATGAAAACAGTAAGTCTCTGAAGCTTAACCCCTTCACTGCCTTACCCCGAGCGCAATAGTTATTTGCAAACAGTTTGGATTCTGATCAGACGCCGCGTTACGCGGCGTCTGATCAGAATCGAAACTGTTTGCCACTCATTTCAATATTTCTTCAGTCAAAATACCTAAAAAATAACTTTGAAAAATAAAAGCAGACGACAATTGTTTAAAATTGATGACGTCACGGCAGTGAAGGGGTTAAACTGAAGTTCTGCTTAACATTGTACTACAGTGCTCCAACCCTACAACGGCCCTCCGAACAACGGCGCTCTCCTTACTACAACGCTTGCCACTCTTCCTCAAACAAGGTACTTACATTGTATGTAGAAACCAGTCAACTACATAGATGAAGAAGTCATGGTCATCTTCGCTGAGCGATGGACGAACCAACATAATGTTTTCACTGCTATTTAACTTAAAATTGTCGTTTTCTATTTTTCCTCAAAGTAACGTACGTGCAATTTTGACAGAAGAAACATAAGGACGAGTAACAAACACTTTGCACCCTCCCTGTAACAACTCCCTCCGAAAAACACATACAATATTTGTCTATTGATGGGATAACATTGAGTCTGATAAGACTCCAAAATGTTTGCTACGTAGATCCAAATAAATTGACAAAACGTTTCAAAACCTTTTGACAACTATATGTTATTGCTTTGCGCGCGTTTGCACTGAACTTGCGGGTAAACGAGAAATTATACTATTCTTGCTGAGCAAATTGCAAAATATCGGTGATTACAACTTCCATTTACCATCATCATGCCGTGAGTTTGGTTGAGTGTCAACGTCACCAATTTGAACCATAATTACGCAATATGTGTCCTTTGCAAACAGTGTACTTGTGAAGAAAACACTTGACCTGTGTAAACAGGGAAGTTCTATATCAGAGCTCTGACCAGGGTGTGCACTCTTCGTCATATTGCAATTCACTGTCAAAAACACCACTTAAGTGTCCAACATTGACTAGACTTAATTGGAAAGAGCAAATTTTTATTTGAACGAGGAAGGGTTTAGGGAGATATATATGCAGGTTTCATTAAAAAGATGTAATTTGAAATGTATTAGTATTGAATGCTAAACTTGGAAACGTTTCGGTGCTGTCAAACATTTTGTATCGAGATAAGACTCCGTGTAACTCGACGCCTGATCTGGATTCAAATTGTTTGATACTCGCTTTTGTGTTTTTCTATTAATTATGAATTTTGAAAGGACAGATTTTGCAGACTACAATTTCAAAGCTGACAATGCACATGTGACAGCAATCCGTTTCAGGGATTTTTATTTTGTTTCCTCTTTTGAACCTTTTTGTTTCATATTATGCTCTGTAAAAACTGTTCATTAACTCATTGAAACCTAGCAACAAGTAAATTGGTCCCTTATAAATAGGGTACAGTGGAGAATCTGTTATTCTTTCCCAATAAACGCGTTTACGCTAAAACTATTATTTACAATACAAACAGTTTGGAGCCAGATCAGACGCCGGGTAACCCGGCGTCTGATCAGGCTCCAAACTGTTTGCCACCAAGATAAACAAGAATTATCAGAATTGTCCAAAGGTTGTTCTTTTCTACGTTTTAGTGCTTTGCGTTTGCGTACGTTTGCGTTTAAACGGGAAAGAATAACAGATTCTCCACTGTACATGTGTACAGGCCAACTGTCATTTACATGTACATGTACAAGCAGTGGATACTATGGTTAGAGAGTTCCTAATGTGTCCTCTGATCAGCGTCTGAATTGTTTGTCATTTTGAAATATATTGCTAAAATTAAACCTAAACAACTAAAACTATACTAGACTTAATAAGAAACTAGAGTTTTCAAATTTGAATTTTCAGGGAGTGAATGAGCTGTACTTTACCCTTAATGAATATTATTTCTACAATAGCCGAAAGTGTAACTAGCCTGTATTAAAGTATATCTAAGTTAGATACATTTAACTACTTAAACGAAGATAAGGTATAAACTCCTTTAGCAGATTTCGGTCTAAACCCATCTTACTTTAAGCCTATATGAACAATCAATTTGAATGAAACGCCTTCATGTCATTTTTTCTGGTCCTTATGATCACATGTAGAAAATGGCGCCCAAATACGCCTTTTTAGGAAGAAAGACTGAAACATTTACTTGTATCTTCACTTAGTTTTGTGCATTGCACATTGCATTTTAACGTATCAGTATTCCTACTTTCTAAGCAATATTGTGTCTACGTTTGGGAATGTCAGTCGTGTTGAAAATGAAAACTGTTTAAAGTATTTACGATATATGTGTACATGTATTTCAGTAAGAGTGGCAAACAGTTTGCAGCCAACCACCAATTATTTACAATGTAAAAATTTGTTGTAACAAAAACTGGTTTATTGCAAAAATGTCCATCCTCTCCGCTGCGTAAACCACCGCAAGGCTTCGTTCTAGTTATTGCAACTTCAGCATTGGTGAAATGTTATAAGTAATTACCTCAATCCGTTGTTGTTGAATTTATTGTAACTTGCCATTGATATGATAGGTCCCCATCCTGGTCCCAGAGAAAAGAATACCTGCAGCGCAGCCTCTACCCACACCTGCAAATGACAATAAAATGTATTTTCAACAACAAACACAGTAGAGTATCGATATCGCACGGTACAAACTTTATTTTCTCATCCACTGTAGACACTACTCCCACATAATGCACGCGGGAATATGCACCGTAAGAAATAGTTGCTATATCCTAGCAGAGGGTTAATTTAAATCAGGCTGGAAATACAACAGAAACCAACTTTATGTGCATTCGGCTTTAATTTCAACCAGATTTAAGAGATCTTTAAAACTAGAAACAGGCTATGAGGTAGAGTGTTATGTGGAACACAACCGCATTTCAAAGAAGAAACGTATGTGTTATACAAGCAACGGATGCAAAATAGCAAAACGCTTCGAGCAGACTAAATACAGAATAAAACTTTGTCACACCATGTTCAAAAATCGTTGGACAACATTAACAATATTTCTTTATACATTTTACGCCATTGCAACTGCTTTGAGTTTCATTTAAAACGAGATGGTTAAATTAATTTGGCGCGAGCCTTGGCGAGCGTCATATTAATTTTAGCCAAAGAGTTTATTTTAAAAAATGATAAAAAATGAGCACGAATGTGAGATTCTATTTATAACTTAACAATTTTATTTAAACACCTATCAATCGAAATCGTAGTTTGTTTACGACAACGCCATAGCAAATGACGACACTAGTTGTCCCGCTACATGCATCGCTATGGACGAAAATGTTGGGCCGGAGTCCAAAACACGATATTTCACTAGTGGATAACGATATTTATATAATGGCTTTATGCAACAGCCAGGTCGCAAATAATGTGCTAAACGTTATTATTTCCCGTTTAAACGAAAATACTGTTAAATAAAATGAAGACATATATTTCTCAAACGGCAAATTTCATGGAATTAAATTCATCTGAGAGGCAAACAATTTGGACCCTGATCAGACGCCGGGAGATCTGGCCTGGCGTCTGATCGGTTTCCAAACTATTTGCAATGGAAATTATGTTATTACTGAAACGTGTTTATTGGGAAAGTATAACATATCTTCTACTTTTTTAGGCTAAAAACACTTACCTGTGCTCTCATCATCTTTCCGAGGTCCGGCTTCAAGTAGTATATTATTCCATCTATCGATCCTTCTAAGGTCAGGCCACGTATCAATAAGATGGTCAATAGCACGTATGGCAAAAGGGCAGTAACATAAATCACCTTTAAAATATAATCGGAAACCAGCATGAGCAGTGACGTCATACTTATAATAACGTGCTTGTCAGAGTATCTAACTGGTCAGTGGGTCAATTAAACTATTTGTTACGCCTTAAAACTATTTTTTTATATATATATATGGACTGTTCAACGTTAAAAAAAGACGAGTTTATGGTGATTTTTGTTTGGTTTTAGAAAATATTTAAGACTTAAACAATGATGCATACCCTGATCAGAGGGTTCCTTGAGGATCCCTCTGATCCGGATCTACACTCTTTGCAAAGTTTACAGGTGTCAACAGTTTAGACCTTTTTACAGCACTATGTTGCAATGTGCCTGACCAAGGACCGAACCGTTCCAGTTTTGTCACAATTGAAATGACTCCGCATATATCCGCGCATTCAGCAATGTTTCTATTAGTTATTTTTGTTTCCATATCTTTCCGGGACCATTTAGACAATCAGACGAGCAATCATTCTCATAGTATATAAATGTGTGTCGAAAATAGTAAATAGTAGAGTGTAAGAACATCATTTGTTCCCGTTTGAATGGAAATAACCGTGAAAGCAATATCAATTAATATTTTAAAAAGAGCAGCTTTTTTGGAAATGTTAAATATATCCTTTGATATTGCAAATAGTTTTGAGCCTGGTCAGACGCAAGTAAACCGGCGTCTTTTCTGGTCCGAAACAGTTTTGCAAGGGAAATATTTGTTTCAGCACATCCACATTTATTGGGAAAGAATAATGTTTTCTCAAAAAATAGCAGACTTTTAGTTATGGTATTGTATCTCTATTTTCTTTGCCAGTCGTTGTGTCATGTGCGACAATTTAACCCATTTGTGCCCACGATCCCATGGGACATAGGCAAACAGTATAGACTCTGATCAGACGCCGTATTATGCGGCGTCTGATAAGCGTCTACACTGTTTGCTGATAGGAATTTAAATCGAAAACAAAATGAAAATGAACGTTGTGACCAGGCATCCCTTTGATAAAAAATGGACTAATCCAATATATAAAACATGGAAGAATCCACTGGGTATAAATGGATTAATAAAGAAACACTTATAATGAAAATCCCAAAGTTCCAGTAACTGCTAAACCCCTTCGGCCTTATCACTAATACAGTGGTTATCAGACGCCGCGAAACGGGGCGTCAGCTGATCAGGATCAAAACTGTTTGACACTGAATTTGAAATGTCTACAGTCATACTGCTTATTTTTTAACTTTGAAACGACATTGCTGAGACCAAAATTGAAGCAGACGACAATGAAACGGTGAAGGGCTAAACTTCTCACGCATAATTTGGGTTAAACTGTTGTTCTGCATTAGTTTTCCTACATTGTTAGACTTTCCATTTTAAAAAGGAAGAGTAGAAAGATTTTTTTTAGAAATAAGTTAAGGCGTGAAAAACATATTTCTTAAAGGGAATATATCAGTTTAATTGTATAGTAAAACTTTTCGATTATTCCAGTAAGAAGCAGTTTCGACAACAGTCAAAAGCATCAATATTGATGACCCGTGTATTACATACGGTGACACAGATATGTGACTTTGACCTTATACATGTAATTGACTGCTTCAAAATAGAGATACAAACTTTTTATCAAGAAAACTAAATACATATTTAAACAGCTTATTAATGAATGTTAACAACAGTTTGCTTTGAACGACTATTTCTCTTCATGGTCTGTAAAAGTGCGTTTTGCAAAATTTAACTTAATTGGCGAGCATGGCATACAATATCCATCAACTTAAGTCCCACTCAAGTGAATGCACAAATCAACATTGTGGAACTTATTTATCAACGGGGTTGCTATTTGAAATCATAAAACCTTCTCCTTTTAAACATGTATCAGCTGCTGTTTTGGAACATTCGTCTGTATTGTTGTCAAGTTACTGTTTATACATTTACTTACAGTGGAGAATACGTTATTCTTCCCTAATAAACGCGTTTACGCGAACATTATCATTTCCTTTGCAAACAGCTTGGAGCCAGATCAGACGTTTCGTTTGCATTTAAACGGGAAAGAAGAACGTTTTCTACACCGTATCGCCAAAACAAGACGCTGACTAGCTCGGCGTATATGTATCGGGTCCAAAGAGTTGTCAAACAGCAAACTAGTAAAGTGCAAACAGCAGGAGAAGGTCCCCATACTTGTTCAGTCCTCTAACAGCAAATATTATTATAAAGGAATGTTGCAGCTTATACAGATCACAAATAGTCGTTTAAAACAGCTGTACCTATGAAATGAAAAGGACTACTATATATATCACAAACTTGAATCATGTTTAAAAATGTGTCATGCAACATTTTATGATTGTCATTAAGTATTTCAAAGTTCCGCTCTTACGACCACTCACACCGACGTGTTCGTTATTTGAATAAAGAATGGTAAAGCAAGATGAAAGTAAAGCAGAAAGCTCCAGCATGAGCATTATGTTTTACTCTTGTCTTCCTTGAATAAGACACCAACATCTAGTTTTTGAGTGGTCATATTAGCAGGATTGAACGGTATTAGATAGGTATCCTTGTACATTCATCTAGTTCGTGTCTGGAATATTTAAGAGAAATATCAATAAAGACTTTTGATTTCGATCAGAAGCCAATAAACTGGCGATCGAGATGCACACGTTTTTAATTACAGCCAAAACGTAATCAGTTTGGTTCGCTTGCGGTTCAAAAGCACCGTGGTGTTTAGATACACCTTCCAAAATATAATATTTCTAATTCACTTTTTTAATAGGACAAAATAAACGTGGGGAAATACTTTAGGAAATCCTTTTCACAGTAAAATGGGTACAAATATTCAATAATTCATATCCATTTTGATTACAGCACGTCAATGCATTTAGACGATTTTAAAGATTAATTTTAAAAAGAAAAATCGTGTTTTAAACCGCAAACGAGATGTTTACATTGATTGGTAATATTTTTTACGTAGAAGATATTTGATTGTGGAACCGTTGTCTCAAACACTTTTAGATGACATGACAAGAATAACTAACAAACTAACACATACATGTTTAAACCAGAGTTAATCAATGGATGCCTATTTTGTACTTATAGGGATTAATTAGACTATGAACTATGCACGTTTCATATAGAGACAGCAATGTATTCGACCATAAACATGTACATATATCTTAAAGAAAATCAACAAATAGCACGGAACCTGATGAGCCGCCGCATACTGTACTGCGGCGTCTCATCAAGGTCTGTGCTATTTGCCTGTGTCGTCTTATGTTATTTCTTGTTATTGTATAGGGTATATTTCACTAGGCATTTAAATGACCTTAAACACAAATGTAACACTACAACTTACTGGCGAATAGAGGCCGCAGCATAAAAGTTATGCCACAAACACAAACTGAAAAGAATTGGAAATAACACAAATCATGACAGTCCTAAAGCATAGCTATGCCCGACATATATATGAGAATCAAAACTTGTATATGAGAATATATATAATCTTATATATGAGAATCTGAACATATACAATGTAAATAAACATCTATTATCTATATAGAAAAATATATCAAATCCGAAAAAATGAACTTATATGATAATACACGTATCTATACCTAAATTAGAAAATCCGAACATATATATGAGAATCTACATTTACACATATGATAATCATACTTTATACATGTACATGTGTGTGACGATCAATGGCATAACCATTAACGTAGTCAAATACACTGCATAAAGATACAGTAGACTGGTCTCTTTTTACTACCACAAATAAGACAGCTCGCTTTCGACAGTTACCGTATTAGCGGGTGTTGGGTCGGTTGAATATTGCTATAGGTTATAAGGGCATTGTTCTTTGCCGTTTAAACGATGTGTAACATAAACGCAATGCAATAAAGCTAGGCAAATAACAGCTTATCTAAAACTTTCTAGAGATTTAGTATTATCTGAGTCTAGAGATTTATTATTATCTGAGTGACAAACAGTTTGGAGCCTGATTAGACGCCAGGTTATCCGGCGTCTGATCTGGCTCCAAATTGTTTGCAATAGAAGTTACGTAAGTCCGTTTAAACGCGTTCACACGTATTTGGAAAGAACAGTGTCTTCTCCACGGTATAATTATTATCAGATGTCACAGTGGAGAATCTGTTATTCTTTCCCGTTTAAACGCAAACGTACGCAAACGCAAAGCACTAACACGTAGAAAAGTACAACTTTTTGACAATTCTGATAATTCATGTTTATCTTGGTGGCAAACAGTTTGGAGCCTGATCAGACGCCGGGTTACCCGGCGTCTGATCTGGCTCCAAACTGTTTGCACTGCAAATAATAGTTTTAGCGTAAACGCGTTTATTGGGAAAGAATAACGTTTTCCCCACTGTATTCTCAGACGTTACCATTGCCACTGTGCATATCGCAAAAATATCATTACAAATGGGCGTAATAAACTCTTTCCCAATAGAAGCGCATTTTAGTGCATTTAGTTCATTCCTCCACTTAAAATATAGTTCCAATTATACAGTCATGAATATGTACCAAAAGAAATTTCGAAATTCTAGTAGATGGTACATGTGGCTTAAATAGGCTGAAAATAAAGCAGAATGTCCCTTCAGGCGCATTCTGTTTTACTATAAACCTATAGTCGCCTGTCTTCAAAACTAGAAACAGTTTATGTGGTAAAGGGTTAACACTTTTATATTTACGGCCATGCTCTTTGTAAATTTGCGGTCAATTTGCTCGAATAGGCAGTTTAACATTACCCGGCGTCTGATCAGGAACTTAACTGTTTGCAAAGTCGACTTAAATCTTCTGTGCCGGTGAATGATTTGAAAACAACTAGGCTGGATTTTCCCTTTGTCCGTAAGAAATTCCTTTGCACAAGGACTTCAATACATGTACAACCGTTGAACTTTTTCTAATTTATTGCGCAATTTCTAAACATTACATGTGGAAACAGTGAGTTCAAAACTGTCCCACTTTTACGCAAGACATCCATTTCACTTGAAGACATCGCACAATAACGTGACAAAATATATTATGTTAACGTACATTGTATGTTTACGATCGGTCGACTTCTTATAGCGCGGAAATATATTGCATGCTGATAAAAAAGCGGGGTGGAGTTCTTTACCGTTCACACAAAACTAAAGGCAAGCGCAGTTCAATATGTGTAGAAATGTACAGCTCTTTAGTAGAGAAAGCGCTATTATTTCCCAATAAACGCGTTTACGCTTAAACTATTATTTCCATTACAAACAGTTTGGAGCCAGATCAGACACAGGGTAACCCCGGCGTCTGATCAGGCTCCAAACTGGTTGCCACTCAGATCAAAATCAATTGTCAAAAACATATCCTTTTCTACGTTTAATTGCGATGTAATGCGATTGCATTTTGTTTGCGTTTAAACGGGAAAGAATACCGGTTTCTCCACTGTAGGTATAGTGGAGAATCTGTTATTCTTGCCCAATAAACGCGTTTACCCGTAAACTATTATTTGCAGTGCAAACAGTTTGGAGCCAGTTCAGATGCCGGGTAACCCGGCGTCTGATCAGGCTCCAAACTGTTTGCCACCAAGATAAATGTGAAATATCAGAATTGTCCAATTGTTGTACTTTTCTACGTTTTAGTGTTTTGCGTTTGCGTACATTTGCGTTTAAACGGGAAAGAATAACACATTCTCCACTGTATACATACATGTAGCCACATTTACAGTGGAGAAGACGTTATTTTTTCCCGCTCAAAATAAACGAACAGAAAGCGCAATGCATTAGAATAGAGAAAGTGACATGCTTTTCACAATATCGACAAAACATTTAAATCCGAGTGGCGAACAGTTTGGGGCCTGATTAGATACTGGGTTACCTGGCGTCTGATCAGACTCAAAACTGTTTGCAATGGAAATAATGGTTTTAGCATAAACGCCTTTATTGGGAAAGAATGACGGCTTGTCTATTGTACATGTACCTGTACGCAAAATAACCTGGCAGATTACGTACCCAGAAGAGTTTTTACTATTTATTACTCTGTCGAGAGAGTAACGTTGATGAATGGAGCGCAACTTGCTGTTATTCAGTGGATAAAACGTTATTCTTTCCCATTTAAACGCAAACGAAACGCACACGCAAAACACGTTCACGTAGAAAAGCACAAATTTTAGACAATTCTGAAAATTCATGTTATTCTGAGTGACAAACAGTTTGGAGCCTGATCAGACGTCGGGTTACCCGGCGTCTGATCTGGCTCCAAACTGTTTGCAATAGAAATAATAGTTTGAGCGTAAACGCGTTTATTGGGAAAGAATAACGTTTTCTCCACTGTATGTTAACACTACCACTGTTATAGTGGATAAGAAAGTGCAAGGGCCAAAACCATCGCTTTCTGAAAATGTTGATAACTTATTTTAAGCGCAACATAGCAAACAGTTTAGAGTCGGGTCAGAATTCGGGTTAGCATTAAAAGTCGAGTTTCTGACAGCGAAGGGGCAAAGTCAAAACTGTATATAATGCTTACTATGACAGATCAAAAACATATTTGTGAGATTGTTCACAAAACCGTTAATTTAGTTTCTCTGTTTGTACTCGACAAGCACCTTGGTGACCTTAAGTAATGTCTATTTGACCAAATATACATCATTAAACAGCCTCCTGGCTTTACTGTTAAACATCGGTATGACACCTCTTCAAAAGGACAGTACATGTATATTGCGATCTTATATGTTTACAACTGTATTATCACAACAGTTTAATACATAATAGAAGAATGCAGAAAGCCCATTCAGGACCATTAAGCAGTAATTTGTCTTTTGAGGTCATCCTGTTTCTCTACTGAACGACCTCGATGTATAGATTTGGGCGTATAACTGTGAGATCATAGTGAATGCCTTGTTAAGTCAATATCCATTAGAAAGGGCACAGTGTCACATGTATGGTGTAACTACGGGGTCATATGGGTATGTAAGGATGGAACATCTACAGTGAGAATATTAGTGTCACATGATACATGTATAGTATAGGTACATTGTACAGTGGAGAATCTGTTATTCTTTCCCGTTTAAAGGCAAACGTACGCAAACGCAAAGCACTAAAACGTAGAAAAGAACAACTTTTGGACAATTCTGATAATTCTTGTTTATCTTGGTGGCAAACAGTATGGAGCCTGATCAGACGCCGGGTAACCCGGCGTCTGATCTGGCTCCAAACTGTTTGCACTGCAAATTATAGTTTTAGCGATCGCTTTTATTGG
The DNA here is from genome assembly GCA_922989275.2 of Gari tellinella. Lineage (NCBI taxonomy): Eukaryota > Metazoa > Mollusca > Bivalvia > Cardiida > Psammobiidae > Gari > Gari tellinella. The sequence goes on from OV277866.1 coordinate 76,353,840, forward strand.
GAATGAATAACAGATTCTCCACTGTATCTTGTACAGCAATATCATACCATTTCGACCATTAAAGCGAGGACTCGTTGTGTGTGTTATATACTGATACAATGTCATGTAGTGTATATAACTTAACGGAAATGAAAGCAGAAAGTTCATCTCGCTATAAGGCTAAGCACCCATTTGTCTAAAGCACCGAAACTAAACATTTTAATTTTGTAACATAGTAGTTACTGTATACTGACCACGGTATCATGAGTGCGATATATATATTATCTTTATGTTAATTGCTTATTTTGCAACGTGTCTAAAAGGCTGAGCAATCAGCATATTCTGGATGGTTAACAGATCTGACTGTCAAATGTTTTGTACAGACCTATTTATCATGGGTGTAGGCATGCACGTTCGCTTTGTTAATATGTGCAACAATGAAAAATACACGCATACGAGGGGGAACGGCGTGAAACCCACAATTGTTTCATGTCAGATCAGGCTCCAAACTGTTTGTTACTAGAATTAAAATAAACCATTAAGACTTTCTAAAAGTTGCCGCTTCTACTTTTTATTACATTAGGTATGCGTTTAGTTTCGTTTGAACGGTAAATGATACAGTGGAGAAAACATCATTGTTTCCCAATAAACGCGTTTACGCTAAAACTAGTATTTCCAATGCAAACAGTTTGGAGCCAGATCAGACGCCGGGTGACCCGGCGTCTGATCAGGCTCCAAACTGTTTGCCACTCAGATTGAAATAGAAAGTCAGAATTGTCGAAAAAGTGTCATTTTCTTCATTTAACTGTCATGCGTTTGCGTTTCATTTATGTTTGAACGGGAACGAATAACGTTTCTCCACTGTAGTGTTTTCTTCGTTGTATGCATGAACATGTATTAACAAACGGTTCTTGCCCTAACTGACATTCAAGAAAAGACTCACAGCACATAACAATAACGTTCCCCCATTACAGTGGAGAAGGCGTTATTCTGTCCCCTGTAAATGCAAACGAAACGCAAACGCATTGCATAAAACGTTGACAATTCTGAACATTTATTTTTATCTGAGTGGCAATATTTTGGAGGCTGATCAGACGCCGGGTTAGCCGGCATCTGATCTTGCTTCAAACTGTTTGCAATGGAAATAATGGTTTTAGCGTAAACGCGTTTTTTGAGTGAGAATAACGTTTTCTCCACTGTATGTCCTAAAGAAAACCTCAGATCAGCGTCTACATATTTTGTCATTTGCAATAAATTTTAAATTGCAAACAAACAAAGAACATCTAATTTGGAGACTGGAATTTACCTTTTGAAGTTTCAGTGGGAAATGAGTAAATGATGTTAATGATATTTGACAAATTAAAGTATAATAACATGTGACTTATTTACCAAATTTGTTATGTATATTTATATACATGTAAAACCTCTCTATTACGGACACTAAAACGAGGGCTAATTTATTGTAAAAAAGACAGGTGGCAGCTTAAAGGAAGGTGACAGTTAAACAGAAATCTCCTAAGCAGTCACCTGTCGTAAACACCTAACATTTAACACAATTTGGTGGCCGTAATAGAGAGGTTTTACTGTACGTTATAAATATGTGGGACATAAAACCTTCCCACAGTGGAGAAGACGTTAGTCTTTCCAAATAAACGCGTTTCCGCGCAAGGTTTATTTCCATTGCAAACAGTTTAGAGCCTGACAAGGTTCCAAACTGTTTGCCACTCAGATCAGACTGAATTGCTACAAATACAAATCTATACACTGACATTTTTACGTTTTAGTACTATGTGCTTGCGTTTCGTTTGCGTTTAAATGGGGAAGAATGACGTCTTCTCAACTGTAGCTGCGACAAACAAGAACACAAATAGAATGACAATTTTAGCTATGGAGAACAGAGTACATGTACGTGTATTTTACCCTTTCACTCTCAATGATGTGATAAAGGGCATGTTCCAACAGCTTTGATCCCGACCAGACGCCTCGTAACGCGTGAGTCTTACAACGTTCTATGTTCATTTTTGTAAACAAACAGAGTTCAATATACCGTTGAAAAGCTATTTTCAAGAGCTATCTCCTTGTGCAAATCATATGTTTATCCGAGCTTTCTATTTGAAGTTATCGCCAGTATTACAATGTTCTATCTCCATTTTTAACGTTTTATTTAGTCTTACAATGACCTATGTCCAATTTATCCAGTCGTTGTGCTCCAATTGGATCACGTGACAGAAATTTCCAAAATGGCTGCGACCTTCATGGTTATTGGCGTACAGTGTAATAGGCTAAATACCCATGTATCTGTAACTACATGTGTAGTTCAAAGTAAAGTAATTAATTTAAAGCATATAGCTGCTTAAAACAGTATGAAAATAAAACTGAATACCCCTTTAAAGAAGTCCCACCAAGCCAAGTCGCACAAGGGAGATTTTATAAACCGAGGTCGCATGTACGGATGTTAACAACAACAAACCAAACCCAATTCTTAAGAAGTATTCTGTTTTGTCTGCTTGTTAGTGACCTGTATTTCTTGTCCGAGAGGATAATTTCATCAAAATAAGCAAAAATATCCCCTATGGGGAGTATTTAGAATGGACATAGAACATTGTAATAATGTAATTGTTCATGCAATTGTCTAAAACTGTATTGTTAATAATGTTCTATCTCCACAAAATGGACATAGAACTATGCAATAATGAGTGAAATAGCAGGTAGAGTTTGAGAAATGATCTATCTCAAACCGAAAGTAAGATATATCTCAAAAACCATGCTTACAATCCTCATAAAACTTTAAATGGAAACCTTTGCATTTACAATTCATCAGGTAAAGTCGAAAGAATTTTTAAATTCCATCAAAATTATGCTGTTTAATTGGTCCAAAACTTAAAAGTCTAGTTTCTCAAAACAACCCTCATGTGAGATAGAACGTTGTAAGACTAACACGACGTGGTGTCTTCTAGAGGGGGAGGGTCGAATCTAATGTTGTGAGAACTTGTGATCCGACCCCATTTCCTTATGTACATCGAAATAAAATATGTTTAAACTAACGCGGCGTCAGATCAGGACCAAAACTTGTTGCCACTTGTTCTAAAATTACCTCAATTATACCATCTTACATCTCACTTTGAAACGATATTAAACACATCAATGCTGAAGCAGACGACAATGAAACGGTGGAATGGTAAAAATCTCACGATTAATTTGACAGCGAAAGAGTTAACTAGACCTTACTGTAACATTACACAAGTAAGATGTGATTGGAAATAGTTCTTCACGCTCGTGGATTTTTGAGCAAGTATCTCGCTATAAATATTTCAATGCAATGTATAAAATTGTGTACATGTATGTATTTGGTTTAAAAAGTAGATTTAAATCAAATTCCTCAACATTTGGCAATGGAACTAGGAAATTAAGTTTCAAATCCATCGGTTTAAACAAATTTGTTTTAAATCTGATTTTCCAAAAGTTAAAAAAAGTATTTAGATCTATCTCATTTTAAACCAAACTGCCATGTTTGAAGCGCTTCGTTGTACATGTAGCACGAGGAACTATTTCCCGAATGACAATGATGAAAAAAGTAAAGTCCCCCTTTAAAACCACTCACAATAATGCACAATTCGGCACAGACAGTTAAAAAAGCCGTGTGTTCCAAACTTTTGAAAGAATCAAAACACAAACGCAATATAATGAAATGTAAAAAGTCGTAACTTAACAAACATTGAAGATTTTCTCTGAGTGGCGAACTATTTGGAGCCTGATCAGACGTCTGACCTGGCTCCAAACTGTTTGCAACGCAAATAATTGTTCCAGAATAATCGCGTGTATTTGGGAAAGAATAACGCCCTTTTCTCTGTCTGGCAGATGGATGCTACAGTGGAGCAAATGTTATTTTTTCCCGCTTAAACGCAAACGAAACGTAAACGCAAAACACTAAAATGTGGAAAAGGACATTTTTATTTTACAATTCTGACTTATCATTTTTATCTGGGTGGCAAACAGTTTTGATCCTGATCAGACGCCGGGCTACAGTGGAGAATCTGTTATTCTTTCCCAATAAACGCGTTTACGCTAAAACTATAATGTCCATTGCAAACAGTTTGGAGCCAGATCAGACGCCGGGTAACCCGGCGTCTGATCAGGCTCCAAACTGTTTGCCACCAAGATAAACATGAATTATCAGAATTGTCCAAAAGTTGTTCTTTTCTACGTTTTAGCGCTATGCGTTTGCGTACGTTTGCGTTTAAACGGGAAAGAATAACAGATTCTCCACTGTACCCGTCCTCTGATCTTGCTTCAAACGGTTTGCAATGGAAATGATTGTTTTAGCGTTAACGCGTTTATTGGGAAAGAATAACAGATTCTCCACTGTAAAGGAAGTTACAGTGGAGAATCTGTTATTCTTTCCCGTTTAAACGCAAACGTACGCAAACGCAAAGCACTAAAACGTAGAAAAGAACAACTTTTGGACAATTCTGATAATTCTTGTTTATCTTGGTGGCAAACAGTTTGAAGCCTGATCAGACGCCGGGTTACCCGGCGTCTGATCTGGCTCCAAACTGTCTGCACTGCAAATAATAGTTTTAGCGTAAACGCGTTTATTGGGAAAGAATAACAGATTCTCCACTGTATCGTCTTATCTGTAATGAGTTTGATGGTTTTTCTATTGTAATGATTCTGACCAATGACACCTACATCATATATACTATATCGTAGTTTATTACCTTTCCAATGGATTTGACACCTTTCATGATGCACAGGAACACTATGATCCAGGCACCAAGCAGGCACACGACCAGATGCCAGGGCATCGAACCGAAGTCCCCGAGACCACTGGATATCTGCAACACCTTGTTCCTGAAAAGACAAGCTAAGTACATACAATGGAGAATCTGTTATTCTTTCCCAATAAACGCGTTTACGCTTAAACTATTATTTGCAGTGCAAACAGTTTGGAGCCAGATCAGACGCCGGGTAACCCGGCGTCTGATCAGGCTTCAAACTGTTTGCCACCAAGATAAACAAGAATTATCAGAATTGTCCAAAAGCTGTTCTTTTCTACGTTTTAGTGCTTTGCGTTTGCGTACGTTTGCGTTTAAATGGGAAAGAATAACAGATTCTCCACTGTACATAAGACGGTATGCTTTCCTAATACAGTTGAGAAAACGTTATTCTGTCCAATTAAACGCGTTTACGCTCAAACTATTATTTCTTTTGCAAACAGTTTGGAGCCAGATCAGCAAGTATCTCGCAATAAATATGTCTATGTAATGTTTAAAATTGTGTATGTATTTGGTTCAAAAAGTAGATTTTAAACAAATTCCTCAACATTTGGCAATGGAACGCTTAAATGAAGTTTCAAATCCATCGGTTTAAACGAATTGGTTTTAAATCTGATTTTCCAAACGTTAAAAATAGCATTTAGATCTATCTCATTTTAAACTAAACTGCCACGTTTGAGGCGCTTCGTTGTACATGTATTTAATAAGCGCGCGGAACTATTTCTCGAGTGACAATGATAAAAAAAGTAAAGATCCGCTTTTAAAATCACGCACAATAATGCACATTTCGGTACAGACAGTTAAAAAGACGTTTTTTCCCAACTATTGAAAGAAACAAAACACAAACGCAATGTAATAAAATGTAAAATGTCGTAGCTTCTTAAAAAACATTGAAGATTTTCTCTGAGTGGCAAAATATTTGGAGCCTGATCAGGCGTCTGTTTGAAACTCCTATCAGCAAACAGTGTAGACTCTGATCAGACGCCGCAGAATGCGGCGTCTGATCAGAGTCTACACTGTCTGCATATGTCCCATATATGGGATCGTGGGCACAAATGGGTTAAAAGAGACGCGCGTTTAACCCGTTACCATATCGTTTCTTAAAAGAGACGCGTGTTTAACCCGTTACCATATCGTTTCTTAAAAGAGACGCGTGTTTAACCCGTTACCATATCGTTTCTTAAAAGAGACGCGTGTTTAACCCGTTACCATATCGTTTCTTAAAAGAGACGCGCGTTTAACCCATTACCATATCGTATCTTCAAAGGGACGCGTGTTAACCCGTTACCATATCGTTTCTAGTTCTAAAGATAAGTTATTTCTTGCAAGTGATTTGTTTCAAAATTTTATACTGAACGAATATGATGGTGGTAGTCAAATACATGTATAACTTTATATAATCATATTTATACGAAATTTGGAAATATGTATTTTCATTTTGTAAGCGTAATGAAGACCATGTGACATATTTTGTGGTGACTTATAGGTCCACTGGGCCGGGGCCAAATTGTTTGTATTTCTACAATATTTTGTTAAAAACCTTGCACTATGCACATGTCACAATAATAAAATATTTACTTACTTATACGTACTTACTTACTTACTTATTATACTTATTGTTGAATTACGAGAAACTGTGAAGTTTAAGTCAATAAAACAAATCCGGGTCTGATTATGTAAAGCAGGTTGCAAGTAAAGCAGAAAGCGCCTTAAGGTACATTCTTTTTTACTTTCAATCTGTTTCAAGCTCCAAGTACCCGCTGGAAAGGTACTGACAATTTTTTAGTTCATGAATTTCTAGTTTGGACAAGTTGAACAGTATATAAATGTGTTGATGCATACTGCCAAAATTCTTCCTCTGACGAGATTCTTGTCTCGGCCACCTCGGTGGCGTTGTATACGGTTGACAAGGTCTTGTTCGCCATCACAACACTCAGGTTCCCTGTGTTTACAGTGGCGTTTACCATCGCTCCTCCGGATACATTAACCTGGAAATAAACAAACATTCCCGTGAATCATTATAGACTTAACGAAAAATTGGAAACAAATAAAAAGTACCCTACGCCTGAAACATTGAATACACCATATCATTGTTTACAACGTTTTTCATCTTTTGTTTTTCTACATTTTCCTTCAGACAATACAATGGAGACGACATTATTATTTCCAAATCGAACAAGACGAATCGCAAATGCAGAGTTATAAAATGTAGAAAAAACTTGAAAATACTAAACATGTTTCTACTCTGATATGCAAGCAGTTTGGAACCTAATCAGTCACCTGGTTAAAATGAGGGAAATTACTTCAATTTCAGAGACAAAGAAATACAAAATGATAAGAGGTACAAATGTAGAAACAAACGAACATATTTCATATTGGTATAAAGAAAGGAAAAGAGCAATTTGTTGGAGATTGGAAATAAAGCCTTCAAACAGATAGGCCAAGCGCTTATAAAGCGTTTGAGTTGAGTCTAGGTGCGTTGTAAAGCATTTGATTGGTCAGATTTGAGCCTAGGCTCAAACCTGACCAATCAAATGCTTAAGATCGAGTTCAGACGCAACTCAAACGCTTTATAAGCAAGGACCCAGAAGGAAAAATGAACAAAGTGGTAGCAGACAATCATTATTATGGAGCATAAATGAAGAAGGGCTAAAGGGGTGAAGAAAACAAGGAATGGAGGTAGATATGAAGGATGAATGAGTGAAATGCATGAGAAAAGGGTGTTTTGAAATCAAAAGAAAAGGTTGCAAAGTGGGGGGGGGGGGTAGATTGCGACAGGAAGGAAACAAATACTTAGTTGTTTACATAGGAGAAACAGTCGTCGGTGTTCCACCAGCCATCGCACCTGGTCCATGGTAATACTCCCTGGAAGGAATTGCCTAGGTAGAATAGTGTCCACGCCATAATCATGTTGTAGTAGAGTACGAACACAATGTTGATAATGATCATACCGATACCAAGACCTGAGGATAAATAGAATATTGACCACATGTGTACAGTGGAGAATACCGTGTGTACAGTGGAGAATACGTAATTCTTTCCCGTTTAAACGCAAACGAAACGCAAACGCAAAAGACTAAAATTTCGAAAAGGACAACTTTTTGACAATTCTGACTTTTCATGTTTACCTTGGTGGCAAACAGTTTGGAGCCTGATCAGACACCGGGTTACCCGGCGTCTGATCTGGCTCCAAACTGTTTGCAATAGAAATAATAGTTTTAGCGTAAACGCGTTTATTGGGAAAGAATAACGTTTTCTCCACTGTACTCTAAAGCCCCTCTATTACGACCTCTAAATTGGGTTAATAAGTAGGTATTTACGACAGGCGATTGCTTAAAGTAATGTGACACTAAAACAGAAAGCAACTTTTATACATGCACAATCATTTATCATTGGTTTTAGTGGTCGTTATAGAGAGGTTTTAGTTTTTAACCTGAGCAGACATGTAATAACTCGACTGGCCATCGATACAGTGGTACATGCCTAGTCGCCTAATATTATTCCTCCACTGAAGTCTGAAGAATAGAACTACTCAATACAGTAATTATATTCACCAAAAGAAATCCTCTCCATATCCTATAAGAAGTTTTAGCTTAAAATAGGTTGAAAGTAACGTAGAATGTGCATTGAAGCGCATTCTGCTTTATTATCAGTCTTTTTTTAAATGACCACCTGTCTTCAAAACTAGAAATAGGCAATCGGGTATAAAGTGTTAATGCATAACAAACGATGGAGGAGGGATTGCCAATGTAGAATGGTTACGTATAGATGCACTTACATATACACAGCGCGCCCTCCCTACAACAACACCCAATCGTACACAAATATTGTGTTGTTCTGAGGGAGTTATACGGAGAAAAATTTATTTAAGAAATGAACTGATTTTTTTCGGCGTTCAAGAGAAATGAACGACAGAAAATTATCGGCAAATACCATGAACGCCGAAAAAAATCAATTCATTTCTTATATTTACAATATATTTGCTGTAATTTCTAACATTAAATAAACATTTTGTCAGTACGCATGTATGTTTAATCCATATTAGAGGTCGATAACACGAATAATGTGTAACCTATAAGGAACAGCCATGACCGATTTCATTCGAAAGCAGAAAAAATAAGTTCCATTGTCAACAACTTGACAGTTTGGCGCGAAAAATGCCGATTTATGACGTCATTAGAAGTGACGTAATTTTAAAGTAGGATAAATATATCGGGGTTTTATTGTCATAAAGAAACGCAGATATATGCCGCTGTTTATAAGGTAGATTCTTGTGTCAATTTTCTTGCAATTTATCTAATTTATAAAGAAGAATATTAGTCGGAATCATGGTTTCCACTAGTAGGAAGGCATAGATCGGTTGAGAACAAATTTTGAAAAAATCCGCCAAATGTTTGCTGCCCCAAGTTCCAAATATTAATTCGCGAATGAAAACTGCATATGCCCCGCCTCCCCTTCGAAACTTTTCCACAAGTCCCGCCCTCTCGAAAATTGGTGTTTATATGAAATGAACACACTTTTTGTCAATGGAATTGAATGGGGCGATTTTGCAAACAGCTTGGATCCGTATCTGACGCCGGTAAACGCGGCGTCTCATCTGGATTCCAGCTGTTTGTCACTCGCCATTATGTTTTTGACAATATGTCTATTATGTGCCTTTGAGAAAAACAGCAGACGACAATTTTAAGCAGACGATATTGCAGCAGTGAAAAGGTTCGATATAAATGTCTGTTTGAGGAACAGCGGCAAGCTTGTTGAAAGGAGGGGATCATTGTTCAGAGGGCCGTGTAGTTAGGGAGGCGGAGCACTGTACCCTGTCTTGTTTTAACTCTTTCATCGCCATATGCGTCTAAAGTCGACTTTTCAGTTAATCCATTACCCCATAAATACCCTTTTGACGCCTTTAATTCATTCCTTACTGAAGAAAATAGTTCCAATTTATACTGTCACAGATAAAAAACATAATAAATAGTTTCTATAGTATAGCAGATATTAGCTTAAAGCAGGCGGAAAGTAAATCAGAATGCACATTAAGGTGCATTCTGCTTTATTTTCAATCTGCTTTAAGTGGCCATATATCTTCAAAACTACAAAAAGGCTATGGGGTAATAAAGAATCTGACCAGGGACTGCTTTACAAGCGTGTAATCAAGATCTAAACTGTCTGAAACTCGTCTAGATATTTCCTCCGTCAAATTGCATTATATTTTACTTTGAATACAATGTTAAGCATCATGTTAACAGCAGCCGATATGATAGCGATGAAGAGCGTTAAACAGTCGATAAACGTTGACTATGAAAGGGTTGATTGTGTCATAACTTACCTTTGAATAGTGGAAAGACAAACCAGGCATGCAAACTGCTCCGTCCGAGGAATTGGCCCAGAGAGACCTCCAGAAAAAACAGAGGGAGGCCGCATGCCATCACGCAGATGATGAACGGGATCAGAAATGCTCCTGAAAAAATAACACATTGAACGACGTTATTGTTACCCGTCTAAACGCAAAACGAAACACAAATGAAATTCAATAAAATGACATATTTTTGGAAGTACAGTAAAACCTCGCTATTACGACCACTAAAACGAATGCTTATTGATTGTTTAATAGAGAGGTGACATTTTAAAGCAATGTGACAGTGAAACAGAAAGCTCCTAAAGGAGCTTTCTGTTTCATTGTCACATTGCTTTAAGCGGTCACCTACCGTAAACACCCTAATAATTTACATTATTTAGTGGTCGTAATAGAGGGGTTGTACTGTATTTACAATTTATGTCTATTCGGTAAACATGATGCAGTATGATCAGACGCCAATGGCAACAAATGGTTTGCAGTGGAAATAATTGTTTTTGCATAACCTCGTTTATTGGAAAAGAATAACATAATTTCTATTGTATAAACAATGCGCAATCGGTAAAGTCCTCGCTTTTACAGGCGCACAAACGTATATATTATCAAAGACTCTAATATAACATGACACGTGTTTTTGTCCCTATAAAAATAGCGGAGGCTCATCGTGGTACATTTGTATATCTGAGACGTTTTACGACGCTCTTCCCTGCCCCGCTCATCCCGCGATTAAATGACGTGACGTAACGTGACGTCATGTGGGAAAGTAATTCGGGCTGAAAACTGCGTCCGTAGAAAAAATAATTGTGAAATTTGATTTCCTTTCTAATGAGTTTCTTTAAATCTGGTCCTGCCAGAATCGAAATAATCTATTTCTACTGTTGTTAAACTGTATTTTACTGCACAGGAATTGACCGTCGGCCTTCGTGGTCAATTCCTGCGCATCACAACCCCCAATCGTTGTAAGATACCGTTTAACACTGGTAGAACATAGATTAAATCTTAACTGAAATCATTATGAACAGTTGATTCTTCGCCTGCTAGCTGAGTGACAATATTGCAATTGGCAAACAATTTTGATTCAAATGAGACGCAACGAAACATGGTGTCTGGTCTGGGTCAAAGCTGGCTGCAACGGCTTTATAAAATAAATATAAATATAAAAAACAAAACGATCGAAAACGGTGTTTTATGCAGACGATATTGTAGCAGGCGATACAGTAAAACCTCTCTATTACGGCCACCAAATTGTGTTAGATAATAGATGTTTACGACAGGTGACTGCTTAAAGCGAGGTGACAGTAAAACAGAAATCTCCTATAGGAGCTTTCTGTTTCACTGTCACCTTGCTTTAAGCTGTCACCTGTCTTTTAAACAATAAATTAGCCTTCGTTTTAGTGGTCGTTATAGAGAGGTTTTACTGTATTAGTACATCCACAGATGTACGGTGCGTGGGTCTACATGTACTGCAACGCCCCCTCCCAAATGTCCTTAACTCTTTCCCTGTCAAGTTTTGTCGTCTGCTTTAACCCTGTTACCGCCCACATATCGTTTGCATTGGTAGTGCCGTCTGCAATATTCTAAAGTCAGCTATAGGGCTGGCTGTTTGTAATGACGAAATGTCGCTACGAGTGTCAAACAGTTACGCGGCGTCTGAACAGGATCTAAACTCTTTGCAAAGTCGCCCATTGCGACTTTGGCAGTGAATTAATTAATTAAACACAGTCAATATCATCAATTATCATGGAATTCATTTACATGTACATAAACCAGCACACTTTTTTTTACCATAATCATTGTACAAAAGTATTGCTGGTTTATGAAAATCGCTCACCTGTACATGGTGATGGGTCAGTGATTTCAGAAAAGAAGATTTGTGAAACTTTGACCCACTGGCGGAGTCACTTTTGACCCCAGGGACATAATATGAATGCTCTTGATACAGGACCTGTAGACGATGCTATGTGCCAAATATCTAAGCTCAGTGTACTATGATTTCAGACAAGAAGATTTTTAAAGTTTTCATTGAAAAAAATCTATGTTTAGCTCTGGTGACACAGATATGCAACAGACCGGAACCAATTCATCAACATATGTGAAAGACCTCTAGACATTACATCATGCAAAATATCTAAGCTCTAGCCATATTGATTTCAAAGAAAAATGTGTTTGAAAATGTCACTATATAACTCCATGTAAAATGGCGACACCCGGGCCGGGGCCAACTTTGACCCCAGTGGCAAAATTTGAACAAATTTGATAGAGGACCTGTAGACAATGCTTAGTGAAGTTTGTAGACAATGCTTGTAGACAATGCTTAGTAGACAATGTTTGTAGACAATGCTTAGTAATGTTTGGTTGCAATCAGGCATGTGGTTTTGAAGAAGAAGACGTTTGAACATTTCACTATATAACTCTATGTAAAACGGTGACCCCCGGGGCGGGGCCAATTTTGACCCCAGGGTCAAACTTTGAACAATCTTGATAGAGGACATATAGATGATGCCATGTGCCAAATATCTAAGCTCTGGTTCTTGTGGTTTTTGAAAAGAAGAATTTTTAAAATTTCCTTATTTTTTCACTTTGGTTGCCATAGCAACCAGACTTCTGCATTGTTTCAAATTCTTTGAACAAATTTGAAAGAGCTTGACCCAAGGAACATTCCTGTTAGTTTGGTTGCAATCAGGCATGTGGTTTTGAAGAAGAAGATGTTTGAACATTTCACTATATAACTCTATGTAAAACGGTGACCCCCGGGGCGGGGCCAATTTTGACCCCAGGGTCAAACTTTGAACAATCTTGATAGAGGACCTATGGATGATACTATGTGCCAAACATCTAAGCTCTAGCCCTTGTGTTTTTGAAAAGAAGAATTCTTAAGATTTCCTTATTTTTTCACTTTGGTTGCCATAGCAACCAGACTTCTGCATTGTTTCAAATTCTTTGAACAATTTTGAAAGAGCTTGACCCAAGGAACATTCCTGTTAGTTTGGTTGCAATCAGGCATGTGGTTTTGAAGAAGAAGATGTTTGAACATTTCACTATATAACTCTATGTAAAACGGTGACCCCCGGGGCGGGGCCAATTTTGACCCCAGGGTCAAACTTTGAACAATTTTGATAGAGGACCTATGGATGATACTATGTGCCAAACATCTAAGCTCTAGCCCTTGTGTTTTTTGACAAGAAGATTTTTTAAGATTTTCTTATTATTTCACTTTGGTTGCCATGGCAACCAGAGTTCTGCATTGTTTCAAATTATTTGAACAACTTTGAAAGAGCTTGACCCAATGAACATTCCTGTGAAGTTTGGTTGCAATCAGGCATGTGGTTTTGAAGAAGAAGATGTTTGAACATTTCACTGTATAACTCTTTGTAAAACGGTGACCCCGGGGGCGGGGCCAATTTTGACCCCAGGGTCAAACTTTGAACAATCTTGATAGAGGACCTATAGATGATACTATGTGCCAAATATCTAAGCTCTAGCCCTTGTGGTTTTTGACAAGAAGATTTTTTAAGATTTCCTTATTTTTTCACTTTGGTTGCCATGGCAACCAGAGTTCTGCATTGTTTCATATTCTTTGAACAACTTTGAAAGAGCTTGACCCAAGGAACATTCCTGTGAAGTTTGGTTGCAATCAGGCAAGCGGTTTTGAAGAAGAAGATGTTTGAAGAAATTGTTGACGCACGACGGACGCCGGACAAAGACCGACCACAAAAGCTCACCTTGAGCACTTTGTGCTCAGGTGAGCTAATAAATGCACCGTTCACTTGTGGCTACAGGGCTCCAGATAAGAGGAAGTAAATTGAACAAATCAAACACGTTCTCACTCATTTCAGCAACAAATCCGATAGTGTTACTACTCATTAGAATCGTATCGAAGAGACTATTCTAATGAGTAGTGACACCATAGGATTTAGTGCAGAAATAAAAAGTTTAGTTTTTGAAATACTCCCCTTAACTGGAGCCCTTTGTGAGCGCATCTATTATTATTGATTAACCTGTCACGATGTTATACAGTGAAGAAGACGTAGTTCTTTTCCGTTTAAAAGAACAGAAACGTAACATAAAGCAATAAAATGCAGAAAAGTACAGTTCCTTAAAATGTTGAACATTTATTTTACTCTGAATGGCAAATAGCTTGGAACCTGATCCCAGCTTATGACCTGGCTCTTAGCGGTATGCAAATGGAATGCTTGTTTTATCACAAGCGCTTTTATCATTGTACAATGCATATATAGATCTACAGTTCATACTAACCGAAACGCAAACGCATAGCCATTAAACGTAGAAAATGACCACTTTTCGACATTTCTGAACATTTATATAAATCTGAATTGCAGACAGTTTGGAGCCTGGTCAGACGTCCGGTGTCCGGCGGACGTCTGACCAGACTCCAAACTGTTTGCTATGGAAATAGTAGTTTTAGCTAAAAACGTTTATTAGTCAAGATTTACATCTCCACTGTATGTACATGTACCAGACATATCTTGTATATCTAATTATGCATCATCAAGGATATACATGTATATGCAGTGGAGAAAACGTTATTTTTTCCGTTTAAATGCAAACGCAAAGTACTAAAACGTATAAAAGTACAACATTTAAACAATTCTGACAATTCATATTTATCTTGGTTGCAAACAGTTTGGAGCCTGATCAGACGCTGGGTTACCCGGCGTCTGATCTGGCTCCAAACTATTTGCAATGGAAATAAAAGTTTTAGCGTAAACGCGTTTATTGGGAAAGAATAACGTTTTCTCCACTGTATATAGAAACGTAGATCTTAAGTCAGTCTTGCATAATGTAAAAACACATATTTGGTAGTTTGTTTTTCTTAATACCGTTCCTTCATAGAAGCGCCTTTCAGCGCATTTGATTTAGTTCCATTTAATACAGTCATGAATATGTTCATGTACTCGTACATTAAAAATGGTTTGTATATTCTAGCATATGGTAGCTTAATGTAAGCTTAACGTAAACCTCTCTATTACGACAATTACAAATTGACTGAATGAATGAAAAAAATGACGGTTAAAAGCAAGGTGAACGTTAATACAGAAAGCTCCTAAGCAACGTTCTGTGTTTTACGTTTACATTGCTTTAAACGGTAATTAACTGTAACCTTTAATACCTGGTAATAAACATACTATAGTGGACGTTATATATAAAGGAATTTCACTGTACTTTATAGCCTAAACCCCACGGACTGCATCAAAACAAACTTTTATTTACTCCTGCAGAGTTAAGTTTTTATAGGTTTTAACATGAATATAATGATAATTGTATGATACTGCGTCACTACTATCTTCTTTGACGAAATTTAATTCATATAAACATGGCTCACATTTTTTGTATTCATATGTGAACCTAATCCCTATTCAAGTTTCAACCCATTCAACACTTTGCCGTTATACATTACAGTGGAGAATCTGTTATTCTTTCCCGTTTAAACGCAAACGTACGCAAACGCAAAGCACTAAAACGTAGAAAAGAACAACTTTTGGACAATTCTGATAATTCATGTTTATCTTGGTGGCAAACAGTTTGGAGCCTGATCAGACGCCGGGTTACCCGGCGTCTGATCTGGCTCCAAACTGTTTACGCACTGTTTTAGCGTAAACGCGTTTATTGGGAAAGAATAACACATTCTCCACTGTAGCATCTCGCTACAACATGAACCATCATCACACGAGCGCTAGTGGATGACGCCAAAGTTCAATTTTCCTTTTACCCATAACTCCGTAGCCTGTTAGATAGGTGACCACTTAAAGCAGGTTGAAAGTAAAGCAGATTGCGCCAAATGCCGGATTCTGCTTTTCTTTCTGCCTGCTTTAAACTAAAATCTGATAGAATATAGAAAGTATTTTTACTGATATATATCCATGACTCACTGTACAAATTGGAACTATTTTCTTCAATGTAGGAATATACTAAAGGCGTAAAAAGGTGTATTTATGGGGTAATTGGTTAAAGGAGGAAAACAGTAGGAAGTCAAGTAGGTTCTTTCTGCTTTACTTACGATCTGCTTGAAGCAAACGCATGGCTTAAAACGAAAATAAGTGGCGTTTCCAAAAGTTTAAAATTGAGTGATTGAAATCTAAAGAGATAAAATTGTAAAAACGGCAATCTATCTGCATGATTGGACCAAGTATTGAAAACTAAATTTTAGGTCACGCTTTTAGAAAGTGACACTTAATTATCCGATTAACGGATGAGTGTTTGTTGATGGCGCAAACACGATCAGATGGCGGATTAACTCATTTAACCCTGAAACTTTTGATGGACATATCCAGTTTCCAGTCAAGTCCATTACAGTGGAGAAACTGTTATTCTTTCCCAATAAACGCGTTTACGCTAAAACTATTATTTCTATTGCAAACAATTTGGAGCCAGATCAGACGCCGGGTAACCCGGCGTCTGATCAGGCTCCAAACTGTTTGCCACCAAGATAAACATGAATTATCAGAATTGTCCAAAAGTTGTACTTTTCTACGTTTTAGTACTTTGCGTTTGCGTTTTGTTTCGTGTAAACGGGAAAGAATAACAGATTCTCCACTGTATGTGGCTGTTTAAGGTTGTTTTTGCAAAATACAGAGGAGAAAATGTTGTTCTTTCCTGTTTAAACGCAAACGAAACGCAAACGCCGTAAAACGTAGAAATGTCATTTTTAAAACATTTTTTACCATTCGTTTTTATCTGAGTGGCAAACAGTTTGGAACCTGATCAGACGCTGGGTTACCCGGCGTCTGATTTGGCTCCAAACTGTTTGCAGTTGACATAATAGCTTTAGCGTAAACGCGTTTATTGGGAAAGAATAACACATTCTCCTCAGTTCATATCTTGAAATGTATTGCAAAATGACACACAGTGTCATGCCCTGATCACATGGCACCTTTAGAAGCCCGCTGGTCTGTGTCAATACTGTTTGCAATGGAGAACTGTATTATTTACTGGTACACTGTCTGAATGGGTATATTTGTCGCTAGGGTACGATATATTAAACTTTAACGTTAGAAAGTATAGCAGAAAATTTTCTACCGATATTTTCTTTAGTTTCATCCTGCTTTGTGCAGATGAGTTATTTTAACTAGCAAGGTTGTAACAGGTGGGCTAACAGTGGAGACGGTGTCATTCTGTCCCGTTTGAACAATCACTCGAGGTGAAATAAACTGTAGAAACTGAAATTATTGCTGTTTTCATTTCTTTTTAAAACACGGCGTGGTACTGGCTCCAAACTGTTTGCAATGGGAACAAAGAGTTTTTTTTTATAAAACGTTAGTCTTTACCGTTTAGACGCAAACGCAATTCAAATGCATCGCAATAAACGTAGAAAAATACCATTTTTGGACAATTCTGACTATTTGTGTTACTTCGAGTGGCACACAGTTTGGAGCCTGATCAGACGCCGGGTAAACATTTCAAGCAATATCCAAGGACAAACATCATATTTGTATACTCACATGTGTCGATTTGACAACTGACGCCATTTTTTAACGGGAGCCGATACGTTAGATTAACTGGAACTGAAACGTTAAGCGGGAGCCCATTCGTTTTGCCGTACCAGTGTGATGATAACTTATGGAAACTGTTGTAATCTACATTACACACCGACGAACTCCGTGTCTCTTCCATGTCAAAACTGTTTGACACTCTAATGATCCTTTTTAATAAAATGCACCTTTAAATAGTTCTTATTTTAAAACAATAGCAGAGTACTAATGTTACAGGCGGAGGTTATTACTTAGCTTTCAAAGGGACAGGTCATTGACTGAATATAAATCAAACTGATATAGGATGCCTATACAAAACATGGATTAAAAAGATATCATGTTGAAAACATCGCCATCTATATACAGTCAAACTTGTGTTATTTCATTCACCACTGGAATATTAAATGGACACTTCCAATTTCCAATTTATTCTAGTCAATGTTTTGCCTATTAATTAACCCTTTCCCTCATATAAGCGACTTTTAGCGTATTTAATTTATTCCTCCGCTGAAGAAAATAATTCTAGTTTAATAACCATTACAAATATTTTCTATAACCTAGCATATTTTAGCTTAAAGCAGGCTGAAAGTAAAGCAGAATGTGCCTTAAGGCACATTCTGCTTTACTTTCAACCTGCTTTAAGTGGTCACCTGTTTTTCAAAACTAGAAACAGGCTATGAGGTAAAGGGTTAAGTGTTGATGTTAACAATATACAATGTATTGCAAACTGACAAACCATTTACGAATACAGCGCCCCCTCCCTACAACGGCCCTCCCAACAACGACTCCCTCCTTACAACGACACTTGCCGCGTTTACCTATACAGGGCACTTATGTCTAACGCCCTTACTGTTGCAATACCGTCTGCTTAAAATTATCGTCTGCTAATTTTCTCAAAGTTACATAATGGACATTTTGACAGGTACAATACTTATTGACGCGTGACAAATAGCTTTAATCCAGATCAGACGCCGCGTAACGCGGCGTCTGATCTGGATTCAAGCTGTTTGCAAATGTAACAAGTTTATAGCTCTATAACGACTCCCTCCGAACAACGTACATATTTTTGTCTCCCTCTACAACGATGCCCAATGCGTGTGGATTTCGTAGGGAGTTGTTGTAGGGAGAGTAAACTAATAGTTGGCTTACATTTACATGTAAAATGAGCTTGATATATCAGACGTCGGGTAAACTATATATTTGATAAATTGTTAGAAATTTCGTATAAATATATCCCCCCCCCCCCCCGTTTTATCATCTGTATACGAGTTTAGATGTTACCAAATATGCTTTTATATTTAAATACCTATTATATACAATTACATGCACGTGCACTGCTATCTCAAGCATGATCCATGATTTTGTTAAAAATATGCGACAGCTTATGATCGGGCCAAGGTAAAGCAAATGGCTCTTCTAGGAGCGTTCTGCTTTACTTTCAGTCTGCATGTTTTAACCACCATATGTCTTTTAACGCAGTGTACACATTTGGCTTTGAACTGTCAGAATTTAACAATTTCTCTGCCAAGCGCGACAATACAAACATTTTCAAAAAACGATTGGATCCTGATCAGACGCCGTGTAACGCGGATTCTGACGAGGATTCAGATTATTTAACACTCTTGTCAATGTTTCTTCAAGCAAAGAATACGCATTAAACTACAGTGGAGAAAACGTTATTCTATCCCCATAAAGCGTTTACGCTAAAACTATTATTTCCATTGCAAACCGTTTGGAGCCAGATCAGACGCCGGGTAACCCGGCGTCTGATCAGGTTTCAAACTGTTTGCCACTCAGATTAAAATAGATAATCAGAATTGTTTAAAAGTTGTCATTTTCTACATTTTAGTGTTTTGCGTTTGCGTTTCGTTTGCGCTTATACGGGAAAGAATAACGTTTTTTCCACTGTTATATGACTGATTGTATTAGACGGGTAACCATGTTATAAAAGCAGGGAATAGGTTAATTACTGAAATTAGCATTCAACACATTGGTCATAATACCGACGCTTAATTGTGCAGTACATGTAAACCGTCTCTATTACAACCAAAACGAAGGTTAGATGAATGTATAAAAAGACAGGTGACCGCTTAAGGTAAGGTGGCAGTATAACAAAAAGCTCCCAAAGGAGCTATCTGTTTCACTTTCATCTTACTTTAGGCAGTTACCTGTCCTACATGTACAAATAAACCTTTTATAATTATCATAATTGAATGGTCATAATAGAGAGGTTTAAAGTATTTATTTAAGTGAGGGTGGCAATACACCAAGGCCTACAGTGGAGACTACATTTTCTTTCACGTTTAAACGAAAACAAAACGCAAACGCATTGAACTTAACTGTAGAAAATAACAATTTTTTTTTAATTTTGAATGCTCGTTTTAAGACTGAGTGGCAAACAGCTTGACGCTTGATCAGACATTAAGTTTCCCTTCGTCCGATCTTTCTTTAAACTGTTTGCAATAGATATAATAAATTTAGTGTAAAAGCGTTTACTTTAAAAGAATAACGTCCTCTCAACTGTGCTTACATGTATACAGTGGAGAATCTGTTATTCTTTCCCGTTTAAACGCAAACGTACGCAAACGCAAAACGCTAAAACGTAGAAAAGAACAACTTATGGACACTTCTGATATTTCTTGTTTATCTTGGTGGCAAACAGTTTGGAGCCTGATCAGACGCCGGGTTACCCGGCGTCTGATCTGGCTCCAAACTGTTTGCACTGCAAATAATAGTTTCAGGGTAAACGCGTTTATTGGGAAAGAATAACACATTCTCCACTCATTTCTAGAACACTCGCTCCTTTCACTGTCATGTCGTCATTTATTTTAAACAGTTGGAGTCAGCATTTATTTATTTAGTATAGCTTTAAGACATTTTGGCTTAATATATATTGAAATTAGTGCCAACAGTTTGAATCCTGGTCAGCCGCGTGTCTGATCAGGTTCCAAACTGTTTGCACATAACCAGTGTACTTGCGGTAAGGCAGAGAGACACGATTACAGGCATCACCATTTACCAGTTTGCACTTCAAGTAATAGATTGGTTGGTTATTTGATTTTTGGGGTATTAAAAGTTTTTTGTTCAAATTGATTTTATGAGACTTGCGGTTGCGTTTAAATAACCTGTAAATCCTTGACATGTCGCTTACCTTGACACGGTCGGTAATCATACACAGATATTTAAAGATTTACTGCTAGACCTAGTTTCTTTTATTGCCATAATCATTATTGTCTGCTTACTTCAAAATTATTTGTGTTTTTTTTAAATTGAGAAATGTTAAAATAAGTGACAAACAGTTTGGATCCTAATCAGAAGCTCCGTTACGCGACGTCTGATTTGGATCCAAACTGTTTGCATGGAAAGAAATTTTCAGTGAAAACGTTAACAAACAACATGTCAAATGTTAAAAGTAGATTGACTTATTTTATTTTGATGGCAACAGTATCATAACATTAGTTTATAATTATGCATTAACAATATAAAATACACAAGCAGTATTGCAGAAAGCTCATTGAAGAGCTTTCTGCATTTGAAATACTTTTGTTCCATATTAGGCGAACATCTAAATTTTTTGATAAATCAAAGTACGATTATGCTTCAAATGTATTTATGTCCGCTTTACAAGATGATAACTGTACATAAAAAATTTTAGTAAGAATTCTATAGCTCAATCTTTCATCCGTATGACATCCGACGTTCCATTCAATAGAATTTTAAGCGGTGATGTGAAATACGAGATAGGGATGTAGCGATGGTATTAGATTCGTATAAATTTATATCCGAAACTAACACTAAAAACTGCGTGATAGATATCAATCATATTAACTTAATAAATACTGCCATGCTGCGTGTTAAACGGATACTGCAATACAATACCAAAGAACATAAAAAACACACGCCTCATTGTTGATACATACAAGAAATTTGACCTTTACAGTGCATATTACCATTTTAGAAAACGACATTCCTTTTGACCCCTTTCATTGCCCCACCCAGAGTGCGTCTGTATACTGGTACAGCCATTTTGATTAGTGTACCAGTTAGGAATAACATATCGTATGCGATAAGTGTATACCCAGGTCTGAGAGTCCCTGCTCTCTGATATTAGGGTCTGCACTGTTTGTCATTTTACAACATATCGTTAAAACTATCATTAGGTATACAGTGGAGAATCTGTTATTCTTTCCCGTTTAAACGCAAACGTACGCAAACGCAAAGCACTAAAACGTAGAAAAGAACAACTTTTGGACAATTCTGATAATTCTTGTTTATCTTGGTGGCAAACAGTTTGGAGCCTGATCAGACGCCGGGTAACCCGGCGTCTGATCTGGCTCCAAACTGTTTGCACTGCAAATAATAGTTTTAGCGTAAACGCGTTTATTGGGAAAGAATAACAGATTCTCCACTGTATATGTATGAAAAACGTAAACTATTAAATTGAAAATGAGATTATCAGCGTTGTTCCCTCCCTACAAGGAAACTTCGAACAACATTAACCTCCTTATAACAATGCTTGCCGCTATTCCCCAGACAACAATGTCTAACATTTTCACTGATACAATATCGTCTGCTTGATTTTGCCGTCTGCTGTTTTTCTCAAAGTAACGTTTTCGATATTTTGACAGAAGAAACGTAATGACGAGTGACAAATATTTTGGAACCAAGATCAGCCACCGGGTTTTGCAGCTTCTGACCTGGGTTCAAAATGTTTGCAAAAAGTTTATTACTTTTTCCTGCCTATAACAACTCCCTCCGAACAACACACACAATCTTTTTCTCCCGTTAGGTGTTAACTGTATTTGGAGTTTCAGGGGTGAATAAATTAAGGTGATTTTCCTTTCAATCAGCTTTCGGAAATTTTTTCACCCCCTACTGAAAAAGTAACAATGAATATAGGTTAAGGTTCTCATATTTTCTCTCATTTCCAATATGGTATTGAGGTTTTGCGCCCATTCATGTATCGTTAAAGCAATGGAAAATTTCCATTTTCAATCTGTAACATGTTCAACAATCTTTAAAGCGACATCGGATTTCGTAGATATAGATCTACAGTGAAGTTAAGATTTTATGCCAACTCAAAAGATTTTGTTTTGGTACAGTGGAGGAAACGTTATTCTTTCCCAATAAACGCGTTACGCTAAAACTATTATTTCCATTGCAAACAGTTTGAAACCAGATCAGACGCCGGGTAACCCGGCGTCTGATCTGGCTCCAAACTATTTGCCTCTCAATTTAAAATGAGTAGTCAAAAGTGCCAAAAAGGTATCATTTTACAAATTTTAATACAGTGCGTTTGCGTTTCGTTTGCGTTTAAACGGCAAAGAATAGCGTTTTCTCCACTGTATGTTACGCATAAACTTGCTTAGCCCCTTCACTGCCACGTTGTTTTTAGTTTTTAACAATTGTCGTCTGCTTTCATTTTTTCAAATTTAAGTTCTAATTATTTTTTTTAATGTTTTCAAAATGAATGTCATACAGGATAAAAACTGTTTGCTGAATAATTATGGTACTCAGGGTAAGCTATTGAACTCAGGTATTGTACTCAGGGTAAACTATTGTACTAAGGGTAAACTATTGAAGGCAGGGTAAACTATTGTAGACAAGGTAAACTATTGTACTCAGGGTAAACTATTGAACTCAGTGTAAACTATTGTAGGCAAGGTAAACTATTGTACAAAGAGTAAACTATTGACGGCAGGGTAAACTATTGTACTCAGGGTAAACTATTGTACTCAGTGTAAACTATTGTAGGCAAGGTAAACTATTGTACAAAGAGTAAACTATTGAAGGCAGGGTAAACTATTGTACTCAGGGTAAACTATTGTACTCAGGGTAAACTATTGGACTCAGGGTAAACTATTGTAGGCAAGGTAAACTATTGTACAAAGAGTAAACTATTGAAGGCAGGGTAAACTATTGTACTCAGTGTAAACTATTGAAGGCAGGGTAAACTATTGTACTCAGGGTAAACTATTGTACTCAGGGTAAACTATTGTACTCAGGGTAAACTATTGTAGGCAAGGTAAACTATTGTACAAAGAGTAAACTATTGAAGGCAGGGTAAACTATTGTACTCAGGGTAAACTATTGAAGGCAGGGTAAACTATTGTACTCAGTGTAAACTATTGTACTTACATGTACTTTTGTACTCAGGGTAAACTATTGTACTCAGGGTAAACTACTGTAGGTAGGGTAAACTATTTTACTGAGGGTAAAATATTGTACTCATGGTAAACTATTGTAGGCAGTGAATGAGGTTACAAGATGTATTGCAAGATGACAAAATGCAGCAATTCCCACACGGAAGCAGGGCTGCCATTTCTCCGGATTTTTCCTAAATCTCCGGATTTTTTGCCAGTACATGGTAGCTTAAAGCAGGCTGAAAGTAAAGCAGAATGCGCCCTAAGGCGCATTCTACTTTACTTGCAGCCTACTTTAAGTAGTTGCATGTCAACAAAACAAGAAAAAGGCCATGGGGTAATGGTACAATTCGTAAAATCGCACTTGTAAATTGTAAATTTGGAAATCTTAGGATTTTTCATGTCAACTTATGGCAGCCCTGCGGAAGGTGTCTTGTTTATTCAAGAATGAAAAGCATGTTGCTGCTTAAACCAATATGAAATTAAACCAGTACAATAACCTAGGAGTTGTCCGTAATATTCCCATCCTGTTTTTATTTTTCCTGTAATTCTCGGTTAACCCGGCGTCTGATCAGGCTCCAAATTGTTTGAAATGGAAATAAACGTTTTAGCGTAATAGCTATAGCACAGTCTTGATACGGTGGAGAAAACGTTATTATTTTCAAATAAATGCGTTTACGCTAAAACGTTTATTTCCATTGTAAACAGTTTGATCAGGCTCCAAACTGTTTGCCACTCACATTAAAATGAATAGTCAAAATTATCAAAAAAAGCTAGTTGCATTGCGTTTGCAATTCGTTTGCGTATACATGTACATGTACATTGTAAACGGAAAGAATAACGTCTTCACTGTAATACACGTGTGCATTGTGTAGAGTACAGTGGAGAATCTGTTATTCTTTCCCGTTTAAACGCAAACGTACGCAAACGCAAACGTACGCAAACGCAAAGCACTAAAACGTAGAAAAGAATAACTTTTGGACAATTCTGATAATTCTTGTTTATCTTGGTGGCAAACAGTTTGGAGCCTGATCAGACGCCGGGTTACCCGGCGTCTGATCTGGCTCCAAACTGTTTGCACTGCAAATAATAGTTTTAGCGTAAACGCGTTTATTGGGAAAGAATAACAGATTATCCACTGTAATACTAAGCATTTGCACATGCATATGTTTAATACCAATTGTTTGAGCCTGGTGAGACTCAAAGTATGGTAACTCGGCGTCTGATTGGCTCTTAATTGTAGGCTACTCGAGTCTCCCTCCATTACGACAACAAAAACGAATGCTAATTGTTTCAGATAAGAATCCATATGAATATGCATAATTACAAATGGACCAAATGGACTAAACCTTCAAACTATTTTGTTGTCACATCGTCGTTTTATCTCTAAAATTAGGAAAGGCCGACAACACCTGCTACAGCATGCTAAACCACCAATTAAGGCAATTATTGATATCCGTTTCAGCCCTAATTTAACCCTTTCAGTGCCAAATTAATCGTGAGATTTTAACCCCTTCACCGCTATTTTGTCGTCTGCCTAAATGTTATTGTCTGCTAGAAAGTTTCAAAGTTAGATTTAATGTTGTTTTGGCTCCGGAAATGTCAATGCCAGTGTCAACCAGTTGTCAACCGCGTAACGCGGCGTCTGATCAGGATCCAAACTGTGTGCAATTTTGACTTTTTGCGACTTCGGCACAAAAAGGTTGAACCCTCTATTTAACCCTTTCGCTAACAAAATATCGTCTGCTCAAATGTGTCGTCTACAGCTTTTTTGTACATTTCAAATATGAGGTTTTGAACGGATATATTAAAACAAGTGTCAAAAGGTTTGGATCCTGATCAGACAACCCGTTGCGCGGCATCTGATCTGGATCCAAACTGTTTGTCATGGTATACCTGATAGCTAGATACATTGTTCGGTACAAACGGCACAGTCAGTGAAACGAAATGCATGTAAAATGAATGCATGTACAGTAAAAACTCGATCATTCGAACTCGCGCTAGTTCGAACATAAACTACAGTGGAGAATCTGTTATTCTTTCCCAATAAACGCGTTTACGCTAAAACTATTATTTGCAGTGCAAACAGTTTGGAGCCAGATCAGACGCCGGGTAACCCGGCGTCTGATCAGGCTCCAAACTGTTTGCCACCAAGATAAACATGAATTATCAGAATTGTCCAAAAGTTGTTCTTTTCTACGTTTTAGTGCTTTGCGTTTGCGTACGTTTGCGTTTAAACGGGAAAGAATAACAGATTCTCCACTGTATATTTCAAAGTTAAAACGTGACTCAGCCACATTTAACTTTAAAATACGGATTTGTTCGACATAAGCGAGATCGAGTTATCGAAAGTTAACTAATGAATTACTGATTAGGTCGATTTAAGCTACAGTGCTCCCTCTCTATAATGGCCCTCCGAACATCGACCCCCTCCTTACAACGACCCTTGCCACAGTTCCTTAAACAGGACAATTATGTCTAACGCTTCTACTACTGTAATATTATCTGCTTAAATAGTAGTCTGCTCCTTTTTTTTAAAGTTATATATAGGTGGATATTCTAATAGAATAAGTATAATGACGAGTGACATACAGCTTGAATCCAGACCAGACACCGCGTTACATGTACGCGGCGTATGATCTGGATTCAAGCTGTTTGCAAATGTTAGCCAAGTCTTAGTGTTCCCTCCCTAAACGATTCCCTCCGAACAACCCACAATATGTGTCTCCCATTGAGTGTCGTTGTAGAGAGAGAGCACTGTAGTTCGAAGAATAGAGTTTCGAATGTTTGTGCATATATTTAAAGTAAATAAGCCATCATTCCATGAGAAAACCGGACTCGTTGCAATACGAACGGTGTAGACAAAACCTGGTCATCAGCTTACATCCTGATTCTTATAAAATGCTACACTTGCAAACAAATAACACTTTATTGGGCATAATAATGAGTGCCAAAAAGATGTGGAACAAAACCAGACGCAATGACACTGACACGGGGCTTGTCTTGATCTACACGGAAGTATAAGACAAATCTAAAACATACAGTTAAACATATCAAAGGGTTAAATTAGGGGTGACACGGATATCAATAAATTGCCATGTCACCATATATGCAATAATTACCAACAGAGAGTGATAAGCTTGCAGACTGATATATTTGTATATTGCACAAATTTTGTTTATCTGACCTTTAATAAAATAGTAATTAAATTCAGATTAAACTGACAGCGTATGGTCAGAAGAGGACTAATTCATTTTTCGGATGGTTGAAATCCATTTTGATAACTGACATACATATCTGAATGTTACCGAAAGCCTTGTATCGGGTTACCGTCTCTTCTCAGATTGTGGTTGGACTTTTTTTTATTAAGACTCACAGCCTGCTAAATGTTTTACTTAATGCATGTGGTTTCAATTTCTCTCAGAATTAATAATGGTCTTCAAAAAAAGGTTGCAACCAGATTAGATTTCACATAAAAGAGCTGTAGATCCAGATACAGCCTATTCGTAAGTACAATGTAGACTTTTTAAAAAAAAAGTAAGAAGCAGAGAAAGTTTCATTTGTGTTAACACATTGTTTCATCTTATTAAAGAACTGACAAGGCCCATTAAGGCCCTTGCCGATTTATCTTTACTTGGAGGGAATTTTCACCAGAGCATGTAATTGGTATATAGATTATAACTTTAAGGGGTCAGGTGGTGACATGCTGCTTGTTACATAATTTACCAAATAAGTGGTGGTTATAATGCTTGCTTCGGCCGTACAAATTTTTTTTATATACCAAATACTATAGAGAGAGTTTCTATTTTGAACATTGTCCTTGTCAGCAATTTGATTAAAGACGGTTGAATGAACCCATTCACTGCAATTACGTCAATTGCTTTAAACAAGTGTCGCCTGCTTTGATTTCATGAGCCTATTTTTCAAGTGAAATTGACTTAAGTTATATCATATTGAGTGTCAAGCAATTTGAATCCTAATCAGAAGCTAAATTAATCGGCGTCAGATTACGTTCCAAACAGTTTGCCGATAACCATTACATGCCACTGGGGTTACAGTGGAGAATGTGTTATCCTTTCCCGTTTAAACGCAAACGTACGCAAACGCAAAGCACTAAAACGTAGAAAAGTACAACTTTTGGACAATTCTGATAATACATGTTTATCTTGGTGGCAAACAGTTTGGAGCCTGATCAGACGCCGGGTAACCCGGCGTCTGATCTGGCTCCAAACTGTTTGCACTGCAAATAATAGTTTTAGCGTAAACGCGTTTATTGGGAAAGAATAACGTTTTCTCTACTGTAAGCAGTAAATTGGTTAATTCCAATTCCTAGTTAAATGAATGTGAGCAATTCAAACTTGACATAAAAATTAGTTTGAAGACTTTATGGCAGCTAATAACTGATCGTGACAAACTCAACGTACTGTATTTATAAACACAGCATTATTTAATAACAGTGGAAAGTATATAATTAAAGTCCTAAGATAAAGATCTTACAGATTTGTGCATGAATCTAAAAACCTCAATTACATATTTCCCTATATATCAATTATTTTTTAATTTAAATACAGTGGAAATATTTAAGAAGATCAGTCGAATTTTTCCACGAGGAAAAAATTAAAATGCTGTTTGAACGACCAACTTTTTCTGATATTAACCTTCACGCATTATTTTTTAGAACACTGGTTGCGAATTTAGGATAACGTTTGCAGACAGTCTGGGCCCATGGACTTAGCTAGACCACCACACCTCGTCTATTTACATGTACAGTGGAGAATCTGTTATTATTCTTTCCCGTTTAAACGCAAACGTACGCAAACGCAAAGCACTATAACGTAGAAAAGAACAACTTTTGGACAATTTTGTTAATTCTTGTTTATCTTGGTGGCAAACAGTTTGGAGCCTGATCAGACGCCGGGTTACCCGGCGTCTGATCTGGCTCCTAACTGTTTGCGCTGCAAATAATAGTTTTAGCGTAAACGCGTTTATTGGGAAAGAATAACAGATTCTCCACTGTATGTCAATTTTCGTTGAAACTTTTATGACGCTATTTTAAGGAAACGAAAAAGCTAATCGACTCTTAAAGTTGCTGCAGACGACCAATTTTGCAGCCGAACAATTGCTTAACTCGTTCACCTTTTCACTGCCCTAAGCGACTAAATACTTTAGTAAAGTTGACTGTGCAAAATGTTTGTATTCAGATGAAAGGCCACGAAATGTTGCGTCTGACCAGCGTCCAAACTATTTGACATTAAAATCAGTATTTCTTAAAACAAAACCTCTTTTTTTTATAACTTTTCATAAACTTGCAGACGATGAATTTTAACAGACGATCTTTAATCTGCAATAGGGTTAAATTAGACGGTTAAATTTGGCAGAAATAATTGTTAGAAATTAACCATTTCACTGCCTTAGCCCGAGTGCAACGGTTATTGCAAATATTTTGATTTGGATCAGACACCATGTAACTTGGCGTCTGATCCGGATCAAGACTGTTTGACACCTATTTAGATATATCCTGACTTTTAACTTTGAGAAGGAAAGCAGACGACAACTGTTAGTGACGCTATTGCAGTGAATGGGGTTAAAGAGAGGACACGTGTACAGGCGTTACAGTGGAGTAAACGTTATTCTTTCCCAATAAACGCGTTTACGCTAAAACTATTATTTCCATTGCAAACAGTTTGGAGCCAAACTGTTTGCCTCTCATTTTCAAATGAGTAGTCAAAATTGTCAAAGGGGTGTCATTTTACCAATCTTAATGTAGTGCGTTTGCGCTAAAAATAATTGATGGAAAAATAACATCTTCTATACGGAGACGACAAGAATGAAAATACACGACCTCTTAATCTCCAAAGGCCCTCTTTCACAACTGCGTATGAGCTCAAAGTTTACAGTGGAGAAAACGTTATTCTTTCCCAATAAAAGCGTTTACGCTAAAACTATTATTACTATTGCAAACAGTTTGGAGTCAAAAAGTTGTCATTTTCTACGTTTTAAATACTTTGTGTTTGTGTTTCGTTTGCGTTTAAACGGGAAGGAATAACGTTTTCTCCAATGTTAATGCATTGCGTTTGCGTTCAGTTACACGTAAAACGGGAGAAAATATTATTTTGTCCACCTGTATAACAAAGCCTCATTGACGACGTTTACGCAAATGAATCGTCCCCATTGAGAAACTGATAGTTTCGCCATTATATTGCATAGCTTTTCATTTAGTTTCGTTGAAACGGGGTGGAATATTACATTGATCACTGTGTCACACATTGACTGACAATAACTTATATCCTGAAATTGCAGGTCATTATCCGTATAGTTCACCTTGTATAATTATCCTAAAAAAATCCATTCGTACAGTTACAATGGAGAAAACGTTATTCTTTACCAAAAAACGCATTTACGCTAAAACTATTTTTTCCATTGCAAACAATTTGGCGCCTGATCAGACGCCGGGTAATCTGGCGTGTGATCAGGCTCCAAACTGTTGGTCTCTCAGATAAAAATGAAAAGTCATTATTGTCAAAAAATTGTCATCTTCTACATATTAATGTTTTGCGTTTGCGTTTCGTTTGCGTCTGGTCATTATCCAAACTGTTTTCCCATATTTTTAATTTTTTTATTTCTGTATTCATATTGGTCATTAACCTTTTTTTTTTATTATTATGTACTGTTTTATTTCTCAATATACAAATACAGACAAATATAAGACACACAATGAAATGTTACCATAATACAGCATATATTAGTTTCTTAACAAGTATATTTTCTGTCTATTTATGTATAGCAAGGAATAATTTATGTAAAGTGAGAAAAAAAAAGTTGCGGAAGAGAGTAGGGGAAAAAAGTTTGAAGAAGAAGAGTGTTTTACTCCATGTGTTTGCAAACTTTTATTACATGCTATAGGTTCAACTGTAATTTGTCCCACTTGCCGTTATGCTGTTCAACATTTCATGTTTTGCCGTTGCTATCGTTCGCTCTATGTTTTCAACCTGTTTCAGATATTTTATAAAATTAACAAATAAGGGTATTGTATTTTCCTATTTATTTTTGTAAATGAAATATTTCGCATAAATCAGTATGGTATTTATCAAAGATGAAAAACTACTCCACTCCGTATCCAAGAGATATTAAAATATAATTTAGATTTAAATTTACTTGATTTTCGTTTAGATATATTTCTAAATTTGTCCACAGTGCTCTGGAATATTGACATTCCCATAATAGGTCTTTGTTTGATTCTATGTGCATGGCACAAAAGTCACACAAGCTCGAATTTTCTAGTTTGCATTTATACAAAAATTGGTTGTTTGGTATAATTCGCATTATGTATTTGTATTGAAAAGCTCGCATTTTGGTATCGATTAAGGATTTGAAGGGTACTATGTGTACATTCTTCCAGTTGATATCTGTTTTTTTCCTTTTCCCATTTAATATGAGGTTTTATTATGGTATTGTTATGTAATTCTTTCAGTTGTTTATTGTACAGTAATTTATTGGTACTATTAGATTGTTGGACTTGTTGCAATAAGTCTTCTCGTATATTCTCATCAGCTATGTTGCCTGTTTTCATTTTTTGTTTCCATAGTTTTGGTATGCTTTCCAGTAAAATATAGTATTTAAGGAAGTCTGAGTTTTGAAGGAGGTACTTGGTTTTTACAAATTGAAAGGTATAGAAAGTTTTGAGTCTGTTGTCGAAAACGTGTTCAATGTATTTGATACCTTTTGAATACCATTCATTATGAAATAGCGTTTAATATTTGTTTTTTATAAATGAGTTGTTCCATAATATGTGTTTATTTATTTCTTCAGGTTTGCTTTCGAAATTTATGTTTGACCATGCCTGTATTATGTCTTTTAGAAAGATTGGCAGAGAGTTGTATTGATATTTTGTAGAGTCTTTGTCGTTTATATTGCATTCAAAAATTAAATTCCCTCCTATTTTGGCTAATTTATTAATATACAGTAAAACCTCTCTATTACGACCACTACATTTTATCAATTATTAGGGTGTTTACGATAGATGACCGCTTAAAGCAAGGTGACAGTGAAACAGAAAGCTCCTTGAGGAGCTTTCTGTTTCACTGTCACGTTTCTTTAAGCTGCCACCTCTCTATTATACAATCAATTAGCCTTCGTTTTAGTGGTCGTAATAGCGAGGTTTTACTGTACATGTATATGTGTTTCCAATCGCCATCGTTTTCATTATTTGTCAATCTCTTCACCCATCCTGCTTTAATTGCTTTTATGAATATATTTAAATCAATTAATTTCAGTCTTCCATTTTCGTAATCTTGTATGATTGTTTTTCGACTTATTTTGTCTGGTTTTCCATCCCATAGATAATCGTAGATAGTTGAATTTATTACATTTATTAGTTCAGGTGTTGGACTTTCTAGAACTGTTAGTGGATATATAAGTTTTGGGAGAGCAAATGTTTTTATTACTGTTATTTTGCCTATAATTGACAAATTATGTTTCTTCCAATATTTTAAGCAATTTGAAAATTCATGTATTTTTGGTTTTCAATTCAATTCCTGATATTGGTTTCTGTTGTTTGAAAAAAACAATTCCTAATGTATTAGATCCTTCTGAGGTCCATGTAAATTCATCCTTTGTGTTATACATTTCAGCTGAGTTTTTTAATGAGCCACATCTTAAAATGACAGATATTTTATTATTTAATTTTAGCTAAAATTATTTAGTTGCTTTATTAAGGCTGCAAAAGTTTTAAAAGACCCATCCATCATAAAGATTGCATCATCCGCAAAAGCTGTATATTTCATTTCTCTATTATACATATTTATGCCTTGTATATCATTATCTGCTTTAACAGACATATATAAAATTTCTATTACTAATATAAACAAATATGGTGATAGTGGGCATCCATCCCTGTCGTACTCCTCTTTGTATGTCAAAGAACTCGGACATATATCCATTATTAACCACACGTGTTAACTTGAAAAGCACCAGGTTGTGGTATCCATTATGTTGGGCAAACCGGTCGTCCCCTCAAAACTAGGTTTAATGAACATCTTCGTACTTGTAGAAACAAAAAACTGAGGAACTTTCTGTATCAAAATTTTCGGAAATCTGGACATGGATTAGATTTTATTTCAATTCAACCTGTCGAACATATTACGTATGATAAAAATGCTACTAATAGTTTCAAATGTAAGGCTAGATTTATAACGGAATTAAAATGGATTATAAATTTACAGACACCCTTTCCTTTGGGCTTGAGTGATAATATGTGCCAATCTGGCAATATTTCTAAAGAACCTTCGGTTGGTATTTTTTCGATTTGTTTTACACGCGGCCGTGGATCTGGATCGCATGGTGTTCGTGTTGATGGGGTTGGGCGTGGGTCGCGTCAGTCGGTTTCTATTACAGATTTGCATGGTCTGCTGTTGCATTCTGGTTAACATGGAGTGCTTTCTCGGCTTTCTTCGTTGTCATTGTCGTCTTTGGGGGATATTGGCGACAGGGCTGGTGGAGTGGTTTTGCGCACAGGTCCTCTGTATTGTGCTGCAGGTTTGATTCAAAAGTTGTGCTCAGCATGTTCTCGGACCTCGTGTTGATTCTTTGGACGATCGCAGGGGGTGTTTCCTTGAGGTCCCTTTTGTGGGTGGGGGTATTGATTTCGTGGGTTTGCAGGGTGTTCTCCGAGGCGGGGGTGTGATGGATGCTGTTCCGGGTTGTTTCAGGGGTCTTGAGCCGCCTGTTGTTTGCTGTGGGTGTGGTGGGTCTGTAGGAGGGTTGTTTTTTGGCTGCGGTAGAGTTGTTTCTGGTCTTGAGGTTTTCGAAGGCGCACCGGATGCATGGGGCTGTGTCTCTTCTGGATTATGTTGCGCTCCGGTGGGTCATGTGGTGGCAGGCAGTTTTGGTGTCATTGGGGTGGGCGCGTCGGGGCGCTTTTGGGTGGGGGACCTGGGTTTGGATTGCCTGCCTTGGTTGATTTCGATGCTTGCCGCGGTCGTATTTCGGGGGCTTTGGGTGGTTGTGGTGCCGGCTGGTGCCGTAGAGAACATGCTGAGGATGACGCTCTTTCAAAATGGAGGGGGTTGATTTTTGATATTATCGATACCCGGGTTTCGTTCTGTTTGTCCGGTGGCCGTCTTTTGCCGCCTGGGCCTGGGTTTGGCATTCGTCGCTTGAGGGGGGGGGGCATGCGGGGCTTTCGTTCCAGGTGTGTGCTTGTCCTGCGGGCGGGGCGTCCGGTGGTGTGGTGGTTGTGTGGCGGTTGCGTTGTGTTGGTGCTTTGGTCCGGGGACTTGTTGGTGCCGGTTCCTATGTGTCGGCCAGTTTGGTGGGGCGTGGTGTGGTGTCTGATCGTCTTGGTGCGTGTGGGCGGTTGGGGGCTGGTGTCGGCGTTGCATGTCATGAACTTCCTACAATGTACTGGATACCAAAACTCCGCAAAACACCATGTGGGTCTCGTTTTGTTGCTGATTCAAGTGCATGTACTACTACTAAGCTTTCTAAACTTTTGACGGCGTCTTTAGTTAAAATCAAAGAGCATGTTCGGGGTGTTGGGACAAGACTTACGAAAATTCTGGACTTGGTCTGTTTTGGTCTGTCAAAGACTCGAGTGAAATTGTGACGAAGCTTGAACATAGAAAATACCAAGCTTGCAATAAAGGTGCGTGTGACATTTCAACACTGTATACTACCTTGCCTCATGGTTTGATGGAGGCGAAGCTTGTGCAGCTTGTTGAGGAGACTTTTGCCGGAGGGTGGTGTTTCTGGCGTGTAATACTGATCGTGCATTTTTTACAAATGACACGGTTAAGCATTACACTATGTGGACTTGCACCGATGTCTGTAAATCACTATAATTTCTTCTGGATAATATTTATGTACGTTTTGGGAGTACCATATACCGCCAAGTGATTGGTATCCCTATGGGTACAAACTGTGCGCCCCTTGTCGCAGACCTATTTTTGTACTGTTACATGTATGGGAGGGACTTTATACTAAGTCTAAAACCTGATGCACAGGCTGATATGATCGAAGCCTTTAACAATACATCGCGCTATCTAGATGATATATTTGATGTGGACAGCCCATTTTTTGATATGTTGTTTCCTTTTGTTTGCCCAGGGGAGCTGCGCCTTGGTGAAACGGACGAGTCGAATTTGTCGGCACCATTTTTAGATTTGGATCTTTTGGTAAATAACGGGTTTGTTTCTTCTGGGGTTTGCGGTGGGCGGGGGGTTTGGTTTTAGTGTTGTAGGTTGTCCTCATCTAGATAGCGATGTTCCCCGTTCTACATCTTACGGGGTTTATATTTCACAACTTGTTCGTTTTGCTGGGGCCTGTACCTCTGTTAAGGGGTTCCACATTCGTAATAAAAATATTACTGAAAAGCTTCTTTAACAGGGGTACAGATTTCATAAACTTCGTAAGGCGTTTTCTGGGTTCTTTTATAGAAATCTTCCTCTCATTAGCAAGTATAAGTGTAACTTAAAGTCTTTTCTGCGGCAAGGTATTTCACATCCGGAGTTTTATGGTGATGTGATTTACAGACTTCGTAAGATTCTTGGACATATGCATTTTCAAAACCTATTTGTGAAACGTATTGGGTTTTTCCTCAGGGAGGATTATGGTCCAGCTGTGTTGCTGCGCGCTTCGCGTTTGGTTGTCGATCGGTCTGCGGTTGATAACTATGTTTTCCTCTTTGGTTGTGCGACGTCGGACGGGGCTTGGCGCCGCATGATGATGTATCTCTAAAGCCGTCCTTAACCGGGAGAGTTATGTCGGATCTTCGTGCTTTGTTTTCTCTCTCTCTCCCTCTCTGTCGTACCCTAAACCCATCCATGTCTTACAGTTACTCGTGACTACAGACTAGTCGCTTGAGTACAATTAGACCGTTGCCATAGTGGGTTATTTTTAGCACGGGCTTGAATGTTTAATTAATTCCCGTGTTACTAATAATCTTGTCATAGAATTTTTGTTAGATGTTTTACATGTATTTACTTACTGTGCTGGTTTTTTTTATATTTATTGTAAGGTTGTGGAACAGGGTTTATATTTTATGTACACTGTTCGTGTTTATAGGTGAATATAGGAGATAAGAGTGAGGTTGGGCGCCCCTAAACCCAGGTTTAACCCACCAGTGGTTGTTAATAATTGATTTAAAATTGATTGTTGATTGCTGCTGACCGTACCAAGGCGGGCTCCTATATTCACTTTGCTTTATGTTTGTCTTGCGTGTTGTTTTTTATTTAGTGTGTAGATGAGGGAATGGGATTGTGTGTGTGTGTGTGTGTGTGTGTTTGTTTGTTTGTTATGGTATGACTGTTTAGTGTGTAGATGACGGAATGGGATTGCGTGTGTGTGTGTGTGTGTGTGTTTGTTATGTTATGACTGTGTGTGTGTTCTGCTTGAGAGGTGAGTGTATTGTTTGTGTTGCGTTTCCTGCTTGAGTCTTTCGTATTTATTTGTGCATCATGGTAGAACAGTCTTATCCAGTTAATAAAAGAAACACCAAAGTTAAAATGTGCAAGAGTTTTAAAGATAAAGTTATGGCCTATACTATCAAATGCCTTTTCAAAATCTGCAAAGAATATAAGCCCTGATTTATCTTCATCATTTAAATACTATATTACTTCAAAAATTGTTCGTATGTTTTCACCAATATACATTCCTTTTAGAACCCCTGTTTGATTATTGTTGATAACATTATGTAAAACCTTTTTCATTCTATTCGCTAGTGTTTTTGTTGCAATTTTGTAGTCATTGTTGAGTAAAGTAATTGGTCTCCAATTGCCCAGTGATGGTCATTTATCTTAAGATAAAATGGCAGATACATGGTTTAATAATATTTATTGTTCAATTAGTTTACATATTCACACACGCATCATGTAATTTGTTTAATATAAACAAAAGGGTTGGGCCACAAGTTATTTCAACATTAGATTCGGCCCTTCCCATACTGTCACAAACATGTCGGTAAACAATATAAATGTTACTTTCTTTCGATATTCTGTCTTCAATTAATAAAAAAGAAATTCGGAATGTAGACAATAATGATATTGAGACAGAAAGGAGCTTCGTTGAATTGAATCATTTGTTTGACAATAAAATTAAATAAGAATAAGGTAACTGTTAAAAGGGGGAAAGAAAACGAGAAAATTGCTGACAAATTTTCCCCCATTCCCAACTCTGCATTTTGTTCCAAGGATCCCCACCCAAACTCACTATTATTCAAACCATGAACAAATACATTCGTCAAATAGCATTAAAATAAACATGGGGTCTCCGTTCTCAAAACTATTAGTATCCAATAGTAAACTAAAATACAGAAGTTGCACATGTATAGAATTAACTGACAAATCGTTTTGTGGACTTAATAAACCTTTCAATTTCAATAAATTAAAAATCATTTTCTTCCAACGTAAGTTCATCAATACCAAACAACACCTTTTTAGTGCTAAGAGGCAGAAATGTACGATTGTTCAGCATTTTCGTTGTCATCGCCACAACTACATATTGGATTATCACGCAAGTGGTTATTATGCACTTTGGAACTCCGTCAGTAACACATATATTGCACACTCAAAATCGTTCTTGTAAAGGTT
This sequence comes from Gari tellinella, assembly GCA_922989275.2. NCBI lineage: Eukaryota > Metazoa > Mollusca > Bivalvia > Cardiida > Psammobiidae > Gari > Gari tellinella. The sequence goes on from OV277866.1 coordinate 76,391,160, forward strand.
GGCACTATAAAGTCTTATTCTTATTAGAACGATTTGAATATAAATTAACAAGTTATGTTGGAGGGTGATTCCTAAGTATTTGGAACTTTCTACTGTATCAAGTGGGTTATATAACATATATTGAAATTTGACAGGAGACTTCTTTTGGGCAAAACTCTAGATGATTTTAAGAAATATGTGTTTCGGTTTTCAAACACAAATATGATAAGAGACTGTGACAAACCCTGTTAAAATTGCATTTTACACAGACGACAAATTTTACTATCTAAATATTCTCAGATATGTTTGCAATTATATACATGTATGTATGTACTATCATGTCATATTTCTCATTTGATTTTCTTAGCAAATGGGAATGCTGAACATCAGAGTACTTCATCTTGCTTCTGTTAACTACTCTTATTTATTTCATGCTATTACTTTGCACCGCTTTATAATGTTAAATAAGTATTACATGTATAAGTATATATGTATTTGTGTCATACTGTGAAGTTAAAAATACGTACATGTATGTTATATATGACATTTAACGTCATTTAAAGCTTTACTATCTCTTATAAAAAAGATTATGGAATGGCTTTGCGCTATTTTAAAGCTGTAAGTTTACAGGTTTATTAAATGTGTATTGATGAGAGTAAATAAATACTATATCTACAAACACACGTGCGAGCACATATACGGACAGATCCTGTAGATCTCCTCACGAGTGTAAAATAAAGGGGTCGCTATAGGCACGATAGTGGGTGCAGATGGGGCCCCGAGATATTCAGCGTCTCATAAAGGTCCATTCACGCATTAGCCCCCTGTAATATCAAATAGCCTTTTCAAATGTCATGTTAATCCATTTTGGACCCATTTAGGATTGACAAATGGCGCAGACACAGGTCAATGTTACAACTTTGAATAGGAAACAGGTACACAGTTCAGCTGTTTGTACAGGTAACTGACGAGAATACAATGGAGCAAACATCATTCTTTCCCAATAAACGCGTTTACACTAAAACTGCTATTTCCATTGCAAACAGTTTAGAGCCAGATCAGGCGCCGGGTAATTGATAAACATAGGGTTTACTGTATTGCTGTCGACAGCTGCTTATAATTCTAAATATTCTAGGTTAACATGCACTTATGTAGCCCGAAGGCACCAGTATTTTTCCAAAATTCGTAATATCAGATTCAAACTTCTACAGGTCCAACTCGCTTACCTTGAACTTAAGGATAATTATATAAATTTATTTTGTTGTTTCAATGTTGGTTAAGTCAAACACAACCGTATTTTAACCGTATAACTTTGAAATACGGGTTTTTTTCTTCAATTTTACCGAATTCAACATAATTATTGAAGACCGACTTTGATTCAGAATACGAGGAAAATTATTAACATGTTAACCCTTATCCTGCTAGCGAGACATGGCTTAAGTTTTAAAACAGTTTGGAAACTGATCTGGGGTCCGCGGTTATGAAACCAAGCGACCAATTAAACTAATCTCACATTAACCTATTTACGCCAAATGGATTCTTCCATGTTTATATATCGGATTAGTCCATTTTTTATCAAAGGGATGCCTGGTCAAAATTTTCTTTTTCATTTTGTTTTATTTTAAAATTCCTATGAGCAAACAGTTTAGACTCTGATCAGTCGCCGCATTATGCGGCGTCTGATCAGAGTCTACACAGTTTGCTAAGGTCCTATATATGGGATCGTGGGCACAAGTTGGTTAAAACGATACAGTTTTGAGTCCAAATGCTCTTGTTAAGTAAAGTTAAGATATTAATCAAAAAGACAAACAAACATATGAGAAGATCTGTCCTAAAGGTTATAGCGTGGCTTAGTTTTAGTATCGTTCTCATTCAGAAACACAGAATGATAAATAACTTTCGGAACAGACCTACAAACTACAATGCTTTCAACTTCTGTTTCACTCTTGACTGTGGCATTCTGTATTTTTAAGCAAATGATATTATAAGCTCCATACAGTGGAGAATGTGTTATTCTTTCCCAATAAACGCGTTTACGCTAAAACTATTATTTGCAGTGCAAACAGTTTGGAGCCAGATCAGACGCCGGGTAACCCGGCGTCTGATCAGGCTCCGAACTGTTTGCCACCAAGATAAACAAGAATTATCAGAATAGAATTGTCCAAAAGTTGTTCTTTTCTACGTTTTAGTGTTTTGCGTTTGCGTACGTTTGCGTTTAAACGGGAAAGAATAACAGATTCTCCACTGTACTTGATCAAATTTGCATGAGAAGAAATGTTTCATAACTGTGGTCTCACATGTCGAGTAAAAATGGCGCCTGACCACGAATATAACTGTTTGACATTAAATTTTAGGTTTCGAAGTTACGACGTAGAATAAAGATTAAAACTACCTTTGAAGAATTCGCTGACGGTATGTATAAACACAGATTCAGTTTTTTCAATTTGAAATTTATATAATTTGCATCGATAACGAAACAGATTATAACATTATTAGGGGACTGTGGAAAGGGTCGTTGTAAGAGATAATCGTCCTGTTTAGGGGACTGTGGAAAGGGTCGTTGTAAGAGATAATCGTCCTGTTTAGGGGACAGTGGAAAGGGTCGTTGTAAGAGATAATCGTCCTGTTTAGGGGACTGTGGAAAGGGTCGTTGTAAGAGATAATCGTCCTGTTTAGGGGACTGTGGAAAGGGTCGTTGTAAGAGATAATCGTCCTGTTTAGGGGACTGTGGAAAGGGTCGTTGTAAGAGATAATCGTCCTGTTTAGGGGACTGTGGAAAGGGTCGTTGTAAGAGATAATCGTCCTGTTTAGGGGACTGTGGAAAGGGTCGTTGTAAGAGATAATCGTCCTGTTTAGGGGACAGTGGAAAGGGTCGTTGTAAGAGATAATCGTCCTGTTTAGGGGACTGTGGAATCGGTCGTTGTAAGAGATAATCGTCCTGTTTAGGGGACTGTGGAAAGGGTCGTTGTAAGAGATAATCGTCCTGTTTAGGGGACTGTGGAAAGGGTCGTTAAAAGAGATAATCGTCCTGTTTAGGGGACTGTGGAAAGGGTCGTTGTAAGGAGGGTCGTGATAGGGAGTGAGCACACAATAACACTTTCTATTGCTCGAAAAAGTATTATTGGCTAAAAATAGGCAGGATAAAACAAGTGTGCAAGAGAAATGGAAACATCATAGTTTGTAGGTAGATGTGCCCAAATTTACAAAACATTCTTAGTTTTAGTACATGTAGCGTGCTAATTCTTAACACACTTAAACATTCACTCCCAAGAGGTCAACTGCCATAAACAATTATTGTCTGCTTCAATTTCTCAAAATCTAATTGATAGGTATTTTGTCTGAAGTATAATCGTAATGAGTGCAAACAGTTTGGAACCCGATCAGACGCCGCATTTACGCGGAATCAAGGCAAACATATTTTCGAAGAACTATTCATCGGATGAAAATTGTAGCCGATAGAGTGTTAACAAACCAACATTTGTGGACATACAACCGACGGAAGACGACGGACATCCAGCGATCCTAATAGCTACATGTAACCTTGGCTCTCTGTATTAATTGTGACCTTTGGACATGATTTTTATCTGAGTGGTAAACAGTTTGGAGCCAGATCAGACGCCTGGCTACCTTGATTCTGATATGGCTCAAAACTGCTTGCAGTGAAAATAATTGTGCGTCATTGACTCAAGTAAGGATCCTAATTATATGTAACTCAAGTCTAGAAAGCTTTAGTCAAAAGTATTAAAATCTAATTAAAAGCAAAATTTTTAATACAATAATTTAGCAGATGACAATGATTTTGCCGTCAACAATATTTAAGTATTTTTCAAACTACAACTATTGAGGTTTAGTATTTTTCAAACTACAATAATTTAGCAGTCGACAACATTTTAGCAGACGACAATGTTTTAGCAGACGACAGTAATTTAGCAATCTACAATAATGTAGCAGACGACAATATCTTAGTTTTTAGCAGACGACAATATAAATAAAAGTCAGGCTGTTGACAGTTTTTGAGCAGACGACAATAATTAAGCAGACGATGTCCTTGGGTTGACTTTCTACATAGATATTAAGATTGACACTACATTTTGAACTGTACTTTAATAGGTTTATGAATTAACTGTACATAGACATTGAATGGTTGCAGGACTGCCATTTCACCGGATTTTTCCTAAATCTTCGGATTTTTTTCCAGTACATGGTAGCTTAAAGCAGTCGCATGTCAACAAAACAAGAAACGGGCTATGGGGTAAAGGTACGAGTCGTAACATCGCACTTGAAAAATGCAAATTTGGAAATCTTAGGATTTTTCATGTCAACTTATGGCAGCCCTGTGGTGTTGTGGTATGCCCTTTATGAATATAAAGTGCACACGGTTTCAATACAATGTAAACACTGTAAAAGGGTTTACCAAGGTTATTTGCAAGCAATTTGAATAAATTGCGTCATGCGGTGTCTGAACAATATTCAAACGGTTTTACATTAAGTCGAACATACCGACACGTAGCCACATTTTTACTTTGAAATACAGGTAAGCTTACGGAAGCCGGATAGTGCCACTTTTACAATTTTAAAAAAAAAATTATCTTGAAAATTCAAGTTATTATCTTGAAAATTCAAGATTAGTATCTTGAATTTTCAACATACTATCTTGAATATTCAAGATAATAACTTGAAAATTCAAGATAGTATCTTGATTTTTCAACATACTAACTTGAAAATTCAAGATACTATCTTGAAAATGCAACATACTATCTTGAAAATTCAAGATAATATCTTGAATTTTCAAGTTAGTATGTTGAAAATTCAAGATATTATCTTGAATTTTCAAGATAGTATGTTCAATTTTCAAGATAGTATCTTGAATATTCAAGATAATATCTTGAATTTTCAAGATAATAACTTGAATTTTCAAGATACTTATCTTGAAAATTCAACATACTATCTTGAAAATTCAAGATAGTAACTTGAATTTTCAACATAATAGAGCTGGAATAAATCTGTTGTACGGAAGGTGGATAGTGCCACTTTAAGAATTCATAGTAGGCTGAGTCTCGAATAAATATTCAAGGGAAAAGTATTAAAGGCATTTTAAAGGTCAAAGGGTTAAAATCCAGATCAAAGAGAAATAGTTGCATTTATTTCTAGCTAATCTGATCACATCTTTGTGCATCTTGCATATTTCGTTAACAGTTTAGCTCACCTGAGTTTATGCTCCGGGTGGGCTTTTATGATCACCTTTTGTCCAGCGTCTGTCTTTCTAATCAAATATTACGAAGCTCACGTCCTGCACAGAACAGACTTCAACGCAAAACCTTAACGTTGAGCCTAGAGGTAAAGGCCAAATGTCAAGGTCACCAAACTACGGTGCATCATGGTCTACTCATACAGGCGAATCAGCCAGAACAGACTCTAAGTTATGAATAGACTTTAACGCAAAACCTTAACATTAACCCCAGAGGTCAAGGTCGAAGGCCAATGTCACTCAACTACGTTTTACAATGCTGTACTGATTACGGCGCATTGATGGTTCAAGTTGGTTCAAGTTCCATAGACCTAGCCCTTATAGTTTATGATAGTTTAAGATATCCAGTCCGGACGCTGACGCCGGGGTATAGCATATAAGCCCCCTCACTAAGTATCAGAAAGTATCTTGAATTTTCAAGATAATAACTTGAATTTTCAAGATAAAAAAATAAATAAAAAATTGTAAAAGTGGCACTATCCGGCTTCCGTATAAGCTCGATTTAGCTGAGCTCAAAACATTGTAATTGACTGTATTCACCGAAAAGAAATGTGGAATGACACATTTCTGGATGGCGACCAGCTGGATATGCCCTTATGCTTATATAAATCAGAACATAAGAACTTATAAGGAAAATATAACTGAAAGTTAAAAATTTAGCACCAACTTTAAATTATAAATTCACTTGAGTGGTGAATGCAGTAAATACATGTCTAGTTATTTCGGCTATTTTTAAGAACGTAGTTTATTAAAGTATTTATTGTATTTTGTAATATACACTATAGTTATAAGGTATGCAATATCACAACCATCTCAAATGTTTAATACTTTTCATCTGCTTATGTTATTGTATATCCTGGTATAGTATTTATTGCTAGTTACATAATATTATGTTACATGGCCATAAACATTGTATATGTTTAATGTCAATAACATTTAAATTGAATTATGTTATAAACATGTGAGTTAAGATCCCTGATCAGACGCCGCACAACGCGGCGTCTGACCAGAATCCAAACTATTTACAAATGAAAGTGAGGACGAGGTTGGCAGTGATATGGTTAATAGCATCCTTCTCTAATCTTTCTGTGCGAAACTGTACCGTCTAATTTAACCCCTTCACTGCCTTAGCCCGAATTAAATGACTATTTGCAAAACGTTAAGATCCTAACCAGACGCCGTGTTACATGGCGTTAAATCAGAATTCAAACTGTTTGTTACTCATTTCAATATTTCTTAGGTCAAAATACCAAAATACTTAGAATTTGAATTTTAGAAATTCACAAGCAGGCGGCAAATTGTTTAAAATTTATGACGTCATGACAGTAAAGAGGTTAACCTCTCACTACCCAATCTTATCGTCTGATTTAACCATTTCGCAGAAACAACACCGACCGCAAAACGTGACATCTGCAATATTTATGCCCAATTTAGATTTATAGACATATCGATAAGTGCCCCACAGTTGAATTCTAACAAGACGCTGCGCTCACCGAATAGTTTTTTGGATTCAAACTATTTCTAAAGTCGACTTTTATCACTTATACCATGGCAGAGACAGGATTAATCTGTCACAAGTTGTCTATGGTGGAAACATGTCAGTATTGCCTTGTTTAACAAAGCTAAATGAAATGTTATAAGATATAGAAAATGACAGGTTTTTGAAAACATTGACTACTAAAATATAGAAAATTACAGCTTTCTGAAAACATTGATTACTTAAAAATGTAACTGAATTTAAATGACAAGCAGTTCGGAGACTGACCAGACTTCAAATTGTTTGCAGTGGCATACTAATGTAAGTGGTTAAGCACAAACTCTTGAATACCTGTACCAAGACCGATTGAGTTTCACTTTGAATAGTTTGAACCCAAAGGCCCCTGAGGCTTCTTATGTGCAATTCCACTTTCTAATTAAGCCTAATCAGTATGTTAACTATCTCAGACTGCCTATACCATTTATTACAAAATGTCAAATAGTGCAGACACTGATTCGAGACATGTATGCAAGTACTGCAAGGTGTGAACATACACGTTATCAGGGTTCAGTGGCTTAAATACAGAATAAACTCTCTATTACGACCACTATATTAATTTAATTGCAAGGTGTTTATACAGTTTATTTGTTTATTTAAGTCTCATCATGGTAACAATACATATACAAGTACAGACATACAACTAAAATAAAACCATGCTATTCTTTATAGAATTACAAGAGACTGTGCTCTTTAAGAGTAAATAGACATATAATATGTATCACAAATATCACATGATATAATATACAGATCTACACGCTCAGGCTTATCTATATAAGCATATTGAGCGGATAAAAAGCAAACAGCAACAGCTAATCTTACAAGGAAACGCTTTGATACGTTCTAGACACATCAAAACTTCTGCTTGTTAAAATCTGCTTTAAATGCCCATTTAAACACTGACAGAAAAGGTAAGGCAATAAAGCAAGTTAAAAAACGGTGTAAAAAATCGAATATCACCCAAAATCAGATTTTTGATGAACTGATTAGCTGATCCTGTATGCATTGTTTAAAACTGAAAACTGAAACTGTTTAAAAGATTCCAAATAACATTTGTATACAGACTAAAACAAGGTTTAACATTATTTACATAAAAATGAAGATCTTCTATTAAGAATATTTAAACAGGTTTTGGCACTTATTCTGATCAGATTAGGATGTGTAAGAATTATTCTTAGCTTATCATTATCATTTGAAGCACTAAAACCATCAACAATACGTTCAGCTGTTTTGATGAGTGTATCCCGTATGCCCTCGTACAATGGACACTGAAGAATTACATGTTTTTCTGACTCTATTTGATTACATATAAAGCATTTGCGTTCTTCTACAGGTAAGTTTTCATATCTGCCTGTTTCTAGTCTAAGGGGGGCTACCCCACATCTAAATGTGCAAAGTGCTGATCTATGTCTAGGTGGTAAAATTATTCTGCAATATTTTTCAACGGTAAAGTCGGATTTAAATGTAGAATATGTTCTCAATTTATTTCCGCCTTTGCCCGTTGAGCCAGTTTGAATATTTACAATAAGACGCCATTCCTCAACGTACTTGTCCATCATACGGTTCTCTAGATTACTACATAAATATGATTTTGACACCTTACTAGCAAGATTTGTACAATTATCAAGGTTATATTCTTTCAATTTACACACAACTGTATGGAACCAGTTTTTACAAAATATTCCTGCTGACGCAGATACATGTAGCAGGTGACTGCTTAAAGCAAAGTTTCAGTAAAACAGAAAGCTCCTTCAGGAGCTTTCTGTTTTACTGTCACTTAGCTTTAAGCTGTCATATGTATTTTATACTATCAATTAGCCATTGTTTTATTGGTCGTAATAGAGATCTTTTACTGTAAAACGCATAATAGTTTAATTGTGCTTTTAAGATATAGATAACTGTGTATAAGGCATACAGGGACATTGGAACAGACTGTACCATTTAGACGTTTAAGCTGAATCCCTTAGGTACATGTAAACAGTTTTGAGCCAGACCAGACACCTAATAAATCCGGTTCCAACCTGTTTTCTATTCAAAGCAAGACAATCGTTAACATATTCAAGAGTTGTCATTTTATACATGTTAATGAATCTCATTTTGTTTCGTTTATACGGCAAAAATATATTTAGTCTTCTTCGCTGTGTCGCTAAAAATAGTAACAACATGCAAAGTCCTGGAAGATGCTGGTTCTCGTAGTAGAATATGTACAGACAATACCCTCTTCTGCTGTTACGAATTTATTTGTAACAGGCTTTAGCAAGATAAATAAACCACCGTTACAATTAAATGGCATTGGTTACTTAGACACTGTTAGAATAAACGGCGTGTGGTGACTAAACCATTGTAATGTTCAACCAAAGTTATTGGTGACTTAGAAGCTGTTAGGATATACAATGTGTGGTGACTTAACCATCAATACAAGTTAAAATAACCGGTGTCTTAGACACTATTAGAATAAAGAGCATGTGGTGACTTTATTATCGTTACAGTTTCAGTTTTATTGACACAATCAGCATACACCGAGGTCTTTGCTTTGGTAAAAATTTAAAGTCATTGGTGACTTGGACACTGTTAGAATTTACAGTACTGAACTATCGTTAACGGTTAAAGACATTGGTGAGTTAGACACTGTTAGAATGGTGACTGAATCATCGTTACAAGTTCAAGTAATAGTGACTAAGACACTGTTAGAATTTACAGTACTGAACTATCTTTAAAAGTTAAAGACATTGGTGAGTTAGACACTGTTAGAATGGTGACTGAATCATCGTTACAAGTTCAAGTAATAGTGACTAAGACACTGTTAGAATATACAGTACTGAACTATCTTTAACAGTTAAAGACATTGGTGAGTTAGACACTGTTAGAATGGTAACTGAATCATCGTTACAAGTTCAAGTAATAGTGACTAAGACACTGTTAGAATATACAGTACTGAACTATCTTTAACAGTTAAAGACATTGGTGAGTTAGACACTGTTAGAATGGTGACTGAATCATCGTTACAAGTTCAAGTAATAGTGACTAAGACACTGTTAGAATATACAGTACTGAACTATCGTTAACAGTTAAAGACATTGGTGAGTTAGACACTGTTAGAATGGTAACTGAATCATCGTTACAAGTTCAAGTAATAGTGACTAAGACACTGTTAGAATATACAGTACTGAACTATCTTTAACAGTTAAAGACATTGGTGAGTTAGACACGGTTAGAATGGTAACTGAATCATCGTTACAAGTTCAAGTAATAGTGACTAAGACACTGTTAGAATATACAGTACTGAACTATCTTTAAAAGTTAAAGACATTGGTGAGTTAGACACTGTTAGAATGGTGACTGAATCATCGTTACAAGTTCAAGTAATAGTGACTAAGACACTGTTAGAATTTACAGTACTGAACTATCTTTAACAGTTAAAGACATTGGTGAGTTAGACACGGTTAGAATGGTAACTGAATCATCGTTACAAGTTCAAGTAATAGTGACTAAGACACTGTTAGAATATACAGTACTGAACTATCGTTAACAGTTAAAGACATTGGTGAGTTAGACACTGTTAGAATGGTAACTGAATCATCGTTACAAGTTCAAGTAATAGTGACTAAGACACTGTTATAATATACAGTACTGAACTATCTTTAACAGTTAAAGACATTGGTGAGTTATACACTGTTAGAATGGTGACTAATTCATCGTTACAAGTTCAAGTAATAGTGACTAAGACACTGTTAGAATATACAGTACGTGGTGACCTAACCATCGTGACAAGTTATTCCTTTACTAAGACATAAACTGTGTGTAATGTTTGAACCATCTTCACAAATTAATGTCATCCAAATGTGACTTAACCATCGTTGCAAATTACTGTTATGGGTGTCTTAAACGCTGTTATAATACACAGTGTGTAATGATATAACCATCGTTACAAATTAAAGTCATCAAGTGGTGACTTAACCATTGTTATAAACTTAGACTCTGTTAGAATATACGAGTACAAAGTGTGGTGACTTTACCATCGTTACAAATGATTTTAACCTTTATCCATGGCAAAATTAATGTTTAACAATGTTTAAGTTCAAAACATTTAATAACGACGTTGAAAGAAATTAATTATTTACATGTACTTGACCCTATACCTGCTAAAACTATCATCAGATCTGCTTCAGAGTTGACGCCTGTGCACAGTTGTTTCCTAAAATTAAACTTAATGCAATTTCTAAAACATGCGTGTCATACAGTTTGGATTATGATCAAATGCCTCATCACGCGGCGTCTGATCACGACCAAAACTATATGCACAAAACTATAAAGTCCCGACTTATAGACAAAGAATTAACCATTGTTTAATATTGAACGGACGTTCATTAGGTGCATAGCCTCCGGAAAAAATAATAATTAGTGACAGGTGACCAGATCTCAATCTCAAAAGACTGGCCTTGTTCACAGGGGACGGAATGTACACAGAGGACAGAATGTATTGGATGATCAATTTAATCCGTTCAGCGTCATGCCCAACTACAATCGGCGCCTGATCAAGACTAAAACAGTTTGCAAGTATTAGTCAAGTCGCAATCGACTCCCTTAGGGACACATATTAGAAAATAAAGTAGGAGAAGTGGTTAAAATCAGCATCCGCTAGGAAGGATTTTAGGTTGTATGAGTTAATAAATATCGATAAGAGTGTCAAACAGTCCTGATCACGCGGCATCTGATCAGGACCAAAACTGTTTGCAAACACGCTTCATGACGTCATCGAGTGTGAAAGGGTTATCGATTTCATTAGCCTGATAAGGGGCGCCTAAATTTGAGTAATATCAAGTAAACAGGCAGGTTAATTGTGCTGTAATGTATTTAACCTTAACTTTAATTCGTGCTTAGCTACCACTTGCTTCTTAACTCAACAGTTACAGTGAAGACGGTGTTACTGTAGTTTCCCCTCCTCAACTAACTTTCACATGGCTCCACGATTCTATCTTATATGCATATATACGTTCATGCGTATAATGTATATACAGCCAGTGCAGTCGTCATTCGATGTCAAGTTATGGTTCTAATATATCTTAGAGTACAGTAAAACCTCTCTATCACGACCAATAAATTGTGTTTATTATTAGTTGTTTAAGACAGGCGGCTGCTTAAAGCAATACTTCTGACAGTAAAACAGGACGCTTCTTCAGGGGCGTTCTGATTTACTATCACCTTGCGTTAATCTATTTCCTGTCTTTCTTACAATTAATTACACTTAAACTGTACATGAACAAACTATTTAATCCATTCCTTGAAACCCTAATTAAATGGACAATTCCAGTTTAATACATTGTTCACTACATGTACATGTATATATGGTTGTTTTGTTGAAGTTATATACTGTTATATTAAAAACAGTGCCGGTATATCAGAAGGCGCCTTTCGGAGTTCTCCGATCTGGGAATCACTGTTTTGCATAGGACAAATGCATTCTTTACAGGTACTGTTTGCAAAGGAAGCAACTCTATGCGTGACTAGTGTTCAAAAGGTTAAAGTAGAAAATTGAATATATGACAATGTAAGAAAGAATACTTGTATCGTGCGGCCTTCGTGACTACTTTGTGATACAGTGGAGAAAACGTTATTCTTTCCCAATAAACGCGTTTACGCTAAAACTATTATTTCCACTGCAAACAGTTTGGAGCCAGATCAGACACCGGGTAACCCGGCGTCTGATCAGACTCCAAACTGTTTGCCACCATGATAAACATGAATTATCAGAATTGTCGAAAAGTTATCTTTTTCTACGTTTTAGTGTTTTGCGTTTGCGTTTCGTTTCGTTTAAACGGGAAAGAAAAACGTTTTCTCCACTGTACTACCCTACATCTAATTAATGTCTCAATGAAGATCGAAAGATATGCAGACATCTATTGACTTACACTGTATACAGTTTCTCGTCAAACTTAAAATTTACAAAAAAACGAATGCGTGAATGCAAAGTATCATATATAGTGGAGAATCTGTTATTCTTTCCCGTTTAAACGCAAACGTACGCAAACGCAAAGCACTAAAACGTAGAAAGAACAATTTTTGGACAATTCTGATAATTCTTGTTTATCTTGGTGGCAAACAGTATGAAGCCTGATCAGACGCCGGGTTACCCGGCGTCTGATCTGGCTCCAAACTGTCTGCACTGCAAATAATAGTTTTAGCGTAAACGCGTTTATTGGGAAAGAATAACAGATTCTCCACTGTATGGACAGTGTTGCCAATACATGTACAATGGAGAAGACATCATTCTGCCCCGTTTAAACGAAACTAAACGCAATCAATTTAGCGTGGTTCGATGTTTTAATCCACTTCGCGTTGTGTAACCCAGGTTCATGAATCTGCTTTATAACAAGGCAAACGTTTCTGTCTACATTTTATTACCTAAACTGTTCCCAGACACGGTCTCTATAAATCAGCAGTTTTAACATCACCCCTACATCTCTCCAAGACCTGGTCTAAACGTATCCCTACATTTTGCCAGTTCTAATTCTACTATAATCCACCCTGGCAGAACGCGCAGCCTCTTTATATACAGTCTGTAGGAACTCTAATGAATAACGTCAGAGCTACGTAAGCACATTCCAGCCACGTCCTAGCAACGTAACTAGCATAATTATTACTGGCTCCTTAATATGACAACCTATCCCCGGCTCATGACCAAATATATAGTTAACGTAGGCAATTGACGTTACATCCGTTGTTATTTAATTTGCATAACGGAAGCTTGGGATGACAGGAAGTTGCCTTTTCGGGATAAGGGCGGTTACAAAGGTCTTACTAATCAGTGACGTAGTTGGACCTTTCGTTATCCCCCGCACATTCCAGAAGGCGTGACGTAGATTGAGTAATTATTTATTTTAAGAACGTATGCTAAAAATACACCCCGAACAGATAATGCTTGTGCAGACAACATTTTCTGTCGGCAGCTATATAGTAACTATGTAACATAATGTTACATAAAATATAGAAAATGTCAGGTTTCTTAAAATAAAAACGAATTACAGTAGAACCTCTCTATTACGACCACTAAATTGTGTCAAATATAAGTCGTTCAAGACAGGTGACTGCTTAAAGCAATGTTAAAGTGAAACAGAAAGCTCCTACAGGAGCTTTCTGTTTCACTTTCACATTGATTTAAGCTATCACCTGTCTTTTATACCGACAATCAGCCTTCTTTTTAGTGGTCGTAATAGAGAGGTTCTACTGTAGTTTTTATCTGAGTGGCTCCGAACTGTTGGCATGACGCATCATTGTTTTAGCACACATATACCTATTTAGGAAAACAGAACATCTTCGCCATTTTACTTACAAGTTTCCTTGTGCCTCAAACAGTTCATTCGGTATTACAGTGGAGAAGAAGTCATTCTTTACCGTTTAATCAAAACGAAACGCAAACACATTACAATAAGATGTAGAAAATGATAACGTATTTAAAATTTATTTAATGAGTGTGGCAAACAATTTGGAGCCTGATCAGACGCCGGGTTACATGGCGTCTGATCAGGCTCAAAACTATTTGTAATAGAAATAATATTTTTAACATAAACTCGTTTACATGTACTTGGGAAGGAAACCCGTCTTCTACACTGTACTAAAGTACTTAGACCACAGACGACGCGTAATGTTGACGAAGAAAATGTTCCTTTAGCGTGTTCAGTTGTCACTTTTTGCAGCTTAGGTAAGCAGTTTGTGCCCCGTGTGAAGCATGTAGAGTACATAAGAAAAAACGTATCCTTTCCCAATTTACGCGTTTACGCTAAAACTATTATTTTCATTGCAAACTGTTTGGCGCAAGATCAAACCCCAAACTGTTTGCCACTTAGATTAAGACTGGTATGCATAATTGTCTAAAAGTTGTCATTTTCTATGTTTCATTGCAATGCGCTTGCGTTTCGTTTGCGTTTAAACGGAATAATAACGTTTTCTCTACTGTGTTACAGACCGGTAGCCATCTCGCAACCGATGGCCAACGACGGTCAACAATTTATTTGCTGAACTCATGGCAGATGTCCAGAACGGGTAAGTATTTCAAATAGTACATGTTAACTCATAGTGTCTCCATCAGGTCCTATGTCGTGTGGAATGTTTAAACTCGTCGTAAAGACGATATTTAACGCGTAGTCGCAAAATGTGCTAGTTTGAGACTCCAGGGAGAAACTATAGGAAATGCTCAATTTACTAATAGCTAGTATCAGTGTCCATAAGGTTTAAGTGCATTGGAGATTTCGAACGATTTTCTTTTATCCGTTTTAACGAAATCAAACGCAAACGCCAGGCATTTAAATTTAGAACATGTTAAACTATTTTGGAAATAACGACGGTACGTCTAAATTTGAATGGCAAAAAGTTTGGAACCAGACATGACGCAGGGCTACCCGGCAAGTCGGCAACAGATCTGGCTCCAAATTGTTTGCAGTGGAAAATATTGATTTGACACAAACCCGCAAATAGGGGAAGAATGAGGCAGTTGAATGAACATGTCCTCAGGCTGCTGGGTTGCAAAAAAGAAAGAATCCGACTGTACAACGAGAGCATGATGGAAACTTTTGTTTCTTCCGAATGATTTCCTGATATATACAGTTTAATCGCAAACTAAACGCAAACGCAAGCCACTAAAATGTAGACAATGACAATTTTTTGACAAATCTGACTTCAATTTTTTATCTGAATGGCAAACAGTTTGGAGCCTGATCAGACGCCGGTTTACCCGGCGTCTGATCAGGCTCTCAACTGTTTGCACTGGAAATAATAGTTTAAGCGTAAACGCGTTGATTGGGAAAGAATAACGTTTTCCCGACTGTATTACATGTACGAGATATACGTTGACAGCTAACAATTCGGTCAACCAGCTACATACATGTACAGTGGAGAAAACGTTATTCTTTCTCAATAAACGCGTTTACGCTAAAACTATTATTTCCATCGCAAACAGTTTAAAGCCAAATCAGACGCCGGATAGTCCGGCGTCTGATCAGGCTCCAAACTGTTTGCCAACCAGATAAACATTAATAGTCAAAATTGTAGAAAAATTGTCTTATTTACATTTTATCGCTAAATGCGTTTGCGTTTCGTTTGCGTTTAAGCGGGAAGAATAACGTTTTCTCCTCTGTACATACACATGTGGTGGTGGCAATACATGGGAAACTCCCTCAGATACGATCATCGACAAGCGATCGTTCGATACAGCATAAAGCCAAGAGTGCTATAAACTCGACCCCGTGTGACCAGTCCCTTTTATTCATCAAAGTATTGCCGATCTGGACATTATAAAGTATTCGAAAATTCATTCTCCTGTGAAATGGGAGTTTTTGGTGCGTTTGCAAAAGAAGCGCAACGACTTTACGGATTGCCTAATGTTTCACGTTTAGAACCATTGTAAAGCTACTCTTGACTGTTAACACAAAATAATGGCCAAATCTAATTCTGTGAGAATAGGCCAAACACCAAGGAATGCACTGTTTATACAGGCAAACCCTGGTCCGGGTGATCCCACCAGTATTTCAAAGTAAAATGATTGCTTAGTCGCGTTGTAACTTTGAAATACGGGCTTGAAATTTAAACTGATTTACTACATGAGTGATGTTGAAAGATATGGTAATATTAACATTGCATCATGTTTCATATTCTATACAATTGTGCATGCATATGACATGAACAATGGGGGTTACGCGTTTATAGTTTGTAAGTGTTGCTTCAATACGCTTTTCGGATTACTGAAATGGGCTGTTTGGGTTTTAGAAATAAGATAATGATTTTATTCAATAAATTAGCTTTAAACTACATAGAAAGTCATTCATAAGAGCAGATGAAGCACTAAGTAGACTCATGCGAAAACAAATATTTCCTGTGCAAACTGTTTGGATTTAGATCAGACTCCAAGCGGTTTAATTCTCAGATCAAAATACACTGGAGAAAACGTTATTCTTTCCCGCTTAAACGCAAACGAAACGCAAACGCAGTGCATTAAAATGGGTAGAATGACACCTATTAGACAATTTGTCTACTCATTGTAAACTGATAGGCAAATAGTTTGGAGCCTGATCAGACGCCGGATACCCGGCGTCTGATCTGGCTCCAAACTGTTTGAACTGAATTGAAATTATAGTTTCAGCGTTAACGCGTTTATCGGGAAATAATAACGTTTCCTCCTATGTAACCCGTTAACATTTGCAAAAACCTGTTGTTTTTGCTACATTTTATCCATTGCGTTTATGTTTTGTTTCGTTTAAACGGGAAGGATAAACGTCTTCTCAAATGTAAACCACGCTTGCGTAACCAATTGAACTGTATTACAGATACAAGTAGGATTAAAATGTGTACGTAATAAATACCAAAATCGGCCAAATATAGATCTAGATCTATATAGAAATGTACAGAACATTCTTTTATTTCTCACAGTTTATAAATCTACAAACATGAGACTCATTATGTACAGTGTTTAATGTTTTATCCTTACAATGCCAAAGTTTATCGTGTGCATTGTCCTTCTATTGCCAAAATGTCGGTTGCTTAACGTATTACCCAATAATTACGCCTTTTTACGACTTAAAGTTATTCATCCACTTAAGAAAATGGTACTCTTTTTCACTTACAGTCATGAATGGAATTATGTACTGTAAAATATATTTCTTATATCCTAGTAGGTAGGCTGTACTGGAACGCGCAAACGCAATGCGGTGAAATGTAGAAAATTCCTTTTTTACAAAAAATCTCTAACAATGTATTTTAATCTGAATGACATATAGGTCTGATCAGACGCCGGGCTATCCTTCCTTTTACCTGCATGGGCTCCAAACTCTTTGCAACGGTATTTAACCCTTTCACTACCAACTTTTCCGTGAGTTCTTTTAACCCCTTCACCGTTTCAGTGTCGTCTGTTTCACTTTTCTTGTTTGCAAGATCGTTTCAAAATATGATTCAATGTAGTATGACTTAAACCATATCGATACGAGCATCCAAATTGTTTGCAAACGCGCTTTCAATCGTCATTAAAACACGTTTATACTACATTTATTATTTCTTGTGCAAACGATTTGAAACCAGATCAGCCGCCGGCTTGCTTCTTAGATACAGTAAAAACCCCTCTATTACGACCACTAAGTGATGTTAATTATTACGGTGTTTACGATAGGTGACCGCTTAAAGCAAGGTGACAGTGAAACAGAAAGCTCCTAAAGGAGCTTTCTGTTTCACTGTCACCTTGCTGTAAGCTATCACCTCTCAATTATACAATCAATTAGCCTTTGTTTTAGTGGTCGTTATAGCGAGGTTTTACTGTATAGGTAATAATACCAAGTTATCCAAACATGATATTTTTTCTATTTTACTGCAGTTCGTTTGCGTTTCGGCATATGCGTTTAAACGGGGAAGAATAACGTATTCTCTAATGTCACTGTACAGTGAGGAAAATGGTGTTTTCTTTCCCGTTTAAACGCAAACGCAAACGCATTGCAATACAATTGAGAAAATGTCAACTTTTCAACAATTATGACTATTAATTTGAATCTGAAAGGCAAACAGTTTGGGGCCTGATCAGGCGCCGGGTTACCTTGCGTCTGATCTGGCTCCAAACTGTTTGAATTGGAAATAATAGTTTTTTGCGTAAACGCGTTTATTGGGAAATGATACCGTCTTCTCCACTGTAACTGTACTTGTTGTCACATACAGTGGAGAAAAGGTTATTCTTTCCCAATAAACGCGTTTACGCTCAAACTATTACTTCCATTGCAAACAGTTTGGAGCCAGATCAGACGCCGGGTAACCCGGCGTCTGATCAGGCTCCAAACTGTTTGCCCCTCAGATTAACATGAAATGTCAGAAATGCAAAAAAGTTGTACTTTTTAACGTTTAAGTGATTTGCGTTTGCGTTCCGTTTGCGTTTAAACTGGAGACAATAATGTTTTCTCCACTGTATTGACTGAGGGGTCAATGTCAGAGGGACCTAAACAAATGTCAGGTTGTAAATGATTTATCGCCGAAAATGTCAGTCTCTTTATCGAAACGCTTTGCTGCAGTGGAGAATGCATAATTTCCCTTTTGTTAAACGGAAAGAAAAAGCAATCGCAATGCTGAATTGTAGAAAATTAAAGGTATTTGAGAAAGTGAATTTTTCATTTTAAGCTGAATGACAAATAGTTTGGGGCCTCATCAGACGCCGGTTTGTTCGATGTCTGATCTGGCTAAATACAGCTTTGCATTGGAAATCCTTGTTTAAACGTAAAACGTTTTCTCCAAACAGTAGATGAATTACAGTGGAGAATCTGTTATTCTTTCCCAATAAACGCGTTTACGCTAAAACTATTAATTGCAGTGCAAACAGTTTGGAGCCAGATCAGACGCCGGGTAACCCGGCGTCTGATCAGGCTCCAAACTGTTTGCCACCAAGATAAACAAGAATTATCAGAATTGTCCAAAAGTTGTTCTTTTCTATGTTTTAGTGCTTTGCGTTTGCGTACGTTTGCGTTTAAACGGGAAAGAATAACAGATTCTCCACTGTACGTATAGTTTCAACGTGAGGTCCTTATATTAAGTCATTGAGCCCTAGTGACGCATATATGCGTCCTTTATCAAAAGTGTACCTGTGGAGAGTACATTTGTCTAATGCAAACAATGAAAGTCCCTGAGAGGGCTCCTGCAGAAGCCTTCTAATCAGGGACTTCACTGTTTGTCCTTTTCTAAAATGGACCATCCTTTGTTGTAAACTGTATTTGCCCATTGGAAGTTTCAGGGGAAAATGATTTAAAAGACCACCCAGAGAAAATGTGCGATGACCTCGTTCAGATAAGTTCATGTTTAATCATGATATTCAGTGGAGAAAACGTTATTATTTCCCGTTTAAACGCAAACGAAACGCAGACGCAATACACTAGAATGTGGAATTTTTTTTAATTTTTTGGGCAATTCTGACTATTGATATTAAGCTGAGATGCAAACAGTTTGGAGCCTTATCAGACGCCGGGTTTCCCGCTTTTTAGCGTTATTGAGATAGAAATTGTTAAAGAAATAATGATTCTCATGCTTTGTTAAAGAAAGTCAAAACTTATTTGCACTAATGCAAGTAAAGCAACGATTAAAATGAATCATTAGGCCTTTCAGAAAATTGTAATTTTCTAAATTTTATTGCATTGCGTTTGCATTTCGTTTGCGTTTAAACGAGGAATAATAATCAGGGCTCCAGATAAGCGAGATAAAACTGAACAAATCTAACATTTTCACACTTATTTCAGCACCAAATCCTATGGTGTTACAACACATTAGAATCGTCTCAAAGAGACGATTCTAATGAGTAATGACACCATAGGGTTTAATGCAGAAATAAAGATTTTAGTTTTTGAAATACTACCCTTATCTGGAGCCCTGATAATGAAATAATGAAGAACATAATATTGTGTTAGTTCTTTTATAGGGGCAAAAGAAATATCCTTACCTCCCCCATTTCTCATGCATAGGTACGGGAATCGCCAGAGGTTCCCGAGCCCCACTGCATAGCCCAGTAGGGACAGGATGAACTCTACCCCCCGGCCCCATGTCTCTCGCTCCTGCGGAGTCTGGTCACTGTTCGAGTCGGAATCAAGTTCAGTATCTTCATACTTAGATGCGGTAAATCCTACTTCAACCTTTTCAACGTCTTTATTGTTTGTGTAGAGAGGATGCAACTCTTGGCCACAGTATTCTTTATTCTGACAACTGTCCATGGTGCGTGTATGGTTCAGTTTCCGTCCCAGGTATAGTGCAGGCTGTTGACAGTTGTGGGGTGTCTGTAGTAATAAGTCACCGATACACGGCCCTCTGTGTACTCTATCTACGCACGACAGTGGAATACTACCGCAGTATTGGTGGCGCTGCGCATTGGAAGAACTAACTCACTCGTGACTAACGTCCTTTAACAAGTCGTCGCATTTGTATGGGAGGGTATCAGGGCAAGAATTGACTACACGATGTGCCAGTTTATGAAATGCTTTAGAAATGTCCGTGTGAATTAGTTGCTGAATTTTGTAATTAAAATGACACTGGAGAACTGGAGAAGATATTTTTCGGCGTAGCTGTCTGATTTCTCATTGAGCCTCAAACCTTATATGGCCCAACCAATCGTGAATGACCAGAAATTAAAGCTTAAGGACACGTGCTTAAAATCGAATAGTCTGATTGGGTAGCGGTTAGACTTGACTACTGACTTTTACAAATTTGTAAAATAAGAACCACAGACTGTTATAGGCTGATTTGCTATGTAGCGGTACCAGTAGTAAACACGCCTTTCCGCTACTGCTAGTGAGTTATAACCGAGAAATTTTACGTGTCCCGACCGTTAGGTAGTGATTTGAATGACATAGTGTTTCTATTTTAAGATATGACATATTGTCTCAAGTTCGGCAATGATTTGATGCGTTCTGCAAATCAGAACGAAATTGTTCATAATAGAATTGATCATAATTTTAATCTAGTACCAAGTATATGAAAAAGAAAGAATAGCAGTAACAATTCAGCGAGATTACGAGAAAACTGGCGTTTGAATTTAACCTAGATATCGAAAAGATTTCGATGGGTATTTTTTGTGTTAACACCGTTTTCCTCCAGCACATGCGCAACTCTGTGACCTCAAATGTAAACAAACCGTGATTTTTTTAACGCGATCGCAATCTCTACCCAACAACACGTAGATACCTAAAACGTACATTGCTACACTTTGTAGATATTATAATAAATCAGAACATAGAACTAACTCTACAAGACAAATTCCATACACGAATTCTTGAAGTTTATTTACCGGTGGCAACATGAATTTCTCATTTGAGGGGTCGTTTCAAACAATTCATATTCGGCATATTTCGGGGGTGCTTTCCAAAAATCTCAAATCAAAATCAGGTGATTGAGAATATTTAAACAATCAAACCATATTTAAAGTATAAACAACTAACAAAAGAGCACACACATACGAATTTTAGTAATTTATGGTATCTACAAATTACAAAATAAAAATTATACACGTAGATCTAGACATGGAAGTATAATTCCGTGATCTAGATCTGTCTTTAAAAATTCTCATCACTTTCAGTCACATCCTAGGAAGAAGTAAGTGCAATTCAATTGGCTTATAAAGATGGAAGTGGAAATTTGCAAAAACTCATTCTTGGCGACTCTCAAGACCTTCAGTCTTTGATTATATGTATGTGGTCGTAGATTACTGCACGTGTCTTATTAGATAAATATTAAGCTTAATATCCTGATTTACCATCCTATTTATTGCAACTTGGATAAAATCAATTCCATATACAGCATTACCTTCACCACCCATTTCGCCGAATATCTTTTTTAAAGATATTTCTTGTTTCCCAGTAAATACATGTGAGCCCCCACCCCCCTAAAAAAATTAATAGTAATAAAATAACTGCATTTTGTTGATATCACAACAATTAACCAATTTATACCCAGTGAAGTCTTACAGGTTTATACCTCATGATGTAAAACCTCCGAATACCGAACCTCGGTTTTCAGAGGTTTCCGGTTTAGGAAGTTTGTTTTTAAATGGACAAGAATTGATACATATGTATATGAACTATCTGTGCTCTAAAAGCATGAATTTACTATTAAATAGCATTAATGATATAGCAGGTACTGTAACATAAATAAAAATTAAGTTATCATAACATATTTAAATTAAATTATATACATTTGAACAAACATAGAAATGCATTTACGTAATTAATGTTTCAGGAAACTAGGCGTTCGGTTTTCAGTGGTAGATTTGTATAGAAATAGTCTGAATTTTTCAAAGAAAATTGTTTGGTTTCCGGAATTCGGAGGTTCCGGTATTCAGAGGTTTTTCTTATATAGAACAAAGAACACTATTGTAGGACTGCTATTACTCTCTCTCTACAGACTCGTAAACAGTGGGGAACTCGCTTTACTGTGGGGCACCGGTTGTCCTACGTGGGTAGACCTAGCTGAGGGCTGAAGTAAGAAGCGATCCAAATTCCGGTATAAACTATCTTTAATTTAGTTAGACGAATGTCAGGTCAAAAGTAACCCCGATCACTTTTGCCTGGCTAACATACCGGACCGTTGGATCACGTGACATTTGGAGGCGTAACCTATTTCTGACCAATCAGGGACCGGCCCTGTCAGTGGACCCTTCCACGTAACATGTCAAGCCCTTTAATTATGTCAATAAGATCGATATATCTATAAAGCTGTCAGCGGTGAATTTCAAGAAGGATAAAGGAGATACCTATGGCTTTGGCAGATAGTAAAAACATCAAGGTGATGCGATTAAGACTGAGCCCGTAGCAACAGACTTTATAATTGTGACACAGTATCTATGAAATTTAGCCTTAAGCCTTCCTAGGTAACCAAATGTTAAGTTTATAATCAGGCTGCATAGATACCGTTTGACTTATATGATAAATTGACATAATTGTAACCCTCAAGGATCCAGAGTTTGATTAGAGAATTACTTCAACTCTTTCCATAGGTTGTTCCCAGATCAATCCTTAACCAACAATTCAAACAATACAGTATTTTCTGTTAAAAATGAAATCTCTCATGCTATTTAAAGTTTAGCTGTATAACACTATATTCTGGACCAAAATATTTGTTCGATTAAGGGAGAATTCCGGTTTTCGGGGGTACGGTTTTCGGAGGTTTCACTGTATTGGATAAGTCCATTTTTTTATCAAAGGGATGCCTGGTCAAAAAAATTATTTTCATTTTGTTTTATATTGAAATTCCTTTCAGCAAGCAGTGTATACTGGGGCGTCTGATCAGAGTCTACACTGTTTGCCTATGTCCCATGCGTGGGATCGTGGGCACAAATGAGTTAATGGGGCCCTACCGATATACAGAGTTACCCCGCATGGAAAGTGTGATAAGAGTAGCGCCCCCTGAATGAGCGGTTGTTTCCGGTTCAATAGTGAAGTACACATAGTATCGAAAATCCTTTATCCTCAAACACGAATTTGAGGAGATCGTCTGCTTGTTAGTCTAGAGTTTATATTATATACAGTAGAACCTGGCTATACATTATTGAAAGCACAATCTCTCATATTGTTCAAAAATAGAATTAAGACATGCATTTACTTTACCTACAATAAAACTTACAAAAACTTCCATAGATATACCGTTCTATGCATATCATTTATTCATATGTTTATTAAAATAAGTCATCAATCTGCACCTCAATAAATATGTTTTACCTTCCAGCAGATGATAGCTTAAAGCAGAATGTACCTTAACCTGCCTTAAGGGGTCACCTATCTTCAAAACTAATACCATCTATTGGGTAAAGGGTTAAACCCCGTTACATGGATGTGTCATAGCACATTCTGGTTGCTGTTAATCAACCATAAACCCTACCCGCTATGAATACCTATCATTTAATTTATTACTTTAGCTGATTTAATAAGGAAAAATACCGTAGGAATGATCAATTATGCTAATAGCATGATAAGGGTTAATATTAAAAAAAAAATTACTGCCTACTTTCTTGATAAAAGTTTAGAACATGATATCAATTTTGACTTAAAACATATATGAGTGTGAAACAGTTCTACCCCTGATCAGCCTGTTAGTATATATGCTGCATCTTATCTGGTTCCAAACTTTTTATAAATGATAGTGTTTTAAGCCTATTATAATTAGTGAACTGGTAAAAGATCAACAGAAATAAAGTTTTAATCTACTAAAACGATGGAATACATGCTTTACTTTCAACATTGAGTTTTCAATAGAGTACACATTTAATGATAGGAGAGGGGTTCTAAAGTATTTATGTTGTTAAAACAGTATGTATTTTTCCTATTAACCCTTTAAATACGCCTTTGGTTTATGCCTCCATTGAAGGAAAGAGTTCTAATTCAAAGTTTTTATTAGCATGAATGTGCAACATTAAAAACATTGAATATCCTAGCAGATGGTAGCTTAAAGCAAGCTGAAAGTAAAGTAGCATGTACTTTTCAATCTACCTTTAATGGACACCTGTCTTTCCAGGTAGGAACAGGCGATCGGGTAATGGGTTTACCCATTACCTAAACCAATTACCCCACAGCCCGTGTTAAGTATTGAATATAGGTCACCTCTTAAAGCAGGTTGAAAGTAAAACATAATGCGCCTTAAGGTGCACCATGCTTTACTTTAATCCTGCTTTAAGGCACCACCCACTACGACATAAAATATCACCTATGTTTCATAATTATGACTGCTTAGTGCATGAAGAGGATTTAGTTGCTTATGAAGGTGGAATTCATTAAAGGAGTAAAAGGCATAATGATGGGGTAAATGGGTTAAGCTTTTGCACATGAAGGAGTGCATGGTATAGGAGATTAAAATTTATTCCCCACATGAATAACAATGTGGATCCTATAAAAAAAATAATAGTTTGGTGTGTTTTGATTCCAGCCTGTGTACCCAAGACTTAAGCTTCCGTTTTATGGCTTGTCATAGCAGAGATGACACTTATGGGACAGCAGCTGCACCCCAGTGGGGGGTCAGTATACAATTCGATTTCTAGCTAATTGGTTACTTCCTGTTGTTAGTTGTGATGATGCTTTGCGCTTTATGGCCCCTGGGCAGAAGCCTTGAGAGGTGAACTCCATGTGCGCTATGAGCATGACAGACTGAACTATTTCTATGAAATTTCTGTCAACTAAAATCTGCTGGTATATAACGGACAAACAAAATATACATATTTGAAGAAACTGTTTACCATTCAACATATTTTTAAAGATCAGTTTAACCCTTTGCCTAATGAATATTCATGTCATTATTAATAACTGAATAATACAAAGTTTATGTTTAATACCGGTAATGTCTTAATAAATATCCCCTTTTTCACCTGTAATAGGCAGCATTTATAGACCTATAATGTCATTTAAGAACCAGAGAGGACAGTCATTGATTATAGAGACTGTTCCTATATAGTAACCATCTGATCAGGATCTACTTTTAATCCATGTTAACGTTCTTTTACCGAGGTGAAAACCCGTGTCTGTTAAGTATGTTAAAAGTCAGCTTCTTTGTTATATAGAAAAATTATGATCAGTGCTACTTTCGGTTTGCTAAAAACGATGAAATAAATAACCGTCGCATTTGACATTAAACAAAATTAATACATTAAAATACATAGGGATAAACGGGAGTTTGACTGCATATAGATATAGGTATCAAACTAATAAACCGCATTCGATCTATTCTTTTCCGAATCGTTTATGACCGTTATCGACACCGTCTCAATGATGCGTTAACTAAACCGGAAACAACCTTTTCCTTATCAGGGGAGTTAACTCGTGATGAAAATTGGGATAACTCTGTAATGCGGTAGGGCCCCAAACGGGCGCGGTATATCTTGAATTCCCCTCAAGGTTATTCGAAAGCGGGCGGCCCGCATCTCGAGTTCTGGAAATGCTGATTACTTTCAAATGATCTTTTCGGCACGTGCTTATAGTAGAAAATTTACATAAAAAAAAGTTTGATAAGCTTCAGTGTCTCCTTTGTTAGCG
The DNA here is from genome assembly GCA_922989275.2 of Gari tellinella. Lineage (NCBI taxonomy): Eukaryota > Metazoa > Mollusca > Bivalvia > Cardiida > Psammobiidae > Gari > Gari tellinella. Next base: position 76,417,432 of record OV277866.1, read on the forward strand.
CAGTTGGTAGAGTGATTGACTAGCAATCCAAAGGTCCACTCGCTTCTGAACTTTTTTTTTTTAAATTGTCCGATTTCATTGACTAGTCAATCGATATCGCAGTGATCAACGGACACGCTATACTTAGTAATAAATGTAATAATGAATAATATCAGATGCAAATAAAGTCAAGTGACAATTAAACTTAGTGAGGATTTATAGCCTATGGCAGCTTAACACAGGACAAAAGTAATGCTAAAAGATAGATTCTAAAGGAGCTTTTGTCATGATTGAAGCCGTCACCTGGCTTTAAAGATTTACAGGTTACCGTATTTAGTGGTCCATTATTACAGGTTTGACTTATTGTATTATTTAGAGCTGACGGCATTTTAAAGTTGAACTCAAGGGAGGTTACTCGTTTTGTGTTAACATTTTGTCAGAATGTCTGGAAATCATGTATAAAATGTAAACTCTACTGTAGATTTTCATAACAATTTTGTGACTAGTAACAGTAAGTAATATTTATCAAATACGAGTAAAATTAGTGTATGCTAAACAGCGGGAATATTTGTAATCTGAAATGTATTGCCTTTTTCAGCACTTGTCTTTTTTAAAATATTGATATTTCAAGAAATAAATCGTGAAATATTTTTGTTTGCACAATATCTTATAGTCTCTGTATAGTTTACTTGAATGTACAGAAATTATTGAGTTATGATATTTTACAAAGAAAGTACAGTAAAACCTCGCTATTACGACCACTAAAACGAATGCTAATTGAGTGTCTAATAGACAGGTGACAGCTTAAAGCAAGGTGACAGTGAAACAGAAAGCTCCTATAGGAGCTTTCTGTTTCACTGTCACCTTGCTTTAAGCGGTCACCTATCGTAAACACCCTAATAATTAAAATAATTTAGTGGTCGTAATAGCGAGGTTTTACTGTATTCCTGTTTATTTTAAAAAAAGGATCTTTTCTCGACAAAATGTCTTGTCAGAAAAAACGGTACTGTATTTTTTATTTTTATATTTCAATTAAATCAAGGTTTCAAAGAAGTCTGACAGGGAATAAGCAGACCCGCGAACCACAGTAACTCTTTTCCTGCCAAGTTTTATCGTCTGCTTTCACTCTCTCACCTCCAAGATATCGTCTTTATTGAGCGTGTCGTCTGCAATATTTTTTCCAATTAGTCAGGTGTAGGGGGTTTTGACTGAAGACTATAGTCGATACGAGTGTCAAACAGTATGGATCCTGATCAGATACCGCATTACGCATAACGCGGCATCTAATCAGTATCCACACTGTTTGCAAAGTCGCCTTTTGGTGGTGTTGACAGAAAACAGTTAAACGTCACTCCAAATATTTCCATACAATACAAATGAAGTGAACTATACCTCAAATAAGAATGGCACTGCAGCCGGAAAGTTGGAACATTAATTTTTCAATTGTGTGTTTCTCCTCCGCATGGGTTCGATTACCGACTAAGCTTATCAAAAATTAATTTTGAAATGAATTTTTAACATGAACCCTTCTACGAAACTAATTTATGAGGGGTTGATATAAAAGCGACCGATATCCATTTACCAAATCTGGTTGTCGAACTGTTTAAAGCCCATTGATTATCTTATCCCATTCACTCTCATGGATGTCATAAAGCACATTTGCAAACAGTTTTGATCCTGATCAGGCGCCGCGTAATCAGGATCAAAACTGTTTGCCTTTGAAATTACTTCAGTTACACTTCCTTAACTCTAAATTAAAAACGATATTGCAGATAACACTATTGAAGCAGACGAAAATGTGGCGGTAAAGGGGTAAAAACTTCAATATAAATTTGGTCATGAAAGGGTTAGAAAAGGAAATCTAAAGAGTTACCCGGCGTCTGATCGTGCTCCAAACTGTTTGCAGTAGAAATAATAGTTTAAGAGTATACGTGTTTATTGGGAAATAATAACGTTTTCTCCACTGTAGAAGTTATTACACGCTATTCCTACCCATTTACGCGTTAATATATGCGTAAGAAACGCATAGTGAACGGTTAACGAACGGTTAACGCCTAACGACTTTAACGCGTTTAAAAGGGTTAATAAACGATTATATTGTGCGACAATATTGACCTGACGTTGAACTTTATGCATGAATACATTATTGTAAGATGACGCTGTATAAATCAATAATCGATAGCGGATCGTACAGTGTCGGGTTAATTCGGCTGATTACGTGAACTTTGTTACAGTTGTGATCCTCAGTGGATTAACACTCCTCCTTGAGCAAGTTCAAAAAGTTGATGTTGATAAACTATTATTCCAGAGTCTCCTAGTATAATCATATCTTCTTAAACACATCATGTTGCGCTATCGAGTGGGTTTTAATTCAGGTAAGATCATCGATGTCCTCAGCTGCGACTCTTGCCAATATATATTAATTTACACCCCTCAGATGTAACGTATCTGCAAAAGGTGTGTCGGTAGAGCAAGGGATTTGTAACATCGATGTTCCGGGTTCGAACCCCGATAGAGGGAAACTATTTTTATTTTATAAAATGTTATTTTATAGACCTAACAGACGCTATGACATATTTTTTTTAAAAATAACAAAAGAATCGTGTTCCAATCGAAATATATGTTGTATGAATACTTAAAAGAAATGGTATAAATTATAAAAATGTGAAAAAAATGTATGAGTATTGCATGGGATTCGAACCACTGACTGTATGGAAAAATAATGTATAGTCATTTTCCTTACCACTTGCGCTAAATACCTGTCGATATTTGTGGAACCGGGAAATGCTATATTTTATCGGTACCGATGTGGTTACAATGTGCGTTCTCGTATAAATGATAACGAAGTGTTTCGAAGCTATATTTAGAAATGCAACAAAGTGTGAAATTATGCTAATAGAGGTCACCAACGGCAGGTCAATATTGTCGAACAATACCAATGCAGTTTGGATAAGGGGTCAGTCGGCTAAGTGATGACCCATTCATCCTGGTTCTTTTAAACGCGTAAAGAAACGCGTAAAGAAACACTAGGAAACGCGTTTAACGAAACGAATAATAAACGCGTAAGAAATGCTTAAGAAACGCGTAAAGTGGGTAGGAATAGCGTATTTACCACTGGACCTCGGCGGTTTTCTCGCTGATATTCAATTATGGAGCCTTCTAAATTCTGATATTTTTGTAGACCGTTATGTACAATGGAGAAGTCGTAGCTGAACCCCTTAAACAGTGCAATTGAATGTAGAAAATTACAAACGTTTGAACATGTTAACGATAACATTAAATCTGAAAAGTAAACAATTTGGAGCCTGATCAGACGCCGGAGTACCCGGCATCTGATCTGGCTCCCAACATGTCTGCAAAGAATATGTGAAATTTTAGCATAAACGCGTTTATTGGAAAATAATAACTTCTTCTCCATTGTACATGTAATTTTACATAATTTTTATTAGTACGTGTATATAGATAATTATGGTATAGATTTCATAGTTGATAGTGAGCCTTTGTTAGATATATCTATAGAAAGACACATTACATTGAAAAGAAAGGTCCTGGGCAAGTTAAATAACTGGGACACATACAGTGGAGAAAACGTTATTCTTTCCCGTTTAAACGCAAACAAAACGCAAACGCAAAACACTAAAATGTAGAAAAGGACAACATTTTGACAATTCTTACTTTTCGTTTCTATCAGAGTGGCAAACAGTTTTGAGCCTGATCAGACCCCGGGTAACCCGGCGTCTGATCAGGCTCCAAACTGTTTGCAAAGGAAATAATAGTTTTAGCGTAAACACGTTTATTGAGAAAGAATAACGCTTTCTACACTGTAATCATGTACTGATCACGATATGTAACATGGCTGGTAATACGATACAACATTATCATAAATGGTCGGTCCTACCGTTACTGGTCAGTGACCTTTGTCGCCCAACAGGTTTGAATATATCTCATTATAACTTCTGCAGATAATTCAAAAGTCTATGCAGCTTACATTTGTCCTAATAAAGAATCTCGCTTTTCGTAACATTTTGTATTTTTATTTCTATACTTATTTTTTACCTTTTTGATTGATTTATTTTATTTTTAACTTTTTTTCTTTTCTTTTTTGTTGCTGTTGCTGTTGTTGTTACAATGGAAGCATGAGCCATTTCCTTTAAAGATGCTGAACACCGTACGCGCATAATACTCAATATAAAGTCTTATTTTTGCATTACTGTGCATATACTGCCTTAAAATATGTTCGATAGAAATGCATTTTCAAAGAAAATCTTTGTTTATTTTGATTTTATCCATAGTTCCACTACTCCGATATAAGACGGGGTATATCGAGCTTGAAACTTCGCTCCATGGCAGATAAGTCGAACTTCGATATCTCGAACTCGCTGAACACGAAATACTCGATAGTTCGACACATGAACTGCATTATTTCATATTCGGTTCAGTCGAACGAACCCGTATTTCAAAGTTAAAACGTGGCTAAGCCACGTTTTAACTTTGAACTACGAATATGTTCGCATAACCGAGTTCGAGATATCGAAGTTCGACTGTATAATAAAACAGACCGTCAAATAAAAATTATCCGGTGGTCAATGGGGTAGAGTGTAGAACCTTTAATTGTGTACACTTTCTCTGCATGTATTGAAATACGACAGAGCTAATTACTAATACGTTTTTATTTAAATGCATTTTGAAAATAAATTATTCACGTGTTTCATTTATAAAAGCGACAGGCAACCATTCAAAAATGTTTATACAATATTTGGTTTATAATCCCTTAGAATGGATAACGTAAAAGAAAAACTACATGTACTTTTAAAACAAGCGCACTGCTTTTTAACCCTTTGATCCATAAATACGCATTTTTCAGCATTTCTGTCTATTCTGCCACTGATGAAAATAGTTCCTTATTATATTGTTATTAGAATGTAGCATACGGTATATTCATATATCCTATATGTAGCAGGTGGTAGCTTAAAGCAGACTGAAAGGCTTAAGGCACATTCTGTGCTTTACGTTCACTCCATTTCACTCATTTACGGTCAAAATTGTCATTTTCATTCTGTTTTATATTGAAATTCCTTTCAGCAAACAGTGTAGACTCTAATCAGACGCCGCATAAAGCGGCGTCTGATCAGAGTCTTCACGGTTTGCCTATGTCCTATATATGGGATCGTGGGCATAAATGGGTTAAGGAATGAGTTTTGATGTATGATACATCTCATCGGTAAGAATTCATACTTGGTAATTTACTATTAATTATTTATTTTAAGAAGCTAACAGTATGGAAACAGCTCCAAACTGTTTGCAGCGAAATTATTTGGTTTATCATTTTGAAAACAATGTAGTACAAGAATAGACAACTCTTCAGGGATCTCTCTTATCATCATCAGTCTGCACTATTTTATAAGACGTGTCTGCCATGAGTCTCCACTATTATCTAGGGAAAGTTTTCCTTATTTCATTATTCAATGTAATAGCTCGGCTGATAGGTATTCACAGTGGGCGATGTTTTTTGTGGACTGAAAACATTTATTCCCCAGGCAAAATGGTAGATACTTACATTGCTGCTTAGTGTGCTATAGCTAGAATATTACAGTAAAACCTCTCTATTACGACCAGTAAAACTAAGGCTAAATGATTGTATAAAAGACAGGTAACAGCTTTAAGCAAGGCGACAGTAAAACAAAAAGCTCCTAAAGGAGCTTTCTGTTTTTACTGTCACGTTGTTTTAAGCAGTTCGCTGCCTATAACACCTTCTAGTTAACAGAATTTAGTGGTCGAAATAGAGATGGCTTACTGTATAAGGAACGAAAGTTGTATATGTGTTTCAAATTCAGACTGAATGAAATCATAATTACTGATTAGTAATGATCTTAGTTTCATAGTTTCACTCATGGCTTGGTTACTCTTGGAAATATCGTCACTGGTGGACATTGTCTTTCATACAACGTGGCGCAAAGATGCATGTTCTATCTCTTTTTAATATAACGTGCTATTACATAATAAGTAGCATGTATACATTTTTATTTGTAAAATACAACCCAACTATGACGCAACCTAAATTCATAAAACCCTCTTCGCGAACTTTTACCGCACGTTTTAAAGAGACAGTTAACCAGAATTGTACTAAACGTGATTGTAAGTGGATGTCATATAGGCAGCCATGCTCCGTCTTCAGAGGACGTAATAAGCCTCTTTTAAAGTAGAGCTCTGAAAGTGTGCAAAGTTTTCATTTCTAAAATATCTATACAGTGCTCCCTCTCTACAACAAAACCGAATGGGAGAGAAAGGTAACAGGTTGTGTGTGTTGTTCAGACGGAGTTGTTATAGGGAGTGAAATTGGCTTACATTTGCAAACAGCTTTAATCCAGATTAGACGCCGCGTAACGCGGCGTCTGATCTGGATTCATGCTGTTTGCCACACGTCATTGTTGTTAGGAGAGAATCGTTGTTCACGGGGCGGTTGAAGGGAGGGAGCACTGAATATTGCTGTAACTATAAAATAAATGAGTATGGTAAACGCGAAGGACCCGCTGCTTGGCCACAAATCCAATAACTTAGAATATTAGTCTACAACTAGTTTAAGCGGAGAATAAAACCTTTGTCACAGAGGTCAAGGTCACAAATATGCGATGCAACATACTGTCCTCGTTGAGGCACACAGACATCTGAGGTAACATGAGCCTATCTACAGTACTTAGTCCACAACTGATCCACCTACTGACCTAAACTGAACAAAAAATAACATTGGTTACTTCGGACGTACGGACGGGTGTGGATAATACTACTCGTATATGCCTCGCATCACTTATTGACGGGGCGTAAACATTGACTAGATTAAACTGGAAACAGGAATGATCCATTAATTTGTGATTTCGGTTGTTTATGTGTTTATTACATGTATATACTAATTAAGCTAAAAACAAAGCACCTGGTTTTTTTCTTTGTTTTCTAGAATGCTGTCTTCGAAGGTCAAACACAGGGCTACCATAGGCTGCTCTTAAAAGATTTCCAATATTTCAAGGGCGATTTTAGAAATCGTACTTTTAACCCTTTATCTGCCAGACTCTATAACACTTAACATAATTATGCAAACAGTTTGGATCCAGACCAGACACGGCGTTTGCTCTGCATCTAAACTGTTTGACACCAATATAAAAAAGACGTATAAAATTCCAAATATCAAAAGTAAAAGCAGAAATCCGAAGATTTCGGAAAAATCCGTAGGTCTGGAGAAATAAAGAGAATTGGCAGACCTGCAAAACAACGATTGTTAGTTTATAAACATGTACATGTAACGAACATATGCCAGACCACAGGTGATCAAGATAACTTCATTTATTGGTTTTCATAAAAATGCCTGAAACCGTATATTGTCATTAAAATTGACCTGAATACATGGGGTCATGTACAGTGGAGAATCTGTTATTCTTTCCCGTTTAAATGCAAACGTACGCAAACGCAAAGCACTAAAACGTAGAAAAGAACAACTTTTTGACAATTCTGATATTTCATGTTTATCTTGGTGGCAAACAGTTTGGAGCCTGATCAGACGCCGGGTTACCCGGCGTCTGATCTGGCTTCAAACTGTTTGCACTGCAAATAATAGTTTTAGCGTAAACGCGTTTATTGGGAAAGAATAACACATTCTCCACTGTATACCATATGTCCAGTATTAACTCGTTCACTATCAAATATATTTCTTTAGGATTTTCAAAGAGTTTGGATTCAGAAACTCTTTGACAATAGTTACAATGTACAGTGGAGAATGTGTTATTCTTTCCCAATAAACGCGTTTACGCTAAAACTATTATTTGCGTGCAAACAGTTTGGAGCCAGATCAGACGCCGGGTAACCCGGCGTCTGATCAGGCTCCAAACTGTTTGCCACCAAGATAAACATGAAATATCAGAATTGTCAAAAAGTTGTTCTTTTCTACGTTTTAGTGCTTTGCGTTTGCGTACGTTTGCGTTTAAACGGGAAAGAATAACAGATTTTCCACTGTATACAGTGCTCCCTCTCTACAACATCACCCAATGGGAGATTAATACTGTGGGTGTTGTTTACATGGAGTTGTTATAGGGAGTGGAAATTATGACTTGGCTTACATTTGCAAACAGATTCAATCTGTTTGTCCCTCGTCGTTATATTTCTCGTGTCAAAATGTCCAATAATATGTAGTTTTGAGAAAAACAGCAGACGACTATTTTAATCCGACGATAATGCAGCACTTAAAGTGTCAGACATTATTATCTTGCTTTGGGACCAGTGGCATGCGTTGTTGTACGTTGGGAATCGTTGTTGGTAAGGTCGTTGTAGGGAGGGAGCACTACATTTTATTTTAAAACAATGCCAGGTACCGTAAAACCGTTAGCCCTACAATTATATTTGGCATTAATTTTTGCCTTATTCATGGTTCTCTACCAAGATCGTTCAAAGTATGACCCCAGTTCAAAAATAAGGTATATCAATTTTACATAAACCTTTAAAATATAAACGGACGACGAACACCGGACGCCAGACACCGGGCACCTGGCGACGGACAGAGAGCTATCCTAATAGCTAATCCTGACCCTTTTGACTCAGGTGAGCTAATTAAAAAGTAAGCCTTACTGTGGGTCTTCACTTTTAACTCATTCTGCCCCGAAACTTTCAATAAATAATTCAATTTAGTGATAAATGCCTGTCAATTTTTGACAGTATAAAGTTATATTATACATTTTCTTTTTACAATTTTTCATTCCATATTCCTATCGGCGATCGACCTCTTCATAAAATGCCCTACATATTTAACAGATTAACTGACCCGAAACAAGCGGTAACTTTTTAAACTACTAATGTATGTCACTGCTAATATTGCCAAAAGGCGATTTTGCAAACGTTTATGATCACAATCAAACGCCGGGTAACGCAGTTGCTGATCATATTCCCCACTTACTGACATTTTTGTCGATATTTCTTCTGAATCAGTAAAACCACCTAAATATGGCTTTAAAAATGTAGACGACACCATCAATGCAGACAGATATTTTGACGTAAAGTAGGTAACGATAAAACTAAGCAGTGATAGCAGGGCTACCATAAGTTGCTCATAAAATTCCTAAGATTTCCAAATTTTCAAGGGCGATTTTAGGAAACGTACCTTTAACCCTTTAGCTGCCAAGTTCTATGACAACTATCATAATTATGCAAACAGTTTAGATCCAAACTATTTGACAATCAAATCCGGAGAATTTAAAAAAAAATCCGAAGATTCCGGAAAACTCCGGAGATATGGCAGCCCTGTGATAGAGATAGTCCCGTGACCCTATATATAGTGATTAGAGCCACTGTGGCATACAGTCACTAAGCTTCTCACCGTTTTGGGTTCGAACCCCGGTCTAAGAACTTCATATTCTTCATTTGGAGAAGTCTTTCAATTGCATGGCTTGCGGAAGGTCGATGGTTCTACCAAGTTGCCGAGTTGTGCCTGAAACAGTGAATAAAGGGATTCTGTGGTTTACCTCTACTGTAATTACATGTAGCTGGACGTCCCAACCATAACAGGTCAATACATGTACACGGTGGAGAAAACGTTATACTTTCCCAATAAACGCGTTTACGCTAAAACTATTATTTCCACTGCATACCGGCGTCTGATCAGGCTCCAAACTGTTTGCCACTCAGATTCAAATGAATAAATTAGAATTACCAAAATGTTGTCATTTTCTACATTTTAGTGTGTTGCGTTTGCGTTCAAACGGAAAAGAATAACGTGTTCCACACTGTAATCACCCGGAGGGAAAGCTAGACCTTCAAATACTGACTTTCTAACCCCTTCCATTACCAAGGCAGTTTTACTTTTTACGCTGAACTATTAAGCCGCGGCTTTGTCCGTCCGTCCGTGTATCCGTCCGTATGTCCGTCCGTCTGTCTGTCTGTCCGTGCTCACAAAATGATAGATACGTGGCTAAAATTGGCTTCCATAACGAGACACATAATTGAAAAACATTAACCTGGCAGTTGCTTGTAACATTAACCTGGCCATTTCTTGTGACATTAACCTGGCCAGTTACGGTGGGACATAGGGTTAGGGGTAGGGTTAGCCTCAAGACCATTCTATAACAAAGTTAGATTTCATTTATGTGGCTAACCACACACATTTTAACCACATAAAAGAGATACAATACAGAAGGAGATGGCCACTTAAATGGAGATTGTGGGTACGTCCGTCCGTGCTTACGGGAGGGTACTTATGAGACTAAAATTCTTAGCCCCATAATTGAAAACCATTAATCTGGCCGTCTCTTGTGACATTAACCTGGCCATTTCTTGTGACATTAACCTGGCCAGTTGTGGGACATAGGGTTAGGGGTAGGGTTAGCCTCCAGATCATTTTTTCCACGTTACAGCAAAAATAAATTGTCGCTTGTGTGGCTAGCTACCAAAAGAAAACAATAGAAAATAGCCACAAAAGTATCCTCCCGTTAGAACGTCCGTCCGTCACGCTTTTTTGTCCGGAGCATATCTCTTGAACGGTTTACAGTAGGTTGGTGAAACTTTATACAGTGATAGAGAATGACAGAAGGGGGTACAGTACACAAGAACTAGAACTATGTAATCTCCCAATATTGAATTATTTCCCCTTTTCTCATTAAAAAAATCAATTTTTTGTCAGGATCTTTTGTCCGGAGCATATCTCTGGACTGTTACACTGTAAATTGATTAAACTTGTTACAGTGATAGAAGATGACAGAAGAAAGTGCAGTACACAGGAACCGTAACTCTGTCATCACCCAATATTGAATTATCTCCCTTTCTCTAATAAAAAACAATCAATTTTGTCCGAAGCATATCTCTGGACTGTAACACCATAAGTTAATGAAACGTGTTACAGTGATAGAGGATGACAGAAGAAAGTGCAGTAGACAAGAACGGTAACTCTGTCATCTCCCATTATTGAATTATGTCCCTTTTTCAAAACAAAAGAGAGAAAGATTTTTGTCCGGAGCATATATATGGACTGTTACACCGTAAGTTAATGAAATTTGATACAGTGATAGATGATGAAATAAGGATGTGCAGTACACAAGAACCATGACTCTGTCATCTCCCAATATCGAATTATGTCCCTTTTCTATATAGAAAAAATCATATCTCCTGAGCATGGCATTGTAAATTTATGAAACTTGATACAGAGATACAGGATGAAAGAGGGAGTGCTGTACTCAAGAATCATAACTCTACCATCTCCCAATATTGATTGAATTATCTCCCTTTTATTATAAAAAAAATCAAAATTTCTGGAGCACTGTTACTTGATGAAACTTGATTATGTGTTAGAGGATGACAAATTAGAAGTATTACACAATAATTATAACTCTGTCATCTCCAAATATTGAATCTTCGACCTTTTTTTCATAAAAAAAATCATTTTTGTCTGAAGCATATCTCCTGACCGTTACATCATAAGTTGATTAAACTTGATACTGTGTTCACCTACTAAACATGCTATACCTTCGGGGTTTTCTTTGTGGGGAGCATCCATCGTTTGGAAAGATATTCTTGTTTACCTATTGAAATACAGAAGTATGAGTTAAAGTCAAAAGATCCTTATCGATCAATACATAATTGATGTCTTTTTGTACTACTTTCAGGTTACCAATGAACTAGATTATGTTGTCTGAATTCTGCCATTGTATCATTTCGCGACAATGGACCACACGAATTAACAGGGCGACATCACGACAAGTTTATAATATTTTGGAAGGCGCTAATGACAGTCGACTGTCAATAACGATCTTACGTCAAATTCGCTGTTGACAGTCGACTGTCAATATATATAGCGGTTTTACGTTATCGCTATTGACAGTCGACTGTCAATAGCGATTTCACGTTAAATTCGCTAAGGACAATTAACTGTCACTAGCGAACTCAATGTGAACTCGCTCTTGACAGTTGTGTTAGTACATGTAAGCAATAACAGTACTGTTATTTGATGTGTGAACGAGACTGAGTGATGGAAAGACGTAGATAGAGACAGAGAGGCAGATCTCTACAGAGACAGATATACATATATAGAGGGACAGACGGACATATATACAGACAAGACAGGGCATGATGGAACGAAAGGACGGACGGACGGAGGGCGAGGTTTACCTATGTTTCCTTATTCATATTTGGCAAGTCACATAACAGATAGTTACTTTTTGCCCGAACTTAGGAAAAAAGGATCTAGAAGCTAACCACAACCTTATTCCGACTAAAAGCCAGGTTAATGTCAAGAGGTGGTCACTTTTTAATGTTACGAGAGATGACCAAGTGTCATGTGTTTCACCTATGTGGCTAGGTATTTAACCACACAAGTACCGGCTTGTGAGCTCGGACTGGCGAACAGACAGGTAGACAGACACACAACATAACACTATGGAATTCAACGTTACATCTGTTCAATATTGAAGAAGGGGCGATGTCTTTATTTTCATCACCACGTTATCACTGTTTTCGACAATATTAGGATAACATGTTCAGTAAAGATTCATTACATAGTAAAGAGATCATATTAAAATTATATTGAAATATTAGTATCCAAAGAAAGTTGCGACTGTCAATAGCAATTTTAACATAAAGCCGCTATTGACAGTCGACTGTCAACAGCGAATTTGACGTGAAATCGCTATTGACAGTCGACTGTCAATAGCCATTCCTATATTATTTCCTCTCCATTTCAGATCGACTGAAACATTTCTCGTACTGCAGCATAACTTTGTGACTGCTATCGTCCCCCAAAGGCAAAACCTCTACAATGCTCCCTCTCTTCAACGACACCCTATGGGAGACACACACTATTTGTGTTGTTCTGGGGAGAGTCGTTATAGGGAGGGGATATTAGAGCTGGTCTTACCTTTGCAAACAACTTGAATCCAAATCAGACCCCGTGTCACGTCGTGTCATCTGATCTGGATTTAAGCTGTTTGCAAATGTAAGCCAATTCCCCTCCCTAAAACGATTCCCTCCGAACAACACACATACTCTTTGTCTCCCATTGGTTGTCGTTGTAGAAAGGGAGCGCTGTATCATTATTACTATTATTATTATCAGGTTACATATTTCTGAAGTGACGTCATACCAAATCAAATTCCAGACGCCGAGCAACTCCGAGCGATTCACATGAAAAAGTTTAACCTTATAGTGATATTTTCAGAAGGAAATTACAGAAAATTAATCCATTAAACCCTAGTGACGAGTATAGTCGTCCTTTATAAACTGGAAACATGTGAAGAGTACACTTGTCCTATACAAACAGTGTAGACCTTGGTATGAGCGCTCCTCTGTTCGGGTCTGCATTGTTTGTCATATTGCAATATATTGTTAAATTCGACTCGAAATTTCTTTTTTCCTATTATATTATTTTTTGTTTTTGTTTTAAATGGAATTGGCCATTTGAAGCCTCATAGGTGAATAAATCACTTAGCAATGGTGACCCACTCAAAACGCTCTGGGTCTACACTGTTTGCATATAATACAGTGGAGAAAGCGTTATTCTTTCCTGTTTAAACGAAACGAAACGCAAACGCAAAACACTAAAACGTAGAAAAGTGCAACTTTTGGACACTTCTGATAATTCTTGTTTATCTTGGTGGTAAACAGTTTGGAGCCTGATCAGACGCCGGGTTACCCGGTGTCTGATCTGGCTCTAAACTGTTTGAAATAGAAATAATAGTTTAAGCGTAAACGCGTTTATTGGGAAAGAATAACGTTTTCTCCACTGTAAGTGTATTCTCCAGGCCGGATATTTGGCTTGTCTATGACGAGTATACTAGTCGCTAGTGTTCAATGGGTTTACCAACTAGCATAGTTTTTAACCCATTCACTGCCATGACGTCATTGATTTTAAACAATTATCGTCTGCTTTTATTTCTCAGATTAAGATCGTAGGCATTTTAACATATAATTATTGAAACGAGTGTCAAAAAGTTCCGATAAGAATCCAAACTGTTTGCAAATAACAATTGCACTCTGGGTAAATCGGGGAAGGGGTTAAGGAACATAATATAACCCACAAATAATTATGTAATTCAAGGCCAAAGTTGTCACCAAGCTGGCACTCATTTAGATATAGATCTATTCGTGTTCAAACTGCTTAAATCTAAATTTTCTGAATAAAAAGCAAGCGAAGTGTTAAGCAGGCGGTTTACCAGAAGCGAAACGGTCACAGGGTAGGTATATAAGGTATCCAGGTGGGGAAAAAGGGCTTCATACCTTTGATATGAATGACGACCAAACATTATCCTATCAATAAGCGAGTGCTGTTAAGGGAAACAACTCTTGCACAACTAAGACATTTCAATGATCAGAGTTACCGCTCGCAATGTTTCAGGGTATTTAATCTACACATCGTGGCAGCGTCTGATCAGGACTCCCAACTTATTTTCAATTCTGGATCAAAACAGTTTTATCTCGACGAGTTTGTACTCCTTAGTTATAATATAAGTTTTTTCTATTAACTATATGTAGATCTAGTATGTATAGACAGTAGTGTAAGATAACAGATGATATATAGCTTAAACCACAGGTACTTGACACATAAAACACCCCCCCCCCTTAAAAAAAAAAAAAAAAAAATGTTTATACTATAGATCTACTTCTATTATAGATACACCTTGTATCTATAATAGAAGTATAGTAAAAAAAAAAAAAGGTGGGTTTAATAGATCTAGATGTATGTGTCAAGTACCTGTGGCTTAAACGGTATGGAACACCAATTTATTAGGTTCTCCTATATATATAATTCATATAAAATCTGTCATCTTCAAGGTCGAAATTTGTCAACTTTTATAGCATAGCCAGGTGCAACTCTACATTTTCCCAAATGATATATTCATACACAACTGGAAAATGAAGACAAACCAGGGGGTCATATGTTATTTAAGAAACATATTACGACTTCAATGACGTGACTTGTGTTTTGCTACCTTTTGACAGAGGGTCCGACTAAAACAGGGACTTTCACTTCTATTCAGCCCACATAATTTCAACATAAAACATAATTGCCTTGCATCTATTCTCTGGCACCTATGTAGTACATCAAAAGCAGAAAGCAGTGCATATCTAGTGACAAAGTGCCATTTTGAGGCCACAAAAGTTGGCACTATATCTCGGGGAACTACTTTGACTGGATATGTAGCATTTCCGGGTCTATTTGGTGTTTCGTAACCTAAATCAGGTTGAATGTAAAGCAGAACCCACCTTTAAAGGGTGCTTTCTGCTTAATGTTCGACCTGCTTCAAGTAATCGCGCTTGAAAAAAAATGGTAACCTTATGATTTTTCATGAACAACTTATGGCAGCCCTGGATTTCAGATGATCCGACATGAAAAGTAGTGAAAATAAAAATTAAATAAAAAAACAGCGGAGATACGTATACATTCATGTACTTATATATCTAGTAGTCAGTGGGCCCTTAAAGCGACTCGCAACCAGATGGTGCATTAAAAATAGTAATTTGTAAATATGTGTCAAACGCTTATATAAATGGTAAAGAATTAGTTTAGGATAAGAAATTCTGTTTAAAAAAATGTATTTCAATAAAAAAAAATATTGGTCTCTGGTGGGATTCGAACCCGGGGCCCGGCATTGGCGGACAGAAGGCAAAATAGGGGAAACCGCTTAGACCAATGGACCACGGAACTATCCGTTTATCTCGGATCGATTTAACGTATTTCAATGTGTAGCGATCGAAAGTGCATACAACTTCGTAATTCGGCTCGTGTTTATGTCTGAGCCCGTGTAGAGAATCAACAACAACAACTATACCGTCTACTAGTCGGTATAGAAAAACGATGGAAAATATCTAAAAATCTAAGATTCGGTGACGATTCTTGAGACTTTTTTTGGACTGGTCATATTTTTTTAATGTCAGAAGCCAAATAATGCCACAAATTTGCTTTTATTTGAGTATTTTATTTTATTTTGACAAGTACACCATCCGGTTGCGAGTCCCTTTAAATTGATTAACAAGACTGTAACAATTTAACTTTACAGCTCAGACGAGACCTAACTAAAATAAATTTTGTCCATTGCAAATAGTTTGGAACCTGGTCAGACACCGGGGGATTAAATTGTTAAATGTTTCAAGAACCTGTCATTTTCTACGTTTTATTGCATTGCGAATGTATGAATATACTGTATCAAGGTATATAAAATCCCTTTAACCCTTGTAGCATAGGTACTGCTGAAGTCTGTATGGCAGACACAGACAAGTCAAAGGGCTTTAACTTCTTACTTGCCGGAATAGAAAATACTAATATACCGCCACAAGATAGCCTTCTGCTGGTAATGAAGACCGAAATGCTCTGTTCCACTACATTTGAGAAGTGCACGGACATTTCAGACAAGTATCAGAGAAGCTGCTCACCAAAAAGCTGACATTATCATCAGTACTGAAATGTATAAAACAGATTCAAGCAAAGCAATGGAAGGAACAATAATAGGGCGGGCTGAGAAGTTGTTTGTTTCGTGATTGAATACAAAGAAGCCTGTAGCAGGGCTGCCATAAGTTGACATGAAAAATCCTAAGATTTCCAAGTTTCCATTTTTCAAGTGCGATTTTACCAATCGTACCTTTACCCTATAGCCTTTTTATTATTTTGTTGACATGCGACTACTTAAAGCAGGCTGTAAGTAAAGCAGAATGCGCCTTAGGGCGCATTCTGCTTTACTTTCAGCCTGCTTTAAGCTACCATAAACTCGGAAAAAATCCGGAGATTTAGGAAAAATCCTGAGAAATGGCAGCCCTGCTGTAGATGGGAAAGCCTTTCTAACAAATGAAGATAACAAGAAGCCAGTTCAAGTCATGTACAATGCTAGGGATAACAATACGTATACAAAGACGACAGGTTATCTTGATTTGCGAAGTCGACGTCTATCATTTTAAATCGGAAGCTGAAAGTCAACATTAAAAGCGGTTTTGATGTTTTAATGTAAGCACGAAAAAGAAACAGAAAGGATTATGTTGCACTGCTTTTAATGAAAATGAACAGGGCTACATACTTTTGATGTGACCAGAGAATTGACCAAAGTTTGTGTAGCTTCTGGAGAAAGTACTGTCTAATATAACCTATTTGCCACAGCTGTGCGTAGCAAGACCTGCACAGAGCGTTAATATGCTGTGTCATATATATATCTATTTGGGAATGGAATATATTTATAGTACCAAGATTCTTCACACACAATGATGGTTTAATTTTAGAGTTTCCCACTTGAACGTGAAAATCTTTAGGGACGTTAAGCTTTTTTGAGTGAAACAGTATGACCTCAGTTTTGTCAGTGTTCAGCTTCAACATATTCTGATGTAGCCATGAGACATTGTCTTTTAGACATCCTGCGACTTTTTGAATGGGCTTCTTGTTGACAAGATGTGTCTTTATGCTTAAATGACAGGTATAACGGTGAATCATCTGCATAGAAGTGATGATCCAGATGATGATTTCTGAAAATTGAGCATACAGGTTTTGTGAACAATACGTACTTTTTCGGTCCCAGGACTAAACCCTGTGGCACACTGTATTTCATTTGAGCGGGTGCAGATAATTCTCCATCTACTGCGACTGTTTGGTTACGGTTATTCAGGTATATGTCATCCACTTTAGTGGGTTTCCAATAGTTTTTAAGTCTTTTCCAAGACTATTGAGTAATGTTTCGTGATCAATTGTGTCGAATGCGGTTGATAGGTCAAGCATCCCTAGAATTGTGATGTCATTTTGAACTTTAAGAAGAGCAGTTACTGTAGAGTGGTTCTTACGATAGATATGCTGACTGATGCTGTTCATGCAGATTGTTTGTGGTCAAATGGGGCCCAGTGCGTTTGTCTACAACTTCTTCTAATGTTTTGGAGAGAAAGGGCAAACTTGCATAGCACATTTGTTCTTTATAGTATGCAATTTGTTTGAAAGGTTCGAGCCGTCCTAATACAAAGTTAGTTCCATAAAGATAATATATATTGAAAAGAAACAATTGTTTTCATGCAAAAACAAAAACTCATAAAATGCTCAAGATTTGTTTTATGTAAACCCACAATTAGTCCTTCCCTAACAGTGTGAAGCATCGCTACTTTATAGCATCCGACAAAAAACGCTGCCGAATAAGTATCTGTTCATTGTAACACGGCTGCGGTATTTTTCTATAGAAGAGTACCCCAGTTTAATTTGGATACCGCACACTGTAGTGGGAGGAGTTTCCCCGTCCATGCAATAACTGGTAGAAAACCATGCAGTTAACTAGTTAACCGCACAGTAATGGCGGACATCTAGTTAACCGCACAATATTGGCGCACATCCGGAGTGGCAGATATCTGCATAGCAAAGCCCCAGATAAGAGAGAGTAGATGGAACAAATCCAAATTTTCTCACTCATTTCAACATTTAATCCTATGCGGTTACTATTCATTAGAATCGTCTCGAAGAGACGATTCTAGTGAGTAGTGACACCATAGGGTTTAATTCAGAAATAAAGATTTTAGTTCTTGAAATACTCCTCTTATCTGGAGCCTTCGCAAAGTAATAGCAGCACAAGTCACAATGGAGAAATTACACGATTTGTTTTGAACAATAAACGATTTTGTGCAAAATTGATAATTCCTTTTCAACCAGTTTGGATCCAGGCCAGACGCCTTGTACAAAGCGTCTTATCTGGGTCCAAATATTTTGTAAAGGAAAAATTGCTAAATATAGCACAAAGCCGTTGATTGAGAAATGCAAACGTGTTCTCGACTGCAAATCGTCCCGTCATCACTGTGCCGATATCCATATTAATCATTTTAAGTAAACACGCGCGAAAGCTAGTGACGCAAATATTCCCAGAAACTAGAACATTCGTCTTTACAGCAAAAAATTATTAACACAATTGCCCGTGAAAGCGATCTATGCTGGAAGTTGTCGGATTGGTTAATGAGTATACGTTCCAGTCTTTGATTGGTCTCTTTTATGGGGTTTACACTACCTTTGATTAGCAAAGCGCTCAACATTTGGTATAACTTGCGCAGATAGCGATATTGTTCCTGTCACTGATTGGTCGTTCAAATGGGGATTCTAATGGATGTCAAAAGCGCTCAATATTTGATGTAAATTGCACAGAGCCCAACCTCTTGGTCTATATTTAGCCATGTTACAAGCAATATATTGCAGTATCTCCACTCGTTATCTAATTAAATACGCCCACATACACTCGTGCGCATGCGCGCACTCATGTACAGTGTGCGCGTTTAATTGAGATAACTCGTGGGAGCTATGCAATATATATAACGAAGAGCATGTTTTAGCATCAAATTCCCAAATTAATTTATTACTCAACTTACGTCACGCCTTCTGGAATGTGCGGGAATTACGAAATGTCCGACTGCGTCACTGATTAGTAAGACTTTGGTAACTCCCCTTATCCCGAAAAGGCAACTTCCTGTCATCCCACGCTTCCGTTATGCAAATAACATAACAACGGATGTTACGTCAATCGCCTACGTTAATTACACAGATTACAGATATATAAATTTGGCCATGAGTCGTGGTAGAGTGCCATTTTAGGATCCAGGTTAAGCACTACATGATGATGTATCTTTAAAGCCGTCCTTAACCGGGAAAGTTATATCTGATTTTCGTGCTTTGTTTTTTCTCTCCCTCTCTGTCGTACCCTGGACCCTTCCATGTCTTACAGTTACTCGTAACTACAGACTAGTCGCTTGAGTACAATTTGACCGTTGCCATAGTGGGTTATTTTTAACACGGGCTTGAATGTTTAATTCTTTCCCATGTTACTAATGATCTTGTCATAGAATTTTTGCTAAATGTTTTACATGTATTTACTTACTGTGCTGGCGGTCTTTTTGATTGTGAGGTTGTGGAACAGGGTTTATATTTTATGTACACTGTTTGTCTTTATAGGTGAATATAGGAGATAAGTGTGAGGTTGGGCGCCCCTAAACCCAGGTTTAACCCCCCAGTGGTTGTTAATGGTTAATTAATTTATAGTTAATTATTGATTGCTACTGACCGTACCAAGGCGGGCTCCTATGTTCACATTGTTTTATGTTTGTCTTGCGTGTTGTTTTCTATTTAGTGTGTAGATGAAGGAATGGCATTGCGTGTGTGTGTGTGTGTGTGTGTGTGTTTGTTGTGGTATGACTGTGTGTGTGTGTTCTGCTTGAGAGGTGGGTGTATTGTTTGTGTTGCGTTTCCTGCTTGAGTCGTTCGTATTTATTAGTTTAACGCATGCTAGTCACGTTGCTAGGACGTGGCTGGAATGTGCTTACGTACTAGTACAGCTCAGACTTGAAATCACATGATAATTCATTCGAGCTCGTACAGACTGTTTATCAAGAGTATGAGCGCTCTGCGAGGACAGAGAGAACAGGGTGAACTGTAGCGGAGAGGGTGTCCCAAATTTCGGGGACCTAAAGTAGTAAGTCATTATTCAACAAGATTTATAAATAAACTAAGCACCATTAGCAGAACTGATACACAAATAAGCAAATATAAAATATAAGTAAGGAAAAAGACGCGACCATTTCATTTTTCTTTTTTCATCATGAATGACCTCCCCTTTAATAAGCTGTTGAATTTAGCCTTATTCAACGTTATTGGGCACCTTTTTCAATGTTCAAAGAGGATTTGTTAAACTATAAGATAAACCAAGCGTTACTATGTTGAGACAAACCCTGGCCCGGACTACCCCTGTGGGAGCTGTGGCTCGGAGGTCACTGATAATGATCCTTCAGTAAGCTGTGACAGCTGTGACAGCTGTACATAGCATGTGGTTTCACATAGCATGTCATGTCATAGACGAAACCTGGTACCATCAAATGGTGGAATATGATCTAGATTCTATCCTTTGCGTGGACTTGTACTATTTGTGATGACCTAGATCATTCCAATGCCAACTCTAGTATACTATCTATCTCTTTTCAGAACAGCTTCTTTAGTCTGACAGATGAAAAGGCTTCCTGTCCACAACACGCAGTTTCTAATAAATCCAAAGATCGG
The DNA here is from genome assembly GCA_922989275.2 of Gari tellinella. Classification (NCBI taxonomy): domain Eukaryota; kingdom Metazoa; phylum Mollusca; class Bivalvia; order Cardiida; family Psammobiidae; genus Gari; species Gari tellinella. The sequence continues at coordinate 76,438,418 of OV277866.1, forward strand.
GCCAAATATGTTTCTAAAATAAAACTACTTAGTGTAAAATGCCGGTCAGTCGTGAATAAAAAACACGAACTCCAAAACATGATCGTCTCCCAAAACCCTAATATTGTCACTGTCACAGAGTCATGGCTAAAAAAGGAGCATTATACAAGTGAAATTATCCCAACATCCCTAGGTTATACAACTTATCGCAAAGACAGGCAATGTGGTAAGGGGGGCGATGTCCTGATCCTTGTCAAAAATCATCTTATCTCTTCAGAACAACCCAAAATTAATACTGAATGTAAAATACTGTGGGTGAAATTGGAAATTAAAGGTAACAAACCAATCTATATTGCCTCATACTACAAACCTCATGTAAATGACACCAAAAGCATGCTAGAATTTGAAAAATCGCTAGACTTTACAAGAAATCTCAAAGGTACGAAAGTAATCCTAGGAGACCTCAATCTTCCAAAACTTACATGGGACTCTGAACATACCCCTTCCTACAAACCTGGATGCAGCCCTACCACTGTGTATGACACATTCCTCAACTCAATTGAAAATCACAATTTAACACAGATGGTGAATGAAAACACAAGAAATGAAAATATATTAGACCTCTTCTTAATCTCAAATCACACACTTGTTAATAAAACTGAAATTATCCCTGGTAAATCAGACCATAATGCCATTTCAACAACACTCAATGCCAGACCAACGATTCTTAAACAAAAACCAAGAATCTGTCCACTATATAAAAAAGCTAAATGGCCTGAATTCAAATGTCACATGCAAACAGTCAGTCGTGAAATATTAAACAGGGCAGACACATTGACAACTGAAGATCTGTGGTGCCAGTTCAAACTTGAAATTGAGGCCGGGAGAAGCAAATGTGTTCCAAAAAAAATAATTGGATCCAAAAAAGCCCTACCTTGGATAACAAAATCAATAAAAAAAAAAAAGCTTATGTCTAAAAGAGACCACCTGCACCAAAAAAAAAAGAAACACAAACACAAATCAGACTATGAAGTATGGAGTAAATTTAAGAAATTGAAAACTCTCATCAAATCCAAAATAAAAGGATCCTATGACCAATATTTGGAACATTATCTTGACCTCACTGATAATGATGTCATAGACACACAGACCAAATTCTCCACCAAAAAACTGTACTCTCTCATAAAAAATTCAAAACAAGACTCACAAAATGTAACATCGCTCAAAGACCAAAGATTAGGATATCTGAAATCAAACAATTTAGACAAGGCCAATATCCTGAATAATCAATTTCAATCTGTCTTCTCCGGTGCTTCTCCACTTTCCCTGAAACAAACTTGTATGCAAAAACTTAGATATCTTGACCCAAGAAACTACTGCAAATACCCTTAGATGAATGACATCTCTATCGACAGAAATGGTGTGTTAAAACTCCTCTACAATCTCAAGGTATATAAAGCAGTAGGTCCAGACCTTATACGACCTGTTGTGCTAAAGGAATTGAGGCATGAAATTGCTGAGCTTGTAGCCATCCTTTTCCAAAAACCACTATCTTCAGGCTCTATTCCCTCTGACTGGACCAAGGCCTATGTATGACCTGTCTACAAGAAGAGTGACTGCACTGACCCAGCTAACTATCGGCCTATATCTCTAACTTGCATTCTCTGCAAAACTCTCGAGCACATCGTTGCCGCTCATCTTTCCTCTCACTTTAGTAAACACACCATCCTTTTTTATCTTCAGCATGGCTTCAGAGAGAGACGTTCCTGTGAAACACAGCTCATAGAACTCACAGACACACTTTTCAACAATGTAGTATCAGGTAAATAGACAGATCTCATTCTTCTAGATTTCAGCAAAGCTTTCGACAAGGTTAACAATCTAAAACTGCTGTATACTTTTCAAAACAATGGCGTCTCTCCACAAATCCTAAATTGGATACGCTTATTCTTAATTGGTCGAACTCAGACTGTTGTTCTGGATGATGCCTGTTCTACTGAAGTTTCTGTAAACTCTGGAGTCCCTCAGGGCTCTGTTCTCGGTCCTCTATGCTTTCTCCTCTACATCAACGAGCTTCCTTCTTCTATCTCTAGATCTCAAATCCGTCTCTTTGCTGATAATACTGCGGTATACATAACCATTGACCCCCCCTTCTGACTCCCAATCCTTACAAGAAGATCTCAACAAAATGCAGATCTGGGAGCAGGAGTGGGACATGGAGTTCAATCCCTCCAAGTGCCAAGTTCTCCACATTACTAAAAACAAAAAAGTCATAAAAAACAAGTATTTCCTACATGGCCAAGCCCTAGCATCTGTTCCTAACGCAAAATACCTTGGCTTAGATCTATCTTCAGACTTAAACTTCAATACACATATCACAAGAATAACATCAAATGCAAACAAAACTTCAGGCTTCTTAAAATGAAATATCACCACAAAAAATGAAAAAGTTAAACAACTCGCATACAAATCCTTGGTCCGGCCCCAGTTGGAGTATGCCTCAACAGTTTTGCACCCCACGCACAAGTCAATACTCATAAAGTTGAAATGGTCCAGAGACGAGCGATACGGTAGGTGAAACGAGACTACTCCTCATCTTCTTCAGTAACTGCCATGCAGAAAGATCTTGGCTGGCGTTCTCTTGAGCATCGTAGACTAGACTTCTGTTTGATCCTGTTCTTTAAGACCTACCATAACTTAGTTTCCACTAGTCTCCCATCCTACATTATGAAACCTCTCAGACCAACTAGACATGCACCCTCTTTCTCTTAGACAAATACAGGTTACACCAGACTACCACAAGTTCTCATTCTTTCCGCACTGTATCATCCTCTGGAATCAGCTCCCCTGCAACATTGTAACCCTGTCTGACCTTGATCAGTTCAAGCAGGCAGTGGTGGGGATACAATATTAGTCACATACTAGTGTTTTTACTCTGAATATTTTGCACACTCACTTAATTGCTAACATTTTATTTATGACTTGAACTCTGTTCGTGTCTCTCACTTTCCTGATAATACTTATTACCAGGCTTTACCTATATACACTTTTTCTACTAACAATTCCGACGTGCACCTTTTCCTGCCTATAACACTCGCGAGAGGGGTTTGAAGTATCCAGAGATAGATATTAGAAGTGATATTTTCATTAGTCCTTAAAATTATGAGCTTTAGACTGTTTATTTATTTTCAAGTGGAGCCGTACTAGAAATTCTTGAATTGACAAAATCTGATGTTCAACTTTCTAAAATCACATAGTGTTTTTCTCTGAAGGGAATATATATCTGCTTAAATTGTGTTTCTCCATTAAATGTTATTAGTACTCTACACCGTGATGAAATATGAGCAAAAACTATCTATAGGTAAAAAAGATAATGGCCTTTACTTTAGGTCCCCGCAATTTTGGGACTGGCGATGTGTAGGGCTTGGGGAATTAGAGAGATGTAGGAAAGATGTTAGAAATGTTGGAGGAGACAGACAGTGCCTGGGAACAGATTTGGAAATAAATGTTAGACAGAAACGTTTTGCTTGTTAATAAAGCAGATCCACGAACCTGGGTTACACGACCCTAAATGGGTTACAAATAAGGAATATACTACAGTACCTGTACAAAGCATTGTGCTATGCAGACCAGTGTAGGTCAAGACCAGAGATCTCCTTGTAAAAGGATCCCTCTAATCAGTCGGCCTTCTAATCAGTGTGTACATTTTCCCCATTATTAGTAAATTGTAAAAATCACAACCAGAAAGAGTTAAGATGAAAAAGATCTACTTTTAATTGGAAACGGGGTTAAAATGTCCATTTATAAGGATGAATGCGTTAATCATTTCAGTATCGTGTAACTCATTCAATCCTAGCGAGAGTATTTGTTGAACAGAAATATCTCTCCAATCTATATCTAGAAATCGTGGATGCACATTAAAATAATTAGCATTATTTTCCCCAAAATAAAATACTGTCAACTGGTATTTAAATAGCTGTTCATTATAATTAAAAAATGTTTGCGCGAGGAAAATGTTGTTTTCGCTATTAAGTCGTACCCCGTATGAGTTAATCTGTTCTCGTTTTAGACATTACCGCTGGAATTGTACTTTCGGTTTGGCATCTAACTGCTGACAGATACTATTCAACGGCTCTCAGTTGTTTTTTGTCTGTATTTGTCAATTTTGTGACACGGAGAAGCTTTGTTTCAATAAAGAACGTTTCAAGTTTGTAATATTTAGCTAGTATGACATAGACCTATTTGTTCTTGCTGATCTGCGTTTTTTCATTAAAAGTCGTCACATGATCATGACGTCACATTGCAATATGGCAGAGAGATGATTCGAAATATTCAACAATTCAGTTAGATGGAATAGACAAAGCAAATTTAGAAGGCCAATAGATAAAGGATTCAACATGGTGTCAGCACTCTTGTCGAGGGTTGCAATGTAAGTCGTTTACTTGATCACTGCTCCATTCGAAGCCTTTTTTTTCGTAATAGTACGTGTGATTGATTAGGTTGCTACGAATTTGAAATTGAAAACAAGAAACAAAGTATTCTCTATATATACTTTTTTGCATTGTTATGGGTTCCTCTGCGCGACAGTAAATAATTATCGAAGTAATAACAATAGTTTTATACATTTTCACCAGTTTGTGGATTGGTTTTACAAGGTTACTTCAATCATTAATGTTATTCATTAGTAGCTTATAATTCGGATAACTTTTTTCGGATAAACCCTCTTTTCTATGTTGTTAAGGTGTGCAAGCTGATTTTATGTATTCTGGTGTATATATATATCTAATCAACTATTTATTTTCCTATCTGTGTTAATATAAAATTTAATGATCACGTCCTGACTAGATGACCATCTTTCTGTGATTATCATGAAATTATCATGCGGGTGGGGTGCTGGTGAATTCACCTAGAGACGAGACAAACCTCGCCTACATCTTCATCATCATCTTCAGTAATCGCCTGACCCTAGCCAGGGCATATTCGCGACAATTGGATATATAGTAACCGAATTGGTGAATTCGCCTAGAAAGCAATTAAATAGTGATTGTATTTCACACCTTGTAGTGCGGTATAAGAATCTACCGTTTACAAGTAGATAAAATAAAAATATTTGTACTGGATCAACTTATATTGTTGCTTTCTTATCCAGATTTTTAAAAAAAAAATGAAAGATCAGCGTAACCCCTAATCACTACACCCAGATTTGACAACCTGTTTGAAAGGGGGTGATGCCAACGTAGAATACATCATTTAACATATTACAAGTAAAAATGCCGCTTGCACAGGTCTAGATAAAAATGATTAACATGGCATATGATGATCAGGGGCTACGCTTATCATCCACTCTTAGTAAGCACTACCTGAAAACAAGTTTTATTATGTTATCAATACCTTACAATAGGTGCGAAATACAATCACTAGTTATCATAATTGCTTTCTAGGCGAATTCACCATTTGGTTTACTATATAATACGGGTGGGCTCAGATCAGGGTGAGTATATATCTAATTATAGGCGAGTTCGTCTCTAGGCGAATTCACCATAAACCATGCCTCGGTTGCTGGTGAATGTGCCTTATATTCAAGTTATTGACCAATTTGCTGGTAAAGGGTTGTTTCTGCCAGCCTTCATCATCTTCATTAATCGCATCACTCTGCATAGAGTATACTCGCGATATGGTTAAAATATGCATGCGCAGCCGACGGCGTGGCGTTGATCAATTACGATCATCAATAATAATATTTATTATTAACATCAATATTAATATTAATAACAGTGATAATTTTAGGTCTGCGTCCTGCGTACAATACGCATAAAAATCGTCAAGGACGCATAGTCTGAAAGAACGTGCGTCCTCAAGGACGCATCGTCGTACTCGCGTGAAAAAACAGAAGGATTCATACTTTAATGTGTAGCAACTTTGTAATGGCGTATCAGGCCTACGTAAGTGCTCAATTGTTTTCGCAGACGAACATAGTTGCTAAAGACGCTGAATATATTATGATAATTAGGCCAAAATAAATCATAAGACGAATACAAAAAGTCCGCGCCGCGAATAATGAACTCTTTTTATACTGGCTAGTCAAGACAGTGCGGTCAATGTTTTAGACCTAGCCTATTTATGTCCAAAATGGCGGGTATCGGACTTGACAAGAATCGCCCCAAAGTTTGAAAGGTTTGACGCATGGTATTTGATTATCGTAGCAAGTGCGCACGAATTTTCACGCACTATCTGTATCTAAACTTTCTATATCTAATGCGTCGTAGAATATCACAAAGGGGGAGAAGAATTGTCATTAGTTATTATTGGCGATTATATCGTAGGGCGGGTATCGCATACGGCTGACTTGAAATATTGCGCTCGTATTTTTTGTGCGAGATTTTCGAAATCTATGCGAGAATCGGACATCATAGCTGCTACACTGTTTTAAGTACAGTAACACTGTAGGTGTGTACGTAATAATAGTGAAGTAAGAAATTCATTTGTGAAAGTTTGTTAGAACCGTAATTTTTTCAACACCACTCTTGCTACACATGCTGATCTGTAGAGCATACAGGCTTCCGTTTTTGGACAGAATCACAAAGAACAGAATCCTAATTATAGTAATAAAGTCACGGTGACCAAAGCTATTGACTTAAGTGCACATTGAACTGGAAAGATCAGACACATGCAGGTTTTATGAAATTGAATGAACAAACTACACTTACTACAGTATGACATTTAGACTTTAATATTCATTGATTCATTTTCAGTGAAAACGTTAAATATAGTGAAATGAAAATACAGACAGGTGTAACAATCGGTTCATATGCTTATAGTTGATGAAAAAATTTGGGACCCATAGTTTTTCTAGGGGACCCATAGATTTCAAAGTTATGGGTCCCAAAGGACCCATTCTTTTTTTTTCTAAAATTATTACTGTTAATAATATAAATATTAATATAAATATTAACATCAATATTAATATTAGAAGCCAGTTAAAAGAAACACTGGTGATGTTTTTTTGTACAGTTAAAAACAGGGTAAAAACGAAATATAGGTTTATGACATTTGACTTGGCAGCTTTAAAGCTGTCAAGTGACTATGTTCACGACGTGCTGCGGCAGATGGTTCCATAATATGATAGTGGCAGGGAAGAAGCTATGTTGGTAAACTGATTTTGAGCATGGGATCTGAGTGAATTGCTGGTTGTGGTTTCTGTTTGGTCTAGAGGGGCGGAGTGGAGGGTCTGGGCTGATGTCCACCATGTTGTGGATGGTCTTGTACAACATGGCGACTCTGGTTACATTTCGTCTGTGTTGTAGGGTGTCCCATTTGAGGTCATCAAGCATGGATGATACTGAGCTGGTGCTTTCATAGTCTCGCTTGACAAACCTGGCTGCTCTGCGTTGAATCATCTCAATCTGGTTTATATGTGTGTCTGCATGCGGGGACCAAACTGACGAGGCATATTCCACAATTGGCCGGACATATTTTTCCTTGGTCTTTGGTGGGCTTGAGCCTTGTTTGTTTCGCCAAGTCTGTTCCTCCACAAGGGCTGCATATTGTGGAACGCCCAATGGCATCATTTGTGATGACATTAATTATACCAAAAACAAGATTACTGTTGTAATTTTACCTACAGTTATTCTTAATTTTTACTCACTGACAGATCACAGCCTGCGAGGGCTCAATAATATGCCAATGTTCTTTGCTTTCTCTTCACTATTTTGTGCAGCCGACCGTCCATCAGACTGCCATATAAGTCTGGCTCCCTGAATACACTCACTTGGTTCCCAGCTTCCGTTTTACCAAAAGCCTCTACTCTTGCTCACAACACCAACATTACGTTTTGACGGAAAATACAAACATCAACAGTATACTATACTCCCGAACAATCAACAGTAACACTGATTATAATTGGGAGGCACGTTGTCTGGGAAAGACAGTATTAGTAGAATGTTACATATACAGTGCTCCAGATAAGGTGCGTACGTGCGTTTTTCCGCATATTTTTTGGAGAGAAACGCATTTGAAGTGACAATCCTGGCGTACAAAAACGCACAAAGAAAATTGCGTACGCATTACAAATGTTAAGTTGCGAGTTTAATGTCCGGCGAAATAGACCGTGAACAAGAAACAAGCGGTAGAATGGGCTTCAGATTTGCGTGTTTGATGCCCAGATGGGTTAGAAACAACGTTCTTTACATAGAAAAATAACTTCAAACCAGTCCGTATTTTTTAAGTGAAATGTTTACCCTAACACCTTTCGCTGTTTTAATTACTTTCACACACGTAGTGTCTCGCCTCAGTCTCGACCTTTAAAAGCAGCAACATTGGATCGGCCGGTTTATCTTGATTCTGTAGCCTTTCAGAAAGGGGTTGTGAATTAGGTGTACTTTATAACTAAAATACTTGGAGACCCGTATAAACACACCCGCTTAGTCGACCCCTGACTACGAGGTATGGGTCAAAACATTATAGGACGAATTTTTCATTGCAAGCGTTGGCAGAAAAACATGTTATGATGGCGTCGTCTGGTGTTAGTTGCCATAAAAAGTACTGACAAAATGCCTATGTAATTTGAATAAAGCGAGGGTGCCGTGAGCGGGTATTCAAATCTATCATTGAGTGTTAATTGATAGCGTCGTTCACGAGGGCAACCCCAGAGTAGAAAAATCCGCAAAAATTGTCAAAAGAAAACACAACGGTGCCCAGGTAAATGAAAAGAAAAAGAATCTTGGAAATGTCTTATCCCTGCTTAAATATCAACTATAAAGGGATAAGATCGAGAAACAGTATTGAAATGTTCTATGTGCATTGAGGGAAAGGTAGACACCTTGTGGGCCATTGAAGGCTCAAAGATACAAAGTGTGTTCAAATATGAACAGGAATGCACATATGGCCCAATGTCTTGCTCAGATGATGGCATTAACATTTTTAGAAGTATGTACATGCCTACATTGCTAAATTCAGTAAAAGTTAAATTTAGTTATTAAAGTTTTCCATTGTTTGTATTCTCCGTAGATTTTCAGCATTTGATTTTCAGCATTGAAGTGAAAATTGTGCTAGTACGTACTGATTGCATGCAAAAATTATCTGGAGCACTGTATTTAAGTCAAATTAAAAGATTCTAGATAAGAGAAAGATAAACCAAAAGTATACATTTTTGTAAGCCTGGACCTTTAGGGGAAAGGACTACAAATTACGGTAAACAGCCTTTTGCCTCTCCGACCTTTTGCCCCTTCCTTCAAAACTGCAACACGGAACTTTGCCCCTTCCTGATTTAACGTAAGCGGAATTTTGCCCCTTCCTGCTTTTTCATATGCGGCACTTTGCCCCTTCCATATCGGAATTTTGTCCCTTCCATATCGAAATGTAGACTTCAAATTTCAATTTTTTATACATGTATTTGAATTAAGATTTCAGTCATCCTTTCCCGATTTTGTGTTGAGGTGAACGTAAAATCATCATTTTCACATCACGCTTAACTGGTAATTATCACTCTTTAATATACTAACACCTATGTAGTTAACATCAAAGTGGCAACTGCTGTAAACCTGTGCATCGATTTTCAATTAAAGTTGATGGCTTTTTCGACAGTCATATTGGTGTTAAACAAGATGAGCCGTTATCGCCATTATTTTTGATAATTTATAAACGATATGGCGTCAGCCCTTAGTGATAGTTCAATAGATAGTGTAACATTAGATGAACTTCAGCTTTATCTACTTCTCTTTGCCGATGATACCGGTTTATTTTCATATTCAGTGACTGGACTGCAGAAACTAATAGACCAGTTACATCACTATTGTTGTAATTGGGGCATAGAAATTAATACGCAAAAGACGGTTGTTATGAATTAAATTATTTTAAATCGGGTACTAGAAAAGAACTTATCGATATATATCTTAATGACCAAACGTTGAAAAATGTAGATAAATTTAATTATTTGGAAGTAACACTGGCGTCAAATTGTAATTTTTTTCCAAACTCAAAAAACTATTTCCTATGCAGTAAGCAATGAAAGCATAATATTCCTTAAACTCATTGGTTGATGTTATGCCAATGACGATATCTGAGAAACTTTGATACTATGGTAGCACCGATACTCAACTATGGTTCAGAGTTATGGGGATTCCATAGCGCCCCAGATATTGAAAGAGTACATCTTAAAATTTTAAAACAATTGTTAGGCGTAAAGGTACAGACAACAAATAACACTGTTTATGGAGAAGTGGCCAGGTTTCCATTTGGTATCCCAAGAAAAATGAAAATTATCAAATATTGGGCAAAAATTGTTAACTCTAAAGATTCGTTTTTATACAAAATATAGAGTAGTCAATTTAATAATGTCATTAATGATGGGACTGTAACAAATAGGGCTTCTTGGATACATCAAGTAAAAACATTACTTTCAGACTTAGGTTTTGCATATATATATTATGGAACAATCAGTCAGCAACCAACATTTAGGTACATGTTATTTGTGATAGAATCAGAGACCAGTTTTTACAAAAATGGTTTTCTGAGTTGAATGACTCTGCAAAGCTTGGTACATAATTATAGAACATTCAAAACTGATTTTATGACTGAAAAATATCTTAACGTTGTTTTAAATGACAAAGGTATCTTGTCGCAACACCCCACTGCACTAACGCCCCACTGCACGAACGTACCATTTTTGGTCGCAACATGCCATTTTTTAAAAAATTATATATTATAACCATATTTGACAATTATTTATTGATGCTAAAGTAAAATAGTGATTTATATGTGTAACTGGGACGAAATGAAACATTTTTTGTTTACATACGATGTAGTATTGTAAATACGCTTTCCCTGTGTCCACTTATAGCATCGTATTAATCTTCGTATTTCGTAGAAGATAAGTTTCCTTTCACAAATGCCACATCCAAGTAGCTACTTTTTTCACTGTGTATATGTTTCATGTCTACGATTACACTCTTTGAAAAACAAATGTCGGCATAGATGAAAGGGAAAAGTTGCAGACGAGAGGCGTAACAGATATACGTGTCAAGTCTAATATGCCGCTGTGTATTCAGCACACGCTAATAATCACATGGCGTATAATATGGTTCGTGAGGGTGTGAACATCGGCACGCTTTGATGAATTGATCAAAGGTTTGCGACAGTAGCTTTCTAACTTTTCTTAACGTTTTTAAATGTCTCACTTGTTTCATTTATTTAGCAAATGTTCAAATGTTGTCTATTGTATGTCTTGCCGACTTAAAATAAAATTTATCTTATCTTGTACATAGGAAATGTCGGGTCAACAAGTATGTAACTAGGTGGAATCATATAACAACCTTGTGAACCCACTAGAGGACACATTTTGGGGCCAACGAATCTTCATTATCAAACTTCATTAAAATGTTGTTCTTAACAAAATCTAGGAAAAGTTCCAACTATGGGTCATGAAGGGTCAAAAAGTAGTTCACTAGGTCAAATCATAGAAAATCCTTAATGTGAACAGTGGAGAGGCAGTTTTTGGTCAATTTCCATCAAACTTGCTACAAATGTTGTTCTTGACAAAATGTATGTCAAGTTCGACTATTGGCTATGTTCAGTCAATAAATAGGTAAGTAGGTCAAAATTTAGACAAACCTTTTGAACACTTAACTTGATCCAAATATTGTTTTTGAAAAAATCTAGGTCAAGTTCGAAAATGGGTTTTGTTTGACCAGTATACCATCAAAAATGTGTCACTAAGTCAAATCCTTAAAAAAAAAGTTGTGAAGGCTCTAGAGACCACAGTTTTGGGTCAGTCTCTATATGAAATGAATTACATTGAAAAATTTCAAATAATGCAGTAGACCAACCAGTAACCTTGATATTGTACCATCTACAAGAAAAACTGTCAAGTTCAATAAACATAACTCTTTGCATGCTGGGTAATTTTTTCGTCTGCAACAATTTGTCGTCTGCTATCATTCTAAAATTAGAATTTTCAAAATTGCTTTTAAACTCAGTGTCAGAATAGCAAACAGTTTGGATCCTGATGATCCAATCTGTTTGCAGACGTAATCAGTATGGCAGGTATATCCACCGCTAGCGTGTAAAGAGTTAAGTGAGCAAAACCAGGGCCATGATGGCCCTCTTGTTTTTTGTCTGACATCATGTCAGTCTTAGTTTGTAATTGAAGGTTGTTTCATACAGTACAGTAAAACCTCCCTAATTAATACAGTGGAGAATCTGTTATTCTTTCCCAATAAACGCATTTACGCTAAAACTATTATTTGCTGTGCAAACAGTTTGGAGCCAGATCAGACGCCGGGTAACCCGGCGTCTGATCAGGCTCCAAACTGTTTGCCACCAAGATAAACGTGAATTATCAGAATTGTCCAAAAGTTGTTCTTTTCTACGTTTTAGTGCTTTGCGTTTGCGTACGTTTGCGTTTAAACAGGAAAGAATAACAGATTCTCCACTGTAAGACCACTAAAACAAAGACTGAAAACGTAAAAGTAATTGATTGTCTAAAAATCAGGTGACAGCTTAAAGCAAGGTGACAGTAAAACAAAAAGCTCCTAAAGGTGCTTTCTGTTTAACTGACATCTTGCTTTAAGCAGTCACCTGTCATACATGTAAATACCTAATAATTAACACTCAATTGAGTGGGCGTAATAGCATATGATATAGAGAGGTTTAACAGTATTTGACTATTTGTCAGACAATTTAAACTGTAAATAGTTATAGATCTGTGTTTTGTTGGGTGTGGTGCTCATGTTGGTAGGTAACTACACTACCATGAAAGAATTCTTACATTTATAACCCTTTTTATGCTGAATAAAAACTTAAAACCCTACTTTGGGAAATTACCACTGTATGTAGGTATTTAGGTGTTTTTTTTCTTTCTTTGTAAGACAATGTTTCAGAAAAATAAATAAAAAACACTTACAGTGCAGACCCTGATCAGACTACTCTCTAAGAAGTCCTTTGAATTGATCAGGGTCTACACTCACTAGCAAGTTGTAAAATGTACATATAGTATTATACAGTAAAAACCCTCTATTACGACCACTAAATTGTGTTAATTATTAGGTGTTTCTGACAGGTGACTGCTTAAAGCAAGGTGACAGTAAAACAGAAAGCTCCTGTAGGAGCTTTCTTTTTTACTGTCACCTTGTTTTAAGCTGTCACCTGTCATTTGTACACTCAACTAGCCTTCTTTTTAGTGTCCGTAATAGAGAGGTTTTACTGTACTGGTTTCTAGCATAGAAAAGTAACTCTTAATTTTCCCTAGACATCCATAAATGTGAATTACATATACAGTGGAGAAAACGTTATTCTTTCCCAATAAACGCGTTTACGCTAAAACTATTATTTTCACTGCAAACAGTTTGGAGCCAGATCAGACGCCAGGTAACCCGGCGTCTGATCAGGCTCCAAACTGTTTGCCACCAAGATAAAGACGAATTATCAGAATTGTCAAAAAGTTGTACTTTTCTACGTTTTAGTGTTTTGCGTTTGCGTACGTTTGCGTTTAAACGGGAAAGAATAAACAGATTCTCCACTGTACCTATTAGGCTATATCCATCTGTTTTTATGACAGGTGGCTGCTGAAACAAAAGTAAAATGAAACTTATATAAGCAGAAAGCTTCTACAGAAGCTGTCTCACAGTCTGCATTCCTTTCATCTTGCTAAATGAACTGCCAACTATATTCAACATCATCAGTGAATTTGAGGCTCTCATGCGGTGTCCTTAGGGAATAATTCTGCAGATGAAGGGGTCAACAGAGATTATATTTGTTATTGATCACTTGAAGTCTTGTCATTTATTATCTCTTGTAAGTTTATTTAATTTTCCGTGATATGAATGACCTGTCCGCAATGTTAAACCTAAATTCTATACTGATCAGTTTAAATGCCTTAATGACAGTTATCATTAATATAGAGTAATATTTAATCCATTCAGCTTCTGTAAAAAGTCTGCTTATAACTCATACCATGCTAGCAGGCGGATAACCGATATGTGCCACAGTGATTACCTTTGCAAACAGTTAGAACCCAGATAAGGCTGGTGTCTCATCAGGATCAAACTGGTTGACACTAAGCTCTGCCCCTGTTTTGGAAAGAAATTTAGAAAGCTCTATTATGCGAACAATAGCAGCCGACAATAATTGTTGCAGACACAAATTTGCTCATTATGCAATGAGTTATTCTCTACACCAGACACCTATCTTATAATAACCAAACGTTTTGATCAGTCCTGAGTATAGTTCAGTTGTCAGAGGTGGAACTTACGACTGTGCCAGTCTCTGCCCTAACCAGTCTTGCCCAAAGTCTGGGACAAGTGGATTCTGAGTCGGGCAAGTGATATTTGCTTCAGGATCTGGAATATTACAGTGAAAAAGGCATTTTTTGCTAGTTTAGGGCAAGTGTTCTGAAAAAAGGAACAAAGACTGCTGTATTCCCAATACCCGAGAAAAACAAACAACAAAGTTAACTCATTGAGCCCAAGTGACGCATATATGCATCCTCTATTAAAAGTGTACCAGTGAAGAGTACACTTGTCCTATGCAAACAGTAAAGTCCCTGATAAGAGGGCTCCTGGAAGTTTCAGGGGATATATCTGAGTTAAGAGCAGAGGAATTCCAGGACACTGGAGATAGGTACAGATCATGAGAGATCCCGAATCTGTAAAATCATAACACTTTGTTTCAGTGTAGAGCAGGTTATCTTTTTGTGTTGCCATGGTGATTTGTTGATAATTACAGATGTTTCTCTGTATCATAGTGTATGTCCAGGAACATTATCTTAGACTTGATGATTTTCACCACCCCATGATTTCTTGTTCTTGAAACCCATTGACCCATCATAGGGAGTACATTATATATATAAGCATATACTATATATACAAACGGTGTGCATGTGAATACATGTAGTACACTAAGTCTTAGAGTCTTGTCCTATGCAAATAATGCAGACCCAGATCAGAGGGCTCCTAAAGGTGCCATCTGATAAGGGTGTGAATTGTTAGTAATTTTGAAGTACATAATGTAAATGGTAAAAACAATATTAATGAATGGACTAGACTTAAAAGATTAAAGGAAGAATGAGTTAAGTGGCTAGTTGCTGTTTTCACTTTTCACATTGTGTTTTTGCTCAGTTTTTTTTCGTCATGGATAAATGATCCAAAGATAATTTCTTACAGGGGCTTTCTTAACACATTACCCCATATAGCCTGCTTCTAGTTTTGAAGACACGTGACCACTTAAAGCAAATTGAAAGTATTAAAGCAAAATGTTCATTAAAGTTCATTCTGCTTTACTTTCAGCCTTCTTTAATCTACCAACTGCTAGGATACAGAAAAAATTACAGTGGAGGGATAAATTAAAGGCGTAACAAGACATATATATGGGGTAATGGGTTAAACTTCCACCTATATTAAAATATTAAAAAGAAGTTATAAGGAAACCTGATACAAGATATTTTTTGAGTGGTTATATTAGAGGAACATTACTGTATACTATCATGTGTGTCGGTAGATCATATGGGGGTAGGTAATATGAATCTCCTGCCAAAACAACACACCTGTGAAGCTGTGTGTACTTACCTTGTACCGAATGTTGCCCCGGTAATTAGGATTCAACATGGCTGCTGCTGATGGTATCTATTCGCTGGAGAATGTAATAACTCGGCTTTTGACAGCCTCCAGGTGCTTCATTCTGGCACCAGACATTTGACAGTAATATGAAAGTACAGTGATTCTATAGACATATGTCGGTATGGAGTCTGCAGAGTTGATACTCTCGCTGAACTGTGTGTAATGAAGCTGCATGTAGGAGAGTTTGTTTACCCCTCGCCTGTGGATAGTCACTAGTGCAATATACAGTTGATTTTTGAAAACAGTGTCAACCCAGATCAGAAAGCTCATAAATGAGCTGTTTGCTCAGCGTCTGCTCAATTTTCTTTCAAAGAAGCTGGATGTAGACTGTTAACCCTTAAGAATTGTGAATAATGATGATTTTTTAAACAGTGTAGACCCAGATCAGACAGCTCCTGAAGGAGCTGTCTGATCAGGGTCTGCACTGCTTTCTTTTTGGATATGCCTTACATACAAGTATAACTCATACACTGCTTTATTTTCTTTTGCAAATTTTTCTTATTTTATTAGCCATTGTAATAGTTAAGGATGATAAATATTCATTGTAGGCAATATATATATTCAACATGAGAAGGGTGAAGATATTCATTGGGTTTTACCCATGTAGTTTCTTGTTTATCGTTTATTCATGGAGGATGAAAGATGCTACTGATATTATTGATAAAACTTATAGGAAGATTGGGATGCAGGGAAATGCTCTGCTTTGTGGAGTAGCCGAAAGGAAAATTAAGCATGTGTTTACCAGCGGGTATTTGTGAAAGTATGTGTTATGCTCGTGTGTATAAGTGGAGCTCGCAGGGATGTTTTTATGTGGTTATGGAATGTGATGCAAGTTATGTGAATAGGATAGATAGATAGATTAAATCAGAGATCTTCAGTTTGTGTGTAGGACAGCCCAGGGGTCGATAGTGGTAGCAGGATAAAACCATATGTGTTTTGATCTTACTTGACCATAATATTGCGTAATAAATAAGTTTAGTAACACCCACAGACACCCTAATTACAATGTAGGCAGTGTAAGCGGTTCAGGATCGCAGCAGTTATGTGAAGCTGTACTGTTTAAACCCTATTTGTGTATCCAAAATGAAAATGATTTTGAGACAGACTATTGGTTTCTGAGTCATGCTTGGTGCACAGGGAGACAATACATAAGTAGTGATGTACTAGATGTAATATTTGCCAAGATGTGATTACCTACAGACTATATGATTTACAGTATAACCTCTCTTAAGCCACTTAGTGAGTAAGGAAGTGTAAATTATTGTTAATAACCCTTCCCTTCATTAGTTCAGATGCATTTTCACACATTTACTGTGTTTCATTAAATTTTGTCGTGCATTACTTTTATAACTTAAAATTTGACATAGGTACACAATTTATTAGCATTTCATTTATTTCTTCACTGAAGAAGTAGTTCCAATTTGTACAGGACCATTTCATAATATGTATCACAAGAAATTTTTTATATTCTAGCAAATAAAGGCTTAAAGAGGCTTGCAACCGGATTTAGCATTAAAAATAGTAATTTGTAAATATATGTCAAATGCTGATATAAATGGGTAAGATTTAGTTTAGGATATTAAATTCTGTTAAAAAATGCATTTCAAAAAAAGAAAAAAAAGAAGAAGCTCTGGTGGGATTCGAACCCGTGACCCTTCATGCGGAGACAAACATGAAAAATGAGGCAGCGCTCTCTATATATATGGTAGTGAATTTACGTACTTCACTGGTAGTGATCGATAATGCTTTATTCGGCTCGGGTTTATGTCTGAGCCCGTGTAGAGAAGCAACAACAACAACTATACCGTCAGCTGACGCTATAGAAAACCGATGGAAAATATCTAAAAAAAACTAAGATTCGGTGACGATTCTTGAGACTTTTTTTTGGACTGATCATATTTTTTTAATGTCAGAAGCCAAATAATGCCACAAATTTGCTTTTATTTGAGTATTTTATCTTATTTTGACAAGTACACTCCATCCGGTTGCGAGTCCCTTTAAATCAAACTGAAAGTAAGGTAACATTTACCTTTCAAGCTGCTTGAAGTGGTTATAATTACATGTACCTATTTTCAACAGACTATGGGATAAAGGGTTCACTTTAAAACAAGCAATTTGCAACTTATTGTGAGTGTAGCTTAAGAGAGGTTTACTATATAGATCTAGGAGATAATAGATACTGAAGTCCTGTTTTACAAGGGAAATGCATGAACCATAAATTACAGCTGACAAGATAACAAGCAGAAACTTACAGTGCATTAACAATTATGACATTTGCACGTCACTTCTGGTCAGTAACCAAGGTGTTTATGACATGCCTGTATCGTCTACCTCGGAGGTACAAGGTCTGGGCCACCATTTTGGGGGCCTGGATCTACCACTGGAACCATGGCTCCACCCGCCTGCCATTCCTTGGGCAGGTCTTCCATCGACATGTGACCATAATTGTGTTGACTGTTCTGCAAATTGCCATTCCTGTTATGTATTTATCTTGCAGACTGGTTTTCGGGTTGCTCTATCCAGCGTATGCATCGTATAAGGCGGTGAAGACGAAAAATGTCAAAGAATACGTAAGTAGCTTGCAAAATATATACCGTCCCAGAGTATGAATCACACAACAGGGTTTAACCCATTACCCCATAGCCTGCTTCTAGTTTTGATGATATCCTTGACAAGTGACCAGTGGTCACATAATGACCACTTAAAGCAGGTTGAAAGTAAAGCAGAATGTGCCTTAAGCACATTCTGCTTTACTTTCAGCCTGCTTTAAACGTTCATCTGTTGGGAGAAAAAATACTAATGTTACATATTTATGACTGTATAAAGCCGAGGAATAAATCAAAAGCATATAAAAGTTTATTTATGGGGTAATTCGGTTAAGATAAAAGTAAGTTAAACTAACATTTAATTTAAGCTTTTCTCCTCTATATTTTCATGAAACCCTATGTTGTGACAACTCATTAGAAAAAGAATTGTCTCGTTGAGAAGATGGTAGTGAGTGCAGTCAGAACACGGGGTTACTTTCAACCTGTTTTTACCCATTACCCCCTAGCCTGTTTCTAGTTTTGAGATATATGACCTCTTAAAGCAGGTTGAAAGTAAAGCAGAATGGGCCATAAGGCACATTCTGCTTTACTTTCAGCCTGCTTTAAATGTTCATCTGTTGGGAGAAAAATTACTAATGTTACATATTCATGACTGCATGTATAAAGTGGAGGAATATAAATCAAAGGCATATAAAAGTTTGTTTATGGGGTAATTCGGTTCAGATAAAAGTCAGTAAAACTAACATTTTAAGCTTCTCTCCTATATTTCCATGAAATCCTATGTTGTGACAACTCATTAGAAAAAGAATTGTCTCGTTGAGATGATGGTAGTGAGTGCAGTCAGAACACGGGGTTACTTTCAACCTGTTTTTACCCATTACCCCCTAGCCTGTTTCTAGTTTTGAGATATATGACCTCTTAAAGCAGGTTGAAAGTAAAGCAGAATTGGCCATAAGGCGCATTATGCTTTACTTTAAACTTGCTTTAAGCTATCATCTCCAAGAATATAGAAAATATTTCTTATGATACACATTCATTACTGTTTAAATTGAAACTATTTTCATTAGTGGAGGAATAAATTAAAGATGTAAACAGGCGTATTTATGGGGTAAAGGGTTAAGTGGCCACCTATTTTCATTACTTGAAACATGCCATGGGGTAATGCATGTAAAACATTAGATAAGACCAATTAAATAATTTATTACCGTGGTATATAATATTATTAATTCCCTTTTACTTAGAAATATTCTATCTTTGGTTCAAAAGATTAATTGCACTTCCAGTTATTCAAGGAACTGTCATTTTCTTTTATGTTTCATTTAGACAAGAAATAATAGTATCTCCCCCACTTTAGTTCATATCAGAGCTGTATGTCAATGAATGCAAATCACTAATATAACATTTTCATTTTTCAACAGTCCTTGGCTTAGCTTGTAACCTTGACTGGTAAAGCAATTGTGCTTGACTCGTTAAACCCTTTACACCATATGAAGCTGTTCCTAGTTTTGAAGACAGGTGACAAATTACTTTAAGCGGGTTAAAAGCAGGACCTGCTTAAAGTGGTCACCTATCTTCAATACTAGAAACAGGCTATGGAGTAAAGCGTTAAAGCAAAAAATGTAAAGCAGAAAGCTTCTGTAGGAGCTTTCTGCTTTACTTTCATCTTGCATTATAAACTAACATCTGTTTTCAGCATAAATGAATATTCATTTATGGTGTTTTAATTAGAGAAGCTAGAGGAACTTATATATTGTGCTGCTCTGGAGGAAAGGGTTAACCACTTAAACTGCACATGGTAGTTCAGAGTTCTTATTGTGGAATCGAAACCGCATAACAATCAATAATGTCCGGTGAAATTTCTCTGGAGACTAGAGGTTTAAATTTTGTATCGCTGACAGGGCTGAGGCTGAAAGGAAATGTTATCCCATTACAAATGAAACAGTTTGTCTGCAGATATAATTGGATTTGAACATAGTGTATGGACGCCATTATATGATTTGATTTGAAATCTTTTTCTCATAGCTCTAAATCAGGAGTGTGCATAACCAGTAGAACCTGTCTATTAGGACCATAAAATTATGTTGATTACTAGGGCTTTGACGTCAGGTGACTGCTTAAAGCAAGGTGACAGTTAAACAGAAAGCTCCTGTAGGAGCTTTCTGTTTTACTATCACCTTGCTTTAAGCTGTCACCTGTCTTTAATACAGTAAATTAGCCTTCGTTTTAGTGGTCGTTATAGCGGGTTTTACTGTATATGGAACATAATTCTTTTGCTACATGCTTATGACTGTATAAATTAAAAGCACTAAAAGGCACTTCTATGCAGTAAAGGGTTGACTGAGAAATTTGTTTTGTTTTCAGATACATGTACTTTCAGTTTATGGAGGTTAACACTGTATATAAGACAATCTTGATCCCTGGCTGGGCAGAGAAAGACTGACAATGCCAAACTTGATATCATTCACAGCTGCCTCAGCCAGGACTCTACAGTCACTAATTCCCAGTCTTTTCTCCTTAACCCATTACCCCATAGCCAGTTTATTATATTGAAAATAGGTGACCATTTAAAGCAGGTTGAAAGTAAAGCAGAATGTGCCTTAAGGCACATTCTGCTTTACTTTCAATCTGCTTTAAGCTACAGTCTTCTAAGATATAGAAAATATTTTTCATGGTTCATAGTCATGATTGTATAAAGTTGGGCTAGTGAAGAAATAAATCCAAGGTGTAAAAAGGCTTATTCATGGGGTAATGGGTTAAGGCCTCTACTAAACAGTTACCCTATGCTGTGACTACTCATTAGAATCATGGTAAAGTGATAGGGTGTGGTGGAGGCATAGGGATTTTAGCTTTTAACCCTTTACTCCATAGTATTTCTAGTTTCTAATTTTGGAGATAGGTGACCACTTAAAGCAGGTTGAAAGTAAAGCAAAATGCGCCTTCAGGCGCATTCTGCTTTACTTTCAGCCTGCTTTGAGCTAGTATGTGTAAGAATATAGAAACTATTTCTTATGATTCATATTTGTAACAGTATAAATTGACACTATTTTCTTCAGTGGAGGAACAAACTGAATGTGTTAAAATGCGCTTCTATGGGGGAAATACCCTCTTTATCTGGAGCCCTGATACCTGTACATGTACAAGATTAATTCTCTCCTACAATAAATATAGTAGGTTCTACATTTGAGGTTATCTCATCTGACAAGATTTATATAACAATAATTGCCTAAAATAAAGTCAGAACCAGACTGTTTTAGGCTCTTTAAAATCAATAGGGTAATAGCCTTCATTAACACGTTCAACACTGAATAACTGTTATCTGCTAAAAATGTCATCTGCTGAAGTTCTCAGATGGGTCATCTTCAACCTGTTGCCCCTGTTGAGGTGGCGATCAAGGAGCTTCTTTTACGCTTCTACTATGATCAGGGCGTTTCTACTGTGCTGTTGCCGTTCCTACTACGATTCGCGGCGATTTTTCCAAAATTTCAAAGCGTAGAGGATCGAATCGCGGGCTCAGTGGAATGGGGGTATAACTGATTAAAATGTCATCTACCTGTGACCTTAATTCTGGCATTTTGATTGATATTAATGTTAGTGTCCTTCAGTTTGGATCCTGATCAAGATGTGGAATAACTGAGCATCTCATTTAAGCTGGATCCAAGTGGTTAGCAAATGTTTTTAGGTTTCTCAGTGAAAGGAGTAACTCTTTGAACACTAAGTTATTTAATTAATTACATTGTCATCTGCAATAGTTAAGTTTTCAACTAATTAAAAGTTCTAAGTTATTTTGGACTCTATATGACCATAATGTGTCTATGGGCCACAAAACAAGGTCATTCATCAGGGTTTTCCGTAGGCATTGACAAATGGGGGACATTGTGTCCCCCAGGTTCCTTAGTTTGGGGGACAAAACTAATTTTTGGGGGTCACTTGTCTCAACACTGCTTTTTACCTTTCAATAAATCCTCTGTAAACCAGACACTTAGTTACATATGAATAATCTAGAGATGTAAAGAGTACTGTTTCCTTAATGCAGTGTGACAGTATTGCAGAAAACCACCTTTTAAAAGACAAAGATTATGGTCTTCAGAGTTTTTTCTGTTTCATGTTTTAATACATAACATTATGTGATCACTGTGATGGATTTTTGAAATTGCGTCAAATTTGACCCCCAGTAAAACTGTTTGAGGGACATTTTATCAAAAAGGGGGTCATTGGCGCGCATTTTGTGCGCCAGGGAAAACCCTGATTCATTTTAACCCATTACCCCATATCCTATTTCTAGTGTTGAAGACAGGTGACCACTTAATTAAGCAGGTTGAAAGTAAATTAGAATGACCCTTAATGCCCATTCTGCATTACTTTCAAAGTTTCTGCCTGCTTTAAGGCCTTTCGCTACCGGAAGTCGGTCTTGCGGGCGAGCGGATATGCGTCTTGACGACACAGACTTCTTCCGTACGTGCTTATACTAGAAAATTTATATAAAGGAAATGTTGATACGATTTAGTATAATCCTTCATAACGCAGTCAGTACAGTGGTTGACTAGCAATTGAAAGGTCATAGGTTCGAGACCCATGCGATCCAAATATTTTTTTAAGTTTTCGATATATTGACTTCTCAATCCATTACAAGCAGTGATCAAGGGACATGTTATGTTTTGTCTTCGTTGATTAGAATAAGTGATGTTATATACGGTCCAATTATATTTCCACTTACATGTACGTATTAGTTTAATGACTTACAAGTCAATAAAATCGGTATATATGTATAAGATTTGATCGAACTATAAAGCCACACATTGAAGCTTTTCAAAATTGATATTGCCCATTATTATGTTTAAACAATATAATTAACCTTGTATGCAAGTCCATGAATAAATAATAATGCATTTTAATGACAGAATTTCAATTTTAAGGTAGGTAACTGTATTTCAACTTCTTTCCCATATTTTAATAACAAAAACTGATATTACAACAAATCCTGACTGTAATATTTTCTAATTTTTTCTGACCAACTACTTCATCAACCATACATTTGAATAAAATGAAAAACAAAAACATTGAATGAGTCAGTTTTTTGTAATTCAATTTTTTAGCATTTTGCAAAATTTAAATAGCCAATAACATTTTTCTGAACACCTTTATTCAAAATGTTTTTAGCTTTTCTTGTAATGAATGTTGTAGGCTACTTATTGGGCGAGACTTAAAGTCATTAGCTTTATTTATTTTTGAGAAAAATCAAATCTTCAAAATTCCTAAAAGACCTAAAAGACAAACCACACGATAGATTTTGCCTATATTTTCACACATTGTTTCTTAGGTTTTTATCATTCTTCATGAAAAGTTTTATACACATTGTATGGAAATTAAGCGCACATGCGAAGTACCTTAAGCTATCATCTGCTAGGAGAATTTTTTTTCTAATAGTACACAATCATAACTTGGAGGAATAAATTAGAGGTGCAAAAAGGCATGGATTAATTATTTTCTTCAGAAAATCTTTTATCAAAATTATAAGGGTCTAGCTGAATTTTCAAATGTTTTGGATACTGATGAGAGGTTGAGCTACTCTGCATCTCATCTGGTTTAACTTTACATTTGATGTACCATAGAGATCCTACATATATTGGGACTTAAAGTGTATAACTGCTGTAATTACATCCTAAAATTTGAATTGCTTTAGTGGCATATTATTTTGTCCAAAAGGTGTATCTAACTTAACCCTTAGCCTGCCACTCACGACTATAGCTCCATATGCAAACAGCTTGGATCCGGATGAGACGCAGAGTAACTCGGCGTCTCATCCGGATCCAAGCTATTGACACTCGGACAACATTTTCAGCAACTTTGAAGCACTTTGAAACTTGAAGCAGACGAGAAATATAGCAGACGACAATTTATTTGGCGGGCTAAGGGTTAATGGTGATAAGGGTAATGTGGTGTACACTGTTTGCTCAGGCCTGTCTTACCCAATACTTAGAGTATTACGAAATTTGTGATGCATAAGTTACAAAAATAGTTTAAAATACATGAATTATACTGAATACTTTCATATAAAGAAAAGTTTTAGCAATTAAAACCTGACAGGTCAATCTACATGTACCACTTGGGTTAAGGCCATGAAAATCTTTTTATAAATCTGATGTTTGTTTTGAAGTACAAAGTTGAAGATGACGGCATAAATATATTTATGATACTTAAAATTGTGTTGTAATACTTGAAATTATTTCAATTTAAATTCTGGTTTTACAGTACATCATGTATAATTTATGTATATATATGCAAAAGAATGATTATTGATTGTGAAAAAAGGACTCTCAGGGCAGCTAAAAGTAAGATGAAAGTAAAGCAGAAAGCTCCCTAACTTGACATGAGGTTTCTGCTGTACTTTCAGCCTGCTTTTAGCAGCCATGTAACCTCTTTGAAATAGGGCTTATTAAAGGATTGCTATCATTGGATAGGTTATATTATGTATTAACTGTATGTCACACTTGAATGCTGACGTGTCTAAGTATTATAGTGTATTGAAAATCTGTGGACTGGTTAAATCCTATAATCTTTCGGTATTATTATAGCAAAGCTTAACTTTCCAATGATGCACTTCTAAATTTAGTTTTAGACACTTTAATTCAATATCTTTGCTTACTAACTGAGAAACGGTGATTACCATTACAAAGAGTTTGGATCCAATGAGATGCCTAGTAACCTGGCATCTCATCAGGATCCAAAATATTTGACACTTTGACCCAATTTTTGAAAGAAATTTAGAAATTGTAACTTTACGCAATTTAACCAATAAATACACCTATTAATGCTTTTGATTTAATCCTCCACTGAACAAAATAGTTCCACTTTGTAAAGTCATGAATATGCAGCAGAAGAATATTTCCTATAGCTATACTCTACCTGTTGGTAGCAATAAAAGCAGGTTAACCAATTATCCCATAAAAACTCCTTTTTACACTTTTCATTTTTTCCTCCACTGAATAAAATGGTTCCAATTTATACAGCCAAGAATATGTACCATAAGAAATATTTTCTATTTTCTAGCAGACAGTAGCTTAAAGCAGGCTGAATGTAAAGCAGAATGTGCCTTAAGGCACAATATTCTGCTTTACTTTCAACCAACTTTAAGTGGTCAACTATCTTTAATACTAGAAACAGACACGTTCTGCTTTACTTTCAACCTGCTTCAAAGGGTCACAAATCTTAAAATAAAAATCAGCTATGGGGTAATTGTTTAAGGTTGCACTCACTATAAGCCAACAATTTGTTGTAGACAAAAGGTATACTCAGCATTCAAAGAGTTAATCTTGCGTATTTAACAGATCTAAATTTCCCACTTCTAAATTTAGTATCATTGTATCAGACAACCAAACAGAAATTAAACTGTTTCCTCTGCAGATTTTTATCTTAATTCTTATTTACAAGGAACAGTTTGATTTACAAGGAACAGTTTGCTTTTAACCCTTATCCTGCGGTAATATCGTCTGCTTCGAAATTGTCGTCTGCAAAATTTGTTAGATTTAGATTGATACATTTTTTAAGTAAAGAAACCTAAAGATGAGTGTCAAACAGTTTGAATCCAGATCAGACGCCGCGTTATGCGGCGTCTGATCTGGATCCAAACTGTTTGCAAAAATCAATAAAGTCACGATCAGCAGGCAAAGGGTTAACTTCAATCACAAACATGTTTAATTAAGCAGTATCCTATATTAATCACAGTTGGATACAGGCGAAATGCACTACTGCCTGTGGAGGAAAGGGTTGAATAGATTACATTAGAATAAAATATACAGTACAACGAGGCTTCAAAACTGCATTAAAGTGAAGTTAATTCTAATGTATTGAACATTCAGGAAATAACTATTGACTGTGAACGGGTCTGTCCAAAAACTATTTAAACTTAAAGTGTACATATAGTTTCCTGCAGCATCTGAGCTTACGCAGTTCAGACCCTGTAGGAAACACATAGTCATAACTTGCCAATATTGTAGATCCTGACCCATGGGCCAGATCAGGAGCTCCTGCAGGAGCCCTCTGTTCTGGGTCTTCAATATTATTATATTGTAGTTCTGGCACCAGATACATTATTGTAAATAATTTGCAAATGGTACAAGTATTATGTATCTGGTGCCAAAACTACAAGCCTTTCCTATATTTCAGTTTATGATTTATAATTAAGCGAATCGAATTGGTAACAGTAACAGTTCAGAGTAGAAAATGAATAGTTGACCCTTTACCCCAAAGCCTGCATGGTTCTAGTTTTACAGACAGGTGACCTCTTAAGCAGTTAGAAAGTAAAGCAGAGTGCACCTTAAGGATTTTCAGTTTTACTTCCTACCTAATTTAAGTGGTCACCTGCCTTAAAGACATGGAGTAAAGGGTTGATAGTCAGTGGGGTTAGTATCTAGGTTTCCCACCAAGGATTAAAAAATGGAAAGCTTAAGTCTTTTGTTATTACAGCGCTTAAGCGAAAGTGTTTGAAGAATCAGTGTGATGTTATTGTTAGCTGACCCCATGAATATCTAGAATTTTTATAAAAGATTCATGCTTTATTACAGATGAATAAATGCCATGCTATAAAACCATCAAGGTCAGGGTTGTTAAAGCAGAAAAATAGTGTGGACTTGAACTGATAAACTTTCCTGTGAAACTGAGTAGCATGTCGGATGGTTTTAACAGTTTTGTAATAAAGATTTGTCAACAATATACAAACAGACATGAGTTAGGCAGCTATTCTATGAAGAAACCTGCATCTTGGCTCCAGATAAGAGAGAGTTAGCTGAACAAATCAAATGTTTTCTCACTTATTTCAGCACCAAATCCTATGGTGTTACTACTCATTAGAATTGTCTCGAAGAGACAATTCTATTGAGGAGTGACACCATAGGGTTAATGCAGAAATAAAGATTTAAGTTTTTGAAATACTCCCCTTATCTGGAGCCCTGCTGCATATCTCCAAATTTATACAGATGACAGCATAATGTAGAACATAATGTAGAACATAAAGCCCTTGTACTTTTGTTCTGTATTAAGCTGTCAACTGTATTTATTAAGACTGCTAATTTATCTTATCTGAAGCGGCCATTAAATACAAGTATGATTGTATGACCTTTTGATTTTTCTTCACAAGGTGAAAATTTAATGGTCCAAGTTAACAAAAAATAGGATCTTTCCTTTGTTATGATAGACCAAATTGCACATAACCTAAATTGATGTTCAAAAAGCCATCTTTTAACCCATTACTCCATAGCATGTATCTTGTTTTGAAGATACATGTAGGTGATTAATGAGCCTTTTACTCTATATATTTTGTGTACTCCCATTCTACTAACTTTACTTTAAAAGCTTCCATCTGCTAGAATATAGAAAATGTTCAATACGTTGCGCCCATTCATGCCTGTATAAAAATGGAACTGTTTGCTTCAGTGGAGGAATAAAGGTAATTATACATTGTATATAAACAGTTCTGATGTTTCAAACATGAGAGGGAAAGTGTTACCTGTACCTGATCACTGATTAACCCATTACCCCATAAATATGCCTTTTTACACCTTTAATTAATTCCTCTACTTAAGAAAATAGTTTCAATATATACTGTCACAAATCAAAATCATAAGAAATATTTTCTATATTCTAGCAGTTATAGTTTAAAGCAGGCTGAAAGTAAAGCAGACTGCGCCTTAAGGTGCATTCTGCTTTACTTTCAACCTGCTTTAAGTGGTCACATATTTTCAAAAAGGCTATGGGGTAATGGGTTAAGGAGCATTTATTACAACATAAGGGTGGGGAAATATGTACTTCTATTAGACTTAACCCATTACTCAAAAGATATGCCTTTAAACACCTCTGATTTATTCCTCCACTGAAGGAAAATGTTAAACTATTCTGCTTTATTTTCAACCTGCTTTAAATTGTGGTCACACATTGATTCTTTAAACTATAAGCATATGGTAAACTAATGCATGGGATAAACACTAAAAGCACTAAGTAACCTTTTAGTTTTGACTAGTAGGTTGGTATCTGCTCAACATTTCTTTGTCAAACAGTGCAGCTTGAGACATTAGGCTTAATATTTATATATCTTTTTTTGCTGTCTGACATACAAGTGGTAATTGCATTTTGTCGCACAGGAGAACAAAAACTGTCAGCTGATTCACCTAATATGAAATGGTGGTGAGAAAATATTGCACACCAGCCAATTGTGTTCAAATTTATAGCTCATAATAAAAAATAATTCAGTATATATGGATTGTGCAAAAATGTATTTATTATTATGAGGATAAGTTTTAAAGCTGAATGAAAGTAAAACAGAAAGCTCCTTTAGGAGCTGCTGTTTTCCTCCGTCCTGCTTTAACATATTACCCCACAACTGCCACGACCCTGAGTTTCTAGTTTTGGAGACAGGTGGCCATGTACTTAAAGCAGGTTAAAAGTAAAGCAGATTGTGCCTTAAGGCACATTCTGCTCTACTTTCAGCCTGCTTTAAGCTACCATCTGCTAAGATATAGAATAATTTTTTAATTATTTTTCTTACTGTGCATATTCATGACTGTATAAATTCTTATTGGAACTATTTTGTTCAGTGAAGGAATAAATTAAAGGTATTAGAATTTAAAAGGCACATTCATTGTAGGCCGTGAGCCAGGCACCTGAAATTTGAGGTACGGGTACCATTCGGGTGAATAAGGTTCACTATGATTTTCAGGAAGCCCAAACCCTCTGCTTTTAGGAAATGTATGATAGCAGTAAATTCATGGCAGCTTTGTTGGCTTTTGAGGCATTTTTGTTACCCCACCCACCGAGTTAACGTTGTAAAAGGATCATTGTTGTCACAATCGTACTTTTTGTACTGCATGCATTTTTATTGGTGCCTAATATCAAAACGGGTATTGAAACATGCCATTAAATGTTATTGACATTATTAAAGGTTTTAACTTTGGTAAAAACCAAATTTCCACCACTTTTTTTGACTAAAAAATCACCTTTTTATGCCTTTAGACAAATGTCTTTTGATGAGGATGGCATATAGTGATCCTACTGGCGGTGCGTACGAGTTAAACATATTTTACCGATTCTTTTAGCAATAACACCGTGTAATAAAATGCTTTGGTACTTAAACAGTTGTTGTTTAGGGTAATTCCCAATCCAACCATATCATCCAACCTCGGTTTGACATTGACCTTGACCGAATTTTGTCTACGAATATGTTAGTAGGGTTGTTTATTGGTTAACTAGATTTTACTGTTTCGTCTAGCATCAATACCGCATATAAGAATGATTTGATACTTGCTGCTTTTGATCATTGCCAATTCACCCATATCACCTTACCTCAGTTTTGACCTTGACCTTCACCGAATTTGGAACTAAAATATGTTATAAGGGCTGTTTTATTGGTTCACTAGATTTTACCGCATCGTCTAGCATTATTACCGCTTAGTAGAATGCTATGAAACTTTCACAGTTATGGCTTAGAATCACTCTCAGTTAACCCATATCACCCAACTTCCATTTTGACCTTGACCGTGACTGAATTCGGACTTAGAATATCTTAATAAGGGATGTTTATTGGTTAACTAGATTTTACCGTTTCGTCTAGCATTACGTGTAACAACTTTTATTAGAATGCTTTGAGACTTGCACAATTGTTACATTCGATAATTCCCAATCAACGAGTATCAACAAAACTTAATTTGGCATTGACCTTGACCTTATTGTGGACTAAGAATATGTTTTATGTGCTATGTCAAGGTTAAATAGATTTTATCTTTTCGTCTAGCACCGCTTACTCAAATACTTGGATACATAATTATACAGTTGTCGCCTTATACCATTCATAATCTATCCATATCACCCAACCTTGTGTTTACCTTGATACTACCACAGAGATCACTGTCAATGAGGACACACAAACTCGCATTGGGACCATACATTTCCGCTTGAACACTTGTGTCACCAAGCGTTACTATATAACAGTGCATCTATCAGCCAATTTAGAGACATTCTTGAAGATACGAAACACGAGAACTCTCACACACAGCTGAAAAGGTCACAAATGCAGAAATACGAGGAAAAAGTTACTAAAGTAACATATCTAATAAGAGGCTGGTTCAACCCATTTGAAATAAATCAAAATCTGATTAGCATATCCACCGTTAATGCAGTACCTTGAGACATCGCAAAATACCTTCTGAGTGCGCATGCGATTGGTCAATGATGAGATTGGTCAATGCTCGTATGCACAATTTAAAGGAGATCAACCATGATGGAATAAAGAGCAACAAAGTTTAGACCTCAAGCAGCATGAAAGTGAAATCCAGTGGAAGACTGGCAGTTCTTATAGCTGATAATGCTTTTGTTCGGTCGCATCATAGTTATGGCACACACACGCAATCTCCAGATAAATTTCATTATTTTACTTATTGCTCTTTGGCAATAGTCTTTCTCAACATCAAATGGTTTGCTAAGAAATCAAACAATGCTGCATTAGCATTGAGCTAACAGAAAACGCTTGGCTTAGCTGAAGGTATCCCGAAAAAGTATGTCTCTGTGATTGACGGAATGAACCTCGTATAGAAAGTCAAAAGATACCAATGCATGTTTGTGGCTGCGCAAGCACTATTCTATCGATGGTACTCGAGGCGGCAGTGACAGTGATAGAATAGATGTATACAGGGGAGACGCTTCTGTAGCAATAAGGCCAATAATAATATTCTTATAGCATTCCTGGTGCATCAATGGATAAAAACTGAGCACAGTCAAAGGTTACAGAGGATTTGATTTGATTTTTTTTTACGTCGCTTTCAACAGTATTTCAGTCATATCGCGACGTCCAGCTAATTATAGGTGGAGGAGGACCCCAGAAGTCCTTTATGGGCAACTGGGTAGAACCATCGACCTTCCGTAAGCCAACTGGAAGGCTTCCCCACATGAGAAATCCGAACGACTCTACTGGGATTCGAACTCACAGCGGTGAGAAACTTAGTGATGTAAGTCACAGTGACTATACCACTAGGCCACGGAGGCCCCTAGGTTACAGAGGTAAATATCGCACCTTACGTTGAAATCAAATGCTTCAAAATAAAATACAATGGATGCGAGGAGGTACAGGGTCTTTGAAGCAGCCAAGAAGAAGCAAATGAACATATTTAAGAAATGCTGGACAACGACATGCACAAGTTATATATGATATCCTGAATATTGAGGACGCGATTGACACTGATGTTTGCAAGTCACTGAATTGAATGTATGTCTTAACATGTTGTGACACGGTCAGCGCATTTGCTGGTAAGAATAAAACACGCGCACTGAAATTGATGAATGGTAATGCTGAAGCTCAATAATGTTCCCAGACGTTGAATAGGAAAGGGGTACCACTCCTGCTTTGATATACAGACTTGAGATATAAACGTCAGCTCTATGCCCTGTAAGCGTCATCAGCAAAAGTGAATGTTCAGCGGTACGGCTCTTATGTACCAGAATAGGGTAAGATAGAGCGCCACCAGCTACACCTCATGCCTGGCTGGATGGATTAATTTATTTTGGTTTACGGCACTGCGCCACAAAAAGGGTCATATAGCGCCAGTGAATGATGGGGAAATGATGAGACGCGATGATGACGATGACTTCGCGCAGATGATTTTGACTAATTTCGTCCTTTGCAAAACAGCAAATAAGATCAAAACCAACGACCAGTCTTCCTTAATTTTAGTTCTTAGAAGAGGGGGTACTTTCGTTCTAACAAAGAGAAACAATTCCGTACGACAATTAACCCACAGAAATACAACAAGATAGGAATGTCTGGACTCTTTAGTTAAGCACACTTTAAGAGCTAACCTCAAGGCTGCTATTTGGAGTCGATGATATTCCAAGTCATGTAGGAAGAGGATGGAAAGTTGTGAAAGAGGGTGAGATTGATCAGCTATCAGACGACTTGCTGGATAGAAAACAGATCCGACGTAGATGCTTGACCTACTAGCGGGGAGCTGTGCTAGTAAATGTACTTTGCCTAAATGTGTATGCATTTCTTATGGTTTGAATAGTACGAACATGTGCAACTGTGATAATCAGGCAACTAGTACAGAATCAGATGATGAAGAACGTCCACTGGAAGAGGATGAAAACATTGAGAGTGAAGGAAATGTGAGAATTGGTATTCTTACATAAGAATTACAACCTACACTTCAGTGGTTGTAATGCATTGATTATTCGTCAATGCCGACTAGATGTTTAGACATTTTCATAACACTGTTGTCAATGGTTTGTAAGTTAACGCCAATAGATTGCCTTTAAACTTAAATCCTTTGACCCGAAATATTTGTTTTTCATCTGTTATGTGCTAGCAGGTGTATTTGAAAATTGCAGAGTCAAGGATTTGTACAATATTAGCCTTAGCATAAGAAGAGAGTAACAATGTCTTAGAACATTACTGCTTTAAGAGAACCCCGGAGGCACCCTTAGCAGTACTGTTTATTCTGGAATTTTTTAGAGGTCCAAATTAGGTCAAGTCCAAGGCCAAACCAAGCTTTGGTGATATTCCTGGATTTCGAAAGGTTCAATGTATTCAGTATGCAATGATCAAATCATTCCAGAAAGAAGTAATAACTCTGGAGAAACGGTAAAATCTATTTTTCCAAGAAATAGCTCAAAAATAGCAGGGAATGGTTCAAGGCAACAACTGTAGAAGTGTAAAATCATTCTAGTAAGCTGTTTTCATGCTATATAAAATGTTAAGATATGGTTGACTTCGTACGAACGAACAGGGCGATTACTTTAATTATGCCACCTGCATCAATAGATTCCAGGAGTCAAAACAGGGATTTTTCGTTATGAAAAGGATGACGTAATTTATTGTTTTCGCTTAAGTAAATTACTTAAACAATTCCAATAATGCCTAATGGCATGTTACAATACTTTTTTAATGTGATGCTTCAAAAAAACGTATGCATGACCAAATGTATAATTGTGATAATGATGGTCCTTTTACAATGTTAAACTTGGTGGGTGGGGTAACAAAAATGCCTTTTTTGCTAGAGTAAATTACTTCAACAATTCCAATGATGTCTAATTGCATGTTACAATACATTTTTATAATGATACTTCAATAAAAATGCATGCGCTACCAAGAGTATGATTGTGATAATGATGGTCCTTTCACAATATTAAACTTGTTGGGTGGGGTAACAAATATGCCTTTTTTGCTAGAGTAAATTACTTCAACAATTTCAATAATGTCTAATGACATGTTTCAAAACATTTTCAATATGATACTTCAATAAATTTGCATGCATTACCAAAAGTATGATTGTTATAATGATGGTCCTTTTACAATGGTAAACTTGGTGGGTGGGGTAACAAATATGCCTTTTTTGCCAGAGTAAATTACTTAAACAATTCCAATAATGTCAAGTGGCATTTTACAATACATTTTCAATATGATGTTTCAATAAAAATTCATACATTACCAAAAGTATGATTGTGATAATGATGGTCCTTTTGCAATGTTAAACTTGGTGGGTGGGGTAACAAAAATGCCTAAAAAGTCAACAAAGCTGCCATGATTTTACTGCTATCATACATTTCTTAACTAGTCACACATTGATCTTTCCGAAAATCATAGTGAACCTTATTCACCCGATTGGTACCAACCAACCCCTCCGGCTCACGGCCTATTGAGCAAATTGGTTTAAAGACGTATCCGGGAGTTGTTACTGCGCATCCCAAACGCGCATGTCCTTTCCGCTCTTTTCTGTATTTTCCTATCGCGGGTGTAATTACAGCGTCTAGATCATCGGATTTCGCGAATACAATATTTACTCAACTATCGTTATCTATCGTTAAAAAAACCTTTTAAAATTCCTGGGGATATGAAGAGACGCAAATCAGGATCATTTGTGACAAAAAAGTGCTCGAAATCTCTGGAAAACATTAGTTTTTTCACCAGGAACTCACCGACTCGAGTCAGCGTTAATAATCATACTGTGACAGGGAGTGAATTTAGTGTTGACATTGCCCCTTCCTGTGATAGTCTTTTTGAGATAGATAGTCGGGTCTAGACTCCGGGCGACTTTTTCCAGTCGGCCTGAGTCCGGACGACTTTGACACCCGCCGGTCATGACGGGCGTGTTTTGCCGCACCGTGGTGCTCTTGTTATGATATTTTATCTTATGAATGGTTATGTTAACTCACTGCCCACATTGAATAATGACTGTAGATGTGTTTATTGGTGGGTCTACTTTTTGTCCAGAGTATATTTCCTTTGTCACATCAGCTACCGATAACAAATTAGGTGTGTGAGTTCATCTTTGGATGGCGGAGTGTCGCATACCATTTTCAGGTCACCGTGACCTTGACCTTTGACCTTCATTTTACAAAAATATATATGTTCTGAGCATATATCCTATATCTTACCAGTTACCTATTCCAAATTCAGTGTTTGAGTATGGATACTTCCTACATTCTGAACTGAAATATTTGAACATGTATTACCTCCCTTTGATGTATGAATATGCATGCAGCTCTATGTAGCTTTATTCATTTATTATATAGCTTTAATGGGTTTTAAGCCAAAGAAAATATGTGTGAAAATAAACATAAAGTTGTGAATAAAGAATGAATGGATTATGCACCATCAGCATCATATTTAGGGGGGAGGGGGCATTTCATTTTTCACTCCGACTTGAGATGATGGCAACACTGCATTTTTCAGCAGAACTTTCTAAAGTGCATAATATATGTCACAATGCAAGACATTTTCTGTATAGCTGTGGGTATTATTTTATAAAGTATACCATTTAGACTATTTAAAAAAAAAACTGTTAAAAAAGTGCATATTCACTGATAAAGGGAGGTAATAAAATTGAACATATCTCTGAAACGAGCAAGGCGAGGTACTGTTTTCTCATTGGTTCTATACTTGTTATATAATTAACTTCTGTTATAGAAAAAAATAGGAAATTCTCCGCGCTAGAATTTTTTATTTTTGCAAAAAGGCTCGATTTTTTGACGATTTTCGAGTTCATTTTGCACATATTTTATGCGTAAAATCTGTATAATGCCACTCAAATCTAATTATTTTACTTTCATTTGTAACACTATTCCACATACATGTAATTAATTAAAATTGGACTTGAAGTATCGATATTTTTGTGTTTGATGGACTTTCTTCTTATGAGGCCTAATTTCGGAAAATTTGAATATAGTACTTCTAAAAAAAGTAGATTATACAAAAAGTAGCAAAGCGACCCATGTTTTGGAAGACTGTTTTTACTTTCATTTATATCAATTTACTTATATGCAAAGTTTAAAAAAATTATCCGCGCTAGAAAAAACTCCCAGATACGTCTTTAAATTCTATTCAAAACAAACCTTTAGAGAGTGTATATAAACTTCTTTTTTTTAAACTTAACTAGTCACATAGTATCAGTAAACATACACATTCATTTGAAAATTCAATTAGGTAGTGGTTAACGTATCAATTTTAGGATGATAGTCATCAATACTGCCGTAAAAATTCTGAAAATTGGGACAGTACCCTGTATCACTGTCACTGTGTATAATTATTGTTATCCTAAAATATAACTTTTATCATACAGAAATTTGTTCAAAAGGTACAAACTGAACGGCAAACAGTGTAAACTCTGACCAGACTGCTCCTGAGGGAGCAGTCTGATCAGGGTCTACATTGTTTGCTCATGCCTGTCTGTCCAACTATACTTAGGGTTATAATACTGTAAAAAATGCTACTACAGTATTTACATGTTATCATTAAGCAATAAGGAAAATATTTAATTTATTTGAAATTATCTCTATGGTTCATCATAGGTCTCAGTGACTTGACTTTAATTATGTTGAGCAGGAAGTAACAGGTTGAATTATGCATGAAATTTATATGAAAGTGTGTAAATATAAACTGTTGGTCATAAGAGTTAATGTTATACAGTATAATCTGTGTTAACCCTTTCCCCAATAGAAGCAACTTTTAGCGCATTTAATTTATTCCTCCGCTTATACAGTCATGAATATAATTCATAAGAATTATTTTCAGTTTCTTTGCAGATTATAGCTTAAAGCAGGCTGAAAGTAAAGCAGAATGTGCCTTAAGGCACATTCTGCTTTACTTTCAACCTGCTTTAAGTAGCCACCTATCTCGAAAACTAGAAACAGGCAATGGGGTAAAGGGTTAAGCTGCCACTCAATTATAAAGCATGGGGGTTTCTAAAGTACTTTCATTCTGCATTAACCACTAACTTCATAGACACGCAGTTCATTTATTCCTTCACTGACGCAAATAGTTTAAATGTAATATAGTCATGGATACGCAACTGTTTTCTGTATCCTAGCAGATGGTACAGTGGTAAATACGCTATTCCTACCCACTTTACGCGTTTCTTACGCGTTTCTTACGCGTTCGTTAAGCGTTCGTTAAGCGTTCGTTACCCGCTTCGTTTAACGCGTTTACTACCCGTTTCTTAACGCGTTTCTTAACGCGTTTAAACGCGTTTAAAAGAGCCCGGATGAAAGGGGAGTGATCATGGAGACCATGTATGACTTGCGGGCCGCTCTTATCCTACTTAAGAATTTAGTAAATATCGTTACTGTGGAGTAAATATAATCTTATAAAATTTTATGAAATCATTTTCTTTAAGAAGAAAGGTTATCCTGTGAGAGTTTTATGAATATACATTTATTTTCCCATATAAAGGATACGGTTTAAAAAGGATTATGTAAATTGTGTATATTACTATTACTATGAACATGCGGAATTCCCAAATGCCACATGTGGCATGCAGGGCTATCCGCTAACACTGTTGCGTCACAAGCCGGACAGGGGGGTAATAAAACTGCGGCTTATCAAAGTAAGTATCCTAATGCCCCATTGGGGTTGATTGGAATATCAACCAAATAAACCAAACCTTATATGCGAGTATGTGTCAGTTATTATACTCTCTCATCAAAGTAAAAGATATCTGTATAGTTTGAATATGGATGAGACTCCCGTAACTCGGCATTTCATCTAGAGCCAAACTGTAAAAATGAAATCAAGACCGTATGCTTCATTCTTAGCTGTAAAACATAAGAACCGAACTACTCGGCGTCCCATCTACATCTAAATCGATAGTGTTAACTATTATGAAAGTAATTGGGTTCATTCAAAGCTGTCAGTTTGGATCCTGATGCTATGCCGATCTATACAGCCAGGCGTTTGATCTGGATTCAAACCGTTTGAATAGAAATCAACATGGAAGGAATTATTCTAATACATATCAAACAGAAATAATCTCGATGAAACGCCGAGTCACTCAGCATTATGATCGAGATCCAAACTGTCTATATTTATATAAATTCTATAAGCGAAACCAGTTTAGATCCTGATAAGGGGCGTCTCATTTACAGAAAATGTTTTCAAAAATCGCATTACAATATGAGTTTTATCGCGAAAATGATCCAGTGACAAATCGATTCTTGTTCTTGATAAACCCGTTTCATTCGGATTTTTCTAAAACGGCAATCATCGATAAGATCCGAAATCTCCGCGTGAAACGGAAAACGGACGCCCCAATCGCAGCATCTCGGGTATAACCGTTTATTAACGCGTTTAAACGCGTTCAAATCGTTAGGCCTTAACCGTTCGTTAAGCGTTCATTAAGCGTTCGTTAACCGTTCACTATGCGTTTCTTACGCATAGATAAACGCATAAATGGGTAGGAATAGCGTATTTACCACTGTAGCTTAAATCAGACTAAAAGAAAAGCAAAATGTGCATTACCATGCATTCTGCTTTTAAGTAACTTTCAACCTTCTGGTTTCCTGTCTTCAAAACTAGGAACATTGGCTATTGGTAATGGATCAAATAGCCATTCTAAACTTGTTCTGTATTTTGACAGGTGGTTTGCTTAAAGCAGGCTCAGCCTGACAGTAAACTGAGTAAAGCAGAAAGTTCCTTCAAGAGCTGTCTGCTTAACATTCAACCTGGATATAGGGGAAAGGGTTAAGTGTTGGAAAACTTTCCCTTATCTTGACCCTGGCTATGACCTGAGATAGATTGTTATGTACTAATTACCTATGATAAATGGTTATGTGTTTTGGCCTATAAGTTATGTGCTCTGTGACCTCTTTCCATTTCAGGTAAAGTGGATGATGTACTGGATAGTATTTGCCTTGTTTTGTGCGTTAGAGACTTTCACCGATGTCTTCCTGTCCTGGTACGTATACCTAGAATAATCCACATGTATATTGTAGAAGACCTTGTTCTAAGTATAAAAAAAATAAACGACATTTATGCTAAAACTGTTTTGTCCATTTCAAACTGTTTGGAACCAGATCAGACACCAGGTAAACTGATATTTGATCAGGCTCCAAACTTTTTGTCAGTTGGATTGAAATAGATGATCAGAATTTTCAAAATATTGTAGCTTTTTCCAGGTTCTAATGAGTAATCTCAATATAGATTTTTGTCAAGACACACAGTCATTATTCCTCTTATCATACCTTAAGCTTGAATGCATTACGGTAGTTATAATAACATGTCAACAGCAGAAAAAATAAGCTTTAAAAGAGAACTACCAGATTAGGTTAATCCAAACTGTAAAACAAGTGGAGTCCAATCTTGTACATGTAGATATATGTTGCTAGATAAACTGCCATAGTGCATTGAACTTGCTTTATTAAAATTAAACGTATATTGATACTTTTAAAAAACATTGTTGACCTAGATCACACAGCTCCTTTAGGGTCTGCATTGTTTTGTAGAGTTTGTCCTACATGAGTAAGCTCTCCTGCCTTGGAAAATTTTCCTTATTTTATCAGCCAATATAAGTACACAGAGCACCAGATAAGGGTAGTATTTCAAAAAATAAAATCTTTATTTCTGAATTAAACCCTATGGTGTCACTACTCATTAGAATCGTCTCGAAGAGACGATTCTAATGAGTAGTAACACCATAGGATTTGGTTCTGAAATGGGGGAGAAATGTTTGATTTGTTGAAAAAACTCCCTCTTTTCTGGAGCCCTGAGTACAATGTACCCCCGTAGTTCAGAATGATAAATTTCCATTAGTGGCAGGGTAACCCCTTAGTTTATTGCCTGTTTGAAGCGTTTCTAGTTTTGAAGACAGGTGACCACTTAAAGCAGGTTGAAAATAAAGAAGAAAGTGCCTTATTGGCACATTCTGCTTTACTTTCAGCCTACTAAAAATTAAGCCAGAATCTATTCCGATGAAAAGATTTCATATCATGGTACATATTTATGACTGTACTAAGAACTATTTTCTTCAGTGGAGGAATAAATAAAAGGGTGTTTAAAAGGCCTATCTATGGAGTAATTGGTTGATATATGAATTACATAGCAGGAGAGGGGTTAAAACCTTGTGGTGTAATTATTTTAGATAATCAAGTATTCCACTTTGAAAGCTTGAGACCTGAAAGAAATTATGCTAATTTTGTTTCTACCTATTATACTTATCTGCTCTACCCTTTCCCCATAGCATATTTTCAGTATTGAAGTCAGATGGTTGCTTAGAGTAGGCTGAACCTAAAGCAGAATACTCCTTATCAAAAACCATTTTCTGTTTTACTTTAAGCATGCTTTAAGTTAGGATATAGAAACTATTTCTCATGGTGTATGTACATGACTGTATAAGTCAAGCTAGCCTCTTCAGTGGAGGAAAAGATTAAAGGCATAAAAACTTTAAAAGGTGTATTTATGAGGTAATGGGTTAAAGTACTTATGCTGTAAAATTGCTTTGGTATGGGGGGAATAGAGACAGTTGATTATATGGAAGATTAGGTAGAGGCGTCCTATAGCTTCTCTGGAGTAAACAGTTAACCCATTACCCCATAGCCTGTTTCTAGTTTTGAAGATAGGTGACTACTTAAAGGTGACTACTTAAAGCAGGTTAAAAGTAAAGCAGAATGCGCCTTAAGGCACATTCTGCTTTACTTTCAGCCTGCTTTAAGCTACCATCTTCTAGAATATAGAAAATATTTCTTATGATACTTATTCACGACTGTATAAAATGGAACTATATTCTTCAGTGGAGGAATGATTTGAAGGCGTAAAAAGGGGTAATGGGTTAAATGCCGATACAAGAGAAATGTTGTCTTCATTGGCGTCTTGTGTGTATAGGAAGAACTCCTGTCATGTACACTAGTCTGCTGTTACTGCCCGGCTGTACTTTTTCCAAGGTTCAGTGTAAAATTTCCATGGAATATGAATAATTTACGTGGAATTTACATGGAATTCTAAAAGTTCCATGGTTATTCGT
This sequence comes from Gari tellinella, assembly GCA_922989275.2. Taxonomy (NCBI): domain Eukaryota; kingdom Metazoa; phylum Mollusca; class Bivalvia; order Cardiida; family Psammobiidae; genus Gari; species Gari tellinella. The sequence goes on from OV277866.1 coordinate 76,478,816, forward strand.
AACAATTTCCAAGGTTTTTGTTTAGTCATCCAACATTTCCAAGGTTTATGCATGCTTATGAAAAAAAAACCCACGTAAATATCAAGAAAAAACCTTGGAAACTCTTAAAACCTTGGCAAAAGCTCGGAAAAATTGGACTTTGGCAAAAATAAACACGGAACAATCTCGGAAATAAGAACTTAACCATTTTTTAGCACGGAAAATCCTTGTAAAATAATAACTTAAACAATTTGCACCTCGTAATATTTGCTACAATTGTAAGTTTCACAAAACAGTGAATATTATACACACCCAGGACACCAGCTCACAACAATCAGAGGTCAGAGATTTAAGTTGTCTGTTTATCTATACTTTAAAATGTGAATGTGGCAAAAATTAAAGACTCCAAACCAGTTCAGACTCCTGACAAAAGATTCACGGTAAGTTACATAACTTACATAAATACAATTTTATCATGATCATAATATATCTTGGATATTTACATGATACAACAAAAGCATGTGGTACCCCACCCACTAGAACTTAACTATTCCTCGTATACTTTTCCATGGTATTTTGTCGAAACCATGTAAAATGGTTCTAACATTTCCGTGGTTATTAGAAAAAAACCACGGAAATAACAGAGTAAATATTTTACAAGGATTCCTCGTAAACTTTTCCGAGGATTTTTGTTTCCGTGGTTTTTAAGAGAAAACCTTGGAAATTAAATATTTTACAAGGATTCCTCGTAAACTTTTCCGAGGTATTTTGTCAAACCATGTAAAAACCAAGGTCTTGTATTTTCTAAGGTTTTCTCGTCTTTTTTTCCAAGGTTTTTGTAATATGACCGTCCGAATACTCCGTGGTTTTTTCCATGGTTTTTTTTCATAAAACCTAGGAAAAAGTACAGCCGGGTAACTTAGTGTCTGTAACATACAATTACAGTAAAACCTCTCTATTACAACCACTACATTGTGTTAATTATTGGGTATTTAAGGCAAGTGACTGCCATAAGCATTGTGAAAGGTTCACATAATTTAGCTCCTTTAGGAACTTCACTTTGCTTTCACTTTGCTTATATCTGTTAATCAATCAGCCATCTTTTTAGCGGTTGAAAAAGAGAGATTTTACTGTATGCGGATAATTGCTTGTAATTATCTCAGGGAGAGAGAATCACTAATCAGGCTGGTGTTTCGTAGTTTTCTTTTTTCCTCCACCTTAGCCTTAGGACCCCTCTGCCTACTCCACCATACAAGTTTCACAAGGGATATTCATTAGTGGTGTTGCTTAACCCTTTCCCCCCATAGAAGCGCCTTTTAGCGCATTAATTTTATTCGTTCGCTGAAGAAAATAGTTCCAATTGATACAGTCAAAAATATGTATTATACGAAATATTTTCTATATTATAGCAGATTATAGCTTAAAGCAGGCTGAAAGTAAAGCAGAATGCGCTTAAGGCGCATTCTGCTTTACTTTCAACCTGCTTTAAGTGGACACCTATATTCAGTACTAGAAACAGGCTATGTGGGAAAGGGATAAATCTAAGTTGTATACAGATGGCTTGTACATGTTTTCTGTACATAAAGGGTTAGAATTGGGCTCATTATTCTACAGCAAAGTCATGCTAGCATGGTCACTCAAACTAAGACTGATCACTCTTGTTAAGAATAACTTAAGATACATGTAGATAGCAGAGAGGAACTCTTAAAAGTTAAAGCAAACATTTTAACAATGTGAAAGCTAAACAGAAAGCTAGTACTGATTAGGATCTTTACACATTGGAGCTTAACCCTGTTACTCCATAGCCTGTTTCTAGTTTTAAAATTTTGTGATTTCTTAAATCATGTTGAATGTAAAGTAGAATGTGCCTTAAGGTTCATTCTGCTTTACTAACAGCCTCTGATTCTTTCTGAAATGATATAGAATGTTTTTCTTTTGTTGCACTTTCCTCCAAGTTGTATTAAACTTAAGAACCTATTTTATTCAGTGGAGGATCTAATGGGTACAGTGGAGAATCTGTTATTCTTTCCCGTATAAACGCAAACGTACGCAAACGCAAAGCACTAAAATGTAGAAAAGAACAACTTTTAGACAATTCTGATATTTCATGTTTATCTTGGTGGCAAACAGTTTGGAGCCTGATCAGACGCCGGGTTACCCGGCGTCTGATCTGGCTCCAAACTGTTTGTATTGTAAATAATAGTTTTAGCGTAAACGTGTTTATTGGGAAAGAATAACACATTCTCCACTGTAACTGGTTAAACAGTCACTTTCCCTTAACACAGAAGCCTTTTGAGTGATTGATACAGCAGGAGTTTACTGTTATTACTTTTTCCTGTGCCTTTAACCCTTTCCCACATAGCATATCTCTAGTATTGAATATAGGTGTGCACTTAAAGCAGGTTGAAAGTAAAGCAGAATGCGCTTTAAGCGCATTCTGCTTTACTTTCAGCCTGCTTTAAGCTATCATCTGCCAGAATATAGCAAAAATATCTTCAGGTATAAACTTTGTTGCTGTATAAATTAGAACTATATTCTTTCATGGATAAATAAATTCAAGTCGTAAAAAGGCGTCTCTATTGGGTAATGGGTTAACAGTCACACCTTTACTGAGTTGTTTGGTGAACAATTTAAGTGACTCTGTTTAACCCTTTGAACCCTAGTCCCGCATATTGGCGTTGTTTTCAAACAGTGTACATGTGAAACGTACACTTGTCCTGTGCAAACAGTGAAGACCCAGATCAGAGGGCTCCGAAAGGAGCCCTCTGATCAGGGTCTTCACTGTTTGTCATATTTCAAAACATTGACAAAAACAACCCTTAAAAGTCAGAAATGGACCAGACTAAAATGGAAACTGGAATTTTCCATTTAAAGTTTCAGGGAGGAAAGAGTTAAGACAGGTAACAGCTTAAAGAAAAAAGAAGAAATCAAATCGAATCTTTATTATGCAATAACTCTAACATGAGCCATGAGCATAGCAACAATAAACACAAATCATGGAAAAGCCAGGAAAACGGTATGGCAAGATGGCGTTTGGCATAATATTTTTTGTCTACATTATGTAGAAATAATGTTAAAGTTCCTTTGAAAGCTTTATTTTCCTTCTGCAAGAAGTAGTCACCAGAAGTGGCTTTATAAATCTATTGATTGTGTTTGGATTTAATAAACCCCTAAACACAAGTTTGACTATGGAATTTTTTTTTTGAGCTCTAAAAGATAATATTAATATTAATAAGCTCAATGTGCATTTTGAAGACTCATTATTTTCTTTACAAACAATTATGTACATGAATTTCCATTGAAAGTTTCTTGTGTCCCCGAGTATATAAACCTTCCTATTCATTACCCATTAACCCTTTCCTCCCTGAAACTTTAAATGGACAATTCCAGTTTCCATTGTAGTCTAGTCAACTTCTGACTTTTAAGGGTTGTTTTTGTCAGTGTTTGGCATTATGACAAACATTGAAGACCCTGATCAGAGGGCTCCTTTCGGAGCCCTCTGATCTGGGTCTTCACTGTTTGCACAGAACAAGTGTACTGTTCACATATTCACTGTTTGAAAAGGATGCCTATATACGGGACTAGGGTTCAAAGGGTTAAACCGTTTACTGCCGTAGGCAACTTTACCCTTTGAACCCTAGTCACACATACATGTATATACATGTCCCTTGCAAATAGAGTACCTGTGAAAAGTACACTTGTCTTATGCAAATAGTGATGGCCCAGATCAAAGGGCTGTTAAAGGAGACTGTTATATTATAATACATCCATAATAGTCAAAATTCATGGGTACGACTAAATTGGAAACTGCAATTATTATTGTCTACTTACAGTTTCAGGGGAAAAGGATTAGGTTAAGTTTGCAAACAGTTACTCAGATCAGATCCTGCTTAACTAAGGCCATATCTGATCAGGATCCAAACTGTTTGCACTCTTTTCAATATTTGTTAAGTCAAAGCTTTAAAGATTTGAATATTGCATGCAACAAAGCTTAGCAGATGATACTTTTTCTGCGAAAAAGTTAAAACCAACTGTTAAAATTGACAGTGAAAGGCTTAATTAGGTTAGAATAATTAGGTTTCCATGTTCGTATGATGGAGTTTATGGTGTAATGCAGTTCAACCTGTGATAAAAGGTGTGTCTATGGAGTAAATGTATGGGTTAAGAAGCCAACTGTCTTTACCACCAAAATCAAACCATTCTTTGATTGGTCAAAATATTTGTACAGTCAATCCCAAAATGCCCCTGAGACTTCAGTACATATTATCTATGCTTTAGATCAAATTCATCTTCTTTATCGCTAGATGAAAGCTACCTGACATTGTTATCTCAGGCTTATCACTTGGGCCTCTTAGATAAATATACAGTCAAAGTAGTGTTTAGCAAAAGTTCTTCAAAGAAGCATATATAGATCTTTCTAAAGACAGATGCCTGCTTTTTGCAGGACAAAGGTAAAGCAGAAAGCTCCTGAAAGTTTTCCTTTTTTTCTACATTAAGCAGCTATCCATGTTTTAAAGACTGCCCTTTCAATTTTGTTTTGATGACTAAGTTTAACTCAAGTTTGTCAGTACATCTTATTTGCACAGGCCTCCTGTTGTTTTCAATTTCAAGCTTTAAGGTTCAGAATGCAGACTTTGAGATTCTGTATCTTTGAATTTTCATATACATGTTATGATGTACATCCTCTTGAGTAATAAAGAATAGGAATAATTGCTGGTCAAACAAGGTGAATGCATTTTATACTGCATTCAACCTAATTGTGTGGGAAACAAGTATTTGCCGTACAGTGTAGACCCACCTCAGAGCCCCACTCTTTCCATTTTAGGACAATTTCCTCAAGAGTCAATGTAATAGGTCACAATCAAGAAAATAGTTCTAAGAGTTCATGTAAAAGTTTGTAGTGTAAAGATTAACCAGGCTACTCCATTTAAATGCATTTAATTTATTCTTTCAACGAAGAAAATAGTTCCACTTTAAATGTATCATAAGAAATATTTTCTGCTTCTAAAAGACGGTAACATAAAGCAGGCTGAAAGTAAAGCAAATACACATTCTGCTTAATTACTTCCAAACTGCTTTATGTAGTCACCTGTCTTCAAAACTAAAAACAGGATTTGGGAGTAAAGGGTTACACATCAACCTGTCTAAAAGACCAACATGTGGTGGTACTAAGTTTATAAATGTTTTACTGTAATAGTTACTGAATATCTCGGATATACTTGCATTCTCTTGAATTGCTTTGCTGTTTATAATTACATTTTCTATTTTGTTATTGTTACAGGCTACCATTCTACTATGAGATTAAGATTATCTTTGTCTTCTGGCTCTTGTCACCTGTCACCAAAGGAGCAAGTTTCCTCTATAGAAAGTTTGTCCATCCACAGCTCAACAAAAGAGAGAAGGTGAGATACATGAAACTCATTGACAAACAAAACTCCACGGAATTAACCCTTAGCCCGCCAAATAAATTGTCGTCTGCTATATTTCTCGTTTGCTTCAAGTTTCAAATTGCTTCAAAGTTGCTCAAAATTGCTGAAAATGTTTTCCGAGTGTCAAACAGCTTTGATCCGGATTAGACGCCGAGTTACTCGGCGTCTCATCCGGATCCAAGCTGTTTGCATATGGAGCTATAGTCGTGAGTGGCAGGCTAAGGGTTAAACCTCTCCTCCAAAGAAGCATCCTTGAGCACCGCTGCCTTCACCTTCATGGAAGTGCCTCACATGAGTTTCAAATGATGCTTTTGAATGCAGATGGCAGCTGAAAGCAAGATAAAAGTTAAACAGAAAACTCTTAAGGAGCTTTCTGCTTCACTTTCATCTTATTTAAGCAGTCACCTGCCGTAAAACAGTAGGATATGGGTGATATGTTCATTTGGCTATGAAAGTGTTTAAGAAAGAATATTTTACATTCGCTCCATTCAATTCCATCAAACAAAATGACGTTTAATTTGTATAAACATAATTAATCTAGGGGCAGAACTTGTGGTTACCTGTCGCAGAGGAGGCGGGGTTTATGGGTCTGCTCTCCGTGAATCATTTTGTTGCGTTTCCTGAGTAATAGCAGTTATGGCTGTTCCTTGCCAGGTACACATTATTTGTGTTAACAACCTCTAATATGGATTAAACATACATGCATTTAATAATAAAATGTTCATTTAATCTTAGAAATTACAGCAAATATAATGTAAATATAAGAAATTAGCTGATTTTTTTTCGGTGTTTAAGCGAAATAAGCGTCAGAAAATGATCTGCAAATTTATCATGCATCGCACTAGTGATTCATGGAATTCGCCGATAATTTTCTGTCATTTATTTCGTTTAAAGCGGAAAAAATTCAGTTCATTTCTTAACTAAAATTACTGTTTGTCTGATCTGTATCTAAATTGTGTGCAAATGCCAGTTTAATTGTGCTAAACAGCCTCTGTATTGAAGGGTTGGCTTGTGTACTTTTTCTCAGAAAACTTCTGTTTTGAAGGAGTCAGATTTATGGACTTTATAGTGAAATGCCAATAGCTTTATTAGTTTTTGTCCCAGTTGAAATGATTGACAAAGCACATTAAAACTGCCTCGTGAGACTCCTGAGTTGGCAATGAAATGTTTCCTTAACTGTGATATTCTCTTAGGTAATCTTAGCTTATTGTTTATTGCCTTGTGTAATATTATGTTGCTGTGTAAATGGCTTTGTAGAGAAACATATTGGCAAGCGGCACAGTAATAACTACACACAGCAGTCCCTCAGTGTTAGAACACTGACAATATCTGTAACTGCTTAATCCATTAATCCATGGTGAAGAGTAAACACATAATTTACAACCATAGAACCTCTGAAGAGAAGCTTGTCTTATGCAAACAGTGAAGACCCAGATCAAAGGGCTCCCACATGAGCCATCTTACTAGGGTCTACACTTTTTGCGATTGTACAATCAAGAAGTAAGCGCTTAATAGTACAAAATGACTAGACTTAATTTGAAACTGGAATTGTCCATGTGACATGTCTGGGGAATAAGGTTTTATTCCCCCACAAGTCTTGGTTGTTGGCGTATTGCTTTGCCCTGTCTGTTTGTTTGTCCACAACTTTAACTTTGGTCGTTACTATGGAATTACATGCAACAGGCTCTTCATATTTTGCATACAAGTGTACTTAACTCAAGAGTTTTTGAGCTCAGTACAATGGTCAATGTCATTTAGAGGTCAAAAAGACTGAATCTAATCTTGACCATAATTTGAAACTACATGTGGAAGATAATTCTTATTTGACATGTGTACTCAACTCACATAGCTCTTGAGCTCAGTACAATTAAGCATATATAAAGGCTATAACAGACAGGTCAAGGTCATTTAGAGGTCATGGTCACATCAAGGGGCAAAGTGTTTCTCAAACACACTTTGTTTTAGGTTAAGGCGTCACTGAGCAGTGGTTTATGTTATTACTAAGTTTTCGGTTTATGCTTTCACTAAATTTTTTAAGATTATGTTATAACTTAAGTTTTAAATTTAGGCTATTGTAAATTTATTCTATCATTGAGTTTTAAGTAAATGCTTTTACAAAGTCATTGGTTTTTGTCTTGTAGGAGATTGATGAGGCGATCGCCCAGGCCAGGACCAAGGGGTACAGTACACTGGTGACTCTAGGCCATAAAGGCCTTACATATGCAACCAATGTTGTAGTGACCACCGCCATGAAGGTAACACAGAGTTCTTGTCATGTACAGTCAAATCTGTGAAAAACTACCGCTTAAAAAACATATGATTGAAACATGATTAATTGACAGATCTAAATAGGTAACAATTTTAAACAGGACAAGTATGATGCAGAAAGCTCCTAAAGATGTGTTCTGTATGACTTTAGCCCTGCATTCAGCAATAGCTTGTCTTTTGAGATCACTATGACTTAACCCATTAACCCATTATCCCATAGCCTATTTCTACTTTTGATGACACATAACCATTTAAAGCAGGTTGAAAGTAAAGCAGAATGTGCCTTATGGCACATTCTGCTTTACTTTCAGCCTGCTTTAAGCTACCATCCTCTATGATATAGAAAATATTTCTTGACTCTATAAAGTTTATAAAGTTGAAGTGTTTTCTTCAGTATATGAATTAAAGGCGTAAAAAGGGGGTATCTATGGGAGAAAGAGTTAATCATTGAATGACTGCTCAGCGCAAATTATAATGTATAATTACCCTGTTTTACCCTTAAAATCAATGTATCACAGCTAGATCAAAGAAGCTTGCTGTCGAACTGATCATGTTGGAAAGAAATATTCACCTTTACTGAAAAATAAACCTAATTTATTTGCTTTTGTTACATGATATAATGTGATTTGTATCAGCCTAGTGATGAGGTCTGCAACGGTGTACAAAATACACTAACATTTTATCCAATACAAGTGGTTTTTACTGTGGAGAAGACATAATTCTTTCCCAATGAACAAGTTTACGTTAACTATCATTTCCACTGTTTGCGTTTAGTTAGCATTTAAATGGGAAATAATAATGTTTTCTCCACTATTGTAGCACATGTAGTTATTCCTCGAAGACTTACATTTTCATGATTTTACTGTGGTTTATTAGAGAGCCATAGGAAACTTTTTCTACATCGTGACATGTAGATGATTAAAGCAGCTTGCTCTAAGCAGACGCCTGTCTTGCACATTGAAAACAAGCTATTGGGGAAAGATTTAAGTATTTATGAGATAATATATTTTAATCATGATATGTAATTGTTAGTAATGAAGACAATATTAAACACTTATAATTCAGGGGCAGAGCACTCTTGTAGAGCATGTCAGGAAGAGTTACAGCACAAATGACCTGAGAGTTCAGGACAGGGATGAGCCAGATAGCAATCTAGCGTACATAGACGACAGTGGTGATGAGTTTGGTAAGATCAGTTGTGTGACAGTCATACATAGAGTACACTTAACCCTTTCCTTCATAGCAATCAATTATATCAAACTGGTAGATAGCATATACAGTTAAACATCTCTAATATGACCACTAAATTGTGTTAATTATAAGATATTTAAGACAGGTGTTGCTGAAAGCAAGGTAAATGTAAAATAGAAAGCTCCTTTGGGAGCTTTCTGTTTTACATTCATCTGGCTTTAAGCTGTCATCTGTCTTAAATACAATCAAAGAGTAATAACAGAGAGGTTTTACATTTTTTAGCAAGACTGTGTTTTGAGTAGTTGGTTGCTGAAAGAAAAAAGGAAATAGCTGTTTTACTTTCGTTTTTGCTCTAAGCTTCCACCTGTGATAAACACCATCAGAGAAGCCTCATTGGAGTGGATTGATCATGACTTGGCATTTTGATTTGCCTTTGTCAAAGAAATTGTTTTAGGCATTTTGTGTAGGAAAGGGTTAAAACAGAAGCTTTAGAGAAATGTGACTGGCTGTATGATTCTGTAGATTAGGCTATTAGTTCTAGATAAACCTGTGTTTAACAGCCATTTTAAAAAGATACATGGGAAGTCATTGTAGGCAGGCGACAGCTTAATATAGAAACTGTAGAAAGTAACATTCTGCATTACTTTTAGTCTGCTTTAACCCATTTTATGCGGGACACACTTTTAGGTGTACCCTCTAGGCAAACAGTTTTGATCTCAGATCAGGCCCCACATTGTGGGGCCTGATCTGAGATCAAAACTGTTTGCAGCTAGTTAAGTATTCTATCAGAAACTGCTAAAATCTTTTGCAAATATTTGAGTTATACCTGCAGCCGCTGCAGACTACATTTTAAAATGGTGGCCAAATATTACCCAGCATACAATGGGTTAATCAATCTTTGGTCTGAAACACTGAAAAAACATCAAATGGGAAAAGGGTGAAGAGGTGGCAATAACTCTTCACAGAATGGTGTATAAACAATGGTTTGTCTTTACACGGCATGTGTGCATTCCAGATGATGTGCATTATATTGATTGGTTTATATGTTGAGTAGAGAGTGCTCATCATCAAGTATAGCTAAACCTCTCTGCAGTGACACTTCAAATAAATCACATTTTCCATATTAACCCTTTACCCCATAGAAGCAACTTTTCGCATATTTAATTTATTCCTCCTCTGAAGAAAATAGTTACAGTTTATAGCCTCATGAACAATTACCATACATATTTCTATATAGCCTAGCAGATGGGAGTTTAAAGCAGGCTGAAAGTAAAGCAGAATGTGCCTTAAGGGCTTAAGGCACATTCTGCTTTACTTTCAACCTGCTTTAAGTGATCACCTTTATCTAGTGTCATATGCGGTTTATTGGGTAAAGGGTTATGCAACTCTTGTAATAAATCTAATTGTATATCTTAAATACAGATGGCAACTTAATGCAGGACAAAAGTAATGCATAAAGCTCCTTTGAGCTTTCTGCATTACTTTTTTCCCGTATTAAACCACCACCTGCCCTTAAAGACCCCCATTCTTTTCTGACAGATTTGTCACTCAAGAGAGGTAAAACTTTACACTCATAACATTTTATTTATTCTTTGTAACATTTTATGCTTATTACCACTAAATTATACTTATCAATGGGATAGATAAATAGTTTTCCATGTCTGGACACAATAAACAAGTTGGTCTTAACCCTTTCCCCCATAGAAGCGCCTTTTAGCGAATATGATTTATTCCTCCGCTGAAGAAATTAGTTCCAATTTAATCAGTCATGAATATATATTAAAGGAAATATTTTGTTTTATTCAAGCACATTATAGCTTAAAGCAGGCTGAAAGTAAAGCAGAATGCGCCCTAAGTCGCATTCTGCTTTACTTTCAACCTGCTTTAAGAAGTCTCCTATCTTCAATACAAGAAATAGACTATCAGGTAAAGGGTTAAAGTCTAAAGTATGGGCTATGATATAAGGATATGTAATAGTTACTTACCATGTGATTTTGATAAAACTTCTCAAATAATAATGAGAAACTTTTTGGATGTTTAAGTGTATCATTGAAGCTGTCAATTGTTCACAGCTGTGAAGCTATGGGGCCATATTACATGTTTGTATGTGCATTGCCTTAGCTCAACTTGACTATAAACAGGTTGCTTGCAGTAAAGAGAATAAACCTTTTATGGCAAATGTTTTGGTCTCTTACCCTTTCTTCCACAGCCAAAGGTGCAAATCACTCTTATCTAGCAGTGTTCAAAGCAGGTGTTTGCTTGAAACAAGATGAAAGTAAGAGAAGCTCTCATAGGAATTTTCTGATGTACTTTGATCTTGCTTTAACCCTTTAACTCATAGCTTGTTTCTAGTTTTGAAGATAGGTTACCACTTAAAGCAAGTTGAAAGTAAAGCAGAATGCACCTTAAGACACAGTCTGATTTACTTTCACCCTGCTTTAAGCTACCATCTGCTGGAAAAAAGAAAATATTTCTTGTGATACATATTCATGACTGTATAAATTGGAACTATTTTCTTCGGAGGAAGAATTAATTAAATAGGTAAAAATGAGTAGCTATGGAGTAATGGGAAAAGTTGACACCGGTTTCCAAAATCAATATTAGATATATTTGTTGGTTGCAAATATGTATCTAGGAGAACTAGTTAGAGGTGGCCAATTGTGATTCTATGGAATATAGAAAGAAGTGATATGAAAGTGAAGTTTATATGAAGTTTTATGAAGAAATATACTAATATTACTTTAACAAAATAAAGCCCTTTTAGGAGCATTCAATAGCACATTTACCCTACCTTAAATTGCCACATGTTCTTAAGTGACCACTGATTCAAGAGGCTGGTAACTTGTAACAGCAGGTGACTGCTTGATTTTTTACTCTATAGCCTGTTTCTAGATTTGAAAACTGGTGACCACTTAAAGTAGGTTAAAAGTAAAGCAGAATACACTTTACGGCACATTCTGCTTTACTTTCAACCTGCTTTAAGCTACAGTCTGCTAGGATATAGAAAATATTTATGACTGTATAAAGTTGGAACAGTTTTCTTCAGTGGAGCAATAAATTAAAGGTGTGAAAAAGCATATTTATGGGTTAAATGATTAAGACTACTTGTGTTGCTTTAATTCATTGGTCACTTGCTACATGTTTGGCCGTACAACTGTGTGTCTAATAAAACATTCATTAACATTGTATGGTGATTTTTAGCTGTTTTGTTTCTTCATGAATTCATTCATGATTTTCAGAAAAGGCTGGCAAGAAAAGCACAAAACAAACCCCTGCAATTGGTATACATTGCCCTCTTGCTGTTACCTGAGTTTATTTCAGTTGCATCACACCCTTATCATATGGTTCATGCCTCTGAGAATATAGGGTACTTTGACATTGCAAGAAGTGTACAGATAGGTCAGGAGAATTATGGCCATCTAATAGAATGCTTGTTATCAGCAGAAAGCTAAAACATACAGGGTCCAATATATGAGTGCTTTAACCATTTATTTCCAATGTTCTAGTTTTTAGCTCACCTGAGCACAAAGTGCTCAAGGTGAGCTATTGTGATCGGTTGCAGTCCGTCGGTGTCCGTGTTGGTGTTGGTGTCCGTGTCGGTGTCGTCTGTTCACTATTTGTTTCAAATAACTTCTTCTCTGAAACCAATGGCCCAATTTTAACCAAACTTGGTCAGATACATACTGTAGTTGCCATGGCTACCATGCACAATATCTAAAAAAAAATCTTCTTTCAAAAACGACTGGTGCGATTTCAATTTGGTTTTCACCGAAATGTTTCTCAATTGATATACTTTCAAAATTTTTCAAAGAATTTTGATCCGTCAAAAAGACATGGCCGCCAGAGGGGGTGGTCATTTTCTGTATTTCCGTAATATTGACAACTAAAGTCAAAATTTTAAACATCTTCTTTTCAATAAATATATCTCCTAGGACAACCAAATTTCACATGTAGCATCATGTTTTGAATTTTTCGCAAGATTGTTCAAATAATGACCCCCGGGGCTTATCAGTTTTTCATAGGAAAACCTTTAAAACTCTTCTTCTCTAAAACTGTATGGCCTAGACCTTTTATATTTGGCATGTAGCTTTGCCTTATAGACCTCTACTAAGATTGTTCAAATCATGACCCCAGGGTAAAAAATGGCCCGCCCCGGGGCTTATCAGTATTACATAAGACTTATATAGGAAAACCTTTAAAAATCTTCTTCTCTGAAACCGTAAGTCCCAGAGCTTTTATATTTGGCATCTAGCTTTGCCTTATGGTCCTCTACCAAGATTGTTCAAACCATGACCCCAGGATAAAAAATGGCCCGCCCCGGGGCTTATCAGTTTTACATAGACTTATATAGGAAAACCTTTAAAATTCTTCTTCTCTGAAGCCGTAAGGCCCAGAACTTTTATATTTGGCATCTAGCTTTGCCTTATGGTCCTCTACCAAGATTGTTCAAATCATGACCTCCGGATCAAAAATGGCCCTGCCCTGGGGCTTATAAGTTTTACAAAGACTTATGTACTAAAGCCTTTAAAAATCTTCTTCTCTGAAACTGTAAGGCCCATACCTTTTATATTTGGCATCTAGCTTTGCTTTATGGTCCTCTACCAAGATTGTTCAAATCATGACCCCAGGATCAAAAATGGCCCCGCCCCGGGTTTATCAGTTTTACATAGACTTTTACAGGAAAACCTAATTCCGAGTTATTTCAGTTTCATGCAACAGTCCACATACATGCATTGACAAACTTCATTATGCATCGAGTATAGCACAATAGTTCCTCAGGTGAGCGATTTAGGGCCGCATGCGGCTCTTGTTTTCTCCTTTATTCCTCCCACAAAACCTATGGTGTTACTACCCATGAGTAGTCAACTACCAAAGGGTTTGGTGGAAGCAAAAGGATTTCAGCTTAAAGCAGGCTGAGCTGAAAACAAAAGTCTTCCTTGTTTGGAACTTAGTGCTTACTTTTATCATGCTTAAACCTTCCACTGGTCTTCAAACACAGTCTTGAATCTTTGTTTGAGTACTTAATTAAATTGGTGAAGACGTTATTCTTCCCAAAAATAACTTGTTTATGCTGAAAGTTATTTTTATTGCAAACAATTTAGAGTCAGATCAGACATGGGGTAGTCTGGCATCTGACCAGACTCTGTGACAAATGACAGACTGAGAAAAGACTGATTATATGTAATCATCTGAATGGGTACACTTCTTGCAATGTTGAAGAAACCTTTTTTCCTGAGGTCGCTTCTCTTTGTATGATTATTTTGGAATGGAATTTTTGGTGTGAATTTGCCATTATTGTGTTTGGATAGGAAACACAAGTTTGTTCTTTAAACGTTAAAGTGATTCCCTAAACTTTAACAGTGAGTCTCCTGAACTGTAATCAGATTCTCTGGTATTTTGATGGCGAGGGAGGAGGGACCAGTTCATGGTAGTTCCTTAACCTGCCCAAATAAAGGGACATAATTATGTAAATACAATTAAACCTTTAAATTTCAAACTTGCAAAAGTCAAACATACCATGTTTCTTATTTCAGATGAAATTTGATAATACGGGCTTTCATACCTGTATTTCAATGTTAAAACTCAAAACAAGTGTGACTGTAATGCTTGTTATGATTTACATACAGTAGAACCCCTCTATTACGGCCACTAAATTGAAGGCTAGGTGATATAAAGGACAGGTGATAGCTTAAAGCAATGTGAAAGTCAAACAGAAAGCTCCTATAGGAGCTTTCTGTTTCACTTTCACATTGCTTTAAGCAGTCGCCTGTCTAAAGGATTAATATTTGACACAACTTAGTGGTCGTAATAGAGAGGTTCTACTGTAATTATTAGATGCAAATGTATATGGCAGGAGGTACATTCCTTGTTTTGCACAAAATACAATGGTATTGGGTAACACATTGTGAATTGTGATGTGAAGTTGAAGGTCAACCCATTACCCCATAGCCTGTTTCTAGTTGTAAAGATAGGTGACCACTTAAAGCAGGTTAAAAGTAAAACAGAATGTGCCTTAAGGCACATTCTGCTTTACTTTCAACCTGCTTTAAGCTACCATTTGCTAGAATATTGGAAATATTTCTGATGATATATTTATTGCTGTATAAATTAAAACTATTTTCATCAGTTGAGGAATAAATTTAGAGGCGTAAAAGGGCATATTTATGGGGGAAAGGGTTAACTGTTATCAACACTGAAGGCTTGTATTGAAGATCTTTACAAACAGTTTGGATCCAGATCAGAAACAAAGTTTGACACTTCAAGATCAACTTTGGACATATTTAACAGACAGCAGTAACTCAACATGATTTGGTATAAAATACAATGATTGATTAAAACAGAAAGAAATGGAAAATAACAGAAAAGAAAACAAAGTAGAAAAGGAACTGATACAATGACACAAAATTTGTAGTATAAAATGTAAAAATGGTCAGTAGTTTTAATAAACAACATCAAAGCTCCTTATAATGGGATGGATGATTAAACTATACAATATGCATCATTATGTCCCAACGAAAATCTATAATACGACTTCTCGTTAGAAGCCTATCTATAAGTTGATTCCAATGGGCAGTCAACACATGGAGTTGGGTAGAAAAACAAGGATTTCTTTTTTGGCATTACCCCCTTTCGCTGGAATTTTGAATTACCTGCTTCGTTTTCTGTAGATGTTTTGTCTGCATGTTTTGCATGTGATCTATAACATTCTTATATACTGTAGTGTTCATTTTTAGCTCACCTGAGCACAAAGTGCTCAAGGTGAGCTTTTGTGGTCGGTCTTTGTCCGGCGTCGTGCGTTGTGCGTCAACAATTTCTTCAAACATCTTCTTCTCCAAAACCACTGGCTGGATTGCAACCAAACTTCACAGGAATGTTCCTTGGGTCAAGCTCTTTCAAAGTTGTTCAAAGAATTTGAAACAATGCAGAACTCTGGTTGCCATGGCAACCAAAGTGAAAAAATGAGGAAATCTTAAAAAATCTTCTTGTCAAAAACCAAAAGGGCCAGAGCTTAGATATTTGGCACATAGCATCATCTACAGGTCCTCTATCAAAGTTGTTCAAATTTTGCCCCTGGGGTCAAAATTGACCCCGCCCCGGGGGTCACCGTTTTACATAGAGTTATATAGTGAAAAGTTCAAACATCTTTTTCTCTGAAACCAATATGACTTGTTACTTAAGTATTCATACATTTTCATTTAATGTTTGATTTTTAAAGTCTTTAGAAAATTTGCATATTGAGTAGACTTAAAAGAAGTGCAAAATAGAAGTTAATCAGAAGTTTTCAGCATTTCTGAACCCTTTCACTTCCATTCTATTATCTGCTTTAACCCTTTGCTCCCAGAAACCTTGAATGGACAATTCTTGTTTTCAATTTAGTCTAGTCCATTTTTGAATTTTTAGGGTTGAATTTTTCAATATATATCACACTGTCAAACAGTGTAGACCCTGATCAGAAGGCTCCTTAAGGAGCCCTTTGATCAAGGTCTACTCTGTTTGCATAGGACAAGTGTACTCTTGACAGGTATATGATTTGTTAATGACGAGTATATACGTTGCTAGGGCTCAATGTGTTAAATAGATTTTGTCTGCTTTTACTGGTCAAACTTATATTATAGGTAAACTGAATAAAATAATATTCATTATCATAATGAGTGTCATACTAGATCTATATGGATTCTGACCAGACATAGATTAACATCTGATAAGGATCCAAACAGTTGGCAAATAACCATTGCTCTCAGTGTAAGCCAGCAAAGGGCTTGCAGTCTCAACACAATCCTAGGTTGTTTAAATACATGAGACTCATCTCTTTGAGCAGATCACAGCTTTGGGCTTGATAGGGACATTTGGATATTAGTTTTTGAAACAATCCCATTGTATTCAGCTACCAATTGTTGAATATAAACAGTCGAACTTCGATATCTCAAACTCACTTAACTCAAACTAACAGATATACTTTTAGCTACAAATGCATTACATTGTTTCGAGTTCGTCGCTTAAGTGGAACATACCTGTATTTCAAAATTAAAATATGGCACTAAAAATGACTTGATTCTTTTCTTTCTGCAGAAAGTAGACTGATGGCAGACAATAAAGAGCTGAGTGGCAGAGAGAAGAAAAATAAAACTGAGAAGAGACGTCAGCTTAGTAGGAGTAAGAGTGATGCCTCCGACCCCAGGATTAGGAGATCAAAGAGCTCTTCAGGTAAATCTTAACCCATTGCTCCATTAATACCTCCTTTAACCCATTCCCCCATAGCCTGATTCTAGTTTTGAAGACAAGTGACCACGTGAAGCAGGTTGAAAGTAAAGCAGAATGCGCCTTAAGGCGCATTCTGCTTTTCTTTCAACCTGCTTTAAGCTACCATCTGCAAGAATATAGAAAATATTTCTTAACAAACATATTCATGACTTTATAAATTGGAACTATTTTCCTCAGGGGAGGAATAAAATAAACGCGTAAAAAGTGTATTTATGGGGTAACGTGTTAACACATTTAATTTATTCTTTTACTGAAACAAATATATACAAATATGAATATGCACCATAAGAAATAATTTGTTTATATTCTAGCAGATGTTAGCTTAAAGCAGACTGAAAGTTAACCTGCTAGCCTGTTAGTCTGCTTTACTTTCAACCTGCTTTAAGTGGTTACCTTTTCTTCAAAACAAGAAACAGACTTAGGGGCAAGTGTTAAACTGTGTTCATAGCACCCCACCAATCAGTTTATAGTTAGTGTAACTTTTGAAAACTTCCCTTGGTCAACCAATTGAATCCTAGTGACGAGTATACTCAGGGCTGCCATAAGTTGACATGAAAAATCCTAAGATTTCCAAATTTGCATTTTTCAAGTGCGAATTTATGAATCGTACCTTTACCCCATAGCCTGTTTCTTGTTTTGTTGACATGTGACTACTTAAAACAGGCTGCAAGTAAAGCAGAATGCGCCTTAAGGTGCATCTGCTTTACTTTCAGCCTGCTTTAAGCTACCATGTACTGGGGAAAAAATCTGAAGATTTAGGAAAAATCTGGAGAAATGGAAGCCCTGTATACTCATACTTTACAGTGTACTTGTACAGAGTACTGTTGTCCTAAACAGACAATGTAGACTTATGTCAGAGGGCTCGTGCAGGAACCCTCTAATTATCAGGGTCTGCACTGTTTGTCATTTTGAAATAGAATATTTAAAAAATCCTAAATTGTCAAAAATGGAGTAGACTAGAGTTACAAACTCAAAATATCCAAATCAAAGTTCAGGGATGAATGAACTTAACCCATTACCCCGTAGCCTATTTCTAGTTTTGAAGACATATGACCACTTAAAACAGATTGAAAGTTGATGCACATTCTGCTTTATTTTCAGTCTGTTTTAAGCTACCATAAAGCTAAGATATAGAAAATATTTATTATCATACATATTCATGACTATAAATTGGAAATATTTTATTCAGTGGAGAAATAAATAAGAGGCGTAAAAAGGGCTATTGATGGAGTAATGGGTTAAACCAGACGTCTCTAAAACTCATAGATTTATTGTCAAAATAAGTTGCCAAAGGGTTTATCAAAGTTAACTCTGCATGATGGATAATGTTTTCATCTGCAAATAGTCATCTTCTACTATTCTAAAAAAAGAATTTTCAATATTTCGTTTCAAAAAATGTTTAGTGTGTCAAACAGTTTGGACCATGATGAGATGCAGTCTTATGCTGCATCTCATCAGGGTCCAAACTGTTTGCAAAGGTTATAGACATGGCTTCACTGCTAGCATACTTTGAGTTAACCCTTTCCCCTATAGAATCGACTTTTAGCGTATTTAATTTATTCTTCCACTGAGGAAAATAGTTCCAGTTTATTCCCTCATGAACAATTACCATAACAAATATTTTTATATAGCTTAGTAGATGGTAGTTAAAAGCAGGCTGAAAGTAAAGCAGAATGTGCCTTAAGGCCCATTCTGCTTTATTTTCAACCTGCTTTAAGTGTTCACCTGTATTTAATGTTATAAACGGGTTATTGGGTAAAGGGTTAAGCCTGTACATGTCTGTATTGTTCTGGCTGTTTCAGTATCGGAATTGACACCATTAGATGAGGTAGAACATGAGAACTCGCTGCTGCCGGAGCAGAATGACTCCGACTCAGAGGTGGTGACAGAGACTAGTTATCCATTATACTATCCTCCTCGTGTAAGGTCCACTGTTACCAGTAAAGAGGTATGCATTTGGCTTTATCCTTATAAAAGCTTTTGGGATGAATCTGAGATTGATCACAAGCTTTTGATTGGTCAGATTTGAGCCTAGGCTCAAATCTGACCAATCAAAGCTTGAGAATGACTTTAGACTCAATGCAAAAGCTTGATAACCTCGGACACTTTTATGGTTATAAAAGCTTTTTGGATGAGTCTGAGATTGATCTCAAGCTTTTTATTGGTCAGATTTGAGAATTTTGCTCAAATCTGACTGATCGAAAGCTGGAGAATGATCTGACTCATCTCAAAGGCTTCATAAGCACTATAGGCTCTGCTAGGCATTTTGGCAGACATGACCAATAAGCCCTTACGTTGAAGAGACCAAGTATATACTTCCGTCGCTAACAGTTAAGACCCAGATCAAAGGGCTATTGAAGGAGCACTTCCATCAGGGTTTTCACTGTTTGACATACTTTTATAGATTTTTTTTAGATTTTTTTCAGGACAACGTAAGTTGACTAAATGTTTAAAAACAAGAAGAGTCCTTTTCAAAATGCTACACTGTACGGGTACATGTAATGTATTCTTCATTGCCAAACCTGTACTACTTTTCTGTTCCTATTATGATGTTTTAACCCAATAGCCTTGGGTTGTTACTTGGAAAATAGTATCGGCAACAATCTCTTTCGGGTAAAGCTCATTACAGTCAAAGCAGCAATAATGAGACTAAGATATTGCATTTCCATTAATAATAGCGGTGTCAGACTCAAACTTTAAGATTTAGTAGAGTTATTTCTCGTCAACACCTTGTGGGATTTTATGAAACTTGGTAGGATGAGCATATATCTGTACCAAGAGAAGATGTACACACAGTCTTAAATTTTCAAAACCGAAATTGACAAATACTGGCCTTTCACTGTTATAATTATGCCAAATTCTGATGCAAATATTGCTAATTCTAATGTAAATATCACTTGCCCGAATCAGAAACCACTTGCACCGGGCTTCTGGCAAGTGGGTTAGGGGGAAGACTGTACATTGTTTCTGGTTTGGTATTCAATGCCTTAGTTTCACTTTTGCTTCTTTGTTGCCATGAGACATCTAATTCTACAGTTTTCAAAGTTTTTGTTTCTTATCAGTTACTAAATGTAGTGAAATAGAGGCTCGCTCTGGTTAAACCCATTACTCCACAGATTCACATTTTATACATTTGATTTATTCCTTCAATGAAATGTTTTTCCCCAATTTAAACAATCATGAATATGTACTATAAGAAGTATTTTCTAGAAGATGATAGCTTAAAGCAAGCTATAAGTAAAACAGAATGAGCCTTATGGTGCATTCTGCTTTACTTTATAACCTGCTTTAAGTTATCACCTGTCTTCAAAACTAGAAACAGGCTATGGGCTAATTGGTTAAACTAAGCGTCTTTCTTTCTATGGTTTTGTTTGAGGTCATAGCTAGATGTTCATTTCAGGCTCACCAGTCACCTTATGGTAAAGTAACACACCCATTTTTGATTGGCTGGGTCATGTTAGCGTTTCCTTGACAGTCTGCCTGATTACACCACTCACACGGCTGCTGGACATGTTCGCTCCTCTTGTTTCCTTAGGGCTGCCATTTCTCCGGATTTTTCCTAAATCTTCTGATTTTTTCACAGTACATGGTAGCTTAAAGCAGGCTGAAAGTAAAGCAGAATGCGCCTTCAGGCGCATTCTGCTTTACTTACAGCATGCTTTAAGTAGTCGCATGTCAACAAAACAAGAAACAGGCTATGGGGTAAAGGTACCATTCGTAAAATCGCACTTGAAAAATGCAAATTTGGAAATCTTAGGATTGTTCATGTCAACTTATGGCAGCCCTGTATCCTCCTACGCCCCTCTTACAGTGGAGAAAACACTATTCTTTTCTCATCAACACTTTCCTTCATAATGATACATTCCCTTGCATTTAGTTACTCTTCATAGAGATGTCTTTATATGCTGCAACCCTGTCTCAATAAAATGCTTTGACAGATTTTTCTTGTCTGCTTAAATCTCTGAAAGTGAGAAAAGGGTTGAATAAAAAGAAACACAAATAAAATCCAGGTATTTTTTTTAACTTAGAATACATCATTATTATAAAATGTTATTTTCATTTTGGATTCTGAGTGATAACAGTTACTGTTTGGGTCCAAATTGAACACTGAATTAACTGGTTTGATGGGAAGGAATAGTGTTTTCCATCCTATACCTCATGTCATTGTTCAATACTACAAACCCCGTAAAAAACCGAGTGTCACTGTGTCGTCCACATATTAATGTACACTAAACATTCCACTGTTGTTGTATTTGGGTTGAGGAAATTAAAAACAGTCAAATTTGTGGGAAGCAGCCATTTAATCTTTAAAGGTAGCTCAACTCTTTCCTCTATAACCAAAAGTGTGAAATGTATGTATCCAAGGTCCAAGGTTATAAAGCTTTTCAGTTGAGTCTAAAGTCGTTCTCAAGCATTTGATTGGTCAGATTTGAGCCTAGGCCATTGAGGCAATGGTACATTCATGCAATGGGACATTAAGACCAGCTACCTATTCAAGAGCATCAATGAATATTTATTTGTGGTGCTTATGCGAAAGATGGGGTAAAGGTGTCATTTGGTGCTTATATGGAGAAAAGGATTAATGCACAACAAAAGTAATGCAGAAAATCTTTTGGGAACCTATTGTATTGCTTTAGTAATGCATTTAATTAACTCTCACCAATTTTGTTTTTCTTTTGAAAACATGCAACACAAGTTTGACTGTACTACATATACATCTAGAACTGATAGAGTTCTGATTCAGATCTAGATTAAATAACCAATGCTTGTCTGATTACAGGTAGTGCCTGGTCTTTTAGATTACGATGTGGTGTCTCATGTGTGTTTACACATAGTTTGTCATATGCTTGTTTACATGTAGTTTCTGTCTAATCGGTGTGTTTTCTCATATTAGTCCATCACATAATTATAGTTTCTGATAAGTCCATCACATATAGTTTCTCGTAAGTCAGTTTAGTTTAGTTTCTCATCTGCCATTTTACACAGCTCTTGTGGTCACTTTACATGTTTATCATTAGTTCACATGTAGTTTATCATTACTCCTTATATGTAGTTTGTTGTGAATCAATTTACAAGTAGTTTATTATTAGTCAGTATGCATTTAGTTTATCATGAATCAGTTGATAATCATTAGTCAGTTCATATATAGTTTATCGTTAATCAGTTTATATGCAGTTTGAGAGTTAGAAGTATGTAGTTTGATACCATCAAACCTGTTATTATTATTTGTTGAGCAAGCTTTGATATATTTAAAGAAAAAGCAGGTGATTGAATAATAGTGTAAGATAAATTTATTATCAAGTAATGCAGAAAGCTGTAATAGGAGCTTTCTGCATAGTTTTTACCATGCATGAAGCAGACACCTGTGGTGTTTGAATATTGTTCATAAAATTAATATTCTTTTGAATGGTGGCTTATAAAGTTTTGATTGTACAGTAAAAGCCTCTCTTATCCGAACACTGTTTGAAAAAGAAGGTAGACCACACAAGGCAGGTGTCTACTTAATACAGGATAAAAGTATCCTGCATTAAGCTGCCCCCTGTTACTGATTGGTTTAGTGACTGAAACTGCCCTTTTATAAGTGACTGGTTTGGAGAGGTTTCACTGTACTAGTTAGATGCTGAAAGAATGTATGAAATAAAGTTGGTTTCATACTAAAGCTAAGTGTATAACTAGTATTATCACATGAAATAGATGAAAAGTATTAAGATATAAATGCAGGGTGAACATTATTTCTTATTTTTCAAACAGGATGACTACTTTTACCAACAGGTTGAGTATTGTACTAAAAGAGTGTGTCTTTCTTAAAATAAATAAGCAGTCTATCAGAGCTACAGATAAGGGGAGTATTTCAAAAATGAAAATCTTTATTTCTGCATTAAACCCTATGGTGTTACTACTCATTAGATTTGTCTCTTTGAGACAATCCTAATGAGTAGTAACACCATAGGATTTGGTGGTGAAATAAGTGAGAAAATTATGGATTTATTCAGTTTACGCCCTCTTATCTGGAGCCCTGGGGCCCTTTTTACTTACAACTTATGCAAACTTTTTGCATAAGTCAAAATCGTTTAACTCTTATTTTTCGATCATAAACGTTTGCAAACAGCAAACAGCCAGATCAGAGGACGCGCTAAAAGCGCGTCCTCTGATCTGGCTTTTTGCTGTTTGTAGCAAGTGATAATAGAAAATATAAATCAAAATTTAAAATTTTGATTAAGTAGTTTAGTAAAACGGGCCCCTGGTCTATTTTGTATGCTAATCATCTATTAAACAGTTTTCCATGCGTTCATAATAGGCTAGTCATTTTTCTTTCATAAACATTTTTTTCAATGTTTAAGACTGGTGATTGGTGGCATCAAATCATCAACATAATAAATACATTCTTAAAATAATAATAAACATGTACATAATTGTGGAAAAACTTCATGGAGTGTTGCTTTCATATAACTCCAAGCTGTTAACTGTGTGCTCTGTAGATGTTTGAAGAACAAAACATCACCTGTCTAATGATAGACAGGTGATGATGTATACATTAATTTCTTTCAATTTAACTCTTTGCCTGCTGTTTAGGGGTGTAACGATTTGGCGATGTACGGATATATTGCCGTGTGAGCTGAATAATATTGCACCGTGGTTCAGATTCAGAAACCTGATTTTCTTTGCCTTATTTAAAAACAGTAAAAGAATGGATACACTTACTTTGTTTCGCGGAATTGTTTTCCAAACAGCGTGTAGAAGCAGTCCCGTGTTTTATACATATTCCTAGCCGGTGTAACTGTAAATATTTTGTTTCCGTTTAATCTCGCTCTTATTAAGAAACAAGCAGCAATATATTGCGATTCGGTTTCTTCGTATTGCGATATATTGTGATGCAGGTTTCAGCGTATTGTTACACCCCTACTGCTGGGCAACTGTTTCGTCTGCAGTAATTGTCTTCTGCAACTGTTCTAAAAATAGATTTTTTCTAAATTTGTTTTCAAAACGTGGTCAGAGTGTCAAACAGTTTATGTCCTGACGAGATTCTATGTAACGCGGCATATTATCGTTACATATTATCATGATCTTAATTGTTTGGAAATATAATAACCATGGAAAATATCCGTCGCTAGCATAGTAATAGACATCAGCTGAATTTTAAGTGTGAATAATATATACATTTTCAGAAATATATTTCAAGTGGCAAACAGATTGGATCTTGATCAGAAATATACGGCATAACCTGATATCAGATATAGATCCAAACTATTTGCAAAATTCAAATAGTCCACCACTATCACTATAACATAAAAAAAAACCACTTATGTATGGATCTGTAGGAAAACTGATTTGATTAAGATTCCGAGCAGAGCAGGGACTTCCTTATTTCAGGGCCTCCATAAGTTGCTCATAAAAATCCGAAGAATTCCAAATTTTCAAGCGCCATTTTATAAATGGTACCTTTAGCCCTTTGTCTGTCAGGCTCTATAACTCTAACATAATTATGCAAACAGTTTGGGTCCAGATCAGACTCTGGTTTACAGAGCCTCTGATCTGGATCAAAACTGTTTGACCCCCATGTCAATGTCACCTTAGTAATAATAGCATAAAATTTCAAACTCTAAAAGTAAGAGCAGAAATCTGCAGATTTCGGGGAAAATCCTTAGGTCGTGAATGGGGTGTAATGGTATAGTACTGTTGTGCAGATTGGATCACTGCATGCAGTTCTAATACATGTCTTAACATCATCTGCATGTTCTAAGATAATTGAAAATAAAGTTTCATAAAAGAAAAAAAAAGGCCAAACTGGTAGAAGTTTAATATTGTCTTGATTTAACTTAAGCAGGTTTTAATAGACATCAGTGTTACAATTTCAAATGACATTTATCTCTTCACCACTGTTTTAACTCTTTACCACATAGTCTATTTCTAATTTGGTGCATTCTGCTTTAGTTTCAACCTGCTTAAGCTACTATTTTCTAGGATATAGAATGTTATGATGCATATTTATGTATTATGACTGTATAAATCAGAGCTATTTTCTTCAGTTGAGGAATACATTAAGGTGTATCGATGGTGTAATGAATTATAAATGTTGAAATAAGTGTCAAGCAGTTTTGATCCCAATCTGATACCATGCCATGCTGTGTCTGATCAGGATCCAAACTGTTTGCAGATAATCATTGTACTCGGGTAAGGAAGTGAAGCAAATGGGTTAACCCATTACCCCATAAATACACCTTTTTAAGCCTTTATTTGTTCCTCTATTGAAGACAATATTTATAATAAGTAAAGTCATAAACATGAACCATAAGAAAATATTTTCTATATTCTAGCAGATGATAGCTTAAAGCAGGCTGAAAGTCAATCCGAATGTGGCTTAAGGTGCATTCTGCTTTACTTTCAACCTGCTTTAAGTGATCATCTGTCTTCAAAACTAAAACCAGATTTATGGGGTAATCGGTTAAAGTATGAAATGGCATTTCCGCTAGGAATGGGTGAAAATGTGAAAAGACCCTAGCTGCTATTAGGAAAGGGATTAGGTTAACAAAATGAGAAGAGACAAGTCTTTGAAATGAATTTGTGTTATAGATATAATGTGGCTGATGTATTATAAATACAGTTTTCAATCTTATCTTTTTTCAGTGGATTGCTTGACTCTTGCTGTAAGAACTATTTCTATTAGCCAGGAGTTCTGTAGGATAGAGTTTTTGATAATCTTTAGAACACAGTTTATATAATGCACAATTCTGAGAAACTATTTGTCCTGGGATGTTTGAGTTTCACTCTGCAGGCATAGTCATATTCGGAACAAGTTTAGTCTAATTCCACTCAAATTTGTAGAAACTAAAATATTAGAACTTGACATATATTTTAGTTTAGCTGAGTATATAGTATGAGTTTTATTGGAAACAAATGTTCATTCTTTGTAGCAGATCTCCTACAACTATTGCACTTAAATATACAGTAAAACCTCACTATTACGACCACTAAAACGAAGGCTAATTGCTTGTTTAATAGATAGGTGACAGCTTAAAGCAAGGTGACAGTGAAACAGAAAGCTCCTAGGAGCTTTCTGTTTCACTGTCACCTTGCTTTAAGCGGTCACCTATAGTAAACACCCCAATAATTAACAACATTTAGTGGTCGTAATAGAGAGGTTTTACTGTACATCTAAAAAGGACTAGTCAAGTCTGCTGCATACTGTTAGACCTCTCAATTAAGAGTTTACTACTTTTGTTTTTATTGCACTTAATCCCTTTACTCCAAAAATACAGATTTTTACGCTAAATGTTTGAACTTTGTTAGGCCTTTTGTATGTTAAAAACAAACATTTTGGATCTTTATTCAGGTCCCATGTTTAGTGGTACAGTACTGAACCTTATTAAATTAACATTTTTTGCGATTCGATGGCAATTCGGTTGTGATTCAAAACAGTAACTTTACCCTCGGGTAAGTTTGCCTGAATGGTATATCTCACAAATATTCGCAAATATGCCTTCATCAATTTTTCCGATTCCATTTTTGTCAGAACCGCTTCGGAAAAATCGCGTAAAAATATTCAAGCGTAAGATTCACCTTTTGAAGCTACCGATTCGATGGCAATTCGCTTGCGATTATCAATTTAATTTAATAAGGTTCAGTACTGTACCTGATCTGGATCCAAATAGTTTGCAAATGTTTTCAGTACCACTGTACAGTGTTGAAAGGGCTAAAGCACAACTAAACTGTTATTACTTAAATTGTTCCCAACTTAAGTATTGCCTTCTGCCTCTATCAAAAGTTTTAACTGTAAAACCTTTCAAGCCCCTTCTTAGATGTTGAGTTACTATTGCTTTTCTTTACCCTTTACTCTGTAGCCAGTTTCTAGTTTTGAAGACATTTGTCCACTTAAAGTAGGTTTAAAGTAAAGCAGAATATGCCTTAACCCTTTGAACCCTAGTCCCGCATTTAGGCGTCTTTTCAAACAGTGTAAATGTGAACAGTACACTTGTCCTGTGCAAACAGTGAAGGCCCAGATCAGAGGGCTCCGAAAGGAGCCCTCTGATCAGGGTCTTCACTGTTTGTCAGTAATGCCAAAATTGACAAAAACAACTCTTAAAAGCCAGAAATGGACTAGACAAAAATCGAAACTGGAATTGTCTATTTAAAGTTTCAGGGAGGAAAGAGTTAAGGCATACCACAATCGGTATTTCTTATGGTGCATATTCAGGACTGTTCAAATTGGACTGAACTTTTTTCTTCAGTGGATTAATAAATTAAATCATAAAAAACCCTAAAAATGTGTATCTATGGAGTAATGGGTTAAACTACAAATCTCTTCATTGTCACTGCAGAGTTTGGTATCTTACTGAATTGGCTTTGGTCTCCTGTACTTTACACAGGGTGCTATCTAAAGAGCAATGTTATGATTGAGCTAGTGGCATCCAATGTAATTGTTCCAATTTGCGTTTAAATAGTCAATTAATCACATGAAAAGAAATAGAGGATCTGTTTGCGAGTTATCTTTAAAGGTAAAATGTTCCTAACCAGCCTAAGAAAATGGTATTAAGCAAGCCTTTTGGAACATTTTATCCTAAAAAACGAGCATGATTGTTCTCTCATACTGGTAACCAAAACACTGTTTTAATAACATGTAAACATTGTACAACATATCGGTTTCCCAAATTTGACAGAATTACATATGACATCATATTATGTTCTATGACCGCTTGTATGACATCATTGTGTTCTTACACGTTTTACTTAGTGACCACTAAGGGAATCTTAACTGGATGTTTTATCCCAGAGATAATTGAAATCATGTGAGAAAATGTCAGATTCAGATGACTTGTTTAATCATTGCAGGTAAAAGCTGACCCCTACGCCACTCTACCTCGGACTCGCTCACGCCACAGACCTCGACTGAACCAGTACTAGAGTCCTCATGGCAGATTTCTGTGATATGATTGTATAGAAAGCGCTGAAATGGACATAATCAATGTGTGACAGCTGATTGGCTGGACATGATAATGTGACAGCTGATTGGCTGGACATAATCAAGGTGTGACAGCTGATTGGCTGGACATAATCAAGGTGTGACAGCTGATTGGCTGGACATAATCAAGGTGTGACAGCTGATTGGCTGTCAGACTGGTTAGCATGGACAGACACACAAGTCTTTCAAATTGTTATTCTCTCACTCTCTTCTATTCTTGTTGCTTGCAATAGGGCAAAAAATGGGCTTCAGATATGAGGAATTTAACTATAGTTAATCAATATTTTCTCTTTTATGTCTACTTGTGACAACCATATTGTGTGACTATTCATTAGAATCGTCTCAAAGAGACGATTCTAATGAGTAGTCGCACCATAGGGGTTTGGTGCAGACATAAACATTTTAGCAGTGGAAACTCTTCTTATCTGGAGCCACGAAAGAATAGATAATATAAATACTTTTGTCATGAATTGTTCATCAACTGGTATAGATTTTATCATGATTAAGTTTTTGATGTAAATGTGCTTGTGTTATTTGTTTATGTTTTGTGCAACAGTTTTGCTTTTTCCCCCACCTCTTTAATAATAGAAGAATCTCAGTGACAATCATTGTGTTATGCAGCCATTCACTGACAAAGTCTCACAGATCTCTTAAGACCATTATCTCATAATTTTAGCCTTTTTACACCTTGAATTTTTTCTCTACAGCAGAAAATAGTATCACTTTATACTGTTATGAATATGCACCATATCAAATATTTTCTATATATCCTAGCAGGTGATAGCTTAAAGCAGGCTGAAAGTAAAGCAGAATGTGCCTTCAGGCACATTCTGCTTTACTTTCAGCCTGCTTTAAGTCGTATCCTGTTTTCATAATGAAAAACAGGCTATTGGATAAAAGAAACAATATTTTATTCAGACGAAAAGGATTGGACAACAGGCAAAGCCTATGTGGCAAAGCCTGCATTAACTTCCATAGAAGACTGATATACAGAATTGAATAAAGGCAATTTAAGCAAACACCTGTATTCATTTCTCTATATTAGTTTTCTCTGGTTGTGTAATGACTGCTTGACTTTAAAATGAAAAAAAAATGGGCTTACTTGGAGAATTTTTGGTTGCATAGTCAGGTCTTTTTCTGGTTTATCCACAATTTCGGTAAGGACCAATTTCTAATAAGAAATAGTAAAAATAATTCCCAGTTCTTGAAAATAAGTCAAAATAACAAAACAAATGGTGGAAAAAAATCTAGCTAACAGGCGTTTATCTGGCTGTTTAGCCAAAATAAGTGAAATGAATACCAAATTCTTCCCAAATCATGACTTTCATGCAAAAAAATCTGTAATTAGACATTGCAATTTTCCCAAAATGGCAAAAAAAGCCTGACATTTCTTAACTTAATGTTGTAACCAAAAAAAGAATATGATCGCTATTAAAGGAAAATGGACATTTTTCAGGGAATTTAGTTTTTCAGATATTTGTCTTTGTTGCTTTACTGTTGCTTTTACCTCAAGAGTGAAACATTCCTGAAAACCCATATTATCTGTTTCCTACCACCAGTTGATGTAAAGTAGAGCCTACGTTAAGTGGCCTTTCAAGAGAAGATAAACTGTTAACCTAATGCAGGTCAGAAGTAATTAAGAAAGCTCCGTTAAAATCCTTAAGGAGCTTTCACATTATTTCTGTTGTATATTAAGCAGTACCTATTTCTTTAACCCATTGAACCCTAGTGATAAGTATACTCATCATTTACAAACGTTGTACCTGGCTGTGAAGAATACATTTCTCTTATGCAAACTGTAGATCCAGATCAGAGGGATCGTTTACCCTCTGATCAGGGTCTGCACTGCACTGTTTGTCATTTTGCAACATACTGTTCAAATCAACGCTAAATGGTAAAATACGTGCTAGACATAATTGGAAATGTCCTTTAACCCTTCACCCCATATCCTGTTTCTAATTTAAGACAGGTGATCACTTTGACAGGTGATCACTTAAAACAGTTAGAAAGCGTATTCTGCTTTATTTTCAGCCTGCTTTAAGCTACCATCTGCTAGAATATAGAAACTATTACCTTAAATGGAGGAATTAAATAATATAGGCTTAAAGGCTCTTATATTTGGAAAAGGGTTAAAAAGTTCAAGAATGAATGGGTTACTGTTCTCTATGACTTACTGGATTGGCTGTTTAACTGAGGCTTTACTGTATTTATACAGTGGAGAATCTGTTATCCTTTCCCGTTTAAACGCAGACGTACGCAAACGCAAAGCGCTAAAACGTAGAAAAGAACAACTTTTTGACAATTCTGATAATTCTTGTTTATCTTGGTGGCAAACAGTTTGGAGCCTGATCAGACGCCGGGTTACCCGGCGTCTGATCTGGCTCCAAACTGTTTGCACTGCAAATAATAGTTTTAGCGTAAACGCGTTTATTGGGAAAGAATAACACATTCTCCACTGTATCATGTATGCTGCAGTACCACTGAGTATGTAGATGTTGGTTGTAATATGAGTATGATGATTCTAGGCTCTGTGTTGGCACTTTTAAACAGTTTGTGTTACAACGGTAAAGACTAACATAGCTGATTAATAGTCATATTGAGACTTTTGTTCTGCAACACTTCTAGCATATGGTCACATCAGGGGGCATGGTGTTTCACAAACGATTCTTGTTTTTCAACATTTATAAATTTGTACATTGAGCAATTTTCTCCTCCTGTTATGGATATATTTTACTCTTTTGTATCAGATATTTTCATACATGAGTGAAAGTTATTTTTATGAGGGCCCCTAGCAAGGCTGTTCTTCTTTTGTAAGTGATATTTAACCCGTTACTCCATAGATACACATATTTACGAATCTAATTTATTCATACCCTGAAGAAAATAGTTCCAATTTATACCATGTGAAGCTACATCAAAAGAAATATCTCCCATAGGACCATACCCATAAGATGATGGCTTAAAGCAGACTGAAACCTTTCAACCTGCTTTAAGTGGCCACTGTTCTTCAAAAATAGAAACAGGGTATGGAGTAAAGGTTTAACCCTTTGCACCCTAGTCCCGCATATAGGCGTCCTTTTCAAACAGTGTACATGTGAATAGTACAATTGTCCTATGCAAACAGTGAAGACCCAGATCAGAGGGCTCCGAAAGGAGCCCTCTGATCAGGGTCTTCACTGTTTGTCACAATGCTAAACATTGACAAAAAACGACCCTTAAACGTCAGAAATGGACTAGACTAAAATAGAAACTGGAATTGTCCATTTAAAGTTTCAGGGAGGAAAGAGATAACGTGCTTTATGTGGATTGACGGACATGAGAGGCCCCCCCCCCCCCCAGCTGATTTTGCGCGAGTGGACACAAGTATACTTGTCATTTACAAACAGTGCACCAGTCAAAACTACACTTGTCCTATGCAAACTGTTTATTTTGCAATGCATTGCATAAATTAGTATCGCTCAGCACATAAATGGACTAAACTTAATGGCGAACTAGAAGTGTCCGTCATAAAGTTTCAGGTGTGAATGAGTTGAGCAATCACCTGCCTTAAAGCATGTCTCCTATTGGTTTGTGATAATAGTGAGACTGTTCTGTACTGAAATGGATAGAATACTCCCATGTGCCACTACACAGATGCATTCCCCTCTCCTGATCTCATATGACACCTTCTACATGTGTTTAAGGTTGTCAATACTTTAGTGAAAATGTTTCAATACCCCCCACAATTGAGTTGTGTGCATGCAATGGTGGGTTATACTAGAATCACTCCATCCATCCACATTATTTAGTTTGGATAAATGCATTTTAACCCATTACCCCATAGCCTGTTTCTAGTTTTGAAGATAGGTGACCAAATAAAGCAGGCTGAAAGTAAAGCAGAATGCGCCTTAAGGCAGATTCTGCTTTACTTTCAGCCTTCTTTTAAGCTCTTTTTTGCTAAAATATAGAAACTATTTCTGATGATACATATTCATGACTGAATAAATTGGATACATTTTCTTCAGTGGAGGAATAAATTATAGGCATAAAAAGGCGTATTTATGGGGTAATGGGTTAAAGGGCTTTCTTCACGCCTCCAGTGTCTAATGATGCAGGATATATAATTTATAGTGATTGTCCAGTCTGTATATGTTCATATGGCGGCGCATACTTTCAAACAAAGTTCAGGGCTGCAGATAAGAGGAGTATTTCAAAAACTAAAATCTTTATTTCTGCACTAAACCCTATGGTGTCACTACTCATTAGAATCGTATCGAAGAGACGATTCTAATGAGTAGTAACACCATAGGATTTGGTTCAGTATGAGTGAGAAAATATTGGATTTGTTCCGATTACTCCCTCTTATCTGGAACCCTGAAAGTTAATATATCCCTTAGTGCATGTTTGAAAAGAGTTTTGTAGAAACTTATGATTTGGAGGAAATCTTGTTATGAAAAAGGTTTGACTCTATACTGATGTTGCTTTTATACAACAATGCATGAAGTATATTTTATATTATTAATAATTTAAATTAAATACAGTAATATGGTGAAACTCTACACTAACACATTGAACCCAATTGATAAGTGTTCTTGTCCTTTCTAAACAATACACCGATAAGGAGTACATTTGTCACATGTTTGCAACTTGTAGACCAGTGTCAGAGGGCTCCTAAAGGAACCCTTTGATCAGGGTCTGCTCTATTTGCCATTTTGCAAGATATTGCATAAAAACAAAGCTAAATAGTCATACATGGACTAGACTTCAATGAAAACTAGAATTGTCCATTAAAAATTTCAGAAGGTTGGGGAGTGAGATTAGTTAAGCTTACTTACTATTAAACTGTGGTAGAAGATGCATGTAGGTTTTTAATTGTTGTTAAATTTTGGTGTCTTCCACATGACTTGAAATGTTGTATAAATCATTTGTATTATAATTATTAAATTGGCATTGAGCCCATTTTAAGCCTTTCTGAATGCCAGAAGATAAAATGCTATTTTGTTTTCTGTGTATGGGGATCATTTTTGAGAAGTTAAAATTTTGGTTGTGAGGCCATTTTGTTTTTACAGTAAATCCTGCATTTTACGACCACTGAAAGTAATATTAATTCATGGTGACGGCTTAAAGTGAGATGAAAGCAAAGCAGAAAGCCCACACGGGAAGCATTATGCTTTGCTCATACTGGAGCGTTCTGTTTTGCCCATGCTTGAGCTTTTTGCTTTACTTCAAATTTGATTTAAGCAGTCACCTCTCTAAAACTAAACCTCATTAATTTTAGTGGTTGTAAAAGAGGTCTTTTTTTCTGTAAAATAAGTTTTCTTGCCCCAGTTTTGAAGACTAGTGGTACATATATTGTTTGCTCACGTATGTCTGTATCTTTTATATGGAATCAGTAACTTTGATGTTTTATCCGCAGCCCTCTCCTCCACAGAAGTGAACTATAAAGCATGTAAGGACACCTTTATTCACTGACAGTGTTGACTACAGTTTAAAGTAGAATGGAAGTAAAGCAGAAAGCTCCTGCAAGAGCTTTCTTCTTTACTTTCATCATGCCTTATGCTGCTACCTTTACTCACAGATGGTATTGACTAGTAGCAGCTTAAAGCAAAATGAAAGTACAGCAGAAAGCTCCTGCTTGCAGGAGCTTTCTGCTTTACTTTTTTTTTGCCGTAAGGCACCAGATGGATGACACATGGATAACAATACTTTTATGTGTTGTTGTAACAGCACGACATAACTGAACCATATGTACTGTGTGTCAGATAGATTTGGTTCACTTCACTATGGAGGAAAGGATTATCAGATCAACATCACCGAGTAATTGCTTCTTTCGCGTGTAGATGAACCTTATTGTTTTATGTTCAGTGGATCAAAGGTTGAGTATATAGACAGGTCAGTAGTAGGAAATGAATACTTTCCTGCAATAGGCCAGAATCAGATATGGACATATAATATGTGTTACAATTGACTGTTGTTAATATATATGGATTCAGCTTAACACAGGATAGTACATGTATTTAGTCATTTGAAATCTAGCTTTTTTTCTTGGTCTCTGGTTATATTATCACCTTATTCTCTCAATTTGTTTTTGGTTGTTTATGGTGTCTAGAGTAAGCTAAAATATAGGTTCTTGGCTGTCATGCATGAACTTTTTTCGTATTTCATATTTGAGAAAATTTTAGATGTGAATTTTGTGGGCACAATTGTTTTCACTTCAATTTTGCTTTCTGATTTTTTAGAACCATTTTTGTTTTGCTTTTTGGAAATCTTTATCATTCTCCTCATCTTGTTTGTTTCTTTTCACATCTTAAAACCCTTTCCTTCATAGGCATGATCAGTGTTAACCACCTATACAATATTTCAGTGATAACGGCTTGTAACTACTGTAACCCAATATCAAGCCTTTTTGATGCCTTTAACTTATTCCTTCACTGAAGGAAATAGTTCCAATTTATAGTCTTGAAAATCAATCATAAGAAATATTTTCTATATACTAGCAGATGGTAGCTTAAAGACAGACTGAAAGCAAAGCAGAATGTGCCTAAAGGCACATTCTGCTTTACTTTCAACCTGCTTTAAGTAGTCACCTATCTTCAATACTGTGGAGTAAAGGCACTTATGGCAAGGAATAGATATGGTATGTATGTGAAGGAAAGATTTAAGATGCAGGGACCACTTCCGTATCTTTGCAGAGCAATTGAAATGTTTTGTTTAATTGCATGGCATTCTTTATGTTTCATCTGAAAATTTATACAAATTTTTATAGGAGAGTAAACTAAAAGCCATTCTTAACAATCTAAGCTTTTGTAAGCATTCATTTATTGTAAGATGTTTGGCCATTTTGTAAGACAGGCTGTTGCCCGATGGAGCAGTATTTAATACAATTGAATTACATTATGCAACAACCCGTTAGATATGAGGTTTTCATGCTTTATTAAGTGGCTGCTTAGCCCAGATTTGGTTGTTATAATTGTTTGTGTTTAGTAAAGTCACACTATTTCATGTAGGACCAGTGAACATACTTTTTTTCAGTGTTAACCCTTTACCCCATAGCCTGCGTGTAGTATTGGTGACAGATTGTAGCTTAAAGCAGACTGAAGGTATAGCAGAATGCGCTGTAAGACACATTTTTCTTTACTTTCAACCTTCTTTAAGTGGTCACTTGTCTCTGAAACTTGAAACAGACCATGCGGTAAGAGGTAAGGCAATCTTTGGAGGAAAAGGTAAACAATGATAAGGAAAAAAGAATGTGCACTGTAGACTTGTAGTGTATTACTCAGCAGCAAATGTTTCAATGGAAGTACTTGTTAGGTTTTGAAGTTAAACTTTTGATCTAACAGTAAGTGATTGTTGATTTTCTGTTTTACAAATGTGCTTGCTCTGTGCTGATGTCTGATGGCAAATGCCACTAAAATGATGTAAATTGCACTGAACTGCAAACCATTACCTACTTTAGAAGTTATAGATATAAAGCTTATTTGAGTATGGATAAAATCGTTGCTATGGCAACATTTTGGTACTTATTGGTGTTATTTAGTGAACAATGGTGGAAGATATATTTTTATGGGGAGATGGTATGATATTTTAATTATGCTTTATAGTAGATTTAGGAAATAAAAACAAAACTGGTGGTGCTTTAATGCATTTATATGAAAAACTATCAAACTTATTATAAAATGAAATAATTAGAGTCGAACTTCAATATCTCGAAGTCGGTTTTGTCAACATGCCCGTATTTCAAAGTTAAAACGTGGCTAAGCCACGTTTTAACTTTGAAATATGAGTATGTTCAACTTAACCAAGCATGAAATAATGCAGTTCATATGTCGAACTATCAGATATACTTCGAGTTAAAGGAGTTCGAGATATCGAAGTTCAACTGTATGATAACAAACATGGAGATATTTTAAGACAACACATTGCTAAATGCTTCTAAAGGAACCCTCTGACCAGGGTCTACGCTGTTGTTTTTCAATAAATTGTTAAATAGATAAAAATGGACTAGCCTGTACATGTGTTTGAATTGAAATTGTCCATTTGAAGGTAGAGTGGTGAATGAGTGAAAGGTTGCATCTGGTTGTGACTGGTTGGTCAAGTGTTTGACTGTTAATTAATTTCAGGGTATTTCTCTTTTAACAGAAGTAAAAGTAGTAGTCACCTATTAGACAGTTTATCATAGTAGCAGTTTTAACTTTTAAATTGATATAGGTCTAGAATGGTTAAAAACTTATACATGGTAGGTGTATTTGTGTGTGTTAAATTACTTCAGAAGTAATACTTTAGCAAAAGGTAGTACTTGCGAGTAAAGTTTCAAGATACCCTGCATGTATGACTAGGAAACTGCAACTAAATATTATTTGATATAATTTGATAAAATGTCTTTAGAAATAGCAAAGTATATGATACTGTAAAACGTTAAGCTAAAAAGACATTGCAAACGGTCAAAAAGATAGTTTGCTCCTTGCAGAAACTCGGGCAGAGTAGGTAAATTTCGTTGACTAGTTTCGTTCCATATTGGAACTCATCAGAAAGTATGAAATTTGTTTGTAAAAAGACATTGTTCAACATGGGGAAAAATAATTTGGTTTATGAGAACTAAGATTGTCCTGGTATGACAATGAAAGTATGTTACAAGTCATTGAAAGTTTGAAGAGTATCTCCCATATAGGCTGTCACAGGACCGTTGCACTCCAGTTCTTATAGACTAGTCAATTTTCTGTAGCTATGACTTGGTACACGGCTTATTACTATATCTAGTTTATAGATCTATATCTGACCCTTATCCCACCACACCCAATATATTTGCTTAGCCATTATACTTATCCTCCGAGCCTGTAGAACTGACAAACTACAGTCGAACTTCAATATCTCGAACTCGCATAACTCGAACTCTCCAAAAGTTCGACACATGAACTGCATTATTTCATGCTAGGTTCAGTCGAACATACCCAAACGTGGCTTAGCCACGTTTTAACTTTGAAATACGGGTATGTTCAACTTAACGGAGTACGAGATATCGAAGTTCGACTGTATTGTTAAATTGCTACTTACATGGATTGTGTATTCAGTCATTAACCCTTAACCTCATAGCCTGTTTCTAGTTCGAAGATAAGTCATCACTTAAGTGAAAGAGCATTCTGCTTTACTCTCAGCCTGTTTCAATTATTTATCTGGAAAAATACTTCAAATACCAACATGATTCATTTTCTATGCAAATAGTAACTTTAATTTAAAAGCAAGCTGAAAAACAAAGAAGAATGCTTCTTAAGGAGCATTCTGCTTTACTTTCATCCTGTTTTTATCAATAACCTGATTTCAAAACTAGAAATGGGTAATGTGTTAGGACAGGTGACAGCTTAATGCAGAATAGAGCTTTCTGCTTTACTTTTGTTTTGTACTAAGCATTCACATGTCTTTTGAGTGCTTCATTATTCTTCAAAGAGTGGCTGCTTAACAAAAGTTTGGGTAATTTATTTATGGTTGTTGAGTCGTGTAGCATTATCATGAAAAGGATTTATCTTTTTGAGTAGATGCTATACACAGGTTTTACTGTAATTGTAATGTTCAGGACATACATGTGACATACATGTAGTTAGGGGTACAGTTAAACCTCTCTATTATTACCACTTAACAGATTCAGTTAGTGTTTAACCCATTACCCCATAAATACGCCTTTTGACGCCTCTAATTTATTCCTCCACGGAAGAAAATAGTTCCAATTTATTAAGTTTTGATTGTGTACTATTAGAAAACAATTCTTTATCCTAGCAGATGATAGCTTTAAGCAGGATGAAAGCATTCTGCTTTACTTTCAACCTGCTTTAAGTGGTCACCTGTCTTCAAAACTAAAAAGTGGATATGGGGTAATGGGTTAATTAAGCCAGATGGCTGCTTAAAGCAAGGTGAACTTTTAACAGAAAGCTCCTAGGAGATTTCTGTTAAACATTCACCTTGTTTTCAGCTGCCTCCTACTTGTCATTCAAGCAATTAGCTTTCCTTTTAGTTGTCCTAACAGAGGGTTTTTTCTGTATATTGTTTTGGGTCTGTCTGTCAACAATTTTAACCTTGACTGTAACTGCATGTGATAGAGACTTCATGCAGGTGTTCTTCATTCAAGAAGTCTCAAGAAGTCTGTTGAGCTTAGTACAAAATAAGTCATGTCAGACAAAGGTCAAGGTCATTTAGAGGTCATTATTGCATAAGGAGGCATGGTG
The DNA here is from genome assembly GCA_922989275.2 of Gari tellinella. NCBI lineage: Eukaryota > Metazoa > Mollusca > Bivalvia > Cardiida > Psammobiidae > Gari > Gari tellinella. The sequence goes on from OV277866.1 coordinate 76,517,095, forward strand.
TTTCACAAATACATTTTGGTTTTTGCATGACGAAGCTCAAATTATCAAAACATTTTGTTTCAGTTTTGAGTGTTTTCATTCATTTTTGTGAGCTTAGACTTTTAAGTGAAATTCACGCAGTTTATGTCAATAATGTCCTGGATCTCTTGTTTTATGGTTTACATCATCAGTCATGAGATAGAGATGTATATACCCAGTTGCAGGGCTGCCATAAGTAGATCTTGAAAAATCCTAAGATTTCCAAATTTTCTATTTTTCAGGCGTGATTACTTAAAGTAGGTTGAAAGTAACGCAGAATGCACCCTAAGTGCATTCTGCTTAACTTTCAACCTCCTTTATGCTACTATCTGCTGGGATAATCCGAAGATTTTGGGGGAAAAACGGAGAAATGGGAGCCCTGCAGTTGTCTGCAACGTCATTATTGTTAATAAATGAAAATGTAAAATTTGACAAATCATTAAATAAGTATAGTATCAACTTGCATTCTATTTCACGACCACATAGGAAGGCGCTAATGCCTCAACTTTGATGTTTATGACAGGTGAATACATAAATCAAATTAAAAGTAAAGCAGAAAGCTCCTTTAAGAGTATTCTGTTTTGCTTTATTTTGCTCTAGGCCAATATTTGAGAAATCTTTTCAGTGGCCAGAATATGATGACTTCGTATTGTTGAGATTTTTATAATAGATAACCAATTTCTACATTGACATTTTCATGTCTTGTTCCTTATTTAATACAACTAATATTTACTAAAATAAATTACTTGGTGTTTAATAATTAGCATGTCAAAGTTGTAATGGTGAGCTGTTAAAAGCTTCTAGATAAGCTGCTCTTCTTTTTTAGCTCACCTGGCACGAAGTGCCAAGGTGAGCTTTTGTGATCGCCCTGTGTCCGTCGTCGTCAAACTTTTTGTTCAAAGATCTTCTTCTTGGAAACCACTGGGCCAATTTCATCAAAACTTCATAGGATTGTTCCTTGTAGGATACTCTCTCAGAATTCTTCAAATATAGGTCATCCAATTGAAATTGTGGTTGCCATGGCAACCAATTGAAAAAACTTTAAAAATCTTCTGGTCAAAAATACTGGTCCGAATTTAAAATAATTTTACCCAAATGTGCCATTGGTGACCCTCTATCAGATTCTTAAAATATTTTTCCTATTTTAAAAAACATGGCCGCTAGTGGGTGGGGCAGATTTTCCTTATATGGCTATATAGTGAAAACTTAAAAAAACTACTGGTCCGATTTGAAAGAAATTTTATGCAAATGATCCATGGGTGACCCTCAACCAGATTTCTTAAAATTATTTTGATATCTAAAAAAACATGGCCGCCAGTGGGTGGGGCAAGTTTTCCTTATGTTACTGTAAAGTAAAAACTTTACAAATCTTCTTTTCTGAAACTACTGGTTCAAATTAAAAAATATTTTACACAAATGATCCATTCATGATCTTCTACTAGATTTCTTAAAATTATTTTGATATCTAAAAAAACATGGCCGCCAGTGGGTGGGGCAAGCTTTCCTTATGTTACTGTATAGTAAAAACTTTACAAATCTTCTTCTCTGAAACTACTGGTCCAAATTAAAAATAATTTTACACAAATGGTCAATTCATGATCCTCTACCAGATTTCTTAAAATCATTTTGTTATCTTAAAAAACATGGCCGCCAGTGGGTGGGGCATCTTACTATATAATAAAAACTTTAAAAATCTTCTTCTCTGAAACTACTGGTTCAAATTCAAAATAATTTTACACAAATGGTTAATTGATGACCCTCTACCAGATTTCTTAAAATCATTTTGTTATCTTAAAAAACATGGCTGCCAGTGGGTGGGGCAAGTTTTCCTTATATTTCTGTATAGAAAAACTTCCAAAAAAAATTCTGAAACTATTGGTCTGAATTTAGAATGATTACAATTCATGGGTGACCCTTTGCCAGTTTTCTTCAAATAATCTTCCTAGCTCAAACAACATGGCCACCAGTGGGTGGAGGTGAATAAGTGAAAACTTAATCATTACTGGTCCATTAACATGACCGTAATCATGGATACCAGGTGAGCGATTTAGGGCCGCATGCGGCTCTTGTTTTGTTTTTCAATTTGGAAACGGTTACCATGACAACCTTCATTGTTACTAAAACACTCATTTTCTAATAATTCCTGTACATGATAATGCTCAAGTTGTTTGTTACTATGATTTTCTCCTGTTGCTCCAACATGGTGTAGATAGAGGATGTACATGTTTGTCCAATCTGTGTATATTTTGACCGCATCACTCATATAGGGACTGAATAGACACCTTGTCATTATGCATAGTTTTATAATACTTATACTGACCTTGGTTAGCCTTAGCAAAGTTGGGTTACAGAACAAAGATTTTTCTTATTTAACCCTTTACCTTATAGAAGCGCCTTTTAGCACATCCCATTTAATCCACCGCGGAAGAAAATAGTTCCGATCTATACAGTCATAAATGTGTGGTAGAAGAAATATTTTCTAAATTTCTAGCAAGTTGTAACTTAAAGCAGGCTTAAAGTAAAGCAGAATGCGCCTTAGGGTGCATTCTGCTTTACTTCCAACCTGCTTTAAGTAGTCACCTATTTTCAAAACTAGAAAAAATCTATGGGGGTAAAGGGTTAACAGTACTGTACAGTAAAATCTAGCTATTATAACCACTTGAACCCATTTCTCCATAAATAAACCTTTTTAACCCATTACCCCTTAAAAACGCCTTTTTACGCCTCTATTTATTCCTCCACTGAAGAAAATAGTTCCAATTTATACAGCCAAGAATATGTATCAGAAGAAATATTTTCTATATCCTTGCATATTGTAGCTTAAAGCAGACTGAAAGTAAAGCAGAATGTGCCTTAAGGCACATTCTGCTTTACTTTCAACCTGCTTTAAGTGGTCACCTGTTTTCAAAGCTAGAAATAGGCTAAGAGGTAATGGGTTAAGCATTTGGCTTATTCCCCTACTCAAGAAAGTAGTTACATTTTATACATTTATGAATATGTATCTCCATAAATAGTTCCTTAATCCTAGCATATGATAGCTTAAAGCAAGCTGAAAGTAAGGCACATTCTGCTTGACTGTCAACATGCTTTAATGGTCACATGTCTTTAAAACTGGAAACCGGGTATGAGGTTAAGCAATGTTTTGTTGTCATTGTTTAAGGTATGTGGCTGGTTGAAGCATAATGAAAGTTAAAACAAAAAGATTTCTGCTTTACTTTAAATCCTGCTTTAAGTTGCCACTTATTTTAAACTGTTACGAAGTGGTCATAATAGCTGGAATGTACTGACAGAATTTGTAGGCAATTTAACTAATTTATTGCAATTATTTAGATGATTTTCTGCCAAGCAAACTCACAGTTACCATATCAATTATGGTATCCTTGTTTTGCAAAATTGTATATATGCATCGCTTTACCACTCAAGCGAGAATGCTAATGATTTGTTGTTTGTCAAAGAATCTAGATGTTTTCAAATCTAAACTTTTTCCGTGGCCCAAGGCATGTTGTTATGAATGAACATTGTATGTAGTTAACAGGAGAATAAATATGTGCAGAATGGTTTTTGCAATAAAAAAAAACATCAACATTTATTCTGGTCTTGTTTTGCTTTGTTTACCATTATAGTCCTAGAGATACATGAACATTCAGACCTACTTATTAACCTTGTTAAATCATGTTATGTGTTTATTACACTTCAGGGGCTTTTAGTTTTACTATTATCTTGCTTTAAGCTGTCACCTGTCTTTTAAATAATCATATTGCCTTCATTTTAGTGATCGTAATAGAGAGGTTTTTACTGTATATGCAGCATCTGATGTCGGAAATGAAATTAATTATAGGACTTCGATGTTTGGAATGAGAGACTTCTAGCAAGACTTAAAACTACTGGTAAGATATTAGTTAACACAAATATTGTTCCCAACGATGGATGCTCCCCAAAAAGAAAAAACCCAAGGTATAGCATGTTTAGTAGGTGAACACAGTATCAAGTTTCATCAACTTATGATGTAACGTTCAGGAGATATGCTTCAGACAAAAATGATTTTTTTATGAAAAAAGGGAGACAATTCAATATTTGGAGATGAAAGAGTTATAATTCTTGTGTTTTTCAATTTTTTTTGTCATCCTCTAACAGTTTCAAGTTTCATCAAGTTACAGTGCTCCAGAAAGTTTGATTATTTCATAAGAAAGAAGGAGATAATTCAATATTAAGAGATGGCAGAGTTATGGTTCTTGAGTACAGCACTCCCTCTTTCAACCTATATCACTGTATCAAGTTTCATCAACTTACAATGCAATGCTCAGGAGATTTGCTCCGGACGAAATTTGATTTTTTTTAATAGAAAAAGGGAGATAATTCAATATTGGGAGATGACAGAGTCATGGTTCTTGTCTACTGCATCTCCTCATTTATCACTGTATCAAGTTCCATTAACTTATGGTGTAACAGTCGAGTTATACTCTGGACAAAATTGTTTTTTTAGAAAAATGGACATAATTCAATATTGGAAGATGACAGACAAAATTGATTTTTTATGAGAAAAAGGGAGATAATTCAAAATTGGGAGATGAGATAGTTACAGTTCTTGTGTACTGCACTTCCTTCTGTCACCCTCTATCACTGTAATAAGTTTAATCGTCTTACAATGTAACAGTCCAAAGATATGCTCCAGACAAAAATGATTTTTTTATGAGAAAAAGGATATTTAAATATTGGGAGATGACAGAGTTACGGTTCTTGTGTACTGTACCTCCTTCCGTCATTCTGTATCAAGTTTCATAATCTATGGTGTACAGTTCAAGAGATATGCTCAGGACAAAAAAAGCGTGAAGGACAGATAGACAGACTGATGGAAACGCGGACAGACAAAGCGGTGACTCTTAGGAAGCCCTTCAATCAGGGACTGCACTGTTTGCATTAAACAAATATACTCTTCAAATGTGAACAAATTGTAGACTATACATGTTCATGTACTCGTCCATTTGGTTCAATTTGGTAAAAGAGATGTAAAAATCCCAACAACTATGTTACCCGATACTAAACTGAACAATATGCAATATATTTTTCCATTTCTTACTGAAATGGAGTCCTCTTATTGGCTTGTAAACTAGGGTGAATGGTAAAGAGATTTGGGACTTCAATGTTTGTAATGAGAGAGATCTTGAAAGATGTGAAACTAAGATATGTGTTACCTAACTCTTAAGAAGCCCTGAGATCAGGGACTACACTGTTTGCATAGAACAAGTATACTCTTTACAGGTGCAGTTTGTAAATGATACATATACATGTACTGATCCCTTGGGTTCATTTGGTAACCACTTTCTTCAATGAAACTTCAAATGGCCAATTCCAATTTAGTCTAGTCAATTTTTGAATATTTATGTTTTGTTGATGTATTGCTATATGACAAACAGTGCAGACCCTGATCAGAGGCCTCCCTAAGGAGCCCTTTGCTCTTGGTTTTCACCGTTTGCATAGGTAAAATTTTTGGGTATTCTTCACAGATACACTGCTTCCAAATGTTGTGTATATACATGTAAGTGACTAGTGTTCAAAGGGTAAAGGAGATGTGAACATCATAACATTTATGTTTGTTGCAGTATGTAAAGTTTAATAAGGTATGTACACAATGATATATATAGTGTCAGCACATTCATCATAACAAGAACATATAGTTGCACCAACAGGACTGTCTGTAAGATGCATAGGACATGCCTCATACAAAACATACAACGGACTAGGATTAATCTTTCCAATGAAAGAACTAACTATCTACCATAAAAACCCTAAAAATTGGGACACCCTATATAACAGCTGAAGTTATCCTAAAATCTGAACTAATGGCTTTTATCACAAAGTAATTGTCCGAAGGTGCAAACTGAATGGAAATCAGTATAGACCCTGATCAGACTGCTCTGAAGGGAGCAGTCTGATCAGGGTCTACACTGTTTGCTCAAGTCTGTCACTGTTGGTCTCGCTGTCCCAATACTTAGGGTAATTATGGTAACAGTTATCTCGTACTAAGTGGTCAATAACTGAAGTAGACAGTACATCTAAGGGGGGCTGTTTTATACAGGAGCTATAGGAGCTTTCTGCTTTACTTTGATTCTGCATTAAGCATCAAGTTGTCTTTAACTCTCTCACCCCAAAGTCTTCAAATGGACAATTCCAGATTCCAATTAATGTAACATATTAATAATTTTAGGATTGATTTTTACAATATACACCAATATGACATACAGGGCGGATCCTGATCAGAGGGCTCCTCTGATCTTGGTCTATCCTATTTGCATAGGACAAGTCTTCTTTGAACGGTCAAAATATCGGTAGTGAACTGTTATACTCTACTGTACTACTTCTATATAATATAGAGACAGGACAACTACAAATTCATTTTGTTCATGGATGTATGGAAACACAAGACATAACCATCTTTAAGGTAATAATGAAATTAATATCAAATAAGTCATGGAATCTTAGATGAAGAAGCTCATACAACATGTATGCTCCCTTAAATTTATGCTCCCTTTTTATGCTGAAAACCAGTACATTTATGTTTTGCAAACAGTGCAGACCCTGATAACAGAGGGCTCATTAAGGAGCGCTCTGATCAGTGCCTGCACTGTTTGTTTCCAATTTGTTTTTCTGAACTACTTTCTAAAGCCCTTCAGATCAACATGAACTGGTATTTTTTCTAAAGTGGAATAATGCATATGATAAATTCAGCATAAATATCATAGCATTTTAATATTCCAATTCGTTTTTTTTAGAAATCAATCACTATAAACAAAATGCATGTAGACTGATAACTTATGATGAGCAAACTTACCCCTTCTCTTGCTAGTTAACTCTTTCAACACTATGTAACTATTGTGGGTTATTAGGTTTCCTTGTGGATCATTTTAGCTACCAAAACATTCACCAGTCATCTTGGAATTGTAGGTAGTTTAATAAACACTGGTCTAAATCAGCATACCATGTTTACCATGACTAGATGGCTCCTAGGAGCCCTCTGATCTGGGTCTACACTGTTTGCAAATGTAATGAGTACATCTTAAGCAGGTCCATGGTGTTGAAAGGGTTAAGAACATTTATTACTTTTGCAATCAGTTGGGATTGAGATTTTCTTTTCAAGTATTTTGGTATTTCATCAATATCCAAACTGTTTGACATTCGGATTGTACTTCAACAACAATCGTGAAGGCATTTTCAGATATAGACAGAAGATAGCTTTTTCAAGAAGACAGCTTATATGAATCTTTTTGAACGATATCTGTTTGTGAAACACTATGCCCCCTGACGTGACCTTAACCTCTAAATTACCTTTACCTTTGTCTAACATGACCAAAGGTATACTGAGTTCAAGAAATTCTTGAGTTGAGTACACATGCCAAATATGAAGTTTCTATAAAATGTAGTTACAAAGTTATGGCCATGGGTGAAAGTTGGCAAAACTGAAAATACTGAAAACTATGCTGGGGGCTTGGGGGCCGCCAGGACCCCCAGTGGGTCCAGGGCAAGGCCCTGGCTGGGGGACCAGGGGGCCGGAGGCCCCCGGAAGCTCCTGGGTTTTAAGTATTTTTAAGGTCTGAAACTGTTTGAAAATTGTTTGAAAATGACAAGCAATGGAAAAATATAAAAATAATTTTCTTGGTCATAAGCATTAATGTTTTCCAAGGATTGAAAAATAAATCTTAATTTTGATTTTATTTAACAAAAGATGGAAATTGCTTTCAGCAAACTGTTATACTCCAAAGTAAATTATAAGCACTTTGCTTTTACAATTATCATTGTAAGGCCACAAAAATATGTTTCTAGTTAGGTCCATGTATGAGTTAGCTCCAAGGGAGAAAAATATGAGATGGTATTTAGGTTTTCTATCATTATACTGTTTTATAAAGCTGAATGTATAAGATTTTGTATCACTGACACTTAAAAAGTATGACATGTATTACTAGATCCAATACAAAACATTTAGAACATACTCTATTTCCAGTCAAGCATTACCATAAAAACTGACTCTGGTTGTATAAGCTTTTGCAAGGATACTGTACATATCCCGTTCAGAAGGTTCTGATGGGAACATTCTGATCTTAGTCTACACTGTTCGTACAGGATAGATGTACATATAATTCATAACTGGCCCTTGCTTTCAGTTAACAGTTTAGACTATTCAAATAAATCATTGTTGTCAGTACTTTTCAGTTGAATATAGTTAAACTATCGTACAGATACTAAAAACCATTGTCACAGAAAACACCCAGTCCTGTCTGATCCTGTTTTGACACCTATATTTTATTTATACAGACCAGTGCATAGGTGTATGATTATATATATATGAAGGGGCAGGTGCTGACCACATACTTCCGCCTCATAAAAAGATTTTTTAAAAAATGGCATAAGACTTGGGTTACCCTATAAATATATTTAAGAAATATTTTTTCATTATTATTTGTACAGGCCATTCTAAAGTTTTGTACATTTAAAGGCATGACATTTGAGAGGGGTGGGGATAGGCATTTCACTTATCCTAATGAAAATACCTCCCTCTCTCTGCTCAAAGGATTTACTCATAAGGTAAATAACTTACCTCTGTGCCATGTCTACTTTATTTCATTGATAAATGGTTCCTTGATAAACGATTTCTAACCGTGATCTGTGTGTGAGTTTATTTTAGCTCTCATTTTCATGTTCAATTTGCTTTCAGAAAGTTAAAACCAAGTGGCACAAAATTTAAAGCAGTAGGCTATGGTGGGAGAGAGAAGCCTTCCCATAGTTGATGGAACAAGAGGCCTCCCTAAAAATGATTTTAGTGGTTCAATTTTATACATTTTGTTTCAAAGCTGTGATGCTAGACTAAATTTTAATCTTGGGTTACCCAAATCAGATAACTATTTCTTTACTTAATGAATGGAATGGTTACTATCAATTACTTTAATGATAAGAATGCTATTAAAATACCTTTTCAATACTTTATAGCCATAGAAAACGGATTGTTTAACAGTCCAATAAATTATAATATGTAATGTGAAAAATTAAAAAAGATGACATTAATACTTCAGTAACTGAGTAAGCTACTTGTTTTATAATAAAATCGGATTTTCAGCCGAATTTCCTATTCAATCTCCTAATTTTGTTTAGTTCGCGTTTCATTAAAGTTAACCATTCAGCTGCATTTGACAGATACGCCGGTATTTTAAATTCGCGAAAACTGGTGACAAAATGAGCTAATTGCATTTTGATGCACCAACGATAAAACACGAAGCGTTCCGCGTGATATAGTTTAGCGTCTGGTAATCGGATGATTCATAAAACAATGAGCGCCTAGTAAGACTCCGAAGAAAGAGATTTTAGATTTTCCAAAAGAAGTTTTTCGAAGCACTACGGAAAATTATCGGCAACAAGATCAAAATCACAAACAGCCCCCTCATAAACTTGCTTACCTCGTTATTTTAAGCATGCCTGTCATATTATTGAATCAACTACGGAAATGTTTGGTCAGAGACTGGTTTCCGTGTTTTCAACGCTGTCCGCGTGCGTGTAGCAACCTAATTCGGCAACCAGTCCAATTTGTTTTGGTTCACTCGGATTTTGCCGTCACCGTTATAGTACGACGAACGATAGGGCCGAACGATAACATTGGCGAACATTGACACCGTAATTTCAACTAATTTGACAGCTCTCCAAATCACCTTCGATTTTGTTTTTTCAATCTTACTCGACAAAGACATCCTCTAACCCCCCCCCCCCCGAATTTCTCAACGGATTTACACGTTCTGGAAAAATGACCCTCGGCAATTTCGGAAATACGGAATTCCGTCACAATACGGAAAACTTTCACCCATGTATGGCCAAGGTTAAAGTTGTGGACAGAACGACAAACAGACAGAAACAGCGAAAACAATATACCACAGACTACGTCGTGTGGGGGCATAAAAATCAAAGTACAAAATATGAAATTCTATGATCGTTTCTAGAAATAAAAAAACACATAATTAACAATAAATTATATACAAAATAAAAAAGCACTAACCTGGCATCAACTATGACAGTATCGAATTACTGAGTTAAATCTGGGTTCAGCAACAACTTATTCATCCCTGAAACTTTGAATGGACAATTCCAATTTCAAAATAAGTCTTGCACATTTTTGACTATTAAGGGTTGATTTTAACAATATATTTCAAATTGACAAACAGTGTAGACCCTGATCAGAGGGCTCCTTAAGGAGCCCTCTGATCAGGGTCTATACTATTTGCATAGGACAAGTGTAATCCTCACAGGTACACTATTTGTAAATTACGAGTATACTCATCGCTAGGGTTGAATGTGTTTAATGAATAAATTTTTTAACTCCTTCACCCCTGAAACTTTTAATGGACAATTCCAGTATCCATTTAGTCTAGTCCATTTATGACTTTTTATGGATGTTTTCTGAAAATGAATTGCAAAACAACAAACAGTGCAGACCTTGATCAGAGAGCTCCATGTTGGCCCTCTGACCTGGATCTACATTGTTTGCATCTGACATATGTACTCTATATATGTGCACTGTTAGTCAAAAGGGGCAAAATAATGCAGCACTAGGGGTCAATACACTGAGTTAAGCTGCTACTTGTTGCTTAGACTTTCAACATGTCTTCTAATGAATGTTCATTAACCCTTTACCCCATAGCCTGTTTCTAGTTTTGAAGACATGTAACCAATTAAAGCAGGTTGAAAGTAAAGCAGAATGTGCCTTAAGGCACATTCTGCTTTACTTTCAGTCTGCTTTAAGCTAACATTTGCTAGGAATTATAAAATATTTCTTATCCTTCATGTTCAACTTCATGACTGAACAAATTAGAACAATTTTCTTCAGCGGAGGAATAAATAAAATGTGCTAAAAGTCGCTCCTATTGGGTAAAGGGTTAAATACAGGCTTGACTGGTAAAGATTATCATAGCCTTAAATGTATCTATCTGAAGTATGAATACTCTAACCTTAACATCAATACACCAATGCTAAAGACATTCTATAATGCCCACTCATGACCAATCTCCAACCCCCACCTACTTTGTTCTTTCCAGCTGTGAATTCTCAGGTAACTGTATGTGGAACACATGAAAGTGATTTCTAAGTCTTTGTTTTTGTATTAACTCATTATCCCCTGAAACTTCCAATGGACAATTCCAGTTTGCAATAATGGCTGGTCCATTTTCGACTATTTAGGGTTGTTTTTTATAATATATTACAAAATGACAAACAGTGAAGAACCTGATCAGAGGGCTCCTGCAAGAGCCCTCTGATCAGGGACTTCACTGTTTGCATGGGACAAGTGTACTCTTCACAGGTACACTTTTGGTAACGGATGCATATATGTGTCACTAGGGCTCAATGAATTAACCAGAAGTGTTTGCCTGAGGATTTTTCATACAATGTTTGAGACTAATTACACTTCTCTGGTAATGAATGTAATTGAAAGATATTGATCTTTATTTCACAGAAATATTAAATGCCATTTGAAATTCTCTCTCTATAATAATTATACATGAACATTCAAAAGGCATCAACAAATTTAAACACTATCCATAACATTGTTCTTTAACTCTTTCAACACTTAGAAACTCTTGAGGTTTATTAGGTTCTCTTGTGGATCTTTTTAGTTACCACAACATGAACCAGTCTACTTTGGAATTCTGGGTAGTTAATAAATACTGGTCAAGAAAACAATTGTAGACCCTGATCATAAGGCTCCTATAGGAGCCCTATGATCTAGGTCTTAACTGTTTTAAATGGAATGAGTATCTGTTGTGTTGAAAGAGTTAAATAATATGTATAATTCTCTATCACATGTTTTTGTCACCTATCAATTAAACTTTATATAGTTGCTGATTGATTAGGAAGTAAGACATCAGTAAGTCCACATATCAACATAATATAGTCCAACTAAAACGTGACTTGGAAAAGCTGCATATACAAGCGCTGTCTCCAAATTTAACCCATTACCCCATAGTTTTATTAATTCACCTAAGAAAATAGTATATGAATATGAATCATAAAAAAATATTGTCATTATCCAAGTAAATTGATAGCTGAAGCAGTCTGCTTTAAGTGATAACCTGTTTTCAAAATTAGAAACAGGCTATGAGGTAATAGGTTAACCAACAGTGATAGTACAATGTATATCGAACAAATGCTTAATATCATACCAACATTACGTTGCTGCTTTTATGACCAACCAAAAGAGAACAAAAATATTATATACAGGTTGCAGCTTAAAACAATATGAAAGCTAAGCAGATAGTTCATTAATGGGCTGTTTTATTTTCCTCTCATTTTAAGCAGCCACATGCATTAACCCTTTGAACCCTAGTCCCGCATATAGGCGTCTTTTTCAAACAGTGTACGTGTGAATAGTACACTTGTCCTGTGCAAACAGTGAAGACCCAGATCAGAGGGCTCCGAAAGGAGCCCTCTGATCAGGGTCTTCACTGTTTGTCATAATGCCAAAAATGGACAAAAACAACCCTTAAAAGCCAGAAATGGACTAGACTAAAGTCGAAACTGGAATTGTCCATTTAAAGTTTCAGGGAGGAAAGAGTTAAAGCATAATGTAAACCTAACTTCTTTTGGTTGATCACAGTAGCTATGCATACTGACTTTACTGTTTAGTTGTCTCGAGTGTACTTGCTTATCTGTGTAGCTAGATCAAAACTATGTTCTACTTCTAATTATCAAATAAGAGAGACCTACTGTAAAGCCTAATGTTGACTTAAAGTGCATGGTCAACAGATACAGGTTTTTTAAATGTATGGTACAATGGCATACCTTCTTATATCAGTCTGAATGTGGTAAAATTGAGCTAACCCAGGGCTCCATTTAGAGAGGGTTAACTGAACAAATCCAACATTTTCTCACATAATTAAACATCAAATCCTACGGTTTTACTACTCATTAGAGTCATCTTGAAGAGACGATTCTAATGAGTAGTGACATCACAGGGTTTAATACAGAAATAAAGATTTTCGTTTTTGAAATGCTCCCCTTATCTGGAGCCCTGTAACCCATTCCCCCACAGCTTGTTTTCAATGTTTAAGACAGGTGGTTGCTTAAAGAAGACTGAAAGTAAAGCAGAATGCTCCTCCAGGAGCGTTTAGCTTTAATGTCAACCTGCTTTAAGCATCCACCTGTCAAGATGCAAGAAAGATTTCCTATGGCTCAACAGACCATGGTAGAAGCATTAGAAGGCAACTCTATGAGAAACAAGCTAATGCCACAATGGGCACTTATATGGGGGAAAGGGTTAACCCTTTCAATCATAGAAACTATTTATCTATTCCTAATATAAACACCATTTTCTTTCTTTATTATTTCCTCATGTAACCCATTCCCCCATAAATACACAATTTTATGTCTCTAATTTATTTCTCCACTGAAAGAAATACTTATACTTCATACAGTCATGAATATATACCATAATATGTTTTTATATCCTAGCAGATGGTAGCTTAAAGCAGGCTGAAAGTAAAGCAGAATGTGCCTTAAGGCACATTCTGCTTTACTTTCAACCTGCTTTAAGGTGTTGTCTGTCTTCAAAACTAAAAACAGGCTATTTGGTAATGGGAGAAATAACTTCATTCTCCTAATCTTTCCTGTGAATAGACAAAAGGAAGATTTTAATACATGCTAACAAGAAGCTGTTCAAAGCAGACAGAGAGTAAAACAGTGTCTGCTTTACTTTCAGCCCGACTAAAACCCTTATCTATTAAACACTGAAAACAAACTGTGAGGAAAAAGAGTTAACACACCATTTAAGAAAATGATGTATTGGCAGTGTTTTAGAAAACAAAGAATACTTAACACAAGCTCCTACAAGAACTTGCTACTTTACTTTTGCCATGTATACTAAGACGAAAAAGAAACGCAGGGTAACCTTTCGAGGTAGTTTTAAATGGTATCATTTAATCGAATATTCAGAACGATTATTTTATGTTGACAACTTATCATTATTGAACATATTCACAAAGAACCTGTCTCCACTACATCAGTGGAAAGTTGTTGAGCGAATGTGCCGCTAACCACCGCTACGGCGTGCGCGACGCTGAGGGGCAAATGCCGGGCAAACTAATGTAAAGACGTCAGGCTCGCAGACCGTTGACGCGTAAGCAGTTCCGTAAAGTGTTGGCATGGATATGTTGACTATGATTGCCTAACGTGTTATCAGTGGTTTAACTGGCAGTACGGTGGCGATTGCGCAGGTGGGATGGGTAGATAGTCCTGTCATATCGTGACGTATACGGACGTCCCGCTCGCGGTCGGTCTGCAATGCTTTCCGTTTCTCGCATGCGTCTGACAAGACGTTCTATAGTCGAGAAATGCACATTGAACTGAGCAACAGCCTGTGGTTAGCCTCGACGTGTCAATAGTGGTGCAACAGCTTGCCCCCTCTGAATTTTGATTAAGCATACCATACTTCGAAGATGTTGAAAGGAGTTTTTAAATCCGTAAATCAATGTGTCAACTTCAAACGTACACCATTGACTGATTTTGACAATTGAATACCTCGTCACACCTTCCAAGGTATGGCGAACTTTAACGAGATTGCGTAATTTGATCCACCTTGAAATTGTGGACATAAGCCAAGATTTTCTATCTACCGATTTTCATAAATTTAGGCCAAGTAATAAAAAAAGTATTGCATATTTTATGTACCCTGCGTTTCTTTTTCGTCTTAGTATATTAAATCTGTACTGTTTTGTCCTGTCGTTAGTGCTATTGCTAAATAGTTGGACAACACAGGCATTAACTCTATTGCATATCTATTTTATCCCATGTCAAACAACTCTAATATCATATAATAACTCGTATTATAGCATGCTTGCGGTGACACCATGATAACCTTTACAAACAGTTTGGATCCTGATGAAATGCCATGTTATGTGGCATCTCATCAGGATCCAAACTGTTTCACCCTCTGACCCTATTTTGAAAAGAAATTTTGAAAAAAAAATCAATTTTCAGAACAGTAGCAGACGACAATTGTTGCAGATGAAACAATTACCCAGCATGCATAAACTTTACTTATACACAATGATGCTATTCACTTTCGGTGGCAATGTTCATAGTAGCACATTTATTAATTCTACTAAAATCTATGATATTTTTCTCTCCAGGTGATCTACATTGTCCAGTCTTGCCTCCTTATTTATCTGGTACAGTGGAGAAGACGTTATTCTTTCCCATTTAAATGAAACAAATTGCATTAAATGAAACGAAATGCATTAAAATGTAGAAAATGACAACTTTTTGACAATTCTGACTATTTGTGTTAATATGAGTATCAAACAGTTTGAAGCCTGATCAGACGCCGGGTTACCCGGCGTCTGATCTGGCTCCAAACTGTTTGCAATGGAAACAATCATAATAGGTTTATTGGGAAAGCATAATATTTTCTCCACAATATTTATCTCCCCTGACTCTCTCACACAACGCACAATAAATATTTTCCTGCCATTTCATCGTCTGTGCCTACTAGCTTCTCAAAGCTTCTAGTCTGCCCATGAGATCTTCCTCCTCTTCATCGCTAACAGCTGCGGTGGCGCCCTCTGGCTCTTTGGTGGCAGGTAGAGTGTCTGTAACAGCTGTTGGGGCCTTTCCAAGGTCACCTACAACAACAACACCAGTCAGCAACTCCTGTGAATCTGTTCACAATATCAATGTGATAGTTTTCCTTATCTATTACAAATAACTAGAAACGTGTTGATTAAATATGGATACTCAAAAGTGTTCTCCTCCCTGACACTGTCCATAACTGACCTTAACACAAAATCTTAACCTAGACCACTGAGGTCAAGGTCAAGACTCAAGGTCGTCAATCTACAATGCAACATACTGTACATATTGAGGTGCTTAACCCTTTACCCCATAATCTGTTTCTTATTTTGAATTTAGGCGACTCCTTAAAGCAGGTAGATAGTAAAGCAGAATGCACCTTAAGGCATATTCATCTTTCCTTTCAGCCTGCTTTAGGCTACCATCTGCTAGAAAAAAGAAAAAATTATTTTGATACATGTTTATGATTGTATAAATTGGAACTTTTTTCTTCAGTGGAGGAATAAATTAAATGCGCTAAAAGGCACTTTTATGTGGTAAAGGGATAAGGATGTTAAGTTGTTTGACCCCCACCTGCAATACTAAGACCACAAACAACCTAAATGCAAAAACTTAACTTAGGTCACACAGGTTAAAGTCATCTTATACAACATGTTGAGGCTGCATGACACTAGCTATAGTGCTTAGTCCACAAATGAACAGAATGCAAAAACTTAGCCTTGGCTGGAGAGGACGTACAGGTATAAATACAGACAAGGGTAACAATCTATGCCACTTCATGGCATAAAAAACACTGTTGAATCAGCTTAAAGGCTGCAAAATGACAAAGTGTTGACCCAGATCAGAGGGCTCCAATAAGAGTCCCTTATATCTGGATCTACACTGTTTGTGTAGAGCAATTGTAATCTACATGCTTTTTTATACCTTTAATTTATTTATCCACTTAAGAAAATAGCTCAACTTTATACAATTGTGAATATGTACCACAAGAAAAACTTTCTATATCATCATATATGGCAGCTTAAAGCAGGCTGAAAGTAAAGCAGAATGCGCCTTAAGGCGCATTCTGTTTTACTTTCAACCTTCTTTAAGTGAAAACCTGTCTTAAAAACTAGAAACAGAGTATGTGGTAATGAATTAACACAGAAAGTTTGTTTTGACACAGAACAATGTAGGTCACCTGCTGTTAGGTCAAATAAGACTTTGTCGATTTCTTCCTGGGCAGCTTCCTCCATCTCGTCAGTGTCTTCAAGGTCATCCATTGTGTCCTCCAACATTTCCTCTATAATACCAGCCTGAAGTACAATTAATCTCTAACATAAATCTGACAAATACATTCTCTACTCATGGTTCCAGATAAGACAGGTGACCACTTAAAGCAGGCTGAAAGTAAATCAGAATGCCCCTTAAGGAGCATTCTGCTTTACTTCCATCCTTCTTTAAGCTACTTTCAGGAAATATACTGAAAATGCCTTCTGTGTTTTATGTTCAGTATTTCCTAATTGGGGACTACTTTCTTAAGTGTAGAAATAATTAGAGGTGTAACAAAACAAGAGCCACTATGGCCCTAAATCGCTCACCTGGTACACCATGTAAAACTTGACCTATAGCGACCTAGATTACGACTAAATCAACACGACCCAAATCAACCTTTAGAGTTATGATTAACTTCTAAAACTTTTTGATTTCACACACAAACATATTGAAAGCTTTACCTTTGGGAGCTTTCGCCTGTGTACTACAGGCTTTTTCAACCAACTGATGTTTCACTGGTACTTGACATCGCTCGAGGCTTTAGTGAGCGATGTTAATGCATTGTCCCAGATGTGTGGCAAGTTGTAGCGGCCCCCGTCCCTGTTGAGCGCCGGCTTGTGTGCTCTGATGTAGATTGCCTCTTTGACCCCCCGTTCAAACCAAGAGGGTTCACGGTCTAGTATGTGCACTGATTCCCTTGAAACGGAATGTCCTGGATTGTCCTGATTTATGTGGCGTGATACCTCACTGTTGCTTGAGCTAGGTCGTCTGTGCTCCATGTAACTTGCCTTGAGATTTCTCTCCGTCTCCCCGATGTAGTCCTTATCGCACTGATGTTTCTTGTTTCCTTCACACTTGATGTGATAAATGGGGCCACAAACCTCCAATTTATCCGACTTGTCTTTGGGATGTACCAATAATTGTCTGAGAGTTTTGTAAGGTTTAAAACACACGTTTACCTTATGTTTGTTGAAAACTCTTTTCAAGGTCTCACCTTTCCCTTTCACGTAGGGTAAAACTACACTGCCTTTGGTGTCTCTCTTTTTTGGAGACTGTTTCTTGGAACTGTCCTTTTTGGCTTTAAGTTTCTTGGTGACCTTATTTATTGCCCATCTGGGGTATTTACACACACTCAAAGCCCTGTTTACATGTCTTATTTCTGTTTTTAAATCATTCTGATCTGTGATCACTGTTTCTGCTCTCTGGTGTAGGGTTCGAACAACACCAAGCTTGTGTTCTTCCGGGTGGGCTGATTCAAAGTCAAGGTATTGGTCTGTATGCGTTGCTTTTCGATAGACTGTAGTTTTGATTTTTCCGTCTGGTTTTCTGACGATGTCAAGTCCCAGTGAAACATCAGTTGGTTGAAAAAGCCTGTAGTACACAGGCGAAAGCTCCCAAAGGTAAAGCTTTCAATATGTTTGTGTGTGAAATCAAAAAGTTTTAGAAGTTAATCATAATGAACAATACCACACAGTTGAATTTCCACAAGAACCTTTAGAGTGTTAACAAACTTTTTCTATAATTTGACCTAGTGACCAAGTTTTTGACCAGACACAATCAACATTTGATTTTGACATAGATTTGATGTAGGCAAATATTCTGACAATATTTCATTCAGATCTAACTAGATTTGTAGCCTCATGAGAGTAAACACTGTTTTTCTATGATTTGACCTAGTGATCTAGTTTTTGACCGGACATGACCCACGTTCAAACTTGATCTGATATCAAGGAGGCAAACATTTTCAAAAAGTTTCGTTAAGATCAAATGAGATTTGTAGCCTCTAGAGTGTTAACAAGGTTTTTCGATGATTTGACCTAGTGACCTGGTTTTTAACCAAACATGACCCACATTCGAACTTGACCTAGATATGAATGAGGCAAACATTTTGACCGAGGTTCATTAAGATCCAAAGAGATTTGTACCCTCTAGAGTGTTAACAAGGTTTTTCGATGACTTGACCTAGTGACCTAGTTTTTGACCAGACATGACCCACGTTCAAACTTGGCCTAGATATTAGTAAGGGAAATATTTTGACAAAGTTTCATTAAGATCTAATGAGATTTGTAGCCTCTAGAGTGTTAACAAGGTTTTTTGATGATTTGACCTTGTGACCTAGTTTTTGACCGGACATGACCTATATTCAAACTTGGCCTAGATTACATTTAGGCAAACATTGTGACCAAGTTTCATTAAGATCCAATGAGATTTGTACCCTCTAATGTGCTAAAAAGGTTTTTCGATGATTTGACCTAGTGACCTAGTTTTTGACCGAACATCACCCACATTCAACCTTGACCTAGATTTTATCACGACAAATACTGTCATGAAGTTTCATGAAGATCAAATGAAATTTGTAGCCACTAGAATGTCAACGAACAATTGTGGACGGACGGACATCCAGCGATCCTAATAGCTCACCTTGGCACTTCGTGTCAGGTGAGCTAAAAATTAATGGAGACAGCTTAATCCGTTACCCCATAACCTGTTTCTAGTTTTGAAGACAGGTGATCACTTAAAGCAGGTTTAAGGTAAAGCTGAATGCACCCTAGGGTGCATTCTGCTTTACTTTCAACATGCTTTAAGCCAACATCTGCTAAGGATATAAAAACTATTTTATTTGGTACATGTTTTTGATTGTATAAATTGGAACTATATTATTCAGTGAAGGAATAAATTGAATGCTCTAAAAGGCACTTCTATGGGGGAATATTAAAGAAGATCCTATGGAGATCTTGATGTGTGTTTGTACCTACTTTCATCATTTCTTTGGACATTTCCATCATGGTTTTCTGGATTTCAGGCACCTTGATCAGGGATTGCATGGACTTCATTACATCTGTGCTCTTCTCCAAACAACCAGCAATCCTTAATGTAGCTAAAAACAGAATACACAACATTACATCTGTGCTCTTCTCCAGACAACCAGCAATCCTTAATGTAGCTAAAAACAGAATACACAACATTACATCAGTGCTCTTCTCCAAACAACCAGCAATCCTTAATGTAGCTAAAAACAGAATACACATCATTACATCTGTGCTCTTCTCCAGACAACCTGCAATCCTTAATGTAGCTAAAAACAGAATACACAACATTACATCTGTGCTCTTCTCCAGACAACCAGCAATCCTTAATGTAGCTAAAAACAGAATACACAACATTACATCTGTGCTCTTCTCCAGACAACCAGCAATCCTTAATGTAGCTACAGACAAAATACACAAACTTTTAGGCCAATGTACAATATCAGCTTTTTAAACTTTTGTTACAAAAAAGTTCTCGAGGACCTGTTCTTACGTAATCTTGCTCAATGGTCTCGTTAGCGAGAATCACCTGAGTTGTGAATCTTGATAGCTAATATAAATCATTGGTTCATACTTATATATAAACTAAGTTTTAAAAACTTTACAGCATGCAGCATGTGTCTGCTCAGCCTTGGGTACAGAAATAATTCAACAAGAGCCGCATGCGGCCCTAAATTGCTCACCTGAGGAACTATTGTGTTATACTCGATACATAATGAAGTTTGTAATTGCATGTATGTGGACTGTTGCATGAATGTGAAACAACTCGGAATTAGGTTTTCCCGTAGAAGTCTATGTAAAACTGATAAGCCGCGGTCGGGGCCATTTTTGACAATGGGGTCATGATTTGAACAATTCGAGGACCATAAGGCAAAGCTAGATGCCAAATATAAAAGGTATGGGCCTTAGGGTTTCAGAGAAGAAGAGTTTTAAAGGTTTTACTACATAAGTCTTTTTAAAACTTAAAAGCCCCGGGGCGGGGCCATTTTTGATCCAGGGGTCATGATTTGAACAATCTTGGTAGAGGACCATAAGGCAAAGCTAGATGCCAAATATAAAAGGTCTGGGTCTGAGGGTTTTAGAGAAGAAGAGTTTTAAAGGTTTATTCCTATATAAGTCTATGTAAAACTGATAAGCGTAAAATGGCATGTTTATTTATGGGGTAATGGGTTAAAACTAGATGACAGTTAAGCTTTAAGCTCTTTTAGTGGCTTTTTGCTTTACTTTAGACAAAAGTTTTACAGTAAACAAAATTTATATACAAACCTAGCTGGTTTTTCATCTGCATGGCCACAGAATTCATTTGTGCCTTTGAAGCATACAGTCTGTTCACCGCCTTCCTGGAGTGAACTATTTCCTTGGCCAGAATGCTGCATGCTCCCTTTTCACCTTTCTTTGCAGAGTCTTTCAGGTGACGTTTTGCCTTCTCTTCTTCTCTTTGTATTGCTTAAAGAAAATAAATCTACAGTAAAACCTCTCTACTACGACCACATATAATTGTATTAGTGTGTAAGGCAGGCGACTGCTTAAAGCAAAGTGACAGTAAAACAGAAAGCACCCTTTACTACGACCACAAATTGTACTTTCATTGGACAAATTGTATTAGTTATTAGGTGTGTAAGGCAGGGGACTGCTTAAGGCAAAGTGACAGTAAAACAGAAAGCACCCTTTACTACGACCACAAATTGTACTTTCATTGGACAAATTGTATTAGTTATTAGGTGTGTAAGGCAGGGGACTGCTTAAGGCAAAGTGACAGTAAAACAGAAAGCACCCTTTACTACGACCACAAATTGTACTTTCATTGGACAAATTGTATTAGTTATTAGGTGTGTAAGGCAGGGGACTGCTTAAGGCAAAGTGACAGTAAAACAGAAAGCACCCTTTATTACGACCACAAATTGTACTTTCATTGGACAAATTGTATTAGTTATTAGGTGTGTAAGGCAGGGGACTGCTTAAGGCAAAGTGACAGTAAAACAGAAAGCACCCTTTACTACGACCACAAATTGTACTTTCATTGGACAAATTGTATTAGTTATTAGGTGTGTAAGGCAGGGGACTGCTTAAAGCAAAGTGACAGTAAAACAGAAAGCACCCTTTACTACGACCACAAATTGTACTTTCATTGGACAAATTGTATTAGTTATTAGGTGTGTAAGGCAGGGGACTGCTTAAGGCAAAGTGACAGTAAAACAGAAAGCACCCTTTATTACGACCACAAATTGTACTTTCATTGGACAAATTGTATTAGTTATTAGGTGTGTAAGGCAGGGGACTGCTTAAGGCAAAGTGACAGTAAAACAGAAAGCACCCTTTACTACGACCACAAATTGTACTTTCATTGGACAAATTGTATTAGTTATTAGGTGTGTAAGGCAGGCGACTGCTTAAAGCAAAGTGACAGTAAAACAGAAAGCACCCTTTACTACGACCACAAATTGTACTTTCATTGGACAAATTGTATTAGTTATTAGGTGTGTAAGGCAGGCGACTGCTTAAAGCAAAGTGACAGTAAAACAGAAAGCACCCTTTACTACGACCACAAATTGTACTTTCATTCGACAAATTGTATTAGTTATTAGGTGTGTAAGGCAGGCGACTGCTTAAGGCAAAGTGACAGTAAAACAGAAAGCACCCTTTACTACGACCACAAATTGTACTTTCATTCGACAAATTGTATTAGTTATTAGGTGTGTAAGGCAGGGGACTGCTTAAGGCAAAGTGACAGTAAAACAGAAAGCTCCTTTCGGAGCTTTCTGTTTTACTGTCATTTTCTTTAAGCTGTTGCCTGTACATGTATTTACTATTTTATACAATCAATTTGCTTTCTTTTAACTGGTCATATTAAAGAGGTTTTACTGTATTTTGAAAACCTGAAGAAATACATAGACTATTTCTTCTGGAAAAAGCTGAAGAAATTTAAGTTATGGTAAAAAAGGAAAATGAATGTTTTTCTTGATTTTAAATTATGATCTACCAAAAGTTCTAAGGGTCATCACTTCTTCAATATGAGGAAATTATGCCATCATAAAACTAAATATTCTGCAAAAATTCAGACATGCATCTGAACAGATTAGTTATTTTTCATGACATATGATAATGGGTTACCCTGATAAAAGTATTATCCCTCCCCCACCCCAATTAACTTATTTTCAGTATTGAAGACAGATGGTTGCTTAAAGCAGGCTGAAAGAAAAGCAGAATTATGTTATACTTTTAGCCTGGTTTTTAAAGCTTCCATCTGATATGATATAGAAATTATTTCTTATATTTACAGATTCATGACTGTATTTAATAAAGTGGAGCTATTTTCTTTTACAAAGGGCCTAAAAAAAAAATATGTGTGTTTCTGGTTTCACCCTCTCAAAATTTTAGGGTAGGTCGGTAGGAAAAAGTTTTTATTTTTTAAAAAGTTTTTATATAGGGTATATATGCAGATTTTTTTTACAATCAAAGGATATGGGTTTATATGATAAATAATGACCTTGCTCTTGTTGTATTCAACATTGAAAGTGTCTGAAATGATTTATCTTGATTTGCAAGTTTAAATTGAAAGGTATTTCATAATATAATTATGTGAAATAGTTCTTGTTTCAATCTGAAATAAATATTATATTTTCAAAAAATATGTGTGTTTGCTTTTAATACAGGGCTTTTTTCCTTCTGTAACAGGCGCCGAATAACGGCCCGCTTCCCCTCCCGTATCTTTTTCCCCTCACCGAAAAACTTTCCCCCCAAAAAAAAAAATTTTTTTTTTTTTTTTTTTTTAATTTTTTTTTTTTTTTTAATTTTTCTTTAAAAACTTTAGGGTCGGGGGTAAAAAATAGGGTCGGTCGGGAAACCGGAAACACACATCTTTTTTTTTTAGGCCAAGGAATAAATTAAAGGAATAAAAATCTGTATTTAAGGAGTAATTGGCCATTCAACTGATAACATTTTACAATAAAGAAGAGGCAATTTATTCTGTAAAACCAAATAACTCACGATCAATTTTTATGTTTTACCTTTAATTTGTCTTTCCAGTACATATCCTTCTTTTCTAAGCTTGTGGTTCCATTCATTCACCTATGAGAAACAGTAATGATATATATGTATGTTTTAACAAAAATTTAATATCTATATTGAACAATCTTTTTTATATATAGACTTATACCCTCTAGCAGCAAGAGGTTGTTTGTCTCCCTTTTTAACCCATTACCCCATAAATATGCCTTTTTACGCCTTTAATCTATTCATCCAGTGATCATAATAGTTCAAATTTATACTATTACAAATAAGAATCATAAGAAATACTTTCTATATACTAGCAGATAATAGCTTAAAGCAAGTTGAAAGTAAAGCAGAATGCGCCTTAAGGCGCAATCTGCTTTACTTTCAAGCTGCTTTAAGTGGTCAACTATTTTCAAAATAGAAACAGGCTATTGGGTAATGGGTTAAGATATGTGCTAAGAGGACATCCCTCCAACCTGTTGAAACTTCCCTTGTGTCAAATGAGGTTTGGAGACTTTTGGTAAGGATAGGTGCAATTTCAGTAGAGGCTGTGTGGACGATTAAGGCAAGTATATTGTCTGGTCCAAATACTTTAAAGTTTAATCACTTCGAGCTCCCTGAGCTTCAACGTCAAGCCTGCCTAGTGGACACAAATGTTCTGCATAGTACGTAGGGTATGGACCATTGCCCATCTCGGGCATATCAGACTGAAATTGGTTATGCCTCGCTCACATTTGCTGCGGCTGCCGTACGGCGGCCGCACGGCTTGTTGTTTCTACGGCTAGTAGCAATTCCCCGGCCGCCGCAGAATTCCTACGGCCGCCGTGTGTTGCGCTCACATTTGCTGCGGCTGCCGCACGGCGAGTTTCTAATTTTTTAGGTTAAAAAACCTGCGGCCACCGTGCGGTCGCCGTACGGCCACCGTACGGCAGCCGTGGAAGCTCCACCAGATTCTCTGCAATCAAAATGCTGCTACTGCTACATAACTTTGTTTTGCTACATGTTCACGCAACTCATATCAGTCCAACTACACCGTGAACTCAATGGACACATTAGGACAGCACTTAAGAACATCTAAACCCATTTTTAATAATACACATGTTTTACATGTATGAACAAACGTACAAATGCACAATAAGAAAAGTGACAATTGAGTTCCGGCGGCCGTAGAACCACTCTGCGGCGAGTGTTTTCTACGGCCGCCGTAGGAATTAAAAAATGTTATAACTCCGCGTTATAATTCTACGGCGACCTCTACCGCCTGTGAAATATGGGTATACGCCGTGCGGCGGCCGTAGGAAACTACCGATTTTCCGATTCTGCGGCCGCCGTACGGCCGCCGTAGGGCAAATGTGAGCGCACTATTACTGAGCATATTAGATCTCTTTACCGGATAGCCTGATTCGGGTTTTGAAAACAGGTGACCCCTTTAAAGCAGGTTGAAGTAAAGTAGATTGCTCTCTAAGGCACATTCTGCTTTACTTTCAATCTGCTTTAAGGTACTATCTGGTAGGATAAAGAAATAAATTCAAATGGTACATATTCAAGATTGTATAAAATGGAAATACTTTCTTCAGTGGAGGAATATAATTATAAAAGGTGTAAAACGACATATTTATGGGGGAATGGTTAATGTGTTGCTCAATTGCTGCTGACATTCAAGTTCTGAAGTCCAATCACATCCTCATGTCAGTCATGTGGTAACCCACTAACTTCTTCTCAGTGTGTTGATGAAGGCTTTGTGATAAAATCAAAATATCCAGGTATGCAAGTATTTGCTCTGAGTCAATGGATTAAATTGAAATTATTGTTTTGTATTGTTTTCTATTTAAGAAATAAACAAGACTGCCCATTCAATAAACGCTTATGCCCCTGGTGGCAGCCTTGCCAATATTTTCAGAATATTTTCTACCAAATAGAGGTTGGGTAATATGGGTGAACTTGTAATGGTCCAAGGCAGCAACTGTACAAGTATCAAAGCTTTGTAGTCAATAGCGTTGATGCTAGATGAAACGGTAAAATCTAGTTAACCAAGAAATAGCCAATTCAAAATATTCTACATGTAAGTCAAAATTATGTCAAGATCAAGGTAAGGTAATTTGGGTGGATTGCAAGAAATTCAAACCTGTCATTGAGATGCTAGTAATTGAATTACTTTCCTTTTGACCTTGTGATTCAAATACTATGCATCTCAACTCCTACCAGTGTTCTATTGCATGATAATATAATTTGACTGGTCCGATTTGGTTTTGTGCTGGTTTGACTAGGAATACGTTTTGATTTTGGACAGATTTAACCCATTTCCAGATTATCTTATTTGTCAAAAGCAATTAGGCCATGGGTGATCTTGAATAAAAGAGTGAGGTGATTATTTAGTATACAGTAATGCAGTGATGCTTAGTGGTAGAGCCTCCGCGGGTTATGGTCAAAGCGTACCATGGTCAAAGCGTACCGAGTTAAAGCGTACCATTTTTGGTCGAAGCGTACCACATATAGGATTATATAGGGAAAGAAATTATTAGTTATTAGTTGATAATTTATTGTTACTCACACATTATAAACTTGTTAGTATCGTAATTAGTGTATTTTACATACGCCTACATAGTTTTCATCCATAAACCACATATCACTCAAGTATCGAAAATATTAATATAAGTGTCAACAATTGTGTGGTGTGTGAATCCTGATCACATCCCATAGTGTGCGATCCTGATCAGGATCCAAACTGCTTGAACAAAAATTTAATGCCGTAAAAACAGTTGTCTGCTCTAAAAACAAGTGTCAATTACGCGGCTTTTAATCAGGATTTACAACGGATCCAAAGAGTCGTATGCTTCTATTTTTAACAAACAGTTTGGGACCTGATAAGGCTCAAAATACAAAAATGGGATTCATAATTATATGCTTTCAAAAACTAATATTGCATTAATATTTCGGAATCATAAAACATCAAATATTTCGGAGTCACAAAATGTGCAGACCCGGACTCCCTGATATGCAAACATTTATCAATTGATCAGGTTTCTACACATTTGATCACACACGTATTCAGTCTTTTTTACCAAGAAGCAAGAAGCAATTAGTCTTTTCTCCACATGTTTTTCAACCATTTTCTGCCAATGGGTCTCACGGGTCTTCATATGTCAAATACATGATCCTAAAATATTAATCGTAGATTATTAAAGCCTGTGAATGGAATAGGATAAATAAATGTATTACGCTGACTTATAAACTAATTATAATTATATTATGATTTATTTATTATTTATGATTTATTAGTATCCAAACTATTTCTAGCTGAATCATGACACATCCAAACTTCTTGAATATGAAAGTCGAATATGATAAATATTTGTATGACTTTCTATTAACATTCAAATAAATAAAATAACTATGAATTACGGTGACTTAGCAACTTATTAAAATTGTTAATATGTATAATATTTATGATCAGTATCCAAACTATTTCTATCTGAATCCTAACACATTCGTCTCGGTCGATCGTGTGTTTTATCTTAGATGTTTATAGGGCTGAAATAAGTAGATTTATTACGGTTTTAATAGTTTTTAAACTACAATATACAAATACGATCAGTATCAAAACTACTTCTAATAAATTGTTTGTACATGTCGATCGTGTTTTTACAGTGATTATAGAACGGATAAATGACACTGTATTACATGAACTCTCTAAGGTAAGTATATCGAACGTAATATAGGGAAGAATATATGCATGTATGATCAGCATCCAAACCATTTCTAGCTGCTTACAGCGTTTTTTTTCACCCAATTGGGAACGGGTCCGGTACCCCTCAGATTGGGAATTTTTCAAGTCAAATTGGGAAAAACGAGTTTTGAAATGATGACAACGCAGAAATTGGGAATTTAAGTTACTAAACCGTTAGAACTGTTTATGATGGTAAACATGGTGTAAAAACTAAATCTACGCTGGGTGTGTTACTCACAGTAGACGCTGTTGCGGCCGAGACAGAGTTGGTGACTTGGTAAAATCCAAAATCTTATCTTATCTATCTCTGAATACTGCCAATCAAGCTCGCGAGTGTTAAGGCAGTGATCTAGATTCAAGTTCTTCATTATCGTCTTTCTTAAAACAATTCTGTAATACTTTGAATTATGGCTCATGATTGTTTTAATTGTAGGTTTTCTATTAAACAGAGTCCGACTGTGTTTGTAAACTCTTATCAATTTCAGCGGACTGTGATCACGCAACATTAACCAGTCTCGATTAAGGGGCGTGTATAAATCTTCGCCCGGACCGTTTCCGATATTCGGCCGTAATCACTGGTATTGTTTTATACATACTCCCAAAAATGTCAATGGAGTTGCGTAACTTTGTTTACATTTCATGAGACCACGGAATTATAAACTTCTGTATATTTCCTTGACGAGACATTCATTGTAGCATGGAGGAATTATACCTCCATGATTGTAGCAAAAGATAAGTTGAAATATGGATGGTTTGCTATGATTTAAAGGGAAAAAGTAATTTGCCAATTGGGAAATATGTTTATTTTGATTGGGAACGGGTCCGATATTTTATTTCTTTTGATTGGGACGGGTCCGGTCGTCAAATTGGGACAGGTCCGTCTCCAATTGGGAACGGGTCCGTTCCCCGGACCCGTTCAAAGAAGGAAAAAAAACGCTGGCTTAATATCATATTTGTACAGGTAAATCGGTTTTTTTTTACAGTGATTATAGGTGTGAAATAACAGCAGTTAGAGGATTTTTTTTAGGAAAGTAGATGAAGCGTAAAATGTCGGCGGGTATGCAAATATGATCAGGATCTCAACCACTAAATAACATATGTATACATGTAAATCGTGTTTTTACACTGATTTTAGGTGTGAAAACGGATAAATCACCTAATAACTAATAATTTGTTTCCCTATATAATCCTATATGTGGTACGCTTCGACCAAAAATGGTACGCTTATGTTATGGTACGCTTTGACCATGGTACGCATTGACCATAACCCAGCGTCCGCTTGCAGTGCGGGAGGTTGTAGTCAAACCAAAGACTTTAAAATTGGTAGTAATGGCTTCCCTCCTTGGCGCTCAGGATTTCGGGTTAGCATTACAACTGGTTTGTCGGTGTCAGGATAAAGCGACCAGCCGGGTACAGTCCCAATGGTGCACCTAAAATGTGCCCCTGCTTGTAATACCAGAAAAGGGTGTGTAGCAGTATAGAAAGAAAAGAAAAGTGGCCACTGATGTAGAACTAGAATCTCTGTGTAAAATTAAATGAATGTCATTTAGAAATATACAACCAGGCCATACGATTAAGACATAATTTGTTTTCATGCCTGGTTAGATTTGAATTTATAAAGGGTTAGTAGATCTATAACAGTGTGGTTCTGTGGATAAACGAAAACATGACCTACAAAATTATCAATAATAAACATGACCATATTCTGAATAAGTACAGTAACAATTGACACGCGTTATTTGATAATCATGACAACTATTCCGCCAGTTTTCGATTGGATAACACAAGATACTAGTTTAGATTACCGTGTCCTTCGGTGACTTTTGAGGTTCTTTTCCAAAAAGTCCCATGATGAGGAGAATTTATCTAGATCATTTGACAACTGAGTCAATATCAAAACTTCCTACAAAGGGAGTTAACTCTTGACAACCACATCGGTGCAGCGTTAGATGAGAAACGTCGTAAAATATACCTTCTTGGAGCGAGGAATAGGAACAAATATTTTTATTGTAGAAGCGAACGGATAACCGATATCTACAGACAGAACAAATGATTTATAGATCTACAGAGTACAGATAATAGATTTAGAAAACAAAATCTGCTAGATCTATTGCTAAATCTGCAAACTTCCAAAAGTGTCTATTCAGGATCAAAACTGTTTGACACTCACAATAATGCTTTTCATTAAACAAAATCCTAAAAATAAATCTAACCAAATCTATTAATAACCATATCATGAATTAGATATATAAGCATGCCAACGACACTTCTGCAAGCAGACGACATTATGGAAGTAGACCTAATTGTGTCAGACGGACTATTGGCGTCATAATTGCAGAGAGGTTAATCAAGTTACTGTGAATAAAGTAAATGTCAAATGGGTTTTCATTTTAATCAATCAAATGAAACCCACATGTCGATATTATCTCTATGGTAAAAAAAATAAAAATGTTTGGCTGTTGTAAATATTCGTTACAACTAGTTCACCGCCGTATCCCGAGTCAGTACAGTGCCGGGTTATTTGCAAACAGTTTGGATCCTGATCAGACACCGCGTCACGCGGCGTCTGATCAGGATCCAAATTGTTTTTTAAAAAATCAATTTAGATCTAATATATTTCTTTAAAAATGCCCAAAACTTTAAATATAAAAATTAAAATCAGACGACAATAATTGTTTAAACAGATGACGTCACGGCAGTGAAGGGGTCACACTTTGAACCCTGGCACTTCAAATGGATGATTCCAGTTTCCAGTTAAACCCTATAATCTATATTTCACTACATGTATTTAGGGTTTTTATAGATCTACATGGCAATATATTGCAAAATGTAAACATACAATTCAGACCCTGATTAGAGGCTTGCTACAGGATCCCTCTGAACTAGGTTTACACTGATTGCATAGACGCGTTATCTCCGGCATTTGATCAGGGCAATGTTGGTAAATAACCCATATTATATACATGCCAACTTCACTAGGAGCTCATACAACACAAAGGACCTGTATAAAATATACAATGTACTCATAACATTTGCAATCAGTGTAGACCCTGATCTGGGTTTACCGGCACTGTTTGCTAATCAAGGGCAGTATTTATTAAACTACCCAGAATTCCAAGTAGACTTGTTCATGTTTTAGTGACTAAAATGATCCACAAGGGAACCTAGTAACCCACAAGAGTTACTTAGAAGGGCTAAATTCGACAAACGTAGGACACCAAGACCGTTGTTGTAAAGAGGACTGACTAAGTACTGATTAGAGCTACCTGCAATAACCATTGCACTAAAAAAACACGCTCTTTCACGCCTCCACCTAACAGTCAAGTTCTTTCCAGCTTCTATCATTATAAATGGATCTAACCCCGCTATCAAATTTCGAATTTTTTATGTTTCCCTTATTTAATGAGTGTCGTTTTCAACAACATAAACTGTTTAGATTCTAATCACTTGTGATCAGCCCGACCTGAATCCAAACAGTAACCGATCGCGATTTTACTAGTACATTGGAGAAAACGTTTTTTTCCCTATAAACGCGTTTACGCTTAAACGTTTATTTCAATTACAAACAGTTTGGAGCCAGATCAGACGCCGGGTAACCCGTCGTCTGATCAGGCTCTTAACTGTTTGTCACTCAGATTAAGATGAACAGTTAGAATTGTTGGAATGTCATCATTTTCTACATTTTAGTGTGTTGCGTTTGCGGTTCGTTTGCGTTTAAACGGGAAATAACGTTCTCTCCACTGTGCTTGCAAACAGTTTGGATCGAGATCAGACGCCGCGTTACACGGCGTCTGATCTCGATCCAAACTGTTTGATAGTCAACTTTAGGTTTCTTTAATTTAAAAAAGTATAAATCGGATTTTAACCAGCTTTGCAGACGACAATTGCCAAGCAGACGATATTACAGCAGAACAAGGGTTCACAGACTCATTGTGAAATGACTACCTTGTACTTACACAAGAATTTATTACCGTGTAAACCATGGCTCATCTTTTTGGCATCCATAAAGAAATTCCCGAAGATAAATTGGCCATTATTTAAATCAGATTTCATTAGATACATATTACTGCGAAGATTTATTATCTTCATTACCCATGGTAGAGTACTCGAACACACTGTTCTCTACAGACAACTGTTAAACCATTCTCCCGCCAAAATAACGTCTGCTTCAAATTTGTCGTCTGCAGGTTAAGTTAAAATGAAATTCTATTGATTTTTTTAATTGAAGAACTTAAACACGAGTTTCAAACAGTCTGGATCCAGATCAGACGCCGTGTTACACGGCGTCTGATCTGGATCCAGACTGTTTGAAAATACCAATAAAGTCGCAATTTGGGTTGGATAAGGGTTTGAAATACTTCGATAGATTGATGTATCGATAATCAAAACTAACTCACTCCTAAATCTACTGCAGGTCTCACAGTCTGTTAAAGGCTCTAGCGAGGTGTACGCAAGTGTACGGACCGTAGTCTCTGGTATGATTAACACTTACGAAGTTTTTTGTGAATTTACATATTCAAATCGGATACAAATTCATTGACGTGCATCTTAATTACTATTCAAAGCATGTATTGACAGTTAGCGGTGGCTCTATAGGTGAAATGGTTGAACGCGTGTTTAAAAGCTGGTGAAATATAAATGAGGGAAAAACGTATTCATTGACGGATATATTGACGTATATTGGCTATATACGATTGTAATATATTATATATTGTGGTAAAATCTGTGTTAAGCGGTCATTCTATGAATAATTGTGGATATGTGCGTATCTAAAAGCAGGTCGCTGCTTAATACAGGAATAGTGTAATGCAGAAAGCTTCTGTAGGAGCTTCGTGCATTATGTGTGTCCTGCATTATTTTAAATTAACTCGTTCACTGCCAAGTTTTATAGTCTGCTTTGACCCTCTCTCTGCCAAAATAACGTCTGCATTGATAGTGCCAAATGCAATATTAAGTTATTAATATCACTGTTTGATTGAAGAAATAGCGATACCACTGTCAAAAAGTTTAGACCCTGCTCAGACGCCACATGACGCGGTGTCTGATCTGGATCCAATCTGTTTAGCACCTTGTCGTTTTGCGTCATGTGCAGGGACAGATTAAACATTTTTTGTTGTTTTTTGAACGTCAGAGTTCATTCTTTCATTCATTCATTCATTCATTCATTCATTCATTCATTCAAGTACTCTAATGATTAAGGGTAATACTTTGATGGCAGTATGCTTTCATCTTAATTGCTTTTAACCCTTTAACTGCCAATTTTGTCGTGAGATTGTAACCCCTTCACCGTTTCATTGTCGTCTGCTTCAATGTTGTTGTTTGCAACATCGTTTCAAAGTACGATTCAATGTAGTATGATTTAAAACATATCGATACGAGTGCCAAACAGTTTGGATCCATATTAGACGCCGCGTAACGCGGCGTCTGATCAGGATCCAAACTGTTTGTAAACGCGCCTTTAGAGGTCATTGAGAGTGAAAGGGTTAAATGAGCAAGAACTACAGTGGAGAATCTGTTATTCTTTCCCAATAAACGCGTTTATGCTAAAACTATTATTTGCAGTGCAAACAGTTTGGAGCCAGATCAGACGCCGGGTAACCCGGCGTCTGATCAGGCTTCAAACTGTTTGTCACCAAGATAAACATGAATTATCAGAATTGTCCAAAAGTTGTACTTTTTCTACGTTTTAGTGTTTTGCGTTTGCGTACGTTTGCGTTTAAACGGGAAAGAATAACAGATTCTCCACTGTATAGTAGTGAACTAATGAAACTTAACCCCTTCACCGTCTTACCCTGAGAACAATAGTTATTTGCAAATAGTTTGGATCCCAACTGTTTGCCACGGATTTCAATATTTCTTAAGTCAAAATACCTAAAATTTGAATATTAGAAATAAAAACAGACTACAATTGTTTAAAATTGATGATAGCGTCAAGGCAGTGAATGGGTTAAATTATAATTATTAAATGGAATTATAGGTGTTGCTATATCCAAAGCGGTTGCGAATATTGTGAACGATTGTGATTGATAAAACTTTTTTATGGGGAATATTTTGTGAAATCGTATGATGCTGGTACACAGTGCTATTGCGTAATATCACACGGACTGAGGAAAATACGGTAAGAAAGAACGGGAAATTTCACTTAATGTTTTCAACATATTCATTTCAGAAAATGTACAGTATACATACAATATAATTTATTATAGGATTCAAACGAAAGCTTAAGCTTATTAAGTTCTCCCCCTTGACAATAAAGTTACATCGAAGATGCTGTTGGAAACCGTCTGCACGTTGTGAGTAAGTTTAGGATAACTGAGGCAAACGGTTTGGATCCGGATGAGGAGTCGAGTAACTTGGCGTCTCATTTGGATCCAATCCGTCCGGTTCTCTGATGATATTTGAAAAAAAAAATATTCAGGTTCATCACATCTTAGAATTAATGCAGACGACACCTTTAAGAAATTACACCTAGTACAGTGGAGAATCTGTTATTCTTTCCCGTTTAAACGCAAACGTACGCAAACGCAAAGCACTAAAACATAGAAAAGAACAACTTTTGGACAATTCTGATAACTCTTGTTTATCTTGGTGGCAAACAGTTTGGAGCCTGATCAGACGCCGGGTTACCCGGCGTCTGATCTGGCTCCAAACTGTTTGCACTGCAATTAATAGTTTTAGCGTAAACGCGTTTATTGGGAAAGAATAACAGATTCTCCACTGTAGTAGCATGCAGAGGATTGAACATAAGTCAAGTGTAAAAAGGTATTCACATGTGCACCGCGGAGAAGACGTTATTCTTTCCCAACAAATGCTTTTGCTTAAATCATTGCATGACATTGTATGTCCATCGCAGACAGTTTGGAACCAGATCAGACGCCGCATAACCCGGTGTTTAATCAGGCCCCAATCTGTTTGCCATGCACTCAAACTGAAAGCAAACGTCATTAAAAAACCCAACTATTTATACATTTTAGAACATTGCGTTTAGTTTCGTTTAATTTGGAAAGAATAACGTCTTCTCTATATACGGTTTCAGGACAGGGTAAACTACGACAAACGCCATGGGACGCTTAAATTTACCACTGAATCCGCGTATGCACAACTTATATATACATGTATTTATATTTGTTTATATTGATGATGTTGAATACACATCGCGTCCATAATTCTTCTGAAGAAAATAGTTCCAATTGATACAGTCAATGTTATGTATAATAATAAATAGTTTCTATATTCTAGCAGATGATAGCTTAAAGCAGGCTGAATTACTTTCAACCTGACTTAAGTGGTCACTTGTCTTTAATACTATAGACACAGGCCATGGGGAAATGGGATAAGGTCTTAAATAACTCTTAATCACTGTATAGCAAGACATTATTTCTGTTACATGTAGGAGAGGGTGCAGGTATGAAATCATCGGATGATTCCTTGATTCCTTGAGCTTTGTTGAAAACATTTATTTCTTGTCCAGAACCTTCTGTTTTGAAACAATTTTGAAGTGGAAAGCAGTTAACTATCTTGTAAAACTATTAATCTCTGTCTATGCCTATAATCCGGTTGTACTTGTACATTAATTTATTTGCAAACATTTGTGATCCTGATCAGACGCCGAGTAACTCCAACCTGACTGAAGTGGGTATTATTGTTTTAGTACAAACGTGTTTATTGGGAAAGAATAAGAACAAGAACGTTTATTTGACTTAAACCATACAATTTCTCGTCGTACAAACTTATAAATATTTACAATATGATATAATATATAAGGTCAAATCTGATATGTAGATCAAGATCTATATCTAATATTTTTCACCAAAATTACGCTATTTAAATTACAGTAAAACCTTGCTATTACGACCACTAAATGAAGGCTATTTGATTGTAAAATAGACAGGTGGCAGCTTTAAGCGGTTAACATATCGTAAACACCCTTATAATTAACATACAGTGGAGAATGTGTTATTCTTTCCCAATAAACGCGTTTACGCTAAAACAATTATTTGCAATTATTTGCAGTGCAAACAGTTTGGAGCCAGATCAGACGCCGGGTAACCCGGCGTCTGATCAGGCTCCAAACTGTTTGCCACCAAGATAAACAAGAATTATCAGAATTGTCCAAAAGTTGTTCTTTTCTACGTTTTAGTGCTTTGCGTACGTTTGCGTTTAAACGGGAAAGAATAACAGATTCTCCACTGTAATTTAGTGGTCGTTATAGAGAGGTCGCACTATAATAAATGGATATCAAAGAAAGAACAACGCTTTCCCTACTGTAACAAATGTTAAAAAAAAACAAACTCCACGGGACGTTCGCATAAACCAATTTCAACACAGACCATTTTGGACTCTGGGGTTGTTTCAATGTGAGTGGGTCTTAAACAAATACCCCGCTGTCAATCCAATTTACAGCACTGAATACCTACTACAATAACACTATCACTACCAAACGAAACGTTAAATAAGCATTTGCAAACAGTTTGGATCCAGATCAGACCCGCGGAACTTGACGTCTGATCCGGATCAAAGTGTTTAACACTCGTGTCGAACTTTTGTCTGTGAAAATGGCTAATATTTAGTTTTGCAAATAATATTGCAGACAACAAGTTTAAAACAGATGATATTATCGCGGCTAATGGGTTAACTACAATAAAGTATAAAGAGACAATACATGAAGGAAAAGGTTGTACAAATATTGATGTACAGAATGGACTCAATCGAAACCCCATTAACCTGTATGGCCTTATCAAGCTGACTTGTCGTCTGCTTCAAAATCATCGTCTGCGAAAAAACCTTCAAAAACAATTTCTATTTTTTTCTAAGTTACAGTGGAGATCAGAATCAGAGTTTTGAATAAAAAGGTTCCGCAAATACAGTCGATCTTGAATAAAGTGACTACTCACTTAAGTAGCATGGGTGCGTCTTAAGACAAGTGACTGCTAGAAACAAGATAGAATTAATGAAAAATGCTCCTATAGGAGATTTCTGCAATATTTTTTATTCTGCATTAAAATCAGATACGGTTATTTGAATACTGCACATGAGTATTCAATTGAGTGGTGTCGCTTACCTTAATCATGCTGAAGTGTTGTCTGCTTCAAATATATCGTCTGCGAAGAAAATAAATCTCATTTTTAAGCTATTATGGACAGGACAATTAGTTGAACATGAATGTTAAACAGTTTGGATCCAGATTAGACGCCGCGTCACGCGGCGTCTAATCTGGATCCAGACGGTTTGCAAAAGTTTACCGAGCCGCGTTCAGCATGGTAAAGGTTAACATTGTTGACGCGTTAAAGGACAATTTTCAAATCTGATGCAAACAGTTTGGCTCTAGATGAGACGCCAATGGAATCGGCGTCTTATCTGGAGCCAAACGTTTTCATATTCAGATGATACTTTTGAAAAAAAAATGCAAATGTAGATCTACCACATCTTAGAATTATTGCAGACAACACTTTTGGCAGACGATAATATCATAGTTAATAGTTTGAAAATATTGTTATTTTCTACATTGTATTGCAAATTGCGTTTCGTTTCGCTTAAACAAAAAGGAATAACGTCTTCGCCACTGTTCGAGTTTACATGTACTCATATACAGTAAGACCTCTCTCCTGTTCTGTTCTGTTCTGTTAATGCTGTTCACGGTAGTGGACTTTATACAGATAGGCATATATTTCAATAAAGTTGTAAAGTTTCAAATATTGTTTTAAAGACAGGTGACAGCTTAAAGCAAGGTAACAATAAAACAGAAAGCTTCTTAAGAAGCTTTCTGTTTAACTGTCAACTTGCTGTAAGCAGTCACCTGTCGCATACACATTAAAACGTCACAATTTAGTGGTCGTAATAGAGAGGTTTACTGTGGTGCCGCTTACCAATAAAAGATAAACTGTTATTACACTTACACCAATAAGCTTTTTAAGGGGATTATTTAAAAGTTATGTTAAGTACCTAAATCTCAAAGCCGCCTCTCAGACGTTCGCGGTGTCAGACTTTCTTGACCTCTTCCAGTAACCTACTTACCGCCAGGATATCGCCTGCTTAAAGAATTATCTACGTATCGTCTGCAATTGTTTCTTAAATTCAATCCCCAGGCTCTCTTTTCTTACGAACATCGAGATGGGTGTCAAATATTTGGATCTAGAATTTCCGATCAGATTCCTAGTGACTCTGTGTATAATGTGGGTATAAATTGTTGGCAACTGTCAGCGTACCCGGGGTAAGACGGAGAAGTGGTTAATCCTGACCTGGGTAGGAATTTGATAAGGGTAACAATAAGGTTATATTTTCTAGTACCCCATTATCATATATACAGTTCAAATTAGAAGTTATTCTTTCCCGTGTAAACGCAATTGAAACGCAATTCAGTAAAGTGTTGAGTTATTTTATTTATATTTTAGATTTACCAAATTATATTAATCTGAATGGCACACAGCGTGGAGCCTTGCCAGGCTCCCGGTAACGTCAGGCGCCGGGTTACCCAGCGTCTGATCTGGTTACACACAATTTGCAATGGGCATAAAGAGTTAGCGTAACAGTGTTCATTGGGAAAGAAAAACGTCTTCTCAACTGTATGATCACCTATCCATACTTTCTTTTCCCTGACAAATATTGCAGGGGAAAGTTTGCCTCAGCCGAAAAAATAAAAAAATAGATAAATGCACAAACAAATATACAAACACAAATCGTATTTGTATCGTGAGTAGAGAAGACGTTGTTCTTTCATGCTTAAAGGAAACTAAAAGCGAACGCAACGTAATGCAATAAAATGGAAGCTTTATGAAAAGGTTGACGACTCATTTTCATCTGAATGTTAAACTATTTTGCGCCTGATCAGACTCCGGGTTACCCGGGCGTCTGATATGACTCCAAAGTGTTTGCATTGGAACTTTTTGTTATTATAGCAACGCGCTTACTGAAAAAGAATTATAGCTTAGACAAGTCGCCCGAAATCTGACCATGCAGACTCCAAACTTTTTGCCACCTAGATAAAAATAACATGGTCCACATTTTCAACAAGCGGTGTTTTCAACATTTTATTGGATTGCGTAACATACATGCGTTTAGTTTCTTTCAAACGGAATTGAATGAAGTTTTTTTTGTGCCTTGTTTATATGTAAAGTTTTCCCTTAACGAAATAAAGTATTAGAAGCAAATATGGCGAATTCGGCCGTAACTTGCAGATGCAATGCAACGCAATGGTTAAGAACAGAACAATTTATTCAACAGTGGCGACGTTATTCTTTCCCGTTTAAAAGCACATTGCAATAATTATATTAGATTTCATTTTTTAAGAAATGGCTTAAGATTCATTTCAATCTGCGTGGCAAACAGTTTGGAATCTGATCAGACGCCGCCTCACCCGGCGTCTGATCTGGCTCCAAACTGTCTGCAATGGAAATCATTGTTTTAGCACAAACGCGTTTAGTGGGAAATGATAACTTCTTCTCTACTGTTATACCATAGTTCGAGTATGTCAACTTATGTTTATAGCAGAGAAATAAGTGATCTTAAACAAATGTTAATGTTTCAATAAAATAGATCTCATCTACCAGTTGGTCGAAAAAAATCAAAATTTATACTTCACGAAATTGCACAGATTGGATAACTATCTAGCTGGTTTTTGGCGGCACCTCAACAGAAGAATAAGTACATGTATTATCTTTGCTACAGGTGACAGCTTAATGCAGGTCAGAAGTAAAGCAGAAAGCTACTATAGGAGCTTTCTGCTTTACCTTTGTCCTGCATTTAAGCAGTCGCACGTCTTTAAAATGCTTCATGCATATTCAAAAGGTGACAATTTAATACTAGTTTCACTGTTTTAACAATCAGCTGAGCAATTATAGACCTTGGTTTGGCAAGCACTTGGCCCGTATTGCACCCCCTGTTTAACTCCTTCACTGCCAAGACGTCATCAATTTTAAACAATTGTCGTTTACTTTTATTTTCTAGTTTAAAGCGACTCGCAACCAGATGGTGCATTAAAAATAGTAATTTGTAAATATGTGTCAAACGCTTATACAAATGGTAAAGAATTAGTTTAGGATAAGAAATTCTGTTTAAAAAAATGTATTTCAATAAAAAAAATATTGGTCTCTGGTGGGATTCGAACCCGGGGCCCGGCATTGGCGGACAGAAGGCAAACTAGGTGAAAACCGCTTAGACCAATGGACCACGGAAACTATCCGTTTATCTCGGATCGATTTAACGTATTTCAATGTGTAGCGATCAAAAGTGCATACAACTTCGTAATTCGGCTCGTGTTTATGTCTGAGCCCGTGTAGAGAAGCAACAACAACAACTATACCGTCTACTAGTCGGTATAGAAAAACGATGGAAAATATCTAAATATCTAAGATTCGGTGACGATTCTTGAGACTTTTTTTGGACTGATCATATTTTTTTAATGTCAGAAGCCAAAAAATGCCACAAATTTGCTTTTATTTGAGTATTTTATTTTATTTTGACAAGTACACCATCCGGTTGCGAGTCCCTTTAAAGGGTAGATATTTGCAAAGAAATAGACCGCGGCGTCTGATCAGGATCCATTGTGCATATTCATGACTGTATAAATTGGAACAGGTTTCTTCAGTGGAAGATTAAATTAAAGGGTTACTTCTCCATTGTAAATGTGTTGCGTGCTTAAGACTGTTAAATTTCAATTTCTACTGGAGAATTATTCAGATAAGTGTTAAGCTGTGTGGATCCTAATTACTGAATTAATATACTCAGAACTTACCTGGATCAAAATTGCTTGAAAACGACAGCGTATATCTGCGCTTGTCAAAGACGGAGTTGAGATTGAATAGCGCAAATTTTCACCCTCTCAAGCTAAATAGTGCTGCTAATTCGTCATTTAACTCTTTATCCAATGAAGCTTTTAGTTTTGAAAACATATGACCTCTTAAAGCAAGTTGAAAGTAAAGCAGAACGCGCCTTAGGGCGCATTCTGCTTTACTTTCAGCCTGATATAAGCTATCATCTGCTAGGATATAGAAAGTATTCCTTTTCATACATGTTTATGACTGTATAAATTGGAACTATTTCCGTCAGTGTAGGCATATATTAAATGCGCTAAAAGGCGCTTAGACTATGTGGGAAAGGGTTAAATACCCTTACCATTTCTGTGCTGGAACCAGTACAGTAAAACACGATAGCAAACACGTGGTCGCAATGTAGAGGTTTTACTGTATATGTATATTTTGTCAACAGAATATCCTGATCAGAGGGCTCTTTAAGGATACCTTTTGATCAAAATATGTACTGATCGTTTTACACTTTTATCTTGTGAAATATTTAAAAGATAATATAAAAACAACTAACAACAAAACAGCCCTAAAATCAACATAATTATGAAACTAATTTTGACTTCAGCATAGAAAGGATTGAGTTCCTTAAGTTTTGACGACATGATTTGACACCAAGTATGTCTCTGTTCTCGCGGGAATGTTTGAGATTACCGCGAGAATCCTGGAGTTTGTGTTTATTTAATAGCCAAATTGCTTTTAAACCCTTCACTTAGACTATACATTGGAGAATACGTTATTCTTCCCAATAAACGCGTTTACGCTCAAACTATTATTTCCATTGCAA
The DNA here is from genome assembly GCA_922989275.2 of Gari tellinella. NCBI lineage: Eukaryota > Metazoa > Mollusca > Bivalvia > Cardiida > Psammobiidae > Gari > Gari tellinella. The sequence goes on from OV277866.1 coordinate 76,558,072, forward strand.
ACAGGTAACCCGGCGTCTGATCAGGCTTCAAACTGTTTGCCACTCATATTGAAGTGAATTGTAAGAATTGTCATAAATATGTCATTTTCTACATTTTATTGCAATGCGTTTGCGTTTCGTTTGCGTTTAAACGGGAAAAAATAACGTTTTCTCTAATATACGGTACCTTGCTCCCATCACAGCTGTTAAATTGCAAACAGTTTGGATCCTTATCAGACGCCGAGTAATCAGGGTCCAAACTGTTTGACAATAATTTCAATAGTTCTAAGCCAAATTATGTCAGATTTAAATTTAAGAAATGAAAGCAGACGACAATTGTTTATAGAAGATGGCGTCATGGTGGTGAAGGGGTTAGGGAATGAAGCGTGTCATGCCTGTCACATCACACGAGCACTTGTATTGAAGAAAAATCTCGATTGAACGAGGTCAGATAATCTATACATGTGGTTTAGTAATAGATCTAAGACAAATATATAGTCAAATATACGTTTCAGTAGTTCTCTGACTTTGGTCTACACCGTTTGTAAGGACAAAAGTACTCACCACAGGCACACGTTTTGTAAACAAACGAGGATAATCGTCTTATTCCGACAATGGGTATACTTAAGGAGACGTCATTTGAACCAGTCGACATTATATCGGATTACTTTTGAAGTAAACGGCAACGAATACATCGTGTACAGCAGAGAAAATGCAAACGAAACGCATCGCAATAAAATGTAGAAAAAGATAACTCTTCCACAACTCTGTCTATTTATTTTAATCTAAGAGGCAAACAGTTTGGAGCCAGATCATACGCCGGATGATCTGACTCCAAACTGTTTGCAATGTAAATAATAGCTTTAGCGTAAACGCGTTTATTGGGAAATAATAACGTTTTCTCCACTGTAATGTTATCGATTATGTTGAAAGTTTTAAATTGTTTTGTAAACATAGTATCATACCTTAAAGTTGCATGGTTAACGTATTTGATGTTCATCGTAGGGAAAATCCCCTCAGCCCCCAAAATCCTGCATAAATAGTGGCACAGTTGAGAAGACGGTATACTTTCCCTTTTTTAACGTAAATGAAATGCAAACACAAATCATTAAAATGGAGAAAATAACAACTTTTTAAAAAAATTCTAACTATTTATTTGAATCGTAATGGCACACAGCTTGGAGCTTGATCAGACGCCGGGTTACCCGGCGTCTGATCTGGCCTCAAACTGTTTGCAATGGAAATAATAGTGTTAGTGTAAACGTGTTTATTGTGAAAGAATAACGTCTTCTCCGCTGTACATGTATGAAATATACAAATATTCATAATATTCATAGGCGATGAAGAGCTTAACCCTTCCATGGTCAAATTTACCGTGAATTTTATACCCCTTTAACGTCGCATTGTCGTCTGTTTAAATATTGTTGTCTGCAAGATAGTCACAAAGTTAGCTTTGAGGTAGTATCACTGACGTAATTTCAAAACAATTGTCGAAACAAGTTGATCAGGATCCAAACTGTTGGCAAATTGCGTCATTGATAGTGAACAGTTTAATAGGACTTAAAGGAATGTTTGGTTCCACGTAAAACCAAACTCTATAGAATCTGGATTCAACCATTTAAAGTATTAGGGATGAATGAATTAGTCAAGATCTTCACTGTCGACATGTCTAGAATTGTGGTCGACATGTCAAGATGTGAGTATTATCTCATTACAGTATTCATATATATTATTATTTTGCATGTTTTTGCACATATATATTTATTTCTGATTGCTATGTACATATGTTGTCTATTTGTATGCTTGAACTCTTCAGTATTGGAGGAAATAAAGAAACTAACGATGGCTAATTGATTGTGTAAAGAATGGTGACAGCTTAAATCAAGATGACAATGGAACAGAAAGCTTCTACATGTAAAGAAGCTTTCTGTTTCACGGTCACCTTGCTCTAAGCAATCACCTGCCTTAAATACCCAATAATTAACAAAATTTAAATGTCGTAATAGAGAGGTTTTACTGTACACTGTTTGCAACTGCAGGAAATGTTTACAGTGGAGAATCTGTTATTCTTTCCCGTTTAAACGCAAACGTACGCAAACGCAAAACACTAAAACGTAGAAAAGTACAACTTTTTGACAATTCTGATAATTCATGTTTATCTTGGTGGCAAACAGTTTGGAGCCTGATCAGACGCCGGGTTACCCGGCGTCTGATCTGGCTCCAAACTGTTTGTACTGCAAATAATAGTTTTAGCGTAAACGCGTTTATTGGGAAAGAATAACGTTTTCTCCACTGTAGTTCAACTGGCTATAGGGGCTAATAAATATCGGAGATGCGATCATGGATGATCGCTTAATCCCGTCCATATCAATGATTTATCGTACATATAAAACTACTTACCTGTTACTCTCTGAAAGGTGGATTAGATGTGATGATAAGTGCCTTGGCTAAACCCATTGAACTATAATGACGCGGTATACGCATCCTTTACAAACATGTCATATGTAAGAAGTACACTTGTCCTATGCCAACACTGTAGGCTCAGATCAGATAACCATCTGATCAGGGTCTGCACCTCGTGTCATTCGCAATTATATAGTTTAAACTACCCTAAATAAGTGCATATATGTTCAACTTTGAATTGCGCATTAGAAATGTCAGGGGTCTGACACTCTAGTTATATATTGTTGTATGATTATACAGTGGAAAAACCGTTATTCTTTCCCAATAAACGCGTTTATGCTAAAACTATTATTTCCATTGCAAACAGTTTGGAGCTAGATCAGACGCCGGGTTACCCGGCGTCTGATCAGGCTCCAAACTGTTTGCCACCAAGATAAACATGAATTGTAAGAATTTTCCAAATGTTGTACATTTCTACGTTTTAGTGCTTTGCGTTTAATTTGCGTTTAAACGGGAAAGAATAACGTTTTCTCCACTGTATACATGCAAAATGTCATATAAATATACATGTATTCCAGTAATGTCTGCAGACGACAACCAGGGCTCCAGATATGGGGAGTATTTCAAAACCTAAAATAATTATTTCTGCTTTAAACCCTATTGTGTCACTACTCATTAGAATCGTCTCAAAGAGACAATTCTAATGAATAGTAACACTATGTGATTTGGTTCTAAAATGAGTGAGAAAATGTTTGATTTGTTCAATTTACTCCCCCTTATCTTGAGCCCAGGACAACTTTTTCAGACGAAATGGTCCAAGGCAACGAATTGTTTAACCAATGATGGGCGATGTACAGTGCTTCACCCATACAACGTCCCTCCGAACAACGATTCCCTCCTTACAACAGTGTCAGCCGCTGTTCCCCAAACTAGACAACTATGTCTAAATATTTCACTGCTACATAATTATCTTCTGCTTAAAATTGTTTTCTGCTGTTTTTCTCAAAGTAACGTTTGGATATTTTGACAGAAGAAACATAAAATACGAGTGACAAATAGTTCGAACCCAGATCAGACGCAGCGTTACTTATTTGTCCTCCCTATAACAACTCCCGAACAACATACACAATCTTTGTCTCCCGTTGGGTGTTGTTGTAGAGAGGGTGCACTGTTACAGTGGAGAATGTGTTATTCTTTCCCAATAAACGCGTTTACGCTCAAACTATTATTTGCAGTGCAAACAGTTTGGAGCCAGATCAGACGCCGGGTAACCCGTCGTCTGATCAGGCTCCAAACTGTTTGCAACCAAGATAAACAAGAAATATCAGAATTGTCCAAAATTTGTTCTTTTCTACGTTTTAGCGTTTTGCATTTGCGTACGTTTGCGTTTAAACGGGAAAGAATAACAGATTCTCCACTGTATCGTTCACACGTATTGAAGTTAATTCAGTATTAGTGGTGCTAGTGATTATGGTCACCGCCCAAGATAGGCGACAATGCAATCTTAACCCCTCGCTTGCTACCACATCATCTGCCTCACAAATTGCCGTCTGCAGTTGACTTTAAACTTCGATTTAAATACCATTTAAGTTTCAGAAACGTAATGGCTAGGGTCAAGCTGTTTGGTTCCTGATCAGACGTCGCGTTTCCCGGCGTTTGGTCTTGATCCAAACTGTTTGCAAAGATAACCAGGATTTCAGCGTCAGCGTGCAAAGGTATACAGAATAATTATTGTAGCTAGAACGAGTCAATTGAAACGTACCGTGCATAATACAGTTGTACCTGTAAAGATACGCTCCGGCACGACAATAGGTTGAAAATCAAGAAATATGGTGATAATATGAGTACTGTTTATAATATCTTTAGAGAGCATTGTATAACTTTGGTGGGAAACAATAAGAGTTGGGGTAGTCAAATAAAAAGAAAATTGGATAGTTTGGGTTACACGTTTATTTAGGATAACTTAGATACTGCTGTCAATTACTTTCCTGCTATACAGAGGAGAATAATGGACAATTTTATCCAGGAATGGCGAACATGAATAACATACTCACCAAAATTGAAATATTATGTAATGTTCAAGGAATCATTAGAAATGGAATCATACCTACAAAATATAACTAACAATTCTTTACGCATATATCTTACAAGATTTCGTTTTTCCTCGCATAACTTGGCTATAGAAGCTGGAAGATATAATAATATTGATCGTAGAAATAGAGTCTGTATCTTTTGTAATCAAAATGCTATTGAATCAGAATAGCACTTTTTGTTAATATGTCAAAAATATAAACAAGAAAGAGTTGAAATTTTTAAAATTAGTTCATAAACCTACTGTCTTCCAAGAACAAAAAAGTTCAGTTAAACGTAGCAAAATATATCAAGGTTGCAATGAATATACGAAATAATGTAGTTGCAGATTGATAATATCAATAATATACTATAATAGTGTATATACAAGTTATAATATTTTCAGTAGTATGTTTTGTACTTGTAAAATTGAGTTGTTGAGTTGAGTTGTGTTTATGTAAATTATATGTTTTATTCAGCAAAGACATACATGTCTATCAGCATTATATAATATAATACATATAAAGACGAGTAATGACGGGCAGTCATTCTTATAACAATAATCTGCAAAGTATATTAGAATCTGCACAATTTACATTTTTGTATATGAACTATTGATTATTTAACACATTTTTTTCTTCAGGATAATAATTCCAGCATAAGAAATATTTCAAAACTCTATAAGTTTGCAGATTTAAGCTTAAAACTGGCTTAAAGTAAAGCAAAATACACATTATGACGCATTCCGACTCTACTTTAAACCCGCTTCAAGTATTCAACTTTCTAAAACGAGCTATGGAGCAAAGTGTTAACTATCGGAGAAAGCCCCCGTTTGTTAACCTATTGCTCCATAGACACGCAATTCAACACTTTTGTATTTATTTCGAAGTGATTCCTGCATATGCAGTCACGTTTCTTAAAATAAATTATCTTTATACACTAGCTGATGGTAGCCTAGAGATTGAAACTTAAAGCAGGCTTAAAGTAAAGCAGAACGCGCCTTAGGGCGCTTTCTATTTCACTTTAAATCCGCTTCAAGTGATCACCTAAACATATCCCTTTTATATAATCATGCATATATATTATAACGAATATTGTCTTCATTGTAGTAGACAATATATGATGCCGTAGCTCTTTAAGCTTAATGCAAGTTGAAAGCAAAGCAGAACGCGCCTTAATACGCGTTCTCCTTTGTGTTAAACCCGCATCAGGTGATCATCTAAACCTATCCCGATTATATAATCACGAATATGTTAGAGCCACAAATAGTTTCTATATCGTAGTAAACAGTAGGTGATACCTTAAATCTCTTAACTTAAAGCAGGTTGAAAGTAAAGCAGAACGCATGTTTACTATTGTTTAGGTGTATACTACTTTACTTTAAACCCTCTTTAAGTGTTCACCTGTCTTCGATGCTAAAAACTAGCTTGCAGTCATGAATATGTATCAAAACATATATTGACATTGTATCAGGTGGTAGCTTCAAACACTAAGCTTGACATAGGCTGAAAGCAAAGCAGAACATGTCCTAAGGCGAGTTCTGATTTGCTTTAAACCGCCTAAGAAAATGACAACGGGTTTATACAGGCATGGATATGTATCGTGACAGATATATTCGATAGTATTGTATATGTTAGCTTAAAACACTTAAACTTAAAGCAAGCCTAAAGTAAAGCAAAATGCGCGTTTATGTGCTTTCTGCTTCACTTTAAACCTACCCCAAGTGAACTGAGTTGAGTTGAGTTGGTATGCACTTGCAACCACCCATCTATAGCGCATATCAGGCATTGCGCTCAACGTTAATTGAAGAGACTGAAAACTGTACATGTACATGTATTTGCAAAATAGAAATATACTCAAATAAAAGCAAATTTGTGGTATAATCGGGCGAATGACATAAACAATATGATCGGTATATCAGGACTGTCATAAGTGTAGAAGACGGAGTAGATCTACGTTCACCCATTTGTGCCCACGATCCCATATATGGACATAGGAAAACAGTATAGACTCTGATCAGACGCCGCATTATGCGGCGTCTGATCAGAGTCTACACTGTTTACTGATACGAATTTCAATATGAAACAAAATGAAAATGAAAATTTTGACCAGGCATCCCTTTGATAAAAATGGACTAATCCAATATATAAACATGGAAGAATCCACTGGGCGCAAATGGGTTAAACTTCAATCCAAATATTTGGCATACATGTACAGTACAAAAACGATAACGTCCTACGACGATAGGCTAAAACGTTTTGAGCTCGACCAAGAAGCATGTGCCGCCGAGCCATGCCATTTGGTATGCATTAAATCCCAAAAACTGATTAGATGATTTGACTTTTATTCCTCCCGATTTATCTGCACTTCCCTTGAAATTACGGACTTTGATTAAAATTAGTACCATCACCTTTTTGTGAAATGAACAAAAACTGGCATCGTGGTGTTATCAAGTATATCCATTAACAGGGGCTAGCTCCAAAAGAAATTCATTTGTTGGCGGTAGTGGTCCAATGGTAACACATTGGACTACGGTACCAGGGGTTGTGAGTTCGATCCCCCGCCGGACCAGCGGTCTGACTAGGTTATTTTTCCGAATCCCCGATTATGTACAGGAATGTTATTGAGCAAGACATGTACCGCGAATGGATCCACTCCACCCAGGGGTTAAAATGGGTACCTGTGAAGGGTCTGAGCCGGTACTGCGGGTGCATTTGATTGCGCCATATGTTAGCAGTGCTCAATATTGTAGGCAAGATGGCTCAATGATCAAGGGAGTAAATGTACATTCGGCTGAGCGGTCATTCGGACTGAAAGTAGACTACATGTATAACTTGGTATATTATTATGCAGATATTGTTGCTACATTAAGGGAAAAGTGCTCATTCGTACCGGTATGCAATAGTCAGACGGTGGACAGCGCATTTTAAGATTGGCAAGGAGAGCATTGAAGATGATGACAGGTGTGGACGACACACAACAGCAACAACGGAGGACAACATTGCTCATGTGCACAGAGTTGTGATGGATGACAGACGTTTAACGGTGAACCAGGGAGCCAATTCTGTTGGCATATCCTGTGAGTAAGTAGAGAACATTCTGCATAATGAATTAGGAATGTTTCCGCAAGATGGGTGCCACGGCCTTTGACGTCTGACCAAAAGCTAACCAAAATGACCCTGTCACAAACAAACCTGGCAATTTTGAAGCAGACCAAGTCAGTTTCCTTGACCGTTTTCTCACTCAAGAAGAGTGTTTGGTCCACTACTTTGCTCCACTACTTTGGGTCACAGACCAAACGACAATCAATGTAGTGGAAACGCCCTGACTCACACCCTCCAAAGAAGACAAGGCCGTCGCCTCAGCAAGGATTGTCATGGCATCAGTGTCTGGAATGCAAAGGTCATTGTCTTTATAGATTACATGTACCTTCCAAAAGGCAGAACTATTAGTGGGAATAATAATGCCAATCTGCTGAAGTTGTTGCGAAAAGCAATTAAGACTAAACGACCCGGAAAATTGTCAAATGGGTGTTGTTCAATCAGGACAATATGCCTTCCCAGAGTTCGGTTGTTGCAATGGTTGCTGTACATGTCTGTGGCTTCACACTTCTGGACCACCCTCCGTATTCACCGGATCTAGCTACGTCAGATTACTTTCTGTTTCCAACATGAACACACACCTAGCTGGGAGGCATTACCAGTCAGACGAGGAGGTGATATCTGCTATGAAAGACTTTTTCAGAGACCTTGGCGAGGGTTTCTATTACGCAGAGATCCAGGGACTCCAGCATCACCGGAGGAAGTATGTGAACCGAAAGGGAGACTGTGTTGAATAATAAGTCAGTTTTAACTGGGAATTAACAGGGTCATGGTCGGGCTCAGAACTTTACAGCCCACTCTGGTAAAGTGGAAAGCTGACCATGCACCAAGCTGTTTACTACTCAGAATAATACAAATCTTCAGGATTATCAAGAAGTTGCCAGCTTCTACATTATATTTCCATGCGTTTGCATTTCGTTTGCGTAAGAAAGTATCATTCGGCCAAACTTTTTCTATATTTGAGGACAAAGGTCAAGGTCAATGTCATAGTGAACTGAAAATGACATGCAACACTCCACCATTCCAATGTGTACTCGCACATTAGATTTTATATCCCTAACTGTGAAGTGGAATAGGTAATATGCTCCAGACAAGAGGTACACGCACGGAAGGATGGACTGACTGACAGACGGACTGACACACGCACAGTTATATCGCTATATGCCTCAAAGGCGATGCTTTAGGGCTTACAATCAGTATACTAGTACAGAATTTAGTATTAAAGGTGTATGTTGGAATTAATTTATATGATATTGAGAGGGTCATAAAAACAATCAGTCAAGATTAAGGGTAGTGACGATTTCCGCTGTATAAAGATATATATCCAACCTTGATGACAATCAGTCTATTGTCAACACATTAATCCACGAAGCGTGCCAAGTTGATTCAAACGTATAACTTGACTTGACTTGACTAAAAAAGACGACGATTTTAATATAGGCATGTCATCTCAGTTTATACAGGACGAACGCAACGCAGAAAGCTCCTTTATGAATTTCTGCTTTACATTTGTCATGAATTGGGCAGTCTTGTAAAGACTCACTGCTTTTTTAAAAATGACCGCTTAACATAATGTTGACTGTATATAGGCGATTGGTTCATTAATTTAACCACTCGTTAACACGTTGATTCTCACTAGAGATATTACATGTGGACTATTATGACATTGTATAGTATATTTTCTGAAAACCCAAAGTTCCGGATTAACCCTTAGCCTGCCAGTCACGACTATAGCTCCATATGCAAACAGCTTGGATCCGGATGAGACGCCGAGTTACTCGGCGTCTCATCCGGATCCAAGCTGTTTGACACTCGGACAACATTTACAGCAATTTTGAGCAGCTTTGAAGCACTTTGAAACTTGATGCAGACGAGAAACATAGCAGACGACAATTTATTTGGCGGGCTAAGGGTTAAGCAACATACCGGTAATTCGGCAAACGCTATTCATCCAAACGAAGTTAAATTTAACCGTCGTTGAGATAGGTACAGTGGAGAATCTGTTATTCTTTCCCAATAAACGCGTTTACGCTAAAACTATTATTTGCAGTGCAAACAGTTTGGAGCCAGATCAGACGCCGGGTAACCCGGCGTCTGATCAGGCTCCAAACTGTTTGCCACCAAGATAAACAAGAATTATCAGAATTGTCCAAAAATTGTACTTTTCTACGTTTCAGTGCTTTGCGTTTGCGTACGTTTGCGTTTAAACGGGAAAGAATAACAGATTCTCCACTGTAACATCTTGGCTTCTCGTTCATGTTGGTTTTTTTTGCAAAAGAAATTTCCATTATCATTATACAAGCGATAGTAAAATGCAAAAGTTCTTGAGAGCACTGGTGATGTTTTTAAACTGAACTACAGACGGATATGGGGTAGGGTGTTGGGGGAGAAAAACATGGGGCCCGTCTTACGAAACATCGTATGACAAATATTGTCGTAAGTCAGATGCTAAAATTCTCAATTTCTATTCATTTCTTCATCTAATCCTGTCTTTGGAGTTGTCTGAAAACCGAAGTTAGCCTTAACCCTATTTTGTAAAGATTAATGTCTTCTTAACTTTGGTTTGCCGAGCGTGACTTGACCGGTAAGATTATATTACATCTATAGATTAGTTCGTTAGTTTATTTTCAAAAACATAAACAAAAGACATAAATGTATGTGCGGAGCATTTTCCGGTTTTTTTTGTTCTTGTTTTTTAATTATTTTTTTTATTGCAAACAATGCCAAGTGTATTGTATAAAGGATACATCAGTATTTCCTATTCCGAATGACTGTCGTTGAACATTACAGGAAAAGAAAAATTGAAGATGACAATAAGTATAGGATATTGCTCAGCAGATTTATAGCAGGTCTCAACCTGTGATATAAGAAGCTGAGCGATATCCTACTTGTCACTACCTGGGGCCCGTTTCATAAAACTTCTTACGACATATTTTGTCGTAAGTCAGAATATAAAAGTATCAATTTCTTTTTATTTCTCCATCTAATCCTGTCTTGTGACATCTTTTTGGAATCGTCTTGAAAAGACGATTCCAAAAAGATGTTACAAGACAGGATTAGATAGAGAAATCAGAGATTAAATGTATTTTAAAGTTTTGACTTACGACAACAATTGTCGTAAGATGTTTTATGAAACGGGCCCCTGATCCCTTAGATCCAAAATCAAAAACATATTATATATGCTCTGTTGAAAATCCGCTACGCGTCTAGATAAGTTAACCAATACTTTAATTAGCATTGCCAGTTCCTTGATAAGATGAAACAGTTTGTTGACACAATAACACTATCTCTGTGCTTCTTCTTTTTACCTTACAAATCTATATTTTAGTTACCAATAGGTAGCTTCCGGATCTAAGGCTCTTTTTGGAAATCGATTTGGATGCAATCTGTTTTGGAGAACATTGTTAATTCTGTGAGAAATTGAAACCGCATGCATTATGTAAAACATTTAGCAGACTACACGTTCCTGCAAAAGATGTCACCACAACATGGGAAGAGAAAGTAACACAAAACGAAGGCTTTCTGTAGCACTCAGATAGGTACTGTATGTCTTATCACAATGGATATTAACCATCAGAAACATTAATTAGTCCTCTTCTGACTGTACGCTGTCAGGCTAATCTGAAGTTAATTGCTGTTTTATCAAGAGGCCAGATAAACGTATTTTGGCTAATATAGAAATATATCAGTCAGCCACTTTATCGCTCGCTGTAAGTGAATATTGCATATATGTATATTAATGAAGAAAAAAAGTAAGACGAATAGCCCTCAAAGGGAGATTTCTGCCTTACTTTTATCATGCATTAAGCTGCCACTTGTTACTAACTGGCTTTTGTCACCATTTATGCAATATTCACTTACAGTGAGCGATAAAGTGATGATAAAATGTACTTAATACATGCGGTTAATTTCTCACAGAAGTAAAAATGCTCTCCAAAAGCTGGTTGCAACCAAATCCAATCCCAAATAAAAAGGTTTTAGGTACGAATACATCCTATTAGTAACTAAAATACAGATTGAACAAAGCGTATATATAATTTTAATGTGTTAACAAACTGTTTCATCTTATCAATGAACTGGTAATGCTCATTAAAGTATTGGTTTTCTTATCTAAACTTGTAGCGGATTTTCACTAGAGTATGTAATTTGTTTATAGATTATGAGTCTAAGGGGTCAGCTAGTGACAAGTAGGATGTCGCATGGGCTGGGGCATGCGATGAATCCGCTGAGCAATTTCTTATTCTCAAATTATTGTCATCGATTCTTCATTTCCTGTAATGTTCATCGAAAGTCCTTTTGAAAAGGAAAAAAACCTTATTTATCTTTTATACATTTTACTTGGCATTGCTTGCAAAAAACCCAAACAAAACCCCAAACAAAACAAACAACAATAACAACAACGACGGAAATATGTTTCACACATGCATGTATGCCTTTTGTTCCTCTTTTTAAATGAACTAATATATAAATTAACAGTGTAGACATACATGCGATCATTGTCCGCTTTCAGTTGATCCTACCACTGTCTGCGGTAAAACACTTGAAGCCTAAGCGGAACATAGAGGATTCTTCACCTGGCACTTGCACGAGTACACAGCCAAACAGAACGAACATTCTTACCGAAAGATGCATGCCAACTCTCAGACAAACCAACGCTTAATGCATAACGAATGTAATGCATACAGCTCCGTTAGGAGCTTTATGCATTACACTCGTTGTGCATTTAGCGGACACCCGTCTTTAACGACCACTGTTCTATAGCGTTTGTCGGTTAACACGGGTCTAGTTGTATCGTCTGCCAAACCTAGTCAGTGAGAATCGGTAACAGACATCACTTCACTGTATCCCGTTACCGTTTATTCATGTCTATTCTGCCAAATTACCCACGCGCATGCGCTCGCTTAGTGCTGGTGAATGTGTTCAGTGGATTTATGGATAATCCTTATAGAGGGATTCGGACCAAAGATAAGGCACGCGGGGAGCTTAATACAAAGGGATTAACGTTGTACTAGACTTTGTTTACTTCGCGCTGTTTATACTCGAGGTTATTGTAATTATAGAACGATTAGTCGGATGGAACTTGCCGGACGGGTTGACCTATTTATTAAACTGTACATCATTGTTTGGAAGATAACTGGTGTTAGATGATTCACTGTTGTAGACTGGATTAGTTCGATGACGTCACAGCTGTAGACAGTCTGTGTTTTCTGTGTGAGTTGGTTATTTTGTTCCGTCGTTGTTGTTGTTGTTGTTATACATAGAGCTGAAACGATACGATTTATTTCGAGCATATGCTATAATTGTTTATATGTTTCCGTCGTCAAAGCGGATCATGTGTCCATAGTTTGTTTTCAGCGTTCGCTTAAAGCAGGCTTAAAGTAAATCAACAAAGCTATTCACGAACTTCCTGCATTACTTTCATCCGCCTTTAACCCATTTACACCCAGTGGATTATTCCATGCTTATATATTGGATTAGTCAATTTTTTTTATCAAAGGGATGCCATGTCAAAGTTTTCATTTTCATTTTGTTTTATGTTGAAATTGATTCCAGCAAACAGTGAAGACTCTGATCAGACGCCGCATATTGCGGCGTCTGATCAGAGTCTACACTGTTTGCCTATGTCCCAAATATGGGATCGTGGGCACAAATGGGTTAAACAAGCAGCAGCCAGTCAGAATGCAGGAAAAAGTCTAATGACTCTAAGGATGTGGTTGACGTTCATTGAAGCATAAAAGGTAGTTCTATAAGGAATGGGTATTTTCGTCAAAAGGCGTCTCTCCGGTATTTACTGTTGAGGACACAGGTGCCCGTCGCATGCTGTGTCTCAACAACAACAACAACAACAATAAAACACCATTTTCTACGATCAAACACCATACTTTGACTTTTAACTCAGTTTTTGAAAAACAAAAAAGGAGATACTTGTTACAGTATATACCTTGGTATATACTACAAGGTATTGATGATGTATACATTTGTTTTCAAGGCTTCAAAACATTAGTTGTAAGTCAAAGTAATGGTGTTTGATCGTAAAAATGATATTGTTTATGATGGTGTTGTTGTTGTTGAGTCATAGCATGCGACGGGCACATGTGGTCGAGGAGAGGCCTTTATAGTTTAAACGCAAACGAAACGCATTTTTTATACAAGTGAGGTTGTAGGAAATCCCAGGTGTTTGAAAAACCTATCAATTTATTTTAATTTTGAGTGGAAAACATGTTGTCACAGTTTTGATCCTGATCAGACACCGGGTTACCGAGCTTTTAACCAAGCTCGAACCTGTTGGTCACTCAGAAGTCAAATAAAAAAGTAAATCGTCAGAAATGTTAAAACGCTGCAATTTTCTACATTTATTTTGCCGTACGACTGTAATTGGCAATTAGAATCGTTTCCCAACTTGGGCATAGTTTCGTATTCTTTCCCTCTGTATAAACTATGAGATATCATATACATGTACCTGTACATGTATATAAAATAACAAATGTGGTCCGCGAATGTTACAGTGGAGAATCTGTTATTCTTTCCCGTTTAAACGCAAACGTACACAAACGCAAAGCACTAAAACGTAGAAAAGAACAACTTTTAGACAATTCTGATAATTCTTGTTTATCTTGGTGGCAAACAGTTTGGAGCCTGATCAGACGCCGGGTTACCCGGCGTCTGATCTGGCTCCAAACTGTTTTCACTGCAAATAATAGTTTTAGCGTAAACGCGTTTATTGGGAAAGAATAACGTTTTCTCCACTGTATATACATGTACCTGTACATGAATGTGGTCCACGAATGTTATGCAGAAAGTTCTTGTAGGACCTCTCTGCATTAATGGTACCCTGCATTATTATCCGAAGTTAAGGTCTTCATAGTTTACTTCACCAAAAATACAACACTGTGTTACTTGAAGTCAAAAGGGCTCAGCAGCATTATTAATGTGATTTTTACAATGTATTTCAAATCGACAAACAGGGTAGACCCTGACCAGAGGGATCCAGGAGTCATCTGATCTCGGTGAACCCTATTTGTAGTGAACTATTCACAGGTACATTGTTATTAACCCCTTCACTGCCGTGACGTCATCAATTTTAAACAATTGTCGTCTGCTTTTATTTCTTAAATTTTAATTTTTGCTTTTTTGACTGAAGAAATATTGAAATGAGTGTCAAACAGTTTGGATCTTGATCAGACGCCGCGTTACGCGGCGTCTGATCAGGATCCAAACTGTTTGCAAAAAACTTGTGTGCTCGGGGTAAGGCAGTGAAGGGGTTAAACGACGAGTATATTCGTCGCTAGGGTTGAATGCATTAATGCCAGATTTATGCAGGTAAAAGGTATTGCACACGGTTCCTTTTCATTCTGCATTGATGCAATAAGCATGGAACGTTTTTTTACGTTAACCCTTCACCCCATAGCCTGTTTCTAGTTTTGAGGACAGGTGACCAATTAAAGCAGGTTGAAAGTAAAGCAGATTGTGCCTTAAGGCACATTCTGCTTTAGTTACAGCCTGCTTTAAGCTACCAATTGCTAAAATTTAGAAAATACTTCTTATGGTTCATGTTCACAACTGTATAAATCGAAAATATTTTCTTCAGTGGAGGAATATATAATAGAAGTGTAAAAATGCGTATTTATGGTGTAATGGGTTAACCCAATCGCTTTACTGCCAATTATAGTCTGCTGTAATTGTCTGCATTCAAAGCTATGCTAAAATTAACGTTTTGAAAGTTTAACTAAAAAACCGAATGTTAGAACGACATATAGTTTTATTACTATAAACGGGGCTGTGGGTAGATCTACTACATTGTAGGCTTCTGATAAGTGTAAAATTTTAAAGATAAAAACTGTTTAGTGACGTTGTCATGGCAATGTTATAATTAAAGGTATCTTTTTCTAACTTAGTAGTTGGTCGTTCAAACAAGAAAGTTTAAATTATATATATGTAAATTATATCTTCTATATGTCATTGACAGAAAAAAAACCATGCATTTTCTAAAGCGATTTCCGTGTATGTATATGATATTATGGCTAATATTCATGTGTAGATTGACTAGATTCAGCGATATTTCTCAGGGAGGGGATCCAACGGAGACAATTTAACGCAGAGATGAGACGACGCTATTCATTTCAAATAAACATGATACATGTATGATAAACACAATATTTCAACTGCATACAGTTTGGAGCCAGACTAGACACCGTATTTCCAAGCGTCTGTCCAGGCTCTAAGCTGTTTGCCACTCAGATTAAAGTAAATCACTAGACATTAAAAAGAGGTTACTCCGATTTATTGCTAAATACGTTTGCAAACACAAAGTTCTGTATGTATACTAGTACTTGGTCAACAATGTTCAGCTAACTCACCAAACCATGAAACTTCAGATGGATACTTACCATCAGAGCAACAGATAAGGGTAGTTTTTCAAAACTTAAAATCTTTATTTCTGAATTAAACCCTATGGTGTCACTACATAGTAACACCATAGGATTTGGAACTGAAATGAGTGAGAAAATGTTAGATTTGTTGAAATAACTACCTCTTATCTGGAGCCCTATTACCATGCTTACAGCTCCAGTTAATTCTAGTCCGTGTTTTACTACTTGTTCTGATTTTAACAATGTAACTTGTAAAACCACAAACAATGTAGAACCTGATCAGAGGGCTGTAAAAACCATTTCAATCTCAATGGCGCCATAAAGTGCGTTTGCAAACGGGTTGGGCCCTGATCAGACGCCGCGTAACACGGCATCTGATCAGGACCCAATTTTTTTGACACTCTGATCGATATTTATAAAGTCAAACAACCTTAAATCTAACTTTGAAACGTGTCTTGCAGAAAGCCATTATTTATCAGACTACAATAAAGCGACGAAGGGGTTAAAATCTCCCGAATAAGTTGATCATGAAGGGTTAAATGCGCATTGATCTGGGTCTTCGCTGTTTGCATATTTTACAAGGGACGAGTACACTCGTCACTAGGGTTGAATTGGTAACATCATTCTTATCTGGTGTCCTGTCTTCAGTGCATATAGCAATTTTTGCAAACAGTTTAGAGCCTGATCAGGCGCCGGGTTATTCGGCGTTTGATTAAGCTCCAAACTATTTGCCACTTATATTAAAGTGAAAGGTTGCCCTTTGCAAAAAAAATGCTATTTTCTACGTTACCGCATTGCGTTTGCGTTTCGTTTGCATTTAAACGGGAAATAATAACGTTTTCTCCACTATACCCAAACTCACCCTTCCGTCAGTCTGTGTCCAAGGTTTTAAAGCATATGAGCTGATTCTGAGTGTGTTCTCAAGCATTTGATTGGTCAGATTTGAGTCTAGGCTTAAATCTGACCAATCAAATGCTTGAGGACACACTCAGACTCAACTGAAAAGCTGTATAACCTTGGACCCTGAGCTAAAGTATAAAACAGGCAATAACGTTTATAATTAGTTTTAAATTACAGCAGATCCCATATTAAGCAGCGTTTCTTAAAGTTATAGATAAATTGAGCGTCTTATAATTATAATTGTTGCAGCCTAAGTAATTACAAAAGTAATGCAGAATGCTCCTATAATAGCTTTCTTAATAACTTTTGCCATGCATTAAGCACTTACATGTATTTATACCATTTAAGCATAATGTCCATTCAAGGGGACATTGGCAAACAGCGTAGACCCTGATGAGACGCCGCGGTAAACGTCATCTGATCAGGGTCTACACTGTATGCTATTGTATATGAAATGTACTGATGTATTGCAGTGTCCTCAGATCACCCTTGTAAACCTATAATGAACTTTTCCAGCAAGCACATAGGGAGAATTTATTTCAATATCCAGGCATGAGTGGATTAACTCATTCTCCCCTTAAACTTCCAATAGGCAAATCCAGTTAACAACAAAGGCTGGTCCATTTTAGATTATAAAGGTTTCTTTTTTCTTCCTTTTTTTAAAAAATAATATATTGCAAAAGGACAAACAGTGAAATCCCTGATTAGAGGGCTCCTGCAGGAGCCCGCTAATGAGGGACTTCACTGTTTGTATTAGCCAAATGTACCCTTCACAGGTACACTTTTGTTAAAGGACGCATAATTATATATGTATGGGTCACTAGGGCTCAATGAGTTAGATATTTCCATGCTTATTGATTGAATGCTCTTGAAATGTAGGAAAGATTGTATTGTAATGGCTGATGCTAACCTGCCACAACTGTTTAAAAAATCAATTCATAGTAATGTGATAGTTCTATATTTAAACTGTTTCTAAAAGCAATAATAGGTTAGCATGAAAGCCAACATAATCAATATTACACAATATTGAATTTTAGAGCTGTATGAACATGCAGTGTTTCCTCTCTACAACCTTACCCAGTAGAAGACACATAATTGTGTGGGTGTTGTTCGGAGGGAGTCGTTATAGGGAGGGAAAATAAGATGACAAACAGCTAGAATCCAGATCAGACGCCACGTAACGTTTGTCACATGTCATTATATTACTCTATCAAAATGTCCACTTATATGTAACTTTGAGAAAAGAACAGCAGACGGAAACATTAAGCAGATGATATTGCAGCAGTAAAAGCGTTAGACATAATTGTCCTGTTTAGGGAACTGCGACAATTGTCGTTGTAAGGAGGGAGTCGTTGTTGGGAGGGAACACTGTACATGTACCTTAGTACATGTACATGTAGGCATGACTTTGAGTGGCCATAGCTCCTTCCTAGAAACAACAGCAATGATAACGCCTGTTTAGAGTTGGGAAGACGGTACTAAACGTAAATATAATTAAATGTAGGGAATTACAGCTCTTTCAATACAGCGTTCCCTCTCTACAAGTCTCCCAAAGGGAGAAATAAGTGTGTGCGTTGTTCAGAGGGAGTCGTTATAGGGAGGGAAATTGGGCTTCATTTGCAAACAGCTTGGATCCAGACCAGACGCCGCGTTAAGCGGCGTCTGAACTTGATTCAAACTGTTTGTCACTCGCCATTAAAGGTTCTTTCTGTCAAAATGTCCATTATGTAATTTTGAGAAAAGCAGCAGACTACAATCTTAAGCGGACGACATTGCAGTCGTTAATAGTATAGACATTATTTTCCTTTTAGCGAACTGCGGCGACGGTCGTTGTAAGGAGGGAGTCGTTTTGGGGAGGACTGTTGTAGAAAGGAAGCACTGTAGTTTGATATTTTATTTTAAAGCCGCATTGTGTTTTTGAGAAACCTGCATAAAACGGTTGTTTGGGGTCCCATTTGAACTACGTGGGACGTGATTCTTTCACTAAAACCGGTTTTATCTAAGAACTTCGCTTTTTAAATTTTATTTATAATATTTTGGTGCTGCACAAATTAAAGAGCCTCCCTTGTAAATGGAAAGAATGACAACTCTGTAAATACAGGGCTCCAGATAACGGAAGTATTTCGAAAACTTAAATCTTTATTTCTGCTTTTAAACCCAATGGTGTCATACTCATTAAAATTGTCTCGAAGAGACGGTTTAATCAGTAGTAACACCATAGCATTCGGTGCTGAAATGAGTGAGAACATGTTAGATTAGTTCAGATTACTCTCGATTACATCTATAGCTGGAGCACTGGAAATGACCCTGTTAACCCTTATTCTGCTGCACAGACGTCTGCTTTGACATTGTCGTCTGCAAAATGTGTTCAGTTTAGATTTATGCATTGTTTTAATTAAACAAACCTTAAGACGAGTGTCAAACAGTTTGGATCCAGATGAGACGCCGCGTTACGCGGCGTCTTTTTAGATTCAAATAGTTTGCAAACTCCTAAAAGTTACGACCAGTAGGCACAGGGTTAAACACTATGAGATCCAATAACAACATGTACATAATTATTCACTAGTGGTAAACGATAAAACAAACTACGGTGAATCTATACCTTGAGCTTGCTGAAAATGACTGTTTCAGCCTTGTCCGCTCTCTAACTCAAACACTTCGTTTTGGATCTTCACCAAACTTGCTACAAATGTTTATTAGTATAGAATCTAGGTCAGGTTCAATAACTAGCAAAATCGCATAAGGCATGTCTGAGTTATTGCCCTTGAATAATTAAAAAATGATTTTTTAGTAATTCAAGGGCAATAACTCCAACATGCCTTGTGCGATTTTGGTAGTTAAGATGACTGACCTAGATTTTATATTAATAAACATTTTCAACAAGTTTGGTAAATATCTGATATAAACTGTATGTGTTAGAAAGCAAAAAATGCTGAAACATTCATACTTAAAGGGCCAAAACTCAGACATGCCACATGCGATTTTTGTAATAATCAAACTAGACCTAAATCTTATATAATTAAATATTTTCAGCAAGTTTAGTGAATATCCGATAAAAACTGTGTGTGTTAGGGTGCAACAATGACTGAAACAGTCATTTTTTATTAATAAAAAGGCAATAACTCAAATATACCTTATGCGATTTTAGTAGTAATCAAACTAAACCTTGATTTTATATCAATGAACATTTTCAGCAAGTTTGGTGAAGATCCAATAAAACTTATTTGTGTTAGAGAGCAAAACTTGCTGAAAACAGTCATTTTTTAATACATAAAGGGCAAAAACTCAGATATGCCACATGCGATTTTATTAATAATCGAACTATACCTAAATTTTATATGAATAAATATTGTCAGCATGTTTGGTGAATATCCGATAAAAGCTGCTTGTTTTAGAGTGCAAAAATGACTGAAAAGGTCATTTTTTATTAATTAACAGGCAATAACTCAAAAATACCTTATGCGATTTTCGTAGTAATCGAGCTAAACCTTAATTTTATATCAATGAACATTTTCAGCAAGTTTGTGAAAGATCGGATAAAAATTAGTTGAGTTAGAGAGCGGACAAAAAAGTGTGATAGTCTAACTGACTGATGGATAGACGGGCGGAGATAGATTCGGTTGCCCCCAGTGAAGTTGTATTCGGCTGTATCACGTGATATTAAGCCGTGTGGAAATGTTTATGTCAGACGTTCTATTTTCGGTTTGTTATGATTTTAAATCGCCCTTTTTGGTGATTTAGGTCCGTCTTCATCATTTCATAGATCAGTTTGGCCCATAAGAATGTTCAAACATTATTATTAACCGTTATCGTATTTCAGGCATTGAGAAAGGTCTGAAAACACAAAAGGGACTTTAATCTAGTGGCAAAGAGTTTGCAAACTGACCAGGCGCCGTTTACCTATAGCGTCTGATAAAGCTCCAAACAGTTTACAATGGACGTAATGTGTTTTGCATGAACACATTAAATGCGACGATTCTAATCAGTAATCACGATTTGCTGTTTGGTCAAAGTGGAAGTATAAGGGCTTAGGTTTTGAAATACTTTACATGGAGCTCCGGTAAACTGGAATAGTGCATTTGAAGTAACTGGGATCAGCGAATTTAACCCCTTTTCCCCATTGAAGCGCCTTTAACATTTAATTTATTCCTCCACTTAAAAGAATAGTTTCCATTTTTCAGTCATAAACATGTACCAGAAGAATAACGTTCTATATACTAGCAGATGGCAGCTTAAATCAGGCTGAAAGTGAAGCAGAATGCGCCTTCTGCTTTACTTTCAACCTGCTTTTAATTAAGTGGTCTCTTGTCTTTAAAACTAGAAAAAAAGACTATGGGTTAAAGGGTTAAGCTGAATAATAGGATTGCCATAGACCTCTGTTACACTCAAATATTTCAGCAGAAAATAATTTAGCAGAGAGCGTGTATAATTCAATAATAAAATAATGACCAAATTGAACCCTAGCGATGAATGTACTCGTCATGTACAAACCATGTACCCATGAAGACTTCACTTTTAAATGCAAACAATGTAGACCCGGTTCAAAGGGAGCAATCTGATATGGTTCTGGACTGTTTTTATTTTGCATTATATTGCAAAAAAGCCAACCCTTAATAGCCAAACAATTGACTAGACTAAATTGAAAATTGGAAGCGTCCATTCAAAGTTTCAGGTGTGAATGAATTAAGGTAAAAATACGTCAAATCGCATTTGCTGATGGTAACATTGTTAAATTGTCTCTCCGCCCATTTAGAACAATGAGGACAATGTTCCACCCTAACATTGACCCGACAATCTAATACCTTCAATACAACCAAGTCTCGCTATAACAGTTGCTCTACAATGACGGCTTGGTAGTGTACATATAGTTTAAAAGTGCTTAACAGCAAAGTCACGTGAAAGTTAAGTAGAAAGCTCTATAGGAGCTTTCTGCTTTAATATAACCCTGCTTCCAGCTGTCTTTTACACTTGTTGAGTGACGTCTACAGATAGATAGCTATAGATTATTTCAACATAAAATGTACAATAACATGGCAATCCGTTATTAAAAACATACACAGTAAACAATAAGCAACGATATGTATGATTTAATACAGCCATGTCACTCAACATTATATGCCAAGGATAACACAAAAAAGAGTTAGAATTACTCTTATTTCCATTGCGGTCCTTACGCATGACCGTGGTAGCTTGGTTGTGTACCGTGGTGAAGATATATTTCTTTGCGAATAGACGAGTTTGTGCTTAAACAGTTATTTCCGTTGCAAATAAATTTGAGTCAGGCCAGACGCCGGGTAACCTGGCGTCTCAGTGATCAGGCTCCAAGCTGTGTGACACCCTTACAAAATGAAGAACTATCAACACTTTAAGTAATCTGTAATTGTTTGATTGAATTGCGTTTACGGTTAACTTAGTTCAGTTTAAGCGGGAAAGAATAAACATGTTCTCCACTGTATAACTTCAAACGCGCCTGATTTTAGTTAGATTATGATTGTTAAGATAACCTTTAACCCTATACCCCATTGTCTGTCTCTAGTTTTGAATTTGAAGACAAATTGAAAGTAAAGCAGAATGCGCCGTAAGTTCGATCCTCCGCTGGACCAAGTTTTTAAGAAGATATTAGTGCTTTACACTGCATGGGCATTCGAAAGATCCAGAGAAGTATGTCAATACTTTATCAATTTACTTTAGGGAATCGTGCCCGGGGTTTCTATATCTGCTGCCCTCTCTCAGGTGCGGAGAATTAGATGGCAGATCCCCACTGTACGTTCTGTTTTACAAACAGTGTGCTAGTCAAAAGTATACAATTGTTCTATGCAAGCAGTGAAGACCCTGATAAGAGGATTCCTTCAGGACCCCCTTGATGAATGTCTATATTTTGTTATTTTACAATATACTGCACAAAGCACCCCTAAACATGTATCTAACAGTGGAATCATTCAAATCCCTGAACCCTGAATGTTGGAAAGACATACTTATTTCCAATAGACGTGTTTGTGCTAAAATGGTTTCTGATATTGATACAAAACTGTTGGTACAATGATTAGAATGAACTTTCCATAATAGATCTACCTCAGTAGTTTATATATATTGATTGCACTGCATTTGCGTAAAAATCCTATTCACCAAGAGAGATTATTCTAATTTTCTCATTTGATTGAATTACGTTTGCGATTCGTTTCGTTTAGTTTAAACGAGAACTAATAAATACATACCCTTTCTGTAAGAATTGCACGTGTTGCACCTGTATACTATAGAAGATGTACTTTACCAAAGCTATCTTGAAATCCAGATTTGTATCAACACATTTACACAATGTCGTCAGCTTTGAAATTGTCGTCTGATTTTTTCTTCTTCAGATTTTATATTTTTTAAATCAAAGAATTCTAAAGACTATAGTGATAAACGGTTTGGAAACAGATCGGACGCTGCGTCACGCGGCGTCTGATCTGGATCCAAACATTTTGCAAACATTAGTTAATTCGCGATTTACGGGCAAAGGGTGAATGGAGAAGATTGGTTTGAAGTATGGAGAAAGATAATCATGTGTAACATGTTTTGTCTAAATTCAATCTTACAGACACTTAACCCTTTCATTGTCAAACTTGTCGTGAGGTTTTTACCCCCACAACGCCATATTGTCGTCTGCTTCAATATTGTTGTCTGCAATATCGCCTCAAAGTCGTGGATACAAGGGAGTATGACTGATGACATTTCGAAATGAGTGTCATATATGTTTGGATCCTGATCAGACGCCGCGTGACGCGGCGTCTGATCAAGATCCAAACTGTTTGCAAACGCGCTTTTTGACGTCATTAAGAGTTAAAGGTGTAACTCCTTCACTGCCTTACCACGCTAGTTATTTGAAAACAGTCAGGAGGTATCACATGCGTAAGGACTCGAAACTTTACCTTAGTATAGTTAAGGTATTGGACTGTAATGCAGAGGTATTGGGTTCGATCCCCGCCAATATGGAGTTTCTGCTATGGAAACTATGTTTTGTTACTCGTAAGAATTTATTCTGGTGCATTTGGGGTTATTGATGGTTGATCTTTTGCAATAAATAGAAATCCGTCTGACCTGGGTCTACAGTCTACACTGTTTACACAGGATACAGGTACACGGTGTGTAAATGACGAATATATTCGTCAACAGGGTTGAAGAGGTTGAAGCAGGGTAACCTTAAGTTGCTAATTAAAATCCTCATATTTCCAAACCAAAACGTTTTCAAGCGCGATTATAACGATCGTACCTTCAACCCTTTCGCTATCAGGCTCGCAACCACGAACGTAATTACAGTGGAGAATCTGTTATTCTTTCCCGTTTAAACGCAAACGTACGCAAACGCAAAGCACTAAAACGTAGAAAAGAACAACTTTTGGACAATTCTGATAATTCATGTTTATCTTGGTGGCAAACAGTTTGGAGCCTGATCAGACGCCGGGTTGCCCGGCGTCTGATCTGGCTCCAAACTGTTTGCACTGCAAATAATAGTTTTAGCGTAAACGCGTTTATTTGGAAAGAATAACAGATTATACACTGTATGCAAACAGTTTGGACCCAGATCAGACGCCGCGTAACGCGTCGTCTGATCTCCTTCAAAACTGATTGTAACCCATACCAATGTAAAAACGCATATTAAAACACTTCAAATTGTAAAAAATAAGAGCATGCAGAAATAAGAAATAAGGTCCGGAGAAATTAAGAAAAATCCTAGGATTTCGGAAAGATGCGGAGAAATGGCAGCCCTGTTGAAGTGCAATGCTCCATTTATCAAATTATCGTAATAGTGCATGTAACAATGCCGACCCCGACAGAGTACAAACTGCAACAATCTGATAGGGGAAGAGCCTGTGTTCTTCCTAGGTGGTCCCGGTGCATCAATAAGCGAAACTGTTTCCCTGTTAATCAAGTACCTGATAAGATGTTTGTTTATCAAAACCAGCATGTACAGTGCTCCCTTTCTACAACGACACCCTATGTGTGCGTTGTTCGGAGGGAGTCGTTATGTGGAGGGAAATTGGCTACACTTGCAAACAGCTTGAATCCCGATCAGACGCCGCGTTACACGGCGTCTGATCTGGATTCAGGCTGTTTGTCACTCGTCATTTAGATATTTCCCTGTTAAAATGTCCATTATGTAACTTTTGGAGAAAAACCCCCAGCAGACGACAAATTTTAGCAGACGATATTGCAGCAGTAAAAGCATTATACATAATTGTCCTTAAAAGGGAGCTGCGGCAAGGGTCGTTGTAAGGAGGGAGTCGTTGTAAGGAGGGAGTCGTTGTAAGGAGGGTCGTTGTAAGGAGGGAGTCGTTGTAAGGAGGGAGTCGTTGTAAGGAGGGGGTCGTTGTAAGGAGGGAGTCGTTGTAAGGAGGGAGTCGTTGTTAGGAGGGCCGTTGTAGGGAGGGAGAACTGTACTTCATTTTCGCACTTTCATCAACATTATAGTCGTCTGCTTAAAATGTCGTCTGCACTTTTTGAATCATTTGAATTATTAACATATTCTATTTTTAACTGGGGAAAGAGTGTGACGAGTGCCAAACAGTTTGGTTCCAGATCAGACTTTTTGTAAATGCCAGTTCGGTCGCGATTGAAAGTGAGATCCCATTTCCGGTTAAGGGCTACTCGATAGACTGTTGCAAACAGTTGAGATCTAGATCAGTCGACGGGGATTCAGACTGTTTTACATGTATACGTTTTACAGGTTTCTCAAGTTAAAAGACATTCAGTGTAAATGTAGACATATATGCAGACGACAATTTTGAAGCAGACGATATTTTCGAGGGATTATAGGTAATCAAATAATAGCATCATACTTGATGCACGTCATATGCATGGCGGAAAAAAGATTGATATAGGAAGTGCAGCCAAATTCGCACAGTGCTCCCTCCTGGCAACGACCCTCCGAACATCGATTCCCTCTTTACAACAACACTTGAATCTCCCGAACAAGACAATTATGTCTAACATTTTCAAGGCTACAATAGCGCCTGCTTCATATTGTCGACTGCTGTTTGACATTTTGACAGAAAAAACGCACTTAATGACGAGTGTCAAACAGTCTGAATTCAGATCAGACGCGGCGTTACGCGGCGTCTAATCTGGATTCAAGCTGTTTGTAAATGTAAGGCAATTCCTTTCCTAATAACAACTCCATCCGTACAGCACACATAGTCTTTGTCTCACGTTTGGTGTTGTTACAGAGAGGGAGCCCTGTGAGCGGTATTACAGCAAGAATGCCATGGAAAAATATCTTAGCCTTGTTGGTCACTCAGTACATGACCAAAATGTACTGCAGAAATCTCATACAGGAGCTTTCTGCATTACTCAAATCTTGCATGTAACTTTAGCCTGCATTAAAGGTAATACCCCTGTTTCATATTTTTTCTTTCACCTGTACTGAACGTTTATCTTATTAAACACGGAAACTGCAAATGATCAGTTCAAGTTTTCGATATAGTCTAGTTCATGTTGTTGTACTCTTTCGGAATAACTGGACATAAGTTCAGTAGTAATGATGATTTGTATTGCAGTTATGCCTCTGCACATACTTAGAATGTTACAAAAACTAATTTCCAAACAATAACTTTTAAATTAGTTCTATTGAACATTATTTTAACCAAATACCATACTTAGCTTTCTCATCATACAGTTTAGACAACGATTGACTTTGGTTCAGGTCTGATGGTGTTTATCATTGGTTTCGCCGTGACAAATGTATGTTGCACTGCGGTGCTACTTTTTTTTTACTTTGAAATACGGAAATGTCGACTCCAACGAGTTCGAGATATCGAAACTTGAATGTATCCTTTAATTACAGTTGTTAGCTCAATTGTACAACCATCTTGTCTACTAAAGAGGACATTGTCAAACAGATTAGACCCTTATGAGACATCATGTTACGCGACTTCTCCTTAGGTACAGTGCTCTGTGCTCTTTCATAAATATTTCATGCTCCTGTATGAGGAAACAGTGCAATGTCTTTAGATTACCCTTGTACATTGTATATCAATGATGAATTCTTCCAGTAATGACAAGGATAGTTCATTGCACTATCCAAGGCATATATAGGTTCAAGCATGAATAGATTAACACATTTTCAACCTCTTCCTTCAGCCTAAGGGCGCTCTCGATCTCTGTTTTGCGATGGCAAGAGAGTCTACAGTGGAGAAAACGTTATTTCTCAATAAAGGCATTTATGCTAAAGTTATTATTTCAATAGAAAAAGTTTGGAGCCAGATCAGAGGCGGATAACCTGGCGTCTGATCTGGCTCCACACTGTTCAGAGTAATCAGTCTTGTCAAAAAGTTGTCATTTTCTACGTTTTATTGCAATGCGTTTGCGTTTCGTATGCGTTCACACGGGAATGAATAACGTGTTCTCTTCTGTATAACCTACATAAGACATCCACAGACTAGGACGAGCACCAAAATAACACATGACGATGAAACAGTTCAACAGAAACCCAGACTATACAGTCAGTCCACGTTATCTCGAACCCGCTTATGTCGAACTTACCTGTATTTCAAAGTTAAAACGTGGCTAAGCCAGGTTTTAACTTTGAAAAACGGATATGTTCGACTAAAGCGAGAGTTCGAGTAACCGAATGTTCGACTGATTAAGGCTGTCGAAATTTACTAGAAATACGGATAAATACTCGAGTTACCGTGGTTCAACAATAGATACCCTTCCAGCGACTAGTTACGACACACTCCGTTGTCTGCAGTTTAGGATAATCCAAACTTATATTAATATGATGTGAACGTTATGTTATGTATTATTCGAAACTAAATCAAATCGGATGCGCTCAGATTTAATCCATGATCCAAAATATTCGTATCTGTCGGACACGTTTTTTGTTGTGTGATGTTATATGCTGTGAATTGTGTGTTTTTTGCCTAGGTGATACCTTCTTGCGTTTCTTCCAAACCTTTTGTTTACCCCATCATGAAGGTTTTGTATTTTTACGAGGAGGGGACCATTAGCGTCAGCTGTTGTTTTTGTTTGTTGGCTGTTCCGACAAACAGTTGTGCCGCGCATGATAAAACTGTACAGGAGAGCTCTCCTGAGCGGACGAAATTTGCAGAGAATAACGCGCATCTTTGTACTACATGTGTAGATTTATACTTTGGCCTCCTTGTAAATCGTTTTCCACATTTAGATTTTAGCTCAACTGAGCAAAGCTCAGGGTGAGATTCCGTTCGTCGATTTATTGTTTACACTCTAGAACGCACGATTGTTGTCCAATTTTTTAAAACTTGCTCAGATTGAGTTTGACCACACGTTCTCGGATGAGCTCGATTATGGTTGAAATCAGCCAAGTGGTCATGTGTAATCACGAACCAGAACCTGTTTGTTGAAAATGGCATATTAGCAGTATTTACACGCTAGCAAATATAGTCTAGAATGGAATTTGATTATATCTGCACACAATGCATATGGGCCATTTTAAAAAAAAAATGTACATAATTCAGTGATACATATTTTCACAAACCTGTATGTCCATTTTCCAAAGTTTAATGTTTTCATCTCATCAGTGTTAGCTTATACAGTAAAACCAGCAAATAGTACATGTTATACACACCTTAATGTAAATGGATATAACGTTGTAATAGCTCATAAACCGCTATATTATGTTGTGACTTTGCCATATGTTATGTTTATGTTGTGCAAGAAAATAAAGTCAGTTCTATGCAGTTTAGATACTGCTAACTACAACAATATGATGTTTCCTGTTATATGTTTATGCTAAAATCATTATTAGAGCTTCATCCGCGATAAAAGTACTAAAATGAAACTTTCGAAACATGTAACCTAGCGCCGTGTCCATGGTGTTACCATTTAATCTATAGGAGTTGTAATAGTTATGTTTATGTCCAAAATATCTTTTAGCAGCATTTTCTTATGGCACCACTCCTTGTGATGTCAAAATTAGGTTAACCATGAGACGGCATTTTTAATTTTGGAAAATATTTATCAAAAAGTATGTATGAAAAAGAATAATATATTTTTTCTATGTCTATGCTGTTACTGTATGTTCAAAGACATTTTGGTGAATTAAGGTTGTTGTAAATGCAATAACTGTACTAGCATAGTGTGCTGATGTTTTCTTCAAATACATGTGCTGCTAGGGATCAATCATTTTATGAAATAATTCTAGTTTAGATCCTTTGTGTTACGTAACAACATGGACAGGTTTGGTCCGTTGAAGGACATGTAAAGATGTTTATTGATTTATTCTTCGGAAACGCATGAAGATTTTCAAACTTGGGTTTGATAAGTAGAAATGTTAAATTTGTTTCACTATACAAGTATTAAGGTTAACAAAAAGTGTGACACAAATGACATGATCTGATGACACACAAATTTGTAACACAAATGACATGATCTGGTAACACTTGGGACAAACGTACACATACTATACTGCATATTCATATACAAAAATATATGCATTAGTTATTGTTTAAATAATAGAACTATAAATCAGTGCTCTGGGTATTTAAATACGCATAAGTTGAATGCTAGCAAATATTTAACTTTCTTGTGTGTAAGAATATGCAATTCTGTGTAACACAAATAATTATATTGCAGTTATGCATTTGACAATCAAATGATATAGTGTCTCGAATGACCTTAATCCTTGTAGCATTGTCTTTAGTAAGACAACACGATTCACAGATATAACCGACTTTGAACAGTGTTAATAGTGCATTGTATTAAATGTGACTTCGCTATATTATTCAATCTCATTTCATGGAACAGTAACACAAATGACACGAGGTTACACATAGGACAGCCAAATTGTCTACAATAAACAAGTTCTTCCATGGAAATTAATTAACTGTAGTGTAACGAGTAAAATAGAGCTGTTATGTAATATAATAGTTAACTGTGTAATTTTGACAATAGTATGTCTCAAGAACTTATTTCCTCAATTTTGCCTAATAATGTCCATGTAGTTATATCTCAGGTCATTTGTGTTACTTACAAAGAAAACGTACCATACTATCTGAGAAACTTGTCATAGTATTTTGCAAATTTTATCTGGTCACTGAACAACTATGTCTATAACTGATACCTTCGTAGTCATTTAGCTTATTATAGTTATAGAAATGTAAAAACAAAAGTATTTGGTCTGAAGTCCATTTTGTTACTTTACTGTCCATTGTGTTACATTTATGATGTCCATGGTGTTACCACAACATATTGAACTGCATGTCTTTGGTGTATGGTAACTTATTTGCAAGAGTCTGATTACAGCATTCCTTATACTGTATTGTATCTGAAACGGGATATACTGACTTGAATGTTTGATTCTGAAATTAGTAATGAAATACAACATCATACTTTTGTCTGTACTGCAGTGGTTGATACAACAAAAATATAAATGTAATAGATTAGGATTGGAATAAAGATTAGCGAACTTAACACATAGTGTGGATCATACATGCTGAAACCATATGATACGTACAAGATGTAATAATAGACTTTATTTTTCAAAATATCATTTATTGTCATAGGTAACACAATGGACAGTGAAATCCAACAACATATTTATTTAGTAAAACCAAATAGTTTTCTGAGTAATGTGTGTTGTTGTTTGCAGTAACTGTTGTTCGTGTTTCTTGATAGCTGAAAGAAGCTTATAAAGCACATAAAACGTTACTATGTACATTTTTAATTTTCGCAAGTTCCACCCATGAAATATGTACATTTTTTGAAAATGGCCCATAATATAGTTGTTGAAGGAGTGCAATTATTGTTAAAACTTTCAACCTGGGGCGGTTACAGGCCAATACCAAGACCACGGAACACCTTGTTCGCAATCTGCTATTTGTCGACGATGCGGCACTAGTTGCACATACAGAGAGAGTACTGCAATTTATAACTTCTTGCTTTGCTTAATCTGTCCAACTCTTTCGGCTTGTAGTCATTTTGAAAAAGATGTCCTCTATCAGCCACCTCTCAACGTACTGGATACTAACCATTAGTAACACTGAAGACACAGCTCCGTTGGACAGGCGCCTCTCTAGAATGGATGATCATTACGTGCCTAAGATTGTGCTTTACGGTGAACTTTCAAGTGGACACCGCGATTTAGGGGCACCAAAGACGAGAATTCAAGACTTCCTCAAGATTACCCTAAAGGCATGCTACACTGACCAGCACCATTGGTCCCCTATTAATCGGGATGCATGGAGATGCACCATTTGCAGTGCTGCAACTTGTTTTGAGACGTCTCGAATAAACCAAATTAAAGAGAAAAAATACATAGGGAAGAATCCAGTTAGCACTCAAAGCATGTCCACCCAGACCTACAGATGCAGACACTGCAAGCATTTACGTCTTTCATACACAAGCCTAGTCAGTCACCATGTCTTCAACATACATGTACGGGGTCCGTCTAAAGACCCCAAACCTCCCAAAACCACTCCAAACCTCTCCGAACCTGCCTAAAGCACTTGAAAACAATCCAAACCACTTAAATTCCTTAATATCTAATCAAAAAGAGCTAATAAATGGCACATTTAAGCTAAAACAATGAAAAAAAGGTTAATTTAAAATTAATTATTCGATGTTTTTTTTCTTTTCAAGGGGAACAACTCGAACAAAACTTAAGATCACTTTACACAGTTACCTCTAAATATTAACTCACTATCCTAATAGCCTGTTCCTGGTTTTGAAGACAAATATGCTCTTAAAGCAGGATGAAAGTAAAGCAGAATGCGCCTTAAGGCGCATTTTGCTTTACTTTCAGCCTGCTTTAAGCTACAATCTGCTAGAATTATAAAAACTTGCTTTTAAAAGTGGTTTTGGGAGGTTTGGATAAGTTTGGGGAGGTTTGGGGTCTTTAGACGGACAGCACATGTACTTTACCTACTTAGACCTTCGTTCGCATTTGGAACAAGAATGAATGCCGTGTCACTTGGTGTCTGGTCAGGCTCCAAACGTCAAAGCATCATAATATTCTACATAGTATTGTACGTTATTGCGTATGGTTTGCGTGAAATAATAACGTCTGTTTCGCTTTAGTTTTTCGACAATGCTTGCGCTGTTTCCCAAGACAATTCTCTGTTGCAATATCGTCTGTTTCAATGTTTCGTCTGGTACTTTTTCTCAAAGTTACATATTGTACATTTTGACAAAAACTCAAAATGACGAGTGGCACAGTTTGAATCAAGATCAGACGCCGAAGCGGCGTCTGATCTGGATTCAAGCTGTTTGAAAATGTAAGCCAATTCGTGCTCAGCACTAGAAGGATATTATTTCCCCCCTTTAACGAACCCCTCCAAAACAACACACACAATCGTTGTCTCCCATTTAGCGTGGTTGTAGAGAGGGAGCAATGTATTAAACTTTATTTGAATATACATATGATATAGTGTTGGAACTCAAAAGAAGACAAATTGTCGATCATGATGAAGTAATAAAGCTTAGGGGACAGAGAGAAAGAGAGGGATAGAGAAACACACACATACACAGAGTGACAGAGAGAGAGATAGAGAGGGGAGAGAGATAGCGAAGGTGCGACAGCCAGAGAAACTGACAGAGAGAGAGAGAGAGAGAGAGAGAGAGGGAGAGAGTGAGAGCTTTACATATCTTCAAAACGCGTTTTGCTTCAATTTTGTTTCAATTTTTTTTTGGTAAGAATTAAAAATAAAAATACAGATATGTATCCAAAATTATAAATCGTAAATGCTTTCAAGAAACTGTCATTTTGCAATTCGATTGCTTTACGTATTATTTAAACGGGAAATAATTATATGTACATATTCTCCAGTAATATACAAGTAAACCATTCGCCCAAACAGCAAATCTTCTTAAGCCCCCATTATTAATTCTGTAAACCATTGTCCAAAAAAAAAAGCCCCCCCCACACACACACACATATTTCGCCGCTCCTAAAAAGAAGCTCATCGGGATGGTATTCTATTCGCTTTTGGGTAAAAAGGGACCAATGAGTCAAGCCCTTGATATGTTTAAAATACCATATTTAGCAGTGATACCCTTCTACCAGTTTCAGTATTAAATGGATTTGCTCATAGTTTCTCAATTGTTTTGTGACTATTAGTTCTTGGATGAGCGTGATAATGGTTGGAATCTTGATAGATCTATTTTGTCAATATCTATCTGTCACTGATGTACTAGCAAATGCATAATTTGAAAAATGTCCCAATTAAGGGACACTTATTTAAAAAGAGCATAATTCTGTCAACTTTTGTGCAAGAGTTATGCAAATTGTCAATGAGTGTCCCCACATAGTATTGAAAGCTTTATAGAGTTTGAAGATGGTATTAACCACATATGAAGGGGTATACTAAAACTATACTTACACACAATCGGTGATTATGAGAAGTTATTCGATAAGATGAAATCAGGGTGAAGTTAGGGCATTGTGGTAAGAGTTGTTTGCCTTTGACGTATTCAGATATACATGCACTAGAATATGTCACATTCCAATATTGTATACATTTAGGATCAAATTTGAATTTATTTAAATCACAATTACACAAACTGTATTTTTCTTATGTTCTATCAGGAGTTTTAAAAAGGGGGGGGAGGACAAAGCTTTGGGTCACGAGTTATCTAATATGTGTCGAAAATGCCACAAAGCTTCACAACTTTAGTTGCTACAGTTTTGTATTAATTTTGATTTGATTTGCACAGAATATAATATAACTGTAAGTCCTTAGGTTAAATAAATGTGGGTGAAATTGGACTTTTAGGTTAAGAGTTAAATGCCATTAGTGTACTCAGATATCCTTGACAATGGACTGATTTTACGATGTTTACTTTCTAGTGTCTACAAATGGAGTGAATTATTCATCAAGCATTGACAAACTATACATGACTATAAGTTCTTTGATGATTTAGATGATGGATGAAACCCAAAGGTAAAACTATCATCGTCTTCATCAATGTCCTCAGGTGAGCTATATCAGGACTTCCACTGTCCTCTTGGTCTAACATTCGCCACACTTGGCCGCCTTCTTCGTTTTCAAACAGTTGTGCGAATGCTCCTGTAGCAAGTCGTAATATTAGGCTTTGCGAGTGCAGTTTAATACTCAGCAAAACTTACCTACGAAGTAATCTAGAGCAGGTGCTGCTGCCGCCCTGTGCTGTCAGTGCCGACTGGTTTTATTGGACACAAATTTAAAGAGCTAGGTGACCTATTTAACGGAAAAGCAAGTGCTTCTTTTTTTTCCGCTGTAACAATAAAACAGACGATGCTTTGAAACGCATATATTCTTCTGACGAGTTGAAAAAACACACGTGAAAACGGGTTTATAAGTGGTTTTGTTAACGTTTTCAGCGTTCATTATTATCGTCTGCTGTAACACTTTCACCGCAACAATATCGTTTGCATTGATAATGTTGTCTGCAAACTGTTTCAAAGTTAATTTAACCCTTTACCCCATAGAAGCGACTTTTAGCGTATTTAATGTATTCCTCCGCTGAAGAAAATAGTTCTAGTTTATACCCTCGTGAACAATTACTATTACAAATATTTTATATAGCCTAGCAGATTTTAGCTTAAAGCAGGCTGAAAGTAAAGCAGAATGTGCCTTAAGGCACATTCTGCTTTACTTTCAACTTGCTTTAAGTGGTCACCTGAATTCAAAACTAGAAACAGGCTATGAGGTAAAGGGTTAAACACTTTGACAGAAGAAATATCGATCTCCTCGTTTGATCAGGATCCAAACTGTGTGCGAAGTCCTATATGTAAATGAATGGGTTACAATGGTTGAATGATTGTCTACAACACCCAATAGAAGACAAATTGTGTGTGTTGTTCGGAGGGAGTTCATACATTGTATGACTTTCACAAAAACAGCAGACGATATTGCAGCTGTAAGATGTTTGGACATATATGTCTTTGTCTTGTTTAGGAACAGCGGCAAGCGTTGTTGAAGGGAGGGAATCGTTGTTCAGATAGTTGTTGTAGGGAGGTATCACTTGGGAACGGCGACATGCGTTGTTGTAAGGAGGGACTCGTTTTTCAGAGGGTTATTGTTGGGAGGAAGTACTGTGGAATAGCGGCAAACGTTGTTGTTATGAGAGATTCTTTGTTCAGTGGGAGTACTGGGGAGCAGGGGAACAGGGGAACAGGGACACACGTTGTTGTAAGGAGGAAATATTTGTTCAGAGGGTCGTTGTAGGATGGGAGTATTGGGGGAACAGCTGCAAACGTTGTTGTAAGGAGATATTCTTTGTTCAGTGGGAGTACTAGGGAGCAGGGGAACAGGGGAACAGGGACAAACGTTGTTGTAAGGAGGGAATATTTGTTCAGAGGGTCGTTGTAGGATGGGAGTATTGGGGGAACAGCTGCAAACGTTGTTGTAAGGAGATATTCTTTGTTCAGTAGGTCGTTGTTGGGAGGGAGTACACGGGGAAAAACGGCAGATGTTGTTGTTAGGAGATATTCTTTGTTCAGTAGGTCGTTGTTGGGAGGGAGTACACGGGGAAAAACGGCAAACGTTGTTGTAAGGAGATATTCCTTGTTCAGTAGGTCGTTGTTGGGAGGGAGTACACGGGGGAAAACGGCAAACGTTGTTGTTAGGATATATTCTTTGTTCAGTAGGTCGTTGTTGGGAGGGAGTACACGGGGAAAAACGGCAAACGTTGTTGTTAGGAGATATTCATTGTTCAGTAGGTCGTTGTTGGGAGGGAGTACACGGGGAAAAACGGCAAACGTTGTTGTTAGGAGATATTCTTTGTTCAGTAGGTCGTTGTTGAGAGGGAGTACACGGGGAAAAACGGCAAACGTTGTTGTTAGGAGATATTCTTTGTTCAGTAGGTCGTTGTTGGGAGGGAGTACACGGGGGAAAACGGCAAACGTTGTTGTAAGGAGATATTCTTTGTTCAGTAGGTCGTTGTTGAGAGGGAGTACACGAGGAAAAACGGCGAACGTTGTTGTTAGGAGATATTCTTTGTTCAGTAGGTCGTTGTTGGGAGGGAGTACACGGGGAAAAACGGCAAACGTTGTTGTTAGGAGAGATTCTTTGTTCAGTAGGTCGTTGTTGGGAGGGAGTACACGGGGAAAAACGGCAAACGTTGTTGTTAGGAGAGATTCTTTGTTCAGTAGGTCGTTGTTGGGAGGGAGTACACGGGGAAAAACGGCAAACGTTGTTGTTAGGAGAGATTCTTCGTTCAGTAGGTCGTTGTTGGGAGGGAGCACACGGGGAAAAACGGCAAACGTTGTTGTTAGGAGAGATTCTTTGTTCAGTAGGTCGTTGTTGGGAGGGAGTACACGGGGAAAAGCGGCAAACGTTGTTGTTAGGAGAGATTCATTGTTCAGTAGGTCGTTGTTGGGAGGGAGTACACGGGGAAAAACGGCAAACGTTGTTGTAAGGAGATATTCATTGTTCAGTAGGTCGTTGTTGAGAGGGAGTACACGGGGAAAAGCGGCAAACGTTGTTGTAAGGAGAGATTCTTTGTTCAGTAGGTCGTTGTTGGGAGGGAGTACACGGGGAAAAACGGCAAACGTTGTTGTTAGGAGATATTCTTTGTTCAGTAGGTCGTTGTTGGGAGGGAGTACACGGGGAAAAACGGCAAACGTTGTTGTTAGGAGATATTCTTTGTTCAGTGGGTCGTTGTTGGGAGGGAGTACACGGGGAAAAGCGGCAAACGTTGTTGTAAGGATAGATTCATTGTTCAGTGGGTCGTTTTTGGGAGGGAGTACACGGGGAAAAACGGCAAACGTTGTTGTTAGGAGATATTCATTGTTCAGTGGGTCGTTGTTGAGAGGGAGTGCTGGGGCATAGTGGTAGCTATTGTAAGAAGAGTTTCTTTTTTCAAGGGCCGTTGTAGGGTGGGAGTATTCGGGGAACAGCTGCAAACGTTGTTGTATGAAATGAACCTTTGTTCAGTGGGTTGTTGTAGCGAAGAGGTACTAGGGAATAGCGACAAGCGTTGTTGTAAGGAGGGAATCGTTGTTCAGTGTGTTGTTGTAGGGAGGTAGTACTAGGGAATAGCGGTAAGCGTTGTTGTTAGGAGGGAATCGTTGTTAAGTTGGTCGTTGTAGGGAGGTAGTACTAGGAAATAGCGGCAAACGTTGTTGTAAGGAGGGAATCGTTATTCAGAGGGGCGTTGTAGGGAGGGAATACTTTGGAGCAATTGCAAGCGTTGTTGTTTTGAGGGAATCGATGTTCAGAGGGTCGTTGTAGGGAGGGAGTACTGTAGTAGACAAGATACAACTAGATATTGGCAAACTCTTAACACACACAACTTGTACCGACTATATTCGTCATTTACAAAAACGTTTGCCTATAAAGAGTACATTTGTCATATGCAAACAGTAAAGACCCGGATCAGAAGTATGTCATAGGAGCACTCCAATAAGAGTCTTCACTGTTTGTCATTTTGCAAAAAACAACCATAAATGTCATAAACGAACTAAACATAATTGGAAACTAGAAATTGCCCATTAAACGTTTCAGGGGTGAATGAGTTGCGGATTTGCTTCCTATGGAAGCTTTTGAGTATAATCTTAGATCGTTCTCAAACATTTAATGGTCAGATTTGAGCTCAGCAAAAGCTCAATTCTGACCAATCAAATGCTTAATAACTATACCAGACTCACTCAGGGCCCCATGTAAGAATGGGTTAACTGAATACACTGTAGATCTACATGAACATTCGAACTTCGATATCTCTAACTCGCTTAATTCGAACTCTCTGATTTGTCGACACATGAATTGCATTATTTCATGCTCGGTTAAGACGAGTTAAAACCAGATCAGATGCTACATAACGTTCGTCATTGTGGATTTTTCTGTCAAAATAGTCAATACCCGGTATGTGACTGAGAAAAACAGCATATGATAATTTAGATCAGACGATATTACAGCCGTTTACAGGTTGAACACAATTGTCTTGCTTGGGGAACAGCGACAAACGTTGTTTTATGGAGGGAATCGTTGTTCAGATGACAGTTACGGGGAGGGAGTACTGTACCTTATTCTTGTTTAAGCAAACACACGAAGGGGGCTTGATTATGTTTACAGTAACTGTATAGTTTAATCGATGTTTAGTTGGCAGAGGTGTTGGATTATTAATAGCTAATCTCTGGTTCGATACCCATCACTTCACATGATTGACAAGGCGTCAATGTCCATTTCAGATGATTGAGAGGGTTCAGTGTATTCTCTTGAAACGAATCTCCCGAAATTCTACAAACATGCTAGCACCGGGATACATGAATTACCGGATAATACCAGATACCGCGCTCCCGCCCTACAACGGCCCTCCCAACAGCGATTCTCTCCTTACAACGACCATTACCGAAGTTTCCTAAACAGGACAATTATGTCTAACGCATTTACTGCTGCAAAATTGTCTGCTTAAAATGGTCATCTTTTTTCTCAAAGTTACATATAAGTTGACATTTTGATAGAATAAATATAATGACTAGTGACATCAGCTTTACGCGGCGTCTGATCTTGATTCAAGCTGTTTGCAAATGTAGATGTCCCTCTCTATAACGACTCCCTCCGAACAACGCACATACATTTTGTCTCCCATTGGGAGTCGTTGTAGAGAGGGAGTGCTGTACATAATACCAAATAATAGGGTGTTAAATGAGTTTTCAGTACATATAAGCCAGTTTGTGATATAAAACCTTAAATGAGGCTTTTCAATGCATTTACAATCAAAACGGACTCGCTTGGAATATGAACAAAGGAAATTAACTCCAACAATACTTTTAAAGTCAGCGTTAGGGTTTTTAAATGGAATACTAGTGTCAAACAGACGCGGCTTCTGATCAGGATCCAAACTGTACGACACTCGTTTTGAATTTTCTTCAGTCATACTGCTTTATTTTCCAACTCTGAAACGACATTGCAGACAACATAATTGAAGCAAGACGACAATGAAACGGTGAAGGGTTAAACATCGCACGAATAATTTGATCATGAAAGGGTTAAGCAATGTTAAGCCAATAGCCATTTGTAGCCTCATGAACTGTTTGAACGCGAGCGGCGACACTGCGATAACCATCATCCATGGCAAATAGTTTGGATCCAGATGAGACGCCGCGTTACACTATTTTTTAGATATTACCATATTTGATTTTTTAAAGAAAACTTTTCGAACATTAGCAGACGACAATTGCTGCAGACGAAAACATTACCCAGCATTCAAAGAGTTATTTCCAATCAAATGACTGCTGACGATTCTAATGAGAAGGCACATCAATAGGTTTTGGTGACCATTTCATGCGACTACAGATATTTAACATTTCCGACAAAATGTATTGAATGCGCAGGTGTTGCATGACATCGAACCCTTTCAACCCTACATCCCTCTGTAGAGATTACTGATTACATATGCAAACAGTATAGACCCTGATCAGAGGGCTCCTATAGGAGCCCTCTGATCAGGATCTACACTGTTTGATATTTTCATTGTTTTTGTTGTCATACCAAAATGGTTCAAAATACCTGTACTAGAAGGGTCCAAAAAGGAGTATAAATACCCACAAGAGAAATTTAGAGTTGAAATGGTTACCAACGAGTTGAGAATTGTACACGTTTAGAAGAATGTCTCTTGTTCGTTTAGATCTAACTAAATGAAGAAAAATATCAGGTTGAAAGGAGTGGACGAATCATTTTAATCTTAACAGCAAACCGTTTTGAGCGTGATCAGACAACGGATTATACCCGACGTTTGATCTGGCTCCAAAATGCCAAGTTTGCAAAGGAAATAATTGTGTTACAGTGGAGAAAACCAATAAACACATTTACGCTAAAACTATCAATTCAATTGCAAATAGATTGGAGCGAGATCAAACGCCTGGCTACCCGGTGTCTGATCAGGCTTCAAGACGGATGCATATCAAATTCAAATGAATAATCAGAATTGACAAAATCTGTCCTTTTCTCCATTTTATTGAAATCTGTTTGTGTTTTATTTGCGTGTAACCCCTTCACTGCCTTACACCGAGCACAACAGTTGTTTTTGCAAAGTTTCGATCCTGATCAGACGCCGCGTTACGCGGCGTCTGATCAGGATCCAAACTGTTTGACACTCATTTCAATATTTTTTTCAGTCAAAATAGCAAAAATTAAAATTTGAGAAATAAAAGCAGACGACAATTATTTAAAATTGATGACGTCACGGCATAAACGCGTTCAATTGGGAAAGAATAACGTCGTTTCCACGGTACCCCTCTTTATATATCCGCTACCTGGTTAACGTTACGGCCTGCCTTAGTTAAACACAAACGGAAGAAAAGGTGCTAAAATCTACTTGTAGTATAACCAGTATTGACAGTTCTGGTACTGTAAGCTTAAAAAAGAACCCAGAGAAATGTAACACAAATGAATCAGGGATGCCTCACATTCTCCTTCAATCTAAACGGTATGTACAGTAAAACCCCTTCTGAATCGGGCCTGTTTTGTAGAGGATGTACAGAGACTTTAACCCATTTGTGACCACGAGCCCATATATGGGACATAGGCAAACAGTGTAGACTCTGACCAGACGCCGCATTATGCGGCGTCTGATCAGAGTCTCCACTGTTTGCTGATAGGAATTTCAATATAAAGCAAAAGGAAAAGGAAAAATTTGACCAGGCATCCCTATGATAAAAAATGGACTAATCCAATATAAAATCATGGCAAAATCCACTGGGCACAAAGAGGTTAACCCTTTATCCCATAGCCCATTTGTAGTATAACCTCAAGCAGGTTGAAAGTGTAGTAGAATGCGCCTTATGTATCTATTAGGATATAGAAACTATTTCTTATGATACAAATTCATTACTGTATAAATTGAAACTGTTCTCTTAATTGGAAGTAGAACGTACGTAAAATGCGTTTTTATAGAGTAATGGGTTAACATTTAGACGATTGCAGAGTGTTTGATACATGTAATGCAGAACGCTCCCCAATGGAGGTTTCTGCATTATTTTTGTACTGCACGAAGCTATCATCTGTGTTTAATTAACATATACAGTGGAGAATCTGTTATTCTTTCCCGTTTAAACGCAAACGTACGCAAACGCAAAGCACTAAAACGTAGAAAAGAACAACTTTTGGATAATTCTGATAATTCTTGTTTATCTTGGTGGCAAACAGTTTGGAGCCTGATCAGACGCCGGGTTACCCGGCGTCTGATCTGGCTCCAAACTGTTTGCACTGCAAATAATAGTTTTAGCGTATACGCGTTTATTGGGAAAGAATAACAGAATCTCCACTGTACATACTGAGGTAGCGTGAGTTTACGGTAAGGGAGGTTTTACTGTACAGGAATAATGTAGGAATTATAACACAGAGAATGGCTTAGCACTTTGACACACTAAACGTGCCCTCAGTGAAAGCATTGGTTTTACTGTGCTCCTTCTCTACAACGACTCTCCGAACAGCGATGTCCTCCTTTCAACAACGCTTGCTGATGGCTCCAAAAGAAGACAATTATATCTTACGCTTTTAGTCTATTTCATTGCTGCAATATCGACTGCTTAGAATTATCGTCTGCTGTTTTTCTGAAAGTTACGTATTGGAGAAACATAAAAACGAGTGCCAAAGAGCTTGAATCTTGATCCGACGCCGCATCTGATTCGTTTTCAAACTGTACTCTTAAGGTATAAATTTTCCCTCCCTAAAACGACTCCCTCCGAACAACATACATATAACTTGTCTCCCATTGGGTGTTGTTGTATATAAAGGAAGCGCTGTACGTCTCTTTAAGTGATTTGTGTCTAGTCCTACGAATGAGACACATGCAAGCAGAGTTGACTTAGATCGGACGCCGTGTAATGGGGAATCTCATCTGGATACAAACTGTTTGATACTCAGATGATAGTTTCAAAAAGAAAATGCTTTGACATAAACGACAATTTTGCAGACGACATTTACACTCAGTACAAAAAGAAACGCACATTGTGCCCAGGCGCAGATTAAGATATCATTTTTTTGAAGAAAATTAGAATAGAAAGACCATATCGCAAGACTTATTCAGTTCTGCAACAAGTTCAGATAAAAATACTCAAAAAACAGTGTGCTGCCTTTTAACCATTTCCCTCTTAATGGCGCCAAAAAGCGTTTGCAAACAGTTTGGATCCTGTAACGCGGCGTCTGATCAGGATCCAAACTGTTTGACACTCTTATCGATTTGCTTTAAGTCATTCTACATTGAGTTTTACTTGGAAGCGATCTTGCAAACAACAAAATTGAAGCAGACGACAATGAAACGGTGAAGGGGTAAAAACCTCACGATTAATTTGGCAGCGAATCAATTAACTACAGCTTGTTTAAAACACCGCACCGATTAGTACAGGTTGTGATGCTACCAATTCAATAATGATTTAATAACAATTCACAAATACGTTCCTTCTACATAAAAATAATATTTTGATAAAAATGTGCGTTTCTTTTTGCGCTGAGTGTATATACAGCGTTCCCTCTTTACAACGACACCCA
This sequence comes from Gari tellinella, assembly GCA_922989275.2. Lineage (NCBI taxonomy): Eukaryota > Metazoa > Mollusca > Bivalvia > Cardiida > Psammobiidae > Gari > Gari tellinella. Next base: position 76,600,324 of record OV277866.1, read on the forward strand.
ATTGGAGACAAGGATAGTGTGCGTTGTTCGGAAGGAGTCGTTAAAAGGAGGGAAATTGGCTTGCATTTGCAAACAGCTTGAATCCAGATCAGACGCCGCTTTACTCTGATCTGGATTCAAGCTGTTTGTCTATCGCCATTAAAGGTCCATTATGTAATTTTGAGAAAAGCGGCAGACGACAATTTAAAGCGGACGGCATTGCAGCCGTGAATAGTGAAGACACAATTGTCCTTTTAGGGAACTACGGAAAGGGTCGTTATAAGGAGGGAGTAGTTATTGGGAGTAGCCGTTGAATATCATGCCGAAGATTACCATACCAAGTTCCGTCGTAAGGATAGATGGGTTGGATACAGATCTTTTTTCACTGTCGGGTCTGAATCTAAACTGTTTGTAAATGGAAATCAGGGTCCAATGCTATATAGAGTGTGAGCTGAGTCTGAGATCGTATTCAAGCTTTTGTTGGTCAGATTTGAGCTTTTGCTCAAAACTGACCAATCAAATACGTGTAAGCGATCTCAGACTCATTTCAAACTTTTTATAACCATGGGACCAGATGCACATCGTGGTACTTTGTTAACTCGTTCACTTCCGACGGCGCCAAAATGCGCCATAAGGCGACGTTGCAAACAATTTGGATCGAAACTGTTTGTAACTCGTATCGACATTTCTTCAGTAAAACAGCCCTAGAGCTGACGTTATAGACGTTGCAGACGCCACTACTACAGTGGAGAATGTGTTATTCTTTCCCGTTTAAACGCAAACGTACGCAAACGCAAAACACTAAAATGTAGAAAAGTACAATTTTTTGACAATTCTGATAATTCATGTTTATCTTGGTGGCAAACAGTTTGGAGCCTGATCAGACGCCGGGTTACCCGGCGTCTGATCTGGCTCCAAACTGTTTGTATGGGAAATTATAGTTTTAGCGTAAACGCGTTTATTGGGAAAGAATAACGTTTTCTCCACTGTAATGCAGACGATATTTTGGCGGTAAAAGAGTTAAAATTGGCAGCGAAAGAGTTAACCCATTACCCCAAAGTCTGTTTCTAGTTTTGAAAACAAGGTACATGTACTACTTAAAGCATGTTGAAAGTAAAGCAGAATATGCCTTATGGCACATTCTGCTTTACTTTCAGCCTGCTTTAAGCAAAATTCTGCTAGACTATAGTAAATATTTCTTATGGTACATATTCATAATTGTGTAATTTGGAACTATTTTCCTCAACGGATAAATAAAACTTAAGGCGTAAAAAGGCATATTTATGGGGTAATTGGTTAAGAGTAAAACCTGACACCGAAAAGATCGGGGACTGATCAGGCTCCAGACTGTTTGATTTCCCAGATTTGAATATAGTCATCTAAATCAAGAGTCACTTTTTATTTATAATCTTTTGAATTGCGTTCGGTTTTAGTTTTGACAAAATATGAAGAAAAACTTTTGTCTTATTTGTATTGATGTAGGGCCTTATCTGAAATTATAAAATTTGAATTAATGAAAATAGTATAATATAAGAATGAAGATGGATATATAGAATGATATTGTACAATTAAGAGTGTAACTTAATTATTACATGAAATAGTAACAATTGAAATAGTGTTCGTTTTAGTATAGTATGATAAGGTATGAGATACTATACTATAGTGAGATATTTGGTGACAGTTTGGTGTGTTATGATGTAATACATTAAAGTGCGTTAAGCATTACGTGAAATGGTGACAATTGGAGTAGTGCTCAATATTGATATAAATGATATATAGATCTAATAATATGAGATTAGCTACTACATTTATATTGGAATATTACAATACAGATTGATATGTAGCGACATAATATAACTTGTTAAGTGTAATATCAAATGATAATATTTGGGGAAACAAGTTCTTGTTATATAATATGATCTTAAATTAGATGAAAATTAATAATACATATTGATATTCAATGATATAATACAATTTAGAGTATTAAGTATTACATGAAGTGATAACAATTGAAGCAATGGTGGTTTGTTATATATAATACATGTATGAGATAAAATACCAAATTGGATTTCTACATGTAGAACACAGATTGATAGAAAAGATACAGTACAAAAAGTTAAGCGCATTAAGTATTATTTGAAATGTTTTCAATTGAAATCATGTTTTTTTTTGTTGTTTTTTTTTATATAATTTGATATGAATTATTATCATAGAATACATGTATAAGGGTACAGACTGATATGTTATGATATAATATAGATCTATACAGTATTGCCTAATGTGATAACAATTGAAATAATGTTTCTTTTCTTTATCTTTTCAGGTTATTAATCTCAGCGGAAACACCATTGCTAATAAAACCCATGGGCGACAAAACGGTAAAATAAATCCAGGAAATTCTTGGAATTCCTTCTGGCGCAGAACCCAGAACACTTCTCATCGAAAATAAACATCATCAGCAGAATGTGATTGAATTTTAATTACATATACCAGAAACCTAGGAAGCTTTACTCTGTCCAGTGAGTCCCCTATTATAACAACGGAAGTTGATTCCAAGCCAGTCGCAACGTTTTGGACATTCCTGGAAACCATTATCTGTGAATGCGTTGGAATGTGCCAGGCTGTTTTTCAGGGCATTTTTCAGATAAAAAACACGAGTTTCTACGTATTGTGTTCGCCAGTTTGTTAGGTTTGTACAGTGAAAAATACGTTTTTCCTTCCCATAAATACGTTGGTACTGAAATAATGATAATAAGTGAAAACAGTTTGGGAGCTAAATCAGACGCCGATTAAATCGGCGACTGATTAGGTTCAAAACCGTTTGAAAACCGGTTATGAAATAAATCAACATTTTTAAGACACTTTCATTTTTCTTAATTTAATGTCATTGCGGTTAAGTTTTGTTTAGGGTGCATTCTCTATTACGATCACTGAAAAGAGGTTTATTGGTTGCATAAAAGACAAGCGGCAGCATAAAGCAAGGCGAACGTAAAACAGGAATTCTGTCTTCTATTCACCTTGCTTTACGCAGCCTCCTACACTTAACACCTGGTGATTCACATAACAAAATGGTCGTAATAGAGAGATGTACTGTAAAGATGATAATGTTGTTTACAGGTGGTCGGTAGACAGCGTGTTGGCTGCAGACCCCGCGATGTGCAAGTACACACATACACACACGCTGGCAGCGAGACTGATCCTCACGAGCGCCTGTAGAACCGATTCAAATTAAGAATTTTCATCATATATTTGGGATACCTGTTGTTTTCCTTGGCGGGTGTACAAGATTTGTATACTAGAGAGGGATTAGCGAATTATCGCGGTTATCTTCTACGCTACTGATACTTCGAAGGATAAGCAAAGCGGCAGGCGCATATATCGAAATGGCGGATCTTTTCCCAGAGGATTGGGTATGGCTTATGACGGTCATGTGATTTTTTCTAACAGTTGTGACGTGTATATTGTCTTTGGAATTATATACTGAGGTATACATCACATTCGCCAGCAAAAACGAGTTTTATTTTTATGAGGAACAGCATACTGTGTTGTTTTTGTTTTTCCGGAGTTACCTGTAGTTCGGTGGAATTAAAGGCCTATTAAGCTTTTATGAGTGTATTTGAAGCATGTGTTAGCCGTGAATATCTTATAGTTTACGCGGAAATAGAGTGTGTGGATACTATTCAACAAAGAATTGTTCAATGGTGGTGAGTGTCACTGTCTTTAGGATAAAGAGACGTAGAATGCACAGAAACACCATGCGGCCATCTCCGCAGATAGCTTTAATGGCCGCCAAGCCACCCAAACCTCCGTGTTGGAGAGACTTTGTAGCAGCTACAAAGATTCAAAGTCACACCCTTACAGACTCTGAATTTACAGATATTAGCAAAATTGCACGGAGCTCAAACGAGAGCTTCAGCTCAGATGGGCAAGCAAATAATAAAGGAAAGCCCAAAAGAATTCGTGCGAAAATTCATCGGACTCGAAGTCAGTTTACGATAGAGGAGAGTGATCTTCCTGAGGAGACACTTACGGTCACATTGGCGGAGACCAAACCGGATGACCTCGGTCTTTGTCGTCAGTCAGCATTAGATGAGAGAATTCTGGAAGAGGACAATAACAGAAAGTGTCAAACGTGGCTACAGAGCATAGAAGCATGTAAGCCACTTGAAGACGTTAGTTACAACGAGCTTAGTGATCACGAGAGTGAGGGGGTTCCCCTGGAAATTCCCGATGACACCTTATATTACGACCAGGTGGAACTACGGCCACCGCAGAACAGTAGTGCAAGTGGTTCGGAGAGCGGACTGCATACGAAATGTATTCAGACTAAAGCCTTACAAAGGTCAAAAACTTACGCACCGAAACAAGAACCGGTATCGAACTCAAAAGGTCATAGGAGACACGAGGGTAAACATTCAGTGGTAGAAAAAGGTGACAAACATATAAACACTGGCTGATCATAGATATCCAAGGATTATATAGTGTTTCTTAAAACAAAAAACTGCCAAGCGGTGGGCAGTGGTGGTGCTAGATCATGATAGTGGTGATGTGGGAGATATAGGGCAGAATCAAAAGGGCCCATGGGTTTCTTTTGAAGGGGGTTGGATCATGGTGATATGTTATGCGCGAGCATAGGGTACATGCGCATTGCGAAAAGTTAAAACCTTGGAATTACCTGCCAGTGTACGTCCAGCGCAGTGTCTGATCAGGAGCTTCTCTGTTGTATGGACAGCTGGGGCCCGTTTCATAAAACTTCGTATGACACAAACGATCGTGAGTCTAAACATTAAAATACATTTAATTTCTGATTTCTCCATCTAATCATGTCTTGTGACATCTTTTTGGAATCGTCTTTCCAAGACGATTCCAAAAAATGTCACAAGACAGGATTAGATGGAAAAATAAATGATGATTTAGACTTTTATAATCGGACTTACGACAACATTTGTTGTACGTAGTTTTATGAAACGTGCCCCTGACAAACTACAGTACAATTTGTGTTAACTCATTCACCCCTGAAACCTTAAATGGACAAATTCCAGTTTCTTATCAAGTCTATTCCATTTTTTGACCATTAAGTCTTTCACTGCCAAGTTTTATCGTCTGCTTTAACCCTTTCATGATCAAATTTTTCGAGAGCCTTTTACCCCTGCACCGCCATAGTATCGTCTGCTTTAATATTGTCGTTTGCAATATCATTTCAAAGATAGATTTAAGGCAATATGACGAATAATCAAAACGAGTCTCAGACAGTTTATGTCCTATTCAGACACCGCGTTACGGGGCGTCTGATCAGGATCAAAACTGTATGCGAATGCGCTGTATGACGTCATTGAGAGTGAAAGGGTTTACCTTCCTATCGCCAAAATATCGTCTGCATGGGTAGTGTCGCCTGTAATATTTTAAAGTCGGCTTTAGGGCAGATTTTACTGAAGAAATGTTGATACGAGTGTCAAACAGTTTGGATCCTGATCAGGAGCCGCGTTACGCGACGTCTGACCAAGATCCATACTGTTTGCAAAAGTCGCCTTATGGTGCCGTTGGCAGTGAAAGAGTTAAGGGTTGACTATAACGGCATACATGTATTTCAATATGACAAATAGCCCAGACTCTGATTGTAGGCCTCTTGCATGATTCCTCTGATAAAGACATGCATTGTTTGCATACAGCCCTACAACGATAACCTCCTTTCCACAACGTTTGTCGCTATGTCCATTCTTTTCACGGCTGCAATATCGTCTGCTTGAAACTGTTCTCTGCTTCTTTTCTCAAAGTCACATAATGGACATTTTGACAGGAAAAACACACAACAAATTGACGAGTGACAAACAGCTTGAATCGAGATCAAACGCCGCCGTACGCGGCGTCTGATCTGGATTCAAGCTGTTCGCAAATGTAGGCATATTTCCCTCCCTATAACAACTCCCTTCGAAAACACACACACTTTTTGTCTCCCATTAGGCCTTGTTGTAGAGAGGGAGTGCTGTTTTTACTACTTAAAGCTTGTCATTTGTCTATAGTTCTCAATTTTACATTTAGGAATTCTACCTGAAGAAATAATGATATATGCATCAAGGAGTTTAAGCAACCATCTCATAAATTCGCCTTTGTATGCCTTTAACTTATTCCACTACCGAAGAAAATTAGTTCCAATGTATACAGTCATGAATAAGCACCACAATAATTTTAAAAAACATTTCTATATCTTAGCAGATGGCATTAGTGTTTTCTTCTGACCTGTCAGAGTTATTTTTAGATTGGAAAATTCTAAAACTTTAAAAGGGATTATCACCGTAATCTTTGATTTCCGTACGGTCAGCCAGGGATACGGAAAGCTGTATTTAATGTGTGTAATGTACAGTAGAGAATACATTCTTATTTCCCTAATAAACGCAAACACAATGCACTAAACTGTAGAACATTTATTTTATCTTTTTAATCTTGGTTGCAAATAGGTTAGAGCCTGATCAGACGCCGGGTTACCCGGCGTCTGATCTGGCTCCAACCTGTTTGCAATGGACATAATAGTTTTTAGCATAAATACGTTTATTGAGAATGAATAACATATCAGTAAAATAAGCGCAGCTGTCTCGTGCTGCACGAGGATCATGCTTATCTAAAGTTAGAAAGTGTACGACTATATAGATCCGATGTTACCCTGTTATCTTTTTACTATTTTGAACTATTCGATTCTAAAAATAACTCTGGCAGGTCAGAAAAATCGGACAATAGCCTACAACATGCAGAAACTAAAGAATGCACATTTAACCTGCTTTAGCGGGGCACCTGTCTTCAAAACAAAACAACAAGACTATTGGGTAACAGTGTTACTCGGCGTCTTATTAGGAGTTGAGCTGTTTGCATGCAAATATGGTATGCATGGTTAGGCAGTTAGGCAGTGAAATGAGCGGTTTCACTAGTGTTATTCTGTCCCGTTTAAATGCATACAGAACGCAAACGCATATAAATAATATGTGATAACTTTCTGAGATTTCTAATTACTGGCTGACAAACATTTTGGAGCATGATTAGACGCCCGGTTACCCGGCGTGTTACCAGACTCCAAACTGTTTGCAATGGGAATAATAGTTTTAGCTTAAACGTGTTTTTTTTAAAGAGTATAACGTCTTCTTTACTGTAGCAGTTTGAACAAATGTTTTGAACCTAGTAGGCTTATTTCAGAGAACTCCTGTTTAACCCTTTACCCCATAGAAGCGACTTTTAGCGGATATGATTTATACCTCCGCTGAAGAAAATAGTTCCAATTTAATCAGTCATGAATATATATTATAGGGAATTGTTTCTATATATTCTAGAACAGGATAGCTTAAAGCAGGCTGAAAGTAAAGCAGAATGCGCCTTAAGCGCATTCTGCTTTACTTTCAACCTGCTTTAAGTAGTAACCTATTTTCAATTCTAGAAATAGGTTATCAGGTAAAGGGTTAAGTCTTTCACTTCCAACGGTGCCAAAAGGTGACTTTGCAAACAGTTTGGATCCTGACCAGACGCCGCGTAAAACGGCGCCTGATCAGGATCCAAACTGTTTTACACTTGTATCAACATATATTCAGTCAAAATAGCTCTAAAGCTGACTTAAAAATATTGCAGACGACACTTACAATGCAGACGATACTATGGCGATGAGAGGGTAAACAGACGATAAACTTGGCAATGAAATTGTTAATATGGTCCGGTTTCGGAGGTAACTCTGTATGCAAAATTTACGCAAAAAACTGTGCCATAAACTTGCTGTTATGATGTCTTATGCCATGGCTGGATATTCAAATTCATATATAGCCGAACTTCGATATTTTAAACTCTACCTTTTCCGTATTACTTCAGTTAAATTTCTTTATATCGACCTCGCTTTAAAAAGTTGAACATATCCGTCTTTCAAAGTGTAAACGCGACTCGAAAATAATCTGGCACGAACTGTCAGATGGCGAGAAAGATCAGTCGCTCTGCTTAACCCTTTACCCCATAGAAGCGACTTTTAGCGCATCTAATTTATTCCTCAGCTGAAGAAAATAGTTCCAGTTTATACCCTCATGAACAATTACCATAACAAATATTTTTATGTAGCCTAGCAGATGGTTGTTTAAAGCAAGCTGAAAGTAAAGCAGAATGTGCCTTAAGGCACATTCTGCTTTACTTTCAACCTGCTTTAAGTGTTCACCTGTATTTAATGTTATATACCGGTTATTGGGTAAAGGCTTCAATCGGTCCTCATTAGGGTGAACTACCTTAAGTGCAAACCCCTTTTGCCGTTTGGTTAATTAACTTTACTATGACTTTTAGACCATTTCTAAAACCAATCCTGCCACAAATAAACCATTTCTTTCGGCGTCTGTAATGTCACACCTTTTCTACACATGCCTGGAGCTACATGTAGTAATACTACCGTCAATAATGTCTGACGTTGTTGTGTACTGTTACGTTTTAGTAGTATATAGAGCTGGGAGAGTTGGGGAAACACTATAAAATGAGATACTTTCCTTCACAACATTTAATTCTACAATCTAGTTTTATACAATTTCTAAAGTTCTTTAACTTCCTTCAACTTCATTGCTTCCCTTGATTTAAGGGTAATTCCATATGTTAATGTATATCAAAAGTTCCTAAAGCTATCTGACCAAAAGAGATCTGCTTCTAATGTCCAAAAGTGACCAAAAGAAGATATGCCAAAAGATTCGCCAAAAGATCCTGAATGACGGGTATCTTTGTACTTTTATATGAACCTAGTCAGACAAAACTCCCCAGGGTCCCATAACTCCCATATAAGAGATCTGAGCCCCTCCTACAAGTGGCCCCAGCTCTCGGCACTGGCCCCTGATTGCCAACACTCTCCGCCAATCACAGAGGTTAATTACTGGCTAAAATACTGTGACCAGCAACGCCTCTTGAATAGTTTTAAAAGTACAGATAACCTGTGACCCCCACTTCTAAAAACACAACACTCCCCTCTCCTTAGCATTAATGGTCCCCATTAATTTTATAACACCTACACATTAAATTCAAGGAAAGCAAGAAAGTCATCTCACTCTCAAATAAAATACATGAAATATAAGACAGGTAGTTTTAACTAACCTACTTAAGAACACAATCAAGCATGCAATGCATTGGTAAAAGGAAAATGTAATAAACAATCACATTTTGAATTAATGCTTAACAAATAATGAATGTCTTCAATTCTTGTTTAGTTTAACAGTGTCCAAAGTTAACTTAAAACTGAATTATAAACCTAAATAGTCTTATTCCAGCACACGAAGTATGGTATGTCCAGTGTGCTATATAACTTTCAACGAATATCACTGATAATTCCTAAAACACTCACACTTTGTCTTTGACACTCACACATTGTCCTAAAATGTGCCTTTAGTTTATCTTTAAACACTAACATTTAGTAATGAAAAGAGGCACTTTGTTGAAATAATGATTGGTAGTCGTCTCTACCATAAAATGTCTTATGTGCCATTAATTAATATTAACATGGTTATCAAAAGATAGAAATTCGGCGCTTATGTTAGACCTGCAATAAAAACACAGTTTAATCCAAGCTGAATACGAAGTTGAGAGGGTTTATTATTACCCCTTAACTTCCACAAGTGAATTAACACATTCAGGTAATCCATTTGAATACACATTTTCAAACTGACATTTTCAGTAACTATTTACTCTTTATCTAAAAGCACTATTAATCCCTTTATTTAGGAAATGTTTATTGCTAATTTATGAGATGTTTCACAGCAAGCTGCTTTAAGTGTATATTCCAAACGGACTGAGTAATAATTCTCATTGAAAATACATTTAATGCAACAAAGCCAATCATTAATATTTCATAAGAACAATCATAAATTCTAGGGATTATAAAAATGATAACCACAAATTCTTAGATATAACTACTGACATTTCATACAAAACAATTTTAAAACATATTCCTGACAGAATTGTAATAATTCTCACTTGACACAATGCTGAATGCAATATCTCAGATTATTATTTCCACAGTGATATATGTGGTTTGATAGAGATTCCTGGTTCAACTTGCAGATGTCCGGCCAAGATACCATAAAGATAACATCTTGAAATGGCCGTGTGAGTAATGGTAATGTTCTCACATTATCATGCTAATGTCTAATACTGAAAGGGTTTGAAAGGTCTGCCCTGTCTCTGACTCCTTCGTAGACGAAAGTTGCTGTAGTCTGTTTCTCGAGGGAATTTCTTTGATTTATTTAATTGATTTCCTTGCTCAATGCTTTCAGCGGGTTTGTACTTAAGAGCCCAGTTAGGGAGGCTGGTTCCTTGATAAGGTTTTAGTCTGTCATGATGCACAATCACATTTGTCCCAAATTTCCCTCTCTTGAGGTCATACACGAGGTCACTGTATTTCCTTTCAATCATGAATGGACCCTTCCAAATATTCGGATCTAACCTTTAGCATTTTCCCTTAACCTTTGCTTTGTCCAAACACAAAACTACATATTTCCACACTGAGTTTCGATAATCCACAAATGACATACATTATATATTGAAAATAATACTATCAAACCTAATTTATACTTTATCAAACAACTGTAAATCCTACATATTTTAGAAATGATAAACTTCTTCATTTATGCTAATCACTATAGCACACATCTTTGATAATTCGTTATAAATTGATTATGTAGTCACTTTCAAATGACACATTTTTAAACCAACTATTTCAATAATTATTTCCTCTTCATTTAAAAGCACTGTTAAACCCTGTATTTAGGAAATTATATATTTCTGATTACTCAGATGTTTCCTAAGTAGTTCACCTGACAAAATTATTATGATACACGTTTCAAACAAAATATTTCAAAGCATATTCCTACTGGGATTTCCATGGCTTAATAAAGACTCCTGTTTCAAACTTGCAGGTGTCATGCCATATCGCCAGAGCTGAAACTCTGAACCTAAATCATTATATTCTCACATTCAGATCTGCCCCTAGATTCCTAAAGTTTGACCAACATGAAATTATCATTATGTCTTCACATTAGCACGGCAAATGCTAGTACAAGAAGGCTGCATAATTTCATTTTAACTCAGTCGTGGCTAAAACTTGCTGAAACACGCACCCATGGGACTACTCGATTTGTACAAACCAGAAACCGGCCCAGTTTTATTGGCAGGTTTATCATAATAGCCCTGTCAAGAAAGCTGGTTCCAATGTTATGGTTTTACTATGTCATGACTGACCATTAAATCTCTCATTAATTTCACTTTCTCTCAGAGTGTCAGACTTCACCTGTGACTAAATCTAAGCCTCTTTATTCCACCCAGTTAACAATTGACTGTACTGAATTATCCAAGAACGCCCAAGAAGGATATTGACTATAATACTTAACAGTCGTAACCATATCCAATATGGAGTATATGTTCCTTTCTCAGCACCTACAGTCATTGTTACACAAACCAAAGCAATACCTATCATCACAAGCATTAGATTAGAAACGCAATCGGATTATCCGTTAGCGACATAATTTCTAATATTTACTAAAACCCTTCCCAGAAAGGTTGACAAGTATGCCCAAATACAGAGATTTCAAGGTCAGAACCGACCTCCCGGGAATACCCATACCCAGTTTATCTCTGTATGCGGAAACTATATTTTCCACTACCAATGCTGTGTCTTTGCCAATAAAGACACAACATAACCATAACTTTGTAAAATCTGACAACGCTGCCAATATACAAACATCGAAATTCAAAACAAGTCCCATGGTACGCACACTCAACAAGCTTTCCATATTTGCTTTATGCTACCTATATTAAATAATAAAGCTTTACTTTAAACATCTTAGAAACCCTTTCTAAGGAAACTTAACAAAACAACCAAATATTAATTAAAGCCACACTTAATTAAAGCCTACAGGTTAATAAAATGTATCAACTTAAACTTCCCTAAATTGCATATCTATGACTATATAATACGTTCTACAAAACAATTAAAATTCCCGTAATTCCTCTTTGGTTTATTTATCATTGTCCTATTGAGTGTCCAGTCGTTCCCAATATCCCATACCAAACGTTCATGCTCCCTTATGTCATTGGAGGGCACTTCGGGCTCACAAGTCCAAGATCATTCAAATCTAGAGGAATGCTGGTCCTTGATTTAATGGTAAGGTAAAAATCCACCAATGGAACCATTTCTCCACATTTCCTGTGTCGCTTGCAATGTGTCGTTTCGAAAGCAGATGAGAATATGGTTGCCATTTTGCCAACTGTAAAAGTCGTATTCACATCATTCTTGCACAACAAGAAGCACAAAAGAAATACAACCATTAGAATGTCCCATCTAGGTTGTTGTCCCATTTTTGAATTGAAGTCCAGTTCACTTCCAAGTTTTGAACAAAGCACTCAATTAGTTTCCCGTTAAGTCTCTGCTATTATATGTTAAAATCCTTTTTCCTTTTTAAACAAGACGTGTTAAAGTCCGTATCGCGACGCTGCCACCAGTGTTACGTTTTTCGTAGTATATAGAGCTGGGAGAGTTGGGGAAACACTATAAAATAAGATACTTTCCTTCACAACATTTAATTCTACAATCTAGTTTTATACAATTTCTAAAGTTCTTTAACTTCCTTCAACTTCCTTGCTTCCCATGATTTAAGGGTAATTCCATATGTTAATGAGTATCAAGAGTTCCTAAAAGCTATCTGACCAAAAGAGATCTGCTTCTAATATCCAAAAGTGACCAAAAGAAGATATGCCAAAAGATTCGCCAAAAGATCCTGAATGACGGGTATCTCTGTACTTTTATATGAGCCTAGTCAGACAAAACTCCTCAGGGTCCCATAACTTCCATATAAGAGATCTGAGCCCCTCCTACAAGTGGCCCCAGCTTTCGGCACTGACCCCTTATTGCCAACACTCTCCGCCAATCACAGAGGTTAATTACTGGCTAAAATACTGTGACCAGCAACGCCTCTTGAATAGTTTCAAAAGTACAGATAACCTGTGACCCCCACTTCTAAAAACACAACAGTACTCATTCACACCAGAGACTTTATTTTCCAAACACTCCACATCCGATTTGTGAGATATGGTCATTCAGCATTCCTTTACAGCGTCCAATCGAACCCATGTACACGCCAACCATGCACAGTTATACATACAACACTCCACATAAAATATACAACACTCACACTCTCTGCTTAAACTGTCCATATGCTTCAGTCTACAATGCCCATACGCACATATTCTGTCCCACTACCCTTTCTAAAGGGTCGCAGTAAATAACAGTAAAGATCAACACGCATGCTCAATTTCACTTCACAACTAATTTATACGATATGGTCATTCAGCATTCTGCCACAGCATCCAGTCGGACCCAGATACACACCACCCATGTACAGACACACATACAAAGTGTACTTATAACAAATCAAATAAATATCAGCGCTCTCGTTTGTATAGTTCGCGTTGTAATCCAGGTTCATGGATCTTCTTTAAGTTTGTGTCTAACTTATATTTCCAAATCTGTTCCTAGGCACGGTCTTTCTCCTCCAGAATTTCTAACTTCATCCCTACACCTCCCTAACTTCCCCAAGCCCTACAGCGCCAAGCTCCGTCCCCCTACATAGGGCAATTTCTAGCATTCACACTCTCCTTTCTGCATCCTCGCATAACGCACACACTCTTTATATACCATCTGTACAAGCTCGAATGAATAATCATGTGACTAACGTCCGAGCTACGTAAAAAACATTCCGGGCACTGTCATAGCAACGCTTGATTTTCGAGCTTAAAAACAGATAAGTATTGTGTCACATTAAACATTGAGTAATGGAAATGATTTCTTTTTACATAACGATATCAAACGGTTCCAAGTGGAATAAAATACATGTATTATAAATAAGTTATGTCCACATTAGGTTATATAAATACATTCCCCTAAACCTAAGTATTTAACGCAACGAATACCTTTTCTTCAAATGACAACGTTAGATAAATACATTAACAACAAAGAATGATTTACTTTGCTTTAGCCCGTGCCATAATTTTGTTATGGAGCTACAATAACAAATCCTACCACTACAACACTCACGATTACATAGATTCAATAACTCACACAAACTAAAGATTAAATATTCCACACTGTCTACTTGTCTAAATGTCCACACCTGATTTCTACTTGGAATATTTTATCTACACATAATTGACTATGTAGGTATAGGTCGTTTGCAGTTAAAAAAAAAAACACGATAATTTTGAAATATCTCCAGAACAAGAAAACGGAGACAAATGGAATTTTGCATAGATTTATGATATACCTATACCAACTCTGACCGTTAAGCCATCGCATACCATAGCAGTTTACAACTAACCGAACGAGGCCCTGACTGGTGTACGTTAAACATAGTAACCGACCATACTAATTTGCGCACATGTTGGATCCTAATCGGACACCGGAGCCATTTCGTATCTGAATAGGATCCGAACCATGTGCCACTCATACGTAAGTTTTATCAACAAAACGCAAAATAACTAAACGCGATAAATAGCAGAAGAGACATGTTCATACCAGACGATCTACACCAACTTACCATTATCAAATGTTTCCAGATCAGTTCGAAAACCTTTATTATTTTATCGCTTAAAGAAAACGTAATGTAAACGTAAGTGCAATACAACTCTAACATTGATACATATTAAGCTCCAGATAAGGGGAGTATTTCAAAACTAAATCTTTATTTCTGAATTAAGCCCTATGGTGTGACTTTTCATTAGAACCGCCTTTCTTCGAGTAGTCACACCATAGGATTTGGTGCTGAACTGGGTGAGAAAATGTTGGACTTGTTCAAGTTTCTCTCTCTTATATGGAGCTCTGTAATTATGTAGAAATGTTAGAGCTTCGGTTTGAAAAGTAATTGCAATTCTCTTTATTCCTGGTGAAGAGTTCGTGGATTTAGGCATAGTAAAAATGTAATGGATTATGGGGCCTCACAATTAATTTTGCACAACTAAACAACCAATATCAGCACGGGATTCACCTTTCAGACAGAAGCAACTTGCACGGGATTTTACCTGGGGATATTCTCCAATATAAACAAACGTGATCAAGGTAATAGCCAATAACAACCCACGTAATTGACCATTTTCAGCGACACAAAATTTATATAAAACTAAGAAGAAAAGTTTTTAGTTAGACTTTTAAAAATTCTGAATTTCCTTGTCAGAGTTGGTACAGACACATCATAAGTGTATGCAAAATTCAATTTAAATACGTCCATTAGTTTTAAAATTATTTAAGATTTATCGTGTTTTTTTGAACTGCAAACGACCTATATATTGTCACATTTCTTCTTATGTCTCATTGTCTGTTGGACTGTCTTCTGTAACCGTGACGACGGTCGTCTGTCCATTTTGTACATCTACTGTCACTCGCTTACTTTGGCCAAAATATGTATTTTCTTGGCACACTCGCTTCCGGCCACAGTTTTTACCGTTTACGCCTTGCTCGGTGGACTCCGGCGGACAATTATCAATATAGCGACCGGGCAAAAAAAGGTCCGCGTCGTTGTACAGTATCATTGCAACGACTTTGTCTTTTTTATTCACCAAATTATCCGGAATTATATCCCTATCAACAAAGTTTAGCAAGTCTCTGACTTAATGTAGTTGCAAAAGTTTTGGTTTGAATGTATGATCCATTTTTGAAAAGAATTTAAGTACACAAATTAGCAAAATAACACTTGTCTGGGCCGCAGCTCGAGGTGTAGCCCTTTTTATATTGTTTAATCGTAGTTGGTTGGGCTCTT
The DNA here is from genome assembly GCA_922989275.2 of Gari tellinella. Classification (NCBI taxonomy): domain Eukaryota; kingdom Metazoa; phylum Mollusca; class Bivalvia; order Cardiida; family Psammobiidae; genus Gari; species Gari tellinella. The sequence goes on from OV277866.1 coordinate 76,616,094, forward strand.
CTGTTACATCAAATGTAACAAGCGTCCACAATCTAGTTAATTTGCATTGTTTCAGTTGGTTTATAGCTCATCTGAGCCAAAGGCTTAGGGTGAGGTATTGTGACTGCTCTTCGTCCGGTGTCAGCCGTCTATCGTCTGTCGTTCGGCGTCCTTTCACATTTTCAAACATCTCTGAAACCATTGGCCTAAATTCAAACAAACTTCATCAAAAGCATCGGTAGGGTTGGGGAACGACAACGTGTTAAAGTGGAGGAGGATAATGTGTCTTGTTGCTAGTGTAACCAAAGTCTGTCTAATGTGGTATTCATAAGTTAGTTCATTTATTTCATGTATGCTACCACCATCCAAGTTAATACCGGGGCTATCTTACTTGGGGAATAAAACACAAAGATATAATTGTGTCTATTACTGTTGATTCACGTTTACTTAAATCTCTTATTCAACAATAAAATACATAAAGTTATGTCCAGAGCTGATGAGTATATTAAATACATGTTTTTTCCATATTAATCCATAAAGTTTTAGAACTATTCCCAATAGTAAAAGTTACTTCCGACGATTAGAATAACTTCCAATAAGATATACTGGAACCCACAGTGTTTCGAATGTCTACGTCCAACTCCTTTTATCAGTTTTTCCTCATATAATATACCCATGGACAAGTCTACTTTTGTTGGCTGATCATCCCTACAAAAGTCGGCCAGAATCTGTCCAACAATGTCGGCCATTTTGCCAGAAAGAGTCGACCAGAATCCATTTACAAAAATGTCGGCTAGCTGGACCTACAATTGTTTACCAGGCATTAGTCATGTATGACCTGTGTTTTACACCTACACAAAAGTGTAGCATAGTTCGATGTTTTAATCCACTTCGCGTTGTGTAACCAAGGTTCATGAATCTGTTTTATAACAAGGCAAACGTTTCTGTCTATAACTTGTATTTCCTAAAGTGTTCATAGGCACGATCTCTATAAGCCAGCCTATCTAGCTTCACCCCTACATTTCTCCAAGCCCTGTTCTAAACGTTTCCCTACATCTTGCCAGTTCTAATGTTACTATAATCCCCCAGTCGCAGAGCGCACAGGCTCTTTATATACAGTCTGTAGGAACTCGAATGAATAACGTCAGAGCTACGTAAGCACCTTCCAGCCACGTCCTAGCAACGAAACTATCTTGCTTTTAACTATCCCATTTCTCTTTATATGGTAATCTACCCTCAGCTCATAACCAAATATGTAATTAACGTGAGCGATTGACGAAACATCCGTTGTTATGCAATTTGCATAACGGATGCATGGGATGACAGGGCGTTGCCTTTTTCGGGATAAGGGGAGTTACCAACGTCTTACTAGTTAGTGGACGTAGTTTGACCTTTCGTAATCCCCCGCACATTCCAGAAGGCGTGACGTAGATTGAGTAACAGTTACTTTAAGAGCGTATGCTAAAAATACCCTGCGAACAGATTAATAGGCAAAATGTCTACTGCTTTAAGGTAGCTATGCTACAAAAGGGCAGCTCCCATCCGGTGAAGGAGCAACAGGTGGAAATTAATAAATCAAAAAGCCCTACAATTGTAGGCTGATTTGATAAAAAGCCAACAAGGTCAAAGAATCCGGTCATTTCTCAACAAAGATGAACTCTACTGACCTCAGTGCTTTCCTCTCACTGTAGCACACGGGTGAAAACTGCACAGATACCAACTCTCAGAGTATCTCTGTTAAATTGACTAAAAGCTAAATACTGTTAATTATTACAAATGAAAATTTGCAACACTACCCCAATGCATCAGTCAGCCTCCCTTTCTATTTTAGAATTTTGATTTCTAATTTCCTCTCTTAATTTTGAAATTTCCTGGCAACAACAGGTATTACTCCGCTGTTGCCATTCATTCTGCAGAGGCGTTGAGCTTCTATGGAAAGTTGGTGGGGATGGTATCTGGGGTCGGCTGTAGCTAGTCGAATCTGTTTCGGTTGATTGGGAAACAGTCCCCGCCAATGTATTTGCAGTAAATTGCACTTGCTGTTCATCACAGGTCATGGCAGAATCTACGGCTGGTGAAACTGTCTCTCCTTCAACAAGTTATTGTAAAATATCTATCTGTCTGACCTAATTGGTTTCTTATTTGTAATTGCGATTTGGTTTGAATTTTTGGAATTTAAAAAAATAAACGTCCTTGCTGGTGAATTGAACACTTTAGGTCCACAGAAATGATTGTTGGTGTCCTCAAAATACGCTTGTCTAAGTTCATAAAGATCTACAGTTTTCCCCTGTGATTTACTTTTATGTTTTGTTAAAAAACAATGTTTTAAAAGTCTTAATTCTGTAGGAAAGTTCACTTCACAAGTAGTTCAAATGTAAGGTCCAAAATAATATGGTAGATAGTTTAAATAGTGCCTTCTTAATTTATAAAGTGATTGAAAAATTTGTTGCAATTTCTGCATGTATAAGCATGATTCGTGTTAATAAATCTAAAGATAAAGTCCGAATGACACATCCCTACTTTCCTCGTCTATTTATACCCATCATGCAATGTAGCCCTACAAATGTTGCCATTTACCCCTATAGATGATGGGCGTCCTCACCGAGCTAATTATGAAGAATGTTTTCTCCATAAAAAGTCCTGCTCATGAGGCACTTGTCCAGGTCTGAAATGATTAACTCCTTACTGATGAGCCTTGGAAAGTTCAGTTTGTTTTCGTTGTCTCTCCCCTCTACGAATCGCTGTTAAAAGAGAATATTTTTGTTCTTTTTGACTGCATTTACCTTCTTAGTCTTCACAAAAGATTTTGGTTACTTTTACTGGAATCTCATTATGATTGGGAGCAATAATTGATCTTGTTAATTTTTCATTAGACAGTTGTGCCCTGACTGGTACTATATCTTAAGTAAATCTTTTCAACTTATCATAATGCACAATTTTGCTTTTCTTCTGAGTCTTAATTTCAAACAAAAGGTCTTTCATCTTTCTTGAAACAACAAATGGTCCCTGCCAAATTATTGGTTCCAACTTTTTTGATCTGCCTGTTAGTTTGGTTTTATCCAGTCAGTACACCAAATCTCCAACACAGAAAGTATTTTTATGAACTCTGGTGTCATAGTCCAGATTTTGACTTTTTACTGATAACTGTACAGTTTCGAGTCAATGAATATATATTTTCTAATTTTGTTTTTAATTTTTATACATATATACAAGGTAGCTTGTGGAAAACAAGCATACTGTAGTTAAATTCGAATTGTTACATCTCGCTCGAACATTAACTTAATAGGGTTGTATCCAGTTGAGCTATGTTCCCATGATCTATATACTGATGTTATGAGTTGAAGTTCAGAGTCCCAATTTGTTTGATCTGAATTAATGTATGTAGTTATCATTGCATACAAACTTTGATTAAAACATTCACACATGCCATCCATTTGCACTTGCATGGAAACTAGAAGTTGTAGTCTGATTTATTTCTAACAGGCGGCAAATGTCTCGAAATACATTTGACTGGTAGTGTGAGCCTTGATCACTGTGTAAATCCAGACTTAATCTATAACGACTGAAGTATTCTTAAATAACCTTCTTCTACAGTTTCTACCTTCTGTTCCGGTATAGGGTAAATCTACAAACTTTATAATTGATCAATAACCACCAAAATGTAGAGGTTCCCATTTTCACTAACTGACTACAGACGAACAATGTTTGTGCAAACACGGTCCATTTGATTAGACACAGAATAATCTGAAACGCTGTAACGCACCGATCTTACAGGACGTTTTCGTGCAGAACAGACTAAACAGTTACTTATGAAATTACGAATATCTGATATCATTTGATACCAGTAGACACAGGTTTTCAGGTAGAATCAACTGATTAGTTTCATCCCCTCTTGACACATATTTCCAAAAAACGAACACCGTCTTTTACACTAAGAATGTCCAAACTTAACCATAGGTATCGCATCGCTGGAGACTCACTGGCCATTTCATTCCTGGATGGTTTTTGCCTGCTTTACATCTACATGATGATACGACCCACATCTGGGTCTTCTGTTTGCATACGAGAAATACTTTCCGGCGAATGATCCACTATATGCGAATGTTTAAACATAAAGCTACCGGCGGTAATGTCGTGGTCATTCCAAGTAAACGACTTACTAGCAGGTTTACTTCCTTCTTCCGACCCTTCCGAGGATACATCCGGCTGGTTACTCCGCGACAAATCAATGCGGTTTTCCTGCACCCTTAATCGATGTATCTTGCTGATACGCTAAGTCCTTGGGTGACTTTCTTAATGCAACTGACACTTATCAGCACAACTGATGATAAGAATTGCAAGACTAGAAACAATGTTTTTAAAGCATTAAAACTTTCATACTATTGTTGCAAGAAACGGTAATGGTTCTTTCACACAATGGAATCACATCATCCACACCAGTCCTTATAACGTTTAACATATGTACGTATATTATCCCTTGCAAGGCAGTCTATCTAGAACAGAGTCAAATGCAGGATCACAGGGTATTCTACTCAAACTGCCACTTTTTAAATGCCAAGATCCTTTCCTATGTTCGATTTTAAAATTGAAATGAGACAATATTTCGAGTCATCTGGTCTGTTGGAGATTTAAACGACATGATCCGACGTAAACTAGAATGGTCTGTCCTGACTTAAACTTGCCTTCCTTACAGATAGTGTCTAGATGTGTGCATGAATGTCAACATTGCTAAAGGTTCACACCGTGTGACACAATGTTTCCTCTGGATCTTTGTCAAAGATTTACTTGCAAACATTATTGATTTTTGAACTTCTTCTGTTGGTACATTACAATACTGTATTTGGGAGAGACATCCACCAACTGCCACGTCACTCGCATCCACATCCAAAATAAACAGTTCCTTGTCTTATGGATATGAAATGACTTCATCTTCAACCAGTGCAGATTTTAAGTCTTCAAATGCCAACTGTTGATCTTCACCTTATTGAAATCGCTGACCGCCCCCATCAACTGATTCAAAGAACCTGCCCTTGCAGAAAACGATTTTAATGAAGCGCCTGTAATATGAACAAAACTGAACAAAACTCCTATCTTCTGTAATAGATTTAGGAGTAGGCCAGCTCTGAATAGTAGATACTTTTTTCTCGGTAGGACCTAAACTTTACCTGCTGCCTATGAAATCAAAAAATTCGACTGGCAATTGAAAAAGTGAACCTTTCTCAGGTTTCAATTTCAAATTTGCTGTTTTAAATCTAGTAAGTATTTCCCTTAACCTATCTAAATGTTTCTCAAAGTTTCTTCCAAAACAAGTTATGTCATCAATGTAAATTAACGATGTTTTGCACTGCATGTCACGAAAAAATTAATTCCATACACCTTTTAAATGTAGACGGTGAATTAGATAATCCAATTGGTAATGTAACATACTCGAACAATTTATTTCTACAGTACTAGTGCAAAAAGCAGTTATATGCACATCTGCTGCATCTAATTCGATTTGCCAAAATCCACTGGCTAGATCACAGGTACTGAAGTACAAAGAATTATCTAAACAATCGAGACCCTCATCATTTTTTGGAAATGGATAAGCGTCTCTAACCGATACATCATTCAACCTTGGATACTCTTCTCAGGCTCTTGTCCCGTCATTTTTCTTTATCACGAAATAAAGAGGTAACGGCCCAGGACTTTTACTTTCCTTGATAATTCTAGCTTGAAGTTGCTGTTTTATTATTTTCTCCGTTTCTCCCTTAAATGCTTTTGGTACCCGCGTTTAGGATATTTTGATTGGTCTAGTGTTCCCAGTGTCTATGGTATGTTTTATTACATTTGTTCGACCTAAATCACAAGGTCGAGTAGAAAATATGTCTTTGAAATCCTCTAAAAGACAAACTAATTTAAGTTTTTGTTCTTTATCTAGATTGTCACAGGAAGGGCTGTTCAAGTCTTGCAATGGCTTACGTCATTTTGAAATAACCTCGTCTTTGTCATTTTCAGTAATATCCTGATAGTAACTTTGCGAATTACTTGCATCACTATTATAAATATCGTCACCTCTTATTTCTTCAATAAACCCAAGCGTGGATCCTTTCTGAATTGTCACATTTTCTAAAGACCTATTAAGTACTCGTATTGGCAGGAATTCACTCTGATATTTTTGTTTACCACTAAAAACATAGTTCCCAAGTACAGTGTTTTATGTAACATAATATGTCAGTCCCGACTTGCTAAAACGTTAGCATTTGCATTGAGTGTTTTACCCTGGATTACACATTCAGATTCAGCAGGTAAAAGTATGTCCTCAAACAGGTCACTCGTACAGTGCTTAGTGTCTATATATGTTTCGTTCTTCTTGCCGCTCAGTTTCAATCCGTTCTTATTAAGATTATATTCAAAATGACGCAACAAGTCCAAACCTACCACTCAATGGATGCTACCAGTATATCCCATTGGAAAAGGTATGTTCCCATTTTGATATCGACAGTTGCTATTCCTTTAACTTGTAAAATGCCATTATCAGCAACTTTAAACCTTAGAAAATGATTTCGGGTTTCAATTCAGGCCTGTTCGAATCAGGAATGTTATTGAAAAGGGCAGTTGACAGTATAGTTGCGCACGCTCCCGTATCTACGACAGTGCTCGTACATCACATTTTCTAGTTTTAAGTAGAAGAGAAGTCCCAATGTCCACGACATTTTATGTCAGTACAATACATGTAGGTGGGTTGGACTAACACAGGGCCGATAGTATTAATCCCACTTAGTTTCCCCCTTTTATCATTTCTAGCATTGCTCACTTTGGTAGGGCAACATCTTGCGTAATGTCCGATCTCGGAGCAATTGTAACACGTCAGTGACGTCACATCACTTAAATTCCTCATAGATGAACGTTGCTGTGACTTTTCTTCTTTGACAGTCTGGATTTTGTTGATTTGGTTTGCCAGGCCATCTATGTTCTTACTTATTGCTGTCTTGAGATCTTTACCGAATGCCTGTAACCTGCTCTCTGTAACGTAATCTGTCGATGTGGGCTTATTTGGAGCCTTAATCTCTTTAACTCGAACACCGCCCCCACTAGTTTTATCTTCATCCTTCAAACTGTTAAATGTTTCAAGGATCGTCCGAGCCTCATCTATCGATTTGGGATCCTTCATCCCAATATCCAGTGCTGCCTGCTGATCCTGTAGACCTTTGATCCCGGTCTACCTGGTAACGTCGTTGGTGTCGGGTAGCCTTTCTATTACGAGCTTTCTAATGTCCGACATGTATTCAGCGAGCTTCTCCTTTGGTTGAAGCTTGCGACTCTCAAGCTCTGCAAGGTATGAGGAATTTGTTCGCCGTTCCTTATACCGTCCCTCAAGAGCGGCCGTCAACAGTGCATATGACGCTAAAGTGGCCGCTGTAATCCGGTTGAAGGCAAACTCCGCAGCCTCTGAAGAGACTTTCTTCCTCATGCCATCTACAAGACTCCACAAGAGCCTTGAATGGTTTCGCAAAACTCTCCCACGTACCTTTACCGTCAAAAAGTATGTATCGTGGCATTGGGACACCACGCCCTGTCTGTGGCATTTCGTTGCCCCGAACTACATTCCTATAAAGTTCGTCAGCTGTCAGGAGATTTTGAATTTCACCATCCTTCTTCGCAGAATCACGACTCATTTCAGTTCTATATTGCGTTGACAACGCATGTCTCTCATGCGCTGCTTTCTGACGTTGCCCCTTCTTCTGTTCTTCGCTTAGTGTTGGCTTCTTCCGTAATTCCGTGATTTAGTTGCGCAAGTCAATCTCTACTTGAGATTCCTCAGGATCTGAGTCGTGTGGATCACCAGCATGCAGTGTTTAGGGTGGCATTTTTAAGACACTACACTTATCAGTTACAAAAGAGTTTTAGCGCAGACCTTGTTTAACCTTTGGCATACAAATTTATACTTGACTTAACACTGTAGTTAACAATTTCCACTCTTTTTGAGAGTAGTATCCATTTCCTCCCTCAATTTCTAAATCTCAATGTCTTTTGTTTCCGCAAACTCCTTAAAGAACATGATACATTCCGCAAAGATAGAATAAAAGTGGCCGTCCTGCTGCTTTAAGTGTTCTAGAAGGTTCTTCCTTTCTTCATATAACATTTTGATTTGAGTGTGCCAATCTTGCAAGTGTACTCGTAAATCCGCCATTTTACACGATTTAATTCTCAATCATATTCACTGTATTGTCCAACACTTTTTGGGTGCCCTTCAATGTATAAGGAATTCGCTGAAGCTCAAATGTTTCCTGGTCTCTTAAATGTAATACTTCCCATGTCAAACTCTTATTCAACTGTTTAAGGTGCTGAGTATCTTCCGTTAATTCCAAATATCTCGGCATAATTCAGCCTTGAAGAGATAACACATGTCTCTTTGGAGCGGTGTAAAAGTCCTTTAAACCAGAATTTTGAAAAATTTCACTGATAAAATCTAGAAATCCCACCGCTTGCCATCAGTGTAACCAAATTCTACACTAATGTCGTTAACATAATTTTGTTTATTTATTTTAAAACCTTTATTTAATATCTGCTGCCACCATCCAAGTTAATATCTTACTTGGGAAATAAAACACAAATATATGATTTTGTCAACTACTGTTAATTCACGTTCACTCAAATCTCTCATTCAACACTTAATATACATAAAGTTATGTTCAGATCTTATGCATATATTTAATACATGTTTTTTCCTGATCAATTCATAAAGTTTTAGAATTATTCCCAATAGTTAAAAGTTACTTCCAATTATTAGATTTACTTCCAATTAAATATACTGGAGCCCACAGTGTTTCGAATGTCTAGGTCCAACCCCTTTTACTCAGTTTTTTCTCCAGCTTATTACCCATGGACAAGTCTACTTCTGTTGGCTGGGCAGCCCTACAAAAGTCAGTCCAACAAATGTCGGCTATTTTGCCCTACAACTGTTGGCCAGGCATTAGTCATGTATGAATATTCATCAGCCCTGAGTTTTATTTCTAAGAAAAAGCTGCCTCTCTCATCCGGCGAAAGAGCAGTGTGTGGAAATAATAAATAAAAAAACCCTACACTTGTAAAAAAGCCAACACTGTCCAAGAATCCGGTCATTTCTCAACAAAGATGCACTCCACTGACCTCAGCGCTTTCCTCTCACTGTAGCACAGGGAAGGAAACTGCACAATTACTAACAAAAAGCTTCTGTGTTTATTTGACTTAAAGCTAAATACTGTTTATATTAATTTAAAGTCACCTATTAAATCTACATGTATTACAAATTGAAAATTTGAAACAATACTTAACTGTTATGGCAGCAAAATTTTCCCGTCTTCGTTAAAGTTTCAAACTCTATATTAAATTTCATTTTTAGTCTAAACTTTTCAATTTCACACACATATTGTAGAAAGCATTACCTGGTAGCTTTCGTCCGAGTACTTCGGACTTCGTCAGCCAACTGAATTGACTTCTCATTGGGGATTAACAACCTCCCGCACATCTGGGACTCGACATTAACATCGCTCACGAAGGCCTCGAGCGGTGTTAATCCCCAATGAGAAGTCAATTCAGTTGGCTGACGAAGTCCGAAGTACTCGGACGAAAGCTACCAGGTAATGCTTTCTACAATATGTGTGTGAAATTGAAAAGTTTAGACTAAAAATGAAATGAATAAAACCACACAGTTAAACCTTCATCAAAATCTATATTAAATTGTCCTTTGCAAACATAGTAAAAAAACGACAATAGTTTAGATTTGATGACATCATGGCAGTGAAGGGGTTAACTTTATAACGCGCTTAATTCATCGAATCCTAGTAAACGAAAGAAATACGGGTAGGTTCGACTGAAGTAAGGTGAATACTGCGAAGATCGCTTATAGCGAAATCGGATATAACGAATAATTGGATATAAAAAATGTTACGCAGATCTATATTAACACATTACCCCATAAATACGCCTTTTTACCCCTTTTATTTATTCCTCCACTGAAGAAAATAGTTAAAATGTATTTAGTCATGAGTGTGTATCATAAGAAATTATTTCTATATTCTAGCAGATAGTAGCTTAAAGCAGGCTGAAAGTATAGCAGAATGTGCCTTATGGCGCATTCTGCTTTACTTTCAACCTGCTTTAAGTAGGCATCTATCTATAATACTAGAAAGAGGTCATGAGGTAATGCGTTAAAATGGACCTGATGTAACGAAATTTGTTTATAACGAAAGAAATCAAACGGTCCCGAGGACTTCGTCATTAGTGAGCTTCACTGTATTGAAGTTCGGCTGTATTCGGCTTTTCAACATTTTAAATCTCCTCTAATACACAGCTAAAAGAATGCCAAAAAAAACATAATTTGACATAAATATATGTTGCTTTGTAGGCATATGTTGTGTGTCCACGGTCCTATATATATATATAGGACATAGGCAAACAGTGTAGACTGATCAGACGGACGGCATATCATGCGACGTCTGATTAGAGTTTACACTGTTTTCTGATCGGAATTTCAATATAAAACAAAACGAACTTGAAAATGTAGACCAGACATGAATTAGATTTTAAGTGGATTCACTATATAAACATGGAGGAGTCCACTAGGTGCAAATGGGTTTACTTCCGAAAAACAAATGGCTACCGCTATGATTGATAAATGACTTAATTTGAGACTGTGAATAGATATCCGACTCAAAAAACAATATTTTCTTTTCTAATCAATACGATAAATGCTAAAACAATGCTATCTCCTCCGACAGTTTGGGACCATATCAGACGCCGGGTAATTCGGCGTCTGGTCAGGCCTATACTGTTGCCACTCAGATTAAAATAAATCGTTAGAGTTGAGATAATATATCTTATTTTCTATATTTGATTGCATTGTCTTTCGCTTTATATTCAACGGAACAAAAAGATGTATTCATCATAACCCTTTAACCCATAGCCTGTTTCTAGTATTTAAGATATGTGACCTATTAAAGCAGGCTAAAAGTAAAGCAGAATGCGCCCTATGGCGCATTCTGCTTTACTTTCAGCCTGCTTTAAGTTAATATCTGCTAGGATATTGAAAAAAATTCTTATGATACATATTCATGACAGTATGAAATGGAACTATTTTCTTTGGCGGATGAATAAAATGAATGCGCTAAAAGTCGCTTCTATAAGGGAAAGGGATAAGAAGACACTGATAAAGATCAATGCATGTGCAATATGTCGACCCATTAGATGATTACCCTGACATCAATGACCACCAGTGCAATTCGTCTCTAAAAGTGACTACTTAAAGGAAGATGTAAGTAAAACAGAAAGTTTCTCTAGGGACATTCTGCTTTACTTTCATCTTGTTTTAAGTTGCCATATGAAGTCCGTGCCATGCATGAATATTCTTCTGTGGCACCTAATTTGAGGAGTACAGTGGAGAAAACGTTATTCTTTCCCGTTTAAACGAAACGAAACGCAAACGCAAAACACTAAAACGTAAAAAAGTGCAACTTTTGGACAACTCTGATAGTTCATGTTTATCTTGGTGGCAAACAGTTTGGAGCCTGATCAGACGCCGGGTAACCCGGCGTCTGATCTTGCTCCAAACTGTTTGCAATAGAAATAATAGTTTTAGCGTGAACGCGTTTATTGGGTAAGAATAACGTTTTCTCCACTGTATGTAGAGGCGCAAGATGGCGCTTCTGTGGAGGAATCTATAAATAGACTCTGTAGAATTCATTCCAGTCGCCTCACGTTTGCAATATTGTCTCGGTTGTCTGAGCTCTAGAAACTCGTTCACCCCTAAAAATTTAAATGGACAATTCAAATGTCCAATTCTTACTAGTAAACTTTAGACTTTTTAGGGTTTACTAAAAAATGACAAACAGTGGAGACATCAGTCGGATAGCTCTTGCAGGAGCCCTTTGATCAGGGTCTACACTGTTTACCTACGTGTATTTTTTTCATAGACACACTGTTTGTTAATGACGAGTAAACTCGTCGCTAGGGTTGAATGTGTTAATTATGTTGTTGATTGTATATGTGTACGTTGACATGTGTGCCTTAATTTATTTCAACTGAAATATATTTTAAATAAAATTTATACACAAATCCTAGTCTTGTGTTTTCCAGATCCAGATTTTGGTTGGTCATATATGAGCAATATGTGTCGGCGATCTGTTCCTAAACTACTTGACATTGTGATATATTGATAGCAGGTAGATACCTACCCGCTACCTTCTACATGTACTACTATCTATCTACCTACCTACTATACCCGTACGTTGCTGCTAGCACAACCTACCTACTACTACTATCTACCGCTGCTATCTACATATCAACCACTATTTACCTCCCTATCACTACTATCTACCTACCTACCCTCTGCAACTATCAACCTAACCATGCTACTACAATGTACTACCTATCGCTACTGTCTACTTATCTACTACTACTTACATACCTAGCCGCTGCTACTATTTACTACTGCTTCTTCTATCTACTTACCCGCTGCTATTACCTACCTACTACTACTATTAAACAACAACCTGCTGCTACTACATGTACATGTACTGCTTGTCTACCTACTACTACATTCTACACGCTACTACATACTGCTACTATCTTCCTGCTGCATGTATTACTACCTACAACTTCTTCTTCTATATACTTATCCGCTGCCATTACCTACCTACTTCTGTCTAACTTCTTCCTGCTGCTATCAATGCCTACCAACTACTACTATCTACAAGTACCTACCTACTGATACTATCTACCTGCTGCTACTACCTACCCGCTGCTACTACATACCGCTGCTGCTATATACTTATCCGCTGCTATTACCTACCTACGTACTTCTATCTGCTGCTACTACTACCTACTACTATCTAACGTCCATCTGCTGCTATTACTACCTACATACTACTACTACCTACAAGTACCTGCTACAACCTACCTATTGAAACTATCTACCTGCTGCTACAACCGTCCCGCTGCTACCACCTACTGCTGCTTCTATATACATGTACTTACCCGCTACTACTACCTACCAATTACTACTATCTAACTTTTATTTGCTGCTACTTCTATCTACTTACTACTTCTATCTACAAGTACCTGCTACTACTATCTAAATCTATCAACCTACCCGCTACTTCTACCGACCCGCTACTCTTACCTTTCTTCTTTTCTCTACCTATCCTCTCTACTACCTATCAACCAGCTACTGATTCTACCTAAACTTTCACTACAGTGGAGAAAACGTTACTCTTTCCTGTTTAAACGCAAACGAAACGCAAACGCATCGCAATCAAACGTAGATAAAGACACCTTTTCGACAAATCTGACTATCCATGTTAATCTGAGTGGCAAACAGTTTGGAGCCTGATCAGAAGTCGGGTAACCCGGCGACTGATTTGGCTCCAAACTGTTTGCAATTGAAATAATAGTTTTAGAGTCAACGCGTTTATTGGGAAAGAATAACGTGTTCTACACTGTACCACCAATATTACCCCTGCGGACAGAAGTAATGTACAGACAATTAACGAAAAGACAAATATTGTTCATGAGTTGTCATTTTATACGTTAAAGTTCAATAAGTCTGCGTTTTGTTTGCGTTTAAACAGGAATAACTTACGCCAATTCCACTGTATACTGTTCACTGATGCTCAATTGGTTAAAGAATTCCGCCTTTGTCATAAATGACAAAACTTTGTTTAACTGTAATCACCGACAAACCCTTAACCCATACAGTGGAGAAAACGTCATTCTTTCCCTGAAACTATTATTTCAATTGCAAGCAGTTTGGAGCCAGATCAGACACCGGGTTACCCGGCGTCTGTTTAGGTTACAAACTGTTTGCCCCTCTGTTAAAAATGAGTAGTCAAAAAGGTGTCATTTTTACCAATTTTAATGCAGTGCGGTTGTGTTTCGTTTGCGTTTAAACGGTAAAGAATAACGTTTTCTCAACTGTACTCATTTAATACGCATTTTATGACTTGAATTTATTCTGCTAAGAAACTAAGAAACACAACTCTATTATATTTATACAGTCATGACTTTGCACCATACGCATTATTTTCATATCCTTACAGACGACAGCTTAACCCTTTCCCCCATAGAAGCGACTTTTAGCGTATTTAATTTATTCCTCCGCTGAAGAAAATAGTTCCAGTTTATACCCTCACGAACAATTACCATTACAAATATTTTATATAGCCTAGCAGATTTTAGCTTAAAGCAGGCTGAAAGTAAAGCAGAATGTGCCTTAAGGCACATTCTGCTTTACTTTCAACCTGCTTTAAGTGGTCACCTGTTTTCACAACTAGAAACAGGCTATTGGGTAAAGGGTTAATATAGGCTGAAAGTAAAGCAGAATGCCCCGAAAACTAGGAACAGTCTATGCGGGTAATAAGTTCACACTTACACTCTTGAGCGCGACTTGAATACAAGTTGAAAACAGTCTGTATCCAGACCAAACGCCGTGTATCAAGGCGTCGGATAAGAACCCAAACAGTTTTGTGAGGTGGTACTGTACACATTTACCAGGTTGTTATAGCGACGTACAGTGCAGCCCGCTATGATCAGCGCCCCGTCCCCTAACGGTCATTGGAACAAGGATTCCCTCATATCCGCGGCTATTCCCTATCAAGACAATTAATTCTAACACTTTATCGCCTGCTTAAAATTGTTAAAGTTGCATACCAACGGGCATTTTAACAGAAGAAATGATAATGACGAGTGACAATAGCTTGAATCCAGAGCAAGCTTTATAAACCCATTACCCCATAAATATGCTTTTTTAAAACTTTAATTTATTCCTCTTATGAAGAAAATAGTTCCAATTTATACTGTAATAATTAAAAAGAAATAGTTTCTTTATTCTAGCAGATAATAGCTTAAAGCAGGCTGAAAGTAAAGCAGAATGTGCCTTAAGGCACATTCTGCTTTACTTTCAACCTGCTTTAAGTGGCCTCCTATCTTAAATACAAAAAACAGGTTATGGGGTAATGGGTTAATACAAGCTAAGTCTTAATTTTCCCTCCATATAACAAGTCCGTTCGAAAAACACACACAACTTTGTACCCCATTTGTTGTTGTTGTTGTAGAGAGGGACCACTGTATTTCACGCCCACTCAAATCCGCGGTTGTTTACATGAACAGAACAGAACAGAACAATAATTTTATTTGACTTGTACACAAGATACATCGTCATACTTGTACAATACAATTTAAATACAAACTTTTACGTGAATCAATAGGCTTATCCAAACCTATACCAATATACATGATATACATATACGTTGTTCTTTGTCTCTGCTGGGAGAGCAAACACTTATCATACTATGGATTTAATAAAGCTTACTTAGTTCTTAAACAAAGAGATCTGGGTCCAAGCTTATAAAGCGTTTGAGCCGAGTCCGAGATCGCACACAAGCCCCTGATCGGTCAGATTTGAGTATCTGCTCAAATCCGACCAATAAGAAGCCTGAGACCGATCCCAAACCTAACTCAAACGTCTCCTAAGCATGGGGTCTGGTCTTTTTAGAAAGAAAGTATAAATTACTCTTGTACAATATTAACATATCTGCTTCTTAAACTAAATGCTTCTTTAGTAAATAAAGCTAAGTTTCGTAGTATTTTCTTATCATGACTAAGAAACATGTTGCATAATTTAAACATTGATGGTCTTACAAAGTAGAATTTATCTAGATATTTATGTCTTATCTCGTTGTAAATTGGACAGACACAAATAAAGTGATAAATATCTTCTATGTCCAAAATATTACAAAAAGTACAAATTCTCTCGTTTCTTGGAATTCTATTAATGCCATAACGTCCGGTTTGGATTCTAAGAGAATGAGATGATAACCTTAACTTTGTTATACCGGTATAAAGTCTTAGGTCGTGGGGTACAACATCTAGATATAGCTCATATGAAAAATTGGGTTTAAAGTGCTTATACTCTTCCAAAATAGGACTGTTTTGTATTGACTCATGCCATTCCTGAACAAAACAATCAACTACACGCTGTTTGAATAAAGCCGGGAATGTTTTACCCGCAGCTGGATTCAAATTATTAAAAATCTCAGAAAAACCATAAATATCAAGCAAATGTTTAACCTGCCAAACCCAATTTTTCTTACCCTGTTCGAAGTCTCCCATAGCCAAGTTATACAATCTATTCAAAATTATGTTGTCTGTTTGGGTTACCTTGCACCAATATTTAATTACATTATAAAATCGGGTAATAAAAAGAGGATAGCGACATAGTTCCCCATAAACACCAATGGTACTTGAATTTATTGGAATTTTTAGAATGCGTTTGCAAAACTTAAGGTGAACCCTCTCAATATCTTTTGATTTGGTAAAACCCCAAATTTCCGACGAGTAATTCAAAATGGAACCCACAAACGAGTCAAATAATTGGCAAAGCGTTTTGGGCTTTAAAGGCACTCTACTACAATTAACTAGTAAGGTATACAGTGCCTTTAAAGCTTTACCAATAACGAACTCATTATTGGCACCAAAGTTACCATTATACTTTAATACAGTTCCAAGGTAGTTGAATGTATCAACATTTTCAATAGGCAAACCATTGTAGGTCCATTTTTCATCTTCACGCAGAGCAATTCGTTTTCTAAATACCATGACTTTTGTTTTTGCGTTATTTACTTCAAGACCCCATTGTTGACAATATGTAAATAGTAAATCCAGATTTTCTTGTAAGGCTGAGGGAGACTCTCCAAACAGGACCATATCGTCTGCAAACAATAACAAAATGAGTACAATGTCGTCTATCAACAAACCAGAAGTTGGTTTTTCTTGTAAAAATAACTCCAAATCTTCTAAAAATAACGAGACTAGGATTGGCGAAATTACCTCCCCTTGTCTTAATCCAACTGAATAAAAGAAATAATCTGAATAGCTATTACAGTGCTTCACACACGATTTAACATCATCATACATGTTTTTAATTATACGCAGTACTTTGCCTTGAATACCAGTTTTAAACAATTTAAGCCATAATGCATGTCTATAGATACTATCAAAACATTTTTTCAGGTCAATAAAAGCAACATATAATCTTCGATTATTATTAAGATAATTTTGCACAACTGTATTCAATGCAAAAGTAGCGTCCACTGTAGACCTCCCTTTCCTAAAAACCAAACTGAGCATCAGATAAAGAATTAAATTTATCACAATAAGCTACAATTCTCTGATTTAGAATAGAAGTAAATAACTTAGACATACAACTTAGAAGCGTGATTCCCCGATAATTATTACAGTCATTTTTATCTCCCTTTTTATACAAAGGAATCACTATACCTTCTCGCCACTGTTCAGGAAAACAACCCGAATCTAATATAGCATTGAATATGTCACATATATAAGGAGATAAAATATCTATGCCTTCAATAAAATATTCATTCAAAAGACAATCCTTTCCATATGCTTTATTAGATTTTAACTTTTTCACTGCTTTCAAAACTTCGTCATGCGTAACTGGATAATCAAGTTCCTCATCAAATTGAACAGTATTAAAATCAAAACTGGAACAAAAATCTTCAGCTTCAGCATTCTTACATTGATAAATATCATTCTCTAAGTTTGAAAAATAATTATAAAAATCGTCAACCGAAATAGAGGAGCCCACTGTTGTATTCTTTTTTTTAAACTGTTTCCAAAATGCCTTCGGCTTACAATATTTTAACCTTTCTAGTTGTTCGATTTGCTTTAACTTATAATTTCTTTTCTTTTTCTTTACTAGACGCTTATAACGTGTTTTACATTCACATAAATATTTCCTACATGTATCACTTTTATACTGATTAAAAACTCGCAGTGCCTCCAACACTACCTGTTTACTGTTCATTCAAACTTTTACAGTAAAACCTGTGTCAAGCGGCCACCCGATGGTAAGACATGGTCATATCCAAAGACAAGGCATTGCTAAATAAAGTCATCTACTCTGCTTTAGTATGATACCTTTTTAACTCTTTCCTCCCTGAAACTTTAATTGGACAATTCCAGTTTCCATTTTAGTCTAGCCCATTTCAGACTTTTAAGGGTTGTTTTTGTCAATGTTTGGCATTGTGACAAACAGTGAAGACCCTGATCAGAGGGCTCCTTTCGGAGCCCTCTGATCTGGGTCTTCACTGTTTGCATAGGTCATGTGTACTATTCACATGTACAGTGTTTGAAAAGGACGCCTATATGCGGGACTAGGGTTCAAAGAGTTAAAAAACATGTCAATGCATCAATTTTCATGTGACCATACATTTAATAAGGTTTGCCGAC
Organism: Gari tellinella; assembly: GCA_922989275.2. NCBI lineage: Eukaryota > Metazoa > Mollusca > Bivalvia > Cardiida > Psammobiidae > Gari > Gari tellinella. The sequence continues at coordinate 76,634,340 of OV277866.1, forward strand.
ACCAATAACATATAGCCACACAGTTTGGACCATGACCAGACGCCGCGTAATTATGGCGGCGTCTAATCAGGATCCAAGTTGTTTGACACTTGTATCAATGTATCTTTCAGTAAAAAAAAACACAACTCAATTTTATAAACTCTTTCAGCACTAAGTAACTCTTGTGGGTTATTAGGTTCCCTTGCGGATTTTTTTAGTTTCCAAAACATGAACCAGAGTACTTGGAATTCTGTGTAGTTTAATAAATACTGTTCTAAATTAGTAAACGGTGTAGACCCTGTTCAGAGGGTTCCTATAGGATATATAATGCATGGACATGTAAGTGTTTAAGAACTTAAAGCAAAACTTCCGAGTTATGATTTCTGCTTTATTTTCATTTCGCGTGAGTCCATTACCCCATATCCTGTTTCTAACTTTGAAGACAGGTAACCACTAACAGGATGGTTGAAAGAAAAGCAGAATGTACCTTAAAGCGCATTCTGTTTTATGTTCAGTCTGTTTTAAGCTACTATCTTCTAGAATATAGGCACTATTTCTTATGGTGCATATTCATGATTGTTTAAAGTGGAACTATTTCTTCGGTGTTGAAATAAATTGAAGGCGGAAAAGGGCTTTCTTATGGAGTAATTGGTTAAGTTCACTTATGCAGATAGAACAACCAATGGTGCTTCGTTTGAATGATAATAAAAGAGATTTGCTATTAACTTAAATTGTAAAAACGATTTATTTAGTTAAACGCATGGGTTTATGTGAAAATAAACTAAATTAAACATTATACCTGTACTTTCTGCTGGCTATGAACAAAGCGAAGCCAAGGTCAATCCCATTCTTCAGGTATATGTGCACTTTTATTTGCTGGCTCACCGCTTTTAGTAAGTTCACCGCTATATGCAACTGCATGTTCACGATCTGCATTACTAACAATTGGATCCAGACTAGACACCGACTCACTCTTCGAACACAAACGGTTTTACTCTTATTTGTCAATACATTTTCAGTCATACTGCCTTAACCCATTTGTGCCCATGATCCCAAGAGTATGGTATATAGGTAAACAGTGTAGACTCTGATCAGACGCCGCATTATGCGGCGCCTGATCAGAGTCTACACTGTTTGCTGATAGGAATTTCAATATAAAACAAAATGAAAACGAAAATTTTGACCAGGCAACCATTTGATGAAAAACGGACTAATCCAATATTATAAACATGGAAGAATCCAATGGGTATAAATGGGTTAAAACCAACATTGAAACGATAGAGCAGCTACCTTCTTCTTTTTTTTTTTAAAAAGCAGACAGTGTTATGGCGACGCAAGAGTTAACCCATTACCACATACATACATGTACGCATATAATTTATTCCTCCACATTTTTCCCTTTTAGGCACATTGTACTTTACTTTCGGCCTGTGTTAAGCCATCGTATGCTAGAATATACGGCATACTTCTTATTGTACATGACTGTTTGAGGTGGAAACTAGTTTCATCTGTAAAGGAATTATGGGACAATGGGTTCGCTCTTTCACATCATGCATTGCCTGCTTTATAACGTGGCTAAGTCACGTTATACCTTTGAAATATGGGTAGGTTTGGCATAAGCGATGGTTCCACTGACATTACTTCGTACGCGAGAAAACAAAAAAACTGGGTGCAGAACACATAAAAGCGAAAACGGGATTAAGTGATAATCCGTTCGCTTGTTTATCGTTCGGTAAACAAGAAAGTTCTTGCAAATTTACTGCCGCGGTAACCAGTAGGCATATAGTCTGGCTGTGGTTTGAAGCTTTAGAGAACCGGAAACAGTGTCGGGTTTTAGTCATAACCGGTTACCATTATTCGTCTGCTGTTCTGATTTGAATAAATTGTAATTGTTGCAAATGGAAATTATTCATGCGCAATTGCGCGTCTTTAGTATTCGAGACAGGTTGGATTCATATAATACATGGTATCTGCACTTCATTTGGCAATTGGCAAGAATAATACATAACAATAACAACAGGCAAAAGATTAATTAGAATTGTGCAACGTAAATGCATTTTGCGTTCGATAACCTGAGTACTATTTAAGAGCTCTGAGAACAAAAAGCCGAAAACCAATTAGACGTGCTCATCATTTACAGTGGAGAAGACGTTATACTTTCCCATAAGTGTAAACGAATTTAAACCCACAGCAAAAAGATATAGAAAATGACTTGTTATTGAAAGATATTGAGCATATTGTTTTAGTTATTCTGAGTGGAAAACAGTTTGGAGCCAGGGCAAACGCCTGGTTATACGGCATCTGATCTTGCTCGACAATGGTTGCAATAGACATATAACGTTTTTAGTATAAACGGTTTACGAGTCTATGGGAAAAAATAACGTATTCTCTGTTCTACCAAACACGAACGGACATACATTTGTAAACGGTTTAGGTCCAGATCAGACGGACGGGTTTCCCGACGTCTGATCTGCATCCAAACTGTTTCATACTCTTATTTTAACGGTTCTTTAGTTATAATCTCTTCATTGCCATGGCGTCATCTGCTTTAAACAATTTTCGTCTTCTATGTCTCAAATTTAAGAGTATGGTATTTTGACTTATGAGTGTCAACCAGTTTAAATCCTGACCAGACGACGCGTCACGCGACGTCCGAACAGGCTCCAAACTGTTTGCTAATAACCACTGTACCCATTGTCACTGTACATGGGGTGAACAGTGAGGGCGTTTGTTTGCAGGCTGAAATTTCGAAGCAGACGATACTTCGGGCCGTAAACTATTTTGGGGCTGACTGGTCGGTCACTATAATGCAAGAAGGCCCTCAGCGGGCTGTACTATTTCTTGTATGATATGTAAGTGGGGCCTCCGTAGCCGTTTGGTAATAGTCGTTGTGACTGATATGTAAATGGGGCCTCTGTTGCAGTTTGGTAATTGTCACCTTGCCTGTGAGTGGGGCCTCCATTGCCGTTTGGTTATAGTCACTGTTACTGGTATGTAAGTTGGGCCTCCGTTGCCGTTTGGTTATAGTTGCTGTGTTTGATACATGCATGTAAATTGGACCTCCGTTGCCTTTTGTTTCTAGTCACTGTGACTGATACGTTAGTTGGGCCTCCATTGCCATTTGATTATAGTCGCTGTGACTGATATGAAAGTAGTGCATCCGAGGCCGTTTGGCCATACATGTAGTCGCTTTGATTGATACATGGATGTAAGTGGGGCCGCCGTTGCCTTTTGGCTATATTCGCTACGACTGATATCTAAGAGGGGCCTCCGTTGCCATTTGGTTATAGTCGCTGTATCTGATACATCTTTTTAAGGGGTCCTCCAATGCCGTTTGGTAATAGTCGCTTAAACTTATATGTAAGTTGGGCCTCTGTCGCCGTTTATTTATAGTTACTGTGACTAATACATACATGTAAGTGGGGTCTCCGTTGTTGTTTGGTTATTGTCGCTGTGACTGATATCTTAGTGGGGCCTCTGTTGCCATTTGGTTATAGTCGCTGTGACTGATATGTTAGTGGGCCTCCATTGTCGTTTGGTTATAGTCGCTGTGGCTGATACGTAGGACTCCGTTGCCTTTTTGCAATAGTCGCAGTGTCTGATATGTAAGTGGGGCCTCCGATGCCGTTTGGTTATAGTCACTGTGTCTGATACATGTATGTAAGGGGTCCTCCAATGCCGTTTGGTAATAGTCGCTGAGACTGGTATGTAAGTGGGGTCTCCGTTGCCGTTTGGTTATAGTCACCATGGCCGATATGAAAATAGGGGCTCCGTGAAAGTTGGGCCTCCGTGGTCGAGTAGTTTTAGTCACCGTGACTGACAACCACATAGCTCCCAAACGTTGTAGTTTCGAATTCCTGTCCATCTGTGCCCCTCGGATTTGTCATGCATGGAGGTCTTCCAGCTGGCTTGTGGAGGGTATGTGGTTCTACCAAGTAGTCGGGTTGCACCCGAACTAGTGTATGAAGGGCACATGGGTTCTTCCTCCACCTATAACTAGCTGGAGGTCGCATTAGGACTGAACAACTGTTAATCCCCATTGACTGCCTTACACCCTGTACAATGGTTATTTGCAAACAGTTTCCGGATCAGATACGCTACGTCTGATCAGGATTCAAACTGTTTGACACTCATTTCAACATTTCTTAACTACTTAAAATTTGAATTTGAGTAAAAAAAGCAGGCGACAGTTGTCCAAAAACTGATGACGTCATGGCAGTGAAGGGTGTGTTATAGCCGCAACATAAAACTACAGTACAGTGGAGAATCTGTTATTTTTTCCCAATAAACGCGTTTACGCTAAAACTATTATTTGCAGTGCAAACCGTTTGGAGCCAGATCAGACGCCGGGTAACCCGGCGTCTGATCAGGCTTCAAACTGTTTGCCACCAAGATAAACAAGAATTATCAGAATTGTCCAAAAGTTGTTATTTTCTACGCTTTAGTGCTTTGCGTTTGCGTACGTTTGCGTTTAAACGGGAAAGAATAACAGATTCTCCACAGTATAACAAATTAATTAAGCTTTACTTTCATCATTCTCTAACTCCATTCACTGCCTTACCAGGAGTACAACAATGATCAAGTTACATTGTACAAACATTCTGACACTAATTTCAAATATTTCTTTAATATTCAAAATAGCTTATCTTTAGATTTGAGAAATAAAAGCAGATGACATTTTTTTAAATCAATGACGTCATGGCAGTGTATGTATTAAAGCGACAGAAAACTATAACAAATCAATTTAGCTTTACTTTCATCATTCTTTAAAGCAACCACCTTACATAAACACTCAAAACAAACTATAGAATAGAATCTTAAACACGTGTTATACTGTACATGTACTTCAGGTAGTTTTAGGTACAAAATAAAGCCTTATGTAGGCCTACAGTGTCGATATTGACTCGACTAATAGTTATAAACAGTTTTGATCCAGGTTTGAAGCTGAAGAACTTGGTGTTTAGTCAAGTTCTAAACCATATACATGTACCACCGTAATTATTTATTAAAAATTCCCAAAAGACACATGTGTTGAAGAAGGTTACAACTTTAAAACTCGAATACAGTGGCTATTTGCAAACAGTTTGGATCCTGATCAGAGGCCGCGTTACGCAGCGTCTAATCAGGATCCAAACTTTTCGACACTCAATTTTATATTTTCTTAGGTCAAATTATCTAAAGTTTAAATTTGAGAAATAGAAGCAGACGATGATCGTTTAAAGCTGATGACGTCATGACAAGAAGGAGTTAATGTTTGAATGGTTAAAATTAGAATCCTTAGTCAACCAAGTGTGGCTTAACTGGCATTTGTTAACGGTTTGGCTTCAGATAAGACGCCGATCTACTCGGCGTCTGATCTGGATCAAAACTGGTGGACACTACGTCACAGTTTTTTTTAATTTTAAAGCTATAGAATTAAATTAAAAAATAATAGCAGACAATACATGTACCATTTTGAAGCAGACGATATCTCCATGCTTCCAATTCGATAAAGCCATCTGCACTTGGTGCACGTGCAGCAGCGTCTGGTTGCGATAAAGCAGAAGCCTTTGTTGCTAGGCGATTCAAAGGATTAACCAATTTGTAGCTTTTCTATTGCAGCTAAGTGTAATTCTGGCAAGGTACTCGCTTTCTCTTGTACTCTTCACATACAGTGGAGAATACGTCATTATTTCTCTTATAACGAATTTAACCGCAAACGCAATTCAATTAAATTAAGAAAATGACTTGTTTTTTAAATATGTTAACGATAGTTTGAAATCGGAGCGGCAAACAGTTTGGAACCTGATCAGACGCCGGGCTACCCGGCGTCTGATCTGGCTCCAATCTGTTTGCAGTGGACACAAAGATTTTAGCATAAACGCGTTTATTGGGAAGGAATAATGTCTTCTACACTACATACAGTTTATCGTGTGTTAAGTCTTCTCCTTCCGCTGTAATCGCCTGCTTTGAATGTGTCGTTTGCAAATATTTATGTTATATCTATGCATGGTTTAAATGAAGAAACTTAAGTTACTCTTTTCAAACACCGGTCAAGTGGCGATCAATGGGAAAGAGTTTTGAACGATCCCCCATTGAAGTAGCATGCAAATCTTGAAGTCACAGGTACAGTGGAGAATCTGTTATTCTTTCCCGTTTTTAAAACGCAAACGTACGCAAACGCTAAAACGTAGAAAAGAACAACTTTTGGACAATTCTGGTATTTCATGTTTATCTTGGTGGCAAACAGTTTGGAGCCTGATCAGACGCCGGGTTACCCGGCGTCTGATCTGGCTCCAAACTGTTTGCACTGCAAATAATAGTTTTAGCGTAAACGCGTTTCTTGGGAAAGAATAACGTTTTCTCCACTGTAGCATGCAAATCTTGAAGTCACAGGTACTTGACACATAGAATTAGATCTATTACCACACACACAAAAAAATATTAATACAATAGAAGTCTATTTTTTTTTTTAGTAATAGATCTAGATTGTATGTGCCAAGTACCTGTGCTCGAAGTATATATGGCTGCCAAGTACAGGATAAAAATAATGCAATAAAGCGCGTTTTAATTTTTTTTTATCACGCATTAACGGAAAGCTGTGTTAATTAATACTGTTTATAGATCTTCTACTTCACGGTTAGAGGCTGCTTAGTTAAATGTTAACTGCATGTTGACTGTGACAGTTAACAAATGTCCCGCCCTAAGATCTTCATAATTTACGGCATCTGGTCAGGATCCAACCTATTTGTCACTTACTCGGTCATAAAAGCGATTGGTCTTACGGAAAATTACGACCTAATTTTAAGGAAATAGCATATCGTGATTACAGTCCGATTTCAGCAACAGGACATTTGCCAATATTCAACTCAATTTGGAAGCAAAAAGACTTAATTCAAATTCAAAGTAAAAACGATTTTTGAATTGTTGAGAAAGCAGTCTTTCTCTTCATAACTGCTAAAATATTCGCAGATGTTTAAAATGATGCTTTATTCGCGGTCGCATTCAGCAAACTACACGCTTTCACCTTTTTTACAATATGTTTAACGAGTCCGACATTATACCTTTCAAATCTAAATGGAAGCAAAAAGTCATTAAAATAGAAAATTAAAATAGAAAATTAAAATTTACACCACGTGAAAGTTTATTGCTATAACTGCTAAAATATTGTCAGATATATTCAACACCTTTAATATGAGTTTTAGCATTATTTCCCTATATATTCTATATAGGGAAGTCAGTCGGGAAATTGGTCGATTTCAATTTTATCGGCGTTTTGGAAGGGGTACAACCCACTTGATTAAGCCAGTTAAAATGGACTGAAAGTTGGGTATGCATATTCCAATGTTTTACATGTTGACATGTAAAATAAAATTTGTCTTTTATTTAGTGGAGGGAGAGGCTGTTTCTAGTTTCGGAGACAGGTGAGCACTTAAGGAATAAAGGCGCATCGTCTGCTTCACTTCCAGTCTACCATTTACTAGAATATCGAAAACATTTCATATGATATATATTCATGTCTCTAACGAGTCTAATCATTATATAATTCAATTCAATTCAATGCGTTACTTTAAACTGTTCTAAATAATCTTAACACATCGAAAAAATATATGTGTTAAACTAAATATGTTCTCAAACTGTTCTTAAAAGATTTGAAATGTCGGTATTCCATTCCCCCTTGTGACGCGAATATGCGTCGTTTACATTTCTACAGTTTGCTTGTGTGGAGTATATTGTCCTACAGGTACTTGACACATTTGTTTAAAAAAAGAATTTTACTACATACCGTTTAAAGTAGAATATAGATATATATATATATGTTCGATAGTTAAAAAATGTGTTAAGACCCTTTTATTGTCCAATGCAGGGATAATATAGTTATGTATTATCCCTGTCCAATGCAAACACTGGAGACCCCTTCAAGAGCCCTCTTATCAGGGTGTGTATTGTTTACTAATATATTCAACTGTAAATAGTTAAAAACGGACTGAACTTAACCTGGAAACCGCAATCTTCCATTGAAATTCCTGTGCCCATGAGTGAAGCGGTTACTGTTCGTCTAAATAATGTCCAATGGTAATTGACATAAGCCTCGCGTAGTTACCTCCCTTAACACGTAAAGGGATATATGGTATGTACTTAAACTACATATACTTACTTATGGGCTAACGCATTGTCCAATGCTCTTCCAATTGAATTTTAGATGTTTATTAACCTATAACAGGGAAGGTGTACTGCTTACATGTAAACACTGCCTTAACACTCTCCCATTTATTGTGTTCAGTGTTTAAGACGTGCTATTGCTTAAAGCGGTCTTAAAGTAACACAGAATGTACCTTAAAAGCAAATTCTGCTTACTTTCAGTCTTCTTTAAGCTATCATCTAATACGCACTAGAACTATATTGAGTGGAAATACTTCCTTCAGTGGGGGAATGTATAAGAGGGATTAAAAGGCATGTTATTGGAGTTATGGGTTGACCAGTCAGTTGCCTTCAACACATTTGAACATAGATGATTGGCACTTCTGTCTATCCTATAACACCGTTCTCATTTTAAACCTTTTATTTATTCCTCTTCAGAAGAAAGTATATAGTCAAGAATATGAACCATAAGAAATATTTCCTACACTCTAGCAGGTAGTATCTTAAACTAGGCTTAAAGTAAAGCATTATGCATCTTAACCCTTTGAACCTTAGTCCCGCATATAGGCGTCTTTTCAAAAAGTGTACATGTGAATAGTACACTTGTCCTATGCAAACAGTGAAGGCCCAGATCAGAGGGCTCCGAAAGGAGCCCTCTGATCAGGGTCTTCACTGTTTGTCATAATGTCAAACATTGACAAAAACAACCCTTAAAAGTCATAAATGGACTAGACTAAGATGGAAACTGGAATTGTCCATTTGAAGTTTCAGGGAGGAAAGAGTTAAGGTGCATTCTTTCAATCTGCTTTAAGTGGTCAACTATATCTTCATTACTAGATAATGGGCTATTGAGGAAAAAGTTCACCTTAACCCTTTCCCTTATAGAAGCGACTTTTAGCGTATTCATTTTATTCATCTGCCAAAGAAAATAGTTCCAAATGAAACAGTCATGAAAATGCACCTTAAAAAATATTTTCTATATCCTATCAAATGGTTGCTTAATGCAGGCTGAAAGTAAGCAGAATGCACCTTAAGGCACATTCTGATTTACTTTCAACCTGCTTTAAGTAGTCACCTATCTTCAAAACTAGCAATATGCTATTGGGTAAAGGGTTAATAGTCCCAGTGTTTTCTATTTGTGTCCCCCCACCCTACCCATCATTCCTGGATCCACACAGGCATATTGTAAAATGCAACATTTTGGATTGGATTTTACATGAAGAATATTTCACAGCAATGCCAAAGTTTAAATTCTAATGGTGAATCACTTGGTATCTGATCTGTATCTATACTGTCCCTAAATGACAGGATTGTCATACTTTGCCATCTATGGGTTTATAGTAAACAACTAAATAATATAATTTAGCTGATGCTCAAGGCAGGCAGCTGCTTCTAGCTGTAACCATGTTTTTATACAATTAATCAGCCATCTTTTTAGTGTTTGTAATAGGAAGGCATAATTGTATTATATTAATTATGATAAAAATATTAGAGAAATTGCAACAGGAGTAAATAAATCATACACATTAGATTAATAGAAGTTTTTATTACAAACAGTGTAAACTTTGAGTAAATATATAACAGAAACAGAAAACTGGTATAAAATGTATACATGTATAAATAGAAGTGTAGAAAAGCACTAAAGTAAAACTTGTGAACTGTAGCCACCTTAACCCATTTCTCAATATAAACATATTTTATGATATTATAATTTTTTCCTCCATATATGAAAATAGTTCCACTGTATATAGTAATATGCACCATAAGACATATTATCTATACCCTAGCACATGGTAGCTTAAAGCAGGCTAAGGTAAAGCATTATGTGCATTCAGGCACCTTTCTGTTTTACTTTCAACCAGCTCTAAGTGGTCATTTTCTTCAATACCACAAACAGGCTGTGGAGTCAATGGTTAACCCTTATCCCAAAGTCTGTTTCTATCCTTGAAGGCAGGTTACCATAAGGTGACCACAGCATCTCATCTGGATCCAAACTGTTTGACTTCTATACTCGTCTTTTCTTCAGTTTAAAAAGCATAAAAACTAATTTTGAGTTTTTTCGCAGACTAATTTGAAGCAAATTACTATTAAGCATCATAAGGATTAATCAAATTATATGTCTGTTGAGAACAATATGTTCTGTTACTATAAGTGGCAACTATGAACAGGTTTTATGGACATTACTGAGAAAAGTGCAAATTCTTTACTGACGGCGCACATTGTACAGTGGAGAAAACGTTATTCTTTCTCAATAAACGGGTTTATGCTCAAACTTTTACTTCTATTACAAACTTTTTGGAGCCAGATCAGACGCCGGGTAACCCGGCGTCTGACCTTGCTCCAAACTGTTTGCCACTGAGAATAACATGAATTTTCAGAATTGTCTAAAAGCTGTACTTATCTATGTGAACAAGTATTGGGTTTGTGTTTCGATTGCGTTAAACGGAAAAGAATAACTTTTTATCCACTGTATATTGGTCTTCCCTTGTACCAAAGGTAAAACACTCTAACTTATCTACCAATGAACACATCAGTAACAAATATTTCAGGTTGACCACTCTCGACTTTTCTCAACCAAAGAATCTTGAAAAAAAAGATAAATTGTCAAGTTCTTCTACATGATATTATTTTAGTATTTTTTATAAAAAATGACCTGGGCCATTTTGTCAATAATTTCATACTTTAGAACATATCAAACATGAAATGGACATCATTTAAAAAAAACCATAGTTTTTTACCATGCTATGGCTTTTAAGGAGAAAGTATAATTGTTCTATAAATTGAGTAAAACCTATCTAATATGACCACTGAAAATAAGGCTTAAACTACAGGTGACATTAAAAAAGTTAACCTTGCTCTAAATTGCCATCTGTCTTTTAAACAATCAGTTACCCCTAGTTTTAGTGGTCGAAATATAGGGGTGTTTACTGTAACTACAATTCTTGCAGTGAGCTCATCTGCATGGGTTGATTGAAAGATAACAAATACATGTAATAAAGTGAGATCAGTAATATGAAATATCACAGAAAAAGATGACAAATAAAAGTATCATCAACCTAGTGTTCAGCAGTTTCTTATCAACAACACAGACATGGTACCGCTTAATTGCACAAAGTGAAGAATAAAAGATTTGACGAAAATAAAGAAGTGTCTAAAAGTAAACATAGATAATGACAGTATCATGTAGGAATCAGGGCTGCCATTTCTCTGGATTTTTCCTAAATCTTCGGATTTTTTTTCTATTACATGGTAGCTTTAAGTAGGCTGAAAATAAAGCAGAATGCGCCTTAACCCTTTACCCCATAGTCTGTTTCTAGTTGTGAAAATAGGTGACTACTTAAAGAGGGTTGAAAGTAAAGCAGAATGCACCTTAAGGCATATTCTGCTTTACTTTCATCCTTCTTTAAGCTACCACCTGCTAGGATATAGAAAATATTTCTTATGGTATGTTTTCATGACTGTATAAATAAAAACTATTTTCATCAGTGGAGGAATAAATTAAATGTGCTAAAAGGCGCTTCTATGAGGGAAAGGGTTAAGGCGCATTCTGCTTTACTTCAAGCCTGCTTTAAGCAGCCATGTGTCAACAAAACTATACACATGCGATGGTATAAAGGTACTATTCTTAAAATCGCACTTGAAAAATGCTAATAAATCTTAGGATTTTTTATGTCAACTTATGGCAGCCCTGAGGAATGCACCGACAGTAGACAAAAATAGTACAGTGTAACCTCTGGACTACTTTAGACTTCTTAGTCCAATATACATGTTTATCAAGCTCAACAATCTTTCTACAAAGAGGTACACAGAACTCCTAGGGCAGCTGTCTGAGAATGCCCTATGCTCACTTATGGGCCCAAGGTTGATTCTAGTCCAGCTAGTCTAGCTTATTTGACATCAAAATGACATTGACCTTTGTATGACATTAACAAAGTTGTACTGGGCTAATAAGGATTTTTGATTGGAGCACACATGCCAAATATGAAGGCTCAGACAGACAAGTCAGCAATCCAACAAACAGACAGACAGACAGACAGAAATATATTTGGTCTTAGGAACATTAAAAGGTCATGATTAATTGTCATACAATATCACAGTAAATAAAAACAATATACATGTACTCATTCAAACTTGTGTTAACCCTTAGCCTGCCACTCATTACTATAGCTCCATATGCAAACAGCTTGGATCCGGATGAGACGCCGAGTAACTCGGCGTCTCATCCGGATCCAAGCTGTTTGACACTGGGACAACATTTTCAGCAATTTTGAGCAACTTTGAAGTACTTTGAAACTTGAAGCAGACGAGAAATATAGCAGACGACAATTTATTTGGCGGGCTAAGGGTTAAATGGTCATGCAAAAGTAGACAAACTTTCTATCTCTAGTAAAGGTAGCAGCTTAATGCTGGACAGAAGTCTAACAGAAAGCTCCAATATGAACTTTCTGTTTTGCTTTTTCTTGCAGTATGTTATCACATTATGAAATCTCCCGTCTTGAGAGGGATTTATTGATTTTCCAAAAGTGTACGATATTGTCCATTAACCCATTACTCCATAGCCTGATTCTAGTTTTGAAGATAATTGACCATTTAAATCAGGTTGAAAGTAAAGCAGAATGTGGCTTAAGGCACATTCTGCTTTACTTTCAGCCTGCTTTAAGCTATTATCTGCTAGAATATAGAAAATATTTCTAATGATTCTTATTTGTGACAGTGTAAATTGGAAGTGTTTTCTTCAGTAGAGGAATCAATTAAAGGTGTAAAAAGGTGTATTTATAGGGTGATGGGTTAAACATGTTGAACCCTAGTGACGGTAATTTCTAGGGACAAATATACTTGTAATTTACAAACAATGTTCCTATAAAGAGTACACGTGTTATATGCAAACAGTGTAGACCAAGATCAGAGGGTTCTTGCAAGAGATCTATGATCAAGGCCTGCACTGTTTGTTATTCTGTACTTTATTGTTAACCCTTTCCCCAATAGAAGCGCCTTTTAGCGGATATGATTTATTCATCCGCTGAAGAAAATAATTCCAATTTAATCAGTAATGAATATATATTATAGGGAATATTTCCTATATTATAGCACATGATAGCTTAAAGCAGGCTGAAAGTAAAGCAGAATGCGCCCTAAGGCGCATTCTGCTTTACTTTCAACCTGCTTTAAGTAGTCACCTATCTTAAGTACTATAAATAGGCTATCAGGTAAAGGGTTAAAATCAAACATAAATAGACAGAAATGGATTTGACCCAATTTGAAACTGGAATGTTTCATTAACATTTCTGAGGAGAATGAGTTAACACAAGTCTAAATGTACTGAACTCATAAAAAATGGTAAGTCACAACTAGCTACATATTAGTGAACACACTTTGTATATTATATTTGTAAAAACTTTGAGTATATATGTAAACAGCTAACACACACAAATTGATCAAACATTTCATAAAACATTTATTTCATTTGTAATAAATTTCAGTATATGTTTATAAACAGTTTGCACACAAATTGACCAAAGAATTCATAAAAAGTAGTAAAAAGTATATTCCATTTGTAGATACTTTGAGTATACAAACATAAATAGCTAACACACAAACTGATCAAACACTTCATAAAACATTTATTTCATTTGTAGAAACCTTCAGTATATGCATATAAACAGTTTTTACACACAAATCGATCAAACAATTCATAAAAAGTAATAAAAAGTATATTTCATTTGTAGAAACTTTGAGTATAAACTACTATATATATAAACAGCTTACACACAAATTGACCAAACAATTCATAAAAAATATATAATTATCACAGTAAAACATATATAAGGATGTATAGAACAATTAACTACTAGTCTTCTGAACCTCACACATGTTTGTTTCTCTTATCAGAATATAAAACAGTTTGGAGCCAGGCTCCGAGGTTATAAAGCGTTTTATTTGAGTCTGAGTGTGTTCCAAAGCATTTGATTGGTCAGATTTGAGCCTAGGCTCAAATCTGACCAATCAAATGTTTGGGATCTAGTTTATACTCCAGTGAAAAGCTTTATAACCTTGGAGCCTGATCAGACAGTGTCACTCAGATCACACTGATTTGACTCAAAACAATTAGCAATGGATATACAGTCGAACTTTGATACGTCGAACTTGGTTTAATTGAACATACCCATATTTCAAAGATAAAACGTGGCTTAGCCACGTTTTAACTTTGAAATATGGGTATGTTCGACCTAACCAATCATGAAACAATGCAGTTCATGTGTCGAACTATCGGACAGTTCGAGTAAAGCAAGTTTGAGATATCAAAGTTCGACTGTATAAAAATTGCTTTAGCACAAACAGGTTTATTGAGTAAGAATGATGTCTTCCCCTGTAACTTAATTAAAGGTATAGGAATCCTAATTAGATTGAACCAAAGTAGAAACTCTATGTACAGCTATAGGCTATTTTCTTCAACTGAAGACCATTGGTCATCAGTTGATGAATATGACAGATCTCTCTCCGTAGAACATAATTATTGACCAACATTGACCCAATTAAATAAGAAGTCCTCAACCTTAACCCTTAGCCTGCCACTCACGACTATAGCTCCATATGCAAACAGCTTGGATCGGGATGAGACGCCGAGTAACTCGGCGTTTCATCCCGATCCAAGCTGTTTGACACTCGTACAACATTTTCAGCAATTTTGAGCAATTTTGAAACTTAAAGCAGACGAAAAATATAGCAGACGACAATTTATTTGGCGGGCTAAGGGTTAATACATGTATCCATATACTCCTCAACCTTAACATCCATATAAAGTTAAGTAAAAATGAGAATGTTGGGAGGTAGCCATTAGTTAAAGCAATGTGGAAACCAAAGGTGCTCAAACGTCCATATTTTTATTGCCTGAGTATTTTATTGTAGAGTATTAAAAGTACATAAAGCACTGGGTTTTGCTTATTCAAATGCTATTACTCTAAGGCTACAGACATTCTTTACCATTTCTTCTTTCAGTTTAAATCCATTGATATGGCATATATAGTTCTGTTCTTCAAGCAGGTATCTGCTTAAATCAAGATGAAAGTAAAGAAGAAAGCTCTTGCAGGATATTTCTGCTTTACGCTATCTTAGTTGAAGATATTACTATTAATTCAACACTTTCAGGGAATCATCTTTTAAGTATACCTTTACCAGAAAATAGCAGAAAGCTTTTCTGCTGACTTAAACCTTTCCCCCCATAGAAGTGCCTTTAATTTATTTCTCCACTGAAGAAAATACTTCTGATTTATACAGTCATACGCATGTACCAAAAGAAATGATTTTTGTACCCTAGTAGATGGTAGCTTAAAGCAGATTGAAAGTAAAGCAGAATGCGCTTTAAGGTTCATTCTGTTTTACTTTCAATCTACTTTATGTTGTCATCCATCATCAAAACTCAGAAACAGATTATCCTTGAATGAGTTCATTTAGTAGGTCAAATCCATTTGTAAAGAAAGTTCTTTTTACACTACTTGAAAAAATTATTTACCTTCAACAGTTTTGACATCTACTGATATCTTTCTCAAGAATCACACTGCGACGATCGGCTACCTTCGGCCTAGTCTGTCAGTTTAAGATTTCGTGGAAATGAGGAACACAGGGTCGTAGATTAGTATAGTCTATACACCCTCTCGACCCGGTTCATAATAAAGAAAGAACTGGGTCATGAACAGGGGTGAGGGGCCCTATAAACTATTCTGAATCTACGACCATGTGTTTGTGTCTTACAAGAAACCAGAAACTTAAGGACAAGGTCGAAGATAGCTGATCCGCACAGTGCGGTTCTTGAAAAAGACATCAGTAGATGTCTAAGCTGACAAAGGCAAATCATTTATTCAAGTAGTGTTAAAAGAACTTTCTATACAAATTAGAAACAGGCTTTGGATTAAAGGTTTCAGGGTGTACAGTTTTCATTATAACTTGTTTTAAATGTTAACCCTTTACCTGATAGCCTATTTCTAGTACTTAAGATAGGTGACTACTTAAAGCAGGTTGAAAGTAAAGCAGAATGCGCCTTAGGGAAAGCTATCATGTGCTATAATATAGAAACTATTCCCTATAATACATATTCATCACTGATTAAATTGGAACTATTTTCTTCAGCGGATGAATAAATTACATCCGCTAAAAGGCGTTTCTATTGGGGAAAGGGTTAAAGATAACTTACCACCAGGAGACAAGTAAAGCATTTGTATCAGGGCTCCAGATATGAGACAGTGAAATCCAATATTTTCTCTCTTATCTGTTTGTCCTGTTGTGTACATTGATGCTATACTGCCAGACAAAATACTGTCCTCACATACTGCAGACAATGTTCTTACATAACGCTACAGGCTCTACTTGTCTTGCCTGTGGTCTGGCCAGAGAAGGCGAGGGCCAATGCCTGGGTCTGTGCAGGCAGAACGACTGGTTTGAACTTCCCTGCCAGCATATGTGATAAACTGCGGTTTGGCTTGAGAATGGACAAGTCCGAGATACCCTCGGGAATGTACACCACCGTCTCGGCCCTTGGTCCAACATCAATGGACGAGACTTGACAGTGGGTTTGGCACGTTGCTATGGAAATATGTCTTCGGAAATCCCATAGGACAAGCTGTTTGTCCCTGGAGGCAGTCAAAAGATAACGGCCAGTCTCATCAAACTTGAGGCTGTTGACAAAGTCCCGATGCCTTGTCAGCTTTAACCTAGTAGTAAAGAAAAAATCCCCATCAGCTATAACATAGACATACAGGTAATATTTAACCCCATTCTCCACAAATATGCCTTTAATCCTTTCCCACATAGAAGCGCCTTTTAGCGCATTTAATTTATTCCTCTGCTGAACAAAATAGTTCCAACTTATACAATCATTAATATGTATGTTAAAGAATATTTTCTTTTATCTAGCAGGTGGTAGCTTAAAGCAGGCTGCTTTAAGTAGTCACCCATTTTCCAAAATAGTAACAGGCTATGGGGTAAAGGGTTAATACCCAATTATACAGTTAGGTATGCATCATAGAAAATACTTTCTTTTTCATAGTAGATGATAGCTTAAAAGCACTTTAAAGCAGACTGAAAGTAAAATCTAGAAATAAACTTGAAGCATAAAAAGGCATATGTATGGAGTAATGGGTTAAGAAAGGCATTATGTTCAAAGTGAGATGTGTTACCCAGTAACTCTATAAATACACCGTTTTATGCCTTTAAGGTATACCACTACTGAAGAAACTAGTTCCAATTCTTACAGTCATGAATATGCATCAAAAGAAAAAATACTCTACATCCTTGCAGAGGGTAGCTTAAAGAGGGCTGAAAGTAAAGAAGAATGCACCAGAAGGCACATTCTACTTCATTTTCTACTTGCTTTAAGTGGTCACCTGTCTTCAAAATTAGAAAAAGATTACAGGGTAAAGGGTTAATAAAGACATAGTTCATGTTCATTATGAGACAAGTTAATATACTTCAGTTGGAATAATGTTCATTATGAAACAAGTTAATATACTTCAGTTAGAATAATGCTCATTATGAAATAAGTTAATATACTTTATAAGGAATAATGTTCATTATGAAACAAGATATATACTTAATAAGGAATAATGTTCATTATGAAACAAGATAATATACTTCAGTTGGAATAATGTTCATTATGAAACAAGATAATATACTTCAGTTGGAATAATGTTCATTATGAAACAAGATAATATACTTTATAAGGAATAATGTTCATTATAAAACAAGATAATATACTTAATAAGGAATAATGTTCATTATGAAACAAGATAATATACTTAATAAGGAATAATGTTCATTATGAAACAAGATAATATACTTCAGTTGGAATAATGTTCATTATGAAACAAGATAATATACTTTATAAGGAATAATGTTCATTATGGAACAAGATAATATACTGTATAACGAATAATGTTCATCATTAAGTAAGACAATATAAATCATATGGAATAATGTTCATCATGAAAGAATATGAAATAATGTTCATTGTGAGACAAGTTAAAGTCACAATACTACCGAACTTGGTGTTTAAATAGCGCAATATCTTATATGTGTGCATTTTCTATGCATTAAAACTAAGTGAAATCGCATGTAAGAAGCCTGACATATGCCCCCACTTCGTCAAGAATCCTACCTAAATGTGTCCAATTCTTATCGTGTTGGTTTACAATTTAAGTGGGTTTGTTTACAAATAATACTAACAGGCTGGTTCCGTGAATTTTTTGTAGGATTGCGTAAAGGTCACGTGATTGATATGAAGCGTGGCGATAATTCATATACCGTGTGTTCAAAGCAGAGTGAAGCCGGAACATTTCCGCAATAATTCGTCATCGATCGAATGTCAACAAAACAGATTTAAAAGTTGACTTGTTTCCACCAATTTCACGGGTTTTAAAGCGATGTTGCCTCCATAATCATCAGCATTACTTCTTTTTACAGGTTTAGATTACAAATGTGCCTACATTTTCTGGTTTTAAAATTGAGGAGATTTTGGCAATTTGACAGTAATGTTGGGACTTTAATATACTTTATATACAACTTAATTTACTTTATATGGAATAATAAAAAAAACTTTATAAAGCACATTCTTGCACAAAATTTACCTCAATGATCCATCCTTCATATTCCACACATAAATGGACCGGTACCCGGCTGACACCAGAACTTTCCCATCAGGCTTGAAGGCCAGGGCAACAGCTGATGATCTCTGCTGTAGGCGATACACATACTTGCCCGTCATGGTAATCACCCGTACAGCCCCGTCCGTAGAGCCACAGGCAGCTAGTTTGTCATTTGGACTGATACAGCAACAGACACCTGATGACATCATGGTATCCATACTGTCTGGGTCTATATTAAAGCTTTCGTTCTCGTTGTTAGTCAGGTGAACCACGATGGGGAAATCAAACATTGTCGATACCACCTGGAGTAAACAAGTATGTCAAAATGGCTCTATATTAATCAATGTAACAGGGGCAACAGACTAAAACAATACTGTGATAACTCGATTCTACGAACTCGCTTGGTTCGAACATATCCATATTCCAAAGTTAAAACCTGGCTTGGCCACGTTTTAACTTTGAAATACAGGTATGTTCGGCTTAAACGAGATTGACTTATCAAATTCAACTTACGAAATACTGGTAAGATCAATTTAAGCGAGTTCGTAGTATCGAGTTTCAACTGTCTGTATATACATTTGAGAAGATGTTATTCTTTCCCAATAAATGCATTTATGCTAAAATAATAATTTTTTTTGTTGCAAATAGTTTGGAGCTAGATCAAATGCCAGGAACCCGTCTGATTAGGCTCCAAACTGTTTGCCCCTGAGAATAATACACATCATAAGCTATTTAAAAGAAAATGTCATTTTCAACATTTTATTGCAATGTATTTGGTTTGCATTTAAACAGGAAAGAATGCAGAATGCACCCTAAGGCACATTCTGCTTTACTTTCAACCTGCTCTAAGCAGTAACTTGTTTTCAAAACTTGAAACATGCTATGCAACCGCATACATTGCTTTATCCCTTTCCCTTATAGAAGCGACTTTTAGCACATTCATTTTATTCATCCACTGAAGAAAATAGTTCCAAATTATACCGTAATGAATATGTGTCATATTTAATACTTTCCTTATTCTAGCAATTAATAGCTTAAAGCAGGCTGAAAGTAAAGCAGAATGCGCCTTAGGGCGCATTCTGCTTTACTTTCAACCTGCTTTAAGTACTCACATATCTTCAATACTAGAAACAATGCTATCAGGTAAAGGGTTAAACATTAAAATAATTTTACCATCTAATCCCATCTTGAAGGGAAATGGGTTAAAAGCTGAAAACAAGCTATATGGGGAAAGGGTTAACCCTTTGAACCCTAGTCCCGCATATAGGCGTCATTTTCAAACAGTATACATGTGAATAGTACACTTGTCCTATGCAAACAGTGAAGACCCAGATCAGGGTCGTCACTGTTTGTCATAATGCAAAACATTGACAAAAACAACCCTTTAAAATCAGAAATGGACTAGAGATAAATGGAAACTTGAATTGTTTATTTCAAGTTTCAGGGAGGAAAGAGTTAAGCAACCATCTCAATCAATGACTGCTAAATCAGTTGGTTTTTTGTGTGTGTGTTTGTTTTTTAAATAATGTCCTAGCAGTAGATTTGACTGTCATTTCTAGTGACAAGTATACATGTCCTTTACAAACAGTGTACTAATGAGGGGTAAACGTTTACTATGCAAGCAGCGTAGATCAAGATCAGAGGACTCCTAAAAGAGACCAGGGTTTACACCGTTTGTCATTTTGCTTTTTTTTTTTTTACAAATAACAGCCCCATATAGTTTAAAATGGACTTGACCTTAATAAAAACTTGACTTGTCCATTAAAACATTAAAAGTTTTAGGGTTAAACGAGTCAATCAAGTACAAGGTTTATTTCTAGTCATTTCAAATTGGATGCTGCATTATATTATTCCATTAAGTCAAATCTTAATCAAGTATCACATAAGTTGTCCCAACTGCACATGTATGTGATTTACTCCAAAAGTTATAAAGGAAAGGGTTAAGAACCACAGTAAAACCTCGCTATTACGACCACTTAAACGAATGATAGTTGATTGTATAATAAAGAGGTGACTGCTTAAAGTAAGGTGACAGTGAAACAGAAAGCTCCTAAAGGAGCTTTCTGTTGCACTGTCACCTTGCTTTAAGCAGTCACCTACCATAAACACCCTAACAATTGACATAATTTAGTGGTCGTAATAGAAAGGTTTTACTGCATGTGAACTTACCATGTTGCCTAAGCTGTTAATTGCTACGGAGTAAAAGGAATACAACAGCTCAAAGTCCTTCACTACTTCACCTGAAATGATGAAACAAAGTTTAGATACAGGTACCAGATCATCATACAGTGGTAAATACGCTATTCCTACCCATTTACGCATTAATCTATGCCCAAGAAACGCATAGTGAACGCTTAACGAACGGTTACGGCCTAACGGTCTTAACGGGTTTAAACGCTTTAATAAAAGATTATACCAATGCAGTCTCGGCTACGGGGTCCGTCGGCTAAGTGATAACCCTTTCATCTAGGCTCTTTTAAACTCGTAAAGAAACAGCTAGGAAATGCGTTAAACGAAACGGATAATAAACGCGTAAGAAACGAGTAAAGTGGGTAGGAATAGCGTATTTACCACTGTACCAGTTTTCTCCATGTCTTGCAACTATCTCTTTCACAGAGAGTATTCATCAGGGCTGCAATTTCTCTGGATAAATCCTAAGTATTCGGATTTTTATCCTAGCAGATTGTAGCTTAAATCAGGCTGAAAGTAAAGCAGAATGCGCCTTAAGGCGCATTCTACTTTACTTTCAACCTGTTTTAAGCAGTTATGTGTCTTCAAAACAAGAAACAGACTATAGGGTAAAGGTACGCTTAGTAAAATTGTGTCTTAAAAATTGAAAAATTGAAATCTTAGGATTTTTATGATCAACTTATGGCAGCCCTGATTCATTTTTTCCTCAACATATATCTCTGTAGGCAAAAGATTCTTGGCATTGTGGTGATTACCGATATTCAGCCCGAATCCGGAGAATAGTAACCTGCTCAGGCAGGATGTGTGAGGAGCGGAGAGCAGATTGGCAGATTATCGTTGCTGGCAGTTTAAAACAGCTGAGTCAGGGATGTATAGAATAGCAACCACCAATTGTACGTCACATAGTGATGTAGCTTTGTAAAAAATATTCTTTACAATTTTATTTGGACTTATGGGCGGTCTAAATCCGTTAGACTGCAAAGGACAAATCTAACCTATACATAGTAAGTACTGTAAAACAGGTAATTTTCGCATCGTGATTTTGTATTAATACGCGACGTCATGCAATATTTCTAGCAGGTGGTAGCTTAAAGCAGGCTGAAAGTAAAGCAGAATGTGCCTTAAGGCACATTCTGCTTTACTTTCAACCTGCTTTAACCCATTAACTCATAAAGGATAAACATTTATCAATGCTTATCTCAATACAAGCTAGTAGATTAAAGTGTGTCAAAATGAGTCAGTATGAGAATATTGCACAATGAGGCAATATGAGTCAGTATGGCTTAATGGGTTAAGAAGTCACCTATTTTCAAAACTAGAGACATTTGCGAATTAACGCGTAAATTATATTCTCGCAAATAAAACCGGTTTTACAGTAGCTTTACCTGTCTCGATGTTCCAGACCCTGCCCTTAGCCTCCATGCCAGCGGAACCAGCCACCAGAATATTGTTAGACTCTGCCATACAACTCACAGGACCACGAGGCTCCAGTACTTTGGAGTTGGTAGCTGAAACAGAAAATAAGCTTGTACATCAATTCATTCACCCTTGAAACTTTTAATGGGAAATTCCATATTTAATTTTAGGGTACTAAAGATTGATTCTTGAAAATATATTGTAAAATAACAAACAGTATAGACTCTGATCAGAAGGCTCCTTCAGGAAACCTCTGATCTGGGTCTACACTATTTGCAAAGGGTAAGTATACTCTCCATAGGCACACTGTTAGTAAAGAATGACTATACATGTGGTGAATTAACTGGTCCTTTTTCAAAAGTGGAAAAGTCCATTAAAAAATTCATCATAGTAATGGTTAAACTCACACTGCAGGTCCTCTATATGAATTTTGCGTCCTCCTACAACTAAGAATTGGCCATTCTTGGACAGGAACATCTTGTGTACAGGGCCAATGTTAAGGTCAGAGGTCAGCTTCAGCTGCCCTGTTTCTGTACTGTACATTCTCAACTCACTGTTGTCAGTTCCCACATAGACAAGGTCTCCAAGTCTACAAATACACATCTTCTTTCAGTGAACAAGTCTACAAATACACATCTTCTGACAGCAGGGCTGCCATAAGTTGACATGAAAAATCCTAAGATTTCCATAGCCTATTTCTAGTTTTGTTGGCATGTGACTACTTAAAACAGGCTGGAAGTAAAGCTTCTGCTTTACTTTAAGTCTGCTTTAAGCTACCATGTACAAGAAAAAAATCCGAAGAAATAGGAAAAATCCGGAAAAATGGCAGCCCTGTGACAGTGAACTAGTCTACAAATACACATCCTCTTACAGTGAACTAGTCTACAAATATACATCTTCTTTCAGTGAACTAGTCTACAAATACACATCTTCTAACAGTGAACTAGTCTACAAATACACATATTCTTTTAGTGAATAAACCCTTTACCCATTCACCCCTGAAACTTTTAATGGACAATTCCAATTTCAAAATAAGTCTTTTCCATTTTTGACTATTTAGGGTTGATTTTTACAATATGTTTCAAAATGACAAACAGTGCAGACCCTGATCAGAGGGCTCCTTAAGGAGCCCTTTGATCAGGATCTACACTGTTTGCATAGGACAAGTGTAATCCTCACAGATATACTGTTTATAAATGACGAGTTTACTCGTCACTAGGGTTCAATGTGTTAACTCCATAAATATGCCCCTTTAAGCCTTAAGATAATTCTTGCACTAAAAAAAAATGGTTCGACCTTAAACAGTCATGAATATGCATCATTAGAAATATTTCCTATATCACAGAAGATGGTAGCTTAAAGCAGGTTGTAAGTAAAGCAGAATGTGCATAAAGGCACATTCAGTTTGTCCTTCAACCTACTGTAAGTGGTTACTTGTTTTCAAAATTGTAACAGGTTACAGGGTAAAGGGTTAAAACACAAGTAGCCTAAGAAAATTATGAATGACTTATGCGAAACAAAAGCAAAACAGCTCCTATTCATCATTTTAAACCCGTAACCTAGGGGAGTATTTAAAAAACTAAAATCTTTATGTCTGCATTAAACAATATTATATGACTTCTCATTAGAATTGTCTCTTCGTGACGATGTTAATGAGTAGTTCAACCATAGGGTTTGGTGCTTACCTGAAAGGGAAAATGTTTGATTTGTTCAATTTACTCCCTCTGATCTAAAGCCCTGGTTGACACCTACCTATTGAGTGCTACTTGTGTTGTTTTAGCTGTGCGGGTGTCTACTGGGGGCTTGAGCTGGGCTACAACATCATCGAGGTCTGCATCAGGACCGGCCAACTTCTCCTGTCTCGTCAGCTCTGCTTGAAAGTCTTCTAATATTGGACACAGATCCCAAACCTATAGGGATATGTAATTAACATACAAACCTCTTTATTAGGACCACTTAAATGAAAGTTAATTGAGTGTGTAGTAGTTGATTGTGTAGTAGTAGGTGAAACCTTTAGGGAGAATGTAACATACAGTAAAATCCATTTATAACAAACTTCCATATGGCAGCGTAAAGCAAGGTTAAAGTTAAACAGAAAGTAAGTCCAATTTATATACATGTAGTAATGAACATGTACCACTAAAAATATTTCCTATATCCTTAAAGCAGGCTGAATGTAAAGCAGAATGTACCTTAAGGTGCATTTCGCTTTACTTTCAACCTGCTAAAAATGGTCACTTGTCTTCAAAAATAGAAACGGGCTATGGAGTTAAGCAGTCGTCTGCCTTAAACACAAAATAATTAATTTGTTGTTTTTAAAAGAGTCATTATAGAGAGATGTTATCGTACAGTGCATTCCCGATTGCAATGAGCTTACCTTTATAGTATTGTCTGTAGAGGCTGTATACATGGTGTCCATGTTGGAGGTGACCAGTATCTGGATCACTGGCTGGTTATGGCCAGATAGGCAATACACAGGAGTGGCCTTCACCAGGGGTTTCGTCCTCAGACCTGGATAATAAATACAGTTTGCATCAAGTGACCTTTTAAATAAATATACTCATTACATTTGCTAACAGTGTAAACCCTGAATAGAGGGCTCCTATAGGAACCCTCTGATCAGAGTTTGCACTGTTTGCTAATTTGCTAATTAAGACCAGTATTTATTAAATTTCCCAGAATTCCAAGTAGTCTGATTCATGTTTGGTCACTTAAAAGATCTACAAAGGAACCTAATAACCAACAAAAGACTAAGTGATTATTTCAAAAGTTGATCCATTGGTAGCATTGACTCTTTGAATGCTGGGTAATATTTTCGGTCTGCTGTTCTAAAATAAGAATTGTCTAAAGTTCCTTTAAAACAGAGTAGGAGTGAGAAACAGTTTGGATCCTAATGAGACGCCATGTTATGCGGAGTTTCATCAGGATCCAAACTGTTTGCAAGGGTTATCACTAGTCCTGACTATTGCGACCAATATCACTCTCAGGATAGTTATCGATAGTTGAAAACACTATCACAATAGACTTTCCGTAGTTGGATTTAATAGCCATTGCAATACTATCACAATAGTTTATCACATATTGTACTATTTTGAATATAAACCATACACAATGTTTGCTATATCCTAACAGATGGTAGCTTAAAGTAGGCTGAAGGTAAAGCAGAATGTGCCTTGTAGCGATTCTCCTTTACTTTCAAGCTGCTTTAAGCAACCACCTGTCTTCAATACTGAAAAAAAGCTTCAGGAAAAATGATTGAAATAGACTTGAACACACACAGGAAACACAATCAAACACGCCATCTCAAAAATCAGGTAAAAGTAGTCACCTGTCTCAAAAACTACATGTATCCCTCATTCTCATAAACCGGACCCTTCCTACATATCCGGAAGCCTCACAAAAACGCTTGATAAAGAGCGTGGGGTTTTCTTACGTCATCGCAAAAAGCGGTTCCGGTTAGGTATTAGATAATAGCCGAGAAAAATGTTGAAAAAAACTTGGAATTTTATTGAAACTTTGAAGAAAATTATATTTTCAAAAAATGAATACCAAAATTAACCACGTACCTTATTTTTTAATGTCCCTTTGTAAAATGATTTCAAATAACACATTTTCCAATATAACTCTAGATGTTTATTACGTGTAGCGAGTGTCTGGAAATTGACCTTTCACATGCAGTATGAATTTGACCCGATTGTGTACAAGCGCCTTTGTTACCCGGATGATGACGTCACACTTCTGTCATAATAGGAATTCGCGGCGCTGCATTTACAGCCGAAGGTTAGTTTGAATAACTGGTATTTGTTTAAACAATGATGTTGTTTGATTACTTTAAGTGTTATTTTCAGTTAGAAAACTATTTTTTCTCCATATTCATCAATGTATCTCCCAGTTTCCATTTAAATTGATTACCTTTTAATCCTTTTTCGCTAAGGGTTCAGGATAAACGACTGAAGAGGATATATACAAGTTATGGGGTAATGTGTTAAGCCAAACAATATACATGTACCTACCTGCAAATAGTATGGGGACTTCAGTCTTGTTCCACTCACAAAGGGCATAGTACATACTCTCACTTTCAAGCAAGGCCACTCCACGGTACGGACCATTTATTGGACTGGTACCAAAAACCTGACCAGTGTTGATGCTAACAAGTCTAGCAAATTTATTTTTGTCCCCATTTATAACACTAGTACCCAGGAAAGCCACCAAAACATAGAGGTGGGAGACATGTAGCAGGATGATGTCTGGGGTATATCTCCCTGTGTTCACTTCTCTCGTTATTTCTCCTTTCTTCAAGTCCAATACCACCAGTACTCCATTTTCATTGTAGCCAGCCTTAGAACATATCATATAGTTCTGCTTAGTGATTATACTTCGTCGTGTAATTTTCAAGTCTACAGTAATCTTGTGCAGCAATTCTTTCGATTTCAAATCAAAAATCAAAGTCGAGCCTTTCTTCAAGTAAGAGTGAGTGGAGGAGCTTGATGTTACAAGAATGGAGTCGTCAGGGGAGATAACAAGGGAAGTGACATGATCTTCAAGGTCTTGTACGGAGTAGTAAGGGGAAGGAGCTCCCTCAGTCATAGTCAAGACTTCAACAAGGTTACCTGTAAATAGATAAGCCAGAAATAGAGAAAAACCTCACTCTTAGTTTACAACCACTAAATTGTGCTAATTGTCAGGTGTTTAATCCTTTGAACCCTAGTCCCGCATATAGGCGTCTTTTCAAACAGTGTACATGTGAATAGTTCACTTGTCCTGTGCAAACAGTGAAGGCCCAGATCAGAGGGCTCCTTTCGGAGCCCTCTGATCAGGGTCTTCACTGTTTGTCAGTAATGCCAAAATTGACAAAAACCCTCTTAAAAGCCAGAAATGGACTAGACAAAAATCGAAACTGGAATTGTCCATTTAAAGTGTCAGGGAGGAAAGAGTTAAGGCAGGTGACTGCTCAAAGCCTAGTGAATGTGAAACAGAAAGCTCCTGTAGGAGCTTTCTGTTATACATTCACCTTGCTTTGAGCATTACCTATCTTTAATGCAGCCACTTAGACTTAGTGGTCATATTTTGTAGGAGTTGTCTGTTTTACGTTCACCTGGCTTTGAGCTTTAACCAATTACCCCATAAATACGCCTTTTAACATCTTTAATTTATTCTTCCACTGAAGAAAATACTTCCACTTAATACAGTCAGGATTATGCACCATAAGAAATATTTTCTATATCCTAATAGATGATAGCTTAAAGCAGGCTGAAAGTAAAGCAGAATGTGTCTTAAGGCACAGTCTGCTTTACTTTCAACCTGCTTTAAGTAGTCACCTATCTTCAAATGTAGAAAAGGGCTATGAGGTAATTTATTAATGCAGCCACTTAGCCTTAGTGGTCATATATTAGAGAGAAGTTTTACTGTATTGATAATTATGAGTGTCAAACAGGATGCAGGATCCAAACTGTAGGTAAACTCCAGTAAATTCTGGATAAAGCAGTGAATAGGTTAATTAAAAATCTGTTTTTAATATTATTACAATACCAGATTTATATTACACTCTTTTCACAAAGGAGTTGTGCGTTTATAAGCGCGTCAAAATAAATTATATGAATTATGTACTTACAAAATGAGAAAAGACAAATAACTACATACATGTATACAATAAAGTAAAGAAACCCTTTCAATATAATTACTAAGAATATAAGAATTGTTATCATTAGTTCATAAAAATCAGTTTCCAAATGACTCAAATATTTTTAAGATGATTTTTATTAATAATTAAATGTTGTTGATATAGAAACATGCACATGTATATTAAATCAGGGCCATTGGATAATCTGTTGAATACTCTTGATTTGTTTAACAATTACAGAAATTTACTTTATTATTTCCTGTATAAATGAAACTAAATGCTAATTAAATAAAGAAAAGGACAACTTTTTGAAAATGTTAGCAATTCATTTTAATTGGAGTGGCAAACAATTTGAAGCCGGATCAGGCAAGAGTTACTCCACATATTTATATATTTATGAATATGTACCATAAGAAATATTTTCTATATCCTATCAAATGGTAGCTGAAAGCAGGTTGAGAGTAAAGCAGAATGAGCCTTAAGGCACATTCTGCTTTACTTTCAACCTGTTTTAGGCTGTATTGAGTCAATATCCTTATTTTGCACAAGACTAACTTTAGATGTAACTAAAGGCTTAGAGAATGTCTACCTGAGGAGTAGGCAACATATTTGCCACTGCTTGACACTGTAATGGATTTGGGTGGGTGGGGTAACACAACTGGAGCAGCTATTGAAGACCGGTATAACTTGAAGGCTTCATGATCATCACTTGTGTACAGCAGAAGGTACCTGTATAATAAAACTCGTGATAAACTATCAACTAACCCGTTACCCCATCAATACACCTTTTTACCCCTTAAGTATATTCCTCAACTATAGAAAATAGTTCCACTTTATACAATCAATAATATGTACAAAAAGTAATATATGTATTTTCTTTCCAAAGCAGATTATAGCTTAAAGCAGGCTCAAAGTAAAGCAGAATGTGCCGTAAGGCACATTCTGCTTTACTTTCAACCTGCTTGAAGTGTTCACCTATTTTCAATACCAGAAACAGGCTATGGGGTAAAGGGTTAAAAGGGTATGTAAGAAAAATGCCCATGAAAAGAGGATGAAAATTACAAAAAAGATGACAGCTTAACCCTTAGCCTGCCATTCATGACTATAGCTCCATATGCAAACAGCTTGGATCCGGATGAGACGCGGAGTAACTCGGCGTCTCATCCGGATCCAAGCTGTTTGACACTCGGACAACATTTTCAGCAACTTTGAAGCACTTTGAAACTTGTAGCAGATGAAAAATATAGCAGACGTCAATTTATTTGGCGGGCTAAGGGTTAATGCAGGATAAAAGCAATGCAGAACATTCTGATAGTAGCTATCATAGGTACTTATGTTCTGCATTAACCCATTACCCCATAGCATATTTCTAGTTTTGAAAACAGGTGACTACATAAAGCAGGTTGAAAGTATAGCAGAATGCCCCTTAGGGCACATTCTGCTTTACTTTCAGCCTGCTTTAAGCTATCATCTGATAGAATATAGAAAATATTTCTTTTGCTAAATATTTCTGACAGCACAAATTGGAAGTATTCCCTTCAGTCGGGGAATAAATTAAAGTTGTAAAAAGGCGTATTTTTGGGGTAATGGGTAAAGCAGTTTATGCATATATATCTAACAGCTTCCTAATCATATGATCACCCAACTCTCATTTTTGTAAATTCATTAAATTTAACTCTTAGCATGCAAGCATTGAAACCATGATAACCTTTGCAAACAGTTTGTCTCCTGAACAGACATTACATAAAGCGGCGTCTTATCAGAATCCAAACTTTTTGACACTCTGATCCCATTTAAAAAGATTTTAAAAATTCTAATTGAGAACAGTAGCAGAATGACATTTGTTGCAAATTAAAAAGAAAGATATCCTAGCATGCAAATAGTCATAGGCTCTCATTCATTCCTTCAGGAGCCCTCTGATCTGTGTCTTCATTGTTTGCATAAGTGTACTCTCCACAAAAATGTATATTGTTTGCAAAAGATGTGTGGCATGACTAGGGTTCAAAGGGCTAGTCTCCCATGATGGACATGTGGGGTTCAGTGACCCCAGCCAAGCTGCAGGACCTAGTCATTTTATACTGACCTAAGCGCAAAAATTAATCAATTGGGATCTATGGACATACATACAGATGAACTAGGGCAACCCTTTAGGGTTGAAAGGGTTAACAAATACCATTTTGAAAAAAAATCATCTATGGGGACTTAGTTTTGTTCTCACTTGTTTTTAGCCACAAACTCTATTGATGCGATGTGATGGTTAAAGTCCTCCATCTGTATACAGGAGCCATAGTCATTGATGTCAAACACAGCAATCTTGTCTGGTTTAGCGCTCTGCTTGTGGGCAACAAACAGTTGGTTCACATCCTCTCGTAAATATATCCCCTGGAACGGACTGTCACGGTCTCCAGCTGAATATTCAAATATACAGACTCCAGATAACGTGAGCATCTTAACTCTTTGCATGCTAGCGGCGGATATATCCACCACAGTGATTGTCTTTGCAAACAGTCTGGATCCAGATGAGACGCTGCGTATCGCGGCGCCTCATCAGGATCCAATCTGTTTGACACTCTGACCATGTCTTGGAAACAAATTTAGAAAAATCTATTTTTACAACAGTAGTATACGGCAATTGTTGCACACGAAAAAATTACCCAGCATGCAAAGAGTTAATAACTATAACAGGGCTCCAGATAAGAGGGAGTTTTCTGAACAAATCCAACATTTTCTCACTCATTTCAGCACCAATTCCTATGGTATTACTACTTATTAGAATCATCTCGAAGAGATGATTCTAATGAGTAGTGACACCATAGGGTTTAATGCAGAAATAAAGATTTTAGTTTTTGAAAAACTCTACTTATCTGGAGCCCTGCTATAATCCTTACACCTCCAAGTTTCCAAGGCCTTTTAACCTATTACCCCATAAATATGCCTTTTTATGCCTCAATTAAATTTTCATTGAGGAAAATAGTTCAACTTTATACAGTCATGAATATGTAACATAAACAATACTTTCTATATTCTAGCAGGTTGTTTAAAGCAGGCTGAAAGTAAAGCAGAATGTGCCTTAAGGTACATATTGCTAAGCTTTCAGCCTGCTTTAGTAGTAACTTGTTTTCAAAACTATAAAGGTACTATGTTATGGGTTCAATTACAACACAAACTGTTTCCATACTCCATATTGATGGTTGCTTAAAATAGGCTGAAAGTGAAGCAGAAAGCTCCTACAAAAGTTCTTTGCTCTACTTTCAATCTAATCTAGCCATTAGTGCAAATCATCTATATCCAACTAGTAAAGCATTTATGGCAATTTTGTGTTTAACCCTTTCCCCAATAGAAGTGCCTTTTAGCGCATTTAATTTATTCCTCGGCTGAAGAAAATAGTTCCAATTTATACAGTCATGAAATATAATTCATAAGAAATATTTTCAGTTTCCTTGCAGATTATAGCTTAAAGCAGACTGAAAGTAAAGCAGAATGTGCCTTAAGGCACATTCTGCTTTACTATCAACCTGCTTTAAGTAGCCACCTATCTTCAAAACTAGAAACAGGCTATGGGGTAAAGGGTTAAAGCAGGTGACTGTCTGTAGCAAGATGAATGCACAAGTTTCCTTTCAAGGAAGTCTGCTTTACTTTCATCTTGTATTAACTCATTCACCTTGAAACTTACACTCTAGGACATTTAAACTTATACTCTAGGACATTTAAACTTACACTCTAGGACATTTATAAGTGATTATCAATTTTTTCGCTGCAGATGTATTTTAAGGTCAATATAGTATAAATCGGTATAGAATAAAAAATTGAACAATTTCAGAACCCTGTGGATTTCTCCTAAGCGCAATGTTGCATAAAATATTTAGGGACTTTATTAGAATATGTTTTAAAAATATTGTGTTCAAAAATTATCTGCCTACATGGGCTATGAATCGTGTAATATGGTACGATATAAGAGCAAGTAAAACTCATTTTTTATGAAATAGGAGAGACCATTTTGCAAATTAAAATATACCGATCTGCAGAAAAAATACATGTTATTATTCACTTGTGAGTTTATCATTTTCATACAAAAGATTGATTTGCAAATCAAAAACTAAAATGCAACCCTCGCATTGATAGACACCAGTTTGTCTATGGCTACGTCTCCTTGCAGGATAGATAACTTGGATTTTTGTTTGTTTTTCATACAATCATGAGCTATTCCATTACATACCACCACGTGCAATATCATTTTGTACGCTACATCAAATTCCAAGTTCATTTTTATGTTTGAATTTGTTTGTGCACTGGACAGTGCAGTGATCGCGCTTTTTAAAAAATGAATATCGAGTTATATTTGCATTATTGTATTTAACATTTGGTTAAATATAGTTGAAAATAAATGACATATAATAAACAAATAAATGACATTATTTTTACTGGCAAACTTATATAATAAGTGTGGTTTAGTGTATAAAAGTCAGTTCCATTTTCTAATTTACCCTCATTTTATTTGCAAAGTGTAGACCCAGATCAGTGGGCTCATATACACTGTTTGCTTATTTAGACCAGTATTTATTAAATTACCAAGAATTCCAAGTAGACTGGTTCATGCTTTTGTAACAAAAATGATCCACACGGGAAACAAATATTCCACAAGAGTAACCTAGTGTTGAAAGAGTTATTTGGAAAATAGAATTGTCCATTTAAAGTTTCAATGGGTGAATGGGTTAACTCAACTACCTCTGACACTTTTAATGGACAATTCCAATTAAAAATAAGTTTAGTCCATTTTTGACTATTTAGCCTTGCTTTTAACAATATATTTCAAAATGACAAACAGTGTAGACCCTGATCAGGATCTATACTGTTTGCATGGGACAAGTAAAATCATTACAGGTACACTGTTTGTAAATATCAGTATACAGTCGAACTTCGATATCTCGAAGTCGGTTTTGTTGAACATACCTGTACGTGGCTAGGCCACGTTTTAACTGTGAAATATGGGTATGTTCGACTTAACGGAGCGTGAAATAATGCAGTTCATATGTCAAACTATCGGATAATTTGAGTTAAACGAGTTCGAGATATCGAAGTTCGACTGTAGTTTTACTTGTTGCTAGGGTTGAATGTGTTAACATACCATACTCCCCCGTCATGAACAGGTCCACCTCTATAGTGTAGAGCAGATAACCCCCTGGCTTCACCATACACTCCCGTAGCGGCAGAAACAGGGGATTAACTTCCTCTTGACACCACTTCTGACACCTTATCACAAGCTGTTCCAACAGGGGACTGTCATGACAGTCAGGACCAAGTTGACACAGGATCTACAAAAAATAAACAATACAGTACTCCTTCCCTACAATGGCCCTCCCAACAATGACTCCCTCCTTGCCACAGTTCCCTAAACAGTACAATTATGTCAAACGCTTTTACTGCTGTAATATCCTCTGCTTAAAGTTGTCGTCTGACACTCCGACATGACCAATATTGAAACCTAACCTGTATATCAATGAAGCAACATTTTGATCAAGATTTTTTAAGATCTAATGAGATTTATAGCCTTAAGAGTATTAACAAGAAATACATATGACTTAACCTAGTGACCTAGTTTTTGATGGCTGGTGACCCATATTGTAACTTGACCAAAATTTCATCCAGAGCCATATTCAAAACTAATTTGTAGCCTCTAGAGTGTTAACAAGGTTTTTCTATGATTTGACCTAGTGACCTTTTTTCTAACATAACATCACCCACATTCAATCTTGACCTAAATATCAATGAGGCAATATTCTTACCAAGATTCATAAAAGATCCAAATTTGATTTGTCGTCTACTCTGTTTTAACAAGGTTTTTCTATGATTTGACCTTATGACCTAGTTATTGACCCGGCATAAACCACATTCAAAATTTACCTTCATTACTTCAAGACAAACATTGTCATCAAGTTTCATGAAGATCAGATGAAATTTGTAGTCGCTAGAGTATTAACGAACCAACTATGAATGGACAGACAGACAGATATACAGATGACGAACATCCAGAAATCCTGATTATTCACCTTGGCAGTTCGTGCCAGGTGAGCAAAAAATCTTGTTAAAAAGGTAATGAGAGAATAATGGATTAACCCAGTACCCCATAAATACACCTTTCATATATTCCTCCACTGAAGAAATGAGTTCAACTTTATACATTTATGAATATACCTAACAAGAAAAATTCTTATATCCTTGCAGATGGTAGCTTAAAGCAGGCTGAAAGTAAAGCAGAATGAGTGCTTAGAGTTGTCACTTGTCTTCAAAACTAGAAACAGGCGTTGGAGTAATGCGTTAAACAGGAAAGAGCAATGTCTTCTCTTCTAGTTACCTGAAGTGGTAAATACACAGGATCTTTCCTCACACTCTCACTTGCCAACAGAATCATCTTCGCCAACTGCTTGATCCCAGCCAAAATCTCTGTTCCTTCTTGTACTTTCTGGACTTTCTTTTCATCTTTCTTTTTGTTGTGTTTTTCTATGAAAGCTTCCATCACTTTTAACGCCTCCTTATCCTTGCTCAGCATGACTGCACATCCGGATTCTGCCATTTGTATGTCGGCCATTAGCATGGTGAGGGACATGGTGTGGCACTTTGCATACAGCCATGCTGGATCTAGAAGCAGCTCCATCAGTAGGGTCTTATACTGGTCACTGTTCACAAGGTGGTAGGGAAGTTCGCTCAGTTTACGGATGTTATACAGGTTGGCACTTAGCTTCAGGGGCTGTGGGGGGACATTCCTTATTGCCTTTGGAAAGCTGCCTTTCTTTCCCTTCTTCAGCTCGAGATGTTTAAATGTTGAGCTCCAGGTACCCTATGGATGAGAAATAACAAGTGTATTAGAGTAAATTGGTACTCTTTGAAAACTGTGCAGACCCAGATCATACAACTCCTGAAGGAGCTGATCCTATAAAAAACTCTGTACAATTTTTTTAAAGGACAGCGTTCATACAGGTAAGACCTGGAAAAATTCAAGGGCTTTCAAAGACTTTTTGAAGCGAAAAACACCTGTTTTCAAGGACTATTTGGTAACAAAGAAATACTTGTTCATATTTCCTCCTTTCGCCATAGGGTATTTATATTAGTTTTCTGTATGAATTTCTTGAACATTTTAATCAGAATAGAACATCTTTAGCAGTTTGCTGAACACATTCTCAAATAGCCTTGTATGATATTTGCTATTGGTAATGGTACAGTATTTTTATTTTTTTTAAATTGGGTGATTCGAAAGGAAACAAAGTCTTTGCAGACAGAAATGTGAAAATTCAGGTACTTTTCAAGGATTTTCAAGAAAAAAATTGTTTTCAAGGACTTTTCAAGAAAAACATTCATTTTCAAGTACTTTTCAAATCTGTATGAACCCTGTAGGATCAGTCTGATCGGAGTCTGTACTCTTTCATCCAGACACTTTTCTTTATTTCATTATCCAATGTAAAAGTTCAGGTGAAAGATGTTACAGTGGAGAATCTGTTATTCTTTCCCGTTTAAACGCAAACGTATGCAAACGCAAAGCGCTAAAACGTAGAAAAGAACAACTTTTGGACAATTCTGATATTTCATGTTTATCTTGGTGGCAAACAGTTTGGAGCCTGATCTGGCTCCAAACTGTTTGCACTGCAAATAATAGTTTAAGCATAAACGCGTTTATTGGGAAAGAATAACAGATTCTCCACTGTAATAGTGGGTGGAGATAAACATACAAATATTTAGCGGAAGGGTTACATTATTTTAGTGCCAAACTATAACAAATCATGCAAGTTTCATGAATTATTTACAAGTCTTCTTCAATGTAGCTGTTCAATGTTTGCCTGTACAAGTAACCCCACAGTTGAATATCAATTAGCAATCAATTACTCCATAAATACCTTTTTTAAGCATTGAACTTATTTCGCCACTGCAGAAAATAGTTCCAATTTATACAGTTATGGATATCTATCATAAGAACTATTTTCTATATTCCAGCAGATGGTAAGGTGTAATCTGGTCTACTTTCAGTTTGGTTTTAGTGGTTACTTGCCTTAACCCATTACACCATAAGTTCAATCAGTTCAACATTTATTGTACTAAGGCCACCGGCCCATACACAAGATGATATAAACAAATGTACATATATAAACATGTGTAGTAGTGCCCTTTAACGCTTTGAATATATTTCTCCACTGAAGAAAATTGTTCAAATTTATACAACCATAAATAGGTATCATAAGAAATATTCTGTATATTCTAGCAGATTGTAGCTTAAACTGGCTGAAAGTAAAGCAGAATGTGCCTTAAGGCACATTCTGCTTTACCTGTCAACCTGTTTTAAGTGGTCACCTGATTTCAAAACTATAAATAGGCTATGGGGAAATGGGTTAAATGCTAGAAACAGGCTATAGAGCAAACACATTTATTAGGAAAGAGCATCATTTCCACTGTACCTGGAAATACTCTGCCATTGTTTTGTGCACAGCTGTCCGTGTTCCGTCAGTCAAATATCTCTCAGTGGCTGCCTCCTTAAACTGACGGTGGTACCATGCGATCACTTTCTTACCCCCAGACTGTCTCTCCACCAAATACTCCTCAATGTCATAATGAACACGCTTCCACAACAGAGGAGGCAGTCGAATCACGTCCGGATCAGGGGGCAGGTGGTATATGTAAGTGTCCTGTAGAACCTACAAATACAAGCCATCAATCGTTATTATAGTATAACCATGAGCTGGGGTTTTACTGCACTGCAATACTTAATAGGTCATTTAGCACTGATGAATGATAAGATGAGATGATGAGAGGGATGACTTCAGGAAAATGATTTTGGCTAATCTCATGGTGGATGATGTAGCACATAGGATCAAACTTATTGACCTGCCTTCCTTCCTTTTTTTTTATTCAAACAATTATGAATTGACCCATTACTCAATAGATACACATCATTATGCCTTTCATTTTTTCCTCCACTCAAGAAAAGAGCTCTATTATATAAAGTCATTAACCCTTTCCCCCCATAGAAGCGCCTTTTAGCGCATTCAGTTTATTCCTCCGCTAAAAGTAGTTCCAATTTATACAGTTATGAATATGTATCATACGGAATTTTTTTTTTATTCTAGCAGGTGGTAGCTTAAAGCAGACTGAAAGTAAAGCAGAATGCGCCTTAAGGCGCATTCTGCTTTACTTTCAACCTGCTTTATACAGTCACCTATTTTCAAAACTAGAAACAAGCTATGGGGGAAAGGGTTAAGCTATGCACAATAATGTTATACATATCTTAAAAGATTGTAGTTTAAAGCAGACTGAAAGTAAAACAGAGTTAACCTTAAGACACATTCTATTTTACTTTTAACCTGCTTTAAGTGGTCACCTTTCTTCAAACCTAGAAACAAGGTATGGGGTCAATGGCTAAAGCCTGCTCAGACGATGAGGTACTAAGTCTCTTATCTGGCTCCAAACTATCTGAAATAGACAGCAGTTTTTGAAGTGCAAAGATGATAGCCAGGATGAAAGTAAAGAAGGGCGAAAGAAATGTTTGAAGCTCACAACAGACTGGAAGTAAATTAGAAAGCTTCTATTTTACTTTCAGACTGACTGCCTTTATACTGGAAACAAGTACAGTAAAATCTCTCAATTACGACCACTAAAACAACGGCTAATTGATTGTATAAAAGACTGTTGACAGCTTAGAGCAAGGTGGCAGTAGAACAGAAAGATTTCTGTTATACTGTCACCTTGCTTTAACTCATTACCCCAATAAATACATCTTTTTACGCCTTTAATTTATTCCTGTACTGAAGAAAGCAGTTTAAATTTAAACAGTCACGAATAAGTATTGTAAGATAATGTTTCTATATTCTAGCAGATTATAGTTTAAAGCAGGCTGAAAGTAAAGCAAAATGCGCCTTATGGCGCATTCTGCTTTACTTTCAACCTGCTTTAAGTGGGAATACCTATTTTCAAAACTAGAATCAGGCTATGGGGTAATTGGTTAAGAAGTCACCTGTTGTACACGCCTGATCATTAACACAATATAGTGGTTTTAATATAGAGATTTACTGTACATGACTTCAATGCCCCCTAGAGTACTGACCTCATCATCCAGAGACAGCAGATCTTCTATTTCTTGCTCTGTTAGACCCTCCATGGCAGCACACAGGTAAGCTGTTAACACACATATATAGCACCATATTTACACATAATTGCTTACACAAATATAACACCATAGATACATATATAGCACCATGTTTACACGTAGCTGTTTACACAAATATAACACCATAGATACATATATAGCACCATGTTTACACATAGCTATTAACATACATGTAATTGTATTACACCATATATATGCATATAACACCATATTTACACATAACTGCTTACACAAATATAACACAAATAGAAACATATACAAGAGACCCAGAGGGTCACATTTCGCTCACCTGAGGACATTGTACCATAGAATCTGACTGGGCAAGACAACATTTTGACATAGCTATGACCCAGGTGCCATAATTTGATCTTGGTAGAGGACCACAATGCAAAGCTACATGTCAGATATTAATGATCTGGACCTTACGGTTTAAGAGAAGAAGATTTTTTAAGGTTTTCCTATAAAAACTGATAAGCCCCTGGGTGGGACCAATTTTGACCCAGGTGTCATAATTTGAACACACTAGGTAGGGAACCACAAGGCAAAGCTATATGTCAAATATTAAAGATCTTTACAGTTTCAGAGTAGAAGATTCTCAAAGGTTTTCCTATATATGTCTATGTAAAACTGATAAGCCCCGGGGCGGGGCCAAATTTGATCAAGGGGTCATAATTTGAACAGTCTTGGTAGAGTACCATAGGGCAAAGCTACATGTCAAATATAAATGATCTTGGCCTTACGGTTTCAGAGAAGAAGATTTTTAAAGGTATTCCTATTAAAAACTAATACGCCCGAGGGCGTGGCAATTTTTGGCCCGGG
Organism: Gari tellinella; assembly: GCA_922989275.2. Taxonomy (NCBI): domain Eukaryota; kingdom Metazoa; phylum Mollusca; class Bivalvia; order Cardiida; family Psammobiidae; genus Gari; species Gari tellinella. The sequence continues at coordinate 76,673,266 of OV277866.1, forward strand.
GGTCATAATTTGAACAGTCTTGGTAGAGGACCACAAGGCAAAGCTATATGTCAAATATTAAAGATCTAGGCCATACAGTTTGAGAGAAGACAATTTTTAAAGGGTTTCCCATATAAGTCTATGTAAAACTGATAGGTCCCGGGGCGGGGCCAATTTTGACCCAGGGGTTATAATTTGAACAATTTTGGTAGAGGTCTGTAAGGCAAAGCTACATCTTAAATATAAGTGATCTAGGCCTTACAGTTTCAGAGAAGAAGATTTTTAAAGGTTTTCCTATGAAAAACTGATAAGCCCGAGGGCGGGGCCATTTTTGGCCCGGGGGTCATTATTTGAACAATCTTCGTAGAGGACCACAAGGCAAAGCTATATGTCGAATATTAAAGATCTGGGCCTTACAGTTTCAGAGAAGAAGATTTTTAAAGGTTTTCCTATATAAGTCTATGTAAAACTGATAAGCCCCGGGGCGGGGCCAATTTTGACCCGGGGGTCATAATTTGAACCTTCTTGGACGAGGACCATATGGCAAAAATACATGTCAAATATTAATGATCTAGGCCATACAGTTTCTGAGGAGAAGATTTTTAAAGGTTTTCCTAAGAAAAACTGATAAGCCCCAGGGCGGGGCCATTTTTGACCCCGGGGTCAAACTTTGAACAATCTTGGTAGAAGATCATTAGGTAATGATACATACCAAATATCAAAGGTCTGGGCCTTTGGGTTTCTGAAAAGAAGATTTTTTAAGATTTTCTTATGCATTAAAAGTTGTCTATACGGTCATGTTAGAAAATCTAGTCCCACAGCAAGGGGAATAACTCTAGCCAAAAACTTTGAACAAGATTTCGTTCCCCCTTGTCACTGATGCTTCTGATAAAGTTTGGTTGAAATCGGGTTAGTGGTTTCAGAGGAGATGTTGTTTGAAAATGTGGACGGACGACGTACGACGTACTACGGACGACGGGCGCCGGACACCGGACGACGGACGGAATGGGATCACAATAGCTCATCCTGAGCCTATGGCTCAGGTGAGCTAAAAACACAATATTTACACATAGCTGCTTACACAAATATAACACTATATATACCTAACATATATATAGCACAATGTTTACTCATAGCTGCTTACACAAATATAACACACATATAATGCACCATATTTACACATAGCTGAAAACACAAATAAATACTTAATATAACACCATATTAACACAAAACTATTGAAACAAATGTAACACAAAAAGATACATATATAGCACCATATGTTCACATAGTTGTTAACACAAATATAACACCATATATATATTTATAGCACCACACTAACACATAGCTGTTGACACAGATACATCACAAATAGATAAACATATGACAGCATTGTATGCAGAGTTGTTAACACATACATAACACCCTAGATACACATATAGCACCATACTAACACATAGATGTTAACACAGATACATAACAAATAGATAAATATATAGCACAATTTTATGCATAGTTGTTAACACAAATATAACACCTTAGATACATATATAGCACCATACTAACACATAGCTGATAACACAGATATGACACAAATAGATAAACATAGCTATTAACACAAATATAGCACCATAATTACATACAGCTGTTAAGTTCAACTGAACACGGATATAACACCATAGATACGCATAGCTGTGGACACAATATAACACCATACTTACAAAGAACTTTTACACATAGATATAACATTGCACTTTCAAATAGCTGTTAAAACAAAATTATTAAATATTAGAACATCAAAAGACATAGCTGTTAACATACAAAGTTAAACAAGAGGGCCTGAAGGCCCTGATATCGCTCACCCATTGTACTGAAGCCTGATAGCTTTACCTTTCTGTTTCACCTGTATTAATCTAAATCCATTCAAATTTGTAGTATAGCATGTAAACAATTTTGGAATACAACCCCATAGTTCTAGTAGAGTACATCAAGGGCAGGTAACTAGAGCCTAAACAGTACTGAAATGAAGCCTAAATTTCTAGCATTTCAAAGTATATCAAGGGCAGATAACTATTGCCACAAAAATTAGATTTCAACAATAATTGCACTCCTTCGAGATCGTATAGCTATATACTTTGTGTGCAAGTATAATCAAAATCCATTGAAAACTGTAGTTGCAAGAGTGTAAATGCTGTTAGATATGGCATTTTCAGCAATTCAAGGGCAGATAACTCTTTACCTATTAGTCCGATTTCAACCATAATCACACTTATTTGAACTCTTATGGTCATATACAATCTGAGCAGTTTGAGAAAGATTGGATAAAAATTATGGCCTCTAGAGTGTAAACACCCTTAAGGTACTTCGCATATGCGCGTAGTTTCCATACGCTTGTTATGAAAATTGTCATGAAGAATGATAATAGCCTAAGAAACAATGTGTGTAAATATAGGCAAAATTTATCGTGTGGTTTGTCTTTAAGGTCTTTTTTCTGACAAAAACCTAGAATTTTGATGATTTTATTTTTCTTAAAAATGAATAAAGCTAATGACTATAATTCTCGCCCAATAAGTAGTCCACAACATTCATTACAAGAAAAGCTAAAAACATTTTGAATAAAGGTGTTCAGAAAGATGTTATCAGCTATTTAAATTTTGCAAAATGCTAAAAAATTGAATTACAAAAAACTGACTCATTCAATGTATATTTGTTTTCATTTTATTCAAATATATGGTTGATGAACTAGTCAGTGAATAAAGGTGTTCAGAAAGATGTTATCAGCTATTTAAATTTTGCAAAATGCTAAAAAATTGAATTACAAAAAACTGACTCATTCAATGTATATTTGTTTTCATTTTATTCAAATATATGGTTGATGAACTAGTCAGTCTGAAAAAATTAGAAAATATTACAGTCAGGATTTGTTGTAATAACATATTTTCTTATTAAAATGTGGGATATTTGTTGTTTAGATACAGTTACCTACCTTAGAATTAAAACTTTGTCATTAAAATGCATTATTATTTATTCATGGACTTGAATACAAGGTTTATTATATTGTTTGAACATAATTATAATGGGCAATATGGATCTTGAAAAGGTTAGCGTATTGATAAGATTCAAGGTGTGGCTTTATAGTTCGATCAAATCGTTTACATGTATACCGATTTAATTGACTTGTAAGTCATTAAACTAAAACGTACAGGTACGTGGACATATACTTGGACCGTAAACATCACTAGTACTAATCAACGAAGACTAAACATAACATGTCTCTTGATTACTGCGTTATGGATTGACAAGTCAATAAATCGGACACTAAAAAAAATTATTTGGATCGGATGGGTCTCGAACCTATGACCTTTGGATTGCTAGTCAACCACTATAGTCAACCACTATACTAACTGCGCTATGAAGGATTATACTAATTTATATCAACATTTCCTTTATATAAATTTTCTAGTATAAACACGTACGAAAAAAGTCTGTGTCGTCCAGACGCATATCCGCTCGCCCGCAAGACCGACTTCCGGTAGCGAAAGGCCTTAAATATGACATTTTCAGCAATTCAAAGGTAGATAACTCTTGACCTATTAGTCTGATTCCAACCATAATCATACTCATATGAACTCTTACAGTCATATACAATCTTAGCAAGTTTGATATAGATTAAATATTGAGAAAGATTGGATAAAATTTGTGGCCTCTAGAGTGTAAACACTGTTAAACATGGCATTTTCAGCAATTCAAAGGTAGATTACTCTTGACCTATTGGCTTGATTTCAACCTTAATCGAACTCATCCAAACTCTTATGGTAATATATAATATGAGCAAGATTGAGAATGATTGGATAAATATTGTGGCCTGTGGAGTGTAAACACTGTTAGATATGGCATTTTCAGCAATTCAAAGGTAGATAACTCATGAACTATATATCTGATTTCAACCATAATCAAACTCATTCGAACTCTCATGGTAATATACAATATGAGCAAGTTTGAGAAAGATTGGATAAATTTTGTGGTCTCTAGAGTGTAAACACTAAAATTGTTGACGACGAACGACGCACACCGCACGCCGGACATTCAAGGATTGCAAAAGCTCACCCTGAGCTAGCTCAGGTGAGCTAAAAAGCTAGCCTACATAGTTGTATACCCATATAACATGATAGAGACACATAGCTGGTAACATATAACACCACTGTTAACACACAAATATAACAACACAATATCACATAGCTCAGCTGTTTTTATTAAGCTGCTTTGAGCAGTATAAAAATAAAACAGAAAGTGCTAGCCACTTAATCTGCTTTAACCTGTTACCCTATAGCCTGTTTCTAGTTTTAAAGACAGGTGCATGATCACTTAATGTAGGTTGAAAATAAGCAGAATCCGCTTCATTTTCAGCCTGCTTTAAGCTACTATCTGCTATTTCTTATGGTGCATATTCAAGTCTGTATAAAAAGAAACTATTTCTACAGTTGAGGAATAGTTTAGGGATATATTTATGGGGTAATGGGCTATATATAGAAGTATAAAATCCTTGTAGGAATGCAAACGGTCAGGCCATTCAGCTACAGTAAAACTTTGATAACTACCTTAACCCATTACCCGATAAATATGCCTTTTTATGCCTTTTGATTTAATCGTCCACTTAGGAAAATAGTTCCAATTTATACAGTCATGAATATGTATCATAAGAAATATTTTCTATTTATCCTGTCAAGTGCGTATTTTCCTGATGGATAAAGGGGTGACAGATTAACTTTGCTTTATTATGCTAGTTGATCACATGACCGATGTTATTATGTCAGTTGGTCACATGACCTGTAGCCAGAACTGTTTTTTTCCACCGAGCTGCTTATTTTTCCCGCTGTTAGGAAAGGTATTCTAAAACTCTTTCAACAGAATTCGATGTGTAACGACGTTTATTTGACTATTCGATGCAATCAAAGCATTATAGAGTACGCCCCACCAGTCGCTTGCTGACATACTTCTATAATTGTCCACCTTTTAGATTTCCTGCGCGAAAAACACTACATTTTTAAAGGTTCTTTTATTTCTTTTCAACGTAACTCCGATGTGGCGTCACTGACATCATCTATATAAAAGCGTGCTTTCCTAGAGTAACATAGTTCTTTAGTGAGAATCTTATCTAAACCAAAAATGATTCTTGCTTTTAAAAAAAGCATTCTCTATTTATTTTACTATTGGCACAAGGATAAATAGAATATTTAGTGACTAGCTTTGAATGAGAAATGTTATCTGGCTCGGCTTCTGAAAATATCAGGTTCGCCTGCGGCTCACCTGATATATTCATCCGCCTTGCCAGCTGAAAGTAAAGCAGAATGTGACTTAAGGCACATTCTGCTTTATTTTCAACCTGCTGTAAGTGGTCACCTATTTTCAAAATTAGAATCAGGCTATGGGGTAATGGGTTAAGTCAAACATATCCTTATTTCAATGTAAAAACGTGGCTAAGCCATGATTTAACTTTTAACAAGAATATGTTTGACTGAAGCAAGGTATAAATAATGATATTAAACGGTAGAAGTTTTGGAAAGTCTGAGTTGAACTTTGAGTAGAGCCAGTTTGACTGTACTATTACAGTGGAAAATATGTTAGTCTTTCTTGTTTAAACGCAAAGGAAACGCAAACACAAAACACTAAAATGTAGAAAAAGACAACTTTTTTGACAATCCTGACTTTTCATTTTTATCTAAGTGGCAAACAGTTTGGAGCCGGATCAGACGCCGGGTTACCCGGCGTCTGATCTGGCTCCAACCTGTTTGCAATGGAAATAATAGTTTAAGCGTAAGCAGGTTTATTGAGAAAGAATAACATTTTCTCCACTGTATAACCACCACTTACCAAATGCCTTTTTGATGAGGACAGCACTGTGTTTCTTCTCCAGGTTATCAAACAGATGATTGATGGCCTCTTTGATTGTGACTCCAAGAGCGGTGGCGTTCACCTTGGTGTAGGATTTCCATGACAACGCCATGTCGGTCAGCAGCTTGAGGAAGAGGGGCTGGCTACAGCTATCAAACTTGTCCAACAGAAGGTTCTGTTGCTTCTTTGACAAGTGACGATTTGCCTTCTTGCACAGGACTGTAATCATAGCAGAGGCTGTCTCACTTTCAAACTTGGTCACTTCTAAATATTGCTCAGCTTGAACAAATATTTGCTTGATATTTTTCAGGCAGTCATGTCTATTGGTAACCATGGAGATGAGGAGATGCACTGTTGTTGGAAGCTTGTGTGGTATCCAGTTAAAGAAGTGAGCATGGTCAACTGGAGACAACTGGTCTACAGAGTCTAGCACAATGACCAGGTGGTGTTCTGTAGTGTTAATCTGCCACAAAAGAGCAGCGAAATATTTCACAAGAAACTGGAAGTCTGTTTCTAGGTCTATGCCTGCAGGTTTAGGGACCTTGTATAGGTGCCAGATCTGGAGACACAGGCTGACAAGAACTTCTCTTATTGTTGTGGACATAGTTGAGGTTCCCAGGAAGCGCAGCACGCAGTACGAGTCCGGGAACCATTCCTTGGACAGTTCTGTGACTTTGGCCATCAGTGCTGTTTTTCCACAGCCAGATTCCCCATACACAATAAGCGGCTTTGTGTAATCGGTAATCTGTGGTATCTCAGTCATCCTATCTCTCATATTGAAGTTGGGATCTGACTCCATATCATCCATACTATCTCCCATAGTTAACACAACTCCAATTGTTCTTAGGTGTTGCGCTATTTGATCTTGCTCTGACTTTACATCTTTCCTTTTTTCCCTCTCACTTTCATAAACATCGTCAGTAGTTGTGTATTTCTCAGACCCCTCATCTGTAGCCGATTCATCGGTTTTTTCTTTGTTTCCATTCACTTTGTTATTGTTCTTTGCACTGTAACCAAAGACAAGCCTTGAGCGTATTTTGTTTAGAATGTTCTCTCGTCCACAGAAAGTGTCACATTTGCTTTTACAGAAGTGTAGGTGATGTAAAACTTCTTCAAACATTGGGGTCGCTGCTTTACCGGACACAGATTTGTTAATAGCTGATTCAATCATCTTCTCAACTGCTTTGGTGAAGTTTTGTCCAAACTGTTCAACATACCTTAAAGTAGATGTAACTAGAGCTTTTTTATCATAGAAACATATGACTACTCCGAGTCCCCACCCCTCCTTTAACCCTTTCCCCCATAGAAGCCCTTTTTAGTGCATTTAATGTATTCATCCACTGAATAAAATGCATGAAGTACCAATTAAATCAGTCATGGAAATGTACCATAAGAAACATTTTTTAAATACTAGCAGATGATAGCTTAAAGTACATTGAAAGTAAAGCAGAGCACTCCTTATGGTGCATTCTGCTTTACTTTCAATCTGCTTTAAGTGATCACTTGTCTTCAAAACTAGAAACAGGCTTCTGGGTGAAGGGTTAACCAGTTCTTCCTTGAAACATCAAGAAAGTTTAAGTTTCCAATAAGTCTAGTCCATTTTGACCTTTAAGGTAATCCAATACTGAAGGTAGGGTAAATGAAATGTGAAAATGATATTATGAATGGATACTACATGTAATTCCCGTTTCTTGTATGAAATATGAAGGCTTTTCGCCATCTCTTCTCAAAAATATTTGAAATATTGTATATAGCCTTACAGGTAGGAAAATATGCAAGAAAATTAACAGACAAATATTCCTTAAAGGTGATTTTTACCTATTTCTTACCTCAAATACTGATATTTTTTATGTCATGCCTATGCCAGAAGACGTAAACATCACCAAATAAAAGTTATTGCCCCAATATTTGCATCATATTATGTGAAAAATTAAACAAGAGGGCCTGAAGGCCCTGATATCGCTCACCATTTGTAATGAAGCCTGATAGCTTTACCTTTGAATTTCACCTGTTTTATTCTAAATCCATTCAAGTTTGTCTACCTACTGTAGTATAGTAGAGTACATCAAAGGCAGATAACTAGAGCCTAAACAAAACTGAAATTAAGCCTTTTTCTAGCATTTCAAAGTATATCAAGGGCAGGTAACTATGATTACATTTCAACAATAATTGCACTCCTTCGAGAACATATAGCTACATCCTTTGTGTACAAGTATAATCAAAATCCATTGAAAACTATAGTTGCAAGAGTGTAAACGCTGTAAAATATGGCATTTTCAGCAATTCAAAGGTAGATATCTCTTGATTTATTTGTCCGATTCCAACCATAATCACCCTTTTTCCAACTCTTATGGTCATATACAATATGGGCAAGTTTAAGAGAGCTTGAATAAATATTGTGGCCTCTAGAGCGTAAACACGTTAAATATATCATTTTCAGCAAATCAAAGGTAGATAACTCTTGACCTATTGATCCGATTACAACCAAAATTATACTCATCTGAAGTCTTATGATAATATACAATCTGAGTAAGTTTGAGAAAGATTGGATAAAATTTGTGGCCTCTAGAGTGTAAACATCGTTAAATTTTGCATTTTCAGCAATTCAAAGGTAGATAACTCTCGACCTATAAGTCTGCTTTCAATCATAATCAAACTCATCTGAACTCTTATAGTAATATACAATCTGAGCAAGTTTAAGAATGATTTGATAAAAATTGTGAACTTTAGAGTGTAAACACCCTTAAAAATGGCATTTTCAGCAATTCAAAGGTAGATTACTCTTGATCTATTTGTCCGATTTCAACCAAAATCGAACTCATCCGAACTCTTATGGTCAGATACAATCTGGGCAGGTTTTAGAAAGATTGGATAAATACTGTGGCCTCTAGAACGTAAACACCGTTAAATATGGCATTTTCAGCAATTCAAAGGTAGATAACTCTTGATCTATTTGCCCGATTTCAACCAAAATCGAACTCTTCCGAACTCTTATGGTCATATACAATCTGAGCAAGTTTGAGAAAGATTGGATAAATACTGTGGCCTCTAGAGTGTATACACTGTTAAATATGGCATTTTCAGCAGTTCAAAGGTAGATAACTCATGAACTATTTGTCCGATTTCAACCATAATCAAACTCATCCGAACTCTTATGGCAATATACCATCTGAGCAAGTTTGAGAAAGATTGGATAAAAATTGTGGTCTCTAGAGTGTAAACACTAAAATTGTTGACGCCGGACGACGCACGACGGACGCCGGACAATCAAGGATTGCAATAGCTCACCCTGAGCTAGCTCAGGTGAGCTAAAAATCTGAGCCGTCCTCTTAAAAGTATGCAAAATTTCCATACGATTTTACATTATATGACTTAAAAGGTTGTATGTTTGTACAAAAATGAAAACTTTGGCAAAGCAAACCACTTGCTTATTGTTTCGTACAACACTTACACAATCTAAATCCAAAATATGAAGACATTTGGCCTCACTTAACTGGAAAAAAATAATTTTGTCTTCGAAAAAGTGTTGGAGACCTTGAATACTTTATAAAGACTGAACAATAAATTTGGCTTATAATTAAATATTTTTCCAAGTTAATGTCAGACGCATTTATAAACATCTAATCATTGATTTAGGAAAAGGTTTTGTTTAAAAAAGATATATATTTCAAAGAAAAATATATTGAGCTCGGTCGGGAACGAACCCGTGCGGGGAAGGCCATGCAAATTTACAAGACGAGATTTGCAACATTTTGGACTACGTTCGGATAATTTCTAACATTATTGTCCAGGTTTTATATGGGAGTGTTCGGTAAATTCCGTTAAACACAGAAAATGCCGAGATAACACGGAAAAAGGCGATCTTCAGTTTTGGAATACCTTAAGGGTGTATCAATGTTATGGGCCATTTTTTTCAAAGTATTAAACTTTTTGTCTATCATTGTTTTTTTGGAAGAGCTATTTATGATGAATGAAAAAATGAAAAAAAATATATATGGTGGTGTCCTTTTTTTTGAGCTACAGCGATTTGAAAAAGGTATGTCAAATTTGGATTTTTTTCTAAAATTTTACCCATTCAGTGTACAAGCTTCAGTAAAATCTATTTCAAAACAAAACAAAAATGTTAATTTGGGTTTTCTGTATTTATTTCATGTCTATGGTGGTTTTTATTTTATGAAAAAAAGTAAAAAAGTTTGAAAATGAAATAGTTCTAGTATTTAACTTTTTCTTATATTCTACCAGATGAAAGCCCATACTAAGGCAGTTCAAAATATGAAAAGAAATTGAAAGGTCAGTGTTGAAAATTTTGAGTTATCAAAGTAAAAAGAGTTATCGCCCCTTACAAAATTTACAAAAAAGTACCATATCGATGATATTTAGAGCTTTATAAATTTCACATTTGGTGCCTTTTTTTTCTTAAATTAGTTTTTGTATGAAGAAATACTACCATAGATAGGAAATAAATAACACAAAACCAAATTATCATATTTGTTTCATTGAAAATGGGTTTTATTGAAGCGGGCTGTTTGAAAAGGACAAAATAAGAGGAAGTGGGTGGGGTAAATTTTACATGGCCGTAGAGCCAACTGTTGTTCACCAAAATGTACACTTTTTCTATTTTTTCATTCATCTTAAATAGCTCTTCAATACAAAACCATCATAGAGTGATTTCATATACTTTGAAAAGTTCCCAAATTCATGACATTGATACACCCTTAAGGATAGTTTTTTTCTTCAATGTAACAAATCATGACATATAGTGCATACAGTGGTAAATACGCTATTCCTACCCATTTACGTGTTAATCTATGTGTAAGAAACGCATAGTGAACGGTTAACGCCTAATGATTTTAACGCGTTTAAACGCGTTAATAAACGATTATACCAATGCAGTCTCGGCTAAGGGGTCCGTCGGCTAAGTGATGACCCTTTCATCCGGGCATTTTTAAACGCGTAAAGAAACGGGTGAAGAAACGGCTAGGAAACACGTTTAAGGAAACAGATAATAAATGCGTAAGAAACGCGAAAAGTGGGTAGGAATAGCGTATTTACCACTGTACCATGATCAGAGGGCTCCAGGCTCCTTTTAGGAGTCCTCTGAGCTGGATCTTCACTGTTTCACAGGTAAACCGTTTGCAAAGGATGCATATACAGGGTGTTTCATAATATCGGATACCATTTTGCCGTCTCACATTTTTCAACATTTTGAATATATGTAAAACTGAAAGTCACTAATTGATAGGAGACAAAACAAGGCTTCATTTGATACCTAACATCAATATGTCTTCGTAAAATATACCACCTTATTGTCCTTTCATTAAAAGATGTTAGTTAATAGTACATGCTCAAGATGACGTCCTCCCCGTAGCAAAACGACGTCTAAACGTTTCATGAAGTTGCTTATCAAGGATTTGCACATGTATGTCGAAATATTTCTAATTTCTCGTCTGATGGATAGCTTCAACTCTTCTGTGGAGGATGGCGAAGGACTATACACCCTATCTTTGAGATAACCCCACAGAAAAAAACCAAGAGGGCTTAGGTCAGGAGAGTGAGGAGGACACACATTGTCTGTCCTGTAAGAGATCAAGTTTGTGCCGAACGTTGTTTTTAGCCATGTGATAACTTATCCAGATGTATGGGATATGGCACCATCTTGCTGGAACCAACTGCTATTTAAGTCCGCTCCTTTTCTGCTTAATGCTGGCAAACATTTCTTCTTTAAGAGCTTTAGGTAGCGTGCACTGTTTATTGTCTCAACATCACCGTTTTCATCCTCAAAAAAGTACGGACCAATAATTCCTGATGAACTTAAAGCCGCCCATTACACCCGTCACCTTCTTTGAATGTAATGATCGCTCAATACAAAAGTACCCCAGAAACGACAGTTCTTTTTATTCACTTAAACATTTAGATAGAAGTAAGCTTCATCGGAAACCCAAGTTTTGTCTGCTATTTCCGGCCGATCTTTCATCCAGGTCGCGAAAGCAAGTCGACTGCTGATGTCAGAATCTTTCAAATGTTGTTTGATTGATATACTATATGGTGTCAATTTTAAGTCATACCTGAGCATCCTGTATACACTGGAAACACTAGCATTGTTAATTATATCACCCAAGACTCGGCGCACAGACTTATGTGGTGTTTCTGCAATAAAGAATTTCACCTGCTCCAATGACTCCGGTTATCTGACTGCTCTCGGTCTCCCGACATTATCATGTCTTCTGTCTTTTACCGACCCTGACTGTTCAAATCGTTTAACAATTCTATGCACTTGCACTTTTTTCAATTTCTGATCTTCAGGGTATCGCATTTTCATTGCTCTGATAACTGTGGCCGGTGAATAAGTCTGTGGACTTTTCTGTAGGAAGCATCATTTTGAAAATACAACTTATTTTGATTACGTCATCAATGACGTCATGACGTCAACGTTCTCCCATATTTTTCAAATTGCTGATAGCTTTGAAATGTCTCCTTTAAAATGACATATAACACGACTGTGCTGTGTGTTCTGTGTACTTTTTATTTTAGTTTGTAATGGTAACCAATATTATGAAACACCCATGTGCGACTATGGCTCACAGGGTTAAAGGTGCTTTGAGTTGTTCATCTGTGAAAGTTTTAAGCAAAACCCTCCAATAGACTAGGATAAGTTAGCTGCTCACAAATCTTCCTTGTATATTCTATGTCGGAAACAGGGCTGCCATTTCTCCGGATTTTTCCTAAATCTTCGGAATTTTTTCCAGTACATGGTAGCTTAAAGCAGGCTGAAAGTAAAGCAGAATACGCCTTAAGGCGCATTCTGCTTTGCTTTCAACATGTTTTAAGCAGTCATGTGTCTTCAAAACAAGAAACAGACTATGGGGTAAAAGTACAGTTAGTAAAATTGCGTCTGAAAAATTGAAAATTTGAAATCCTAGGATTTTTATGATTAACTTATGGCAGCCCTGCAGAAAAGAAATCAATTAGTCACTACTAGACTATGTTGGAAACAAATTCAATGGGTCACCACTTGTCTGAACACTTTTCCGGATAGAAAGGTATTTTGACACCTATACATATGTCTCATATGAAACACCTTATTGCCTAGTGACCAGTTGTCTGATCAGGCTCACACCATATTAAAATAAATCCAACATTTTTGTAAACCTGTCATAATTATTTTATATTTAATGTGCACTGTTTTGCATTTGGTTTTGTTCAACTCTATACTCCATAGATACATCCTTTTAACCTATTACCCCATAGCCTGTTTCTAGTATTAAAGATAGGTAGTTTGAAAGTAAAACAGAAACCTCAAGGTACATTCTGCTTTACATTCGAGCTGCTTTAACTCTTTCCTCCCTGAAACTTTAAATGGACAATTCCAGTTTCCATTTTTGTCTAGTCCATTTCTGACTTTTAAGGGTTGTTTTTGTCAATGTTTGGCATTATGACAAACAGTGAAGACCCTGATCAGAGGGCTCCTTTCGGAGCCCTCTGATCTGGGTCTTCACTGTTTGCACAGGACAAGTGTACAATTCACATGGACACTGTTTGAAAAGGACGCCTATATGCGAGACTAGGGTTCAAAGGGTTAAGTGGTCACCTATAAACAAAAGTAGAAACAGGTAATGGTGCAAAGGGTAGAACGGGAAAGAGCAGCATCTTGTCCGCTGTATGATACCTCAAATGTTCTGTATTCATGGCAATGCTGACTCCACCAGCCTTCCACGGCACATTGTACCTGTACAGCAGACTAGGAGGCAGTACTTCTGGCAGCTTGACAAGCTTCAGACGCTCTCGTAACTCCTCTGCCTCAACGTCCATACCCTCATCAAGTAGATCAGTGTAACGACCTAGAAATAAAAATATTAAAACTTTTTTATCTTTTATTATAAAATCAATCTGGTGTAGATTGTGAAGATTGGTTTTTCACCTACCTTTTGGTCTTACAAAGGCCTTCATCAGAGTGATACACAAAGAAAACACCGTTATTTTATATCAATTTTGAATCAAGCTTTTACATGTATAACTTAATTTTATTATCTTCCTTCCTGAGAAACAAAGCATTTGCGCATGCATGTGTATGATATGATACTCCTTGTATTTAACTCTTTATATTTTACTATGGCCTCGTTTTCATTCAGAGTGGGAATCATTGTTCAGAGGGCAATTGTGGGGAGGGAGCACTGTACAAACTGCCCAGATCCATGATCAAACTCAAGACTGCAATGATCAGGAGCCATTTCATAAAACTTCTTACAACAAATGTTGTCGTAAGTCAGATTATAAAAGTCTCAATAATTATTTATTTCTCAATCTAATCCTGTCTTGAGACATCTCTTTGGAATCGTCTTTTCAAGACGATTCCAAAGAGATATCACAAGACAGGATTAGATAGAGAAATCAGAAATTAAACGTTTTTTAAAGTTTTGACTTACGACAATATTTGTCGTAAGAAGTTTTATGAAGTGGCCCAAGAAACATTGTTTGCTTACAATTGCACTATCACATCCACTGTGACATTCCTCTGAAGCAAATGCAATGCAATTAAATGGAGAAAATAGCAGAATTTTTAAAATATGTTGACAGTTTGTAAAACTATGACTATAAACAGTTTTGAGCCTGATCAGAAGCCTAGACACTTGGTATCTGATCTGGCTTCAAACTGTTTGTAATGGACATAGGACTCTTACCAAAATAGCTTTGAATGGCAAAGAATAACCGCATACCTACTGTGCAACTACAAAGGACAAAACATTATTCTTTACTGTTTCTGGGCTTCCATAAGTTGACATGAAAAATCCTAAGATTTCCAAATTTACATTTTTCAAGTGCGATTTTACAAATCATACCTTTACCCCATAGCCTATTTCTAGTTTTGTTGGCATGTGACTACTTAAAGCAGGCTGGAAGCAAAGCAGAATACGCCTTAAGGCGCATTCTGCTTTACTTTCAGCCTGCTTTAAGCTACCATGTACTAGAAAAGAATCCGAAGATTTAGGAAAAATCCGGAGAAATGGCAGCCCTGCTGTTTAAACGCAGATAAAATGCAAATGCATTGCATTAAAATGTAGAAAATGACAATTTTTTTACACATCTGGAATTCATTTTGATATAAGCGGCAAACAATCTGCAGTGTCTGGTCATGCTCAAAACTGTTTGAAATAGACATAACAGTTATGCAAACAGTAAATGTCTGTATTGGGAAAGAATAACATTTTCTGCACTGCACCTTGCAGAAGTAACAATAAATTCTACAAGGTTCTAGATAAGGAAGTATTTCAAACACTTAAATCTTTATTTCTGCACTAAACCCCATGGTGTCAGTACTCATTAGAATCGTCTCTTTGAGACGATTCTAAAAAATAGTAACAACATAGGATTTGGTGCTGAAATGAGCGAGGAAATGTTGGATTTGCTCAGTTAACTCCCTCTTATCTGGAGCCCTGTTGTACCATTAATTCAGAAGCCAACCTACCAGCCACAGGGTCTGTCATATCTAGCTCAATGAGGGACCTCTGGAAACATATCACTGTGTCTTCTAACTTCCCTGCTGTCAGTATTCCTTCACCCACTTCATTGTCAGTCACTGAAAACATCAACAGATGATGTTCTTCAGGTTCTAAGTTTATAATTTTTTTAAATTGAGTCTGAAGTCGTTCTCAAGCATAGGCTCAAATCTGACCAATCATATGCTTGAGAACAGTCTCAGACTCAACTCAAACTCTTTCTAACCTTGGACCTAGGAGTTTTGCACAAATGCAGCAAATTCATTATTACTCAGTGAAAAACAAATGATTTAATGGGTCAATTAACTATTTACATGTTACTCCATATTGAAGACAGGTGATCATTTAAAGCAGGTTAAAATAGAGCAGAATATACTTTCAGCCAGCTTTAAGCTAGAATGTGCTGGAATATTGAAAATATTTCTTTTGTTACATATTCCTGACTGTTTCCA
This sequence comes from Gari tellinella, assembly GCA_922989275.2. Taxonomy (NCBI): domain Eukaryota; kingdom Metazoa; phylum Mollusca; class Bivalvia; order Cardiida; family Psammobiidae; genus Gari; species Gari tellinella. The sequence continues at coordinate 76,689,080 of OV277866.1, forward strand.
GTAAGACTCTGTTCTTCAGTGGAGGAATAAATCAAATGAGTAAAAAAGCGTATTAATGGGGACAGGTGTAATAAGTTACTTTCAATATGCTATAAAGTTTATAAACATTTAATATAAACAGTCTAGTAGAAACAGGTTATCAACCTTCCTTAAGTGGTCACCTATCTTCAATACTAGAAACAAGCTATGGTGTAAGGGTTAACCCATTACCCCATAGCCTGATTTTATTTTTGAACATAGGTGACCACTCAAAGCAGGTTGAAAGTAAAGAAGAATGCACCTTAAGGTGCATTCTGCTTTACTTTCAGCCTGCTTTAAGCTATCATCTACTAGAAAATTGAAAACAATTCTTATGATAAGTATTCATAATTGTGTAATTTGGAACTATTTTATTCAGTGGAGGAATAAGTTAGAGGCGTAAAAAGACGTATTTATGGGATAATGGGTTAAGTCTGTGTGAGTTACTGAGGCATTGCTGTATATGGTATCTACCTGACTGGAAGAAGACATGTTTCTCTTCTTTGGTGAGTTTTCCTTCGTTGTAGAGGAGGTCAGCACACTCTCTGAACAGGAAGATTAATTTCTCCGACACAATTGCCCACTCTCGCTGAGACTGTCAATACACGAAAAGCCTGGGTTACTGAACAGAACATTCTTTTATTTCTGATGAACAGTGGAGAAAACGTTATTCTTTCCCATTTAAACGTAAACAAAACGCAAACGCAAAGCACTAAAACTTAGAAAAGTACAACTTTTGGACAATTCTAACAAGTCATGTTTATCTTGGTGGCAAACAGTTTGGAGCCTGATCAGTCGCCGGGTAGTACGGCGTCTGACCCGGCTCTAAACTGTTTGCAATGGAAATAATAGTTTTAGTGTAAACATGTTTATTGGGAAAGAATAACGTTTTCCACTGTAACTTGTTTACTTAACCCTTACAATGCTGAAGTTTCAAACGGAATCACCCATTTTCTAATAAAAAACCAGTTAACATAACAAATATGTGGACTCACGAAAGATCTGTCCCTTAAAAAAATTATTAGAATGACAAACAGTGTAGACCCTGATCAGAGGGCTCATTTAGGAGCCCTCTGATCTGGGCCTACACTGTTTGCAAAAAAATGTAAATTCCGGTTCTAGCATTGTAAGGATTAATACATCAGTCTATAGATATCAGGGCTTCAGATAAGGGGAGTATTTCAAAAACTAAAACTTTTATTGCTGCATAAAACCCTATGGTGTCACTACTCATTAGAATTGTATCGATGAGACAATTCTAATGAGTAGTAACACCATAGGATTTGGTGCTGAAATGTGTGAGAAAATGTTGGATGTGTTCAGTATAGGAGCCCTGGATATGCATTCGAACACATTTAATTTATTCCTCCACTGAAGTAAATAGTTAAATTTTGTACAGTTATGACTATGTATCATAAGATTTTTTTTTATATTGCAGCTTTTAGTTAAAGCAGACTGAAAGTTAAGCAGAATGCACCTGTTTTTCTTTCAACCTACTTGGTCACCCATCATCAATACTAGAAACAGGCTTGTGAAAGTGAAAAAGGATCAAGAGATTGAAAACAGAAAAATGCTCCAATAAAAGCAAATGTGTGGCAATGTTGTGCATATATGGCATTAAAAATATCCTCCAAAAGAATCATGGAAACATAATTTTTATATATGTTTTCAAACACTTTTTCGACTCTGTCGACACAGATTTTTGTTTTAAACTTTGTTACATACAATTCAAATAGATTGAAATAGACCGTTAGATAAGATCATTCCCTGGAATAAGAATGTTAACCGGCTTCTGATCTGGCTCCAAACATTTTGCAAGGGAAACACAGTATAACCTCTCTATTACAACCACTAAAAAGAAGGCTAATTGTCTGTATAAAAGACAGGTGACAGCTTAAAGCAATATGAAAGTGAAACAGAAAGCTCCTGTAGGAGCTTTCTGTTTCACTTTCACATTGCTTTAAGCAGTCACCTGTTTTAAATGACTTATAATTGATACAACTTAGTGGTTGTAATAGAGAGGTTCTACTGTTATTGTTTTAGCACAAATGTGTTTATTTGGAAAGAATAATAATTTATCCTCACCACTGTACCACATTTTTACCCACAGCTCCAGATACAAGCTAGTAAACTAGACAATTTCTCATTTATATTCAAACCAAACCCTATGTTGTGACTACCCTATGTTGTGACTACTGTTCCCCAAGCTGTTGCAATATCGTCTACTTAAAGCGACTCGCAACCGGATGGTGTACTTGTCAAAATAAAATAAAATACTCAAATAAAAGCAAATTTGTGGCATTATTTGGCTTCTGACATTAAAAAAATATGATCAGTCCAAAAAAAGTCTCAAGAATCGTCACCGAATCTTAGTTTTTTTTAGATATATTCCATCGTTTTTCAATAGCGTCAACTGACGGTTTTGCTGTTGTTGTTGCTTCTCTACACGGGCTCTGACATAAACCGGAGCCGAATAATGTAGTATTAAGCGCTACCAGTGAAGTATGTTAATTCGCTACCATATATATAGAGAGCGTCCGTGGTCGAAGCGGTAAAGGCGTGTCCTCATTTTACTTGTTTGTCTCCGCAATGGAGGGTCACGGGTTCGAATCCCACCAGAGCTTCTTTTTTTTTTTTTTTGGAAATGCATTTTTTAACAGAATTTATTATCCTAAACTAAATCTTACCCATTTATATAATCATTTGACATATATTTACAAATTACAATTTTTAATGCTAAATCCGGTTGCGAGCCTCTTTAAAATTATTGTCTGCTGTTTTTTCGACATTTGACAAAAGAACATAAAGATGTACATAAAGATGAGTGACAAACAGTTTAAACCCAGTGAGTGACAAACAGTTTGAACCCAGATCAGACGCCGCATCACCCAGCATCTGATCTGGGTCTAAATTGTTTGCAAATTTAAAACAAGTGTATTCATTTTCCCTCCATATAACAACTCTCTCTGAACAACATAGTTGAACATACACAATATGTGTGTCCCATTGGATGTTGTTGTAGAGAGGGAATTAACATTGTACTCTACTTATCTGGAGCACAGGGGCCCGTTTCATAAAACTTCATACGGAAAACCTTAAGTCAAAAGTTTAAAATACAAATGTACATTTAATGTCTGATTTATCCATCTAATCCTGTCTTGTGACATCTCTTTGGAATCATCTTGAAAAGACGATTCCAAAGAGATATCACAAGACAGGATTAGATGGAGAAATAAATAATAATTGAAACTTTTATAATCTGACTTACGACAACATTTGTCGTACTAAGTTTTATGAAACGGGCCCCTGTTTACCTGTTGCCTAATGTTAGCATTGCCTGGCGACTGGTCAAAGAAGCCTGGGTATATAGAGGTGATAGGCTGTAGTACATACATGGAGGGCTCTTCGTTGTTGTCACATAAATACCAGCTGAGTAGCACTGTGGTGTCATAGCCAATTCTCATTGCTGTGTTCTTGATTAGCCTGAACTGGTTACTCTCAATCTTAGCTGGTAAAGGACGGTATCCATACTTGTCCCCTAGGATTGCCTATTATAACAAACAATTGTTTATACAGTTAACTCTTGTAACACTTAATAATTATTGTGGGTTATTATGCTCCCTTGTTGCTCAAATTATTTATGAAAACATGAATAAAGTTACTTGGAATTATGGGTATAAAATACAGGTCTGAATTTGTAAACAATGTAGACTCAGATCAGTGGGCTCCTAAAGGAGCCCTCTGATCTGAGTCTACACTCTTTGCAAATGTAATGAGTACATATTTTCTAAACAGGTCCATAGTGTTGAAAGAGCTCATTAACCCCTGAAACTTTTAATGGACACTTCCAATTTCTCATTTTAAGTCTAGTCCATTTATGAATATCTAAGAATGATTCTAACAATGTATTGCCAAATGACAAACAGTGCAGACCCTGATCAGAGCCCTCTGATTTGGGTCTACACTGCTTAATTATGAAAAATGTACTCTTCATATGTACACTATTTGTAGATCACTAATATATTCGTCACTAGGGTTAAATGAGTTAATGAAATACTGACCACAAAGTTTGGTCCTCTGGACACCTTCTGGCAGTTCTTGATTTCACGAAGACATAGCTCTGTGGTACTGTGGTCATCAGTGGCATCTTCCTGAACTCCCCAACGCATGTCAGCAATCTGTATAGATGTAGGCAGTATAACCCATTACCCCATAAATACGCCTTTAATTAATTCCTCTACTGACAAAAATAATTTCAATTTATACTGTCACAAATAAAAATCATAAGAAATATTTTTTATATTCTGTCAGATAATAGCTTAAAGCAGGCTGAAAGTAAAGCAGAATGCGCCTTAAGGCGCATTCTGCTTTTCTTTCAACCTGCTTTAAGTGGTCAACAATTTTCAAAACTAGAAACAGGTTATGGGGTGATGGGATAAGCTAGTGATGGAAAGTGAACAAGACAATTTCTATTGATAACTGATCACCTCTGTTATGCCATTACCCCATAAATACGCCTTTTACGTTTTTAATTTATTCCTCCACTGAAGACAATAGTTCCAATTTATACAGCCATGATTATGCACCAGAAGAAATATTTCCTTTATCCTAGCAGGTGGTAGCTTAAAGCAGGCTAAAAAAAAAGCAGAATGTGCATTCTCCTTTTTTTCAACCAGCTTTAAGTGGTCACCTAACTTCAAAACTAGAAATAGGCTATGGTGTAATGGGTTAACTAGCTGGCAGCTCACCAGCTGATTTTATCAGAACACCCCCAGGGCTATGCAAATCTTTATAAGAGGGTACCTTATCAAGGGTAAATCCAGAAATATTTTTTTTATTTTTTGAAATACTTCCTTTCTCTGGGGCCCTGCTTATCCACTGAATTAATTACCTGAAAGTCTAACCCTCTCTCCTGGCAAAATCTCCGTAAATGTGGAACTGCATACTTCATCAACCAGTTCCTTTCAGACTGCATATCTGGAACATACATGTATTGATTACAAAAAATGCAAATTGACATAGAGAAACTTCAGAGACTGAACTTGATGTTCAGGGCTGGCAGAAATTGACCAAAAAAATCCTAAGATTTCAGAATTTTCAATTTTTCAAGCGCAATCTTCCGAATTATACCTTTTACCCATAGTCTGTTTTTAGTTTTTAAGACACATAATGCTCAAAGCAGGTTGAAACTAAAGCAGAATGCGCCTGAAGGTGCATTCTGCTTTACTTTCAGCCTGCTTTAAGCTACCATGTACTGGAAAAAAATTCCGAAGATTTAGGAAAAATCCGGAGAAATGGCAGCCCTGGATGTTGTTGTCTGTGACTGTATCTAATAAGGTTTTACGTCCCTCCAGGAACTTAACAATGCATCTTTCCATCTCTTAAGCATCTGTCAGCAATGGTCCATTCATTGTAGTTGGGATGTCGCAGTCAGATACTGAGCTCAAAATATTGTGAATATGTCCAATACTTCAATATGTGTCAACCAGACCCTATAATGTGACTGTCTCACTAGTCATTAGAACTGTCTCAAAGATACATAGGGTTTATAGGGTCTGGTGTAGACATAGTGAATCTAACACCACCATTAGTGTCAGATAAGGATATCTCACCCGAGGTTTGAAGATATTTTAGAAACACGAGGCTTTGCCAAGTGTTCTTAAATATCTTCATACCGAGGGTGGGATATCCATCTGACACTCAACTGTGGTGTTAGATTTATTTTCTCACCTCGCCAACCCTTAAAACACGTTCAACTTGCTATACAGTGGCGAGTTGTATTTTGGCTTTCGCATCATGAATGGCGGACGGAAATCTATGTAAACATTTCAAATGAACATACACAGAAAAAAGAAGTACACTAGTTTCAACAACTTAATATATAGACACATGTTTTATTAACTATATAGCCTTTATGAACTGAATGTAGATCTACTAACCAGATTCGTTAGCGAGAGTTTAGCTGTAATGTCAAGGAGGGTATTTTAATGCGCTAATGCATGCATGACGATGTCATGACAACGGCAAAAACAAACAATGTTCTGCTTGTCTGTCTGGACAGATAAGGCTATCTCACACCCCCTAGATTTCAAGATACCTCTGTCCGAGAGGTGAGAAATAAAAGGAAATGTTAGAAATCTTTATTTTACTCACTCAGGATCCTTCAGGAGCACTCTGATCTGTGTTTTCATTGTTTGCATAGGACAAGTGCACTACAGGTACACTGTTTGCAAAAGGTTTGTATATACTCCTGACTAGTGTTTCACAGATAAAATAAGCTGTTATTAGTCCTTAAAACATTAAGTTTCTAATTTCTTGATGAAAAAAAAAGAAAAATGTAAATCGTACACAGCTCCAGATAAAGGGGCTATTTAAACAAGAGCCCCATGGGGCATATTTCGCTCACCTGAGAATAGCTGAAAAAATGGAGATATACCGAAAATAAAAACTCTGGCCATATTAGTGTCAGAGAATAAGACGTTTGAAATTTTCTCTAAATATCTAAGCTCTGGCCCTTGTAGTTTCAGCTCCTGTGACCTAGTTATGCAACCGACCAGAACCATTTGAACAATTTTGGTAAAGGACATCTAGAAGTGTCACCATGCCAAATATCAAAGCTCTGGCCACATTAGTTTCAGAGGAGAAGAGAAAATGTCACTATATAACTATATGTAAAACTGTGACCCCCAGGGCGGGGCCAATTTTGACCCCAGGGGCATAATTTGAACAAACTTGATAGAGGACCTGTAGGTGATGCTATGTGCCAAATATCTAAGCTCTGGCCCTTGCAGTTTTTGACAAGAAGATTTTTTAAGATTTCCTTATTTTTTCACTTTGGTTGCCATGGCAACCAGAGTTCTCTATTGTTTTTAATTCTTTGAACAAATTTGGAAGAGCTTGACCCAAGGAACATTTCTGTAAAGTTTGGTTGAATTCTGTCAAGTGGTATAGGAGGAGATGTCATTTGAAGCAATTGTTAACGACGACGCACGACGGACAACGCCGGAGGCCGGACACAGGACCATCCCAATAGCTCACCTTGAGCCTTTAGCTCAGGTGAGCTAAAAACAAGAGGGCCTGAAGCCCTGATATCGCTCACCTGTTGTACTGAAGCTTGATAGCTTTACCTTTCTGTTTCATTCGTTTAAATCTAAATCCATTGTAGTATAGCATGTAAACAATTTTGGAATACAACCTCATAATTCTTATATACGTGTACATGTAGTAGAGTACATCAAGGGCAGATAACTAGAGCCTAAACAATACTGAAATGAATCCTTTTCTAGCATTTCAAAGTACAATGTATATCAAGGGCAGACAACTCTTGACCTACCAGTCTGATTTCAACCATAATCCCACTTATTCGAACCCTTATGGTCATATACAATCTGAGCAAGTTTGAAAAAGACTGGATAAAAATTGTGGCCTCTAGAGTGTAAACACCTTTAAATATGGCATTTTCAGCAATTCAAAGGTATATAACTCTCAACCTATTTAATTAGTCTGATTTCAACCATAATCGAACTCATCTGAACTCTTACAGTCATATACAATCTGAGCAAGTTTGAGAAAGATTGGATAAAAATTGTGGCCTCTAGAGTGTAAACACCTTTAAATATGGCATTTTCAGCAATTCAATGGTAGATGACTCTCAACCTATTAGTCTGATTTCAACCATAATCAAACTCATCTGTACTCTTACAGTCATATACAATCTGAGCAAGTATGAGAAAGATTGGATAAAAAGTGTGGCCTCTAGAGTGTAAATACCCTTAATTATGGCATTTTCAGCAATTCAAAGGTAAATAACTCTTGATATATTTGTCTGATTTCAACCATAATTTAACTCATCCAAACTCTTATGGAAATATACAATCTGGCCAAGTTTGAGAAAGATTGGATAAATAGTGTGGCCTCTATAGTGTAAACACTGTTAAATATGGCATTTTCAGCAATTCAAAGGTAGATAACTCTTGACCTATTGGTCAGATTTCAACCATAATTAAACTAATACGAACTGTTATGGTAATATACAATCTGAGCAAGTTTAAGAAAGATTGGATACATATTGTGGCCTCTAGAGTGTAAACACTAAAATTGTTGACGACGGACGCCGGACATTCAAGTATTGCAAAAGCTCACCCTGAGCTAGCTCAGGTGAGCTAAAAATCTTTATTTCTGCATTCAACCCTACGTCACTAAAATTAGCATCACTTTTTTAGAGGAATCTAATGAGTAGTAACACCACAGGATTTGGTGTTGAAATGAGTGAGAAAATGTTGGATTTGTTCAGTTTACTCCCTCTTGTCTGAAGCCATGTAAAGTACCTGTAAATGTTGAGCTGAGGAATATTCTGACCACTGCAGACTCTCTCTGTGGTAGGTTATAGATGTTGCCAGCATACACATGGTCAACTTGATGACGTTCATTTATTTCATCGTGATCAGCAATCCTTTGCCCTCTAGCAGAGCTAATAGAGCTCATGTTGGATAATTTTCTTTTCCTTTTTGGATTAATTTAGTGTTTGGTCATCTTCATTCACCCACTGTTTCTGTTCAAAAAAAGAGTTTGGTATCAGATATGAACAATTTTTTAATCCTAACAGATGGTGGCTTAAGGGTGTATCAATGTCATGAGCCATTTTTTCAAAGTATTAAACTTTTTTTCTATCATTGTTTTTTTGGAAGAGCTAATTATGATGAATGAAAAAATGTAAACAAATATATATGGTGGTGTCCTTTTTTTTGAGCTACAGCGATTTGAAAAAGGTATGTCAAATTTGGATTTTTTTTCCTCAAATTTTACCCATTCAGAGTACAAGCTTCAGTAAAATCTATTTCAAAACAAAACAAAAATGTTAATTTGGGTTTTCTTTATTTATTTCATGTCTATGGTGGTATGTTCACATATATAAACCAAATTTAGACAAAGCAGGCACCAGGTTTGAACAATATGGATCCTTGAATATCAAAAATATGCTTTATATAGGGCATGATTTTATTAGATTTTTTATTTTATGAAAAAAAGTAAAAAAGTTTGAAAATGAAATAGTTCTAGTATTTAACTTTTTCTTATATTCTACCAGATGAAAGCCCATACTAAGGAAGTTCAAAATATGAAAAGAAATTGAAAGGTCAGTGTTGAAAATTTAGAGTTATTAAAGTAAAAAGAGTTATCGCCCCTTACAAAATTTACAAAAAAGTACCATACCGATGATATTTAGAGCTTAATAAATTTCACATTTGGTGCCTTTTTTTTTCTTAAATTAGTTTTTGTATGAAGAAATACTACCATAGATAGGAAATAAATAACACAAAACCAAATTTATCATATTTGTTTTCATTTAAAATGGGTTTTATTGAAGCGGGCTGTTTGAAAAGGACAAAATAAGAGGAAGTGGGTGGGGTAAATTTTACATGGCCGTAGAGCCAACTGTTGTTCACCAAAATGTACACTTTTTCTATTTTTTCATTCATCTTAAATAGCTCTTCAATACAAAACCATCATAGAGTGTTTTCATGTACTTTGAAAAATTCCCAAATTCATGACATTGATACACCCTTAAGACAGGCAGAATGTAAAGCAGAATGCACCTCAAGGTGCATTCTGCTTTACTTTCAACTTGTCTTTAAAAGTGGTCACATGTTTTTAAACTAGGATTAAGGAACAGGCTTTGGGGTAATGCTGTAATGGGCATGGGTAATAATCTACATCTACATGGTTTCATAAATCTGTCAGGCATGACAATTATAAATTACGGTGTGCAAGAAAACAAAAATAAAAGAGTATGCTTTTGCTTTCTTAAACCGGAGTAATCCGAGAATCCAAATAGCATTGACAGGGCTTTTTTACCTTCTATAATAGAGGCTGACTTTCAATGACTTCCCAATTGCAGAAACCCTCTTTTTTCCCAATTTTGGTGGAGAATTTCCGAAAAAATATATATATATATTTTTTTTATAATTTTGTTCTATTCCTCAACTACCAGTCCCTCTTTAGTGTTAAATAGTTTTATTTTCTGGTTTTAAAGAGGCTCGCAACCGGATTTAGCATTAAAAATAGTAATTTGTAAATATATGTCAAATGCTTATATAAATGGGTAAGATTTAGTTTAGGATAATAAATTCTGTTAAAAAATGCATTTCAAAACAAAAAAAAAGAAGAAGCTCTGGTGGGATTCGAACCCATGACCCTCCATGCGGAGACAAACATGAAAAAAAGGGAAACGCCTTCACCCACGCGGCTACTGGTGCTCTTTATCTATATGGTAGCGAATTAACGTACTTCAATGGTAGCGATTGATAGTACATTATTCCGCTCGTGTTTATGTCTGAGCCCGTGTAGAGAAGCAACAACAACAACTATACCGTTAGCTAATGCTATAGAAAAACGATGGAAAATATCTAAAAAAACTAAGATTCAGTGACGATTCTTGAGACTTTTTTTGGACTGATTATATTTTTTTAATGTCAGAAGCCAAATAATGCCACAAATTTGCTTTTATTTGAGTATTTTATTTTATTTTGACAAGTACACCATCCGGTTGCGAGTCCCTTTAAATTAATGAAACTTTCTATTTCCTGTAAGTATAAGTAGACTTCCATTCAGTTTTTATGTATTTTGGTTCAGTCAGTCTACTTTTCCCTATTTGGTTGAAAATAGTCCATTTTGTAAATTGATGGATTTGGCGGTTGATGTGGGAGTTTTAACTGTTTTTTATGTAAACATCCGGGATGTAAATGAAGTACTGCCGTCAACCAGGGCCTTTTTTCCAAAAATTGGGAAGGGGCCTTAGCCTTTCCATTTGGGAAATTCAAGCGTGATTTCATCATCATCATCATCATGCAGTATCCATGATGTTTAAGGATGATTCTTCATCTTACAGAGAAAAAGAAATGAAAGGTAGAAGAAAAAGCAGGGACATGCAATATAGAATAGGAAGAAATACAGAAAAATAAGTTAATTTCTACATTCCCAGAGACTGATTGTTTGGCAGTACAAAGTAAAAATACCCAAAATGGTCGTTGAAGTGGGACATTTTAAATCCCTCATCTGCTTGATAAAATCATAAGTCTTGGAGATTTACATCTACATCAACGACCTTTCAGAATACATACAACATAGCACTCTAAGACTCTTTGCGGACGACAGCATAATATATAGAGAAATGAAAAACAAATCTGATGCCGAACTTCTTCAATCTGATCTTGATGCTGCTGGTAAGTGGGAACAAGACTGGCAAATGCGCTTTCATCCAGACAAATGTAATATCCTTAACATCACCCAAAAGAAAAATCCAATTAATTATACATACAAACTACACAATCTCATACTAGCTAAAGTAGAATCTTCAAAATATTTAGGAATCACTCTTCAAAACAATCTAAAATGGGACAAACACATAAACTCTATCACCAGCAAAGCATATCAGTCCCTTGGCTTTCTACGAAGAAATCTTAAAATCAACTCAAGCAAAGTAAAAGAACATGCATACAAAGCTATTGTCAGACCAAAACTGGAGTATTCCTCAACCGTCTGGGACCCGCACACCAGAAGCCAGACAGATCAGATTGAAAAAGTTCAGCGCAGGGCAGCAAGATTCGTCACTAATCGTTATCATAATACTAGTTCCGTCACAGACATGATTAACACATTACATTGGCCAAGCTTACAACTTTTACAAGTAAGAAGAACTAGAGCACGATTAATCATGTTTTACAAAATAATACATCACATCGTTGCTATTTATCCTGACAATCTACTAATTCTACCAGACACAAGAACTAGGCACAGCAGTATATTTTGTTTAAGACATGTTGGTTCATCCAAAGATTCCTATAAATATTCGTTTTATCCCAGAACCATCACTCAGTGGAACTTGCTGCCCGCTGTTGCCCACACAGCAGTCACAGTTGATTCATTCAAGACTATCCTCACCGTACCTGTAACCGGCTGCGTGGCTTAGTGGTAGAGCGTATGCTTGCAGTGCGGGAGGTTGTGGGTTCAATCCCTGGCCGGGTCAAACCAAAGACTTAAAAATTGGTAGTAATGGCTTCCCTCCTTGGCGCTCAGGATTTCGGGTTAGCATTACAACTGGTTCGTCGGTGTCAGGATAAAGCGACCGGCCGGGTACAGTCCCATTGGTGCACCTAAAAAGTGCCCCTGCTCGTAATACCCGAAAGGGGCGTGTAGCAGTATATATCGTCCGCGCACCCGTTTTAACGCTCACTTATTTCGACGCTATATTTGTTTACTAGTCAATATGACCTAAGCGACCCCCGTGACGTAGCATGCGCACTGGCTATCATTTGTAAACACGAAAAACTACTCTCTGTTTCAAACATGTGAATAATCAGATATGCAAAGTGAGAAATATAACAGTTTTACCTTTCTCAATGCATTTTTATGTATTTTCACTAATGCAATCCAGTACGGAAGTTTATAAGCCTTTTTCTGTATTTAAATGATCATGGAAAACTTCGACGCTCAGTTGTCAGGAACACCCATTCATATTTATCGTCTCACGCGACAGTCCCATGACAAGCATTTTCCCGCCATTGCAAAACAGGTCAATGTTTAGTAGGTGTACGCTATTTTAGGAATCTGTGAGATCATGCTGATCGATTTACATGTGATTACTTACTGGCTCATAAATGCGCTTTAAATTTATGAAATAGAGGATAATTGTTTTTTTCAGTATAAGATAGAAATTTAATCCATTGAGTCAATGAGTGAACATCAGATGTTATATTTTCACGAGTGGCGAAGCCACGAATGAAAATATAACAGTCTGATGTTCACGAAATGGATTAAATTCGATCTTATACTGAAAAAATACAATTATTCTATTTATTTATGCTTTTAAGCCACTTTTTAAACGAAATTGTTCGACAATTGAGAAAGCGAAAGTAAATGATTTACCCCGTGTTGAGCCCCAACTTTATATCGAACACATTTTCGAAACAGTTTCCTGTACGATGACGTCACAGGTTTATTGATTTGACGTCATCCGAATTACTTCGTTGCTCCCGAGTTTGGATTCGTGCTCTTCCGGTGAGTAGTTTGCGACAAATCGGACTGCCGGAATTTAACGATAAGAGTTAAGACACGATTGACTGTGATTCTTGGGGAGCCCTACGGGGAAAATTCATAATAAAAGCGATTGGTGATAATCCACTGCAGTGCCCGAATACCAAGTGATAATCCACTGCTATTTCGTGGTAATCTACCGAAAAGCATAAATAAAAAAGTTTCTAAGTTTATTATTTTCATTTCAAGCATCCAATGCGAATTACATGAGCTACTCCCCAACATTCATGTTTTAGGGTTTGGAGAGTTTTAGCGAGAGTCGGACACAAATCAAAACCACCCCTTCTTTTAATATGAGTGCCCACTTACATTTACTCTTTGGTAGTGACTAGGGGTACGTGACCGTACCTCTAATATCTGAAATTAGCGGTACGGTCACGTACCCCTAGCGAGCCCTGTGAGGGTTGACTAGGGGTACGTGAGTCGTTTAAACTATGTAGCAACACATTATTTTGCCTGCAGATACGTTTTTTGATGCTAATATTAATAATCTCCCATTTCTACCTTTACTTGTGGATATTTATTGGAGAAAAACAAAGAAACTTCGATAAATATTCCCGACCCAACTTGTTCTCACGGCAGCGATGAGAATAGATGTATTCCGCATACATGACTATAGGGTTAATTATCGTCAGATACGCCCGCTATCTGAAAATCCGTGACCAATGTTAAGTTGTTGTTTTTTTTAAAAATTGATTCAAAGGTTACTTTATATAATAATGTTGTTGGAAATTACTGCTGGTGTAGCTTCCTAACTTAGCTTTGAAAATAAAGTGGTAGATCTGAGAAAATGAATATAAAACTATCGAAGCTTCGGCTCCCATCAAGTATCGAAACATGTTGGTTAATGACCTACACAAATCAACTTGAAAAACACGTTTGACAATTGATCGCAATGAAACAGTGCAATTATTCTAAACAAAGCATTGGATATTTATACATGTTTTTAAAAATGTGTGAAGGTTCTTTATTCATAGGTAGATCTATATAGTTTTCGCGGCCGTGAAAAAAAAATGCCGATTGGAATTTTTTTTAATGAAGTTTCTTTGCTTTTATGCGTTAAAAGTCAGAATAGAAGGTTCAAATGAGATATAATTAACAATAGCATCGATATTAACGTATCTGCAGACAAAATAAAGTGTTGCTATATAGTGTTTTGGACTCACGTACCCCTAGTCAACCCTCACAGGGCTCGCTAGGGGTACGTGACCGTACCGCTAATTTCAAATATTAGAGGTACGGTCACGTATCCCTAGTCACTACCTTACTCTTTTCTTCATTTGTATTTTAAAATGTTCGAAAATCATGACAAATTTGAAACAAAAATTGATACCAAAAGAATAATTTTGACTCCCCAGTATGAAAATAAGCGTACACAATGCAGCACAGTATGAACTATATTAATAAAGCTAAAAATAACTCTAATATAGGTCAGCCAATCAGAGGCGTCAAAATAGGTTGCTCCAAACAAATATGGCGGCGTCCTCGGTAGTGTCAAATCGGCGATGCTCTGAACAACTGGGGCATTTAAACTTGAAAGTTGCAGGGTTTTTATCATTAATTAAGCACATTTAGCTTCAGTCATAGTTTAAATCACATTAATTTTATAGCTTTCAGAAATTACAGAGAGTTTATCGCTTAATGGCGTCGAAACTGGTAACGCTAGGATAGAGAAAGAAAAAAAAAAGAAAGTCTCCATAAAAACCACATATTCCAACATTTTATCTGAGCACTTGTAAAATAGTATTATTGTATAAACACCTATAACATTTTTATTTTGTTTTACCAGCGCCTGCACATAAACTTCAATTTTAGTGAAGGAGTGCAGTATCTACGATGATGGTGATGAGGGTATGATGATTTTGCACAGAATTACCATGTGAATTGGATATGAGCCATGAGCTGAAAGCAATAATTCAGCGAGATAAAATCAGTTTTGGTAAGACAATATGAACCTATTATTTTCAGTTAAACATTCTAAAATCACTTCATGACTTTAAATCTCACTGTATTTACGGTATTTACACTAAAATTGGGCCTACTTGTGGCGTTTGTTTACTTTGGACGTGATCAGTTGCATGCTGTCAGACGCTTGCAAAACCATTCGGAACATCTTGGTCATTTCCGAGGTAACGTGTCGTTTCGGTCCTATGTCATTTCGGTCTTATTTGTTTCGGCCTCTATTTTTCAGCGCAGCTGCATAGTGTCTATTTAGACCAACATTTTCAACCAATCATATTTGATCAGAAATTTAGGTTTGAGAGCACCTGTTGAAAACTTAATTGTCTGATTGGATTAGCAGCCAGACTGGTCTATGCACAATTACAGCTTTACCAGATATGAATTGTTAGGGTGTAAAATTAAGAGACACAGACTGGACATTGCAGACTGTTTACTACAGTGTTGATGACATCATGCTCCTATTTTAAGATATGATATATTATGTATTTTTATAGATAGACAGTGGTAGCTAGGTGTTTTGTTATGGTTTACCACCATTTTTTTTTAATTGTTAACTATTTGTACATTTACTATATTTATAGCAATCAGGGTATACGTTCCTGTAGCAATATAATTAATGTCCTCAAGTGAGTTAAACACATATGTGTTGGTTCATCATTTATTTACAAGAATGAAGTGTAAGAGAATTAACAGTAAACTGCTGTTACATACTACAGTATATGTATGAGCATGCACAGTACATAATTAAGTTACAGTTTGTTTCAAAAACCTCTATGAATGAAGTTTGATATAGATAGAACAATCCGATGATCTCCTACCAGTAGCTAGGATATGGGTTAAATTATTGTTTTGCATTTCTTTACATGATAGTTTTTTAATCAGAGTTATAAGCTATGGTTAGAATAAAAGTTACTGTTTCCATTGTGTACTTGTATTTTTCGCTTTTCAATCCAATATATTACAATTCTTTGAAAACCTCAATTTCACACAATTTTGCAAACCCATATACAGCTTAACTTCCACCACTCATTCCGCTGAATATCTTTTTAAAGATGTTTTTTGTTAAGGGATAGGTTAAAATATATATGTCAAATAACTACTTTATAACTTTAAAAAAAATAGATAATAAACTATCCAAGTGAGTCTCCGCTAATTAGCCATTTGCATGTTTGCTCGAGGAATCACGCAGAAAGTGTTACGTCATTTATAATCTAGCCTGTTGCCAGTTACTTTACGGAGTACAAGACAACTAGGAAATAACTCTGATAAAAAGCTCTAATAAATAAATTAAAAATTATTAGCTACACTATCGATGTACCTGAACTTGGACATAAGGTAGCTAGCACGCGCACTTAGTTTTCGTGGAAGGTGAAATGATAGCTACAGTGGAGAATCTGTTATTCTTTCCCGTTTAAACGCAAACGTACGCAAACGCAAAGCACTAAAACGTAGAAAAGAACAACTTTTGGACAATTCTGATAATTCTTGTTTATCTTGGTGGCAAACAGTTTGGAGCCGGATCAGACGCCGGGTTACCCGGCGTCTGATCTGGCTCCAAACTGTTTGCACTGCAAATAATAGATTTAGCGTAAACGCGTTTATTGGGAAAGAATAACAGATTCTCCACTGTAATATTACATATTGTCTATGAAACAATGATTAACAATATAGGCAAGATTAACCGCCTGGGGTGTCCTTAAAATCTCTTTTAAAAACAACACCCGCCCTAAAAAAACAACACCACAAAACCAAACACAAAATAAAACAAAACAAAAAACCCAGAAATATTTCTCCACAATGAATAAAGTTAATGACTATAAGTAACGTGCAATTAGTTTTTTCAAAACACTCATTACAAAGAATTCAAAAGCGCTTTGAAAAATAACGCTAGTCTATATATATATAGACTAGCGTTATTTTTCAAAGCGCTTTTGAATTCTTTGTAATATATATATATATATATATATATATATATCTTATTTATTTATTTATTATTATAATCTTTTTTGTAATCTTTTTTATACATAAAAAGTTTGAATTACAAAATCAAGCCTAGTGTTATGTATATATTTTCCAAGCTTTTCAACAATACGGTTAATGAAAAGGTTGATCAGGAAAAATGGAAAATTAGCTGTTCGCATTTGTGGTAATTAAATAGTTTCTTTTTTTATTTATTTATCTATAAAAAAAAAAGAAAGAACAACAACAAAAAACAAACAAACAAAACCCAAACAAACAAACCCCATAAAATTTGAAATTCAGATAGAGTTACCTCTTTTGAAATATAAAGCCAAAAAGATCGATAAGCTTCAATTTGTGGCTTCATATTTTGATGACTTGTCAGTATTTAGATCAAACGCAATAGGACAAGTTAAATAGCGGACACTGATTCTAACTAACAAAGATTAAAATTAACTTATCACTTGATCTATGCGCTATTCATGACTGGCAGGCAAATAAAAACTTCCAGTATAAGTACAAGCGGACAAAGCCCATGCCGTAGAGACGCCTTTCTGACCACCCACACGAACACTTCTGTATGCGTTTGGCATTAACCCATTTATACCCAGTGGATTAGTCCATTTTTTATCAAAGGGATGGCTGGTCAAAATTTTCATTTTCATTTGTTTTATATTGAAATTCCTATCAGCAAACAGTGTAGACTCTGATCATAATGATCATCTGATCAGAGTTTACACGGTTTGCCTATTATGTCCCATATATGGGATCGTGGGCACAACTTAGTTGATTAATGAAAGTTAAAAAACTTAGCAAACTTTTTTTATTTTACACTAATATAGAAATTAAAAGATCTATTGCACTTTACAGTACCGGTAATCTACATCCCCATAGTTCACCTGCAGTGACGGATTCATATGGGCTAATCGTGCGATTCTGTGTTTTCTTTCGCAAAAGTCGGACATTTTGATGTCTTGTCCACGACCCATGGAAATTATTAGAAAGTTAAAAGAGTACCGTAATGTACAACTCAGCCAGTTTCTTTCCAATAAAATAAACTCTCTGAATAAAAGTGCTACCCATTAAGGGTGTATCATGAATTTGGAAAATTTCAAAGTATCTAAAAATAAATATAATGTGTTTTTAAGAGCTATTTACGATGAATGAAGAAATGGAAAACAGTTGTATGCTATTATAAATTTTAGGCTCTGCGGTCATTATGTGTCTGATAAAGATTTTTCTAATTTTGTTCTATTCAAAGAATACGCTTCAGTAATATTTTTCTGAAATGAACACATACATGGTAATTTGGTTTTGCATTTATTTCATGTCTTTATTTCCTTTTTCTTTAATGGAAATTCAATCTTTATCACCTCGTATCATTGTTCCACTAGACAAGATGTCTGCCAGAGATAAAAATAGGAACATCTATAAAAAGCATCGTCTCTTAAGCCTTTTGTTCAAATTCAAAATAATTTCTCATAAATATTCGTCTTATTGTTTTCTTTGAAATAATTCTGCTCCACCGGACAAGCTGGTCACCAGAGCTAAAAGTAGAAAAAACCGTCGCCTGTCAACAATTTAAAACTTGATGACATATACTCCTAAACCACGTATGACCATTCACATAAATGTTCATATTATTGTCCTTTCAAATAGTCGTTCCGTTCCATTTGACAGGATGGCCGCAGCGTGTAAAGATAGAAAACACTTATCGATTGCAAACTTGGTTGACCTAAGATTTACTTAAGGAATAATTCGAATATTTATTGTATTCATGGAGGTATGAAAAAAAAACCTGGTCACACTGTATGAAACCGCGAAGCGGTTTCATACAAAAGTGTGACCAGGTTTTTTTTCCATACCTCCATGAATACAATAAATATTCCGGATTATTCCTTATAATTTAATATCACTTCTGAATTTAAGAAAGTAGTTAAATAGAGAATCTGACGCGAATGTTCTTTTATAACGCTTTTAAAACGTAGTTTGTAGTCCCTCCGCCATACATATTTTCCGCCAAAACGCGACGTTGTTATGTAGTAACGCCGACGTCAATGACGTCATTTGGCATCCTGCTTCATGCAGCGCTTGTGAAGAGCAGTTGGACTAAGGGAAAGTAGTCCTGACAAGGCGTGGCCTGATTTTTATTTTTTTTCATGGAGTTATGAAACAAAAATTACAACCAATCACAGCTAACGAAATGTAATGAGAACAAACAATATTAAATTATTGTGATTTGATTAATGTGCTTGTATCCGTTATTATAGTGATGTGTAAAATATATGCTGTCATGTTACATGTAGATTCCATACTGTCATATGGTGTTTGTGTTTTGTGATACGCTTGTATGTTTTATTAGTGTAACATGTGTTTCTGTGTTTCTGTAGTTTGTTTACGTGTATATTTTAACTGTTGTATTGCTCAAAGTTAACAAAATGTTTTTAAAAATGTAAATATTGATTACGTGTCTGTTCTCCTTTCTCGTACCTACTGCTCTTATCAGTGTAGATCTAGTGTGATTATCACGATCTTTGAAGTATTACACGAACCATCAAAAGTACACCGTGTACATGTTGCACATGTCTGGGATAAATAAATAAATTTACAATAAAACAGGTGCAGCGGCGTTATGCCAACTTTATTTCAATGAAAACTGTAATATATAGACTTCGACTATCTTGATGTACACTGTATATATTGTTACATTTATGAAAAACAACAGGTATGCTAATAATACTCGCTATATAGTTAAAATGACTGATACCCAATGTTACACTTCCAAAACTCAGACCTCATATGACTGGTCTCGTTACCTCGAAATTTCGTTAGTTCGAAAAAAAGTGCCGGTCCCGGCCGTTTCGAACGATCGAGTCCAGACTGTAGGTACAACTGGTCTGCTCCACCGAACAAGATGGCGACCAGAGTTTAAATAGAGATATCTTTGAAATCGACAACTCATCCAAAGCCAGCATTTTCATTGAAATGTCAAAAATGATAGTTCCGCTGAAATATTCATATGTTGGCCTTGTCCAGAATTAGGTATAATAGTTTCGGTCCACCGGACATTATTGCAACAAGGACGAAATTGGGGAAAAACTTAAACAACATTTTTTCATCAGCCTTTTTCTTCTTCAAATACTTTCATTGAAATGTACGTCTTATGGGAGTCTTCAAAATATGTTCATTTATATCTGTTCCGCTCTACCCCTTATTGTGGCCACAGGAACTAAAATAATAAAAGTCTGTAAACAGCATCTCCTAAGCCCATAGTTTTGCAAATGTAAAGGGTTAGTACTACAGTGGTTTTTCCCTACAACGGCTCTCCGAACAAGGATTCTTTCCTTACAATAGTGCTTCCCACTGTTCTCCAAACAAGACCATTATATATAACGTTTTCACTGCTGCAATGTCGTCTGCTTGAAATAGTCGTTTGCTTTTTTTTCCTCAAAGTTAAGAAATGTACATTTTGACAGAAGAAATATAAAGACGGGTGACGAATAGTTTCAACCAAGATCAGACGCCGAGTTACGCGGCGTCTGCTCTGGGTTCAAACTCTTTGCAAATGCATGCTAAGGGTATTATTTGTCCCTCCCTCCAACAACTCTCTCTGAACAGCACCCACAATCTTTGTCTCTCATTTGGTGTTGTTGGAGAGAGGTAGCACTGTAAATTGTTTGGTATCAAATCGGTCTCCAAACTGTTTGCAATGGAAATACAGTGAATAAAACGTTATTTTTTCCCAATAAACGCGTTTACGCTAAAACTATTATTTCTTTTGCAAACAGTTTAGAGCCTGATCAGACGCCGGGTAACCCGGCGTCTGATCAGGCTCCAAATTATTTGCCACCAAGATAAACATGAATCATCAGAATTGTCCAAAATTTGCACTATGCTACGTTTTAGTGTTTTGCATTTGCGCTTCGTTTCGTTTAAACGGGAAAGAATAACGTCTTCTCCACTGTTATCAGCAGCACGATGGCGGCGTGTGACCATAGTCTGAACTGTTTGCAGACAGGGAGAGAAAAATTGGTTAAAATACTGACGATTAACAAATTATTTACGGTGTTTTATATTTTTAACTTATTCACCTCTCAAAACTTTAAATGGCAACTTCCAGTTTTCTTGAAGTCTAGTCCAGTTTTGACTACTCATGAGCGTTTTCCAAGATATCGAAAATGTATGGAATGCCGGTCGCGACATGCCAATTGCTAAATGCTAAATGATTGTTTGCCAATTGCTAATTTGCAATTTGTTAAATGCTTACCAATATGCCACTTGCCAGTTGCTTAATGCTAATTGCCATTTGTCATTAATCTAATTTCTTTTAACTGAAGAGTGTTGTTTCGGGGGTCAAATCGGTACTGTAACACCGTCTAATCGAAAAGATGGTGGCCATGAGTGTAAACAATAAGCCCACAATACTTTGTTTGCTGTTTTGACCAATTATATCAATTGCTGTTTGCCGATTGCTAATTTGCAATTTGCTAAATGCTAATATGTCACTTGCTAATTCTATAATCCTAATTTGCCAATTGCCAATATGCCACTTGCCAGTTGCTTAATGATTTTTATACATGCATTAGAATATAGTCTGCATCTATTGTAAGCCTTAAGGGAAAACATGCTACAATATTTCACTTTGTCTAAGGACATCATCTGGTGAAGCCTGGTGCTGTAGTTTGATCTGACAATTTCATCAAAGTAAGCTATTTTGGATGTATTGGCATTTAGCAACTGGCAAAGCAGCAATTAGCATTTAGCAATTGGCATGTCGTGACCGGCATTCCATAAAAATGACAAACAGTGCTGACACTGATCTGGAATGCCGGTCACGACATGCCAATTGCTAAATGCTGCTTTGCCAGTTGCTAAATGCCAATACATCCAAAATAGCTTACTTTGATGAAATTGTCAGATATAACTACAGCAACAGGTTTCCACAGATGTTGTCCTTGGACATTGCCGTGGAGGTAAAGTGAAATATTGTAGCATGTTGTCCCTCACAATAGATACAGACATGTATAACATTATTAAGCAAGTGGCATATTGGCAATTGGCAAATTAGCATTATAGAACATATAAGCATTTAGCAAATGGCAATGTAGCAACTGGCAAACAAGCATTTAGCATCTAGAAACTGACTTAACTGGTCAAAACAGCAAACAAAGTATTGTGGGTTTATTGTTAACACTCATGAACACCATCTAGTCGATTAGACGGTGGTACAGTAAACATTTGACACCGAAAAAACACTCTTCAGTTAAAAGATATTAAATTAATGACAAATGGCAATTAGCATTAAGCAACTGGCAAATGGCATATTGGCAAGCATTTAGCAACTTGTAAATTAGCAATTGGCAAACAAGCATTTAGCATTTAGCAATTGGCATGTCGTGACCGGCATTCCATATCTGAGTTTTTATCATGTTCTAAAAGGCGAGTTTTATAAATACAATAAATTATGAACACGAATGTTAGATTCTATTTACATCATAACCTTGCAATGTTCTTTTTACCATCTCGATACTTGTTTTAGAGTTCTAGCTTCACTGTACAAGTCAAAAGATGACGCTGAATGGACCGCCCAAATGAGCAAACATACAAAAAGTAGATCTAAGGTTATTTCCGATTTATTCAGAATAAATCAAGGGAGCAAACATCCCTTGCATCATTCCCATCAACGCAGACAGAAATGTCGCTTGACGTCATATTTGTTTACATATTTTGACAGCGCGTAGGAATACACATCTTAGTAAGACAACCTCATTTGCATAGTTAAACCACTAGTTATATACGAGAAATAAGCAATGAATGTTATTCAACGCTTGCACTGTAAGATGTGTTATAAACATAATAATTAGATAACGATTGACACTATATATAGCATGTATTCTAGCCGTGACGTCACTAACCCTTATCCGAATTTAAAACGTATAGTACAGTGCCCCTGCCTTACAACGGTCATCAGAACAACAATTCCCTTCTTACAACAATGCTTGCGACTGTTCCATAAACAAGACAATTATGTCCAACCATTTCGCGGCCGCAATATCGTCTGCTTACAATTGTCGCCTGCTGTTTATCTTAAAGTTACATAACTGATATTTTAACAGGAACACATAATGACGAGTGACAAACAGATTGAATCAAAATCAGACAGCGCGTTACGGGGCGTCTGATCTGGATTCAAGCTGTTTGCAAATGTAAGCTAATTCCCTACCTAGAAACAACTCTCTCCATACAACATATTTGTCTCCCAGTGGACGTTGTTGTAGAGAGGGAGCACTGTATATATTTAGCATGTTTGCTAATCATGACGTTCTTAACCCCTATCATTTTAAACAGTATCTAAACTACCAATATATGACAGGAAACCAGTGGAGCACGTTTAATTCTAAATCAAAAGGGTTCATAATATCAACACATGTATCGTACTTTATCCTACTAAAGAAGGAGACGTATTGTCTGGCCTTGAAGGCATACCTTTCGATGGCAGCAGAGTCTTGAGGGTTTTCCACAACCGTAACATCCACTCCTGCTCGCTATGGCTCGCTCCAGGGTACACATTGACCCACACATTGTTGTCAAGAACATAGCCGTTTATCTTTGTCATTTTCGCTGCGACCTCCACTGCTGCTGCCACCATTCCGAAAGGAGGAATAACCTCTAATCCGCCAACATCGATATAAATTCTCTGTCGTGGTCTGTTCTTGTTCAGAGAAACATTGCGCATAGTTTGGTTTAGAAATTCAAAGCCTGACGACACCATATCATTATCAAATTTTAATGGCCACCAGAATGACGAGGACTGACATGCAGCGAATCCGAAGTCACGTGGGCGTGTCCAAGCGGCATGACATGCCATAAGACCGCCAAGCGAGTAGCCAATGATACCGATATTATTCCTGTCAGTGGTCAGACGATTGTTACTAAGTCTTTGGACGGTTGGTCGGACATTTTGTAACAGGAATTCAATAACAGCATTTCCTTTACCTCCCATGGGAACTAATTTTCCACATTTGTGCAGCATAAGGTTTAAAAATGCAAGGGCATCTTTAGTATCGTTTACAGAAAAACAACCGCCACACTCATCAAGAAATGTGCCGTTTTTACAGTCGAAGTATTTATGAACAGAAGGGGTAAGAAAGTCCATGCGTTCTGTTGGATTACTAGTATTGTAATCACCGAAACCAATGACAACGAATTCTTCTGTAACCCCAAACTTCGTTATTGGGTCATCAAGCATATTCTGCGGTATAGTTAAAAGGTTTTCATTAAAGTCTAGGGCGAAAATTACTGGGTACACTTTGTGAATGTTTTCATAGAAACTTGGTGGCTTATAGAGTGTGATTGACCTGTTTCCACCGAGATCTCCAGAATCAACTGTAATCGTTGATATGTTGCCATTCTTTTGGTAGAACCATGGATAGGTGAAAACTTGCCTCTTGTTTGAAAAGTAATTAGAAACCTTTGACATTGGAAGTTCTACAGCAAAGTTTCCTCCTAACATATCTACTTGGTTGTCGACTAGAACTCTATATTCGAACTTGTCTCCCTGAAGCGGATGTTTGTCTGCGCATGTCTGGCATCTGTATCCGTCGAGCGATGATGTGTAGGATATATTCAATGTCCACGTGTCAGTAGACGTCTTTGGAATAACTGTTCCTTTATTCCAGCTTAGTCCGAGTCCGTTCCCGCGAATGTACATCTGGGAACCAAGGTGCATCTGAAAAATAGTTAAACCCATTACACCATGGCCTGTTTCTAGTATTGAGCATATGTTGCCTCTTAAAGCAGGTAGCAGGTTAAATAAAGCAGAATATCATTGCGCCTTAATAAGGCACATTCTGTTATATTTCAGATTGCTGTAGGCTACCATCTGCTAGAATATATAGAAAATATTTCTGATGATACATACTTATGATTTTATCATTTTGGAGCTAGTTTCAGCTGCATTTATCCGTCGCCGGCTAAAGCAAAACAGGTTGCAGCCAGATCATTCGGCAAATACATTGGGAATCGACAAGCCTCAAAGTCATTTGCCACTCAATTTTGATAAAATCTTAACATTTTCAGAATACCATCATTGTCCGTATCCGTTTCCTTGTAATGCGTTAAAATATATTTTCGTTTTTAAAACGGAGGGGATTTGTTCTTCTCTTTTATATGTGTATATTCAGGGAACCAACAAAGGTAAAACTATGATGTTTATTCTATTTTCTATCTCTGTAGCGCCTCGGTATGGTCTCAACGTTACACGTAACTCATTATTCCCTAGGTGTTATTGCAAACGCTTACCCTACGAGACAAGTTCACTTGTCGCAGATCCCCAGATATTAGTATTCTAAAAACTAAAATCTTTATTTCTGTATTAAACCTATGGTGTAACTACTCATTAGAATCGTCTCTTTGAGAAATAGGTGAGTAAATATTGGATTTATTCAGTGTACTCGCTCTTATCTTGAACCCTACTTGTTGTTTGCAAACATTGCAGATCTTGACCAGAGGGCTCCTACATGAGCCATACAATCTGCACCTTTTGCCCTGTTGCACTTTATTTTCTAAAGCGAACCCCAAATAGTTAAAAACTGGAATATACTTTTTTAACTGAAAACTGGAATTGTCAAGACAAAGTTTCAAGGGTGGACGAATTAATGGAATGATAAACCAAAATAAACGGTGTTGATAAAACACACCCACACGCACCCACACCCACCCCCCACTCACACACACCCACCCCACCCACACCCCGCACACACCACATACCCCACCCACCCCCACCCCACCCCCACCCCCACCCCACCCCCACACACACCCCACCCCACCACACCCCCACACACACCCACACCCACACCCACACACTCACCCCCCCCCCCCCACACACTACCTTCATTGTGGTTTCCGGGTAGCGAACGATGATGGTGAAGCTGAGGTTTTCCCTTGACATACTTGGAATACTCGCCAAACACGTGCCTCGCACACAGACCCCGCCCACGACAGAACTACTGTTACACGCCATACCCCCCTTGCACGCCGTGCACAGGCACGTGAGAAGTAAAACACTAATCAGTCTAAGTAGGAGCATCGTTCTGTGAACAGAATAGTATAACATAGCATGATTGAAGTAATATATTCTGACCAGATTCAGTATCAACAATTTACACTGACTTTTTATTAATACAGAATTTACAGCGGGGAAGAGGTTGTTCTTTACCAATAAACTGAGTTATGCTGTAGTGCCCCCTCCCTACAAAGACCCTTCTAATAACGGGTTCTTCCATGTACAACAATACTTGCCGCTCTATCCGAAACAAAATTTATATATAATGATTACACTGCTGCAATATCATCTGCTTGAAACTGTCATCTACTGTCTTTTCCCTCAAAGTAAGGTATTGGACGTTTTGTCAGAAGAAACATAAAATCGAGTGACAAACAGTTTGAACCAAGATCAGAGGCTGCGTATTACATGTATGTAATACGATTTCATTTGAAAGCAGTGTGTAACCCAGTTACTGATAAGGATTCAAACTTGAACTTGAACTGTTTGCCACTTAGATCAATAAACATAACTATGCACAATTGTAAAATATGTCCTTTCTACATTACCGATATATTTTATTGCATTCAGCTTAACCCTTTACCCACGGTTTATAACATTAAATACAGGTGATCACTTAAAGCAGGTTGAAAGTAAAGCAGAATGTGCCTTAAGGCACATTCTGCTTTACTTTCAGCCTGCTTTAAACTACTATTTGCTAGGTTATATCAATATATTTGTCATTGTAATTGTTCATGAGGTTATAAACTGGAACTATTTTCTTTAGCGATAAATTACACACGCTAAAAGTCCCTTATATGGGGGAAAGGGTGGATGCCTTTTTCCTTGTACATATACGTATGTGAGTCATCTACAAACAGTGTGATAATGCAGATTACACTTGCGCTATACAAACAATGTAGACCATGATCAGAGAGCTATTAAATGATCTCTGTGATCTGGGTCTGTCAAAGTTCCTTTGGTTTTGAACATACATTATTTATCAACAACCATTTACAATGATAGATACGCAAATCCTTCAAATAAACGCGTAAAACCTGTGCTTAAACAATAGCGTCCACTGCAAACAGTTTGGAGCCAGATAAGACGTTACGTGAACTCGGCGTCTGATCAGGCTACAAACTGGTTGAAAATAACATGTTTAAGTACATAGTTCATACATCCTCTACATGTTTGTTAGAAAGCGTTTTCTTTTTGTTTTACCCATTGCACTATTAACCCTTAGCCCGCCAAATAAATTGTCGTCTGCTATATTTCTCGTCTGCTTCAAGTTTCAAAGTGCTTCAAAGTTGCTCAAAATTGCTGAAAATGTTGTCCGAGTGTCAAACAGCTTGGATCCGGATGAGACGCCGAGTTACTCGGCGTCTCATCCGGATCCAAGCTGTTTGCATATGGAGTTATAGTTGTGCGTGGCAGGCTAAGGGTTAATACGCCTTTTCTCGCCTTTGTCATATTTCTCCATTGAAGACATCTCCACTTGAAATACTCATGAATATACAATTTATATCAAAACAATTTTTTTTCTATATTCTGTCAAATAGTACTAGCTTAAAGCAGGTTGAAAGTAAAACAGAGTTCGCCTTCAGGCCTATTCAGTTATACTTTAAACCTGCTTGCAAGTGGTAAGCTATATAATAATATCAATATATAGTAATAAACATTCAATTCTAGAAACAGGCTATGGGGTAAAGTTTAAAAGATAAACGTACTTTCCTTTATAAAATGGCTCCGGTATAAAGATCTACTCACCCAGAGTTTTCGGAAGTCTATGGTCAAAGGCAGATGTCCGTGCTAGTATAGAAAGGTACATATGTACGTGGTTCTTATTATACCTCGGTAAACAAACTATCAAGCAATACAAATATTTCAACTACATGTATCTTCATTATCAGTTAAGTGACATAAATAAGTACATCGGGGAAACGTTATTCGCGTTTACGCTCAAACTAATATTTCTATTTCAAACAGTTTGGAGTCTAATCAGACGCCGTATAACCCGGCGTCTGATCAGGCTCCAAACTGTTTGCCACTCAGATTAACATGAGTTGTCAGAATTGTCTAAAAGTTGTACTTTTGTAGGTTTAAGTGTTTTGCGTTTCGTTTGCGTTTAAACGGGAAAGAATAACATTTTCTCCACTGTACTTTCCGTATAGAAAGAGTTGCGGTTTACCGTCTGCCCCTTTCATACATTGACTCAAGTACAGTGGTTATTTGAAAACAGTTTCGACTATGATCAGACGCCGCGTTACACGGCGTCTGATCAGGACCTTCACTGTTTGACACTTATTTTATTATTTCCAAAGGAGAAAAACCTAAAATTTAAATTTGAGAAATATAAGCAGACGACAATTGTTTAAAATTGATGACGTCATGGCAGTGTTCAAAGGGACTAAGCTTGCAACTAGACGTATTTTAAAACATTTATCTTTTCATCAAGAGCGGGTGTGCATGCAAGTACGATGGAAACTACATTGTTCATACAGCGCTTCCTCCCTACAACGGCCCTCCAAACAACGACCCCCTCTTTACAACGACCATTGCTGCTGTTGCCTAAACAGAACAATTATGTATAGCTCTTTGACTGCTGTAATATCGTCTGCTTAATGTTGTCTTCTGCTCTTTTTTTTCTCAAAGTTACATACATGTGTATTGGACATTTTGCCAAAAGAATCTTAATGACAAGAGACAAACAGTTTGATTCCAGATCAGACGCGGCGTTTTAAACCAATTTACCACCCTGTAACAACTCCCTTCGAACAACACACACCATTTGTGTATCCCATTTGGATGTCGATGTAGAAAGGAAGTTTTGTATATATCTAAACGAAACGAGACTTTAACATCTTGAAATAAAATATAGGAACTGGTACGTTCTTAAAAACATAACCGATTTATCTTAACTTGATTCATAATCAGCTTTATACCTGATCAGACACCTGGCTATTCATCTGTTACAGTGGAGAATCTGTTATTGTTTCCCGTTTAAACGCAAACGTACGCAAACGCAAAGCGCTAAAACGTAGAAAAGAACCACTTTTTGACAATTCTGATATTTCATGTTTATCTTGGTGGCAAACAGTTTGAAGCCTGATCAGACGCCGGGTTACCCGGCGTCTGATCTGGCTCCAAACTGTTTGCACTGCAAATAATAGTTTTAGCGTAAACGCGTTTATTAGGAAAGAATAACACATTCTCCACTGTACGGCACCAACCTATTTGCAATGGAACTTATTGTTTTAGTATTTAAATGCGTTTCTTTGGAAAGAATATCGTTTTTCTTTTCCAATGTACATTTTTAATACTTTTGTAAATCCACCACCAAAATCAGCGTCTTATTCACTGTCTTAAAAAGCGGGGGAAAATTTATTCTTCCTCGGTAAAAGCGGTTGTGCTTTAACTAGAATCTTCCACTGCAAAACAGTTAAGTGCCATATCATACACAAAGTGGCTCTGTGTCTGATTAGACTCTAAGCATTTTGTCATCTAGATTTATATTGATCGTTTTCTCAATTTTATGGCATTGCGTTCACTGTTCGTTTTTGTTTTAAATTAGAAACTAGTTGTTCGCTTGGTTCCTAACTGAAATTCTTTGTGTGCCAATATGGCTAATACATTACAAATTGCATGTATTTAACCACTGAAATATGTAACCAATACGGTTAAGCCGGATATGACGTACACTGTTGGTTTCGTTTAACCCTTTCATTCTCATTGACAACTTAAATCGCGTTTGAAAACAGTTTGGATCCTGATCAGACGCCGCGTGACGCGGCGTCTGATCAAGATCCAAACTGTTTGACACTCGTTTTAACATTTCTTCAGTCATACTGCCTTATTTTTCTTTTAACTTTGAAACGACATTGCAGACAATAAAATTGAAGCAGATGACAATGAAATATTTGGCAGTGAAAGGGTTAAATAGGAGTATACCAGTTACCACTGTAACAATTGAGCTTACTGGTTACTTGCTCGATTTTCTTAACTAACATTCCTTATCCGCCACTGTACAAATTGCAATTAGACGTCTTAACCACTTAGAAATTTAACCAATATGAATAACCTGGATAAAATATGTACACGTGTTCTCATTTATTACAAATCATGTGTGGTTTCGCCTTTGACTAGCGCGACTTGGAAATGTCAACCAATTTAGACCTTGCGAAGAGTTTACTCGTCCTTTACTAACCTGTAGAAATACAATAATTGTTGTCCTAAGCAAATAGCGTAGAACCAGATCAGAGGGCTCCCAATAATGACCAGATCGTGTCTAGATTCAGTATAAATAGCGACATCATATTTCTAATGGTACTCTGTTTACTTTATTAATATAAAACAAACAAAATTGTGAAATAATATTCCCCCTGCTAAATAACCTTAACGTTTGTCTGACATGACCAAACTTGTGCTGAATTCATAACTACACATGTAAAATATGAATTTTCTATCGCATGTAGTTACAATAAGTGACATTGTCTTTTATCGGACATGGCCCAATTTATACAGAGTTCAAGAATTCTAGAGTATAGTGCACATGCCTAATATAAATTCTCTACTGCATGTAGTTCCAAAGTAAGGGCACATTTGGTTATGTGGGTTAAATGTAAAGGCCAAGGTCACAACATACAACACATGGCCTGGTTGCAGAGGTATAGACACAATGAAGATTGCATACAAAGTATGCAAGTCCTATTGGTTTAAATGCTGGAAGTATTTAAAAGATAGAACAGTAGGTCAAATGTGAAGGTCAAAGGCACAGAGGCAAAACTATTAACATAGTCGGGAGTGTTCTGGTACAAGCAAGTCACACGTCAAGTATAAAAGGCACTTAAGAAATAGTGCAAGCTTTATAGGCAATGTTAGGGGGTTTGGGTTAATATTTGGTTTAGTAGGTCCAATATCAGGTTTAATGATAAGAGCAATATGTATGTACAAATTATGAATTCCCTATCACTTGAGGGTCAAAGGTTATTGTCATTTCTACTTTCATCTTTTGACCTATGTGACATTGACCTTTGACCATACATGTCCCAATTGTGCATGTTCACATACCTATTTATATGTAAAAATAACATTATGTGCCATGTATTGAGTGCGTATTGCTTATACCGGTAGTTCAAAAGTTATAGTCTCGGTTAAAGTTGAGAATAAATTTGATCTTTTGACTTCTGTGACCTTCCCATTTGACTCGACATGTCTAGAATATACATATTCAAATTCCTTTTAATAAAAGCAATATGGAAACCTAAATATGAAGTCCATATCACTTGAGGCTCAAGGTTATTGCCATTTCAAGTATTGAACATTTTGATCTCTATTACTTTTCACGGTACATGTCCAAAGCCTACATATTCATAGTTATAGGCATATAAATAATAATGCTGCAAATCGCGGGTCGTTTTGGACACCTAACCAGTCTTCTTCTGTGATATTCGTTATATTTAGATATATCTATATATTCGTATCGTCCGCTGTACTTTACCCATAATATAATATTTAAACGGTCACTTTACACATCTAGTGAATAATATGACTCGCTTGTAATGTAAAACGTGCATAAATAGCTATCACTTCTAGTAAAAGTGTGTAGCTACTTTTATGCTTATTGTGGTCTTCTCGGAAGCTTTTTTGAATATCTAGGTCATACATACAACGTAATTTCCTACACATGCCCTTGCATTGCGTTACATTTAGGTTCACTAAAACGGGGGGAATAATTTCTTCTCATCTTTTATACGTGAACGTGAGAGATTCAGGGAACCAACAAATATATATTATTGTTTCTGTTTTCTATCTCTGAAACATCTCTAACAGCCTCATTGTTAACCAATTATTCTCTAGACCCAAGTGTATGAGTTATTTGCAAACGGTTATTCTACGTGTAAGCTTAACTTGTTTGTACTCATCCAGAAAAGCTAAGTGGTAACTGGTGTCAGAACCATGCCACCATAGAAACGTAATACCACAATAAACCAATATACAATGTTGAAGACACGCGCAGTTTACCTTCAGTGTGGTTTCCGGGTTGCGAACGATGACGGTGAAGCTGAGGGTTTCTCTGGACATACTTCACACTGGTACGGCAAAACGAACGGGCTCCCGCTTAACGCTTCGGTTCCCGTTAATCTAACGTATCGGCTCCAGTTAAAAAAAGGCGTTAGTTGTCAAATCGACATATGTGAGTATACAAATATGATGCTTGTCCATGGATATTGCTTTACATGAAGACCAAGATGACTCTTTCGGAGTGTCTCACATACTGATGCATGCCAGCGGCGTAGCCAGGCTTGAACGAATGTTACGCACGTCCGGGGGAGGGTGCGGGAGGGGGGTACCCCCTCTTGCTGGTGGGGGTCCGGGGGGCCTCCCCCTGGAGAAAAAAGTAAATTAGAAGTAAAATGGTGAGCTCTGAAGTGTGTTTAGAGGGATTTGGAGCACTGAATACGATCTATGAGAACTATACAAATGTGTCCAGCATATAATTAAATTTTGTGATTAGCGTTTTTTCTGCTAAAATAATTTGACTTTTAGCCGCACGAGTGGTATATACAAGAAGCACTGTAGTCTTTTATGATGTCGACTTAAAATTGTAGTTGTTGATATCCTGAGTTTCCGAAACTCGAACTTGAAAAATGCAAGTGGGGGTTCGGGGGTCCTCCCCCGGGAGAAAACTGGAAATAAGAACTGAAATGGTGAGCTCTGAAGTGTGTTTAGAGGGATCTGGAGCACTGAATACGATCAACGTGAACCATACAATTGTGTTCAAAGCACCGTTATAACATAACAATAAATTTAGTGATTAACATTTTTTCCGCTATAATAATTTGACTTTGCCGCACGAGAGGTGCATGAAGCACCGTATTTATTTTTCATGATGCTGATTTAAATTTGTAGTTGTTAAGATCCTGAGTTTCCAAAACTCGAACTTGAAAAATGCAAGTGGGGGTCCGGGGGTCCTCCCCCGGGGAGAAAAATGGAAACAAGAACTGAAATGGTGAGCTTTGAAGTGTTTTTGGAGGGAAGAGGGACACTGAATACGATCAACGTGAA
Organism: Gari tellinella; assembly: GCA_922989275.2. NCBI lineage: Eukaryota > Metazoa > Mollusca > Bivalvia > Cardiida > Psammobiidae > Gari > Gari tellinella. Next base: position 76,722,219 of record OV277866.1, read on the forward strand.
CCATACAATTGCTTTGAAGGCTCTGTTTTATTAGACACAACCTTATTTTGTGACTAATTTTTCCACTGCTAGAACTATTTGACTTTAAGACTCACGAGAAGTACACGAAACACTGTAGCAGTTTTTCAGGCTGCCAACTTTCTAGCAACTAAGTTCTTTATTTTCTGAAACTTGAACTTGACCGCTGAAAGTGGGGTCCGGGGGTCATCCCCCGGGAGAAAACATCGAAATAAGAACTGAAATGGTGAGTTCTGAAGTGTGTTTGTAGGGATTTTGGACACTGAATACGATCAATGTGACTAACCTATATATTTCCAAAAACTTTCGACTTTTAGACGATTTAGGTATACATTGTACGTACGATCCACATGTATATGAACTATGAAAAATTGTTGGTGGGGGATTTTGGGCACTAAATACGAACTATGTGATCCATACAATTTTCTTCAGAGGTTCGTTATATAAGACATAACATTATATAACTATTTGACTCAATGTTTAGACGCACGAGAGGTACATGTAGCAGATTACATGTAGCACCGTAGGTTTGAGCTGTCATCTTTGTAGTTACTAAGTTATTGGTTTTCTAAAACTTGAAATTGATCAATGCTGGAGGGGGGTCCGGGGGTTCTCCCCTGGGGAGAAAAATGGAAATTAGAACTGAAATGGTGAGCTCTGAAGTGTGTTTGAAATCTTCATTTTAGACTTTAAGGTCTAACCCCCCTTAGCCTTCGGTTTTTATGCCATTTTTGGCCATGTTTGATTTTTCATTTTTCAAACTGATGTTACGCACGTGCGTACGTGCGTATCGCTGGCTACGCCCCTGCATGCATACGTACAACTTATTTATAGGACAAATGCTTGAGGTCAATGTGTAACTTGCAAAAGTTTCCACTGTTACAGCGATTTCTGAAGAAACTGATGCTCATTGACCATAAAATGTTCTGAATTGTTCTGTATAGGCAACTAATTCAGCTGCCATCGACACCAAATATGTGTTCGCCGAGAAGTCTGGATACAATGGTCAATCGTCAACTGCATATGAAAAATAATCCGTGTCGCTATTGAACAAATAAAGATTTTGATTTTTTTTATTATAACGAACCACGCTCTAGTTGTGTGTACAACGAACACGTTCCCGATCAAAATCAATACTGATGTTTTTTCTCAAAAACGCTAGACCAATTTGAAAAAAACCTTTGCATCTGAAATAAAATATCGTCTCCATTGCTATTGTGAAAGTAAAATAGTGATAGTTTATTCTTATCTGTCATAAACAGCGGGGGAAACGTCATTATTTCTCAACAAACGCGTTTCTAACATAACCTGCGGTCTGGGAGTTGCATAAAGCCATGATATAAATATCGTAATCAACAAAGTGGAATATCATTGTTTGTGCTCCGGCTGAACCTGTTCGTCCACAGGCGTTGCATGTAGCAGGACACCAAAATGACGGCATTTGCGATGACGTTAACGTAAACAACGCCACACTTCGCCGAAAAATCTATATAGCAGAGGGTTTCTAAAAAACTACGGTTTTAATTTATGTTGTAGGTTCTTCAAATTGTTATGTGATAAATAAAATCTCATATTCGTGCTCATTATTTATCATTTTTAATAAACTCGGTGACTAAAATGAATATGACGCTCGTCAAGACTCGCGTCACACTATTTTAGTCAACTCGTTTATTAAAATTGATGAATAATGAGCACTCATACAAGAACCTCTATTTGTGTTTAAACAATTATTCTCAATTTCAGAAGAGTTTAGAGCCATGTTAGACACCTAGTTGCTCTGCGCCTGACTGGGCTTCAAACATTTTGTCGTCTATATTTATATAAATCGTCAACATTTTTAAAAAAGGTGTATTTTTCTACATTTTATGCACGTTCGCTGTTCATTTGGTTTAAATGGGAAACACTTATTAAAGTTGGCCTGGTTATTCGCTCGATTCCTGACATTCATTTCCATACCTGTACAATTTGAAAATTGCTTATACAGTAGAACCTCTCTATTACGACCACTAAAAAGAAGGCTAATTATATGTATAAAAGACAGGTGACAGCTTAAAGCAATGTGAAAATGAAACAGAAAGCTCCTGTAGGAGCTTTCTGTTTCACATTCACATTGCTTTAAGCAGTCACCTGTCTTAAACGACGAATATTTGGCACAATTTAATGGTCGTAATAGAGAGGTTCTACTGTATTTAACCACTGAAATAATAACCAATGATATTAACCAACCCGGATATAACGTTCACTGTTGGTTTTGTTTAAACGGGAAAAACAATTTACCACTGTTTTAACTGAGCTTACTGGTTGTTTGCTCGAGATTCCTAACTAACAATCTTTATCCGCGACTGTTCAATATGCAAATTACCGTTCTTAATCACTTAAACGATTTATCAACATGAATAATCCTGATCAAAAACAGTACACGTGTTCTTATTTATTATGAAATATGTGCAGTTTATCCGAAGATAAGTGCGACTTGGCAATGATAAACAATTGGTCCCTAACAAAGAGTTTACTCCTCGAAAACTAGCCTTGTAACAGACACGGGCCGCTTTATTCAACATGTTTCTGATTTCAATTGGCTAGTATTTTTTTGTATTCCATTTTGAAAAACATGTAATATTTGAGGGACTGGCACCATGAATGTACATTGTTATTTAAGCCATCCAGTTTAAAATGCCTGTTGATATGAAGTAATAGTATATATATAGACATGACACTTGAGGGTGGATTTCAGCTTCAAAAGTGGTGCAGAATGTTGCTACAGTTGTTTTATTACCCCACCCACTCCAGTCCAATGGTAAATACCGATGTCATGTTAAGTCTTATAATCAGGTTACATTGAATAAAACATATTAAATGATATAATATATCATGTACTTGTAATCTTGAATATTGCAATCTTTCTTTGCACATAGTTTGAATCCTGATCATACACCACTTGACACGGGGTCTGGTCAGGATTCAAACTGTTTGGCACTCGAATCGATATTTCCGCAGTCGAAATGACTTGATTCTAATCATTTTAGAACAATATGACATATAACGGTATCAGTGCAGACGATAGAACATATGACGATGAAACTGGTGAATACTTGTAATAAAGAGATGTAACATTATAATATTATATATGAGCCGTTCCAAGACAAATCTGCCTTATTGCATTGAAAACAGTGAAGATCAAGGCAAGCCGCCGCGTCTTAGATGCGGCGACAGACCTTGATCTACTCTGTTTGACACCTACAATCATCTAAAGCATTGTACAGTGGAGAATCTGTTATTCTTTCCCAATAAACGCGTTTACGCTAAAACTATTATTTGCAAGGCAAACAGTTTGGAGCCAGATCAGACGCCGGGTAACCCGGCGTCTGATCAGGCTCCAAACTGTTTACCACCAAGATAAACATGTATTATCAGAATTGTCCAAAAATTGTACTTTTCTACGTTTTAGTGCTTTGCGTTTGCGTACGTTTGCGTTTAAACGGGAAAGAATAACAGATTCTCCACTGTAATTAGCAGTACTATATACGGGTTTTGGTAGTGTAGACCAAACTCAGATGCAGAGCACGGGATAACAATGGAACTTGGCCTGTACAATGTTACAGGGCAATAAGGCAGGTTTTATCATAACACGGCTTATATATATATTTTTTTATTATTTCATCAAGCACCTTGATTCTGGAATAAATGATGACTTGCAAATACTTTCAGATACTGCTTTGAGACGAGACAACTGTATCAAACACATGGTTGAGTCAGATTGACTGTGGGTATAATTTTTGATGCCATTGTTTTACAATCATGTACATAACATTATACTTTCACGTCAAATCTATTCATATTTGTTGAGGCAGTTTGCTTTAGTAGTTTGCGTTACCCAATAATTGAGAGTGTGTGGTGTCTGGCAGGAATTGCAGGCATCCCTTTCGAGGGTAGCAGAGTCTTGATGGCTTTCCACAACCGTAACACCCACTCCTGATAACTGTGGTCAGCACCAGGGTACACATTGACCAACACATTGTTGTCCAGTACGTATTCGTTCGTCTTAGTCATTCTCTCTGCGACCTCCAATGCTGCCGCCACCATTTTGAATGGAGGAATAACCTCTAATCCGCCTACATCGATATATATTCTCTGTCGAGGTCTGTCCCTGTTCAGAGAAACATTACGCATAGTTTGGTTCAAAAATTCAAATCCTGACGTTATTACATCATTATCGAATTGTAATGGCCACCAGAATGACGAGGACTGACATGCAGCGAATCCGAAGTCACGTGGGCGTGTCCAAGCGGCATGACATGCCATAAGACCGCCAAGCGAGTAGCCAATGATACCAATATTATTCCTGTCAGTGGTCAGACGATTGTTACAAAGTTTATGGACGGCTGGTAAGACATTTTGTAACAAGAATTCAATAACAAAATTTCCTTTACCTCCCGTAGGAACTAACTTTCCACATTTATGAAGCATAATGTTCAACCATGCTGCAAAATCTTTAGAATCGTTTTCAGTAAAACATCCACCACATCTGTCAATAAATGTCCCATTTTTACATTCAAAATAATCGTGTTCAGATGGCGTAAGAAAAGTTATGCGTTCTGTTATATTATAATCGCCGAAGCCAATCACAATAAATTCCTCTGTAACTCCAAACTTCGTTATAAGGTTATCAAACATATTCTGCGGCACAGCAAACGTTTTGTTGTCAAAGTCTAAGGCAAAAATGACTGAGTAAACTTTGTGAATGTTTTCATAGAAGCTTGGTGGTTTATAGATGGTAATTGATCTGTTTCCACCGAGATCTCCAGAATCGACTTTAGTTTTTGATATGTTACCAGTCTTTTGGTAGAACCATGGGTAAGAGAAAAATTCCCTCTTCTTCGAAAAGTAATTTGAAGCCTTTGAGATTGGAAGATCTACGGCAAAGTTTCCTCCTAACATATCTACTCGATCGTCGACTAAAACTCTATACTCGAACTTGTCTCCCTGAAGCAGATGTTTGTCTGCGCATGTCTGGCATCTGTATCCGTCGAGCGATGATGTGTAAGATAAATATAATGTCCACGTGTCTGTAGAAGTCTTTGAAATAACTATACCCCTATCCCAACTATGTCCGAGCCCGTTGCCACGAATGTATAAATTGGAACCACCATGTATCTGGAATAATGATTAAATGCACTGACCAGTAATAAAATAATAATAAAATTAATGATCAGAGCTCCACATAAAGTGAGCATTTAAAACAACAAAATTAATATGCTTGAACCTCCCGTATAATTGGACACTCATTAGAAGTCTCGCTTTGAAAAGGCGTAATTTGGTGCTACAATGATCCCTCCCCATAACGGCCCTCTGAACAACAATTCCCTCCTTTCAACAACGCCTGTCACTGTTCCCCAAAACAAGAAATTATGTCCAACCTTTTCAAGGCTGCAAAATCGCATGCTTAAAATTCTAGTCTGCTGTTATTTTTCTCAAAGTCACATCATGGACATTTTGACAGAAAATGAAAAAATGGCAAATAAAAAATAGCTTGCATCCAGATCAAACAACTCTTTAAGCGGCGTCTGATCTAAATTCAAACTGTTCCCCTCCCTATAACAACGCCCTTTGAACAACACAAACAATCTTTGTCTCTAATTGGGAGTTGTTGTAAATAGGGGACACTGTATTACCATTGAAAGGGTTAACCCTTTACCTGATAGCCTATTTCTAGTACTAAATATAGGTGACTACTTAAAGCAGGTTGAAAGTAAAGCAGAATGCGCCTTAGGGCGCATTCTGCTTTACGTTCAGCCTGCTTTAAGCTATCATGTGCTACAATATAGAAAATATTCCCTATAATACATATTCATAACTGATTAAATTGGAACTATTTTCTTCAGCGGATGAATAAATCATATCCGCTAAAAGGCGCTTCTATTGGGGAAAGGGTTAAATGAGCTGTTCAAACGCACATGTCAAATGGTGAAAGTAAAATTATTGATACATGTATTCAATTCTTATCTGAAAAGCAGACGGACCTCTCATCTCGCTCAGATGACGAGCATCGCCGTGGCTTCAAACTGAATTGAATTTTAAAACTAATACCATAAGTGGGTTATTATTGCCTTTAAGCATTGTGTTTTATGTTAATGTTTCATCGTCTGCTCCAATTGAGCTTGTTTTTTGTTGCTTTATGCTGTTGTCTGCAATACCTGAATCATTTACTCTTTAAAATACGCATTTTATATTTACTTTTTTAATTCTATCAATGATTATCCACTGAAGAAAATAGTTAAACCTGTTGCAGTCATGAATATGCTTCAAATCAAACAATTTATATACCCTAGGAGATCATCAGACTGAAAGAAAAGCAGAATGCATAATATTGTGCAATCTGCTTTACGTTCAGCCTCCTTTAACTCATTATCCCTTGGAACTTCTAATGGAAAATTCCTGTTTTCAATAAAGACTGGTCCATTTTAGACTATTTAGGGTTGCTTTTTTGTAATAAATTGCAAAATGCCAAACAGTGAAGTCCCAGTGAAGTCCTGCAGGGGCCCTCTGATTAGGACTCCACTGTTTGCATAGGACAAGCGTACTCTTCATAGGTACGTTTGGTAAAAGACGCATATATGCGTCACAAGGGCTCAATGCTCATCTGTCTGAGAAAGTAGAAACCCGCTATTTGTTAATAGGTTAAGACAGTTGAACAGAAAAGAGATACCAACGAGAACACGTTGCAATTTCGAGTAACTCGGAGTCTGTTATGAACCTAAGCCTTTTTGCAATGCATATGTTGTCATATGCTGTTGTTTAAAGTACAAGTAAACCCTCTCTATTACAACCACTAATTTATGTTATTTATTAGGCGTCTAAGATAAGTGACTGTTTTAAGAAATGTGACAATAAAACAGAAATCTCCTTAAGGAACTTTCCGTTTTGCTGATACCTTGCTTTAAGCTGTTATCTGTCTTTTATTCTATCCGCTAGCCTTCGTTTAAGTGGTCGTAATAGGGAGGTTTTACTATATTGTAATTTGTTATTTACAAAATGCAATTCAAAGTAAGTCAATGTGGATTACATGGTCTATATTCGGACGCATGGCTTGCAAAGGTTATCTACAATCGAACAAATATGTATAGTTAAAGGAAAACAAACATCTGGTTACAAAGTTGTTTTTAAACGAAAGTTAATGTATTCAAGTTACACAGAATGAAAAGATTTCCTCAAATATTTTTAAAATAATGCCTTTTGTAGATGGTATTACGAACTTTCATGGAGGCCGCCATATTATGTAAACTTTTTGTGACGTCACCTATATTGTTTTTCTTAATAAGATGGCAACTAGAAGAAAAGCAGTTTGTGAAAATAAAATAGAATTAATTAGATCTAGTTAAAACCTGTTTTTCACATATTTTTTATTTACGGTTGATGCCTTGGCAAATACCCCTGTTAGCACTTTTATTCATAAAACAATACTTTGACTGGTCCAAAATTAATCATAATTTACAACAAGAGCGGATATAAATGACGTCATTATTAGGTTTAAGACAGAGTAGATCCAAGTCCGCTAGCGGACATCCAAGATGGCGACCTCCTATCTAATCATCGAAGACTCACCTGCATAGTGTTTTTATCTACATTTACGCTTGTATGCATCCAAATGACAGCGGAGTTTGTACATAGATGTACAAAAATGTATGTTGTTTTTAAGACAAAATCTTTAATGTAAAACCGACTTTCCATAAGCTATCCTTTTTCCTATAACTTATTACTTTTACCTTCAGTTTGGTTTCCGGGTAGCGAACGATGACGGTGAATCTGAGGTTTTCTCTTGGCATACTTGGAATGCTCGCCATACACGCGTCTCGTACACAGACCCCGCCCACTACAGAACTACTGTTACACGCCATACCCTCCTTGCACGCCGTGCACAGGCACGTGAGAAGTAAAATACCGACCAGTCTAAGTTGGAACATCATTCTGCGAATAGAATAGTACAACACAAATGTATGGAATTCATATGTGACCAGGGTTAACACCTCGCATTCATTACATGTGTATACATGTGTAAGTGTAATTAGTGTACACTACTTGTATATACATATGTGTAACTTGGGACCGTCTGTTATGGACCTATGCAGTGTCACGACTGAGTGATCGTAGAATGAGTGGGGCACGCATGCGTAGCAAATTAACATTCCTACCTAAATTCTCTCTCTCTCTCTGTCAGTCCATTACTAGCTGCCATCAGGTGAACATCTAGCAGTGTACACCTTGAATCTAGATCATCTCTGTTACAGGCGGGCTACTTGGCCATCTTGGACCGAGTCCATCAATAAAGATAGGAAACGTTTGGCTGTCAGTCCTTACTTTCAAGACCACTTCTTACACATATACAATGATATATATGAAATTCCATGATTTACTTACATTAATTTAAATCTATGTAAAGAGACTAAACGGCAGAATAGAAATCCACATTCACTGTTTGTAATGGAAATAAACGTTTAGCGTAAACGCGTTTATTGGGAAAGAATAACGTTTTCTTCACTGTATAAAAACAAGATTATATAAATTGATGGTTTAATGGGGAAAAAACTTGAAATGAATGTAGGAGGCGGTTCAAATACAACTAAAATTATTGTCCGGAAACAAGTGTTTTGCAAAATTCTAAATACATAAATTATTAAGGAACATAACATCAATACAACTATTCAGATCAGAACCAAGCTCAAACGATGCCTTTCCTGCATGATGTGAAGGCTATATGTAAGTATGAAATTTGATTTCCATAAGAAAATCAGAGGTAAAGATATCATTTGGAATCTAGTTTGAGCCGTTAAATTATGTAACAAAAGTATGTACAGGGGCATAACTAAAGGAAAATTCAATTAAAGGAAATAAAAAAAACAAGGCATGTTTCCTGCATAAAAAGTCAGCTAAATGTTAAATTTGCTACAAGAGGTAACAAATAACTAAAAACGTTGTCTCTTGAATCGAGATTTGATTTTAAATGACGATTTAAAGGGGAAAAAGGAATTATGTATTAAATGAACACCCTTCGTACAGAGTCTTAATACTAGCTCTTGATACAGCAGTGTACATTTCTAAATAACGACTGACCGCTTGGTCATATAGCTTGAAATTATATTAGAAAATACAGCAAATATAATTTAAATATAAATTGGTTATATCTCTGCTAGCGCGATTCATGGTATTTGCTGATAGTGTTCTGGCGTTTATTTCGCTTGAACGGCGAAATAAATCAGTTCATTTCTTAAATATTTACTCAATAGCTTTCAGTTGTATCAGTTAGTCCCCAGCTCATTTACCATGAGTATCATAGCAAGACAGATTATTTCTCCTAAATTCTTTCCATTTACCATTTGGATTTTAAGAGCATCATTCTTTGAATGTTCTTGCAAACACGCTATATGGCTGGCCACCATTTCGAGGAACTCACTTTTTGAATTCCAGACAGATCAATATTAATAAAACATATTCCTATCATTTACTCTCATTATTAATAAAAATACTTTCTGTCTTGAAATCATTGCTATACCGAGAACTACATACACCCTATTGTTTTCAAAATTCTTAAATTATAGTTAATAATAGTAATTTAGAGCAATAAGTTTGTTACAGCAAATGTATTCTTAATTTTTATGGTCACGGCTAATTGAAATTAAGAGCGTACAGTTTAGTGTTGTTTCCCAAAGTTGACGGGTAATTAATTAAGTGACGTGTTTTCTGTGTGCTTTCATTGCGAGATACATACATGGGTTTTCACCATACCAAAACACACATTTTCACCTGTACTGCCTGTAAATATTTAATTTATTTATGATATACCGCATGACGTTACATATTCCCGTTAACTTGTCACGTATCTGAATGCACATGTGCATGTATGCAAGCTTTCTTTACATACGCCATTTTCAGTCCATTCAGGAAGTCTATTTGACAGATGCCCCTATGCAAGTTTTATATCTACGCGCAATGTTATGCTTTTGGAATAAATGATTAGGTTCCAATATATCGTCAGCAGAGTACCCTGGATCATATAATTCTTCCCCTATAGACATACATGTGTCATCATGTGCATTATCCGATTCATTGCTCAATGCAAACTGACTCTTACCAGCATGAGTTTGAGCCTCATTACTAAAATGCTTCGGCAGCTCTCTGCTTGCTTCGCGCTGTTCCGTGCAAGTTGCTTCTGTCTGAAAGGTGAATCCCGTGCTGATATTGGTTGTTTAGTTATACAAAATTAATTGTGAGGCCCCATAATCCATTACAGTTTTACTATGCCTAAATCCACGAACTCTTCACCAGGAATAAAGAGAATTGCAATTACTTTTCAGACCGAATCTCGAACATTTCTACATAATTACAGAGCTCCAGATAAGAGAGAGAAAATTGAACAAGTCCAACATTTTCTCACCCATTTCAGCACCAAACCCTTTGGTGTGACTACTCATTAGAATCGTCTCGAAGAGAGACGGTTCTAATGAGTAGTCACACCATAGGGCTTAATTTAGAAATTTTAGTTTTGGAAATACTCCCCTTGCCTGGAGCTTAATATGTATCAATGTTCGAGTTGTATTGCAGTACGTTTACGTTACGTTTCCTTTAAACGATAAAACATGGAGGAATATAATTCCTCCATGGATAAAATAATAAAAGTTTTCGAACTGCTCTGGAAACATTCTGTTGAAAATTTGATAATGGTAAGTTGGTGTAGATCGTCTGGTATGAACATGTCTCTTCTGCTATTTATCAAATTTAGTTATTTTGCATTTTGTTGATAAAACGTCCGTATGAGTGGCAAATGCATGGTTCGGATCCTTTTCAGATACGAAATGGCCCCGGTATCGGATTAGGATCTAACATGTTCGCAAATAACAGTATGGTCGGTTTATACGTTTAACGTACCCCAGTCTGGGCCTCGTTCGGTTAGTTTTAAACTGCTATGGTATGCGATGGCTTAACGGTGAGGCGTTAGCGGGTCGTGAAAGACAGGCTGTTGAATAACTTGAAATCACCCTTCGGGAAAGTGTCCCTTAGAAGTGTAAACTTTATATAGAAGTTATGAATAAAACCTTTTAGTACGAAGAGAAAAAAAAAAGTTCTTTTTTGTCAGAGTTGGTATAGGTATATCATAGATCTATGCAAAATTCCATTTGTCTCCGTTGTCTTGTTATGGAGATATTTGAAAATTATCGTGTTGTTTTGAACTGCAAACGACCTATACATTACTGTCTATTTCCAAAAAGCCTAAATTTTCTCAATCTGGTTAATTTCGAATTTAAGCATTACGCACCCAAATACATGTAGTTTTAATGAATAACCGTTTGCTGACTTCAAATATACATATTCTTACATTAAATTTGGCCTGTGCTTTAACATTTGATATGTTTTAAGGCTTAATATAGACACGCTTGCACCAGAATCTATTATAGCTCGCAGAGCCTTTTCATTGGTTCGGATTAAACATTATTTAGGATTATCCTATAAAGCTCTAGTGTAAGTCTGTCTTTCAAAACTCATTTTTCGACTTCCTTACAAAAAGAGCTCTGCAGTTTAAACGTTTTTTTTAATGCGCATCGGTCTAAAAATTCTAGGCTTTCTACACAAACATTTCCGCTTAATGAGACCTATTAATCCTCAGTTCCAACATTTAATCTGAGACCGCAGTTTTCATGCGTTTGCTTGTGTCCTCCATTATAAAAACATCAACGTTTACAGTCGTCAAAATAATGCCCATTTTTTTCACCATGGTCCATTCTTATTAAGCGTTTGAATTACGTCTGAAATCGTTCTAAAGAACTTGAATGATCAGCTTTGAGCCTAGGCTCAAATCTGACCAATCCAATACTTGAGAACTCACGCAGGTTAAACTCAAACGCTTTATAAGCACTGAGTCATATGCGCAATATGTTCCAGGTGTAAAACAAACTGTTTTCTTTGTTTGCACGTTCAAATTTAAAATGTCTTTCTAAGTATGTCGATTCGCAAACATGTATCTCTGAATATAATCGCTTACAATCATTTTTTTTATATTTTTTTCATTTGACTGCAAAGCTTTTCAATTTGCTTCACCTAGACTTTATTGTTTTTTGCATTTACGTGAAAATTGAATATGTTCTCTGTAATACTGCAAGCATTTGAAGACTAGTTAATATTTTGCAACAATTTTGAAATATTTTTATTAGTCTTTTTTCTGGACACAAAGAGTTTAACAGTACTCACAGTTTCCTCTGTCTCTGGTCTTTAGTGATTGTATTGCAGTGGTATCTTCGCGCCGAATCCTTAGTCACGAGCACCAAATCACCAATACATGTCGCGAAAACTTTAAAAAAAACACATATTAAAAATTAATATGTAACTTTAATAACACCATTTTACAAAGACTTAATATCAGTTCTTGATACAGCAGTGTACGTTTTAGCTAACTACTGCTTGGTAATCTAGTTTGAGCTCACTTAAATGTGAGACCTCTCCTAACAAGCTGCCATCTCTCTTGGTCTCCCTCCTTTGACTGACATCGGTTTTTCTCCTTATATACATATGTTAATGCTTTAGAAACGTGTGTTGTCTTTACAGCTTGGCCTTTAGTATGTACGCATATAGGAGTGACAGGCGAGAGCATTCGGATACATAAATTAAGAATAATTGTCGTGAGACCTTTTGCATCTTGTAAACAGCCACTGTCTAAGTACACAATGCACAATTGGTATAAACGCTATACAATTGGATGCAGATCATACACCTTTAATTCATTTCAAGATCTGCTAAAATGCCGTTACGGCATATCCTTTACACTATATATAGTCCTTATTACACCTATAATTTACTCCTCCACTGAAATAACAATAAATACGTTCTATATATTGAGGCGGCATTCTGCTATACTTTCAACCTGCTTTATATCCATGGTCGAATGTTTTCAAATCTAGAAACAGTTTATGGAGTAATGTGTTAAAATAAATATATAGAAAAAACAGGGTTTGTAGGTGTTAATGAAAACTGAATATGAAGCGAACATACCAAACGCTCTCCCTCTTTGCCTATACTAGTACCTTAATGTCATGTGTAAGGTCAAATGGCATTATTGACCTACCACTTGCGGATGAAACTACTTCCTGAGGAGTGGGTACATTTAATACTATAGTTTCGACAGACACACACCTCTCCTTCTACGTACGTACAAAACATTCTCTATGTAACATAAAGCAATATGCAAATAAAGAATATATCTCAAAGTGGTTGCCTGCTTTATTTTCATCTTGTTTTAGCTTTTAACCTTTTACCAAATAGCCTGCTTCTATGAGCTGCCACCTGCATCAATAAAAGTTGTAGAAATACAATGTGTTTTGCTGTCAGTGCGACCATACCCTGTATCTTAATTTATGCCATTTTTCAAAAGTTGTTGCTTTCTCTTCACTTCAGGCTCATACTTTCTCCTCTATCATAGGCTAGGTACTACTTTTGGTGTAGTATTCCTCATAGCACATGCATATAATGGCGATTCGGCATAACTCATTGAGCCCTAGTGACGCATATATGCGCCCTTAACCAAATATGTACCTGTGAAGAGTACACTTGTTCTATGCAAACAGTGAATTCCCTGATCAGAGGGCTCCTGCAGGAGTCCTCTTATCAGAGACTTCCCTGTTTGTCATTTTGCAATTTATTACAAAAAACAACCCTAAACAATAAAAAATGGACAAGCTTTTATTGCAAAGCGGAATCGGCTGTTGGAAGTTTCAGGAGATAATGAGTTAAAAATGACACAGTTGAAAGCCATTTTAAAGGCAAACAGTGTACATTTTCAACACAAAACTATAATACATGTAATTGACAAGATGTACAAATAAAATTACTGCTGATTTTAATCGTAGTGTCCTATTGCTTACTAATTGTACGATAAAAGTTTTACCAAGAATCTTGGCATTTTGCGATATAACCTGGGTCCAAGGTTATAAAGCGTTTGAGCTGAGTCTGAGTGTGTTCTCAAGCATTTGATTGGTCAGATTTGAGCCTAGTTCTTGAGAACGACTTTAGACTCAACTGAAAAGCTTTATAACCTTGGACCCAGTGAAAGAGATGTATGTTGAGGAACATATGAATACTCTCTGTGAAGGAGACTAGCGCTGTGGGTCAAGATCAAAGACCCGTCCTAGTCACCTGAATCCGAGCATGCATACCCTTGTATATAAACAATTTAAGTTATTTAACCCATTCTCTGCCATGATGTTATATAAAATGTCTTCTCAAATTAAAATGTTAGGTAGAGTGACGAAACGAATATCGTAATAAGTGTCTAACAGTTTGGATTCCTGATCAGAGTCCGCGTTACGTAACGCGGCGTCTGATCAGGATTCAAACTGTTTTCAAATAGCGACTGTATTATACTCTGAATAAGGCAGTGGTAGGGTTAATTGAGCTCAATCGCTGTCCGCTTAACTCTTTCGGCGCAAAATTGAACGTGAGAGTTTCACCCCTTCATCTCTTTATTTTCGTGTGCTTAAATGTTGTTGTCTGCACGGTCGTTATATATTAGATTTGATTTAAGCTTGCATGACTTAAGAAATGTCTATACGAGTCTCAAACAGTTTGGATCCGGTGTCTAATTTGGATCCAAACTGTTACAATGTCGACTTTATGCAACCTCGGCGCCGCAATAATTAAAGATGCCTGATACTGTTTCCAGAATTAGAATATGAACATCGATATGCGTGTCATATAGTTTGGATGCTGATCAGGCACTGGAAAACTCGGCGTCTGATTAGAATCCAAACAGTTGGAAAAATGCATTTAAAGGGCTTACATTGTAACCATTTACATTTCATATCAATTAGAGTTAACTACATGCGTATGATACAGTGGCGAAGACGTTATTCTTTCCCAATAACAACGTTTATGCTAAAACTATAATTTCCAGTGCAAACTGTTTGTCACTTAGATTAAAATGAATAGTCAGAATTGTCAAAAACTGCTCATTGTTTACATTTTATTACAATGTGTTTGCGTCTCGCTTGCGTTTAAACGGGAAATAATAATAGCTTCTTAACTGTACGTTTTTCATAGCAACAGAAATGCTCCGCTGTCCAGTTAACCTCTATACAGTGTACTAAATAACGATGACCTATAATTATCCGCCATAATATCATGTTAATCATGTTTCTAATTTGGAAGACAAGTAACCACTTCATGAAGACTTAAAGTAAAGCAGAATGCACTAAATACGCATTCCGTCTGTTAGAAAGTAGAAAACATAATACTATATTTCATATATACTTAGCAACATTTCTAATCGGTCACTTTTTAAAGCTACATATGTCTTAAAATACTACGTTCACAGTTATGTTATTTTACACACAACATGATGGGTTCTAAGTGCTTCTTATTTTTGGAATTATACACGTTGTCCTTCTCAGTGAACGTCAGAACAGCCACGTTGCTTGTTTAGCCTAATTTGCACGTGTTAAATAGGAAAGAAAGTCTCTGCCCGCAAGATTACACGAGTGTAATCTCCAGATACTGCCTAGCCTGAAAAACATCTAAAATGGCGAGAATAACTCACGAAGAGAGCGACAGAGCCGTCGTAATTTTGCATTCTGGTGTATCTGTACGGCAAATAAGATGCAACCACCGAAAAATCCTGAAGTAGAAACAAAAGACTAATTTCCGTGTATTCGATGTTAGGAAATGTTTCCGTCCACTTGTATGTGGCTAGAACTTTTAACCGGATACTTTCGACCGTTTTTAGGCTATAACGCGGAAACTTTACGTCACCGGAAGTAGAGGAGACCGCCCAAGGAAACCAAAACGTGTCTAAATGTGTCTAAACTATGACCAAGTATTTCATTGAGGCAATAATAAAGATCGAGATTTGAGTTTTTCGCGATTTTATGCTGTCACAAAAATTACCGTGAACTACGTTACCGATTTAAAGTATGTGTAGAATAATAATAATTTATGCAAAAAGCAACCATTAGGGTTCCTTGAAATAGGAAATTGAATTAAAAATCATGCAAAAAAGTTTTTTTTTACATGCTCCATGGTTTAAAGAATATATTTCATGGTATTGCTGAGATATTAAAATGCTGTGTATTTAAGTGAACTAGGTTACCATGCTCTATAGTACTATGCAAGGAGACTATGTTAATGCCATTTTGTCAGCATGTGTATACTAGGGAGATATGCTTATTAAAGCCAAAATAAATTTTCCCATTCTTGATACGTCGAATTCTGGCTACATATTCTTAACTCGTGTGAACTACGTTACCGTGAACTACGATACCAGCAATATGCATATGCACCCACTTTTCAACAAGGAGGGTATTCTACTGAGGAATGATGTATGTAAACACCTAAAACTATAATTTCAGAAAATGGGAAAATCACATGATCCAACTGTCTCTTACCTCCATTAATGCTTGTCAAAACAGTGTGCTCGACCGATCATGTTATTTGCAAGATTGTCTATTTCCCAGTGCTTTGTCTTAAGATATATTTATGGATATACATGTATATCTATAGCCAGAGGTAGACTATTGAATACTAAGTAAATGGTGAAAATAGGCGGGGCTCCTAACTTAGGCTGTGATGTTTTGTCAGTGACTTTGTGTGTAAAAAGTATTTGTGTTAAAGAGTGTTATAAAGTATATATAGAGAGAGGAAAATAATTTGAGGCTATTAGAGGCGAAAGTTCAAGGTGATTATCTGATATATTTAAATTGCAACTTCTATTTACTGTCAGCTTAATCAAACTTTCATCAGCATCTGAAAGCATCAGTAGTTTAAAGATGCCCAAGATTAGTTCTGATGTTCGGTCATATTGGTATGAGAGGAAACAATACTTCATTTACAATCTATTTTTTATTATTTCTATGAATTCAGACAAATACTAAAATAATTTGAAATAATTAATCATGTATCCCGACAGCAAAAAATATAATTATTTTTTTGTGTCCGAACTGTTAAGAGTAAATATGGTAGATCTAATTTGTTTGATTTATATATAATGAGTGATGCTTACGATTTTACCAGGATTATTATTTTCAAAGAATAACTTCATCTTCTGAAATATAAAATATTGTGAACTACGTTACCATTTACAATTTTAATATACAAGGCACCTGCTTTTGTCTCTATTTTCATCCCACAACATCCTATAGGTTTTCTAAACATGTAGTACTGTTGAAGTTATGCAATGCATTTGCAAGACGTGTAGAATCACCAAGAACATTCTTATCTTAACTTCAAAAAACCTGTTTTGCAAATAATAAGAAAATAACAAGAAATACCTTTCATAAATATTTTCACATGTGCATTCCATAAAAAAAATTTTTTTTCATAAGACAATTTTCTATTGGAATACTTTGTTAAAAGAGTTAAATAAAGGTTAGAAAAATGACAGTGACTGTTGGTGTGTTTTAATTCCATTGTGTAGCTTGCGCTTATGTTCACTGATACTGTACGTAGTTCACGAGCTGAAATTGGGTATCGCTTTTTAATATGACTAAACATATTTTGCAATTTAAGTTAATTTTTTAAGTGATGAAACTTATTGGCTCAACTGCTAAACTTTCTGAAATTAGAAAAAAATAACTCCTTTGTCAATGCAAAAATAATGTTATGTGCATATTTGTAAGGTGTGCAGGAGGATGTTTTGAAAAAAAAACTTCAAAACTTGTGGCACGCTATGCTATTGTCATCTGTAGTGTGTTAGCCGGAAAGGGTCTTGAACCCGGGACCACTTGCTTACTTGGTAGGTGCTCTACCGCCTACCGAGCCTCCGGGCCGCTTAAACAAATCTCTCACTATTTAATCATAAACTCTACTCGGCTACAATTGTTACAGCTGATTTATCTGTATTTATTTCAGAAATCATCAACATTGTCAAACATTTTCCAACAGCTTCCAACAGCTACAGCGGAGAGGAAACGAAACTAAGCATTGGAACTATTTTCTTGAGTGGTAAAAACATGCGTAAAAATAAGTATCTGTGAAGTGATGGATTATAGCCCGGGGCATAAGTCGAAAAATACGTCATTTCATGATGCAAGCAAACCACTTTGCAGGTTTACTAACATGACCATTGTCAACCGAAAAAAGCCGTTAGCCACTTCAATTTCCCTGCCAGATTCAAGATGGCGGCCATTTTGAAAATGGCCGCCATTTCCATTTTGTATAAGTTATGTCGTAATGGTTATTTCCATGCCAGTTCGAAAAGTCACACAAAACTAACAAGTATGAGATGTAAAATGAAAATCACTAATTGTGGTTTATGAAATATTACTAATTATTCAAGATGGTCGCCAAAAATTCAAAATGGCGGCCATTTTTACTATTTTCAATTGTACTTTAACCACATGTAATTTTGAAGGATATTTAAACAACTTTTCCTCGGGCCATGTGTAAACTATTCTGTTCTTCAGTACTGAACCTTATCAAATTAAATTGATAATCGCAAGCGAATTGCCATCGAATTGCCATCGAATCGGGCGCTTCAAAAAACAAATCCTACGTTTGAATATTTTTAGGCGAATTTTCCGAAGTGGTTATGACAGAAATGGAATCGAAAATAATAATGAAGACATATTTGCGAACATTTGTGAGATACACCATTCAAGAAAACTTACCCGAGGGTAAAGTTAGTATTTTGAATCGCAAGCGAATTGCCATCGAATTGCAAGCGAATTGCCATCGAATTACAAGCGAATCGCAAAAATTGTTCATTTAATAAGGTTCAGTACTGTATACTACTATTTAAAGTTATTTAAGTCTATACATTTGTTTCATGCATTAATTCCAATACGATTTCCACGTCCATACTACCTTATAACACGAAGATACTAACGAAATTCCTTCACATGATTTCATTTTCAAACTTTGATTTATATCTAAAATAGTATTGCCGGACTTTTGGGAAATGGCTTTTTTAAAGGAAAGTTGACATACCTCCTTTTTACCACAATTAATGTGTGCTGAATCTATTTCTGCTATCTGTCACATTCTCCCATGAAGCTAACAGCCAAACAATGATGAATAAAAACAACAAATGGCCGCTAAAACAATTATTTTCGTTATTATATACGATCTTTCGGGGATCAAACACACATATTACATCTGCTTCTCCTAAACCACATGGCTGATTACAACGAAACTCAAGATGGACATTTTTTATGCCAATCTCTTTTAAAGAATTGATTCAATAAAGAACTCTGGTTGCCATGGCGACAACATTAAAAAATGCACAATTTAAAAACCATAATCCACAAAGTCCGGAACTTAGATATTTATGTATAGTAATACCAAGCAGGCCTCAATCAAGTTTATTCATATAATATTCCTTCATCAAGATTATTGTGGTGTAAAATTCACTGAAAACCATATTGTAACATATTGCAATACAGAGAAACTGTATTGCAATATAAGTAAATTGGTCCAGCGCCGGGATTAACAGCCTTACATAGACGTATCGTATATAGGATAAGCCCAAAGTTAGGTATTTGATGTAAAGTATAACGTAGTATACCTATACCCAGTTGTTAAAAGCATTATAGCCCGGGAGTAATTAATCTACCTGCCCATGGGTCAGTAGCTTTGCATAGATTTAAATAGGAAACTATATAAAATCTTATCAAAAGCCTTTTAGCCCAGAACTTTTCATATTGTAGAGACATCTACATGTATCAACTTTGTTAAAATCATAGCGCTAGTTTTAGAATTTGGTATCTATAGTTTTATGGGTTTACATAGACTTTTATTTGAATACTTAAAATATTATTCATGTCAACGCCCTAAATCTTTAATGTCTCCCTACAAAAGCCCCCCTTACAACGATTCCCTCCTTACAACAATGGTTACCACTTTTGGCCATACAGCACGATTTACACCTTTCTATAACAACCCCATCCTAACATCACACAACATATTTGTCTCCGGCTGGGTATTGTTGTAGCGATTCAGCAGTGTAGAATTCTTTCAAGTTTGTTAAAGAAAGTAGCTGTCATGTCAACATATTACCAATGAAAAAGTTGTTTTTAAAAAGTGTTCTAACCATAATGCGAAACATCCTATAAGTATATTTTGCGACGTAGTAGACTTCTTTCAGGTTAATTAAAATCAGAGCCCTAGTATTAGAATTGTCCCCACACAGCGGTTATTGTGTCAAAATCCATGACACTGGTGAGCGATGTAGGGGGTTACGGTCCTCTTGTTTAAGCAGTTTAGTCACACAAACTATGCTCAAAGGAGAAACATATATGTGAATAAAATGCACCATGCATCTATCAACAGAAGTGTTTCATGAATTTCTGAAATGGAAACGTTGTAGCGATGAAACCTAAGTGTTGATTCAACCATGCTGATCCAGTTAAAAGCCAAGAATTGATAAATAAATAGAAGAACAAGGAGCAGGACGTATTGGTAAGACTAAAGACTAAGACCACAACATCCTTAATGAAACAATTCTCAACTCTAGCAATAGACCAAGCTCACGAACAGGCGAATGCAATCATCAAAGGCAATGGAGTGCACTTTGCATCACAGAGGACTTTTAGCTCTAAGACACTGAATTATGGCAGGCCCGAAGTCAGCCGATTATGTACAGAGTACGATGAAGAATCTAGCGAGTCACAATGAGCAAGCAAAGAGTGCGCATACGTCATTGCTTTAGAAAGTGACAAGGTTGACCTCGACCATCAAGATGACATAGATCTCAGGGCTATGATTTTAACAAAGTTGATAGAGGTCTTCTAGGCGAAATATCTACACTAAACAATGAAGCTTTGGCTATAAGGTAGAGATAAGATTTCTTTAAGTTTCCTTTTTAAATCTTTTTAAAGCTAGTGACCTATTGGTGAGGTTATTTATTACCCTCGGACTACAATGATTTTAACAAACTGTGTAGAGGTCTACTATGCTTTGCTTTACATCAAATATTTGAGCTTTTGGGCTTTATGAATTTTGCGAAGCATATTTTTCTATATGCGATAAGTCTATGTAAAGCTATTGACCCCGAGGCAGGGCCTCTTTACTTACGAGGGTCATTCCAAAATTATTTTACTTTTCTTTACATGTATAATAATCATGTTTAATAGATCGTTGAAAAGCGCATTTTCTTGCGGATACATCGATGCATAATAAATTGACAACAACAGTTCTCTTCGTTGTGGAAAATAGGCATCAATGTTTGACAGTCATAGGCACTGGCCATATTTGCTACAGAATTCAATCATATTTTTTATAACATAAAGCGTAGAAAAAGTGCCATAACGCTTTTAAATGTCGAACTAGCTTATTGGAACTTTACTTATGTTTTAGGCCACAACACTTTATACATTGAATTGAATAGTATTAATAACTTTGAGATGTGTGTTTCACCTACTTTTATTGTTAGATTAAAGCTTGCATTATAAAGTATAATATAACTTTTAATAACTAATATAACTATAAATATCAACTTGTTTACGAATAAGTGATTTATTTTTCAATTTCATCTTAAACAGGATACAGTTTTACAACAAACTAAAATATTTTATATTTCTCAATAACTAAGTTGTTAATCTATCACCTATAAAATGTATATGAATATAGTATCCATCGACAAACTGTACTTAATTTGATAACTTTGTTTTGAAACTTTCGCATAACAACAAACCAAATTTAATGTTGACACATTAAAATATAAAACTACATTTGTCCCTTCAATGCATCACAATAGTATTTTCAAATTCTATAACATACATGGTTGTAGTGCCATTCGTGTAATGTTAATTCCACCAAATTTAGACCGTGTAAAATAAGAATATTGATTTGCATGATAAGTTGTCAAATCCGCACGAAATTGGCCTTTAAAATGATTTATTAAGACAAAAATCTTACATGTAGATTTCAAGAAAATGCCAAAGTAACACATATTTTGAAGGACGCTAGTTTATTACTATATGTTGCAATACAGTTTCTGCATATTGCAATATAATATAATATGGCTTTCAGCGCATTGTTACCCTATTACAATTTAGATGCAAGAATATGATATGAATAAATTTGATTGTGATCTGCTAGTAAATACAATATATCAAATATCTAACCTCTGTGTCTGGTGTTTTTATAACAAAATATTTTAAAGATTTTCCCAGTTTTTTCACGTTGGTTGCCATGGTAATCAGAGCTCTTTATTGAATCAATCCTTTGAAAGAAACTAGCCAAAAGAATGTTCATGTAACGTATGGTTGTAATCAGCAATGTGGTTTAGGAGGAGTAAATACTATGTGTATTTGATTCCCGAAAGATCGGAAAAAATAACGAAATAAGTGTTTTGGTGGACATTTTTTTTTTTTTTTTTTTTTTACCATTTTTGGGTTTTCAGCCTCGTGGGAGACAGTGAAAGACAATAGAAATGGATTTAGCACGCCTGCATTATGGCAAAAATGTGATCTGTCAACTTTTCCCCAAAATGCCTCTAGGAATGTTATTTCCCCAAAATCCGACAAGTCTATTTTAGATATAAAAAAAACCCAATGTTACAAAATGAAAAATCTTAGTGTTATTAGAATTGTTT
This sequence comes from Gari tellinella, assembly GCA_922989275.2. Lineage (NCBI taxonomy): Eukaryota > Metazoa > Mollusca > Bivalvia > Cardiida > Psammobiidae > Gari > Gari tellinella. Next base: position 76,744,801 of record OV277866.1, read on the forward strand.
AACGTTAAAATTGTATCGGAAATCATGCATAAAACAAATGTATATACTTTAATAGCTTTACATACTATTAGGACAGAACAATGAACACACAATCCGTGGAAATGTAGTTTAATAATCCTTCAGAAATACATGTGCTCTTATAACAATGAAAAAAGAGAGAAAATGGATGATTTATATTTTACATCTCATAAGTGTTAGTTTTGCGTACCTTTTTTTATTTACATTAGACTGACAATAACGACAAAACTTATGCAAACTTGAAATGGCAGCCATTTTGAAAATGGCCGCCATATTGAATCTGCCAGGGAAACTGGAGTGGCTAACGGGTTTTTACGCACGTCATGTTGAAGCAGACGACAAGTTTGAGGTGAAGGGGGTAAAACACTCACGATTAATTTGGCCTTGAAAGGGTTCAATGAATATCACGGACAACTACGGTACAGTACAAATACGCTCGACTACATTGAATTACGTCAGTGTGAACTACGTGTATCTTGATTTACGATAGTCAAAAATATGTCAAATTGCGTTCACAAACTGCTATGTGATCACGCCTTCAAGAGAGGAGAGGAGAGGTGAGGTGAGGCGAAGGTGTCGGACAATACTGAATAAAAGATGTATGCTGGAATGGGGACTATGATTATTTCAATAGTATTTACATCAAATATATGGTTTAAATCGATAATGAATAGCTTTTAAAAAAGTTTTAAAATGAATAACATATTTCCTCACGGTAATTTCTTAACGAATCATGTCGCAGACGACAATTTTATGCAATGAAACCCCCCTAGTCAGCGTTCTTAAAGGTACATGTAAGTAAACAAAATTAAGAAAATAGAAACAGAAATATAGTAACGTTAAATATGATGCAGGGCTGCCATAAGTTGACATGAAAAATCCTAAGATTTCCAAATTAGCATTTTTCAAGTGCGATTTTACGAATCGTACCTTTACCCCATAGCCTTTTTCTTGTTTTGTTGACATGCGACTACTTAAAGCAGGCTGTAAGTAAAGCAGAATGCGCCTTAGGGCGCATTCTGCTTTACTTTCAGTCTGCTTTTAGCTACCATGAACTTGGAAAAAATCCGGAGATTTAGGAAAAATCCGGAGAAATGGCAGCCCTGATGATGTACCAATTAAAATCCACCTATAATGTAAGAGCAAATCTTGTGGTCAAATATATTATAACTATCAACTTATCACTGCTCGTGCAAAGCTCGAATTCATTCTCATTTGCAAACAGTTTGGGTCCAGTTCAGACGCCAAGTTACTCGGCGTCTGAACTCGTTCCAAACTGTTTGATACTCGTGCCATACTTTAACAAATAAATAAATTCAAAACAAAATTGTAAATTTATGCAAAAGGATAACAATTTAATGCAGACATCACTTTGGCATGACAAGGTTACGCTTATTTGTTGCATAACAGGATCACACGTTTATGTTTGTATAAAGACGCGATCCTCTTTGACTGGTCACGTGGTCTTAACCACTCCCTTCTCGTAATATCGTCTGCTTTGAAATTGTCGTCCAAAAATAAACGAAAATCAGGTTTGTACTGTTTTAAATTGAAAACTCCTATAGACGAATTTAAACATTTTGGATCTAGATCAGAGGCCGCTTAACGCGGCTTCTGATCTGGATTCAACCCGTTGGCAAATACCAGACAGGTTACGATTTACAGACAACTGTCCTGTCCCGAACATATACCTGCAAATCGTTTAGAGCCTGGTCAAACAACGAGTAACTCGGCGTCTGATCAGGATCAAAACTTACTGACGTCCATGTCGATGTGTTTCATTTGCCAAATCGTTTAAAAACTAGATTTGAAAAATAAAACCAGGCGGGGATGTTAAGCAGACGATATTATGGCAGTGAATAAAGGGCTTGCCAAGCGTGTAGGATGTGAAGGGGTTAACCTTTTTCATACTGAATTGTCGTCTGCTTCAAATGCATCGTCTGCGGCAAACAATCTAAATCAATTGTTAGGCTATTAAAACAGTAGAAAAGTTGAAAAAGAGTGTCAAACAGTTTGCATATAGAGTAGACGCCGCGTTTCGTGGATAAAAGCCTCACGATAAATTTGATGATGAAAGGGTTAAAATAAATATTTGCAGACAAGTCCTTATTACATTGGGAAAGACATTACTCTTTCCCGTTTAAACGAAACTCAATGCTAACACAATACAAACATATAGAAAATGACAGATTCTTAAATTGTCTTTGATTTATTTCAATCTAGGATACAGACGGCTTGATCAGATCAGATCTGATCAGACGCCGGTTTATCAGGCGTCTGAGCTGGCTGATCACCTTGCATAATCTATAATAAAATTATTTGGCAAGCCCGTAGGGATAGTTCATTGCTATAAATTGACAGCCTTTTAACAGAAATATTTCTCTTTGCACATGCAAGCAAACGTTGATAATACAATTTTTATCAACAGTTCAAATTCACTGTGTTACATGTACCAACTTTTGTAACTCGCTACCACACAGCCTGTGACTAGTTTTAACAAGAAATATCTTTAAAAAAGATATTCGGCGGAATGAGTGGTTGAACTAAGGCTATATAGATGGGTGTGCAAAATTGAATTAAATTGAGGTTTTCAAAGAATATATATCTTGGATTGAAAAGCAAAAAATACAAGTATTCAATTGAAACAGTAACTTTTATTTAAAATGCAAAACTATCATGTACAGAAATGCAAAACAAAACAATAATTTAACTCATATCCTAGCTACTGGTAGGAGATCCTCACATTAATCTATTGTTCCATTCATAGAGTTTCTTGAAACAAACTATAGCATACACAACAATCTACTGTACTTCACTCTTGTAAATAATGATGAAACAACACAAATTGTGTTTAACTCACTTGAGGCTATTCATATATAAAATATTGCTTTTAATGTATGGCAAATGTGTACAAATAGTTAACAATTAAAAAAAATTGGTTGTAAACAATTACGAAACACCTAGCTTCCTCTGTATATCTATAAATGGATTTCAGATCATATCTTAAAATAGAAGCATAATTTTGTCAACAGTGGGAACTTCTGTGGCCTAATTTATCAGACCAGTGTAGTAAACAGCCAGCCTGTATCTCTAAATTTTACACCCACAGTCCACATCATGTAAAACTGTAATGGGACATAAACCAGCCTACAGGGCTCCAGATAAGAGTGAGTAAACTAAACAAATCACATTTTTTCACCTCTTTTAGCACCAAACCCTATGGTATTACCACTCATTTTGATTGTCTTGAAGAGACAATTCATATGTATAGTGACACCACAGGGTTTAATGCACAAATAAAGATTTTAAGTTTTGAAACAATTCCCTTATCTGGAGCCCTGGCTACTATCCAATCAGACTATTCAGTTTCAACAGGTGCTCTTAATTCTAAATTTCTGATCAAATATTATTGGTTGAAATGTGTGGCCAAATATAAAGTGTGTCTAAATAGAAAACAGTCAGCTCCGCCGAAAAACAGATGGCCACTTAAAGCAGGTTGAAAGTAAAGCAGATTGCGCATGAGGCGCATTTTCCATTACTTTAAACACCATCTGCTGAAGTATAGTAAACATGTATATTTCTTATGATGCATTCATAACTGTATCAATTGGCACTATTTTTTTCAGTGGGGGGAATAAATTAGTGGCGTAAAAATGCGTATTAATGGGTTGAAGAAACGGTTTACTTAACCCATTTGTGCCCTCTATCTCGTATATGGGACATATGCAAACAGTTAAGACTCTGATCAGACGCCGCTTTATACGGCGTCTGATCAGAGTCTACACTGTTTGTTGATAGGAATTTGAATATAAAAAAATGAAAATGAAAATGAAAATTTTGACCAGGCATCCCAGGCATCCCTTTGATAAAAATTGGACTCATCCAATATAAAACATGGAATAATCCACTGGGTATAAATGGCTTAATTTCTATTATGATTAGTACAGATTTGGAAGGTGCTTTTATTACTCACGTAAACAGAAAAGACAAAAACGCAAAACAGTGAACTGAAGAATATGACTGGGTCTTGAAAAGCTTGACGAACGGTGATCACCATAAAAGAGGCAAACCCTTTGGGTTCTGATCAAACGATGGGTTACTCAGCATCTGACTAGTCTTAACCCTTTGCCTGCTGGTCGCGACTTTATTGATTTTTGCAAACAGTTTAGATCCAGATCAGACGCCGCGTAACGCGGCGTCTGGTCTGGATCCAAACTGTTTGACACTCGTCTTTAGGTATCTTTACTTAAAAAATGTATGTATCTAAATTTAACATATTTTGCAGACGACAATGTCGAATCAGACGATATCACCGTAGGATAAGGGTTAAAACTGTTTGCATTCACAGGGACATGATATTTTTTGGCACATGTAAATGCGTTACTGGGGAAAGCAATTCTGTTGTTCTTACTAAGTGCTCCGCAATAAGTGTTGAACAATTCCAACGTAACAAACATTACACAAACCATTTAGTACTTGTGAATGAATGAATGAAGAATGAACGAACGAACGAACGAACGAATGTATGAATGAATAAATAAATGAATGAATGAACGAACGAATGAATGAATGAATGAATGAATGAATGATCAATCAATCAATCAATCAATCAATCAATTGATTAATTATTGCATTAAAGACCATGCAGGGTTCTTATAGCAAAGCGAACATTCGTAAGCAGTAGATACATGACAGAAACATGAAACCAACATGCATGGACATACTTACGTTACTTTTTGGAAGAACATCTTAAGGTAACAGGTTTGTTTCTTTGTTACATCTATAATACAAACAAACATATGTTCGTACTTATTCTTATCACAATATTTCACTGCCGTATCGTGCTCTGTTAACAACTTAAAAGCACAGTATACCTAAACTTTTGCTCACGTGCACTACCTTTATATTTTAAACAACACCGCATTTGAAAGTAAACGTTCGTGGCGAACACAGTGCAATCAAATATAGAAAATAGCATTTAATTTTTTTAAAAGTAATGTTGACGATGCATATACAGTGGAGAAAACGTTATTCTTTTCCAATAAACGCGTTTACGCTAAAACTATTATTTCCATTTCAAACAGTTTGGAGCCAGATCAGACGCCGGGTAACCCGGCGTCTGATCAGGCACCAAACTGTTTGCCACCAAGATAAACATGAATTATCAGAATCGTCCAAAAGTTGTACTTTTCTACGTTTCAGTGTTTTGCTTTTGCGTTTGCGTTTCGTTTAAACGGGAAAGAATAACAGATTTGTAAATGTAAATGGCAAACAGTTTGGAGCCTGATCAGACGGCAGATTATTCGGCATCTGAATTAATAGGCTCCAGACTGTTTGCAATGGTCATATTGTTTAGCATAAACACATTTATTTGAAATGAATAACGTCTTCACTGTAGGTCATGATCATTTAAGAGTTTTAAGTCTACAAAGAAAGTTTATTTACGTCTCATCTTTACACAGATAAATATTCAATGATAGCTTGAAAATAGCGCAATGCCATATAAGTGAGTTCTGGCAGTACATGTATACGCAGGGGTACTGAGCCCTTTGACCAACACCAGTCAGTGTTGAAAACCTGTAAGTATAGCAAGCACTCTTTACACTAAATATAAGATGAAAAGGAAGCTTTACATGTAGAGATAGTGATTAACAATAAAATCTCTTGACCGTCTCGCCACACAGGCTTAACGCATCACTTCATAGGTTATTTCTAGTATTTAAAATATGCGATTACTTCGAGCAAGTGGAACGTAAAGCAGAATTCGCCATGAAGTTAATTCTATTAAATTTGCAGCCTACTTTAAGCTACTATCGGTTAGGTGGTAGGAACATTTCTTATGGTACATATTCATCACTATTTAGAGTGGAAGTATAAATGTTATTCAGTAAATGAATACTTAAAAGGCGTTAAAAGGTATATTTATTGGGATAATTAGGCTTAGAGTAGATAAGTGTCCAGGCATCTTATATTTGTCCTTCAAATACGGAATCGCTGATTTTCTATTATTCGGCCATTGACACCAAACCTTTTAAAGGAACGACAAGGTCTTAACACTTCCCTTTCAAGTAATGGAAACCAACTTGAGTATTTGCAGGAAAACAGAAACTTCTCAATAAAAGCTTGGAATCATAAATGTACAGTCGGCTGAGCGGTCATTCGGACTGAAAGTAGACTTTAACTTGGTATATATATATACGTTTAAAAAAATAAATGATGTATTAGGCTTTAAAAACACAATTTTATTTCTTTAAACAATGCGCGAAATATATAAAGGCCTCGTGATCTAATGACTTCACATCTCAACTCCTAACTGTGATCTAATGCACGGTAATGAACACCTACGAATTTGTTATTTCTTAAATATTGTCTGTTTTCATTACGTTTGGTTAGCTGTGATTGGCTGTAATTGTTTTCATATGCCCATAAAAAATCAGACCACGCCTTTCCGGGACTACTTTCTCTTAGTCCAACTGCTCTCCACAAGCGGCGTGAAACAGGACGCCAAATGACGTCATTGGCGCCTACGATACTACTAAACGTCGAGTTTTGGCGGAAACTATATATGGCGGTGGGACTACAACCTACGTTTTAAAGATGTTAGATAATAAACACTCGTGTCAAATTATTTATTTAACTACTATCTTAAATTCAGTAGTGATATTAAACTATAAGGAATAATTGGGAACATGTATTGTATTCATGGGGATCGCGGTTTCATACAGTGTGACCAGGTTTTTCATACCTCCATGAATACAATAAATATTTCGCAATAAACAATGCAGATCCTGATCAGAGGGTTTATACTGTTAACATACGACGCGTGCACTCTTCACAATGTACAAATACAATGTACACTGTATGTTAATTGCGCATATACGCGTCACTATCGGTTAATTGGTTTACCCATTTATGCCTGAATATGGCAATGAACTCTGCATAGGTGGTTGCTGGATAATTTCATTACAGATATACAAGGATGATCTAAAGACATCAGATTGAATGTTTCAAACGAAATAGCAAACAGTGAAGACTATGATGAGACGCCGCGTTACGCCTCGTCTCAGCAGAGTGTACATTGTTTGCAAATGTATACTTTTATGAACGATATCGATACAGTGGAGAATCTGTTATTCTTTCCCGTTTAAACGCAAACGTACGCAAACGCATAGCGCTAAAACGTAGAAAAGAACAACTTTTGGACAATTCTGATATTTCATGTTTATCTTGGTGGCAAACAGTTTGAAGCCTGATCAGACGCCGGGTTACCCGGCGTCTGATCTGGCTCCAAACTGTTTGCACTGCAAATAATAGTTTTAGCGTAAACGCGTTTATTGGGAAAAAATAACACATTCTCCACTGTATTAATCATCAGTGGTTTAAGCCACCGTTTGGTACATGTAGGTTAAGTATTCATACATGTGTGGAATTGGGCTTAAAATGTCCAAATAATTAAATGTTGACATACCGGAACATCGCCAGTGTTGATTCTAGTTTGCCTGCTAAGTGTCAATCATCAATTATTGAAAAATTACAGATTTTCTCTTTATTTACCGGGTCATTATTAAGGTCACAACAGGGATAGGCGGTGGTTGAGGATTCCTGGATTGATTTGAAAGGAAGCGGTAACGTTTCTGTGGATTACAAGAACATAATTATATGGTAGGAAATACGTTAAAAGGTGTCTATAGTTGAAACGAACCGCAATCCTATACATGTAACATGTCGAAAATGACATTTTCTTGATAATATAAAAAATATTGATGAACTATTTTAATCTGAGTATCAAACAGTTTGAAGCCAAATCAGACGCCGAGGAACTCTGTCTGATCTGTTCCCAAACTGTTATAGTGGAAAAACGTTATTATTTCCCGTTTAAACGCAAACGAAATGCATCGCAGTAAAATGGAGAAAATGACAACATTAAGACAATTTGAGTGGCACACAGTTTGGAGCCTGATCAGACGCCGGGTTACCCGGCGTCTGATCTTGCTCCAAACTATTTGAAAAGGAAATAATAGTTTTAGCGTAAACGCGTTTATTGGGAAAGAATAACGTTTTCTCCACTGTTACATGTAGCAACGGACATCGTTACCTTAGCACAAACGACGTTGTTGGTAGGGGATAAAGTATATGAATGTTGGAATACTATAGGCAGTTATTGAATTAAATCATGCGACTATTGTTAGGACGCATGTTTGTTATTTTATTTTTTAAAAAAAGTACAGTCAATCCTTATTTCGGCTATTATATGTACATAGGTGCTATTTACTCAGCGCCTGATCTTGTTCTAAACTGTTTCCAACGGACGTCATTGTTTTAGCACCAACGATTTTACAGGCTAATTATGAATGGCATATTCTTTGTTGTAAAGCAGAGAGGACGTTATTCTTTTGAAACGTGCTTGTCCCTAAAACTACTACAGTAGAACCTCTCTATTACGACCACTAAGTTGTGTCAAATATTAGTTGTTTAAGACAGGTGACTGCTTCAAGCAATGTGAAAGTGAAACAGTAAGCTCCTGCAGGAGCTTTCTGTTTCACTTTCACATTGCTTTAAGCTGTCACCTGTCCTTTATACGGACAATTAGGCTTCTTTTTAGTGGTCGTAATAGAGAGGTTCTACTGTAATAGTTTTAGGGACAAGTTCTACTGTATTTCCATTGCAAACATTTTGAGCCGGATCAGACGTCTGATCATGTTCCAAACTGTCTGCCACTCATATCAGATAAAGAGAAATTATGAGCATTTTCAAAATGTGGCTTTTTTCAACATGTTGTTGCAATGCGTTTGCATTTTAGTTCCTTTAAATGGGAAAGTAAAACGTCTTCTCTATCGTGCATATGGCATAAAAAAAAATATGTTCAATCACGGAGTAGATGTCTACTCCGTGGTTCAATGTACAGTGGAGAATACATTATTCTTTCCCAATAAACGCGTTTATGCTAAAACTATTATTTCTATTGCAAACAGTTTGGAGTCAGATCAGACGCCGGGTAACCCGGCGTCTGATCAGGCCCCAAACTATTTGCCTACAAGATAAACATGAATTATCAGAATTGTCCAAAAGTTGCACTTTTCTACGTTTTAGTGTTTTGCGTTTGCGTTTCGTTTCGTTTAAACGGGAAAGAATAGCGTTTTCTCCGCTGTAGTTTGCTTTGCCCTCTCCGCACGGGTTTGATCCTGAACGAGCTCAATGATATTGCTTTAAAATTGATTTTTTAACCAAATCATGTTTTCCTTAACTTATATTATGTGTTTATGTAGGCATCCATTTACAAAGGTTTAAGACCAAACTTGTTTTTCAGTCTCTTTAAGTTAAGCATTACTGGTTAAGATGTGTGTAAGTTATGGTATTAAATGTGAAGTCAATTATTGTTTGCGTTGTTTAAAACTACATGTATATAAATGCTACCTCATTGCCTGTTTCCAGTGTTGACGACAGATGACCACTTAAAACAGGTTGAAAGCCTGTTTTATGGTATCATACGCATAGTTATAGAAAATATTATTTACAGTCTTTATTCATCACTGCATAAATTGAAGCTAATTTATTTATCGGAAGAATGCATAAAGGTGTAAAATACGTACATGTATCTACAGTGGAGAATCTGTTATTCTTTCCCAATAAACGCGTTTACGCTAAAACTATTATTTGCAGTGCAAACAGTTTGGAGCCAGATCAGACGCCGGGTAACCCGGCGTCTGATCAGGCTCCAAACTGTTTGCCACCAAGATAAACAAGAATTATCATAATTGTCCAAAAACTGTTCTTTTTTACGTTTTAGTGCTTTGCGTTTGCGTACGTTTGCGTTTAAACGGGAAAGAATAACAGATTCTCCACTGTATCTATATATGGAGCAATGGGTAAAGCAAATTATTGGAATAAAGTTGTTACAGTTGGCAAGTTGGTTGGATTTGGGTTTTGCCACTTGGTTTGACATTTTAAGGCAAATCCTTAAAATCTAAATTTGGTACAAAACAAATGTTGCAGCCGATGGATTCTACGGTATTATAACAGTGCCCAGTCATTAGACAATTGTGCTTGAATCGTCACCTTTTACAGTGGAGAATATGTTATTCTTTCTCGTTTAAACGCAAACGAAACGCAAACGCATTGCAATAAAAGGTATAAAAAGATAACTTTTCGACAACTTTTACTATTTAACTTAATCTGAGTGGCAAACAATTTGGAGTCTGATCAGACGCCGGGTAACCCGGCGTCTGATATGGCTCCAAACTGTTCGCAATGGAAATAATGATTTTAGCGTAAACGCGTTTATTGGGAAAGAATAACGCTTTCTCCACTGCATAGTGGAGTTTACCCGAAACTAAACGTAAATGCAGTAAAATGTAGAAAATGACGTTTTGAAAATTCTCAAGATTAATTTTATTTGGAAGAAAAGTTGAAACAGGAGCATTCAACAAAAATAGGATTCAGATCAGACGCCGCGTTACGTGGCGTCTGATCTGAATCCAAATTGTTTGCGAAAGTTAGCCTAGTCGCACTTGGCATAATAAGGGTTAAACTTCTAAGGTTCAATATTCTAAGGGTAAATATTCTAAGGGTAAATGTTCTAAGGTTAAATGTTCCGAGGTTAAATGTTCTACGGTTCAATACTAACGCGTATCATTCTGCCTTATTGATTTATTATAGGTTACTCGAATTGTCTACCACCATGACTCACAGTGTATATTTGATAGTATTGACCCGACTTCTCGTCGTTCTACATATAACAGGTAAGCTCTTTTTATCTAAAAAAACAACAGCAACAACAACAAAACAAAACAAAAAAACTTTCTGCGTCGTGTTTCCTTTAAAATCTGATCATGTAAATGGACAGGCCATCATCGATTTTGTTATAACGGCTTCTGCCGGGAAACATTTGTACATGTACACCAGCTATTCAAAACTATTGTAATACTTAAAAGCACAAAGTGCGCACTTGGAATGGAAAGAAATATCGAGACATAAATGACTGGCAGACAGAGTCTCAACCATTTGAAACAAAAACTTGTTAACTCATTCCTCCCTGAAACTTTAAATGGACAATTCCGGTTTCCATTTAAATCTAGTCCATTACTGACTTTTAAAGAGGCTCGCAACCGGATCGAGCATTAAAAATAGTAATTTGTAAATATATGTCAAATGCTTATATAAATGGGTAAAATTTAGTTTAGGATAATAAATTCTGTTAAAAAATGCATTTCCAAAAAAAACAAGAAGAGGCTCTGGTGGGATTCGAACCCGTGACCATCCATGCGGAGACAAAAATGAAAAATGAGGCATCGCCTTTATGCCCTCGGCTACGGACGCTCTCTCTCTATATATGGTAGCGAATTAACGTACTTCAATGATAGCTATTAATAGAACATTATTCGGCTCGGGTTTATGTCTGACCCCGTGTAGAGAAGCAACAACAACAACTATACCGTTAGCTAACGCTATGGAAAAACGATGGAAAATATCTAAAAAACTAAGATTCGGTGACGATTCTTGAGACTTTTTTTGGACTGATCATATTTTTTTAATGTCAAAAGCCAAATAATGCCACAAATTTGCCTTTATTTGAGTATTTTGTTTTATTTTGACAAGAACACCATCCGGTTGCGAGTCCCTTTAATTAAGGATTGTTTTTGCCTAAGTTTGGCATTATGACAAACAGTGAAGACCCTGATCAGAGGGCTCCTTTAGGAGCCCTCTGATCTGGGTCTTCACTCTTTGCACAGGACAAGTGTATTATTCACATGTACACTGTTTGAAAAGGACGCCTATATGCGGGACAAGGGCTCAAAGGGTTCAGTTATAGGTTCTTCTTTATATAAACCAGCCAGTGTATTATACTGGATCTTATTTTATTAAAGACACTTTTAAGCAAGGTAAAGCAGAAAGTTTATACAGGAACATAATGCCCATTTCCATCTTGCTTTAATAAGCAGTCGTTTGTAAAAGAAAACAAAAGTTGCATATATGTGGTCTGTACATTTGACTGTGAAGTAAACCGTTTTACGGGAAAGAAAGAGACTATTTCTCACTACGAATATCTTTGTATTTTTCAGGATCGGCAGCCGGTGATACGTCATCGTCATGGGATGAGTGGGATCCGTTCCTCGCCACCGACATCCCGACTGTATCCGACAGCAGCACTATCCCGTTTTCACTCAATACAATTGATATACCTTCATCTTCCATTGACCTAGACTCGAGCTACTATCTCGACAGTCTGACGTCATCCTTCAATACCGCTGATATACCATTGTCTTCCATTGACACAGACTACAGCGACTATTACGACTACAGCGACTATCTCGATAGTGTATCTTCCATCAGCTACAGTACCCCTGAACTGAGTTCTTCTGACATCACGGCATCCAGTAGTGTCATGTCTTCGTCCCTTGATTTACTTTCGTCTTCCGGTGACACAGACCCCGGCGACTATCTTGACAGTGTATCTACTATCAGCTACAGTACCCCTGAACTTAGTTCTTCTGACATCACGGCATCCAGTAGTGTCATGTATTCGTCCCTTGATGTACTTTCGTCTTCCGGTGACATAGACCCCGGCGACTATCTCGATAGTCTGTCTACCGTCAGCTACAGTACCCCTGAACTGAGCTCTTCTGATAGTTCGTCTTCTTCGAGGTATACAAACCGTGTCTTCCCGTTAAAAACATTACCTCATAAACACTGTTCCTAGTTTTGAAGGCAGGTGACCAAATTAAAGCAGGTTGAAAGTAAAGCAGAATGCGCCATAAGGCGCATTCTGTTTTTCTTTCAGCCTGCTCGAAGCTACCATCTGCTAGGATTTAGCAAACATTTTTTATAATACATATTCATAACTGTATAAATTGGAACTAAATTGTATTTACTTCACTGAAGGAACAACTAAATCCGCTAAAAGGCGCTTCTACGGGGGAATAGTTAAACGAAACTTAATGCATGCAATAGAATGGAGAACCTGGGAACATTTTGAAAAGCGGTTAAAATTTAGCTTAAATATACAGTGGAGAATGTGTTATTCTTTCCCAATAAACGCGTTTACGCTAAAACTATTATTTGCAGTGCAAACAGTTTGGAGCCAGATCAGACGCCGGGTAACCCGGCGTCTGATCAGGCTCCAAACTGTTTGCCACCAAGATAAACAAGAATTATCAGAATTGTCCAAAAGTTGTTCTTTTCTACGTTTCAGTGTTTTGTGTTTGCGTACGTTTGCGTTTAAACGGGAAAGAATAACAGATTCTCCACTGTAGGAAGCAAACATTTTGGAGCCTGGTCAGACGCCGGGAACGAGATTAGATCTGGCTCAAACATGTTTGCAATGGAAACAATAAAATCGTTATAACTTACAAACGTGTTCATTGGGAAATGTATGGTGTACCAAGGGGTCGAAAGTAGAGATGCTGCCCAGGCAGCATAAAGATGCTGCCTGTGCAGCATCTATATGCTTCCCGGGCAGCAAATATGCTGCCGGAGCAGCATCTATATGCTGCCTGTACAGCATGATGCTACCTACGCAGCAATATGCTGCCTGCATGGGCAACATTTCTTTATAGCACTTAGTATTTCTTGAAATAAGCGTGCACTTGCTCTGGTATCTACATAAACGCGTTCCCACACACTCACACACGCAGACACATTCTCTCTCTCTCGCTCCCTTTTTTCTCTCATACACAAACGCGCACGCGGACACACGCATATTCGTTCTCTCAAACGCAGACTCTCTTTCTTTAAAAACATTAACATGTTCTTATACGCAAGTACGCATAAGTAAATTCCCGTGTGAGCAGATACATTTGTAAACATTTTGTATATACATGTATAAAAACATTTGAGGATACATTAAATTGTTTCCCGTTTAAACGTAGCTATACAAAAATGCAATAAAATTAAGAAATGACAACTTCTTGAAGCTGTCGACAACCGGTTTTAATCTAAGTCGCTGTTTGGGAACTGATCAGACGTTGTGTTGATGTTTGCCGCCATTGCCGTCGAAAATGCAATACAGTTAAACGTTTCTGCATGTTACATCCACTATAACAAAGCTAATTGATCGTATAAAAGACAGGTGAATGGTTGAAGCTAGGTGAAAGTAAAACAAAAAGGTTCTTAAGGAGATTTCTGTTTGACTGTTACCTTGCTTTACGCAGTCACCTACCTAAAGCACCTACAGTGGAGAATCTGTTATTCTTTCCCGTTTAAAACGTAGAAAAGTACAACTTTTGGACAATTCTGATAATTCATGTTTATCTTGGTGGCAAACAGTTTGGAGCCTGATCAGACGCCGGGTTACCCGGCGTCTGATCTGGCTCCAAACTGTTTGCACTGCAAATAATAGTTTTAGCGTAAACGCGTTTATTGGGAAAGAATAACAGATTCTCCACTGTAATAATTAACACAATTTAGTGGTCATAACAGAGAGGTTTTACTGTAAATGAGTTTCGTCGTGGCGAGACAAAAGCCCATTGATCTGATAATGAAACAGCAATTGAATTTCGATGTCTCGAACTCGATTAACTCGAACTAAATTGAACATATCCGTTTTTAAGGTTAAAACGTGGCCTATCCACGTTAAACTTTGACATAAGGGTACAGTTGAGAAAACGGTATTCTTTCCCAATAAACGCGATTACGCTTAAACTATTATTTCCATTGCAAACAGTTTGGAGCCAGATCAGACGCCGGGTAACCCGATGTCTGATCGGGCTCCATACTGTTTTCCACCAATATAAACATGAATTGTCAAAATGTTGTACTTTTCTACGTTTTAGTGCTTTGCGTTTCGTTTGCGTTTAAACGGGAAAGAATAACGTTTTCTCCACTGTATGTTCGACATAACTGAGTGTGATATATCGAGTTTCTACTGTTCTTTGATCTGATGATGACACTTCTTTGATACATTTTTCCTCAGTATTGAGACCAGCACGACGACGACAGCCTCTGCCTCTATTTCATTAGTTGCCGCCCCGGTCATCACCACAGCCAAAGCGCAACCAACCCCGACAACTGTGCCGACGACGAACAGTACAAACTGTGCGCCCGACTCTGGGATATGCTTCTTTGAAGACAACAAGCTCGGAGCACATGGTGAGTATAGAAAATACCGGTATAGGTCTTAGTGTTGCAGTGGTGTATAGATTTAGTATTATTTACCGATTAAGCGGAATTAAATGTTATATGTAACGACATGTAATAACAAGAAGAAAATGACAACGTTTTATAAATTATGACGATTCATTTTTATCGGAGTGGCAAACCTTTAACAATTGAAATACTAGTAAACGTTTTTGCGCAAATGCATTTAAAGTGCTCCCTCCTTACAACGGTCCTCAGAACAACGATTCACCACTTACAACGTCCATTGTCGCTGTTCCTCAAACAATACATGTTTGTACAGTGGAGAATCTGTTATTCTTTCCCGTTTAAACGCAAACATACGCAAACGCAAAGCACTAAAATGTAGAAAAGAACTTCTTTTGGACAATTCTGATATTTCATGCTTATCTTGGTGGCAAATAGTTTGGAGCCTGATCAGACGCCGGGTTACCCGGCGTCTGATCTGGCTCCAAACTGTTTGCACTGCAAATAATAGTTTTAGCGTAAACGCGTTTATTGGGAAAGAATAACAGATTCTCCACTGTATAACGTTTTCACTGCTGTATTATCGTTTGCTAAAATGCCGTTTGAAGTTTTTTCTCAAACTTACGTTTTGGCCATTTTGCCAGAAGATGCATAAATTCTAGTGAGAAACAGAGATCAGAGTCTAATTGTAGGCCCAGTAAAACTTCTCTATAACGACCACTATATTGTGTTAATTAACATGTCTATTTGGCGCTGTTCAAACGTTCCTAAGGGATACCAAGCGTTTTTAACATTATAATAGGACTAAAAGAATTACGAACATTATACGTGTATACACTTAATCAGTAGGGTGAGTCAGTCAAATACAGTCGAGCCTCGATGGCGTGAGCTTGCTTGACTTGGAACCAACTTGGGCAGCTTAGAGATATCGAGGATCGACTGTGGTCAGTTATGTAGATTTGCCTTCTTCTTACTTTCTTCAAATATTTACCTTCCTCTATGTCTCTTATTATCACACTTTTCTTCTTCAACTTAACTTGCCTTTATTACGAACATAGTACTTATATTCTTTGAACAATTCCAGTTGTTAATTCTGTTAACAAACATAATTACAAATGCCCCATTTTAGGGGAGGACCGTTACTAATGTTGATAGAACTTGTGGCCCAACCCTTTTACTTATATTCATACTTTGTGGTGTTACACGTTTTGTTAATATGTCAACTGTATTACATGTATATATGAGTAATAAAATATGTTTAAACTAATTAGCAGGTGTTTACGACAGGTGACTGCTTAAAGCAAAGTGACAGTAAAATAGAATGCTCCTTTAGGAGCATTCTGTTTTAATGTCACATTGCTTTAAACTGTCACCTGTCTTTTATACAGTTAGTTGGTCCTCTTTTTACGTTCTTAACAGAGAGATTCTACCGTATTTATGTTTCAGGTTCGAGCCTTCATGGCCAGACGTACTTCACTTACTTGCTGATAGCCATGTTGCTGATGTTGGGCCTTTGATCAAGGACAATAATTTAAATAACAGACAATACTTCAACCCGTTCACAGCCAGTGTACCTTTCTCTTTTAAACAATTCGCTGCCATGACGTCATGCAGTTAAAAAAAATAGTGTCTGCTTATTTTTCTTACATAACATTTTAGGTACATTGTATTTCGTCTTTTGCAAATGATTATGACGGTATCTAGTGTATTGGGAATAAGGCAGGGAAGGCCTGAAGGGGTTCAAATATTTTGTGCATGCATATATTAGTTTGTCAAATTCAGATTGTGAGGCATTTTGGCTGAAGAAATAGTATTTTTATGACAAATATTCTTGATCCTACTAAGAGATGTTGTGCATCTGGGGACCGTTCTATAAAACTTTGCAAGACAAAAACGGTCGTAAGTTAAAACTTTAAAATACAGTTGATTTCTGATTTCTCTACCTAATCATTTTTTTGATACATCTCTTTGAAAACCGATTCCAAAGAGATGTCACAAGACAGTATTACTTATAATTAGAAGTAGAATAAATAATAATTGAGACTTTTATAATCGGACTTCAGACAAAGTTTTATGAAACGGGCCGGCTATCTGGATCCTGGCTCTTTAAAATGGCAGTGGTGTTGGGATTGGCTGTGAAAGGGGTTACATGTAACGCTGACAAAATG
The DNA here is from genome assembly GCA_922989275.2 of Gari tellinella. NCBI lineage: Eukaryota > Metazoa > Mollusca > Bivalvia > Cardiida > Psammobiidae > Gari > Gari tellinella. The sequence continues at coordinate 76,762,065 of OV277866.1, forward strand.
CAATAATAGCTGCATGCCTTTAGACATACAGTGGAGAAAACGGTATTCTTTCCCAATAAACGTGTTTACGCTAAAACTATAATTTCCATTACAAACAGTTTGGAGCCAGATGAGACGCCGGGTTATGGATAACCCGGTGTCTGATCAGGCTCCAAAGTGTTTGCCACCAATATAAACATGAACTGTCAGAACTGTCCAAATGTTTATTTTTCTACGTTTTAGTGCTTTGCGTTTCGTTTGCGTTTAAACGGGAAAGAAAACATTTTCTTCACTGTACACAAGACTGTACTATCCTGGTATGGCTTCCCATACACAGTAGCAATTAAACAAGTTTAGACTTTATGCCAGTTTTTCTTAACCTTCGACAATTAGAAGAGTTAGGACACATTTTCCTATTTTTCAACATCCGTGATTAATACTTATTTTACTCACTCATACTGGTTTAAACAGGTTAAAGCATAAAGCAGAATTAAGTAGATTTCTTCTACAGGATACAGGGCTGCCATAAGTTGACATGAAAAATCCTAAGATTTCCAAAGTTACATTTTTCAAGTGCGATTTTACGAATTGTACCTTTACCCCATAGCCTGTTTTTTGTTTTATTGACAATCGACTTCATAAAGCAGGTTGTAAGTAAAGCAGAATGCGCCTTAAGGCGCATTCTGCTTTACTTTCAGCCTGCTTTAAGCTACCATGTACTGGAAAAAAATCCAGAGATTTAGGAAAAATCCGGAGAAATGGCAGCCCTGAGGATAGTTCTGCTTAACCCTCTCTCTCATAGAAACGCCTTTTAGTGATTCAGTTTATTCCTCCGCCATAGAGATTACTTACAGCAGACTGAAAGTAAAGCAGAATTCACTTTAAGGTGCATTCTACTTTACTTTCAACCTGCTTAAAGTAGTCACATATTTTCAAAACTAGAAACAGGCTATGGGGTAAAGGGTTGAATGACTTTTAAGCAGTCATACCTAAAATTACAGCACTGGTAGATTGAGGAAGACTTTATTCTTTCCAATTAAATGGGTTTGTTCTTAAAAAAATATTTCTATTGCAAACAGTTTAGAGCAAGAACAGATGCCTGGGTACGATACTGCTTGTGATAAGGCTCCAGACTGTTTCCAAATATCATATGATTTATTATCAACATTTTCAAAATGCTGTCTTTTTTTACATTTAATTGTATTAGAATTTTGTTCAGTTTCATTTAACCCTTTACCCAATAACCACTTGCTAATATTTCATATTCATGACTACAGTGGAGAGTACGTTATTCTTTTCCGTTTAAACGCAACAAAATGCAATGCACTAAAAGGTAGAAAAGTGCAACTTTTGGACAACTCTGTTAATTCATGTTTATCTTGGTGGCAAACAGTTTGGAGCCTGATCAGACGCCGGGTTACCCGGCGTCTGATCTGGCTCCAAACTGTTTGCAATGGAAATAATAGTTTTAGCGTAAACGTCTTTATTGGGAAATAATAACGTTTTCTCCACTGTATATAAAGTCAGTGGAATTATTAATTTATTCACTGAAGTATACATTATAATTCCGTGATTTATTCAATGAAGACACAAAATGGTGTATCTTTGAAGTAATTGGTTAAAAGGGAAAGAGGTGCATATTTCCCAATGTTAAAATTATGTACATATTAGAAGTTTATTTTTTACTTATTTTTATTGAGACTGTGCTTAATTTTCACCTATACAAATGTTATTGTTTTTATATAAGAGACGTTAGTGTTTTAATATTGAGTTGTCACTTAATAAAGGATTTACTGAAATATCTACTATATTATGTTCTTTTGATATCTGTATCCCTGTATTAACTTCTGCCCATAGCCTGTTTCTAAATTTGAAGACAGCTGATCACTTAAAGCAGGTTGAAAGTAAAATAGAATACACATTGAGGCATATTTTGCTTGAAATTCAGCCTGCTTTAAGCTATCATCTAGTAGAATATGGCAAACATTTCTTTTCAAACTATGTATTCATGACTGTATGAATGAAACTGTTTCTTCATCGGAGGAATACATTAAAGGCATACATGTAACAAGTATGGTGTCACAGTAAGTGACAAATGCCCCTGATGTGTTTTGTCACTAAAATGTATTCATTTGGCGATTAAATAAAAGCATACAGCAGGTTTGGTACTTTTTGCTGTTGTTGTGATGAAAATGTACAGAGAAACAAGTTTTTTCTAGACTTTAAACAAGAGTTATGGCCAATATTCAATTAACTCAATTTGACCTCAAAATGACCTTGACCTTTGTCTGACATGACCCAACTTATGCTGAGCTCAAGAGCTTCTAGACTTAAGAACACATGCCAAATATAATGGCTGTATCACATATACTGGTAGTTTCAAAGTATTGGCCAATGTAATATTCACCCTAGTTTACCTCTAAATGACCTTGACCTTTGTCAGACATAAACCAGTTGTACTGAGTTCAAGAGCTTCTTGAGATGAGTACACATACCACATATAAAGTCTCTATCTTACGTAATTTTAAAGTTATGACCAAGGTTAGTGTTGTACACAGACGGGCAAACAAACAGACCAACAGACAAACAAACATACCAACAGACAGACCAAAAACAATATGCCCAGACTAAGTCATGCATGGGCATTAACTCTTTCCTCCCTGAAACTTTAAATGGACAAATCCAGTTTCGATTTTAGTCTAGTCCATTTCTGACTTTTAAGGGTTGTTTTTGTCAATTTTTGGAGTTATGACAAACAGTGAAGACCCTGATCAGAGGGCTCCTTTCGGAGCCCTCTGATCTGGGTCTTCACTGTTTGCCTAGGACATGTGTACTATTCACATGTACACTGTTTGAAAAGCACGCCTATATGCAGGACTAGGGTTCAAAGGGTTAAATTGCATACTTACACATATGGCATAATTGGTTAACATGTTGTAATCACCAGTTATCAATTTCTCTCAATTCCATACATACAACATGTATTAACCCATTACCCCATAGCCTGTTTCTAGTTTTGAAGACAGACTACTACTTAAAGCAGATTGAAAGTAAAGCAGAATGTGCATTAAGACACATTCTGCTTTACTTTCAGCCTGCTTTAAGCTACCATCTGCTAGAATAAAGAAAATATGTCTGATGATACATATTCATTAAGGCACATTCTGCTTTACTTTCAGCCTGCTTTAAGCTACCATCTGCTAGAATAAAGAAAATATTTCTTATGATACATATTCATTACTGTATAAACGGGAACTATTGTCTTCAGTGGATGAGTTAATTAAAGGTGTATTTATGGGGTAATGGGTAAAAGTTTCAGCTAGAGTAGGGAGGAGATTTTTATTTCCTATAAAGTTTTTGTATCAATATGTGGATATCCTACAGTAATGCAATGAACAGTAAGTAGTAACAGTTTTTTCAATTTCTCTTATTTAATTACATGTATGACACAAAATACAGTTTCATGTACAGCTTACTTTTGATATCTAATCACTGTAATCCATTACCCCATAGCCACTTCATAATTTTCAAAGACAGGTGACCACTTAAAGCAGGCTGAAAGTATAGCAGAATGCGCCTCAAAGCGCATTCTGCTATACTTTCAGCCTGCTTTAAGCTACAATCTGCTAGGATAGAGAAGATATTTCTTATGCCGCATATACATGACTTTATAAATTGGAAATATTTTCTTGGGTGGAGGAATAAATTATAGGTGTAAAATGGAGTATTTATGGGGTAATTGGTTAAACATATTATTTACAATGTATGTCTTTGGCTACTACACCAGACAATTAATACTTTCGACTTTCTTCCACCTGAATCTTGTGCCAAAATATTGATGTACACTGCAAACAGTTTGGATCCAAATAAGATACCAAGTCACTTGGCATCCAATCAGGCACCGAGTTGTTAGTCACTCAGATCTCGAACTCGGCTATGTCAAACATAATCGTATTTCAAAGTTAAAACGCGGCTAAGCCACGTTTTAACTTTGAAACACGGATATGTTCACCTAAGCAAAGCTTGAAATGAGGTAAATTCATGTTTTGAAATATCAGATATATCGAATTAAGCGAGTTTGAGATATTAAAGTTTGACTGTATGTACAAACTATATCAAAACATTGTCATTTTCAACATTCTATTGGACTGTATTGGTGATTCATTCGGTTGAAATGGGAAAATAATGTATTTCTTACCCTAAAAGGCAACTATTAACACATTTCCTCATAAATATGCCTTTTAATGCCTTTAATTTATTTCTCTACTGAAGAAACTACTTCCAATTTATAGTAATGAATATGAACCATATTTATTCCGTTTCCTAGGAGAAGGTAGCTTAAAACAGGTCAAAAGAACAGCAGAATGCACTTGAGGCTTAACTTTCAACCTGCTTTAAGAAGTCACCTGTCCTCAAGACCAGAAAAATGTTATGGAGTAAATGGGTTGGACTGTAAAAACCACATAAAATGAATTCATGGTGTTTATTCAATAGCATACATGGTTATATGAAAACTCATTTTCTTTGCTGAATGAAAAACCGTATCTTAAACCATCTGCTAGGATAAAGAAACTTAAGTTTCATGTTTATGACTGTATAAATTGGACCTATTTTCTTCAGCGGAGATATGAGTTACAGTGGAGAAAACGTCATTCTTTTCTAATAAATGAGTTCACCCTATAACTATTATTTCCATTGCAAACAGTTTGGAGCCAGATCAGACGCCGGGTAACCCGGCATCTGATTAGGCTCCAAACTGTTTGCCACTCAGATTAAAATAAATAGTCAAAAAGTTGTCATTTTCTCCGATGCGTTTCGTTTGCGTTTAAACACGAAAGAATAATGTTTTCTCTAGTACTGTAAGTATGAATGGAATACCAATGTGAAATTGAATACAAATTATGTATACATGTACATGAAAACAGATCTTTAACTCTTTCCTCCCTGACATTTTAAATGGACAATTCCAGTTTCCATCTTAGTCTAGTCCATTTCTGACTTTAAAGGGATGTTTTTGTCAATGTTTGACATTGCGACAAACAGTGAAGACCCTGATCAGAGGGCTCCTTTCGGAGCCCTCTGATCTGGGTCTTCACTGTTTGCATAGGACATTTACTATTCACATGTACACTGTTTGAAAAGCACGCCTATATGCGGGACTAGGGTTCAAAGAGTTAATGTGAAATGATGTGGTGAAATGATGTTTCAATTTTGCAAATGATTATAAACCCAAAACAAGAGGACCACAGATGCTCTACATATTACAAACAATTATAAACCAAAACAATAGGACCTTAGTTGCTCTACATATTACAAACTATTATAAACCAAAACAATAGGACCATAGATGCTCTACATACTACAAACTATTATAAACCAAAACAATAGGACCATAGATGCTCTACATATTACAAACTATTATAAACCAAAACAATAGGACCACAGATGCTCTACATACTACAAACTATTATAAACCAAAACAATAGGACCATAGATGCTCTACATATTACAAACTATTATAAACCCAAAACAAGAGGACCACAGATGCTCTACATATTACAAACAATTATAAACCAAAACAATAGGACCTTAGTTGCTCTACATATTACAAACTATTATAAACCAAAACAATAGGACCATAGATGCTCTACATACTACAAACTATTATAAACCAAAACAATAGGACCATAGATGCTCTACATATTACAAACTATTATAAACCAAAACAATAGGACCACAGATGCTCTACATACTACAAACTATTATAAACCAAAACAATAGGACCATAGATGCTCTACATATTACAAACTATTATAAACCAAAACAAGAGGACCACAGATGCTCTACATATTACAAACAATTATAAACCAAAACAATAGGACCTTAGTTGCTCTTCATGTCTCTAATCTGAGTCATGGTAAACTACACACCATATACAGTAAACCCTCTCTACTAAGGTTAACTACAGAACATTAAAATACTGCAAATTGATTGTATAAAAGACAGGTGACAGCTTTAAAGCAAGGTCACAGGAAAACAGAAAACTCCTAAAGAACCCTTCCTGTTTTACTGCCACCTTGCTTTAACCCTTTGAACCCTAGTCCCGCATATAGGTGTCATTTCAAACAGTGTACATGTGAATAATACACTTGTCATGTGCAAACAGTGAAGGCCCAGATCAGAGGGCTCCGAAAGGAGCCCTCTGATCAGGGTCTTCACTGTTTGTCAGTAATGCCAAAATTGACAAAAACAACTCTTAAAAGCAAGAAATGGACTAGACAAAAATCGTAACTGGAATTGTCCATTTAAAGTTTCAGGGAGGAAAGTTAAGCAGTCACCGGTTGCAACCGCCGAATAATTGACAAAATTTAGAGGTCGCAATAGAGGTTTTACTATATCTAATCTTTATGAGTGCAGTCTTGAACATGATGGTTTTTAAAGCTTTTCTTGAAATAAGTAAAATTAGATGCCTGAACATCACAACATAGCGGGGTCCAGGCTGACCAAACATACCTAGGGAGGAACTTGTAGAACATGACCCTGAAGCTGACTAGGCAGAAGGATTAATCAATGGCCTGGTTAAACTAAACTGGATGATGATGATGATGATGATGAAAATCCCTGTTTCCGGAAAATTTGGGCTAATTGGACGTCAAAGAGCTCTCAGTATCAAGATAAAAAAAACTCACTGCCATGATGGTATCATTTTCAAACAATGGTCATCGACTTTTATATCTCAAATTTTAATTTTGACATAAGAAATATTGAAATAAATGTCAAACCATTTGGATTGTGATACAGTGGAGAAAACTTTATTCTTTCCCGTTTAAAGGCAAATAAAATGCAAACCCGTCACTGTAAAATGGAGAAAATGACAACTTTTAGACAATTCTGACTATCTATTTTAATCTGAGTGGCAAACAGTTTGAAGCCTGATCAGATGTCGGGTTACCCGACGTCTGATCTGGCTCCAAACTGTTTGCAAAGGAAAAAATGGTTTGAGCATAAACATATTTATTGGGAAAGAAGAGTTTTCTCCACTGTAAGATGCCACATTACAAGGCATCTGATCAGGGTCCAAACTGTCTGCATAATCTTAACCCCTTCACTGCCATGACAATTGTACTGCGCTTTTCTTTCTCAAATTTAAATGTTAGTTATTTTGACTTAAGAAATATTGAAATGAGTTTTAGCCAATTAGTATCCTTATCAGACACCACATTTCACTGAATATGATAAGGGTCTCAACTGTTTGCAATAAATTACAGTTAAATCTTTCTATTATGACCACTTAATTAACCCTTTGAACCCTAGTCCTGCCTATAGGCGTCCTTTTCAAAAAGTGTACATGTGAATAGTACACTTGTCCTATGCAAACAGTGAAGACCCAGATCAGAGGGCTCCGAAAGGAGCCCTCTGATCAGGGTCTTTACTGTTTGTCATAATGTCCAACATTGACAAAAACAACCCTTAAAAGTCAGAAATGGACAAGACTAAAATGGAAACTGGAATTGTCCATGTAAAGTTTTAGGGAGGAAAGAGTTAAACGAATGCTAATTGATTGTATTAAATACAGGTGACAGCTTAAAGCAAGGTGACAGAAAACAGAAAGCTCCTTCAGGCCCTTTCTGTTCTACTGTCTCCATGCTTTAAGCTGTTACCTGCCTTAAACAACTCATAAAAAACACACTTAAGTGGTTGTAATAGAGAGGTTTCATTGTATTGTACATGGGTAAAGCAGTGTAAAGTTAAGACACATGGCAAGGACTTATGGCAGGTGGCTGCTATGTCTGAAGTTATGTAGAAAGCTCCAACAGTATATCATACATAAACTGAAATAATAGTGCTCCCCCTCTACAGCGGCCCTCCCAACAACGATTCCCTACTTACAACAACCATTGTCGCTGGTTCCCAACAAGACAAATTATTTCTAACCATTCCTCTGCTGCAGAAACGTCTGCTTAAAGTTGTTGTATGCTGTTTTTCTAAAAGTTACATAATCATCATTTTGATAAAAAAACACTTAATGATGCATGACAAACAGCTTGAATCCAGATCATATGCCCCCCTAACCCCGCGTCAGATCTGGATTCAAGCTGTTTGCAAATTTAAGACAATTTCCCTCTCTATAACGACTCCCTCCGAACAATGCAAACAATGCTTGTCTCTCATTGGTTGTCATTGTAGAGAGAGAGCACTGTACCAGTACTAAGAATCCATATGATACTTTTCTGATAGAATTCATACCTTGTAGACAACAGTAAAACTTATCCTACTGCCACTGACTCCGAGTATAGGCAGTACACTTATCCGAGCCCCAAAGTTTTACATGTTATAACCTTAAGTTAATTTTGAGATCTTTCTCAAACATTTGATTTGGTCAGAATTGAGCTTTGTTCAGCAAAAGCTCAAAACTAACCAATCAAATACTTAAGAATGATCTCAGACTCAACTAAAAGCTTCATAACTATCAAGCCTGTTCACATATTATACAAACTGTTCTATTCTCAGAGAAGGCTTATACAGGTGGAAATAGTTATTCTTTACAAACAACATTCTTAAATTCCAATAACAAACAACAATTCAAACCTCTCTATTATGACAAATAAAAAATGAGGCTAACCGGTAGACAGATAGCAACTTAAAGCAATGTGAAAGTAAAACAGAAAGCTCCTACAGGAGCTTTCTGTTTTACTTTCACCTTGCTTTAAGCAGCCATCTGCCTTAAAGTTTTAAGAAATGAACTGATTTTTTTCGGTGTTCAAGCGAAATGAACGACGGAAAATTTCCGCAAATACCATGAATCGCACTAGCGATTCATGGTAAATTTGCCGATAATTTTCTGTCGTTCATTTCGCTTGAACGCCGAAAAAAATCAGTTCATTCTTATATTTACAATATATTTGCTGTAATTTCTAACATTAAATAAACATTTTGGCAGTATGCATGTATGTTTAATACATATTAGAAGTCGATAACACGAATAATGTGTACCCTATAAGGAACAGCCATGACCGATTTACTGAATCTGTGTACATTCGAAAGCAGAAAAAATAAGTTCCATTGCCAACAACTTGACAGTTTTGCGCGAAAAATGCCGATTTATGACGTCATTAGAAGTGACGTTATTTTAAAGTAGGATAAATATATCAGGGTTTTATTGTCATAAAGAAACGCAGATATAGGCCGCTGTGTATAAGGTAGATTCTGATGTCAATTTTCTTGCAATTTATCTCATTTATAAAGAAGAATATTAGTCGGGAATCATGGTTTCCACTAGTAGGAAGGCATAGATCGGTTGAGAACAAATTTTGAAAAAATCCGCCAAATGTTTGCTGCCCCAAGTTCCAAAGATTAATTCGCGAATGAAAACTGCATATGCCCCCCCCCCCCCCCCTCCTCCTCTTCGAAACTTTTCCACAAGTCCCACCCTCTCGAAAATTGGTGTTTATATGAAATGAACACACTTTTTGTCAATGGAATTGAATGGGGCGATTGTAAATATTAAATAATTAACTTCACTTAGTTGTCATTATTGAGAGGTTTGTATGTGTACTCCAATAACCAATGTCAAATGCAAACAGTTAAGATCCAGATCAGATGCTGAGTCAACCTGTGTCTGATCAGATTCTAAACTGTTTGACACTCAGATCTTAGATCATCAGGGCTGCCATTTCTCTGGATTTTTCCTAAGTCTTCGGATTTTATCCCAGCAGATGGTAGCTTAAAACAGGGCTGAAAGTAAAGCAGAATGCGCCTTATGGCGCATTTTGCTTTACTTTCAACCTGTTTTAAGCAGTCATGTGTCTTAAAAACAAGAAACAGACTATGGGGTAAAGGTGCGATTAGTAAAATTCCGTCTGAAAAATTGAAAATTTGAAATCTTAGGATTTTTATGATCAACTTCTGGCAGCCCTGGATCATCAAATAAGTACCAGTAATTTCTACATTTCATTTCATTGAATTGTGTTAGTTTTTTGTGTTTTGTTTCATAAGAACAGAATAACATTTTTTCTACTGAAGCCAATAATTTAAACATTCTGTCATGGAATAAATTCACTTATTCATCTTCTGTCCGGTAAACCAATATTTGATGTAGTTTGTTCAAGATATGCCAGTGGTCCTTGAGTATAAGAAGGCGGAGCTTGAGGCCTAGGAGCCATTCCCATTGGATGCTGCTGCATTGAGGGAGGCGGTCCTTGCATGGGAGGTGTGTGTATAGCTCCTGGGTATCCTTGGTATGGCCCCATTCCCGGTCCCTGGGGAGGCATTGGCTGCATTGGATGGCTCTGATATTGTGGAAGTGAGCCCATGCCTGGCCCCACTGGGGGCTGGGAGGGGCCTTGATGAGGGAGGGACTGTTGAATGGGTGGGGGCTGTGGTGGTGGGTGTTGTTGCTGTACTGGCTGACCTGTGGTCCCAGTGTTTTGTAACATTAGCTGGCACCTTTTCAGTCTTTCACTGTGTTTCTCCAGCAGCTGCTCTTTCCTAGCAAGCTCTGCTCTCAGATCTGCAATATCCTGTAAACAAAAGTAAACACATGAAAATACAGTAAAAACCCTCTATATAACGGCCACTTATTTTTGTGAATCATTAGGTATTTAAGACAGGTGACTTCTGAAAGCAAGGGGACAGTTAAACAGAAAGCTCATTTAGGAGCTTTCTGTTTTACTGTAACCTTGCGTGAAGCCGTCCCCTGTCTCTTATGCAGTCAATTAGCCTTCTGTTTAGTGGTCATTATAGAGAGGTTTTACTGTACAGTAAAACCCCTGTATTACGACCATAAAATTGGGTAAATTATTCGTTTTAGACAGGTGACTGCTCTAGAGTAAGGTGACAGTGAAACAAAAAGCTCCTTAAGTAGCTTTTTGTTTTACTGTCACCTAGCTTTAAGTTGTCACCTGTCTTTTATACAATCAGTAAGCCATCTTTTTAGTGGTTTTAATAAAGAGATTTTACCGTGCTCTGGGTTTATTGGACTGTTACAGGTGAATCCAAATGTTTGATGATATTGTTTAGGCTAAATGAAAAGCCCCTCTCAGGGCTCAAGATAATGGGAGGTTTTCAAAAAAGGAAAATCTTTATATCTGTATTAAACCCTATGGTGTCACTACTGATTAGAGTTGTCTCCTTATGGCGATTATAACGAGTAGCAACACGGTTACACCATAGGATTTGATGATGAAATGAGTGAGAAAATATTGGATATGTTCAGTTTATATTCCCCTTATCAGGAGCCCTGCCCTCTTTCACTTCATTGCTGTGGAGAGACAAATTGTTTTTACAACTTGATTTGGCTGAACCCTCTACCCCATAAATACACCTTTTACATCTCTGATTTATTCCTCCCCTGAAGAAAATATTTCATTTTTAAATTCATGAGTAAGTATGATAAGAAATATTTTCTATATCCTAGTATATAGCATATGGTAGCTTAACCCGTCCGCCATAGAAGCGCCTTTTAGCATATTCAGTTTATTCCTGCGCTGAAGAAAATAGTACATTCATGAAAATGTATTATAAGGAAGTTTTCTTTATTCTAGCAGATAGTAACTTAAAGCAGGCTGAAAGTAAAGCAGAATGTGCCTTAAGGCTCATTTTGCTTTACTTTCAATCTGCTTTAAGTAGGCACCTATTTTCAAATTTAGAAACAGGCTAATGGGTAAAAGGTTAAACAGACTGAAAGTAAAGAAGAATGCACATTAGGGTGCATTCTGCTTTACTTTCAACCTGTTTTAAGTGGCAACTAGTCTTCAAAACTAGAAACAGGCTGTTGGGTAATGGTTTAACCCGTCCTCCACTGCCATATATGCAAATCACTTATATTCAATTGTACTTAAACCTATACTGCATAAAAAGTCTTTAATCCTGCCTTAACCCATTACCCCATAAATATGCCTGTTTATCATTATGCCTTTAATTTATTTCTACACTGAAGAAAGTAGTTCCAATTTTTAATGTTATAAAAATGTATGATAAGAAATATTTTCTACATTCTAGAAGACTGTTGCTTAAAGCAGGCTGAAAGTAAAGTAGAATGCGCCTTAAAGCGACTCGCAACCAGATGGTGCATTAAAAAATAGTAATTTGTAAATATGTGTCAAACGCTTATATAAATGGTAAAGAATTAGTTTAGGATAAGAAATTCTGTTTAAAAAAAATGTATTTCAATAAAAAAAAATATTGGTCTCTGGTGGGATTCGAACCCGGGGCCCGGCATTGGCGGACAGAAGGCAAAATAGGGGAAACCGCTTAGACCAATGGACCACGGAACTATCCGTTTATCTCGGATCGATTTAACGTATTTCAATGTGTAGCGGTCGAAAGTGCATACAACTTCGTAATTCGGCTCGTGTTTATGTCTGAGCCCGTGTAGAGAAGCAACAACAACAACTATACCGTCTACTAGTCGGTATAGAAAAACGATGGAAAATATCTAAAAATCTAAGATTCGGTGACGATTCTTGAGACTTTTTTTGGACTGATCATATTTTTTTAATGTCAGAAGCCAAATAATGCCACAAATTTGCTTTTATTTGAGTATTTTATTTTATTTTGACAAGTACACCATCCGGTTGCGAGTCCCTTTAAGGCACATTCTGCTTTACTTTCAACCTGCTTATAGTGGTCGCATATCTTCAAAACTAGAAAAAGACTGTGGGGTAATGGGTTAAGCTACCATCTGCTACGATACAGAAAATATTGCTCACGGTACACATTCATTACTGTATAAAATGAAACTACATGTATTCTCTTTAGTGGAGGAATAAATCAAAGGTGTAAAAAGGCATATTTGTGGAGTAATTGGGTAAATCACAAGTTTAAGAGAACTTGTATAACAAAATCAAGTATTTACTAACATCATTGAGTGGTTGGTCAGGTTTTTGGTATGATGCTAGCATTTTCTTCTTCAGGAAGAAGGCTTCCACCTGCCTAGACAACTCAAGGAATTTCTGCATGGCATTTTCAATACCTGAAATAATAAAAGTACAATAAAACCTCTCTATTACGACCACAACATGTGTTGTTTATTAGGTGTTTATGGCAGGTTACTGCTTAAAGCAAGGTGACAATAAAACAGAAAGCTCCTGTAGGAGCTTTCTGTTTTACTGTCACCTTGCTTTAAGCTATCACTAGTTTTTTTTACAATTAATTAACCACCGTTTTAGAGGTCGTTATAGAGAGGTTTTACTGTATGATAAATATTCCATAATGACATTCAGTAGAAATAAAAAAAAAAAAATTTACTCTAAAAGGATTGCATCTAAAAATGGGATTTTTTTAAAAAAAATGTTGTTTTGAAAATGTAAAAAAAACTTACAGTTTGTTTACACAAAGTGGGTATCACCATCACCATATGGTACTGACTAACAGTAGTTTACTAGTTAGCTTGCATTGAACAAAGGTTTGGATTAAGCCATTATCCCATACTAGCCTGTTTCTAATATTGAATATAGGTGACAACTTAAAGCAGGTTGAAAGTAAAGCAGAATGTGCCTTAAGGCACACTCTGCTTTACTTTCAGCCTGCTTTAAGCTGCCATTTGATCGAATAAAGAAAATATTTCTTGTGATACATTTTCATGACTGTTTTAATTGGAGCTATTTTCTTGACTGGAGGAAAAAATTAAAAGCGTAAAAAGGTGTATTAATGGGGTAATGGGTTAAGATAGATACACAGTCAGTAACTCAGTAACTCGTAAACATGTAAACAGATACTCCTACTTCAGTTCTCCTGTTATTAAACTTATCGGTTTCTGTCAAAATTTATTTTTCGGTAAGAGCTCACTAGTTCTTTTACATGCCCAGTGTCTAAACAGTTACTGCTGTACTGATACATAGGCCTATTCAAACAAGTTGGTTCACTGGGATATCAAAATATGGCCTGGACTGACAGTCTGCTGGTCTTTCTGTTAAGTACATGTACTACTAAAAAATCAATTTGGAATAAAAGTGCAGGTTGGTTTCTTAAAGCAGATCATTATGACACATTTTTTATGAACTTTCAGCCCACAATATTTTAACTAACTTACTTGCTTTACTCTCATCTGAATCTTGAACATTGAAATACTCTTGACTGGTCAGCAGAGAAAGACAGTTCTGAAAATAAAAGGAAACTTTAACCCTTTACTCAGTAAATACGCTTATCAACACCTTTGATTTATTCCTTGACTGAAAAAAATAGTTCCAATTTATGCAGTCATAAATATAAACCATAAGATATATTTTCTATACCCTAGCAGATAGTAGCTTAAAGCAGGCTGACAGTAAAGCACATGCTTTAAGTGGTCATCTCTCTTCAAAACTAGAAACAGGCTATAAGGTTATGGGTTAAATACAACTTAACTCTTTACGCCATAGATATGCATTTTAACACATTTAATAATTATATTCCTTCACTTAAGAAACTATTTCCACTTTATACTGTTATGAACATGTACATTAAGATATGTTTTCTATATCTTTGAAGATTGTACCTTAAAGCAGGCTGAAAGTAAAGCAGAATGGTATATGGACATGCAGAGTTGTAGATAAGCAGAGTATCCGAGTACTTACCCAATTGAAATTGGTGAAATACCCAATTATTTCAAAACTAATGGGTGACAGTACCCAACAAAAGCAAAAGGAAACCCAATTATTTGAAAGTGATTAGGTAAAAACCAAACGGATACTCAATTGCTTTTTAATTGCATCGGTTATCAACTGAACTTTTACTTTAGTCGAACGTGTGTAACAAAAGTTGCATATAGAATGTTTTTTTTAGAACTATGTAAGGCTAACACTGAAAATCATTTTAGACAGTTAACAACAATACCCTGAATGCACTGTTGAAAGGACAATGATAGGAAATCCAAGTTTATTTTCCTACTGATACCCAATTATATTACAAATCAAGGGGTTCTGGACTGTGGATACCCAAATGAATTAGAAACCATGGGGTTGTGGTCAATGCAATACCCAATGTTTTTTTTTAAAAAACCCAATTCATTTAAAATCCATGGAGTGATACCCAATTCCAAGACAAAGCTTATCTACACCTCTGGACATGTATGTGAACCCTAAACGATGTGAACCAGAAATGATGTTTTTGGATGATGACTTTGATGCCAGTAAACTTAAAACAATAATTTTAATGAAAATAAAACAGATATAGGGTGGTTCACATTGTCTGGTAAAATGATACACATCAGCGGGGGTTCAAATCAGCTGTTGTTCACATCGTCCCTAATTCAAGCTGTATGCACCTTATTTTGAGGCAGATTCTTGTTGCTTTCTTATCTCCCTGCTTAAAGTAGCCACCTGTTTTCAAAGCTAGAGTAGAAACAGGCTATAGAGTAAAGGGTTGAAAAGCAAAAACACTTTGGTAAATTCTTACTTTCATATAAGTTTAACCATATTAGGACTGATTAATCCTCTCAAAGTGTTACACATATTACTAGATTATACCAAATAATTAAGAAATGAACTGATTTTTTTCAGCATTAACACCGTTAAGCAAAAATTATTGGCAAAATTCCAAAATTCCATGAATAGAGTTATCGACAACAAAATCAAAATCCCAAACACCCCCCTGTTACTTTCTCCAATGTAGTTTGTAATCCTAAATATTTGGAATTCAAACAAAGGCAAACTAGAGCTTTTTTTGAGAAAAACACATGTCTCCCCCCGGTTCCCCGCCCCAGCACCCATAACAGGAATAAATTCACTCCCTGGCAACCTCCACCCTGGCACCTATAAGAGGAATAAATTCATATGTCAAAATACTGACATTGTAAATTGTAAGCAATTTATTTTCAGATTAAAATTGTGTGTATACTTACTGTGTGACATGCATATTCTCGAGTTTTGGGCATTTTTAAGGAAGGAGTAGGAGTATTATTAAGTCAAATATCACATGTCCTTGTTAGTACTCTTTATTGTTGCAGCCCATATGCCTATCTACATGACCATCCTCACATATAGCTGGTTCATAGTAAAAGTTTGAATGAAAACTCTTACATAGTATAGGAGGAGTTAGCTGCACAAGACTTTTTCGCTATATAATCTATATAAGGAAAAACTCCAAAGGGCCATAACTTCTGTCAAAATTGTTGGAGTCAAAATTTCAAGCCACATGACCATCCTCACATATAGCTGGTACATGTGATCAATTTCTGTTGCGTCTTTCAATGCTATAGAATAAATATAGGAAAAAGCGATGGAAAATATCTAAAAAATTAACATTTGAAGACTTTCCTTGAGGGTGTTTTTAGACTGATCATATTATTCTTATGCCAGATGCACAATAATGGTACACATTTGGTTTTATTACCATAAGTATTTTCTTTTATTTTGCAAATACACCATCTGGTTGCGAGTCGATTTAGAGCCAGTTTTAGGGCTGTTTTAATTGGCTGAAGAAATGTCAATACTAGTGTCAGATAACTAAGTAACTGATCAGACGCCGCATTACGGCAACTGTTACTTTCAGAAAGTCCAGAAAATGTCCCAGAAGAAGTAAGGAACAAATACAATAACATGCAAGACATAAATATCTTAGTTAATGGCATCCTAAAGTTACTGCAGGGTTTAAAACCAGACAAGGCACCAGGACCTGACCGTATCAAACCACTTCTCTTACGAGAGCTCCGCAGTGAGATTGCTCCAATCCTGCAAGTGATTTTCTCAAAGTCACTCCAAGACGGTTCCTTACCATCTGACTGGCTCAAAGCCAATGTCTCACCTGTTTTCAAAAATGGGGGACAAAACATGCCCCGCCAACTACAGACCAATTTCACTAACTTGCATTCTCTGCAAACTTCTGGAACATGTAGTCACTTCAAACATGGTAAAGCACCTAGACAAAAACAAGATCCTCGATGACCTACAGCATGGTTTCCGTGCAAAAAGATCCTGCGAGACCCAGCTTACATCACTCATAGAGGAGCTTCACCGCAATATGAAAGAGGGTAACCAAACAGACCTCATCTTGCTAGATTTTAGCAAAGCCTTCGACAAGGTGAACCATGAAAAGCTAATCCATAAGCTTCATGGATATGGCATAAGAGGTACAACACTGTCATGGATCAGTGCCTTCCTTAATGGTCGATCCCAGACCGTAGTCCTCGAGGGGGATTGTTCCGAGCAAACCCCTGTGACTTCAGGCGTTCCTCAGGGCTAAGTGCTTGGACCCAATCCTCTTCCTGGTCTATATAAATGACCTCCCTGACAAGGCCAAATCCCAGGTAAGACTTTTTGCAGACGATACTGCAGCTTATCTGGCTTTCAAAAAGGTTGGGGATACAAAACAGCTACAAGATGACCTTGAAACCCTCCAAAAATGTGAAGCAGACTGGGATATGGAGTTTAACCCCAACAAATGCCAAGTAATCCAGGTAACACGATCAAGAACACCCCTCCCTACCACATATACTATGCATGGTCAAACACTCGAGGTGGTTTCTTCTGCCAAGTACCTGGGTGCGGACATCACAAATGATCTCTCCTGGAAACCCGTATCACCAGAATAACCACAAATGCTAACAAAACCCTCGGTTTCCTGAGAAGGAACCTCAAAGCCCAAAGTCCAGTTCTCCGAGAGAAAGCATACAAAGCCATGGTTTGTCCCCAACTTGAGTATGCTGCCCCTATCTGGGACCCTTACACCCTCGAAGACATACATAGAGTAGAGATGGTCCAGAGGCGGACCGCTCGCTGGGTTCTTAGTGACTTTTCGCCCTACTCTAGTGTCTCAGACATGGTTTGGAAGCTTGAATGGCGTACTCTGCAACAGCAACGTGCTGACTCACGACTAGTCCTGTTATTTAAGATAGTGTACGGCCTAGTCTCAGTACTGATCCCATCATACATCATCCCTCTAACACGCATCTCTCGGACTTTACATACACTGGCCTACAGATAAATCCAAACCCGAACCGACTATTATAAATATTCATTCTTTCCTCTAGCAGTGGTTCAGTGGAATAACCTGCCATCACCAGTTGCTATCCTGACTGATATTGACCAGGGTTATAGATAAGGTTTTGCATTAATTGGGTATTTACTCCCTCTATTTTCTAAGAATTGGGTTTTCTGAATTTCAATTGAGTATCCAAACAACCGTTACTCCATCAATTTGATATGAATTCCTTTTTTACTCTATTTTTTTTCTCATTTAATACAATACACAAGCTGATTGTTTGATGTACTGTACCCTCGTTTGCCCACACTCGATAATTTCAGTTTCGATCTCATTTCAACTCAAATGCAACAGCTCATGTTTGTGTAGGAAAACTAGGATTCATTAATTTTCAGCGACGGAAACTTTAAAAGCCATTCCAGGATTCCTTTACCGTAACTTTGCTAACTTTAGCACTGTGGTGTTTCTTTGGTGACTTACAGATTCGGATCAAGATCGTCGATTATGTCGGTAACATTAAACAACCTCTTTTTTGGCTGTTACATGCATCATTCAAAATTTCATTCACGACACCGTGGAAGGCTGAACCTAATTGAATAATGGGGGGTTTTTTGTTGCGCTTTTTCCGTCCGCTTGATGCCATTTTGACAGAAGAAATTCTGGCAGACGATGTGACTGGTTTACTAATTAAACGAGCTAACAAAAAGCGGCGCTGCATAAATCCTATAGGCTATTACTTGGAAATAAATAATCAGTCTAACCGGTGTATCGGTAAAATATTTACCCGCTGTCGTAGTAAACATCCCGTCATTAAACTTGAGAAATGCGACTAATTGCGTACGATACACGCCTGCTTGAATTATTTTGCGTAAACCCTTTCAATAATTGATTTTCAGTACGCATGGATTTGAAAGTAATTGCTTTTCTACTGTATTTAATTGCGTATTTACGCAAATACGCGCCTTATCTATAACCCTGATTGACAGCTTCAAACAAGCTATCAGTCAGGTGTACCATGCTAGACCGTAATCTGTACAACATCTATCTTTATCTTCACTGTTCTTTTTAAATCAGGACTGTAAAATACACTGATGATGAATAGATCTACTGCTCATCTACTTTTACTGTCAAACTAATTTTATCTTTAACTTTAATCGCATGTTGCGGGAAACCCGGCACGTAATACTCATTTGAGGGTGTAATCCTGTGTATGCCGTATTAAGAGATAGATAGATTGATAACTGATCAAGATAAAAAGAGAAAAATTGTATCTTGTTGACTCTATTTAAGATGTACAGGATCAAGAAACCAAAATCTATTTCTATGCTCGGATTGAAATGAATACTTAAATATACATAGGATTGTCAACGTGATTAAACCATACTTAATCAATTAAAAAGTACACAAATTTTAACATTTTACACACTATTTTAATTTTGGTATCGAAGCTGAACGGTGGCGAAACGTTCAGTTGCCTGAGTGGTTAACTGACGAATTCAGCATTTCTTAAAACACTGGATAGTAGCATGAAATAAAAACAAATTGAAATAGCACTGTTACCAAAAACGACGTTTCTAATTCATCGATAACGTGCGGATTTTGCGAGTGAGCGACATTTTCCATGGGCGCCGCCATTGTAATAGATCAAGTATAAAACGCGGTACATGTCGGCAATCGAATCTGCATGTTGCGGTCATTTAAACGGGCAATAAAAAAAATCATCAAACGACATTGGAAATACAGAACTTATATATTTCATTGTACCGATAAAACTCGACTCGACAGAACAAGAACTAGAAATAGTAATGGCTCTTTACAGTTTACAGAAAACCCACTCACACCGACCAATATTTAGACTTTGAATCACACCACCCGGTCGAACACAAACTTGGAGTAGTGAGAACTTTACATCAACGTGCAAGGGTGGTCTTGATCTTGATCTTGATTTGTTACAGTGATACGTCTTCCGACAATTTTTCACCGCGCATGCGTCATAATTTTTTACATTTTTTTTTATTTCATTTACAAAAGATACAACAGAGCTAACTGGGACCTGATCAACACAGACCTTGAAAGTCTCCACTCTGAGATGTTGAAGCTGGATGTCCAGGATGTTGACTCCCTATGGGAACATTTAAAAAAATGTTTATTCAGTGTAATTGAAAAACATGTACCATCGAGGCTTAGTAAGAAGAGGAAATCTCTGCCATGGTTTAGTCACAAGTTGAAAGGTTTGGTCAAGAGGAAAGCCCGACTCTACAAACAGGCAAAAACAACTGGAAATTTGTCACAGTTCAAAGCCTTTCAAAGACATTGTAAAAGAGAGTTTAAGAGAGCGGAACTTGACCATGTTAACAACACCATCCAGGAAGCTATGGCAGAAAACAGCCCAAGCCTTTTTGGAGATATGTAAAATCCAGACGCTACCTGCAGATTGGAAAAATGCAAATGTTACTCCCGTTTTCAAGAAAGGCGATTCTCATCTTGCAGAGAACTACAGACCAGTGTCTCTTACATGTGTAACATGCAAGCTCTTAGAGCACATAATCTGCAAACACCTACTTGACCACCTGGAAAGAAATCAAATACTGACATCCCTTAACCATGGATTTAGGTCTGGGTACTCTTGCGAAACGCAACTACTCACAACTGTTCAAGATCTACTTTTGAGTTACGATGAAGGTGATCAGGTAGACATTGTAATACTGGACTTCTCAAAAGCGTTCGACACGGTCCCCCATGAAAGCCTCCTCTACAAGATGCACCAGTACGGCATTAGTGGGAACATCAATGATTGGCTCAGAGACTTCCTCACCAATAGAACTATGAAGGTTGTTGTTGACGGGGAAGCCTCAGATCCAGCCGAGGTCGAGTCCGGTGTACCACAAGGGACCGTTCTAGGCCCGCTGGCCTTTCTTTGCCACATAAACGACCTTCCAGATTGCGTTAAGTCTACAGTTCGGCTTTTTGCGGATGATTGTTTGTTGTACCGCCGTATACAAACTAGACAGGACCACATACAGCTCCAGGCAGACCTCCAGAAACTAGTGGAATGGGCAGCTACGTGGGGTATGCGGTTTAATGCTAAGAAATGCTACGTCATGAGCATCAACAACAAGACTAGCAGTTTCTACCAACTCAACAACCACTTCTTACAGAATGTTGACCAAAACCCCTACTTAGGCGTCACCTTTACAGACAAACTCCAGTTTGGCACCCACATCAGCAAAATATCCAGTAAAGCTAGCAGCACTCTTGGTTTCTTAAGAAGGAAGCTGAAACATTGCCCTGCCCAATGCAGAAAGACCTCATGCCTCACACTAGTTCGATCTACACTAGAGTACAGCTCCACCGTGTGGGATCCATATCTACAGAAAGATAAAGACACACTTGAGCAGGTACAGCGAAAAGCGGCTCGATTCATAACGAGGGACTACACCTCTCGGGAACAGGGCTGTGTAACAAAAATGCTCAAACAACTTGAAATCCAACCACTCCAAGACCGAAGAAAGATGGCTCGACTAACATTCTTCTTCAAGCTGACTGAGGGGCTGGTGCCAGCTATGCCAATAGATACCTATCTTACCCCTATTCGTGGTAGGCGACTTATTAAACCTAGAACATTTGAAGATTGTGTGAGTCAAAACATTGTAACAAACCATGCTATAAACCACCAAAAGTGCTTCATGACATTTCAGTGTAAAAGTGCAAATCTTAAAAACTCATTCTTCCCAAGAACAGTTATTGAGTGGAACAATCTACCAGGGGAAGTTGTGTGCGCAAATACAGTGCAGAGCTTTAAGACAGCTTTGAAGTACGACTAGTGTACTTCCAACGCTCTCTCTTCCGCAGCGCATATGCCTAAAAAGCTCTGCAGTGTATATATCCAGATCCAGATCCAGATCCAGATAGTGTCGAATCTTTTTTGAAGTCGAAGGAAATGCTCTCCATGAGACCTTTACCTAAGCAGTCCCAATCTCTCACAGTACTAGGGAAAAAACTAAATTTGTAACTATTTGTTCTAGCATAAATATGATTATAGTGATGTTTGTGCATGTTTTTGGTTATCCGTTTTGGTGATTGTAGGTTTTCAGTTGGAATTTTTGCCTGTTTATTTAGACCTTTGAAAAACAATATTATCCTACTTCTTTTCGTTCTTTCCATTAGTGTTTCTAGTTTAAGGTCATCTAAAAGCTTGGTCATAGTGCCTGGTTCATACACATAATTTGATGTAATGAATCTTACTGATTTCTTTTGAACTTGTTCTAATTTATCTTGTAAACCTGATTGATGTGGATCCCATGCCGTACTGGCATATTCTACTACCGGCCTAATAAGTGATTTGTATGCTGCCAGTTTAACATCAGCATAATTTGTTTACCTCATGCGCGACAACGAAGGACAGCACAGGCAGCTAGAAGTTACCAAACTTGAGAAGGGCCTTGGTGTTTACGTGGACAACCAACTGACGTTTCACCAGGATGTAAACAATACAGTAGGAAAGGCCAACAGAGCTCTTGGAGTGATAAAAAGAACATTTGCTAGTCGAGCAAACATTGTCATCAAGAAACTCTACACCACCATGGTTCGGCCAATCCTGGAGTACGGGAATGCTGCACGTATCCAACAGTATGCAGGCGACACAGACAAACGAGAAAGAATGCAAAGGAGAGCCACCAAGCTGTGTACAGAGCTGAGAGAACTGCCGTACATAGATCGCCTGAAAAGACTTAAGCTGCCATCACTGTACTACCGAAGAGAACGCGGTGACATGATACAGACATTCAAAATCATGACAGGAAAAGAACGGGTTGACCAGGACAGGACAAGCTACTGCCACTGTCACACACCAGGAATACAAGAGGCCACAGCTGGAAATTAGCAAAACAATAGTGCAGACTTAATGTGAGGAAATGTTCGTTTGGCGTCAGAGTGGTCAGTAACTGGAACAGCCTACCAGAATGGGTTGTCACTGCTAGTAATCTAAATGAAGACCTGAGCGGGAGTTACAGGCGTAAGCCTACATCCTGTAGAAGAGGTATCAAGGTATTTAGTTTTAGAGGTTTTGGGTAGGTGGTTGTTTAGTTAAGGTTTGCTGAAAGTTTCAAGTCGTGTTTTTTTTGGAATATCAAAATGTAATTCAATATAATGTTCATCTTCAATATCTAAATGTTCCATTGTTTTTAACGTTTTACGTTGTGGAGATTTATTTTCATGACTGTATTTAGGTTTGATTTGCTTTCTTTAAGAACGACCTTCACCCTCTGGGATCTTGAAAATCCTTCTAGAAATGATCGTCCTTTCTCTTAGCCCTTGACCCAGCTTGGCCATGGGTAGGGTTCTTTTTGCTGGAAAGGGCTGAGAGGTAAGACGCTGCGTTGTGTCTGGAGATGGTATGGCTTGTGGGATTGGTGAATAAGGCCGGTGAAACATTAAATTTGGACGCCATTGAAAAATGACCTCCCGGTCATTTTTCAACGTTGAGAAATGACCTCCCGGTCTTTTTTTAACGTTAAAAAAAGACCTCCCGGGTAATTTTTTAACGTTGAAAAATGACCGGGAGGTCAATTCTCAACGTTGAAATAATACCCTTCCCATGAAATTATGACTCCTGAATAATCTGTTGTAAAATGACCGGGGGGTCATTTCTCAACGTTGAAAAATGACCCGTGTAAAGTTTCAACGTTGAAAGCTGACTTAACGCGTGCATACTTGTCTCATAGACTTACTTGTGATTAACTGACTACTATTATGAGGGGGTCATTGTTCAACGTTGAAAAATGACCCGGGGTCAATTCTAATGTTTAAAAAGACCCTACCCATGAAATTACGACCCGGGGGTCATGTCTCAACGTTGAAAAAAGACCCTACCATTGAAATTATAACTCCTGAATTATCTTCTTGTAAATGAAATGGGGGTCATTTCTCAACGTTGAAAAATACCACACAGTTAAAGTTTCAACGACTACTGGGGTCGGGGTCATTATTCAACGTTGAACAATGACCCGGGGGTCATTTCTCAACGTTTAAAAAAGACCCTACCATTGAAATTATGACTCCTGAATTATCTTCTTGTAAATGAAATGGGGGGGGGGTCATTTCTCAACGTTGAAAAATGACCCATGTAAAGTTTCAACGTTGAAGACTTAACCTGTGCAGAATTGTCTCCTAGACTTAATTGTGATTAACTGACTACTGGTTTGAGGGGGGTCATTGTTCAACGTTGAAAAATGACCCTGGGTCAATTATCAACGTTGAAAAAAGACTCTACCCATTTTAATATGACTCCTGAATTATCTTGTTGTAAAACTGAGCGGGGGTCATTTCTCAACGTTGAAATATGACCCTTGTAATGTTTCAACGTTGAAAATTGACTTAACCTGTACAAATATTTCCCTTAGACTTAATTATTATAAACTGACTACTGGTATTAGGGTAATTGTTAAACGTTGTAAAATGACCCGGGGTCAATTCTCAACGTTGAAAAAATACCCTGCCCATTAAATTATGACTCCGTCATTATCTCATTTTGAAATGACCGGGGGTCATTTCTCAATGTTGAAAAATGACCCCTGTTAAGTTTAATCGTGGAAAGACCCGTACAAATATGTCTCCTAGACTTAATTGTGATTAACTTCCAACTTGTATGAGGGGAGGGTGACATTGTTCAACGTTGAAAAATGACCTGGGGGTCATTGCTCAACGTTGAAAAAAGACCCTTGTTACGTTTCATTGTTGAAAGACGACTTAACCCGTTCAGAAATGTCTCCTATACTTAATTGTGATTAACTGACTACTGGTATCGGGGTCATTGTTCAACGTTGATAAATGACCCGGGTCATTTCTCAACGTTGAAAAAAGACTCTACCATTGAAATTATGACTCCTGAATTATATTCTTGTAAATGAAATGGGGGTCATTTCTCAACGTTGAAAAATGACCCATGTAAAGTTTCAACGACTACTGGTATCGGGGTCATTGTTCAACGTTGAAAAATGACCCGGGGTCATTTCTCAACGTTGAAAAATGACCCTCTCAAACCAGTACTCAGTTAATAATAATTAAGTTTAGGAGACATAGTTGTACAGGTTAAGTCATCTTTAAACGATGAAACTTAACACGGGTCATTTTTCAACGTTGAGAAATGACCCCGTCCATTTTACAACAAGATAATTCAAGAGTCATGATTTCATGGGTAGGGTCCTTTTTCAACGTTGAGAATTGACCCTGTGTCATTTTTCAACGTTGATCCCCCCCCCCCCCCCCCCCCCCCCCCCCCCCCCCCCCCCCTAGGTACCAGTAGTCAATTAATCACAATTAAGTCTATTAGACATATCTGTACAGGTTAACCCTTTACCTGATAGCAATTAGGCCATATCCGTATATGCCAGAGATGTATAGATAAGCCTTATATGGCCATCTATAGCAGTATCAGTCTGATAAGAGTACACACTCTCACCAATACACCTAATTGGAAATATTGGAAAATTAGTGTGAATTTGACACCTGTCATTGTTAAGCCCTATTAACTGCCTTTCTGCTTCACAATAGCATAATAGTGTAAATGTAAATGTTGTAGACAATTAAATTCTCTTTCTAACGGTATTATTCTTATACAATTTGAACTATGAATAAGTAGAATGTCACTGGGTTAAAACGATACAAGTCAATATATTTCCAATCCTTTTTATTACTGACACTTAGATGTATGGTACCTGTTATTTTCAGGCCCTTATTACTGCTTTTTTGCTTCACCAAATTATAACATTGTAAATGTAAAGTTTGTAGACAATTAAATGTCCTTTCTAACTGTGTAATTTTCATACAATTTTAAGTTTGAAAAAGTTGCATGCAATTGGGTGAAAACGATACAAGTCAATATATTTCCAATATATTTTTACTTAGATTTATATTCCTATGGTAAGTATATATACCGCATGGAGTAACGATTTACCTGCTGTCTACAAGAGAATACCATAGAATAGCATTTCAAAACAACTAAAATCCAGATAATACGCCGAGTAACTCGGAGTCCGATATTGATCTAAGCATTGATACAGCTAAGATTCTCAGTAACTCGGAGTCTGATCTGGATCTAAAAGCAATGATATAGCTCAGATACTTAGAAACAGGAGTCTGATTTGCATTTTATGAATTAAATTTTCCTTTGGTATAAATTCAGACAGTTTGGATCCCGATCACAATGTTGAGTGACTCGGCGTCACAACTGTTTGATATCTATTAGACTTTTTTTCACGTAAATTCCTACGCAGTCAGTTTGAATTTTGATCAGACACCATGTAGATCGGCACTGCATCAGAATCCAAACTGTTTGACATCTTAGAGAACATTCAATTATTTTCCATTATAGTTTTACAAAAGCGATTTGGATGAAGATGAGACGCCGAGTTGCTCGCCATCTGATCAAGATCTAAACCGATTTACATTATATGAAGAAATATTCCTTTGAAAAAAAAACCCGGTAAATTCAAACAGTTTGGATCCCGATCACAATGTTGAGTGACTCGGCGTCGTAACTGTTTGATATCTATTAGAATTTGTTTCACATGGATTCCTACGCAATTAGTTCGAATTTTGATCAGACGCCGTGTAGATCGGCACTGCATCAGGATCCACACTGTTTGAAATCTTAGAACACATTCAATTATTTTTTATTATAGTTTTACAAAAGCGATTGTATGAAGATGAGACGCCGAGTAGCTCGCCATCTGATCAAGATCTAAACAGATTTACATATTATGAAGAAACTTTCCTTTGATATAAATTCAGACAGTTTGGATCCCGATCACAATGTTGAGTGACTCTGCGTCGTAACTGTTTGATATCTATTAGAATTTTTTTCTCACGTGAATTCCTACGCAATCGGTTTGAATCTTGATCAGACACCGTGTAGATCGGCTCTGCATCAGGATCCAAACTGTTTGACACCTTTGCATTATTCAATGTTTACTTTCTTTCTAGTTTTACACACATTTGATGTAGATGAGACGCTGAGTAGCTTGGTTCTCGTCAGGATCCAAAATGATTCACAGCTCAGTTTTTCGTTTCATTTTTACAGTTTGGATCAAGATTAGAATCCGAGTTGCGAGATGGGACAGTAAAAATTTGTCAGAGACCTGCAGATGTGATTTGCTTGATTGGTTAATTAGTTGATTGATATTTCTGTCTACCGCCTAGGATTATACTTACTTTTGATGAGCCGAAACTTTATTACCCCGCTTCCGGTGTGTCACGCAACGGTCAAGCGGCATCCCCCTGTGATATGTTTGTAGATAGCATGCATGTGGAGCGTGCTCTATGGAATTCCGCGATTCCATTGGTTAACTATATTTAGATGTTGACCTCAGGAACAGCATGGGAACAGTTAGAAACTAAGTTGACATAGATCGTACTTTCCGAAAACTGACGAGTAGTGCGTGCAGTATCATATGCACGTCTTACGGAGATCACCGATCAACAACAGGTCACAACTTATGACCTAAGCCTCGTTTTATGAAATTATTTGTGTAGCAACCCTATAATTAGAATTTGGGATTTCGTAAGATATTTGAACACACTTTAAATGTGTAGACACCCGGACAGTAAAATTTCAGTAGAATAATGAGATTTAAGCCGCTAAATAGAGGACTCGCTCTAACCCGCTCTCATCAGGTAATTGATAACCCGCGGAAAGCCGCGCTTATCAGGGAATAGATAAAGTCGCGCTTTTACGGGCTCATAAGGTAATAATGAAACACGCGCTGACACGCGCGCATAAGGGAAAGGGTTAAGTCGTATTTCAACGATGAAACTTAACACGAGTCGTTTTTCAATGTTGAGAAATGACCTACGGTGATTTTAAAACAATATAATTCAGGAGTCATCATTTCATGGGTAGGGTCTTTTTTCAATGTTGAGATTTGACCCCAGGTCTTTTTTCAACGTTGAACACTGACCCCCCCTCAAACCAGTAGTAAGGGTCTTTTTTCAAAGTTAGGGATGGACCCCGGGTCATTTTTCAACGTTGAGAAATGACCCCAGGTCTATTACCAAAGTTACAAAATACCCCCTAACAAGGATCGGTTAATAACCAATAATTTGTAGCAGTCATTTAAAGTTTAAGGGTATTGTCATATTTTAATATTGAGAATTGACCCCCGGTCATTTTACAATGTTAAAGAATGACCCCCTCTCTTCCGTTTGTTATTCAATGGCATATTAACACTGTCGTCATTATTTCACGGATAGGGTCATTTCTCAACGTTAAGAATTGACCCTGGTCTATTTTCAACGTTGAGAAATGACCCCAGCCATTTTACAACTAGATATTTCAGCAGTCATAATTTCACGGGTAGGGTCTTTTTTCAACGTTGAGAAATGACCCCATTCCCGTTGAAAAAAGACCTCCCGGGAGGTCTTTTTTCAACGTTAGAAAAGGACCGGGAGGTCATTTCTCAACGTTGAAAAATGACCGGGAGGTCAATTTTTCAACGGGGTCAAAATTTAATGTTACACCGGCTTTTGGCTGCACGTGTTGGAAACGTAAATAAACCCTGGCTGATACATCGGCGCTAATACCGTGTGCAGGGTTTATTCTGCTTTGGTGGTGCTGCTGTTTATTGCTGGCTTATTCTGGTTGTAAGATCGCCAAATATGGCAGTGTTTACAACTAGTTGCTACAAGGCGGAGTTATATATATATTTTACCGTTTGCAGACACCACGCGACGTCGAAAAACAACACAACTTAATGGGGTGCAAAAGACAGTTTGATTAGATTATATTCTAAGTGTAATTGTATTTGGCCTTTAACTTACAAACAAGAAAAGTAATCTATGTGTACCGATTTTCTGTGGTTGTGTAAGAGTCGTTGCCCCTCCCCTAAAATGGAAATAATCGTACAGTATATTGCATATTGTTTTATTCCGTGGAAAAATCATTTTCTCCATGTGTTTAACTTTTCTCAGGTGAGCGAAATATGGTCAATTGGACTCTTGTTATAAAACCATTAATGTTGAGTTGGGTTTGCTTAAAACAGAACAGTACAAAATAATAATTCCCTGTTTTAACAAATTTTATATCAGTCAAAACATGTTTACGCATCCGGTGAGATGGAAGGATGTGTCTTATATATCAACGCTTCTTTGGTTAGTTGTCTTAACAAGTTTTGACTGACTGATTGATTAATGTTTTACGGCACTGCGACACAATAGTGGTCATATAGCGTTGATGTGCATGTATGTAACGTTCTAGTCCACATGTGTACAGTGAGATGATATGGAACTATTTCTCGTCTTTGCCATATCCTCACCCGTCAAAAGTTAACTTGTCGTCACAGGGGTTCATTGATGAGACTAGTAACGTTCGTGACTGCATGGTTGTATGTGATACAATTTGGTGGACTCTCACCACTCTGTACTAGTGGATATATACATGTAAAACACATGTCTGGCTTAATTTAGGATACAGTGATGCAAAACTATCATATATAAGCTCAAAGCATGATTTTATAATAACTAAGGAAGCACCTGTATCCACGATTGCGGTATTCTATAGCATATCCGCTAAGAACAACAGCACTGCGTTCATTAACGAACGTGACACGTGACGCTTTGTCACGGCCTGCTCACCTCATGGCTCCCACAGGTTCACGTGCCTTCAACATTTCATGGTTTTGTCGTTCTCCATAGTCACTCCACCTTTGTGCGCCTTGAGGTAAACGGGCCGTGGCAAAGCGACATGAAGCGCCTTCGTTAATGAACACAGGGCAGGTGTTGTCCCATGTTACAGTGGAGAAGGCGTTGTTCTTTCTCCTTTAAAAGCATACCTTTACACAACAGTGTACCAGTGAATAGTACACATGTCCGTTATGTATGCAAACAGTTTATATAAATCAAGAACATCTACAAGGTATGCATTGCTTGTCAACTTGCAACTTGCAACATATTTTAAAATCATCTATGAAATGTATAAAAGCGGACTACTGAATACTTAACTTTGGTCTAAATACTTCGTCATTAACCCAATCGGCACTATTTATTTTTACCCCTTCACCGCGTTATTGTATTTTGCTTCAAAAGTGTTGTTTGCATCTCATTTTAAAGTAATAATTAATTGTGTTATGTCATAACTTATGATTTCTTATTAAGAGATGTCGATACATTGTACGAGTGTCAAACTGTTTGGATCGTGATCAGGACGAGTTACATATGACGTCTGATCAGGACAGAAACTATTTGCAAGGTCGACTTGATGCGATTTTGGCGCCGAATGGATTAACCCATTTATACCAAATGGATTCTGCCATATTTATATATTGGATAAGTCCATATTTTTGAAAGGGATGCCTGGTCAACTTTTTCATTTTCATTTTGTTTTATATTGAAATTCCTATCAGCAAACAGTGTGGACTCTGATCAGACACCACATAATGCGGTGTCTGATCAGAGTCTACACTGTTTGCCTATGTCCCACATATTGGATCGTGGACACAAATGGGTTAATACCACTTCTAGGGTTAGATTGTTTGCTTTAAGAGTTGAAGAAATATGAACGACGTGTGTCTCAGCTTTTTTATTTGACGTGCCTGGTTAATTTTTCATGTTGTGAGTTATCGACTGATAATAATAATTTCGTGCATTATACCGCAGTGTAGACAAAGAATTGTCATTTAAAATGATAATCATAATAATAACGATTTTTACCATGTGAATTTTATATTTGGTATCAAAAACCAATTTTCAATATTGTCCACAAACAACATTAACATATATACAACAATACTCATGTTAGAAGGGGACACAATCACCAATCAGTATTGTTTAAACCTTTGCAAACAGAGTGGACCCTGCACGGAAAAGACAGCGCCTGTAGGAGCTCTCAACAGGGTCTACTCTGTTTACTTAGGAGATTTTAAAGATCAAGCTGAAAATACATGTTTAAGTGTCAATATGATACTAGTTGTATACATGAATCTTCAATAGGTAGAGGTAACCTAAAGCCCAAAACAAACGACGCTATAACGAATACCAAAGATCTAGACTAGTAAAATTTCGTATCAAAAGAGAAAGAACATACTAAAGACACTTTAAACCCATCTAATGTCATAGTCTATAACTGAAAATTAATACAGTGATTAAGACTTAGGACTGGTTGAAAGAAAAGCAGAATGCACCCTAAGGCACTTTCTGATTCACTTTCAATCCGCTTTAATTAGAAATCTGTTTCCAAAGCAAGAAACAGACTAAACTACAGTAACTAGCCCACAGTACATTGTATATAAATCAAATTTTATAAAGTGTTTGGAGCTTAAAGCTTGCTGAAAGTAAAGCAGAGTGCGCCAAGGCCTCATTCTGCAGACTGAGTGGTAATCTTTTCATATCTAGAAACAGACTTAAAATACAGTTACTACTCCATACTACATGTATACGGAATCCTGTTGGGACCAACGATTCCTCTGTTTTGCAATTCTAGTGATATATCACACATGCAATTTTCACTTTTTATGTAGATATTATGATCACGACTTGGAGTGCCATTACTTTTACAATGACCCTCATATTTACAGCTTTTTCTTTACAAATTAGTGGCAATTGAGACCTTTCATTAAACTCCATATACTACACCATTAGACGTTTGCTTCTTCACCCCAAATACGTATTTACAAAACCTGAGGTGCAATCTGATAACTTCTTATAGGTTTTCTTCGCCATATAATAAACTATAATAATGGATCAGGTGATACATGATCTGCGAAATATAGACTATGGTAGTCTACTACTTTATCGAACACTATAATAGAACATTATAAATACTGTGACAATTTTCTCCACAAAATAGATTTTGATTATATACAATGCAGATTTCCAGATAAGGTGAAATAAACTTGTGATATATTTTACAGGCATTTTTCTAATTGACGTGTCATCTAGATACAGAGCTGCCATAAGTTAACATGAAAAATCCTAAGATTTCCAAATTTGCATTTTTAAGTGCGATTTTACGAATCGTACCTTTACCCCATAGCCTTTTTCTTGTTTTGTTGACATGCGACTACTTAAAGCAGGCTGTAAGTAAAGCAGAATGCGCCTTAGGGCGCATTCTGTTTTACTTTCAGCCTGCTTTAAGCTACCATAACCTGGGAAAAAATCCGGAGATTTAGGAAAAATCCGGAGAAATGGCAGCCCTGTAGATATCTAGTTTTGTAGCACGCAGTGTAGACTTAACTTCTCAGTTGGTTAAAAACTTTAAATCACAGACAGACTTTAGCATCATTAAGTTGTGAGGTACAAGGTGTGAATCCAGGGAAAGAATGTCTTGTTAAACTTTCAATTGAATGTGTAGTGTTTAAATCTCACCACTTTATGATTTTAGGTGTCGCCATGGAGGTCTTCCGGACAATTTAGGGGCCCTTTTCATAAAACTTCGTTCGACACATGTCGTCGTCAGTCAGGTTATAAATTCTAAATTATTATTCATTTCTCAATTTAACCCTGTCTTGTGACATCGCTTTTGAATCGTCTTGAAAAGATTATTCCAAAGATATTTCACTAGACAGGATTAGATAGAGAAAACTACAATAGCACAGTGAGACTTATAATTCTGGAAAACTAAAAACTGGAGACACTAGCGAAAGCTCAATGCAATGAATTTGTAATAAATAGGAGACATACACTGGAGAAAACGTTATTTTCCCCCGTTTAAACGCAAACGCAACGCAAAACACTAAAACGTAGACAAGTACAACATTTGGACAATTCTGACAATTCATTTTTATATTGATGGCAAACAGTTTGGAGCCTGATCAGACCCCGGGTTACCCGGCGTCTGATCTGGCTCCAAACTGTTTGCAATGAAAATAATAGTTTTAGCGTAAACGCGTTTACTGGGAAAAATAGCGTTTTCTTCACTGTATGCTAAAATATTGAAGACGTATAAATTTAGTAGAAAGATATTGTGGATTCTAACATGACGCGTGAATTCGTCTCTAGAAACACAGAACAAAATCACCGTAGTGTATCTAGTAGAATTAACACCGTTGTGAAAATAGTTCGTTGTGCAGGCTCTTCCTATGCCCGCCCTACGTTAAAACATAGCTTATTCAGTGGTAATATTTACTAGCAGATGTTAGCTAAAAGCAGGTAGACATAGGAGCAGAATGCATATTAAGGTACATTCTGCTTAACCTTCAATCTGCTTTTAGTGACCACCTTTGTTCAGAACAAAGCTAGAAACATGCTACTTTTATTATGTATAGCGTTTTGGAATGAGTAGAACAGCAATAGAAGGGCGTTCCTACCACATGTAGATACTCGTTGTGAAAATAGTCCGATGTAAATCTTCCCCTTTATTACTAAAAAGGAACGAGACTGAGTGTAGACCCGGTTAGACCCTATTTGTAATGGAAATAATCTATTTTCTACCGTTGTTAATCGGCCTTCGATCTTCGTGGTCAATTCCTGTGCATCACAACCCCCAACCGTTGTTAAATAGTTGATTGACAACGGTAGAATATAGATCATTTCTTAAATAGGACATGATATGTTTTAATTCTCAATAACAAACCTGTCTATCAGTCATATACAGTGGAGAAAACGTTATTCTTTCCCGTTTAAACGTAAACGAACGCAAACGCAAAACAATAAAACGTAGAAAATGTCAATTTTTAGATAATTTTACATTTCATTTTTATTTGAGTGACAAACAGTTTGAAGCCTGATCAGACGCCGGGTTACCGTTTTGCAAAGGAAATAATAGTTCGAGCGTAAACGCGTTTATTGGGAAAGAAAAACGTTTTCTCCACTGCACACTGCATATTATAACAAGATGACAAGAACCTGTCAAGTATATAAAATTCTGCACAAACATAGTTTTGTATAGACATTTTCTATTACTATCAACATTATTCTTCCTCTTCAGCAAACAGCTCCAGCCTAGATACATTGTACTAGTTATATGTTTCCCTCATTCCGTATGTCTTCTTTAAAGCGACTCGCAACCAGATGGTGCATTAAAAATAGTAATTTGTAAATATGTGTCAAACGCTTATATAAATGGTAAAGAATTAGTTTAGGATAATAAATTCTGTTTAAAAAAATGTATTTCAATAAAAAAAATACTGGTCTCTGGTGGGATTCGAACCCGGGGCCCGGCATTGGCGGACAGAAGGCAAAATAGGGGAAACCGCTTAGACCAATGGACCACGGAACTATCCGTTTATCTCGGATCGATTTAACGTATTTCAATGTGTAGCGATCGAAAGTGCATAGAACTTCGTAATTCGGCTCGGGTTTATGTCTGAGCCCGTGTAGAGAAGCAACAACAACAACTATACCGTCTACTAGTCGGTATAGAAAAACGATGGAAAATATCTAAAAATCTAAGATTCGGTGACGGTTCTTGAAACTTTTTTTGGACTGATCATATTTTTTTAATGTCAGAAGCCAAATAATGCCACAAATTTGCTTTTATTTGAGTATTTTATATTATTTTGACAAGTACACCATCCGGTTGCGAGTCCCTTTAAGGCAGTTGGTAAGGAACAACTGAGGATGAAAGGAAGATTGTTTCTCATGCAACCATAATTCGCCACATAATTAAAGACGTTTAGTCATAAATGCTAAAGTGAAAATAAAAATAGTCGACATGTTTATATTGTTTTGTTAAGTCTGCTCCAGCACAAGGTGTAGCATGTTCTGTCAAATGACTGAGACTTGGGATATATCTACTCCGGATGTGGCTGGTGCTCTTTAAACACCGTGGACCTGTTTGAAATATACTCGTTACATTTGCAAACAGCATAGACCAAGATCTGGTTTCTAATTTAGAACAGTATTTATTAAAGTACCCAGAATTCCGAGTCGACTGGTTCATGTTTTGGTAAGTAACATTATCCACAAGGGAACACAATAACAGATACGAGTTACTTACTGTTGAAAGAGTTAAAGTGATCAGATAATTGAGAAGCAGTGTGTTAGAGAAATTTGCATAAGATACATGTCAGGGGAGATTGGTCTATACTTTACGGGGTCTTCTATGCCTTTTTGGAGAGTGGGATAACATTTACTGAAGTCCTTATTTTGGCGATAATTCGAGTGTCCATCAATTTCTGGAAGCAAAACTGTGAGATAACTTGACTAAGATTTTTGAAGACAAGTGTTTTTATGTTGCCCGGACAAACTGCCTCGTCTGGTTACAATTTAGTGGAAATTTAGACGGTCGTATTATGGTATACCTAGCGCTGTCCGTACGTACGTCCGCCCGTCCGTCCGTCCGTTAACTTTTCTTGTTAGCGCTCTCTCATCTTCATTTATTTACCGATTTTAATTAAACTTCCTACAAATATTCCATACCACAATAGCTCGGACGAGTTCGCGTTTCAGACGTTGGCGGCTATTTTTAGCAGAGTTATGCCCCTTTATTGTCAAAAATGGGCATTTAAAAAAAAAAAACAGAACTTTTTTATTTTTTATTCAATTGATTTCAAATTTGATATGGTGATACACTGAATGAAGTTACTTAACACATATTATGGGTTTTTGGTTTGACTCCGTATTTTCAGAGTTATGCCCCTTCACACTATTTTTTTAACAATATATTGTTTCCTGATCATACTTTTACTTACATTTTGTCTATTGTAACCAAATTTCATATTTAGCTTTCTCATCATGCAGGGAAGGCACCTGAGAATTTTGGTTCCTGTTAAATTATTTTTTTTATGAGTTATGCCCCTTTACATACTTAAAATTTAAAATAAGCCACACTTATGCCGTTAACTTTTCTTCTTAGCGCTCTCTCACCTTCATTTATTGACCGATTTTGATTAAACTTCCTACAAATATTCCATACCACAATAGCTCAGACGAGTTCGCGTTTCAGACGTTGGCGACTATTTTTAGCAGAGTTATGCCCCTTTATTGTCAAAAATGGGCATTTTTAAAAAAAAAAACAGATTTTTTTTTTATCTTTTATTCAATTGATTTCAAATTTGATACGGTGATACAATGAATGAAGTGACTTAATATATATTACGGGTTTTTGGTTTGACTCCGTATTTTCAGAGTTATGCCCCTTCACACAATTTTTTTAACAATATATTGTTTCCTGATAATAATAATTACATTTTGTCTATTGTAACCAAATTTCATATTTAGCTTTCTCATCATACAGGGAAGGCACCTGTGTATATTATGGTTCCTGTTAAATTTCAGATGTTGGCAACTATTTTTAGCAGAGTTATGCCCCCTTTATTGTCAAAATTCCGTGATATATCCAAAGTATGTAAATACGCCCAAAGAGCATTTGTTTATGAGAAAACATTTGGTAGAAAAACTATCGTGATAGTATTGCAATAGTTTCTTGACTATCGCAATACTATCGGGATAGTACTTGAGCTATCGCAATACTACAGCATAGTCTTTTTGAGATCAATAGTCGGGCCTACACTCCGGGCGACTTTTTCCAGTCGACCTGAGTCCGGACGACTTTGACAGCCGCTGGCCATGACGGGCGTATTTTGCCGCACTGCGGTGCTCTTGTTTTGTTCTTCAGTAGTTTTAGCTCACCTGGTGCAAAGGTGAGCTATTTTGATCGTGCTGTGTCCGTCGTCCGTCCGTCCGTCAACAATTTCTTTAAAAGACATCTCCTCCTAACTGGATGGTTTTTACCAAACTTTGCAGGAATGATCCTTATATGGTGCTCTTTCGGAGTTATTTAAACTGTTATGCTTGGTTGCATATCTAGGTCACAGGAGCTAAAAATAGATTTTCTGATTTTTCTCAATTAAATCTTCAAAATCTTCTGGTCTGAAACCACAGTACCCTGAGCTTAGATATTTAGCACAAAACATCATCTAAAGGTCCACTATCAAAGTTGTTCAAATCATGTCCCTGGGGTAAAAAATGACCCCGCCCCGGGGGTCACAAATTTACATCGAGTTATATAGTGAAATCTTCAAATATCTACTTCTCTGAAACTGATATTGCCAGAGGTTTGATATTTGGCATGGGGACACTTCTAGAGGGACTTTACAAATATTGTTCAAATGGTTCCAGTCCGTTGCATATCTAGGTCACAGGGGCTAAATATAGATTTTCTCAATGAAAACTTCAAACATCTTCTTGTTTGAAACCACAGTATCTTGAGCTTAGATATTTAACACAAAGCTTATCTACAGGTCCATTATAAAGATTGTTCCAATTTTGTCCAACAGAGTTATATAGTGAAGTCTTAAAACATATACTTCTCTGAAACGAATGTGTCCAGAGCTTTGTTATTTTGCATGGTGACATTTCTATTACCAATATTGTTTAAATGGTTCCAGTCCGTTGCAGATCTAGGTCACATGAGCTAAAACTGTATTTCTTTCAATGAAACTTAAAAACATCTTGTCATACAACACAGTACCCTGAGCTTAGATATTTGGCACTCAGTATCATCTACTCAGCAATTGGCACAATCATATTCATAATTGTCATAATTTCTCAGGTTTCCAAGCTATTTTAAATTTACATCAATGGTTCCAGGTGAGCGATTTAGCGCCGAATACGGCTCTTATTCTTTATAATCCATGTTTGAATGTTTTTGCCGTTATGTTCTTTTCTATATGACACAATGCTTGTAATGTTTTGAAATAAACACATGTACTGTTTTGTAACATTTTGAAATAAACGCTGTTTAAACCATTTTTGTTGTATTCAGAAAACCACCGTTCTTTACGTAAAGGTATGCTTGTACATGTACAATGGAAATAACAAAAGGTCACATTCTTCCCACTAAACGCTCTCCAGTGCAAACAGTTTGGAGCAAGATCATACGCGAGTTCACTCGGCATCAAACTAGACTCCAAACTGTTTGTCATTAATTATTCAAACAAGTGATCAACATTTTAAAAAAGTCGTCAGTATTTGCATTTTGTTATGTGTTTCGTTCAAAAAGCTTCTCTTGAATCCAACCAATTCGTTGCAGCCGTCCTCATGGACCTTTCAAAAGCATTTGATTGTCTCCCCCATAATATACTACTCTGCAAATCAAGTGCATATGGGCTGTCAGATAACTCAGTTAAAATCATTGACTCAGTTAAAATCATTGAATCTTATCTCTCTAATAGAAATCAGCAAATTCGAATAGGAAATAATGTTAGTACTTGGGCTGATATAATAAAGGGAGATCCCCAGGGCTCTATTCTCGGACCTCTCCTATTCAATGTATTTATAAATGACATCTTTTACTTCATACAACAATGCACTTTATATAACTATGCGGATGATAATACCCTGTCTTTTAGTTCTCAGAGTTACAGTACACTCCTCTCTGTATTACAAAATGAAAGCAATATTTTAATTGACTGGTTCACCTTCAACTGTATGCAAGCTAATCCTGCCAAGTTTCAAGGGATAGTCAATGGAAAAAAGACCCATGACAAAAAACCCACATTCAATATTAAAAATGCAACAACAATTCCCTGTGATGATGTAATTAAACTCATTTATACTGTCAAATTTTAGCTTTTGTCCTTTATCATGGCCCTTTTGTTCAACTGCCAACACAAATAAAATAGAAAAAAATCAAGAGCGAGCTCTTCGTTTTGTTTATGAAAACTGCACAAGCACTTAAAAGGAACTGTTAACTTTAGCTAATTTACCTAGTTTGTACATTAGAAGAACCAGAGTTATGGCCATTGAATCTTTTAAAATATTAAATAGCATAGCTCCACCAGTATTGAGTAGCCTAATTAACAGACATGACGCTCGTTATAAATTTAGATATACCAACTTACTAGAGGTCCCACAGGTGAAGTCTACAATGTATGGTTTAAACAGTTTCAGGTATGCAGCACCGGTCCTGTGGAACTCACTACCGGAGGATTTCAGAATAACCTCAAATTTTAGCCAATTTAAGTCTTTAATACCGCACTGGAATGGGAAAACATGCAAATGCTCAGCATGTAATGACACCTAGCAAACGTATCCACAGGGCCGGTGCGGCATCAAGAACTACTTGTTTACCCTGCTTCAGCTTATTATGCTGTCCTTTTGTTTACCTTTGTCTATATTGTTTTAGTTTGCTTAGTGTTTTTGAAGGCTTCGCTTGCATACTTTTTACTGTGAGGGAGCTGCTGATCGGTTCACTTCGAATCTGATTCGAGCTGATATTCTCATTTACTTTTCTCTTCTCGGTCGCACTTTTGTGCCTAATTTTCAAGGTCAGTTTTTAAAACATGTTTTTAAGGCAGTTTTTAAACCTACACTTGGGTCTAGATCAGCAGCTTCCTGCACAACATTTGAATAGTATAAACTTACTTTCCTGTACGTGTCATCTTATCAAAATTTTGTTTATCACATAAACGTGCAACATATAGAGGGCCGTAAAAATCGTATGGCCCACTGGGCATATATTTTATACTAATTTTCGAATCACCAAAATAATGTACTACTACGCCGACTGTAAATCAGTTAAGAGAATCTAGACAAACATAGATCACCACTAGGTATTGAAACATTTCGAAGTGTCCTAGAAACATTATCCCTAGCAGTCTCGCAAACTCAGGCTGCAAATCAGGCTAAACTTAATACCACGTAGACTTTAGTATTAACAGTGGCTCAAACTGTTTTTCAAATTTAGACGTTACAATGATAATGACGTCATGTTACGTCTTGACGTTATTTTGAAAACGAAACTAGATTCTTAATGTCAAATGATCATTTTTAGTCAATTAGAACAACTTTAATTAGAATATTATTTTAAAATTTGAATATGGTATCAGAGAAGTCTTTTCACAGCGCAATGGTGTTGATTTTCGTTACGTTAATATGATTGGTGTTTTTATCTACGGATGAATAAAACCGAATATCACCTATGACGAATCGTTTACCTAAGAGCCGAGGGCAAAAGTGAAAGTAAGACCTTTCAAATTTTCGTGTCATTTGGTGTTTATGTGATAAATAGGATATTAAATTTGTGTTTTTTCAGTAATGAATTTAAATGGTAAGGTACTGTACCAGCAGATTAGTTCTATCTGTGGTATATATTTTCCAACCCATTGTTTGCATCGAATGTTCTTTTTTTTAGCTGCTATATCTTTTTTATAATTATACATATGTTGTGTAGTCGGCTCAAAAGCCTTTATGGCTTATGTTGTCTATTGTATAGCTTGGCGACTTAAAATAAAATTTATCTTATCTTAATTTATCTTATCTTAAAAAGGAAAATAAAAAACCTACACTATTGTACATACAGTGGAGAATCTGTTATTCTTTCCCGTTTAAACGCAAACGTACGCAAACGCAAAACACTAAAACGTAGAAAAGTACAACTCTGATACAATTCTGATAATTCATATTTATCTTGGTGACAAACAGTTTGGAGCCTGATCAGACGCCGGGTTACCCGGCGTCTGATCTGGCTCCAAACTGTTTGTAATTGAAATAATAGTTTAAGCGTAAACGCGTTTATTGGGAAAGAATAACGTTTTCTCCACTGTACATGTAACTGATCAGCACGACGACTTCCGTTTTACATATAGATTTGTACTCGTATATATCCATATTTTTATATTATTGTTTGCTTATTAAAAGTGTTTTGTACTTTTTAAGGAAGAGCAATGACTGTGTTAATGTTTCATATAGAATTGTTAGGATATTGTGCGCGTGATTGTACACTGATGACACTAAAATAAAGATTAGTACCACCAATTAATCATGGTAGTCTTGAAATAACTCTGCACTTGAAACTATGGTTGTTATACTAGATCTATATAATACTATGTGTAACATATACATACCAGTAATCTGTAGTATATCGCTTACTCCCTTTTCAGTCTTTGATTACTTTTATTAATTATTCTCAATAGCGTGTGATGGATAATTAAAACATCCGCATTCTCTTAGATCTACATAACGATACAGTGGATACACCGTTATTCTTTCCCGTTTAAACGCAAACGAAACGAAAACGCAAAACATTAAAATGTAGTAAATAACAACTTTTTGATAGTTCTGACCATTGATTTTAAGCTGAGTGGCAAACAGTTTGGAGCCAGATCAGACGCCGGGTTACCCGGCGTCTGATCTGGCTCCAAAATGTTTGCACTGGAAATAATAGTTTGAGCGTAAACGCGTTTATTGGGAAAGAATAACGTTTCTCCACTGTATCTGTGGGGGTTCTCACACTGATGTCTGTGGTAGACAGTGATACTACTGGAAATTCCGCACGGTGCATGCGTGCGTCATGAGGAGGTTCAGTGGAGAGGACGTTATTCTAACCCTTTAAACGCATCACAATACAATAGAGAAAATGACATATATTTTAATCTGAGCGGCAAACAGTACGGAGCCTGATCAGACGCCGGGTTACCCGTCGTCTGATTTGGCTTGAAACCGTTTACAATGAAACTATTAGTTTTAGCGTAAATGTGAATAAACTTCATAGGCAAGCAATTAAAGTTCAGCATGGCAATGCATTTGATCTTCCACTTAAAACGAACTGAAACGAAATTACCGAAATTACAATGAAAAGTACGGACAAGTTCTACGTTTAAAATAGCGAAATCGATGTATTTTACCTGGGGAGTATATTATTTGCTTGATGTTGAATTTTAATTACCTTTTAAAAGGTCGAGTATCCCTCACCAACCCTTAACAAACTTCTTTGTTGCCACTGTCATTTTATAAAAGTATATAAGTAAACCTCTCTTTAACGACTACTAAAACAAATGCTAATTTGTTGTATAAAATAGGTGACACCTTTACAGTAAGTTGACAGTAAAACAAAAAGCTCCTAATGGAGCTTTGTGTTTTAATGTCACCTTGCTTTAAGCAGTTATCGGTTTTAAATTTCTAATAATTAACCCAATTAAGTGGTTGTAATAGATGGGTTTTACAGTAATTGGAAATACATTAACAATATTCGTTCCCGTCAAACAGAGTGTACATGTAACACAAATGTTATGCAATGGAATTTGGAAAAGTACAGCTTTTCTAAATTTTAGCTCAGACGTCCCCTCCACTGGAACAACCGATTGGATTCAATTTTTTAAAAGCAAATAAATTTTTTTAATAGACACGAGTATGTATTTTAGGTGTCGCGAGTCGCACGCAGGTCGCATAAATGTTAAGCAGGTATCTTATAAATCAATGGACCAAAAAGCAATTATATATCAATGTACCAACCAACAAGACGAGGTATTAAAATTGTTATACAATCTGACGGATTTGTTTTTATGTATCCGTAATGTCAACGGACATTTATGATATCCGAAATATAGGGCTACTTGTATGACCCGTTGCCCAATTTATACTTAATCCATGCCCTAAGAACATAC
Organism: Gari tellinella; assembly: GCA_922989275.2. NCBI lineage: Eukaryota > Metazoa > Mollusca > Bivalvia > Cardiida > Psammobiidae > Gari > Gari tellinella. Next base: position 76,804,259 of record OV277866.1, read on the forward strand.
GTATACTTGGTTGGCAATAACGTTTTGTATAAATTGATTCCATTTGACATTCCAAACCACTTTCCCAACCATAACCCCTTCATTGCCGAGACGTCATCAATTTTAAACAATTGTCGTCTGCTTTTACATATATTTCTGAAATTTAATTTTTTAGGTATTATGATTTAAACTGTTTGCAAATAACCATCGTACTCGGGGTAAGGCAGTGAAGGGGTTAATATCCCCATTACAATAGCAAGTGAATTGGACGCAGCCACTACACAGCTTTGCCTGATCCTGTCTAACGTAGTGGTAGGGGCAGTACACCAATATAGGGAAACATACCTGCACCAGAAACCATATACAGTCGAACCTCGATATCTTAAACACCATAAAGTCGAACTAACTTGTATTTCAAAGTTAAAACATGGCTTTGAAGTAATGTTATGGTCGATTGAAGCGAATTCGGATAATTGAAATTCAAATGTAGAAATAAATATTATTGCCGCATATTACGACATACTTATTCACTCAAGAGCATGCTTCTTTTTCTTTTCAGAATAAATTACGTTTGAAGTAAAGCGGACTGCATTTTAAGACACACACTGTCTTACTTTCAGCCTATTTTAAGCTACCACCTTCTAGGATAATTACATTCAGCACGTTTTAAGTTACAACCTTCTAGGATATAAAACATATTTCTTATGATTCATAGTTCATGCCTGTATAATATGGATCATTTTTCTTCATTGGAGAAATAATTAAAAGGCATAAACGGGCGTTTTATGGGACAACCAGATACGCTAGTTCGTGTTATTTAAAGGCAAGTGTATATCGGATAACGTCTTTAATAGTATAATTGCGACAGACTATATGTGTAAAATACGCGTTACCATATGATATTTCTTATCAAACAACCCTCGTAATATGGTTATGATTATATAACTTTCGTTTGCCAGATTCTTTATAATGTCAACCTTGTGGTGTTTTAGCTAGCGGGGGTTTAATATATTGTGAGTTCCTACATATGTGGTGCCAAGTCAAATGTCATCTATAATTAATCATTTAATCTCCCAGTGAGTTCTAGTTATGCAAACAGTTTTCAGTTGAAATGTTTTTTACTTTTTGGTATAAAAGTATTTATTTGGAAAGAATAAAGTCTTCCCCACTGTACGTTACATTTTCTCGGTTGGACCCCGCTGAGATCTGATCAGGACAAAAACTGTTTGCAAATAACCTTTATACTCGGAGTAAGGCAATGCAGGGGTTGATTAAAACCTCAAATGAACAATTCTAATTTTCAGTTGAGTCTAATCCATTTTTGACCATTTTAAGGTTAATTTTTACAATATGTGTCAAAATGACAAAATTGTAGACCCTGATTAGATGACTCCTTAAGGAGCTTTTTGATCAGGTCTACATTGTTTGCTTAGGACAAATGTACTCCTCACATGTACAGTGGATAATCTGTTATTCTTTCCCAATAAACGCGTTTAACGCTAAAACTATTATTTGCAGTGCAAACAGTTTGGAGCCAGATCAGACGCCGGGTAACCCGGCGTCTGATCAGGCTCCAAACTGTTTGCCACCAAGATAAACATGTATTATCAGAATTGTCCAAAAGTTGTACTTTTCTACGTTTTAGTGCTTTGCGTTTGCGTGCGTTTGCGTGCGTTTGCGTTTAAACGGGAAAGAATAACAGATTCTCCACTGTATGATTTTCCATGCAAAAATATTATGTATTTGGTGGCTACGAACTAAGACGTTTTTGTTGACATTTAATTTGTTACGGTCACCTTTATAGATCTTGAGTGGTATTCTGAAAAAAAAACCGCTTTTAATTCCCGTTTAAATTAAACTCAATATAGTAGATAAAATGACTGCTACTTGAAAATACTAATATTTTTTAAAGAGGCAAACAGTTTGGAGCCTAATCGGACGTCAGCTCTGGCTCTCAAATGTTTGCAGTAGTTGACCTACGTCTTCTTCTCTGTAACCCGGTCTCTGGCCAGGCTCTAAACTAGTTGACTTTTAGATTTGAAACAATGAAGAAACCATTGTTCTTTCCCATTTAAACGCAATCGAAACGCAAAACGCATCGCATTAAAACGTAGCAAATAACAACATTTCGACAATTCTGACTATTCATGTTAATCTGAGTAGCAAACAGTTTGAAGCCTGATCAGACGCCGGGTTACCCGGCGTCTGATCTGGCTTCAAACTCTTTGCAATGGAAAAACGTTTTGGCGTAAACGCGTTTATTGGGAAAGAATAACGTTTTCTCCACTGTATAATCATCATTTTGAAAACAAACACCCACATCAGCAACCCCCTTTATCGTATTGTATTGTGTTTGGTTTGGAAACTTAAAACAGGAAACGATTAGGTTTTCTCCTGTAGACCAGACCACATTAAAATATGATAGATCCTACAGTGGAGAATGTGTTATTCTTTCCCAATAAACGCGTTTACGCTAAAACTATTATTTCCAGTGCAAACAGTTTGGAGCCAGATCAAACGCCGGGTAACCCGGCGTCTGACCAGGCTCCAAACTGTTTGTCACCGTGATAAACATTAAATATCAGAATTGTCCAAAAGTTGTTCTTTTCTACGTTTTAGTGCTTTGCGTTTGCGTACGTTTGCGTTTAAACGGGAAAGAATAACAGATTCTCCACTAACCCTTTGCCTGTTGAGTCTCGACTACACTACACTGTTATTCGAGAACAGTTTGTATCCAGATCAGACGCCGAGTGACGCGGCGTCTGGTTTAAAACAAACTCTTTGACACTCGTCTTAGGTGTCTTTATTAAAGGAAAATTAGTAAATCTAAATTTAACAAATTATTTAGACGACTTTTTCAAAAGAGATGGCATAACGGCAGGATACAGGATAATTTTCGATGAATGCAAGCGAAACTTAATGACTAATAAATTTGCACTCGAATTTGACTAATACAACATTAACCAAACAAACATTCCTAAATCTTTGGCAATTTTGAAACACAGCTTATGAGCCCACCATGCTCGAACTGTCTAATCCTATTTTATCCCATTTTATTTCATTGATACTTCATCAAACACTCTTCATTCATATCCGTTAGGTATAAACTTACAAATGTACCAATAGCGCCGAGAAATGCCACCCATGGAACTAAGAAAGCGAAACGAAAGCATTGAAATGAAAAACAGAAAATAACATTTTATTTTTGAGATTTCTGACCATTCATTATACTTTGAATGGCAAACAGTTTGGAGTCTGATTAGACGACGGGATACCACGCGTCTGATCTGGCTTCAAACAGTTTGCATTGGACATTTATTTGGAAATGATAACGTCTTTTCTACTGTACTAATCTCTTTGTATTGTACATTTTACATGTACCTGCAAAACCTTGGTTATCCATAGCAAACAGTTTGAATTAAATATAACTTCTAAAACTTCTATAACTTGCCATTCCCCACTATACTATAATCAATACTACTTCTGCCGCTGGTACTTCTACTACTACTACCACTACTGCTACTACCACCACTACATGTACTACTACTACTTCTACTACTACTACTACTGTACTACTAAATTACACTACCAACTTCCATAAAGAAATCATGCTGCTACTATGTTCACTATTTCTACTATCGTTACTTCGATAAAGCTGCTTAGTTTCTGTTCAAAACATTCAGATTACCGGTATGATATTTCTCGATTTCTCAGTTGCTCGAATTCTCTACCACGTTTCCCAATATCTCGATTGCTCAATTTCGTTTCCAAATTTTCAGATTTCTTAATGTCTTAAATGCTCGATTTCTCCTCCGAATTTCTAGACTTTTCAACAGTCTAATATCTGTTCACAATTCCTCGATTTCTCGAGATCTTACATGTGCAATACACATGTATCTCGATTTCTCTTCCAAAATTTCCGATTTCTCAATTTTTTCAAATGCTGCTTTTTTCTAACGGATGATTTAGAAGAGATATCAAGCAATTTAGTCCTAATTTAGAAATCGTGAATTCGGAAATTAGGAAAATCGACAAGTTTGGAGATGATATCTTGCAATTTGTAACATGCAATCGTGGTTTTGAAATTGTGTTTTTTTATGAAGTTGAAATGGTGAAACAATGAATTATATTGTGTAAATTCTTGCAGTAGAAATAACACCGGTGGTCTTTCGTTATTTCTAGCCAAAGCTTTGTTTTTCGTCGACCTTAAGATTTACAGTAGAACTCACGTGTTGGCACATATATTTTGTATGTGTTATGTTTGCCTAAGACTTCATTTAATTATAAACCAACTTTAAAATAAGTTTAAATTTGCAATAGCATTCGAGTTGTTATGTGTTTTTATTAAGTGTAGTGGTTCCGCCTTCGCGTTTCCCATTTAAAAGAGCATTTTAGCTCCAAAGCGCTGTTTTTATCGATTACGTCAAGTTTCACGGAAGAATTTATTGTTCACGTTTATATAACCGTGTTATGTACGGAAGCTTGTGTTACAACATATTATTTATCATACTATATATCTTTAGTCGCAGATTCTAAAACTGTAATGCTTTAGAGGGTCTTAAACCAATACCAAAGGCTCCAACCTCGACGTCACGTAAAACAAATTGCAACAGTTAAAGAATACGTAACAATCGAAAATGTCAAAACAACAGTATGGTTAATTTACAGTGGAGAATCTGTTATTCTTTCCCGTTTAAACGCAAACGTACGCAAACGCATTGCACTAAAACGTAGAAAAGAACAACTTTTGGACAATTCTGATATTTCATGTTTATCTTGGTGGCAAACAGTTTGGAGCCTGATCAGACGCCGGGTTACCCGGCGTCTGATCTGGCTCCAAACTGTTTGCACTGCAAATAATAGTTTTAGCGGAAACGCGTTTATTGGGAAAGAATAACAGATTCTCCACTGTAATTTAGTATTAGCCTACGAAAAGAATACCGTAGTACATCACTATTCAACTCGAAAATGAATTGGTTTCGTACTTTTGGGCAGCTGGGACCTAAAACTCGAACAACCCTAAATCCTCATATTGAGCTTGTTTTAGACAATGATGTTCTTTGCATCACATGTAGTTATAAGTTTCTTGGTTCCGACAACTGTTTTGAAAAATGACCCTGTAAGAATTTTGTCAAAACCACCTGTGACTCCCTTGGAGGACTACCTGTAAATCGTCTTTGAAAATTGTTTTAACCTCTTCACTCTCAATGACGCCATAAAACGCATACATTATTTGCAAACAGGTTATCCTGATCAGAGGCCGACGTCAGTTAAACTGCCTTAAATCTAACTTTGTAATGATATTGCAGACGACAATATTGAAGCAGACGACAATATGGCAGTGAAGGGGTAAACGCTTCACGATAAGTTTGATAGTTAAAGGGCTAATACTTGCAGTATAATATACAGGAATGTATTTACAGTGGAGAATCTGTTATTCTTTCCCGTTTAAACGCAAACGTACGCAAACGCAAAGCACTAAAACGTAGAAAAGTACAACTTTTGGACAATTCTGATAATACATGTTTATCTTGGTGGCAAACAGTTTGGAGCCTGATCAGATGCCGGGTTACCCGGCGTCTGATCTGGCTCCAAACTGTTTGCACTGCAAATAATAGTTTTAGCGTAAACGCGTTTATTGGGAAAGAATAACGTTTTCTCCACTGTAGAAACCTGCTGACCCCGTACATCTAGCGTATAGTTTTTGCACACAGCTACAGTGGAGAAGACGTCTTTCTTTCTCAATAAACGCGTTTACGCTCAAATTATTATTTCCATTGCAAACAGTTTAGAGCCAGATCAGACGCCGGGTAACCCGGCTTCTGATCAGGCTCCAAACTGTTTGCCACACAATGTTAACATGAATCGTCAGAATAGTACAATGCGTTTGCGTTCCATTTGCGTTTAAACTGGAAAGGAATAAGCTTTACTCAACTATACGTACAGATTGGAATCCTGATCAGTATCCCGTTTAGGATCTAAAACTGTTTGATATTCATTTCAATATTTCTTCAGTCAAAGATTTGGATAAGTTAAAGAGTACGACAACTGCTCTTTGGCGCCATATCAGTGAAGGGGTTAATCCACAGGAAGAAGAACAGACTCATGTTTGAAACACTCATTAAAGTCTTTTCCTCAGTCCATTGAGGGACCACCAGCATATTGTTCTTGATGTGTCAGTGAAACTGTCAAATCATGTGCAAATCACGAGCAGCACAATCTCAGTTTACCTGGTGAGGTCCAGATTATACTCATGCTCTAGTGATTTTCAATGGTTATTTCTAACCCAACTATCAAATATAAAGGTAGAGTCTCACACGAGAAGCTTCAATGGTTCTTTGCTAACGGTATGTCCACAAGACTCGTGCTCTTTGCAAGGAAATTGTCTGGCAAGGTGTTACAGTGGAGAATCTGTTATTCTTTCCGTTTAAACGCAAACGTATGCAAACGCAAAGCACTAAAACGTAGAAAAGAACAACTTTAGGACAATTCTTATATTTAATGTTTATCATGGTGACAAACAGTTTGGAGCCTGATCAGACGCCGGGTTACCCGGCGTCTGATCTGGCTCCAAACTGTTTGCACTGGAAATAATAGTTTTAGCGTATACGCGTTTATTGGGAAAGAATAACAGATTCTCCACTGTATGACCAAAAGGTCGTCAGGAGATGTCTTTAAGACAGCAGTACCGACCACGACTAGACAGTTCGTCGCCTTATTGTTGTCAGCAATATCGTTAAAGAAGGTATAACGTACGCCATTTTCTCCTATGTAGGAATAAACCAAAACACGTAAATAGGCGTATTAATGGTGTAATAAAAAAGTAAAGAAGGTTTGGAAACGGGACCAAAATGTTTTCGGCAAAGAGAGAATTCCGGTATTTAGAGGTTCTTTTTTTGAGGAGTTCCACTGTATTCTCGGGTCAGATGTTGGTCTCAACTGTTTACAAAATGGACGAGAGGTTTTCAACTCTATAATTAATGTAGAGTATCCCCTTTCAAAAGCTGATGGTCTATTCTTGAAGTAATTTGATATAGTGTATATACAATGGAGACGACGCTGTTCAACAGTAATAAACGCTAACACAATCCAATGAAATGCAGAAAATGGCAACTTTCTGAAAATGTTAACGATTTAGAGTTAATTTGAAAAGCAAACAGTTTGTAACCTTATTGTATACCGGGTTACCCGGCGTCTGTTCTAGTTCATTACAGTGGAGAAAAACATTATTCTTTCCCAATAAACGCGTTTAGGCTGAAACTATTATTTCCGTTGCAAACAGTTTGGAGCCAGATCAGACGCCGGGTAACCCGGCGTCTGATCAGGCTCCAAACTGTTTGCCAATGAGATACACATGAATTGTCAGGATTGTCCAAATGTTGTACTTTTCTACGTTTACGTGCTTTCCAGTTCGTTTGAGATTAAACGGGAAAGAATAACGTTTCCTCCACTGTTTGTACAGTTTGCAATGGATATAAATGTTTTATCATAAAACCTGTATTAGTTGGAAATAATGACATCTTCTTTACTGTAATTGCATGTACAGTGGAGAATCTGTTATTCTTTCCCGTTTAAACACAAACGCACGCAAACGCAAATCACTAAAACGTAGAAAAGAACAACTTTTGGACAATTCTGATAATTCATGTTTATATTGGTGGCAAGCAGTTAGGAGCCTGATCAGACGCCGGGTTACCCGGCGTCTGATCTGGCTCCAAACTGTTTGCAATTGAAATAATAGTTTTAGCGTAAACGCGTTTATTGGGAAAGAATAACGTTTTCTCCACTGTATACTGTTATTGATACTTTCGTCGTAGCCCTTGCTGAAAAGAGCAAATAAACAAGAAGACATCGTTCTTCTATTTGTGAACATAATTTGAAACCAGACCGTTTATAGTATATGTAGGAGAGCAGTTATAGCATTATATGATCCAAATAGTCTTTTTAGCGACAATTACAGGTATAATGGGAACACGTTATTTTTACTATGTAATCCTTGACTCCCTATATACTTATTTACGCCGTTCAATGATTACAGTATTGAGGAAAGTAGTCCCCTTTTTACAGTTATTAATATACAAAATATGAAATAGCAGATAATAGCTTAAAGCAGATCTTAATGCATATTCTGCTTGTTTTCCACCTGCTGGAAGTGGTAACATGTCTTTAAACTAAAGGTAAAGGTAAGCTTTATTTAACGTCGCATATGGTACATGTAAACAATCAACATAAGCTCTGAAGAGCTTTTATTGCGACAAACAAGGTATCCATTAACATGCATACTTACCTGGGCATTACAGTCACCTTCCTAGCACTACCCTTATAATGCCGAGCGTCGGGCAAGGGAGCTACTAGTACCGTTTTTATAATGGACTTTGGTATGACCCAGCCGGGGATCGAACCCACAACCTCCCGCCTCGAAAGCGGACGTATACCACTGAGCTATCGAGGCGGTTAAGAAACAATCTATGGAATAAAAGGGTATAAGGAAATTAAATGAAAACGCAATGCAGTGAAATGCAGGAGATGCATGTCTTTGAAAATTATTTAACCCCTTCACTGCCTTACCCCGAGCACAAAAGTTTTTTGCAAAGACTTTGGATCCTGATCACGCGGCGTCTGATCAGGATCCAAACTCTTTGACACTCATTTCAATATTTCTTCAGTCAAAATAGCAAATATTAAAATTTAAAAAATAAAATCAGACGACAATTCTTAAACTTGATGACGTCACGGCAATGAAGGGGTTAAAGCCATACATTCCTGTGTGTTGAAATAAACTCTCCATGTGTACTTGCTGGAATATTTCATTACAAATAAACAAGGGTGATCTGAAGATACATCAGTGTTGTTTGCCCGAGCAGCATATTCTTTCAGACGAAATAGCTAACATTTCAAACCCTAATGAAGTGTTTCATATTGCACCGTCTAACCAGGGTCTACATTGTTTGCGTACAGTGGAGAATCTGTTATTCTTTCCCGTTTAAACGCAAACGTACGCAAACGCAAAGCACTAAAACGTAGAAAAGAACAACTTTTGGACAATTCTGATAATTCTTGTTTATCTTGGTGGCAAACACTTTGAAGCCTGATCAGACACCGGGTTACCCGGCGTCTGATCTGGCTCCAAACTGTTTGTACTGCAAATAATAGTTTAAGCGTAAACGCGTTTATTGGGAAAGAATAACAGATTCTCCACTGTATGTCTACTTTAGGGGATGAAATACATAAATGGGTTACAGTTTCTTGTCATAATTATGAAAACAGTGTACATGTACACCAAGATCAGAGGGTTCGTACTGGATACCCATGAGCAGAGTCTGCACTGTAGGCCATTTTTCAATATATTGCAACTAGATTTGAATATAAACTGGGTGTTGTCCGTTTGAAGTTTCAGGGGTCATCGAGTTATCTTAATAAGTAATACATTTTTGTATTAGATTATATGTATATGATATCTATCTTAACCCCTTCTCTGTCATGGCGTCATTTATTTTAAACAATTATCGTCTTCTCTTATTTCCCATAATTAGAATTTAGGTATTTTGACTTGAAAAATATTAAAATGAGTTGCAAAAAACTTGGAACCTGATCAGATGCCGCGTTTTCATGTATGTATCTAAATGTATGTATTCAAAAGACGTCTGATAATGAAGCAAAACTGTTTGACACTAGTTAAGATCAGTCTGGTGCTAAAATAAAACAAGACAAGACAAGAAAAGTTCAATGGCTGAAAATACGTGGCAAATTATACATTTGTGTAATATCATGAAGTACTTTTGAACGCACAGCCCCTGTGTGAAAAGAGCGCTTTATAAATCTGGTATTTAAAAAAAATGAAAAAATTATAATAATAATAAGGTATACTTAAATTTGTAATTTCAACATGGTGTCTAGAAACAATACCATAGAAAACATAATATAAGGGTGCATGCAGTTTAGAGCATTACAGGTACGCGGAATAACCCTCTTTCAAGTCATCTCATTGGAGTATAGGCCCATTTTATTGAACTGGCAGGGTGGAGTTTCGATGCGGACCTTTGCATTTCAACTTCGGGGCGCCAGCATGCTCTTTTATTATTGGAATTTACCGTTGTCGTCTGCCGTTTTTCTCTCTCAAAATTACATACCGGTATAAGTGGACATTTTGACAGAAGGAAAACTATTGAATATTGACAAACAACATGAATCCAGATCAGACGCCGCGTTACGGATTCAAGCTGTTTGCAAATGTAAGCCAAGTCTTAATTTTCTCTCCTTTAACAACTCCCTGCGAACAATACACGCAATCTTTGTCTCTCATTGGTTGTTGTTTTAGAGAGGGAGCACTGTACATATCTTTTCACGTGGATATGGACGCACGCATAAATTGTTTTTCTCCATGTTTAAAGTATTGGACAATAACGATATAATTTGGAATTTTACTTATCATCCCTAAAATCAAAAGTAAATTAGTTTATCTTTGTTTTATCTATTTGGTTACATGTATCTCTGCCCTGCCAGGTCAATAAAATCGGTCTATAGCATGGGTGTTATACAGTGGATAAGATATTACAATGCCCTCTCTCTACAACAACCTTCCCAACAACGACTCATTCCTTACAAAGACCCTTGCCGCAGTTCCCTAAACAGGTCAATTATGTCTACCGCTTTTACTGCTGCAATATCGTCTACTAAAAATTGTCGTCTGCTTTTTTCTCAAAGTTACGCAGCATTTGATCAGGATCCAAACATTTGGCAAATTTTATATCCATTGTTCTAGCGTTAATGTGGCGTTTGCGTTAAATACATGTGCGTACAGTGGCTAAAGTGCAGAAAATTGAGACATCCGTGAACAAACAATTTTTGTTATTACATGTAGTACATTTACTACCTGGGAATTCATATAATAATTAAACATGCATGAAACTTTAGATCTAGGCCCAATACGTACCTGTCTATCAGAATAAATAGCTGAGATATTCATACCAGGCCCTAAATTGTGATGAGCAAGCCATGTTATCACATGCTTTAAAATATTGCCTTAGCAATTATTTCACAGGAACATGTACAACAGTTTAACTAAATATTATCATAACGAGATATGTTTAGATGTTTAGATGTAGAGAGAGAACGAGTAATACGGCGTCTGATCAGGATTCAAACTGTTTGCAAAGTCATCTGTCTTCATATACAGTGGAGAATGATGATATTTGGTCCCGCTTTTGATGATTGCTTCAAGAAGTTCGTTCCCTTGTCTTTATTTACAGTGGAGAATCTGTTATTCTTTCCCGTTTAAACGCAAACGTACGCAAACGCAAAGCGCTAAAACGTAGAATAGAACAACTTTTGGACAATTCTGATAATTCTTGTTTATCTTGGTGGCAAACAGTTTGGAGCCTGATCAGACGCCGGGTTACCCGGCGTCTGATCTGGCTCCAAACTGTTTGCATTGCAAATAATAGTTTTAGCGTAAACGCGTTTATTGGGAAAGAATAACAGATTCTCCACTGTATATGGCGTAGAACTGGTTAACTACACGAAGCACAAATATACCATTCATAACAAGCCTTAAATTGTCGAACTATTTTAACTATGCGCTCGCGGATAAAACGTATTAATTTCAAAGTGTCTGTTCAAAAATCTAGGTTCCTAGTTTCTACAAATATTAGAACAATGCTGAGAGTATTATCACGAAACCACATATGTAGATAATAGCGGATAATCAGGTCCAACAAAAGGGATCGGAGATACGTTGTCAAGATGATGATATTTGGTCCCGCTTTTGATGATTGCTTCAAGAAGTTCGTTCCCTTGTCTTTATTTAATTGTCATCTCAATTTACCTGGTGTGAATATCATTTGCAAACAGTTTGCATCCTAATCAGATAGAGAGTATAAGGGCGTCTGACCAGAGTCCAAAATTATCAACACTCTTCAACATATATTTCGACAATTAAACTAAATAGATATATAAACTAGAAAAGAAAAAAATAATCACTTGAGACATTTTTGAAGATTTAACAGCATGATTAGGGCCAACACCATGGTAAGAATGTTATTTACTGTGAGTGATTATTTTATTTCTCGATCCCGTTCAAGTGTCACTTGTGTTAACCCTTCTCCTGCCGATTGCGACTTGGCTGGTATTTGCAAACAGTTTGGATCCAGATCAGACGCCGCGTAACGCGGCGTCTGATCCGGATCCAAATTGTTTGGCACATGTCTTTAATTTTTTTCAATTTCAAAATGCAGAGAAATGAAAATTTGACATATTTTGCAGACGGCAATTTGAAAGTAGACACTATTACGGAATTTTAGGAGTTAATCATTATAAAAGAGACGAGTGATTACATTCTGTTTACTCTGATCTACACTTAGTGAACTTCTTCATATCTCTTTCTGATACAGCGGAGTTGGTGTTATTCTTTCCGGTTAAAACCGGAATCGAAACGAAAACGCAATTGTATTAAATGTAAATAATTGTCAATTCAATGGGGAAAATGACGAATATTTTTTAATCTGAGAAGAAAGCAGTTTGCAGACTGATCAGACAACGTGTACAATGTTTGATCTGGCGCCAAACATTTTTGCAATGGGTATGTTAGTTTTAAATTAAACGCGTTTATTTGGAAGAGTAACGTTTGTCCTACTGAACAGTTAGAATATGATTGGTGAGTATTCTTTCACGTGTAAATGCAAAGAAGCTGTGTCATGACAAAACCTGCCTTATTGCATTGCAATATTGTACAGACCAAGCACTGTTGTCATCCTAGGCACTGTATCTGAGTTTGATCTTTACTGCCAAATATCGTATATAATACAGTCTTATTCCACTCTGTTTGAAATGCAAACAGGCAGGTTTTCTCATGGCACGGCTGAAATGTATTTTGAAATACAGTGCTCCCTCTCTACAACGGCACCCAATGAGAGACAAACATTATGTGCGTTGTTCGGATGGAGTTGTTATGGGGAGGGAGCATTAAGACATGGCTTACATTTGCAATCAGCTTGATTATATTTATTCTATCAAAATGTCCACTTATATGCAACTTTGAGAAAATCTACAGACGACAAATTTAAGTAGACGGTATTGCAACCATAAAAAAGTTGGTCATAAATGGTTCGTTTTGGGAACAACGGCAAGGGTCGTTGTAAGGAGGGAGTTGTTGTTGGGAGGGCCGTTGAAAGGAGGGAACGCTGTAGAAGGTTTTTTAAGTGAAATAAACCGGAAAAGGTGACATTCAAAAGGAAAGTTCAGCTTTTCTGATGACATGATAAAATGTGTTTAACAATTGTCTGAGGTCTGTTTTTAAAATATATTTTTAGCCCTCTTTCCGCAACAATTCCCCCCTTACAACAATGCTTGTAGCTGTGTCACTGTTCCCAAGACACAACATTATGCCCAGCCTGTTGCAATATCACGAACATGATAGCACGAACTATCTTTTCTCAGCCACTAAAGCTGGATTTGCGGCTTTTTAAATTAGATTTTGGTCCTAAAGGAAAGGTCGATAACAGTTCATTTTATAAAAAGATAGTTCTTCGCAAAAAGGAGCCCGCATTCCTACACAGGTGCGCATTTACAGTTAAACCTCTCTATAGCGACCACTAAAGTGTGATAATTTATAAGGAGTTTTCGACAGGTGACTGCTTAAAGCATTGTGACAGTAAAACAGAAAGCTCCTTTAGGAGATTTCTGTTTTACTGTCGCGTTGCTTTAATCTGTCACCTGTCATTTATACAACTGTTTAGTTTTAGTGGCTGTTATAGAGAGGTTTTACTTAACTCATTTACCCCTGAAACTTTTAATAGACAATGTTACCAGTTATCTAAAAAAAGAAACATTGTATTCGTACTTTGAATATTTCGGATTCTTTTAAAAAATACACATGAAGGCATATTTACAAAATGACAAACACCGTAGACCTTGGTCGATTGCTTCCTTTAGGAGCTCTCTGATCTGGGTCTACACCGTTTACCCAGGGCATATTTACTCCACTAGGGTACACTGTTTGTGAAGGACGAGTCTACTCGTCGCAAGGGTCGAATGAGTTAACACAGGTGACAGCTTAAAACAAGACGAAAGTAAATCAGGAAGCTCACAGGCTACTTCTATACCTTCACCCGCCCCAAGCAGCCACCTGATTAACAAAACAAACCACTAACGAAGTCTAAGAGCATTTCGGTCTGGATCTACAATGTTTGCATGGGTCATGTACAGCTGTGAAAACAATATTCGTTCCCGCTGCAAACGAAACGCAAACGCATTGCAATAAATTGTAGAAAATGACTACTTCTTGCCAATTTTGAATGTTAATTTAAACTTGGAAGGCAAACAGTTTGGAGCTCGGTCAGTCGTCTGATCTGGCTCCAAATTGTTTGCAAGGAAAGTAATAGATTTAGCGTAAAAGCCTTGAATGGAAAATAATAACATTTACTTCAATGTATATATACTTAATGAATATCATAAGTGCTATTTAGTGGTGTAGAACCTTTATTAGGACTCATATGACTCTTCTGTGAAGGAGGATGATCATTGCAATGAATATCGCCGAACATCACCAAATGCGGGATATATTAATTTATGGTGACAGTATATGGCACTAATAGGTCATTTTGTCGCTTTGAGATAATTATCAGGTTTTCACGAAAAAAATCCATTTTCCACTTACTAGATAATTATTTAACTGGATTGTTTCAGAAAAGCTAAGTGATAACTGGTGTCAGAACCATTCCACCATATATATGTGTGTTAAGAAGTTAAGAACCGGTGTGTAAGAAGGCGTTAACCGACACCAGCTGTTTTATCCTGACCTATTGCGCGCGGTACTCGTCACGGGCCTACCTTTTCATTAGCCAAACACGGAGGCAATCACTAAATGGGTAGGTATGCAAAAAGTGTGTGTCACTTAATCCTTCATTAACTCGTCAAGCCATGATCCACAAGACAAGCGTTAAACTCCCTATCAACGTGCCAACCACATATAAGAATACCTTTGCAAAGTATTTGATCACATTTTTATCGAACAAGTCATGATCAACAAAGTGTCATATTGGACACCCAGTGTGAGTCTTTTTACTGAGGGAAGACGCGACAGTACTAGCTCCTAATAACAGCGCTGCCATTTATCCCGATGTTTCCGAAATCTACGGATTTTTCTAAATTTCTCCGGACATACGGATTTTTTCCGACAAATGTCTGCTCTTATACAAATGTAATTGAATTTTGAAAAATACATGCATGTTATTTTTGAAAATTTAGTTTTTATGCGTTTTGACTTGGGGATCATTGACATGGGTATCAATCAATTCAGACCCTGATCAGACGCCGCGTAACTGTTATCGTGATTATGTAAGTGTTACAGGGCTGCCATAAGTTGACATGAAAAATCCTAATATTTCCTAATTTGCATTTTTCAAGTGCAAATTTACAAATCGTACCTTTACCGAAACGCCTGTTTCTAATTTTGCTGACGCGTGACTACTTAAAGCAGGCTGGATGTAAAGCAGAATGCGCCTTACTGCACATTCTGCTTTACTTTCAGCCTGCTTTAAGCTACCATGTACTAGAAAAAAAATCCTAAGATTTAGGAAAAATCCGGAGAAATGGCAGCCCTGGTGTTAAAGAGTCTGGTAGCGACATGATTCTAGGTAAGATTCCTAACATCGATCTTAAAAATGTGAAGTATTAGGATTTTAGAGCAATTTATGGTAGCCCTGCAATAAAAACAAATGTTCTTAAATATCTATCTAGAGTGGTTAAAACATTTTTTCCCCAAATAAACGCGTTTGTAGTGATACAAATACCATTGTAAACAGTTGGAAGAAGAGTATGCGTTCCGTAACCCGTCGTCTTATCAGAACCGATACACATGTACGACTGTCACTCAGTTCCGAACTGTTCAACACTTATTTCAAAGTTTATAAACTTCAAATATTTTAAATCTTGAATTTTAGAAATAAAAGCAGACGTCATTTTATCAAAATTGATTACATCATGGCAGAGAAAGGGTTAATGGAAATTGGTTTTGTCCGATTGAGTTTGAAGTTTTAGAGGGCAAGTTAGTTAATGTAGAAAGTTGAGAAAACGTTATTCTTTCCCGTTTTTAAAAACGCGAACGGAACGCAAACGCATTGTACTAAAAAGTAGAAAACTGTTCGACTATTCGGACTATTCATGATAATTTGTGTGGCAAACAGTTTGGAGCCTGATCAGACGCCGGGTTACCCGGCGCCTGATCAGGCTTCAAACTGCTTGCACGGGAAATAATAGTTTTAGCGTAAACGCGTTTATTGAGAAAGAACTACATCTTCTACATTGTAACCTACAGTATATTTATTTCTTCAATCGTGATTAAAACAAGAAACTACGAAAACCCTGGAAGATCATGTTACTAAATTGTGATGACTTATTCGTCCATGACTGATTTATAATTTTATATTTGTTTTGCATAGTCATAATGCAAGCTAAAATCGCGGGAAAGCATCTGCAAAATGGAGGACAGCTCTAGTGAGCTGAAACGTTACCTGCCACCTTTTATGCTTGCATGGCATACCAATAGCGATAAAATTAATACGAAAAAGTACATATTTATGTACAACGTTCACGTATCTATTCTGAATATTTTCAAATGAAGGTGGATTTGTACATGTATGGCCCAAAGTTTAGTTTTCGACGTATATAGTGATGGCAGACCAATTAACACTAGGTTGCCGACAATTGATTGTTTACTTACAGATCGGTGAGGATAGTAAGGTATTTTCTCTCTTCGCAAATCCATGTAAACGTTTTTAACCCTTTCATGATAAAATTATTCGGAAGTTTTTACCCCTTCACCGTTCCATTGTCGCCTGCTTCAGTGGTGTTGTCTGCAAGACACGTTTCAAACTTAGATTTAGCGTTTTATGACTTAATTAATCTATAAGCATGTTATACAGTTTGGGTCCTGATCAGACGCCGCGTCACGCGGCGTCTGATCAGGACCCAAACTGTTTGCAAACGCGCTTTAAAGCGTCATAGAGAGTGAAAGGGAAACTTAACCATTGATTTTTATTAGAGCTGTTTTCCATGTCCGTGTTTCACAGTTCGAACAGTCATACGAGTTCACCACTGGGCTGTTTACTTGATTGAATTATGAAACCTAAATGGGAAACATAAGTGACTTGTATAGTCTAAGTTTACAGTACCAGCGAGTCGAGAGAGTTATCAAGTCGTTAGCTGCAGTGCAGGTATGTTTTCGTGATTTTCTAGAATAATATGTCTATGATGTATATGTATATAATAGTATATTAAGCGCGATGTTTCTTGAATATGCTGATGTCATAACATTTCTGTTTTACCGAGAAAATATTTCGTAAGACGTTAAAATATGCTGCCTAATACCGGTAAATAACAATGACTGCTGACAAAAAGCCATTGTAACAAATGTTTAACATTATTCATATTATACGAGTTATTTTTGCAATCCTGATTGACATTTATGAAACGTTGACCATTGTTTTTGACGTATGTGTTTAAAAAAAACGAAAAGAAAATTACGCTTATGAACGGCATATTGCTTATCATTTTTGATAAACGAGTTGACTAAAACAGTATGACACGAGCCTATTTAAGACATTATATATACATGTTATACTACTAAACATAATGTTGTTGATGATTTTGAGTGTCAAACAGTGAACTTCAAGATCAGCCACCACATCTTAGACGCGGCAACTTGTCTTGAGCTATACTGTTGCAATGAAATAAGTCTGCTATGCTTATTGCATCGCTAATTTATATAATTATACATATACAGTGGAGAATCTGTTATTCTTTCCCGTTTAAACGCAAACGTACACAAACGCAAAGCACTAAAACGTAGAAAAGAACAACTTTTGGACAATTCTGATAATACATGTTTATCTTGGTGGCAAACAGTTTAGAGCCTGATAAGACGCCGGGTTACCCGGCGTCTGATCTGGCTCCAAACTGTTTGCACTGCAAATAATAGTTTTAGCATAAACGCGTTTATTGGGGAAAAATAACGTTTTCTCCACTGTACAAATGTACTAAGCCAAATAAAGAATTTCATTTAAATATATTATTCATACAAGGTGAACTACCGGTATGAGGCGGGAGGAAGCGCACATTAATTTACCTTCAATTATGTCTGCATGTGTAGTAAAATCTCTCTATTATGCCATCTAAAAGAAAGACAGATGATAGCTTAAAGCAGGTGAAAGAAAAACAGAATTTTCCTAAAATTGTTTTTACTATACTTTCACTTTGCTTTAAGCAGCTATCGGCCTTAAAGTACAACTGTAAAGTGGCTGTCGTAAAAGAGATGTTTTACTTTGTATGTTTCTTTAGATTTTGAATATCACAACCAGTCTCAATATGTTTGCCTGGCGAAGGTGTCAACATCTTTTTTTGAAACCATCTAGTGGTCTCTGTGAATGTGATTCAAACCAAGAACCAAGATCCTTTCAGTTGACAGTGTGGACCGAATGTATGTCTTCAATCTACGCATGCATGGCATTGAAAGAACGTTCGGCGGTTGCGGATGATACTAGCATCGACAAAGTTCAGTATGTGCAAGCATGTTTACATATTCGGATATACAACGTAGCTCCGCATGTGTGTTTGCCAGTGTCGGCGATTCTGGATAGTGGAATGTCATATTTTAGCTATCCGGGTCTGGAATCTTAATAAAATATTTCCGAGAAGTTAAAGCAGAAAGCCACTTTTTGCACCGTATGCGTCATGTTGCGCACCAAGGATTGGTCGGAGGCATATCAAATTGCCAATTCAGGCAAATGAGCTCTGCAATTGGTAAACATTGCTTGCGGCTGTATTTCCTTGATGCGTGCCTGCACGCCACGGACGGAATTTCCCGAGACATATTTGAGGCGCAGTCATATCCCCGGTCTCTGGGTGTGCCTAGATTCATCCCAGTAGCTCGAATTTGTTCCAGAAATGCAGTTTTATCTCATAACTACCCCTGTTTTCAATAGCGAACAGTGATCGCGAATATTCTTGTCTCCAACATGTGTGAGATCAATTTGAATGACGTCACTATAACGTCACTATTTATAACGGCGTTTTGACGTCACCGGGACTCCCAAAAATGCCTATTGCTTTTAAAAAACCCCACTTCAAATCGTTTGTTATGTGAGAAAAAGAATCTGTCACTCGTCGATGTTTAAGACAAGCTGATCTCAAACTCGTCTAGAATAGAAAAGTTATTAAGCTCGCCAATGCTCGCTTACTAGCCATAACATAGGTAATAACATTTCTAGTCTAGACTCATTTGAGATCAGCTTGTCTTAAACATCGACTCATGACAGATCCTATATGTCAGTGACTCGGCTATCATATCTTGTTCTCTCTCGACTTAGTCAAGTAGTGACTGCTAATTTTCAAATTATATTTTGAGGCACAAATAAATTACAACGTGTATAATTCGTGATTGAGGCGAGCGAAGTGAGCCGGAAAAACTAGGACAGAGCAAATTGAAAACATTTCCAACTGCAATTATATTTTGACCAGGGACAATTTAAGACCTAACCTGGGTGAGCATTTTTCAGCTTTTTACATTTTTGTTTATGTTTTGTACTTTCAAAATGTAAAGTACGCAACTGTGTACTATGCCTATGTCTAGGTACGCCCCTACGTTTCAATTTAAACGTGACAGGTGCCCTTCGCTCTAGACGAGTTCCTCTCTTTTAAGTAAATTAAAATCGAAAAATATATAGCTCATAAATAAGAAGACTATTCTTGATACACAGCTGCTTTTGGGTGAATGTAACTCCCCGAGGACAAACTGTAACAGAGCAAACTATTTTAGGGCCAAACGCCTGGTAGCAGACACATCAACATGCCGTACAGCGATATTTCATTCACAACCAATTTGCCGTACACAACTTTTTTTTAACTCTATTCCTAAAAGTATGACCCAACAGTGGGGTATTACCGAGTTACAAGAATTATTATGATATAGACTAATTTTTTATGTAATTATTGTTGTCAGGAGCGTTTTAAACAGTTGTAACAATTATTATTATTTTTCGTTAGCAACCGTTTTTATTTACCGGTACTAGGCAGCATGTTTATACGTCTTCCGAGAGTTTTTCAGGATGAAACAGAAATGTTTTGACATCAGCATATCCCAGAAGCATCACTCTTTGATACGATTTTATTTATATGTTGATCATAGACATTTTAACCTATAAATCATGAAAAAGATACCTGCACCGCAAAGCGATCAGCTAACCCTCTTGACTCAAAGGTATCAATATCCGGTGTACGGGTATACACAGCGGAATTATATTGTGGAAGTTGACATGCTACAAGAGAAGGAACTTGGCCTGTGAGGGTTCATAAGTTGCTAAACAATAAAACGCATTTGTCGAACAGGGCCAGGATTCGTGCCAATGTGTTGATTTGACTTGAAGCTTATTATTATTAATGTTATTTTTATAAAATACTATCGCAACTATTACTTAAACAGCAGCACTGCAATAGCATTATCATTGCACTGTCCGATAATGCCATACTGAATAAACCTTCTAAGGTCGTGTCTCTATATATTTCAGTACTACATTGATGACACAAAGTCGAGTGTACATTGAAGAATCTGTTATTCTGACGTCATTAGTGACGGCATACAGTGGAGAATCTGTTATTCTTTCCCGTTTAAACACAAACGTACGCAAACGCAAAGCACTAAAACGTAGAAAAATACAACTTTTGGACAATTCTGATAATTCATGTTTATATTGGTGGCAAACAGTTAGGAGCCTGATCAGACGCCGGGTTACCCGGCGTCTGATCTGGCTCCAAACTGTTTGCAATTGAAATAATAGTTTTAGCGTAAACGCGTTTATTGGGAAAGAATAACGTTTTCCCCACTGTACAGACTGTAATTATTACTTTCGTACTTTTGACATCGACCTTTTGACATAAACAAGTCAATATGCATTTATACATTTAATTTGCAACAAATGTTGTATCATGACTACTACTTTATATTTCGTTTTATATTGTTTGTAAACATTCTATTTCAATAAAATGAATTACAGTGTTTGTGTGTTACGTATTTGGGCTGGAGTCCTTATACTACGGAAATACGTCTTGAAACAATAATCTCATCAAAGATATATGATTTCTATTAAATAATTAAGTTAAATAAGAGAAATTAGCTAAATAGATTTTGTTTAAAAGGCTTATCTAGCAGACCTGTCTGCAAGTCATTGTATGCCTCTTTCTTTCTTTCCATCTTAGTGTTGTTAGGTTTGTTCAAATGTTTGGAGATGTGGTATTATATATAAAATATTCACCAAAGCCGTAGAACAACAAAAGGTAATAAATGAGTATTAACAAATAAGTCATAAAAAGTAAGTAAAATGGCCACATAGAGCTTCCGTAAACCTCCCACATGTACTATAGCCCACTTATTATTTACAAAGACGTATTTACATTAAATGTAAAGCAGAAAAATAAATGTGAACTAGTTGTTAATTAAGCTGACAAAAACAAAGCCACTACATGTATTCTGCTGTCACAACCTATCGGGTGTTTAAGTACAGTCGAACTTCGATATCTCGAACTCGCTTAACTCGTATTATCCGATATGTCGGCACATGAACTTCATTATATCATCCTCGGTTATGTCGACATATCCGTGTTTCAAAGTTAAAACGTGGCTAAGCCACGTTTTAACTTTAAAATACGGGTATGATCGACTTAACCGATTTCGAGATATCGAAGTTCGACTGTAATTGAATACTTTGCTCGAATGCTGATTAATAAAACATTTAATAGATCTAGTGTGCTTTTATAAACTATTACAATGCACAACATGACGTCAATCTGTTCGGGTTGCACAAGTACAAAACAAAATGTATGACAAATTCATCTTGCCGATTTTACATAACGCTTGAACAACATATGTTTTCCTTTCCAATATGGGAGGCCTCCACAGCCTAGTCACTGTGACTTGCACCACTAAGCTCCTCATAGCTGTGGGTTCGAATCTGCTCATTCGGATTTTACATGTGGGGAAGTCTCCCAGCTGGCTTGCGGAAGGTCGGCGATTCTATATCAATTCAATTTCAATTCAATTTCTTTATTACACTCAGTTCATGATTTTACATGAAAACATGAGGAACAGACAATATACATAGACAAAACATGAGGAACAAAACAAAATGTACATAGACAATACATACATATTCACAAACAAATAATTCAGTATATTATCAGTTTCTGTAAATGATTCCGGATTTGTATATGATTTTTGGGAGAGTTACGAGTGAAATTCAGCAAAATGTACATAGAAAGTCAGACTATTAATGGTAAAGTCTAGTTCTCAATTTTGTTTATTACATATTTTACGTTTAATGGTTGCTTTCGTCTATACATTGCAATGTGACAAACACTGTAGATCCGGACCATAGGTTTCCTTTAGGAACCCCCTGATCCGGATCCACGCTGCATGCGTTCAGTTTTCACAGGTAAACATTGTTTACAAACAAAGAGTATACTCGTTGTTAGAGTTCATTGTGTTAACTGTGTCTATGAGAAATACATGTAGATATAGAAAGACATTTTAAGACACGTTTACTTAGTATTGCATTTAAACTATTGGTACGCAGCTCTTTTTCAAAGAAGCACAAAATGTTTTTAAGATAGGTAAATGTTAAATGACTGATTGATTAGATCAATCAATGAATTAAACAGTCAGTGGTAGAAAGCACGTGCTTGAGCGCTCTGCTATATTCAGTACTGCATTATACCGTAAAACCTCTCTACCACGACCCCAATGAGAAAGCCATTCGATTGCACAGAAGGCAGGCGAGAGCTCCAAGCAAGGCGACAGCGCAACAGAAAGCTCCTAAAAGTTGCCCTCTGCTTCACTGTCACATCGCTCCAAGCAGCCATCCATCTAAAACAACCAACAGCTCACACAATATAGCGGTCGTGATAGAGAGATATTACTGTATGTCAAATCACTGCACACAACTATTCCGCTATATGATTTTACATGGGTGAGAGCTATCTGAATAGCTTCAAACCAGATAACGGTATAAGGCTTGCACGCTTACATCGGACCTCTGTCGAAAGGAAATACAGAGGTTCAATTTGCGTGAGCGTAATATAATTATGAGAAAGAGAAGAATTAAATATGACAAACAGACATACAGACATATATAAGCTGACAGAATATACAATACGTATACGGTACATATACTATCAAAACTTTCATGTGTGAACTTGATTTTAATCAACGACATTAAATCTGATCCTGCCATGACCGACAGTCGTACAGTCAGTCTTGTATAACTACGACAGTCCGTTGAAGCACGATAGAGATCAGTTAAAGCAGATGGCGGCCAAATGCAGGAGAAAAACGATACAGTTAGCTTTAACAGGAGCTATCTGCATTATTTTTGTCCCTCATTCAGCAGACATCCGCACCAGCTACCTATAGCTTTTAATAATTTTGCTGGTTGGCTGCTTATGTATAGTCTTTCAAACAAAACGGGTCACGGGGGAAGCGTGCCCAGTTACATTTATCTATTCTATGCGGACAAGCGACATACATGTAGACGCGGCGGTTCGATTTCTCACCGCATGGAAAATAACTGTAAGGTAAGTATATATGTATGCGTGAAAGTAACAATTATATTAATGGTTATTATTACTGTTATTATCATTATTATTATTAATATAATAATAAATGATAATAATAATAATAATATTAATGGTATGTACACATTTGTAAAAACATACTATATTCAACAACAATTAAGTATTAGCACTTATCCTACTAATAACTCACAAGGGTTCTAATGGATGGCCTTTAAAGATTTTGTTTTCTTTACCAAGAAGGCTCTACAAGAGAAATAATATCCAGTTGTCGATTTGTGCCTAAAACATGACATAAAGGGCTTGTTGTGTCTTTATCCACCGGTAATTAGCTAAGCGTCGCGTTGTGCATGAAATACGACGAATTATCATACAAATTACATTTCTATTGCAAACGAGTTGAGACCAGATTAGACCCAGGATTATCAGGAAAAATCGTTCGCATAACTTGCATTCCTTTGCGCCAAAAACTAGCATTTTGTTAAGTCCAATTATATTCAGTGAAAAACAAATTCTGAGATACAAACTTAATTTCACTCATATTCGCTTTTGGAATTAACCATCCCGTTATCATATAATGGAGAATATGCATTATTTTCCCGTTGAAAGGCAAACGAAAGAAAACGCAATGACCCATAATGAAACTATAAATCCAATGTATCAAGCATTCTATTTATTTACATTCTGAGTGGCAAATATTAACCGATCAGACTCCAAGCTGTTTGAAATGGAAATAATATAATGTCCTAGTTTAAAAGCGTTTATTGGGAAAGGTTCACGTCTTTTTCACCGTACAAGCTACAGTGGAGAATCTGTTATTCTTTCCCGTTTAAACGCAAACGTACGCAAACGCAAAGCACTAAAACGTAGAAAAGAACAACTTTTTGACAATTCTGATATTTCATGTTTATCTTGGTGGCAAACAGTTTGGAGCCTGATCAAACGCCGGGTTACCCGGCGTCTGATCTGGCTCCAAACTGTTTGCACTGCAAATAATAGTTTTACCAATAGTGATGCAATGGTTCCGGTCCGTTTGAATACCTAGGTCACAGGAACAAAAAAAACCTTTTAAAAGAAATCTTGAAACATCTTGTCTGAACCTCCATTTTGTCAGGTATTCTCGGGAGATCGGTATATGGCACATAGACCTCTTGTTTGAAATTGGGTACACATTTGCCTGATTCCTTTCTGCAGGAACAGACTCGGTATTGAGGGATATGTTGAAAAGGCAAGTAAAATGGGTCAATATCTGAGGCACATTCTTTTTATATTCTAGGTTTAATTAAATCAGGGCCTGCTGCCATATGAGATTAAAGGTTTTTGAGCAGCTTCTCAATTGTTAGTAACATTGATGTTGGGCATGTTAGAGTAAGGGCTGTGTCCAAGGTGGTAATGAGGAGTGGTATTTCTTAGTAAAGACAGATGAAAACGGTTTGTTAAGGATATCAGCCTAATCTTTTGAATTAGATATTAGATTCCCATCCTCCCTCAAAGGAGCAACTCCACTTGACTCACATTTTTAAACATTTTACGAATCCCCAAACTTTTATTGTTGTACCATACTTGTGTTCTGTACTATTATTCATGTAATCCCAGTAAGATGTTTTAGATTTTCTTTTAATTTATACTTTGATGTCTTTAATTTTTGCAATTAGTCTACATGAATCTTATTTTTTCATTTTCATTTTTGCATACAAACGATCTCTTTCATATCAGCTTTTAATCTCACTGTTGAGCCATGTGATGTGCTGCTTTTCACTGACTTGCTTTGTAGGAATGTGCATTTCATCACTTTTATTCAGGGTTGTGGTAAATTTATCCCATAAACTTAGTTCCAAAAGCAGAAATACTTGTTTTAATTTCGGTCCAATTTACCTTATCAAATAGTAAGAGTTTTTTTTCTTTCATGTTTATACTGAGCCACCACCTATTAGAGTTATGCTGTTTGCCTTGTCAATAAAGGAAAGCTGTTCTTTCAAGTTCAACAATACATATGAAGTCTTGGTCTGGTATGTAGGCACTACATACATAGAGGTATTTTCTACCCTTCTGCTTTATCTGCACCCATATCAGCTCAGATTTAGCTAGAGCTCAGCAGAAGCATGACTGGAAAACTCTTTTGATATCAGTAAAACGATACATGTAGATACATGTGACATAAATTGGCCAACATATCTTTGATCTAGCACTGCATTTTGATCACAAACAAGGCATTTTGGTTCCTTATTTTTATATCCAGATAAAAGAAAATATAACATGCAGAGGCCGTTACTATTTCCCCAAATACAGTACTCCCTCCCTAAAACGGTCATCCCAACAAATACTCCCTCCCTACAACAACGCTTGCCGCTCGTCCCCCATACAATACAATTAATTACTTATTCACGGCTGCAATGTCGTCTGCCTTAAATTGTCGTCTGCTCTATTTCTCAAATTTACATAATGTATATTTTGACAGAAAAAAAAATTAATGACGAGTGACAAACAGCTTGAATCCCTTGTTTTGCGGCGTCTGATCTGGTTTCAATCTGTTTGCAAATGTAGGCCAACTGTCCTCCCTATAACGACTCTCTCTTAACAACGCACATACTTTTTATCTCACATATGGTGTCGTTGTAAGGAGGGAGCAATGTAACACAATACAATAATAATGCACATGGCGAATAGTGTTGAGCAAGCTAGATGCCTTTCTGTTTTCAAGAACCTCTATTTGTTCTACATTTATGGCATAGCTTTAAGTGTTTCGCTCAAACGGGAAAAATAATGTCCTCTCGTTTGTATTTTCTGCACGTCTGATTACTTCTACGATTAACGGAGGTATTCGTCGAAATCACAGAGACCAGGCGTCCACTACGGTGTGGAAAAAACGCGGAATACAAATTTAGTAAATCCGCAACCGTTCCGAAATTCTTGCAAGCTTCTTTTCATTGTTCGTATCATTCCGTAACACTTCCAAATGATTCTGCACCTTCCGGAGGGGTAAAATTGTCAGCGTCGGAAGCAAAATTTGGACGCGGAAATAAAACTCCGTGATACCTTCATCAAACAGTCTGCATTGTCCTGCCTACATCGCCAGGACTTCTGGCCTTTCCTTATGCATTTCGGCTCTTCCGTAACCGCTCCTGAAAGCTTCCGCGGTAAAGAGAGAAGCGGAAGGTACGTGCGGAGCCGGTGCGGTTTTATTTAAGTGAGTGCGAGGAACCGCAGCGGACAAAGTATCACTTGGCTATTTTTGTCCTTCTACGATCGGCATGATCGGTAGATAGTATGTGTAATTCCTGTTTAATTCCCAGGACTGTCTCAAGTATGTCTGCAGACCATAAGCAGAGCCCAGTGGCAGAGGTTCACAATATTGCAAAAAATGGACATTGTTTCGTACCTGACGCGGAAGCTATGTCGAAATGCCATTTGAATTACCGCAAACCTTCATAATCTTGTCCGCACTCTAGTAGACGCCAGGCATAACAGAGTTATCGCTCTTTATACTGCTGAAAACTCTTCTTCGGACTAACCATGAATCGAAACTCGATTCATCTTGATCTTACTTAATTTTAAGTAACCCGTATTTCTTCAGCTCGATTTCGAAAAAATTATCTCGATTAAGTTAAACAAGCCTCGCTTTAACTAAGAAAAACGAATATGTTAAACTGTACATGTAGCGAGTTCGGAATACTGCAGTTCGTGTGTATTTATGAATTTTAGTTCTATTCAAATACCACAGAGTGCTCTTGATCAAGCAGGCTCTGAGGTTATAAAGCGTTTTAGTTGAGTCTGAGTGTGTTCCCAATCATTTGATTGGTCAGATTTGAGCCTAGGCTCAAATCTGACCAAGCAAATGCTTGGGAACGAGTTTAGACTCTAGTCAAAAGCTTTATAACATCGGAGCCAGTTGTTTCTAACTGTAAAATATGTGAAACACCTTAGTTAACAGTGTTACCCCTTTCACTGTCAATGGCGCTGAAATGCGTCTTTGCAAACAGTTGGAGTTTAACTCTCTCCTCCCTGAAACTTTAAATGGACAATTCCAGTTTCCATTTTAGTCTAGTCCATTTTAGACTTTTAAGGGTTGTTTTTGTCAATGTTAGGCATTATGACAAACAGTGAAGACCCTGATCAGAGGGCTCCTTTCGGAGCCCTCTGATCTGGGTCTTCACTGTTTGCATAGGACATGTGTTCTATTCACATATACACTGTTTGAAAACCACGCCTATATGCGGGACTAGGGTTCAAAGGGTTAAGCAGAAGCCGAGTAACGCGGCGTTTGATCTAGACCAAATTGTTTTGACTCTTTGTACGAATTCCGTCAATTATAATTCCTTAAATCTAACATTGAAATTAGTATGAAGAGGGTGACAATATGGCGGTAATGGGGGGAAACATTTTTTCAGAATTTGCGAAGGTAGGGTCAAACAAAAAACATTGAAAGGGGTACTAATGCATCTAGTTTAGAAAAACCGAATCGAAAACACAAAATGCTATAGGCACTTTAAGATGACAAGTTCTTGAAAATATTGCCGATTGCTTTACACGTAATTAGAGTTGCAAACAATTTGTTCTTGGCCTACCAGGGGCCCGTTTTACTAAACTGCTTACGCAAAATGTTTGCGTAAGTCAAAATTTTAAATTTTAATTTATATTTTTTATTATCACTTGCTTCAAACAGCAGATAGCCAGATCAGAGGACGCGCTTTTAGCGCGTCCTCTGATCTGGCTATTTGCTGTTTGCAAACGTTTAAGATCGAAAATTAAGAGTTAAACGATTTTGACTTACGCATAATTTTTGCGTAAGTTGTTTAGTAAAACGGGCCCCTGGTCAGATGCCGGTGTACCTGGCTCCACATTAAAGACATGTTACTGCTAAGAAAAACATATATTAGGAGATGTATTTATGTTTAAGTTTCAGTTTAATTAGGCTGACACTTTTCTGTGGTACCACATTTTTCGTCCTAGAAGTAACTTCATATACAAAGTTTGTCCTGTTCTTCGATATCTATTCTTATAAAACGGAAACTTTGATTTTGGACATTTCAGAAAAAGCTTCAAGCAAATCTAACACAGTTTGTGAATGCGTTGAGGTTTCCCGATAAATGTGTCTTTACTAAATAAGTCTAATGTATGACTGCTACGAAACTTTAGCAGGATCAGACGCCGAGTAAACATGCCTCTGATCAGGATCGCTGTTTATCAGCTGTTTATCAACTGTTTATCATTCAGATTTAAAAAAAATCGTCAGCAGGTTCCAATGCATTATTTTCTCCATTATAACGCATGGCGTTTACGTTTATATTCGATTTTATAGGGAAAAATAACATCTTCCCCCAATGTAGTACTGTACACAGTATTTGCACGACAAATAAAAATACCAGTCACCATACTGGGTATTAAACTTGAACATCTTTTGACCCCAGGTAACCTTTTCGCAAGCGTATCACTCGACACTGAAGGGCAAGCTACGCGTGGGGCACAGTCAAATGTTTGTTTGAAAGCTTTGTTGAATAATTTATCTAATCTCAGTCTTCATAAACGTTGTAGTAGGGACCTTGAAATTGCCGACGACTGGCCGTTCGTAAAAAAGGAAATCTATTTAAAACTCAGACGCAGTAGTAAAACCGACATCTGATTTGTACAGTGGAGAAACGTTATTCTTTCCCAATAAACGCGTTTACGATTAAACTATTATTTCTATTGCAAACAGTTTGGAGCCAGATCAGACGCCGGGTAACCCGGCGTCTGATCAGGCTTCAAACTGTTTGCCACCGAGATAAATATGAATTATCAGAATTGTCCAAAAGTTGCCCTTTTCTCCGTTTTAGTACTTTGCGTTTGCGTTTCGTTTCGTTTAAACGGGAAAGAATAATGTTTTCTCCACTGTATTAGAATTTGCAAGAAACTGCAGTGAAGGGTATTGTTCAGTAAAGATGTTTTCACAGAACAAAATAACGTACTCACCACTGTGAACAGTGGAAATGACGCTTATCTGTCCCGTTTAGACGCAAACGACGACAAACGTAGAGCAATAAAATGCAGCAAAATTACAACGTGTGGCCAATTCTGACTACCTTTTCTTGATCTGAGTGGCAACCAGTTTGTAGTCTGAACTGGCCCCGAACTGTTTACACTAAATATAATAGTTTTAGCGTGAAAACGTTTAATAGGGAGAGAATAACGTATTCTCCATTGTAGCACCAATTCAATGATATTGCAGTTAAACTGCCATGATACAGTGGATAACACGTTATTCTTTCCCGTTTAAACGCAAACGAAACGCAAACGCAAAACACTAAAACGTAGAAAAGTACAACAGTTGGACAATGCTTACAATCCATGTTTATCTTGGTGGCAAACAGTTTGGAGCCTGTTCAGACGCCGGGTTACCCGGCGTCTGATCTGGCTCCAAACTGTTTGCTATGGAAAAAATAGTTTTAGCGTAAACACATTTATTGGGAAAGAATAACGTTTTCTCCACTCTTCATATAGTGAAACTATTTTTAGTTCAGAAAAAGGATACTGAAGAGCCTTTGGGGAGGGTATCGCTCATACAAGGGTCGCTTCCGGGTTTTCGATCTCCTGAGCTAGCATAGCTGCAATCTCCGTATTAGAGATTTGTCCTTCACCCATGAATCTCGACGCAGACAATAAGCTCAGATCCAGATATTTAAAAATCTACCGATCCCCCATCTCACACACAAACGCACAGATTTTTAGAACCGCAACTGAGACCGCTGGTTAAAGATTATTGAATTGCTATCTCATTTGTACAAATCATACCCTCTTTTCATACCCTCCTTAAGACAACGGCAATGTCACAAAATGGCCCCCGCGTACAGGAAGACGGTGTTAGATTTCGCAGCAAAAACCTTTGTGTTCAAAGTATTATCTCAATTGTAAACAGATTTACATCTACAGTTTGATCAGACTCAAACTCGCCGCTTTAAGGTTGAGGCTCCCTAATGAGACCAGGTCAGTGTTGGTCAATGTTGGCCAGTATCGGTACTGTACGGAGAGAGATCATCAATTCTCGTCAATTGTCGTTGCCTTCCGAGCATACTAAAAGCATTTTCAAAAAACGGACAGACAGTTGACAAGATTGGCCGATCACCACTCAGATTAAAATGATCAGTCAAAAGTGTTGAAACGTTGCCCTTATCTATATGTCAGGGCTCCAGATAAGAGGGAGTAAACTGAACAAATCCAACATTTTCTCACTTATTTTGGCACCAAATCCTATGGTGTTACTACTCATTAGAATCGTCTCGAAGAGACGATTCTAATGAGTAGTGACACCATAGGGTTTTATGCAGAAATAAAGATTTAAAATACTCCCCTTATCTGGAGCTCTGATTTACGTTTGCTTTTCGTTTGTGTTTAATTGGGGAAGATGGATAACGTCTTCTCCACTGTAGTAAGATGGATATCAAGACGAAAGCAGAGCAACTATCTGCCCTACAGATAATCCTCTTACTATATATCTCTCTTTATTTAAGTCTCATCTGTGTACAAACATAAATATTAACAAACATCATATATACAGAAACTATGGCGTACACAGCCATTCTTTCTAAGAATTATAGGAGACTATCACAGATCAATACGTGTATTGTATTAGTTAGATTACAGTGAAGTGCACTTAACCACCATAGACGTCAAACTATACAGAAGTTTGAATCACTGTCAGGTCATGATCTAATTGGTGTGTCTATCTATTAATCCTTATTTAATATTACCGTCTTACTTCTAATTTTGGAATGAGTGTGAAAACAACAGTTTTGCTCCATGTGTGTCCTTTGTTAAAAAATAGTAGACACGAGCAAACAGTGTAAATCCTGATGAAACGCAACACTTTACATCTTAGAGAATTATGGGTCGTGAGAAGCAGATTATCCAGTTTCATTACAGTAGAGAAAACGTTATTCTTTCCCGTTTAAACGCAAACGTATGCAAGCGCAAAGCACTAAAACGTAGAAAATAACATTTTTTTGCCATTTCTCACCATTTCTTTAAATCTGAGTGGCAAACAGTTTGGAGCCTGGTCAGACGCCGGGTTACCCGGCGTCTGATCTGGCTCCAAACTGTTTGCAATGGAAAAATAGTTTTAGCGTAAACGCATTTATTGGGAAAAAATAACGTTTTCTCCACTGTATGTTTACTTTGTACTGAACTTGACTCACGTACGTTTTATTAGGGTCTGTCTACACTGTTTACATATGGAGTGATACATGCATGTTATATGAACAAAATACCATTTTTGTATATCTAAATAATGAAATATCTACATTGTTTGTCATTTTCAAATTTATTTTTAAAATAAACCCTAAATAGTCAAAAAATGGACTAGATTTATTTTAAAATTTGATTTGTTCATTACAAGTGTCAGTGTGAATGAGTAAATGCAGAAAAATATTTTGGCAGTCAAACGCATGACAGATCATAATACAGTGGAGAAAACGTTATTCTTTCCCAATAAACGCGTTTACGCTAAAACTATTATTTGCAGTACAAACAGTTTGGAGCCAGATCAGACGCCGGGTAACCCGGCGTCTGATCAGGCTCCAAACTGTTTGCCACCAAGATAAACATGAATTATCAGAATTGTCAAAAAGTTGTACTTTTCTACGTTTTAGTATTTTGCGTTTGCGTACGTTTGCGTTTAAACGGGAAAGAATATCAGATTCTCCACTGTACAAACTGAATATTAGATGGTGTACATGTATTTGCATAAAATAAGAAATACTTAAATAATATAAGTTTGTTGGCATTATCGTGCGTATGGCATTTAAACAACATGGCCAGTACATTGAATAAAAAACATTAAAAAAATTATCTTTGAATCTTAGAATTAAGATTTTTCCATTGCTTTCGCTACAACGTCCTAAGTTTTATTATACGTCAATGTAGTAGCTTCAAGTAGGCAGAAAGAAAAGCAAAATTTTAGTCTGGATTATGCAACCATATTTCTTTAATACTGAAAACAAGCTATGGGAAACGGTTAAGGGCTGGGGATATTAAGATAGAGTCTCTGCTAATTCAGGTCGTGCTTGTTGAGTCAAATATTTGGTTGTAGGAGATGAACCCCTAATCAAACATCGTTTGACCCTTCATATGCTTAACCGTCCATTTCACTTGTCGTTTGAAATCAGTATGACTCCAGACCAAAGGAAGAGTTCCCGGCGTCAGAACGGGAACCAAATTATGGCTCGTGTTTGCCTTTCTTCCTTCTAGAAAAAATCTAACGAAAACCTTATTGTGAGAATTAAAATATAGACAATTAATTTTAAGCAGACGATAATTCAGTATTTTAATTTTACCTTCTCATTTTCTCGTCTGCTTTAAAATTGTCGTCTATCAAAACATAAAACATAACATAGTTATGATATGTGTAAAGTAAGAAAGCATTTTTATAAACAAGCGTGAAACAGTTTGGATTCAGAGTAGACGCTTAGTTTCGTTTCTCGATTACACTATTCAAGATATTAAAAATGACTGGGCGACCTTCTGTACATGTACATGTACGTTAAGGCAGAAACTGCGAACCCTTTTGCAATTAGTTACAGTTTGGATCAAGAGGTAACGTCAAGTAACTCGGCGTCTCAACTTGTTCAAAAGTGTTTGACACTCTGATGATGATTTTTGAACGTAAATGTATCTAAAAATTATTGCAGACTATCCTTTTTGCATACGATAAATGCGTATAGTGTATTGATGGTAAATACCAAAAAGATCGCGTTTGACTAGTATTTGCAAACTGTTTGTCAATTGTCTTTAAGTTTCTTTAATTTAAAAAAAAATGTAATTTTTAATTCAAGTTTTGTGCTGACGACAGTTTCAAAGAAGGCGATATTACGGTAGGGTAAGGGTTAAAGGGCTTACACAAGTTCAAATATTAAAATCAGGGGCGTCAGAAGCAACCCACAGGAGGTCGTTTTTTAACATACAATTTTAATTAGCTGCATCCACCTCTCTATTGAAGACCCCGCAAAAAGACCCTCATATCGCATTCCGGCGTTAAATTGGCAAACTATCTCCGGATGAAAAGAGAATTGTTATCTTAAATGTAAGAATAAACTTTAAGCACATCCTTTCTATCCCCTATAATATGATACCATAAAGCTGTATAATACCTTAGAAAAACCCTTTGTCCTTTAGCATGTCGAAAGAAAAATGTATTCTTACAGTGGAGAATCTGTTATTCTTTCCCAATTAACGCGTTTACGCTAAAACTATTATTTGCAGTGCAAACAGTTTAGAGCCAGATCAGACACTGGGTAACCCGGCGTCTGATCAGGCTCCAAACTGTTTGCCACCAAGATAAACATGAATTATCAGAATTGTCAAAAAGTTGTACTTTTCTACGTTTTAGTGTTTTGCGTTTGCGTACGTTTGCGTTTAAACGGGAAAGAATAACAGATTCTCCACTGTAGTTCGACACTGTAGAACCCATTATTGACACCTGGGGCCCGTTTTGCTAAACTACTTACGCAAATTTTTGCGTAAGTCAAAATTTTAAATTTTAATTTATATATTTTATTATCACTTGCTACAAACAGCAAATAGCCAGATCAGAGGACGCGCTTTTAGCGCGTCCTCTGATCTGGCTATTTGCTGTTTGCAAACGTTTATGATCGAAACATAAGAATTAAACGATTTTGACTTACGCAAAAAATTTGCGTAAGTTGTTTAGTAAAACGGGCCCCTGAAAAATGATAACAAAATACCCAGTGGAAAATCATAAAAGTTAATTCAGATTTATATACCAAATTAAAGAAAAGTGAGATTAATTATAAAGAACAGAAGTTTTTCTGTCCTGTTTATAAACAAACCGGAATGTAATTTAAAAAATGTAGTATATTACAATTTTTAAAAAGTTTTTCCATCGTTTTATACATTATTGATACAATTAAAACCCTCATTAGACACCGACTGACCAGGCTTCTGATCAGGTTCCAAACTGTTTGCGATGGATATATTGGTTTCAGCGGAACCGCCTTTATTGGGAAATGATAACGCCTTTAGTTTAAACAATACTTTATTCAGAGAAAATTATTTGACAACAGGCAAAGCCTACATGTATACATGAATCCTCTCCAAATACAATCAAGGTATGAACAATGTTATACATATACATATATGAGACTAGATTATAAATCAATGAAAGTACATGTACATAATTATATGAGACGAGATTATAAATAAATGAAAGTACATGTACATACATGAGACGAGATTATAAATCAATGAAAGTACATGTACATACATGAGACGAGATTATAAATCAATGAAAGTACATGTACATATATGAGACGAGATTATAAATCAATGAAAGTACATGTACATACATGAGACGAGATTATAAATCAATGAAATTACATGTACATACATGAGACGAGATTATAAATCAATGAAAGTACATGTACATACATGAGACGAGATTATAAATCAATGAAAGTGCATGTAAATATATGAGACGAGATTATAAATCAATGAAAGTACATGTACATATATGAGACGAGATTATAAATTAATGAAAGTACATGTACATACATGAGACGAGATTATAAATAAATGAAAGTACATGTACATACATGAGACGAGATTATAAATCAATGAAAGTACATGTACATACATGAGACGAGATTATAAATCAATGAAAGTACATGTACATACATGAGCCGAGATTATAAATAAATGAAAGTACATGTAC
This sequence comes from Gari tellinella, assembly GCA_922989275.2. Classification (NCBI taxonomy): domain Eukaryota; kingdom Metazoa; phylum Mollusca; class Bivalvia; order Cardiida; family Psammobiidae; genus Gari; species Gari tellinella. Next base: position 76,839,549 of record OV277866.1, read on the forward strand.
ATACATGAGACGAGATTATAAATCAATGAAAGTACATGTACGTGTATAAAGTATGAGCTGCACGATGTCATCATTCCTCCTCGCGAGAATGTGCTTATTTTTCGAAACAGTATCACTCTAAACTGTTCCTTTGTTTTCTTGATGTTAAAACTGCTTTTGATAAGGTATGGCATAATGGTTTATTTTATAAACTTCATTCCATGGGTTTAAAACAATTGTCGTGGAAAGCAATAATTAGCTTATACGAACATTTAGATAGCTGTTTGTTGTACAGTGGGCATAAGTCTGAGTTTTTCAGCATTAATGTTGGAACGAGGCAAGGTGGGGTAACTTCGCCATTTTTGTACTTATGTTTTATTAATGAGCTTCTACTTGAACTTGAAGAAACACATATGTGTTTTACAGTTAACACGATCCCTGTTCCTGCTATTGCATCCGCAGACGACATGGTTTTGTTGGCACTGACTAAATCTGGTTTAGATAGAATGATGGAGCAGTGTTACAAGTATGCGTGCAAATGGAGATATCAATATAATGCTCTTAAATCAGCTGTCATTGTTTGTAATGAAACTAAAGGTGTTTTTAAGAGTTCAAGTAGAAACTGGTACTTGGGTAGTGATGTTGTAAATGAATCTGAAAGTTATACACATTTAGGCATCTTATTTAATAAATACCTCAGTTTGTCAGCAAACATAAAAGAATCAAATGCCAAAATTAAGGGAACGTTTTTAAGTTTAGAACCATGTGGTTTTGGGTCTGACGAAGGATTTCACCCTTTTACATGTAGAAAGATTTATAGGTCAGTTGTATTGCCAAAAGGCCTTTACGGGTGTGAAATGTGGTATAGTCTAACCGATTCTGACATTTTGTTTCTTGAAAGAAGCCATCGGTTTTGTGTTAAGCACATGCAGGGCATCAGCATGAGAACACGTACTGATATAGCACTGAGTTTATTAAAGTTTTACTCAATCCAGTCTTATATTGACAAAATGAAGCTTACACTGTTTGGACAATTCTGTAGACTTTCTGTCAGGTCACGTGCAAAGGATATATTTTTGGTTCGCATGGTTGCAAGCTGCTTGTATAATCAGGTACAACCAGGGTATTCTAGTGATATTGTAAAAGTACTCACAAAATATGATTTATTGAACTTTTTGTATACCTATGTTGAAACAGGAAAGATTCCTTCTAAACACACATGGAAAAACGTTGTATGTAATAACATAAGTAATTTTGAAGAGAGATCGTGGTATGATCGCACGTCTACTCAAGACTACTTGCCATTTGTTTGGATTCATCCAATTTATGACGATAGTTTTGTATGGCAACTGTGTAGACAACAGCCACACATGTTACCTTATTGCAAAAGTATTATAAATATGATTTCTAGAATGTGCTCTTACAAGAGAGAAACGCTTTGTTCGAAATGTGGTCACATTTTTACCTACGATGTTAACCATTGTATGTTAGAATGTGATTATTTCGAACATGATCGACAGAAACACATGGACAATATAGGGGTCATGTTTGGTCGTTCTGTTACTGCTAGGCTCAGTTTATTAGACGATGATGCTAAAATAGGTGCTCTGCTTGGCTCACCTGGAATTGATTTGTCAGTTGAATTAGGCATCCATACTCAAGACTTTATAAAAGCTAACATCACGTTTATTGGCAATCTTTGGTCTAGGTTTATAGATATTTAGTTTTGTGTAAGGCTCTTTGAGAACAGGATTGTAAACTGCTCGACGAAGGACGGCGTAAAGCAGAAAGCTCATGCAAGAGCGTGCTGCTTTATTCTTTTCTGCGTTGTGCTGTCTCATCTGTTTTAGTATGTTAAAGTTACGCTCATATGATTGAGTATTTCTTCTTAATTGTATATAATATCATGTTTTTCTTTGTGTTTGTTCATAAACTGTATATGTTTGTTCATATATGTTTGCACAATCTTCATGTATTGGAGGAAATATAGATATATATATATATTCCTATTTAAAAGCCAAAGTGAGGCTAGGCTACTTTCTTACTTTGAATAATGCTTTTCACTCCATATGAAGAAAAATATCTGCTGTAGTACAATTGAGAAGACAATTATTGTTTTCCAACAAACACGTTTATCATATAATAATGGTATCCACTGCAAACTTATTTGGAGTCAGATCAGACGCCGGATAACCAGCGTCTGATACATGTTACTCCAAACTATTTGCAATGCGGATAGAAAAATACTTGTCAAAATTTCTAAGAAATTGTCATTTTTATGCGTTTATGTGTCGTTTACGTTGAAAGGGGAAAAATATTGGTTTTCCACTAATATAGAAATGCTGTTTAAAAAGAAACATTCGTGGTTGTTTTTGTCGCCAAAGTTATCATAATGCGCAATTCTCAATGCAGTCCTAATAAACGCGATTTAGCTAATTATTTCCATTGCCAACACTTTGAAGCAAGATCATACGCCGGGTAACCCGGCGTATGATCAGGCTTCAAACTATTTGCCGCTCAGATACAAATGATAGCCAACGTTATCACATTAGTTGTATTTTACATTCTACATTTTATTGCAATGCATTTGCGTTTTGGTTGCGCTTTATTAACATTAAAAAGATATCTTCTTCATTGTTTTCGTCTCAGCTTGATTCAAAATGTTAATATAGCGCATCCCAAACGCAAATGCATTGCAAAAAAAAAAATAGAAAAAAACCCAGCAGTTGGAACGAATTACCCAAGAGCGTTTTAGTTTTAACATATTTATTTCAGAAAATGTACAGTATACATACAATATACAAAATATCTATTGTTGGATAATAAAAAAGCTAAAGCTTTTTAAGTTCTTCTCCTCGATCCAAGAGCGTTTTAAAGGTAAAATAGATGGCAGCTGTCCTAACCACTAAGGATGGAGTATAAAGGAGTTTCTAATACCCAACTATGTTATTTACAGATAAGGTATGCCCCCTTCGGGAGACGTAAGTGTGACACTTATTGTCACCCAATGGACTGCAATCATGACATTTAACCTTGATCGTGATACAGCAGCCAGTACGTTATTATTTTCCGTTTTAACGCAAACGAAATGCAAACGCAATTCAATAACATGGAGAAATTTTAGATTTTTTGTAAAAGTGTATCTAGTGATTTATTTTAATATAAGTGGGAAACAGTTTGAAATTCGATCATACGCTGGGTAATCCGGCGTCTGATTTGGCTCCAAACAGTTTGCAATTAACAATAGGGGTTTTAGCGTAAATGCGTTGATTAGGGCAGTACATGTATAATGTCGTCTCCTTTATACGAAAGGTACAGTGATGAAAACATTATTATTTCCCGTTTAAACGCAAACGAAACGCAAACGCAAAACTCTAAAACGTAGAATATGTCAATTTTTAGATATTTTATCTGTTTGCAGAGGATATTATAGTTTTAGCATAAATGCGTTTATTCGGAATGAATAACGCATTCTCCACTGTTGCACATGTATAAGTCATTAAAGATGTTCTATGTAAAACAAAGGAGTTACTGCTGCTTATTTCAACAGTTTGTATAATAAAGGCGAACCTTACTAGTTTGGGCTTGATCACTTTTCTAATCTGTTTCGAATACAAAATAAGTATATAGAGTGTGGTTCTCCCTGAACATCGTAGTGTAGGCAGAAACTCGACCCTAGATTCAGGAAACCCTAGTTAAGAAACGTTTCATTAGGTATTGCAATATGATTGACGTTTATAATGGATAATAATGGGGTGAAGCGGCGGCTTACAGGGTGGTAAATTGGATTCCTTGATGGTATGTCAGCAGACACGTGTTTTAGGGCTGCCATAAGATGATAAACAAAAATCCTAAGATTTCAAATTTTTCATTTTTTCAAGCGCGTTTTTCCGAAATATACCTAAAAACCCTTAGTCAGTTTCTAGTTTTTAAGACACGTGATGTTTAAAGCAGGTTGAAAGGAAAGCAGAATGCGCCTTAAGGCGCATTCTGCTTTACTTTCAGCCTGATTTAAGCTTCTATCGGTTGAAATAAATATCAGAAGATTTCGGAAAAATCCGGAGAAATGGCAGCCCTGGTCTTTATAGCGGGGGAGGCGTTATTCTTCTGTCACTTGAAACGAAACGAAACTAACGTAATAACATGTAACAAAAACTATCTGGTAAGAATATATTCGTTGCAGGTTTATTTGTTTGGGTACAATGTTCATTTTGTAAGCATGTCTATGTCAACGGTTTGATTTTATTTCATTTATAAATCCTGGACTGAGCATCCAACAAAACAGCAACTATATGGACATCTACCACCTATCTCCCATACAATCAGAGAGAGAAGAATGCGCTTTGCAGGACACTGCTGGAGAAGTAAAGACGAGCTACTCAGTGATGTCCTACTATGGACTCCTAGACAAGGACAGAGCAACGTAGGGCGCCCTAGAAAGATGTACATCGATCAGCTGAGTGAGGATGCGGACTGCCCAGCAGAAGATCTACCAACACTGATGGAAAACAGAGACGAGTGGAGGAGACTGGTCATGCGATTCCGTGCAAGCAGCGCGCCCCATAGATAGATAGATAGATAAACTGAATATCCGAAAATTGGTTCACACATGCTAAATTAGATATGTAAGACGTGACGACATAGCAACAGTCATGATGCTATTTTTCATGTTTGTGTTGATTATTTTATAATGCTACACATAGGTCCAGTATGGAGGAAATAACACATTGACTGTATTATAATTGGGCCACTGTTTGCCACTAAGATAAACATGAATTGTCAGAATTGTCCAAATATTGTACGTTTCTAAGTTTAAGTATTTTGCGTTTGCGTTTCGTTTGCGTTTAACGGGAAAGAAAAACGTTTTCTCCTCTGTACTACTCCTGAGGAACCTTCCTACCTTGTCGCGGTTCTTGGGCTTATCCTTGCTTCTTGTCAATTCGCCACTTTCTTGTCAATTCGCCACCTACTAAGCAAAACTTCGAACTCCGTCACGAGCAGGCTACCAAGGATGTCCGAAAACTACAGAGGATATCCGAACACTAGGACAGTTTCACTCAAGAAGGTTTCAAGCGCCGACAGATAAAATAACAATAATTCACAAAAAGTTTCCAATCAAAACGACATGTTGGTAATTTTTAATTCTAGCTGTCCGTTGTTACTTTTTTATTGTTAAGTTGTAAAAGTTATGATTTATTTTTAAAAAAATTAAATGTTTCAAAATCATTAGAAAATATTCAAGTTTCATGAAACAAATTATAACATACTGACAGAGTCTACATTGACCTAATTGTCGAACGACCAATCAGAGGTGGCGAATTGACAAGAAAGCATCCCGGTGATCCAGAGCAATGACCTTGTTCGAAAACGGTACAGTAATTTACACTTTGTAATTATTTCACAAGTTTTATTTGTATATATTCGTGTTAGAATTAGATCTGTGAACAAGTAAAAAATGTTACATCAGATAGGCGCGCGCGCGAAAAATATAGCTAAGGGTGGCGAAAACACAGGTACATGTAACCAGGCTAATTGTTATAGGGTACAGTGAAGAAAACGTTATTCTTTCCCGTTTTAGACACGCAAACGAAACGCGAACGCAAAGCACTTAAACGTAACAAAATACAACTTTTAGACAATTCTGACAATTCAAGTTGATCTGAGTGGCAATCAGTTTTGAGCCTGATCAGACGCCGGGTTTCCCGGCGTCTGATCTGGTTCCAAACTGTTTGCAATAGCATTAATAGTTTTAGCGTAACCGCGTTTATTGGGAAAGAATAACATTTTCTCCAATGTATAAGTCTGTTCATTTGGCTGAGATTATCCCCTTTGATAAGAACTTAAAGGAAGACTGGTCGATTATTTTAGCCCCATGCGCTGCTCCGCAACGAATAAGAATAACCAAAATCATCTTCCAGAAATCATGATAATCTCATCTCATCATCCTTCATCATACATGTACATTGGCGCTAAATATCACCTAATTTGTGTTGCAGTGCCGAAAAACCCAACTGATCCATACAAGTGCAGTTATTGAGAAATAATAAAGTGTTCCCTAATGCACGCACCCAAACAGTGTACCTGTGAGGAGTACATTTGTATTATGCAAAATAGTGAAGGGGGTAAAGATGAACGGTATTTGATACTGTAAACCCGGTATTACATGTATTCGCGAGAAAATAATTTACGTGTTAATTCGCGAATGTATTAGAGCTACCTCGCGTCTCTAGTTTTGCAAACAGATGACTTCTTAAAGCAGGTTGAAAATAAAGCAGAATGTGGCGTAAGGCACATTATTCTTTACTTTCAGTCTGCTTTAGGCTACCACCTGCTAGAAATATTGCATGATGTCGCGAATAATATAAAATCGCATTACGCGAAATATTCATGACGCGAAAATACATGTTTTATAGTATTCGTTTTTTTGTCTGCTTTAAATAAAAAGAACATTGTACAGTGGAGAGTCTGTTATTCTTTCCCAATAAACGCGTTTACGCTAAAACTATTATTTGCAGTGCAAACAGTTTGGAGCCAGATCAGACGCCGGGTAACCCGGCGTCTGATCAGGCTCCAAACTGTTTGCCACCAAGATAAACATGAATTATCAGAATTGTCAAAAAGTTGTACTTTTCTACGTTTTAGTGTTTTGCGTTTGCGTACGTTTGCGTTTAAACGGGAAAGAATAACAGATTCTCCACTGTATGAATTACTTTTTATCTGAACGATAGAAACATTCAAAGATTAAAAAAGGAGATTGATGTGGCAGATCTAGAAAATAAATCATTTCTAAATTTTATAAATAGTTTAATTTCAATGAATGCTTAAGCCATTCACTCATTCCCTGTCATACTCCGGGTGTACGTTGGTTATTTGCAAACAGTTAAGCTCTTGGTCAAACGCCGCGTTACACAGCGCGTGATCATAATCGAAACTGTTTGGCATTTGTTTCAATATTTCTCGTCTAAAAGTATCTACAATGTTAATTTGTGAAATGAAAGCAGACGACAATTTTTTAAAGGAATTTACGTCATGGCAATGAAGGGGTTAAACCTTCTGCACTCTGTTAGTGGATTAATGATACTTTGCAAACATTTCTTTATCTAGATGAGACGTCAAGTAACTGACTTCGACGTCTCATCTGGATACAACAACTTTGACAGTCTGGTGCCACCATTTAGTTTTGAAAATATGTAGCACATTAACCCTTTTCCTGTCAATGTCGCAAACATGCATTTGGAAACAATTCGGATTCTGATCAAACTCGGCGTCCGATCAGGTTCCAAACTGTTTGACACTTGGTACACAATTCGTCAGTCGTATTGCCTTAAATCTAAATTTGAAACGACATTGGAGGATACAATATTGAAGCAGACTACAACAGGACGTTGTGTGAAACACTATGCCCCAACTATTTGACCACTGTAAACTTAAACTTTGACTTTACATGTCTTAAATAAACATATCTAATATACTCCTCTCAATTGGAGCAAATGCAAACCAAATATGGAGTCCCTATGGCTTGAGAGTCAAAGGTGATTGTTATTACAGCTATTTGACTTTTTGTCCTCTGTGACCTTGAACTTTGATCTGAAATGCCCAAAGGTGTTATATTTATGTTCCTATTCATATAGGCAACATAACTGTTATGAAGAAGAAGAAGAAGAAGAAGAAGAACGTTTATTTGACTTAAACTATACAGTTTCTCGTCATAAAACAAAACATATATATTTACAAAATAATACAATACAAGGTCACATCTGATATGTAGATCGACCCAGATCTACTACAGCAATTTTCATCCTGAATTTTTTTTACGTTAAGTAAATTCATAAATACCACGACTTCGAGGGTGATCTCAAATGCGTTGTTGCATTGTCGTATAAAATAGATCCACTAATTTATATGGATAGAGGCAATGTAAATCACGCAGTTTGATCCAAATGAGACGCCGAGTTACTTGGCGCCTAAGATTAGCCCGAACCGCTTGAATGGGTGATAGCCTAACAATTTGTCACCGCTGCAGAATATTCCGATCTACATAACAATACAGGTGCAAAACAATTAACCCTTACTGCGCGAAAGCCCAGAGTATACATCCTGTGCAATCAGTATAGACCAAGATCAGAGGGATCCTGATGGAGCCCTACTTTCTAGGTCTGCAATGCTTGCAGTAGTTCTCAAGACCTCAACACAATCAATGTAATTTGGTCACCTATGTATTAAGTGTTTATGTCTTCTAGTTCAAAAGTTAATGCAAAGGTTAAATTGCGAAACAAAATGTCCTTTTGGACACCCAATGGGAGACATAGCTTTTGTGTGAAGTTCAGAGGGAGTTGTTATAAGGAGGGAATCTAATATCCTAAGATTACATTTGCAACCAGTTTGAATCCAGATCAGACGATCTGGATTCACACTGTTTGTCGCTCGTTCTTTTTGTTTCTTAAAAAAATCTGAATAAGAGGAGATCCTTTGAAAGCACAGAAAACAAAGCAAATACTGAAAATTGCAGACTCGGTTTAATTGAGTCTGTTCATGAGCAATACTGAAATATGCATCAGTGCTCACGCCCCCTAGCACCGGCTTAAGCGGAATTCAACTTTCAACTGAAAATGCACTAAAATCAATTATTCCAAAGGACCAAAGAGTATAACAACACTGAGAATGAAGTACGGGGCGACTTTTTACAGTCCAATACGTAACTTTGAGAGAAAAAACAGCAGGCTCCGAGGTTATAGAGGTTTTAAATTGAGCCTGAGTACGTTCTCAAGCATTTGACACTGATCAATGGGCTATTACAAGAGAAATGTAATCAGAGCATTCACTGTTTGTCATGTTGCAATATATATATATTGATTGCAAACATCTAAAATAGATTGAAATGAACTAGATCCAATTGCAAAGTGGAATTTAATAGGTGAAACGAGTCAAAATTTTATGTTTCTAAAGGAGTTTTCATTTTATTCTTTTAAATATACATTTAAGACATTTTTCTTCTCTGTTTAAATGAAACACAACGCAAATGTAATGCATTTAAATGTTAACAAAAAACTCCGTTGTAAACAATTTGGAGAAGGATCGGCGCCTGATCAGGTTCCAAAATGTTATTACAAGGAACTACTTTTCATACAAATGCATCGAGTTGAAAACATGCATCCTATGCATTCTTATACTGAATTAATGGTTTATGTGTTGCTATTTTTATTTATTGAAAATAGATATTGTGAACTCTTTTGGCGTTTACTAAGAAACTGGCAGGCTTATAAATAGCTGTGAATCTCTTCAGTAAATTTGCGCTCGCTTAAAACCGTATCCTATTACAAAGTTAAAACGTGAATGTGCCATACATAGAAGCTAATAAATAAGTGTGTTTTCAGTAGTTAATTTATTGGACCAGTTGGATAAAATTATATGTTGACGAGGAACCTTTCATTTTATCCAACGATTTCAATAAGTTATGTGCTGAAACCACACGAATTTAATATTGTATTTATCACATATAAACAACAACTGACGCAAAAATCCAAACGTTCTAACTTTCACTTTTCCCTCAGCTATTAGGAAAACGATACGCCATAAGTGTTGTACACTTGGTTTAAGACACTTGGAAATGTTTCAATCCTAGTGGTGATCTAAGTTTGTCTAGATTCTCTAAACTGATTTAGGCCCACAATCGGCGTAGTAGCACACTATTTTGGTTATTCGAAAATTAGTAGAACATATATGCACCGTACGATATTTACGGTATTCTATATTATGCACGTTTATACGATAAATATAAGTATAGGTTAGACCATGGTTGCAAGCGAATAAACGATATAGTTCGAGGGGGCGTAGCCCCCGAGAACTATGTCGTTTATTCGCGCGCAACCATAGTCTAACCTATTTAGCACTGGCTTGGGCTCGAGGAAAACAAGAAAACTATCCGTTTCTGATTTCTGTTTTAGACGAAAATGTCATTTTGTTTGTAATATTTTACTAAAATTGAAAGGTTATTTCAAATGATAAGTTTGAGACATTAAGCATGCTTTAACACCAACATAAATAACGCTTATTGAAGCTCTATATGTAAGCACAATTCATTAGTAATTGTCTTTAAAGTCTAGGTCTCACTGTACATAATATAACGTCATGAAGCGTGTGCAGTTCACCTCTGACCTCAGCTGTTTTTAGAATTATGAATTCAAATTGCCTTGAGATGACGGAAGCGAGGAATAAGTGAACAGTTTGTTAGTTATTACATTGTTTGTTGAAATAAACGATATATTCACAGGTTTTTTAGGTATCTGATTGGCCGAGAGCTCCAAGCCATGTGCTAAATGGCTTTATACCATGGCCAACGGTGGAGGAGTATATTAAACATATGGAGGATTTTCTTTATACAACTGGTCAATATGAAACTATAGTTGAATAAAGATACAAATGGCGTCATGTTAATGACGTCCTGTTAATAACGCATGTAATTACGTCATAATGTGGCGCAAAGCCTACACTTAATATATGTACTATCTTTTTGCATTGATTTTGAAAATAAGATAATAAAACAGTAAATCAAACTTAGAGTGAGATCAGAACCCAGATCCTCAAGGTTGTCGTTTCAAAACTATTTAGTTGAATCGAGTTGAACCTTTTTCCTAAGGTTTCCTCATGGACCTTATTAGGTTCGACCTAATGTTCCCTCAGAAGAAGCAAGCAAAGTAAATGCATGTTGTTATTGTGCCAGTTTGTAGTCATCTTAATAGAAAATTTCATTTGTGTTCGTGTTGCATTGAATTTATTAAACTCGTCTTCTAAAAACGATAGAAACTCGACATAGCCTAATTTTTAACCTTTTTGATGACTCGTTTAGTAAATTCAATATAACACAAACAATTGTTCAAAACGGATGATGTTATGGCAAGGCAGGTCTTAGCGAGTTCCAGTTATCGAGGATTGTATACTGCTTCGGCTACTGACAATTGGTTCCGTGACAAGCTCCTACTGTTATTGACATGTTGTCAATGACATCCTGTTTAACTCCTTCGCTGAAATAACGTGTCGTCTGTTTTTATATCTCAAAGTTAAAGTTAAGGCAATTTTGGCTTCAGAAATATTGATTTGAGAGTTACATTGCATGCACAGAATTATACACTGACGGAATCGAAACCTCGCGCTATATCGTAAATCTCGTGCGGCGGATACGAGACTCGCGAGACTTGATAAGAGACTGTCTATCGGTAGTCAATATGATAAATGTGTGTTTTCGAATCATTGTTCACGGGTTTATATTCCCGTGAATTGATAGGAATGTCCACCAAGTCGTTTAAATCCTATAAAATGTCAATAAAAACAGTCGAGTTGGTAAATTTCAGGCCAGAAATGGCGGACAACGAGGCAAAAAGTGAAGATGTTGTCACGTGACACATAATCTCGCAAAATTCAACCGCCGCGAGAGCTCAGATACTCGCCTATTCAACTTCGCTTTGTTGCTATTCCGTTTTGTATAATTCCGTGTTACATGTAATCAGATTGAATCCTGATCAGGATTCAAACGATTCGCAAATGAAAATCATTGTATTCGGGATAAGGCAATGAATGGGGTTGAATTGAAACATGAACAATTCAGTTGAATTATTTCCTTGTATTTAGATCCGACAATCTTCCACGTGTATCAAAGTCTTCATTGCGTGTTCTATTGAATGCCATACAATTGAACTTCGATATCTCGAATTCGGTTAGGTCGTAAATACCCGTGTAAGCCACGTTTTAACTTTGAAATACGGATATGTTTGACTTAACCGCGCGTAAAACAATGCAATAAATATGTCGACAAATCTGATAGATCCAATTAAGCGAGTTCGAGAGATCGAAGTTCGACTGTTTTAAAATTATATAAGTTTAAACAACATTTTATTTAAAGTAAAGGAGTACAGAGCCTACGTAAGTCCTCTCCCACAGCAAAGGTCACATGATATTGACTCTATTCTGTAATACAAATATTGAATACACTTCCTCCTTCTGATTTCGAAATTTAGTAGAAAAGGCAAAGAAGTCAATTTGTATGTCACCTAGATAATGTTGCCGGAAGAGCTGTGTAAACAGTTGAAGAAAACAGCTCGAAGAGCAAGTATATAAGCACATCTTTTAAGCGACCTATCGCTAAGGATCAATGGGGATCTGTTAATGTAGGCGTTTGCTTACTGCATGATACAACTTATTTTGGAAGCTTCTTTCTTCATTTTTGCGACGCGTTATTTTGTCAGCATGTAACTGTCTTGAAGAATAAATATAGATCTAGTATGTATATTGTGTTGATCCTAAATAGAGGTAGTATTGTAGGATTAAGAACATATAGTTTCTCTGGTTAAGCGAAACTCGACGCAATCGCAATAAATTAAAACAAAGAAAGTACAGCTTCTTAAAATTGTTGACGTTCCAGTGTAATCTTTGTGGATCACATAACCTCTTATTAGGCTCAATAGTGTTTGCCATGATTATAATTATTTGTAGCACAAAACGCGTTTATTTACAGTGGAGAAAAAGTTATTCTTTCCCCAAAAAACGCGTTTACGCTAAAACTATTATTTCTATTGCAAACAGTTTGAAGCCAGATCAGACGCCGGGTACCCGGCGTCTGATCAGGCTCCAAACTGTTTGCCACCAAGATAAACATTAATTATCAAAATTGTCCAAAAGTTGCAATTTTCTAAGTTTTAGTGTTTAGCGTTTGCGTTTCGTTTTCGTTTAAACGAGAAAGAATAACGTTTTCTCCACTGTAGGAAGAATAAAGTTTTCTCTACTGTATAACATTTACAATTATATTTTGTTTATGAGTCGTTTGCTGACCAACAGTTGACAGCCGTTTCTGGTGACGGAAGTGTGACAAAAGCGGTGTCAAACAGATAATCTCCCCACTCATCTTCACTTCAAAAGACACCGACCGATATATTAAACAAGAACACCAGATTATTGCCAACAATTGGATTACAGTAATCTATGTTAGATTATTTATTTCAAGACGGTATACCGATCAACACCCCACGTAGTGGTTGGCTTATCATTTATAATCCGAGGGCCCCGCGTGTGTCTTCATTCGGGCTTCAAACTGTGTGATTTACGTTTTATCTGAGAGTCCGTAACAATACCTTGGGCTTTGTGGGCATTCTACCTCCTCTTCGGGCTTCCACTCCGTGAAAGTAATCAGCTAAATTATTGAATGACCACATGCAAAAGAAAGTGAATATAAATCAAGACACTGTGCTGTCCGTCTATAGCGATCACTCAAAATAAGTGTTTCTTACGAGAAAGACAGGCTGAAATTAAAAACAGGGTGAAAGTAAAGCTGCTTTATAAACAGACATTTCTTATTCAGTTTAATTTTAATCCTGTTTCAAACAGCAACATTCATTTGTGTTAACACTAAAACTGCTTTCTTTTGACGAGAATGTATTTTCAAAAAATGAATAAGTCTTCGCGTTGGTGCTTCACACAATTAGATATATTATGCACAGAAGAAATAATTTGTTGTTGTTTGGAAACGTATAAGTCTGTGTTGACGTTCAGATGGTTCAATCGCATTCAACTGTTAAACCTTCACACGTAGCTGGGCTTCAGTACCAACTCAATACCCCACAGCCTGTTTCTAGTTTTGAAGACAAATGACCACTTAAAACAGGTTGAAAGTTTGTGTATTTCTATCAGTTCAATTTGTGAAATAACATGGTTTAAACTTATTCTGTTTTATTACGACCACTGAACAAAAAACGTAGAGTGCATCCTATTATTGAAAAGTACAATGCTAAGAGGTGAGCGTGTTGCAATTATTTATCTTGCAAGTCTACTATACAATCAACAGTAAACGGTAGATTATTTAGTGTTGTCATAGATTCAGACATCAACTGACGAACTAACCATATTGTATACGTGTTAACTTGAAAAGCACCAGGTTGTGGTATCCGGTATGTTGGGCAAACCGGTCGTCCTCTCAAAACTAGGTTTAATGAACATCTTCGTACTTGTAGGAACATAAAACTGAGGAACTTTCTGTATCAACATTTTCGGAAATCTGGACATGGATTAGATTTTATTTCAATTCAACCTGTTGAACATATTACGTATGATATAAATGCTACTAATAGTTTCAAATGTAAGGCTAGATTTATAACGGAATTAAAATGGATTAAAAATTTACAGACACCCTTTCCTTTAGGCTTGAATGATAATATATACCAATCTGGCAATATTTCTAAAGAACCTTCAATTGATATTTTTTCGATTTATTCTACACGAAAGCGTAAATCTAGATCGCATGGTATTCGTATAAATGGAAATATTAAACGTAAAACACGTCAGTCGATTTCTATTACAGACTTGCATAATCTGCTGTTACATTCTGGTAAACATAAAATGCTTTCTCGGCTTTCTTCGTTGTCATTGTCGTCTTTAAAAGATATTGACGACAAGGCTGATGGAATAATTTTACGCACAGATCCTCTGTATTATACTGCAGGTTTAATACAAAGTTATACTCAGCATTTTCTTAGACCTCATATTGATTCTTTAAACGATCACACAAGATATTTCATTAAGGTCCCTTTTATAAATAAAGGTATTGATTTCATAGATTTACAAAGTATTCTCCGTAACAAAAATGTGATGAATGCTATTCCAAATTATTTCAAAAATCTTGAACCACCTATTATTTGTTATAAGTATAATAAATCTGTTAGAGGGTTAATTTTTAACTACAATAAAATTGTTTCTGATCTTAAAATTCTCGAAAACACACCAGATACATGAGACTGTACCTCTTCTAAATTCTGTTACGCTCCAGTGGGTCATATAATAACTGGCAATTTTGATATCATTAAAGATAAACGCATTAGAGCGCTTTTGAGTAAGGGACCTAAATTTAGATTACCTGCCTTAATTGATTTCGATACTTGTCGCAATCATATTTCTGAAGCTTTGAATAAGTATAGTACCAACTGGTGCCGCAGAGAACATGCTGAAAATGACGCTCTTACAAAATGGAAATAATTAATTTTTGATTTTATCGATACCCGGATTTCGTTCTATTTATCCAATAACCATCTTATACCACCTAAACCTAAATTTAACATTCGTCACTTAAAGAAGGGCATACAAGACTTTCATTCCAAATATGTACTCGTTCCTGCAGACAAAGCATCCAATAATGTGATAATTGTATGACGATTACATTATGTTGATACTTTAAACCAGGAACTTGTGAATACCAATTCCTATACAACGACTAATTTAACGGAGCATAATGTAGTATCTGATCATCTTGATACTTGTAAACAATTAAAAGCTGACGTCAACATTACATGTCATAAACTTCCTACTATGTACTGGATACCAAAACTCCACAAAACACCATATAAGTCTCGTTTTATTGCTAATTCAAGTGCATGTACTACTACTAAGCTTTCCAAACTTTTGACATCGTCTTTAATTAAAATCAAAGAACATGTTCAAAGGTATTGTGACAAGACTTACGAAAATTCTGGACTTAATCTGTTTTGGTCTATCAAAAACTCGAATGAAATTTTGACGAAGCTTGAACATAGAAAATACCAAGCTTGCAATATTAGTACGTATGACTTTTCAACACTATATACTACCTTACCTCATAATTTAATAAAAGATAAACTTACAACTTATTGAAAAGACTTTTGCCAGAGAAAGGAAACTATTTCTGGCGTGTAATACTGATCGTGCATTTTTTACAAATGACACGGTTAAGCATTACACTATGTGGACTTGCACCGATGTCTGTAAATCACTATCATTTCTTCTGGATAATATTTATGTACGTTTTGGGAGTACCATATACCGCCAAGTGATTGGTATCCCTATGGGTACAAACTGTGCGCCCCTTGTCGCATACCTATTTTTGTACTGTTATGAGAGGGACTTTATGCTAAGTCTAAAACCTGATACACAGGCAGATATGATCGAAGCCTTTAACAACACATCGCGCTATCTAGATGATATTTTTAATATAGACAACCCATTTTTTGATACGTTGTTTCCTTTTATTTACCCAAAAGAATTACGCCTTAATAAAACAAACGAGTCAAATTTATCGGCACCATTTTTAGATTTGGATCTTTTAATAAATAACGGTATTGTTTCTTCTAAGATTTACGATAAACGAGATGATTTTGATTCTAGTATTGTAAACTATCCTCATCTAGATGGCGATGTTCCCCGTTCTACATCTTACGGGGTTTATATTTCACAACTTATTTGTTTTGCTAGGGCTTGTACCTCTGTTGAGGACTTCCACATTCGTAATAAAACTATTACTGAAAAGCTTCTTAAACAGGGGTACAGATTTCATAAACTTCGTAAAACATTTTCTAAATTCTTTTATAGAAATCTTCCTCTCATTAACAAGTATAAATGTAACTTAAAGTCTTTTCTGCGGCAAGGTATTTCACATCCGGAGTTTTATGGTGATGTGATTTACAGACTTCGTAAGATTCTTGGACATATGCATTTTCAAAACCTATTTGTGAAACGTATTAGATTTTTCCTCAAAAAAGATTATGATCCAACTATATTGCTGCGCACTTCACGTTTGGTTATCGATCAATCTACAATTGATAACTATGCTTTCCTCTTTGGTTGTGCGACGACAGACAGGGCTTAGCACTACATGATGATGTATCTCTAAAGCCGTCCTTAACCGGGAGAGTTATGTCGGATTTTCGTGCTTTGGTTGTTCTCTCCCTCTCTGTCGTACCCTAAACCCTCCCATGTCTTACAGTTACTCGTGACTACAGACTATTCGCTTGAGTACAATTTGACCGTTGCCATAGTTGGTTATTTTTAACACGGGCTTGAATGTTTATTTCTTTCCCGTGTTACTAATAGTCCTGTCAGAGAATTTTGTTAGATGTTTTACATGTATTTACTTACTGTGCTGGCGGTCTTTTTGATTGTACGGTTGTGGAACAGGGTTTATATTTTATGTACACTGTTCGTCGTTATAGGTGAATATAGGAGATAAGTGTGAGGTTGGGCGCCCCTAAACCCAGGTTTAACCCCCCAGTGGTTGTTAATAGTTAATTAATTTATAATTGATTATTGATTGCTACTGACCGTACCAAGGCGGGCTCCTATGTTCACTTAGATTTATGTTTGTCTTGCGTGTTGTTTTCTCTTTAGTGTGTAGATGAAGGAATGGTATTGCGTGTGTGTGTGTGTGTGTGTGTGTTTGTTATGGTATGGCTGTGTGTGTGTTCTGCTTTAGAGATGGGTGTATTGTTTGTGTTGCGTTTCCTGCTTGAGTCTTCTTTCGTATTTATTAGATCCTTATTTACAAATAGTCAAATACTTATTTTATTAACCATCTCTTTGACAGAATATGGATGAAACTTGGATCCTTATTTACAATAATGCAATACTTGTTTGATCAAAACCATCCTTGACAGGATACAGTACTGAATCTTATTTAATTAACAACTTTTGCGATTCGCTTGCAATTCGATGGCATTTCGCTTGCGATTCGATGGCAATTCGCTTGCGATTCAAAATAGTAATATTACCTTCGGGTAAGTTTTCTTGAATTGTGTATCTCACAAATGTTCGCAAATATGCCTCCGTTAATTTTTTCGATTCCATTTTTGTCACAACCGCTTCGGAAAATTCGCGTAAAAATATTCTATTGTAGGATTTGTTTTTTGAAGCGCCCGATTCGATGGCAATTCGATGGCAATTAGCTTGCGATTATCAATTTAATTTAATAAGGTTCAGTACTGTATCGACGAAAATCGGATCCTTTTTACAATATTGCAAATACATATATTTCGTTAATTCTCATTGTACTATAGAATATGAATGAAACTTGGACCGTTAATTAACATATTGCAATACTTGTTTGATCGAAACCATCCTGGACAGGATATCGATGAAACTTGGATCCTTTTTACAATATTGCTATACCTGTTTCGTTGATTCTCACTGTGCTATAGAATATGAATGAAACTTGGATCTTTAATTTATATATTGCAATACTTGTTTGATCAAACCCATCCTGGACAGAATATCGATGAAACTTATTTCAGTACGTTTTCACCACTTCTTTCTGTGACAGAATCTAGATGAAACTTATTTCAGTACGTTTTCATCAATTCTTGCTGTGACAGAATCTAGATGAAGCCGGAATCCTTATTTATCACATTGCAAGAAATTTTTCATAAAGTCTCCATGTGAAAGAATATAGATGGAATTTAAAATTCAAATTAACAACATGTCAATACTATTCCAGCAGTACTTAATGTCGTAGAATGTATTTAGATGAAACTGCAAACTTATCTAAAGTATACCGGTATATAATCAATTATTTCTATGAAAGAATAGAAATGAAACTGCAAACTTATTTAAAGAACCAATTATTTCTGTTACAGAATAAAAATGAAACTTGAAACTTTATTCACCACATTTCAAGAACTATTCCATCCAGTTGTTTCTGTTACAAAATATATATATCTATATTGAATAAGATACAGTGGAGAAAACGTTATTCTTTCCCAATAAACGCGTTTATGCTCAAACTATTATTTCCTTTGCAAATGCCACTCAGATTAAAATAGATAGACAGAATTGTCTAAAAGTTGTCATTTTCTCCATTTTACTGCGATGCTTTTGCGTTTCGTTTGCGTTTAAACGGGAAAGAATCATTTTTACTCCACTGTATGCCTTTGTTTAAAAACTATTTAATAAAAAAATTACGCTACTTAATTAGTTTCGCCTTTCGGCTCCTCGGTATTTGTTTCTATTTTCCTCAGAATTATTGAATAATATAATATATCTTATAGTATTACTATTTTCTATATCCTAGCAAATGATGCCTTCAATCATTAACGCGACTTGCTACTTGGCGTATTTGCGAAATTAAAAGAAATAGTCAAATAAAAGCATATGTGTAACAGTATCGAGTATTTGGCATTAAAGTTTGATCAATCTAAAAACATCCTCAAGAAAAGTCATCTAATCTGATTTTTCTAGGTATTTTCAATCGCTTGTTCTTCTCCCTCTGTAGACGGGGTTAACCTATTTCGACTCCGTGTTCGAATTGAAACCGTTCGCGCATGCACAAGCATAAACCGAAACGAAAACCATATGCTCCATTGCTAAAGAGTAAAATAGTTTAAATCGATCGCCGTAAATTGAACCCCCCCCCCCCCCCCCTTAGCTAAATCGGTCAAGCGGTGAATCTTAATTTTCATTTTTCCGTCCCCGCATGCAGGGTCCCGGGTTCGAATCCCACTAGAGCTAAATATTTTTTTTTTCATTCTTTAAACAAAATTTCTTTTCCTAAACTACAAAAAAAAAAATATTTACTTGTTTATGTAAGCGTTTGACCTACATTTAAAAAATACTATTTTTATGCTAAATCTAGTTGCAAGTCTCTTCACGGCACGTTCTATTTTACTTTCAATCTAAAGTGTCTTCAAAACTAGAAACAGGCTAGAGGGTAAAGCGACAACACTTTACCGAAATAGTTGACTTTGCAAACTGTTTAGCTCCAGATCAGGGGCCCGTTTCATAAAACTTCGTACGACAAATGTTATCGTAAGTCAGATTATAAAAGTATCAATTATCATTTATTTCTCCAACTAATTCTATCTTGTTATATCTCTTTGGAATGGTCTTGAAAAGACGATTCTAAAAAGATGTCACAAGACAGGATTAGACAGAGATATCAGTAATCAAATGTATTTTTAAGTTTTGACTTACGACCGTTTTTGTCGTACGAAGTTTTATGAAAGGGGCCCCAGACGCCGCGTAACGCGGATCCAAACTGTTGGACACTAGTTATAGGAATAAACAACATATTTTTGACGTTCATGACTTCGCAGGGGGTAAATTTCGTAAACGCCCAAAGGGCGTTTACGAAAATTTAACCCCCGAAGCTAATGTAGTCATACCGTCATGAGCGGCAAAGAGATGTTGTTTATTCCTTATATTTATATTTATATTTTCTGTCTGGTCAATTTAATGTGTTTATTGGCCAGATTTGTTTTTCTGTATAAGAATTTATCATATACCGGTCAAAGAGGTTTGATAGATGTAATGTCGATGTAATAGCCATTCCAGTTTCTAAATATGGTGAGAAAGTAGTCCCAACTACATGTACTGTAACTGTATTAAAAATTCCGGATTTTTTCCAGTAAACTTTCTATCTGTGAATGGAAAAGACTTACAAGGCAAACAAATAACAGTGCAACTTGAATATCTATTGCCAAAGCACATTCTAAAAATACAGGTCGCGGTTGTTTTCTTAACCCATTTACACACATAGCAACGCGATGGCAACGACCTATGGGCCTGTATTACTCCGCTAGTGTCATATGACCGTCGACCAATGGGAGCTTAGTGTTAAGTGCCCGATGTAGTGTATTTGAAGAAGTCCACGAATAGCACGGGGGAAATCCGAACTGGCTAAAACCAGTTTCGAAGTGTAGGTTCATCGAGGGATGACCTACAAATTTTTAATAGGATTACATAAAGACTTTACAGGGTGAATGTAAATATATCGATATGTCTTAAGACATACTGCCTGAATCTGACTTTGAAATAATCTTAGAGACAACAATTGTGTCGTAGACGACAATATAGTGGCCAGGGGGTCAAAAGCTCACACTTTGATGAAATGATAGAGGTCGATAACTGCTAAAAGAAAGAATCTCTCGTAGAAGCTTTCTGTATTTAACCCATAACTACCTAGCTTGTTTCAAGTTTTGAAGACAGATGACCCCTAAACCCTTTCATGATCAAATTATTCAGGAAATTTCTATCCCTTCATCGCATTATCGCCGTCTGCTTTACATGTAGTACTGTGGTCTGGAGGACACGTTTTGCGGTTACATTCAAAGTTGTATATGGATAAAAGTGTCAAATAGTTTGAAAACGCGCTTTAAGGCGTTATTGAGAGCGAAATGGTTTAAGGAGGTTGAAAGAAAAGTAGGCTTGTCCATTTAACGTGTCAAGGATGAATGAGTGTCAAATTATATACCAGTCACTCTATTGTCATGTGTGGAAAAAGTGGTTGAACTTGTTGTTTTCAAGTTGTATAATTTAACTGTAGAATATAATATGTTATCAAAAGAAAGACGACTCTTATGGAAGCAGTCTTTTTGCAATTATTGAATAATTATGCTTACTAGTACTTCGTCAAAGCAATAATTATTATAAAACACTTTAATAGTATGATAATAGCGTGATACGACTAAAAGCTTTACCCTTTACCCCATAGTCTGTTTCTAGTTCTGAAAATAGATGACTTCTTAAAGCAGGTTGAAAATAAAGCAGAATGCGCCTTAAGTCGCATTCTGCTTTACTTTCAGTCTGTTTTATGCTGCTACCGGCTAGAAAAAAGACAAAATTCCTTATGATACTTATTCAAAACTGTATAAATTGGAGCTACTTTCTTCAGCGGAGGAATAAACTAAATGCGCTAAAAGGCGCTTCTATTGGGAAAGGATGGGATTTAACACGGAAATCTCAAAAAGGAGTTAATTTAACAACACATTAACTAGTGTTAATCCTTTTTCTCAAGCAACAGTGAAGTCGCAATCAGCAGGCAAAGGAGTTAAATGTGTGCTGCCTTTTATATTAAACTCTTTGCATGCTAGAGGCGGATACATCTGTGATTACCTTAGCTAACAGTTTGGATCCAGATGAGACGCCGCGAAACGCGGCGTCCCATCAGGATCCAAGCTGTTTGACACTATGATCATGTTTTGAAAATAAATTTAAAAAATTCTATTTTTAGAACTATAGCAGACGACAAATGTTGCAGACGATAACAATTACCGAACATGCAAAGAGTTAATGTGGATTCTGTATAAGCTGTTTCAATCAAGATCATTCGCTGTATTACTAGACGTCTGGTCCTGATCCAAACTGATTTACTTTCGCATCATAAGTATTCGGTAAAAAACAATATTTCTTTGAAATAATAATTTATGCAGCGTTTTTACAGTAGATGATATTAATTTGCAGTGAAAGAGTTCTTGTTACATAAAATAGAGGAAAGACGTTCTTAGGTATTTCACAGAGTTTAATGACCCTTGTTTATAATACAGTGAACTATTTACTTTACGACCACTTAATTGTTTTAACTACTACAGTGTTCCCTCTCTACAACGGCCCTCCAAACAACGACTCCCTCCTTACAACGACTCTTACGGCTGTTCCCCAAACAAGACAAAATGTTTAACACATTTACTGCTGCAATATCGTCTGCTTCAAATTGTCGTCTGCTGTTTTTTCTCAAAATTACATTTTGATGGAATAAATATAATGACGGGTGACAAACAGCTTGAATCCAGATCAGACGCCGCGTAACGCGGCATCTGATTTGGAGTCAAGCTGTTTGCAAATGTAAGCCAATTTCCCTCCATGTAACGACTCCCTCCGGACAACGCACAAATCTTTGTCTCCCAATGGGTGTCGTTGTAGAGAGGGAGTACTGTAAATGTTTTAGACAGCTGAGTGCTTAAAGCAAAGTGACAGTGAAACTGAAAGTTCCTTAAGGAGTTTTCTGCATTTACTGACACCTTGCTTTAAGGTTTAACCTGTATTTTATACAACCATTAGCCTTCGTTTAAGTTGTCGTAATGGTTTGGTTTGGTTTGTTTTGAATTTACGTCTCTTTCAACAGTATTTCAGTCATATCGCGACGTCCAGCTAATTACAGGTGGAGGAAGACCCCAGAAGTCCTTTATGCACTGTTTCAGGCACAAATTCGCAACTGGGTAGAACCACCGACCTTCCGCAAGCCAGCTGGAAGGCTTCCCCACATGAAAAATCCGAACGACCCTACTGGGAGTTGTCGTAATGGAGATGTTTACATGTACAGTGGAGAATCTGTTATTCTTTCCCGTTTAAACGCAAACGTACGCAAACGCAAAGCACTAAATCGTAGAAAAGTATAACTTTTGGACAATTCTGATAATACATGTTTATCTTGGTGGCAAACAGTTTGGAGCCTGATCAGACGCCGGGTTACCCGGCGTCTGATCTGGCTCCAAACTGTTTGCACTGCAAATAATAGTTTTAGCATAAACGCGTTTATTGGGAAAGAATAACAGATTATCCACTGTACTTTTCTTGTCAATATCTGTTCAGTTACGAGAAATTATATATTTAAGTTGGATTTGGATTGAAGGCCATGACAGTTTCTTCAAATTTGATATATATCTAGTCGAATTCGATATTTCGAACTCGTTTATGTCGAACATATTCGTATTCCAAGTTTTGACTTTGAAATACGGATATGTTTGACTTAAGCGCTATTGAAATAATGAAAATAAAAAGTTAAAATACGGATATGTTCGACCTAGCGAATTTAAGATACAATGTACCTAAGTACGAATGTACAGCGCTCCCTCCCTATAATGGCCTTCCCAACAACAACTCCCTCCTTTCAACGACATTTTCCGCGGTTCCCTAAACAGGACAGTTATATCTAACGCTTTGACAGCTGCAAAATTGTCTGAATATAATTGTCGTCTGCTGTTTTTCTCACATTTACATAATTGACATTTTGACAGAAAAAAACTAAATGACGACAGACAAACACTTGAATCAAGATCAGACGCCGCGTCTGATCTTGATTCAAGCTGTTTGCAAATGTAAGCCAATTTCCCTCCCTACAAAGAAACAAAGAACACACTTTTTTGTCTCCCATTGGATTTCATTGAAGAGAGGGAGCGCTGAATATCATATTTTTTATTTAGTCATAAGTGAATCACAATTTTGGTCACTTGTAGAACTACAGTGGAAACGAGAACTGTCGCCTAGGGGCTAACTAATACCCCGCCCCACTTATGCGAAACCATTATCTCCCCATGATAATATTTCCCCTAGTAAATGAAGGAATGGAAAAATATTTTTTCATGCACATCAGATTATGTAGACGGTACTCTATCAACCTGTGAAGTTTTATTTTAACCCTTTACCCCATACCCTGTTTCTAGTTTTGAAGACAGGTGACCACTTAAAACAGATTGAAAGTAAAGCAGAATGCGCCTGAGGCGCATTCTGCTTTACTTTCATCCTGCTTTAAGCCACTTTCTGCTAGTACATAAGTAATATTTCTTATTGTACATGTTTATGCCTGTATAAATTTGAACTATTTTCTTTGGCGGAGGAATAAATTAAAATGCGCTAAAAGGCGCTTCTATCAGGTAAAGGGTTAAATCGAATGAACATGTGTAGGAAGAGTTGTGCATCTGAGGATTATGAGATATAATGCATGAAACATTAAGTTAAATTATCTGACCTTGGAAATGCCAGATTAGAGAAAAAGTTCTTCATGCATATCTGTAGATGGTAGTCTATAAACCTGTGAAGTTTTTTAGAATCCAATGAAGGGTGTAGGATTGCAAAGCCTGTTGCACGAGGTGCAAAACCTGTAACATTAAAGTTTAATTACCCCTTCACACACACACACACACACACACACACACACACACACACACACACACTTGGAACCATCTGCCCCAACCTGTGAAGTTATTTTGTAAGTCCGATGAACGGTGTAGGAGGAGTTGCGGTTACAAGGTACAAATCCTGTACAGCAAATTTAATTATCTCCCCTTGGAAATATGTGCCCTTGAAAAGGGGGAACAGAAACAAGGAGGAGGAGTTGTATTTACGAGGTACAAAGCCAGTTACAATAATAATAAGGTTTAATTATCTCCCCTTGGAAACATCAGCCCTTGGAAATGGAGGAACGGAAATATATTTCTTCATGCACACCTTTACATGGTACTCTATCAAAATGTGGAGTTATTGTGTAAATCCGATCATTGGTGTAGGCGGAGTTGTGTTCATGAGCATTGACAGACAGACAGACGGACGGACGGATGAACAGACAGACTGACGGACAGACAGACAGGCGGACAAAGTGTTTCCTATATACATGTACCCCACATACTTCACAAACTTGTTTACGGGGGTATAAAGACGTTATTACCAATACACGCATTTACACTTCAACTATTGCTCAACTGCAAACAGTTTTGAGCCACGCGGGGGAGTTTCGCCGGGTCTGATCAGGATCTAACTGTTTGACACGTGAATCAACAAACAACCCTAAAGATGACATAAAACTATGACAGCCGACACTTTCACTGCAGACGGTATTTTGGCAGTAAGAGGGTTAAAGCAGACGATAAAACTTGGAAGGGACAGAGTTAAGACAGTATAAAATAATTAAATTGGCTTTACATGTAACTAATATTTCGACCTCTTTGGTCCTTTATCAAAGATACTCGCGTCAAAATACAAGTAATTTGTTTATTCATGCATTCAGCCATAAAATCAATGAGTAAAATACTTTATTGATTATATGGCTAAGCGCACTAAACAAAATGTCAAAATGTTACATGACACGTGAATTTGGATATTGAATAAAAGCACGTTTGCAATTACTACAGTGTTCCCTCAGTACAACGGCCCTCCCAACAACGACTCCCCCCTTGCCGAAATTCCCTATACGAGACATTAATGTCTAACGCTTTTTCTGGTGCAATACCGGCGTATGCTGAAATTTGTCGTCTACTCTTCTTCTCAAAGTTACATTTAAGTGGACATTTTGATAGATTAGTATAATGACGAGTGACAAACAACTTGAATCCAGTTCAGACGCCGCATCTGATCTGGATTCAAGCTGTTTGCAAATGAAAACCAATTTACCTCCTTATAGTGACTCCTTCCGAACAACGACACATTCTTCTGTCTCCCATTGATTTTCGTTGTAGAGGCGCGGGGGGGGGGGGGGGGGGGTATATACTCGATGTAAGGCAGTGGAGGAGTTAACTACCAAATCAAAATACAATGTACATTGTTTTCCTGATAAGATTTAAAGTTAAATCCACTTTTGTTTAACAGGATTATATTGCAAAAAGACAAATAGAGCAGACTCTGCTCAGATGACTCCTGCAGGTGTCATCTAATGTTGGTCTACACGGTTTACAAATTGTACTTCTCATGGGTACATACTTTGTAATGGACCAGTATACGGTACTCGCCGCTGGTATTCAATATCTTTACAAAACTCGGCATACTCATCGGTGTTACATGAAAGTTTGACCCTACGTTAAGAATCGACCCAGTTTGGAAATCGACCAAAGGTTTGTTGTAAGGAATAGAGCTCCTGTGTCATTTTTAGCGAAATCGACTCAGTGTAGTTTTTAGCATTGAAAGTCGTCTAGGGGTCTTTTCTACTGAGAATATACCAATTGGTATATTAACGTAAAGAATCGTCACAAGATCTGTTAAAATTTAAAATCGACCCAATTATTTTTTATAACATCGATTATCGACTCTTTGTCTTTTGTTTTTAAAGTTACATGTTGACCCCTGGCTCTGTTTTAAAACGTTGAAAACCGACCAAAGGTTTGGTTTTAAGTTTGAACATCGAACCTAGGTCATTTTTTAACTGGGTCAAAGTTTTATGCAACACCTGCCGCTTTTATCGACTGTTTTACGATTGTCAATTAATTAGAACACCACTACAGAATACTATCTTCTTACGATGCAGCTGCAAAACCAATCGTCTAGACGCGTGGTTGGTAGTAAACAATGGAGTGGAATGTTCTCCCCCGTGCACTGATGTCTTTAAAAAAAACTATTCCCTAACCTTGCAATAATGCCTCCAAACATTCCTAAATGGATACCGAGCTTGAAAAAATTAAGTAATTCTAGAAAACATAAGATTATTTTAGTTAGATAATGATTTGATTGATGGTTGTATATATTGAACATGATTTGTTTCTAAACCATTTTCGGGGTTTCGTTTAAGTGTATTAGTTGTGTGATTGTCTAAGGGCAATCAAACTCTTTAAACACTTCCAAAGTGATTGCGCGCAGTACTAAATGTTTCCTGTCTAAGAAAATAAATCATACGAAATGGGTCAACTGTAACTGTTGTACGTTGGAAACAATATTATAGTAAAGAGGAAGTTATTCTTGTCCCATAAACGCGTTTATACTACACGTGTAAATACCCTACGACCAGTGCAAACAGTTAAAAACCTTTCCCCCATGGACGCTCCTTTTAGCGGGTATGATTTATTCCTCCCCTAAAACAATGTTCAATTTTAATCAGTCATGAATATATAGTAACTGGAACATTTTCTTTATTGTAGCACATGAAAGCTTAAAGCGGGTTGAAAGTAAAGCCAATTGCGCATTCTGCTTTACTTTCAACCTGCTTTAGTGGTGACCCAATTTCAATTCTAGAAATAGGCTATCAGGTAAAGGGTTAAATAATATGGCATTGAAAGGATAACAAACCACATTAATTGTTGGACGTAGGGTGGTAAAATATGACATGTTATAGATATATGTATGCATTATAAAATGTACATTTGCATGGCACACTTATCAAAACATAGCACAATAGTTAGCATGATAAATCAACAGACCATGTCAAAAACATTATACGATAAGGGTAGCACAAAAATAGTGAAAGTATACTCTTACTTCCACTGTGGTTCTTATCATGTGTACTTCTTTTAGCTCGTGTGTACAGCATAATTTCTTTTCATTTATTGATCTATTGCTGTTTATTTCTACCAAACGGATTTCGTTTGTATCGTGCTATTATATTTGTATATTATTATGTACAAGTATAATACTTATAATTCAGATGTATATAACGGCTCAGGCAAAATGATTTCCCTCAGCCGGGAAGAAACCCTTATGTAAACTGTGAAGAAACTGTATAACTAATAATGTTTTCCCGATTAAACAAAAACGAAATGCAATTGTCATTGTATGTAGACTTATCTTAATTTCTACGACATTGCTGTACAGGCGCGTCAATGGCGATGTGGTACATGTAGTGTACATGTGCTACAAATATGACGACCGTGGTTCGATCCCTGGTCTGAGAGGGTATGTTTCTGTATTAGAACATCCGGTAACATATTGGCTCCCTGGCGGGCAATTAAATCCCAATCCCCTACGTGACAAGCGGGGATACTTACTACTATTTCATTAAACAAATAGGATACCATTTGGATTAACGGATGCTCCAGCCAGATTTAAGAGATCTATGGAAGTTTTGTATTGGAGACCTATATCTTCAAGAATGTCTCATATATTTGGACATCATCATTTTTTCTGAATCATTTGATGAACATCTGAAATACCTCGATTCAGTTTTCACTACAGTTGAATACATTCAGAGGAATTTGCAATTAAAGACACGCGAAAGTGGACGTTTTAAACCGGAACTGACTTATATTTAGGACACAGTGTTTTTCAAAACGGAATTGCCACCGACCCTAAAACTGGTCCTTTGCCAACAGTATACCTGTATAAAATACACGTTTCCTATGTAAACAGGGAAGAAACAGCTCAGAGGGCTCCCAAAGGAGAATTCTGAACAGGGTCTTCATTGTGTGTCGTATCATAATACATTGACAATAAACAGCCTTCAATAGTCAAACATCGACAAGCCCTGGAATAGCTCATTTAAATGTTTTTGATTTTCCTAACGTGAAAGTAATCCTTTAACCCTTTAATAATCAAATTTATCGTGTTGTGTTTACCCATTCACCTCCATGTTGTAGTCTGCTTCAATATTGTTGTCTGCAATATCGTTTAAAAGTTGGATTTAAGGCTGTATTTCTGATGTCATTTTAAAACAGATGACAAACAGTTTTGATCCTGATCAGACGCCGCGTTACGCGGCGTCTGATCAGGATCAAAACTGTTGGTAGTTGGGTTTTAAGACATTGCAATGGGGCCCTACCGATATACAGAGTTACCCCGCATGGAAAGTGTGATAAGAGTAGCGCCCCCTGAATGAGCGGTTGTTTCCGGTTCAATAGTGAAGTACACATAGTATCGAAAATCCTTTATCCTCAAACACGAATTTGAGGAGATCGTCTGCTTGTTAGTGTAGAGCTTATATTATATACAGTAGAACCTGGCTATAAATTATTGAAAGCGCAATCTCTCATATTGTTCAAAAATAGAATTAAGACATGCATTTACTTTACCTACAATAAAACTTACAAAAACTTCCATAGATATACCGTTCTATGCATATCATTTATTCATATGTTTATCAAAATAAGTCATCAATCTGCATCTCAATAAATATGTTATACCTCCCAGCAGATGATAGCTTAAAGCAGAATGTACCTTAACCTGCCTTAAGGGGTCGCCTATCTTCAAAACTAATACCATCTATTGGGTAAAGGGTTAAACCCCGTTACATGGATGTGTCATAGCACATTCTGGTTGCTGTTAATCAACCATAAACCCTACCCGCTATGAATACCTATCATTTAATTTATTACTTTAGCTGATTAAATAAGGAACAATACCGTAGGAATGATCAATTATGCTAATAGCATGATAAGGGTTAATATTTTTAAAAAAAATACTGCCTACTTTCTTGATAAAAGTTTAGAACATGATATCAATTTTGACTTAAAACATATATGAGTGTGAAACAGTTCTACCCCTGATCAGCCTGTTAGTATATATGCTGCATCTTATCTGGTTCCAAACTTTTTTATAAATGATAGTGTTTTAAGCCTATTATAATTAGTGAACTGGTAAAAGATCAACAGAAATAAAGTTTTAATCTACTAAAATGATGGAATACATGCTTTACTTTCAACATTGAGTTTTCAATAGAGTACACATTTAATGATAGGAGAGGGGTTCTAAAGTATTTATGTTGTTAAAACGGTATGTATTTCCTATTAACCCTTTAAATACGCCTTTGGTTTATGCCTCCATTGAAGGAAAGAGTTCTAATTCAAAGTTTTTATTAGCATGAATGTGCAACATTAAACACATTGAATATCCTAGCAGATGGTAGCTTAAAGCAAGCTGAAAGTAAAGTAGCATGTACTTTTCAATCTACCTTTAATGGACACCTGTCGTTCCAGGTAGGAACAGGCGATCGGGTAATGGGTTTACCCATTACCTAAACCAATTACCCCACAGCCCGTGTTAAGTATTGAATATAGGTCACCTCTTAAAGCAGGTTGAAAGTAAAACATAATGCGCCTTAAGGTGCACCCTGCTTTACTTTAATCCTGGCACCACCCACTACGACATAAAATATCACCTATGTTTCATAATTATGAGTGCATGAAGAGGATTTAGTTGCTTATGAAGGTGGAATTCATTAAAGGAGTAAAAGGCATAATGATGGGGGTAATGGGTTAAGCTTTTGCACTTGAAGGAGCGCGTGGTATAGGAGATAAAAATTTATTCCCCACATGAATAACAATGTGGATCCTCTATATAAAAAAAAATAGTTTGGTGTGTTTTGATTCCAGCCTGTGTACCCAAGACTTAAGCTTCCGTTTTATGGCTTGTCATAGCAGAGATGACTCTTACATGTATGGGACAGCAGCTGCACCCCAGTGGGGGGTCAGTATACAATTCGATTTCTAGCTAATTGGTTACTTCCTGTTGTTAGTTGTGATGATGCTTTGCGCTTTATGGCCCCTGGGCAGAAAGCCTTGAGAGGTGAAATCCATGTGCGCTATGAGCATGACAGGCTGAACTATTTCTATGAAATTTCTGTCAACTAAAATCTGATGGTATATAATGAACAAACAAAATATACATTTTTGAAGAAACTGTTTACCATTCAACATATTTTAAAAGATCAGTTTAACCCTTTGCCTAATGAATATTCATGTCATTATTAATAACTGAATAATACAAAGTCTATGTTTAATACCGGTAATGTCTTAATAAATATCCCCTTTTTCATCTGTAATAGGCAGCATTTATAGACCTATAATGTCATTTAAGAACTAGAGAGGACAGTCATTGATTATAGAGACTGTTCCTATATAGTAACCATCTGATCAGGATCTACTTTTAATCCATGTTAACCTTCTTTTACCGAGGTGAAACCCCGTGTCTGTTAAGTATGTTAAAAGTCAGCTTCTTTGTTATATAGAAAAAGTATGACCAGTGCTACTTTCGGTTTGCTAAAAACGATGAAATAAATATATAACCGTCGCATTTGACATTAAACAAAATTAATACATTAAAATACATAGGGATAAACGGGAGCTTGACTGCATATAGATATAGGTATAAAACTAATAAACCGCATTCGATCTATTCTTTTCCGAATCGTTTATGAGCGTTATCGACACCGTCTCAATACCGGAAACAACCTTTTCCTTATCAGGGGAGTTAACTCGTGATGAAAATTGGGATAACTCTGTAATGCGGTAGGGCCCCATTATGCCATATGGCTCTGTATCCTCACCGAGACCTTAGATGAGGTCGAGCGAAGGTCGAGTGCATGGTCCAATTCAGAATGCAGCCGTATGTTCAATTGTTTCTAAGCATTTTGCAAATTAAATCTTAATGAGACTTCCTCGAGTTGCCAACGGTTCTGAGAAGTTGTTTCTTGTTAGACAGTAAACACCTCTATATTACGAGGACTAAATTGTGTTATTTTTAAAGTGATCAAAACAGTTTCATGCTTAAAGCAGGGTGTGAGTAAAATTGAAAACCCCTGAAGGAGCTTTCTGTCTTACTGTCACATTGCTTTAAGCTGTCACTCGTCTTTTATACAATACATTAGAGGTTTTACTGTGATGATGTTGGTATAAATAGGAAGTGTGTTAGTCGTGTGAGTATACCACGAGATAAAGCACACATGGTGTCCCAACCTTGCCATTAATGATTAAACATATTTTAGCCAAATTCATCACACAATAGATCTTATTGAAAACGCCGTCGAGTTTCTGAGTGTTCTGAGAAGTATTTTATTATTATGATAATGGTATAAACATGCATTTATAAAAGTCATTTGACTAAACCATGTGACAAGACATACATGGTGTCTGTTTCTTAAACATAAGCTTGTCAGTAAAGTATACTACAACCCCTCCCATACCCTCCCAAACTGTACCCCAACCCTACCCCCCCCCCCCCCACATACACACAAACGCTCAATTTGTTCTGGATTCGACCCTGTATAGTGTAGTGTAGTGTAGTGTAGTGTAATATAGCGAAAATCACAATAAAATCGTTTATCGAAATGTTTACTTTCTTTCAGTTGACCTCTAAATGACGTTGGCGTTTTCCTTAGAATTACTCAAGTTGTCCAGGGCCCAAGGGCTTCTAGACAATGAAAAGTTTTCTATTACAAATAGTTCGCAGATTATGGCCAATTTGACCACAGAGCGACATTTGCCATTTTTGTACTTGCCTCAATGGCTTCTAAGGGTTACAGACAGACAAACACACAAACAGAGTGGACAAATCGAAAACAATATGCCATCGATCTCCGATTTGGGGAACATAATGAGAGAAGTGCAAAATGATTCACACAAAGTCAAAATCTAGAGGAACATGGAGAGCACAGGTATAATGGCATCGGAGTTCAGAGGTAAAACAGATACACTGGAGAAGACGTTAGTATTTCCCAATAAACGCGTTTCCGCAAAACTATTATTTCCCATGCAAACAGTTTGGAGCCAGATCAGACGCCGGCTAACCCGGCGTCTGACCAGGCTCCAAATTGTTTGCCAATCAGATTAACATGAATAGTCAAAATTGTCGAAAACTTGTCTTTTTTACATTTTATTTCTATGCGTTTGGGTTTCGTTTGCGTTTCAACGGGAAAGAATGCCGTTGTATCCACTGTACAGTGGGGGACACGCTTTTGTTTCCGCTTAAACGAATGCGAAGCAAACGCAATGTAACAACATTAGAAAAAGACAGGTATTTGAAAATGGTATAGAGGATAATTGGGTTTTTTTCAGTATAAGATAGAAATTTAATCCATAGAGTGAACATCAGACGTTATATTTTCACGAGTGAAAATATAACAGTCTGATGTTCACGAAATGGATTAAATTCGATCTTATACTGAAAAAATACAATTATTCTATTTATTTATGCTTTTAAGCCATTTTTTAAACGAAATTGTTCGACAATTGTGAAAGCGAAAGTACATGATTTACCCCGTGTTGAGCCCCAAGTTTACATCGAACACATTAACGAAACAGTTTCCCGTACGATGACGTCACTTATTTATTGATTTTACGTCATCCGAATTACGTCGTTGCTCCTGATTTGGGATTCGTGTTCTTCCGTTGAGTGGTTCGCGACAAATCGGACTGCCGGAATTTAACGATAAGACACGATTGACTACGATTTTTGGGGAGCCCTACGGGGAAAACGGCGATTGGTGATAATCCACTGCAGTGGATTACCAAGTGATAATCCACTGCTATTTTCCGGTAATCCACCGAAAAGCATAAATAAATATAGGATATTACATGAGTGTTCATAATTTATTGGATTTATTAAACAAGTCTTTTAGAAAACTTTTTAGTTTGATAAATCAAATGAATTATGAACACGAATGTTATATTCTTTTTATAACATAACCTAAAGAAGATGATTCCATGTTTTTCGGCACTTATTTAACGCCGTCTTTGAAGTCAAGTGAATTTTAAGCGCTAAATAAGTATAAAGGATAAATTTGTTCAAATTGACTCCGTTCACTAGCATAATGTTTCTGTGATTATATGAATTAATAACAATTAAATGTAGATCTAGATATAATATTGATAAATCAAACAAAAAATCTATAAATTGATTCTACATGAAGGAATGACTACGTTCGATATTGAACGCATTTTAATGACGTCATAAGTACACGACGTCTTTGCATAGTTATATAACTAGTTATATATGACAAATAAACAACGGGTATTATTCAAAGCTCACGCCGTCTGTTATGTTATAAATTCGTTTATTTGAATCTGCGTGATAGTTTGGAGCCTCAATAAACTGGTCTTGGTTGGAACTATTTGTAATAGAAAAATATGTTTTTGCATAAAATTGATTGAATTGTTTTAGCATAGGGACGAATAAACCTCTCCTCATATGTATATATCTCTTTTTTTAATGTAAGCTTAACGTCTTCACTGTCATGACGTCATGAATTTTGAACAATTGTCGTCTGCGTTGATTATTCAAATTCAATGTTAAGGTTTTTTGTGTTAAGAACTATTGAAATGAGTGTCAAACAGTTTGAATCCTGATTAGACGCTGCGTTACGTGGCGTCTAATCAGGAATCAAACTGTTTGCAAATTACCGTTGTTCTCGGGGTAAGGCAGTGAAGGGGTTAATCAGTCTGTAAATAGAGCTATTAACCCGTTCACTGCCTTTCAACGAGAACAATAATTATTTGCAACGCGGCGTCTGGTCAGGATTCGAACTACGTCACATATGTTTTAATATATCTTAAGTCAAAATATCTTAAATGTAGATTTGAGATATAAAAGCAGAAGACATTTTTTTAAACTGTTGAGGTCATGACTGAGGTCAAACAATTATATTTCATTTACAAAGTCGGATCAGTCATATCCTTTTCGGATCATTGTGTCTTACTTTAATCCTGCATTAACCCTTATCCTGTGGTAATATCGTCTGCTTCAAAATTGTCGTCTGCAAAATTTGTTAAATCTATATTTATACCATTTTTAAGTAAAGAATCCTAAAGACGAGTGTCAAACAGTTTGGATCCAGATCAGACGCCGCGTTACGCGGCGTCTGATCTGTATACAGACTGTTTGCAAAAATCAGTCAAGTCGCGACCAGCAGGCAAAGGGTTAAGGTGCCACCTGTCTAGTGCCTCTTACTTTCTTTTCGAAAGAATGTCCATTTAGAGAGTAAACTTTAACATATAGATAAACCTATACCTTATTTATCTTATGAAACGTCGTGCGACAAAATATATATTGGCGTAAATCAAATTCTAAAATTCTCAAATAGTATTTATTTCTCTATCTATTTCTGTCTTATGAAATCACCCCAAAATCGTCTTGAAAAGATAAGAGTAAAGGTTTGACTTTTTGACTCTGTGGATCTAAAATCTCGTTGCAGACCAAAACGCTCAATTCATATCCTTTAAAAACTCGGAGAATTTAATCTGGATATGAATTCGTGTTCTGAGAGAGCTTTGTAGGAGCACATTTGTCTTGGAACACATTTATCTCACGAGGTGTGACCGATGTGCTCATAAACCTTCATATTTGCGACAAATAAGAAATGAGACAATTGTGTTCGACACACAAAAGAAAGGACACTACAAGAACACATGTCTCACATTCCAGAAGATATCATAAATTCTTAAGGAATATTAAGCAGATCTTAAACAGCCACACAGCACTGGTGATGCAGAAACAGATAATGAAGCATCGGCTTACAAAAAGAGAAAACCGCACAAATTCCGTTCCAACTAAAAGGCCAACGAGAACAAAACAGATGATGTGCAAAAAGAATTGCTAAGTAGATTACATAAAACTGTCTTGGAAAAACGAACTGTGATGCATACAAATGCACTATGATGTCTGCGGTTATCGGAACACATACAGGGTGTCTCATAATATGTGTTACCATTTCAAACGTTTGTCACTTTTTATTTCGGATAGCTATTACAAATAGAGAGATATCATATTAAAGGTAAATGTTTAAACATTTAATCATACCAACCTTAACTAGGTAAATTGTAAAAAAAACCTAAAGTAATTGCTCCTAGAAAATAGTGTCAATTTACAGCGTATTCTATAATGACGTCAATTTTGACGTCGCAGTAGCTCCTTCGGCTAAACACAAAGTTTGTTATTGCGAAATTGCAGGATTCGCATGTGATGTTTCTCATTTCTAGTGAAAATGACAGACAGTGTGAGTTTTCCGCTGATGTTTGGTGCACTATGTAAACCCTCTCCTTTAGAAGATTCTCCCAAAAAAGTCCATAGGACCGAGATCCTGGGAATGGTGTGGGCAAATGTCGGAACTTTTGTTAAAGCTCAGACATTGGTTAAAATGACCGTCTTTCAGATGTTGGAGCACTGGAACTTTGTAGGGTATAAATTTGAAATCAAATATTAAAGCTCTGTACACACTATTAGTACTGGAAGTGTTTATATTGTCAGAAGGCACCTTTCCTACCGACCGCTGTAGTGTGTTGTCAATAATTTGCTTCACCTTCAATACGATCTCATCGTTTTGACTGTTTCTGGAGTGCCCCTTGTTGTCCTGTCTCTGGTTCAATACATTTCCATACTTCTTAAACTTTTTTAGAACTACATATATGTTATCTTGTAGCCTGGTAATGGTCTTACCTCCGGGATATAGTTTTCACATCTCTTGAGTTAAAAAATCACTGACTTGTTCTCATAATACAATTTTATTATGTCCTGACATTTTCCATTGACAGCACTATCTTGGAAAATAGCAACTTTTCATGACGTCATATACGACGTCATGACGTCAAAGTTTCCCCCTACTTTACGTTCAATTTAAAGCTTTCTGGTTATTTTGATATACATATATCTGTTTTGTTGAATACGAGCAAATGTTTGTAATGGCAACACATACAGTGGAGAAAACGTTATTCCTTTTACGCTGAAACTATTATGTCCTATGCAAACAGCTTAAAGCCAGATCAGACGCCGGGTAACCCGGCGTCTGATCAGGCCCCAAACTGTTTGCCACTCAGATTAAAAAGAATAGTCAGAATTATCAAAATGTTGTCATTTTCTCCATTTTAGTGTGTTGCGTTTGCGTTTCGTTTCGTGTAACCGGGAAAGAATAACGTTTTCTCCACTGTATTACCATTTATAACATAACATAATCTTTATTCGGCATAAAGTTGCACAACGCACATATATAGCCGTACATGTATATTGCAGTATTGTGAAAAAATAGATGTATATGACAAATTTAAATATATGTAAACCACATACATTATGGGAAACAACCATTAATAATTCTTTCATAAGCATTTACAGAGAAAGAAAATATGGAACATCGTTTATACAATATTTACGAACCAAACTTAATTTATACATACAGTCAAACTTCGAAATCCCGAACTCGCATAAGTCAAACATGGTCGTATTTCAAAGCCAAAACGTGCACAAGTCACGTTTCAACTCTGAAATAAGGTTCTGCTCGACCCAAGCGTGGACAAATTTTATCTATACAAAAGCTGAATAAAATCGGTATACAGGTTTATATCTTTATTTGACTCTCATCATGATTTCAACATATAATACATATCACTTAATTTCCATTTACACAAAATCATGTCATTCATAAAAGAATTATAAGAGACTATATGTTTGATATTATTATCAGAATCCAGTTCATTAACACTACTCATTAAAAGCTATATGCTACAGCTTTCATTTACATATTCTCAGATATATACAGCCTCTATCAATGATACGACCTAAAAAGAATATATATTAATGGAACACTAAGAAGGATGAAAAGTTCAAGGAAATAAAAACAAATAAACAAATGGACTAATAGGACATTTAGATAAAAACATTAAAGAAACAGGTAGTTATACTCAACATGTTCTTAGACCTCATATTGATTCTTTAAACGATCACAAAAGATATTTCATTAAGGTCCCTTTTATAAATAAAGGTATTGATTTTATAGATTTACAAAGTATTCTCCGTAATAAAAATGTGATGAATGCTATTCCAAATTATTTCAAAAATCTTGAACCACTATTATTTGTTATAAGTATAATAAATCTGTTAGAGGGTTAATTTTTAACTACAATAAAATTGTTTCTGATCTGAAAATTCTCGAAAACACACCAGATACATGAGACTACCTCTTCTAAATTCTGTTACGCTCCAGTGGGTCATATAATAACAGGCAATTTTGATATCATTAAAGATAAACGCATTAGAGCGCTTTTGAGTAAGGGACCTAAATTTAGATTACCTGCCTTAATTGATTTCGACACTTGCCGCAATCATATTTCGGAAGCTTTGAATAATTATAGTACCAACTGGTGCCGAAGAGAACATGCTGAAAATGACGCTCTTTCAAAATGGAAAGAATTATTTTTGATATTATAGATACCCGGATTTCGTTCTATTTATCCAATAACCATCTTTTACCACCTAAACCTTAATTTAACATTCGTCACTTAAAGAAGGGCATACAAGACTTTCATTCCAAGTATGTACTCGTTCCTGCAGACAAAGCATCCAATAATGTGATAATTGTATGACGATTACATTATGTTGATACTTTAAACCAGGAACTTGTGAATACCAATTCCTATACAACGACTAATTTAACGGAGCGTAATGTAGTATCTGATCATCTTGATACTTGTAAACAATTAAAAGCTGACGTCATCATTACATGTCATAAACTTCCTACTATGTACTGGATACCAAAACTCCACAAAACACCATATAGGTCTCGTTTTATTGCTAATTCAAGTGCATGTACTACTACTAAGTTTTCCAAACTTTTGATATCGTCTTTAATTATACAAATAAATACGAAAGACTCAAGCAGGAAACGCAACACAAACAATACACCCACCTCTCAAGCAGAACACACACACAGTCATACCATAACAAACACACACACACACACACACACGCACACTCCCATTCCTTCATCTACACACTAAATAGAAAACAACACGTAAGACAAACATAAAGCAAAGTGAACATAGGAGTTTGTACCCATAGGGATACCAATCACTTGGCGGTATATGGTACTCCCAAAACGTACATAAATATTATCCAGAAGAAATGATAGTGATTTACAGACATCGGTGCAAGTCCACATAGTGTAATGCTTAACCGTGTCATTTGTAAAAAATGCACGATCAGTATTACACGCCAGAAATAGTTTCCTTTCTCTGGCAAAAGTCTTTTCAATAAGTTTCTTTCCCATGTTACTAATGATCTTATCATAGAATTTTTGTTAAATGTTTTAGATGTATTTACTCACTGTGCTGGCGGTCTTTTTGATTGTGAGGTTGTGGAACAGGGTTTATATTTTATGTACACTGTTCGTCTTTATAGGTGAGTATAGGAGATAAGTGTGAGGTTGGGCGCCCCTAAACCCAGGTTTAACCCCCCCAGTGGTTGTTAATGGTTAATTTATAATTAAATATTGATTGCTGCTGACCGTACCAAGGCGGGCTCCTATGTTCACTTGCTTTATGTTTGTCTTGCGTATTGTTTTCTGTTTGGTGTGTGGGATTGCGTGTGTGTGTGTTTGTTGTGTGTGTGTGTGTGTGTGTTTGTTATGGTATGGCTGTGTGTGTGTTCTGCTTTAGAGGTGGGTGTATTGTTTGTGTTGCGTTTCCTGCTTGAGTCTTCTTTCGTATTTATTTATCCCATATAAGATATGAGATAAAAAATATTGATAGAGACTGTATACATAAAGGAAAACAAAATAAAAAACTGGGTATGAATTAAACCGTACAGTATTGACATTATTGTACAATGACCATAAAACATCACGTTAAAATATTACAGTTAACTACATACAAAGATAAAAACTTCGACGACGAAGAATACTAAAACAGGTTTTGGCACTTATCCTACACATTTCAATTTTAGTGAAATGAATATAATTTTTTCCATTTTAGACATACTTATGAAATCATTGGCTATTTTTTCGGCCTGATCAAAAAGTGTTTTTCTTAAATCGTCATAGAGAAAACAATCGAATAAAACATGACATTCATCCTCAAACTCATGACAAAATGGACATGTTCGATCGTTAACATCTAAGCCTTCGTATCTACCCGTTTCGATACGTAAGGGCGCAACAGCACATCTTAATTTACTAAAGGCAGCCCTTTGTCGTAATGGCATA
Organism: Gari tellinella; assembly: GCA_922989275.2. NCBI lineage: Eukaryota > Metazoa > Mollusca > Bivalvia > Cardiida > Psammobiidae > Gari > Gari tellinella. Next base: position 76,879,231 of record OV277866.1, read on the forward strand.
ATCAGGTTACAGTAAAACTCTGTCCCAAACACCGTTTTAAATAACTTATATGTCCTGAGCTTATTTCTTCCCCGTCCAGATGGCCCTGTTACTGAATTTATAGAGTTTCGCCACTCTTCACAATATTGCGTATGCATTATTTTTTCTACTAATTCTGTTAGAATACGCTTAGGAATATGATCATTAAAGTTACAATATTGTTCTAAACCAAACTCTTTAAACTTATTTATAGCTAAATAAAACCAATTTTTACAATATTTTCCTGAAACACTGGTGGCCCAAAATAGCAACTCTTTTGTTAAGTCTGTTGTTTGACATACAAGACAACCGTGACCAGCACAAAGCAATGGATTTCCATTGCTTTGTGCTGGTACTGGTCCATGCCATTTCACCTGCTAAAGCTGCGTTGGGGGTGTATTTACCAACACCTAAAAAGAAACGCATCGCTCTGTTTTGTACTGCGTTAATGCACTGATAAGATTTTTGACCCCATATTGCAGACCCATAACTTATAACAGGCCAAACTATTGTATCAAAAAGGTGTTTGAAAACTTTTTAAGGCACACCTCCAACGGATTTACACTTACATATAACTAGACCGAGTGCTCGACTTGCACTTTGAGCCACCACCTTTGCAGTAATGTTAAAATCTAAGTGTTCTTGTAACACTAACCCTAAGTACGTATATCTATCAACAATATCAAGGTTATCATTTCCAATATGGAATAGAAACAAAGATTTATCTATACACTTGGGACGAAAATGAACTATTTGACTTTTACTACTGTTGATAGACATATCATAAACTTTACACCATTCAGAAATACCATCTTAAAGTATTTGTAAATCAGCCACACTCTCTGCAATTAAAACGATATCATCTGCATATAACAATGAACATATCTTTTCACCATCACATGTAACTCCAATATCAAAGGACTTAAGGTACACCACAAGGTCATTTATATACAAATTGAACAGCAAGGGGGATAAAATACACCCCTGTCTTAAACCACTGTTTACATCAAACCAATACGTGCATAAAGAATTCACTCTAACACACGATGAAACAGATGAGTATAATGAGCTTATGGCAGTCAACATTTTACCTTTAATACCACTATCATAAAGTTTTTGCCAAAGCAGTTCTCTATTCACATAATCATAAGTTTTTTTTAAAGTCGATAAATGCACAGTATTTCGACAAGTTCAGTTTCTTTCTTCTGTCGATTATACTGGTTAAAGTTAAACGATAGTCCACTGTACTACGCTTCTTCCTGAAACCATTTTGCTCATCTACTAAAATGTTATTAGTTTCTGCCCAATTACTAAGCCTGTAATTCAAAATATAACAGTAAATTTTGTACATTGAAGATGCTAAGGCAAATCCTCTATTTGACAATGGGTTTCTTTTATCAAGCGTAGCAGACTTTGGAATAGGATTGATGATGCATTTTCCCCATATTGAAGGAATAGTACCGGCGTTAAAACATACATTAAAAAGAGTGTGTAGAAACAACACCGACGTATCATTTTTTAAGTGCTTCAGTGGGAATTTCATCCACACCACAAGCTTTACCAATATTAGCCTTGTCAATAGCTTTCTTGACCTCAAGTGCAGTTATGTCCATATTTAAAGGGGCTAGATCATCAATCACAATCACAAAACCCGGCACATGTAGTGTATGAGGGTTAGGTCTATTAAATAACGAGCTAAAATCTGACTTCCATTTATTTAAAATTGTATTAACACAGAAAGAAGAAGACCCATTTTCAAGCAAAACTTCATTTGGGATTAAATTCTTTTTACTGTGATATACACCAATTTTTCCAATTGATTTCCAAAATTTGTTTGGATCGACCTTACAATAATTCAATAACTCATTTTGCATGCTATACCAATAGTTGCGATTTGCCTTTTGTACATCTCTATCAAATTGTTCCTTATACTTATATACTGTTTTTTCAGAGTCATTTTTAAAGATTTATTTGAGCAACTAAGCCAACTTCGTTCAGCTTGAGACAACTGGAACCAAATATCAGATAAATGGTTATTCCACCAAGGTTTACTTGGTCTGTGTTTCCTTGTACAACTAGCATTACTTATAGTTTGATACGGAATATCATTATACATTTCATGTCTTACAATTGAACCCCACTCGTCATATATACCATCTATGTCAGCTTGAGTACGCATTCCTTGTTTCAATATATCAATTGTTCTAACAACTTGTGACAACACCTTAGGCTTATCTAAAAAACTCCTTATTAAAACAACTACGATCAAACTTGTCATTTGATTTGTATTTGGTATCTCAATACACTGTATAAACCAGGATAGCAATGAATGATCCGGTATGCTTGTAGGGGATAAGCCTGATATGTTTTCACACTTGTTAATTACATCAGTTGTTAAGGTAACATTAAAATCTGAAAAAATATTCAACTATTCATGACTAACTAAGCAATAATCAACTATTGACGCACCTTTCGTTGAAATGGAAGTAAAGTCATTCTTAATACAATTCCTTCCATTTAAAATACACATATTCGAGTTGATTAAAAAATCAATAAAGATCTCCCCATATCCATTTACAGTAAAATCTAAAATATCCCCTTCTGGTAAGAAATCAACCCCTCTTATAAAATCATCAAGGTTTCCAATTCTGCTATTAAAATCTCCACAAAGAGATATTATTCCGTCATTCTGATAGCAATATATATCTTCAAGCAATTTCTAAAAGAATGTATTGGCATCAACCTGACATGAAGAGTTTTGTGGTGGAAGATAGCAAACACATGGATATAGGGAAAAGTTTTCATTTCTATGAGTCATTTTCAGCCTAAGGATACCTTCTAACGTATCATTGATGATATCTATATCAAAGTTAATGCAAAATGATTGCTTTACAAGAAAGCCAACTCCACCAGAGCCTGTTCTGGCGTTAACATGTATACGTTCTCTCTTAAGACCAAACCATTTATACCCATCCAGATCAAGAAAATCGTTGTTTAAAAGATGTGTTTCGGCTATGCCTAAAATATCTCAAAGTCGTTGTCTAAAATACAACTAGAACGTAAAATAAAATTATCTGAACGTTTATCACAGTTCCACCCTCTAACATTCCAAAACCCAGCTTTAAGCTAATACTGGCGTCTTCCCTGGCCTCTCCTATTTCCACCTCTACCACCACCATAATGCTTTCCACCCCACGACCACCTACATTACGGAAATTCTCATCTCGAGTGTCTCTTGCAGTGCCTCTTGAACTGTTATGGTTATGGTCATGGCTACCAACATCCCGATCCCGAATATGTTCCCGTGCGTTAGAATCCTGTCTTCTGTCTGAATACCCAGAACGCGAGTCGCGAGTGCTTTCATTATGGTTGCTGACACGTACCACTCTAGAACCTCGAACGGCTAGATCTCGACAGTTCAATGAATTGATGATGGTTCTAAAGTTGTTAGCCATATCTCGATCTGCCTGAGACTGGTCATGATGTATAAATACCTTAGAGTACTGGCATAATCTTTCTTTTATCGTCATGTGACTTCATTCTAACAAGAACAACACCAGGCTTTGACGCTACTTGAGAAACTTTCCGTTCAGCACCTTGACAGGTGACGTCACCGAGTTTAAGTCCATCCTTGAAAAACATATGCACCTTATGTTTAGTATCCTCGTTTTCTGTTTCTGGTAGACCTCTTATTACCAGGTTAATATTGTCTTGTTCCACATTCCGATCAGTGCACCGTGTTTCCAAAGAATGTAGTTTAGAGCTTACGTCCTTAAGCTCTGTTTGAACCTCGTCTCGAATAGATTCGCTAATTGATTATATATGATGGTCCACGTCCTTACGCAAACGGTTCATTTCCTGTGTTACACGTTTATCTAGTAATTGTGACACTTTCTTGGCGATCTTTTGTTCAAGACTGGATTCTAACCTCTCTACTCTGTCGCTCAGCGAAGAGAACAGTTTATGCATATCAGCAGACAGATTAGTTACAAGCTGCACCAGCGTAGGGTTTCCATTAACATGTACATCTGCTGCAGTTAGAACAACATTTCTAGGTGCTAGAATAGGAGTTTCGTCGTACAGGGTACGACGCGCCGTAGCGGTTACTCTTGGCGTCTTGACCGTAGAATCAAAAGACTCATTACAGGGCTCAGAGCGATTGCGTTTTCTGCCTGATTCAGCCGGCGTGTCCACACGTACGATTCTCTGGGACGACATGATTGAATCGACGTACGCTTCTGCTTCACCGTTGCTAATAGTCAAGTCCTTTGGGCTTTCACTGCCCATTGCGTACAGGCGAGCTATGTGTTTAGAGCGTATATACCCCGAGTAGCACTTGGCGTTGCTCACTCAATTCGATGTTCAATAGAGCGTAACGACTTGAGCGCCGTGTGGATTTTCCCACCTTGTACCTCTCCAATATAAACTCAATATAGACTAAGTGCTAACCGTGTTACTATAAATAGCAACAGGTGAGAATGCAGGTAGAAAAATATAAGTCAGAGGTATTTCAAGTTCAAGAATTGTCAAAATGTCACCTTGAATCCTTTCCGAATCTCCATACAAACACTCCAAAAATATCCGTCTAACTGTCTTCCTACAAAAACCTTTACAATCACATCAAAACTGCAAATATATAGCAGAGCTAGTTTCGCATGTGTTTACATTCAGAAACCGGAAGTCTATACATGTATAAGATTTGGTCGATTTATAAAGCCACACATTGAATCTTATCAATACATCAACCTTTTCAATATCGATATTGCCCATTATAATGTTTAAACAATATAATTAACCCTGTGTGCAAGTCTATGCATAAATAATAATGCATTTTAATGACAGAATTTCAATTTTAATGTAGGTAACTGTATCTCAACTTCAATTTTCACATTTAAATAAGAAAATCTGTTATTACAACAAATCCTGACTGTAATATTTTCAATTGTTTTCTGACCAACTTTTTCACCAAGTATATATTTGAATAAAATGGAAAAAAATTACATTGAATTAGTCAGTTTTTTGTAATTCAATTTTTTAGCATTTTGCAAAATTTAAATAGCTGATAACATATTTTTGAACACCTTTATTCAAAATGTCTTTAGCTTTTCTTGTAATAAATGTTGTGGACTACTTATTGCGCGAGACTTATCGTCATAAGCTTTTCTTTGTTTGATTTGATTGGGTTGTGTTTTACGGCATATCGACACATGAAATGGTCATATGGCGCCGAGAGTAACTGTTGTTTGAGAAAAATAAAATTATTAAGATAATAGGCTTTCGACAGAAAAAGAGACCTTAAAGACAAACCAATCGATAAAGTTTGCCTATATTTTCACAAATTGTTTCTTAGGCTATTATCATTCTTTAAACGAAGTTTCCTTACACCTTTCATTGAAACTAAGCTCATCCGCGAGCTACCTTAAGTATTTTCCCTGCATTAAGCTGTCACTCGTCTCTACAAATTGGAATGTAGATTCCCTTGTACAGCTGACCCTGTCATTGACCAGGTTAGACGATCACTCGTGAACTATCAGTGAAAATCAGCTGTGCTGACAATGTCCCGCTGGTCAGTCTTACAAGTATTATACATGTATGTATCATGCCAGGCAAGAGAGCATCGTTACCCATGATGACCCTAAATGTTGGTCATGAAATGTCTGAGCAATAATTGTAGACCCTGATTATAATCCTCTCCAGAATTAGTAGTCTGATCAGGATCTCCACTGTTTGTCATATACTGTGCACCTTTTGGTCAAATGTCTGCGTGAAAGAATCAATTTGATAATATTTTAGGACAAAAACAGCATTTGTACAAAGTGTCCAAATTTTGTGGGATTTTTACGGTTCCCGGTAATACATGTAAATCATAAATGCATGAGTTGGAAATAGTATTTTTTGTCCTTTAAAATGAAATACAGCGCAAACGCAATTACACTGAGACACTTCTCTTTCAATTCTAGAGTAACCCGGCGTCTGATCTGGCTCCAAACTGTTTGCAATGGAAATAATAATTTGAGCATACATGTAAATGCGTTTATTAGGAAATAATAACGCCTTCTTCACTGTAGCAAGGTTAAGATAATCATTGGGAAATGTCAGTGAAATAAAATGTGCTGACAATGTCCTGCTGAGCGCCTTATTGCATGCCGGAGAAGAGGGTATGTTACCCGGCTAGACAGCCGGATTGAGTTACCCCTATCAGCTTACCGGAGATGTTTGGCCGGATCGGACACTAGTATTTATCATCGTCTATTAGCTCGTTCGCACTTTTCAACGAAAATATTATGCTTTCATGAAAGGTGCTTGAAAGACCTGTGGAATGCACTTGTTTGCTCTAGATTAGGTGGCAGCGGTCATGAATGCCCAGATCCACTGCCGGTCGTCCAAGTGAGGACATTAGGAATTTAAAGTTAGAGTGGAGAACACGTTATTCTTTCCCATTAAAACGAAACGAAACGCAAACGCAAAACACTAAAACGGAGAAAAGAGCAACTTTTGGACAATTCTGATAATTCATGTTTATCTTGGTGGCAAACAGTTTGATGCCTGATCAGACATCGGGTTACCCGGCGTCTGATCTGGCTCCAAACTGTTTGCAATAGAAATAATAGTTTTAGCGTAAACGCGTTTATTGGGAAAGAATAACGTTTTCTCCACTGTAGTACGTTAGAGACGTTATTCTTTCAAAATGATCGTGTTTAACTAACGCTACAACTACATGTTTTATTTTTATTGCAAACGGTGTGAAGCCAGATCAGACACCGGGTTACCCAGCATCTGATCAGGCGTCAAAGTGTGCGCTTCTCAGATTAAGGAGTTTTCATCATTGTTTTTTATCTTGCAGTGAGCGGTAACCTATGTAAATAGTAATTTGCAAACTCTTTGCATCCTGATCAGACGCCGCGTATCACTATTCTTTGAAACCCTCAATTTAATACATTTTTCACACCCACCTACTTCATTACTTCCAAACCGCTCTCCGCTGAATATATATTTTTTTAAATATATTTTGCAATACTGAATGTGAAGAATCACCGACTGAAAATGTCAAACACCTAGAAATGTCAAACACGTAGAAAAGGTCAAACACCTAGCCAACTTAATTTACTCCTGCTTATGTAATTCAAAATTGTTTTTCTTGGTCCACAGGGAAGAACCTCTGTCATGTAGCAATCTGAAACACACAAGCACGCCTGTGTGGCGATTTATGTAGCAACCACAAGACAATGGAGTTGAAAAACGAGTTATGGAAGACAAATGGCATAGACGGGACCGTTAAAGTAGGCTACATCACTTATTTATGTCACATTTCTATTTGCAATAAGTATATTTATGTTCACTAAGTTTTAATAGATGTCGTTATAAAGGATATGTGGGTTAAACGAATGCATATTGTGGCTACAACTGTTAAAATGACTGCAACATAAAATAACATAATATTCCTTATTTTAGTGTTGTTTGTACATTGATATTCAACAATGAACTACTAACATAGCAAAATGATGAAGTACTTAATATAATTATGTCTAAACTAAGTTCTATCAACCGTATGGTGAAAATAAGATGTAGTTTTAAAAATTAGATGTCACGCTTGCTAGACGACGCTGTAACGAACGCCGGGACGACACCATGTCGAATGTAATGGAATCGTGACGTCGTTTCTTGTCTGTTTCAGGGAAGCACTAGATGCAGTTTGTTTGGGACCATTTGAAAGGGACGTCGAGGTGATGAAACACCAAGTTAGTGTTGTGCCGAATTGAAGTCTCACGTTGTTTGTAGATAAAAGCAATAAAAAGACAAGAAACTATAAAGTTACAGGCAAAGACAAACACTGTGAGATAGAACGTGTCAGTATCGGTATATATGAGTACAAAACAACAGAAATCCTTCCCACACAAACTCAATCTATGACCGTTAGCCCTTTGACAAAATAAAAACACAACACACAAACCAAAAACGTACACAAAAATTATTAAGTTAAACTGGGACATACCTCCAGCATATAAATATGCGATGGTATTGAATTCCGCTTGGATCAAGCAATAAACTTGAAAACAAACAAGAGTGTAGAGAGATAAATTTGATATTAACACAGAAAGTATACAGGCTGCTGTAGGACAAGAACATGTATTATGTTGTTCCCATGCTTCGAGGATTGCATGTACTGTACTATCCTATCGTCAGTTACAGATCATATCATTGATAAAGGGCGTCTCGATGAGCATGACATTACTCACAGAGCTAATCAGCTGTACTGGGCCCCGTTTCATGAAACAGCTTACGACAAATGTTGTCGTAAGCCAAAACTTTAAAATACATTTAATCTCTGATTTCTCTATCGAATCCTGTCTTGTGACATCTTTTTGGAATCGTCTTTTCAAGACGATTCCAAAAAGATGTCACAAGACAGGATTAGATGGAGAAATAAATAATAATTGAGAGTTTTATAATCAACATTTTTCGTGCGAAGTTTTATGAAACGGCCCCCTGGTATGTGAGGAAGTTCAAAGATGCAGCCGATCCCCATGTCATGAAATTTGTCCCAAGGTGATGGGGCTCGTATTCTGAAACATTGTACGACAACTAGTGTCGTAAGTCAGATTCTAAAGTTCTTAATTATTATTTACTCTGATGTTCACTTAAAACGAAGTCGTCGGGACTGTTAGACTTATTTCATTATATCCAAACTTTGTTGTATCATGTCCAAATTACTATACCTTAATAAGAATTTGGGAATAAGTTTTTGTTTTTATATCAAATGTTACGTTATATACAATTTTTATATAAGCGAGCTTTACTGCATTTCTCAATCTAAAACGGTCTTGTGATATATCTTTGGAAGAGAGAACCCCCACCAGAGAGGATTAGAAATCTGAAATTTGAAATAAGGTACGTTTTAACCTAGGACTGTTTTTGGTTGGACGACGTTTCGTAAGATAGGCCCCAGGACTGTTGTACTAGCGCTTTTTCATGTGAAATTCATACGGGTTATGAGTGATATTTAAGTCGCGAGTCCTTTCTATGGAACATATGTGTGTGTCCTGACTTGAAGGTACCGAATGAGGAAAAGATAGACGGTACATTCCGTACACAAGACCAAGAATTATTAATTCCAATAATGAAGCTGTGGCATTAATTCCAAATTCCAAAATGAAAACATTTATACTTTGCATTGATGGAAAGAAAATATCAGGAAGATACTTGAAGAGATAAATTTATTTGCAAAGTCATCAGGCTTTGCCATCAATGCTTACTTTGAAACAAGAAAGATTGCTGAATAGTACGTTGTGTCCCTATCGAAACGCTCCGAGAAAGCGATATTTGTCCTGACACCAATCCATTTTGCATAAAATAGAGACTAGCTGGAAGTATATATAGGTTGTCATAAATGCAGTGAATGGTCTACATGGCTTAACCCATTTGTGCCCACGATCTCATATATGGGACATAGGCAAACAGTGTAGACACTGATCAGACGCCGCATAATGCGGCGTCTGATCAGAGTCTATACTGTTTGCTGATAGGAATTTCTATATAAAACAGAACGAAAATGAAAGTTTAGGACTGGCACCCTTTAAATAAAAATAGAATAATCCAAAATATAAGCATGGAAGAATCCACTTGGCGCAAATGGGTTAAGTTGTTAACGAAATTAAATCGACAAAATCGTTCGTTGTCACTTCCACTTTTTTTATGAATGTAAAGTTTTAACTGATATCTGTACTTGCAAAAAGGTATAACAGCATTCATAATTCATGTAAACATGAAAAACTTCTATATAATACATTTGGTTTCAACGCAAAAATATGAAGCGGTATTTTTACAACTCTTACTGTTGTGAGACCCCGTGGCACCATCGGTAAAGAACGCCCCCTGAAGCAAAGGGTCCCGTGCTCGAGTCCCAGTCTTTTCTTTTTACAACTGGTTATATACATGTCGCATCTTTTCACATGCTCAGTTGAAGGTTTGGATTTAGTTTATATTCGAAATCCGATAATCAAGCGGTACGTTTATTTTTACAAGAAGAGCATACACCAAGGGCGAGTATGAAGTTCTGCCAAATATATCAATGTACTATTAGCTAATTGCTATTGTATAAGCAGCATTGATATTGTTTTTCCAAGATGGCTTACGTCGCTGAATCTTGTTGAAAGTGTGTACAAACGCTCAACATGCATCACATACATGTAGGCATCCGATATCATGGGTCAATCTTAAGCTCGTTTCAGTATTTAAGCATAGTTTGTTTTTTATAATGGATTTACGAATAAATGTTTGTTAGTATATCGAGTTTGTTTTAATTTTATTGATGGATTTGACAATAAAAATTTCCTACCTATATTGCAAATTTTGTTTTGTTTATATATTTATGTTAACAATGTCATTATTGTCCATTCTTTGTGTTATCAAACATTAGGGGGAGGGCTGTAACTAAGTGGTGAGCACTTGTAGCCCGACCCCATTTCTGTAAATATTCGAAATAAAATATGTTTAAACTAAACTAATAAAAATTAAATTGTTAGATTTGAATCGTTGTTTGTATAGATAAGGCCTAAATCGGGAACCAGCTATAGATTAACCCCTGACCTCGACGGCACGTGAACGTCAATGTAATATTATTTCATAACTTCAATTAACAGTTACAAAGACCCAAAACATCCAACCTCCCGAAAAGGCTGCTGACTTTGCCTTGAGTTGCCAGCTTATTTGGTCACTGATCAGAGCCCACACTAGAGCAGCAGAAATCACTAACATTTAAAACTAAATGTAGTAGAGAGTTTGTAGCCGACTGGGACTTATTCAGCGTCTGATTAGGCTAAATTGATTAGCACAAACGTGTTAAAAGGAAATGATTATGTATTCTCTTACAGTGGAGTAAACGTTATTCTTTCCCAATAAACGCGTTTACGCTAAAACTATTTTTATCCTTTGCAAACAGTTTGGAGCCCGATCAGACGCGGGTAACCCGGCGTCTAATCAGGCTCCAAACTGTTTGTCACTCAGACTGACATAATTAGTTAGAATTGTCCAAATGTCATCATTTTCTACATTTAAGTGTGTTGCGTTTGCGTTTCGTTTGCGTTTAAACGGGAAAGAATTACGTTTTCTCGACTGTATCCGTTAAAACCAAACACAATTTTAAGACATGAGCAACTAGCATTTAAAACTAAATGTAGAAAACAGTTTGTAGCCGACTAGGACTTATTCGGTGTCTGATAAGGCTGAAAGCTGTTTTGCAATTGCCTTATTTGATAAGCACAAAAGTGTTTATGAGAAAATAATTATATATTCTCTCAAACAGCATGACACGTATAGTTGAAATAACACGGAATGCAGACGGCTTTTTCAAGCAGATAATATGACGATATAAGGGTTGTTTCCTGAAAATAATCGTTTCACATTCCGTTGACGCCTATTTATTAGGCTATTGTGACCTTATTTTATGGCTCTGGGACGTCACAACCTGTATATAGAACGACTCAAGTGATTATTCCGTGTAATATCAAAGCCGCATTGTGTTTTTGAGAAACCTGCATAAAACGGTTGCTTGGGGTCTCATTTGAACTACGTGATTCTTTCACAAAAACCGGCTTTATCTAAGAAATTTGCTGTGAATGGAAAGAAGGACAACTCTGTAAATACAGGGCTCCAGATAACGGAATTATTTCGAAAACTAAAATCTTTATTTCTGCTTGTAAACCCAATGGTGTCATACTCATTAAAATTGTATCGAAGAGACGGTTTAATCAGTAGTAACACCATAGCATTCGGTGCTGAAATGAGTGAGAAAATGTTGGATTAGTTCAGATATCTGGAGCGCTGAAAATGAAGCGGTTTAACCTTATTCTGCTGCACAGACGTCTGCTTTGACATTGTCGTCTGCAAAATTTGTTCAGTTTAGATTTATGCATTGTTTAAATTAAACAAACCTTAAGACGAGTGTCAAACAGTTTGGATCCAGATGAGACGCCGCGTATTCTAGATTCAAACAGTTTGTAAACTCCGTAAAGTTACGACCAGTAGGCACAGGGTTAAACTATGAGATCCAGTCAAAACGTGTAAATAATATTCACTGGGGGTTGAGCGTTTAAAAAAATACGGATAATCTTTACCAAGCTTGCTGAAAATGACTGTTTCAGCCTTGTCCGCTCTCTAACTCAAACACTTCTTTTTGGATCTTCACCAAACTTGCTACAAATGTTTATTAGTATAGAATCTAGGTCAGGTTCAATAACTAGCAAAATCGCATGAGGCATTGAGTTATTGCCCTTGAATAATTAAAAAAAAAAGGAACTTTCTATTTACTGTCATCTTGCTTTAAGCAGTCACCTTTCATACACACCTTATATTTACATGTAACACAATTGTGTGGTCGTAATAGATGGGTTTTACTGTAGTAGTAATAACACTCATACTTTCCAGCAGATAATATAGAATATAAGCACTAGAGTACAACTAGTATTTTCTTAAAAGTATCACTTTTCACATGCTATTGTCGCCCGTTTATTACGCTATTGTTAAGGTATTTATGGCAGCTCTGATGACGTCACAACCCATTTATAGAACGGTTCAAATAGCTCTTAAAATTAACTCATTGAACGCAAGGTTATTGATCTTTGACTGCAAATTCTAATTGTTACAAACAGTTTGGATGCAAATGAGACCAGGGCTGCCATAAGTTGACATGAAAAATCCTAATATTTCCTAATTTGAATTTTTTAAGTGCAATTTTACAAATCGTACCTTTACCGAAACGCCTGTTTCTAATTTTGCTGACGCGTGATTACTTAAAGCAGGCTGGAAGTAAAGCAGAATGCGCCTTAAGGCGCATTTTGCTTTACTTTCCGCCTGCTTTAAGCTACCATGTACTAGAAAACAATTCCAAGATTTAGGAAAAATCCGGAGAAATGGCAGCCCTGTGAGACGCCGAGTTGCAACCAAACTGTATGTTACACGTATTCTAATAGTAATATATATTCTACAAAAATGTTAGGTCAATCTAATCTTGGAATTGTTGAAGAAGACTAATGTTGCTGACAAACTTTTCGGGCTGTGGTTGTTTGTAAAGGTCAATGTTTGATGCCGGAACAAGTAATAGTAATACGTTTTACTGCACAATATCATCTAAATTAATATTTTCTAATAATTCCTAGTACTAATCATTACTATGGATTATTTCGGATCTCATGACGTGTTGCGTTATTCTAGGATGATTAATTTCACGCTATCTATTAATATATTTGATAGAATCAATGTACCGGTAAGTAATCTATTTATGGTTAGTATTGTCGGCTAGTACTTATTTCACTCTTTCACTCTTAATGACGCCATAAAGCGCATTTGCAAACAGTTTTGATCCTGTATCGTGGCATGTGGTCAGGATAAAAACTGTTGGCCATTTCTTTTGAATTTACGTCAGTTATACTGCCTTAAATCTAACTTTGAAATGATATTGCAGAGACCCATTTTGAAGCAAACGACAATATGAAAGGTTTAAAACCTCACGATACATTTAATCCAGAAATGGTTACGGTTAGCACTTAATAGGGCCGAATGCTTAATGCATGTTAACCCTTTCACCGCCAGAATCGCCTAAAGTCGAATTTGCAAACAGTTTTGATCCTGATCAGGCGCCGCGTTACGCGGCGTCTGATCAGGATCAAAACTGTTTGACACCCGTTTCGATATTTCTTATGTCATACTCTCTTAATTCTTACTTTGAAATGATATTGAAAACAATAATATTGAAGCAGACGACACAATAACGGTGTAGGGGTAAAAAACTCAAAACTAATTTGGCGGTGAAAGGGTTAAAGATAAGGCAAAACACTCCTGTGTCTTGGTTTCTTTCTTCATTATTATAAATCTGCATTTAATCTGACATCATTATATAGTTGCAAAAACATTGTGATTTCCCGTTTAAGCGCAATTTAACATAGGGCGAATATTAACTAAAACACTACCTTGAATTTTGTAACATAAAACAATTGGGATCAATTAACCTAATACTTTCCATGTCCCTTAAGATGACGGTGTTCAATGTGAGTAAAGTTAGATACTATGACAAATATGTCACTAGTTCCTGTTATACCCCTTCACTGCCATGACGTCATCAATTTTAAACAACTGTCGGCAGCTTTTATTTCTCAAATTTAAGGATGAGGTATTTTAACTTAAGAAATATTGAAATGAGTGTCAAACAATCAGGGGCCCGTTTCATAAAACTTCGTACGACAAATGTTGTCGTAAGTCGGATTATAAAAGTCTGAATTATAAGTTATTTCTCCATCTAATCATGTCTTGTGACATCTCTTTGGAATCGTCTTTTCAAAACGATTCCAAAGATATGTCACAAGACAGGATTAGATAGAGAAATCGGAAATTTAAATAGTTTTAAGGTTTTGAATTACGACCGTTTTTGTCGTACAAAGTTTTATGAAACGGGCCCCTGGATCCATATCAGACGCCGCGTAACGCTGTTTGCGAAAATACCTATTGTACTCGGGATAAGGCAGTTGTATTTAACACGGAGTGTAATACCAATGTATATAGTATATACAATCACAGATTTCAATTTGAGTAAATACAGTATGGACCCTGGTAAGACGTCTAGATACTACGTATCAGAACTAACTTGAATATGTTTGCAACGGACATCACTGTTTTACGGGGATACCACAAATTTATAAAAATTCTAAGATTTCTAAATATAAGAGCGATTTTAGGAATCGTACCTTTAACCCTTTCGCTGCCGTGCTCTATAACACTTACATGATTATGCAACAGTTTGGATCCAGATCATACATACGTTGCGTAACGCAGTCTGGTCTGAATCTAAACTGTTTGACACCCATACCATTGTTTCCTAAGTTAACACCGCACAAAGTTCCAACTTTAAAGTAAGAGCAGATATCCGAAGATTCTTACGTAAGTCTGAAGAAATTAAGAAAAAAAGCCTAAGCTTACAAAAAATTCCGGAGAAATGGCAGTGCTGGTTTTGTTTTAGCCCAAATGTTCATTGGGAAAAGGACACGATATTTCCCACTCTACTGGTTCTTATAATCACTAATTCTCGTAGAAAAAGGCATGAACTACAATCGGCTGCCAAACGATACGTTAGCAGCTATAGCCCACCTACAGTGGAGAATATGTTTTCTTTCTAATGCCCATTCCCAGCAGTTTGCAGCAAGACTAGACCAATACTCCGAGGTTAAAAAGCGTTTCAGTTGAGTCTGAGTGTGTCCCCAAGCAATTGATTGGTCAGATTTGCCTACGCTCAAATCGGACCAATCAATTGCGTGGGGACGAGTTTAGACCGAAGTCAAAGGCTATATAACCTCGGAGCCAGGCTGCAAACTATTGGGCACATAGTTTAAACTTTATTCTTCAATAAACATGCATCATTTTCTTTTTAAAAACAAATACATACACCAATGTCGAAAAAGGATTTTGTTGAAAGTTTTAGCTTATTTGAGATCCACATGCTTTCGATTGGCTCTTACATAAAACAAGATGACCAACATTTCAAAGAAATTACCATCGGCCACAATTCAGTAGATTTCATTTATCTTTCGTTTGGTTCGAATTGAACCAAACACATTTTCTTCACTGAATCTTTGATCATAGATTTATGTAATGACAAGTAGTCACGTGGCTTATCGACATTGTATGTCTTGCCTCTGTTCTCAAATTAGTCTTTACATATCAGCTGTGTACAGTGGATAAAGCGTTATTCTTTCCAAATAAACATGTTTACGTTAAAACTATTAGTTATTTCGCAAACATTTTAGATTCCAGATACGACGACATCTTACCCGGTGTCTGAACAGGCTCCAAACTGTTTGTTAATCACATTGAAATGGATAGCCATTTCTTACATTTTATTTCGATGCATCTATGTACTTTGCGTTTACACGGGAAAGAATAACGTCTTCACTATTGTATAGCGATCACACAGGAAAGGTTTTAATAAAGGATAAGTTAGATACACTGCTTCCTCCCTACAACGGCCCTCCGATTAACTATTCCCTCCTTACAACAACGCTTGCCACTGTTCCCTAAACAAGACAACTATGCTTACGTATTAACTGCTGAAATTTATTCTGCATAAAAGTTTCGGCTATTGTTTTTCCTCAAAGTTACATACTGGACATTTTGGCAGAAGAAACGCGGCGAATGACCTCATTTCAAACTTTTTGCAAATTTAAATAAATGTATTAATTTTCCTTCCCTATAGCAACTCCTTCCGAACAACACACACATCCTTTGACTTTCATTGGCTGGTGTTGTAGAGAAGGAGCACTATTACAGTTGCTTACACAGTGGAGAGGGTGTTCATCTTTCTGATTTTCTATCAGTTAAAATTCATACGAAAGGCAAATACATTGCACACAAATTAGGAAAATACTACCTGTTTGAAATTCCGCATGTGTTCCCTTTTTCAAAGGTATATTCCTTTACCACACACGTTAGGGATCACTAATTTGGGATGGGACTACAGCTTGAGACGGCAAATTTATCCGTAGTATTTTCAGTCCTAGTGACCTTGACACTTGAACTCGATTATAGAAAAGACAATATTGCAGTGATGATACAGTGGTCCCTCCCTACAACGCTCCTCCCAACAACGATCCCTTCCTTAAACAATACTTGCCGCTTTTCCCCAAACAAAAAGAAATATTAATTTCACTTTCATTGCTGTTATATCATCTGCCTAACATTGTCGTCTGCTTTTTTCTCAATTCACTTTTTATATTTAGTGGACATTTTGACAAAAGAAATATAATGACAAGTAACAAACAGCTTGAATCCAGATCAGACGCAGCGTTTGCAAATGTTAGCCAAGTCTTAACTTTTTATTCCTACAACAACTCCTCCGAACAACACCAACAATCTTTCTTTCCCATTGGATATTATTGTAGAGAGAGAGCACTGTATTTTCCATTCAAAACAACACCAGTCAGGGGTAACAAAATGTTATTATCAATACGTCGTTGGATGTCGGAGCGCTCGGCAATATCTTCAGGTACAGTGTCCCCTCCCTACAACGGCCTTCCGAACAACAAGTCCACTCTTAACTCTTTGAACCCTAGAACCGCATATAGGCGTCCTTTTCAAACAGTGTACATGTGAATAGTACACTTGTCCTGTGCAAAAAGGAGCCCTCTGATCAGGGTCTTCACTGTTTGTCATAATGCCAAATATTGACAAAAACAACCCTTAAAAGTCAGAAATGGACTTGACTTAAATGGAAACTGGAATTGTCCTTTTAAAGTTTCAGGGAGGAAAGAGTTAAACAACGTTTGTCACTGTTTCCCAAAACAAGACAGTTATGTCTAACCTCTTTAATGCAGCAAAATCGTCTGCTTCAAATTTTCGTCTGCTGTCTTCTCTTAACTTAAAATGCATATAGTAAGATTAATACACTAGATCCAGTCACCAAAATGTTCAACCTACAGTGGAGAATCTGTTATTCTTTCCCAATAAACGCGTTTACGCTAAAACTATTATTTGCAGTGCAAACAGTTTGGAGCCAGATCAGACTCCAAACTGTTTGCCACCAAGATAAACAAGAATTATCAGAATTGTCCAAAAGTTGTTCTTTTCTACGTTTTAGTGCTTTGCGTTTGCGTACGTTTGCGTTTAAACGGGAAAGAATAACAGATTCTCCACTGTATCTACAGTAAAGGAGGTATTATTCCTTTCCGATATGTCAAATTAAACGCAAACTTTTCGTCAATTCTGATTATTCATGGCAAACCTGATCAGACGCCCGTGTCTTATCTAATCCAAACTGTTTGCAATGCATATACTATTTAAAGCATTAACGCGTTTAGTGGAAAATATTAAGATAGTTTTGTCTGTGTAGGGACTAGAAACCTGGTAAAAAACACCAACACTTTCACCATCCATTGACGCCCGTTTATTGGGCTGTTGTAAAGTATTCTTATAACTGTGGTGACGTCACATTTCATTTTTAGAACGAGTCAAGTGGCTCTTAAAATTAACTCCTTGAAACCAACGTAATATTTTTCGATTTTACAAAGAAATGTTTGTTGGAATCAGTTTGGATGAAGATGGGAAGCCAGCCGAGTTTCTGCATCGAAACTGTTTCATGTTCTAATATATATTCTGCCAGACATGGTAGATACATTTTATCTGGTAACTGCTGCACATGTTGTAAAGGTCCATGTTTAATGCCGTTACTAGTGTTCGTGATACATTTCCATGCACATTATCATCTCAATTTATAGTTCCAAATGAGTTCTAGTATGTACTTATCATTACCGTTACATGGGTCATTTCAGATCTCATGACGTGTTGCTTTATATTTTAGGAAAATTAATTTCACTTTTGCTATTAAATCTATAGTTACAATCTAACGGATGCAATCAAAATAAAAAAGTACATGAGTTTCCGGTAACCCGACCGACCCTAGTCTTTTCCCCCGACCCTAAACTTATTTTTCACTTTTCGAAAAATGTGTTTGAAAATGTCGGTCATTTTTGCGACAATCGATTTTTTAGGAGCGTATAATAGAATATATTCTCCGTTAAATTGTTTGCAAAGCTAATTTAGAGACGTTTAAGTGTTTTAAAAATGATTTTTAAATAAGATTTAGCAAATATCGATGTGAAATTTGTTCTAAATATCTGTCATAAAGTAGCTTCCTTGAAGATGTGACATGCTAGTTAGTTAACCATAAACACATTCACCATGCAGCCGGTGTAACGCAGTAGAATGACCCACCCCTGCTGACATGACCCATTGGTCATTTTACTACGTAGAACAATGACCCGGGTCATTTTACTACATAGAAAAATGACCCCAGAACGTAGTAAAAATACCCAATCGATACGTAGTAGAATGACCCACCTCACGCAGAGGAATGACCCCCGTAGAGAAATGACCCAGCCCAATTGTCTGTTACACTGTTGCTGTTACTCACTGTTGTTGTTAATATTACTACAACAGCTATTATTAATACTGCTGCTGCTATTGTTTTTAGATCACTACTACTACTTCTAATACAAATATACTAACACGATAAAGAAACTGTCAATTTGGTTTTAGGGACTTTTGTTATACTTATAAGTACAAATCATAGGCAAATTTGGCATCATAATACGTAAAAATGTATTGGCTACACGATGGTGTATGTATAATTGTGAGTTGATAATTTACAGATCCTAATTTTGTATGTGGTGATGACGGGGGTTTGAAAAGTAAAAGTTTCTCACTTGGAATGTTTTGAAACTGTCGTTGTGCCATCGACCAATTTTTTGTGTCAAACCGTGAAGACTAGAGCTTTGACATTTGACATGTAGCCTTGTATGGTAGACCTCTACAGCAAATGGTTAATGTTTTATCCTGTGGTCAAAAATGGCCTCGCCCCGGGGTCACATTTTTACATAGAGTTATTAAAAAATGACAAATATGCGACTTTTACTTTTCACACCATCGTCTTTCATACACAAAAAAATGCTTTGCGAATCATCAAATTACAATAACAATTACAACGTCGTGTAGCCAATACAAGTTTGCGCATTTTGATACCAAATTTGTTAATGGTTTGTACTTACATGTATAAGTATACCAAAAGTGTTTCAAACCTAATGTACAGTTTCTTTATCGTGTTAGAATATATTACCCACTTTGCTGCTGTTTACACTACTGCTACCATTTCTAATTTCTAGTACTACTAGAACAACAGTCGCTGCTTCTGCTGCTGTAACTAATGCTGCTACTACTGTTTCTACAACTACACCTACTACAATTATACTACTCCTTTTGCTGCTGCTGCTGCTGCTACTAATACTGCTGTTTCTCCAAATACTTCTACTTATAACATACTACTTAATTTGCTGCTGATACTACTAATGCTACTATTTGTACAGCTACTACTACTGGAACTACTAAAACTACTTATGCTTGTGCAGTTGTTTCTGCTACTTTTGCTGCTACTTTTGTAACTACTACTATTTTAACTACATTTTTTCTACTCCTGTTGCTGCTGCTATTACTAGTGCTACCACTGCTACCGTTTATAGTAATAATGCTGCTGTTGTTGGTTATATTACTGTCACTACTTCTTCTCCTACCAATATACTCCTCCTATTGTTGCTGCTATACGTCTGCTACCACTGCCTCCATTTCTACTACTACTACTACTGCTACTTAACTGCTAGTACTATAACTACTACTATGGCTGCTGCTACTGTTGCTAGTAATAGAACAACAAGTTTTTACAATAGCAGTAGTAGAAGTAAAAATAGAATGAGCTCAAAATTCCCGGTGTAATTCAACACTGTGCCCAGATAATTCAAATCATTTACGACTTCAAAAAATCTATTCCGTCGATCAATGGAATAAATCGATTTGGCACCTTTTGTGCACGTTCAGACATAAATAGGAAATAGTAATGTTTTCTCACCCACTATACACTAAAGTAGGTTGAATAGGGTGTCGATATATGAGTAGCTCGTTGGCCTTATGGTTAAGACGTCTGAGTCATTTTTTAAGTCCGCGTGTCCAGGGTTCGAATCCCACCAGAGCTAAAATAATTCTTTAAAATGCAGCTTTAACATAAATTCGTATCCTAAACTAATATTTACCTGTTTATAAATATAAGCGTTTGACATACATGTACATTATTATGCCAAATCTGTCAGTCCCTTTAAAACTCTCACCGTATAATCAAATAAACTCACCAAGAATATCTTTGCTCTAAACAGTGTTGATAAAAAGTATTGAGCGAGTATAAACATCAGTCTGGTAAATGAATTACCTGAATGACCCTGGCACTACCTCACGCAAAGCTCAATAATTATGGCGACAAGCGTAAATCACCACGCGTATACGGTAAGGTATTTTTCTTCTGTGTCTACATTGTTTGAATATGACAATTATATTCCCCACAGCTACACTGTTTTAAATGACGAGTATACTTGTCGGTAGGGTTGCACGAGATAATATGGCCTCTTTCCATGACCAGATATGGTTCTACGCGATGAGGGGTGGTGGGAGAAGAAGGGGCATTTCCACGTAGAATACAGATTTTGTTAATTTTCCCTTTATTTTCCTTCATAAAATATGGACAATGGGTCATTTGTCTACGTAGAATGAAGACCCTGGGTCTTTTTGCTACTATAAATTAAGACCCGGGTCATTTTCCTTCGTAGAATATGGACCCTGGGTCATTTGTCTACATAGAATGAAGACCCTGGGTCATTCGTCTACGTAGAATAAGGACCCTGTGTAATTTTCTTGCGTGGCATATTTGTGTACATTATTAGTTATACAGTTGTTTCCACCACACACACTGTATGTTCTACAAAACCCAGGGCTCCCGATATGAGGAATATTTCAAAACCTAAAATCTTTATTTCTGTATTAAACCCTATGGTGTCACTACTCATTAAAATAGTATTTCTATAAGGTTCTAATGTGTAGTAACACTATAGGATTTGATTCTGACATTAGTTAGAACATTTTTTATTTGTTCAGTTTACTCCCTCTTATCTGGAGCCCTTGTAAAACCTAGTCATAAAGACATTTGAATCCGTTAATCTTGCAGTACGTTTTTTAGCTCGCCTGTACGAAGTACACGACGAGCTTATGCTATATCCCGGCGTATTCATCGTCGGTGCCGTCGTGAAAGGCTTAGAAAAAAATGCTTATCACCTCTATGTCCCTTGGGGTATTGCTTTCATGTTTGATGTTCATGTTATGGTGTGTATATATGGACAACACCTTTCCATCCGTGCGAAAAGTTTGACCCTGTGACATCGGCCTTGAACTTTAATTGTCGTTGTTGTTTTAGTTTTTAACTTACAGGGAGACGATTCAAAAACTGAATGCCCAGTTGTTGTTATACTGTTAAAATAGTCTGAAATTGATGTTATTAAAATCGTCTCTAAAAGACGATTAATCTAAAACTCGAGGAAAAGGCGTGTTGAAATCATCTCCATATGTGATCAGTTTTAATTTGAAAGTTTGGTTCCGAACATTGTAGAGTCAGACCCTAAGCGTAGAAGACTCAGTTATGGTCTGTTTCTACTATGTTCGACTTGCAGTTATAAACCGACAGCAGCTAGGAGGTACAAGTGGGGTGATATGTCGAAGTACAGTGCTCCCTCTCTACAACGGGCCTCCCAAGAATGATTCCCTCCTCACAACAACGCTTGCCGCCGTTCATCAAACAAGACAAAATATGTCCAACCTTTTCACTGATGTTTTTCTTAAAGTCACATAAAGCACATTTTGACAGAAAAGAACCATAATGTCGAGTGATAAACAGCTTGAATCCAGATCAGACGCTGCGTCTGATCTGTATTCAAGCTATTTGCGATGCAAAAAAGTTGCCCTCCCTTTAACAACTCCCTCCTAACAATACACATAATATTTATCACCACTTAGGTGTGCCTGTAGAGGGAACACTGTATTATTAAATGAAAGGCATTTTTCCAAAGGATGTTTGTATATAAGCTTTTATTTATCATTTGATTCTTTCAAATCTCTATTGTAAAAGAGAGTATTGTCTTGAATGCATTGGGACAAAGACATGTACAAAGGTGTATCGATAACTTGTTGACAAATCGTGCTACAAACAGTCTTTCCAGTCTTGTACGTAGAGCCATTGCACGTCTAAATATAGTAAACACATATCGGCTCTATATGACCCTTTAGCGTCGCGGTGCGTTAAAACCCAGCACAATCAAGCAAAAAATGTAATAGTGGCAGTAGCAGCGATAGTAATATAAATAGCAGCAGTAGAGTTTATGCAGCTTCGACAGTATCAGAAGTAGTAATAGTATCAGCAGTAACAACAATAGCAGAAGTAGTAGCAGCAGCAGAAGTAGTAGCAGCAGCACAAACAGCAATAACAGCAGTAGTAGTAGAAGAAGCAACATCAGCAGTAACGGCAATTAAGCTGAAAAGGGGGGGGTCATTTCTCTACGGGGGTCATTCCTCTGCGTGAGGGGGGTCATTTTACTACAAGTTGATGGGGTCCTTTTTCTACGGTCTGGGGTCATTTCTCTACTTAGTATAAAGACCCGGGTCATTTTGTACGGGTGGGTCATTCTACTGCGTTACACCGGCACATATCAATGACACATTTAATAAGCATACAACACATTTCAAAACACCATTCATTCCATCTGTCATATATGTCACTACTTTGCCGTCTTGGTATATAGATATTATAAACAATCATACCGGTTTAGATTTTTAAGATAATTTTGGTAAAGGGACCTATCAATAAAATACATTTGAAGCGATATTTATAAGTATTGTTATGTATGACCCAGGGCTTTGCACAATAAAATACATGCATGCATGTCCATGTAAAAGTAATTCATCAGAAAGTCATATGTATCATTGTATGTTTTTGTAAAAAAAAAAAGAAGAAGATTTTCCGACCGTCCGTCCCTAATATTTTTGGGCATGTAATAAGAAACACAGGTATTTTTTTACCATTAATCTATGTATGGTTAGTGTTGCAGGCTAGTACATTGTACTCTAAAACGTATTTATGGTGAACACTTATTAGAGACGAAAGGTTACATAAAACATAAATGAATGCTTAATGCAGGACAAAGATAATGCAAATTTTAAAATCGATCGTTATCTCTCCCGGATTCAAATTATAAGAAATCCTGAATCTAATAGAATAATACCTTCTGAAATTTAGCTTAACTACAAAAAACACGAAATTATTCGTTTCGAGTGGCAAAACATTTGGAGCCATATCAGACGCCGGGTTACCCGGCGTCTGATATGGCTCCAAATTGTTTGCAACGAAAGTACTAGTTTTAGACCAAGCGGGAGCATATCTTCCCCACAGTGGAGAATATGTTATTCTTTCCCAATAAACGCTTTTACGCTAAAACTATTATTTGCCGTGCAAACAGTTTGGAGCCAGATCAGACGCCGGGTAACCCGGCGTCTGATCAGGCTCCAAACTGTTTGCCACCAAGATAAACATGTATTATCAGAATTGTCAAAAATTGTACTTTTCTACGTTTTAGTGCTTTGCGTTTGCGTACGTTTGCGTTTAAACGGGAAAGAATAACAGATTCTCCACTGTAGTAATATCCAATATCTTGGTATATCGTATATATTTAAAGATAGACCATTGGATGCATTTAGAAACATTGAATGGTTAAGCAACCATAAAATGATTTAATCGTAATTTCTTGAAGAATATTATGTTTCCGCTTTGCTATAACAATGGTAACTTCTGCTTAGACATCCTTTAACAGGTTCACTCCTGTTGTATCGTCTCATTTAACAGTGTCGTAAGTTTTTATTTCTGATATTAATAATTTTGAATTTAACCTGATGAAACATCGTCCACAAGTTACGTTCCCGATCAGACGTTCAGCGACTTTGTGTATTATCTGGATTCCAAACTGTTTGTAAGACTCATATTCAACAATTTTAGTTTAAAAATGTAAGATTCATTGAACGCCATTGGGTAATCCTACGTCTCATCTGGTTCTCAATTGTTATAAACTCAACCGCAGGTTTCTGAAATAAAGCAGATGCATATAAGTCACGTTGAAGACCGTTTTTGCAAACTCCGTTTTTAGCAGGCGACACAATGCGTGATAAAGAATATTCATGTCGTCATTGAGGTTCAGGCGGTTATGTGAGGAGCTTTATTTCTCGGAACTCCGTTTTTTGTATTATGATTGTGTTCTCCTCCTACGCTTTTTCTGCAGTGGAGAAGACTTTATTAATTCCCGTTTAAACGCAAATGAAACGCAAACGCAATGCACTAAATGAAGTAAAAATCAATTTCTAAAACTTTCTCAGGATTTATTTTGATCTGAGTGTAAAAAAGGTTTGACGCCGGATCAGGCGGATGGTTCCGTAAAGCCTGCAAATATCAGTGTAATTTAGTGAATGGTTATTAAGACGTCGACAGAGTATGGTTTGGCATTTAACCCTTTCACTGCATTACAGCGTGTATAATGGTTATTTACAAACAGTTTAAATCCTGATCAGACGCCGTGTCACTCACTAAGATATTACTTAGGTCAATTTACTTCAAATCTCAATTTTAGAAATAAAAGCAGATGACAATTGTTTGAAGCAATGACGTCATTGCAGTGAAGGGGTTAAATGTTTTGTCTTCGGTTACCATTAAGATTACAGTGGAGAATCTGTTATTCTTTCCCGTTTAAACGCAAACGTACGCAAACGCAAAACACTAAAACGTAGAAAAGTATAACTTTTTGACAATTCTGATAAGTCATCTTTATCTTGGTGGCAAACAGTTTGGAGCCTGATCAGACGCCGGGTTACCTGGCGTCTGATCTGGCTCCAAGCTGTTTGCAATAGAAATAATAGTTTTAGCGTAAACGCGTTTATTGGGAAAGAATAACAGATTCTCCACTGTATCTTTATATTTGTACCTGAGACCTGTGTTGTGCCAAAAGCCAGTTGTCTTTGATGCTTCTTAACCCTTTCTTCCCGGAAATCTCAAATTGACAATTCTAGTTTTCAATTTAGCCTAGTCCATTTTTCACTTTTAGGGTTGATTTTTACAAAATATGCCAAAATGACAAACAGTGTAGACCCTGATCAGAGGGCTCCTTAAGGAACCCACTGATCAGGGTGTACACTGTTTGTATAGGACGAGTGTACTCCTGACAGGAACGATGTTTGTAAATGATGCATATAAGCGTGACTAGGGTTCAAAGAGTTGATTAACTAAGGCATACAATACAGTGGAGAAAACGTGATTATTTCCCGTTTAAACGCAAACATAACCTAAACGCATTGCCATGGGTTATAGAAAATGACAACTTTTTGACAATCCTTACTACTTCTTTTTATCTGAGTGGCACATAGTTTGGAGCTAGATCAGGCTCCAAACTGTTTGCATTGGAAATGATAGTTGTAGCGTAAACGCGTTTATTGGGAAAGAATTACTGTACGTACAGTGGAGAATCTGTTATTCTTTCCCAATAAACGCGTTTACGTTAAAACTATTATTTGCAGTGCAAACAGTTTGGAGCCAGATCAGACGCCGGGTAACCCGGCGTCTGATCAGGCTCCAAACTGTTTGCCACCAAGATAAACAAGAATTATCAGAATTGTCCAAAAGTTGTTCTTTTCTACGTTTTAGTGCTTTGCGTTTGCGTACGTTTGCGTTTAAACGGGAAAGAATAACAGATTCTCCACTGTACATGGATAAGCATTTCAGTGTAATAATACCTTTCATAATTGACATTATATTCATTGAATGGCTTAGAAATTTATAATGTCAGGAAATGTCAACTGTGTGTATTTTATTTCACTTCCCTCTAGTTCTGGCATTTTCACTGGATAATAACAATAACATGACAACCCTGTGGGTCCCACCTTTTTCTAACGCGTGTCACTGCAGTGGAGAAAACGTTATTAGGTCCCGTTTAGAAGCAAACGAAACACAAATTAATTGCAGTAAAAGTAAGAAAAATACATTTTAATCTTGGCAACAAACAATTTAGAGTCAGACGTCTGATCGGCTCGAAAGTTTTTTTAATTAAAATTATAGTTTTATCATAAACACTTTTATATAAAATCATAACGTCTTCTCCAATGTAGTGGACTGTCGCGTTTTAAACAAACTATTTTTGCTTACCCTTTTATATGAAAATAATTATTTCCCTTGTCGATATTTACACAATTAATTGAAGGAATTTGAAGCAGGTGGCTTAAAATCATCACATAGAAATTATTGAGAGAGGTAAAAAGTCTGGTATTTTGTAATCTTGTTTCAACTCACACAGGTACAGTGGAGAAAACGTTATTCTTTCCCAATAAACGCGTTTACGCTAAAACTATTATTTGCAGTGCAAACAGTTTGGAGCCAGATCAGACGCCGGGTAACCCGGCGTCTGATCAGGCTCCAAACTGTTTGTCACCACGATAAACATGTATTATCAGAATTGTCCAAAAGTTGTACTTTTCTTCGTTTTAGTGCTTTGCGTTTGCGTACGTTTGCGCTTAAACGAGAAAGAATAACAGATTCTCCACTGTATCATTCAGCCGATTTCTGTCATTTGGCTACACTGCTTCCTCTCTACAACATTCAATGGGAGACAACTAGTGTGTGTGTGGATGCGTTTGTGACACTACCTCATTTTGTAGGTCTGGTGTTGATCAGTAATTCTTTATAAATTCAACATTTTCTTCACATCATTTGAAACTGTGACCGTCCTAAAAACCTTTTGTCATATTTGCCTTAAGCTTTTTGACTTATAAAGCGTACACCTCGGTACGATGCTTTCATACGTGTACCTCTGTCGAATAGTAAAACCAGTATGCGTGTGTGTGTGATGTTCGGAGGGATCTGTTTTAGGGAGGGAAGTTGGCATACATTTGCAAACAGCTTGTATACAGACCAGACGTCTGATCTAGATTTAAAGCTGATTGTCACTCGTCATTATGTTTCTTTCTGTCAACATGTTAAATAATTATGTGACTCTGAGAACAATAGAAGACGACAATTTTAAGAATACTTTATTGCTGCTGCCGAGGAAAGGTTAGACATGCATGTACTTGTCTTCATTGTGGGACAGCGGCAAGCGCTTTTTGGTTGAATATTGTATAATCCATGGCTGTGTTACACCTTTAATCTATAAAAATAAAGATAAAACTGTCCAAGAATTATACCACAGACCTCAACCAACTGGTTTCAAAGTAATTGGGCAATCCCTACCAGCAAGGTCCATTAGACAGGCACAATGTCAACGGTACAACTCAAGAATCCCCATTTAGATACACAGCATCTACAGCAAGAACACAACCTAGAGGTAGCAGTCATTGATTTCTTACTTTATTCTAATTACAGATATATAAGAAGTGTGTTTTCAGATAGTTTTTGAAGGCTGCAATTCAGCTCTCATCTCCGATGCGATACAGAATTACTCACAGACGCAACTCTCTTCGAGGTCTATACACGTCCAGCATACTAACAATGTACCTTGGAGAATCATTGCACATGGCTTTGTATGCGAGTTTCAGAACTTACAATTCAATTATGTGTTGAACAAGAAGCCATTGAAGCTCCTTCATACGAAAGACCGGCGGTGACATTTCCACTTCAGGATTTCACACAGAATAATTCATTATTTCCCGATTTCATCTTCATGAATTCACGATTTCGATTGCGTGATTGCAAATTTGCAAGATTTCCACTTCCAAATTGCTCAATTTCTCAATTGCTCAATTTCTCAATTGCTCGATTTCTCTTCCAAATTTCCAGATTTCTCAATTGCTCGATTTCTCAATTGCTCAATTTCTCAATTGCTCAATTTCTCAATTGCTCGATTTCTCTTCCAAATTTCCAGATTTCTCAATTGCTCGATTTCTCAATTGCTCAATTTCTCAATTGCTCGATTTCTCAAGTGCTCAATTTCTCTTCCAAATTTCCAGATTTCTCAATTGCTCAATTGCTCAATTTCTCAATTGCTCGATTTCTCAATTGCTCAATTTCTCTTCCAAATTTCCAGATTTCTCAATTGCTCGATTTCTCAATTGCTCAATTTCTCAATTGCTCGATTTCTCAATTGCTCAATTTCTCTTCCAAATTTCCAGATTTCTCAATTGCTCGATTTCTCAATTGCTCAATTGCTCGATTTCTCAATTTCTCAATTTTTCTTCCAAATTTCCAGATTTCTCAATTGCTCAATTTCTCAATTGCTCAATTTCTCAATTACTCGATTTCTCAATTGCTCTATTTCTCTCAAAATTCAGTCACGTGATACGTGTTACATGTACCCTTGAAAACAAAATGGCGATTGGATGTATCAGTATTCTAGTGATGGTGTGTGTTTATTAGTTTGTTTTACTTCAAAATAGGCATTCAAATGATGTGAAACATGTTTGTATATAGAATTTAATAATTCCATGCAGTTGTGCAACGGTATACTAGATTCTAGATATGGACGGCTGCTATCACATGCGTTTTAGAATTAGTTTATCTCTCCAAATTTATCCAAACAAACTCGTAGAAATGGAGGCGTCCACGTGTAGTATACCGTTGTACAACTACATTGTTATACTCATTTTAGCGTTTTAAGAACTAAGGACTGACTAAAAATTACATGATTCCATGTTTTACATCATTTAAATGTTTTAAATTCCCAATTTTGAAGTAAAAAACAAACAAATAAACTCTCACCTGCGCCAGAATACATGTATCTTCATTCGCCATTTGGTTTTGAACGGTGAGGGCTTTGTTACATCACACGTGGCACGTGATTAAAACATTGTTACAGTGAAATCATGAAATTGAGAAATTGAGCAATTGAGAAATTGAGCAATTGAGAAATCGGGAAATTTGGAAGAGAAATCGAGCAATTGAGAAATCGAGCAATTGAGAAATCGAGAAATTTGGAAGAGAAATTGAGCAATTGAGAAATCGAGCAATTGAGAAATCTGGAAATTTGGACGAGAAATTGAGCAATTGAGAAATCGAGCAATTGAGAAATCTGGAAATTTGGAAGAGAAATTGAGCAATTAAGAAATCGGGAAATTTGGAAGAGAAATTGAGCAATTGAGAAATCGAGCAATTGAGAAATCTGGAAATTTGGAAGAGAAATTGAGCAATTGAGAAATTGAGCAATTAAGAAATTGGGAAATTTGGAAGAGAAATCGAGCAATTGAGAAATCGAGAAATTGAGCAATTGAGCAATTTGGAAGTGGAAGTCTTGCAATTTTGCAATCACGCAATCGAAATGTGTGAAATCCTGAAGCGGAAATGTCACCACCGGTCTTTCGTAGCTTCAAGACTGGAGTGATGTGATTGTACCGAAGAGTCCTGGTAATCACGCTGTAGTTTTCGTAGTGAGTTTTGGGATATCCAATATAGCAGTGAGATACAGTAGTCAATTTTTGATGTGACCAGAGAATTGACCAAGGTCTTTGTAGCTTCTGGATTAATTGAGAAAGATCAATATCACTTCTGGCACCAATCTGCTTCAAAATGCCCAAGTCCTGCTTAAACTGTTATTATTACATTACGATGAAAGTGTTGTTTAACATATTTAGACTCCTGGGACCCGTTTCATAAAACTTCGTACGACAATTGTTGTCGTATGTCAGATTATACAAATCTTCATTTTTATTTATTTCTCCATCTAGTCCTGTCTTGTGACATCTCTTTGGAATTCCACAGAGGTGTCACAAGACATGGTTAGATGGAGAAATCAGAAATCAAACGGATTTCAAAGTTTAGACTTACGATCAGTTTTGTCGTCAGAAGTTTTATGAAACGGGCCCCTGGAGACAAGTTGCCAGCCAGATCAACATCTCATGTACATCAATTTAATAATATGATGTATTGATTTAGAAATTTGAACCCTGACCAGAATATCACAGTTACAAATATTCTGGATTTGAACCATTTCAGAACTTAGACTGACGTACAAATACATATTTTATGATGGATTTATCCATCTGGTGAATCGCCGATAAGGTTACACCTTTTAGCAGCCTTTTACTGTATCATGCCATATTATGGCAGTAGTTCCCATTCTTTTCTGCCTTTGCCTTCCCAAATGACGTGTTTATTTTAAAACAATCATTTTAGATCTAATTGCAAAAAGTTTAAATACTATAAGTATGCTATCAAAGCTAAGTTTTAGGACATAAACATGAAAATATTCAAAATATGTCTTGTACATGTAGTCAAATTCAATAAGACATACCAAGCCCTGATGTTATTATAAATCGGTTTAATAATAATAAGTATGCTATTCCAAGCTTAATGCGTTTTATACCTCTTTGGATATATAAGTACTTAAATACGGGCAACAAATAGTTTTGATCTTGACGAGGGGCCGAATTAATCGTCGTATGATTAGGGTTAACTGTTAGCTAGCGCATGTCAGTCAAATTTCGCTTAACAGGAAAAAAGGGTGGTAGACCCGCACACCTCGTGGACTGTGTATATAATAAATTATATAATTTTCTAACTGTAAAGACAAGATCTGAGGCATCCGCCAGGAGTCTTGTTATCTGGAGTTAAACTGTTAAACATAATTCAAAGAAATGTTTGATAAAACACTGGGTCATTATCAACTGGTCATTTAATAAGAACATGGTAGAGTCTATTAACATATTCAGTATCATAAGGGTTAAAGTACAGTCGAACTTCGATATCTCGAACTCGGTTAAATCGAACATACCCGTATTTCAAAGTTAAAACGTAGCTAAACCACGTTTTAACTTTGAACTATGGATATGTTCGACTTAACAGAGCATGAAATAATGCAATTTTACATGTCGGACTATCGGATTGTTCGAGTTAAGCGAGTTCGAGATATCGAAATTCGACTGTATCTACATTTTTGTATATGAAGAATTTTACATGGTTTACTCCTATGGGGAACTATAGGTTTGACAGCTGTATAATCCGCCAAGTGTTAACACGAGCACGATGTAACAGTGAACACAGTTGACAGGCATACAGGGGTGCACAATAACTATGAGAGGTGGCACTAGCATCTGTTTTACCCCCGACTGTAAACGTTTGTGTTCAGGTCAAAAGCGTCATGACCGAAATTGACAAAATGCCACCGGGTGTCGGCCACCGTGCAGTAATCACTTTTACCTACAACACTGAAGAAGATTTGGTGTCGAGGTTATGGGGTAGATATAGCATTGATCTTACAGACCTAAAATATAGAACGTATAACAATAATAAATATCTGGGAGAGTTTAATATAACGTGTACCTCATTTTCTAATAGAGCGACACCTAGTCGAAATTTGCAAAACGCCGAACGATGTCGGATTGGCAATAACACTTTACAATACTGTTCAGGGTGATACATGTAATCAGTTTTAAATATTCTCTTAAGTTGTTACGACCATTGCCAGAGAGACCCATATTTTTGTTTATCCTGTTGGACCAGTTGTTAACATGCGTATTAAATATTTTATCTTCAACATCATTTGCACACGAACGAGACACTTGTGTTTTCTTGAGTTGATCTACTCAAAATAACTAACCAGTTGATCTACTCAAAATAACTAACCAGATATTTTGTATTTTTAAGTAAATTGTTGGTGTTCTAATATTCAGAATATTTAATTAGTTTTCTCAAATAGTATCACTTCACTGAAAGCATACATAAAGATATGGGTACCTTAGTAAAGTCTTATACAAAATTGAAATGTCTGTATACAGAGTTCATGCATTTATAAAATCTTATCATTATGAAACATAAAGCCTTAAGCTTAGACATTTGGCATAAAGCATCAGCTAGTGGTCCTCTGCAAATGTATTCGAAGGCGTGACCCTGTGCACCAAAGAGTTCCCGTCATAGGAGTCAAATGAATTACGTCCAACGCACATTGCGTTTAATTTTGCGTGGTGGGTATTCGATTTGAAGACGTTTTGATCAATTATGTAGAGCGTTTTTGACGTTGTAATGTATAAATATTCCCTTGAATAACTTGTGCCCTATTTTCCAAAAGGTTTTTACGTCGTCTATGAATCGCATCTTACGATTGTACTTCGTTGAGAACCATTCAAAAACATCGTTGAAGTGAAGAAACGCAATATTTGTCATAGGCATCTTTTTATGTGCTAACAACGTGTTAAATTTGACGTAAAACTCTTCCATGTTATTGTCCTTTAGTGTCTGTAAAATATATGGTAGCATGGTGTCAATCTTTTTAAACAGAGGTATGTCACCAGAATCAATGCCCATTGGGTCATTGATATCTGTTGGAGGATCTGTTTGGACAGAAGTATCTTTATTGTTCTCCAGTTACGACAAATCCAACATAAAATCGCTCAAATCCAAGCATTTTTTTAGTGAAACAAGCTGCGGTGGCTGTTTGGCAAGACAGTTGCTTCTTTAGAGTTGACGAATGCAATGGGGGTTGGTTTGTGAAAACGTATTATCTTTGACAAATTTATTCGTTTGGGACGGGACTTATGGACTTATTTTGTTCCCTGCAAGATGATGGAGTGATCTTGAATTTGTTTTGTTTGGTGTTGAGCTTTTTCTGACTGTCCAATGGTTACATGTAGCAATTTAATTTAAAGCTCTTCTTGAGGATATTGTGTCACTGTATGATTGATTATTTCGGAAAAGTCATTGAATTCCTTGCCTTAGTAGTAGCACAGGTGTTCGTCCATGCTGAGACAGTCAAATACATCTGAAGAAAAAAACATATATTCTCGTTAGCGATTTTAGTTTTAAATTTGAGATTATTATCGAATCGCAAATGGTCACCCACATATCCCTTATTCATATCATCATAAAGCCAGATATATATAGATCTATTAAGTGTTGTTTCAATAGCTGGCCTATAGCTAGTTATACAACAGTCATAAAGGATACAACACAATGCATACAGTATAAAAACATAAATGAGTAGAAACATTTGCAAATAACACTGCTGAAACCAGATGATCACATCTGACATTAAAATGACACAGTAGAATATCGGCAAGTCGTGCGTTTTGCTTGATCTCGGTACAAACCAGTTTCGGCAAACCGAACAAATAGAACAGTAAATAATTGCATAATCTCGACAAATCGTACACAAGTAGTTACGAGTTTGGTATGTATGTTTCTCCGATACGGTACTTGAACGCGCTACAGATCCAATTTGATAACTTTAAAGCTTTTGACCGACAACGGGGATTTAGACAAATGGATACATGTATGATTTATTAATTGAAACGCCTTTCTTGGAGGAATATGTTCATGTTTATTATTGACCTATTGTCGTTTTCATCGACGATCATGGTGATCACGGACATTTTCAACATGACTATTCCAGTAAAAATATAAAACACACAACAGGATATGAGTACAAAAATATTGAGATAATATACGTACATGTACTTGTATGTGTCACTGTTGCTTCAAGTCGTTTATTAAGGAATTATTATGATTTATTTACCTGCACTGAGAAGAACCATGCCATTTTCCTCGATTCGGTAGTCGCTGCAGCAGAAGTTCGTAGACTTTCGTTCGTACATGTACAACTATTAAATACATATGACTAGGGAGGTCATCAGTATATTGTTAATGAAGTTCATGGTAGTGGGCCTTATACAGTTATGATCAATAAAGTTTTTAGATTCAAAGCAATTAACCAAAATTCTTGGTGGTCGGTTAAAATTTTGTGTTCAGTGTTTATAAAAAAAAAGTATTAATGCATTTTGCGGCGTCTGACCGGAGTATGCGGTGTCTGATCAGAGTCTACACTGTTTGCTGATAGGAATTTCGAAATAAAGCAAAATGAAACTTTTGACCAGGCATCCCTTTGATTAAAATGGACAAATCCAATATATAAACATGGATGAATCTACTGGACACAAATGGGTTAACAAAATTCCTTGGTGATCGGTTAAAATTTTGTTCAGCGATTATAAGAAAATTTTTTAAAAAAAAGCATTGTCTTCCAGTTAAACAATATCATAGGGGGTTTCTATAAGTGTTTATAAAGAAGCACTTAAATATTGATGTTTTTAAATGTACTCTAGTGTTTCAGGACACATTAATTTACAAACTGTAAATCACAGTATGAAAAACAAAAACTTGCATTATCTTCATAAGTCATTACTGATTACATAACGAAATAAAAAATAATTAGTTCACCAAAACATGCAATGATAATGATTTTTGTAGTTTTGCCAAGGCTTCGCCAACATCCTAGACAGTTTGAAAATCACATTAGTTAACACATTCAACCCTAGCGACAATTATACTCGTCGTTATCAAGCACTGTATCTGTGGAAAATACACTTGTCCAGTGTACACCCTGATTAGAACGTTCCTGCAGGAGCTCTAAACTTTTTGTCATTTTGCGAAATACAGCGCTCCCTCTATCAATAACGTCCCCGAACAACGATTCAATTCTCACAACAAAGCTTGGCGCTGGTTCCCAAACAAGACAATTGTGTCTCACGTTTTCGCTGCTACAATATCGTCTGCTTAACCCTTTGAACCCTAGTCCCGCATATAGGCGTCATTTTCAAACGGTGTATATATAAATAGTACACTTGTCCTGTGCAAACAGTGAAGACCCAGATCAGAGGGCTCCGAAAGGAGCCCTCTGATCAGGGTCTTCACTGTTTGTCATAATGCCAAACATTGACAAAAACAACCCTTAAAAGTAAAAAATGGACTAGACTTAAATGGAAACTGGAATTGTCCATTTAAAGTTTCAGGGAGGAAATAGTTAAAATTGTCATGTGCTGTTTTTCTCCATGTAACGTATTGGACATTTTGACAGCAAAACCGTTACGCGGCGTCTGGTCTGGGTTAATTCTGTTTGCAGGTGTAAACCAAGTCAATCTCAGTTATCTAAGGGTACTTATTTTCCCTCCCTATAACAACTCCATCCAAACAGCACACATAATCTGCGTCTCCCAATGGGTGTTGTTGTAGAAAAGGAGCACTGTATGTAGTACTTGTAAATGTCAACG
Source organism: Gari tellinella (assembly GCA_922989275.2). Classification (NCBI taxonomy): domain Eukaryota; kingdom Metazoa; phylum Mollusca; class Bivalvia; order Cardiida; family Psammobiidae; genus Gari; species Gari tellinella. The sequence continues at coordinate 76,914,706 of OV277866.1, forward strand.
TAACAAAGTCATAAATGGACTAGACTTAATTGGAAACTGGGAATGTCCGTAGAAAGTTTCCGGGTGAATGAGATATGATTTTATATAGATTGTTTTTGCAATAAACGCGTAAAATTATGCTTGAACCGTTATTTTTTAGTGCAAACAGTTGGCAGCAAGGTGAGACACTGGGTATTGCTCTTTGATTAACGCTATTAGTACAAAATACATTTTATGCATCAGAGGTATGCCTCCGTAATAAATACATGTACATATAAATACAGACCAGTGATATTTCTTTGATATTACATGTATGCTCACATTTGAATGTCCTTTAGACCCCCCCCCCCCCCCCCCTACACACACACATACTTTCGTTTACTCTGCTTACAGTGGAGAATCTGTTATTCTTTCCCAATAAACGCGTTTACGCTAAAACTATTATTTGCAGTGCAATCAGTTTGGAGCCAGATCAGACGCCGGGTAACCCGGCGTCTGATCAGGCTCCAAACTGTTTGCCACCAAGATAAACAAGAATTATCAGAATTGTCCAAATGTTTTTCTTTTCTACGTGTTAGTGCTTTGCGTTTGCGTACGTTTGCGTTTAAACGGGAAAGAATAACAGATTCTCCACTGTATTACTTACGTCAATGCATCAATTAGTTGTCAATCTCTGTAAAAATTATGAACAAACTTTTCAAGGAGGTTCTCTTTTTGACTGACACAATGATGTATTTTTATTTAACTGTAATCGGTAGATTCTATGGACATATTTCTGATTCCATTCTATCCTTTAAACGAAATTCCTTCTTTTTTAACTTTATAAACCTGTGGGTTTTTCTGGTTTTGTTATTGCATTCCAGACAATATGCGCTTTCACCATACACATACCTTACATGAACACGCATTGGAATAAGATACGCGCCTATACAGTGGAGAATGTGTTATTCTTTCCCAATAAACGCGTTTACGCTAAAACTATTATTTGCAGTGCAAACAGTTTGGAGCCAGATCAGACGCCGGGTAACCCGGCGTCTGATCAGGCTCCAAACTGTTTGCCACCAAGATAAACAAGAATTATCAGAATTGTCAAAAAGTTGTTCTTTTCTACGTTTTAGTGCTTTGCGTTTGCGTACGTTTGCGTTTAAACGGGAAAGAATAACAGATTCTCAACTGTACAAAATACCATGTCATGTTTTAATCCTGATATACAACTTTTATGACAGAAGCAAGTCAGATAAAAGCGTAAATTAATGACACCCAAAATGATATTTTACGGACTTTAGTCTGACACAACAAAACCTTATCCAATGACTATTTAAAAAGTAATATCATTAGTCTTTACGACGTATGGAACCTTAATGTAGATCTAAAGTAAGACAGAAAGCTCCGAAAGGAGCTTTCTGTACATGTATTCTACATTAAATGAACACTTTTCTCTAAAGATTGTCGTAGTCTTTATTGGCTGATCTCGTAATACAGATACGACTGTAATTCACATGGTCTAAACAGGTGTTTCGAACAGATGAGCCTTGTACAAAGAACGAGTCCGTGATATATCATATTAATATAAGTTTAACGCATTTCAATTTGAAAATGAGTTATAGATAGCAGAAATATTAATAGCTTGACCTTTTATACACACCACAAAGCTGATATATATTTGATGTGACGGATTAGCCGGCCAATTCATCGACAAGCCCACTCCCTTACACATCGGCTCGTAAAATTACTGTTGTCGACGCTCCGGACTATTTTGGCGTAGTAATTCTTTACAAAATACGATAGGTCAGTGTATCGCATAATAAACTACCTAACTGAACGAGAAAATGTTCTGTTCAAATTTTTTTACAGTATTACTGTTTCACATATAGCCTGTTTCTAGCTCTGAATACAGATAACCACTTAAAGCAGATTGAAAGTAAAGCAGAATGCGCATTAAGGCGCATTCTGCTTTACTTTTAGCCTGCTTTAAGCTAAATTCTGCTAGAATATAGGAACTATTTCTTATGGTGAATACTCATAACTGCATAAAGTGGAACTGTTTTCTTCAATGGAGGAATATATTGAAAGTTTAAAAGACGTACTAATTTGGTAATGGGTTACACAACGGCTCATAAAATACTACAAAATACGTCAGTGTATAGAAGAAACTATAAGGCAAATCTAATGGTCTTTAGTTATTGGGTACATGTAATAAGATTTGTGCTTACTTACGGTGATTGATAAATTGAACAAACGGAGAAACTATAAACTATTGTAGAACATGTTGAGACGTCGCATAAACCCTTTCACTCTCAGTGACGCTTAAAAGCGCGTTCGCAAAACAGTCTGGATCGCGTAACGCGGCGTCTGATCAGGGTCCATACTGTTTGGCACTCGTTTTGAAATTTCTTCAGTCATACTGCCTTATGTTTTAAATTTGAAACGACATTGCAGACAACAAAGTTGAAGCAGACAACAATGAAACGGTGAAGGGGTAAACATTTCACGCAAAATTTGGTAGTGAAAGGGGTAAAACATGTCGTCAAAAAAGTAAATATTACAGTGGAGAATCTGTTATTCTTTCCCAATAAACGCGTTTACGCTAAAACTATTATTTGCAGTGCAAACAGTTTGGAGCCAGATCAGACGCCGGGTAACCCGGCGTCTGATCAGGCTCCAAACTGTTTGCCACCAAGATAAACAAGATTTATCAGAATAGTCCAAAAGTTATGCATAAAGAGGTATGCCTCCGTTCTTTTCTACGTTTTAGCGCTTTGCGTTTGCGTACGTTTGCGTTTAAACGGGAAAGAAAAACAGATTCTCCACTGTACATGTAGCAAGCAGTGGTTATTTTTTCATATAAAATGATCTGCTTTTTGGTGAAAGAAAAGCAAAAATACCGCAATGACTGTAGATTACCCATTTACATATATACAGTGGAGAAAACGTTATTCTTTCCCGTTTAAACGCAAACGAAACGCAAACGCAAAACACTAAAATTTGGAAAAGGACAACATTTTGACAATTCTGACTTTTCACTTTTATCAGAGTGGCAAACAGTTTGGAGCCAGATCAGATGCCGGGTTACCCGGCGTCTGATCTGGCTCCAAACTGTTTGCAAAGGAAATAATAGTTTTAGCGTAAACGCGTTTATTGGGAAAGAATAACATTTTCTCCACTGTAATTGCAATGTCCAGACATGATTATGATTTGCAGGCAGTATTATGGCTAAAATAAGTGTTAACCCTTTACCTTTTAGAAATGCCTTTTAGCGCATTCCGTTTAATCCTTCGCGGAAGAAAATAATTCCAATCTATACAGTCATGAAAATGTATCAGAAGGAATATTTTTGTTATTCTAGCAGGTTGAAGCTTAAAACAGGCTGAAAGTAAAGCAGAATGCGCCTTAGGGCGCATTCTGCTTTACTTTCAACATGCTTTAAGCAGTCACTTTTTTAAAAACTAAAATCAGGCTATGGGGTAAAGGGTTGAGTTTTGCCTCTGAAGTCAAGGTTGACGGACATGTTTGGATAGTCGAGTTGTGTGCCCTGAAGATGTTTGTTTATCCTTTAAAACGAATCAAGAGTGTCGTCTGCACAAACTTTTTTGTCGAAAAAATATATAAATTGCTTGAAGCAATAGTAATAACTGAAATACAGATGGAGAGAACATGGCGTAGATTAAATATATTCGCAACGATTTAGTGCGTGCGCATTTCCGGAAAATGTATGTAAACTTTAAAGAATTCCCTACCAGGTGGCGCAAGCAGGTTGAAGGTCAATGTCAACCAGTGGCTAACTATACTAACGAGGTGTCTGTATGGATGATTAAAGCGACCTGTCCACTAATAGCTCATCATAAATGTAATTAGCCCCCCGAGTTTAATCTTTATTCTGTTGTGAATTTTGTCTGCTTCAGAGTCATTAATAGCGTTGTGTTTTATGCCCCCAAAGCTTAAGCTTTTACGCATATAGTAAGTGAACGGAGCGTGCGTTTGTCTGTCCGTCCTTCCGTGTCTTTTTTGTCTGGGGTAAATTTCCTGTTCCATATAAGCTAGAGATACCAAATTTGGTGTGTGCATACACATTGTCTTTTTTCAAAAAAGAGAATTAAACTCATTGCCATGATATCTTACTTTTAAAACGATAACTGTCTGCTTTTATTTACACTGTACGTAATGCATTACGCAGAGTTGCAATTTATTAACCCATTTATGCCCAGTGAATTATTCCGTCTTTATATATTGCAATTAGTCCATTTTCTATCAAAAGAGATGCCTGATCAAAATTTTCATCTTCGTTTTGTTTTATATCGAAATTCCTATCAGCAAACAGTGTACATGTATACTCTGATCAGACGCCGCATAATGCTGCGTCTGATCAGAGTCTACACTGTTTGCCTATTCCACATATGTGGGAGCGTGGGCACAAATGGGTTAAGCTGTGGCTGCATGCATACACAATGTACATGTAACAATCTTTACGCGTAGCCTTTTCCTGCTAAAATATAAAAAGGAAAATATTTGTAAGGTTTGAATCCCGATCAGTCGCCGAGAAGCTAGATGTTTGATCAGAATAGAAACTGTTTCACAATATTGCCATTTATACATGTGTGCAAAATGCATAAATCGTTGAATTTAACAAAAAGCAAAATGCATGCACAACGCAGCGTTTGATCTGTATTCAAGCATGTTGAAAAGTTAAACCAATTGTATTAATTTTCTCTCCTTTTACTCCCACCGAACAGCCCACATAATATTTGATAAGAACACAAACTGTCATATACTCTATTCAATATTTCTTTAGTCGCACTGCCTAAACACCTAAAAGAAACCCGGCATCTGATCTGGCTCAAAACTGTTTGCAATGGAAATAAAAGTTTAAGCGTAACCGCGTTTATTGGGAAAGAATAGCATTTTCTCCACTGTATTATTAGTTTTTGAAGTACAATCTTATCAAACAATTTGAATCTAGATTCGAATTCAAACTGTTTGCAAACTCAACTTTATACTACATAGCAGTAGAAGTGATCATTATATTTCATAATTAGCCGCAAGATATGTACACAGTGTCGAGACATCAGTAAACAATCACAAGATAATTTGACGATTACGATATGTAATCGTTTAATTCAAAATATCGGCGAGTCGGACCTTCGCAACGCGACAACATTACGAAACGTTAACCAACCTTCTGACTACTACCGGAATTTACCGAATATTATTCCGTAACATATTTATTTCAGTACCAGAGGCGTGTACAATTCACGTAACATTGCAAACAGCTTGGATCAAGATCAGATTCCGAGTACCTCGGGGTCTTACAAGTATCAGGGGTCGAACTGTTTGACACTTTGATCGACGAGTTTACGATTAAACTGCCGTATTACGAAAAAATAATAAATTAACTGGAAAATACTTTTGAAAATATCTGGCAGGGATTAACACATTCAACCCTAGATGCGAGTATACTCTTCATTTGCAAATAGTGTACCCGTAAATAGTACACTTGCGGCTATCCTATGCAAATATTGTAGTCCCAGATCAGAGGGCGCCTAAAGGAACCATCTGATATTGGTCTACACTTTTAGTGATTTTGATTTGCATTATACAAAACAATTGTAAGTAGATTGTAAATAGTCCAAATTTGACTTGACATAATCTGAAAATTTGAATCATCCATTTGAAGCTTCAGGGATGAATGAGTTAAAGTCCCATTGTGTTTTCAGACCTTTTCTTAATGCCTGAAATACAATAACTGTTAATACTAATGTTTGAACATTCTTATGGGCCAAACTGATCTATGAAATGATGAAGACGGACCTAAATCACCAAAAAGGGCGATTTAAAATCATAACAAACCGAAAATAGAACGCCGAAAACAACTTCACGGGGTGCAACCGTATCTACCTCCGCCCGTCCATCCATCAGTCAGTTAGACTATCACACTTTTACTCAACTCAACTATTTTTATCCGATCTTCCACAAACTGGCTGAAAATAAAATGTTCATTGATATAAAATCAAGGTTCAGTTTGATTACTACTAAAATCGCATAAGGTATTTTTGAGTTATTGACTGTTTCAGTCATTTTTGCACTCTAAAACAAACAGCATTTATCGGATATTCACCAAACATGCTGAAAATATTTATTCATATAAAATTTAGGTCTAGTTTGATAATTACAAAAATCGCATGTGGCATATCTGAGTTTTTGCCCTATATGTATTAGAAATGACTTGTTTTCAGCAAGTTTTGCTCTCCAACACAAATATTTTTTTGAATCTTCACCAAACTTGCTGAAAGTTTTCATTAATATAAAATCAAGGTTAGGTTTGAATCCTACTACATGTAAAATCGCATAAGGCATGTTGGAGTAATAGCCCTTTAATTATTTTTAAAAAATGGCTGTTTCAGCCTTTTTTGCTCTCTAACACAAAGAGTTTTCATCGGATCTTCACCAAACTTGCTGAAATTCTTTATTTATATAAAATCTAGGTCCAGTGTGATTATTACTAAATTCCCATAAGGATTATCTTAGTTATTGCCCTTTATGTATTAAAAAGGACTGTTTCACCATTTTTTGCTCTCTAACACAAATACCTTTTTTTTCTTGACCTAGATTTAATACCAATACACATTGTTAGCAAGTTTGTTGAAGATCCAATAAAAAGTGTTTGTGTTAGAGAGCAGAAAATTCTGAAACAGTCATTTTTTAATTATTCAAGGGCAATAACTCAAACATGCCTCATGCGATTTTGCTAGTTATTCAAACTGACCTAGATTCTATACTAACAAACATTTGTAGTAAGTTTGGTGAAGATCCAAAAAGAAGTGTTTGATTTAGAGAGCGGACAAGGCTGAAACAGTCGTTTTCAGCAAGCTCAAGGTAAAGATTCTCCGTATTGTTTTTAATCGCTCACCCCCGTGAATAATATTTACACATTTTGACTGGATCTCATAGTTTAACCCTTTACGGAGTTTACAAACTGTTTGAATCTAGAAAGACGCCGCGTAACGCGGTGTCTCATCTGACTCCAAACTGTTTGACACTCGTCTTAAGGTTTGTTTAATTAAAAAAACAATGCATAAATCTAAACTGAACAAATGTTACAGACGACAATGTCAAGGCAGACGTCTGTGCAGCAGAATAAGGGTTAACCAGATGCTCCAGATACACACGTAAGCGAGAGTAATCTGAACTAATCTAACATTTTCTCACTCATTTCAGCACCGAATGCTATGGTGTTACTACTGATTAAACCGTCTCTTCGAGACACTTTTAATGAGTATTACACCATTGGGTTTATAAGCAGAAATAAAGATTTTAGTTTTCAAAATACTTCCGTTATCTGGAGCCCTGTATTTACAGAGCTGTCCTTCCTCGCATTCAAAAGGGAGGATTTTTAATTTGTGCTGCACAAAAATATTAAAAATAAAATTTAAAAAGCGAATTTCTTAGATAAAGCCGGTCTTTGTGAAAGAATTACGTCCCACGTAGTTCAAATGGGACCCCAAACAACCGTTTTATGCAGGTTTCTCGAAAAACACAATGCGGCTTTAAAGACGATAGGGACACAGAAAAATACACATTCAGGGTTCCCACGTTCAGGGAAAAGTTGAGAAAAATGAAAATAACTGATCAAGATCAGGGGAACGTCAGGCCATTTTTTATGTTGGAACCCTGACATTTCTAAAACCATTTTTAATCTTATATATTAATCATTTGTGAAAAAGTGGAAATTTTAGAGATTGTGTTACTGGCCATACATGTAATAGCGGAATTATAAGTATATATTTTGAGTTTCAATACAATTTTTGCTTCTATTCGTGATGTAAAAATGACACTTTTATGCTTCTTAGAGCAGATATAGAATTCCTGCCACACGATTTTGAGACATTTGCAATATATTTAAGTTTATGACACAATCGGAAGCATGAACTCAAGCCTTTTATTGCAAATAACATACAGTTGAGAATGTGCACTTTTTTTCGTATAAACGCAAACGAAACTGAAATGCAATTCAATAAAAACGTTAAAAATAACTTTTCGACAAACTGACAATTCATGAACATCTGAGTAGCAAATATTTTGGAGCCTGATCAAACATAGGATGACCCGGCCTCTGCTCAGGCTCCAAACTGTTTGCAATGGCAATTAACATACATGATAATATACCCCAATAATTCGAACTGGCTCAGTGAAACTTATCCGTAAGTTAAAGTTTAAGCGAACATGTAGCTATGCCATTTTTAAACTTTAAAAATATGTGTATGTTCGACATAAGCGAGATCGAGTTATCGAAATTCAACTTAAGAAGAACTGGTCATTTCGATTAAAGCGAGTTCGAAGTATCGAGTTTCGACTGTTGTTCTAAAATAGCATACCTTAAAGCAACTTGTAATTGAGATCCAGTCAGATTCGTTTTAGTGGTACAGCGCTCCCTCTATACAACGGTCCTCCAAATAACGACTCTCTCCTTCACCGACCCTTGTCGCAGTTCCCTAAACAAGACAATTAGGTCTAACGTTTTAAAGTTGCAATGTCGTCTGCTTAGCATTGTCGTCTGCTGTTTTTCTCAAAGTAACATAATGAACATTTTGACAGAAACACACTTTATGAGGAGTGACAAACAGCTTGAATCGAGATCAGACGCCGCGTTACGCGGCGTCTGATATGGATTCAAGCTCTTTGCAAATGTAAGCCAATTTCCCTCCCTGTAACGACTCCCTCCGAACAAGGCACACAATTTCTGTCTCCCAATGGGTGTCGTTGTAGAGAGGGAACGCTGTTTTTCAATCAAGTAAGAAGCAAAATATTCAATGGAGAACGTTAAGCTTTCAAAATAAACAAACGCATTTATGCAAAACGTCTTATCTCCATTGCAAACATTTTGGATACAGATCAGACATCGAGTGAATGTAACATGCCGTCGTATAAGATCCATTTTTAACTATTCAGATTAAAATTAATCGTTAGCATTCCAAGAAACCTGTCATATTCTCTATCTTATTGTAATGCGGTTACGTTTAAGTTTCGTTTTTACGGGGAAAAAATATCGTCTTATTCATTGTATGCGTCAAAAAAACAGGAATCATAATGGTGAATATTAAATTTTAACCCTTTCCCCAATAGAAGCGCCTTTTAGCGGATATGATTTATTCATCCGCTGAAGAAAATAGTTCCAATTTAATCAGTCATGAATATGTAATATAAGGAATATTTTCTATATTATAGCACTTGATAGCTTAAAGCAGGCTGAAAGTAATGCAGAATGCGCCCTAAGGCGCATTCTGCATTACTTTCAGCCTGCTTTAAGTAGTGACTATATCTTAAGTACTAGACATAGGATATCAGGTAAAGGGTTAAGACGAATAAATATTAATATACAATGTCGAGGACGTAATTCTTTACCAATAAACGAGTTAGTACTAAAACAGTTATTTTCATTACAAACAGTTTGGAGACTGATAAGCCGACGCTTAGAAACCCGGCGTCCGATCGGATGTCACATTATTTGCAACTTAGATTTAGATGAATCATCAACATTTTAAAGAAGTTGTAATTTCCCCCATTTTATTACATTCATTTTGGCGTTTTGTTTCGTTTTAACGGGAAATCATACATGTAACGTATAACTCGTATCTACTGTATGAGCCATCGGCTTGATGCTGCAGTGGAGAATCTGTTATTCTTTCCCGTTTAAACGCAAACATACACAAACGCAAAGCACTAAAACGTAGAAAAGAACACTTTTAGACAATTCTGATAATTCATGTTTATCTTGGTGGCAAACAGTTTGGAGCCTGATCAGACGCCGGGTTACCCGTCGTCTGATCTGGCTCCAAACTGTTCACTGCAAAAAATAGTTTTAGCGTAAACGCGTTTATTGTGAAAGAATAACACATTCTCCACTGTATATGTACAGTGGATAAGACGTTATTCTTTCCCGTCCAAACGTAAACGGAACGCAATCGTATCGCATTAAACCGTAGGAAAGGACACACTTTCGACGATTCTGATTGTTCATGTTAATATGAGTGTCAAACAGTTTGGAGCCTGATCAGACGCCGGGTTACCCGGCGTCTGATCTGGCTCCAAATTGTTTGCAATTAAAATAAATAGTGTTAGCGTAAACGCGTCTGTTGGAAAAGAATAACGTCTTCTCCCCTGTACATGTAGAAGGTATCTTAATATAAGCACCATGTAGAATGAATTGTGGTTCATCCACTGCTGAACTGTTATCCTGTGTAAACAGTCTTGGAAGCTCTATATGGAATAAGAGAATCTCCAGATATAATTATGTAAGGTGAGTATTTCAAACAATAGAACTAAAATCAAATCAAATCAAACACTCTTTGCAACCTACATGTACTTGAAGCGGGCACCTGTCTTCAAAGCCAGAAGCAGGCTATGAGTAAAAGGGTTAAGTCTCAGTTTTAGTGTTATCAAGACAGAATCATCTCTGTCACTACCAACAAAATCGCTAAATAGCGATTTCAATGTTGAAAACCGAGAAAGCTGGTTAAACAAACTGTATTGCACTATAATATTTTTAAAAAAAGCAAATTTTTGAAATGTTTTATGGCTATTCATTTAAATCTTAGAGTGACCAACAATTTCGAGAATGCACATCAGACGCCATGTTACTCGGCGTCTGATCATGCTCTAAACTGTTTGCAATTAAAATAGTTATTTAAGCACAAACGACCGGCGGACGTGCTGAAATGGTAGCACACTCTACTGCGGTACCAGGGGTCGTGAGTTCGATACCTCGCCGGATCAAGATCGCCGGATGAGACTTTATAAATCGACGTCCGATGTATCAGTGCTTAACACTTGGCATCTAAAAGAACCAGAGAACCCTGTCGAAAATAAGAGCAGGGCATCTCGCCCGGGTTTTCTGTACGAGCTCCCTTCTCCCTGTGATGCACAATAAGCCCATAAATGGCAGAAGCGGACGTTAACAAACAAATCCAAATCAGTATAAACGCTTTTCAGAAAGCTTTTATTGGAAATATCAACATCGGCCACCGCACTAAGAAAATGACATTGCATTTTGTGCCTGCACTTGCAGCCAATCAATTCATCATGTTAACACTAATCATGACTCAACTTGACTTGAAATAGAGTAGATTACATACAATGGAGATGATACCATTCTTTCCCAATAAACGCCTCTGTCCTAAAACAAGTACAGTGGAGAATCTGTTATTCTTTCCCGTTTAAACGCAAACGTACGCAAACGCAAAGCGCTAACACGTAGAAAAGTACAACTTTTGGACAATTCAGATATTTCATGTTTATCTTGGTGGCAAACAGTTTGGAGCCTGATCAGACGCCGGGTTACCCGGTGTCTGATCTGGATCCAAACTGTTTGCAATTGAAATAATAGTTTTAGCGTAAACGCGTTTATTGGGAAAGAATAACACATTCTCCACTGTATTTCCATTGCAAACAGGTTTGGAACCAGATCAGACGCCGGGTTTATCAGGCTCCAAACTGTTTGCCACTCAGATAAAAAAAAAGAATCGCCAGCATGTTGAAAATGTCAATTTCACTATTTTACTGGATTGCGTTAGCATTTCCTTTTGCGTTTAACCAGGAAAGAATAACGTCTTCTTTATTGTACAGTAAACCCCCTCTATTACGACCACTAAAATGAAGACTAATTGACTGGACAAAAGACAGGTGACAGGCATAAAACAAGGTGACAGTAAAACAGAAAGCTCCTATAGGAGCTTTCTGTGTTACTGTCACATTGCTTTAAGCAGTCACCTGTCGTAAACACATTATAATTAACACAATTTAGTGGTCGTAATAGATGGGTTCTACTGTACATTACATGGTCTCTTAGTAATTGTAATTATCTCCGTCCGTCCATTGTTTGTAAGTCCTCGACGCAGTCGGGAGACTGGTCTACCCGAACTACCCGATGACAGTTATTACAACTTGATACCCCGGATGGCTGTTACGGGCGGATATTGTCGTGTTTTATCGGACGAGGTCATCGGAGGTCAGCGGTCCGTGGGGTCTACTCGTAGTAATTATCAAGTGAAGCTGTAGTAGAGATGTCCTTGTTTATTGACAAAGCACCTCACTCTGCGTTTGTCATCGTCCGATGAAATAATCTAAGAAATACAGAAGAACGCCGATTTATCATACATGTACGCACACAAGTCGAACACACCGTTATTTCAAAGTTTAAACATTGCTCAGTACGTGTTTTTTTTAAAACGAGTTTATGTTCGAAATAAGCGAGCTCAAGCCAAAGGTTGTCAACTGGCAATTTGCGGGTAAGTTCGATTTAAGCGAGTAGTCGAAGTTTTACTATAGTACTATCATGAACCTTATGAAGTTGACTCTCTTAACCCATTTGTGCCCACGATCCCATATATGGGACTTAGGCAAACAGTGTAGACTCTGATAAGACGCCGCATAATGCTGATAGGAATTTCAATATAAAACAAAATGAAAATGAAAGTTTTGACCAGGCATCCCTTTGATAAAAAATGGGACTAAATCCAATATAAAACATGGAGGAATCTATTAGGCGCAAATGTGTTAATTTAAAACCGATAACATATACCTGGCTGTGATCATGCGGAAAAGAAATGTCTGAGAATGATGCGAATTGGCAGCAATTAGAGCGAATAGGCGATTGATATGGATATGATTATCGGAGACAACAAAGGAAAACAAACCAGAGTACAGTCAAATATGTATTAAGCGATTGTTGAATGAAGGAGTCTGATCAACTAAAATGTCATGTGAACGCTAAATGCAGGACACAATATATCAGAAACGTCTTGTATAAGATTTCTGTATTGCGTTTGTTCTGCATTAAGCTATCACCTTTGCTAGAAGCTACACATTTTACATTTTAGTGGCTGCTTAATACAAGTTTGACAGTAATATTCAGGTCACATTCAAGTCGACTTCAAACTGCTGACAAGGCCGTAATTTTCTTTCATTATTTCTTGCACTGTCATCTTGCACCCCGGACAGGCAATTCGCCAATCATAATTCTGTGACTATTTTTTTCTTTACTCTCAGGAAATTGCCTGTCGTATAATAATGCCTTGCATATGGGTCAGGGTACGTGGATTTAACTGTTGTTTAATGGATTTCCACTGCAAACTAAGCTACCCCAATGGCACCTGTAAATAGGTAAGTTTAAGTTTCCTTACCCTCGAAGCTTCTCCTAGTATACAGTCGTCAAGACGATCACCAACCTCCAACTTTATACACTGAACAAGACGGTATTCTTTCCCGATGAAACGTAAAAAAGGTAAAATGAAAACAAAGTGAACAGCTTATTGAAAATTTTAACAACTGTGGCCCGTTTCATAAAACTTCGTACGACAAAAAAGGTCGTAAGTCAAAACTTTAAAACGCATTTAATTTCTGATTTCTCCATCTAATCCTGTCTTGTGACATTTCTTTGGAATCGTCCTTTCAATGCAATTCCAAAGAGATGTCACACGGCAGGATTAGGTGGAGAAATAAATAATAATTGGGACTTTTATAATCTGACTTACGACCGTTTTTGTCGTACGAAGTTTTATGAAACCGGCTCCGGATTTGTTTCTGAGTTGTACAGTTGGAGTCAAATCAGTCATGGACACTGTTTACAGTGGATAATATGTTATTCTTTCCCGTTTAAACGCAAACGTACGCAAACGCAAAGCACTAAAACGTTGAAAAGTACAACTTTTGGACAATTCTGATATTTCATGTTTATCTTGGTGGCAAACAGTTTGAAGCCTGATCAGACGCCGGGTTACCCGGCGTCTGATCTGGCTCCAAACTGTTTGCACTGCAAATAATAGTTTTAGCGTAAACGCGTATATTGGGAAAGAATAACAGATTCTCCACTGTAAACAGTTTCCATGACTGATTTAACTCCAAACGGTTTGCAATGGATATACATGTACTGTTTAGGCACAAAAACGTTTATTTAGAAAGAATGAGGTCTTCTCCATTTTCTGATGGTAAAACACGCCCCCAACAAACGTGTTGCAATCCGGCGTCTGATTATGTTCCAGACTTATATTACAATAAATACTCAAATACTTTCAAACCAGTATGTCATCTTTTAAATAGTGTTTGCGTTAGAACGATATTTAATATCGCCTATCCTGCAGGCTTTGTCAATGATAGCTGACGCATGAGAAAGGACTTTAGGTATACATGTACGTAAGTGTAAAATGGACAAGCCTTATTCTTTCCCGTTTGAACTAAACTAAATGCAAATGCAATGCAATAAAAGGCAGAAATTAACATCATTTTCATTCAGGCGTTTTGTTTCTGAGTGGCGAATATTTTGGAACCTAGTCAGATGCTGGGTTACAGTGGAGAATCTGTTATTCTTTCCCGTTTAAAAACGCAAAGCAATAAAACGTAGAAAAGAACAACTTTTGGACATTTCTGATAATTCTTGTTTATCTTGGTGGCAAACAGTTTGAAGCCTGATCAGACGCCGGGTTACCCGGCGTCTGATCTGGCTCCAAACTGTTTGCACTGCAAATAATAGTTTTAGCGTAAACGCGTTTATTGGGAAAGAATAACACATTCTCCACTGTACCATCTGTCGTGAGGACCCTCGCCCCACTGTAACCAAGTTTCTACCCAGTGGAGACTGACTGTACACAAGCTATTGGGGGAAAGAGCTTGAAAAAAAGATTCCAAAAAACATGTTTGTGTTAGAGCAGCTTTATATTGATTATACATATATAATGTTTCGCTCAGGTGACATTTTTGTTTCGTTGCTTTGCACGTTATTGCATGGATTGTGTACGATAAATGCTGTCTGTGGCAATTATGTGTGTATATACATGTGTGTATGTATGTATATACATGTACATGTATAAATAATTGGGCATACACGTGTTTATATGAACGTATTTGCAAAATCCACTTATTAAATATGTACATTTTTTGAAAATGGCCCATACATATATATATATATGACACTTTTTACAAACGTATATGAAATTATGATAAAAATTATAAATAGAAAAGGTAGCACACCTTCTACAAAGGTAAACCCTTTGACGAAATATATACAATGTATATCATATATGTTATGCATTTCTGATACATGTTATTCTTTAATATTAAAATATCTAAATGATAGCTTTATATCTAGAGAATGCAGATTGCATCTGGTGCATTTACTGTATATTGTATTGCATGAATATATGTATATAAAAGAATGCATATAGTTTGCCATCGTGTAGTATACATTGTATCCTCATGGGCTTTATAGCATTTTGGATTTATCAATAAAGATTTTGTTTTGTTCTGTATAATAGTTCGTGTGTATTACATGTACAGTGGAAAATCTGTTATTCTTTCCCGTTTAAACGCAAACGTACGCAAACGCAAAGCACTAAAACGTAGAAAAGTACAACTTTTTGACAATTCTGATAATTCATGTTTATATTGGTGGCAAACAGTTAGGAGCCTGATCAGACGCCGGGTTACCCGGCGTCTGATCTGGCTCCAAACTGTTTGCACTGCAAATAATAGTTTGAGCGTAAACGCGTTTATTGGGAAGGAATAACAGATTCTCCACTGTATGTATTGTATTTTTTGTGTATTGGTCGGGGGCTTAATACCAAATAATAATATAATTGAATAGCTATAAGGCATTTTGATGTAGATTTCCAAGATGTGCATGACCTTGACCAGACGTTGAATAGCATGTATGATAAGATGTGTTTTTGTACCAACAAAAGCGCCTACATTCTATGAACAAGCTTAATTGCAAGCAGTTTGATGTCTGATCAGACGCACAAGTACTTGGTGTTTGATCAGATTCCAAATCATTTGTTACTCAATTTGGAATTAAGTTCCACCATTAAAAAGGTAACTCTATTTATTTGCCATCTAACGCAGCCATTGTCCGTACAGTCTCTCGTGAAGGAACAAACAATTTATCCACTGCATTTACGCATGTTCCCGACAAGCAAGGAATACATGATAACAGTGGAGAAAACGTTATTCTTTCTCGTTTAAACGCAAACGAAACGCAAACGCAAAACACTAAAATGTAGAAAAATACCACTTTTTGACAATTCTGACTTTTAATTTTTATCAGAGTGGCAAACAGTTTAGAGCCTGATCAGACGCCGGGTCCAAACTTTTTGCATTAGAAATAATAGTTGCGTAAACGCGTTTATTGGGAAAGACTAACACATTCTCCGCTGTATAATCTGAAAGTTGACTAAGGGGTTTATTGCAAGTGACATAATTACTTTGTAAACAGTTTCGCAGTGTTCACTGCTTCAATATTACTTGATTATTTACTTGCAAATATTGACGTTAAGACCCCCGCGTGGTGTTAATAGCCGTATGAAATAATTAAAGCTGCAAATTACAACTGTGGTTACTACTGCTCATTTTGTGCATACAATGGAGAAAACGTCCTTGTTTCCTATTTAAGCGTAAATCAACGCAAACGCAATATAATTAGATATGGAAAATGACAGCCTTTTTGAAATGTCACACGATTTATTTTTCATCTGAATTCAAAATGGTTTGGAACCTGATCAGACCCGGCGTCTGATCTGGCGCCAAACTGTTTGCACTTGAAATAATTGTCTTCGTATAAACGCGTTTAATAGAAAATAATAAGGTCTTCCTTACGGTAACGCAACGCATCGTTTCCACCTACGCCTGAGTTTTTATGCAATCTTAAAACATAAACATCAATCAATTGACATCTTAATGACACAAATAAGTACCCTTTACAATGTACAAAATGTAGACCCGATTATAGGGATTTTATGGGGGCTCTATGGTCGTGGTCTGCACTGTTTGTCATTTAGCAATATATTTTAGTTAAAACAGCCCTACGTTGTAAAATGTGGACTAGACTTATATGGAAATTGGAAGTTTCCATTTGAAGATTTTGCTCGATTACATCTAAGTGAACGCTTGTGCATTAACAGAAGAGTTCATTATAAGGTTTATATTTGTGATACAGTGTATGTTATTCTTTCCCGTTTAAACGCAAACGCAAAGCACTAAAACGTAGAAAAGTACAACTTTTGGACAATTCTGATAATACATGTTTATCTTGGTGGCAAACAGTTTGGAGCCTGATCAGACGCCGGGTTATTTCAACCTGGATACAAGTGGAGAAAGTGGTATTCTTTCCCGTTTAAACGCAAACGAAACGCAAACGCAAATCACTAAAATGGAGAAAATGACAACATTTTGGTAATTCGAAAGATTCATTTTAATCTGAGTGGCAATCAGTTTGGAGCCTGATCAGACGCCGGGTTACCCGGCGTCTGATCTGGCTCCAAACTGTTTGCACTGCAAATAATAGTTTTAGCGTAAACGCGTTTATTGGGAAAGAATAACGTTTTCTCCACTGTACAGTGTAGAAGACGTTTTTCTTTTTAAACCAAAACCTAAAACACTAAAATAATTTCTTAATAGTGTTGTCAATCATTGTACGATCAGAATCCAAACAGTTTGACACTCATTAAAAGTTATTCAGTCGACATACCTTTCCTATAGATTTGATGAATAAAAGCAGACCACAATTTTTAAAAAGGGTGACGTCATGTTAAACCGACCGGAAGTCTCAGAAGACCGAAGAAATGTTCTGAAACATTTGTTCTTACCATTCAACGACGAAGAATAAATACCCCCTATGATCATGTGACTGCCTAATGCAGGACAATAGTAATTCAGAACGTCCTCAAATAAGCTTTCGTTATTGCTTTTTTGTTTGGTTTCTAGTTACTTATCCATAATTCTGTGTACCTTTGTGACAGTTTCGATACATGTACTCCGATTGGAGCTCCTTCATCAGACTGTAACTTCCGCGGGAAAGTGGCGTTCAAGGGCGGGTTTACTACTGGACTGGACTGTCCTGCAATAAGCTGCCACCCGCCTTCAGTAACATTTGGTTAAACTTCTTTTGAATGACAACAAAACATCCTTTACCCTTTCGCTCTCAATGACGATTGAAAGCTCGTTTGCGAAGAGTTTGGATCCTGATCAGACGTCGCGTAACACGGCGTCTGATTACGACCCACACTGTTTGACACTCGTATCGATATGCTATAATCAAATCCTAATTTGAGACGATCTTGCAAACAACACGATTGAAGAAGACGTCAGTGAAACGGTGAAGGGGTAACAAAACTCTCGGAAATGTTGGTACAGTGGAGAATCTGTTATTCTTTCCCGTTTAAACGCAAACGTACGCAAACGCAAAGCACTAAAACGTAGAAAAGAACAACTTTTGGACAATTCTGATAATTCTTGTTTATCTTGGTGGCAAACAGTTTCGAGCCTGATCAGACGCCGGGTTACCCGGCGTCTGATCAGGCTCCAAACTGTTTGCACTGCAAATAATAGTTTTAGCGTAAACGCGTTTATTGGGAAAGAATAACAGATTCTCCACTGTAGTGAAAAGGTTAAACTGGACAACTGACTGAGGAGACCGGTTACTCTGTCCCAAATATTACGGTTGTGTACGGAATTCTGTTAGGGCCAACAATTTTTCTGTTTTACAATTTTGGTAAAACGCAGAAAAAAGATGCGAGAATGCAAGGGCATTTTCGGTACTTTTTGTCTTTAAATCCTAAACAGTATTCTATTCACGGTAGAAAAGGTCGAAAAACTGCTGGCCCTAACAGGATTCCGTAGTTATGTTATGTTTTACTGTTTTTCGTTAAAGTGGCTTTAAATATCAATTTTAATCATTTTACATTGATGATATGTATTAAATGTTTCAAGTTCTAACAACTTGTTTATCGGCAATGAAACCCGTTCATCTAGGTGTATACATCTACTGTACTGATAATATACATGTACGTTGTGTGACCGACTTTGTCACATCCGCCTTTAACCACTCGCTGCCTTACCCCGAGAACAGAAGTTAGTAGCAGACAGTTTGGGTCCTGATCAAACGCAATGAGACGCGGCGTCTCATCAGGATCTTAACTGTTTGACACTCATTTCAATAATTCTTTAGTAAAACAACCTAAATTTTAAATTTTAGAACTACAAAACAGACAAAAAATGTGTAAAATTGATGACGTCATGACAGTGAATGGGATTAAGATGACATATCAAATAAATATCATCTATTAAATTTTTCTTTATATTCAGCTCCGTTCAATTTGTAATAATAATGTTATTCTCCACTGTACCAGGCGGGTTTACCGAACATCCGGGAAATGGATGGGGAAAGCCCCATTTGGCAATACATGTTCCATCATTTGTCGTACGATTTACGCATATTAGATGTTGTTTGTGAGGTCTTAATATGGGCCGTGAGCTAGGTTACCCGACTTCTGTTCAAATCTGCAAATATTTCTCTAAGCACTTTGTGAACTCAGAACAGTCCTAAGTTTGTTTTAACCTTTTCATGGCCAAAATTCGTTTGTTTTAAACCATTTACTGCCTTACTCCGAGTATTCTAATTTGCAAACCGTTTGGTACTCAATTTAGGCGATGAAATGGTTAAAGCAGGCGATAAAACTTGGCAGTAACATAATTAATATTGTTGTCTGCAGGATTGTTTATTGTTTAACTCTGTGTTTTACCCTATAGCCTTTTTCTAGTTTTGTAAATAAGTGACTCCTTAAAGAAGGTTGAAAGTAAAGAAAACTTGGAAAGGATTGAAGCTAGATGAAAGTAGAAGACTTAAGAAGTATTGGCCCGGTGTAAGTGCCAAACACTTTTGACACTGGACAGACGCCGTGTTACACCGATTAAAATTATGAGAAAGATACGTCCAAAATGGTCATTTTAAATATTTTATTGCATTGCGTCCGCTTTTCATTTGCGTTTAAACGGGAAAGAATAATGTTTCACTACAAGCACAAATTGCAACTTTACTGCAAACAGTTTGGAGCCAGACCAGATGCCGGGTAACCCTGGACCTTATCAGGATCCAAGCTATTGGCCACTCAGATTAACATAACTAGTCAGAATTGTCGAAAATGTGTCCTTTTTACATTTTGTGGCGATGCGTTTGCGTTTCTTTTGCGTTTAAACGGCAAAGACTAACGCCTTCCTCATTGTATGTTTCAACTCATATTGAAGTAATTCGTCGAGGTATTCAAGACGTATTCAAGAGCTCGTCATTTCACTACAGTTGACGTGCGTTTGGGGTTGTTTGATAGGACATTTCAGTTTTACTTTCATTTTGCTTTAACCCTTTGAACCCTAGTGCCGTATATAGGCGTCATTATCAAACAGTGTACATGTGAATAGTACACTTGTCCTGTGCAAACAGTGAAGACCCAGATCAGAGGGCTCCGAAAGGAGCCCTCTGATCAGGGTCTTCACTGTTTGTTATAATACCAAACATCGACAAAAACAACCCTTAAAGTCAGAAATGGACTAGACTAAAATGGAAACTGGAATTGTCCATTTAAAGTTTCAGGGAGGAAAGAGTTGAGCGGCTATAAACCTTAAACACAGTAGTACATGTAATAGGTAGTCTAAATGTCTAGTTAATGCGGCAAAGGTTAAATGGCCTAACAAGGAAATGTTCATGTTTGATATGAAATGGTGATGTGTGACTTCGCATGTGGTAGAGTGGCGGTGATAGCAGTATGATAACGGTATACCATTATCCTTTCAATCTCAATGACGCCAAAAAGTGCGTTTGCAAACAGTTTGGATCCTAATCAGACGCCGCGTAATACGGCGTCTGATCAGGATCCAAACTGTTTGACATTCTTTTTTAATTTTATTCAGTCATACTGTCTTAGATTTAACTTTAAAGCGATATTGCAAAGAACAATATTGAAGTAGACGACACTGAAACGGTGAAGGGGTAAAACTCTCACGATTAATTTGGCAGCGAAAGAGTTGTACAGGTGATCTCTGCAACTACGATGGGAAAGTACATACTTTCCAGTTTAAAATCTAATGCATAATAAAAAAAAGAAAATGATAGTTGTTTCTTGATTTTTCTTGATTTTATACCAAACTCATGTCGGACTCAGGTGTCAGATCATTGATTGGGCTCCAAAATAGTTGTAAAGGAGGATTATTGTTTTTAGCACAAGCACGTTTATTGGGCAATGATATCGCACATTGATAGGGTATCTCCCTCCTTCCTCTTTACGATACAGTGGAGAAAACGTAATTCTTTCCCAATAACCGCGTTTGCGCTAAAACTATTATTTCCTTTGCAAACAGTTGGGAGCTAGATCAGACGCCGGAAACCCGGCGTCTGATCAGGTTCCAAACTGTTTGCCACTCATACAAAAATAAATAGTCAGATTTGTCAACAAGCTGTCCTTTTCTACGTTTTATTGCAATGCATTTACGTTTCGTTTGCGTTTAAACGGGAAAGATTAACGTTTTCTCCACTGGATAACAAATATAGTTATTGTTTCGATTCTTAAATCAGGTACATTTTTTATTTTTTTAAAAAATTCTTAAGGCTTGACGGTCATGGGGAAGATCTTTATAAACTATTGCTTTAGTTCTCATTATAGTATATATTCTTGTACGTTAAAAAATGTTTATATCATGAAATACAATATGTTTAAGCTATCCTAAGTTGGACGAACGTTTCGAAGAAAGTTTCCGTATGAGCTTTCTACATCACTTTATTCGTGCTTTAAACAGTTTAAATCCAACCATGGATGCCGAATAACTCGGATTCTGATCTTAACCCCAAAATATTTGAAAGATAATTTAGAAGCAGACGTTGAAGGTTATGGGCATTGGGGATGGTCAAAGATTCCCCTTGATTTACGAGACCACTTGAGAAAACACCTGGAGATGTCCGCTATCTTGACAAAAATAGCGAGCAAGCCCGGAATGTCAGAAATTGGGCTCTGTGGGTTCAGTAAAAACAATTGTCAAGATAGCCGCCATCCATGGATTAAGAGATTAGCTGTTATCCGCTCAAAAGGAATTGCGAAATATGAAATATAGCGACAGTTGAAGGTCTATCGTGACACATCCTTGTCTGTGGAGTGTTTACAATTAAAAACTCAAACGCAAACGTATTGCAATAAAGCTTAGAATTGAATCTTACTTTGGAATTATCTTGCAAATAACAATTTTTGAAGCAGACGACACTAAAGCGATGAAGGGGTAAAATCCTCACTGTTTATTTGGCGCCAAAAGGGTTAAACACCTACCTGTTAAAAATATTTACTGTAAAAACAAATGTTTGAAATCGGTGTATGTGTCTCGATATATGATGCACATTCATGACTGTATAAATTGGAACTTTTTTTTCGATGTAGGAATAAATTAAAGGCGTAAAATCGTATCTATGGAGTAATGGTTTAATTCAGATATTTATTTCAGCTTATAACGTTTTTCCAATTGTATTTAGCTTTATTATAGACTCGTAGTTACATGTACATAATTATTATAATGTCTCAGTAAAGTGCATACCTAAATGTGTATTCTGAAAACAATGGCTGTTTTCGGTCTTAAACTCATTCACCCATAGCTTTGTATGGACAATTTCAATTTTCAATTACGTCTGGTCAATTTAAGATTATATAGGGTTGGTTTTGATAATTTATTGTAAAATGACATAGAATGCAGATCCTCGTCAGAGGGTTCTTGTAGTGTCAGTGTCTACACTTTGTGCATAGGAGAATTGTCTTTTTCCCAGGCACATTGTTTGTTAATGACTCGTCGCTAGAGTTGAATGTTTTGCTGTAAATTGCTGCTTTTAGGAAAACTGAAAGTAAAACAGAAACCTCAAGCATGAACTTTCCTAAGCCACGCTGTAACTTTGAAATACGGATATGTCGACCTTAAGCGGTGTTATATACATGTATTACATGTAACTAAATTGTAGCATTACTGATACATTTGTACAGTGGAGAATCTGTTATTCTTCCCGTTTACATGTAAACGCAAACGTACGCAAACGCAAAGCGCTAAAACGTAGAAAAGAACAACTTTTTGACAATTCTGATATTTCATGTTTATCTTGGTGGCAAACAGTTTGGAGCCTGATCAGACGCCGGGTTACCCGGCGTCTGATCTGGCTCCACATTGTTTGCACTGCAAATAATAGTTTTAGCGTAAACGCGTTTATTGGGAAAGAATAACGTTTTCTCCACTGTATGTTGCAATTATATGTAAATGAGTTCGAGTTCACGTATAGATTTATTGTTCCTGTAATAAAGGCTAAGAAAAGAAAATTCTCTATAGACTATAGGGGAAACTCTGTAGTGGACTATCCCGTTTTGAAAAATGACCAATTTATTTCAATTTTAGGGCTGTTTAAAGAAACATTTTAGAGAAATCAAAAGAAAAATAAACAATATAGAACTTTATCAGATAAGGAGCTCCTTAATGAACCATATGGTCGGGATCTACACTATTTGCAAAGCATTGTATAATTACTGGTTTCTAGCATAGAGGGGGTTAAATACATGTCCAAACTCAATAATTCGAAATCGCTTTAATCGAAATAACTATTTTTCGAAGTTAACACGTGGCCATTCCTGGTGACTGGTGAGTGGCTTTGCCACGTTCAATCTTCGAAAAAAGAGTATGTTCGACTGAAGCGAAATCGAATTAACGAAATTAAACTGAAGAAATACGGATAAATAAGTGAGTTAGAGTTACATGTATGAAAGTTCTATTGTTTATTTGGGGGGAACTGGACATTGTTTAATCAATTTACAGACATAAGTGCGTGAGAAAGTTGCAGTTGTATTTTCAACCATTCTGCTGTCAATCGAGACTTTGCTCGCATTTGCAAACTGTTTGGATACAGATCAGACGCCGAGTAACTCGGCGTCTGATCTGCACCCAAACTGTTTGATACCCTCTCTTCAAGTTTCGACACGTTTGTAACCCTTTAGAAACTAAATTTGCTTACTATTGCTGACTGAAGTTTTAAAACAAATATTCTAACAAATGAAGGGGATATATAATATTTGGCAAGTGCCATAACAGGATGAGAATAGTAGGTGGAAGTTCAGTAAGTGTTGGCACGGGCTCTCTAAGAGTAGATAATATACGTTATACGAGACCAAGTAATATAAATATTATATATAGTCAGGCAAAAAGGAGTGAATTTCCACAGGGAGTGAATTTCCACTTCCTATAAGTAATTTATTAACACAATTACACATAATAGTGTCAAAAATAGTAACTACAGTGGAGAAGACTATGTACATGTAAAAAGATTCCTTCCCGTTTAAACGCAAACGAAACGCAGACGTGTGATAATAATATGAAGGAAATGGTAATGTTTTGAAAACTTTGATCGATAAATCTTAGTTTGAATAGCAACCCGTTTGTAGCCAGATCAGCCGTGGGGTTATCAGGTGTCTGACCTGGCTCAAAACTGTTTGCAATGGACGTAAGACTTTTTCGCGTATAAACGCGTTTAGTGAGAAAGAATAACGTCTTGTCTACTGTAAGTCCACTTCCACCACATCCGCTTAATTCTAAAACTCTCACGTATATTTGTTTATCATAAATAGACCATAGGTTCAATTACCAGCACGTAAGGGTCCTTGTGACGTCAACAATAAGGGGAAACAATCCGAGATATGTTCGGAATGTTATTCGGAATCATCCCATTAGATATCGGTATCCATAAATATCAGGCACTGTCTATCGCATAACTTATAAATTAGTTAACCTTGCATGTTTCACATGGACTATTCCGCTTTATAAAAAAGGACTAGATCATTTTAATTATTGGACAGAATTTACAATTTATGTCACAAAAGCAAGGGTAAAACAAGAAGTGCAGATGTCCCATCAGGCGGCTCCGCAAGAATCACTCTAACCGGGGTCTACACTGTTAGCATTTAGATCTTCATACATGTACATACAGTGGAGAATCTGTTATTCTTTCCCAATAAACGCGTTTACGCTCAAACTATAATTTCCAATACAAACAGTTTGGAGCCAGATCAGACGCCGGGTAACCCGGCGTCTGATCAGGCTTCAAACTGTTTGCCACTCAGCTCAATATCAATAGTCAGAATTGTCAAGAAGTTGTACTTTTCTACATTTTAGTGTTTTGCGTTTGCGTACGTTTGCGTTTAAACGGGAAAGAATAACAGATTCTCCACTGTAATATAATGTTGGTTTTCAGCAAAGAAAGGGATTAAGTAAAACAGTATGAAGACCTTAACCAATTTCCGATGATAAGCTTAAAACAGAATGCGCCACACGTGTAATAAAAACTCAAGTTTAAGCCATTGTTTATCTAACGACACCAAACCTTTTCCCGACTATGATACCGTCTTCTTCAATTGTAATCTGCAGTTGACTTCAAATTTAGAATTCTTGTTTTGTACACTGAGATGCAATACTCGAGTATTTCAAGGTTCGCAATCTGATCAGACGCCGAGTTGCTCGGTGTCTGATCTGGATCCAAACTGTAAGAAAGTGCATGTCAGGGTCAAGGGTGCGTTTAACCCCTTACATGTAACTGGCTTACCCGAATGCATTAGTTATTTGCAAACAGTTTGGACCCTGATCAGACGCCGTGTAATGCGGCGTTTTAACACTATCAAAACTGTTTAACACTCTTTAAAATAAAATTGCTTTAAGTCAAAACATAAAATTTAATTTTCTTAAAAAAAGCAGATGACAAATGTTTAAACTAATGACGTCACGACAGTGAAGTGTTAAATAACATGTTACAAGAATGTATATTGCACGGCGCCGCCTATCAATAAATAAATCACAGTGAAAACAATGTCAATCTTTTAGAACCTACTTACATAATGTGAAGGATTCAGACCGACACTGAACCTCCTATAGAAAAACAAAGGCGTGGGCGTAGTAGTGACAATAGTTGTAAAACAGATGATCTTAGGGTTACTAATGGCCATCAGACTCCATCAGCAATTAAGAGGCTATATTAACCATTATGACACTTAAAGTATCCGTTATACAATGACGTCTCTTTATATCGACCGCTTTTAAGAATGTTTACGGTCGATGTTACAGGAAGGTGGCCGCTTAAAGCAAGACGGAAGTAAAACAGAAAGTCCTAAAAGAGCTTTCTGCTTTACTTTAATCTTGCTTTAAGCTGTAATATGTAATTTATTCTCTGATTACGGCTTAGTCTGAGTGACCGGACTAGCGGGGTATAAGTTTAGTGATTGGTACTCTTATGGGTATTAAAACACCATAAAACACTGTGACAGCTCATAATTCAATGAGGTAGCAAGCATGTGGATATACAAGTCAACTGGAATATTGTGACATTTCGCGTGAAAGACAAAAAAACATACACACACGACAACAACAACAGGTGTTATTTCAAGTGTATATATGACTTTCCTATATAGGTAAGTGAACCAGTTTCATAATATTTCAAAAACTGTGATTGTCTTTAGTTGTGCTAACTTCTGTTACAGAATACTAGAACATCAACTCTCTAGAGGCCCGTTTCATAAAACTTCGTACGAACAATGTTGTCGTAAGTCAGAGTATAAATGTCTCAATTATTATTAATTTATCCATTTGATCCTGTTTTGTGACATCTCTTTGGAATCGTCTTGACAGATATATCAGAAGTTAAATGTATTTTAAAGTTTTTACTTACGATCGTTTATGTCGTACTAGGTTTTATGAAACGGGCCCCAGGTTCACTCTGATCGCCCGTCTGTCTGTTTCTCTTGGTGTATCTGTTTTTCCTGTTTTTAAGTGTCTCTATTTCGGTCTGGTTTATGTCTAATCTTTAACTGTCTGTCTGTCTGTCTGTATTTGTGTATGTGATCACACCTTTTTTATTCTAAGTTATACATGTATATGCTTTTATTTGCAGATATCACTTGGATTTTTCTATTTTCATTTGAATTTTGCAATAGTAGATTTATCTTGAAATTTGTTTCGTTCAATTTAAATTGAAGCACCACTATACAGTATTTACCAATTTCATTTGAAGTTTGCATCTGTCGATTTCATTTACAGGTTGTATTTGTCGATTTCATAGAGTTTGATTGTCCTATCTCAGTCGAAGTCTGTATTATTATTTCGATTTCATCTGGAGTTGGAATCTGTCCATTTCATTTGAAGTTTATGTCTGTTGAATTCATTTGAAGGCTGTGAATGTCTGTTTTATTTGAGGATTGTACTAATTTGTTGATTTCAGTTAAGGTTTTGTCGGTCGATTTCATTTTGAGTTAGTTTCGTTTTTTTTTAATATAATTATATACATTTATTTTAAGTTCATGTTTTGCTGATCTGGAGTTTATATTTTTAAGTTGACTATTCTATTCGAGCCTAAGGTGTCCTGTAACTACATCATCGTATATATTGCATTAACCCATTTGTGCCCACGATCCCATATATGAGATATAGGCAAACATTGTAGACTCTGATCAGAGTCTACACTGTTTGCTGATAGGAATTTCAATTAAAACAAAATGAAAATGAAAAATTTGACCAGACATCTCTTTGATAAAAATGGCCTAATCCAATATATAAACATTGAAGAATCCACTGAGTATAAATGGGTTAAAGCTTTGCTGAATTCCTTCATGTCTCATGACAATGTCATTGTCCTCCATGGATGACCTAACCCAACACTTTTAACCAGGCTTTCCCGTTTAAACACAAACGAAACGCAAACGCAAGACACTAAAATGTAGAAAAGGACAACTTTTTCACAATTCTGAATTTTTATCGGAGTGGCAAACAGTTTAGAGCCTGATCAGACGCCGGGTTATCCGGCGTCTGATCTGGCTCCAAACTGTTGGCATTGGAAATTATAGATTTAGCGTTAACGCATTTATAGGGAAAGAATAGCATTTTCCCCACACCCTCACTATTCTGACCACTGAACAGAAGATCCCTTCAAGATGTGACAAACAGGTCCTATCACCTGTAATGAAAGATGCCAATAAATCAAAAAGCTCATTTAGGAGCTTTCTGCTTATTCGTCATCTTTCTTTAACCAGCTTCTTACACATCAAACAAGGAGCCGTATTTAACCCCTTTGAGTATACACTTTTCCGTTGCAGGCAGTGTGTCTGTAAAGAGTACACTTGTCACATGCCAAAAGAGAAGACACATATCAAAGGAAACATCTAATCAGGGTCTAATTGTAATCCATTACATGTAACTGGAACAAACATAAACATTCCAAAAATGGACTTAAGACTTAATTAAAAAATGAAATGGTCATGTGATGTTTCAGGAAGGAAAATGTGAGTGTTACAGTGGGGGAAATGTTATTCTTTCCCAATAAACGCGTTTATCCTAAATCTATTATTTTCAATGCAAACAGTTCGGGTAACCCGGCGTCTGTTCAGGCTCCAAACTGTTTGCCGTTCCGGTTAAAATCAACATTCAGAATTGCCCCCAAAATGTCTTTTTTGCAACGCGTTTGCGTTTCGTTTGCGTTTAAACGGGAAAGAATAACGTTTTCTCCACTGTTACAACTTATAGAGAGTGTTACAGTGGATAATCTGTTATTCTTTCCCGTTTAAACGCAAACGTACACAAACGCAAAGCCCTAAAACGTAGAAAAGAACAATCTTTGGACCATTCTGATAACTCATGTTTATATTGGTGGCAAACAGTTTGGAGCCAGATCAGACGCCGGGTTACCCGGCGTCTGATCTGGTTCCAAACTGTTTGTAAAAGAAAAAATAGATTTAGCGTAAACGCGTTTATCGGGAAAGAATAACAGATTCTCCACTGTAACTGTAATGGTAACAAATGACAACATATCACAGGCAATTATCCACACCAGGGCAACAACAGTTTTACAAATGGTCCGACACCACATACTTTTTATCTTGCATGTTTTGTCAGACAACAATTTGTGCAGTAGCAAGACAGACCAGGTTGATGTCGACAATCAATCATACGAAGCGCGTTCACATAGTGTCAGCGGTATTAGTGTCATCTGACCCTGTACAGCTGACGGGTTTTTGCAATTACATACAAAAAAGCGCATGCTTTCGTCAACAACACTAAAAGCAGTCTAAAGAATGACATATAAAATTACGGTACATTTAAAACATGGATTTAAAGCCATTCAACTGTTATCAGCGCAAGCTTGCAATGTGTGTGTCCTAAAAACACGTCCATATTTCAGATACAATGGCGGAAGGTTATCCTTGCCAAATAAACAAATTTAAGCTATCCCTATTACACGTATTTCCAATGTTAAACAGTTTGGAACCAGATCAGGCAACCAAACTGTTTGTCACTCAATTTAAAGTTAATCGTTAGATTTTGTCAAAACTTGAATTTTGTACATTTTATTGCAATGCGTTTTCGTTTCGTTTTCATTTCAACGGGGAAGAATAACGTATCCCCACTGTCCCACGAAGATGGATATGTTTGAAGTCTAGAATGTGCCTCAGTTTCAATAATTTTGATACGTAATTAAACCTCTCCACTGCCTTTTCACGAGTACAATGGTTATTTGCGAAAAGCTTGCAAACAGTTTGGATCCTGATCAGACGCCGCGTAATGCGGCGACCGACCATGATCACAAAATGTGTGTCACTCATTCAAAAAGTTCTTAGGTAAAAATACCTAACCTTTTAATATAAGACATACAAGCAGACGACAATTGTTTAAATTTGATGACGTCATGACAGTGAAAGGGTTAACTTTTTCGCTGTCGTCATATCGTCTGGTTACAATTTGTCGTATGAAATACTTTTTTAATCAAATAGAGCTCGTGCAGTGTTCGTCTGGATGAATCATTGATGCGAGTGTCAAACAGTTTGGATCAAGATCATACACAGAGTTACCCGGCGTCTAATATTGACCAAACTGTTTTCAAATGCACGACGTGTTGATCTTTATAGTGACAGGAAATACTATGTACAGTGGAGAAAACGTTATTCTTGCCCCATAAAAACGCGTATACGCTAAAACTATTATTTCTCTTGCAAACAGTTTGGAGCTAGATCAGACGCCGGGTTACCCGACGTCTGATTAGGCTCCAAACTGTTAGCCACCAAGAAAAACATGAATTGTCAGAATTGTCCAAATGTACTTTTCTACGTTTTTAGTGCTTTTCGGGAAAGAATAACGTTTACTCCACTGTAAGTTGTTATGGCAAGGAGAGTTATAGTCACGTGGCACTTTGCACTGCTCTTCTACTTTATATAAGCTCACGAAGCAGTTTTCCTGCAATAGATTCTTATTTTTAATCAAAGACTGAATGTATTGAAAATCGCCACTTACATATAAGGGTAGCACTCAAGCGTTGGCTTACCTTACAGACATCGTTTTGCCACCAGTTTTAGATTGAGATTTTCTGAAAATGCCTCAATGAAACTGGCCATAAAACTAGTCTTTTTTGTCTGTAGAGAAAACGTTATTCTTTCCCAATAAACGCGTTTACGCTACAACTATTATTTCCACTGCAAACAATTTGGTGCCAGATCAGACGCCGGGTAACCCGGCGTCTGATCAGGCTCCAAACTGTTTGCCACTCAGATTAAAATGAATCTTTCGAATTACCAAAATGTTGTCATTTTCTCCATTTTAGTTATTTGCGTTTGCGTTTCGTTTGAGTTTAAACGGGAAAGAATAACGTTTTTTTCCACTTGTATCCAGGTTGAAATAACAACGCCTGTGTTCCCTTCATTTCACCAATTATTTATTGGTTTCCGTTCGTTTTCATATATTTGATGCTGGAGTTATCATCCAATCTATTAGAATTAATTTTGTGTTGAATTGCAGAATGCTTCAAATAATATTCTGTCACTGTCTTCAGTCGGAACACTTTAGTTTTTCACAATTATAAAGTCCGAATAAAAGGTCAAAAATCTAATTTGGATAGCAAATTAGAGACATACATGTAAAGAATGAACCTTTGAGGAGATACTTTGATTTTTAGAAAATTACTATCTTCTAGAACATAATTTAGGCAGAGGCAAATACATGTATATTGTCTTATATTTCCCGTTTGAACAAAACAAAGCATAAGATAGATAAATTTGATGACTTTAAGTTTCTATTTAACAAAAACTGTTCAAGTTGTTAGAATGGTGCCATGACCCAATTGAACATGCCTTGATAATTGACTCTAATGGTTGGTAACTACAGCACACAGAATGATTCGTGAAAATCTCATAGAAAATGAAACAAATGGTAGATTTTTTTTAGAGAATTGATAATAAAAATTCTTCCCAAATTGTTTGATCTGTGAACCGTGTAAACGCATCCGAAACGCAAACGCGTTGCAAAAAAATGAAGAAAATGACATTTTTTTTGCCAATTCTGAATGGTAAATTTAACCAGAATGACAAACAGATTGGAGCCTGATCAGACGCCGGGTTACCCGGTGTCTGATCTGACTCCAAACTGTTTGCATTGGTAATAATAGAGTTAGCGTAAACGCGTTTATTGGGAAAAAATAATATCTTCCCCACTGTAAAACTTGACTTCTTTAAAACGTATACGTTTCGCTATTTCGAACACTCAATAGATCGATTGTGTTAGGTATTTGAAATGTTTCTGTTTAAACCGAGATGAGAGTAAAAACAGGAACTATTGTTAAACCTTCTGCTTCATCTGTCTTTAATCTAACAATCACATAAGCTACTTGCCTTTTTGAATGGTTTATTTCCTATATTTAAGGCGGGTGAATAAATCAAGATGAAAGTAAAACTGAAAGCCTACTTGAGCTTTCTGATTAACTTGTGTTAAGCTACATTTCATCACAAGCATCATTGAAGTACATGTATTACCTTTTGGAGTGGTCGTATATTGAGTGAGGGAGACTTTAGTATTTTCCGTTTAACCGAAACGCAAGCGCACATTATATACGACGTACAATGTTGAAAAAAAAAATTATTTTAACATTCCTGACGATTACTTTTACTCGAATGACAAACAGTTTGGAGCCTGATCAGACGTCTGATCAATCCCAAAGCTGTTTGAAATATATTTGACTGTTTAAACAAAAACGCATTTACAGTAAAACCTCTTATTATGTCCACTAAAAAGAAGGCTAATGCACTGCTTAAAATACAGGTGACAGCTTAAGGAGCTTTCTTAAGGAGCTTTCTGTTTCCGTGTCACCTTGCTTTAAGCAGTCAACTGCCAAAAACACCCAATAATTAACCAAATTTAGTGGTCGTAATAAATAGGTTTTACTGGTTTTGAAAGAATAAGGTCAATAAGTAATGCACTATACTCATTACACTTAGTAACCCCGAAACCACCGTATGCAACTTAGTATTCAAGTGTAACAATTGTGACATATAGTAAAACGTACAAAACCCACTTCAGAACACTCGAAAGGAAAACGTATTCATGGCCTTGAATGTGCGGGGTAGTTAAAAGCAGGATCTAAACAAAATAGAAGTACATTGTAAGATTGGTTCAGCTTTGTACCTATCTCGCTTGAAACTATCTACCTTAAACACAACACAAAATCCTTTTTTCGAGGGGTTGTAATGGCGGAGCTCCACTGTACCATAAAGTAATTTTCTCCTTAGCTCTTAACCTTTTCGCCACCAGAGGCGACTAAAAGTCGAACTTGCAAATATGTTTTATCCAGATTAGACGCCGCGTAACGCGGCGTCTAATCTGGATAAAACACATTTGCAAGGGGTATCAATATATCTTCAGTCAAAACTGTAAAACATTGATTTTGCATATCATTTCAGACGACGTTGTTTAACAGACGATATTTTGTTTAAAAAGGGGGTTACAGCAGACGGTAGAATTTCGGGAGGAAAGGGTTAGCACTTACCACTTACCGCGCTATAATATCGTCTGCTTCACAAAGTCTCGTCTGTGTATTGTTTTAAAATGTTGAATATGAATATTGTATTAAAACAAATGGCAGTAACAGTGCTACATGTAAAACAGATTGAATCCCTGAATCTGACACCAGGTACCCGGACACATACCTTTTACAAACACCAGTGTGGTCGCAATTTGCAATATAAACGTAAGCACTTGCAATTCTGTTGACTCGCCATCTGTCCACAAGAAAGTTCGCCATCTAATATGGTTAAAAATAGTAAGCATCACTTGGTTACGGAAGTAATAAGCTCGAAATTAAGGCGTTTAATGTTTTACAATTGACCTTTTCGACTGTTATTGGCGTATTATGACGCTTTTTTAAAAACTTTTTGAAAGGTAGCGGCGGATAAATGTGCAACAGTGAGTACCTGTGCAAACAGTTTGGATTCAGATGAGACGCAACAAAACACAGCGTCTCATCAGGATCCAAACTGTTTGACACACAAACCTTGCTCTGAAACGAAATTACGAAAATCCTATTTCAGGACAGTATCGGACGACAATTGCTGCAGACGGAAAAAATACCCAACATGCATACATTTAAAACAGCGTAAAGACTTATATTAGATCAGACAGCTTCTGAAGGACTGTGTATTATTAGGGCATGGACTGTCATAATACAGTGGAGAAAACGTTATTATTTCCCAATTAAACGCAAGCGAAACGCAAACACATCGCAATAAAACATAGAAAAGACAATTTTTCGACAACTCTGACCATTCATGTTAATCTGAGTGACAAACAGTTTGGAGCCTAATCAGACGCCGGGTAGTCCGGCGTCTGATCTGGCTCCAAACTGTTTGCAGTGGACATACAGTGGAGAAAACGTTATTCTTTCCCAATAAACGCGTTTACGCTAAAACTATTATTTATATTGCA
The DNA here is from genome assembly GCA_922989275.2 of Gari tellinella. Taxonomy (NCBI): domain Eukaryota; kingdom Metazoa; phylum Mollusca; class Bivalvia; order Cardiida; family Psammobiidae; genus Gari; species Gari tellinella. Next base: position 76,948,282 of record OV277866.1, read on the forward strand.
AACAGTTTGGAGCCAGATCAGACGCAGGGTAACCCGGCGTCTGGTCAGGCTCTAAACTGTTTGCCACCAAGATAAACATGAATTATCAGAATTGTCCAAAAATTCATTTTTTCTACGTTTTGGTGTTTTGCGTTTGCGTTTCGTTTCGTTTAAACGGGAAAGAATAACGTATTCTCCACTGTAATAGTTTTAGCGTAAACGCGTTTATTGGGAAAGAGTATCGTTTTCTCCACTGTACATGTATATAGCGTCTGTACGATACGAGTCTACACTATTTTTCATTTTTTTTATTTGTCAACATAATAGTTAAGATAAATTATATTCACAGTGAACGGATTTTATATCAAATGTTGACTGTAAATTATCTTAATATTCAGCAGGGGAAAGGTTCAGATTGAGCCATGGGTTAAACTGATTCTGACCAGGGTCACAACTGCTTGAACATATATGCTTTAATAGTCTCCAATGAGTATGAATAATTGCACCTACTTAACTCTTTGCATGCTGTTTATTTTTCTCGTCTGCAATAACTGTCGTTTGCAAAATGTTCTAAAAAGACCCCTACCCCCTTAAGAACCCCGTTCTAAACAAAGTCAGGAAGTCAAACAGTTGGATATCCTGTTCAGACGCCACGTTACGCATCAGGATCCAAACTGTTTGCACAGCTAACCACGTACAACAGCACGCTACATGTGATGGCAATGTAGAAGTAAATGATGCAAAAAGTTTGGATCCAGATGAGAGACCGAGTAATTCTTTAGATTCAACCTATTCACACTATGATTATATCTCTTAAAAATATTGCAAATAAATAAATTTCGAAATGTTTTGCAGACGACAATTACATACATGTACGAATAGCATGCTAAAAGTCAAGGAGCGAAACCTTCTGTCTATAACCATATTTAGCAATCATAACCACAGGACTGATTTTATGACTCACAATCTACTCAATTAGTTCTATGACAGCTTAGTTTTAGTGTCTTCTGGAACAAATGTTTTTTTTAAAAACAACATTTTAAACTACAGTGGAGAAAACGTTATTCTTTCCCGTTTAAACGCAAACGAAGCGCAAACGCATCGCAGTAAAATGGAGAAAATGACAATTTTTAGACAATTCTGACTATCTATATTAATCTGAGTGGCAAACAGTTTGGAACCTGATCAGACGCCGGATCCAAACTGTTTGCAAAGGAAATAATAGTTTAAGTGTAAACGCGTTTATTGGGAAAGAATAACGTTTTCTCCACTGTAGCGTCTGTATGTCGAACAATTTGAATCCTGATGAGACGCCAAGTGTCACGGCGTCTCATCTACATGTAGGTCCGTACATTTGTGTCCATTCGTCGTTGCGTCCCAATTGTCACAGTTTCGTAAAGAATCAGCAACGCTTAGTTGAAATCCAGGATATTGATATAGGTGTTGCTCGAACCATCACCAATTCATCCATATCACCCACACTCGAAATACCATTGGTCGTGACCTAATGTGAGCTAGATGCGTTAACTTGATTTTACTATTTCACTTAGCAGCAAGATTGTTTACAGGGCTGCCATAAGTTGACATGAAAAATCATAAGATTTCGAAATTTGCATTTTTCAATTGCGAATTTACGAATCGTACTTTTACCCCATAGCCTGTTTCTAGTTTTGTTGACACGCGACTACTTAAAGCAGGCTGGAAGCATATTGCAGCAGTAAAAGCGTAAGACATAATTATTATGGTTAGAGAACTGCGGTTAAGGTCGTTGTAAGGAGGGTATCGTTTGTTTGTTTGGACCGTTGTAAGGAGGGAATACTGTAACTCGATCCAACAAACACAATGGAGGCAAAGGAATGAAATTACCAAGCCATCTACAGTGGAGCATCTGTTATTCTTTCCCGTTTAAACGCAAACGTACGCAAACGTCCGTAGTATTCAGCAGATTAACCCTTTCGTTGTCAAATTTATCGGGAGGTTTTTACCTACGCACCGCCATATTGTCGTCCGCCTCAGTATGTTGTCTGCAATACAATTTCAAAGTTAGATTTAAGGCAGTATGACTGACTAAATTTCGAAATAATAGTCAAACAATTTATACCCTGATCAGGCGCTGCGTACCGCGGTGTCTGATACAGTGGAGAATCTGTTATTCTTTCCCAATAAACGCGTTTACGCTAAAACTATTATTTGCAGTGCAAACAGTTTGGAGCCAGATCAGACGCCGGGTAACCCGGCGTCTGATCAGGCTCCAAACTATTTGCCACCAAGATAAACAAGAATTATCAGAATTAACCAAAAGTTGTTCTTTTCTACGTTTTAGCGCTTTGCGTTTGCGTACGTTTGCGTTTAAACGGGAAAGAATAACAGATTCTCCACTGTATAAATCCAAACTTCTTGCAAATGTGCCCTTTTGCGCCATTGTCAGTGAAAGGATTAAATAAACAATTCAAAACCAGTTTATCATGTCAAATTTTACTTCATGACCTGTTGTACTTTTGTATACTTGGTCCGTCATACGCTGACAGTAGTACAATTGTGGTCATTATTTTAAGTTCTGTGTAGAACAGTTTTATGACAAAATAAAGTCACCGGGAGTACAGTGGAGAAAACGTTATTCTTTCCCGTTTAAACGCAAACAAAACGCAAACGCAAAACACTAACATGTAGAAAATAACAACTTTTTGAAAAATTTTATCAGAGTGGCAAACAGTTTGGAGCCTGGTTCCAAACTGTTTGCAATGGAAATAATAGTTTGAGCGTAAACGCGTTTATTGGGAAAGAATAACGTTTTTCTCCACTGTATTAACAGCCAGTACATTATATATACGTGTAAGAACATCTGCTACAGCTGTCCCCTGTAACTATTCTCAGAGTCTTTATTTTTGCCAGAATTATCTTCAATAGTTTTTTGAAAAAAATCTGCAACGTGTACGCCAACATAATGGATGTATTTTGCATGGCTCCAAATTGATTGCGACAGAAGGTACACCTGTTGCATATCGTCCTCGAAAGTAAACACTGCCAATGTTTTAGACCCTGATGAGACGTCTGTATTGTATATTATTACATTTGAAATGATCTGTATAGAAAAACAAAACACCACCGTTTCTTAAGAGCACCATTTTACATGCATATCTGTAACACAAACCTATTTTCAAACATATAGGGAGAGATTATTACAATATCCACACATAAATGGATTAAAGAGTATATTAGAGGGTGTTTGATATTTCAGAAGACAAAGGTCAAATCTATAAAAGATATGCCTACAGACGAGCATCTTGTGATATCGTGAAAACTGTTACCAATTTCGCCATTACATGTAGTACAAGTATAGTACAATATATCTATTAGTCTACCCTGTGACTGTTTCTCAAACTACGGTCTGCCAAGTAACTGCGTATGGCTTACGGGTTAGAAACATACGATAAAAACTAATATTTTTTAAATCCAGTGATGCTTCCTAGATTATTTTCAAACCATCAAATCAAATTTCAATGACTTTTGCACAACAATACCATATTTTTCTTTTATACTGAACTTGTTTTTTCTTCAATTTACAGTCAGGCTGACTGTCAGTCTCTTTAAATAAAAATTTCTAACAACTTTGTCATGTCCAATTTTACTTTATGAGCTGTAATGTTTCTGAAATTTTGAACCGTCAAAAGTTGTCACTTTTTATTCTGCATTTGTCAACTGATTCAATATAAACAACTATCTTTTTCCTCAAGCTTTTTGTCACTCGTCATTATATTTCTTCTGTCAAAATGTCCAATTATATGTAACTTTGAGAAAAAACAGCAGACAACGATATAAAGCAGACGATATTGTAGCAGTACTATCGCATACGTCATGTTAAGTTATACATGTAGTTGCATATAGCAGAGATGTGAGCTTAATGCAACACACATATAAAGCAAGAGCGTTTTTAATGAGTATTCTGCATTTGTCGACTGATTCAATATAAACAACTGTCTTTTTCCTTAATCAAATGGTCGCTTGGTAGAGGTTTGACTGTGGTAACACCTGTCACCGACACATTTTAAAGTAGCCCTTAACCTGCTAAATTACCGTTTGCTATAATATTATGACATTAATTTCCATTGAAAACAGATTGGGTCAGATTAGACGCCTTGTAACGTTATCAAAAAGCTCTCAGTTGTTCATTGCTGTGCATTATGTTTTGTCATCATTTTCGTTAAACTCTTTCGCTTCCAAGATTTATCGTCTGCTTTTAACTTTAACCGCCAAAATATCGTTTGCATTTGTACTTGTAGTGTCGTTCGCAATATATATTTAGGGCTGTGATGACTGAAGAAATGTCGATACGAGTGTCAAACAGTTTGGATCATGATCAGATGAAAGTGTTTGCAGAGCCGCTTTTTGAAAACGGGGTTTAATAATGCATTTTCTTCTGTTTCTGCGACAACCTCTCTTTTGTGCAATCTCAAGGCGAATTCAAGAAAATGGCAAACGATTTTCGACGATTTCCGGTTCCATTATTTTATTCATTTTCATGGCTACAAGATTGCTAGTTATGCATTTTGAATTATATGCTACCTGATTTTAATTTGGTTTCTAATTGGCGGAAAACAGTGGAACTGCCTGTCTCTTAACAAATTGTCACAAGTAAAATCCTCGGCTTATACTTTTGCAGTTTTTATAGCAAGTGACCACATTAACCACTGAAAGTAAAACAGGACGCGCATTAAGCGCATTCTGTTTTAATTACCCCCTTCTTTAAGCTACACTCTTTTATGATATGGGATATATATATATTTATTATGGTGGATGTATATATCATATGATTGTACAAATTGGGAACTATTTTCTTCAGTGCATGACTAGATTAGAAGCTAATGGGTTACCGTGTACATGTACCAACTAAAAACTGGGCTTCTTTTCACTTCACGCTTGCTTAATACAAGATTATCTGTATTGTGGAACCATCTTCCACATCGTTTCCGATGACCTTTAGCGAAACAAAAAATCATTATGTCTGCTCAATTGGATATTTAATTGCTAAAGCTACCACGTGGCGATCACAGTTATTTGATGTACTATTCAGACGTCAGTGACTTTGTAATAGACTGGAGAAAATTTATTTTAGTCTGCTGCCCGGACTCTTGATTTCCATGAACATGACTAAAATCAAACATGGCTTAAGGCTTAAGTACTAAATAACCTTCACTGTCTTACCCCGAATACAATATTTATTTGAAAACAGTATGGATCCCAACCAGACGCCGCTTACGATCAGGGTCAAATTTGTTTGACACTGATTTAAATACTAGTTGAAAATCAAAATAGATCTATACCTCAAATCTAAATTTGAAGAAAAAAAAGGCAGACGATTTTTTTTAATTTGTGACGTCATTACAGTCAAAAGGTTAAAGTTCAAACAGTCTGGCGCCGATACCTAGAGTACAAGACGATATTATTACAGAAGAGAAAACGTTTTTATTTCCCAATAAACGCATTAACGCTTAAACTATTTTTATATTTTCATTGCAAACAATTTGGAGCCAGATCAGACGCCGGGTAACCCGGCGTCTGATCTGGCTCCATATTGTTTGCCACTCCGATTAAAACTAGTAGTCGGAATTATCAAAAAAAGATCATTTTCTACATTTTATTGATATGTTTTTGCGTTTCGTTTGCGTTTAAACGGTAAAGAATAACGTTTACACCAATGTACCCGTTCATACGAAACTAAACGCAAATGCAATGCTTTTTAATCTAAAAAGGAAAGCCTTTGTGATAAAATACACTTTATATTTACATGTATCAGAGTTGCTAACAAATTGAAGCATGGTCATACTACTGGTCAACCGGTGTCTGATCTGGCTCCAAACGTTCTGCAATGGATATTATTGATTATTGTGTTAAGCACAACGTGTTCAGCACTGTATTTGTCATTTGCCTCGATTCAAAGTTGTTTCAAATGTCGTTTAGCCGCTTTTGACATTGAAGATATATAGGACAAAGAAAGATATACATGTAGTGTTAACAATTTCATCGCAAAATTGATCATGAGATTGTTACAGTGGAGAAACGTTATTCTTTTTCTTTTAAACGAAAATTATTTTTTTTCAAGAAATGAGCTTTAGGTCAGAATATGGTGTTTGGTCATAGAAAAGGGTGTTTTTTTATGGTTTTATTATCTTTATTTGTGTTTGGAGGTGTTATATTTTGGGCAAAGCATGCGTCTGGCACCTGTGGTTCAAATAGTTTGAATCCTGATCAGACTGTTTGCTATGTCGACTTTAGTCGCATTTCGAGGTGAATGGGTTAAGTCAGAGACCTTTTATTACACTGGTACGTTGTTTATTGTGGCAAACCGAACACACCACAGAGTACATATTAAACGGAAATAATATGTCTTCAAAGAGAGCGATCATTAGTTTCATAATCATTACGAAACAGGCCTACATGTACAATAAGAGTAAACTTTTTTTTTAAATTACCTCTTAATAGATCTATTTAATTATTGGTCATTCGTTTTTATAATAATAATAATAATAATAGAAATAATAATAATAAAGACTTAATATCAGAGACACTAGCAAGTATAATTTTGAATAATCAATGGTTGACTGTAAATGATATGTACATGTACAGTGGAGAATCTGTTATTCTTTCCCGTTTAAACGCAAACGTACGCAAACGCAAAGCACTAAAACGTAGAAAAGAACAACTTTTGGACAATTCTGATAATTCTTGTTTATCTTGGTGGCAAACAGTTTGAAGCCTGATAAGACGCCGGGTTACCCGGCGTCTGATCTGGCTCCAAACTGTCTGCACTGCAAATAATAGTTTTAGCGTAAATGCGTTTATTGGGAAAGAATAACAGATTCTCCACTGTATAGTGGAAAATACGGTATTCTTTCCCGCTTTACTCTTTTGCTGCCAATGGCGCAAAAAAGCGACTTGGCAAACAGTTTTGATTCTGATCGTACGCCGCGTTACGCGGCGTCTGAACAGGATCCAAACTGTTTGACACTCGTATCAACATTCCTTGAGTCAAAACAGCCCTAAAACTGACTTTAAAAATATTGCAGACGATAGCGCCAATGCAGACAACATTGTGAAAGTACATGGAAGAGGGTTAAAGCAGACGATACAAATTGGCATTGAAAGAGTTAAAAACGCAAACGCAGCGCAAACGTAATTCATAATGGGGCATTTGATCCTGATCAGACATCGTGTTACGCGTTGTCTGGTCAGGATCAAAACTGTTTGCAAGGTGCCTTTTGGCGCCATTGTCAGTGAAATGCATAATCCAAGACCAATTGTAAATCTCTGCTTAGACCTTCACTATCATAATATCGTTCGCTTGAAAGATCCTTTTTTCGCTATTGTTTCAAAGTAAGATTTACTAAATTCAAAGTATAAACAGCATGACAGACAAAATGTCGACACGAGTTGTATATAGCTTTGATGCTGATCAGACGCCAAGTATCTTAATCAGAAGTCTTCTATAGACCAAGGATATGCACTGTTTGTACAGTGGAGAAAACATTATTCTTTCCCAAAAAACGCGTTTACGCTAAAACTATTATATCTATTGCAAACAGGTTGGAGCCAGATCAGACGCCGGGTGACCCGGCGTCGGATCAGGCTCCAAATTGTTTGCCACCAAGATAAACATGAATTATCAGAATTGTCCAAAAGTTGCACTTTTCTACGTTTAAGTTTTTTGCGCTTGGGTTTCGTTTAAACGGGAAGGAACAACGTATTCTCCACTGTAAGGTTGAAATACATTGTAAAAAAACCTCTTGATAGTCAAACGTGAACTACATTTATAGGCTTAAGTAAATTGTGGAATTGTCCACCTGACGTTTTAGTGAAGAATGGGTTCATAAATCAACTTGTTAAGCCCTGACGAAGAGCGTACTTGTATTCTACAAACAGTGTATGTGTGAAAGAGAACAATTATCAAATGTTGGAGCCCTCTGATTAAAGTTTACAATTTTCGTAATTGTGCAAAATAATGTGAAAATTATTAACTTATTTTTTTTATTGTCTACCTTGCATAAACCAAATAACATAAAAAACCAACCAGGAAGTACATGGAAACATGTTTTTTGTTATGGTTTGTTACATTTTGTTGGTGTTTTTTGCTTCGTAAAGTCTGAAAACTCTGAAACTAAGTGCTACATGTAATTGATAAACGTTATCCTTCGGGTGTTGTATTTTTGTTTCATTTTCTTACGTCACGATGTATTGTCTTTGTGGAGTTTTTGTTTGCATTTTTGCTCAACCGAAAATAAAAAAAATACCCTCTGAGGAATCATTCAGGAAGCTATAAAAGACTAAACACAAAGGCATTACGGATTTATGTAGGTGATCGTACAACAAAACCGGTCGTAAATAAAAAACTTTAAAATATTTCTCCATCTGATCCTGTTATGTGGTATCTCTTTGGAATCATATTTTCTAGGCGGGTCCGAAGAGATGTCAAAAGACAGACTTAGATGGAGAAATAGATAATCATTGAGAATTTTAGAACCTGTCTTACGACATTATTTGTCGTACGGCGTTTCGTAAGACGTGTCCATTGCGACCTCATGTTGTCAGCTAGCTGCAGTACTGTACCTCTAACTCTAGACCAAAGGTCTACAATATATCCGCAATACAATATATCCGCAATACAATATATCCGCAATACAATATATCCGCAATACAATGTATCCGCAATACAATATAACCGCAATACAATATATCCGCAATACAATATATCCGCAATACAATGTATCCGCAATACAATATAACCGCAATACAATATATCCGCAATACAATATATCCGCAATACAATATATCCGCAATACAATATATCCGCAATACAATATATCCGCAATACAATATATCCGCAATACAATATATCCGCAATACAATGTATCCGCAATACAATGTATCCGCAATACAATATAACCGCAATACAATATATCCGCAATACAATATATCCGCAATACAATATATCCGCAATACAATATATCCGCAATACAATGTATCCGCAATACAATATATCCGCAATACAATATATCCGCAATACAATGTATCCGCAATACAATATATCCGCAATACAATATATCCGCAATACAATGTATCCGCAATACAATATATCCGCAATACAATATATCCGCAATACAATATATCCGCAATACAATATATCCGCAATACAATATATCCGCAATACAATGTATCCGCAATACAATGTATCCGCAATACAATATAACCGCAATACAATATATCCGCAATACAATATATCCGCAATACAATATATCCGCAATACAATATATCCGCAATACAATATATCCGCAATACAATATATCCGCAATACAATATATCCGCAATACAATGTATCCGCAATACAATATATCCGCAATACAATGTATCCGCAATACAATGTATCCGCAATACAATATATCCGCAATACAATATATCCGCAATACAATGTATCCGCAATACAATATATCCGCAATACAATATATCCGCAATACAATGTATCCGCAATACAATGTATCCGCAATACAATATATCCGCAATACAATATATCCGCAATACAATGTATCCGCAATACAATATATCCGCAATACAATGTATCCGCAATACAATGTATCCGCAATACAATATATCCGCAATACAATGTATCCGCAATACAATGTATCCGCAATACAATATATCCGCAATACAATGTATCCGCAATACAATATATCCGCAATACAATATATCCGCAATACAATATATCCGCAATACAATGTATCCGCAATACAATATATCCGCAATACAATGTATCCGCAATACAATATATCCGCAATACAATGTATCCGCAATACAATATATCCGCAATACAATGTATCCGCAATACAATATATCCGCAATACAATATATCCGCAATACAATATATCCGCAATACAATGTATCCGCAATACAATATATCCGCAATACAATATATCCGCAATACAATGTATCCGCAATACAATATATCCGCAATACAATATATCCGCAATACAATGTATCCGCAATACAATATATCCGCAATACAATATATCCGCAATACAATGTATCCGCAATACAATATATCCGCAATACAATATATCCGCAATACAATATATCCGCAATACAATGTATCCGCAATACAATATATCCGCAATACAATATATCCGCAATACAATGTATCCGCAATACAATATATCCGCAATACAATATATCCGCAATACAATGTATCCGCAATACAATATATCCGCAATACAATATATCCGCAATACAATATATCCGCAATACAATGTATCCGCAATACAATATATCCGCAATACAATATATCCGCAATACAATATATCCGCAATACAATATATCCGCAATACAATATATCCGCAATACAATGTATCCGCAATACAATATATCCGCAATACAATATATCCGCAATACAATATATCCGCAATACAATGTATCCGCAATACAATATATCCGCAATACAATATATCCGCAATACAATATATCCGCAATACAATGTATCCGCAATACAATATATCCGCAATACAATATATCCGCAATACAATATATCCGCAATACAATGTATCCGCAATACAATATATCCGCAATACAATATATCCGCAATACAGTAATGATATCGCAACTAGTTGTCACCCTGCCGTTGGTGTTGTCGCTCCCGTTGCCATTCGCGTTAGCAGATTCAAGAAAGTGTTCACAACTTTTATGCCCTTTGACATACAGCTTTTATTTGAACTACACATGCCTTGTGACAAGACCTACCCTTCTATTTAAAACTTTTGACCATGGTTACAGTAGAGAAAACATTATTCTATCCCAATAAACGCGTTTACGCTAAAAGTATTATTTTTATTGCAAACTGTTTGCCACTTGATAAAAATGAAAAGTCAGAATTGTCAAAATGTTGTACTTTTATACGTTTTAGTGTTTTGCGTTTGCGTTTCGTTTGCGTTTAAATGGGAAAGAATAACGTTTTCTCCACTGTACCATAATGGCATTACCTTAGCCTCAGTCTCTGCGTTTTAGTATCGAAATGTATTATTGAGTTTTGGAAAGTTCTTATAACTACTTGATATTTTGACCACCATGTTATTACTTACCTTTCCATCTGTGTGAAACTCTGAATCCTGTAACACCGGCCTTGAATGCAGTCTCTACGTTTAAGTTTCCAAGTGTGTGCTTAAGTTATCTAAATGGTTCTAAACGGTTATACCCTTTGACATACAGCTACCATACTTGCAGCATAGGAACATACCTTTTGGACCCCTGTGACCTTGACAGCAGTCTCTGCTTTACATGTCGAAATGAACCACCGTCGGGTACGTTGTCTTCTGGCCACTCTTGTAATAATGCGATGATTGGGTTTTCAAGGACTTGCTTTTAAATTTTGTTTTAAAAAATAAATCACAACTGTGTCGTTTGATTATAACAAAAAAGGAAGGAAACTAATAAGGTTTTTAAATGAAGGGCACAAGTAAAACACTAAGCTGTATGAATTCTCTCAAACAAGTTTGGCGAACATATCGTGGGATTTTAACCAATTTAATACGGGTTGGACGCTAATTAATTGGTGCCTCGTCAAAATCCTAGCTGTTTGATAATTGTGCAACACTTTCATTAATTAAAGCAATTTTGTCACTTTAAACAAAGAGTCGACAAAAAAGCAGACGACACTTTTATCTGCAGATGAAGAGTGAAATATATGAAATTCTGTTGCAAAACACTTTATTTTTGCTGTTTGTGTACTAGTTAGTTGAGACTTATAGTGATGAAGGATAATTGTCAATCAACATCGTTTGAATCAATAGGTGGTTGGAGTAATCAGACTCCTATTAGCTAATATTAAATCGCCTCATTGAGATCTTTGAGAAAGACATCAGTAGATGTCGAAACTGTCGAAGGAAAATAATGTATTCAAGTAGTGAAAACAAGAATTTTCTATACATAAGAATACTTTATTTAACCAACCCTAAAAGAAGAAATAATGAAATCAAAATTCACTTTTAAAACCATGACTTGTTAAATAATCACTGAAAGGACATTAAACTTTAACTTTTCATACATCAATACATTCTGCTTCAAAAGAGGCACCTAAAAATATTGACTTTCATACTATAAACAAGATTTCAACTGAGAAACTGGTCAGCGGACCGTCAAAAGATTTAGATCCTGATCAGACGCTGAGTAATTTTACGTCTGATCACGATCCAAACCGTTTGCAAGATGACAAAATAGTCGTTGGAGGATCAGGGATGAGTATTTATATAGAAAACACTTTCTGTGTACTTTGTAATAATTACGAAAAAATGACTCTATCAAGTGATATAGATTAGTCCTTAAGGCGCCAGCAAGTGGTTTGAAGAAGCCTTTCCCGCTAAAAAGGGGGATCGCCATACAGGTATACTGGAACTTAGTGACAACCATTTAATGGGAGCAAGGCCACTCTTACTGAAACCCCTAAGTAATGCAGAAAACTCCTATAGTAGTTATCTGCATTACTTAATTCCTGTACTAAGACGCGACCAATCAACATACGTTTCTAATATGGCCAATGGCAACGTGTTTCAATGTTGACCTTGTTGAGCTTTTTTGGAATTTAGAACTACATATGTAATTATTTAAGATTAATGTCCTACATAATTTTATAGGCGCTATCCAATGAAAAGGGAACGGCCTAAAACTCAAACACTTCATTAATCGGGTTCAAACTAGTTTACAGAACCGGATATAATGTGGTAATTAGGGGGAATTACTGTTTGTTTTAACTAAAACTTTGGGTATGTACAGTTGGAAAAATAAATTTAAATTATTCCCCGCTTAAACGCACACGGGATGAAAACGCAGTTCAATAATATGAAGAATATTGCATGCAATATTTAGCGATTTATTTTTATCTGAATGGCAAACAGTTTCGGGTCTGATCGGATGTCGAAGTACCCGGCGTCAGATCTGGCTCCAAACTGTTTGCAATTTATACAAAGGTTTCAGCATAACGCGCTTGTTAGAAAAGAGTAATATTTTGTCCACTTTAGATTGACGTAAATGTGTGAGTAAGATGAGGTGTATGGCACCGCAACACTGAGCGCCTATGCATGATGAAATGTAATGATGATGTGGAATCGTTTCATGAACAGTATATAACCTCTCAATTACATGTACGGACACTAAACTATATTAATTATTAGGGTGTTTACGATAGGTGACTGCTTAAACCAAGGTGACAGTGAAACAGAAAGTTCCTTTAGGAGCTTTCTGTTTCACTGTCATCACATTCATTTTAGTAGTCGTAATAGCGAGGTTTTACTGAATATGATTTATTATTCCATATGAAGCAGTGCATGTGATCAGAGCCACCGACATGCCATAATTTTATTTCTTGACAAAAGGGAAAATATCTGTCAAATAAACAAACATATTCCCTATGGAAATTAAGCCCCAGAACTGCTGCAAGGTTGGAAGGTCTCTGGGTGACATAAAAGAACATTTACATTTAGATTGTCTTCATGTTGGACAGCATTAAGAAAGTATAGCTGTTGAGTCCATCCCTCACTACTCCCTTGCATTATTATGAGGGATGAAAGAAACAGGTTGTCTGTACAGTGGAGAATCTGTTATTCTTTCCCAATAAACGCGTTTTCGCTAAAACTATTATTTGCAGTGCAAACAGTTTGGAGCCAGATCAGACGCCGGGTAACCCGGCGTCTGATCAGGCTCCAAACTGTTTGCCACCAAGATAAACAAGAATTATCAGAATTGTCCAAAAGTTGTTCTTTTCTACGTTTTAGTGCTTTGCGTTTGCGTACGTTTGCGTTTAAACGGGAAAGAATAACAGATTCTCCACTGTACATACACTGTACCAGAAAATGAAAATACATGTACAGTGAAACCCCTCTAAACCGGACATGAGTGGGGACAAAATAAATTTCCGGTGTAGAGGGGTTTCCGGTTTAGAGGGGTTTTAACCCAATAACTTGTTCCTAGTATGGAAAATAGCTGATCACTTACAGCAGGCAGGTTGAAAGTAAAGCAGAATGCGCCTTTAGGCGCATTCTGCTTTACTTTCAACCTGCTTTTAGCTATCATCTTCTAGAATATAGAAATTATTTCTGATTATACATATTCAGTGTACGAATAAACCAAGGTCACAAAAGGCGTATTTATTGTGTAATAGGTTAAAATAAAGAAGCGTTTGAAATGGGACCAACGTTTTGTCCGGTTTAGAGAGAATTCCGGTATTTAGAGGTTCCGGTTTAGAGGGGTTTCACTTCAGTTATTATTCGAATCTATGAGACGTATCCATGGAGTAATAGGTTAAAGCCGGATACATGTATGTGGTTTTTAGGGCTTCCAAGAAAAAATCAGTGATCGAAGTGTCATCGAGGAAGATACCGAGATAGGGTTATCATAGATAACAGGAAGTGCAGTTTTAAAATAAACGGGTTGTAAACATATACAGTGGAGCATACGTTATTTTTCCCCAATAAACGCGAATACGCTAAAACTATGAATTATTTCCATTGCAAACAGTTTGGAGCCTGATCAGACGCCGGGTTACCCGGCGTCTGTTCAGGCCCCAAACTGTTTGGCACTCATATTGAAGTGAATTGTCAGAAATGTCATAAATATGTCTGTTCTACATTTTATTGCAATGCGTTTGCGTTTCGTTAATGTTTAAACGGGAAAGAATAACATGTTCTCTCTCCACTGTAAGTACAGTTGGGAAAATTTACATGTACCGCGTCCAAACGGAATGATTTGCAAACGCAATACAATGACATTAAGAAAATAACTTGATTTTTTTAACAATGGTGATTTATTAAAGTTTGGATTGCAAACCGTTTGTTTACTGATCAGACGCCGGGTTACTCGGCGTCTGATCAAGCTCCAAACTGTTTGATATGGACAGAATCATTGAATTGCAAACGGGCTTATTGGAAAAGAAAACCGCCTTCTCCCCAGTAGCTTGTTAAGATATGTGTTAGACATACGATGTGATTGAAGATGTTTACAGATACGCTTTCGATTTCGTTTGATAAAACAGGTGTTAACAATTTTAACCATAGCCACGAATATACGCGTCCTTCACTTTTCCTATGCAAACTGTGTAGACAAATACCAGAGGGCTTCTAAAAGGAGTCATCTGATCAGGATCTACACTGTTTGTTTTTATTGCAAGAAATTGTCAAAATACACTGAAATAGTACATGTAAAAAGGACACAACTTAATTAGAAACTGAATGTGTCCATTTGACTTTGAGGAAGGAACGGTTTTAGCCGTCGTTTCTATTGCAGGCTACTGTTTGATATACATGTAACATGTATTTTAGCGAGTGATCGAATCTATGATTAGGTTAAGTTTTTAATAACTAATTAGATATATATATCCTTTCAACGCAATCGTTGACTAAAACCCAATTGACTAACACTTTGTATCCAGATTAGGCACTGCGTAACGCGGACTCTTATTAGGCTCAAAACTGTTCATAGATGTTCAGATTGATGTAGACAATATTTGACACTGAAACGTTTAAGCAGACTTACACTTTGGCGCTGATAGTGTGAAATAAACCTGGTGCGTTTTGAATAACTGGACGTTATTCTTTCCCAATAAACGCGTTTACGCTAAAATTATTATTTTCACTGCAAACAGTTTGGAGCCAGATCAGACTCCAAACTGTTTGCCACCAAGATAAAGATGAATTATCAGAATTGTCCAAAAGTTGTACTTTTCTATGTTTTAGTGTTTTGCGTTTGCGTACAGTGGTAAATACGCTATTCCTACCCATTTACGCGTTTATCTATGCGTAAGAAACGCATAGTGAACGGTTAACGAACGCTTAATGAACGCTTAACGAGCGGTTAAGGACTAACGATTTGAACGCGTTTAAACGCGTTAATAAACGGTTATACCCGAGATGCTGCGATTGGGGCGTCCGTTTTCCGTTTCACGCGGAGATTTCGGATCTTATCGATGATTGCCGTTTTAGAATAATCCGATTGAAACGGGTTAATAAAAAACAAGAATTGATTTGTCACTGGAGCATTTTCGCGATAAAACACATATTGTAATGCGAATTTTGAAAACATTTTCTGTAAATGAGACGCCTCTTATCAGGATCTAAACGGGGTTCGCTTTTAGAATTTAAATAAATATAGACAGTTTGGATCTCGATCATAATGCTGAGTGACTCGGCGTTTCATCGAGATTATTTCTGTTTGATATGTATTAGAATAATTCCTTCCATGTTGATTTCTATTCAAACGGTTTGAATCCAGATCAAACGCCTGGCTGTATAGATCGGCATAGCATCAGGATCCAAACTAACAGCTTTGAATAAACCCAATTACTTTTCATAATAGTTAACACTATCGATTTAGATGTAGATGGGACGCCGAGTATTTCGGTTCTTATGTTTTACAGATAAGAATGAAGCATACGGTCTTGATTTCATTTTTACAGTTTGGCTCGAGATGAAATGCCGAGTTACGGGAGTCTCATCCATATTCAAACTATACAGATATCTTTTACTTTGATGAGAGAGTATGATAACTGACACATACTCGCATATAAGATTTGGTTTATTTGGTTGATATTCCAATCAACCCCAATGGGGCATTAGGATACTTACTTTGATAAGCCGCAGTTTTATTACCCCCTGTCCGGCTTGTGACGCAACAGTGTTAGCGGCTAGCCCTGCATGCCACATGTGGCATTTGGGAATTCCGCATGTTCATAGTAATAGTAATAAACACAATTTACACAATCCTTTTTAAACCGTATCCTTTATATGGGAAAATAAATGTATATTCATAAAACTCTCACAGGATAACCTTTCTTCTTAAAGAAAATGATTTCATAAAATTTTGTAAGATTATATTTACTCCACAGTAACGATATTTACTAAATTCTTAAGTAGGATAAGAGCGGCCCGCAAGTCATACATGGATTACCACCCTTTCTCCATGATTACTCCCCTTTCATCCGGGCTCTTTTAAACGCGTTTAAACGCGTTAAGAAACGCGTTAAGAAACGGATAGTAAACGCGTTAAACGAAACGGGTAACGAACGCATAACGAACGCTTAACGAACGCGTAGGAAACGCGTAAAGTGGATAGGAATAGCGTATTTACCACTGTACGTTTGCGTTTAAACGGGAAAGAATAACAGATTCTCCACTGTAAGCAGATGGTTTTCTTTTTTCTTTACCAATGCAAAATATAAACTTATACATGTACAGTAAAACCTCGCTATTACGACCACTAAAAGGAAGGCTAATTGATTGTATAAAAGACAGGTGACAGCTTAAAACAAGGTGACAGTAAAACAGAAAGCTCCTGTAGGAGCTTTCTTTTTTACTGTTACCTTGCTTTAAGCAGTCACCTGTTCTGAACCCTTAATAATTAACACAATTTAGTGGTCGTAATAGAGGGGTTTTACTGTATGTCCATTGTCCTTACATGCAGTTTGCAAATAGTTTGGAGACAGGTCAGACGCCGTGTTACACGTGGGCAAATAGTTTGGAGACAGGTCAGACACCGTGTTACACGTGGGCAAATAGTTTGGAGACAGGTCAGACACCGTGTTACACGTGGGAAAATAGTTTGGAGACAGGTCAGACACCGTGTTACACGTTGTCTGATCTGGCTTCAAAACGTTTGCAATACATTAAGCATTATTTTAGCATATTTGCCTTTATTGGGAAAGATTAACATCTTCTTCACTATATAACTCATAGTGAGAAAACGGAAAAACAGAGAGAGAAAAAGAAAGAGAAATAGAATAAGAAAGATGGAAGAAAGGAGAAAGAGATTGAGGGAGAGAGGGAAGGAAAAAGAGAGAAATAGGCAGACAGTCATTCTTGTAACTTTTTAATATTTCCAAAATACTGTCAATTTTTTACTCTTTACAGCAATAAACGTACGTTGCGTTAAATTTGTTTTAAAACGGTAATTAATAATACATGTATTTCCCTGTCTTTAACTGGATAGTATATGTGTCAAAAAACCCTGGAGATACGATTTGTATATCAGTCAAGTGAATCGTGTTCGCTATCTGGTCGACTGTTTTGACAATGTCGGGAAAAAAGCAAGGGCCCTGTACTCTAATCTACCTTTAAATTAACTCTCTGGGGGACCGCATTCCAAATATGACACGCACAGCTAAGAGCCGGGACAATACGGACTCTCCAAACACTATGTCTGAATAATGCATGTTTTCTATCCAACAATCCAACACGTGCTCACCAAAGGCAAAATTAACCCCTTCACCGCCTGGTTGTCGTCTTCTTTTTAGGAATTGTCGTCTGCTGTTTATTTCTAAAAATAATAACTGTATGTATTATGACTTAAAATTTATACCGATGTCATACAGTTTCCACCCTGATCAGACGCCGAGTAACTCGGCGTCTGATCTGGAGCCAAACTGTTTACATAGGCTTAATGAACGAATACAATAAATGGGTCAACTCCTGAACACGACGAAGAATACGATGCCATAAGAGATAATGATGATATGCTATTATCTATAAATTAGAGTTGAAACATAATTATACAGTTTGATCTTGAGTTTCTTTGATAATTGTTTTAATCACCAGACAGGCCCCTGAGCACGGATAGTTCAACAGAAATAGAACTAGTTTGGGGTCTCGAGTAGGCTGATTAAAGGTTAAACCCCTCTTGATTTTTCAATGAGTTAGTTAAAGTTTTATCAATGAAATTCCATGATATATTGTTTATTGGCCGACCCTCGTTTCCTTTCATCTATTCTGCTCATTCATGAAATGAATGAATATTCACTGGCCTACTAGCCTACGTAATTTATACTTATCTTTTCTCCGCCCACTTTCGAAGGCTTTAAAAACACGTTGAACCCTATCGACGAGTATACTCGTCATTTACAAACTGTACCTGGAAAGGCTACACTTACAGTGGAGAATCTGTTATTCTTTCCCGTTTAAACGCAAACGTACGCAAACGTACGCAAACGCAAAGCACTAAAACGTAGAAAAGAACAACTTTTGGACAATTCTGATAATTCTTGTTTATCTTGGTGGCAAACAGTTTGAAGCCTGATCAGACGCCGGGTTACCCGGCGTCTGATCTGGCTCCAAACTGTTTGCACTGTAAATAATAGTTTTAGCGTAAACGCGTTTGTTGGGAAAGAATAACAGATTCTCCACTGTAGCGTATGGAGTGTAGACTAAGGTCTGCGGTATTTGTTTTATTTGCCATTTATTGTGAAAACAAACCTTAACTCAGCACCCCCTGAAACTTCCAATGGACAATTCCAGTTTAAAATAAAGGCTGTTCCCATTTTAGAATATCTAGGGTTGTTTTTTATAATATAATATTCACTGGCCTACTAGCCTACGTAATTTATATTTATCTTTTCTCCGCCCACATTCGAAGATTTTAAAAACTTGACACATTGAACCCTATCACCGAGTATACTCGTCATTTACATACAGTGTACCTGCAGTGTAGATACGGGTTTGCAGTTTTGGTTTTATTTGCCATTTATTGTGAAAAAAAAACAAATAGTCAAAATTAGACTAAAAGTTAATTTAAATTTGAACTTTGACTGTTTCCATGAAGTATTATATCCATTGATTTCTACTTTGAAATGTTCTAAGAGATGTTATAATAGGTACACTTGAACATTGAAAGGTAAAAAACATTGTTTTAACGAGTGTATCCTTTCCAGTGGAGAATCTGAAAGTAGATCCATAACCTAACCGGATCGGTATCTTCCCCCCCCCCCCTCCCCATTAACGTGTAGGAAAATCTTCTAACTGGATCAACCAGATCTAATTTAAGAGTTTATATCTCAAATTAAACCTAACAAGTGTGAATCAGTAACAAAGCTAAATATACAGTATTATACCACGCGTGATTTTATTTTCATCAAAACAGAAACTAATGGTATATAATAAGATTGCCCCTGTTGTAATTTAATTAATATTTGTTTTTCAGTGGACTAACTTATTTTCAAAGGACTATGATTTGTCATACATGTACCACAATACAGATTAATAGTCATAATCTGCAATTATCAACCAGTATTATAGGGGGTCGGCACGCATGATTTCTAATTTGCATGAAACATACACCATTTCTTATGTATACATGACATGGAAAATTACCCAGAAATGCACCTTAGCAACCATAATCCAAATGCTTTTCTTCTCAAATAGTATGTTATTAAGGATCATATTGAAGTTCAGCATTTTGCTGTCCTGAAATAATCTAAAATCAGAATTTTTTGCTTTCAGTATATTGACCCTACACACTGTACTTGTGTGCCAATCTGGTGTAATATTGGGTTGAAAGTTACAGTGAGTAACTCGGCGTCTGATACTCTAAACCTTTTTCAATGGACATAAGTATCATGTCGACTTACCTCAGAGTCTGTAGTTGGTAGTTGGACGATTTTTGTTATTATTATCTGAATTGTAATCGTTCAAAGTCTGAACGATTAAAACTCAGATAATAAAAGCAAAAATCGTCCGGCTTATAAACTGTACTGATAAACTGAAATAAAGGGGTATGGAATGAAAAATATACCAGCAGATTAAAATTGAAAATTCTGAAAACATTGTTTCTTTTAAAATCTCTTTGATAATTGGACGAGTAGCTGTATATAAATCAAGAGAACCTCTAACATTAAATACAGTGGAGAATGTGTTATTCTTTCCCAATAAACGCGTTTACGCTAAAACTATTATTTCTAAATAAAAAAAATTGCAAACAGTTTGGAGCCTGATCAGACGCCGGGTTACAAACTGTTTGCCACCAAGATAAACATGAATTATCAGAATTTTCCAAAAGTTGCACCTTTCTACGTTTTAGTGTTTTGCGTTTGCGTTTCGTTTCGTTTAAACGGTAAAGAATAACAGATTCTCCACTGTAATACTGTAAATAATCTGAAAACTCGGATTTAGCATAAATCCATTTTCGTTAATAATTTAAACGCTTGAATAGTATTTCAGACATGTATGGATATTATCTATACATATGTTTTTTAATTTAATCGAACAATCTCATAGATACATTTTCAAAAGCCGCTGAATCGACAAACCTTTGTACCGCCGCACTTCAAAGCAGCATGTCCCTTTCACAGTCCTCACACTATTCGTACACAACAGAAAGTGAAAGCAGGTTCTATTAAAATGAATATTTATTGGAACATTGAACAATACTGTCAAGAGTCTGACACCGGATTTGACCTAGAGCCTATTTTATAAATGATTTCATGAAACACGTGAATAATTTTCAAAGGTAACTAAATATTCATGAGTAAGAACTATATCACCAAAGCGTCAATAAGTTTCCATTCAGCTCAGAAGCAGACCAGATACTCAATAACACTGGCAGTGTTATTCAGCATCTGGTCTGGCTGCAACTATTTTTAAATGCCGTATTTCTGTTTTTTACTGAATTCAAACTCAGACTTATTCCTTTTAAAAGAATAGTTATTATTATTATTATTATTATTATACCATATTTATATAGCGCTCTTTTCACACAGGGGTTGTGCGTTCAAAAGCGCTTTACATGAAATAACATAAATGTACCTACAAATCGAGAAAAGACAAAATAACTACAATTAGATCTGAAATAAAACATGAATAAACATATAAGAGACAGTCCCCAAAACGACGATCACATTACCCCCATCAATCAGCAATGAACCGACCGGCTAAAGATTGCCGACTGATATAAATAATGGTAGAGCGCCCAATGCAGGCTATCGACAAAACACAAATAACTATAATTAGATCTAAAATAAACATGAATAAACATACAGAAGACAGCCCCCAAAACGGCAACCACATTACCCCCCCATCAATCAGCAATGAACCGATCGGCTAAAGATTGCCGACCAATAGAAATAATAGCAGAGCGCCCAATGCAAGCCGCCTAATGTAACATAACTAGGAAAAATAGCATGCGACCGTAACTAAACACTCTATTGAAGATCAATGACATGATTAAAAAAAGTAAAAGCTGTCCAAGAATTATACCACGGACCCCGCCAGCTGGTTTAAAAAGATCAAAGATCCACCGGACAGGCTTGGTCGACGGTACAACCCAGAACTAAAAATTAGACCCATAACATATACAGAATGAACACAGCCCTGGGGTAGCAGTCATCTACCCTCTCCACCCCACACCCGCGGGACCTACATGTTCCATGGCTGAAATTACACCCTTACTTTATAAAACATCAAGATAAGAAGCTGTCCCTGAATTTTACCGCAAACCCAAGCCTGTTGGTTTCAAAGAGATCAGGGGCAATCCCAACCATCAAGATCCACCAAACAGACACGGACAAACGGTACAACTCCAGAACTCCCATTTAGACCCACAACATCCACAGCAAGAACATAGCCTATCCTAAGATAGCAGTCATCCATTTCCTAATGTGAAGTGTGTTTTCAGACGTTTTTTGAAGACTGCAACTGAGCTCGCATCTCTGATGTCTGATGGTAGAGTGTTCCAGAGCTTTGGGGCTGCATGCATGAAACCTCTATCTCCAAACTTCACCAAACGACTTCTCGGTACAACCAGCGATACTGATTTACTTGCAGACCGCAACTCTCTTCGAGGTTTATACACGTCAAGCATACTGACAATGTACTTTGGAGAATCATTGCACATGGCTTTGTATGTGAGTGTCAGAAATTTGAATTCAATTCTGTGTTGAACTGGAAGCCAGTGAAGCTCCTTCAAGACTGGAATGATGTGATTGTACCGGGGCGTCCTGGTAATGATGCTGGCTGCTGTATTTTGCACACGCTGTAATTACATAATTACATAATTAATACTATTAGTTGATATAATAATTTGATTTCTAAATATTAGGTCAGGGTTTACACTGTATGTTCAGTATGTTAATGCAGGGCCGAGTTTATGCTTTGAATATGCATATATAGGATAAGGAAATGCTAGACCGAAGAGAAGCAACCAAAGGGATTGAAACGACCTACCCCTAAACTAGGCCGAAACGACCTAGGTCGAAACGTCCTAGGTCTAAACGACCAAGGGCCGAAACGACCTGTAACCATTTCGTCCACAAAATAAAGTGAAAGTAGTGTATTCTAATTTTGTAATAATCATATTAACTTCAGAGTGTTATTTTCATTCATTGCTCCTTTTAACCCTTTCCCTTATAGAAGCGACTTTTAGCACATTCATTTTATTCATCCGCTGAAGAAAATAGTTCCAAATTATACCGTAATGAATATGTGTCATATTTAATACTTTCCTTATTCTAGCAGTTAATAGCTTAAAGCAGGCTGAAAGTAAAGCAGAATGCGCCTTAGGGCGCATTCTGATTTACTTTCAACCTGCTTTAAGTAGTCATATATCTTCAATACTAGAAACAATGCTATCAGGTAAAGGGTTAATACAGTTTTCAAAATTAATTGATGTTTCGTTTGATATTACGGAGTGATGCTTTTTTAGCGGATGAGCACTGAGTCAAAGGTTTTGAAACAGTTCATACTCGACGCTGACTATAGACGGATTCAAATCAAACTCTAAACGGGTTGCCACTCAAAAGTAAGGTATATATAGAACGTCATTAGCCACGGTATAACCCGAGTTTCAAACACTTTGAATCTTGGCCATTACTTATAGAGCGTTTGAGTTGAGTCTGAAATTGTTCTCATGCTGTTTGACCATATGCTCAAATCTGACCAATCAAAGGCTTGAGAACAAACCCAGGCTCAACTCAAACAGTTTATAAGCACGAATCCAGACTAGAAACCGAGCTAGTGTTGTTGAAAAAACATTCCATTGCTCATAATATTATAGACTTTTCCGCTTAAAAGAATTTAAACACAAACGCATTTCAATAAAATTGGAAAAAACAGTTCTTGACTCGTTTTTTACTGCTTGGAGCCTAGTCGGACGCTCTGGTTATACTAACTTTGACCCAAACTGCTTGCAATTTTCAAGCGTATACGTCTTACTATCTCCACTGTAACTGTCTCCTACAAATATCGAACTTGCCTATACAGTTCTCCTTCTCTATATCTGTCATCTGAATATCGATTCCCTCCTAATAACAACGCTTGTCGCTGTTCCGCAAACAAGATTATTATGTCCAACCTTTTAACGTCTGCAATATCGTCTGCTAAAATATAAACATAATATTTGTCTCCCATTGGCTGATGTTGTGGAGAGGGAGCACTGTAATATTCTAAAGTTTAATCAAAATAAAAGTATTGTCCGTCTGTGACCGATATTGTATTAATTCAGCCCTATTACATGTAGTACTTACAAATGTATTAATGGGTTTTTTAACACTTTATCAAACATCAAATTATTTGAAAGCACTGATGATGGTTTCAAACTGAATTACAGAGGTATGGTGTGTGGAGATAAAACCACGAGTTTTCTTATTGTAAATATTAGTAAAAATAGTAAATAGTACTAAAAAGTGTCTGTATTTTCAAAGCATGTCATTTTCTACATTTAAATGAATTGAGTTTGTGTTTAAATTCATTTAAACGGGAAGGAATAACTTCTTCTCTACTGTACAAATATTCCAGACAGTAAACATTATAGAGGGTTATGACACAGTGAGCCAAAGGTCATGTAGGAGAAATGTCAAGGTCATATAGTGGAGAAAACGTTATTCTTTCTAAATAAATACGTTTACGTTAAAACTATAATTTCCATTGCAAACATTTTGGAGCCAAATCAGACGCCGGGTAACCCGGCGTCTGATCAGGCTCCCAACTGTTTGTCACTCATATTAAGATGAACAGTCAAAATTGTCGAAAAGTTGTCCTTTTCTGTGTTTTATTGCGATGCATTTGCGTTTCGTTTGTGTTCAAACGGGAAAGAATAACGTTTTCTCCCCTGTATTCGTTTCATCTTTTACTTTTTAACCAATTAATACGACATCAGACAATGACCGTTGCTAAATGATTTCTAAAAGCATTCTTGATTGTATATGGTTATAGTACGAGGGTTGTTCGGAAAGTTCGTAGAATTTTGTTATATCTCTGGTTAGGTTTATTTGATCAATTTGAAATTTGGTATGTAAGTACCTCATCTTATTTTTAAACTATTTTGTAAGAGAGAAATGAAATAGATAATGTTTACCGAATATACAGGTTACCGTAGCAACGCAGTAACGGGGACCCGGAGCAGCTCGAAAGTTGTAATCTTTTAAACTTTCTTCTAATAAAGCAAACGTGATTTCTCTCAATTCTGTTGACACTAGATAAGCGCGAAAAGGTCTGATTGTAACGTGACGTCATGACGTTAGTTACTCATAGTTTCAAAACATTGTAAGCGCTTGAACAGAATTTACAGTATTTAGTCTACAGATAACGGAAATGCGAACTAAAAAGAAATGACGTCGACCAGTGACGTTGACTTGCAAACTGTTGTAAATAAAATTATGTTACTGTGGGTAAATCGCCGACAAAAACTCTTAAAATGATTAAATCCACGGGAAAATATGACAAGAAGTTGAGTCTCGCATTCCTGTTTAAATGGCGATCACTTTTTAGGAATGGAAAATAATCGATCAAGGACGCTCCTAGGAGCGACCGACCATCAATCTTAGCTGCTTCCATTAAGGACAAGTGAAAAGATAAGGAAAATGCGGACAGAGTTACAACAGTAAGATATATGCTTGATAAAATTGGTGTTTCTTGCTCTACCGTACTTGAACTATTAATAGATGAACTTGGTATGTCTAACGTTAGAGCACGCTGGGTGCCGAGGTTGTTCACGGACAAGGGAAAGAAGAACCGAGTTCGATGCTCTCAGATGTTTCTCTGCCAAAACGATGCCGAAGGTGACGATTTTAAGGACAGAAGCACACTATGGATGAGATACGAGAGAAGCGACTACACATGGATCTTGAGCGCGTAATGCTACATCAGGATAATGAACCGGATCGTAGAGCAGCTTCAACGCAGTTAGAAATCAGCTTACTATGGTTTGATATGTAAGAACACCCGCCAAACGGCCCCGAATTGGCTCCCATGGGTTTTAGAGTGCTGACAGAGTTAAAGGCGATCTTACATGGAATTACATTTGTTTCAGCAGCTGAATTTACCAAACAGACCCAGAAATTTGTATCTACATTCAGTGAGGACTTGTATACAGAAACATGCGTAAAATGAGTTAGAAAGCCATAACGAGTAGGTGGATATTGCGGGTGATTATGTTGGGAAAGTGAGACGTTCGCTTGACGTATATAACGTTTGACGTCACGTCGACGTTGACGTGCTCCGGGTATGCGTTCTGTATGTATTTGTAAGATGCATAGAAAAAATGTGTTTAAGCGTATATTGCCGATTTTCACAGAATATGTAGCACAGATCTGGAAATTAATGTTGATCTAATTTTTTGCATCCAACTACGACTATACGTATTTTTATAGCAAAATTCTACGAACTTTCCGAACAACCCTCGTATAATTGTTTCCTGGTATAGTACAATGTAATTAAGGTAATAGTAATTTAGATTTGTTGTTTGTTATGATTTTGTTATGTGTAGTAGTATTCGTGATACAGTGGATACATGTAAGACGTTATTCTCTTTCGTTAAAACGCAAAAGGAAACGCAAACGCATTGCAATAAATACATGTATGTAGAAAATGATAAGTTTTTGACAATTTTGACTACTAGTACATGTACAGTGGAGAATCTGTTATTCTTTCCCGTTTAAACGCAAACGTACGCAAACGCAAAGCACTAAAACGTAGAAAAGAACTTCTTTTGGACAATTCTGATATTTCATGCTTATCTTGGTGGCAAACAGTTTGGAGCCTGATCAGACGCCGGGTTACCCGGCGTCTGATCTGGCTCCAAACTGTTTGCACTGCAAATAATAGTTTTAGCGTAAACGCGTTTATTGGCAAAGAATAACAGATTCTCCACTGTACATGTATTCATGTTAATTTGAGTGGCAAACAGTTTGGTTGCAATGGAAATAATAGTTTAAGGGTAAACACGTTTATTTGGTAAGAATAACATCTTCGCCACTTTAATTTTAGTACAGTGAAGGGGTTGTTTTAGTTTCTTGATTAAACGCGTACGAAACGCAAACGCAATACAGTGAAATGAGAACAGTCACAACCTTTTGATATTACTCACGTTTTATCTTACTCTGAGTGGCAAACTTTTCGCAGCTACCCGGCGTCTGATCTAGCTCCAAACTGTTTGCATTTGGAAAACATGTACAGTGGAGAAAACGTTATTCTTTCCCAATAAACGCGTTTACGCTAAAACTATTATTTGCAGTGCAAACAGATGGAGCCAAATCAGACGCCGGGTAACCCGGCGTCTGATCAGGCTCCAAACTGTTTGCCACCAAGATAAACATGAATTATCATAATTGTCCATAAGTTGTACTTTTCTACGTTTTAGTGCTTTGCGTTTGCGTACGTGTATATACAAAGCTTTTTTATCAGCTTTCTATGTTGTTTTTGACCTGCATGGTCTGCCTCGATATGTGCTCAATCAAGGATAAAAGCTATGCAGAAGGCTTTTTCAGGAGCTTTCTGTGTTGCTTTTGACCTGCATTGACAATCTTTATATATAAAGCTTTTGTATCAGCTTTCTACATGTACGTTGTTTTTGACCTGCATGGTCTGCCTATATATCTGCTCAATCCAGGATAAAAGTTATGCAGAAGGCTTTTTCAGGAGCTTTCTGTGTTGCCTTTGACCTGCAATGACTAAATTCATCTGTTTAATTATGTTCTGTATGCTAATTTATGTATAGTTGTATCATCTATTTCACAAGTTTCAAGTACGGATTTAATAGATCTTAAGGCAGATTACCAGGATGCTTTCACTACTACACATGTTTATATATGTACATTTGTTTATATCATCTTGTGTATGGGCCGGTGGCCTTAGTACAATAAATGATGAACTGAACTGAACTATAAAAGACAGGTGATAGCTTTAAGCAAGATAACAGTAACACATAAAGCTCATAAAGGAGGTTTTTTTTACTGTCGTATTGCTTTAATCGGTCGCCTGACTTTAAACACCTAATACATGTATTTAACACACTTTATTGGTCGTAGTAGAGGGGGTTTAGTGTACAGTGGAGAAAACGTTATTCTTTCCCAATAAACGAATTTGCGCTAAAACTATTATTTGCAGTGCAGACAGTTTGGAGCCAGATCAGACGCCGGGTAACCCGGCGTCTGATCAGGCTTCAAACTGTTTGCCACCAAGATAAACAATAATTATCAGAATTGTCTAAAAGTTGTTCTTTTCTACGTTTTAGTGCTTTGCGTTTGCGTACGTTTGCGTTTATTGGGAAAGAATAACGTTTTCTCCACTGTAGGAGAGGAACTTATTTTTTTCAATAAACGCGCTTGTGCTAAAACAATAATTGTCATTGCAACCAGTTTACAGTCAGCTCACACGCTGGGTTATCCGGCATCTTATAATGCTCCAATGTGTTTGACTCTGTAAGGAAAATAAAATTATAACACTTTCAAAAAGCAATCCGTTTCTACATGTTATTGAGTTGTAGTACCAGGATAGTAGCAGTATTATAGTAGAAGTAGTGATAGAAGCAGAAGTAGAAGTAGTGGTAGAAGGCTGTTGTTGTTGTAATACTAGCAGAAGTAGTAGTAGAAGTAGTAGTAGTGGTAGTAGTAGAGTAGTAGTAGAAGTAGTAGTAGAAGTAGTAGTAGAAGTAGTAGTAGTAGTAGTAGTAGTAGTAGTAATAGTAGTAGTAGTAGTAGAAGTAGTAGTAGTAGTAGTTGTTGTTGTTGTTGTAGTAGTAATAAAAGTAGTAGTAGTTGTTGTAGTAGTAGAAGTAGTAGTTGTTGTTGTTTTTGTTGTTGTATTAGTAGCAGGAGTAGTAGCAGGAGAAGTAGTTGTTGTTATTATTGTTGTTGTTGTAGTAGTAGTAGTTATAGCAGAACAACTAGTAGTAGTAAAGTTTGTTTACTTTTTCCAATATAATTACGGGAAACTAGAATAAATAGAACAATTGGTTCGTTAAACAACCTATTATCCAAGAATGTATTTATTTGGAATAATTGCAGGAAAAGTGCTTTATCAGTCTTCAAACAACATAGTATACGCATTATGTAAATGTCATATTGTTATATAGTCTTCAAACAATAATTTTGATAAGACAAAAGCTATTCGAAATTGAAATATAGTTTCTTAAGTAATTGTTTAGGCTGCTAATAATTAAGAAAACGACACTCAAAAGTACAATTCAGTTGAGTAAACGTTATTCTGTCCCGTTTAAACGCAAACGAAACGCAAACGCAATGCACTAAATTATAGAAAATGACAATTTTAGACAATTATGACTATCTATTTTAATCTGAGTGGCAAACAGTTCGTAGTTCGGGTTACCCGGCATCTGATCTGGCTCCAAATTGTTTGCAAAGAAAGTAATAGTTTTAGCGTAAACGCATTTATTGGGAAAGAATAACGTTTTCTGTTCTCCACTGTATTACAGTGACAAAGATGGCATTCTACACGGCTACAGTGGAGAATCTATTATTCTTTCCCGTTTAAACGCAAACGTACGCAAACGCAAAGCACTAAAACGTAGAAAAGTACAACTTTTGGACAATTCTGATAATACATGGTTATCTTTGTCGCAAACAGTTTGGAGCCTGATCAGACGCCGGATTACCCGGCGTCTGATCTGGCTCCAAACTGTTTGCACTGCAAATAATAGTTTTAGCGTAAACGCGTTTATTGGGAAAGAATAACGTGTTATCCCCTGTAATATGAAACAAAACGCAAACGCTTATTTTGCAATAAAACGTAGAAAGTGAATGCAGATGTTTTATTTGAATCTGAGTGGCTATATGTTACCGTTTGGAGCCTGGTAAGATGACGGTTACCCTGGAGT
Source organism: Gari tellinella (assembly GCA_922989275.2). Classification (NCBI taxonomy): domain Eukaryota; kingdom Metazoa; phylum Mollusca; class Bivalvia; order Cardiida; family Psammobiidae; genus Gari; species Gari tellinella. The sequence goes on from OV277866.1 coordinate 76,978,153, forward strand.
CTGGTCTAGTTCCAATATGTTTACAATAGAAATCATTGTTTTAAGCCCAAACGCGAGAGCGTCTTTCCAGCTTTATTAAACCCATCACTGGCACGACGTTGTCATCTGATTTAAACAAAATAGTGTCGCCTGCAGTTAATCAGTTACATTTTGCAAAATGTAGCAAGTTCAAAATTGTGCCTTCCTATTACAACTCTCTACGAACAACACAGTAAAACCTCCCTATTACGACCACTAAATTATGTAATTTATTAGGGTGTTTACGATAGGTGACCGCTTACAGCAAGGTGACAGTGAATCAGAAAGCTCCTGTAGGAGTTTTCTGTTTCACTGTCACCTAGCTTTAAGCTGTCACCTGTCTATTAAACAATCAATTAGTCTTCATTTTAGTGGTCGTAATAGCGAGGTTTTACAATTGTCTGTCACCAGATTTGGTTGTAGAGAGAATGCACTAGGTTGCAGTCAGTGAATGTGTGCTATGCTACAGTGGAGAAATCGTTCTTCTTTCTCGTTTAAACGCAAACAAAACGCATCGCAATAAAACATAGAAAGGGACAGCTTTACGACAATTCTAACTGTTCATCTTCATCTTTATCTGAGTGACAAACAGTTTGGAGCCTGATCAGACGTCTGATCTGACTCCAAACTATTTGCATGGAAATTAATAGTTGTATCGTAAAAGCGTTTATTGGATAGGACTTAACGTTTTCTCCACTGTAGCTACTATATATTTTTAACCAAATTTGATGATAATTAAACGAGTATAAGTATTTTATGGAATTGTTAATATTCCTTATCCAAAAACAATCACTTCCGTGTACTGTTAGAACAATCTGGGTTCAGGTGAACGAGTGAGCTTGGTACATGTACAGTGGAGAAAGTGTAATTCTTTCCCAATAAACGCGTTTGCGCTGAACTATTATTTCTATTGCAAAAAGCTTGGAGCCAGATCAGACGCCGGGTAACCCGGCGTCTGATCAGGCTCCAAACTGTTCGCCACTCTAATAAAAATGGAAAGTCGGAATTGTCAAAAGGTTGTCCTTTTCTACATTTTAGTGTTTTGCATTTGCGTTTCGTTTACGTTTAAACGGGAAAGAATAAAGTTTTCTCCACTGTACATGAATTAGTTTACAGACAGGGTTCCAGTGAAATTGGTGCAATTTTTCACCATAAAAACGAAATTGATCACAAACGCAATACACATAAAATGAAGAAAATGCAGAAATGTTATGATTTATTATTGTACTGTATCCAGAGTGGCAAACGGTTGCCCTGTGTCTAGCCTGGCTCCAGACTGTTTGCAATGAAAATACTTGTAGCACAATCTTACAGGGGTAGTTTTGTGAGATAACGTTATTCTTTCCCGTTTACACGCAAACGTACTATTGCCATTAAACGTTAACAAGACAACGGTTCGACAAGTTTGACTATTACTGTTAATTTGAATGGCAAATAGTTTGGAGCCTGATCAGACGCCGGGTTACCCGTCGTCTGATCAGGCTCCAAACTGTTTGCAATGGAAATAATAGTTTTAGTGAAAACGCGTTTATTTGGAAAGAATAACGTTTTCTTCACAGTAGCACACACATTGGCTAGACGTGGAGAAAAAAAACGTTTGAATATCTCAACCTCCCACCAATATCTTAATCATTTGTTCTTGGCGCCGAGTTTATAGAATTTACGATAAAACTACGTTAAATCAAGAATAAAGCAGACGACAACATTTTTTAAACAGACGATAAATATTTTGATGTCTTTGATACAAGTGGAAGGCAATCTTTAAAATGTCAATTTACAATCATCAAAACATACTATTTTGTCATTGTTTTGACTTCAAACTCTTTTAACCTTGTTCCCGCCCAAAGTAACGTCTGCTTCAAATTATCGTCTGTAAACATTTTGAAACTTATTCGTTTATTCATTTTAACTGAAGAAAACTTGATGCAAGCGAAAATATATTTATATTCTGATCAGATGCCGAGTTACTCGGTGTCTTATCACGGGCCAACATATTTGTTAATGACGATTAGACCCTATTTAACGGGACAAGGGGTAATCAGTAAACAAGGGGATAATCTGCCCTTGGATACTGCAACAGTTAGAATAAGCACGTGCACATACCCGCTTCCCCTCCCCTTGATTGGCAAAATATCGTTTGCTTATAAATTTTCGTCTTTACATTATTTTCTAATTCAGATTTTTGGGATTTTTGACTGAAGACATACATGTATAGATACGATTGACAAAAAGTTAGGATTATAATTAAACGTCGAATTACTCCGCATTTGAACTTGATCTAAACCTGTTTGTAAATATTCTTGTCGTCAGGCCAGAAAGATAGAGTTACCTTTTCATGGTATAATTTATCGTGAGGCTTTTACCCCTTCACCGCCATATTGTCGCCTGCTTTAATAATGTTGTCCGCAAAACTGTTTCAAACGTATACTTAAGGCAGTATAACTGACATAATTTCAAAACAAATGGCGAACAGTTTTGATCCTGATCAGACGCCGCGTTACGCGGCGTCTGTTCAGGATCAAAACTGTTTGCAAATTCTCTTTATGATGTTATTGAGAGCGAAAGGGTTAAACTAAACAGTAAACACTTCCTCAATGTCTGTCCTATATGATGAACGTATCTATGACTAGATATTCTCAATAGAATCGCAATGTGAAAAAATGGAGAAAATGACACATATTTAAAACTTTAAAAGATTAGTTTAAATCTGAATAGCAAACAGTTTGGAGACCTGGTCAGAAGCAGGCTGACCCGGCGTCTTGTCTAGCTCCAAACTGTTTAGAATTGAAATACCTCTTTTTGCATAAATGTATACGTTTACTGAGAAATGTTACATCTGCAGTATCGTAAGCTTGTTGAAGAAATCAGTTTAAGTGCATGTATACAGCAAATAATCATTGATTGGTGAAATCTGTATTAAAGACATCTCCTGACGACCTTTTGGTCATAAAGCCTTACCAGATTATTTACTGTCAATTTCCTTGCAAAGCATGGGTCTTGTGCATATTGAACCATTGAATCGTCTTATGTGAGACCGGACCTTTATATTTGATAGTTTGGTTAGAAATAACCATTGAAAATCAATAGAGCATGAGTATAATCTGGACCTCACTAGGTAAACTTAGATTGTGTTGCACGAGCTTTACAGTTACATTGACACCTCCAGAACAATATGCTGGTGGTCCCTCAATGGACTGAGGAAAAGGCTTTAAAGACTTTTCCTCAGTCCATTTAGGGACCACCACCCCATTGTTCTGGAGGTGCCAATGTAACTTTCTTTCAAAGGATGTGTAACACAATCTCAGTTTACCTGGTGATGTCCAGATTATACATTCCTACCCATTAATGCGTTAATCTATGCGTAAGAAACGCATAGTGAACGGTTTAAAACGAACGCTTAACGAACGGTTAACGCCTAACGATCTTAACCCGTTTAAAGGCGTTGATAAACGATTATACCAGAGATGTTGCGATTGGTGCTTCAGTTATCCGTTTCACGCGGAGATTTCGGATCTTATCGACAGGCACTGACCACCCGCCTGTAACCAATCAATTAGAACAAGCACTGACCGCCCGCCTATATATGCGGGGGATTAACAGTGTATTGCCAATTAAAGATAGCAATGTTATCGGCGATACCACCTAATGTTCTGTAATACACATGTCATAAAGTGGATGTGTAAACCGCTGAAGCTAAGGGATCCGTCGGCTAAGTGATGACCCTTTCATCCGGGCTCTTTTAAACGCGTAAATAAACGCGTAAAGAAACGTCTAGGAAAGGCGTTTAACGAAACGGATAATAAATGCGTAAGAAACGCTTAAGAAACGCGTAAGAAACGCGTAGAGTGGGTAGGAATAGCGTATTTACCACTGTACTCATGCTCTAGTGATTTTAAATGGTTATTTCTAACCAAACTATCAAATATAAAGGTAGAGTCTCACACGAGAAGCTTCAATGGTACTTTGCTAGCGACATGTCCATAAGATCCATGATTTTTGCAAGGAAATTGTCTGGCAAGGCGTTATGATCAAAATGTCATCTAGGGATGTCTTTAAGTAACGGATAAAAAGATATAATTGAAATATTAGTATTTTTAGGAGCAACTTATGGCAGCCCTGGTTGTATCAATGGGCATTTGTACATCATCAATCCATATGTCAATCAATCAATTACTGCATATGGCATTGATTGAAACTCGAACAACTGATTACATAAATCCCCAAACATAAAGGGTTTAGATAATCCGCCCTCGTGACTAACGTGGGTCTTTTATCCATTCGGAAACACCTGTCGGTTATAATTGCGTAAACCTAAGATAAACTACAAGTGATTATTTACTTTTTGCCTCGTTATTACAGGGGTTGTGTCTCTATGTAACCAATTTTGGTGTTGTGGGCGTCATTTATTAATGATGATCAATCTTAAACTCAACCACATCACCGGTTGCACAAATGAAAACACAATAGACCGTTTGATGGCACTTGGTCGTCTTGTTTAACCCATTTGTACCCAGTGGATTCTTCTATATTTATATATTGGATTAGTCCATTTTTTATCAAAGGGATGCCTGGTCAAAAATTTCATTTTTTGATTTTGTTTTATATTGAAATTCCCATCAGCAAACAGTGTAGACTCTGGTCAGACGCCGCATAATGCGGCGTCTGCTCAGAGTCTACACTGTTTCCCTATGTCTCTAATGTGGGCACAAATAGGTAAACTCTTTACTCCATAGATACTCAATTTAGGTATCCCCCTACTGAACAAAATAGTTCCAACAGTCAGTCATGAATATGTATCATAAGGAGGTCTATTTTCTATATGTTAGCAGCTGGTATGCTGATTGACCAAAATTGTTTGTATAATTTATGGTTTATGTCCCAAAAGCTAGATTTGGGTGCAAAGAGTAATTGAACTATGCAAGTACCCGTTGTCCGCGCCAGTAGAATATTTCCCATACCACATCAACTAGGGGTGCCAAATTTACTGTGTTACATGTAGTGCATTAAATTGAATTGAATTGAATAGAACATATAGGGAACGCGTGTTCTATACCTGAGGTCAAAGGTCATTGTCATGGGCAAGGTCATCATAAAGTATGGTGTGCAAAACCCTTATCCCAAGATGTTCTCACAAACATTAAAACTGTTAAATTGGTATCCCTAGATCACGTGGTAGACAACTTATACCCCAAACAAGACTGTTTATATAATTGAGGTTACAGGTCAAGATCGAGGTAAAATGGTATGCAACATCCGCTATCGCAAGATATTCACACGCATACAAAATATGTTGTCTCTAGCTGGTTTGGAGTAGGAATTGTTCTCCGGACAAGCGTTTTCTATAAATGACCAAAGTTCAATGTCAATGTCATGGATGTATTCGCAATTCAACTTTAGTATAGGTACATGTATAGGAATAAACGGACGGATGGACCGACGGATGGACCGACGGACCTTCTTCCATTTCAGGTTTATGTGCCTTTTAAAAAGATGTGAAAGGACACATAAAGAAGGCACATAAACCAAAAGAAGCCACATAAACACAACATGGACTAACGGAATGAACAGCTCTATTGTTTTCACGTAACCTAGACCCATAAACCCAAATTGTTACAATGTAGCGCGGACTGACACTTAGACTATTCAATTAGAATATGCGCCCAAAGCTTCGATTTGAGGGAAAGAGCTAGAACGTATACAGAAAGGGTTCAAACTTTTGCAAACATTTTGCAATTAGCAAACAGTTTTTCACCAAAATTCTTATTTTAAAACATTTGCAGACGACAAATTTGCAGACGAAAACATTACATAGTTCAAAGAATTACAGGAAAAACTGCAGCATGAATGTACAGTGGAGAAGATGTTATTCTTTCCCGTTGACTTGCAACAAAACGTAAACATAATGCAAGAAAATGTAGGAAATAACAACTTTTTGAAATTATTTGTATCTCAGTTGCAAACAGATTGGACTTAGATCAGACGCCGGGTTGACATAACTGTTTGCAGTGGACATAAGGTGTCGGCCTGGTCTAATTTCGCCCTATATAATCTATAGTAAAATGCCTAACTTTCCGAGCCAACAGCTCCCTCCAAAACAGGATTTAGGCTATAAAAGACATACCCTTCAATTCTATGGACATTTCCCTGTTGATTGAGACCAGTCAACTTATAACATCGGCAATTGCATTTTTGCTATCAATGATTTTCTAAGGTCACTGTCAAAATAAAGGTAAACAACTTTCAGTCTCATCCCATTCACTGTGATTCAATATGCATCCGCCTGGGGAAAAAGTCCTGAAATGAGATCCCTAAAACAATGCCATTTTGGTAGAAATGACCACAAATAACCAGTTTCCATCAAGAAAACCATTCAAACTCACCGACGGGCAAAACTAAACAGTGCAAATCTTTGAAATTGTATTTTTCAAGGTACTACTTGCAAGACCACAACGACCCGGAAGTAATTCCTGACCAGGCCGACACCATAAGTATTTCAGTATAAACGCGTTTGATGGGAAAACGTAGCGTCATCTCTAGTGTAACAGAGATGACTGAGCAAAAGCACGGCGGTAGATTGCACGTGCTTTAGGCGTGTAGTCACTTCCTATTTCAAACATGTTTGTCACATCTCGCAACTTCAGTAGATAACGACGCTTCTCTTTCCCGATACGAAAACTAAACTTATAAATACAAATAAAATGTCTGCTCTTTTGGAAATGTTGACGACTTATTTAAATCTGAATAGCAAACAGTCCGGAGCCTGATCAGACACCGGTTACCCGGTGTCTGATCTGGCTCCAAACTCAGTGTTTGCAATTGACATAATATTAGCATACACGCGTATAGTTTGGAAGAATATCGTCTTCCCTCTGTAAGTGAGAGCCATTATCAACACAGGAAGTGAGTAACAGACCGAACGAGGCAAACATGGCGCACGTAGATATGCGAGTAATGTTTTTGATGTTTTCTGAAGATTGCTATTGTATATGTTGGATTCAAAACAAACTCTGGTGCCGAGACGAAAATACATAAACTAACAAACATCCGCTGTTACAAGAACTTACATTACGTTTGCTGTTACAACACCTTTAAAAAGCCCTTACCTACAGTAACTTAACATACACTCGCTGTTACGACAACTAAACATACACTCGCTGTTACGACAACTAAACATACACTAGCTGTTACGACAACTAAACATACACTCGCTGTTACATGTACGAAAACTAAACATACACTCGCTGTTACGACAACTGAACCTACGTCCGCTAAATTACGGCAGCATAACTTTATGCACGAAACAGACAATTTTTTGACACAGTGCAGACGGTGTTGTTATTTCTCGTTAAAACGAAACGCAAATGCAATGCAATACAAAAAAAGTATACATATACATGTATGCTGTAGGAACTGTTTTATCAATATTCAGTTTACTACCTCTAAGCGTGGATTAAGGAAGAGCGCCCCTAATGAGATCCGGTTAATGTCAGTTCATATCGTTGAACGATCGCCCATTCTCTTCAACTGACGACCGTACCAAACTTTGCTCGAGCATAGTTTGGTACGTTCCGACAGGATCAGTGTTCGATACGGACCTTCAGTTAACGAGCATGTCGATCGCTCAACGTACATTGGATATTACGTTATTATTTCCCGTTTAAACGCAAACGAAACGCAAACGCATTGCAATAAAACGTAGAAAAGGACAGCTTGTTGACAATTCTGACTTTTCTGTTTTGTATGAGTGGAAAACAGTTTTGATCTGGCTACAAACTGTTTGCACTGGAAATATAAGTTTTAGCGTAAACGCGTTTATTGGGAAATAATAGCGTTTTCTCCACTGTAAAGTATCGCTATTGACCGTCAATTAAGAAATTGATGGCCGTCATTGGCCACCAATTACGAGTTGGTTACCTAGTCTTTAATACGAAAACGTCATTCTTCCCTTTAAACGCAAACGAAACGCACACAAATTGCGCAATGAAATATTTAGAAAATGACAACCTTTTGACAATTAAGATTACCAGTTTTAATCTGAGTGCAAACAGTTTTGAGACTGATTAGACGCCGGGTTACCCGGCGTCTGATCTGGCTCTAAACTGTTTGCAATGGAAATGATAGTTTTAGCGTTAACGCTCTTATTGGGAAAGAATATGAACGTTTTCTCCTCTGTAACCCCATACATGTAACTGTCCTATCACGTCTACAATAACTATTTGCAAACAGTATCGATTTTGATAAGACGCCGCGTAACTGCGGGCATCTGATCAGGATCCAATCTGTTTGACACTCATTTCAGTAGTTCTTAAGTCAAACTACCTACAATTTAAAGCAATAAAAGCAGACGACTTTTTCATAGAACTAATGACGTCATGGCAGTAAAGGAATTAAGTACTTTTAAATGTGCATTTCCTGTCTGTACGATTTTAATTCATTTCAAATTAAATGAAGAAAGTGGAGACTATATAATACTAGAAACAAATCCGTTTATTATTATTTCAATCATTTGTGCATAAACGATATCTATAACTAAACCAAGAACTCCAGAACGCTTGCAATAAAGTGTATCTGCAGAAGTTTGAGAATCATAAACTTCAAGCAAGAATGGGTACATGTTAAACTATGAAAACGATAATAAAATATACAGAAATACAATGGAGAAGATATTATTCTTTTATCTCAATACATTAAAAGTGTAATACATGTACAGTGTAGAATCTGTTATTCTTTCCCGTTTAAACGCAAACGTACGCAAACGCAAAGCACTAAAACGTAGAAAAGTACAACTTTTGGACAAGTCTGATATTTCATGTTTATCTTGGTGGCAAACAGTTTGGAGCCTGATCAGACGCCGGGTTACCCGGCGTCTGATCTGGCTCCAAACTGTTTGCACTGAAAATAATAGTTTTAGCGTAAACGCGTTTATTGGGAAAGATTAACAGATTCTCCACTGTACAGATATACAATGGAGAAGATATTATTCTTTTATCTCAATACATTAAAAGTGTAATACATGTAGGTTGAAAACAGTTAAGAGCCAGATCAGACACCGTGTAACCCGTCCTGTTTGCCACTCACATTAAAATGGATAATCAGAATTGCCAAAAATGTGTAATTTTCTATAATGTTGTGCATTGCGTTTTCTTTTCATTTGCGTTAATGACGGGAAAAACTTTTACTGTACTACAGTGGAGAATCTGTTATTCTTTCCCGTTTAAACGCAAACGTACGCAAACGCAAAGCACTAAAACGTAGAAAAGAACAACTTTTGGACAATTCTGATAAGTTATGTTAATCTTGATGGCAAACAGTTTGGAGCCTGATCAGACGCCGGGTTACCCGGCGTCTGATCTGGCTCCAAACTGTTTGCACTGCAAATAATAGTTTTAGCGTAAACGCGTTTATTGGGAAAGAATAACAGATTCTCCACTGTACATTCTTTAACCCTTATTCTGCTGTAATATCGTCTGCTTGAAATTTTTTTAAATCTTTACGTCTCCGAAATCAAGAAATCTAAAGACGCGTGTCAAACAGTTTGGGTCCATATCAGACGCTAAACCACGTTTTAACTTTGAAATATGGGTATATTCGAACTAACGCGAGCTCGAAGTATCAAATTTCGACGTTTACTTTATTAAAGTTTAAAATTTAACTTTATAAGAAAATTTCAATATGAATGGCAACAATATGTACACATGTACATGTACCCTGATCAGACAGTGTGTAACTCTACGTCTTATTTGATAGGGATCCATATTGTTTGCAATGTAAGTACAGTGGAGAATCTGTTATTATTTCCCAATAAACGCCTTTACGCTAAAACTATTATTTGCAGTGCAAACAGTTTGGAGCCAGATCAGACGCCGGGTAACCCGGCGTCTGATCAGGCTCCAAACTGTTTGCCACCAAGATAAACAAGAATTATCAGAATTGTCCAAAAGTTGTTATTTTCTACGTTTTAGTGCTTTGCGTTTGCGTACGTTTGCGTTTAAACGGGAAAGAATAACAGATTCTCCACTGTAAGTAGGCTTGCATTAACCCACTCACTCTCAATAACGCTTTAAAGCGCGGTTGCAAACAGTTTGGGTCCAGATCAGACGTCGCGTAAAGCGGCGTCTGATCAGGACACAAAATGTTTGGCACTATTATCGATATCTATTAAGTCATATAACCTTAAATCTAAGTTTGAAATGCGTCTTGCAGCCAACAATACTGAAGCAGACGACAATAAAGCGATGAAGGGGTAAAACTCTTCCGAATGATTTAATCATGAAAGGGTTTACCCAGTGAGTCCTAGCGACAAGTTTACTCGTCATTGACAAACAGTGTACATGTGAAGAGTACACATGTCCTATGCAAACAGTGCAAGCCCGGGTCATAGGGTTCCTTCTGCGCTGCTTGCCATTTTGCAATAAATTGTTAAAACCTAAATAATGAAAAGATTTTAAAATACTTTATCTAAACATCGAATTTTCTTATTGCAAATATTGTCCAATGTTTTATTCTGTATTTAGTAACAGGACATTCCCGCACATGTGAACTTTTCTGTCTCTACACTTGTGGCCTTGGACTGTATTTTAGACGCCATCGCAGTTACATTATCCCCTTTTTCATTTGAATGTTTGGCATGTTTCTTAAATAAAATATAATATAAATGTCAAATAGTTTGGGTCATGTTCAGACGCCGAGTTGCCCGGCTACTGATCTGTATCCAAACTATTTTAGAATACCTGTTCATTCTGTTCAAACAGGAAAAGTGGTTTGTAATCTGATAAATTATGTTTCCTTTTTGCGAATACAAATATTTTGGGAACTGAGTCAAACTTTAACTGACTAATCGGATAATGTCAGTTTTTGCCGTCATTGATGATGTCCGAGATATTGCGAGTCATTGTGGGTGGCTAATCTGCTGAGTCAACATTAATGTTCTGTCTATATATGACTTTAATGCACTGCTTATAATGTCAGGGACCTTTGTCTAATTGAGGTTACAGTCAATAAATGCGTTTACAGTGGAGAAAATGTTATTCTTTCCATTTAAGCGCAAACGAAACGCAAATGCGTTGCAAAAAAATGACATTTTTTGGCAATTTTGCATGTTGATTTTAACCAGGAAAGGCAAAAAGTTTGGAGCCTGATCAGACCCGGGTCAGAGGCTTTCAGACGTCAGGCCCCAAACTGTTTTCAAAAAAGAATTGTCAAAAGTTGTCCTTGTCTACATTTTAGTGTTTGCGTTTGCGTTTCTTTTGCATTTAAACGGGAATGAATAACGTTCCCTCGACTGCACCAAGTTCCTTACTGTGTGACATTAGATAAAAATAAATCGTCAATGGTTCAATAAGTTCAGTATCATCATTTTATTGCAACGCGTTTCCGTTTCGTTTTCGTTTAACAGGAATGAATAACATCTCTTTCCCTTCATAATATATTATGGTCATTGTCAATTACAGAATAGCTTTTATCTGTCTGACCATTGAGTCCATTCCCAACCTACCAGACAATTATTTATCAGCCCATTTAATAATGTATTATCTTGAATTACTGTCTGATTTAACCACGAAATATGCCTCCCTTTACATGTAACTCGCTTCGCTGATACAGTGGAGAATCTGTTATTCTTTCCCGTTTAAACGCAAACGTACGCAAACGCAAAGCACTAAAACGTAGAAAAGAACAACTTTTGGACAATTCTGATAATTCTTGTTTATCTTGGTGGCAAACAGTTTGGAGCCTGATCAGACGCCGGGTTACCCGGCGTCTGATCTGGCTCCAAACTGTTTGCACTGCAAATAATAGTTTTAGCTTAAACGCGTTTATTGGGAAAGAATAACACATTCTCCACTGTATGACGTCATCAACTGTAAACACTTGTCGTCTGCTTTCATTTCTCAAATACAAATTTTAGATATCTTGCTTTAAAAAGTATAAGAACAAGCGACAAACATTTCGGATCCTGATCAGACGATCTGGATCCAAATTGTTTGCAAACAACCGTTGTACTCGGCGTAAGGCAGTGTAGGGGTTAAATAAACAACAACAAAAATTTAGTTAAAGGACTACGACGAAGGAACTTTAATATCAGTGTCATGTACATGCTGTTTCGGTTCAAGAACGGACGTCGAGAAACACGTCGTAACTTGGCGTCTGATCTGGAAAGAACTCTGCATTGTTCTTGTTTCAAATCATTGCGGAAATATGTAGGGCTGTGATGCATAAAGACAATGCGAGCAGGGAGCATAGGGGTACATGTAGCTGTACGATTTTATAATTTGACAAATTCCCGATCGGTATCCGAATTTTACTAATATGCGGGCGATATCAAAAGCAAACTAAAGGTTCGGTCCATGTTAAAATGTCAATTGCCCAATTTCTGCCAGTTGAAGGGTCATATGGAAGTCAACGGGGTGATAGTCACGTCCATAGGAAATTATTTCTTATATTGACTTAGATGATGAGTTTATTATTTGAACTTCTGGACAATCGACCAGTACTGTGGGGCAAACAGGTCACTGAAAAATTGTCCCAAACTCACTCGTCCTGGAAACTACTTAAAGCAGGTTGAAAGTAAAGCAGAATGTGCCTAAAACTTAATGGACCAATTTCCATTTAACCCCTTCACTGCCATGACGTCATCAAATTTAAACAATTGTCGTCTGCTTTTATTTCTAGAATTAAATATTTAGTTATTTTGACTTATGAATTATTGAAATGAGTATAAAACAGTTTGTATCCTGATAAGACGCCATGTTACGCGGCGTCTTATCAGGATACAAACTGTTTTCAAATTACCAGTGTACTCCGGGTAAGGCACTGAAGGGGTTAAGTCCAGTCCGTTGTGGACAATTTAGGGTTTATTTGAACAATATGTTGCAAGATAAAACTAAAAACATTTAAAACAATGCTGTTTGTACGCCATTTTGTTTTTGCTAGAAACATAAAAATGGTACATGTACGGATACAAACAATACAACTAACAAAAAGGGTACTTACATTAGAGTACGGTCAATAGAGTATGGTCAATAGAGATAACATGCTATAGACAACAAGTAACGGATTGCGGTACATTATGGACATTGCGTCACATCAGTGTACGGACAATATTTTTTAGTGTACGGACAACGAACATATAGACAACAAAGTATGATTAACAAAGTACGGACAACAAAATGTATCATAGCTGATTGATGGGGGTAATGTGATCGCCGTTTTGGGGGACTGTCTTTTATATGTTTATTCATGTTTTATTTCAGATCTAATTGTAGTTATTTTGTCTTTTCTCGATTTATAGGTACATATGTGTTATTTCATGTAAAACGCCTTTGAACGCACAATCCCTGTGTGAAAAGAGCGCTATATAAATCTGGTATAATAATAATAATAATAATAATAGTGTATCGATATCATGTTACATTTACGGCCAAGGACGTAGGGACAACATATTTATAAATGGTACAGTGGGGAATCTGTTATTCTTTCCCAATAAACGCGTTTACGCTAAAACTATTATTTCTATTGCAAACAGTTTGGAGCCAGATCAGACGCCGGGTAACCCGGCGTCTGATCTGGCTCCAAACTGTTTTCCACCAAGATAAACATGTATTATCAGAATTGTCCAAAAGTTGTACTTTTCTACGTTTTAGTGCTTTGCGTATGCGTACGTTTGCGTTTAAACGGGAAAGAATAACAGATTCTCCACTGTACGTTGCGTAAAAGAAAGTACGGACATGGATACATGCATAATGGAGAAAACATAAACCAATGGAAAGCAAACGTAATGCTATAAAATGGTTTAAATGACATCTACGGTAATTGAACATGTTTTTTATTCATTTCTATCTGAGTGGCAAATAGTTTGGAGCCTGATCAGACACCGGATTACCCGATGTCTGATCTTGCTTCAAACTTTTTGCGCTTATAGGATTTTCCAATGTACACGGTAATAATAATTTGGTCGGTTGGTTTGGTTTGTTTGTTAACGTCCGATTACTGTCATCAATGCTAAAAAACGCCCCAGAGAAGGGGGACTGGCACCTCGGACCTCGGCTTTTATAGTCTCACCAGGAGGACTTTGTCCGACAGGGGATCGAACTTACGACCCCTTGCATCGAAGTCGCGTGTGCTACCACTGGACTAGGTCCGCACAAATTATGGACAACAGAGTATATTGATGTACGGACAAAAAGTCTCGGATAACAAAACTATCTTTCATAGAGTAGGAAGTTTAAAATGACTAGTTACATGTAGTATGATAAAAAGTTGACAGCGCTTCGGCTTCTGGATAAGATCAGATAACTTTAGATTTTAAGATCCAGTGGGGTTTATCAGTACTTATCACCCTAAGGTCACGACTCAAGCATGCACGGCGTTTGATTGCAGGGGTTCAGAATGCCCCAAACAGACTCGTATCTGTCAATACAAATATTTATTTTACCCACAGTAGTTATAGATGACACGAACAGACGGACGACACCAAACTAATACAATGTTTCCGTTTAAACAAAATCGAAAAGCAAATGCCATGCGATAAGATGTAGAAAATGACAACTGTTTTGCTAATCTTAAAAAATAGTTTGGAGTCTGATCAGACGCCGGGTTACAGTGGAGAATCTGTTATTCTTTCCCGTTTAAACTCAAACGTACGCAAACGCAAAGCACTAAAACGTAGAAAAGAAAAACTTTTGTACAATTCTGATAATTCTTGTTTATCTTGGTGGCAAACAGTTTGGAGCCTGATCAGACGCCGGGTTACCCGGCGTCTGATCTGGCTCCAAACTGTTTGCACTGCAAATAATAGTTTTAGCGTAAACGCGTTTATTGGGAAAGAATAACAGATTCTCCACTGTACCTGGCGTCTGATATGGCTCCAAACTGTTTGCAATGGAAATAATTGTATAAAGATTTAACGCGTTTATAGAGAGATTAACAGCTTCTAGAGCTACTGTAATGGCGGTCACGTTATGACGGCCAGGTATTCACAGTCTGCTATGTTAAAAGCAGGGTTAGCTAATTTGCGTATTTAAACAGAAAAGATAATACAGTGCAGGGGGTGCTCATTCTTACCCAGTGACCGCGCCCGGTCAAAGGTTATAGCCTACATAGCCTATATGTTTACATGTATAATGAAATTGTGATGACATCCCGCCTTTAACCAATTACATGTACATCCATAAAACGTCCTTTTTACGCCTTTAATTCATTCATCAACTGAAGAAAATAAATCTAATTGTATCATATTTTCTGTTTTCTAACAAATACAGTGGAGAATGTGTTATTCTTTCCCAATAAACGCGTTTACGCCAAAACTATTATTTGCAATGCAAACAGTTTGGAGTCAGATCAGACGCCGGGTTACCCGGCGTCTGATCAGGCTCCAAACTGTTTGCCACCAAGTTAAACATGAAGTATCAGAATTGTCCAAATTTTGTTCTTTTCTACGTTTTAGTGCTTTGCGTTTGCGTACGTTTGCGTTTAAACGGGAAAGAATAACAGATTCCCCACTGTAGTAGCTTAAATCAGTCTGAAAGTAAAGCAGAATGCGCCTTAAGACCTGCTTTAAGTGATTCACCTGTCTGCGAAACTAGAACAGGTTATGGGTTAATGGGTTAAATAAAAATTGTATATGAATCTGATACAATTCACATTTCTAAATTGAATAGTGTTGCGTTTAAAGTTAATTTTGTGTATCGTAAATTTTCAGTGTTTTCTTTTTTAATTATGGTGCATTCTGGTCACGGTTAGTTTCATTTATGCAGCTAAGTATAAAGCTTCCCCGACACATCTTATACAGTGGAAAAGAACGAAAGGAAAACACATTGCAAGAAAATATATGAAAAGACTAACTTTTCGACAATTGTGTCGATTCCATTTTACAGTGGAGAAGACGTTTCGTATTTCTCATTTAAGGGTGTATCAATGTCATAAGCCAATTTTTCAAAGTATTTAACTTTTTTTCTAACATTGTTTTTTTGGAAGAGCTGTTTATGATGAATGAAAAAATGAAAAAAAAAAAATATGGTGGTGTCCTTGTTTTTGAGCTACAGCGATTTGAAAAAGGTATGTCAAATTTGACTTTTTTTTCAAATTTTACCCTTTCAGGGTACAAGCTTCAGTAAAATTTATTTCGAAACAAAACAAACATGATAATTTGGGTTTCCATTATTTATTTCTTGTCTATGGTGGTATTTTCACATATAGAAACCAAATTTAGACAAAGCAGGCACCAGGTTTGAACAATATCGATTCTTGAATATCAAAAATATGCTTTGTATAGGGCATGATTTTATTAGATTTTTTATTTTATGAAAAAAAGTGAAAAAGTTTGAAAATGAAATAGTTCTAGTATTTAACTTTTTCTTATATTCTACCAGATGAAAGCCCATGCTAAGGCAGTTCAAAATATGAAAAGAAATTGAAAGGTCAGTGTTGAAAATTTTGAGTTATTAAAGTAAAAAGAGTTATCTCCCCTTACAAAATTTACAAAAAAGTACCATATCGATGATATTTAGAGCTTTATAAATTTCACATTTGGTGCCATTTTTTTCTTAAATTAGTTTTTGTATGAAGAAATACTACCATAGATAGGAAATAAATAACACAAAACCAAATTATCATATTTGTTTTCATTTAAAATGGATTTTATTGAAGCGGGCTGTTTGAAAAGGACAAAATAAGAGGAAGTGGGTGGGGTGAATTTTACATGGCCGTAGAGCCAACTGTTGTTCACCAAAATGTACACTTTTTCTATCTTTTCATTCATCTTAAATAGCTCTTCAATACAAAACCATCATAGAGTGTTTTCATATACTTTGAAAATTTCCCAAAGTCATGACATTGATGCACCCTTAAACGAACTGAACGCAAGCGCATTTCAATTAAGAAATATAGGATCTGTAATGAGTCTCTATTTAAGACAAGCTGATCTCAAACGAGTCTAGAATTGAAATGTTATTACAAAAGCGACTCGCCGAGCCTTGGCGAGCTTAATAACTTTTCTATTCTAGACGAGTTTTTAAGCTATTTCTTAAAGCAATAGGCATTTTGGATCCATGGTGACGTAATTTAAACGCCTTTATAAATAGTGACGTTATAGTGACGTCATCAAATTGATCTCACACATGTTGGAGACAAGGATATTCGTGATCGTTGTTCGCTATAGAAAACAGGGGTAGTTATGTGAGAAAACGACATCTTCTTGAAATGATGACAAAACATTTTAATCTGAGTGGCAACCAGCTTTGGGCTTTACAGTGGAGAATCTGTTATTCTTTCCCAATAAACGCGTTTACGCTAAAACTATTATTTGCAGTGCAAACAGTTTGGAGCCAGATCAGACGCCGGGTAACCCGGCGTCTGATCAGGCTCCAAACTGTTTGCCACCAAGATAAACATGTATTATCAGAATTGTCCAAAAGTTGTACTTTTCTACGTTTTAGTGTTTTGCGTTTGCGTACGTTTGCGTTTAAACGAGAAAGAATAACAGATTCTCCACTGTATAAGACGTCGGGTTACCCGGCATCTGATCTGGCTCCAAACAGTTTACAGTATAAATAAATATTTAAGCACAAACGTGTTTATTGGGAAAGAATATCGCTTACTCCTCTTTACAGTAGAGAATACGTTATTCTTTCTTGTTTAAACGCAAACGAAACGCAAACGCAAAACACTTAAACGTAGAAAAGTACAACTTTTAGACAATTCTGACAATTCAAGTTGATCTGAGTGGCAAACAATTTGGAGCCTGATCAGACGCCGGTTTACCCGGCGTCTGATCTAGCTCCAAATTGTTTGCAAAGGAAATAATAGTAAACGCGTTCATTCGGAAATAATAACATGTTCTCCACTGTATACTGTAATTCAATTAAGCATCTTATTTCGCAATATCAAATGGGTTATTCTCTTATCATTATTTTCCATAATTTTGGGTTATGAAAATACGTATAATTATACTTGAGATGTTTGCATAACTATAATAGCATAGGATCATTGTTATTAAATACATCGTTCTTTGTCGCAGGCGCCTTTCTTAATGTCAGGCCCCATTCGTTAACATACTCTACCATATACTTAGGTGACTTCACATTTATCACACACGAGGTATTTGTTCTTACCAAGTACACTGGAGAAAACGTTTTTGTCTTTCCCAATAAACGCGTAAAACTGTTATTTCCATTGCAAACAGTTTGGAGCCAGATCAGACGCCGGGTTACCCGGCGTCTGATCTGGCTCCAAACTGTTTGCCTCTCAGAAAAAAATATATAGTCAAAAGTGTCGAAAAGTTAATCTTTTCTACGTTTTGTTGCAATACGTTTGCGTTTCGTTTGCGTTTAAACGGGAAAAGAATAACGTTTTCTCCACTGTACACACGATTGTACTACATGTATACATGTAGCATGTACAGTATGTTCAAGCAAATATTCTGGAGCTTTTCAGACGCCGATACATTAGGCATCTAATCAGGCTCCAAACTGTTTGCTACTTTAATTAAAATAAAATCTAAAATGATTAAATCATTTCAGTCAAAAACCATATTCTTAATGTAACAGTTTTCTTCACTGTTGGTTAGAATATGCTTTACTGATTATTAATATTCTGTATTTCTGTATTCTGTTCAACGAAAAACAAATATATATATACTCAATTCCAAAAGAAACTGTGCACTTTGTTTTCTGTAATTATTCATTAACTTTTTTCATGAAAGCCTATGTGTTTGGTACCAAAATTTAGATCAGTTCACGAACAAAATGGCAGTTATTTCCGATTTTGAGATGCGGTCGTTTAAAGTTGATGTTTTAAACGAGAAAAGACGAAGTGTTAAAATCAAAGTTGCAAAGTAACTCTGAGAGTCAGACTGTGTTTAGTTGGGAATTTTATGTCGGGTTAGTTGTAATCTTGTGATATTTTTGTCAGTATCGTATGTGTCCATCTTTGATTATGATGCAAGCGGCAATGAGACATCGCATAGACCTTACGTGAGTCTAAAAACGACGTCGGGAATGAAACGTTGTCCTATCCCTAAATTAGGGCATTTGCAAGGTCCATATGGTCTTTTCTCCTAAAGCCCCGCGTGCGAGCATCATTGTGACTAAGCATACTATTAGACCATTCAGAGAAAAGAAACGCGTTAATTGCTGTCGCCCCAAACGGAAATGACGTCATCCTCGCTGCAAACGAGCAGCCCAATGACGTGCTGTCAAGATCTGTCCCACAAAGGGTCCCTTAGCCCGAATGGGTGTCCGAGTCTGCCGGTGCCAACAATATACAGTCCGTCAGCTGAAACCGTACTGTCTTGCCGACCTAGACGCTGTTTGAAAACGACGTCGAAGTAACGTCAACGTAACACATTCGTTTGTAGAGCTGCTGTTCTAGGTATCTGTACACTGTCTGCGGCGATCTGTCACTCCACATTTTAGCTCAGCTGAGCACAAAGTGCTCAAGGTGAGCTATTGTGATCGGTCGCCGTCCGTCGTACGTCGGTGTCGGTGTTGGTGTCGGTGTCGGTGTCGGTGTTGGTGTTTGTGTTGGTGTCGTCCGTTCACAATTTCTTTCAAACAACTTCTTCTCTGAAACCAATGGCCCAATTTTAACCAAACTTGGTCAAATACATACTTTAGTTGTGAGCTTTAAAATTTGTTTAACAAAATGGGTGGGGCAATCGGTATTGTTGCCATGGCAACCATGCACAATATTTTAAAAAATCTTCTTCTCAAGAACGACTGGTCCGATTTCAATTTGGTTTTCACCAAAAATGTTTCTCAATTAATATACTTTCAAAAGTGTTCAAAGAATTTTGATCCGTCAAAAAACATGGCCACCAGAGCGCGTGGTCTATTCCGTACTTACATCATCAGTTTTACAAAGACTTATATAGGAAAACCTTTAAAAATCTTCTTCTCTGAAACCGTAAGGCCCAGACCTAATATATATGGCATTTAGGTTGGCTTTGTGGTCCTCTACCAAAATTGTTCAAATCATGACCCCTGTGTCAAAAATGGCCCCGCCCCAGGGCTTATCAATTTTACATAGACTTATATAGGAAAACCTTTAAAAATCTTCTTCTCTGAAACCCTAAGGCCCAGACCTTTCATATTTGGCATCTAGCTTTGCCTTATGGTCCTCTACCAAAATTGTTCAAATCATGACCCCGTGTCAAAAATGGACCCGCCCCAGGGGGTATCAGTTTTACATAGACTTATTTATATAGGAAAACCTTCAAAAATCTTCTTCTCTGAAATCGTAAGCCCCAGACCTTTTATATTTGGCATCTAGCTTTGCCTTACTCAAACTTGTTCAAATCATGTCCCCATGGTAAAAGATGGCCCTGCCCCGGTGCTTATCAGTTTTACATAGACTTATAATGGATTTTTTTAAAAAAAAACAATTGCTTCTCTGAAACCATTGTCTGAATTCAATAATATTTTGAATGAATATTGTTTAAGTGACCCTTTATTAGCACTATTTATATCATTGCCATAGTTTCCCCTTTTGCTCAAATAGTAATAAGACAAACAGATTCCGAATTACTTCTTCATGCAACAGTCCACATACATGCAATGGCAAACTTCATTTTGCATTGAGTAATATATAACACAATAGTCCTCAGGTGAGCGATTTAGGGCCGCATGCGGCTCTTGTATGTTGAAAACGTTTTAGCTACCGGATGATTGTGTTTGTTTGGTACCCTCACTTCTACTCACGTTAGTGACCTTGTATTTATAAACAAGCATTGCAAAGACTGTAGTTTGCCTATTTTCATTTAATCTCAGCAAGTTCGTTGTGTACCGATGTGAAGTAAAATGTGTTTTTTTCTTTGTATTCAGCATATAAATTACACTCATGCACGTTTTCGGTGGCACGTGCATTTTCCTTGAGCTGCACGTGCAAAACATGCAAAATAACGTATTTCCCAAATAACTCAATTTTTCTTCATATTAAGTAATATATTTTGTTATACATGTAGATGGATGACAAATATACATGAGATATTGAGTGCAAAATTTTAAATCGATACGTCTTCTACATATTGAAATATTTGAAAATAAAAAGTGCACAGTTTCTTTTGGAATTGAGTATATATATATATATACATATAACCCTTTACCTGAAACGTTTTTCCACTACTATGTATATAGTACAAGAAAACCCTTCTCTTTTTAAACCACAAAATGTATTCTATGAAAGACTGGTGGTAGCTTAAAGCAAGGTTGAAGTAAAATATAAAACTCCTGAAAAGAGCTTTACAATTTACTTCCATCTTGTTTTAAGCAGACACCTGCCTTAAACACGAACTAAATAGTGTAATTTAGTTGTCGCAATAGAGAGGTTTTATTCAGTGGAGAAAACGTTATTGTTTCCCGTTTAAACGAAACGAAACGCAAACACAAAACACTGACTATGTGGACCATATTGAAAATTGGTTACACACCAAATATGTTATCCACGTAAAATAAAGTCGTTATTATTATTATTATTATTATTATTATTACTAAAACGTAGAAAAATTCAACCTTGTACAATTCTGACAATTCATGTTTATCTTGGTGGCAAACAATTTGGAGCCTGATCATGCGCCGGGTTACCCGGCGTCTGATCTGACTTCAAACTATTTACAATAGAAATAATAGTTTTAGCGTAAACGCGTTTATTGGGAAAGAATAACACATTTTCCACTGTAGTCTTTTGCCGACTGTAATGAAGGACAAGACTATAGTGTCCTTGTTTCCTGTTATAGCCCAAACGATCCTTGGGGGTTTGTTTGATTTCCCAGACCTGTGTTTGTTTATGTTGTCTATTTTCGTGTCTTTATCGTCTGCGATCTTCACAGCACGTGTTGTTCTAAACGATCTTAACTGCGACTGAAAATGTCGTCTGGCTGAAATAACAATGTTCGTCTTAAAATGACGGGAAAATGTTGATAAACTTTGCAAAGCAGTTTGGACCTTTGTGAGACGCCGAGTAACTCAGTGCCTGGTCAAGATTAAAAAAGGGCGAGACTATTAACCTGAAAAGAATGCCTTTTTAATCTTAAATTTAGATCAGGAGCAGACGACGCCAGTACATGTACATAACGCTCAAATTGTTGCTTGAAACATTACCCCGTAGCCTGTGTCCAAGTTTTTAGGAAAGTAATCACTTAAAGCAAGTGGAAATTAAATTAAGGCGCAGTCTACTTTACTTTCAGTCTTTTTTAGCTACCATCTGATAGAAAAAAGAAAATATTTCTAGAGTAACATACAGTGGAGAATCTGTTATTCTTTCCCGTTTAAACGCAAACGTAAAACGTAGAAAAGAACAACTTTTTGACAATTCTGATAATTTATGTTTATCTTGGTGGCAAACAGTTTGGAGCCTGATCAGACGCCGGGTTACCCGGCGTCTGATCTGGCTCCAAACTGTTTCCACTGCAAATAATAGTTTTAGCGTACACGCGTTTATTGGGAAAGAATAACACATTCTCCACTGTACCATCTGATAGAAAAAAGAAAATATTTCTTGAGATACATATTCATGACTGTATTAATTGGAACCATTTTCTTTAGTGAAGGCAGAAGTAAAAGGCGTATTTATATAGTTATATTGTTAACCTGTTTTCATAAATGTTATCCTATTTATACCTGGATCTTACAATAAACTCTCAAAGCCTGTTTCAAAGTTTAAAAAGTCGTATTCATGAGGTGATGTGTTAAACATGTTTTCATACATTTCAACCTATTTATACATGGATCTTGCAATCAATTCTCTGTTTTTTGTTCGACGGTTTCATTGTTGGTTGACAATGTTGATCTAAAGACACTACATGTAACATGTTTGTCCATACGGCAGAGCTATTTCATGAATATAAAATAGCAAACAGTGCAGACGCGGCGTCTCATCAGTCATACACTTTTTGCCAATTCCCTCAATAGTAAACACTATTGAACCCTTGCATTGTCAAATTGTCAGGAGGTTTTTACCCCCTTCACCGCATAATTGTTTTCTGCTTGAATAGTGTTGTCTGCAAAATCGTTCCAAAGTTAGATACAGTGGAGAATCTGTTATTCTTTCCCAATAAACGCGTTTACGCTAAAACTATTATTTGCAGTGCAAACAGTTTGGAGCCAGATCAGACGCCGGGTAACCCGGCGTCTGATCAGGCTCCAAACTGTTTGCTACCAAGAAAAACATGTATTATCAGAATTGGCCAAAATTTGTTCTTTTCTACGTTTTAGTGCTTTGCGTTTGCGTACGTTTGCGTTTAAACGGGAAAGAATAACAGATTCTCCACTGTAACATAGCCAACAGTGCAGACGCGGCGTCTCATCAGTCATACACTTTTTGGCAATTCCCTCAATAGTAAACACTATTGAACCCTTTCATTGTCAAATTGTCATGAGGTTTTTACCCCCTTCACCGAAATATTGTTTTCTGCTTGAATATTGTTGTCTGCAAAATCGTTCCAAAGTTAGATACAGTGGAGAATCTGTTATTCTTTCCCGTTTAAACGCAAACGTACGCAAACGCAAAGCACTAAAACGTAGAAAAGAACAAATTTTGGACAATTCTGATAATTCTTGTTTATCTTGGTGGCAAACAGTTTGAAGCCTGATCAGACACCGGGTTACCCGGCGTCTGATCTGGCTTCAAACTGTTTGCACTGCAAATAATAGTTTTAGCGTAAACGCGTTTATTGGGAAAGAATAACACATTCGCCACTGTATATGGCAGTATGACTGACGAAATTTCGAAACGAGAGTCAAACAGTTTTGATCCTGATCAGAATTAAAACTGTATGTGTGTCCGATGCAAACTATGCAAACCCAAAATAGAGGCCTCCTGTAGGAACTTGGTCTTCAAGGTTTGCAATATAATCCATCGAAAAATGTCTAAAGTATACTAGACGTGACAGGAAACTTGAATTGTCCATTTGTTGCATTAAGGGTAAAAATTAATAGTGATGATGATGGTGATTAAAATAATAATAAAAATAATAATGATTAAGACTTAATCTAACGAGAGAACACGTTTGGTAGTGACCAAACTTCCATTGGGCCCTCAATTAACATGTAGGCATTGCCTGATGTAGTTATACTCCTGCATGAACTTTCAGCATTATATATGCCCTGTATTACATGTAAGTAACCGCCTTTAACTCATTGGGTCCTAGTGACGCATATATGCGTCCTTTACCAAATGTGTACCTGTGAAGAGTACACTTGTCCTGTGCAAACAGTGAAGTCCCTGAACAGAGGGCTCCTGCAGGAGCCCTCTGATCAGGGACTTCACTGTTTGTCATTTTGCAATTTTTTTTTTTTTTAAAAAACCCACCTAAATAGTCTTAAATGGACTAGCCTTTATTGCAAACTGGAATGGTCCATTGGACGTTTCAGGGGATAATGATTTAAATGTGTTACTCTTCTGTTTGATTGGTCACTTTCACCAGGCTGTACTATAAATTCCTATCAGAAGAACATCAATATTCTCTTACACGTGAAGGAAATAGATTTGAAATCCAATATCTAATGGACCATTTAGTGACACCAACCGGCGACAAATTATAAACATACCACATCTAAAGTTTGTTTAAAGAAAATATCTGGGGGAAACTTAGGTCAGTGCAGTGATATGGGTTTGCTATAGTGGAGAAAAAGTTATTCTTTCCCGTTTAAACGAAACGAAACGCAAACGCAAAACACTAAAACGTAGAAAAGTGCTACTTTTGGACAATTCTGATAATTCATGTTTATCTTGGTGGCAAACAGTTTGGAGCCTGATCAGACGCCGGGTTACCCGGCGTCTGATCTGGCTCCAAACTGTTTGCATTAGACATAATAGTTTTAGAGTAAACGCGTGTATTGGGAAAAAAGAATGTTTCTCCACTGTATATGCAAAGGTGATCTCCTTAATAGTCAGGATATCATCTGCTCAAAGGGTGTCGTCTGCTTATATTTCTTGGTTTTCAGAAATTAGGCAATTTGACTGACGAAGCATATATATGAATAACAATCAGTCTTGACCCTGATCAGGAATCGAGTAACTCTACGCCATGTCTGGATCTAAACTGTTTTCAAACAACAGTGCGCTTTGGTTTAGATAAAGAAGGGCTTATTAATGTAAACTTAAATCGATGTACAGTGGTAACACATTATAACGAAATGTCAAACGAAGGCTCGATGACCATTTTCAATAAAGCAGCACGGAAGCAAAATTAATCAGAATCTCCTACAGTTTGGCTTTCATCTTGCTTTAAGCAGTCGCTTGTCGTAAGCAGATATTTGCCGTAAACAACTTAAACGGGCACATCTAAATAGAGGTTATATTAGAGGGGGTTTCTATAGGACATACGTATTAAGAACGATCTATAAATTACCCATTATCATCGGCCAAGACTGCCAGTCGCCTCTTTAACAGTCATCCTAGTGTTACAATTAGGAAACCGTATTTTCTCCGTTTAACACATTCATCTCCTCATCATTTGATGGACAATTCCATTTTCAAAATAAATCTAGTCCATTATTGACTATTTAGATTTGATTTTAACAATATATTTCAAAATGAAAAACAGTGAAGACCATAATGAGAGGGCTCCTTAAGGAACCCTCTCATCAGGGCCTACACTGTTTGTATACAGTGGAGAAAACGTTATTCTTTCCCGTTTAAACGAAACGAAACGCAAACGCAAAACACTAAAACGTAGAAAAGTGCAACTTTTGGACAATTCTGATAATTCATGTTTATCTTGGTGACAAACAGTTTGGAGCCTGATCAGACGCCGAGTTACCCGGCGTCTGATCTGGCTCCAAACTGTTTGCAAAAGAAATAATAGTTTTAGCGTAAACGCGTTTATTGGGAAAGAATAACGTTTTCTCCACTGTAGGACAAGTATAATCCTTACAGGTACGATGTTTGTAAATGACGAGTATACTCGTCTCTAGGGTTGAATGTGTGACCATAAACACTCGCATCATCGTTAAATTCGTCGTAAGCTTTTAATCCCTTCACCGCTAAATGGACGTATGCAAGATGGTTCCAAAGTTAGGTTGAATGTAGTATGACTTATCGATACAAGGTTGTATGACTTATTAAATATCGATAAGCGGCATCTGATTAGGACCCAAACTGTTTGCAAACGCGCTTTAAAGGGACTCGCAACCGGATGGTGTACTTGTCAAAATAAAATAAAATACTCAAATAAAAGCAAATGTGTGGCATTATTTGGCTTCTGACATTAAAAAAATATGATCAGTCCAAACAAAGTCTCAAGAATCGTCACCGAGTCTTAGTTTTTTAGATATTTTCCATCGTTTTTCTATAGCGTCAGCTGACGGTATAGTTGTTGTTGTTGCTTCTCTACACGGGCTCAGAAATAAACCCGAGCCGAATAAAGTACTATCAATCTCTACCAGTGAAGTACGTTAATTCGCTACCGTATATATAGAGAGCGCTGGTAGCCGAGGCGGTAAAGGAGTTGCTTCATTTTTCATGTTCGTCTCCACATGGAGGGTCACGGGTTCGAATCCCACCAGAGCTTCTTCTTTTTTTTTTTTTGAAATGCATTTTTTAACAGAATTTATTATCCTAAACTAAATCTTACCCATTTATATAAGCATTTGACATATATTTACAAATTACTATTTTTAATGCTAAATCCGGTTGCGAGCTGCATTGAGAGTGAACGAATTAAGTGCCTATATCGAGTTATTTAACGAATAGATCCTACCCTGGTCGCAAATATATTGCTGGGATGCTTTTTTCCAGCAAATAAGACAGTGAAGAATTCACTAAATCCGCAAGTTGACAATGAACACTGTCAGCATTATTGAGTCGGCAATTTTCATTTGGTTCCGTCGGGACGAAAGAAAATCAAATAGATCACAATCTGTAAGTCCTTTGTTGGCGTAAATCACCGGCAATACAGTCAACACTGTATTCAGTGACATTTATTTTTACAGTGGAGAATCTGTTATTCTTTCCCAATAAACGCAAACGTACGCAAACGCAAATCACTAAAACGTTGAAAAGAACAACTTTTGGACAATTCTGATATTTCATGTTTATCTTGGTGGCAAACAGGTTGGAGCCTGATCAGGCGCCGGGTTACATGTACCCGGCGTCTGATCTGGCTCCAAACTGTTTGCAATGGAAATAATAGTTTTAGCGTAAACGCGTTTATTGGGAAAGAATAACGTTTTCTCCACTGTAACAGCATGTATAGATTCTACTACTCGCTCGCTATGTGTCTTAGTTACATGTAGATGGCGAGTTATTTATTTTAATTATTTTTTAGGAAATATGAATTTTATTTAGATTTCAGAGACCTTAGGGGCCCGCTTTATGAAACATCGTACAACCAAAATTGGTCGTAAGTCAGATTCTAAAACTATCAATAACTATGTATTTCTCCATTTTATCCAGTCTTGTGACATCCCTTTGGAATTGTCTTAAAAAGACGATTCCAAAGAGATATCACAAGACAGGGTTTCTTGGACATATACATAGATTCTTGGACATATACATTTTCAAAACCTATTTGTGAAACGTATTAGATTTTTCCTCAAAAAAGATTATGATCCAACTATATTGCTGCGCACTTCACGTTTGGTTATCGATCAATCTACAATTGATAACTATGCTTTCCTCTTTGGTTTAGCGACGACAGACAGGGCTTAGCACTACATGATGATGTATCTTTAAAGCCGTCCTTAACCGGGAGAGTTATGTCGGATTTTCGTGCTTTGTTTTTTCTCTCCCTCTCTGTCGTACCCTAGACCCTTCCATGTCTTACAGTTACTCGTAACTACAGACTAGTCGCTTGAGTACAATTTGACCGTTGCCATAGTGGGTTATTTTTAACACGGACTTGAATGTTTAATTCTTTCCCATGTTACTAATGATCTTGTCATAGAATTTTTGCTAAATGTTTTACATGTATTTACTTACTGTGCTGCCGGTCTTTTTGATTGTGAGGTTGTGGAACAGGGTTTATATTTTATGTACACTGTTTGTCTTTATAGGTGAATATAGGAGATATGTGTGAGGTTGGGCGCCCCTAAACCCAGGTTTAACCCCCCAGTGGTTGTTAATAATTAATTAATTTATAGTTGGTTATTGATTGCTACTGACCGTACCAAGGCGGGCTCCTATGTTCACTTTGCTTTATGTTTGTCTTGCGTGTTGTTTTCTATTTAGTGTGTAGATGAGGGAGTGGTATTGCGTGTGTGTGTGTGTGTGTGTGTGTGTGTGTGTGTGTGTTTGTTGTGGTATGACTGTATGTGTGTGTTCTGCTTGAGAGGTGGGTGTATTGTTTGTGTTACGTTTCCTGCTTGAGTCTTTCGTATTTATTTGATGAAAAAATCAGAAGTTAGCTGTATTTCAAAGTTTTTGACTTACATGTATGACCGTTGTTATCGTAAGACGTTTCATAAAACGGGACCTAGTTTAAGAGAGTCAGTATTTACGTAAGTCATGTGGAATATCACAAATCGTGGCCCCGCATTGAACGTACCACAACAAATATATCACATTATCGTGGCCCTGCAATGAGCGTAAAATAACAAATATATCATATAATCGTGGCCCCGCATCGAGCGTAAATTGACGTATCGTATAGTATGATAATATTGACAGCTGTTTTTATAAGATACTGATGATCCCGACTGTAGATGTTACGTCTTCTAAAAATATTTACTCGACACAAATAAACGCCAATGGCAATGTAGGTAGCGTCAGCTGGCCCTGTCTATTACACTGGAGATGTTATTCTTTCCCAATAAACGTGCACCTTTTACCCTAACACTATTATTTCCGTTGCAAACAGTTTAGAGCCCAAATCAGACGCCGGGTTACCCGGCGTCTGATTTGGCCCTAAACTGTTTGCCACTTAGATTAAAATAAATCGAAAGAAACTTCAAATCGTTTCAGTTATTTCTTTTACATGTAAATCCACACTTTTCACATTATGGTTGATCGTTCAAACGAGGTATTACTGTAAATGTTTACCTGAATAATCTTCTGTGAGACTAGAGACGTTTGTTACAAATATAAAACGAGATACGACTACTAAAGAAGAAGGCTAACTGAAAAGACAGTCCTAAATGAGCTTCCTGGTGTACGTTCATCTGCTTTAAACACCTTATAATTAATAAGATTTAGTGGCCGCAATAAAGAGGTTTCACAGTATACCAATTGGAACTGCCTAATAATATTTTTCTTTTAGCAAAATCATAAATAATATTGTTTTGTTGTTTCATTATGGTCTGCACTGTTGGCAAATACTAAGTAGTGATTTTACTTACATAATTACATGTATACATGTACATGTATTATATACTAAAGTTGGTTTGTGAGTGATGTTGTACATGTAAATGAAGTTTCGTAAAACTTCTCTAAACCGGACACTCTTCGAAAAAGAAGACATGCCACAAAAACTATATTGGAGACGATTTAATGCAGGATAAATGTAAGGCAGAAAGCTCCCAAAGAGAGCTGTCTGTCATGATTTTATCCTGCATTAAGCTGCCACCTGTTACAGTGGAGAAAACGTTATTCTTTCCCGTTAAAACGCAAACGAAACGAAAAAGCATCTAAGTAAAATGGAGAAAATGACAACTTTTAGACAATTCTGACTATCTATTTTAATCTGAGTGGCAAACAGTTTGGAGCCTGATCAGACGTCGGGTTACCCGGCGTCTGATCTGGCTCCAAAAGTTTGCAAAGTAAATAATAGTTTAAGCGTAAACACGTTTATTGGGAAAGAATAACGTTTTCTCCACTGTACCAACTTGTTTAGAAACCGAAACTGCCGTTTTATATGTTCGGTTTTGAGAGATTTCGTAATATACATATCTAAAACATCAAGGGGTTAGCATTGGCAACAAATATACCTTGTGTAAATTTAATGCCGATATAAGCATCTATTTGTGGGAAATTGATTGGTTTCTGTATCTTGTTCTGCTGATGTTAAATGAGTGTTTCCCCCAAAGGACTCCAGTAATATTTGACAGTTGATACCTTGAATGGAAGGTTTCGTGTAGTACTGTAGAAAGCCGAGTATATGGGATCGCATTAGCAGATATAGGAGGATTTCAGATGTAGGACATTGAGGTACTGCACATGAATGACACAAGACGTGACAAGAGTATTTTCTATGACTGAGGTCAAAGGGTATAGTAAGGAACCAAACTTAGTACTCGATGTACTATATATTGGATTAGTCCATTTTTTATCAAAGGGATGCCTGGTCAAAATTTTCATTTTCATTTTGTTTTATATTGAAATTCGTATCAGCAAATAGTGTAGACTCTGATCAGACGCCGCATTATGCGGCGTCTGATTAGAGTCTAGACTGTTTGCCTATGTCTCATATAAGGGATCGTGGCCGCAAATTGGTTAAGGTCGAGCGTACACTAACCTGAAAGTACCATCGTCCAACATGCACAGACACACTGAACTTGTATGACAACAAAACCAATAAAATATCAAACAGTGCAGACTCTGATCAGAGGGTTTCTGTAGATACCCTTTGATAAGGTCTACACTGTATGTATATATAATCAGTAACCTCTACAGAGGGCTGTAGGGTTGAAAAGGTTAACGCAATTACCCCTAAAATATTCAATGAACTAGGATCTTAATGACTATTTAGGGTTCCTTTCAGCAACATATTGCAAAATGTCAAGCAGTGCAGACCCTGACCAGAGGATTCCTGTAGAATCCCCTTGATCTGGACATACATTGTTTGCATAGGAAATATTATCTTTTTACAGAACACTGTTTTCAAATGACGTGTATACTCGTACAGTGGAGAATCTGTTATTCTTTCCCAATAAACGCGTTTACGCTAAAACTATTATTTGCAGTGCAAACAGTTTGGAGCCAGATCAGACGCCGGGTAACCCGGCGTCTGATCAGGCTCCAAACTGTTTGCCACCAACATAAACAAGAATTATCAGAATTGTCCAAAAGTTGTTCTTAAATTCTACGTTTTAGTGCTTTGCGTTTGCGTACGTTTGCGTTTAAACGGGAAAGAATAAGACAGATTCTCCACTGTATCATCTACTATAAACAACCCCAATGCTTCCTCACAGAGTTGTCTCCTCTCGAGAGGAAAATGTAATTTACTGCTTCAATTTTAATCAATTGTTCAGCTCCACGACCACAACCGAGCTTTAACTCGTCGGAAATGACCGAAGTTTTCCGAATGCCGGGCTATTGTCAGTATTAACTAATGCGCCACGTGACAATTACTCGACCGTATTCCCGGAAATAAAGAAAAATACCCGATGGGTCTATAATTACAAAGGCGGGTCGATGATTACAGTTTATTAGACGACTCGGACAGTCGATAATACATACTTTACTGCTGGCTTTAATGGGTGCTTTGTCTGGTCAGGTAATGAAGACCTTGGACAAAGGCATGCCCAGGTCTTACACCAGAAACCAGTGATTAGAGACCAACGTGGTCCGAGTAAAACACCAGTTGCTGCAACAGTGAAATATGGGTTCTGGGAAAGGATTTTTTTCCAGGTGATTGTCTAGAGTTTTTTCTTGTCACCTTAACGCTGCATAGAGAATTGATATGGATCGCTGTCAATACAATGTCCCCTCTCTACAACAACGCCAAATGAAAGGCAAATAGTGTGTACAGTGGAGAATCTGTTATTCCTTCTCGTTTAAACGCAAACGTACGCAAACACGCAAAACACTAAAACGTAGAAAAGAACAACTTTTGGTTAATTCTGATATTTCATGTTTATCTTGGTGGCAAACAGTTTGGAGCCTGATCAGACGCCGGGTTACCCGGCGTCTGATCTGGCTCCAAACTGTTTGCACTGCAAATAATAGTTTTAGCGTAAACGCGTTTATTGGGAAAGAATAACGTTTTCTCCACTGTATGTTGTTCGGAGGGAGGAAGATTGTCTTACATTAGCAAACAGCTTGAATCCAGATCAGACGCTGCTTTACACGGCGTCTGATCTGAATTCAAGCAATTTGTCAGTCGGTTAGTTTTTCTGTCAAAATGTCAAATATGTGATTTTAAGTAAAAACAGAAGATGACAATTTCAAGCAGACGATAGAACAGTTTGGATATAATGGTCGTGTTTTGGAACAGCGACAAGCGTTGTTGTAAGGGGAAATCGTTGTGGGAGGGAACACATACATTAGAATACACAGTCACACTTGTATTTACCCATTTAAGCCTCATAGAGTCTTCAAAGCTTAACTATTGGATGGTCATAACCCTTTGAACCCTAGTCCCGCATATTGGCGTTGTTTTCAAACAGTGTACATGTGAAAAGTACACTTGTCCTGTACAAACAGTGAAGACCCAGATCAGAGGGCTCCGAAAGGAGCCCTCTGATCAGGGTCTTCACTGTTTGTCATAATTCAAAACATTGACAAAAACAACCCTTAAAAGTCAGAAATGGACCAGACTAAAATGGAAACTGGAATTTTTCATTTAAAGTTTCAGGGAGGAAAGAGTTAAGGGGTGTCTTGTTTTATTGTTCATATTCATTTTCAGCTTTAAATTTGATTTTAAAATTTTACGTAGACGAAACATTTGAAGCATCCAGACGACCATTCACCATGATAAGAGTTAAAACGTAGCTTAAGTTCGACTTACATGAGCCTGGATAGTTAAATATCAATTGTATGAATGCGTGTATACTCGACATAAGAGATCGAGATATCGAATATCGACTGTGTGTTTTTGAGTGGTCATCTCACAGAGAGGGACAGATAACCTGTCAGCTTGACCATCTGTTCGAGCCTCCCTATAATTTTATGCCCAACAACAAACATACATTGGAGAAAACGTTATTATTTCCCAATAAACGCCTATACGCTAAAACTATTATTTCCTTTGCAAACAGTTTGGAGCCAGATCAGACTCCAAACTGTTTGCCACTCTGATAAAAATGAAGAGTCAGAATTGTCAAAACGTTGTCCTTTTCTACATTCGTTAATCCGAATTTCATGGGACCAAGAAAAATAATTCGGATTAACGGGAGTACGAATTAAGCGATTGGATCGATAACAGTCATCTTGTATCAACTTTGTCATCTCCGGTCATCGTTTTTTGATAGGATGTCCTCCCCGTAATATTTCTTTTCAGTTAATGCATATACGTAAAAAAAGTTTGTTTTTTTTGTTTTCGTTTAATACTTATGCAATAATAATGATGTGCTTTAAATTTGATAACTTTGTTTAATCCCATAATCCAGTTAATGAAACCAACTAAACACAAACCTTTGTTTACTCTCTGCTACTTACGGACATACGCCGCGTCCGTACCCGTATGTGTATTCATAAAGACATTACACACATGCATACAAACCGGCACGTTTTACGACAATGGTTTTGATAACACAAATCATGAAATACATTAAAAAATTTCTAATACATTTATGTCATAAATATTATATCGTAACAATAGCTTGAAACTTCGAAAACCAGCGATAATAATTTTTTCGCATTTGTAAACGATTTACGTACGTACATGTACATACAACGTTCAAAGTGAAGTAGCGATCTCAATATCGCAAAGAAGAATATTGTTACAAACATTTGAGCAACGTATGTCAACACCTTCCGCTTGTGTTTTTAAAGATCTATACGGTTTCTATTGGATACAAATGTGTTTAATTGGCCAATACTGCAAACATTGTGTACAGTCTTTAGGCGGTGTAATTAGTTTTCGCGAGTGTTTGGCGACCATAATTATGACCAGTCTGACACCCGATCGAGGTGTGAAAATTGCACTTCGGATTAAGCGTGTCAATTTGAGGGTAAGTCTTTTCAAAGGGACCAGATAAATACTTCGGATTAACGGAAAATTCGGATAAACGAAATTTGGATAAAGCGGAGTTGATTTATATAGAATAAGAAGGGGAAAAAAATGGGACCGGGAGAAAAATTTGGTTTAACGAGAATTTCGGTTTAAGCGAGTTTGGATTAACGAGTTTGGACTGTATTAGTGTTTTGCGTTTGCGTTTCGTTTGCGTTCAAACGGGAAAGAAAAACGTTTCCTCCACTGTAGCTGGGGGCACAACAGTGAGTTGTGTGTGTATCTTTCCGTCCGTAACATTTTGTCATATTTACATTCGCCCTATCTCTTTCCATTGTAAAAATCGGTGTTTTTTTCTTATAGACACTCAAACATTAGGAGGCGGAGTTTAGGGTTAAATCGCTGCGCATTAATCTTCACTACTCTAAAATTAGAAATCCACGTTGTATTTGACCTAGATTGAATCTAGTTTATTTCCTTTTATTTATGCTTTTCGGTGGATTACAGGAAAATAGCAGTGGATTATCACTTGGTAATCCACTGCAGTGGATTATCACCAATCGCCGTTTTCCCCGTAGGGCTCCCCAAAAATCGTAGTCAATCGTGTCTTATCGTTAAATTCCGGCAGTCCGATTGGTCGCGAACCACTCAACGGAAGAACACGAATCCAAAATCGGGAGCAACGACGTAATTCGGATGACGTCAAATCAATAAATAAGTGACGTCATCGTACGGGAAACTGTTTCGTGAATGTGTTCGATGTAAACTTGGGGTAAATCATGTACTTTCGCTTTCACAATTGTCGAACAATTTAGTTTAAAAAGTGGCTTAAAAGCATAAATAAATAGAATAATTGTATTTTTTCAGTATAAAATCGAATTTAATCCATTTCGTGAACATCAGACTGTTATATTTTCAAAATATAACGTCTGATGTTCACATAATGGATTAAATTTCTATCTTATACTGAAAAAAACAATTATCCTCTATATCTTTTTTTAAACACTAAATACCAATATACATGTATATAGATTTTATATTCATATTGATATAAACTATTTACACTCATTGTGAAAAAAATGCAGTAGGAAGCGCTCCGAAACTTTGTCCGTCTGCTACGAATTTTTATACCCCCCGCAAAAAATTTGTTGGCGCCCAATGTAACCGGGTGTTCTTTATAAAGAAACACCCGCGCCGACCCGGGTTTGAACTCGGGTCGCCAGGTTCGCAGTCATGCACTCTACCACGTCGCCATAAAAGCGCACTTGTACAGTTAGGCCGTTCAAAGCAAGATAAACCTACACACTGTGACATACTCCCCCGACAACTTGAAACTTGTGCACAGAAACTTTACAGAATAATCACTGAAATAACTGGTAAATAGCGCTAATGATAGAAAAAAAATCACAAAACACTAGTAATCCTCAGCTCCTGTCCGGTTCCAACTTAGGCTCCGAGTATTGGCTCCAAAACCATAAATACCCCATATGGTGCCTCTCAGCTCCGGATTTCTATATGGTCCATGTCCGTTAAGAATACGGTATTAGCGTTCACACTTGACGATTGCTTGCACCGTTGCATGAATTAAAACCCCGATTGAGGATAAGAAAACGTACTTGGATGTACTTAAAAGTATTTTTCCCTAGTAAAAACCTGAAGTGAATTTGAAAACTATATTATCCGCGCAGTATAGATCTAGCTATGCTATTTGGTTACAGGGGGCGGAGTTTATTTCTTTAACGTACTTTTCCCCTTTTCAACACCATTTCTCCTTTAAAAACTTAAAGTCTGATTCTTTTTTCATAAGAAATGAATTGATTTTTTTCGGTGTTCAAGCGAAATGAACGACAGAAAATTATCGGCAAATTTACCATGAATCATGGTATTTGCCTATAATTTTCTGTCGTTCATTTCGCTTAAACATCGAAACAAATCAATTCATTTAATAATTATACAATATAGCTTAGGATACCAAATTTTGTGCGTAAGTACATCGTGGGATGGCAGAGTGTCTCAAACATTTTCAAGTCACTATGACCTTGACCTTGATCTTAGACCTCAATCATAGGAATGCAGAAAATCTTAGTCCGAGGGATATTTTTATACAACACCAGCTATGAGTTCCAAAGTTGTTGTGTGAGTACATCTTGGTACGTCCCGTAACATTTTAGATAACAACATTGGACCTCAAATATGGCTTGTCTAGAGCATATTTACTACAGCATATCAACTAGCGAAACAGCACTTTGGTAATTGAATACATTTAGGGATAGGGGAGTGTGCCATACCA
Source organism: Gari tellinella (assembly GCA_922989275.2). NCBI lineage: Eukaryota > Metazoa > Mollusca > Bivalvia > Cardiida > Psammobiidae > Gari > Gari tellinella. The sequence goes on from OV277866.1 coordinate 77,014,221, forward strand.
GTTTAAATTCATGTTGACATTGACCGTGACCTTTGACCTCCATTATATAAACTCTTTGTTAGAACAATATCTACTATACCACATCAGTTAGGAATACCAAGTTCAGTGTGTGAATACATCTTGAAATGGCGGACTGTCACATACCATTTTGTGGCCTTGACTTTTGATGTCAATATATATTTAAGAAAAAAGCTTGTCCGAAGCATATTCACTACACCACAATAACTATAAATATAAATGTTGTATGTGAGTACATATTGGGGATGACGGAGTGTCACGTATCCCTAAAAAAGTGTACATGGGTATGTTTTACAGGTCTGTATGTATACACATTTTACATGTATGTCAGATCGCACATTTTCCTTATATGAAGTTCAAGGCACATCCATAATCAAAATATGTAAAAAGAAGTAATACGTTGTGATTTTTTTCAAGATGCAACATTGCTTACAAACCCATGACATTAGTGTAAATAAGTTGAGTTTTAAAATCGGTTTGTTGACATTCGACCAACGAATTCTTACGAAAATGTTCCGCTTTCTTTCGGTATAACTATTGTAGCTCATGAGCATACCATATGCAGGGCTGCCATTTCTCCGGATTTTTCCTAAATCTTCGGATTTTTTTCTAGTAAATGGCAACTTAAAGCAGACTGAAAGTAAAGCAGAATGCGCCTTAAGGCGCATTCTGCTTTACTTCCAGCCTGCTTTAAGCAGTCACATGTCAAAAAACTAGAAACAGGCGATGGGGTAAAATCGCACTTGAAAAATAAAAAATTGGAAATCTTAGGATTTTTCATTTCAACTTATGGCAGCCCTGCACATGTCCAACAACAGTGTTCAAGTTGTATAGATCCTGTCATGTGTGTGTTCAACCCTAGAGGGACCTATAAGAAGGAGTGCAAGGGGGAAAGGACTGGATCTAGTATATGGCAACTAAAACAAGACAAAATCAACCGTCAATATTGATTACAACATAATAGAAAACAGTAGTTAAGCACAACGGTCTTAAAAGAGCTTTCTGCTTAGTTATTTAGTTATTTCCGCAATTCTGAAACTTTTAATGAACAATTCCTATTTGGGAGCCCTCTGATTAGGATATATATTGTTTCCATAGGGCAATCGTATTCTTCAAAGGTTAACTATTAGTAAATGTCGAGTATACTACAGTGAAACCTCTCTATTACGACCACTAAATTATGTTAATTATTAGGGTGTTTACGATAGGTGACCTCTTAAAGCAAGGTGACAGTGAAACAGAAAGCTCCTATAGGAGCTTTCTGTTTCACTGTCACCTTGCTTTAAGCTGTCACCTGTCTATTATACACTCAATTAGCCTTCGTTTTAGTGGTCGTAATAGCGAGGTTTTACTATAGTCGATAGGGTTCAATATGTTGAGCATTTTAATGTGTTACAGAGATTCAGTCTGAGTCAAAGGGCAACCTCTTTACATAACTGAAAAGTATATTCTTAAATTTATGTGACATTTTGAGTTATTGCAATCTCTCTGAAAATAAAATCTGCCAGAATTTCAAAAAATATATTTCCTTTGCGTCTGTATGGAGTTGTTCGCATGCAATGCTGTTTTGGAAAACCTATATATAGAGAGAACTATGATTTACGTAAGAATATTATAGGTAGATGAAAACGCTGTGAAACTAATGAATTGCACACTGGAATAGCTTGTTGAACGTCACTGAATGAAAACAAGAATTTTCTCACCGATTTAGCGTTTGAACTTTATTGTTTGAAATTAATAAATATCCATCATTTGCGTATGGAATAGGGTTTGCTTTGTCAGTGAAATTTAATCAACAAGTACTTATACACCGGTGATTGGAAATCTTCATATAAAGCACCGTCCAGTCGCTTTGGACCAATTTAATAAATTGTAAAGTCTACTATCTAGTCTTTGTTTACAGTGGTAAATACGCTATTCCTACCCATTTACGCGTTTATCTATGCGTAAGAAACGCATAGTGAACGGTAAACGGACGGTTAACGAACGGTTCACGCCTAACGATTTTAACGCGTTTAAACGCGTTAATAAACTATTATACCAGAGATGTTGCGATTGGTGCGTCAGTTTTCCGTTTCACGCGGAGATTTCGGATCTTATTGATGATTGCCGTTATTCGAGAAGTTATATTAATTCAGACAGTTTTAATCTCGATCATAATGCTGAGTGACTCGGCGTCTTTCTGTTTGATATTTATTAGAATAATTCGTTACATGTTGGTTTCTTTGCAAACGGTTTAAATCCAGATCAGACGCCTATCTGTATAGATCGGCATAGCAACAGGATCCAAACTGACAGCTTTGAATAAACCCAATTACTTTTCATAATAGTTTAACACTAGCGATGTGGATGTAGGTGGGACGCCGAGTGATTCGGTTCTTATGTTTTACAGCCAAGAATGAAGCATACGGTTTTGATTTCATTTTTACAGTTTGGCTCTAGATGAGATGCCGAGTTACGGGAGTCTCATCCGTATTCGAACTATACAGATATATTTTACGTTGATGAGACAGTATATAATAACTGACACATACTCGCAGATATGATTTGGTTTATTTGGTTTTTATTTCAATCAACTCCAATTAGGATACTTACTTTGATAAGCCGCAGTTTTATTACCCCATGTCCGGTTTGTTACACAACACTGTTACCGGCCTGCCCTGTGGTATTTGTAACTAACAGCATGTACACGTGCTATTTGGAATTCCGCATGTTCATAGTAACTCAGCATCTGATCTATATCCAAATATTTATACAAAGCAGACACTCAGTAATTTGACATCTGATCGGGATCCAAGCATTGCTCCGGATCATATGCTTAGTAAGTTGGTGTCTGATTTTCATGAAGTAAGGTAAGGTAACGGGATAAGACCGGCCTCCAAGCACTTTTAAACGCGTAACGAAACGCGTAAAGAAACGGCTTGGAAATGCGTTTAACGAAACGAATAATAAATGCGTAAGAAACGCTTAAGAAACGCGTAAGAAACACATAAAGTAGTTAGGAATAGCGTTTTTACCATTGTATATATAGTCATTGAGATGTGAAGGTCAGGGGAACAGGACTGCTATTTCTCTGGATTTTCTGAGGACCTACGGATTTTTCCCGAAATCTTAGGATTTCTGCTCTTACCTTTAAATTTGGAATGTTATGCCTTTTAACTAAGGAAACATTGATATTGGTGTCAAACCATTTAAATCCAGTTCAGACGCCGTGTCACGCGGCGTCTGATCTGGATCTAAATTGTTTGCATAATTATGTTATTGGCATATTGTTTAAAACTCAAGGGTCTTGAGTGGCAAATGTTTGAAACCTGATTACCCTCTGTGTGCATTGAAATAATTCGCATGCAATTGTTAACATGATATTGAACAAAAATAACATCTTTTTCACTGCATAACTTCAGTAACAACGTATATATTAGGCTAAATAGGATTGTAATTGAAATGTTTCCACGCATCATGATTGGTACAGTGCAGAAGACGGCCAGAGTTGTCAAAAATCGTTATTTTTTTTATTTTATTCTTTTGCAACGCGATTGGGTTTCGATTGCGTTTAAACGGGAAAGAATAACATCTTCTTTTCACTGCATACATTCAATGTCAATGTATGTTAGACTAAATAATAAAAAAATAAAATGTTTCAACGCAGAATGCTTGTTATAAATGAATAACGTTTGTTGCAATTTAAAGAGGAAACCATTTGAGCTACGGTAAGGAAAGTCGTTCTATTTTACTGCCAACGGCGCCAAAAGGTTAGGAAAATCGTAATATTGTCCCGCTCAAATATTTTACTGCCAACGGCGCCAAAAGGTTAGGAAACTCGTTGTCGTTCTATTGCCCCGTTCATCTATTTCACTGCCAACGGCGCCAAAGGTTTAGAAAAGTCGTTATTTTGCCCCGTTCAACTAGTCCAGTGCCAAGGGCGCCAAAAGGTTATGAAGGTCGTTACATGTATATTGTCCTGCTCAACTATTGCACTACCAACGTCGCCAAAAGGTTAGTAAATTCGTTCTTTTTGTTCCGTTCAACTCTTTCACTGCATACGGCGCAAAAAGGTAAGGAAAGTCGTTATATTGTCCTGCCCAACTATTTCACTGCCAACGGTGCCAAATATTAAGGAAAGTCGTTAAATTACCCCGTTTAACTAGTCGAGTGCCAACGGCGCCAGCAAGTTATGAGAGTCGTTATATTGTCCCGTTCTTCTAGTCCATAGCCAACGGCACCAAAAGGTTAGGAAAGTCGTTATATTGTCTCGCTCAACTATTTTACTGCCAACGGCACCAAAAGGTTAGAAAAGTCTTTCTATTGTTCCGTTCAACTAGTCCAGTGCCAACGGCGCCGAAATTTAGGGAAGTCGTTCTATTGTCCAGCTAACTTAGTCAAGTGCCAACGGGGCCAAAAGGTTAGGAAAGTCGACAAATTGCCCCGTTCAACTAGTCCAGTGCCAGCGACGACCAAAGGTTAGGAAAGTCGTTATATTGTCCCTTTCGACTATTTCACTGCAAATGGCGCCAAAGATTAGGAAAGTCGTTAAATGCCAACGGCGCCAAAAGGTTAGGAAAGTCGTTTAATTGTCCCGTTCAACTAATTCACTGCCTACGGCGCCAAAAGGTTAGTAAAGTCGTTATATTGTCCCGCTCAGCTATTTCACTGCGAACGGCACCAAAAGGTTAGGAAGTCGTTAGATTGTCCCGTTCAACTAATTTACTGCCAAGGGCGCCAAAAGGTTAGGAAAGTCGACAAATTGCCCCGTTCATATAGTCCAGTGCCAGCGACGCCAAAAGTTTAGGAAAGTCGACAAATTGTCCCGTTCAACTAGTCCAGTGCCAGCGACGCCAAAAGTTTAGGAAAGTCGACAAATTGCCCCGTTCAACTAGTCCAGTGCCAGCGACACCAAAAGTTTAGGAAAGTCGACAAATTGTCCCGTTCGGCTATTTCACTGCTAACGGCGCCAAAGATTTAGAAAGTCGTTATATTGTCCCGCTCAACTATTTTATTGCCAATTGCGCCAATAGGTTAGGAAAGTTGTTACATTGTCCCGCTCAAATATTTTACTGCCAACGGCGCCAAAAGATAGTATTTCGTTAAAATGTCCCGTTCAATTATTATCCTGCTAACTGTTATCCTGCCAAAAGATAAGGAACTTCGTTATATTGTCCCGTTCAACTAGTTCAGTGCCAACGGCTCCAAAAGGTTAGGAAATTCGTGATATTGTCCTGTTCAAATAGTTGAGTGCCAACGGCGCCAAATGATTAGGAAAGTCGTTATATTGCCCCATTCAACTAGTTCAGCGCCGACGGCGCCAAAAGGTTAGGGACGTCGTTACATTGTCCCGCTGAACTAGTCAAGTGCCAATGGCGCCAAAAGGTTAGGTAAGTCGTTAAATCGTCCCGTTCAACTATTTTACTGCCAATGGCGCCAAAAGGTTAGAAAAGTCTTTATATTGTCCCGTTCAACTATTTTACTGCCAACGGCGCCAAAAGGTTAGCGAAGACATTATATTGCCCCGTATAACCGATTCACTGCCAACGGCGCCAAATGCGACTTTTCAGACAGCTTGGATCCTGATCAGATGCCGCTAAACTGATCCAAACTGTTGGACACTCGTTAAAGCAGACAATAAAACATGACAGGGAAACTAAACGAAACACAATGCATTGAAATGTAAGAAACATTGTTTCCTTAACAAAATCAAAAATATGTTTATTATTTGCTCGAATCAGGATTGCACACCTTTTGAAGTCTGACCAAACGGCGAGGTATCCGGCATCTGATCAGGCTCCAAACTCTTTTCATTGAACATGGCTATTTAAACGCAGATGGTTGTTATGGGACAGCAATCTATTTAAGCATAATACGAGCGTATATGGGTGTTATAAGAAAAAAAGTTTCATACATACTTTGCACTGTTGCCGTTTTTTGATGAAAAGTGCAACAACCAGGACGTAGTTCTGCTTTCTGGGAAAGCAATGTTTTAATATCACTTCGGCAGAAATTTGGCATAATAAAAGTGCATTGCTTTTGACCAAAGTTCTTTTTTGTTTGACGTTGTACCCTATTCCGTTATCAGTATTTGCACATTACATAAATTTCTACTTAAAATGTTTCGTCAATGTACAGAACATCATTGCTCGTACGACCACAGAAACGAAAAGTTGAGTTCGCGGTTAAGACAGGAGAATGCTTAAAGCAGGAAGAAAACAAAGCAGAGGGTTCCTTTATGAGCTTTCTGATTTACTTTCACCCTGCTTAACGATGTTGCCTTTCAATAACTGAAAAAAACGAGTCTTTGTTTGAGGTGGAGCTTTATAAGAAATGTACTTTGTATGTAGATCTAATAAACTTCTCCTTGACCCCTTCTACGTCGTAGGCGATTAACCCATTTATACCCAGTGGATTCTTCCATGTTTATATATTGGATTAGTCCATTTTTTATCAAAGGGATGCCTGGTCAACATTTTCATTTTCATTTTGTTTTATATTGAAATTCCTATCAGCAAACTATGTAGACTCTGATCAGACGCCGCATCATTCGGCGTCTGATCAGAGTCAACGCTGTTTACCTATGTCCCATAGATGGGATCATTGGCACAAATGGGTTAAATTCATTGCAGCATTGCAAACAGTTTGGATCGTGATCAGACGCCGCACCATGCGGCGTCTGATCAGGATCCAAACTGTTTGATATCAGATAAAATTGCTTTGGATCTTACTTTGGAAATAATACTTTAAGCAATATTTTATAGCAGACAATAAAAAGGCGGCGAGGGATTGACTCACACGATAACTTTGACAATGTAAGGGTTAGCCTTTTCAACAAATATTAATTTCAATTTTAACCCTTTGAACCCTAATTCCGCCAATAGGCGTTCTTTTCAAACAATGTCCATGTGAATAGTACAATTGTCCTGTGCAAACAGTGAAGATCCAGATCAGAGGGCTCCGAAAGGAGCCTTCTGATCAGGGTCTTCACTGTTTGTCATAATGCCAAACATTGACAAAAACAACCCTTTAAAGTCAGACATGGACTAGACTAAAATGGAAACTGGAATTGTTCATTTAAAGTTTCAGGGAGGAAAGAGTTAATGAGTTGCACTATAAACAAGAAGAACAAAGAGGGATACTTGTAATGTTCCGTTCAAACAAAACTAACTGAAAACGAAATGTAATAAACCCACAGCAAATAACAGGGTTTTCTGATGGGTTGGCGATATGTAAAAGTCTGAACAGCGACCACAGTTTATCAAGTTTCTGACTAGATTTGAATCAGATTTAAGAAGCAACACAATATTCAACCCCACCAGTCAATAAGTTTTCAGTTTGTGTTAATAACCAGTATGCTTTACTGCTTATACCAATTGTGCATATATATGTGCATAATTAGGTTAAGACACAGTGGAGAAACCGTTATTCTTTCCCGTTTAAACACAAACGAAACGCAAAACACTAAAACGTAGTAAATAACAACTTTTTGAAAATTTTGACCATTTATATTTTAAGCTAAGTGGCAAACAGTTTGGAGCCAGACCAGATGCCGGGTTACCCGGCGTCTGATCTGACTCCAAACCGTTTGCACTGGAAATAATAGTTTTAGCATAAACGCGTTTATTGGGAAAGAATAGCAATTTCTCCACCGTACAAATTGTACATATATATATGCATAAATAGGTTAAGATAAAACCTCATGAAAACACAACAAAGTAAATATTTACGTGTTTTATCTCTTAAAATGTAGCTATCAGGGACTTAACAGTGGAGTTGACTTTATTTGTTTCCTTTTGAAACAAAATCAAACGCAATCGCTATGCAATAACATGCAGATAATGACATTTTCTTCAAATATATGATACAGTGGAGAAAACGTTATTCTTTCCCAAAAAACGCGTTTACGCTAAAACAAATATTTCCATTGCAAACAGTTTGGAGCCAGATCAGAGGCCGGCTAACCCTGCGTCTGATCAGGCTTCAAACTGATTGCCCCAAAGCTAACCATGAATTATTAAAATTGTCCAAAAATTGTACTTGTCAACATTTCAGTGCTTTGCGTTTGCGTTTCGTTTGCGTTTAAACGGGAAAGAATAACGTTTTCTCCACTGGATCTATATTAATCTAAGAAGCATACATGTTTGAGGCTGGTCAGGCGCCAATTAAGTCACCCGGCATCTGATCTGGTTCCAAACTGTTTGCAATAGAAATAACTGTTTAAGCAGAAACACGTTTACTGGGAAAGAATAATGTATTTCCACTAAACAAATACATGTACACATGTTTTATCTTTAAAGTAAGGTGCGGATTTTTATCTTCAGATACATTAAATCGTGCTGGTACGGACATGCATCGCAAACATACACACTCAATGGATTCGTGGTCTAGCGGTAAGGCGCTGGACTGGTACCAAAGGGTTTGCTAGTACAGTGGATAATCTGTTATTCTTTCTCGTTTAAACGCAAACGTACGCAAACGCAAAGCGCTAAAACGTATAAAAGAACAACTTTTGGACAATTCTGATACAATGTAATTCATGTTTATCTTTGTGACAAACAGTTTGGAGCCTGATCAGACGCCGGGTTACCCGGCGTCTGATCTGGCTCCAAACTGTTTGCACTGCAAATAATAGTTTTAGCGTAAACGCGTTTATTGGGAAAGAATAACACAATCTCCACTGTACGAGTCCCCATGCACTTCACAACTTACATTACTAATGACCCTAAGGATAAGACCTTAAGCACAGGCTTGCTTCAAATAGGTAGGGTGACAATACTACACTGTATGCAAATGTATGCAAACATGATTTTTAAAAATAATAACAGTTTTTTCAGAGGGGGTAGGGGTTAAATTAGTTGTCAAACAGTTTGTAGTCTTATTAGTGTCTAATTCATAATTCGAGACACACTATTCCCGAAATTACAGTGAACTTAGTTCAACCCTGTAATTACATGTAGCATGTTCAATTTACATTTCTCCGAATTTCTGCGCACTTGAATTGTACATGTTCAGTATGGATTTCTCAGAATTACTGAAGGTTTCGCTATCAGGGAACTTTGAACTACCTTCTTCAAATAGATACACCGAATGCCCGCCGTTACATGTGTATGACCGTCAAACGCAAGCTTAATCATTACGTAAAGTACAGATTTAAACTTAAAGCTGGTTGAAAGTAAAGCGGAGCTTTCTGCTTTACTTTCATCCTGCTTTAAGGCAACATTATCATGGAATACTGATGAAAATGTTCATTCGAGTTGTCGTGTCATAGGAACTATACTTCATTTGGTATGTTTGTAAGTTGGTGTTTCAGACGTATCAGTCATATGTGATAAGACAACACTTTGTATTGACTGTCCTCACATAGTTTTAAGTCCATTGGTATTTCATCTATGCAGAAAAATGTAAAAATGCTGCATTCTTCTCATGCCAATAGAGAGCTTTTCCATGTCCCAGACTGATTTATCACTGAATATACATCCCCCGGGAATTATCAGATGGCAGTAAAACACAGCCGAGCCCATAATCGGGAGAAAAGCCCAGATATCGGGAAAACGATACCGGCCATATTATTGCCATTGCCAGATTTGCCGAAAACATTTTAAGAATTGCAAGAATGCTTACAGAAGTGTTAGAAATAACTCAAGGACGGATTCAGAAATTTAGTCAATCGAGGGTTGGATCTAGCTGAGCAAAGGGCAAAATCTAAACTTATCAAACTTTGTTAATTAGCGATATGCGCTTCATACATGTAGCGGAAATTAAGGTTTTCAGGAATTGTAAACAACATAGAACCTGATGAAATGTCGCGTTTTATCGCGGCGACTAGTCATGTTCTGCTCTGTTTACAACATAGGTGTTTCTAAAGAAGATATTTATAAAATACCGAGTTCAAAATGTTCTCCACGCGACTACATGTGAGTAATGTGTTTTTGGTAAATCAAATAGTGTTAAGCGATAAAGCAAAACATGTATGTTACAATGAAAATACTTGTTTTTCAGAATAAGCGCGTGATTGCTAAAACCGGTATGTCCCCATTGCAAACAGATTCGAGTTAAATAAATCGTAAATATTTCCGAATTTATGTTTTTCTACTTTTTATTGCATTGAGAATGCGTTTAGTTTCGTTTAAAGCGAAAAATAATAATACCATGTGGGGCGGACATCGGGCTGTTTAAAACTGTTAGATCCGGCATTGTAAACATAAAGACGGCTAATTGGGTTATAGATCAGGGTTCCTTGTATAAGCCCACCTATCCCTCCAATGGCTGGCCGAGGAGATATTATAGCCAAATCTCGATAACCCGAACTCCATTGAACTCGCTTATTCCGTCCTAGAACTTATTCCAGTATAATTTCGATAAATCGAGTCCGTCGAACAGTACCCGCATTTGAAAGTTAAAACGTGGCTTAGCCACGTTTTAACTTTCAAATACGGGTAAGTTCGACTTAAGATTGTCGAATTATCGAAGTTCGACAGTGTATATCAGTACAAAACGATGATCATTTGATGTGGATCAGTGTTTACACGCCGATGTCTACGGGTTGACGCAGCAAATATTTGCCAATACTTGAGAAATGGGACTTTAAAAACACCTATGTCATTACCTAATCCTACAGCACAACTCAGGGTTCCGGAAACCCAGTTTAAGACCCACAGTCAATCCCCGTGTTAACCCATTACTCCATATATTCGTGTTTTACGCACTTACTTGTCATACAATGAATAAAATAGTTCCACAATAATTATACAGTCATGAAATATATCATTTATTCTATATTTTACATGTAACACGTGCTGGCTTAAAGTAGGTTGAAAGTGAAGCAGAATGCGCCCTTATGCGCATTCTTCTTTATTTTCCACCTATTTTATGTGGTACAGTGGAGAAAACGTTATTCTTTCCCTATAAACGCGTTTACGCTAAAACTATTATTTGCAGTGCAAACAGTTTAGGTAACCCGGCGTCTGATCAGGCTCCAAACTGTTTGCCACCAAGATAAACATGTATTATCAGAATTGTTCAAAAGTTGTACTTTTCTACGTTTTAGTGCTTTGCGTTTGCGTACGTTTGCGTTTAAATACAGATTCTCCACTGTAATCTGTTTATTAAATGAGACATAGGTTAAGGGTATAGGTTATGCGGCGATAGTGTTTTTCCCCGAAACTAAATGCAAACGCAATGCAATAAAATGTTACTTGGTGTCTGATAGACTTCATACTGTTTGCAGTGGACGTTATTATTTAAGCACAGATGAATTAACCCATTTGTGCCCACGATCCCATACAAAAATGTATATGGGACATAGGCAAACAGTGTAGACTCTGATCAGACGCCGCATTATGCGGCGTCTGGTCAGAGTCTACCCTGTTTGCTGATAGGAATTTCAATATAAAACAAAATGAAAATTATAACCATGCATCCCTTTGATAAAAAATGGGCTAATCCAATATATAAACATGGGAAAATCCACTGGGCGTAAATGGGTAAACTGAAAAAGAATAGATCTAATGTCTTCCCCAGTGTCTGTGAAGAGGCATGTACAGTGAACTAGATCTTAACGGCAAACGAAATTCAAAATTATTGCAATAAAATAGTGAAACTATTGAACATGTTGGTCCTTCATTGGAAAACAGTTTGGAGCCTGAACAAACTGTTCGCAGTGGAAATCGTGGGTTACATGTAACACATACGCGCTTATTGGGAAAGAATGTCGTCTTTACCATTGTAACCCAATAATGACGTGATGCGGAATACACGAACATGTCAGGGCTGCCATAAGTTGACATGAAAAATCCTAAGATTTCCAAATTTGCATTTCCAAGTGCGATTTTACGAATCGTACCTTTACCCTATAGCCTTTTTCTTGATTTTTTTGACATGCGACTTCTTAAAGCAGGCTGTAAGTAAAGCAGAATGCGCCTTAGGGCACATTCTGCTTTACTTTCAGCCTGCTTTAAGATACCGTGTAGTGGGAAAATTCCGGAGATTTAGGAAAAATCCGGAGAAATGGCAGCCCTGACATGTAATGCAGACAGCTCATTATAGGAGATTTCTGGATAGTTTTTTCTTTTGTCTTGGATTAGGCTCTATTTTTGCGAATGACAACCAGACATGTCTTTCTGAGTAGAATAACAAAAGTTACTTTTATAAATTGAACATCAACAATCTTATAAAAAATAAAGACAACGCGCATTATTCGTTTACATGTAGGTTTACCGGGACAGGATAAAAAAAATGGGGTTTTAAGAATACATTAATATTTAAAACACTGATGCTAGTAAATGGTCTTAAGCGTTACCCGGCAACCGGTCACGTGTCTGCATTTGTTGCTGGACCCCGGATACGGCTCCGTCGTTTCGGCATTGAAAAGTATTTTGAAGACGGGTACATGTATGCATGTTTTGCATTTTCGATCTTCAAGTTCGGATACAAAGGTCCTTGGTAATCGTAGTATCTTAGCCTCACGCGCGGCCTCTTTCAGAGACGAGTTATGACAAAAACAACTTTTATTATTACATTTCTACTGTGCAGGAGACGTTGTTCTTTCCCGTTTCAACGAACCGAAACGTAATACAATACAGTACAGTGGAGAATCTGTTATTCTTTCCCAATAAACGCGTTTACGCTAAAACTATTATTTACAGTGCAAACAGTTTGGAGCCAGATCAGACGCCGGGTAACCCGGCGTCTGATCAGGCTCCAAACTGTTTGCCACCAAGATAAAAATGTATTATCAGAATTGTCCAAAAGTTGTACTTTTCTACGTTTTAGTGCTTTGCGTTTGCGTACGTTTGCGTTTAAACGGGAAAGAATAACAGATTCTCCAATGTACAACATCCAACGGGAGATAAAGATTGCGTGTGTTGTTCGGTGAGAGTTGTTATAAATGTAGGGAGGGAAAATTAAGACTTGGATTACATTTGAAATCAGCTTGAATTCAGATCGAGACGCCCGCGTTACATGGCGTCTGATCTGGATTCAAACTGTTTGACACTGGTCATTATGTTTCTTCCGTCAAAATGTCCAAACTATTCACAAGCAGACGTCAAGTACACTGATGTCAAAAGATCCAAGATAAATGCAGTGAATTTTAAGTTCACACGGAGACCATTCTAGAAAGGTACATGTACCGAACAGTCATAGAATTTCTTGAAGATTATTATGACCATTATTTTGTTTACTATAAAATGACTAAATATAGACTTTCAGGGGATTTTTGTCAACAAAATAACATCTTGTTAACAGTGGAGAAAACGATATTCTTTCCCAATAAACGCGTTTACGCTAAAACTATTATTTCTATTGCAAACAGTTTGGAGCCAAATCAGGCGCCGGGTAACCCGGCGTCTGATCAGGCTCCAAACTGTTTGCCACCAAGGTAAACATGTATTATCAGAATTGTCCAAAAGTTGTTCTTTTCTACGTTTTAGTGCTTTGCGTTTGCGTACGTTTGCGTTTAAACGGGAAAGAATAACAGATTATCCACTGCACCAGTGAATTTAAACTCATATTTCCATACACTCTATTCAGTGATGTCATCTACTACGTCGTATTGAATGATCTTCAATAAGGTTCTAAGAACTTCTAAATGTTCTAAAGATAGAAAAGTGCAATTTTAAAGCATTTAAATTATATGTAAACAACGAATTCAAATTATAAACATGATTACATAACACAATATCCTAACCAGACGCCCACTTATTCGGTGTATGATCTGTATCCAAACTGTTTTGCACTTAGATGAAAACAAAACCGCCAACATTTCTAGGTGTTAATATGTATTTGGCTTTACCATTGTCACCCCCAATGACGCCATAAAGCACGTTTGCAAACCAAACATTTTGGGTCCTGATCAGACGCCGCGTCACGCGGCGTCTGGTCAGGATCTAACTGTTTGACACTCTTATCGATATTAATTATGTCATACATGTTCAACCTTACATCTAACTTTGAAACGTGTCTTGCAGACAACAATACTGAAGATAACGACAATAAAACGGTGAGGGGGTAAAACTAACTTAATCATGACAAGGGTTAATGGTGATGATGTTGGCGTTTTGTTTTGTTTAACCCCTACACAGCCGGTTTACTGTTTATTTGCAAACAGTTTGGATCCTAATCAGACTGTTTGGCACTCGAATCGGGTTTCCTGTAATCAAAATTTCTGAAATTCAAGTTTGAGAACTAAAAGCAGACGAGAAATGTTTCAGATCGATGACGTCATGGCAGTGACGCGGTTAAATGGGAATGAAGTTTTCCCCCCGTGTTTCACAAGTACATGTATCATTATATTTCGTGGTAAAGATTGTTTTCGTGCATGTTTAGATTGGACTTTGGCGTGTTTCATTTCAGAAAACAAACATGTGTGACCTGTCATGAAAGTCCCCTATAATATTCCTTTCATATTTCATTCTAAACATTCCAAAACTGCCATTTTCATCAAACATAAAGTGTTGTTGGCATTTACCTGCCGTTTGATCTGAGCAATGTCATCTAAACCCAATCGTTAACAAAAGATCGCCTGCTTTGACGATTAAACTACAGTGTTTCCTCTCTACAACGACATCCAATGGGAGACAAAAATATGTGCCTTGTTCGGAGGGAGTCGTTATAGGGAGGGACATTAGATTACATTTGCAAACAGTTGTGAATGAGTTAATATTTGGCACGTTTTGGCAGTTGTCGTCTGCAAATTTTGTCACCTGCAGCCTCAATTATAAACGTAAAATGCTGGCAGTATTTTATAATATATCTTTCATTAATGCCTGAAAGTGTCTTCAGACTGTCAAAGACTTTGATCCCAGATGAGACACCGAGTTACTTATAAAGTCCACCGCTGTTTGTTTTTGGTCAAAGCTGCTTGTCAATCGAATTTTGCTTTGTAAAGGAGCTCGTTACTGCTATGTCATGAAATGTGGAATTATTTGAAATGTTGAAAATAAACAAATCATCTGTTTTGACTAAGCATGTGACAGAACTTCCGTTTTTGTCAGACGAAATAGTTAATATCTATGGTAAAACCTGGTTTTAAGGACCACGTACAAGATGACTTAGAGTCAATATTGTATTATCACTTTCATAATCAAATTGATAGTGAGATTTTTACCACTTTGCCGCCATATTGTCGTCTGCTTCAATATTGTTGTCTGCAATATCGTTTCAAAGTTAGATTAAAAGCAGTATAACTGTCGTTATTTCCAAACAAGAAGCAAACAGTATTGTTCCTGATCAGACGCCGCGTTACGCGGTGTCTGATCACGATCAAAATTGTTTGCAAATCACGTGACGCTGTATGACGTCATTGAGAGTGAAAGGATTAGACAACTACTCACTAGAATACTCGTGTGCAAGCACGTGATTGCTAAACCAATTGAACTCTAGTTACGAGTATACAGTGGAGAATCTGTTATTCTTTCCCAATAAACGCGTTTACGCTAAAACTATTATTTGCAGTGCAAACAGTTTGGAGCCAGATCAGACGCCGGGTAACCCGGCGTCTGATCAGGCTCCAAACTGTTTGCCACCAAGATAAACATGAAATATCAGAATTGTCCAAAAGTTGTATTTTTCTACGTTTTAGCGCTTTGCGTTTGCGTACGTTTGCGTTTAAACGGGAAAGAATAACAGATTCTCCACTGTACATGTCCATCACAAACAGTGTACGTGTTAAGAGAAAATATGTCCTGTGCAAACGGTGAAGACCCAGAACACAGAATTCCTGAGAGAGAAAAAAACCTGATCTGAGTCTACAGTGTTTGTCATTTTGCATTAGATTTCACAGGTGACCTTACAGTGTAAAAAATGGACAAATAACTGGAAAATGGAATTATCCATATAAAGTTCAAGGATACAAAAGACTTACGCTAAATAGAATTATACAGAATGGTCAGAAATACTGGCTAATTTGACTGTTGTGAAATATTCACTTCTTCACGGTGCACGTGTATAACTTATATCTTAAAATAAACTCCATACATACAGTGGAGAAAACGTTATTCTTTCCCAATAAACGCGTTTACGCTTAAACTATAATGTCCTTTGCAAACAGTTTAGAGCCAGATCAGACGCCGGGTAACCCGGCGTCTGATCAGGCTCCAAACTGTTTGCCACTCTGATAAAAATGAAAAGTCAGAGTTGTCAAAAAATTGTCCTTTTCTACATTTAAGTGTTTGCGTTTGCGTTTCGTTTCGTTTAAACGGGAAAGAATAACGTTTTCTCCACTGTATTCGAGAAGCGTCGCGGTATTCGATTTCGATAAGCAATTGATTTAGTCTAGATCAAGAGACGAATTACCAAACACAGCATCACCAAACAAAACAATTACATAAAATCCCCGGATATAAACTCAGTTATTTCGACATTCACTTGACAAGGACAAACGTTTTCCTGGGGAAATTGAAGAGCTCTCCAGACCAATGATTTCTTTCTTTTGTTAACCTTTAAGAGTGTCTGGACAATTGGATTTACTTTATTCTTTCTATATTTACAGTGAAGAAAACGTTTTTTATTTCCCGTTTAAACGTCAACGCAACGCAAACGCATCGCAATAAAATGTAGAAAAAGATAACTTTTCGACAATTCTGACTATTTCTTTTAATCTGAGGGGCAAACAATTTGGAGCCAGATCAGACGCCGGGTTACCAGGCATCCCTTTGATAAAAAAAAGACTAATCTAATATATAAACATGGAAGAATCCACTGGGTATAAATGGGTTAAGAATATGATTTTCGTTACTCCTTCCCATTTAACCCTTTCGTGAGGTTTTAACCATTTCACCGCTTCTTTGTCGTCTGCTGTAATATTGTTTCAAAGTAGGAATCAATGTTGTATGACTTAAGAAATGTCGATACGAGTGTATGCCTAAATGAGGCTGAACATTAAGTTGAAAGCTCTTGTACCCTTTCAAAGTCAATTTTATTGTGGGATGTTTACCTTTTTACCACCATATTGTCGTCTGCTTTAACCCATTTATACAGTGGAGAATCTGTTATTCTTTCCCAATAAACGCGTTTACGCTAAAACTATTATTTGCAGTGCAAACAGTTTGGAGCCAGATCAGACGCCGGGTAACCCGGCGTCTGATCAGGCTCCAAACTGTTTGCCACCAAGATAAACAAGAATTATCAGAATTGTCCAAAAGTTGTTCTTTTCTATGTTTTAGTGCTTTGCATTTGCGTACGTTTGCGTTTAAACGGGAAAGAATAACAGATTCTCCACTGTACCCACGATCCCAAACATAGGACATAGGCAAACAGTGTAGACTCTCATCAGACACCGCATGATGAAAAATGGACTAATCCATATATAAATATGGAAGAATCCGCTGGACATAAATGGGTTAATACTGTTGTCTGCAATATCATTTCAAAGTTAGATGACTGAAGTAATTAAATAAAACGTCACGCGGCGTCTGCTCAGAGTCCAAACTGTTCGCAATTGTGCCTTTTGGTGTCATAAGGGTTAAGGAGATTTTCTGCTTTTAAGCGGGTTGAAAGTAAAGCATTATGCACCTTCCAGTCTTGTATGTCTCCTAAGGGAGCTTTCTGTTTTACAGTCACCTTGTTTTAAGCAGTCACCTGTTTGAACCACCTAATAATTTCTCACAATGTTGTGGTCGTAATAGAGAGGTTTTACTGTACACGTATTGGCGAGTTTATCAAATGCACCCATTTTCGAACTTATACATGTACTCGACATCTGATCAGGTTCCAAACTGTTTGCAATAGACACTATATATACAATGGAGACAACGTTATTCTTTCCCGTTTAAACGCAAACGAAACGCAAACGCAAAACACTAAAATGAAGAAAAGGACAATTTTTTGACATTAATTTATGACTTTCCATTTTTATCTGAGTGACAAACAGTTTGGAGTCTGATCAGACACCGGGTTACCCGGCGTCTGATCAGGCTCCAAGCTGTTTGCAATGGAAATAATAGTTTTAGCGTAAACGCGTTTATTGGGAAAGAGTAACATTTTCGCCGCTGTACCAGAACAACTGATGCAGCTGCAAAACGTGTACAATTTACCATTGCCTTGAATAAACCGAATATACATGTATGTACATGTACACCGTTTGTTACAGTGTTGTTTATCATAAGAGAGTTGATTCCGGACGTCTCTAATTAGTGTCTGCATTATTTGTCATAACTTATCATTTTCGTGGAAAAAATCCTCGAGAGCAAACATAAATCTTTTTATTTTTCAGAAATCGAAATAGTCCACTTAAAATTTAGCATTGTAAGGGTCTACGATTGAAGCTGTGGATAACAAATTGTTTTTATCTTAAACCTTTTCTATGCTTTGCTATATAGAAACCAGAATATGTGTATTTTGCAAACAGTGTAGACTCTGATCAGAGGATTCCTTGAAATTTAATTTCTGCAATATCTTCTTAAACAGACCTAAAAGTCAAATACGATCTGGCCATTAGTCCATGTGAAACATTGAGAAAAGAGAGGGTTGAATAATAAAATACAGCTCGAGTATTTATTCCAGTATATTGCAAATCGTTCGTCACATTTTCTGGCAGTAAATCTCCAGGTGTTAAACTTCGGGAGAGGTAAAAAAAGAAATCTTTACAAGTGGCAGTAAATTTTATAAGATAATTCTAGAAAATCATGTTTAACATGATAATTAACGGCAGTTATCTGAATCGGAGCCTGTTTATAAAATGATTAATCTGTAATACATGTATGTTTATGTGCAGTTTTTTGCAGGATACCCGACTGATACAGCGGAGAAAACGTTATTCTTTCCCAATAAACGCGTTTACGCTAAAACAATTATTTCTATTGCAAACAGTTTGGAGCCAGATCAGACGCCGGGTAACCCGGCGTCTGATCAGGCTCCAAACTGTTTGTCACCAAGATAAACATGAATTATCAGAATTGTCCAAAAGTTCCACTTCTATACGTTTTAGTGTTTTGCGTTTGCGTTTCGTTTCGTTCAAACGGGAAAGAATAACAGATTCTCCACTGTACCACCGTATTGCTGCCCTGCAGTTACATATGTATCAGATTTAGGTATAGGATCAAACGATTTGAATTTATAGTTAAGCATTTGCTAAGCGGCACTTGCTTTTAACTCTCTATTTAATAGCCTCTTTCTAGTTTTAAAGACAGTTGAAGTAATGTGACATCTTAAAGCAGAATGAAAGTAAAGCAGAACGCGCCTGTTTCAAGCTACCTTCAGCTAGGATATAGAATATACTGTTACAGTGGAGAAAACCTTATTCTTTCCCAATAAACACGTTTACGCTAAAACTATTATTTCCATTGCAAACAGTTTGGGCCAGATCAGACGCCGGGTCCAAACTGTTTGCCCCTCAGATTAGAATACATAGTCAGAATTGTCGAAAAATTGTCTTTTTCTACGTTTTAGTGTTTTGCGTTTGCGATTCGTTTGCGTTTAAACGGGAAAGAATAACGTTTTCTCCACTGAAGGTGTATATTCATGACTGTGCCATTACCTTGCTTGCCTGCTTTCACATACCAACTCATTCATGCCTGAGATCACAGATTACAAGTACGTCCAGGCCAAATTTTTTTTCATGTTTTACAGTTGCTTTCAACATTACATTACAAAACGACAAACAGTGCAGACCCTGATCAGAGATCTACTGCTACAGCTACTTCTTCTACTTTAATTCTACTACTGCTGTTACTAATACTATTATTGCTATTACAATTACAGTGGAGAATCTGTTATTCTTTCCCGTTTAAACGAAACGAAACGCAAACGCAAAACATTAAAACGTAGAAAAGTGCAACCTTTAGACAATTCTGATAATTTATATTTATCTTGGTGGCAAACAGTTTGGAGCCTGATCAGACGCCGGGTTACCCGGCGTCTGATCTGGCTCCAAACTGTTTGCACTGCAAATAATAGTTTTAGCGTAAACGCGTTTATTGGGAAAGAATAACAGATTATCCACTGTACACTTAAACTTTTGTTAATATAATACCCATACAGTGGAGAAAACGTTATTCTTTCCCGTTTAAACGCAAACGAAACGCAAAACACTAAAATGTAGAAAATGATGACATTTTGACAATTCTAACTATAAATGTTGGTCTGAGTGACAAACACTTTGGAGCCTGGTCAGAGGCCGGGTTACCCGGCGTCTGATCTGGCTCCAAACTATTTGCAATTGAAATAAACTTTTTAGCGTAAACGCGTTTATAGGGAAAGAATAACGTTTTCTCCACCGTACTCAAAAACCTTTTACATGAGCTTCTACTACATCTACCACCACTACTACCACTACTACAACCACTTCTACTACTACTACTACTACTACTACTACCACTACTACAACCACTACTACTACTACTACTACTACTACTACCATTTCTAAGACTACTACTACCACTTCTACTGATACTACTACTACTACTACTATGACTACTTCTCTGCTACTGCTTCAACTTTTATAATTACATGCACTACTATTTCTGCTTCTATTACTACTGCTGCTACCTCTACAGGTACTCCTTCAAACTTCTTCTTTCACTACTGTCAGCACTATTATTACTAATTATCTATTACTACTACTACTACTACATGTACTACTGCTACTTTTTCTTCTATTAGAACTACTACTACTACTATTACTACTCACGTGACCATGGATACTACTACTACTACTTCTTCTACTACCATTACTTCCTACTACTTCTATTACTACAATGTACCACCACTACTGCTACTTCACGTGTAACTGCTACTTCACATTTTACTACCACTATTACTACTTATTTTGATACTTCTGCTGCAGCTACCATTACTTCTAGGTGGAAAAGACGTTATTCTTTCCCAATAAACGTGTTTACGCTAAAACTATTATTTCCTTTGCAAACAGTTTTGAGCCTGATCAGACACTGAACTGTTTGCCACTCAGCTTAACATGGATAGTTTGAATTGTCAAACAGTTGTCCTATTTTACAGTGGAGAATCTGTTATTCTTTCCCAATAAACGTGTTTACGCTAAAACTATTATTTGCAGTACAAACAGTTTGGAGCCAGATCAGACGCCGGGTAACCCGGCGTCTGATCAGGCTCCAAACTGTTTGCCAGCATGATAAACATGATATATCAGAATTGTCCAAAAGTTGTACTTTTCTACGTTTTAGTGCTTTGCGTTTGCGTACGTTTGCGTTTAAACGGGAAAGAATAACAGATTCTCCACTGTACTTATTTTGATACTTCTGCTGCAGCTACCATTAATTCTAGGTGGAAAAAACGTTATTCTTTCCCAATAAACGTGTTTACGCTAAAACTATTATTTCCTTTGCATATAGTTTTGAGCCTGATCAGACACTGAACTGTTTGCCACTCAGCTTAACATGGATAGTTTGAATTGTCAAACAGTTGTCCTATTTTACATGTAATGCAAGGCGTTTGCGTTTCGTTTGCGCTTAAACGGTACAGTGGAGAATCTGTTATTCTTTCCCGTTTAAACGCAAACGTACGCAAACGCAAAGCACTAAAACGTAGAAAAGTACAACTTTTTGACAATTCTGATAATTCATGTTTATATTGGTGGCAAACAGTTAGGAGCCTGATCTGACTCCAAACTGTTTGCACTGCAAATAATAGTTTTAGCGTAAACGCGTTTATTGGGAAAGAATAACACATTCTCCACTGTAACGTCTTCTCCGTAACATTGTTTTAGTGATTCGTCTATAAATGTACCCTGCTGATGGTATTATTGCTTCTCTGGTTCCCATTTAATATGGCCGATAAATTTACCGTTATAATTGCAGCAGATGTAAATATTTTGCAGACGAAAATTGCCTAGTGTGCTACGAGATTAACTCCTTTACTGCCTTACCCAGAGTACAATGGTTATTTGCAAACAGTTTGGATCCTGATCAGACGCCGCGTTGCGCGGCGTCTGATCAGGATCCAAACTGTTTGACACTTAGTTATATATTTTTTAAGCCAAAAATACCTAAAATTTAAATTTGAGAAATAAAGGCAGACGATAAATGTTTAAAATTGATGACGTCATGGCAGAGAAAGGGTTAGATATATTCTCTCCGTCTCTATCTTCTGTTTTTAATTTCTTTTTTCACTGCAGCTCCACTATACTGCCGCCTAGTCTTTTATCTTTGACTTTTGAACCATAAAATGTCGATTCAAAGTAAAAATAATGAATAAACGGTATAAATGGGAAGCAAGTTGATATTCGTTAAGATTGATAAACAGTTGATGCAAGTTTACCAATCAGTTGGTAACTAGTGTGTTGGTTACGAACAAATGAATAAATTAACGGATGGATTGATAGATGGGCAAATGGACGGACGGAAGAATGGATGGGTGGACGGATGGATTGAATAGTGGTTGAGTGTTTGAAAAAGAGTGTGGGTGAGTGAGTAACTTAGGGAGTTACCCGGCGTCTGATCAGGCTCCAAACTGTTTGTCACACATATTAACATGAAAAATCAAAATACAATGTAGTCGGAAATATGTCATTTTCTTCGTTTTAATACAATCCGTTTGTAAATTAAATGCGTAAATCATATCTATGGAGTAAATTGTTAAACTGAGCGATATATTGGCACCTGGGTGTATATGTACAGTGGAGAAAACGTTATTCTTTCCCAATAAACGCGTTTACGCTAAAACTATTATTTGCAGTGCAAACAGTTTGGAGCCAGATCAGAAGCCGGGTAACCCGGCGTCTGATCAGGCTCCAAACTGTTTGCCACCAAGATAAACATGTATTATCAGAATTGTCCATAAGTTGTACTTTTCTACGTTTTAGTGCTTTGCGTTTGCGTACGTTTGCGTTTAAACGGGAAAGAATAACAGATTCTCCACTGTAGCAGGAGATTTCTGTAGACGTTATGTATCGGTAATATGAGGATTCGTTGGACATGCGGTACGCTGTTCAACATATAAAAGAAAATACCATTATTGAAATAGAGCAGTTCTAGCCAACAGTCCGCTGCATCAGCTTTCTTCTACTAGTTGCTGATAACCAGCGAGCGGGTCACTTCTTCTTCGTACATTGGCTTAGGGCGAGTGACAGAGTTCGGGGCTCGGGGCTCGGGCTCACAGGTGGGTTCAGGTACCGTAAATATCCGCTAATAAGACTACTCATTTGAAGGGTTGTATGCCATATTTGGGACAGGTCGGCGCTTAAAGCAGTGTGGAAGTAAAGCAAAAAGTTCCTGGTTGAGCTTTTTACTTTACTTTAATACTGCTTTAAACTGGCATCTGTAGTTGACAACATCATTGGACGATTGTTTGAGTGGGTCTTGAAGCGGAATTTTTACTGTAGCTGTTATGTTCTGTTCGCTTCTATGGTGATATTTTACTTTATTTAACCATTTTAGCCTATTGTAAACTAAATAGAACTTTCACAAGCAGTGTAGATCCTGAAGAGATGCTGCGTTACGCGCCGTCTCATCAGAGTCTTTACGTTGTACTACAGTGGAGAAAACGTTCTTGTATCCCGTTTAAACTCAAACGAAACGCAAAACACTAAAACGTAGAAAAAGTCAATGTTTAGATGTTTTTCACAATTCATTTTCATCTGAGTGGCAAACAATTTGGAGCCTAATCAGACGCCGGGTTACCCGGCGTCTGAACTGGCTCCAAACTGTTTGCAGTGGACATTTTAGTTTTAGCGTCAACGCGTTTATTGGGAAATAATAACACATTCTCCTCTGTTTTGCATACGACTTTCGTTAGACACCGCGATTAGGGTCTACACTATTTGCTATTTCGTATGAAAAATGATCTACTGTGAGGACAAACACAGCAATGTATTTAGTTCACCCTGTTATATCTATAAAGAAATCTTAGAGCAAGTATACTCAGGGAAAAAATCATAGAAATATCTGGGCATAAATGGGTAAAAGTGTGATTTTTGTAAAATATATTTTTTATATAATAAACAGTTCAGTAGTCGATGAGTAATTCATTTTATTAACCACAGAAAATAAGAAAGCAACGGTGGAATGCTCGCATATTTCTTAATTAATGGCCATAAACAAAGATTTGGATATATTAAAATAGTTTGCCTTAGAAAGCAAAACTACAAATAGTCATAAAGAGAGGTGTGAATTATTACATTCGAACGAAAAGTGAACAAATGTTGTTTATTACTTAGGTATACACAATATATATATTTTTCTGAAAAGAAAATAGTTTTTATGACAATTATTTGAATATTTTGATTTAATAAAATACTGTGAAGGGACAATATTTTGCGGCGCGATCGCTGGACTGTCACCGCTCATATTTTCCTATTGGGTTTATCATCGCGGGCTGAGCTTAAACATTTTGCATGCTGACGACGAATTTATGATAACTGTTACAAACTGTATGGATCCAGATGAGACGCCGACTAACTCGGCGCCTCATCAGGATCCATACAGTTTGACACACTAATGATACGCTTTTAAAGCAAATACCTTTGAATCAACTTTGACAATTTTTTGCAGACGACAGATTTGGTAGGCGACATTTTTCATAGCTTGCAGAAGGTTAACTTTTGCTATCACGGCTGTCTATCAAAATAACGAACTAAGTTTACCATATGCTAACTATTGTCGCCAACGACCAATCACAGTCCTCGTCTCGGCCCCCTATTTTCACGAGAGTCATAGTCAGTCAGTTTACAAGTTTAAGCCCTATACACCACTTCGTTAACCGCTCTATACAAAAAAGCTTTATATTAACACCGGGCTATCTTTAAGCTGTGTCGCATAACGCGCCTACCCCGAAAGGATATATTTTCGTATATTTCACTCTGGGATTCAGTGTTATGGTACATGTTACAAAGTGCTGGAATTTATAGATACAGAAAGCATCGTGTTAAAAAAAGTGAAAGTGAGCGAGTTTTACAATATTTTATGGTTATAAGAATAAGAAGCACATGTTGTGTTCATATTCACCTGTACGGAGTAATATGCTGTGAAGAGAAACGTTTTCTTAGGCCTGTCTCAAATAGTGAGGGAAAACTGTTCTTCCCCGTTTTTAACGAAACTAAACGCAAACGAAATGCAAGAAAATGTAGAAAAAATGAGTATTTTGGAAATTGTAAACGATTCGTGTTCATCTGAGTGTCAAACAGTTTGGAACCTGATCGAGTAACACGGCGTCTTATCAAGCACCAAACTGTTTACAGTGGACGATGTAATGGAAACGTTATTCTTTTCCGCTTTAACGCAAACGAAACGAAAACGCATAACACTAAACTGTAGAAAAGGACAACTTTTTGACAATTCTGACTTTTCATTTTTATTACAGTGGCAAACAGTTTGGAGTTACCCGGCATCTGATCTGGCTCCAACCTGTTTGCAAAGGAAATAATAGCTTTAGCGTAAACGCGTTTATTGGGAAAGAATAACGTTTTCTCCACCGTAAACACACGCGCGTTTATTGGGAATAAATGAGATCGCCTGTAATCTTACCAAAGAGAGAATAGTAAAAAAATAAACGCTATTAGGATCACTCGGCACAAGGATTATTTTTCTGTGTTTAAGACATCTGGTGGATTTAAGTAAGATGAAAAAAAGCTTGTGTTTTTTGGGTGTTTTTGGTTGCTTAAGTAAACGCTCGCTTTTTCGGTGCTTAAGGCGTGTGACTGCTTAAAGTAGGACAGACAGTAAAGCGGAATCCCGTTCTTGGTGTTCAATTATTCGGTTGAATTTTCAGTGTTTAATTCTTATGGATGCGTTTTAAAGCAGGACGAAGAATAATGTGGGAAGTTCTACTTTACTTTCATTCTGCTTTAATATGTCATCTTTGTTCAACACTGTCACCCAGTCCTTGTATTTAGTGGTCTTAATATCGGATTTAGCCGTATCTGAAGACATATTGGTATATGGTAGTATGAAACGAGCCCTATAGCCTGGTAGATTTTTGCTATTTGAGTCGTCTCGCTCGCTTGAAAATTGTCAACCTAATGAATATCAGTGTATTTAGTGGTTTGAAGTGAATTTTGTTCCTAAAGTTCAGTTAACCGCTTTAACCCTTTACCTGATAGTCAATTTCTAGTATTGAAGATAGGTGACTTCTTAAAGTAGGTTGAACGTAAAGCAGAATGCGCCTTAAGGCGCATTCTGCT
Source organism: Gari tellinella (assembly GCA_922989275.2). Taxonomy (NCBI): domain Eukaryota; kingdom Metazoa; phylum Mollusca; class Bivalvia; order Cardiida; family Psammobiidae; genus Gari; species Gari tellinella. Next base: position 77,040,313 of record OV277866.1, read on the forward strand.
TTACTTTCAGCCTGCTTTAAGCTATCATGCGCTAGAATATAGAAATTATTCCCTATAATATATCTTCATAACTGATTAAATTGGAACTATTTTCTTCAGCGAATGAATAAATTAAATACGCTAAAAGTCGCTGCTATGGGGGAAAGGGTTAAACCTAGGGTCTGCTAAGGAGGAAGTTGGCAAACAGTGTAGATCCTGGTGAGACTGCGCGTTTTTCATATAAAATATTCTGCCACGTCTATTGAAAAACATTGCAATGTCTAAGATCTAAGATAATATTTGTTTATCTATAATGAATTTTTTAAGCGAGCATATAGGGAGAACTCGTTGCAATATTCAGGAATTAATGAGGTAATGATAAGAGACGGGTAAGATTTAAGAAGTTGTTGCAAATTAATGCTGGTTGAGAGTAATACAGAAAGCTGTCTCAAAGAAACCACCGTGTCTCTCCACTGAAATGCCGCGGAACTGTAGTAAATGTAGTGGTTGTAAAAGGGTTTAATTAGGGGCTGTATCAATAGTCATGTCCGTGTTATGAAATATTCGAAAGAAGTTGCATAATCAGTATTTAACTTAAATTGATATCTTAATGCGAATCAGAGTAAAGCAGAAAGCCCCAATAGGAACTTCCTGCATAGATTTTACACTACATTAAACTCCCACCTGTCCTTACGCTTTGGACCCGTGTGACGCATAAACACGTTATTTGTAAACAGTGTACCTATACGAAGATACACTTGTCATGTGCAACAATGTACACTCAGATTAGAGAGCTCCGAAAAGAGCCAGCTGACCAGGGTCTGCGCTGTTCGTCATTTTACAATACAATATTAAATTAAACACCTGGGCAGTCAAAAAATGGACTTGACAAAATTGAAAACTGGAATTATTCATTTGAAGTTTCGGAGTAACTTATTGAAATATAGCTAAAGCTTCTTCGGGTTGCTTAACCCCTTCACTGCCATGACGTCATCAATTTTAAACAAATGTCGACTGCTTTTATTTCTCAAATAATTTTTATAGGTATGTTGACTTGGGAAATATATAATTGGGTGTCAAACATTTTGTATCCTGATCAGACGCCGCGTTACGCGGCGTCCGATCAGGATCCAAACTGTGTGCAAATAACTATGGTACTCGGGGTAAGGCTAGAAGGGGTTTTAATAAGAATATTATCAATATTACAGAGAACAGAGAAGGTTATCGTGTAAGGGAGAAAACCTAACACCTAAAACAAAGTCTTGAAAAGTGTCTATCTGGATGTAATGGATTTCTTTTTCGGTAGTGTAACAGCCAGCCTGCAGACAGAGTCCGAGCTTGTTGGCTGCGGATTTTTACATTGATTGCGTGTGAAATTCTACTATAAATCGACTAAAACGGATTTTTGAGCCCAGAGGTAATTACTTTCGGTTACATTTGATAAGGGGTGTTGTTTTCCGTGACTGTATTTGCATGTAAGGTAGATAGCTATTAGGTTACCGGTGCGGCGTAGGGAAAATACTTGGTAGGGAGTTCACTGTGGATTGATTATAGTGTATTAATTGTGTATAGAGAGACAATAGGGAACGTTTTGTTTGTTTGTTGTTGTTGTGGCTTGAACACACTCAATATACTCGTCATTTACAAACAGTGTACCTATATGAGGAGTATATTTGTCCATATGCAAACAGTGTAGACCCTGACTAGAGGGCTCCCTCTGATCATGATCTGCACTATTTGTCATTTTGTAAAAATCAACCCTAAATAATAAAAAGAAGACCAGATCTCTTTCGAAACTAGAATTGTCCATTGAACGTTTTCTTGGAATGAGATAAGAAATGGATCATTTTTTCGGTATGAACTTTTGAAAAATATTTAATGGTGGATTTCCTTTTTTTATAAGAGTAACGTGGTTTAAATAAATTTTCTTTTTTTTAATTATTTATTTTTCTTATTACAGTGGAGAAAACGATATTCTTTCCCAATAAACGCGTTTACGCTAAAACTATTATTTGCAGTGCAAACAGTTTGGAGCCAGATCAGACGCCGGGTAACCCGGCGTCTGATCAGGCTCCAAACTGTTTGCCACCAAGATAAACATGTATTATCAGAATTGTCCAAAAGTTGTACTTTTCTACGTTTTAGTGCTTTGCGTTTGCGTGCGTTTGCGTGCGTTTGCGTACGTTTGCGTTTAAACGAGAAAGAATAACACATTCTCCACTGTATCCTAGCAGATGGTAGCTTAAAGCAGTCTGAAAGTAAAGCAGAATGCGCATTAAGGCATATTCTGCTTCACTTTCAATCTGCTTTAAGTCATCGCGTTTGTAAAATAGAAAAAAAATTGAAATCGTAGGTTTTTCAATATAAACTTATGGCAATCCTGGTGTTTGTGTGCGGTCCCCCGTCATCTTAGAATAGTTTATCAGTGCCATACAGTCTGGATCAAGATGAGACGCTGAGTGAATCGGGGTCTCATCTGCATCAAACCGTTTAGCAACATTTGTAACAAATTCACCAACTGGCGTGTTCTTAAAGATATGAATTTGGATCCGCAACTGACAGTGCATTTTCGGAGTAAAATTTGAGCGTTTCTTGTTTCATAGGTACCTTTGAAGATGAACAATCCATTCGCGGATACAGAGACATGAAGTCGGGTGATCTCGGCATTTCGCTGGAATAAATGGATATTATTCCCGCGGTTGTTTAACTCGCAAAAAAATAAAGAATATAAAAAATCAAAAAGTGCGTTTAACAGTGAGTGCATGAAATGTGTGGAGTTAACAAAGTTGTTACTATTTATACATGTAGTAACGTAAGTTGTTACTATTCATACATGTAGTAACGTATACTATAAATTGTAATATCACCCGAATACCTGGATTTATGAAACAAAATTGTACGTGATACAAATTAATACTGATACACGACAAAAACACACTATAGTGGTGGATAGGTGTATTAACAGACTGCTGGTTAGTGCTGTGGGAGTCCAATGTGACCTGGTTGAACGTGTGTTCTAATTGGACATTCTATAATGGCCAATTGCACACGATTGCTGCCTCTGGATGCAGTATGAAGAAAAGGTACACAAGCTGGGGAAGCAATTGCAGGTAGGTACACCATTTCTACTTCCAGTTCCTTTTTAAGCCCCATAAAAAGGGACATATATAATCCCAATGCTGGTCAAACGTGTGTGAATCGGCAACTCTTTGAAGAAGCATTATTAGAGATATGGCTGCTTAAAGCAAAACGACTATGGGTGTCAAACATTTTGGATCCTGATTAGACGCCGCGTGACGCGACGTCTGATCAAGATTCAAACAATTTGCATAGGTAAATGTTTTCATAGTGAAGGTTTAAGTAACCATTTGTTTCAAACAAAATCGATTGGTATTTTACGCTGAGTTATCGCTTGATACAATATTGACTGAAATCCCCTTCACCCAATCAATTTATATCTGAATATTTCTATTTTCGATTGTGATTATTAGACATCATGAGTCTGATGGATTTACAATATATGCAGTGGAGAATCTGTTATTCTTTCCCGTTTAAACGCAAACGTACGCAAACGCAAAGCACTAAAACGTAGAAAAGAACAACCTTTGGACAATTCTGATAATTCTTGTTTATCTTGGTGGCAAACAGTTTGGAGCCTGATCAGACGCCGGGTTACCCGGCGTCTGATCTGGCTCCAAACTGTTTGTAATGGAAAACATAGTTTTAGCGTAAACGCGTTTATTGGGAAAGAATAACAGATTCTCCACTGTATGTAATGTAGAGCTTACTGTTACATTTCTTTTGTCCTACATTTAACCTGCTATCATTGTTCGAGGCCACTAATCGAGCACTGTTTTAGTAATCATTTCATGAAATATTGATAGTAGTTTTGATAGAAGGCATGCACAAACTGACACAGACTGAGAGAAATAGATATCTACATCCGGGTAACCCTTTAAGAATGTGATGACTTCCTGTAGACATACCACCTAAAATAAACACTGGAATTACCCGTAACAAAACATGGAATATAGAAATTATGTCATATCTAAAATCTAACAATGAGCGAGAAAACTAGATAAGATGATGAAATCGAACAAAGAACTCCTAAGGTATTACACACTTTGCAAAACCGGTGAACTGAAAAGTTTGTGACACTGCCAATAAAACAAACAATTTAGACGTAATGACTGAGCTGGTACTTCACTGTTCGCAACGTACAGTGGAGAAAACGTTATGCTTTCCCAATAAACGCGTTTACGCTAAAACTATAATATCATTTGCAAACAGTTAAGAGCCAGATCAGACGCCGGGTAACCCGGCGTCTGATCAGGCTCCAAACGGTTTGCCACTCTGATAAAAATGAAAAGTCAGAATTGTCAAAAAGTTGTCCTTTTTCTACATTTAAGTGTTTGCGTTTGCGTTTCGTTTCGTTTAAACGGGAAAGAATAACGTCTTCTCCACTGTATACAAGTTGTCCCTTCCTTAGATCATACATGTATCATAAAAAATGGACATTACGTTAGCTTTTTTTTCGTTATACCTAAAGACAAACGCAATGCAGTGAACTGGAAAAAAGAATCAACAGATTCTTGAAGATATCATATCAACTCTTAGTGGCAACAATTTGGAACCTGATTAAATGCCAAGTAACTCGGCGTCTGATCAGGTTCTAAGCTGTTTGCAATGTACATGATTGTTTTTGCACAAAACACTTTGGAGAGAAGAATGTTCAGTTATTCTTTCCCGTTTAAACGCAAACGAAACGCAAACGCATAGCAATAAAATGTAAAAAGACAACTTTTCGACAATTTTGACTATTCATGTTCATCTGAGTGGCAAACAGTTTGGAGCCTGATCAGACGCCGGGTAACCCGGCGTCTGATCTGGCTCCAAACTGTTTGCAATGGAAATAATAGTTTTAGTGTAAACGCGTTTATTGGGAAAGAATAACATTTTCTCCACTGTACATCGTTATATCCGATTATCGTTATAAGCGAGCTTCACTGTATTCTCCTCTATATCATATTATATGCTTGATATCAAACATGGAATTTGGATGCTGTTTTCATAACGAATGGCGTGTGCTGACGTAAAATGGGCAATGAGATAGCAATATTAAAGCTAATAGTTATCGGCAGTAAAACCTCGCTAATTGGACCACTCGGTTTACGATTCAATACAAGTTTTATACAGTTTTCACCTTAAAACATGATGAAAGTAAAGCAGAAAGCTCCGATAGGAACTTTCTGCTTTACCTTTATCTGGCTTTAAGCAGCCACCTGTCTTAAATACCGAAACTAACACCGTTTGGTGGTTTGTTTTGACGAGTTTTGTAATATTCTATTTACACCGGGTATGGTATAAATCATGTAATAAATAGTCAACGTATTGAATTGTGACAAGAACGTATCGGACTATGAGAGTATCAACTGATTTAAATTACATTTCTCTATTAAATTCAGAATTGATAAAACGTGAGGTCGTCGGCCTAACAATGACCCTTGAAGTACTGGATGTTCTGGATGTCAATTAGCTGTATGTCCTCGCTGTTTCTCTGTTTCGCTCCCTCTCTCTTTCATTGTCTCTCTGTCTTTGTTCCACTGTCGCTGTATACCTCTTTGTATGCCTCTGTATGTCTTTATTTCAGTATGTCCGCCTCTGTATTTATGTCTGCCCGTCGCCCTCTCTTTCTCTCTCTCTCTCTCTCTCACTGTCTGTCTTTCTTTCTTTCTTTGTCTCTCTGTCTGTGTTCCTCTGTCTTTGTATACCTTTTATATCTCTGTTTGTCTGTATTTCAGTATGTCTGTCTCTGTCTTTCTGTCTGTCCGTCGGCCCCTCTCCCCTCTCAGAGCCTCTCTCTTTCTCACTCACTCTCTCTCTCTCTCTTTATGTATCTATCTATGTCTCTATTTCTGGCTTGCTGATTGGCTGGCTGTATCTGTGACAGACAGACAGCCATTCAGACACAGTCAAGCTGGCATACATAGAGAGATACAGGAATTTAGAGAGTTTCTCTTCCTCTCTCATCTCATTTACAGACCCACTAAATCTATGTTTTAATCTCAATGACTGTTTCCAATAGTATTTATTGTCTGCCTCCAATTTTATCGTTTTTTCGTCTGCTTCCAATTTATAGTCTGCTCCAAATAGATTCGCCAGCTTTTAATTTCAATTTAATTCCAATAACTTTCATCGCATGCCTCGTGTTTATCGTCTTCGTCCATTCAATTGTCTGCTTCTAGTTTAATCGGTTTTAACTGTTACATGTAAGCACGTTCAACTCTGGCAGCAAGTAAAGTTTTGATTATTTGTCGTACGAAGTCGTATGATACAGGCCCCGTACTTTTAACACAGGTTGCAGCTAAACGCTGAAAAAGTGATGCAAAAAGCTTTCTGCTTTTTTTTTTGTTCGGCGCCTAGTGATAGTAGAACATTGTCAGTGTATAGTTGCGCATCACAGATTTGATAATAACCGACCAGAAAGGCATTTATGTGGGTGGATGTTCCCCTTCACCACCATTAATGGCTGCACTGTCTGCATCTTGTTCATTCGCCAAATAAGTTGGCGTCTAATTAGGATCCAAACTACATGTATATGACTTTCGATAGTTCTACTGTCAAACTGCCTAAGGTCTTAATTTTAGCAAATATTTCAACAACAGTTTTAGACCAGGTACATGTACATGTAATAGTATAGCGGATAAAAGGGGTTAAAGCTGATTATACTGTTATGAATATAAATGCAAACTCAATGCAAAAACATGTAGAAAATATCAGCTTTCTAAAAATGTTAACATTTCATTTCAATCTGAGTGACAAACAGTTTAGAGCCAGATCAGACGCCGGGTTACCCGGCGTCTGATCTGGCTCCATACTGTTTGCTATGGACATAATAGTTTTTACACAAACGCGTTTATTTTGGACATAACAACTTCTTCCCCCACTGTAATAAAACAAACGACGGACTCGGGTATCTCGTTTCGGATGATATTGTCATCGGGTACATAATAATGACACAACCGTTTTCTTTCCTGAATCGACGCTCCAAACCGCAAAACAACCAGACTTAATAGCAAAAGAAACTTGTTAACAATGTCTGGTATGTTTATAGAGCGCTTATTCTGTTCGGGTCGACATGGCAAAGGTATGGGCCAGGGCTCCAGATAAGAGGGAGTAAACTGAACAAATCAATCATTTTATAACCTAATTTAGCACCAACTCCTATGGTGTTACTACGCATTAGAATCGTCTTAGAGAGACGATTCTAATGAGTAGTGACAACATAGTGTTTATTGTAGAAATAAATGTTATAGTTTTTGAAATACCCCCTTATCTGGAGCTCTGTATGGGCTTATATATTTTTTTAAAACACGGAACAGTATATATGTGTACTGTAAAATGGGATTATGGAAAATGATTAAATGAGGCATAGTTGTACTGTATGTGTGGATTTAAGAAATTTGTAAATATGGAAACAAATGGCTGTTTTCGGCAGATAATTGTTTTCCAAACTTCAGAAGACATATTCTACATGTAGCAATAAACATTTACCCCTTTTGATCCATATGCACTGACTGTACTACATGTAGTATTTGCAAACAGTTTGGATCCAGATCGGACGCCGAGTTACTCGGCGTCCGATCAGGATCCAAACTGCTTGCCAGTCATACTGATACTTTTTTTAGTCAAATTGCTTTACACAAAAGTTTGAGAAAATAGGCGACAATTTAAAGCAGTCGACATTTCTAGGCAATGAAGGGGTTTACATGTGTACAACTCGGCAAGGAAAAGCAATCCACCCGTGTCACTGGAAGATAATTATGCTTTATCGTCTGCTTCAAATTTGTCGACTGTTAAATATTTTTGAAAAATAGCTTGTATGTCTTTGAGGGCTAAATAAATATCGATATTGACTACAAACTGTTTGGATGCTGATCAGACGCCGAGTTTATCGGGTACCGGTACATACCGTGGAGAAAACGTTATTCTTTCCCGTTTAAACGCAATCGAAACGCAAACGCAAAACACTAAAATAAAGAAAAGGACAACTTATTGACAATTCTGACTTTTCATTTTTATCAGTTGGCAAATAGTTTGGGGCCTCATCAGACGCCGGGTTACCCAGCGTCTGATCTGGCTCCAAACTGTTTGCAAAGAAAATAATGGTTTTAGCGTAAACGCATTTATTGGGAAAGATTAACGTTTTCTCCACTGTACATGTGCGGATCCAAACAGTTTGTAAAAGAAAGTTAGGTTGTGCTGAACACTTTTATATAGTGGAAAATCTGTTATTCTTTCCCGTTTAAACGCAAACGCAAAACTATAAAACGTAGAAAAGTACAACTTTTGGACAATTCTGATAATTCATGTTTATATTGGTGACAAACAGTTTAGAGCCTGATCAGACGCCGGGTTACCCGGCGTCTGATCTGGCTCCAAACCGTTTGCAATTGAAATATTAGTTTTAGCGTAAACGCGTTTATTGGGAAAGAATAACGTTTTCTCCACTGTATAGAGTGGAGACGTTATTCTTTCCTGTTCAAACAAAATGTAACACGAAAGCAATGCATAGGGATTTTTAAAAGCAAGCTCATAATTAAGGCAGAAGTGGTTTAGTCGATTTCTGCTTCTCTTCAAGTTATTAATTTACAGAAAAGTTCTTCATTCCTTAATCCGCTACGTATAACTGTTGACTACAATGTATGAACAAAATGTTTTATATACAAATAAAGCCTAAAAACACATTTTTGTTTTTGAGTACACGCAAAATAAGCTCAGCAGATATATGACAACAATTGTCTTCGACGGGTTATTACATCAGGATGGCAGTGAAAGTGCTACAGTGGAGAATCTGTTATTCCTTCCCAATAAACGCGTTTACGCTAAAACTATTATTTGCAGTGCAAACCGTTTGGAGACAGATCAGACGCCGGGTAACCCGGCGTCTGATCAGGCTCCAAACTGTTTGCCACAAAGATAAACATGAAATATCAGAATTAACCAAAAGTTGTTCTTTTGAATGTTTTAGCGCTTTGCGTTTGCGTACGTTTGCGTTTAAACGGGAACGAATAACAGATTCTCCACTGTAAACAACAACAACAAGGAAATGCAGACGACAGGTTTTTGAAGCAGATGCCTTTTTGTCTTGACATACATTAAGAGTCTCTGTTTTGTCGAGGGATCTGTTGATTTAGTTCAGTTGATCAATTGCAAGTTCAGGTTGGTAAATATCCTTGACAGAGAGATGTCAGGTTTTTGCTTTTCTAGCTTTAAGATGATAACCTTCTTCCTGAGTGAAACCCCATACGACACAATAATCTCGTCTGTTTCTAAAGTGTCGTCTGCCTTTTCTGCTTTGTAAAGTTAGATTTGCCACTCAGAAACATCGTTACTAGTTTCAAATAGTCCCGAGCCAGATCAGACACCGAGTTACTCGGCGCTTTATCTGGATTAAAACTAATTGCTATTGATATTATGGTCACGTTTGCTGATTTAAAGTTAAAAAAGATAAGACATTTGTAATCCGTACAATGAAATGTAGTCTGCTGATAACATTGTCATCAGTTTTCGCGGTTACTTTAGTGGAGACAGGTTGTGTAACTAGTTTATTTATTCTTTATAAAATCCATTAAGTAAACAGTGTGGATCCTGCTTAGATGTACAAACATCTGACGTATTATATCAATTTACATTGTAACCTCCGGTTACATAATGGAGCGCGAGATAAGAGGGCGAACTATGCCAAGGCCGACACGAAAATATACGTCGAAAAACATGCCATGAATGGAGCACTAGCCATTTTGCTTTCTATGTGTTTGTTACAGTTGAGAAAATGTTATTCTTTCCCGTTTAAACGCAAACGAAAAGCAAACGCAAAATGCTAAAATGTAGGAAATTACCATTCTTTGACATTTCTATTTTTTTCTTTTTTATCTAAGTGGCAAACAGTTTGGAGCCTGATCAGACGCCGGGTTACCCGGCGTCTGATCTGGCTCCAAACTGTTTGCATAGGACATAATAGTTTTTGCGTAAACGCGTTTATTGGGAAAGAATAATGTTTTCTCCACTGTACCGCATATCAGTCCATCAAAAGAAGAAAACAATTGTAGCTTGAAAGTGGCAACCAAATGCAGGTTGCTAGGCTATGATGTGAAAACCAAAACTTCCTCTTTTAAAACAATAATAATACACAACACGTAAATAACAACAGACCACTTGCTTAAGTGTTTGCATTTCCAGCGTGTTTCAAGTTATGTTTGTTTACTCATTCGCCCCTTAAACGTCAATGGACAATTCCAGTTCCCAATAAAGTCAAGTCCATTGCTACTGTGGGTGGTTTCTTGCCATCACTTGCAAACTGACAAACAGTACAGAGTCTGATCAGATAGCTCCTTCAGACACCAGACTTAGTGTACTTTGCCGCAAATGACCCGCAATGATAGCACCATTTTTAAAAGGCGAGTATACTCGTCCCTAGGGTTCATTTGGTTAAAGTGAAGTAATCGATGATGTTGTTTTATTTGTTGACACACTTTCTTTCCCCTGATCTGAATTGGCCCCAAACTGTTTTCAATTGAAATAAAAGTTTTAGCGTTTATTGGGAAATAATTATGTTTTCTCCACTGCATTTGGACTCAGACCTGGATCCATAACCCAGTTCAGATCCTGACCAGATGCTATAGGGTATAGTAGTCAAGTATTATTTATACAGTACCATTTGTATCAATTCGACAGTTTATTTACATTGAACTCAGTGAAGAAAAAAACTCATTACAATGGCGCCCAATACCAGGCGGATAAATCTTGATCACGCTAAAATGGAAGTTGCACTTGATGCTGCAAACAGTTTGGATCCAGATGAGACGCCGAGTAACTCGGCGTCTTATCTGGACCCCAAACTGTTTGCCGTTCTGACTCTTCTTTCTCAAAGTATGACGCAGCTAAATTAAGTCTTCAAGTTTCGGCAGACGTCATGTTTGGCGAATGCAAACAAAAATCTGCTTTAGCGAGCTACAGGTCAAAGGTCAGTGCTGTGTGGCGAAAACGTATTAACTATTCATTTACTTTCGAGATAAAAAACGTATTGAGCATGCACTGTGTAACGGTGACATGAAATTGTGCCACATCCAGTGTAATTACATGCGAACGTTACAGTGTTACCCTTTCATTGCTGTAAATATCGTCTGCCTTAAAAAGAAGTCGTCTGCTTTTACAGTTGTCGTCAGCTATAATTACTGTCATTTGCTGTCATTTCTCAAACATAGTTTGTCGGCATTCTAATCGAAAGTGAATCGATACGAGTGTTAGGTAGGCTGCTTATCGTAGTACAATGTAAGCAAATAAATTGGTTATTTTGAATAAAACCAAAGGACGCGAATTTATGCGTCTTTTAACAAAAATGTCTACATTTGAAGAGAACAATTTTACCATACAAGTAGTGTAGACCCGGACTAGGAACCCCTCTGATAAGGACTGGTACAGTTTGCCATACTGCAATACACGTGTATATTACAAAAACAACTCTTAACAATTACTGCCAAACAGGGACAAATACTTAACTCATTATCCCCTGAAACTTCCAATGGCTGGTCCATTTTAGACTGTTTAGGGTTGTGTTTTGTAATAAATTGCAAAACGACAAACAGTGAAGTGCCTGATCAGAGCCCTCTGATCAGGGATTTCACTGTTTGCATAGGACACATGTACTCTTCACAGGGACACATTTGGTAAATGACGCATACATGCGTCACAAGGGCACAACTACTTAATTGGAAACTGGAACTGTCCATTTAAAGTTTCAGGGGTTCATTGTATTGTATGTTAAGATGGCATTGTTTTACAATATTGAGTTTTCAGTGAACATGTGTTTGTTTTCCCGCTGCAAACAAGTGAACAAGGTTAAAGTATACTTTCACTGTTTGCATAGGACAAGTGTACTCTTCACAGGGAAACATTTGGTAAATGACGCATACATGTATGTGGTGTTTTATCTTTGTATGGAGTGGGAGTTAGGTTAAACTTTCAAAACTTTAACTTTCCAAACTATACAGTAGTGAAGACGTTATTGTTCCCAGTAAATGCGTTTATGCCAAAACAATGATGCCCATTGCAAACAGTAAGGCGACGGATCAGACGCCGGGTCACCCGGCGTCTGATCAGGCTCCTTACTGTTTGTTACCCTGATACATGTAAAAACCAATCGTCATAATTTTCAAACTGTTGTAATTTTCTGTTCCTCATTTAATCACGTTTGCGTTTAGTATATTGTAATAACGTCATAACCAATGTAACTGCTAGTAAATGAAAAATAAGTACTCTTAAGTACCAACGTCTAACACAAATTAAGACATAACATTTTGTCGTCTGCATAAATGCCTTCATAATAAATTAACCCTTTCACTGTCATTTTACTGTCCGATTTCACCCCTCCAACCACAATTGAATCGTCCGTTTTAAATATCACCTACACTATTATTTCAAAGGAAGAATTTCAAGCAGGTTGACGAAAGAAATGTCGTTATGTGTACATGTATCAAACAGTTACATAACCATCTGGTCAGCATCGAAACTATTTGCGAATTTGACTTGAGTCGCTTATGTCCTTGAAAATAAATTAACAACGACTGTCTTTAAGACTCAGTGTGACAAACTATGCACAAACATGGCGTGTTGAAATAGTGCATGATGATATATTATGATGAAGAACCTCAATGGATGGGTCTGGTGGAGAAAATGCAGCGGTATTTAAATACTGTTCCCACACTGCGATAAAGAATGCAGAAAGGAGAAGACATTCTTTCCTAATGAACGTAGAAAATGACATCATTGCCATGACGTCATCAAATTTAAACAATTTGTCGTCTGCTTTTATTTCTAAAAAAAAACAATTTTTAGATTTTTTGACTTAAGAAATATTGAAACGAGTGTCAAACAGGATCAGGATCCAGACTGTTTGCAAATAACTACAGTACTGTTCCCGGGGTAAACTCTTTGTAATGATGATAATTGTTTCAGTTCAATCGCGTTTATTTGGGAAAATAATGGAACTCCCCACCCACCGTACCTGAAAGGTATTTTTCATTTAACGCCCATCCCTTCATGACAATCATGCAAGTGCACCGAATAACTGACCAAAGAGGCGTTTGCCGGTGCTGGGCGGGTCACTGGGGTTGTTTAATCATCCGCACGCCACGGGCGAAATTTTGACAACTGTTACAAGGCGTCTTATTTGGATACATACTGTTTCACACTATAATGGTATTTTTCAAAGAAAACTATAGACAAAATGAACTTTAAAAATTGTAGCAGACGAGAGATTTTGCAGGCGACAATTCCATAGCGCGATAAAGGTTGACGGATGGCTCTTGTCAAAGAGCCTGTCAGGCCATGGCAACAGGTTGCCATGGTAAATACGCTAAGTTCGTTCTCAAACCATTTCGTACAAGCCTTATTAGGTCAAGAATTTAATCCACTAACCAGAATGCAGTTTTTTGCCTTGGAAAACTCAAATTCATACTTTTGTAGGTCTTGTCATGTATCAGTGACATTAACTTGGGACACATAGATTCCTAATTATAGTGGAGAATACGTTATTCTTTCCCCTTTAAACGAAACTAAATGCAAATGAAATGCATTGAAATGTAGATAATGCCAATTGTTTTTAAATGCCTGTCGATTCGCCTTTATCAAAGCGACAAACAGTTTAGAGCCTAATCAGACGCCGGGTTACCCGATGTATGTTTTAAATGTTAACTGTTTGCAATGGTTATCGTTGTTTTAGCACATAATTATACGCATTTAATGGCGAAAAATAACGCCTTATCCACTATAACTGAGGTACAGTGGAGAATCTGTTATTCTTTCCCGTTTAAACGCAAACGTACGCAAACGCAAAGCACTAAAACGTAGAAAAGAACAACTTTTGGACAATTCTGATAATTCTTGTTTATCTTGGTGGCAAACAGTTTGGAGCCTGATCAGACGCGGGGTTACCCGGCGTCTGATCTGGCTCAAAACTGTTTGCACTGCAAATAATAGTTTTAGCGTAAACGTGTTTATTGGGAAAGAATAACAGATTCTCCACTGTAGAACGTAAATAATTCACTATAAACGCGTATGTTTTCCGGAAACAAATTCCAGTTGCAAACAGATCGGAAAATGATCAAGCTCCACTCTGTTTGTCACTCTGATAAAAAGAAGTCATTAGAACTACCAAGATGGCTATAATTTTCTACATTTAATTGCATTTCGATTGCGTTTCGTTGGGTGTAAACGGAAAAGAATAACGCATTCTCCATTCAATAAGTACTGCCCAGAAAGCATGACACTTAAAGCAGGTTAATTTACCACCAGATTAAACACCAACTAGTAAAACTCATTCACACACTCCACGCGTTCTACAATCAGTGGCTGATCTAGACACAGTCATTAATTATTTATTTCATATTGCATACAGTAGGATAGAGTCCGATAGACGGTATATTTTCCCGTTTAAACGAAACGCAAACACAATGCAATAAAATTTAGACATTCACAACTGCTTGAAACTGTTTACATTCATTTTAATCCCAGTTGCAAACAGTTTGGAGCCTGATCAGACGCCGGGTTACCCGGCGTCTGATCTGGCTGCAAACTGTTTGTAAAAAAAACTGTTTTAGTACACGCGTTTATTGGGAAAAGAAGCGTCTTCTCTATGGTATCTTTAAACAATTTTATCCAATTTTCCATACTCTGGTCGTAAAATGTATGAAACTCAAGGTTATTAGTTGACTAAGTAATGTTATGTCTGTGACTATATTCTTTATTTGTATACATTTTGTAACTTTTCTGCCAAGAGATTGTCGCTTGCTTAAATCTTAGAGTTTATTTTTATTTTTCAAATTGAAATTTAGGCCTTTAGATGGAATGAAAAATCGATATACCTATCAAACGGTTTATATTCTGATCACTCCATGTAACTCAGTGTCTGATCAAGATCAAAACAGTTTCCAACACCGTGAAGAGGTTATTTATGTGATAATTATGATTTTTAAGATCAAAAGGTTGCTGTACCTGTTTTAGAGAATAAATTACAATTGCTACAGTACTTGCGATATCTATGTATCTTTACTATCAACTGAGATTCTCTTGGCATTGGTTCAGGATCCAAACTGTTTGAAACTTATTTCAATTATGTTTCGCTCAAAATGCCATAAAAATAATTTGAACAAATCATGAAGAGTTTGCTTGATAGCCCTTTTCCCCTTAAATGTTTCTAGTTTTGAAAACAGCTTGAAAGTAAAGCAGCATTAAATTAAAACAGCCATTATGCGCATATTGCTTTACTTTCAGTCTGCTTTAAACTACTGTCTGCTAGAGTATACAAAATAGTTCATATGATACATAACCATAACTGTATAAATTGTAACTACAGTAGAAATCTCTTATACGACCACTGAAAGAAGGTAAAGTGTCTGTATAAAAGACATGTGACAGCTTAAAGCAAGGTGACAATGAAACAGAAAGCTCCTACAGGAGCTTTCTGTTTTACTGTCACCTTGCTTTTAGCAGTACCCTGTTCTTAAACCTTAATAATTAACACAATTTAGTGGTCGTAATAGAGAGGTTTTACTGTATCTTCTTTGGCGGAGGAATCAATTAAAGGCGTGAAAATGCTTACCTTGGGAGTATACGACACCGTGGTAGAGACAGTGATATTCTTATCCTAAAATCACTGGCGAAATAAACCACGATAGCGAGGAGTTGAAGGCTGCCGGTTCATAGAGTACTTCAAGACGCCTTTTTATCATTGGTTGAAATTAATTAAAATCACCCATTCATCATCTTTTATTGCTTTATAGATATATTCTAAGTGTTTCTAATGATCGTATCAAATACAAAAACTATATACAGTTATACAGCGCTCCTTCTCTACAGCAAAATCCAATGGGAGATAAAAATATGTGTGTTGTTCGGAGAGACTTGTTATAGGGAGGGTAATTGGCTTGGATTTGGAAACAGCTTGGATCCAGATCAGACGCCGCGTAACGCGGCGTCTGATCTGGATTAAAGCTGTTTGTCAAACGTCATCATGTTTCTTTCTGTCAAAATGTCCATTATGTGACTTTGAGAACAAACGACTGACAGCAAATTTAAGAAGGCGATATTGCAGCCTTGAAAATGTTAGACATGAATATAATTGTCTTGTGTAGGGAACAGCGGAAAGTGTTGTTGTAAGGAGGGAATCGTTGTTCGAAGGGCGGTTGTAGGAACACTGTACCATACTGAAGTAAAGAAGGCGTTATTCTTTCCTGGTTTTACAATTATGAACTAAATCCAAGACGCAGTGCCATAGAATATAGAAAAACAACTGTTTGACACTCGTATCAATGTTTCTGAAGTCAAAAACGTATACAATTCAAAATGTGATCAATAAAAACAGACGAAAAGTATATAAGCAGCCGATAATATTGGCCGAGACTGTGCAAGACGGATTTTTACGCCATGGTTCACCGTTTCAACTCGAAGACCTTTGGAAATCTTCTGCTATAATCAGCAAGTTATACTGATTGGCTATTACGCAACACATATCAGAAATTGAAGGATACATAAATAGTATTGTCCGTGTATTTGATAAGCTGCATATTTTGTAAATATTCTGCATTTTTGAACACGATAAAATCTGTCAGACTTGGACATAAGCCGCATTGCTTACGTTTTTGAGGATTGTTCCTATGCATGGGGAAATGTTGGGGAAATTATCACTACCTTTGTTTACGTTATGGTTGAAATTGTATTATTTGCAAACAGTTTGGATCTAGATGAGACGCGGAGTAACTCGGCGTCTTATCTAGGTCCAAACTGTTTGACACTCTGATACTATTTAGCCTCAGAAATTTCAAGTAGATATTCTTTAGAAATTGCAGCAGACGAGATATTTGCAGACGAGAAATTGGCGCGCTTGGTTAAGAGTTAAACACGGTCAGTTATCAGTGTGTGATTAGTACAAGTTCATTTGCTTTGTTTCGGAGATAGTCGCTGTATCTATATATATAAACTGATTAAATACACAGTCAAACCTTTGTAAGCGATTATTGAAAGGTAAAAACAGTACAATCACGTGGGAAGCATACCACACAGTGAAGTATTGTGGAGACTTCTAACGGCATCAAGTGACTGCTGAATGCAGGATTTGAATATATAAAGAATGCAGATAATCTTTTGGGAGATTTCTACATTAATCATATTTTGCATTAAACCATCACATACATGTTTATCATGGATCGTCCTCTGAGTCGTCGTTAATACAATATTGACAGTAAACGTATACACTATTTAGAACAGTGACAGTTTAAGGCAAAACAAAACATAATGTACATTGTACATGTACAGTACTGAATCTTATTAAAGTAACAATTTTTGCGATTCGCTTGCAATTCGATGGCGATTCGCTTGCGATTTCAAAATACTAATTTACCCTCGGATAAGTTTTCTTGAGTTGTGTATCTCACAAATGTTCGCAAATATGCCTTTGTAAATTTTTTCGACTCCATTTTTGTCACAACCGCTTCTGAAAATTCGCGTTAAAGTATTCAAACGTAGGATTTGTTTTTTGAAGCGCCCGATTCGATGGCAATTCGCTTACGATTATCAATTTAATTTAATAAGGTTCAGTACTGTATATACAAATATATAGAAATTGTATAGCCTAAACAGCTTGTATTAAGCAGCCATCTGTCTTAAGAGGTTTCTAAATGTGTGGACAATAATTGGTCGCTTAATGCTTGTTTTACACTTTATCAGCCTATGTTGTTAGTTAGTCATCAGAAGGTCCCTATCTGGTGAGATTATTAAGATGACCGGAGCCGACCTACAATAGAAGGATACAATTGAAATGGACGACTTGACACTTTCACCGCTCTATTATCTCATGTTTTCAACTCGCTGTCGTGTGCTAAAATGTAGTCTCCGTTACAGTGGGAGAGAGAGAGAGAAAAAGAGAGAAAGAAAGAGAGAGAAAAAACAGACATAGTAAGAGACAGAGAGAAAAACAGGCAGAGAAAGAGACACACTGATCAGGCTTCAAACTGTTTGCCACCAAGATAAACAAGAATTATCAGAATTGTCCAAAAGTTGTTCTTTTCTACGTTTTAGTGCTTTGCGTTTGCGTACGTTTGCGTTTAAACGGGAAAGAATAACAGATTCTCCACTGTAACACTATATCTGATCAGGCTCTAAACTGTTTGCAATTCAAATCTAAAAAAATTGTTTCAAAACTCTGTCATGTTTCGACATTTTGCTGCCTTTCCTTTTCCTTGTGTTTGAAGGAAATATAATAAAGTGACCCAATCTGCATATCGCATATCGCATTATACTTACAATGGAGCATATTCTTTCCCAATAAACGCGTTTACGCTTAACAATTATTTCTATGCAAACAGTTTGGAGCCAGAACAGACGCCGAGTAACCCGGCGTCTGATCAGGTTCCAAACTGTTTGCCACTCAGATTAAAGTGAATAATTAGAAATACCAAAATATTTTCCTTTTCTACATTTTAGTGTTCTGCGTTTGCGTTTCGTTTGCGTTGAAACGGGAAAGAATAACATTTTCTCCACTGTACTTATACAGTCAGGCTTGCGTGCAGTTACTATGAAAATACTGAACACGTTATTCTTTCCCCAAAAAACACATTTATGCTAAAAAATGCTTTATGCTTACTACAGTGGAGAATCTGTTATTCTTTCCCGTTTAAACGCAAACGTACGCAAACGCAAAGCACTAAAACGTAGAAAAGAACAACTTTTGGACAATTCTGATAATTCTTGTTTATCTTGGTGGCAAACAGTTTGGAGCCAGATCAGACGCCGGGTTACCCGGCGTCTGATCTTGCTCCAAACTGTTTGCACTGCAAATAATAGTTTTAGCGTAAACGCGTTTATTGGGAAAGAATAACACATTCTCCACTGTACTAGTATGGCATTTGCAAATAATTTGGAGCCTGATCAGACGTCGAGTGTCCCGGCGTTTTATCATCACCCAAACTGTTTGCCACTCAAACAAAAACTGATCATCAGAATTTTTAAAATGTAACCATTTTCTGCATTGTATTACATTGAGTTTGCGTTTAGTAACGTCTTCTCCAGTGTACATTGTAAACATGATTTGTTTTTGCTATTTCTCTTATATTTATTCTACTGAAACTGCATACCGACTATTTGGGGTATGGCCATTAAATCTACCCGGGGTGCACATATCTTTTGCATGTCTATCGCATGCATTCACCACGCTGATACTGAGATGCTGGATTAAGTGTCACTTTTTGGGGGCTCATAACTCTAGTAGAAAAAAAGGTTGACAATGAAATGTGATCGCTTAAGCTGACTAGCTAAATGTCTGCTAACTGACTGTTTACAGCGTAGAATGCGTTTGACCAAAAATAATGCAAACATACACTAATAAAATAAAGAAAATGACAAGTTTTTCTTTAACAGTATTTTAGTCATATCGCGACGTCCAGCTAATTACAGGTGGAGGAAGACCCCCGAAGCCCTTTATGCACTGTTTCAGACACAAATAGGCAACTGGGTAGAACCACTGACCTTCCGCTAGCCAGCTTGCATATATGTGATCAATTAAAGCAGGTTGATAGTAAAGCAGAATTCGCCTGAAGGCGCATTCTGCTTTACTTTCAGTCTGCTTTGACCTACCTGAATAGAGATTTATTTCTTATTGTACATGTTTATGACTGTATAAATTGGAACTATATTCGTCAGTGGAGGAATAAATTAAATGCTCTTAAAGGCGCTTCTATAGGGTAAAAGTGAAAGTTATTTACTGACCTATTTTAGAGCAAATGTCATTCTGTGGCCCAATAAAACTTTGTAAACTTCCTGGCATTTACCAACAGGTATTGCTTTAGGTTGGAGCCTGAATACCGCGATATAACGACCACTCAACAATATGTCCGTTAACCCATGACTTAATAATACACATTTTTAAGCCTAAAATTCATTACTGAAGACATGAATATACATGTACATTATGAAGAAATAGCTTGATTTATACAGAAAGGAATATACCATAGGAAACATACATGCATTCCATATCCTAGCATATGGAGCTTTTAGCAGACTGGAAGTAAATCAGAATCCTGCCTTGTACAGTGGAGAATCTGTTATTCTTTCCCGTTTAAACGCAAACGCAAAGCACTAAAACGTAGAAAAGAACAATTTTTGGACACTTCTGATAATTCTTGTTTATCTTGGTGGCAAACAGTTTGAAGCCTGATCAGACACCGGGTTACCCGGCGTCTGATCTGGCTCCAAACTGTTTGTATCGGAAATAATAGTTTTAGCGTAAACGCGTTTATTGGGAAAGAATAACAGATTCTCCACTGTACATGTATACCCCTACTTTAGGGCGCAGTTTGTTTTACTTTTTACCTGGTTTAAATGTTAACCTGTGTTTTATGCAACAAACAAACTATGACAAATTTCAAATTACGCAGACAACAATAAAATGTGTTCTCAATGTTAAAGCCGGTAGTGTTTTCTGCAGACCCTGAGTTACGTTGGAGAAAACGTTATTCTTTCCCAATAAATGCGTTAACGCTAAAACTATTATTTCTATTGCAAACAGTTTTGAGCCAGATCAGACGCCGGGTAACCCGGCGTCTGATCAGGCTCCAAACTGTCTGCCACCAAGATAAACATGAATTCTCAGAGTTGTCCTAAAATTGCACTTTTCTGCGTTTTGGTTCTTTGCGTTTGCGTTTCGTTTTGTTTAAACGGGAAAGAATAACGTTTTCTCCACTGTACGTTGCGCAAACTTAACTAATCCTTTATTATGAAAGAATTCCATAAACAGCGCGTTGATTTAACCCAGATTTTGTTTTTTAACCCCCATGCTTATTGATTTAGTACCTGTTATGATAACTTACATGTCCCATAGCCCGTTAACTTGTCTCGTAACAGGTCCGAACAACAGAACTACACCATGGAATGCACTGATCGAAGAGGCCAAGTTCGATTATAGAACTTTAGAAAACTCGAGTTTCTGATACTGAATTTACTTGATGTAGATGTTTGAAATAATTTAAATCATTTAAACTGTATCGGTGCATTTTGTATTACATATGAATACTGAGTAGGATCAAACTAAGACGCCGGGTCCCTCGTCGTTTCCCTTTGGACCCAACTTGATTTAGATACATGACCTTGCCTTGTATACCCGGGCCATATAGGAACCCAGCTGCCATGAGCCCACAGGGTACAGTGAATCTCTATAACTCTGTTTCCCGGGGCTTAGCAAGTACAGTGGAGAAAACGTTATTCTTTCCCGTGTAAACGCAAACGTACGCAAACGCATTGCAATAAAACGTAGAAAATAACAAATTGTTGACAATCCTGACAATTTATTTTAATCTGAGTGGCAAACAGTTTGGAGCCTGATCAGACGCCGGGTAACCCAGCGTCTGATCTGGCTCCAAACTGTTTGCACTGCAAATAATAGTTTTAGCGTCAACGCGTTTATTGGGAAAGAATAACACATTCTCCACTGTATATGTTAACGATAGCTTCTTACACTTGCTGAATTGAACATTCAGCGTGAAATATATTTCATTGCAGGGGGTATAACTCTTTTTCAACAAAACTGTTTCTATTCCAAAATATGATATCAACTGCAAACAGCTTAGAGCCGGATCAGACGCCGAGAAACTCGGCGTCTGTTCCGGCTTCAAACTGTTTGATACTCAAATTTAATTAATTCGTCAACGTCTTCACGAACCAACCATTTTCCGGGGTCCTTATTTTGTCTTGCGTTTGAGTTTTGGTTCTTTTGAACGTGAAAAGGGTCGAGCTTCCCTCCGCTGTAGTGATATGGTGCTGGGTTGAGTTTGATCGAGTAGAATTCGCGGTTGACTTTTACATTGCCCCATTAACCCTTTGAACCCTAGTCCCGCATATAGGCGTCCTTTTCAAACAGTATACATGTGAATAGTACACTTGTCCTATGCAAACAGTGAAGACCCAGATCAGAGGGCTCCTGGGAGCCCTCTGATCAGGGTCTTCACTGTTTGTCATAATGCTGAAAATGGACAAAAACAACCCTTAAAAGCCAGAAATGGACTAGACTAAAATGGAAACTGGAATTGTCCATTTAAAGTTTCAGGGAGGAAAGAGTTAAGAGAAGGTGAATATTGCTGTGTTTGAATTTCAAATGCCATTTTAGTGAAGCGTGAATCCGTTGTACTCTTCGGTTATGTGAACAACATTCCTTATTTAGACCGTAACCTTTTCAAGTAACAAAATATTTTATTCAGATTTTAATAGTCACGCTATGGAGTTTTAATGCTCTTGTTATGCACCTTGCGCCGAAAACAGGGACAGCCCTTTACGTTTGCCATAAAAAATGAACACCGAACTCCAGGATGAAATAGTTGGTATCGTAGAGGGTGTAGGACGAAACGAGTGTCAAAACTTGATGTTACCATGGACCATTCAAAAGAAAAGCAAGTTTCTTTGACGGGAACATTAAATGCATGTATATGTATACGGTTCAATACAAAATGAAATGTATGTAATGCAGACAGCTCATTATATAAGTAGTTTTACTGAATCAATATTGAAATAAGTGACAGAAGACAGCTTGCATCTGATTAGACACCGCGTTACATAGCGTCTTTAGGATCAAGGTGAAAACTGTTTGCAAATAACAATTTTACTATGGGCAAGGCAATGAAGGGGTTAAAGTGAATTCTCTAAAGACAATTACTGCAGAGAATAGGAAATACTACAAAAATACTCCAATAGAGGTTCTAACTGTTAGCTTGTCTATACATCTTAACAGTACAATAACAGTAGTATTATACCTAATGTAGGAGCTTTCTTTATCACTTTCATCCTTTATAACCCATTTTCCTACAGTGGAGAATCTGTTATTCTTTCCCGTTTAAACGCAAACGTACGCAAACGCAAAGCACTAAAACATAGAAAAGAACAACTTTTGGACAATTCTGATAATTCTTGTTTATCTTGGTGGCAAACAGTTTGGAGCCTGATCAGACGCCGGGTTACCCGGCGTCTGATCTGGCTCCAAACTGTTTGCACTGCAAATAATAGTTTTAGCGTAAACGCGTTTATTGGGAAAGAATAACAGATTCTCCACTGTATTTTATCTTGTTTCCAGTATTGAAGACCTATGGTTGCTTAAACCAGACTCCAAGTAAATCAGAATGCTCATTCAGGAGCATTCTGATTTTACTTTAAACCTGCTTTTTCTATAGGTAAACTATCTGCTATAATATTTTTAAATATTTCTATATATGGTGCATAATTTTTATGTATGGCAGTATAAAGTGGAACTATTTTCTTTAGTGGAGGAATGAATGGAAGGCATACAAAGGCGTATTTCAGAGGTTATGGGGTTTACTGCCATATATGAGTCTTTATTTTCAGTTGTCGCAATAGCTCGTGTTAACTGTATTTGTTGACGAGCGATTAATACATGGATATAAACATTTAAAATGGTATGTTAAAATTCCTAGCCTTGTTATTTGTTTGAAGTTTTTAGGGACTCTAGACATTTGCAACAGAGCTTATATATTACACACTTTTCATCCTATCTACGTGGTTTTCTGTCTAAATGTCTTCTGCTGCAGTTCGTAAAATCAAAATTGTTCACATCTGTTTTTATTAAAACCGATTCCGGGTGGCAAACAGTTTGGAACCCTGATCAGGACACGCGCGCGTGTGGCCTGGTCTAATATCCAGATTGTTTTCAAACGTCTAAAAACTAGTCTACAAAGTGTAATGGCGCTAATCACAAACCTTGCACAATTTATACGAAACTAAATCCATAAATAAGGCGGTAAGAAAAGGGTGTAACATATATTGTACTACACTAGTACATCAAACTTAGCAATGCAAACCAAATAAAATCCTTCAGATTGCATTTCGTTCTCGGCTTAAGGATCTACCTACAGTTAACATCGAACTCGAATGCTCGAAAAGACAATGCATGACATATTCCAAAGTACGAAAACAGGGTTGCGAATTTTACGCTAGAAAAATTATTTGTCATTTTGTTTAATTTTAAACAGACGATAGATATAAAAGCAGTCGCCATTTGCAGACGACTGAAGGACTTATATGATGTAACTTGAATTACTGAAATTTGACAAAAACCAATGAATTTAAGATCTCTATCATTCTTATTCCTGTGAAAACAAACAGGGTTGGCAAATATTTAAGGATCCTATAGAATTGTCAGTCAGACAGTATTTTGTCCCCTTCACCCTTTTCATGCCGAGTTTTCATACAGTGGAGAATCTGTAATTCTTTCCCGTTTAAACGCAAACGAAACGCAAACGCAAAACACTAAAATGTAGAAAAGGATAACCTTTTGACAATTTTGACAATTCATTTTTATCGGAGTGGCAAACTGTTTGGAGCCTGATCAGACGCCGGGTTACGCGGCGTCTGATCTGGCTCCAAACTATTTGCATTGGAAATAAGAGGTTAAGCGTAAACGCGTTTATTGGGAAAGAATAACGTTTCTCCACTGTATGGACTAGATCTATTCCACTTTTGAAAAGTGATCAGTTGCTGTCGATTTTAAGACTGTTATTTAGACAAATATTTGAGGGAAGTAAAAATGAAACAAAAAGTGCAGACCCTGATCGGTTGGCTCGTGTCTTCTGATCTGGGCCTACACTGATTGCAAAATACATTTGTTGGTTTCCAGTACTAAGTGGGTTTTTTTAACATAGAATCTGAATCCCGATGTACAGAACAACCTGTCTAGAGTGATCAACAAGTATCAAGATAAGGAATACATGTACATGTAACTAAAGACATGTGGGTACTTAAATCGGGGCCAAAGTAATGTAGTAAGGTTCCTATTGCGGCTTTCTGCATTACATTTATCCTGCATTGAAACTGCAACATATCTGAAAGAGAGGCAGAGATGTTCACCGTGTGACGCGAATAGTTTTATAATTTTTGCAAATAGTTCGGATCATATTCATACACCGAGTGTCTCATTTAAAAGATTTTAGCGGATGAACTTCTGGGCAAACGACTACAACGCTCCCTTTCTACAACGACACCCACATTGTGACCCAATGGGAGAGAAAGAGTATTGCGTTGTTCGGAGGGAGTCGTTGTAGGGAGGGAAATTGGCTACATTTGCAAACAGCTTGAATCCAGATCAGACGCCGCGTTACGCGGCGTCTGATCTGGATTCAAACTGTTTGTCACTCGTCATTAAAGTTTTTTTTCCATTTTGTAACTAAGAGAGAAACAACAGACGACAATTTTAAGCAGACGATATTGCAGCAATAAAAGCGTTAGACATATTAATCCTGTTTAGGGGGGCCTCCGTGGCCTAGTGGTATAGTCACTGTGACCTACATCACTAAGCTCCTCACCGCTGTGAGTTCGAATCCCAGTAGGGTCGTTCGGATTTTTCCTGTGGGGAAGCCTTCCAGCTGGCTTGCGGAAGGTCGGTGGTTCTACCCAGTTGCCGATTTGTGTCTGAAACAGTGCATAAAGGGCTTCTGGGGGTATTCCTCCACCTGTAATTAGCTGGACGTCGCGATATGACTGAATTACCGTAAAAGCGACGTAAAATCATAACAAACCAAACCAACCCTGTTTAGGGAACTGCGGCAAACGTCGTTGTAAGAGGGAGCCGTTGTTTTGATGGCCGTTGTAGGGAGGGAACGCTGTATTTATCAAGCATAATGAAATAAAAAGAGAGTGTCACTATTGGGTAGTTCTGCTACAGTGCAGAAGATGTTATTTTTCCCCATTTAAACGCAAACGAAACGCAAATGCATAGCAATAAAATCTAAAAAAAACAATATTTTACAACTCTGGCTATTTTTTTTAATCTGAGTGGCAAACAGTTAGCCTGGTCAGACACCGGGTTATAAACTGTTTGCAATGGAACTGATGGTTTTTTGCGTGAACGCGTTTATTTGGCAAGACTAAACGTCCTCTGCACTGTACGTGGCGTTGAATGAGAAAGTGTAAGAGCTGTGTATAATTAAATATTTTGTTATGATGCTTAATAATATTCACTGAAACTGCCACCTCAGATTAAAAAGATATTAATCAGTCATCTGCCTGGAACGCCAAAAACATGCTTTCTTGCAAGTGGTCGTTATAGCCGAATGTTCGTAATAGCCGAGTAGTTGTAATAGCCAAGTTATCGTTATAACCGAATTGTTGTAATAGCCGAGTGTTCGTAATATCCCAGTAGTTGATATAGCCAAGTTATCGTTGTAACCGAATTGTTGTAATAGCCGAGTGTTCGTAATATCCCAGTAGTTGATATAGCCAAGTTATCGTTGTAACCGAATTGTTGTAATAGCCGAGTGTTCGTAATATCCCAGTAGTTGATATAACAGGGAAGCATCGTGATTCACTTCTTACATAATCTAACAAATATGGGCTACAGTGGAGAAAACGCTATTCTTTTCCAATAAACGCGTTTACGCTAAGCAAACAGGTTTGAGCCAGATCAGACGCCGGGTTTGCAACCAAGATAAACATGAATTATCAGAATTGTCCAAAATATGCACTATTCTGCGTTTTAGTGTTTTGCGTTTGCGTTTCGTTTGTGTTTCGTTTGCGTTTCGTTTGCGTTTAAACGGAAAAGAATAACTTTTCTCCGCTGTAACAGGGCATCATCGTGATTCACTTCTTATATAATCTAACAAATGGGCTACCTGACAATGGAACTGCTCCCCACAGATGTAGGCTCTTTGTTATTAAAGTGAGGCAAAGCATCTTTAAAAAGAAAATATCATTTTACTAGGTCAGGTTTTTGCTAAACGTATTTTGATAAAGTGTGAGAATTTATAGATAGGCTGATAGTGCGTAAAGCCTGTTCGTATAGCCACAAAGAGGTAAAAACAGTTTCCTTTGACACGCTTTAATATAGGTCCGTGCTGATATGTCCGTGTGGCTTGGCGTGGCTTGGGGTTCCACTTACCGTGAAATTAGATGATATGATTGTGATTAACATTATAGGGTTAGAAAATATTGAACAACTGCAGTTGTAACCCTTTACCTAATAACCCGTT
This sequence comes from Gari tellinella, assembly GCA_922989275.2. Lineage (NCBI taxonomy): Eukaryota > Metazoa > Mollusca > Bivalvia > Cardiida > Psammobiidae > Gari > Gari tellinella. The sequence continues at coordinate 77,067,366 of OV277866.1, forward strand.
TATAACATTAAATATAGGTGATCACATTCTGCTTTACTTTCAGCCTGCTTTAAACTACCATCTGATAGGCTATATAAAATATTTGTTCTGGTAATTGTAAATAAGTGTATAAACGGGAACTATTGTCTTCAGCGGAGGAACAAATTAGATACGCTAAAAGTCGTTTCTATGGGGGAAGGGGAATATAAATATCACTTGTAAGTTTTGAGAGGTTTTTCTCTCCAATGCTTTGAACGTGGAAAAGACGTTATTCTTTCCCAATAAAGCGTTTACTCTAAATCCATTAGTCTGTTGCAGTTAAAAGCCAGAATTAGACAGTTACTCAGGTTAACATAAATCGTCAATATTTGAATAACAGCTTTTAATTACAACATTTTATTTCACTGCGTTCGTGTTAATTTTAGTTTAAACGGGGAAGGAATTAGGTTTGTGCCCACTATAGTTACCATGAGGTCTACGGGCTGTCATCACTGCGCGTGCCGGGGGCTCCCCCACTTAGCACACCAGCTGTCGACAGCGCTGCTCTGACGACATATCCTTCCGCGAGCTGCGGTGGCGTCTGCGGCACTACTTGTTGTCTGCAGGAAATCGTTCATTTCTATATAAATTCACTTATTATTAAAGAAAACCTTGTACATATTCATATATTTGCAATATATATTAAAGTGTTGGTCAGATGACGTCATATTTGGATCTAAACGGTGTTGGAAGATGGTACTATATTTACGTTCAGTCTTTAGGAAGGGTAACCGAGAGACGATCGGTCTTTGACTTACTAGTATGGAATGCTTAACCCTGATACTAATGATTTTCCAAATAAACGAATGAACTTTCTAAACAATGAGCAGCTTGCATTGACTTCCAATGAATTTATTTACAAAATAATTGGACGTAATTCAAAACAGTGTGGACCCTGATCAGAGGGCTCCTAAAGGAGCCCTCTGATCTAGGTCTACACTGTTTTGCAAAATGATGTATTCACTCATTGCCGTACATTAAGGACTAATCCCCTAGGTAGGGGTCGAACATCAGTTCAAAGTATTGCACACATACATTTTGGGTAATTTACGTGTTTTATGGGATGTAAATGGTGTGAAACAGGTTTGCTGGAACATATTGTGACAACTGTTGCCAACGGAACAGAAATATTGAGACAAGCAGAGTGATATGCTGTATGCCTTCCTGTTCAAACAAAATAAAACGAAAGTGCAATGCAAGTAAATGAAAACAATATTGTTTTCATTCAGAAAAATAAATAGATCATGATTACGATGTACATGTACAGTAAACACTCGAACATACGAATTCGCGTTAGTTCGAACATACCCATATTTCAAAGTTAAAACGTGGCTTAGCCACGTTTTAATTCTGAAATACGGGTTTGTTCGACTTTAACGAGATCGACTTATGAAAATTCAACTTACAAAATACCGGTTAGGTCGATTTAAGCGAGCGTGTAGTATTCGGTAAAATCTGAATGACAATCAGTTATATAAAACACTCATTTGCTCAGAAAGATGACGTTTTAGCGTGTTTCTTTATCTGCCACCTGAAGCTGTTGAACATCGTTGTTGTTTAAGTTATTTTACACTTTCACTGAACTTCGTCATATCCGACCAAAAAAGTCACCATGATGTGGTTTTGTAAGAGAGAAGATATATCTTGATAAACTGCACATCAGATTAGAATCAACAATACCAACCAGTCTCCCTTCCCTTTACAACTTTATAGTCCTGGGTTACAGTGGAGAATATGTTATTCTTACGGAGCAAAATGATATCCTGTTGATAATTTTAAATATTTCTTGAATTCTGAGTGGCAAGCAATGTGGAGCCTGATCAGACGCCGGGTTACACGGTATCTGACCTGACTACTTACTGTGTGCAAAGGAAATAATAGTTTTAGCGTAAGCGCATTTAGTGGGAAAGAACAACGTCTTCTCTACTTTACTCGTCGTCCTGATCAGGAATGGAATAGTTTGCTGAAAGAGGTAGAACTGTTTTTCTCAAAGATATTCTGACAGAAAAAAACATAATGACGAGTGGCAATCAGCTTGAATCGAGACCTGATTTCAAGTTGCTTGCAAATGCAAGTCAAACCATATTTAGCACTCTTAGAGTATTAACTTTCCCTCCCTATAACAATTCTCTCCCAACAACACACAATCTACGTCTCCCATCGGGTGTTGTTGTAGAGAGGGAGCACTGTATTTGAGAGATGAAAGCAGAAGGCACTTTTTTAAGCATACAATATTTTGGCAATGAAAGTTTTAAGTTCAACATATACCTGTCGTTAAATCTGCAGTTACACTTTTGCCTATCTGCACAGATGATCTTTTATCAAGGTTGAGCTAACACGAACGAAGTACAGTAAATACCTCTCTTTAGCGACATTCAAACTTTGTCTTTAAGTCCACGAAACACGTGACAGCTAGGCAATGCAAAAAGCTTCAACAGGAGCTTTTTGTATTGCTTTTGTCTTGTATTAAGCAGTACTCTCTCTTTAGATCTTAAGACAATGTATTTACATGGCTGTCATTTGAGAGAAGTTTTACTACCCTGTCAAACATGTGCAGTTGCAAATCACTGAAAACAGTACCACCCTCTTTTACATAGACACGTGGCTGCAAAATCACTACAAAAAGCTTCAAGAATAGTTTTCTATATAACCCTTTTCTTGTATTAAGCTGTCTTGAATGGCACCAGTGTATATTCATATTACCAGTCACTATATATGTCTATATTCACACATGTTTCGCAAACTTTAACCAAGACTTGAAACTATTTCATGTACATGTATAATTATGTCGATGTATATGACACCATATTATAAACATATATCGCATCATTCTGATTGTTACTTCTTCAAATAACTATATCTTCAACATAAATTGGTATAGATTTGATCGGATTTAAATCATACAATATACATGTAATATTGAATCAGTTCTCTGAATAGGAACCAGCTTGGAGCAGTAGCCACTAAAATAATTGAATGAACCGTCTTTAATACAGTTTGTAGCTTGATTCTTTACCCCATGGCCTGTTTCTAAAATTGAAGATTGGTGACCACAAATTAACCCTTTCCCACATAGCATATCTCTAGTATCGAATATAGGTGTCCACTTAAAGCAGGTTGAAAGTAAAGCAGAATGCGCTTTAAGCGCATTCTGTTTTACTTTCAGCCTGCTTTAAGCTATCATCTGCTAGAATATAGAAAATATTTTGTATTATACATATTTATGAATATATAAATTGGAACTATTTTCTTCAGGGCAAGAATAAACTGAATGCGCTAAAAGGCGCTTCTATGGGGGAAAGGGTTAAATGTGCTAAAGGGCTTTCCTATGGAGTAAAGGGTTAACACAAATCAAGTTGAAGGTATTTTAAGCTCTTTGAAGGACACGCTATGGTTCTTTATTTGAAGCGTAACAATTCCATTTATGTCATACCTGTTAAGATGTAACTCAGACGCGGATTCGGTGTTTCATTTCAAAAGGCTTACCGGGTTACCCGAGCGTCTGATCTGGCTCCAAACCGTTTGCAATGGATTTTGGTATTTTCTCATAATCGCATTTATTTTTAAATAATAGCATCTTCACTACATAATAAACCTTACATTTCTGACAGCACGATCATCTCCTAGTCTATTCATTATTAATCTATTTACTGAACTTGAGTACGGATTGTAATTCACTGCACATATATAATGATGCTGACAAGAAGACGAAATGGCATGACATATGAGAGAAAAAGGTGTTTGTGAATTCCTGTTGGTATGTTTTGTGTCAGAGAGCGAGTTCAAATTCCCCCTTCTTCAATGATCCGACGTGAGTTGAATACAGTTAGTAAATATTTAAACCATTACGAGTGCATATACTTGAGACTTTGGAATGCCTTGCTTTTTACCCGTTGGATCAAATTAATGCCGCATGATCGCTGCTTTACGACACATTCCAATTGAGAGCATGCTTGTCGAACAAAAGTAGACCACTCGTTAAGAAATGTTTCGAATTTAAGTGACAAATCCTCATTGAACCATTGAAGAAAAGTGTGTGTTTTTCTAAGAATAGTTTCTTTTGGCTACAAATGCATTAATCTTTTACCTAAGCTATTTTGCCTGGGCGTTTAAATCTCGGTTTAATTTTCATGCTAATTAACAGAGGCATACTTCACCACCACCGTTAAACTTGATTTAAACAGCTATTTTGTTAATACTATGCATATCTTTTCCATTCTGCTTGCTATTTAAAATAGAACAAAAATAATACAGAAAGCCTCCAAAGGAGCTTTCTGCATTTCTTTTATAATACAGTTAACAGAAACACCTCTTTATATGTGACAAATATGCTCCTGCAATTTCTATGAAATGTTTGTGGAACATAGGGATTTGTTGTATGCATAGATAAGTCATACATAATTATTATCGTGGGCATAGTTAGATTTAATATGCACTGAACTCACCTTTTTGTTAGTCAATTCCACTATATGAACAGACTGACCGATTCAACCCTATTGACGCATTGACATACCCTCTACAAAAAATATACTTGAAAAGGGTACACAGTCTCTTAGACCCATATCAGAATAATTGACATTTACAGGAACCCTCTGACCAGTTGGCAATAGTTCTGATACGAGTCAAAAGATTTATTGATCAGGGTCTGATCTGTAACGCCCCCGCCATACATACGATACCAGAACTACACTCGGGTTATTTACTCGAACTTGCCGAAAACAAAGCGTCTAGGTGCTGAGATGATACCCGCGCGAGGTGTGGGTTATTTGAACAGCTTCCAGAAAGCATTTCTTTTCCGTGACAATGTGAAAACAGAAGTAAATCATAGCTGCCATTACACATTCATCATCGGTTTGTGAAAGAAAATTACAAGATTGACTGGTGCAGGTCAGGTACTGCGATTCAACTCCATCACTGCCGTGACGTCATTAATAGGAAACAATTGTCGTCTGCTTTTATTTTGTCAAATTTAAATTTTAGGTCTAGATCTACTTTGACTTAAGAAATTTTGAAAAACATGTAAATGTCAAACAGTTTGGATCCTGATGAGACGCCGCGTTACGCGGTGCCTCATCAGGATCCAAACTGTTTGCACGGGTTATCACGATTCCGCCACTATAGCGTTTAAAGAGTTAGGGTAGAATATTGTCTTTCTTTACTGAATATTGTCTCAAGTTGTAATAGTCTGGGGGCATTGATTATTGACTTGGGTGATCGGCATACCGTCAACCTGGTATGACCTTGTAAAAAAATCTGATAATTTACGAGTGCGAGATCTGAACTTTAGAAATATCACCCTACAATGGAGAAAACGTTATTCTTTCCAGATAAACGCGTTTACGTTAAAGCTATTATTTCTATTGCAAACAGTTTGGAGCCAGATCAGACGCCGGGTAACCCGGCGTCTGATCAGGCTCCAAACTGTTTGCCACCAAGATAAACATGAATTATCAGAATTGTCCAAAAGTTGCACTTTTCTACGTGTAAGTGTTTTGCGTTTGCGTACGTTTGCGTTTAACCGGGAAAGAATAACGTTTTCTCTACTGTACAGCTAAGGACGAAGACAGGCAGTTGTACCAATTATTTCAAGAAGCAATAATGATAGACACTATAATGTGAACTATTTGACAAAGAACTGGTGAGGGCTATCATTCTAATCTTATACAGTTACACTCCGGGTAATATGAAAACTTAGCTCAAAGTTGTTTGCAGTGGACATCACATAGCACATTGATAATTAATATATAACACTATTTTCATTGAACTTCTTAAGGCAAGGTGGCAACAAAGTAGAAATCATCTTGCTTTAGGCAGCCACTTTCTTTAAGCCCTAAAAGCAACAACGTTTTCTTCTGAATGGTTCATCTTAGTGAGGTCTGTCTGTAGTTTGCTTTATGCCAAATATTGACAACCACAGTTAAGCCTTTTAAAACGGACATTTGTAAGAAACTGCATCATGTAACTCTGATACCTATAAATATTGAAGCAGAATGTTTTGTGGAAGCAGACGATAATAATGAAACAGATGATAATATTGAAACAGATGATAATATTGAAACAGACGATAATATTGAAACAGACGATAATATTGCAGAGAATACGACAATATTGAAACGGATGATACAGACGATAATATTGAAGCTGACTATAATATTGTAGCAGACGATAATATTGAAACAGACGATAATATTGAAGCAGACGAAAATATTGAAACAGACGATAATATTGAAGCAGACGATAATATTGAAACAGACGATAATAATGAAACAGATAATAATATTGAAACAGACGATTATATTGAAACAGATGATAATATTGAAACAGACGATAATATTGAAACAGATGTTAATATTGAAACAGATGTTAATATTGAAGCTGACGTAATATTGAAGCTGACGATAATATTGAAACAGACGATAATATTGAAGCTGACGCTAATATTGAAACAGATGTTAATATTGAAGCTCACGTAATATTGAAGCTGACGATAATATTGAAACGGACGATTATATTGAAACAGACGATAATATTGAAGCTGGCGATAATATTGAAACAGATGTTAATATTGAAGCTCACGTAATATTGAAGCTGACGATAATATTGAAACGGACGATTATATTGAAACAGACGATAATATTGAAGCTGACGCTAATATTGAAACAGACGATTATATTGAAACAAACGCTAATGTTGAAGCTGACGATAATATTGAAACAGACGATTATATTGAAACAGATGAAAATATTGAAGCTGACGATAATATTGAAACAGACGATAATATTGAAGCTGTAGCAGGCGACAATACAACAGGTGGGGGATTTAGGTAGGGTTTACTTCAGAGGCAAAATCGTCCTTGTAAAAGGGGGCATCTATACAACTGGCTTACGTTAAAGTATAAGGACGGGATATAAATTACTGAAAATTGGCGTGAAAAGATCGACCCAAGCACAGGGACTTATGTGCCATATGGTTAATGGCGGTCATGAGTTATGACAAATGATTCCCATTAAATCATTCTCAAGTTCTTTTGGTTACCCACTACAATAGCCCGTCGTTATTTAAGTGAGACATGGGCTTAGCGAACATGTAATAAAGACATATTTTGACTCATTAAATGCAGGTGACTGCTTAATACTGGGTAAAAAGAAATGCAGAAAGCTCCCAAAGGAGCTTTCTGCATTTCTGTTTACCCTACATTACCCTGTAGCCTTTATTTACGACTATTTATTGTTAAATAGAGTGGCCGCTTAACACAGGTCTAACTGTCCTGCATACAGTAGCCGAACTCTCTTTTTTCAGCCTTGGATAGATACTGATCGGTTTACACGTAACTCCTTCGCCGCCAAAAATCGTCTGCTTAAATATTTTGTCGTCTGCTTACATTTCTTAAAATTAGATTTTAGGTAATTTGATTGATGGCATATAGATACGGATATTAAACAGTTTGGATAGTTATCAGACGCCGTGTTACTCGGCGTCTGATCAGGATCCAAACTGTTTACATATACCGACGAGGTCTGACCAAAGCAGTGAGAGGACTAAACACGAAGACGGTAACCATAAAACGAATGGTATCCCCTTTCAAACAATTAAAGTGTCGGGTGCTCTAGTTTCAAACAGTTTTTATCCAAATCAAATTGCGAGTACATGTAGGTCAGCAAGCGATCTGGGTCGGAATCGGCTGGCACCCGGCTCGTAGTGTCTTGATATTTAATATGGCTGAAACTTTAAAATGGTAGGCTACAGCAGACGGAAACATAGAAGCAGACGCAACTCGAAGACGCCCAAAAGGAAAATATTAAATGTAACTGACTCGATAACAAATTTCTGGACCTTTATCTGTCATCTAAACAGTGGTTTTAGTTTCGTTGAGTGGGTATTACTTACATACGGGTAACCCTTCCACTGCCGCATGACGTCATCGGTTCTAAACAATTGTCGTCTGGTTTCCTTTCTCAAAATTCAAATTGTATGTATTTTTATTTGAGAAGTGTTTAATTGAGTGTCAAACAGTTTGGATCCAGATCAGACGCCGCGTAACGCGGCGTCTGATCCGAATCCAAACTGTTTGAAAGAACTATTTACCCGGGGTAAGGCAGTGAAAGGGTTACATTGTTAAGATGAAATCTCACGGTGACTTTGTATGAACTGAAAAATGACCAAACATAAAATACGAGAGAGAGAAATATGTTGTTATTTCCCACTGAAAAGAATTCATCCGTAGACGCAATGCAATAAAATGTAATAAAACAGCGGAACAATGAAATATTAACGATTTTATTTATTTATCCATCTGAGTGTCAAGCAGTTTGGAACCTTATAAGACACAGGATAACTCGGCGTCAGATTAAGCTCAAAGTTGTTTGCAGTGTACATCATTATTATATGTAAGTCTGCACACATTCGTATTTATTGGGAAACATAGATTTCCCCCACATGTATATAAGATCAAACATCAATTACTTGAACTTGCTTAACACGTTAAATTCATCTTACCCATATTTCATCAGTTGAATTTCTTTTTGAACTCGAGTACACTTAAGTCAAACATATCCTTATTCCAATGTTAAAACGTGGCATACATGTAAACACGGTTTAATATTGAAATATGCGTAAGTTCTTCTGAATTTTGTAATCGAATTACCGAAATTCAACTGTATAGTAAGTGATTTCGGTTAAACTGTAATTTCTACACAGTACAGTGGAGAAAACATACTCTTTCCCAATAAACGCGTCCATGCTATAAGATTGTTATTTTCATTGCAAACAGCTTGAAGCCAGATCAGACGCCGGGTAACCCGGCGTCTGATCAGGCTCCAAACTGTTTGCCACTCAGATTAAAAACAAAAATCAACATTGTCAAACAAATTGTCATATTCTACATCTTAATGCAATGGGATTGCGTTTTGCTTGCGATGAAACGGGGAAAATATAAGGCATTCTCCACAGTATAATGTCGATGTTTACTCCAAACCGAAAATTCCATTGAACTTTATATTTAGATACAGGAAGATATCATCTCACATAAAACCAAATTGAACTTTGAGTGCTGTTTTATTTAGCGCTTTCGACAGCAGGAGCACGTAAACAGTCGTCTATTGGATTTTAATGCACCACAATTAATCCGTATCTTTCGCCCAAGCATAGTTTACATTCTAGTTGCCCCCTGCATCAGTAGGCTCAGACCTGTACACATGTACGTCTCTGACTAGGTCAATTAAGCTAATCTCTTTCTAGGCCTATTTCTGTATGGCTCTCTGTCTCTCCCTCCCTCCCTCTCTGTCTCTCTCTCTCTCTCTCTCTCCCTGTCTGTCTCTGTCTATGTATCTCTCTGTTTGTATGTCTCTTTCTGTCTCTCTATCTCTCTGTCTCTCTTTCTTCCTCTCGCTCTGTTTCTCTAATTGTATGTTTGTCTGTCTGTAGGTCTCTTTCTCTCTTTGTGTGTGTCTCTGTCTTTCACTCGTCATATATTTATGAGTTATTTGCCAACAGTGTACGTGTGAAGAGTACACCGACCCTCTTCAAATAGTAAAGTACATGTGAAGAGTACACTTGTCCTGTACAAACAGTAAAGCATCAACTACATGAAAGAGAGGCCCAATAAAGTCCTCTTACCAGGTTATTCATAGTTTGTACATGTAATATTGCAAAACATTAACAAAACAACCCAAAATAGTATAGGATGGACTAGACTTAATTGAAAATTTGGAACTTCATGGAGAAAAGTATTAGAACAATAATCACTCTACTCATATTTGGCCTCGGTCTTTTCCTTGTGTATCTTGTGGTTCTGTCTATTCTTTGTACCATCCAGTCCTTCATATTTTACCAAGTGAATGAAGTGCATGTACCATCCAATTCTTCATATTTTACCAAGTTAAGGAAGTAATCTATTACTTCATCTTGTCGTTAACCACAACCTATCTTTTATATCGAAACTATTTTACCATTCAAACTCCCATACAACACAAGTCTTTACCTCCATAGCGTAACAACACTATGTGACGCAAAACTTTTCAAAGTGTGCTTAAACCTTATACACACGTGGACACTTTTCGTCTGCAAACATAATTACCTGCTGCAATCCTTTAATTTGATTTAATTACGATTTCGTTCATAAAACAAAATCACAGTGTCAAACAGTTTGGATCAAGATGAGACGCCGAGTTACTCGGCGTCTCATCTGGATCGAAACTGGTTGCAGCCGTTGTAAGAAGTTCGTCCATGACATGCTAGTGGCTAAATATGACAAAAATATGAATAATGTGAGAGACGAATAACTAACTGACGATGAATTTCGTACTTGCAACGGCTTTATGGGTCGGTGTTATATTACAAAAGCTTGTACTTTTTGAAAGGGTTCGCTTCCTACCTTTCAAAGGGCTGAAAACAAAGTTGTCAGCTTCGATACTTTTTAGTACAGGGCAGATGCAAAGAGTGGTATTTGTTTGCTGATTTCATATATGTAAAGTTGTTGTTTCGAAACGGGTTGTGCGGGTGTACATGTTGCGATGATTTCTTTCTATAAGACGGTTGTGTTTAGTGTTTTTGTTGTTGCTTAAAACTAATAGAAATTAAATACAGTTCTCCCTCTCTACAACAACACTAGACAGGAGACGAATGTTAAGTGTGTTGTTTGGAGGAAGTTGTTACAGGGAGGGAAATTGAAGAATTGGTTTACATTTGCAAACATCTTGAATCTAGATCAGACGCCGCGTAATAATAATAACGACTTTATTTCATGTGGATTACATATTCAAACAAACAAACCAATTTTCAATATGGTCCACTATATGTAACGCGGAGTATGATCTGGATTCAAGTTGTTTGTCACTCGTCAGTATACTTCTTCTGTCTAAATATCCACTTTGTAATTTTGAAAAACAGCAGACTACAATTTTTAGGAGACGATATTTCAGTAATAAAAGTACATGACATACTTGTCTTGTTTTCGGGAACAGCGGCAAGCATTGTTGAAAAGAGGGGGTCGTTGTTAGGAGTGCAGTTGTAGGGAGGGAGCGCTGTAGGACATGACAAGAGTAAGGGCTAACATTGGATTTGAGTCGTAAATGCAAACGGTATTTGAAACTGATCAGTCAAGTAATTGTGTCAAGGCTCCAAACTCTTTGACACAATGCTGTTTTCGCTATTCAAAGAAATATACAGTGGAGAATCTGTTATTCTTTCCCAATAAACGCGTTTACGCTAAAACTATTATTTCCAGTGCAAACAATTTGGAGCCAGATCAGACGCCGGGTAACCCGGCGTCTGATCAGGCTCTAAACTGTTTGCCACCAAGATAAACATGAATTGTCAGAATTGTCAAAATATTGTACGTTTCTAAGGTTTAGTGCTTTGCGTTTGAGTTTCGTTTGCGTTTAAACGGGAAAGAAACGTTTTCTCAACTGTATCTGGCTCATCGACACTTGTTAATTTATACTGAAAAATGTAGCTTTTTACCCTTTCATCACCAAATTTAGCCGGGGTAAGAGTTTTTATACGGCCTTAGGTCATCAATCACGAAGAAGTTCCGACTGCTGTTCTGTCAAAGCTCACGAGGCGAGAGAGATGAATATCGCCTTGGCATAATACAAAAATATAATATTCCCTCACAACACTAAATTAATGTATTTTGAGCACTAAGCGGTATGCCTTCTTGACTGGGTACGAAGTATGAGAGGGACGAAGATTGCTTTCATTCATCCTCGATTTCTCAGCCAAAACAGCGTGACGTCACTAAACTTTTATCACTTTTGATGTTGAATTCGTTCTAATCACGTGTTCCATTGAGTCGAAATTCCACAAAATATCCCTACTTTTTTGTTACTTTATGGTGATGATTGTGGTTCGGAGTTCATACAGTGTATCATATATAGTGCAAGCTTAAAAACTAAAGACCCATGACTCGCCGTTACTCAAGGTCCGACCGCGTCACCGCCACTGTGGGACAACAGAGGTTGTGCATGCTCATTGCGCAACGAAAAGTAGTTCTCATTTATTTTGTAGGCAGCTGGTCTAATAAACGGCAGTTAACAGTTCAAATACCTGCACAGTCATATTTACCTTACAAAATACGCTGCGCTGTATTAATTATCTTATTAAGAAAGGATTCATTATTGCTTTACCGAATTAACTAACCCTTCTTCCGCCACGTGCCATTCAACCATGATTTCCAAAGAGTTTCGATCCAGATCAGACGCCGAGTTACTCGGCGTCGGATCTGAATCGAAACTGTTTGACACCCCTATTCCGGCGCCTACGTTTACAAAATGTTGTAAAATTCAAATTTAAACAAATATGCAGACGACAGTTCTGAATTAGAGGATATGTTTTGGCGGGAAGAGGGTTTAATAGAGTAATGGATGCATCATTAAATACATTCCGTGCCCACTCATTTGCATGTAGTCCATTATGTAATAGGAATGTCACTGAATGAATGTTTGGGCATCCGAAAAAAAAAGTTTAATATCATCGTCCGTATTCCCACAGAATGTGTCCTTGGAATAATAAATTTAAGTACATGCACTGTACAAGCTCTTCTGGTCGTTGAAAGAGTAAGGGGACACTAGGGTTTAACCCCTTTACTGCCATGACGTCGTCAATTCTAAACAAGTGACGTCTACTTTAATTGCTCAAATTTAAATTTTAGGTATTTTGACTTAAGACATATTGAAATGAGTGTCAATTTTACCCGGCGTCTGATCTGGCTCCAAACTGTAAGCAATGGACTTAAGTGTTTAGCATAAAGCGTTTATTTTGAAGAGAGTAAATTCTCCATTGTACGGTGGCACGATTTAAAGAACACCTCAAGCTTATTACACTTATAGAGTGCTCAGCCAGATCGGAATGGAATTTCGTTTACCACATGATCCAAATCAGACATCGGCTTTGGCATCGGCTCAGCAACAGACCGAACGATATTCATGAATTTTTCTCTCTAAAATGGAAAAACCGAAATCTCAATTTCTGAAGTTTTGTGACAAGGCAACCGAGTATATTTAAATCATTATTTTAGTAGATTCTATTTAAAGGGAAAAGCACATTCAAAAAATATCTTTATACAAATATTTTCTACTGAAACATATTGTCGTCTGCTGTTATTTCTCACAAGTAAGTTAATTTCAGATTCAGCTACACGAGCGTCAGACATTTTGGATCCTGACCAGACACCTAATTACTCGGCGTCTGATCAGGTTTCAAACTGTTTGCAAATGCTAGGGCTGTTAGGGCATAGTCAGTGACAGGGTTAAAAGTTTTTCTAGGGTTGTGCTAAGGAGATACTTGAAATGGTCAAGATATCTTGACAGAGGGTCAAGAAGGGAAACGTGTACAATTAAGCCTATTATTGACGCTAATTACATGACTATACAGTGGAGAATGTGTTATTCTTTCCCAATAAACGCGTTTACGCTAAAACTATTATTTGCAGTGCAAACAGTTTGGCGCCAGATCAGACGCCGGGTAACCCGGCGTCTGATCAGGCTCCAAACTGTTTGCCATCAAGATAAACAAGAATTATCAGAATTGTCCAAAAGTTTTTCTTTTCTACGTTTTAGTGCTTTGCGTTTGCGTACGTTTGCGTTTAAACGGGAAAGAATAACAGATTCTCCACTGTACCTGTAGTACAGATAGTCAGATACAGTGAAGAACACGTTATAAATTTAGTTCCAAATAAACTAAAATAAATGTCCGTTGCAAACAGTTTGGAGCTAGATCAGCGTCTAACCAGGCTCAAACATGTTTTCCAATCAGATTAAATATGGTCATAAGTTTTGTTAGTAACTTGAATTTTTCAACATTTGAGTACATGGTGTTTGCTCTTCGTTTGAGTTTCAACGGGTGTCGTTGATCTAGCAGTTTATATCTTTTAAAAAACTGAATTGAAACACGTCCAACATGACTGGTGATTGAACTAAACGTCAACCTGTTTCTTACAGAGACCTTAGTTATTCAAATTTGTCATTATGTACAATGCTTGCCCACTCTCGCTTGTTTGACATCCGACCTCCCGGGTACGGGTGTGGGCAAAGCCCAAATGAGACCTTGTGGTTTTTCCCAAGATGGGGCTTGTACCGGTCAGATTGTCTTGACCTATTGCTCAAATCGGCTCACCTGGTCAAGTGGGTGACATGTAAATGTACCCCTGGCGTGATTGAGGTGCTTACGTTAACAACTTCGTCACAATGTGTTCGATTAACCTTTTAGATGCTGTGACCAATGTACTATTTTCAAACAGTGTATACCCTGATCAGAGGGCTCCGTAAGGAGCCCTCTGATCAGGGTCTACATTGTTTGATTTTACTTTAAATTTCTGAAAGATTTCTTGAATAAAAAACATAGCCCTTATAAAAAAAAACTTGCCAATCTTTCAAAACTGGAATAGTCTAAATGAAAAGGATAAGCTAAAATGTTTAAGCTTCTAATAAGACGGATCACTGCTGTGCGTTCTGTTCGTAAAGTGATTAAGGGCTTAGATAAATTTTACTTCTACATGAATACATTTTATGTATTCAAATTGGAATAAGGAACGATCTCTTGAACTTGCTACTCAAATATTGAAGTTGAGTAAAAAGTCCTTAAAGAGACAAACATTATTGTACGTTTTCTTCATTTTCAACCTTATATGCACACTTAATATCATTTTTTTCGAAAATATCACATAGTGTCAAAATGTTTGGATCAAGGCGAGACACAGGTTTTCACGGTCTCATTTGGATCCAAACTATTAGAAATAGTTGTTCATAGTTTAACCCTCTAATGTTAAAGGTTACCAATATTAGCGAAAGAGAAATGGGCTGTAATGATCGCAAAGAGATTAATCAGGGTACGTTATTTACAGAATTCTGTAATGTTGTTTCTTTACTAAGTTATCATACAAACATCACGTATGCGCAGTATTAAGACATATAGCAGTTCAACAGAAATTGATGCTTCATAACTTTCGCACTGCTTTAAGCTTTCGCCTGTATTTAAACAGAGTTATTGTTGTACATTCAACGGTCCCTTGTCTCAGTATTTGACTCTGTCTACATGTTCCATTAATATTGTATTAAGTGACCGCTCAAAAGAAGACCAATGTGCAGTATCTAATATATGTACATGTTTTGATCAATTCAGTGTGAAAATAATGCAGAATTAGGAGCTTTCTGCATTATTGTTACCCTTCATTAAGCATTAAATTTGTTTTACGAGGTGACCATGCTTATTTAATGGACAATCGCTGAATACAACGTTGACAGTACTGTTGTGGTCAACACACTGACCAGTTATGAAAATATTATCATTACAGACACCAAGCTGTCTGGGCAAAACAAGAAAGCAGGTAGTTGTCATTTTACTAAATTGTTATGTTTCAATTTTAGAAGAGGATATCATTCTTTCCAAAATATGATTCGTTGTGCTAAAACAAATATTCTCCACTCTGTATAAACATGTACCACTAAAACAGGTTTTTGTTAAACACTCGCATGCACAGTTGATGCGACAATAAATTCGAAATGTTGACTCACACGTTTGTATCTTGTTATATTCACTTGTATTGTCGTTTACTGGGTCGACCAAGTAAAGAAATCCCTAACCCCTTCACTTCCCTATTCGCAATGGCAATTTACAAACAGTAACCCGGCGTCTGATCAGGCTCCAAACTGTTTGTCACTCAGATAAAAAAGAAAAGTCATAATTGTCAAAAAAATTGTCCTTTTCTACATTTTAGTGTTTTTCGTTTGCGTTTCGTTTGCGTTTATACAGAATAACGTTTTCTCCACTGTAATACGGAATAAAAATAATACAGACATCAGAAATCTCCTTTAAGAGTTTTCAGTATTATTTTCTCATGTATTAAGCTATCCGACTAATGAAAGTCATACTTGTTCAATCAATTGCCTCTTAACACACATTTTAGATGTAGAAATAATCACCCAGATTTAACTAATGGACTTTGCAAGAAGTTTTGCAGCTTAATCTAAGCAAACACTATAATCAAAAATAAGCATCAACGGAGCTATGTCGCAACATTTTTCTTCGGACCTGTTAATCCCTGCGAGTTTATATCCTTTGAGCGTTTGCATTCATTCGTCTGCTTCTTTTAAATCTCGAATGTTTGGTATTTAAGAACATAAAACTAACGCTTCCATTTTGAAAAAGCTCAATTACTGTGTCAAATGAGTGTAGTTCTTACGAACTGTCTTATTTTACGGCGCGTTATCAGGAGCCTAACGGTGTGCAATTTATATCGATTGCACGTAAGAATTACGTAAAGGATGCATGCCTGTGGACGCTGATACGGCGTTATGTCGTAAAGAAGGTAAACGGAACTAAATGGAATGCGTGCACACAAAATATAACTTACGGACATCTAATTGTATCACTCGACAACGACTAGCCAAACTTTGCATCATTGAAAGCTACCACTCGGCAAATACGCATGCAACACGTTAAGCTTACGAGAGCAAAACTAAAGCAAAACGTTCCTAA
The DNA here is from genome assembly GCA_922989275.2 of Gari tellinella. Classification (NCBI taxonomy): domain Eukaryota; kingdom Metazoa; phylum Mollusca; class Bivalvia; order Cardiida; family Psammobiidae; genus Gari; species Gari tellinella. The sequence goes on from OV277866.1 coordinate 77,083,857, forward strand.
ATGAGCTTTCTGCATTCCATTGTCATGCAGTAAGCTTATTCCTTTCAACATGTAAGAATCACAACCCATAGTCTCTCCAATAGTCCATGGACACGACTTTTCAAAAATAGATTTTAACCTTTTGCATGCGTAATATAAGTTATTGCAAATATCGCATTTTGGACAAGTCGAAATTCAGACATAAGTGTAGACCAATGTTAGCTTAGCCAGACCAGAGTTTTATGATACGGAGTACAGTGGAGAATCTGTTATTCTTTCCCGTTTAAACGCAAACGTACGCAAACGCAGAGCGCTAAAACGTAGAAAAAAACAACTTTTGGACAATTCTGATATTTCATGTTTATCTTGGTGGCAAACAGTTTGGAGCCTGATCAGACGCCGGGTTACCCGGCGTCTGATCTGGCTCCAAACTGTTTGCACTGCAAATAATAGTTTTAGCGTAAACGCGTTTATTGGGAAAGATTAACAGATTCTCCACTGTACGGAGTATTTTGCATGATAAGGATCAGGATCTTTAAAGCGGTTACGTGGCTTTCGAGATCTTCATTTTGATTTCGTTCACCACGGGTTTGGGTACTCTGAAACTTGAAGACACATAGAATCGTTATAGACAGATGTTTGCTACAGGACAATATAACAATGCAACAACCTCTACAGTGTCATACAAGCCGTTCAGATTGTTTGACTCTTGTATCAATATTTTTTCAGTCAACTTCAAAAAATTGATTTTTTTACATAACGTTGCAGATGACACACTTGCAGACGATGTTTTGTCTACTCTATGGTTAAAATAGACGCTTGAATTTGGTTAATAAAGTCAATATTTAAAAGTTAATAAAACTTTAAATTTGCTCGCCAATAGTAGCCGTGTGAATTATTCTGTAATCGGGTAAGGAAATTGCAGTAGAAACAGTGATGAAAGTGTTCTTTCCAAATACAGTGGAGACTCTGTTATTCTTTCCCAATAAACGCGTTTACGCTAAAACTATTATTTGCAGTGCAAACAGTTTGGAGCCAGATCAGACGCCGGGTCACCCGGCGTCTGATCAGGCTCCAAACTGTTTGCCACCAAGATAAACAAGAATTATCAGAATTGTCCAAAAGTTTTTCTTTTCTACGTTTTAGTGCTTTGCGTTTGCGTACGTTTGCGTTTAAACGGGAAAGAATAACAGATTCTTCACTGTACACTCGTTTACGCTAAATCTATTACATGTACTTCCGTTGCAAACAGTATGGAGCCTGATCAGACGCCGGGTTACCCGGCGTCTGATCAGGCTCCAAACTATTTGCTAATTACATTAGAATAGATAGATATACTTGTCAAACCGGTGTCCGTTTCTTTATTTAACTGCAATGCGTTTGCGTTTCGTTTGCGATTTGAAAACGGGAAAGAATAAAGTCTCCTCAATTGTAGCTAAAAGGGCTTTCGCCTGTCACACTATCCAAACACGCTGTCTGTTTGCTTGTAGTGTATGTTTACGGCTGACAATGACTTCCAAATTACACTATGTTACGCAATGTTGTTAGAAAGTGGGATAATGAACAATTCCCTAGCATACCTGGCTAGTTAGAAATGTTCTATTCTTGGTATGAAATGGTACAATGAATCGTTTACTTTAACATCAGTGCAAATCAAAATACATGGATACTTATACAAGCATACTGTTACTGAATGCATGACAAAAGTAATGCAGAAAGCTCCTAAAGGAGCTTTCTGCATTACTATTGCCATGTTTTAAGCAAACAGCTGATTTAGAGAATTTTATGGATGTTATTAAACGGTTGCGCTGGGCGGGTTTAATTGTTTGCCGACTCAATGAATCTGTTATCGGGCTGGGAAAAGTCGGATTTTTTGGCAGTGATTCTTAGGAACTGCACCGACTTCATTGAAGGATTGCTAATTTTGTAACCTTATGGCGTGTATATTGATGTCGTTAATATTTCCGGATTCTTTATGGTGGAAACGTTCCAGAATTCTTCGCGATTGTAATTGACTGAAAGAGTTTTATTGTCTCTCGGCTAAGCCAAGCCACTTATGAATCACTGCTCAACAAATAAATTTAAAATTGGCACATAAAAACGTATGAATATCGGGACTATTTCGTTTAATGGGGGATTGATTATATTCTTCCGCACAGTGATGCGAAGCGACGTATTTGGATGAGTAATTCGGCGGAAATTCGCCGACCAAGGAGGACTATATAAAAACTAGTTTTAGTTCAGTTTTTCTAGTGCTTGCTAAGCCACCTGTAGGATTGCTTGGTAACAAAAGCTATTATTCGGCACACTTTGTGTTTTTCGGGTTTATAGATATGGGTCATATATGTTCCTATCATTTTAACCCTTTCACGCCACAGGCAAATACCGTCGAATTACAAACAGTTTGGATCCAGATCAGACGCCGAGGAACGCGGCGTCTGATCAGGATCCAAACTGTTTGTAGCTGATGTCGATATTTTAAAATCAAATTGCCTTGAATCGAAATTCGAAACAAAAGTGCAAACGACAATAATAATGCAGCGGACTCTACGATGAAAGGGTTAAAAGCAGGCGATATATTTAATGTTGAAAAGGTTAAAATAAACACGGAGGAAAGACGGATTGCCACATTAGCGCGTTCCGCGCAGTGTTTAAATATCATGTGCCTCTATGAAGAGGAACCGTTTGTTTAAAGTGGGATTATGTTCGGGCAACAAATTACATTTACAAAATAGACATACCATATTTATTATGGTGTGGCATATGTGAGATATGCAGTACGTTTTCATAAGGGTATGATAGATAGACAGCTTAAGACTTCATAAGTACTATTTAGGCATGAAATATATTTTAGCTTTTAACGGCACCATCGGTTGATATTACATGTTAATTTATGGCTGATAGGGTAATATGACCCTATATGCACTTAAGAAAGAACAAATAAATATAGTTATCACATGACCTGAATCCCAGGTATAACAATATGACAATGAGCATGTAATATAGGAATGCGAAATATATATATGTGTATTTATTGAGACGAGTGAATGTTATACAAGTGTAAATCCCATGCAAAGGATCTGTGTAAAAGTGAAACGTCTTTGATGAAAACAGAGGTTTACACGGGATTAAAATGGGATTCGCCGAATAGTGACAGGTTAGTTCAATAATCATTTGACGTAAAACCTCTCTATTAAGACAACTAAAGTGTGTTAATCATTATGGCCACCTTGCTTTAAATTGCCACTTGTCGTTTGTACTAACAATTAGCTTTCCCTTTAGTTGTCTTAATAAAGATGTTTTACTGTATCACTTAGGTTATTTTAATTCATTGACCCCTAAACATTAAAATGGACAATTCCCATTTCCAAATTAAGTATTGTCCACTTTTGGGTCTTTATGATTGGTTTAAGCTAGTATTTCAAAATGACAAACAGTGCAGGCGCTGATCAGGGGATCCCATAAGGAACCCTATGTTCTTTGTCTACACTTTTTACATAGAACAATAATACTAGTCAATGGTGCACTGTTTGTATATGGGGAATATATTCACAACAACGGGTTACTGACTCAGAACTGTGGCTGCTTAAAGCAGGATAACACCATAACAGAAATATCCTGTAGGAACTTCCGGTTTTGTCGTCATCTTGCTTATACATAAGAAATATGTCTCTATTCTAAAGAGCCTTCTTTTCATTGGTTATAATAACATTATTTTACTGAATCATTTTGTTTATATAACGTCAGTTTGTATGTCATCGTGTGACATAAGCGCTCCAGGGTAGGGGTTTCGGAAACAATGTTTCTCTGATTTCACCCACGTGTCCCATTTGAAACGTTCATACATTATTGGACTTATACCCACATTATACTGACATTGGTTTAACAGTTGGGTTATACAGAATTGCTGGGTATTACATACATTGTTTGCAATGTCATTCATTTTGTTGAAAAGTTTTACATATTAACTTAATGCCTCTATCAAGTTTTACAGCTGGTTGAAAGTGTAGCATAATGTTCCTAATGAAGCTTTCTGCTTTACGTTCAATTTGTTTTAAGTTTCTATCTGCAAACAAACTTGAAATGTCATCCATAAATTATTTCAAGAACTTCTTTCAAAAGGACTTCTTGGTGTTGGAATAATTGTAGGCGTCAAATGCATATGTGTATGTAAAGTCAGTGGTCACTGACATCCAATAAAGCGTATAAAACTGGACTATGATTAAGGCTAAAATCAGTGAAACATATGCATTGCTCAAGGTACTATATAACTCTTTACCCAATACCCTATTTCTAGTTTGAATAAAAGTGACCACTTATATCAGGTTGAAAGCATACTGCTTTACTTCCAGCCTGATTTAAGCTACGACCTGCTGGAATATAGAAAATATTTCTAATGGTACATATTTATGACTATATGAAATGGAACCTTTTTCTTAAGTGGGTGAATAAATTAAATACGCTAAAAGGCGCTTCTATGAGGGAAATGCATAAAAGGGGTTATTCCTATACGCAGACCTCTGTGGCTCTAAAAAACATTCAATTTGAAGAGTGGCCACAACATATGATTTATGTTTGAACTACTTCCTTACATGTATGACATTGCAGGTGTAGTTTTGTTTCGCATGTAACAGTTCCATATACATTTGTACATACTCGTGTTTTTGAATTTTTATTACATTAGACTACTACCAGTTGCAACTTATTCATACAAGCCTCCGTACGCGAAGATCTATATATAACATAATATATAGTTATACAATAGACAAGACGTTGTTCTTTTCCGTTTAAAAAGAAACTAAACGCACTCGCGTTGCAATAAATGCAAACAATATGACATGTTCATTGACCATATGAAGCAAGGTGTTAAGCTGCACGTCAAAACGTTTGGAGCCTAATCAGACTCCGGGTTACTCGGTGTCTGATCTGGATTAAAACTGTTTGCAACAAGGTGGTAGAAACACGAGATTGACAGTGAAAGGATTATACCACCGTCGACGAATTTGTTATATCTATTCAACGACACCGCCACTGACGTTGATTTCATTGAAAGTTTTGCCACCCCAAACACCGACGACCACTCTAAACAAACTTTTTTATTTTGTTTGTTAGTCTTCTCAACTTATACTGTCACTCGATATCTGTTGACTGAATGACTGCCTTTATGAAAGGGGCCGTTGAATCGACCATACACAGTCAAACATACCTTTACATCATTAATTCACATACATGTCAACATGCAATTACTTCTAAATGAAGGACAGCATTAATGCAGAAAGCTCCGAAAGGAGCTTTCTGCATTAAACTGTTCTGCATTTAGTAGACACTGTTTAAACAGTACCGGTTTGTATTACATATTCATCAAACTGGGTACCTTAGCCACGGCCGACTGTATTGATCAAATAGACGTACTGGGTTTCATTAAACTTGCTGTCACTCAGTTTGACAACCTGGTTTGATCTAACACGTTTCTTCTTCCGATAACATTCATAGCTTGACGATCTTCTGTTAGCCTCAAAGAAACCTTCATTGCCACTAGTATATCGTTAAATCGGCAAATCTTGCGCCCAAATCTTGATACTATTAAATTTACAAGTCCGCCGCAGATAATTTAGTGTTAAAAATGGTTATAAGGGTAAATGTAGTATGGACAAGGGATAGCAATTAATTAAGGGACAAAGGGTCTGGCACCACGTGTCCCCGATTCATTTTAGGGGACACACGACCACAAGCATCTGGTAAAACACACAACGGACAGCCGCCCGCTGACCTCCCAGGAGATCCCTAATTATCCCTAAAAAGGGGATTGGTTAAGCTTAATAGGTATGGAAATTAAATCCATTTTTTTCTATGGAGTTTGTACACATGCTTCAAAAGGAACTGTGGTGCAGATTAAGTGAAGATAAAATGCCGCTGAGAAGCGAATGCACACCCTCGAGCAGAGTGCTTGGGTGAATCGGTGTTGATTATAACAAGATTTCGCAGGTTGTTACTGCGGCTAAAACATGATGCGTAGGTGTGTTATATCAGTGGTCTTAATCTCATCACTTAACCCATTAAATCCTAAATTTTTAACTAAGAGGACATGTGCAAATAGTGTAGACCCTGATGACACGCCGCGTAACGCGGCGTCTCATCAAGGTCTACACTGTTTGCTATTTCTTGTGAACTGTTTTCTGTATGGATAAACACTGCAGCGTCTTTATATTACCTTTAAATGTCTATTTTGAAATCTTCTAACAAGTACACAGGGAGAGTTCATTGCAATATCCAAGAATAAATGGGTTACATTTCTGTTTTTATAGCTTCGTATTTTTAATCATATCTCAACTTCTTAAGTATCTGCAAACAAAATATTGTCTATTTCTAACACACCAAAGGTCCCCTCGAGTTGAGCTAAACGGTTATCCGCGTTAACGCTTTATCCCCATAGCAACTTGTTAAAAAAAGAGATACCTCGAATATCTGCTTAACCCTTTACCCTTTACCCTATATAACCTGTTTCTAGTTTCGAAAACAGATGACTACTTAAACAATTATTCCATTGCCAACAGTTGGGAGCTAGATCAGGCACAAAATATACATGTTCTCACACAGGTAAACATTAATCGTTTACATTATGCAAGAAACTGTCATTTCCCTATATTTTACTACAAATGTATACATGTCACTAGTTCGTGGTTAGTTTCGTTTAACACATTAAACCCTGAAACTTTTAATGAACGATTCCAATTTCCAATTAAGTTTTGACCATGTTTCAATATTTAGAACTGATGTTGATTTTAACTACATATTGCCAAATGACAAACAGTGCTGACCCCGACCAGGATCACTCTGATTTGGGTTCACTATTTCAATATTATAAGTGTACAATTCACAGGTACATTATTTGTTAATGACGACTGTACTCGTCGCTGGGATTGGCCGTGTTAAACTGGAATATATGATACATTTATAAACATGTGGAGAAAGGTATAAAGAACGACAACCCTGTATTTTAACTTGCGAAACGTATAAATACGTGCTCTTCGTGCACTGCCCATAACGCGACTGCATTAACAATATATGTCATTTAATCTTTTTATGCCAATTTTTTATATGTATCATTTTTCGTATTCCTTGATTTTAGGGAATGTTTCAGAAACATAACAGTATAGCAAACAGTGTAGACCATGATCAGAGGGCTCCGTAAGGAGTCCTCTGATGAGGGTCTACATTGTTTTTCAAAATACACATGTATGGTTTCCAGCATAGAAAGGGTTTATGGCTAGCTGTCTTTGGTGAAAAACATACCACACAAATATCCGAAAGTGGAAAATTGCGCATAACTAATCCTTGGCTGTATTGAACCCATTAATCTTTGAAAAAATGAAACAGTTCGTGTGTAACGGTAATGTCTTTAATTGGGAAATTTTCAACATTTTCGAATGGGGAGATTAGATTTCAAATGAACATTCCTTGTAAATTGAGCCCCAAAAATGCACAGGGCTTACGCATTTCAAGTCATTTTTCCGGCCTCAGCTAACTTGGGCTTGGGGTTTCGGGTAAAGAAAAAAACTACAATACAGTTAACGTCAGTATGGCGTGTGCTAAGAAAGGGGATTGTTTAATCGGTGTTTTAGACAAGTGGTTGCTTAAAGGGGGTTGAACGTAAAGCAGAAAGCTCCCTTTTGGAGCTTTCTGCTTTACGTTCGATCCCCTTTTCGCTTTGTACAATCAGCAATAGCCCCACATAAATAAGGACTCATTTGAATGATACTGGGAGCCGGACGCCTCAGTACATAAAAATCTACAGTAGTTAAGCTTATCTCGGGCTTCAGATTGACGTGCAAGTGTCTAGAGGTGCATAAAATTGATATAAACTCTCAGATGTGGAGTTCAGATGACAATAATGTTAAATCAACGATGTTCCGTAATGTAGAATTAAGAACGGAAGAGATGGCATGCGGACAAAGCCGAGGAAATGTATCCCCATGTAGACCTGTTTTAGCGGTTCTTGGGTTACAAAGGGGCTAGAATTTATTTGAGCATAAAGGACACATAAAACTATCGCCATGTAAAAAGCAAGCAAAATGTATTTGGTGATAAATTTGATCTGGAGTGGCGATAGTAAGAGGCGTACAGACAGTCGGGAGACCTGTTAACATTGGGGTGGGATGGAGCGAGATTTACACCCGGTGCATCCCATGCCCTAGACTAGTACGTGTACAGTGTCAATGTCACCAGTTTGTATAACATTAATCCATATATATACAGTGGAGAATCTGTTATTCTTTCCCAATAAACGCGTTTACGCTAAAACTATTATTTGCAGTGCAAACAGTTTGGAGCCAGATCAGACGCCGGGTAACCCGGCGTCTGATCAGGCTTCAAACTGTTTGCCACCAAGATAAACAAGAATTATCAGAATTGTCCAAAAGCTGTTCTTTTCTACGTTTTAGTGCTTTGCGTTTGCGTACGTTTGCGTTTAAACGGGAAAAAATAACAGATTCTCCACTGTAAACAGTGGAGAAGACGCTATTCTTTCCCGTTTAAACGCAAACGAAATACAAACGTATTGCAATGAAAAAGTATTAAAGGACAAGTTTTGACAAATTGTACCATTCGTGATAATTTGAATGGCATACTTAGCGACTGATCAGGTTCCAAACTATTTGCAATGAAAATAAAGTTAACAGTTACTATTTGACACATTTTACTGCTTTTGGATATTCCCGTTAAACGAAACTAAATGTTTAAACAACATGTGTTTGTGAAACAATTTGCCCCCTGATGTGACCGTGCCAACTAAATGACCTTGACCTTTGTGTGGCATTATACAATTTGTACTGAGCTTAAGAGCTTTTTGAGTTGAGTATACATGCCAAATATGAAGCATCTATCTGTGTCACATGTAGTTCCAAAAGTATGGTCAATATTAATGGTATGGACAGACAGACAAACAGACATACATTGCGAGAACAATATGTCCAACGATTTAGGCGTTCTTGGGCATACAAACCCCACTTGTTGGTTTTGTTGTGGTTGTGTTTTTTTAAAATGATAGTCAAACAGTTCGAAGTTAGATCAGACGTCGCGTTTCGCGGCGTTTGATTAGGCTCCAAACTGTTTGACAATGGGCAGTCTGTTTTGTAGAGTACAAATGTATTTGTTTGGGAAAGAATAGTATTTCACTCGTTAGTATCTTCATGGCTACTGCGGTCTGTTCGAGTCCGCTAACAGTGTGTAATATGATGACGGGCAAATAAACACTGAAAAGAAATTTACAAGTAATGCACATTTAAAGCGTTAATGTTTACCATCAATTCAATTTGTAATGAATCCATTTGCATATATTTAAAATTTTATCAGGTCACAATTTTTTTCGCGCATTCCTGAATAAAGGCTTGTTTAGAGAGAAAATCATTCTCGATTATCTTTCCACTGCATCTTTACTTGACTACTCATATGTAATGTGACTCTTAGCAAAGCTGACTTCCCCGTAAGGTTTGTTTTTTTTTGCCTTGAAAGTATCGTCTTAAACCTGCCTGAATAGTGCAACGAACTCACTCTATGTGCTTGCTGGAAGATTTATTATAGATATTCAAAGAGGATCTAAACACGCTGCAGTACAGTGGAGAATCTGTTATTCTTTCCCAATAAACGCGTTTACGCTAAAACTATTATTTGCAGTGCAGACAGTTTGGAGCCAGATCAGACGCCGGGTAACCCGGTGTCTGATCAGGCTCCAAACTGTTTGCCACTCAGATTAAAATGAATAATAAGAATTACAAAAATGTCATTTTCTCCATTTTAGTGATTTGCGTTTGCGTTTTTGTTTGCGTTTGAACGGGAAAGAATAACATTTTCTCCACTGTATGTATCGGAGGAGAGACAACGTGTTGTGCAATTCTGTTTTTGTCGTTCATGGTTACAATTTCACTACTTGGCAATCCTTCGAGTTTTTTTCAAGACAGACTGTGTCCTATTTCCGGAAGTTGTTCGCCTTTTTGGCGTGAATGACGAAGCTTTAAAGAAGGCACTGACTGCAGAAACTGAATTACTTACAAGAACTACGAATACAGTGAATTTCACTTATATAACGATATCCTCGGGACTGTCTGATTTCTTCCGTTATTTCAACTTTTCGTTATATCAGGTCCATTTTACTTAACATTAAGTAGAGATCGGGATATGTTTTGTTTTGTTATATATCCAATATTTCGTAATATCCAGTGTTCGAACTTGTGTGACTTTTTAACTTTTACCTCAATAGAAACGCCTACAGGACGCCTCTGCCTACTGTTCCATAAAAAACACAAACCATTGAATATTCTTTGATGACGTTAAATAAGTTTACATCTGAAGAACGAGAAAACAGACATATCATAAAGGATGATCAATTTTGTTTAAAAGACTGTCTGCAAATACCTTTTATTGTGTAGCTTTTATTAAAATATGGCGAAATGTGTAGCCAACTAGTTCGTGTTCATCAAGTCTTATTAGGGTGCGTGTATATGGGTTCCGTCTCATCTTGGTGTACACTGTTTGCAAATATATCTATCCTATATTGTGTAGCTACAGTGGAGAATCTGTTATTCTTTCCCAATAAACGCGTTTACGCTAAAACTATTATTTGCAGTGCAAACAGTTTGGAGCCAGATCAGACGCCGGGTAACCCGGCGTCTGATCAGGCTCTAAACTGTTTGTCACCAAGATAAACAAGAATTATCAGAATTGTCCAAAAGTTTTTCTTTTCTACGTTTTAGTGCTTTACGTTTGCGTACGTTTGCGTTTAAACGGGAACGAACTATGGGAAATGTGTACCCGTCTAGTACATGTACCTGTCTACTAACCATTATTGGGCACAGAGTGAAACTCGCTTAAAACGAAGTATTGGATACAGCGAAGCAAATTTTACTGTATGGTACAGTGTATCTAATATAATGGAAGGAAATTATACGTATATAACGAAATATATGTACAAAATGTATATCCAACGGCCCCGAAGACTTGTTATAAGTGAGATTCACCTAAGCTTTCTACTACATGTACAGTGGAGAATCTGTTATTCTTTCCCAATAAACGCGTTTACGCTAAAACTATTATTTGCAGTGCAAACAGTTTGGAGCCAGATCAGACGCCGGGTAACCCGGAGTCTGAATAGGCTCCAAACTGTTTGCCACCAAGATAAACAAGAATTATCAGAATTGTCCAAAAGTTGTTCTTTTCTACGTTTTAGTGTTTTGCGTTTGCGTACGTTTGCGTTTAAACGGGAAAGAAATATGGGAAATGTGTACCCGTCTAGTACATGTACCTGTCGCTTAACCATTATTGGGGACAGAGTGAAACTCGCTTAAAACGAAGTATTGGATACAGCGAAGCAAATTTTACTGTGTGGTACAGTGTATCTAATATAATGGAAGGAAATTATACGTATATAACGAAATATATGTACATGTATATCCAACGGCCCGAAGACTTGTTATAAGTGAGATTCACTTTAACTTTCTACTACATGTAGTTCCAGCTCGTAGTTTTCAATTACGCGCCTGAAGCTTTGAGTACGTTTTACTATGTTCTATGACAGTACTATGAACTTCTTGATTTCAAAACTGACAGTTAAACAATAGGGAACAGTGCACACCTGTTGAACAGATAACGTGGTTACATGACATGCGGCCAGCAGACAGGTCCTATTCCGGAATTATATCGTATCTAGCCCTACAAAAATTGTATTTAAACAGCATTTTGACGTGTAAATACCCAAGGTATACTATTTCCTATACGGGTGTGCTAATTGTTTGTTTTGCACCTGCGAGCCTTCGATAGAGACCCCATTTAGCTAATGAAAGGTTAATTGAGTAATCGGAGACTTTGCTGATTGATCGGTTCTCGTCTTAGTGGTGGTCTCAGACCTCAATCGGTATTACGAATGGCCTTGCAATGCTCCTTTTACCAAGTTAGACTCCATCTATATAGAATAGGAAAAACGTTATTCTTTCACAATAACCGATTCTGTGTTGAAACAATTATGTCCGTTACAAACAGTTTGAAGCCAGATCAGACGCCGGGTAACCCAAACTATTTGCAATGCATTGGAGATATAATTGTATTACAGAGCGTTTGTGTTTAGCTTTGTTCAAACGTGAAATAATCAAGTCTTCCCCCGCGGTGTGCCAGTGTGGAGTAAAGGGTATACCTTCTATATACAAACAGACTGCAGCCATATCAGATGCCGGGTTACCCAAATACTCTTTAGTCCGTCTTTAATATCGCAACATTTGTAATAAATGCTGTCATTTTCTGCATTGTTTTTACGTTTAGTTTCATTGAAAGGTGAAAAGTAACGTATTTCCAACGTCATCAGCGACAAAGTGAGACCATAACATGCAGTAAAGTAAGCAAAATGGTTATTTGACAATTAGGTGTCAATCAGGTCATTATGACAGTAAAATGGTAGTAAGATGGTTGTGACAGTACATGTAACATCACATGACAGTAACGGACCACGGAACCTTGCTCAACACCAGCTCAAACCATTGCATCTTATAAGAATATAACCATATGTTTATGAAACTGGCAAATCTAGATATAATTTCGAAGTCAACTACAATGTGAAATGCGGCGTGAACTACCCTTGTGATTAATAACCAAGACAGTCTAAAATGATGCAGACTGTGTACGCTACATTACCCAGCCCTGCACAACTTGTGTACAGTAATAATCCCCTATATCAACCACTCAGCAGAGAGCCCTTCAAATGGAGTATTAGCCGTGTTACTGTTTAAAGCAGGGTGAAAGTAAAGAAGAAATTGTTTAGGAACTGTCTGCTTTACTTTCATCCTGCTTTGAATAAACACCTGATAAAACATCGTAATCGAGCCTTCGTTTGGGCCGTCGGTAAAGACAGGTGACCGGTATGTGTAACCGGTCGTAATATAACATATGACGTTCACCAAGTTTTATAAACAAAGGTCGAATTCCTTGACACTAGTCAACAGATACAGACAAAAGTGTGTGCAACACTCCATTGAAAACTCTAGTTTGTCCCCAAACATAGATCGAAATACAGGTTTTATTATGCAAGATATAGGTCAGGAAGAAAGTTCTGAATGTAGCTTTCAGTGCTTTGAATGTTCTGTATTAAGTTGGCGCTGTTATAGCTGCACATGCCCATCAGGTGGTCGGAGTGTAGAGATTGTATAGTATTTTGGTCTATTTCGCGGAGAAAACGTTATTTTTCCTAATAAACGCGTTTACACTTAAACTATTATTTCATTTGCAAACAGTTTGGAGTCAGATCAGACGCCGGATAACCCGGCGTCTGATCAGGCTCCAAACTGTTTGCCACTCAGAATAAAATAGATAGTCAGAATTGTCAAAATATTTGTCGTTTTGAAGCTTTTCTATATTTTAGTGTTTTGCGTTTGCGTTTTCGTTTGCATTTAAACGGGAAAGAATATCGTTTTCTCAACTGTATTAAGTCTCACCTTACCGTCTTCAGACAAGTCAATCACACTGTGGCATTTGTTGTGCATTCATTCATGTGGTTTATGTAGAGTTATTTTCACTTGTACAGTGAAGAAAACATTATTCTTTCCCAATAAACGCGTTTACGCTAAAACTATTGTTTCCTTTGCAAACAGTTTGGAGCCAGATCAGACGCCGGGTAACCCGGCGTTTGATCAGGCTCCAAACCGTTTGCCACCAAGATAAGCATGAATTATCAGAACTGTCCAAAAGTTGCACTTTTGTACGTTTTAGTGTTTTGCGTTTGCGTTTCGTTTGCGTTTAAACGGGAAAGAATAACGTTTTCTCCACTGTATTGTGGCCTGGATAAATGTTGGAAGGAAGGGACCATCTTTTTTAACCATTTTCTCCCTGAAACTTCAAATTAACAATTCAAGTCTCCAATTGAGTCTATCCCATGTTTGACTATTAGTCTTTGTCAATGTATTGCACTATGACAACCGTGTATACCCCGTTGAGAGTCTTCCGATCCGGACCTTCACTGTTTGCATAGTACAAGTGTATTTTAAAAGATAAAGTTCCATTTTCAAAGGACAGTTCTGTTTCTGGCCAAAGTGGCTTATATATCTACCACCACGTGCGTCTGTAAATTTTTGTCTTCGCGTCCTACTTTGTTCGTCCCCAATTAGCTAAAATAACAGGTTTCTTTATGATTTGCATGTTTACTTCAATTGCATAAGTTATCTATGACAAAATAACAATCCAGCCTTTGATATACCTACACGTGCAAGTTATACAATCATTTAAATATCTCTTAAAAACGAGGAAAAACGTCCAAAGTATACGTTTCGTACTGGTACCTCAGATTGGAACAAATTCCAAATTCCTACAGTTCTGCGAGTACATGTATGATCACTTAAGTTGAAACTTCTTTTCGGTATACAAGGCAGGTGGCTCATTAAAGCAAACTAAAGGTAAATCATAAAAGCAAGTTTTATTCTGCTTTGCTTTGTCCTGCTTAAAGTCGCCACCTGTCTTAACGTACAGTCGTACGTACATGTAATACTAGTATATCGGACTATGTTCAGTGGAGAAAACGTTATTCTTTCCAAATCAACGCGTTTACGCTGAAACGTTTATTTCCCTTGCAGACAGTTTGAAGCCAGATTAGACGCCGGGTAACCCGGCGTCTGATCAGGCTCCAAACTGTTTGCCACTCAGATTGAAATGAAGTTTAAGAATTATCTAAAAGTTGTCATTGACGTTTTAGTGCTATGTGTTTGCGTTTCGTTTGCGTTTAAACGGGAAAGAATAACCCCATTCTATCCGCTGTACCGCATTGGAGTAGTTTTGGCTTCCCTGGCTATTGACACGCGACGGACATTACAGTGTGACAGACATGTAGTAAAAAACTTAAAACACTGGACTGAGTAAACCACTGTATTCCGGGGCAACACCGTGTAATATTTAAGGTCAGATAATAAACAAATTTGTCTCTTCTATGTCAGTGAATTGTGACACATGTAGTGTTTTATGACGTGTAAGCAGCATTAATAATGAGAGCGAATCTTATACCCACAACGACTAAATCACTGTCCTAGTCCCCAATAGCTGACAACAGAGGTATTATGGTAAAAAGGTAGTGTTTGTGATAGAGGAAAACGTCACGAGAAATAGGGGTCTCTCCCTCAATGCAAACATTGTAGACCTATATCTGCTGACTCCGTTAACCATTTCCCTTATAGAAGCACCTTTTAGCACATTATATTTATTCCTACACTGAAGAAAATAGTTCCAATTTTTACGGTCATGAATATGTATCATAAAGAATATTTTCTTTATTCTAGCAAGTGGAAGCTTAAAGCAGGCTGAAAGTGAAGCAGAATGCGCCTCATGGCGCATTCTGCTTTACTTCCAACCTGCTTTAAGTGATCATATGTCTTCAAAATTAGAAACAGGCAATGGGGTAAAGGGTTAACTCTTTGAACCTTAGTCACGCATATATGCGTCATTTGCAAACAGCATGCCTGTGAGAAGTATAATTGTCATATGCAAACAGTGTAGACCCTAATCAGATGGCTCCTTAAGGATCAGGGTATACACTGGTTGTCATTTTGAGATATATTGTAAAAATCAGCCCTTTAAAGTTAAAAATGGACTAGACTAAATTAAAAACTAGAATTGACCATTTGCGGTTTCAGGGAGGAAAGAGTTAACCTATTACCCCCTATACTGTTGAAAGTGAAGCCAATAGCCTGTTTCTAGTTTCAAACACAGGTGACCACTTAAAGCATGTTGAAAGTGCTTTACTTTCAGTCTGTTTTAAACTACCATCTGCTACATGTATGATAAAGAATACATTTCGTATGGTACATATTCATAAGTGTATAAATTGGAACCATTTTTCTTTAGCGGAGAAAAAACATTAGAGGGGTAACAAAGGCGTATATATGAGATAATGTATTAAAGGGTCAATTAGAAGTTAACCGCAAGTTGGAAGCTCATTACAGGACATATTCAATGCAAAATGAGCATTCTGCATAAGTTCTGTCTAGCAGAAGTCTATCCAAAATAAATGCATTTTAATGATTTATAAACAATGATGGTCATTGCGAGCAGTTTAGAGCTTAACAAACACCGTGTAACTTAATGCCAGATAAGGCTCAGAATTTTGATAAATATTCAACATTAACTAAATGCCATTGTCATTTTCTGCATTTTGTTGAATTGCGTCGGCGTTTTATGAAAATTAAACGGGAAAACATAACGTACCACTTACATAGAGTCCATAATGACAGACCCTCACAAATAACAGGTCTTCGAGAAGATTACAGACTGTGTGCTGTAACATTGTTATATGTAGGTGTAATACAAAGAGAATTTCCATACAAAAAAACCTGCCTCCAAAGTTACTGCTCGTGATTATTTATTTATTTAGCCGTGTGTGTACAAGAACAAGTGTAAAGGTAATTATCCATGCCGCCGTGAATGATCTTAAACGAGACTTGTGGAAAAGACATTGGAGCCGCGATTAATGGTAACCAGGATCAGTCTTGGCAGCACCGCGAACGAACCGGGTACCAGAGTTAGAATGACGTATTCTAATTGTCTACTACAGTTGAACCTGTTTTTAATAACTATTCAATAAATAAGAGTCCTTGGATGAAAGACGGTTACCAGTTTAATGGAGACCAAAGGCAATATCGAAAGTTCCTAACGGATCTTTCGACATTAACGTATGTCTACATTACACTTGTACAGGTCTTTTATAGACTTTAAATGCATCTCTGGTCGATTTATATAGAGTTGATAGTAGAGCATAGAAAACTGGTTTGGCAATTAGCTCTTTCATTTCTCACCCTTTACATGTCCTTTGTTTTAATTTAAAACCAGTCTGGTTATGTAGATAAAACATATTGTTTTAAAAATCTAGTAATCGTTTAATCCACGAAAACTAATTACTTTGTCGTATCGAATGGCGTTGAGCGTACGTCTCGATGGCCGCGCTGGTTGAACACGTATTTCGCCACTCATTGTTCACAAATAAAGGCAAATGATGAGATGAATGAAGAATACTAGAACAGAACAAGCATGTTCCACCTTGCTAGATCTGTTTCAACAACATAACTTAAGCAGTTTTTACTTCTCGGTAATATGAATACGTTGAGTCGGACCACACATACAGAAATGTATCTTGCACGTTCGTACGAATTTCTGTGGTGAATCACCAGAAGACGACAAGTTTGCAAACTGTATTGTAAACTAAATTGCATGTTTTACCTTGGAAATGTTGCTGACTAATCTAACTAAAGCGACAATTCAAGTTAAGGACATGTGTGGTCAATATTTAAATCAGGTAGCTTAAAGCAAAATGAAATTAACGCAGATAACTCCTTTTGAGAGCTTTCTGATTTACCCCTATCTTCTTAGCAGGTGTAGCTTAATGTTTATAGTACATAGTTCTGTTACACGCCTTTAATACCAACACAAGTTTTTCGCTCTATAGTGGGACATGTTTTTAAAATATTCAATGAAACTGCTTTTTGAGGTACAATGAACACGTTATTCTTTCCCGTTTAAAACGCAAACAAAACGCAAACGCATTGTAATTAAATGTAGAAAATGACAATTTTATGACAATTCTGAAATCAGTAAAACTCGCTTATAACGAAATTTGATACAACGAAATACAAACGGCTATGAACCTGATCAGGCGTCGGGGTTACCTGATACATGTACAGTATACGATCTGGCAAAATCGCATGCAATGGAAATACTTGTTTAAGCGTACATGTACAGTGGAGAATCTGTTATTCTTTCCCAATAAACGCGTTTACGCTAAAACTATTATTTGCAGTGCAAACAGTTTGGAGCCAGATCAGACGCCGGGTTACCCGGCGTCTGATCTGGCTCCAAACTGTTGCCACCAAGATAAACAAGAATTATCAGAATTTTCCAAAAGTTGTTCTTTTCTATGGTTTAGTGTTTTGCGTTTGCGTACGTTTGCGTTTAAACGGGAAAGAATAACAGATTCTCCACTGTACACTGGAGAAAACGTTATTCTTTCCCGTTTAAACGCAAACGAAAAGCAAACGCAAAAACACTAAAATGTAGAAAAGTGCAACTTTTGGACAATTCTTATAATTCATGTTTATCTTGGTGGCAAACAGTTTTGAGCCTGATCAGACGCCGGGTTACCCGACGTCTTGTCTTGCTCTAAATTGTTTGCATTAGAAATAATAGTTTTAGTGTAAACGCGTTTATTGGGAAAGAATACCGTTTTCTATACTATAAAGGCGTTTACTGGGAAAGAATAACGTCTTCTCCACTCAGTTATAACTGAATGGATTGCGATAGGGCGTTAAACCCAAACTTAAAGCCAAAATTAATCACTCACTTCTGTTGAATGGTGAGCAAAAACCTTTCTGTACTACTGAAGGTTTTCCCCATATTAAGACACCAATCCAATCATGGCTTAAAACAAATTAACATGCAAACCAGTCTGATCGAAATTGTTTTATGTAATACAGATGCGGATTTATAATTGACGTCCTTGTGCATGTATAGGAGAGCTTTCAGTAATGGCAAACAGTGTGGACCATGATCAGGTGTTGGCGTCTGATCATGGTCTATATTGTTGACAATGACCGAGATACAGGTCTCTCTCTCTCTTTCTCTCTCTCTACGACATACAATGGGAGACATATATTGTGTATGTTGTTCGGAGGGAACCGTTATAGGGAGGAAAAATTAAGACTTGACTTACATTTGCAAACAGTTTTGATTCTATCAAAATGTCCACTTATATGTAAATTTGAGATAAAACAGCAGAAGACAATTTTAAGCAGACGATATTGTAGTTGTAAAAGCGTTTAACATTATTATCTTGTTTAGGACTCCGCGACAAGGGTCATTGTAGTGAGGGGGTCGTTGTTGGGAGGGCCGTTGTTGGGTGCAAACACTGTAGATTGTCGTCTTTGCGTGCATGTTATTCCTGTTGCACATATCACGATTTGTTATATTCTAGGTTATAGTGGAGAAAATGTTATTCTTTCCAAATAAACGCGTTTACGCTGAATCTATTATTTCCATTGCAAACAGTTTGGATCCAGATCAGACGCCGGGTAACCCGGCGTCTGATCAGGCTCCAAGCTGGTTGAACTCCGATTAACATAAATATTCATAATTGTTGAAAAGTTGTTCTTTTCTACGTTTTGATGCGATGCGTTTGCGTTTCGTTTGCGTTGAAACGGGAAAGAATAACGTTTTCTCTACTGTATATTGGCAGCGTAAGCTATGCTGTGTGGGCTTGTTGTTCCTATTACGGTTTGAGAGAATAGATCCGCCTTTGGGGAAAACCTGCCCGTAATTGACTACCCATCAACATTAGAGCAATTGGACTGACTGCGCTTTTTGAAATTTAGTTTGTGTCATCACTTACGCTACCGTACCGCTAACATTAGCTTGAACATAGAGGGTCGGGACAGTGAAATTTGTGGTGGGGAAGATTGAATACAGATCAATCAAGTCATTACCATTCAAATTGATTCTCTTCTTTCTCACTTCATCAATCAAATTCACACTAATTTGTATCTATTCTATTACCCGGGCGCAGTTTGTCATCGCCGTCATGGCTTTTTAACTTTTTCTCATCTCAAATGTAATTATTTGCGTCTCTACCAACACAGCCCACTCTGTATTAAAGCGATCTTTCTTGTAAATAAGCGTACATGTTATCAAAGACAGGTGACTGCTAAATGCGGGACAAAGGTAATACAGAAAGCTCCTGAAGGAGCTTTCTGTATTATCTTTATCCTGCATTTAGCAAACACCTGTTTGAAAGCCATTAATTTGAATTTGTATTTAATGGTCGTTTATTAAAGGTTTGACTATATGTGCGAAATTAAATTTCACCCTCCTCTCTCTCTGACTAGTCAGCCATGGGGTTGTGACAGTAGTTTTTTTCAAAGTTGACATGCTGAATAGGTCCGACTGACAACATGTACTATACAGACCCTAATATTAAGTGGCGAAGACGTTATTCTTTCCCGTTTAAACACACTAGCGAAACGCAAACGCATTGCAGTAAAACGTAGAAAACGACAAATGCTGTACACATCTGATTATTCAGTTTAATCTGAGTGGCAAACACTTTGGAGCCTGATCAGACACCGGTTTACCCGGCGTCTGATCTGGCTCCAAACTGTTTGCAATTGAAATAATAGTTTCCTCCACTGTACCTCGTTCAACCCTGAAAACTACAAATGCACAATTCCATATACTAATTATGCCTTACCAACTATATCTATTCCATTTTTAATTTTTTTTTTTAATTTTTTTTCAGCAATATTTCAAATATGGCAAACAGTGCAGACCATGATCAGAGGGCTCCTTTAGCCCTCTGTTCAGGGTCTACACTATTTGTATACGTCAAATGAACTCATCATAGGTCCACTGTTAGTAAATTACGAGTATATTCGTCGCTAGGCCTATAGATTTGTGAGACTTGAACCTACAACTACATGTATGAGGGACGTCATGGTACATGTTGTTAGTCGGACACTTCAACCACCGTCGGGCTCAGAAGCTTATTGTTTAATTCTTTATTTCAGTCTCATCATGATTTACAACATTATCTTTATCACAGATTTAACAATTTTCAAAGTATATCATGCCGTTCATAATATGAACTAGATCTATATGAGACTATCACAATTTTGCAAATAATTACTATTAACATAACATAAAAGTTACATAATTATACATAATAAAAAGCATACATTCTCCATTATTCTTACAAACAAGACTCCTTAAAGAGGTTGCTTTTTTGTCTGCTTATATATGATATTCATGGTTGGGTCTAATTCAAATGGACACTCCACCTGTTGACCTAGCGCCGTTTCCCACTGGTAAACTACCAGGACCGTGTCCAGTGAAAGCCCTCGAGGATTACCAACAGCTTAAACTCGCCGGGTAGATCCCGCCTTTGGCACGTTTGTAAATACCCGGGATTTAATCTCACACAGGGACCTTGCCCAGTCTAACGCCTTAGCTAGATCTAATTACGCGAATTGTCCATTGCGATCTTTGAGCTTTTGTGATTAAAGAGGTCTTTTTGACCTTACAGTTATTCAGATAAGCACAGCGGGATGTTTGATAAAAGTTCAAATCCTGCAGTGAAGAAGACGTTCCCATTAAACGCGTTTGTGTGACTTCGGCTATTTTCATTGCAAACAGTTTGGAGCCCGATCAGACGCCGGGTAACCCGGCGTCTGATCGGGCTCCAAACTGTTTGCCACTGAAACTAATTGAGTCTTTAGAAATTTCAAAAAGAAATCTTATGTTCTACATTTCACTCAATTGTGTTTGCGTTTCGTTTACGATCACGCCTTCTTCACTATAACAGGATTTGTGTTGGTGCATTGGTATGCTGGTGATCTGGTCTGGTATTTTAACATCAAAACATGTTATAATGGAGTGTTTTACAAGTATGACCTTCATTTAGGATAACTTAAATTTAAAGAAAGTTTTTTTGTTTTAAGTTTAAGACAGATGACCCCTTGAAGCTGGACGAAAATTAAAGAGAACGTTTCTTAAGAGAGCTTTCTGTTTTATTTATATACTGCTTAACATATGTAACCCTAGCGACGAATATACTTGTCATTGAAAAATGATGTACAGTGGAGAATCTGTTATTCTTTCCCGTTTAAACGCAAACGTACGCAAACGCAAAGCACTAAAACGTAGAAAAAAACAACTTTTGGACAATTCTGATAATTCTTGTTTATCTTGGTGGCAAACGGTTTGGAGCCTGATCAGACGCCGGGTTACCCGGCGTCTGATCTGGCTCCAAACTGTTTGCACTGCAAGTAATAGTTTTAGCGTAAACGCGTTTATTGGGAAATAATAACAGATTCTCCACTGTAAACAGTATAGACCCTGATAAGTGGACTCAAGAATAAGGTTACGCGGCGTCTGATAAAGATAAAGGTTTGCAAATAACCAATGTTCTCAAGGTAAGGCAGTGAAAGGGGTAAAGTGTTGACAAAAAGACAGTACATATTTTTTATGCAACCAGACAACTGATTGTAATAGCACTTCAAGTAATAGGCATTTATAACCCTATAGTTTTCAAGAGGACATTATAGAATAGAAGTCTGTCAAATCAGCAGTTTGGGAAGAGGCCCAAATCTGTGTCAAGTACAAGCTAACTGGGGACTTGCCCCCTCATACAAAGTGTTGGGTGGTCGTGTTAGCAACAACGGCTGGGCTGAAGAATGCTGGGAAATGAGGGGAAAATAAGTAAAGGAAACAAGAACGAAAAGGAGAAAGAAATATGATTCAATTTGAAAGTATGCTAAAAAGAAATGGTGAAACAAATCGAACTGAAAAAACACGAAAGGTCGGTTTGGATAAAAAGAAGAAGAATGAGAGAATGGTTGATATAAAGGAAGGGAGGAAGCAATTAACACACTAAGGAAGTAAGCAAGAAACCAAGGAAGCAAGCAAGAAACATAGGAAGCAAGTAAGCAAGAAAGGAGAGAAAGAAAAAGGATAATAGAATTACACAATAGAGAAAAAGAGTAAATATGTGTATTGAATGAAATAAGGAAACAATACAATAAAGAAATAAAGACGGGATACACTTGTGTTTATTGGTAAATTGCGCCGTATAAAAACATGCAGTCTGTTTTTACAAAAGTCAAGATCCAGCACGATCATTAGTGCCGAGTGTCAATGAAACACATCCATGTGCAAACCCCTTCACATGCAAACCCCTTCACTGACAGAATCTCTGAGTTCATATCTCATATGAGATTTAAATAACACTTTATAGTGGAGAAACGTGTAATGTGAGTAACACACAATATGGCCGCGATGGTCAAGAACCAAACTGTTTGCAATAGATGATTGTACCCGAAGCAATTCAGTGAAGAAACAAGTACATCGTACATGTATATGGTTTGACGGTGTTCCTCTTCTTCAACCGTTCCATATTTAGGATTGTCACTTGTGGTATCTAAATGGCGTCGATGCTACCGGACATCCGGACGGAAGCCCGTCGGTGTATCCCCTCCCACACACACTGGAACGTGCACTGTGCACGACATATAGTAATCGGCAGTGTTGTTCAAACAAAACGTTAACGGATGACAATGTCAGTGATATATTGCCTCCGCTCCATTTGCTTTACAATAAACGCCCGTCTATAACGACTGCATGTTTACAGTAAACGCCCGTCTATAACGACTGCATGTTTACAGTAAACGCCCGTCTATAACGACTGCATGTTTACAGTAAACGCCCGTCTATAACGACTGCATGTTTACAGTAAACGCACGTCTATAACGACTGCATGTTTACAGTAAACGCACGTCTATAACGACTGCATGTTTACAGTAAACGCACGTCTATAACGAATGCATGTTTACAATAAACGCACGTCTATAACGAATGCATGTTTACAATAAACGCACGTCTATAACGACTGCATGTTTACAGTAAACGCCCGTCTATAACGACTGCATGTTTACAGTAAACGCCCGTCTATAACGACTGCATGTTTACAGTAAACGCCCGTCTATAACGAATGCATGTTAACAGTAAACGCACGTCTATAACGACTGCATGTTTACAATAAACGCCCGTCTATAACGACTGCATGTTTACAGTAAACGCCCGTCTATAACGACTGCATGTTTACAGTAAACGCACGTCTATAACGACTGCATGTTAACAGTAAACGCACGTCTATAACGACTGCATGTTTACAATAAACGCCCGTCTATAACGACTGCATGTTTACAATAAACGCACGTCTATAACGACTGCATGTTTACAATAAACGCACGTCTATAACGACTGCATGTTTACAGTAAACGCACGTCTATAACGACTGCATGTTTACAATAAACGCCCGTCTATAACGACTGCATGTTTACAGTAAACGCCCGTCTATAACGACTGCATGTTTACAATAAACGCACGTCTATAACGACTGCATGTTTACAGTAAACGCACGTCTATAACGACTGCATGTTTACAATAAACGCCCGTCTATAACGACTGCATGTTTACAGTAAACGCACGTCTATAACGACTGCATGTTTACAATAAACGCACGTCTATAACGACTGCATGTTTACAGTAAACGCACGTCTATAACGACTGCATGTTTACAATAAACGCACGTCTATAACGAATGCATGTTTACAATAAACGCACGTCTATAACGACTGCATGTTTACAATAAACGCCCGTCTAAAACGACTGCATGTTTACAGTAAACGCACGTCTATAACGACTGCATGTTTACAATAAACGCACGCCTATAACGACCCCTACCTTTACAGTAAACATCCGCTATTACGAATACTCGCATTATAATAAATAGCCTATGTTACGAACACCCGCTTTACAGTAAACATCCTCTTTAACGATTGGCTTGTTTACAGTAAACACCATCAATAATGACCACGCGCATTACAGTTAATACTTGCTACATGTATACATGTAACGACCAGTCAAAATACTAATATTGTTCGGTGTTTAAGGCAGTTCGTCTTTGTCGCAGTTTTCTGCTTTACTTTAGTCTTAGTTCAACCTGGCACCTGTCTTTAGCAACATAATTGAATATTCGTCGAAGTCTTAATAGTGACAAATAAGTTTTTCCCTTTACCTTTCTCAGCAATCAATATGCAAGGGCCAATATGTAGGTTTATTCAATTTATCTTCTACAATAAATCAAACATTTACGGGGTTTTCTTAGGCTTTGAAAATACTTACCAAACCTTAAACAAACAAAGCGCTTGATAGACAGTACCAAGCCTGTGTTTTGAGACCATTCGTAGAATAATCATAAAGATGTATGTACAGTGGAGAAAACAGCTATTCTTTCCCTGTTAGAAGACACTAAATTCAAACACGATGCAATTAGATGTAGAAAAATTACATGTTTTCGAAAATATTATGTATTTTAAGCTGAGATACGAACCGTTTGGAGTCTCATCAGATGCCGGTTTCCCGGCGTCTGAACTTACTCCAAACACTTTACGATGGAAGAAACTGTTTAAGCATAAATGCGCTTATTGGGAAATTACACCCTCTGTATGCTGTAACTGACAAAGATAAAAGTGTCCCAAAAAGCTCCTTTATACATGTAAGCATTCTGAATTCCGTTTGCCCTGTATGAAGTAACCACATGCATCAAGGACGTCTATGCCTTTTACTTTGAAAAGTGTCCTTCTACAGTGGAGAAAACGCTATTCTTTCCCAGAAAACGCGTTTACGCTAAAACTATTATTTATATTTCAAACAGTTTGGAGCCAGATCAGACGCCGGGTTACCCGGCGTCTGATCAGGCTCCAAACTGTTTGCCACCAAGATAAACATGAATTTTCAGAATTGTCCAAAAGTTGCACTTTTATCCGTTTTAGTGTTTTGCGTTTGCGTTTCGTTTAAACGGGAAAGAATAACGTTTTCTCCACTGTACCGTTGCCGCAGTCTAACACCATGTCCCATGATTATAAAGCAACTCAGTTTACTCTGATATCATTTTTAAGTTTAAGAATTATCTCAGACTCACCCCAAATGCTTTATAACTTCAAATCCTGGCTGCCATTTCTATAGCATTTTCATTCTTTAATAGCAGTTATATAAAGGGCGATATCTTCCTTGTTTTGAGAAACAATTTAAACTTATAAAAGTATTTTAAATTTTAAGATATCTCCCACCATTTATATATATACACTGGAATGTCGTTCAATTTACAGTCTTTAAAAACCCAAAAGTCGATTTTCAAAACTAACTTACAATTAAGAATTAACCCATTTATCGACCAATTTACAATTCAGGCGAATTGTTTTGTTTTAAAAGATACGGAAATACGGTTCGTTAAATTCAAAATAGTTTGCTCTCGTATGTTCAATAAACCCAAATGTTTCAATGACTAAAAAGAAGACAATTACATTGTAGATCGTGTTAAAGACTGAAAGCAGATTAAAGCAAGATAAAAGTCAAAAGCAGAAAGCTCCCTAATGGGAGCTTTCTGCTTTTGACTTTCATCTTTCTTTAAGCATTCCTCATTCCTCGACATCGATCTTAAATATTATTTTATTTGATTGTTAAACAAAGGTATCTATTGTACGTGTTTATATACAAACACTTCAAGATTTGAACGTTTTTCATCTCTTAAACGAGGGGAGTAATTTGTCCCCCGTTATCTCCAACTAACAAAATGGTTCACAGGTATTTTTCAATCATTCAATGATTGGAGAGACATCCAATCTCAAAGATCTTTCATACCTAGGTACAGAGAGCCGATACAAGATTTGGTATACAGTGGAGAACACATTACTACTTCCCGTTCAATGCAAATAAAACGCAAACGCATCGCAATAAATGTTGAAAAATGATAATTTGTTAAGATTTCTTACCAAAAGTTTTAATCTGAGTGGCGGACAGTTTGATGCCTGATCATACGCCGGGTTACCCGGCGTCTGATCTGGCTCTAACCTGTTTGCAAAGGACATTATAGTTTTAGAATGAACGCGTTTGTTGGGAAAGAATAACGTTTTCTCCACTGTACTATGTTGGATATATCACCTCGTTGCGAAATAAGCACGGCGCTGTTTATAAACAAGAATTGATTAGCCTCAAATTGACCGTAAAGAGTTGTTTAATGAGTTGATAGAGAAAGGGGACAAATTTCACATCAAATCTAGATAAGGCCACGTTCCTCGCGATTTTGTAAAGTACAACGTGAACTACCTTTCTATTTCTGGTTTAAACAAAACAAAATGTTAACGTATACAATGGAGAAGACATGATACTTTCCCAATAACAATGATGTCCATTTCAAACAGTTTGGAGCCTGATAAGATGCCGGGTTATCCGGCGTCTTATCAGGCTTCAAACTGTTTGCAACTCACAGTGTTACGGCCTTAACTGCTACACTGTTTCATTTACATCCTTCATTTTGATATGCATAGTCACCTTGACAAGTCCAATCCAGACATACCAAAAAGTTTCCAAGTTGACTACTTTGACCTTGACCTATGACCCGATTTTGTTGACTTCCGAAATCTTAACGTTGATTACAGCTCCTTCATCTACAACCTTGATTTCTTTTATGCATGTTCATATGTTCAAGTCCTATCCAGACATCCAAATTATTTTGCTAATTGACCTTGACCTTTGACCTAATTCTAACTGGTATTTTTGCATCACTGATTATCAAGTTAGCCACAACTTCTTCTTTATCTACCGCCTTCATTTTTGGTATGCATCTTCATCTTGCTTTAAATTATAAGCGTTGACATTCAACTTTGATAGAAAAGTGCTGTCCAAGGTATTAAAGCTGGCGATAGTGGTTAAGCAGACAGCAAGACTTGATGCAGGAAAGGTTCAAGCCTACAATAATGCTACAGTGGAGAAAACGTTATTCTTTCCCAATAAACGCGTTTACGCTAAAACTATTATTTGCAGTGCAAATAGTTTGGAGCCAGATCAGACGCCGGGTAACCCGGCGTCTGATCAGGCTCCAAACTGTTTGCCACCAAGATAAACATGTATTATCAGAATTGTCCAAAAGTTGTACTTTTCTACGTTTTATTGCTTTAAATGCGTTTGCGTACGTTTGCGTTTAAACGGGAAAGAATAACAGATTCTCCACTGTATGTACGAACTGTATTGGGCAGACCACGTTTGGCTTGGTGCAAATTCAGTCATCACGTTATCAGAACGGCACAATTAATCATGCTACATGCGTTTCATGTATAGACAAGAGAACGTTTAATGAAACCCCCAACAGGGCAAGCCACGCATTCTTTCTCCTTAAGCTTAAAGTCACGTGATCGCCTTGTACAGTGTTGATACAGATCAAGTAGGTTGTCAGAAAACAATAGATCTTTTCATATTTGTACATGAAACATTTAAACGTTGGTACAATGAACGTAAAATGGTGTGGAAGATTTGAATAAATGAACACTGTTATGGAATGTGTGTGTGTACCATAAGGTGGGGTCGACTGAGCTTGCAGCGAATGCCATTAAAGTTTTTTAAATCCTTTAACATCTTATAGATTAATGCCTTGTGATCACGTTGGTAAACAGTTTATATACAGATACATGTAAGACGCCAATTAAATCGGCGTCTCATCTGGATCTAAACTGTTTGACACTTTTAATACATTTGCTTTCAATATAATTATACTTTTCGAATCTTAGCATACGGCACACGTTGCCGATGAAACTAACTTACGGTGATGACGGTTGAAATGCACCCCGCAGCGATACTTGTAACAGTGGGATGGCGTTATTCTTTCCATTTTAAACGCAAAATAAAACGCAAACGCATTGCAATAAATGTTATAATTGACAACTAATTGAACATGTTGGAGATCGAGTTTTATCTGAGTGACAAACAGCTTTGAACCTGGTCTGACGCCGGGTACCAAACGTGTTTACTGGGAAAGAATAACATCTTCTCCACTGTATAATACACATGGCCTAGGCTTTGCGTGCAAATGCACTTCACACAAGCCTATCAAGACTACGATTTTTAAATGTTATGTTGCAAAATATTTATTTTATATGTCTCGTCCAAATTTAGAAAGTACAAAACATGTATAGAAAATAAATAACGAAATATTTCTTTTGATATAAAAAAATGTCGTTTCAAGGATACTGTATAAGATCTAGAATTGTACATCATTCCTAAGAACGTGTAATATGAATAACATACTGTTTAGCCAATCCTGATGTCTGCGACACGATGCACTATATATAGAGGTATTGTCCTGATAGAATACTGAAAGTACAGGAAAACCTCTCTTTTACGACCACTAAATTGTGATATTGGGTGTTTTAGGCAGGTGAGTTCTTAAAGTAAGGTGACAGTGAAACAGAAAGCTCCTTTAGGAGCTTTCTGTTTCAGTGTCACATTGCTTTAAGCTGTCCCCTATCTTTTATACAATCAATTAGCCTTTGTTTTAGTGGTCGTAATATAGAGGTTTAACTTGACAGTATCTTTTTCCTAGCCATTTAGGCCTACATGTACAATGCAACCAGTTCGCAGACGGATGAAAGGTCCTGTATGCCGGCGTCTGATCAGGCTCCATGATGTTTGTTATTCAGATTTAGATAAATGATTAAAATGATTTGAATATTTTCCAAAATATCTGTCTATTTTTACATTTTAGAACACTACATGTATGCGTTTAGTTTATTATGATACCATCCCCATGGAACTTGTTCAACGTTGGCATAATTGTAGCCATAAAAGTTGAAACAAATAAGTCATGTCAACATAAGGACAAGATCAAGGTCGAATCTTGCACGAGCAGAATAAAAACTGACAAATTATTCCTACGCTTTAAATAAAACCGTAAACAAATTTCACCGCCATATTGTCGTCTGCATTTATTTCAATTTTTAAAGTAATGACATTTTGACTTGAAGAAACGTCTTTACCATTTTCCATTGAAATGGTTTTAACTCCGATAAGATGCCGGGAACTCGACGTCAGATCTTGATCCAAACTGTTTGCAAAAACCAGCCT
This sequence comes from Gari tellinella, assembly GCA_922989275.2. Lineage (NCBI taxonomy): Eukaryota > Metazoa > Mollusca > Bivalvia > Cardiida > Psammobiidae > Gari > Gari tellinella. Next base: position 77,113,347 of record OV277866.1, read on the forward strand.
ATAGCTCACAGCCGAAATGGAAAAGGGTAAACTCTGATTGAGCTGGGTGTAAACTAGCACATGTTTTATGCCCCCAAAGTCCACCTAAGTCACCGTCTTAAAGTAAAGCAATTATGAATCACGACAGTTTGATGTAGGATTTATGAAGGGGAAAGTACAGTGTAACCTCTCTATAGCGGTCAACTAGTATGGGACTAAGTAGATCCTTAAAATTTTAGCTGCTTAATGTAGGTCAAAAGTAATACAGAAAGCTCCTATAGGAGCTTTCTGTTTTACTTCTGTCCTGCATTAAGCTCTAACCTTTATCTAAAACCGCCAATTATACCTTTTTGAGTGTCGTTTAAGATAAATTTGAGTGTGTTTATAAAATCGTATATATTTCTGTCATGCTTTGATAATGCAGTAAGTTTGTTGTAACTGAACTAAGTTCGATAATGTCAAATTTTCGTACAGTCAATAACTGTTTACTGGCAATTTAAGGAAGAGATGTAGGTACAGTGGAGGAAACGTTATTCTTTCTCGTTTAAACGCAAACGAAACGCAAACGCAAAACCCAAAAATGTAGAAAAGGACAACTTTTTCACATTTTAATCTGAGTGGCAAACAATTTTGAGCTTGATCAGACGCCGGTTTACCCGGCGTCTGATCTGGCTCCAAACTATTTGCGATGGAAATAATAGTTTTAGCGTAAACGCATTTATAAGGAAAGAATAACGTTTTCTACACTGTACCACTTCAGACACATACATGCTTAATAAAGGGCAAAGGGAATGGTTATATTACTTACATGTATCACCATAATGAGATGCGAACTGTCTTGAATACCGTAAATGTACAGTTTTAATGGACAATGCCAGTTTCCAATCAAAGCCTCTCCATTTATCCAATATATGTACAGTGGAGAATCTGTTATTCTTTCCCGTTTAAACGCAAACGTACGCAAACGCAAAGCACTAAAACGTAGAAAAGAACAACTTTTGGACAATTCTGATAATTCTTGTTTATCTTGGTGGCAAACAGTTTGAAGCCTGATCAGACGCCGGGTTACCCGGCGTCTGATCTGGCTCCAAACTGTTTGTACTGCAAATAATAGTTTTAGCGTAAACGCGTTTATTGGGAAAGAATAACAGATTCTCCACTGTATATTGCAATCATTGATGACAAACAGTGCAGCTCCTTCAGGAGCGCTCCGATCAGGATCTACACTTTTTGGCTGGGGCAAAATGTACTATTTACACGTCGGTACATTCTATTATAAAGACGAGTATACGCGTCGTCAGGATTCAATATGTTATCTAGATCTAGTACATGATTAAATTATTCGGGAGATTTTTACCCCTTCACCGCTTTATTGCCGTCTGCTTCAATTTTGTTGTCTGCAATGTCGTTTCAAAGTTCAGAAAATAAGGCAGTATGACTGAAAACATTTCAAAATGAGTTTCAAACAGTTTGGATCCTGACCAGACGCCGCGTTACTCAGGGTCTGATCAGGATCCAAACTGTGGCAAATGCGTTTTTAAGCGTCATTGAGAGCGAAAAGGGTTAAACGTAGTTTTGACTATTTAATATATAGTTAAACAAGAATGTGAAAGAATTCCTGGATGGTTTGTCAAAATTACTCATCGAATTTAACTTTTCGTCTCTATAACCAATGATTCACGGAGTATTTATTTGTTTATTTATGTAATAAAACTCACATAAGTTCGATGTATTCGAGTCATTCTACAGTCGAGTAAGGATTAATCGAACTGGCCTCAATTGAACTTTACCGTAACCCTTTACCATGGCTTTACACTTGAAAACAGTTTGGAACCAGAACATACAGTGGAGAAAACGTTCTTTCCCAATAAACGCGTTTACGCTAAAACTATTATTTCTATTGCAAACAGTTTGGAGCCAGATCAGACGCCGGGTAACCCGGCGTCTGATCAGGCTTCAAACTGTTTGCCACCAAGATAAACATGAATTATCAGAATTGACCAAAAGTTGCGTTTTTCTCCGTTTCAGTGTTTTGCGTTTGCGTTTCGTTTCGTTTAAACGGGAAAGAATAACGTTTTCTCCACTGAAAAGTAAAGCAAGTTCGAGATTGTGAGATTCGGCTGTTGACACAGAATTTAATACCTTTGTCAATTGAAATGATCATACTTTTGCGGAATTTTATAATACTGTCGACAATATTTATTCATCCACTAAAGTTATTACTCTAACCTACCTTAAATTAACCAGCTTTATGATTAAGTTTTAATGTACGATAAATGAAAGATTTCGAGTAATGAAATTTGAGACCGCGGAACTATTTTAAAGCTTTTTTAACACTTCTAGAACTACAGTAAAACCTCTCTATTACGACCACTAAAACAATGGATAATTGGTTTGTATAAAAGACAGGTGGCAGCTTAAAGCAAGATGACAGTAAAAAAGACAGCTCCTTAATGAGCTTTCTGTTGTACTGTCACCTTGCTTTAAGTAGTCGCTTGTCGTAAATGCCTAAAAATAAACCCAAATTAGTGGTCGTAATGGAGGAGTTTTTACTGTATGAACATGTTTGTCGTCACTGTTCGTCTTCTGCTTTTTTCTGAAATTGACCCTTTCCTATGTATGTTCATTTTGCTCCGAATGGAAAACAATTTCGAACCTTGATCCATCGTTAGAAAGCATTTGAGATGAGACTGACATCATATTCATGCTTTTGATTTGTCAGGATTGAACGGAATGGTCAGGGTCCGACATGTTTCCAAACAGTTTGAAAAAGTCCAATCTCGTCTGAACCCTTAGCTACCTACATTTTATACAACGGTTATCTGCAAACAGTTTGGATCCTGATCAGTCGCCGTGTAATGTCTGATCATGATCCAAAATGTTTGATACTCATTACAGCATTACTATACTCAATTGAGCTAGAGAAATGAAAGCAAACATCAATCGTTAAAGCAGATGACGTCATGTCTGTGAAAGGTAAAAGGGTCGGTGTTTGTTTTATATATATAACTTTCATTGGTTGATGCAAGTATGTTATTTACTTTTATAGATTCTAATATAGATTGGAACCATAGGGTCGTGCTTTTAAAAAAGAATAAAATGTTTCAGTACAATGGACGAGTCGTACATAAAACGCTAGGATTCATTGTCATACCAACAGTCAACGGTCAATATCTCAACCAATGAAAATGGCGCATTTCCTTACTCATTTATGCATGCCTGGATGTTGCAATGGATTCTCCCCCATGTGCTTGCTCGAAGATTGCAATTAAGACAAACAATGATGATTTAAATGCATTTCATAGTAAAAACCTCTCTACTGCTACCCTTAAATTGTGTTAATTATTATGCGTTATCGACCAACTACTGCTTAAAGGAATGTGACAGTATAAGAGAAAGCTCCTTCAGGATCTTTCTGTTTTACTGTCATCTTGCTTTAAGCTGTCATCTGTCTTTTAAACAATCAATGAGTTCTCGTTTTAGTGGTCGTAATACAGAGGGTTTACTGTATATATCCATATAGTAGAACATGTAAGATCTAATCAGGGTCTATATTGTTTACTCTACAATTGACACCATGGGTTACCGAGTTGTTCGTACAACTGGAGAAATTATTTTCTCCAATTAACCCAATTAACCACATAGCCTATTTCCCGATTTAAAGACAGGTGACTAATTACAAGTAAATAAGGGGTATTTTGTCTTCACAATAAGGTACAGGCTATTTGGGTAGCAAAATAACATCGCCAATGCAATGACTTCAGCCAGTGTAATTTTTGCCCGTAAATTTAAGACGAGGCATATTTTTGAGTTGCAATAACAAGCCACATATGGAAAGGAAATATTCACGATGTTAATTATTATCATTTAAATAATTAAGCAGCGAAATTCTAACCCTAGCTATGTGCCTTAGCGTGTTGTATTTTCAGAACCGCCTTCAATAGTGGTCATCTTTTCCAAACCTTTTTGGAAATGATTAGACCGTTTCTTATCGCGTGGGTAGCTCAAATAATCCCATGTCATATAATTATACTCATTTTCAACATTAGGTATGTTTCTGACTTCAAATAATATTGTATTTCGGAGGAAGAAGAATTCTTTATACCATTGGACGGAGTGGCAAACAGTTTGACCCTTAATCAGACGTCAAGAAACTTGATTGTTTACTATTTAGATTAAGATCAATCAAATATAATAATTTTCAAAAGCTACCATTTTCTAAATCGTATTTCATCAGGTTTGCGTTTAGTTGCGTTTAAACAGGAAAGCATATTAATATATAGCGTTTTTCTCCACTGTATATAGTACTTCTGTAATGTATATCAATAACTATATGTACAGGATGATCAATTTCTTTTCTTTTGACCATACCCAGAGAGGAAGTCGTTCCTTGTCACGGTATTAGTAATTGGATCTATTTAAGAAAATAATTTTATGTCTGTGTTAGCACTAGATACATGTAACAGGGAAAGGCATAACCCTTTACCCAATATCCTTGCTCTTGTTTTAAAGACAGGTGAGTAATTAAAGCAGGTTGAATGTAAAGCAGCATGCGCATTAAGGCGCATTCTGCTTTACGTTCAACCTGCTTTAAGCTACCATCTGCTAGGATATAAAATAAGTTTCTTTTGGTGCACGTTTATGTCTGTATAAATTGGAAATATTTTCTTCAGTGACCGAATAAATTAAATACTAAAAGTCTCTTCTATGGAGAAAATGCTTAAACTCTTTCACCGCCAAGCGTTGCTTCACTCGCATTTGCAAAACAGTTTTCTACAGTTAAACTTTGCAAAATGCGAAATTCGAAAGAATTTTAGGATTAAGATTGAGATGACACAATTCAAGCTAGCGTTAAACGGGGAGTGACTTAATGGAACATGGCATCACAACGCGTTTTTACTCTATAGATTTACTCCTCCACTGCAGAAAATATATTAACTTTATAAAGTTATTAATATGCACCATTAGAAATAGTTCAGCAGATGTTAGTTTAAAATATAGGTTGAAAGTACAGCAGAAAGCGCCTTCAGGCGCATTCTGCTTTACTTTGAACCTGCTTTAAATGATCACCTGTGTTCAAAACTAGAAGCAGGTTATTGGGTAAAAGGTTAAGCACTCGAGACCTGAGAAAAGTGAAAGCTCGTTGCAGGAACGACGTTTACATATCATTATAGAGCCGAGGTACGGTACCTTCCAGAGCGAACAGTCCGCCAAACTTTGTTATCGTTTACTTTAACCCTTTACCTGATAGCCTATTTCTAGTATTGAAGATAGATGACCACTTAAAGAAGGCTTAAAGTAAAGCAGAATGCGCCTTGAGGCGCATTCTGCTTAACTTTGAGCCTGCTTTACATTGTAAGCTATCATGTGCTAGACTCTAGAAAATATTCCCTATAATATATATTCATGACTGATTAAATTGTAACTATTTTCTTTAGCGGAGGAATAAATCATATTCGCTGAAAGGCGTTTCTACGTATGAGGGAAAGGGTTAAGTCTGCAAAATTCCTTAAATCACAAATTTAATTAATGATTTCAGCAGCGATGCCAGACTAAATCTCTTTGAGTTCGGAGTATAAGTTGCATGTAATAAAACGCTATGTTTATAGCTTTAGATATGGACATGTCTTTATGTCATTTTTGGCCATGATAAGGATGGGTATGGGTTACAAAATTGAGTAGAAAAATAATTTTTCATCTATTTTGTAAATTTGTACATTCTGTTCGAACCCATCTTCAAAGAGTCATTGTTATTGTCCCGGTGTATTGGCCGCGAGGTGGGAGCATGACACGCGCGAGCACTGCTCCGTTATTCAAATATTAGCATATTTGATTAAAAAGTTATCTAAACCACATACTATGTGTTTTCCACTTGCTGCGACAATAATGTCAGGTCCATTCATTTCCTGCGATTCGTGTCGTCTGCTTCAAATATGTCACATGCAATGAAATTGAAACTTCAGTTTTTAATGTACGTATTATTTATCAAAAACATTCATACTAGTGTCAACCAGTTTTGATTCAGATCAGACCAGTAACGAGTAACTCGGTGTCAGACCTGGATCCAATCTGTTAAGTATGTTGATTTTTCTTGCTCAATATTGTTAGAGGGATCGTCTCATCTAGTTCTAGGCACGGTCTAATATTCGTTTGAAAACAATGTAGGCTTTATCCAGATCAGATAAAAAATAGTTGACCCGTACATGTACACTACAGCACATTATTTTCTGCTAATCTTTGCAGATGTTTGTTTGTTTCTGAACACGTCGAGCAATTTTTGACGGAATGCTTTGAGCAGACGGTATATCATTGCAGATATGTCATTTTAAGTGTTTCATGTCGTAATGAATACCATCCTGCAGGCTTAATCCCTCTATTTCTTCCTTACCCAAAGTACAATTGTTTATTTGCAACAGTTTGTATCCAGAACAATCACTTTGTAATTCGACGTTTAGTCTTACCCGTTTTTTCCCAAGAGATCACAAGAATTGGTTCAATTGAAAATGCACAAACGACAGAATTTGGTAATTTTCGCAGACGACAATTTAAGATGACATAAGAGCGAGAGAATGGTTACTAGGCCATCGTGACTGGAACACGAAGAGCATGTGACGTCATCAGAGTAACGAACTATCAGCATAGTATAGGCACATTCAATCACTTATAATACATGTACTCATGTACAGCAAATATCCGTTTCCTAATCGATATTCCCAAACATTGAAATACTGTCCCTAATTAGTGGGATACATGTACGTTTCCTCATACAGTGGAGAAAACGTTATTCTTTCCTCTTTTCAAAAACGCAAGCGGAACGCAAACGCAAAAAACTAAAACGTAGAAAAGTGTAACCTTTGGACAACTCTGATACATGTAATGCATGTTGGTCTGAGTGGCAAAATGTTTTGAGCCTGATCAGACGCCGGGTTATCCGGCGTCTGATCTGGCTCCAAACTGTTTGCAATGGAAATAATATTTTTTAGCGTAATCGCGTTTATTTTGAAAGAATAATGTTTTCTCCACTGTAGAAGCCGTTTCACGTCTTTACAATGGGATAGACGTTATTTTTTCCTAAGCGCAACTAACCACATACATGCAGTACAGTAATGATAGCTATTTTTAATTCTGGCATTTTTTTTATCTAAGTAGCAAAACAGCTATGATTTCTGTTTTATTTTACGGCTGTCTTCTGTTTGAACTGAATCTATCTATAGAAGTACAGATTGTCATAAATATACGTTCGTATGTGACCCAAGTCTACGAACTTCAGTCATTTCCCGGCAAACCAAAAATAACTTACATGCATTATAACGAATTTGACCGAGCTATTCCGAATGACGTTGACCTTTAATAACTGCATGTCACAGCATCCACGACTGAAGCAGGAATGTTGGAATACGCCTCTAGGGTTGGCTGGCCCGTGTCACGTGACATATTTAACCGTAAACGTCAAACGAACATGCCTCTGAAGTATTCCGTGCCCGCAATGAAAGCAAGTCAGGTGTCTTTAATGTTTATATATATGAGGATGTACTCGACAATTGACTTTAATGCAAAAGCTTTATGTAATCTTTGACGACAGCGCAAATATTACAATGTTTATTTTCACATCTTGGTCAACACAATTGCTGGAGTTTTTTAAAAAGCGTTTTCCAAAATAAAGAAATGACTATTTTTCATCCTGGTTTCTTTATGGGTGTTGTCATGATAATTATTGCTAACTGGATTTTTCGCCCAAGTACATAAATAAAGAGACTGGTTACGCAAGATTTATGTGTCAACGGGACAGTATAAAACCGGAGCGTGCTTCTGACTGCAGGTATTTGGCCGACAACCAGTCTTATATTAAACAACCACTCATTGAAGTAGCATGACAATCTCTGCTTAATGCAGGATGAAAATAAGGAGCTACCTATCTTATTTTTATTCTGCAATAGGCAACCAACTGTAAAAGAAGAGAACTAATGTATTCTTTTGAACGGTTGCTTTATGCAGTAGATCTACAGTTGAGAAAACGTTATTCTTTCCCAATAAACGCGTTTACGCTAAAACTATTATTTGCAGTGCAAACAGTTTGGAGCCAGATCAGACGCCGGGTAACCCGGTGTCTGATCAGGCTCCAAACTGTTTGCCACCAAGATAAACATGTATTATCCGAATTGTCCAAAAGTTGTACTTTTCTACGTTTTAGTGCCTTGCGTTTGCGTACGTTTGCGTTTAAACGGATAAGAATAACTGATTCTCTACTGTACTTTGTGTACATGTATCTTTATCCTTTATTTCATTCATCACAACATGTCTTTTTTGGTGTGTGCCGTTTAATCAACATAACTACATGTACGTTCTTCACTTGTGAATGGAAAATGTCGGTTTGGTTTGAATACATACATGTACAATGTATGTAAATGTAAAGTTGAGTAGACGTTATTCTTACTCGTTCAAACGAAATTAAACGCAAACGTAATTCAACAAAGTGTTAAAAATAGCAGCTTCTTGACAACATTGACTATTTATTTTACTCTGAATGGGAAACAGTCAGATGCCGGGCTACCCGACGTCTTACCTGGCTCCAATCTGTTTGCAATGGCAAAAAATGTTTCAGCAAAAACGCGTTTAAGGGGAAATAGTAACGTCTTCTCCACTTTACACTAAAACCTCGTTGATGATGTCAAAGACAAATGAAATCTTAAACCCATTACCCCATAAATACGCCTTTTTACACATCTAATTTATTCCCCCACTGACGAAAATTGTTCCACTTTATAAGTCATGAATATGCACCATAACAAATATGTTTAGGTAGCCTAAAACAGGCTGAAAGTAAAGCAGAATACGCCTTAAGGCGCACTCTGCTTTACTTTCAACCTGCTTGAAGTGAACACATGTCTTCGAAACGAGAAACAGGCTATGGGGTATTGGGTTGATTCAAGATGAGAGTCATCAGCACCCAAAAGCGAAGCTTTCTGCTATAGTTTTCATCTTTCATCCTGCATTGAGTAACCGACATCTACATTGAACACGGCAATGCAAAATTTCTGTTTTCATTTAGAAAGAGTTCGAGACTTTTGCTTCGTCATTCCACATCTTCATAAATTTGTAACAATCGGTATTTTAATGTTCACCCCCTGCTGGAAATTCTTACTTTTCATTCAGAAATACTTTTTATCATAAAAGCCATTATACAAGTTTTTTAACATCAAATAACAAACCAAAGCACTGAGCGCATTGATGTCTAGTAAACACCCTCTACAAAGACCTTTACATTATGTTATTATTATTATTATTATTATACCAGATTTATATAGCGCTCTTTTCACACAGGGATTGTGCGTTCAAAAGCGCTTTACATGAAATAACACTTATGTACCTATAAATCGTGAAAAGACAAAATAACTACAATTAGATCTGAAATAAAACATGAATAAACATATAAAAGACAGTCCCCCAAAACGGCGATCACATTACCCCCATCAATCAGCAATTAACCGACCGGCTAAGTATTGCCGACTGATATAAATAATGGTAGAGCGCCCAATGCAGGCCATCGACAAAACACAAATAACTATAATTAGATCTAAAATAAATAAGAATAAACATACAAAAGACAGCCCCCAAAACGGCAATCATACTACCCCCATCAATCAGCAATGAACCAACCGGCTAAAGATTGCCGACCAATAGAAATAATAGCAGAGCGCCCAATGCAGGCCATCTAATGTAACATAACTAGGAATAATAGCATGCGACCATAACTAAAAACCCTATAGAAGATCAATAACATTATTAAAAATGGTGAAAGCTGTCCACGAATTGTACCACAGACCACGCCAGCTGGTTTCAAAAGAGATCAGAGTTGTATCCCTACCATCAAAGATCCACCAGACAGGCATTGGTCAACAGTACAACCCCAGAACTAAAAATTAGACCCATAACATATACAGAATGAACACAGCCCTAGGGTAGCAGTCATCTACCCTCTCCACCCCACACCCGCGGGACCTACATGTTCCATGGCTGAAATTACACCATTACTTTATAAAACATCAAGATAAGAAGATGTCCTTGAATTATACCGCAAACCCCAAGCCAGTCGGTTTCAAAGAGATCAGGGGCAATCCCTACCATCAAGATCCACCGAATAGGCATGGGCAAACGGTACAATTCCAGAACTCCCATTTAGACCCACAATATCTACAGCAAGAACATGGCCCGGAGGTAGCAGTCATCCATTTCCTAATGTGTTCTAATAATAAATATTAAAGAAGTGTGTTTTCAGACGTTTTTTGAAGACTGCAACTGAGCTCGCATCTCTGATGTCTGATGGTAGAGAGTTCCAGAGCTTTGGGGCTGCATGCATGAAACTTCTATCTCCAAACTTCACTAAACGACTTCTCGGCACAACCAGCGATACTGATTTACTCGCAGACCGCAACTCTCTTCGAGGTCTATACACGTCCAGCATACTAACAATGTACCTTGGAGAATCATTGCACATGGCTTTGTTAATTATTTTGTGTTTAATGCAGGTGATTGCTTTAAGCAATGCCAAAATAAAACGTGACAGAAGGTTCTTTACGGAGCTAACTGTAATATTTTTACCTTTCTTTAGGCAGACATCTGTCTTTCATACAATCAATAATACCCTTCTATGCTCATGTCTGTAATAGATGGGACTTACTGTTATTCAAAATAAAAAGTCGGCGAGAGAAACTATTAATATGGAAATTACCTTTAATGTTTTCGACATAAAGATTTATCCTGATCGAATGTACTCTATTACTACATTGTGAGGTTATTTCGTTCCTATTTATATCTGGGTTTTTAATAATAAAGACTAGACCTAGCTTATTAATTCTTAAAAATTGGAGAATTCTCCCATGCTTATATATTGGACTAGTTCATTTTTGTCGAAAGGGGTGGCTGGTCTAAATTTTCATTTTAGTATTTTTGTAGATGAAATTGCTACGAGCAAACAGTGTAGACTGATCAGATGCCGCATAATGCGGTGCCTGATCAGATCCACACTGATGCGTATGTCCTACATGTATATTGGATCTTCGGCACAACTGGGTTATAAAACTATTCAATCTCTAAAGGGATCGCTGCAGACTGAGATAAAAAAAAAAACACTGTCATTTTCTACATGGTATGGCATTTCGTTTCCTGTACACGAGAACCAAAGTTCTTTCCACTGCACCAAGACCAACGAGTACTGGAGCACTGATTATCAAAACATGTTATATTCATTTGCTCAACTGTGCATACTTGTAACACAGAAATGAGTGATTAGAACCACAAGAATGCACATTGTGCGCTGTAAATGCACCGCTTGAAATAGATTTTATAAAAGTATATAGTGCTCAACATGGGGTTCAATTTGTTCAACAACAGTACATGTACGAACGACTGGTACATGTACCGGGTTCATTTGTCAGGTTTTGTATGCAATTGCCCAGCCGTGGTGTGAGCGCCGAACCCCTTCTCGCTTAGGCAATATTGCAAATAGCCTACCCAATAATGTTTAAGCAAGATAGTTGTTAAAAGCAAGATTAATGTAAAACAAAAGGTCCTACAGGAGTTTTCTACTTTACTTTAATATTGGTTTGAGCTGGCAAATGTACTCAAAACCTTAAATGAACAAATGTATTCATTTTGGCACTTAAATGTAGGATAAAGTGCAGCAAGACGCCTCTGAGAAGGAAAGGATTAAAGTCAGGAAAAAGTAAAGCAAAACTCTCCCTCGTCCTGCTTTAACCTGTAACATCCATAAACGCCGGAAAATGTCTTGTTCTGAGTGGAATTTATAGTGGGAATTTACCGTAACAAGCCTTACACTTTGCGGTGATAGATAACGGCCGTTATAAATGATGGTCTCAAGTACGGCAGTTACTTAGACTAGATACATTAAGGAGTCATTAAGTTGCATTCGTTGTTTCTTATTTAGCTAGTAACAAATTAAGATCTTAGACCCTAGATCACCTGTGCCCTTCAGTATAGAACTGGTGTTTATTTAGGACACACCACGCAAGTGTGTCATATATCAGTTTCATTTCCACTTACAGTGGAGAATCTGTTACATTCTTTCCCGTTTAAACGCAAACGTACGCAAACGCAAAGCGCTAAAACGTAGAAAAGAACAACTTTTGGACAATTCTGATAATTCATGTTTATCTTGGTGGCAAACAGTTTGGAGCCTGATCAGACGCCGGGTTACCCGGCGTCTGATCTGGCTCCAAACTGTTTGCAATGGACATTATAGTTTTAGCGTAAACGCGTTTATTGGGAAAGAATAACAGATTCCCCACTGTAACCCATTACCCCATAAATATGTGATTTACACCTCCACTCTTCAAGGCGCAAATTCTGTTTTACCTTCAACCTGCTTTAAATGGTCACCTGTTTTCAAAACTAGAAACAAGCTTTGTGGCAATGAGTTAACATTTTACAGTGGTCCTTTACGGGCCTTTACCCTGTTACATATACCATTAAAGAATTATATGTATAGTTTTACTATTATAAATTCCATTGCTCTATCACATATACGATATTGACACTATTATACATGTACATACATGCATTCATTATCATATTTACAAATATATCGTTACACTTTTACATACATACTTTATTAGTTTTATTATTACATATGTTTCTAAGGGATACATGTAACATACACCAGTGTACATGCTTACATATACCATGATTATAATATCACGGACATCTTTATATTTTTTCAAATTTCGTTAAACTATAACACATGTATTATACAATTACCTGTACAAGCGTTACATGTATACTATTATTGATACTATTAAACCATTACAGATGTCGTTATAGAAGAAGAAGAGAAGAAGAAGAAGAACGTTTATTTGACTTAAACTATACAATTTCTCGTCATAATACATAAATATTTACAATATAACATATAATACAAGGTCAAATTTGATATGTAGATCTAGATCTACGAACTTTTAGCTAGAATTATTTTACATGAAGTAATTTCGAAAATATCACGAGGATGGTATCAAAAGCATCGATTCATTTTTTTTATTATTTTTTTAGAATACTAACGTATAGAGAGAGAGAAGGGGGCAGTAGAATATTTTACCCAGGCCTAGATCTGCATAAGTTATTTACGAATGATACAAAAACAAAAACGATTTAACCCTTACTGTGCGTGAACAAGTATATTCTATCTGCGCAAATAGTATAGACCCAGATCAGAGGGATCATGATGGATCCCACTTATTTAGGTCTTCAATACTTGCAGTAGGGGTTCAGAACAAAATAGTCGATTAGGTAACTGGTCATCATTCCAGAATCTGGAATAGTCAGTTTGCATAATCGGCATAGTAAGGGTTAAGTCTTGTAATATGTAACATGTAATATCTTGTATTTTCGTTATACTATTACAAACATCGTTACATTTTTACGAAATTATTATGCAATTACATGTATCATCGTTATACTCTAACATATATCGTTGAAACTGTTACGAATACCATTCTTATTATTTTATATTTCGTAATACTATAACGTACATCGTTACACTGTCGCAAATGTCATTATTTTATCATGCATGTGTATCATACATTACAAATACTATTATACCATTATTACACATATCATTTACTGTAACAGATATAATTATAAGGTTACATATCTCATTAGGCCTTGACATATAAATGTACAACTACCCTGTGGCAGCTACAAATGTATACGTCGAGGAGCTATTCCTCCAATTAACGCGTTAACACTGAAAACTCCTATGCCTATTGCAAATAGTTTGGAGACAGATCAGAAGCTGGGTAACCCGGCGTCTGATCAGGCTCAGAACTATTTGCCACTCAGATTTGAAAACAAACCGTTACAAGTTTCATCAAATGTTATTTTCTACATTTAACTGCAGTGAGTTTGCAGTGAGTTTGTATTTAGACTGAACATACTACGGTTATTGTCCGCTTTGCATATACAGTGGAGAAAACGTCATCCCTTCCCAATAAACGCGTTTATGCTAAATCTATTATCTCAATTGCAAAGAGTTCGGAGCCCGATCAGACGCCGGGTAACACGGCGTCTGATCAGGCTTCAAACTGTTTGCCACTTAGACAAAAAAAGAAAAAAATAGAAATGTCAAAAAATGGTAATTTCCTTCATTTTAGCGTTTTGTTTGCGTTTAAACGGGAAAGAATAACGTTTTCTCCACTGTCGTTATATTGTGTAATTGCTTATACTATGTTGTGAAAGGTACATTATGTCGTGACAGTTTACATAATGTTGTGACAGATCATATTATCTTGTGACAGATACAGTTTGGAATACGTTGATACATTTTGTATATCCCTCTGTAAACCAATGCAACGCAATGAACTGTGGATAGTTGTAGATTATATATAAACGTTAGATCTTATTGATTTCAGTCTAAGTGATAGACAATATGGCACATGTTCAGACGTCAAAAGTAACTCGGTTGCTGATCTGGCTCCAGCATGTTGTCATAACTTGTTAATATTAGTGAATATTAGTTCTTGATGAGCAAATGCATTACGTAGCGTCTGGTCTAAGTCTACTACACTGTCCACATATGTCCTACAGTGGAGAATCTGTTATTCTTTCCCGTTTAAACGCAAACGTACGCAAACGCAAAGCACTAAAACGTAGAAAAGTACAAATTTTGGACAATTCTGATAATACATGTTTATCTTGGTGGCAAACAGTTTGGAGCCTGATCAGACGCCGGGTTACCCGGCGTCTGATCTGGCTCCAAACTGTTTGCACTGCAAATAATAGTTTTAGCGTAAACGCGTTTATTGGGAAAGAATAACGTTTTCTCCACTGTATTTAATAGACACACGACATAAATAGGTTTTAAACGGGACACACGTATCTGCCACTATGTTCCGTTATGTTTAGAAAGAAATTATTGCTTATTGCAATCTTTAATATATTGAAGGTCAACACATCTCTTTTTGTCAGCTAAGATATTCAAGAGATCTTGAGATGTCTATAATAAAACAATAAATATTCTCCATATTTCCTCAACACGTTTTATAGACAATTTATTTGTAAGAGCGACCTCATTTGCATCTATAATGCATTTTACGAAAATATGGTTTTGCACTACATGCGTGAATATTGAATCGAGATTACAAATTTACAACACTGGATTTCGTGTATCTTTATTTCTGTTGGAGTTTGGACGTTACTTTAATGGAAGTAAATGTTAGACAAAGACTATATGTATACCTGTCTTTGTTCGCATATTTGTTTGTACTTGTTCTTATTTATGAATCTCTCTGTGTTCGTCCTTATATGTATGTTTGTCTAGGTGTCGTAATTTGCCTCTACTAATACACGTATAGATGTGTCGTCGCAAAAGAATATGCCCGTTTAAATGTTCGTACGTCACCGCTCTTCAGAATTTATTTATTTTCGTTTAAACTTATCCCTAACTGTCAAGTGTATTCGTATCGTCTGCGATGCCTTGTTACAGTAAAGAAGACGTTCTCTTCCCCCCCCCCCCCCCCCTTCCTCATCCACAATAAACGCGTTTATGCTAAAACAAATATTTCCTTTGCAAACAGTTTCGAGCCAGATCAGACGCTGGGTTCTCCTGCGTCTTATCTGGCTCCAAACTGTTTGCCACTCAGATTAAAATAAATAGTCAGAGTTGTCAAAATAAATTATTCTTTATTGCAATGCGTTTGCGTTTCGTTTGAGTTTCAACGGAATAGAATAACGTCTTTTCCACTGTACATGTATAGTTACAGTGTAATTTCTGTGTTTTCTTAAGGATTTTGATGCCTTGTTTGGTATTGTAATAATGTACATGTACTTTCTGTCTTTCCTTACCTGTTTTTCTCTCTTATTTCAGGTTGTTGACGCTGCTGCTCATAGTGTTGGTAGCGAGTGCTGCTAATAAGGTCAGTACTGTATTTAGTTTTCTAACACTTAACTACAGTGGAGAATCTGTTATTCTGACGTCATTAGTGACGTCATACAGTGGAGAATATGTTATTCTTTCCCGTTTAAACGCAAACGTACGCATACGCAAAGCGCTAAAACGTAGAAAAGAACAACTTTTGGACAATTCTGATAATACATGTTTATCTTGGTGGCAAACAGTTTGGAGCCTGATCAGACGCCGGGTTACCCGGCGTCTGATCTGGCTCCAAACTGTTTGCAATAGAAATAATAGTTTTAGCGTAAACGCGTTTATTGGGAAAGAATAACGTTTTCTCCACTGTAATAATAAACATAATTTATTGGTCGTAATAGAAAGGTTTTACGGAACCTTTGAATAGTACACTGTACAGTGATCCTATGCAATCATTGAACAACAAGTTCAGTAGGTTCCTGTATGAACCGGCTGATCAAGATATGCACTGTTTAATATTTTGCAATATATTATTAAAATCGACCGTGAACATTTTTTTTTTAAAAATGGACCGAATTAACTAATTTAACTCATTCGCCCCTGAATCTTCAAATGGGCAATTTCAGTTTCCCATTTAGTCTATACAATTTTGACCATTTCGGGTTGATGATATACAGAGTGTAAACATATTGCAAATATTGCTTCAACGTCCTCTGATCAGGTGTTGCACTATTTGCCTTTTTGCAATTTATTGTGAAAAATAAACCTAAATAGTCAAACATGCGCTAGACTTTATTGGAAATTGGGTTTATCTACTTGAAGATTTGGAGGTCAACGATTTGAAAAATCGTAATTTGAAGAAAATTCTAAACTATTTTCATCTCTTGATTTACTTTTATAGCTCCGCCGTGAAACTTTAAATATACCGTTCCGGTTTCACATTTAACCTTGGTTATTTCTTTCCACATTTTACGGACATGTTTTATACGGCGTACAAATAGTTCAGCATCTGATCTGGGTCTACCCTGCTTGCATAATTTTGTTATATGACAAGGGTACTCTTCACACGAATTCTGATTTCTATTTGTAAAGGTCATGCATTGCGTTGCTGTGGCAAAATGGAGAAAATAACATGTTTTTGGCAATCTGAACAAGTCTTCGTTTATTAAAGCGATGACTTGCTTTACTTTTGTAGTATTTATGTTAACCAAATTACTCCTAATACCGAATAACGTGCAGTGATTCCTTTACCAGACCGGAATTGATGTCAGTTCCAATTGTCATTGTGAAGTAGACGCTGACCTTTCCAAATAAACGCCCTTATGCTAGAACTATTACTAGTATTTCCATTGAAAACAATTTAAAGCCAGGTCAAACGCCGAGTAATCAGGCTCCAAACTGTTTGCAACTAGTATTAAAATGAATCGCTATTTATTTTTTATTTTTTTTTAAAGAACCCACAACAATTGCTACATTCTAAAACTTGCAAAGCGTTTGAGTTTCGTTTGCGTTTTAATGGGAAGTCATGATGTCTTCCCAACTGTAAACGTGATGTTAGGACAGTGGAGAAAACGCTATTCTTTCCCAATAAACGCGTTTACGCTAAAACTAATATTTCCTTTGCAAACAGTTTGAAGTCAGATCAGACGACGGGTAACCCGGCGTCTGATCAGGCTCCAAACTGTTTGTCACCAAGATAAACATTAATTATCAGAATTGTCCAAAAGTTGCACTTTTCTACGTTTTAGTGTTTTGCGTTTGCGTTTCGTTTCGTTTAAACGGGAAATAATAACATTTTCTCCACTGTACGTCTGTTATTTTATTTTAGAACTCCAGAATGTTAAAGTTCGTAGACGCTAATGTTTGAAATAGACTAGATATTGTCTATGACCATACCGGATACACATCAATAATCATTAAGATGCTCCGTTGGGTATACATACACACTTGAAAGAAATCGTGATTTTCTCCGGAAGGCAATGCCCAATGCCCAATAGCTTATTTCTAGTTTTGAAGATTGGTGACCTTTTAAAGCAGGTTGAAAATACAGCAGAATGCGCCTCAATGCGCATTCTGCTTTACTTTTAACCTGTTTTAAGTTACCACGTATTCGGATGTACAATGTACATGTAGAATATATTTCTGAGGGTGCATCTGTATGACGGTATAAAATGGAACTTTTTTCTTCATTAGAGGAATAAATGAGAGGCGTAAAAATTGTATCTCTGGAGTAATGGGTTAAATAAGGTCGTTAGTGAACGAAATAGACTTATCCTCCACAAGGAGGTGGTAACTGAAAACAAGATGAAAGCTCTTGCTTTACTTTCATCCTGCTTTATTATTGTCTTTGCAATTGAAATTGTCAATGTTTTATTTATACTTAAATGGCCTTTGGTACAGTGGAGAATGCCTTATTAATTCCCAATAAATCGTTTCGCGTTGTACATGTACTAAAACAGTTATTTCCATTGCAAACAGTTTGAAGCATGATCAGACACCGAATAACACGGAGTTAGGGCAGTCTCCAAACTGTTTGCCGATCAAATACATGTATACATTAAAAGAAATATTTTTTTCGACAAAATGTGTCATTCTCTGTATTTTATTGCATCATATTTAGTCTCTTTAAAACGGCAAAGAATAACGTCTTTTCCCCAGTGTAAATAGCGTGTCTTTTCTGTATTAAAATCGTTGAAGGATGGAAGAAGACCAATAAATACTGCGATATACTTCAGTTGTCAAACCATATCAAAGCTGGCGCTCAATTGACCAAGGTGATTAAGGCATATGGAAGTTTGAAAATGTGGATTTGCAATTAAATTGCCACAAAACCACAAATGCACCACTCAAATCCGCGCAGTATTATGGTGTATAACCCTTTCCTGTCGAAATATCGTCTGCATAGAAAGTGTGGATTTCAAATTGGGTAAAATTAGGATATTATATTATATTCAATTTAAGATTGAAGAAACTTGAGAAACTGGTGACCAACAGCTTTGATCAAGATTAGACGCCGCGTCACGCGGCGTCTAATCTGGATCAAAACTGTTTGAAAAGGTCAGTAAAGGCTCGATCGGCAGTTTAAGGGTTAAGATCGGTCCCTTTGAAATTATGGAATAAGCAAAAAGAAACATACATGCATTTTTGCATCTCATTCTGGGAAATGCATGGGGAATGCTTTGTTCCCTTTTTCTGTTAGGCGCGATTTGAAATGTCTTTGGACATATATTCGCAAACAGTTTGAATCCGGATCAGACGCCGAGTAGCTCGGCATCTGATCAGGATTCAAACTGTTTGACATCCGTCTTTAGAGGTTGTTTTTTCAAAAATGAAATTGGATGATAAACGAAAAATGCCAAAGAATAACAGTTCAAATCGTTTGCCCGCCCTTCACTGCCATGACATCATCAGTTCTAAGCAATTGTCGTCTGCTTTATTCCGCAAATTTAAATTTTAGTGGTTTTGTCATAAGAAATATTGAAATGGGTGTTAAACAGTCTTGACCCTGAACAGACGCCAAGCCATGCGACGTCTGACCAGGATCCAAATTACATATATCTATTTGCAAATAACAAATGCACTGGGGCAAGGCAGTTAGGGGTGTAAAAAAATCTTTAAAAAACAAGTCAAGGTTGGAAAAGTTTATTGTTAATTTGTGCATAGTATGCCCTCTGTTGTTTTCGCCGCGTATTATGTTTTATGTTGATGGAAGAGTTCTCATGAATAACGCATATTTAAGATTTATACACTTAAAACTATGCGATTATAATATACATGCAATACATTCACAACCTATGTTAAGCAACGAAACCAAAGCAGGTGCATTGACTGTCATTTACTGAGGAAGTATGGATAAGCTAGAGAAATGCGACTGCTTAACCCATTACCCCCATAGGATAATTCTAGTTTTGAAGACAAGTGTCCACTTAAAGCAGGTTGAAAGTAAATAAGAATGCGACTTAAGGCGCATTCTGCTACATGTATACTTTCAGTCCACTTTAAGCTTTATTCCTTATGGTACATATTCCTGACTGTATAAAGGGAACTATTTTTTCAGTTAAGGAATAAGAATTTAATGAGAATTTACTGCCACCTTGCTAAGCAGTCACCTGTAGAATCAACAAAATTTCAGGGACGTACATGTAATAGAGAGGTTTGTAATATGTATGGTACAAAACATTGTTACGTAACGCTACGCCCCCGTTGCCGCTAGTGTATAAATATTGAAATAATTATGACAATCTGATTCATCATAATTTGACATCATAATTTATTAAGGTCGCCTTGTAACAGTTTTATACTATTAGTTGTGCAAACTTTGCCTGAAACTATTGACACTGCGTGTCACTCTCGGGCACGTGTTTGTCTATCAGCCGTGCAGAATTCCGCACGTGCATGTTACTTCCGGATTTGATTGAATCTTTTCAAAACACAGCTTGATATGCAAATCACATTTACCCAACCGTGTTTATTGCAGATGACTGCTTAAAGCAAGATGACAGTAAAGCAGAGAGGTCTTTCAGGAGCATTCTACTTTACTTCCATCTTGCTTGTAACTGAAATGTGTATCATTGAGTCAACATCATTAATGAATAATTAATGGGTTTTTTATATTGAGGAGTAGACAAAGGTGTCATTAACCCATTATTCGATAAAAACGTCTATATACGCCTCTAATTTGTTCATCGACTGACGGAAGAAGTTCTATTGTATACAGTTACGAATATGCACCATACGAAATAAGTTTATATCATACATGTAGCATATGGTAGCTCAAAGCAGGCTGAATGTACAGTAGAATGCATTCTGCTTTACTTTCAACTTACTTTAAGTGGAAACCTGGGTGTTTTTTTAAAAACAAAAACAAAAAACACAAAAAAAACAAACACAGGAAGATGCTATATTATAACGGTTTAAGCGCTTCTAAGTAGGAATGGGTTACAAGTGTAAATGCCTGCTTGGATGGATACTTCAATCACAATTTCATAACAATTTTTACACCATGAGTCAATTGCTACATTATGTATGCAAAAACAAAAATGCAACCAGAATATACAGTGGAGAAAATGTTATACATGTACTTTCCCAATAAACGCGTTTACGCTAAAACTTTTATTTCTATTGCAAACAGATTGGAGGCAGATCAGACGCCGGGTAACCCGGCGTCTGATCAGCCTCCAAACTGTTTGCCACCAAGATAAACATGAATTATCAGAATTGTCCAAAAGTTGCACTTTTTTACATTTTAGTGTTTTGCGTTTGCGTTTCGTTTCGTTTCATTTAAACGGGAAAGAATAACGTTTTCTCCACTGTATGACCTATCTGCACCTCATTTTAAGCAGTGTCTGCTAGAATATAGAAAACAATTCTTATGGAGCATATTCATGACTCAAGGTTGAACCATTTCTGTGCATAGATGCATGTCCAAAAACACAGAAATCACGAATTTATTTAGGCAAATATTTGCCCATATTTACCCAGTATCTCATACCATATTTTCCCCCATATTATTTTTGGGAGGGTTCAAAATCAAGAATAGTGATGCTTATAATATAGATACATCTGAAAATTCTATCAAGTTTGCGAATAATTGTGCAAACCTTTGTGAAACACCGCCTGGGTCTACACTGATTGTCCATACATTGAATACACCTAATGGATGCATAGGGCATTAATTGACGTATAAAACACGTGTAATCATATAATGATTAAGCTTTACACCTAATTACACATTTAATGATCAAGCAGACGACAATTCAAGCCACAACAGACTTCACTATTTCACTTCCTGTTGTAATTTCACTGACATTTTGAAACAGTTTGGATCCCGATCCAACGCCACTCGGCGTATTATCGGCATCCAAGCTGTTTCAGAAACAGATTAAAGTTTCTTTCATTTTTTTCTGAAATGCAGCATATAAATTTTGATAAAAAAAAGAGCAGACGATAATATCCAAGCAGACGATCATAACCAAAGCAGACGATACCGCGGCAGTGGCAAGTGCCCAAACATCAAAGTTCATTCCTGTAATAATAGAATGACATAATTATGACATAACCGTGCTGCAAGGATCTTGGAACGTAAGCTATCTTATTAACCCTTAGCACGCGGCATAATTACCGTCTGCTTCAAACAGACGTCTGCTTCAACTTCTAATTCCAATCGTCTGCTTCTCAAAATTTCATTAACGCAATATTAGCGACACACAGTTTGGAACCAGATCAGACGCCGCGTTACGTGGCATCTGATCTGGGTCCAAACTGTTTTCATGCGCATTTAGATCTGGATTTTTCGCGTTCAACACTTTGATATGTACAACGGTAGCAGGTTTATGAGTGTAGATTTTCGCTTCATGTTAGATAAATCATCTGTTTATGAATCTTTGAAATTTTCACGTTTGTTTTTTTGCATATCTTAGCACGAGTTACCATGTCCGCAGCATTTAAACACTCATGGCTTGTTGCGGGGTCCCCTGGTCCACATTTTAATACAAGTCAGAGTGTTTTCGTAGTTTCAATGGAGTAGACACTATTATTTGATCCGTTCAATGAGAAAACCTGCCTTATTGCATTTCAGACAGTGTAGATCAAGGCCAGTCCGCGGCGGCTAGTCTTGATCTACACTATTGGACACCCACATGCATCTGAATCATTTTATGTAGCTGTATTATAATGGTATTTGGCAGCGTAGACCAAACTGAGATACACAGCCGAGGGTGACAGCAGTGCTTGGTCGTACAATGTTGCAATGAGCACATTAATGGACATTTCCAATTTCAAGTTACAGTTGAGAAAACGTTATTCTTTCCCAATAAACGCGTTTACGCTAAAACTATTATTTGCAGTGCAAACAGTTTGGAGCCAGATCAGACGCCGGGTAACCCGGCGTCTGATCAGGCTCCAAACTGTTTGCCACCAAGATAAACATGTATTATCAGAATTGTCCAAATGTTATACTTTTCTACGTTTTAGTGCTTTGCGTTTGCGTACGTTTGCGTTTAAACGGGAAAGAATAACAGATTCTCCACTGTATGTCTAGTTCATCTATGATATTTAAGTATAAGTATTTGCAAAATGACAAACAGTTCAGACCCTGAATGGTGTACACTGTTTTCATAGGACAACAGTACTGTTCTGATAGGTATACTGTTTGTTAGTACATGTAACGAATCCTCATAGCGAGGGTTGAATGTGTTAAATAGCTCAGGCTGTTTCTCAACGACGTTTTTAGAAAAGAGCATTGCTTTTCTGCTTCAGGATAAAGTGAAGCAGAATACTATCATTATAGCGATTTCTGCATTACTACAAATCTGTATTTAATTGCAACTAACATTGCGGTCATTATTGTCGTCTTTCTGCATCATTTCAGCATTGCTTTACTTCTACATTCATCTGCAGTCTTTATTGCTCTATAACCTTCTTCGTAATCTCTTAAATCCCCTTTCATATGGGAGTAAATGTTGCTGGGACATCAAACAAACTGTTGAATGATGGATATCAACCCAGGCTCGGATCCAGTTATCTTTCCCAACCAGAGTCCATCCAAGTAGAGTTTACAATTGAGAAAACGTTATTCTTTCCTAATAAACACGTTTTTGTTAAAACAAACACCATTATTTCAACAGCAAACAGTTTGGAGCAAAATCAGACATGATTACATAAATGTAGTGTTTCATCTCTTCTTTCGCGTTTTTTTATTATTTATTTTTTATTTTCCAAAATGGGACGGTCCCTATCGCCCCTCCTTTGATCCTTGCATGCAATTGAAGACATCTGCTGGATTTACAATACAGTCAATCTGAGGTTGAATATTTATGATTAATTGATTAAGACATGTGAATGCATCATGAGATCTTAAGACAGGTGACTACTTAATGCATGGGTAAAGGTAAAGCAGAAAGTTCCTCAAGGATCGCTGTTCTTCACTTTTGTCCGTGCATTAAGCTGTTACATGTATATAAGAGACGGATAATTATAATTGTCATTTTTAGTGGTTACTTTAGACAGGTTTGACTGTATATGGATGTACAGTGGAGAAAACGTTATTCTTTCCCGTTTAAACGAAAACGAAACGCAAACGCAAAACACTAAAATGTAGAAACGTACAACATTTGGACAATTCTGACAATTAATGTTTATCTTGGTAGCAAACAGGTTGGAGCCTGATCAGACGCCGGGTTACCCGGCGTCTGAACTGGCTCCAAACTGTTTGCAATGGAAATAATAATTTTAGCATAAACGTTTTTATTGGGAAAGATTAACGTTTTCTCCACTGTACAAAGGCAATCGTGAGTAAACGATGAATGGATAATGGAAAGTAAAGAGGATGTATGAATTAGAGCAGTTCATACCAGGTGTGTAAAAATGATGTACAAATTACATGACAAAAAACGCTGACTAAAACTCCGAAAACACCGCTAACATATATATGCAAATACTAGCGACGATTATACTCGTTATTTACAAACAGTGTGCACCGGTAGAGTAGCCATACCTTATGCAAACAGTGTAGACCCTGATCAGGGTCTGAACTGTTTGCCAGCAATATATTGTTAAAATTCATATCTAAATATTTTATAATGGACTAGATTGAACTTGACCAATTAAAGTCTCCGTGGTTAAACCGATACCTTTATAGGGAGAAGACGTTATTCTTTCCCTATAATTGTTTTTAATATATACTAAATCAATTACATTTCCAATGCAAACAACTCCGATCTTGATTTAGTGTCTAATCAGTGTGCAAGCTGTAGGCTGAACAGATTTACCTAGATCGTGAACATTTTATTTTCTCTATATTATTGAATTGGATGTACATGTATTTATATGTTTATTTATTTAGTCTCATTCATGCACAAACATTGAATATATATCATAAAACTAATACAATTAGTACATGACCATTCGTTTGGAATACCCTTTTCTCACATAACTACCCTTGTTTTCTATAGCGAACAACGATCACGAATATCCTTGTCTCCAACATGTGTGAGCTCAATTTGATGACGTCACTATTTATAAAGGCGTTTTGACGTCACCGGGGTTCCAAAAGAATGCCTATTGTTTTGAAAAATAGCTTAAAATCGTTGGTTATGTGAGAAAAAGAATCTGTCACTCGTCGATGTTTTCAACTTGTCTTAAGCATCGAATCATGACAGATCCTATATTTCCTCTCTGTAATACACAAAAAAGCCTGCGACATGCTACATTGTAGTTCAAAACGTTTAATTCAAAACTTCAAAAAGACAAAAAAGTAATCCATATGAAATTGAAACATTAAAGTTAAACAACAGCTTTTATATTTTAAAATAACATACATATCTTAATTAATGGTCCTCGAGAGTTAAAGAAACCTTTGATTTATGGGTAAAAGTCGTACAACTCGCTGCACACGGTAGAGAGAAAATTCTGCCTTTGTATGGCGTTGATTGAGCGAAGTAGGCGGCCATTTATGCACTACAGTTTGCATGCTTCTAACACATTCATCATAATTCAGGGTCACACAGGTATGACAAAATGAACGTTTGACTTTTAGCCTGTAGAAATGATAATACCCTTGTTCTAGGATGTTTTCTTTGGCATGGAAAGTACAGTATACGGAGGAGAAAACGTCACGAAACGCAAAACACTGAAATGTAAAAAATGCAACTTTTTATAATGTCTCATGACTTATTCTAAACTTAGTGGCAAACTGTTTGGAGCCTGATCAGACGCCGGGTTACCCGGCGTCTGATCTGGCTCCAAACTGTTTGTAATGGAAATAATAGTTTAAGCGTAAACGCGTTTATTTGGAAAGAATAACGTCTTCTTCACTGTAACCCCTCTATTAAATAAAACTTAAGCCATTGTATTAAAACATGCGACGGCTTACAGTAAGATGGAAATTAAACAGAAATATTCTAAATGAGCTCTTTACTGTACTATCTCCTTGCGTTAAGCAGACTCCTGTATACATCTCTAAAAAGCTTAAACTTATTTAGTTTCCGTAATATAGGGGTTTTACTATACAGTAAACAACATATTTGGTACAATTTAAAATAATGTGTGTTTTCCATACGTATGCCATGATGAAAGTAAATCAGAACGTTCTTCGAAAACGAGAGGTTGCATGCAATGTTGGTTGTTTAAATGAGCGTGTATAATCATACTTAAGTTAGTAAAGATATACTGTGTAGTTTGTCTGGCTTGCTAATGGCGTTCGTGCTGATGACTGGTCAGTTTACCCATTACTCCATTAATACGACTTTTAACGCCTCTTACTTTTTCATGCACTGGTTCCACGTTATACAGTCATCAATAAACACCATAAGAAACAATTTATATACATGTACAGTGGGGAATCTGTTATTCTTTCCCAATAAACGCGTTTACGCTAAAACTATAATGTCCATTGCAAACAGTTTGGAGCCAGATCAGACGCCGGGTAACCCGGCGTCTGATCAGGCTCCAAACTGTTTGCCACCAAGATAAACATGAATTATCAGAATTATCCAAAAATTGTTCTTTTCTACGATTTAGCGCTTTGCGTTTGCGTACGTTTTCGTTTAAACGGGAAAGAATAACAGATTCTCCACTGTATGACGTCACTTATGACGTCAGAATAACAGATTCTCCACTGTAGCATACATGTAACAGGTGGAAGCTTTAAGGATGCTGAGCGGAAAGCAAAATGCTCCCTATTACATTGTAAGAACCTTTCTACTTTTACTCTCATCCTATTTTAAGTAACAATATGTCAACAAGATATTGGGCCAATGATTTAATACATGTTTTAAGGGATGTTTTTAGAAAATATTTCAGAGAAATAGAAGTAAAACAAACAGTGCAAGGTACCTACTGATCAGGATCAGCACTGTTTTCAAATGTACACTGATTTTCGGCATAGAAAGAGTTTACTTAGAAATAACACTGAAATTGATCGAGCCAAGGATACATATACGTGATAGGGCACGAAATGGCGACATTTTTATTCCCGTAGTAATAGCTGACTTGATCTGTAAATGTATGTTAAAAGATTTGAACCAGTCACTATATATTTACGAAAATTACGTCTCTCTGTCATTTCCAGTCTGGTGAGGAATTCTCGTTTACGTTCCACGAAGTCTCGCGATCCCCGTTAATCACATTTAAACTGCCCGTATGTCAGCGAAGCACTCGAGATCAAAGTTAGCTCTCTTCCCCGTCAACCCTCTTAGGCCAATATTAGATTTCCGTCTTGTCTTCATTAAAATGCAAATTTGTGCGAGCGAGCGTTTTGAAAGTCACTTTTCGATAGAGACGTTAGAGGTATAGTGTAACACATACCGCGAATACTCCAACATCATCACCGAAATTTATTAACTCGACAAGACCCAAAGATCACTGACGAGACACGAGCCCAGGGCTTCGTCATTTGGTGGGCGTCCGCACCCAATTTAAATCTTTATCTCTGCGTATTATCCTGGTCTTCTTCGATACCTAGGCCCATGTCGAAAAACATATCAAATCATTACATACCGTACACACAAAGCTTTACATTTACATGTAGCCCATTTGCGCCCAGTGGATTTTTCCATGTTTATGTATTGGATTAGTCCATTTTTTATCTAAGGGGTGCCTGGTCAAAATTTTCATTTTCATTTTGTTTTATATTGAAATTCCTATCAGCAATCAGTGTGGACTCTGATCAGACGCCGCATAATGCGGCGTCTGATCAGAGTCTACACTGTTTGCCTATGTCCCATACATGGCAACGTTGGCACAAATGGGTTAACAACCAGTGAAAACAAGACTCATAGATGAAGTCAAAAAGTCGAAATCTTACTGTTAAGCAGAAATGTCTGCTTAAATTTGATATCGCTTTAAGCAAGCAATCCTAACACCAAAACTACTATCCTTCTTTTGAGTGGTCCGAGAAGTGACGTTTTACCTTCTTTTATTGTAACCTATGATTGTTTGATACTGTCATTTGATCTTCGGACTAATACAGGTGTGCATATTTAACATTTATTGTGTTGAATTGACGTCTGAATTCAAATGTATCGTCTGCGAAAACAAATTTAATAAAAGTTAAAAAAAAAAATTCTCAAAAGCGGGTTTAAGCTTTTTAAACTGAGGAAAACTTAAATATTAATTAATGCCAAGCAGTTTTAATCCAGAGCCTTCGCAAATGTTAGCAAAGTTGCGCTTAGCATGATGAGGGTTAATTGCGAATCGATGTCTATCGTTTGACATTGATTAGCATCTCTCAGTTAGATGTTTCATTTTCATTCAACTTTTATTACCTAGCTATTCAAAGCCCATCAAATTCCAACGTTTCGGATTTTCTTTCCTTTTATATTTCAGTAAAAGACCTGCTCCAATCTGATTGCAATGAGACAATAATATTGTCACACATTTCCCTTTCTCATGTGTCATGATAATGATCTGAGAAATAAAAAAAAGTTATTGATGTTGTTGTTGTTGAGAATGATTGTTTTTTGCACAAACACACTTTGTTGGAAAGACTAACGTCTTCTTCGCTGTAATCATGTACTGTGACTACTCATTCGAATTGTCTCTAACAATTCTAATTAGTGAGCACATCATATTGTTTGATTAATGCATACCAAGCACCATTGTCATCTCAGGCTCTGTATCTGAGTTTGGTAAATAATGCCATGAAATTAGTGGCCATTTCCAGCATATACCAAAATGACGTCAATTTTGACGTCGCAGTAGCTCCACTGGTTGAATACAGAGTTTGTAAGTACGATGGAACACCAGTCTAGCTGCCATCGACACAATTGTTTCATCACGTTTCAACTTTTTTATTTGGGAATGTAACGTTTTCTGTCCTGAAAGATATTTTTTAACATGACGTAAGTAGTCGCTTAACTGGGACAAATGCGTGCACAATTTTCAACAGTGAATAATGTACTCGAACAATTCTCCTCAACAAATACTCGACAAATTTATTTCATTAACCCCTTCACTGCAATGACGTCATCAATTTTAAGCAATAGTCGTCTGCTTTTATTTCTCAAATTTAGTTTAGGTATTTTATAATTTAAATGTATTGAAATTAGCGTCAAACAGTTTGGATGCGGATCAGACGCCGCGTTACGCGGCGTTTGATCAGTATCCAAACTGTTTGCAAATAACTATTGTAATCCGGGTAAGACGTTGAAGGGGTTAATATAGCTATTTGATATGAAAGTTTTATGACGTCATAAATCCAGTGGAAGTTTTCTACTTAAAAAGGTGTAGTAGTGAATGTGCAGCGATCACTGTATAATATTTTTATGGGACAATAAATCAACCTGGTAAATTATCACCAACTTTTTTTATTTATTCGATATTGGCAATTTGCGACACTGCATAAAAATACTCCGCACAAGAAAGTAGTACAGAGACAACAATCAGTGCTTTATCCCCAGTAATTTGCATTTTATGTATCACAGTCTTAACCAGCCTCGTTTTGATGCTATGTGAATACGCCAAGCCAGTGTTCACTCGTCTATTTTTTTCCGTATCTCTTTCCGTATTCGAGCGAAATGCGATCCCTCCGCCGGGCCGAAACCCGAACCACCTAACTACGGTTCTCTGAAGTTTTGATTAATTGTATCAACAGTAAAACATCGGTTAAGAGAACATCATATAAAAAAGAACTACTTTCTCAACATAGATTACCGCTAAATTAAGGACAGAAGTGAAGCAGAAAGCTCCTTTAGGAGCTTTCTGCTTTTCTTCTGTCCTCTATTAAGCTGTAACGTGTATTAAAAGTTGTTAATTCATTTTCCTGTGTGTGGCCGATTTACACACGTTTGATGGTGTATATTTATGGCAAAAGGGCGTATTGTGTGTCCGTACTAAACACTATATCCCGTTTCAAAAACGCAAAACTAACAAATACGTTATTCCATAAATGAGCGTTCGTTACTCTGACTTAAATTGGGGTAAACGACGTTGACAGAGAGAGAAGTGGAAATAGAAAACTTTCACAAAAGTGAGAAAAATAGTTCTTTACAACTTGACTCAAGTAGGCTGTGCAGGTTGCTTACAAAAAGACAAACAGTTCTGATTGATTAGGATCAACAGCAAACACCCAAAACATAAATTTATGACGATCAAAACCCCAATTACATGTGTATACAGACATTTGAGAGTACAGTTGTAACCCTTTTACTTTCAATGACGACAAAAGGCGCATTTGCAAACAGTATGTCAGTCATACATATCAAATCTAACTTTGAAACGATATTGCAGACAACAATATTGAAACAGACGACAATTTGGCGGTGAGGAGAATAGTGTTGTCCGCCATGTCGTTTCAAAGTTAGATTTAACTCTTTCCTCCCTGAAACTTTAAATGGACAATCCCAGTTTCTATTTTAGTCTAGTCCATTTCTGACTTTTAAGGGTTGTTTTTGTCAATGTTTGGCATTATGACAAACAGTAAAGACCCTGATCAGAGGGCTCCTTTCGGAGCCCTCTGATCAGGGTCTTCACTGTTTGCTCAGGACAAGTGTACTGTTTATATATACACTGTTTGAAAATGACGCCTATATGCGGGACTAGGGTTCAAAGGGTTAAGGCAGTATGTCTGACGTAATTTCATAAAGAGTGTCAAACAAGTTGGATCCTGATCAAACGCCGCATTACGCGATGCCTGATCTGATTCAAAAGTGTTTGCAAAGACGTTCCTTTTGGCGTCATTGACAGTGACGGGGTAAATATAGAACTGTCTTAATGGGGGTCTTGTTTCAGTTTGTTGGCTATTCGCACACTGTCGAACACTTCTGCCATATTGTCCTTTGGCACTGTCAGTCTTAATATGTCCTTGCGGCCCGAATAACCCTTTTCAACCATGTTCTTCTCGGATTCAAAGCCTAGTCGAATGCATAAGAATCTAACAACAACTGTGGCAACATTTATAGGCTGCCTAAATAGTCATTGGTACCTTAACACATAAGTCTAAGAAAAATAAGTTGTGCTTGGAAATAGACGCAACAAAAACAAGCAGACGACAATATGCTGCTGGCGAGGACGGTTCATTTGAAGAGCCCACTTGCTCAAGCCATGACCCTAGACTCAAGTATTTGCATTGTCCATGCTGATTTTAATGTCAATAAGAGAGCATGCGCTTATTTGAAGTCGGGGATAATTTGGCGACTTTTTGTTATTGTCCGTGTTTTAGCCCTTGCCGTTCTAATTGCGAATTGACTCGCGTTTGCAAACAGTTTGGATCCAGATCAGACGCCGCGTAACGCGGCGTCTGATCAAGATTCAAACTGTTTGCCATACATAAACAACCTTTCCTATATTGAAATTCCGTAGAAGAATATTTGAAAATAAGGGTGCAGGCGACAACTTAAAACAGACGGTAATTCAAAATGTTAAGTGTTTAGAAGTACTCATCAGATTTCAAAATAAATAGTCCCTCTCTCGCCAGACTTGTTTGGACTTCGGGTCAATGGTCAGGTTTACTTTGTGATGTCCCCTGCACGTCTTGCCCTCAAAAAAGGGGTCACACACCTCTAGTTGAAAGCCAGTTTGGAGTGCTTGCGAATCCTCATCAAGCCATTTATGTCTGTCCTCAATTACTCTTCCCATTATGTTGGTTAATTTTTATTCGGCTCGTATTTCAATAAAACATTGTTCAATGTTTGCCCTCTTTAACCCATTATTCCATAGATGCGCCTTTTACGCATTTGACGTATTCCTGTACTGAAGAAAATAGATCCACTTTATGCAATCATGAATATGTTTTATAAAAAATATATAGTTCATGTAGTCTATCAGATGGTACAGTGGGGAATCTGTTATTCTTTCCCGTTTAAACGCAAACGTACGCAAACGCAAAGCACTAAAACGTAGAAAATAACAACTTTTGGACAATTCTGATAGTTCATGTTTATCGTGGTGGCAAACAGTTTGGAGCCTGATCAGACGCCGGGTAACCCGGCGTCTGATCTGGCTCCAAACTGTTTGCACTGCAAATAATAGTTTTAGCGTAAACGCGTTTATTGGGAAAGAATAACACATTCTCCACTGTATTCCTGTACTGAAGAAAATAGTTCCACTTTATGCAGTCATGAATATGTTTTATAAAAAATATATAGTTCATGTAGTCTACCAGATGGTAGCTCCAAGCAAGCTGAAAGTAAATCAGAATGCTATTTCACGCGCATTCTGCTTTACTTTCAACATGCTTGAAGTAGTACATGTAAGCTGTCTTCAAAACTAGAAAAATGGGTAAAGGGTTGCGGGAAACGTAATGCAAAAAATATATACTCTCCTCTACGTAGATACTTCATTTTAATCAAAGTAGATCTAGGTTGGCAAACATTTTTTAGCCTGTTCGCATGCCTAGATACTCGCCCTCTGATCTGGTTCCAAACTGTTGTACGATGTTCATCATTAATTAAGCACAAACGCGTTGGCAATGACTACACGATGTACAGTACCCTAATCAACATCCCCGTGTGAGTTTCTGACCCAATTATATTCACCTTGTTTTCATACAAATGTTTCAATAACTTGACGGAAGAGGGTATTGTTTTATAACATGAGTGTTGGATCTGTTAGACCCGGGCCTGGGATCTGCATTAGCCTACAGGGTGGGCGAGACCGTGTGCCAGAAACCTCAAAGAAACAACCAAAACATCTACAATACAGTGGAGAAAACGTTATTCTTTCCCAATAAACGCGTTTATGCTAAAACTATTATTTCCATTGCAAATAGTTTGGAGCCAGATCAGACGCCGGGTAACCCGGCGTCTGATCAGGCTCAAAACTGTTTGCCACTCAGATTTAAATAGATAGTCAGAATTTTCTACATTTTAATTGTTTGCGTTTGCGTTTCGTTTCCTTTTAAACGGGAAAGAATAAGGTATTCTTCAATCTACAATAACACCTCCTTAAAACAATCAGTCAACAAAGTTCTCCAGAATCATATTAAAAACAATCTTAAGTTTACAGTGAGATGACAGTAAAGCAGAAATCTACTAAAGAAACTTTTTGCTTGACTTTCTTCTCGCTTTAAGCAGTTGCATGTCGTATACACCGAAACAAGGTACTTATTTTGTGATCGTTGTTGAGACAGCTAACTGCCAATAACAGACAATATCAAAACAAAACGTTTTTCCTGTGAAACAAAACACCCTGTTCAGACAACATATACTATGGGGAATACGTGTTTCTTTCCTTGTACAATTGTTTTCATTGCAAACAGTTTGGAGCCAGGTCAGACGCCGGGTAACCCGGCGTCTGACCAGGTTACAAGCTGTTCACCACTAAGATTAAAAGGACGTCATCATTTCAAAGCAGCTTTCAATTTTTTATTGTATTACATTACAATTTCTTTTAGTTTTGTTTGAACGGGAAATGTTTACGTCGGCTTTACTGTAGTATAGTGACAAGGCAATTAAATCGTTCAATCGAAGAAACACACATATGAGCCATGCAATGAGAAAACCATACTTATTGCATTGCAAACAGTGTAGATCAAGACCAGCCACCGTGTCAAAGACACGACGGCTAGCCTTGATCAATACTGTGTGACACCCACATGCATCTAAAGCAATTTATGTACAGTGGATAATCTGTTATTCTTTCCCAATAAACGCGTTTACGCTAAAACTACTATTTGCAGTGCAAACAGTTTGGAGCCAGATCAGACGCCGGGTAACCCGGCGTCTGGTCAGGCTCCAAACTGTTTGCCACCATAATAAACAAGAATTATCAGAATTGTCCAAAAGTTGTTCTTTTCTACGTTTTAGTGCTTTGCGTTTGCGTACGTTTGCGTTTAAACGGGAAAGAATAACAGATTCTCCACTGTAGCTGTATTATATACGGTATTTAGCAGTGTAGACCAAACTCAGATACAGACCCCGAGATGAGCAGGACCATTTTACTATACGAAACCTAGAGATCGGAAATGAATTTTGTTTCGTTTTATCCAATACTTCGCTATATCAGTTTTCGTTATAAGCGAGTTTCACTGTATTCTGGTCGTAGGTAAAGCATTACTAGGGAAAAGGTCATCAAACATACGACGAAGAAAGCTATCCTTTTCAACCTTCTGTACAGTATGTTTAGAAGCAACTGGGCTTGTAATTATTGTTCATGTAATGATTAGTTAATGGAAACAATCATTCACACCTGGTAACGTGGTACGCGTTTTTTCACTCCCGCAGAACAGACACCAACAATCTATCACCCACGGGATCGCGCACTTGCAGGCGGTTTAGAATACATAGACATGTTGGGCGCCTCAACCCTATCACCGCCATAAGTGGTAAAATTTTATGGAACTTAATCAGGCGCTGCAAGACTATTAGAGACTATTTAATCTTAATTTAAAACTGATCATAATGCAGTCACCAGTTAAAGCAGGCAAGTTTATGACTGACAAACAGTTAAAGCAGACGGTAAAACATTGCAATGTCCAAAAAGTAAACACCAAGCGCTCCCTTCAAATGACATTTACAACGAGTGTATATCATAATTGGGTGTCGCAAAAGGCGAAAACTATAATAATGGTTTGCACTGTTGTCTAATCGATGTATAATTTGCAGTTATGCCATTGAGGTGTTCACCAAAGTACAGTGGAGAAGATGTTATTGTTTCCCTTTATAATGTAACACAAAACGAAACACAAACGCAGATCAATACAAAAGGTAGAACAGTACAGTTTCTATTTAGGTTACAGTGGAGAATGTGTTATTCTTTCCCAATAAACGCGTTTACGCTAAAACTATTATTTGCAGTGCAAACAGTTTGGAGCCAGATCAGACGCTGGGTTACCCGGCGTCTGATCAGGCTCCAAACTGTTTGTCACTCAGATCAACATGAATAGTCAAAATTGTCGAAAAGTTGTCATTTTCTATGTTTTGGTGCAATGCGTTTGCGTACGTTTGCGTTTAAACGGGAAAGAATAACAGATTCTCTACTGTAAAATTAGTTCAGTAGGTCTACAAACGCGCTTCTTCGGAAATAATATGTTTTCTCCACTGCATGGGCCCTCCTGCTAAAAAACGACCATTAAAAAGAAAGCTAGTTCTTGGTGTTTAACCCATTGAACCCACGTCACGCGTTTACACGTCCTCTACAATAGCAGGGTCTGGACTCTTTGTCATTTTGCAATGTATTGTAACAAATGTAGTCGATTTTGGACGGGTTATGACGTCATCACATGTATGACAGTGAATGATTTAGAAGAAAAAACTACACTAAAATCTGGAGACCATAAACAACAATCCAGGTTGTCATTGAAGCATGTTCAATAGAGAAGACATTATTCCTTCCCAATAAACGCGTTTATGCTAAAACTTTTATTTTTATTGCAAACAGTTTGGAGCCAGATCAAACGCCGGGTAACCCGGCGTCTGATCAGGCGTCAAACTGTTTGACACTCAGATTAACAAAAATAGTAAAAATTGTCCAAAAAAAATCCATTTTATTGCGATACTTTGCGTTTCTTTTGCGTTTAAACAGGAAACAATAACGTCTTCTCAACTGTACGATTTTCAAATTGTTCGCATTACACAGGCAGAAGTTATTCTCGAGGTCGAAGGTTAAATCGTTCATAATGGGTACCATTATAGAGTTTCCACACCCTCGCTTTGATAACTCACCAAGACGTTTGAAACATATCTCTGATTTGATTTTAATAAGCAGTCAAAAAACGGGTGTCTGATTTCATCGAACAGTGTTGCCCTGTTGTATCCTGGTATCGTGATTA
The DNA here is from genome assembly GCA_922989275.2 of Gari tellinella. NCBI lineage: Eukaryota > Metazoa > Mollusca > Bivalvia > Cardiida > Psammobiidae > Gari > Gari tellinella. The sequence continues at coordinate 77,148,908 of OV277866.1, forward strand.
GCATCTCTGCATAGTCATACTGATCACCAAAAACATACACTATCACCGTCTGACTATCTCTAAACCGGTGCATCTGTGGTTGTAGTACAAACGTCTGAACTGCAACAAAAGAGCTTGCATTTGCGGTCGTACGCAAGAACAGAGTTGAATCGGTACATGCTATCTATCTATTTATTTATAAATTGGAGAAGACATTATTCTTTCCCTAATGTATCGTTTCGTTAATGCCGAACCAATTATGTTCATTGCAACCAGTTTGGAGTTAGATCAGACGTCGGGTCAGCCAACGTCTGATCAAGCTCACAGCCATTTGCCACTGAAATTAAAACGAGTCGTTAATATTTTCAAAACATAGTCATTTTTTTCATATAATTGCAAGTTGCGTTTGCGTTTTGTAAATGCGTTTAAACGGGTAAAAATTAAGCCTTCTGCGTGGGTGCTTCTAAAGAGTACGTATTGTTGGGCAATAGCAATGTAGAAAGCTTAGAAAGCTTATGTCCTGGCTCCGAGGTTATAAAGCGTTTTAGTTGAGTCTGAGTGTATTCCCAAGCATTTGATTGGTCAGATTTGAGCAAAATTGTTCTTTAACAACACTCAAATTAAGCTTTATTAAGGTTGTTTAAGACGGCTGGCAACTTAATACGGCACAGAAGTATTGCAGAAAGCTCCTGAAGGAGCTGGCTGCATTACATATATCCTGCATTAAGCGATCACCTGCATGCTTTAAATCCATATACTTATTTACTGGTAAGTCGATTGAGAGAGGGGGCACTGTAAGTTTAAAATCAATGTTTCTGTTTCTATCGATGTCTGTCTATCGGTCTGTCTTCCAACATATCTGTCTGTTCGTCTAGAACCACACTGTTTGCAAACCCCCCTTGTACTGTAATACATTCATTGGTAGTAAATGAGATGGACTAGCAATTCCTTTTACGGCCGTGCAATTCAGAAGGCATGGCTTGTTTGTAGCATGGATTGATACAGTCGAGAACCGTTTAAACGCAAACACATAGCAATAAAATGTGAAATGACAACTTTTCGACAAATTTGACTATTCATGTTTATCTTATTGGCAAACAGTTAAGAGCCTGATCAGACGCCAGGTTACCCGACGTCTGATCTGGCTCCAAACTGTTTCCAGTTGAAATAAACATTTTAGCGTAAACGCGTTTATTTTTTCTCCACTGTCCTTGTAGCCTGTATTGGCCGGGGTAGCATATCGATAATGCATGCACTTTTGTCAACTCTAGACTCGAAGTGTGATTTTCCCAGACTTTGTAAACATTGATTAAAGATATGATTTATTGTTTTCATAAAACGTAAGTATTGACGGGAACTATACAGGTGTTGAGCTGTCATGTTGGCATTATCAGCAAATCATATCGCTTCTTTGTTTACACCGTCAGAAAAAAGCAAAGTTACAGTGGATAATCTGTTATTCTTTCCCGATTAAACGCAAACGTACGCAAACGCAAATCACTAAAACGTAGAAAAGAACAATTTTTGGACAATTCTTATATTTCAAGTTTATCTTGGTGGCAAACAGTTTGGAGCCTGATCAGACGCCGGGTTACCCGGCGTCTGATCTGGCTCCAAACTGTTTGTATCGGAAATAATAGTTTTAGCGTAAACGCGTTTATTGGGAAAGAATAACAGATTCTCCACTGTAACCCCTTCACTGACATTACGTCATCGGCTGTAAATAATTGTCGTCTGCTTTTATTTATCAAATTTAATTTTAAGTTAGTTTGGCTTAAGAAATATATAATTGAGTGTTAAAGAGTTTGGATCCTGATCAGACGCCGCGTGACGCGGCGTCTGATCAGCATCAAAACTGTTTGCAAATATTTTTTGTACTCAGACAGAGTAGTGGTTAACCCTTCTTCTGCTCAAGAAATATCATTATTGTCGTCTGCTCCGTTTTTATCGTCTGCATCTTAAACTTTGAGATTCGTATATATATAGGCGTCAAACAGAATCCTTGTCAGACGCCGAGTTAATCGGTGTCTGATCTGGATCCAACACATTTTACAATTTCAGTATAACGACGCTTTAAAGCGATTTTTGAAACAGAGGAAAACAACATTTAAAGATAATATTGGACTACTTTTCGTCCTTTGACAGATTTGGTAAATGCCCAAAATCGCATTAGCCCATTGCTGTTAATTAATTCTCTTGATAGCCCCTGATAGCCCCTGGGTCACGTGTCTCAATGGTATTTCAAACACGTAACTGTGAACTGTGGTGTAAAGCATAATTACTACAGTGAAGAAGATGTACAGTGGGGAATCTGTTATTCTTTCCCAATAAACGTGTTTACGCTAAAACTATTATTTCCGATACAAACAGTTTGGAGCCAGATCAGACGCCGGGTAACACGGGGTCTGATCAGGCTCCAAACTGTTTGCCACCAAGATAAACATGTATTATCAGAATTGTCCAAAGGTTGTACTTTTCTACGTTTTAGTGCTTTGCGTTTGTGTACGTTTGCGTTTAAACGGGAGAAAATAACAGATTATTTCCCCGCTTAAACGTGTTCGAAACGCAAATGCACTGCAATAAAATAGAGACACTGTATAGATCTTGCTCCAAATTGTTTGCAATGGAAATAATTCGCGGTTTTTTGTCAAAAAAGAGACTTTAAAGACAAACCAAACGATAAATGTTTCCTATATTTGCACTCATTGTTTCTTAGGCTATTGTCATTCTTCAAGCAAAGTTTTATAACACCTTTCATGGAAACTAAGCTCACCCACGAATCACATTGTACCTTAAACGCATTTTGAAATGCAAACGCATTACCCGGCGTCTGATCTGGCTCCAAACTGTTTGAAATATAAATAATAGTTTTAGCGTAAACGCGTTTATTGGAAATAGCGTTTTCTCCACTGTAATATGTACAGTCAATCTGCCGGTCCTGGCTGAACAGTCTCTGCCTAGATTATCCTTGTCTTTCATTCCAGACGGCGCCGGGAAACGGTTTTGAACATTACGAGGAACAAGCATACCCGAACTTTCTTTTTATCAACGTTAAATATTTATTACAATTTGATTTAAATGTTATGGAAAACTTGAAAAAATCAAAAACCCGTGTCATCTATCTGTATATCGCACATTTTTATCTATGTAGTTGTAAGAAAAACTAAATATACGGGAATACACTAACCTTAATTTAATGTACGTAAATCAATTTCATGAATGTCTGTTTTGAGCTTTGAAAAAATGTCGCCGACATAAACATACGAGATATTGTATAAGAGTGAACCCATTGAGGAGAAAATTAAAAACGGGTACAGTGAAGAAGGTGCGAATTCTTTCACGTTTGGACGAGACAAAACGCAAACGCAATGTGTTCAAATGTAGAAAAATACAGGTTCCTGACAATGTTAACGATTTATTATAAGCTGAGTGTCAAACAGTTTGGAGCCTGATCAGACGCCGGGTTACCCGGCGTCTGATCTGACTCCAAACTGTTTGCAAAAGGAAATCACTGTTTAGCCTTAACGCATTTATTTGGAAAGAAAAAGCGTCTTCTTCACTTTAATATTATTAAATACTATATTCCAAACATACCAGTATTTGAATAGATACAGTGGAGAATCTGTTATTCTTTCCCAATAAACGCGTTTACGCTAAAACTATTATTTGCAGTGCAAACAGTTTGGAGCCAGATCAGACGCCGGGTAACCCGGCGTCTGATCAGGCTCCAAAGTGTTTGCCATCAAGATTAACATAAATTATCAGAATTGTCCAAAAGTTGTTCTTTTCTACGTTTTAGTGCTTTGCGTTTGCGTACGTTTGCGTTTAAACGGGAAAGAATAACAGATTCTCCACTGTACAATTAAGCCTCGCAGTTACGACCTTATAAAATCTTGTGATTAGTGTTTACGACTTCAGTAGCTTACAGCAATATATCAGTAAAACAGAAAGCTCCTTTCGAACAATTCTGTTTAACTTTTATCTTGTTGTAAGGTGGAAGCTATCATCAAATACATAACACAATATTTTAAGCGGCAATAAATTACGGATGTTAGTTGTAACCATCTTTCATCTAGTCAGCAAATCTTTAGGAATTGTACTGATTTTTACGAAAGAATTTGTAATAATAAAATTCCTTGATGGTTTGAATGGACTCAACTCTGTATCAGTACCAAGGCCTGTGCTTAAAAAGCGTTTGATATACGTCTGAGATCATTTGAAAGCCTTTGCTTGGTCAGAATCCTTAAAGTTCACTTCTTCTCCATTATACATGTACGGCATTCTCAGCCAAATGTCTACTAGATGAGACATTCGTAAACAGTGTAGACCCTGATGAGACGTGCGTGACGCAGCGTCTCATCAGGGTCTGCACTGTTTGCTACTTTACAGAAATGTTCTTCTGTCTGGACACACCTTGTAGTATCTCTAGAGCACACTTGTAGATTACTACTCAAAGTTTGCTGAGTACCAAAGGTATACAACCTTCATGGGGACCAATGCAACGACCCTATCACAGTTGGTTAAACACACTGATAAAATATCACTTTTTTGCAGAAAACTGCTAAAGTTACAAATAACGTTTTAACCCTTTACCTCATAGCTTGTTTCTAGTTTTAAAGACAGGTGGCCACTTAAAGCAGGTTGAAAGTAAAGCAGAATGTGCCTTAAGGCACATTCTACTTTACTTTCAGTCTGCTTTAAGCTAAAATCTGCTAGGCTATATAAAATAGTTGTAATAGTAATTGTTCATGAGGGTATAAACTGGAACTATTTTCTTCAGCGGAGGAATAAATTAAATACGCTAAAAGTCGCTTCTATGGGGGAAAGGGTTAAATTCACGAAAATGCTTTACAACTCAATAATGTGTACAATGGAAGTATTAAAGGTAAAATATTGTTTTACCAAGGACAAGCATCTCTTAGAACATTCAAATGTAGAGTTCAAGGAATTTGAACATTTTCATAAAATCTAAGAAATTTCACATTTTGATAATGTCATCGATTTTCGCCTACAGAACTTGAACAAGTGTAAAAATTATCAGAATCTGTGATTAAAAACCCCTGGCAATATTTTCTTAGTAAAGAATTGAACATAATGTGTTCGAAGTTATACGGTGAGAATGGGATAGGGTCAATGCATTTGTACATATGAAGGTGTAAAATCTTTGGTGCTTAGCAAACTTTGAGAAGTATACATGTACATGTATAATGAACTCTTCCAGCAAGAATCAGTGCAATTCCCAGGCATAAACGGCTACTTTATTTATTTATTTATTTTATCATTATTATTTATTATTATTATTGTTATTATTATTACATGTATTATTATTATTGTTGTTATTGCAGGTGAATGGATGGTGCAAGCCTTGGCGAACCCTTGATATTATTATTATTATTATTATTGTAATTATTATTATTATTATTATTATTATTATTTTTATTATTATTATTGCTATTGCAGGTGAATGGTGCAAGCCTTGGCGAATCCTTGATATTATTATTTTTTTATTTTTATTTTTATTTTATTATTATTATTATTATTATTATTTCAGGTGAATGGTGCAAGCCTTGGCGAGCCCTTGATAGGCGTTAATGCACTCGAATTGCTAAAGGCAATAATCAACCAAACTGGCGTAGACGCGATAGAGAAACTTCAAACCGGGGCAACGACAAACATACGGCACCACTTGCTCTACAGTATATGCAGTGAGCGATTGGTACAGTTACGAAGAACCGGCCAAAAAGGTGTTAGGGCGAAAGGCAGAATGGGCAAAAACATGAAATTTAGTAAGTACGATATGTCGTTATAGTAACTTGTCGTAGGAGGCCTGGCTCCGAGGTTATAAAGCTTTTGACTTGAGTCTAAACTCGTTCCCAAGCATTTGATTGGTCAGATTTGAGCCTAGGCTCAAATCTGACCAATCAAATGCTTGGGAATACACTCAGACTCAACTAAAACGCTTAATAAACTCGGAGCCTGGTCTAAATTTTCATTTTGTATTATATTGAAATTCTTATCACAAAACAGTGTAGACTCTGATCAGGATATACACTGTTGACCTATGTCCCTTTTATGGGACGCTATGCACAAATAGGTTAACTTCAGACTGTAGGAAAAGGTACTTTTTTCTGATGTATAACTTACATACAGTAATTTCTCATTGTCTTCTTTCAACTTGGCTTATGTTCATAATCACATTGTTAGACATTTTGGATGTATTAACCATCTGACAGTAATATCTCATTCAAAATTATGCCTGCATATTTTTTCAGATTAGGATGTTTGTATTTTTTAATGATGACGAATGCCAAACAGTGTAGAGCAATATCAGAAACCCAGCTACTCTGTGTCCAAAGAAACCACCAAGTCTTGGTCGGCATCACAAGGGTTAAAATGTGAATCTGAAATCGCTAAAATATCACCATATTTTATACCGATGTTCAAGCGGCTAAAGGGTCGGGTTACAAAACTGTTCTGTTAACCCTTAGCCTGCCACTCACGACTATAGCTCCATATGCAAACAGCTTGGATCCGGATGAGACGCCGAGTAACTCGGCGTCTCATCCGGATCCAAGCTGTTTGACACTCGGACAACATTTTCAGCAATTTTGAGCAACTTTGAAGCACTTTGAAACTTGAAGCAGACGAGAAATATAGCAGACGACAATTTATTTGGCGGGCTAAGGGTTAATATGCAGAAAGCATGCATGTTTTGCTAGGGAATCAAACACCACTGACTCACTGAAACCCGATCACCCGCCCTACGGGACTTTCAAAGATGTACAGTGGAGAAAAACGTTATTCTTTCCCGTTTAATCGCAAACGCGTTGCAAAAATATGAAGAAAGTTCTTTTATGCTTATACATTCTCTCAATACATGTGACTGTTCAATGCAAGACAAAAATAATGCTGAAATTTCCGTTTGTGTGCTCTTTACATTGGCTGTGTGTTGGTATTTAGCAGTTATATACATGTAAATAGTGGTTATATATACTCTTAAAAAAATGCCAACTATACGCCTTTGTTTGTGTTATCAAATATCTTTGTCGTTAAATATAGTTTCAAGTGGCTTATCAAACATATTTCAGCTTCAGCATTTACCAAACAATATGTTTTTTATTCTTTTGGAAAGTTTCAATGTCTCAAAATGTTGTGATCCAAATGGCCAAATAACAATGTAAACAAACCGTCTACGTTAAAAGGGAGACCTTCTTTCCACATCGTCGTAAACTTAAAAGACGTGTTTCACAAATTTGGATGAAAAGGACCGTTTCTTTAAAACAGTTCAACTGCTAAATGTTGTGACAGATAGTAACTGCTCTGACAAATGTATTCGTCACGCGTTTTCACCAAACCTTTAAAATCCCCATTGTGAAAAGCATAAGACCGCGAACGCTGAATGCTTCGTAAAATATTCAGTAACTCAGGGCTGCCATTTCTCCGGATTTTTCCTAAGTCTTCGGATATTTATCCTAGCAGATGGTAGCTTAAAACAGGCTGAAAGTAAAGCAGAATGCGCCTTAAGGCGCATTCTGCTTTACTTTCAACCTGTTTTAAGCAGTCATGTGTCTTCAAAACAAGAAACAGACTATGGGATAAAGGTACGGTTAGTAAAATTGCGTCTGAAAAATTGAAAAATTGAAATCTTAGGGTTTTTCTGATCAACTTATGGCAGCCCTGGTAACTGATCACAGCCGTGTATGGGGTTTTTGGTTTCGCTCAATTTTAGAGAAACTTGCTGTCCTAAATAAACCATTGATGATACATGTACACTGACACCTTTGAAAACCGAACCGCTCCGGACTCAGCAAAATGTCCGGTTTGAAGCGGGAATGTCCGGATTAGAGAGGTTAAACATACGTTTGAAAGCAGTTGAAGAGTCAGTCGTTTAAGCCACGTGGTCGCTTAATGCAGGGCAATAGTAATACAGAAAGCTCCTTTAGGAGCCTTCTGTATTAGTGTTGCACTGTATTACATGTACGTGACCATCTGTCATTAAAGCTCTTTATTTGTCTTTTTTTTTTAATTGTTAGTAAACAATAAGAATAAACAATGCCTATGGACTGAAAGCTTTCTTCCGGTTTTAAGATCCTTCCGGTTTTTCGAGATTCCGGTATTTAGATGTTATACTGTACATAAAGAGGGTATACCATGAAAAATCCACCTCCTTTCAAGCAATATGCGTAAGCGCAGTGCAATCTCAGCTGGAAGCTAATTGGCGTATGAACCATGCAAACATTTTTTGGCAAATCACAGTTGGTTTTTAAATACAACCAAGCTTATCTTAAACCGATACACATACATATTTGAATATTTAAACATCAATGAACAATATTCGAATACTAATATCAGCTTAAAGCAGGACAGCAGCAAAGCAGAAAGCTCCTAATGGAGCTTTCTGCTTTACTGTTGCCCTGCTTAAACCAGTTACATGTCTGTACACAGATTCAGACTTCTTTAAAGGATGGTTGCTTACAACGGGTGAAGCTGTAGGTGTTTAAAAAGTGTGTTAATAGTAGATCGGTTGGGTGCTCTAAATATGTTCAATTGGTGTGGCGATACCGAAGCCCAACCTAGACGGGCTCGCGCGTGTACAATTTGGAGCCCAAAACCATGTCAACTGAATTTACCCTTCATGCCTAAATACTGCAATGAACTCTCTATGTGTGTGCTCGTCGGGAGAATTCATTATATACATGTATTAACAATGGTGATCTAAATACACTTCGTTGTTTGTTTTATACAGCAGATCATTTTATTTGAAATACATTACGTCATCATTTAAGTGATTAGAAAACAAACAAAATCTTGAAACAAAACAGTTTGACATAAGTAGTGGTGTATTTCTTTTATCAAATCACCTTAAAATTAAATTTTAAGAAAAAAAACAGACTACAAGATTCAGAGCAGACGATAGTTTGACGAGAGAAGGGATTAGAGATCCCTTGCCCACCACTGCCTAACGTATCATTGGTGGCCTTCGTCTATTTGACAAGCTCATTGTCGTTAACGTCAGCTGCCCCTTTCACCGTGGCCCCAGATCAAAGGTGGTCCAAGTCAACCATTAGAGTGCCGAACATAACTACATTAACCTTTGGAAACAGTTTAGATCCAGATTAGATGCAAAGAAACTCGGCGTCTGATCAGACTCCAAAATGTTTGACACCAATTTCGCGGATTATTTTGTCTTCTTCAATATGCCACTAATCTTCGAGGGGAATTAAAAGCAGACACCATTTGAGCAGATGATGATACAGCAGTGGAAGGGTTTTAAATACATGCAGTAAAATGGCAAAAACCAACAAATATTGAAGCAGGTAATTGGCCATACTCGCTGTCCTGTATGATTACCCTTACTGCGGACAGTACATGGTCTCCGGACACCAATTTGATTGGTTCCAGATCAGATGCTTGTCAACTTTGTCTGCATTGTACTCAAAACAGAAGTACAACAAAATGCACAAAACTCTTCTACATCAAGAAACAATTCGAATCTTTGGAAAAGATCAGCTTACATTATTTAATTCGACGACAATATTTACGTCCGAATAAAGATTAAGGGTGGCTTTTGGGGTGGGCAGATGGGTTCTTGATTAAGAAATCCGTGTATTTGCGGACAAGGCAAAAGCTATGAAGCTATTTAGAGCATTTAAATGTAGTTTACAGAGCCAGGCATATTATTTCCTCTCGTTTTGTGGTTATTTTCATTTGATATTAACCCCGTGGCTTGACCTCTCCCTTTACTTTGGGTCCGTTTCATACATTGTACAACTTCCTACGACAAATGTTGTCGTAAGTTATATCATAAAAGGGTCAATTATTAGTAAATTTCTCCATCTCATCCTGTCTTGTGACATCTATATGGAATCGTCTTGAAAAGAAGATTCCAAAGAGATGTTACAAGACAGGCTTAGATGGAGAAATCAGAAATTAAATGTACATGTATTTTAAAGTTTTGACTTATGACCGTTTTTGTCGTACTAAGTCTAATGGAACGGGCCCTGTTTGCCAGCACAGGATCACGATCCAATCTGTTTGCACTTAAAATGAAATGAAAAATTCCGTATTCAGCTGGATAAGGATTATAGATGATGAGATGATAGGCCTAGATGACATCCAATACCCACGAACGTTTTTGATCAGCGTTAATCCCCCCATCCTAATCCACTTAGCCATCTTTTGGTCATTGTTTAAAGTCTATATAAAGAGCGGTACATCAAACAACTCGGTCCGTTTTATCTACCCCGGGTAGGCCTAAGTTCCATAGTGTTCTGTTTCATTCACAATATCATCACTGATCATATTAGTGGAATGCCCCTATCATTTTGGACAATTTGCGGATCAAACTGTTTAATTTTTACCCTTTGTGAATTGTTTAATTATTGTCTGCTAAAAGTATCGTCTTTCGAAATTCTGAATTTCAATATTTTCATTGCATTGCTGAAACACGATTCAGGCAACTAACAGTTTGGATTCAGATCAGGCCCCACGTCAGTGGGGCCCGATCTGAATCCAAACTGTTTGCAAATGTCTTGCAAATCTGGGTCCCTCGTTTCCGAAGGGCTAATACAGCATTCTGAATAGGTAAATCTCATCAGTCAATATTTGTTAAATCGACTGAACCATGTGATCAAATATTTTTATGTCATTACCTGAGGAAGTCCAAAATTGGGACAATATTATTCTTTTCAAGGAAGATTAGAGTAGATCATACATGTACTGAAATCTATCGGGGTCCCGTCCATTCAGCGTTTTTGTGTTTATTTGGCTATGAATATTATACCCTTTACAGTGGAGAATCTGTTATTCTTTCCCGTTTAAACGCAAACGTACGCAAACGCAAAGCACTAAAACGTAGAAAAGAAAAACTTTTGGACAATTCTGATAATTCTTGTTTATCTTGGTGGCAAACAGTTTGGAGCCTGATCAGACGCCGGGTTACCCGGCGTCTGATCTGGCTCCAAACTGTTTGCATTGCAAATAATAGTTTTAGCGTAAACGCGTTTATTGGGAAAGAATAACAGATTCTCCACTGTACCCCTTGTCGTACTAAACACGAATTGGCTTTATTTTTGTAAAACGATTTCGATCCAGATCAGACGTCGAGTAATTCGACGTCTTATCTGGACCGAAATAGTTTGAGAATCATGTCAATATTTTTCAGTCGATCTTAAAAACTGGGTTTTAGAAATCCTGCAGACGATTATTTTAAAGCAGACGATAATATGGCAGCGAAAGATATAAAACAGGGACAGACCACAATGTACTACGAGAGATAAATATGCAGATAGGTCAAAACTCGCTGAATGGCATAGTTTGTTTGAAAGAGAGCTTAATTTTTTAGCATGGTGACAGTTTTCGACCTTTGCACTCTGATATTTTTAAATCGTATCAGATTGAAAAACACAAATGTCTGCAATGTTTTGAATTACACCTTAACACAACATGTGTTCCCAATGTTTACAGTGGAGGAAACGTTATTCTTTCCCAATAAACGCGTTTATGCTAAAACTAGTATTTTTATAGCAAACAGTTTGGAGCCAGATCAGACGCCGGATAACCCGGCGTCTGATCAGGCTCCAAACTGTTTGCCACCAAGATAAACATGAGTTATCAGAATTGTCCAAAAGTTGCACTTTTCTACGTTTTAGTGTTTTGCGTTTGCGTTTCGTTTCGTTTAAACGGGAAAGAATAACGTTTTCTCCACTGTAGCTAGACGATTTCAGATAAGGATTTAATTGTACATGAAACAAACACAAACTAACACATCGTCTATTTTCTCTCCTTTATTTTCAAAATCTCTATCTAACATTATGTTGTAACTACTCATTAGAATCGTCTGGAGGATATGATTCTAATTGCTATCATAATGATAGCGATTGCTTGCAGCGTATTGATATTTAAGTTAAGTATCTTTTTTATGAATGAAATTTGTTTTAAGAGTAAAACACTGTGTAGCAAATTCGGATAGAAGTTTGCTTATCCAAACAGATTTCTAAATTAATTTTGTCAATGCATGTTAAAAGTGCATTGCTACAATGTCTTACAGTGTTGCCTTATCTCATTGACAAAAAAGCACACACACAAACCACGAACAATTTATTAGCTGGCTCCTAGTTTCTCATATATCACTATTGAACTACGGTACTGTCTAAGACCTGCAGCTGGGAAACAGTTGTTTGTTGCCCGTGCCCTACTTCTTATCCATATCCATTAGGAGATTACTACGCGAATTTATTGATGAAGTGAGTTGTTAGGTCAGACTCTTTTATTCACACACCTGGCATGATAGATACGATGTCGAAAATCTGCATGATCATTATTTACTGTAAAAGCTTGCCAAAAACAATGTGCCACAAAATGACTAATTTCAAATTACCGATCTCTCGAAAGAACGCCATTTTAATATACAGTAAACCGTCCAGTTTTACGAGACTCAGATAAATGGCCTCGTTATCGGTAATGCATATAGTAGCTTAATGAAGAATAATAAAAGAATAAAGCAAAAGGTTCCACCAAGAGCTTTTACTGTATGTGCATGCTGTTATAAGTAGTCAACTGCCTTTTTATCGAAAACGAGAACCTTTTTAGGATTGTCGTAATATCGGTTTCACGGTAATCTGCAATGACAAGTTGTCCATACGTCACCCTGGCTCTTTCTTTCTAAGGGTAAACTTACAATATACGTTGAAAGGTTTTATATATACTAAAGCTCAGTTAGTGTTTCTTGATTTTGAATAAGTTTCAGGTCACTTTCTTCCAAGCAACTATTGGTCAATATGGTCAAGTCTGGTTAAGAATCAAGTAAAGTTTAAAATTTGGACTAATATAATTACACATGACTAAAATGTTAAAATGAGAATTAAAAAGACAAACGTTAGTCAAACAGCATACCCCAGTCGTCCAAAGGTTATGTAATATATTGTATATTCAATGGAGACTTGAGTAGGGGAAAGGGAAGAAAGGGGCTTTTGCCGACTGAGTGACAAATTGCAGAACGACAACTTAATTAGTTGATGCCACCCGTGCAGCGATCTACGGGTATGTTACAAGGGGTTCGTGTTGATAAGAGGTTTTTTCATTATTGTCAGCGCTCGAACATACCGGCTATGCCATGTAATCAGGTCCTTGACGCTTATCATACTGCGATATCGTCTGGCCCTTATTTATAGTCTACAGAAATGTTCATTTTTTTAATTTCATTATTGACTGAAATTAATTAATTCTTACAATTGGCAAACAGTCTGAATCCTGATCGGGCGCCGCGTTCACGCGGCGCCCGATCAGGATCCGGACTATTTGCAATTCTAAGTCGTGTGACATCTGGCGCAATAAGGGGCTAATTTTATCCAGTGTCAATCACCAGGAGATAAATACCTATTTTATGAAAATTCATTGATTAAAGTAATCACCAATTGCTCGCATGGTGTGTGGACTTTATTGAAAAGAAATCTTTTGATCTTAGCTTTTATAACCCTTTAACCAGCAAGAAAATCGTCCTCTTATAAAAAAAAAGGGTTTGTTTTCTTGATATCTTAAAAGAAGTTTTGCATGTTTGTACTGTCTTTTTTGTTTTAATCTCACACTGCAGTTGTTAACCACGTAGTTATAAAACATTCCTGGTCTTAATTTTCAAAAATTACTCTCATTTTTTTTTACCGTTTATGGTTAAAAAATCCCAACTCCACATGTGAAAAGAGTAATTGTTGCAAGATTGTCGAGGGGGTTTATCAATCTTGTTATCACCTGCACAATGTTTTAAAACCTATCAAGCCATTTTATCCATTTACACTTAGCAAAAAAAACCCTCAATGAATGTTTTGAGTATACCAACCGCCTAGTCGGTTATCTCTTTGCATGCTGGATAATTTTCGCCTGAATCAATTGTCGTCTGCTACTGTTCTAAAAATAGATTTTTCAAACATGCTTTTCAAAGCAGAGTCATGGTGTCAAACAGTTTGAATCCTGATCAGACACCGCGTTACGCGGCGTCTCATCAGAATCCAAACTGTTTGTAATAGTTGCCATGGTTTCAACACTTTCATGCCAAGGGCTAACTTATGTTGATTTCACCGTATACCATCAAAGATGGCCTTGTTTTCGTAGTCGTAAAATAATTAAACTTAATTATGTGTTTTTGGTTTCATCTGTTTTACTGTGAACTATAAGTACTCGTATATAGTTTACAGTGGAGAATCTGTTATTCTTTCCCGTTTAAACGCAAACGTACGCAAACGCAAAGCACTAAAACGTAGAAAAGTATAACTTTTGGACAATTCTGATAATTCTTGTTTATCTTGGTGGCAAACAGTTTGGAGCCTGATCAGACGCCGGGTTACCCGGCGTCTGATCTGGCTCCAAACTGTTTGCACTGCAAATAATAGTTTTAGCGTAAACGCGTTTATTGGGAAAGAATAACAGATTCTCCACTGTATTTAACAATTTAACGAAACGCAAATACAATGCAATAACATGAAGTCTTGTCTTACAATCAATTATTTAGAAAATTCGATAGGCAATGTCGTGAAAATATTGAATATTCGATTTTCGTGACTGTCAAACAGAATGGTGTCTGATGATACACCGGGTAACTCTGCGTCTAATCCGCTTCAAAACTAATTCAATTTCGAAATAATATCGACGATTTATTTATGCCGAAGTGTCTGGCTCCTACCTGTTTGCAACAAATGTGCATCATAGTTCTATCGTAACTGCGTTTATTGGAGGAAATATATAGAACATATCCCCCAAGTAACTCTATAGGTGAATGTGTTATGGAAGTTGCAAAAACCAAATGGATTCTGATGAGACCGAAGTAATTGCTTGACATTTTGATTATGAATTTCTTCCTGAGAAATGGCAAAAAACTGTTTATTGAGTCACACGGTGCTTTGATAAGAAATCTGATTATCACGATTGTTACATGTAAGATATTAGAGGAATGAGAGACAAGGGAACCAATGTTGTTACGTCTCAAGTGATCGAATACTGTTAAAAACTACTTTTTTGTATAAACTCTTTCATGCTATTGGCGAATAAAAGACATTACAACATTTGCAAAACAGTTTTGATCCTGATGAGACGCCGCGATACGCGGCGTCTCATCAGGATCAAAACTATTTGATACTCTGATTACTTTGATACAAGGTTGACACACAGCAACACTGTTTTAAGAAGAAATTTAGAAAATTCTAAGTTTACAGCAACAGCTGGCGACAGGCGAAACTTGACTTAACGGCATTCAAAGAGTTAAAATCAGTTTGTTTTTCTTCCACTATACATTAAGTTTTGTCCAGAAACAATCTTCTGGTGTTCTTGTTACGAAACTTCGCACGACAAATATTGTCATAAGTAATAGTCCAACATTTTCAATTGTACGTATTTCTCCATCTAATCATGTATTGTGATCTTTTGCATCGTCTAGAAAAGTCGATTCCAAAGAGTTGCCACATGACAGGATTACATGTAGATGGAGAAACCAGAAATCAAGTTAGGTGTGTTTGAAAGTTTTGACTTAAAACCGTTTTGTCGTTCGACGTTTCGTAAGACGGGCCCCTGACAGCTTGACAAACGTTTCAGTAAAATAAAATTGAGTTGAGTTGAGTGTATGATTGTTTCTTTGCAGGTAAACTTCGGTTCGAGTCTACGCCTCGTAATACAATCATTATCAAAGCTGTTCATAGCGAATTACACATATGCTTCAACCAGCGGGGAAAACTTATAGCGAAGGTAAGTCATTATGGTAGAACACCCTTTATGAGCTAAATGTTATATACTATTGGAGTCTCATCATGGTTAAAAGTGATACATGTGTAACACAAAATAAAGCATAAGTTAGTCAATTTACATATCAAAAACTCGATAAAGACTGTTTGATACATGTAGTAGTTACAGTAGAGACAACGTTATTGTTTCCCAATAAACGCGTTTACGCTTAAACTATTGTTTCCATTGCAAACAGTTTACCCGGCGTCTGATCAGGCTCCAAACTGTTCGTCACTCAGACTAACATGATTAGTTAGAATTGTCAAAATGTCACCATTTTCTACATTTTAGTGCTTTGCGTTTGCGTTTTGTTTGCGTTTAAAACGGGAAAGAATAACGTTTTCTCCACTGTAATAGTGAATGTTTTCAAATGGTTATGATGTCATAATGGCACTGAAGGAGTTCAAGACTCGGACAGACAGACAGACAGACGAGGGACGAGTTTCTATGAAACTCACTTGTTACGTTGTAACGAAATCTCGGGGTTGTCGGATTTCTTTCATTTTATCCGAAATTGTATATACCGTAGCCATTATTACATGTACTCTACGTTAATTTGAGATGGGGAATGCTACTTTGTTATATCCAATTGTTCGTTGTATCCAATTTCGTTATAAGCGAGCTTCAATGTATATCACAAGTGTGCGACTGATGCTCTACGGCGGGCCTAAACTAACATGTTATATGGCCTAACAACAAATTGGTTTATCTGCGGTTGACCCAATCTGTCGCACCCAATATTTATTGGTGAATATAAAAAAGATTACGTTCACTTGATTGTGCTTATATTTTGGCCGAGATAGAAATGAGAGGTCGCCCTGTATACAATGTATCTGCATATTCGGCTCCTGGGGAAGCACATGAAAACGTTATTGAAAAAATAATTTGAAGCCAGATCAGACGCCAAATAACACGACGTATGCTCAGGCTCCGAGATTATAAAGCCTTTGACTTTAGTCTAAACTCGTTCCCAAGCTTTTGATTGGTCAGATTTGAGCCAAGGCTCAAATCTGACCAATCAAATGCTTGGGAACACACTCAGGCTCAACTAAAACGCTAAATATAACCTCGGAGCCATGCAGGGTAAACAAAACAGTCTGCCATTTAAAGTTAAATAACTCGTCATAATTTTCTACATTCTAGTCCATTTCTATTTGTCTGCCATTTAAAGTTAAATAACTCGTCATAATTTTCTACATTCTAGTCCATTTCTATTTGTCTGCCATTTAAAGTTAAATAACTCGTCATAATTTTCTACATTCTAGTCCATTTCTATTTGTCTGCCATTTAAAGTTAAATAACTCGTCATAATTTTCTACATTCTAGTCCATTTCTATTTGTCTGCCATTTAAAGTTAAATAACTCGTCATAATTTTCTACATTCTAGTCCATTTCTATTTGTCTGCCATTTAAAGTTAAATAACTCGTCATAATTTTCTACATTCTAGTCCATTTCTATTTGTCTGCCATTTAAAGTTAAATAACTCGTCATAATTTTCTACATTCTAGTCCATTTCTATTTGTCTGCCATTTAAAGTTAAATAACTCGTCATAATTTTCTACATTCTAGTCCATTTCTATTTGTCTGCCATTTAAAGTTAAATAACTCGTCATAATTTTCTACATTCTAGTCCATTTCTATTTGTCTGCCATTTAAAGTTAAATAACTCGTCATAATTTTCTACATTCTAGTCCATTTCTATTTGTCTGCCATTTAAAGTTAAATAACTCGTCATAATTTTCTACATTCTAGTCCATTTCCATTGTGCTTAATTTCGCTTAACCCATTCCCCAATAGCCTGTTTCTAATTTTGAAGATATGCAATCACTTAAAGCAGGTTGAAAATAAAACAGTATGTGCCTTAAGGCACATTCTGCTTTACTTTCAGCTAGGATATATCAATTACACGTATTTCTTACAGCGTGTCAGTTCAGTCCTTTATTTGTTATTAGGCCTTCGGTTCATAAACAAAACAAAACATGACAGTACATTATATACACAAAGTACGCAATGGAACACAGTATAAGTTGGAACTATTTTGTACAGTGGAAGAATAAATTAAGGGCATAAAATGCGTACTAATTGGGTAATGGGTTAAGCAGTAAATATTTCCCACCATGCATTGTAAGTATCTAGTAAAGTATGAAAACAATAGACTGTGATAAGTTTGAAGTGGACCATACATAATCCCCTGTCATCTCAAAGGAATTGCCTGACCTAGATTAGGAGTTCGAATGAACGTGCAGCGGCCTAGTTTTTGGTATTTTTCGATACAGTCCATTCTGTTCATAGCGGTCATTCAATTTAAGATGGTGTGATCTCAGAAGACGGATTTCATTAATGTAGGACTTAAGTAATGCAGAAATTTCCTAAAGGAGCTCCTTGTACTGTAATATACTTTAGCACTGTATTTAAACAGTCGATTTTCTCTGGAAGACCAATCGAATTTTGTTAATCTGTTGCGCCGTTTATCAATTGAGTGATTGAAATATTAAGATTCAGTTGTATCTACTCATTCAACCCTAGCGACGAAGGGTCACGGTCTTTACTAGATTTGCCATTTTGCGAAATATTGCTGAAAACAACCCTAAATAGTCATAGATTGACTAGACTAAATTAGAAACCAGAACTGTCCATTAAAGGTTCCAACGGTGAATGAGCTAATGGGTGATTCAGGAGTCTGTTGAGCATTACGGAACTCTGTGTGAAGTAAGGAACCTAAGGCCTGTCAATTCAGGTTACTCCAATTGTACAGTGGAGAAAACGTTGTTCTTTCCCAATAAACGCGTATACTCTAAAACTATTATTTCCTTTGCAAACAGTTTGAAGCCAGATCAGACGCCGGGTAACCCGGCGTCTAATCAGGCTCCAAACTGTTTGCCACTCCGATTTAAATGAAGAGTCAAATTTTCAAAAGGTTATCCTTTTCTTCATTATAGTGTTTTTCGTTTGCGTTTCGTTTGCGTTTAAACGGGAAAGAATAACAGATTCTCCACTGTAGGACCTTATACGATTTGGGTGTAAAAAAGGCTGCCATGAAGTCGGCCTAGTCACTCACGGCAGGAGAAATACCAGATCGTAGGTGTCCAATTTACGTAATTACTATTATCTCGTGCGTTTGTCCGACTCGTGTTGCTCTGTCATCTTCCCGCTGACAAACATTCCTCCACTGATAAAAACCTATTGACTCAGTGCTTGGAAAAAAGCTGGTTGAACCACTTTGACAAAATAACACAATCAACCCTAGTGACGAGTATACTCGTCATTGATAAATAGTGTACAGGGGAAGAAAACATTTGTCCTACAGTGGAGAATCTGTTATTCTTTCCCAATAAACGCGTTTACGCTAAAACTATTATTTCCAGTGCAAACAGTTTGGAGCCAGATCAGACGCCGGGTAACCCGGCGTCTGATCAGGCTCAAAACTGTTTGCCACCAAGATAAACAAGAATTATCAGAATTGTCCAAAAGTTGTTCTTTTCTACGTTATAGTGTTTTGCGTTTGCGTACGTTTGCGTTTAAATGGGAAAGAATAACAGATTCTCCACTGTATACCTAAATAATCTAAAACGGACTTGACTTATTTGGAAATTGGAGTTGTCTATTAAACATTTGAGGGATGAATGAGATAAGTCAATATGATAATATCTAATTATGGAATCAATTTATTGGTCGTTGAAAATCGTCCAATATTCTGTGAAATCCATTTTTCACTACAAAATGCTTCAGTTCTGTATGACGAAAAAGAGATACTATGAGATGCCACATTGTAAACTCTGCCGAGGTACCGCAATAAGAATGTCAATCTCATTTCACGTAAAAAAAATAAAAATTGTATTGCACTGCGTTTGCGCTTTTCCGTTCAAATTGGCATGAAAAACATATTCTCCCACATTTGGCGACCAAAGACTAAATTAGAGAATTTTATATATAAGGCCTATAAGACAACCTGATGGCCATAAGTATTGGGACAGACAGGTATTAGCCTACAGGAGCAGTCTTATCCTGGTCTACACGGTTTGCAATTCAGTTGGCACCTTTTGGACAAGTTTCTGTATGATAAAAGTTCATATTTTAGGACAATTACATCAGTTTTACAGGCTGTTTTTGGATTTTATGGTAGACAGAAACAGTCTTCAAAAGGCACCAATGTAGTATTTCGGCCACACTCTGAATGTGTGTTGTGGTCTGGTATTTATGAAACTATGCCAAAATACTGACACCGTAACATAAGCAAAACTTCAAAAGGAACAGTTAAACCTGTGCAGACAGATAGTTCAGTATAGAGCGCATGTGCAATCTTTAAGACAGTTACAAATTATAGCTTTATTCAGAGCGAAAGAAGTACGAGGCGCATCTGAAGGACCTTCAAGTTTGAGCCAAGCAACAACACATCAAGCAAAGTTTTAAAGAACTCAGTCGGTTTTCTTTTATAGATATTCGCTTAACATAGTTTTTAAATGTACGGCAATGTTAATGTCAAAATGTGCTTTTTAAAAAGAAATCACATGATGACAATCCGATCACCAGTCGGCCTTTTCCGTAGATCCGAACAACGACTGACAACATAACAAATTTACGATTACTGTGAAATTTGATTATTTCAAAAGCATTAGCCTCTTCGTTGTCAGGATTTCGACTGCTTAAAAACAATCTTCTGCTTTAAAATAACAAAATTAGATTTGAAGCATTTTGAAAAGATCAACGACGTGAGTACATGTAGCAAATAATTTGGATCCTTATTAGGATTCAAACTGTTTACGAATGCAAATACAGTATAGGGGTAATAGGGCAGGGAAAGGATTAACGCCACTAAATCCATTAAAGAAGACAAATGGAGGGTGTTGATGTAACACATTCTTTTCGATGGCCTATGGTTGAGACATTCCCTTGCCATTTACAATTGGACTCTTGTTAGTAATGATTTTGCATATCTGTTATACAACCGTTAATCGGCATTAAACCCTTTCCCGCCATTTTATCTTCTGATGTCAATATTGTCGCCTGCAACTATGTTTTCAAGTTTTGAATTTAAACAATTCTACAACAGAAACATTGACACTAATTTGAAAAAGTTTGGATCAAGATCAGACGCCGAGTTACTCGGCGTCTGATCTTGATCCAAACTTTTTGTGAAAGTGAACGACGTCATTATTTGACAGAGAAATGGGTTAAGATTAATATCTAACGGGGAAATAAACCGAACAAATGTGAATCTACCTCTTTTTCATAAAGTATGAAAGAGGAAGGCGTAGGACATATATCTGGTGTGAAATTGGAAGTGAATGATTGATACTATACTGTAAGAACATTGACTTGGTTTTGCAAGTGGGGGAAACACAGAGGAGATGACGCTGTTTCTTCCCGTTTAACCCATTTGTGCCCTGTGGATTCTTCCATTCTTATATATTGGATTAACCCATTTTTATTTATCTAAGGGGTGCCTGATCAAAATTTTTATTTTCATTTTGTTTTGTATTGAAAGTCCTATCAGCAAATAGTGTAGACTCTGATCAGAGTCTACACTGTTTGCCTATGTCCCATATATGGGATCGTGGGCACAAATGTGTTAAACAATGTACTAAAATGTAGAAAAACACAAGTTACTGACAATGTTAACGAGTCTGTTTAATGTGAATAGCACATACGTTGGAGCCTGGTATGACATCGATTTACTCGGCGTCTGATCTGGATAAAACCATTCCTAATGGACAAAAGAATTGTTGCATAAACGCGTTTATTGGGACAGAATAACGTCTTCTCCACTGTATGTGTATACATGTACATGTACATGTAGTAGTTCTCAATAAACATGTGCGTACAAAACAATAATAATATAACAACATAAGTTAAATAGCTCAAACAGTTTTAAACAAGGTTTCTTGACATAATGTCCATGGCAATCAGTTTGGAGCCAGATCGAATGGCGTCTGGTCAGGCCTTGTTAATAAGATTAAAACGAATCGTCAAAAAGGTTTTATTTGCATATTTTGGTTTAAACATATTTTATTTCAGATATTGTACATGAACATAATACATGGATATAATGAAAAAGGATTGGATCGAAAGCTATGCTTATAGAGATCCTTTCCTTTGCAGTATTTGAAATACACTATAGACAGTAGATGTTCACAATTGCATATTTTGAAAAGGCTTTTCTTTTTTCTATAGTTTATTGACAACGTGTTTTCTTTTAGTTTCATATAAATGGGACACAATAACGTCTTCTTCAATATACATGTAAGTCGTATTTAGGTTACTTAGATATAGTTATAAGCTTTTAGTGGGAAAAGATAGCACTTTATCCTTGTTAAACCGCAAAAAAGAATATAGATGTTTGAAACTTTTAATAAATCATAATTGAAATAGATACGTTACAACAAATTTTGAGGTGAAATACTACTCCATCGAGACTCGCTGGTAGCGTTTAAAGAAGATAACAACGTCTACGCAATATGACAGAAAAAGCAGAAAGCTGCCTTTCTGTGATCTTGCTTTGAACAAATAGCTGCACTGAATACCGGAAACATGCTATGTAAGCGAGTATTCACTGTCATGAAGAAACAAATGTGTTTTAATAAATCATAAGTGAAATGGATATACAGTGGAGAATCTGTTATTCTTTCCCGATAAACGCGTTTACGCTAAAACTATTATTTGCAGTGCAAACAGTTTGGAGCCAGATCAGACGCCGGGTAACCCGGCGTCTGATCAGGCTCCAAACTGTTTGCCACCAAGATAAACATGTACTATCAGAATTGTCCAAAAGTTGTTCTTTTCTACGTTTTAGTGCTTTGCGTTTGCGTACGTTTGCGTTTACACGGGAAAGAATAACAGATTCTCCACTGTATTATATAACCCGTCAATCAAAAGCATTAAGTCATTTGGTTTTAACCCCTTCATTTCCTTACCCTGAGTTATGTCAAAAGTTATTTGCAAACAGTTTTGACCAAAACTCGTTAACACTCATTTCAAATATTCTTAAACCAAAATACCTAAATTTAAATTTGAAAATTAGGAGCAGACGACTATTAATAATTATATTTGATGACGTCACGGGAGGGATTAATTCGGTTTAGGTCATGTGAAAGAAAAGACTCTTATCTCGGTCATTAACGCGTTTATTGAAAGCCCTCCGATCTGTGGGACAGTGGAGAATCTGTTATTCTTTCCCAATAAACGCGTTTACGCTAAAACTATTATTTGCAGTGCAAACAGTTTGGAGCCAGATCAGACGCCGGGTAACCCGGCGTCTGATCAGGCTCCAAACTGTTTGCCACCAAGATAACCATGTATTATCAGAATTGTCCAAAAGTTGTACTTTTCTACGTTTTAGTTCTTTGCGTTTGCGTACGTTTGCGTTTAAACGGGAAAGAATAACAGATTCTCCGCTGTACTTTGTGTATTGCCATTGACCAAAAATGTGTACCCAGTTCCCGGAATGCGAACTTTTTTCACTTGTATGCTTCCCACTCAAATGTTTTGATTCTTAATTTGAAATGATGAAACCAATTTGAAGCTGGCGATAGTCTGGCAGTGAATGGGTTATCTCTATTGAGTTTAACTGATTTCAATCCATTTTTGACATTGACTGATTGTTACCAAGGTAATAAATTTCACACCACTAACCACTGTGATATATACTTTATCGTGTTATTTGGTACAACGAGGGGGAGAAAAGGTTCATTTAAAGAAAAGTCGATTTTTTTTTCAATTTGTAAAAATAAGTGGACTTGTCAAAAAATGGATGGGCGTTAAATTGTTTTTCAATGAGTTGAGTCATGAACTTTTGTGGTGTGAATTCATCATTATCATCAATCAGAGAAGTTTAACCCCATTGGCTACCGGGATAACGTCTGCTTCATCATTGTCGTCTGATTCTATTTCTCAAATTTCTCAAATTCATGTTGTATGCATTCGAACCTGAAATGCACTGGCATACAAATTCAAAGATGATGGGCAAACAGTTTGGATCCAGATCAGACACCGAATAACTCGGCGTCTGATCTGGATCCAAACTATTTGCTACTGCAACTCAGGATAATGCAATGAAGGGGTTAACGTTCTAGAACCCATACTCTTACAGATAAAACCGTTGCTAAACAACCAATCAAATGAAATTTCATCGATCTTTTAATCGCTATATTACAGTGGAGAATCTGTTATTCTTTCCCGTTTAAACGCAAACGTACGCAAACGCAAAGCGCTTAAACGTAGAAAAGAACAATTTTTGGACAATTCTGATATTTCATGTTTATCTTGGTGGCAAACAGTTTGAAGCCTGATCAGACGCCGGGTTACCCGGCGTCTGATCTGGCTCCAAACTGTTTGCACTGCAAATAATAGTTTTAGCGTAAACGCGTTTATTGGGAAAGAATAACACATTCTCCACTGTATCATCTGCTAACGATTTAGATGGTGCACAAATAGTAACACTGGTACATTGTATAAGTGTAAAATATATTTGATCCAGATCTAGACTCCGAAACGATCGGCGTCCAATCTTGATTCAAAATGTTTGGAAATGTTTTCAATCTGTTTTACTATCAACCTGCTTTAAGCAAACATCTTTACTCAATGCTGATAGCTATATCTACGAGAGAAAGGTTCGCCATCTTACATGTACTGCATAAACATCCTGGGGACTTTTAACACAAGTTATGTGGCAACGATTATCTTTGAATTCGAATATGTCGACTTAACTAAGCTCGTATTATTGAGGTTCCATTTTATACGGTTTTATACAGAATATACAATATTTTTACAGATATCGATATGTTATAATAACGAAAGAAATCATGAGTTCAATATCAATAGCTCGAACACGCTTTAGCCAAACTTTCTTGGAAATTAAAGTTAAAAAATTTCGTAAAACTCGACCTCCCTTGAAACCAACTTATTCGTAATAACGGGTGTATTCGAGTAAAGCGAATTCGACTTACATGTATATTCCGGGTTGTACAGTGGAGAATCTGTTATTCTTTCCCAATAAACGCGTTTACGCTAAAACTATTCTTTGCAGTGCAAACATTTTGGAGTCAGATCAGACGCCGGGTAACCCGGCGTCTGATCAGGCTCCTAACTGTTTGCCACCAATATAAACATGAATTATCAGAATTGTCCAAAAGTTGTACTTTTCTACGTTTTAGTGCTTTGCGTTTGCGTACGTTTGCGTTTAAACGGGAAAGAATAACAGATTCTCCACTGTACTGTTGAATGACGAAGGGAAATATGGGACAGTTTATGAATTTATAACATGGCGATCAAAGAGCGTTTATCTAATCAAAATAAACACGCGTTTATGATTTACCAGACATAGGATAAGAAATAGGGCTCCGTTCACCCGTTCACTGCCGTGACGTCATTAATTTTATATAATTGTCGTCTGCTTTTATTTATCAAATTTAAATTTCAGGTATTTTCACTTAAGAAATATCAAAATGAGTTTCAAACAGGTTGGATCCTGATCAGACGCCGCGTCACGCGGCGCCTGATCATGATCTAACCTGTTTATAAATAACTATTGTACTCAGGATAAGACAGAGAAAGGGACTAACTTTAGTTTTGTCTGGTTTTGGTAAAATTTATCACATGATTTATATATGTGCGTTAAAAGTATAAACAAATTGAAATTCCTATCAACATTTTGATAGGCAAAACGTATATGGAGTAAGCGAAGCATAAAGGGACAAGAAAGACTTACTGTCCCATTCAAGCGGCTGATGATCGGGATTTGACTTACAGTTTTGTTCACGATCTTGTGTAAATCCCGATTCGACTGGTTTTTAGGGTTTATTTTAGAATTTGAATAATTTTGGATAATCGGGTTTAGATATAATGGTTCATTTTGTAAAATAAAACAATTCCACTGATGTGAAGCAGACAGCGTTTTTTGAGGACAAGTTGAGTAAGTTATGGAAATGAACGCCGTCCCTATACTATAAAATAGAAAGGGTGTTTTTTATCATGTACCCCTAATTGGGCACTTATTATAACGTCATCGTAAATCAGTATACAGCAAAAACTGTCTATTAAGACCACTCATTAGAAATATTGATGTCGGTGTTTGATGCAGGTTGTTGCTTAAAGCAGAATTGAAGTAAAGTAGAAAGCTCCTAAAGGAGCTTTCTGTTTTACTTTCATTCTGCTTTAAGCTGACACGAAACTCCAATGCAATTAATTGGTCTTCTTTGGAGTTGCCTTATAATCGAAGACATAGTGTACGCAAATAATAGAATAGTAATTCTTTCACTTTTGACAAATATACGAGAGAAAAAATTGTTAAAGTGTTTGATAAGGATTTTATATATTTTTTATTTCAATTAAGGGAATGAACAGTTACTTTCACACGTTTTCTTCAAAGTGAAACGAAAAAAATAGAGAACAAATCAGATAGATCTATTTCTAAATGTATATTTGAAACTTTTGAAGACGTACATAATAAAACCTCTCTTTAACGATATCCCCAAAAAGAATCTCATCGCATGTTAGGAGGACAGGTGTCAGCTCGTTGCGTTTGCGTTCGAAATGGGAAGGAGCAATGCTTAACTGTTGGACTTTAACCTTTTAATTTTGCATGTCAAAATACGTATGAATTTCAATACTCGGTTACATGTAATACACTCAATCCTAGCTACGAGTATACTCGTCATTTACAAATAGTTTACCTGTAAATGAAACTAAAGAGTCCTCTAATCGGGATCTGCACTGTTTGCCATTTTGAAATGTATAGCAGAAAATTACCTTAAATAATCATAATTGGACTAGACTTATTTGGATACAGGAAATGTTCATTTGAAGTTTAGTTATATCACGAATGAAGAACGTCGTTCTTCATTCGTGGTTATATGTATACAGCTTAGTCGAACAGTTCACTAAAAAAGATACTTATTTTACTTATTGAGGGATAATTGGTCAAATGATACGAAACGTAAAAAAACGACAGCTCCACAGAACCTCTTTGATTCACTCCCAGTCTTCTCGTAACGTCCGCCCGCCAGTGACGTCACCAATGGCTTCTGTTTGGCTTGACTAAATCACGGACCTCTACTGTACTAGCGGAAATATTGCAAAATGTTAAATACTTCTCCAGCAAATCGCGACCTGACTTCTCACTTTTAAAACAGTTTGGATCCAGATCAGACGCCGCGTTACGCGGCGTCTAATCTGGATCAAAACTGTTTACACTCATATTTATGTTTCTCTAATAAAATACTGCTTTGAAATTTAATTTTTGAAAAATATTCAGACGACAAATTTGAAGCAGACAATATTACAAAATGAGGTGGGTGTAACTGGTCTGGGGTTATCTGGTTGACTGTTTTAGATGGTTCTGTGACGCATATTCATACAGACGGTCGCTTTAAATCAGCCATTTCTGACAGAAGCACATACCAAAAAGCCAAACCTGTCACTTGCAGTTTTTCCTTCCTTTTTTAAATTTCACTTTTAGCTTCTAAGTAAGTCACTCCGACAGTCCAATGCACCTGCACAGCAAGCTGTCGGTCCCCTTCTTACAGTGAACAAGATATTATTTCTTTCCCAATAAACGCGTTTTTACTAGAACTTTTTATTTCCACTGCAAACAATTTGTAGGCAGATCAGACGCCGAGTATGTCGGCGTCTGATCAGGCTTCAAACTATTTGCCACACCAAGTAATAGGAAACGCCAGAATTGTCAAAAAGTTATGAAACTCTTTGTTTTTATTGCAATGTGTAAATGCGTTTCGTTTGCGTTTAAACGGGAAAAAATAACGGAGTCTCCACTGTACGGCAGACACATACAGTGGAGAATCTGCTATTCTTTCCCGTTTAAACGCAAACGTACGCAAACGCAAAGCACTAAAACGTAGAAAAGTACAACTTTTGGACAATTCTGATAATTCATGTTTATATTGGTGGCAAAGAGTTTGGAGCCAGATCAGACGCCGGGGGTTACCCGGCGTCTGATCTAGCTCCAAACTGTTTGCACTGCAAATAATAGTTTTAGCGTAAACGCGTTTATTGGGAAAGAATAACACATTCTCCACTGTATCCATATACAGCAAAACGCATAAGTTCGCTCATAAATTAGTGGTTAAGTGCACGATAAATATTTACTAAGCTAACCCTTGTCCTGTTACATGAAAGTGTGACTTTGCTGACATTTTCAAGCTGTTTTGATCCAGTTCAGACGCCGAGTAACAGGGCGCGTGACAAGAATAAAAAATGTCTGGAATTGGTATTAATTTCTATTTAAGTTCATGAATAGTGCAATCTGATTGTGATTTTGTTCCCTGCGATTATCTTTTAAGCAGTTGGTTGCTTAGAAGAATAAGGATTCAAAACCAAAGCAATCTTTGAACTAGAAATATAATGATTAGAGGTAGACAAAAATAGGCAACGTGTACGTTAACTTTGATCTTTAAATAATTATGAATACAATTATTTTGTTCAAAGCGTTTCAATGCAATTTAGAAAAAAAACATAATCCGCAATATGTAGTATTGCTGCAGTTTCAAAACATTTTAAAACACTCGTCTTTTTCAGGACTGCCATAACTTGATAATGAAAAATCCTAAGTTTTCAAAATTTTCTATTTTTCAAACGCCAATACTTAAAACAGATTTAAACTTTTAAAGCAGAATACGCCTTAGGCGCATTCTGTTTTACTTTCAGCCTGCTTTGAACTACCATCTGCTCGGATGAAATATCCCAAGATTTCGGAAAAATCCGGAGAAATGGCAGCCCTGCCTCTTTCGTCAAAAGTGTTATTTCCTATTCCATCTCATTTTGATGACCCATAATGGGATCGGGTCAATATTGTTTCTCTACGCAGGACGATCGGCCGTTCTCGTCCACGGTCGGCCCGTTCCGAATTATATACTAAAGCATAGCTCAGAACGGGCCGACCGTGCACGAGAATGGCCGATCGTTAAACGTAGCGTCCCGGTTTTGGTCCGATCTCATTAGGGGGCCTCAACCTTAATGATTAATTGTTTTCATTTATAGACTTCACGTGCGGTATGCACAAGGCGCCTTGCGTAATAAAATGCTCGACCGCCATGCTTTTTTTATTTAGTTGGATCGCTCGTTTGTGTTTTATGTCATTGTCAAACATGAAAGAGACGTGTTCTTTTCACCTCATTGGTGTAGTACACAAGAACATGTTCTCATACCTACCACCCACACCGAACCTGGCTTGTGCATTCATTACAATAATTTCCCAACTTGCGCAAAGAGGTGTAGCTTACCTGTTTGTAGTAATTGGTAGTTTTCGAGGAAATTAGTATATGAAATTAACCACTTCATCCCTGAAACTTTTAATGAAAAATTCCAGTTTCCAATAAAGTCTGGTCCATTGGTTGACTATATAGGGTTGATTTTAACAATATCTTGCAAAATGATAAAGGGTAAAGACTCTGTTCAAGGAAACCCTTTGATCTGAGTATACATGTACACCGTTTGCATAGGACACATATACTCTTCTTTGGTACACGTTTGGTAAATGACAAGTATAGTCGTCGCTAGGATTGAGTCTGTTAAGTCTATGATTAAAATATTTGCGGTTCACCATTATCCTTGTCAACATCACTGAAATCTTTATTGCATGAGCTCTTTTTCCTACTTAATTCCGTCGATTCATGCACTACTCTTAGGCAGTCAATGAATTTGAAGTGATTTTGCAAATCCGTGAAGTATTCTTAACGCCAGTAGTTCATTTTATAATACATTGAGCCCTAGTGACGAGTATACTTGTCCTTTACAAAAAGTGTACCCATGAAGATTACACGTGCCATATGCAACCAGTGTAGATCCTGATCAAAGTGCCCCTAAATGAGTCCTCTTATCAGTGTATACCCTGTTTGTCATTGTAAAGTGTATTGTAAAACATACAGTGGAGAATCTGTTATTCTTTCCCGTTTAAACGCAAACGTACGCAAAGCACTAAAACGTAGAAAAGTGCAACTTTTGGACAATTCTGATATGTCATGTTTATCTTGGTGGCAAACAGTTTGGAGCCTGATCAGACGCCGGGTTACCCGGCGTCTGATCTGGCTCCAAACTGTTTGTACTGCAAATAATAGTTTTAGCGTAAACGCGTTTATTGGGAAATAATAACAGATTCCCCACTGTATCACCTTAATAATAAAAAAAATTGACTTGGCTAAATTGTAAACTGTAATTGTCCATTTGAAATTTGAGGGAGGAAAGAGTTAAGCAGTCACTACATTTGAAGTGTTTTTGCAAATCCCTGAAGTATTCTTAGCCGTAACAATTCATGTTATAATCGCCAAAGCGGATAGTGAGAGAGTCGAACGTATTGATATTGAAACATTCAACAGCATTTCATGAGAGGAGTCCTCAAAATGAGAGCATGGCAGTAAAGTGTGACTGTTTTTGGGGTTGTATCCCACTTTCCCAACCTTTTTTGTTCACACCTCTCAAGTTCCCAACTATTTCTTTCTCACCCCCATTTACCTGGGTCATTATTTCTTTTTTAAAACACAAACATATTGCAATTAATTACAGTTTGAACATGTTGAAAATGTTCACGATTTCTTATACATGTACTCTGAACGGAAAGACGGCGTCTGATTGGCTCCAAAATGATTGCAATTAACAGTTTTGGTGGATTATGGTTTCTGGCATCATTGAACTTAAGTAGAAAACGGATCTCTTCTGGCCAAGCAAAATGTATTACCACGGAGGACTTACAAGTGTAAGTCCTCCGTGGTATTATCAAGAAGTACAAATGTTTTCAACTAAAACAAGTTGTCCATTCTTCACAGACCTCCGGTCTTGAGGGAAGGTCCGTTTTCAAATGGTTATACTGTACATTCAATAAGGAGGCGCACTATTTCGTATTGCTGATATAGCTATAAAATATTGCCAATTAAGGCTGAAAGTGTAAAAACTTTCACTCCAATTTAGTCTCAGTAGGGGACCGCGCATTTTTTGCCACCCTGCGCCTATAATCTTCCCACCTGAGCATTATACATTTAACACATTAGTGCGGAAAGTGTATGGGCCATATAGGATTAGGCTTTCCTTTGTAAACCAACATCAGGGGTGGACTACAGCAACATGTTATTAGGGCATGAGGCGCAAGTGTAATCTCTATCCCTAAGCATTGAACAGTGGAGAATACATTATTCTTTCCCGCTTTAACCCATTTCCCCATAGCCTATTTCTAGTAATTAAGATATGTGACCTATTAAAACAGGTTGAAAGTAAAGCAGAATGCGCCATATGGCGCATTCTGCTTTACTTTCAGCATGCTTTAAGTTACTATCTGCTAGGATATAGAAAATATTTATTATGGTACATATTCATGACAGTATAAAGTGGAACTATTTTCTTTGGCGGATGAATAAAATGAATGCGCTAAAAGTCGCTTCTATAAGGGAAAGGGTTAAAGAAAACTTAACGCAAATGTAATACAAACGAATATAGAAAATGACTGTTAATTTAGACAATATTGGCGATTCTTTTTAATCAGAGTGGCAAACAGTTTGGAGAATATCGGCTACAAACTGTTTGCAGTACAATAGCTTTAGCATAAACGCGTTTGTTGAGAAGCATTGTTTTTTCGTCGCTGTACAAGCTTGAGGCGCAAAAACAATCTCTAACCTTCAACAGTGTACAGTGCTACATGCTACATGTATTAGTTCCATTTTAAAGTAAACACAACCGCAATGACGATTTATTAAAATCCGCTTTGCAAATATTTTGCAGCCTACTCGGACTCCGATTTTCTCGGCGTCTGATATGGCTCAGTTCTGCCTGCCAAGGACAAACAACGAATACATAATTATATTGTGAAGAAATAAATGTAACACTGATTTAAGCTTGAACCGCAAGAAGAATTTCTGAAAATATTTCTTGGACCTTGCCGTCGTCATAGTCTGGCACCAAACTGTTTTCGGTTGAAATACATGTACATGTAACTGATTTAGCATGAGCGCGTTCATTGGTATAGAATAACGTCTTTTCTACTGTAATTGTGTCAATGTACATGTAATTGTTTCAATGTACATGTATGTGGTGTTCAATACCCCTGTTGACTGATATTTCGTAACGATGAAATTGCACTAATTATCAACCTTATAAACGCTGTATGCGAATTTTGAAATTAACTCTCGCAAACAGTTTGGGTCTAGATGAGACGCCTAGTAACTCGGCATCTCATCTAAATCCAAACTGTTTGGCATACTTATGCTTATTTCAAAAATAAAAAAACAGATAAGTTAACTCTATGAATTGTTGCAGAATACAAAATACATTTCGCAGACGATAATAAAACAGCGCGCGAAAGGTTGAACCGCACTGATATAGCTCGTGTACATGCCGAACATTTTGGTTTCAAATGTAGGTAATCAATCCTGCTTTCAAGTCCTTGCTGATAAGTTTGAAAATATAGATTATGATCTGAAATTTCACTTTTTTGTTGACATTACCCACGCCGTTAAACCTTTGACAAAAACTGTCGTTTTGGGTACACAGACAAAATTTGACAATCGTGGCCGATGGGACCCCGTTTAAATTATTCACTTGTAGTCTACAAATTAACACATCCCTTTCTCTATACAATAGACGCTGCCTTCGAACATAGTTGGACGAGCTCATGAACAATTTATATGGGCATCTTAAAGATTCTACAGTTTAGAAACCGATATTTTTCCCAAATAAACGCATTTTTGGTTAAAAAGAATTCTGCTGCAGATCGATTAGGACCTGATCAGACTCCAAACAGTTTAAAAATAAAGCATCTTCACTTTCAAAGCGCTCTTGTTACGAAACGCGGCGTCTGATCCGGATTCAAGCTGTTTGTCACTCGTCATTAATGTTTTTTTCTGTCAAAATGTGCATTATGTAACTTTGAGAAAAAACAAAAGACGACAATTTTAAGCAGAAGGCATTATAAATGTCTTGTTTATAGCGGCAAGGGTCGTTGTAAGGAGGGAGTCGTTGTTGAGAGGGTCGATATAGGGAGGGAACACTGTAGTCATAAATTGATAAGACTTACTGTAATTGTAAATTGGAATTGTACATTAACAGTTCCAGGGGTGTATGCGTTAAAACAAGATAAAATTAAAGCAGAAATTCACATGATGTAAACACCAGAGCCAAACCCAGAACTTTTGTACTAGCGCCATTTTGTCGTATTTCCTTTAGAATTAAAGCGCATCTTCACTAATACTGAATCTTATTTGTCAGCCTGTACAGTTTAACCCTTTCCCCATAGAAGCGACTTTTACGCCTTTAATTTATTCCTCCGCTGAAGAAAATAGTTCAAGTTTGTACCCTCATGAACAATTACCATAACAAATATTTTTATACAGCCTTGTAGATGGTAGTTTAAAGTAGGCTGAAATTAAAGCAAAATGTGCCGTAAGGCACATTCTGCTTTACTTTCAACCTGCTTTAAGTGATCACCTGTTTTTATTGTTATAAACGGGTTAATGGGTAAAGGGTTAAATGATCTATTGAAAATACTCAGCCATAGCCGGGCTTAAATAAATGTACCCGGTAATATTAATACTGTGATATTAGGAAAAACTGTAGGATGATACCCAATAACAAATAGGCTTAGTATTGTGTTTGTAAACTCGGCTGATATTGTTATATATAGCAATCTCGTGTTATGACCTAGTTGAGGAAATCTGATAACACGGTTAGTACATGATATACATTCACCAGCCAGATAACAGCCACGCAAATGACCTTACAGGAACGGTAACTCTCGCGATTTGTGCCATATATTTGTATTAGAACAATCAGAAGAAGCTGTCAGAGTTACGTCTCGTTATTACTATACTACTCGCAGGATGAATTGTTGACTGTGGTTATTGTTTTAACCCATTACCCCATAGCCTGTTTCTAGTTTTGAAAATAGGTGACAACTTAAAGCAGGTTGAAAGTAAAGCGGAATGCGCCTTAAGGTGCATTCTGCTTTACTTTCAGCCTGCTTTAAGCTATTATCTGTTTAGATATATAGAAAATATTTCTGAGGATATATATTAATGAAAGAATAAATTTGACATTTTTTTAATGAATAAATAAATTACAGGCGTAAAAAGGTGTATTTATGGGGTAATTGGTTAAGCAAGATGAAAGTAGAACCGTAAGTCTTCGATGGCATTGATGTGAAAATCTGTAGGCAAACTTTAGTCGTTGTCAGTTTTGTCATTATTACAATACATCAGTATTGATCAGTGCGTATTTTTAAACTTAAAAAAGTAAGCAGCTTACTTGAACTACATCTTGATTTTAAAACTTGGTTTTCACCCATGAAACGAATATTTTAGATATATCCGGGGTTACACAGCTCAAATAGGACTTTAAACCTAAAATATGCGTTTTATCTAAAACAGAACAGGACAGTATTTCCCTATATTCATTAAAGTAAAACTATACAGGAAACACCAATTCTTAACCCATTCAAAGCGCGGTACCTTCTTGTACCTGGATTGATTTTAGATCAAACATTCTTTAGGAAAACATTTTGTTCGACCAGCTGTTAAAGGAATTATACAAAAATGTATCGCTTTGACGACCACTAGAAAGCTGACTCATTCATAGTGTAACACAAAATGGCTTTAAACAATATGAACGTAAAGCAGAAAGCACATACTTAAACAAGCCGTCATATAGGTGGTAGTAATGAAGAGATCTGATTGTACCGTCAACATTTTATCGATGGTATGTACTGTAGCAGGGTCATATAACACAGTAATGAGAATAGGGTATTATTGGACAAAATGTTAATTACCTGTAATTAGTGTATCGGATAACTTTCATAGTTACCCGTGTTAGATCTGTGTACAGATAGCCCGCTTAGCTTGTTAAATCATCATTAACCGGGGCATATAACACAGTATAGACCCTGACCAGGCCCCGGAATGAGCTTATGCCCAGTCAAGACAAATAATCATAAGTATCGATATGGGATATCTGTAAATAAAGGGGAATAATAATAGTTATTTATGGACACTAGGGGACGTAACTTATGTCTAACTAAGCACTATGGAACAAAAGCATAATTCTTTGCCTCAATCTGGAGATGAAATGGTTTTGTTTTGCGGTCAAAGGTTACGGGCGATGTTATACAAAAAACATAACCTGGGGAGGATTGGAGTAATTGTTTATGAATGTCGCTTTTAAATGTTTTGAAACAGTCTCTGACTGACTCAACATAGACCATTCAATGGACACTTTCCTTTTCAACTCTTTCATACCAGAAACTCTGTAGCTTAACCCATTTACGCCCTGTGGATTATTCCATGTTTATATATTGGAATAGTCCTATTTTATCAAAGGGATGTCTGGTCAAAATTTTCATTTTCATTTTGTTTTATATTGAAATTCCTATCAGCAAATAGTGTAAACTCTGATCAGACGCCGCATGATGCGGCGTCTGATCAGAGTCTACACTGTTTGCATATGTCCCATATATAGGATCGTAGGCACGAATGAGTTACATGTAATGCAGGACAATAGTAATGCAGAATGCTATTGACCCATAATTCTATAGCTAGTTTCTTGTTTTGAGACCAGAAAAACACTTAAAGCAGGTTAGAAAGTAAAACAGAATGCTCGTAAATGTGAATTCTGCTTTACTGCCAGCCTGCTTTAAGCTTCTATATGCTAGGATATGGGAAGTATTTCTTATGGTGTATATTCATGACTGTATATAATTAGTCTTTTTCCGTAACTGGAGGAATAGATTAAAGGCGCTAAAAGGCGTATCTACTGGCTAAGAGGTTAAACTGCAGTAAGATTTTATCGGTATTGTAAAACTGTCCACAATCTCCCTTGTACGGACCCCCCCCCCCCCCCCCCCCCCTAAACTGGTTTACTTGGCTTGGGAATGTTCTGTGTTTCTGTCGGATTTCTATTCCAATCGTCAGCAATCCCGATGAAACAGATACACTGCACTTCTTCCGAACTTACGAAAAAAATGAAGATGGGACATGGTGTGGATTTCTGACACTTGAAATATGCAAGACAATATTTTTCAGATAAAATCCGTTGACGAATAAATCACGTAACCAAACCTTTTGTTTCGAATTGTTCACACAACATTCAGACAACTGACGAAATCCTGAACGCTGAACAAATATCGTCTGCTCAAAATATCGTCTGCTAAAATTCTAAAATTGGCGCGTTTCTTCATTAAAATTTCATGATTTCCTTTCGGAAATGAAAACAGATTATGTTCCAGATAAGGCCCCACAAAGGTGGGGCCTGATCTGGAATCTAAACTGTTTGCCAAATTCTCCATTTCTGGTACCCTGCATTCAAAGAGTAACACATATAGATAGGACAGTCGCTTCATTTAACGCCAATAAAGCACCGTCGGTTTGGCCCAGCAGTTCAGACAGACAATCTGTCAACAAGAACACCTGTCAAAAAGTCTGGAAACGGTCAGAAATTGTCGTCTGCTTCGATATTTCGTTAAATACAGTCGAGTAAACGACCAGTAACGGTCAGCTGCTTCAAATATATCGTCAAGAAAGAGCCACAGATCCTGGTAACCCATTCACCTATCTAGCTTCAAATGGATACATTGAGTGCCCAATTAAGTCTAGTATATTTTACACTATTAACCCTTAGCCCGCCAAATAAATTGTCGTCTGCTATATTTCTCGTCTGCTTCAAGTTTCAAAGTGCTTCAAAGTTGCTCAAAATTGCTGAAAATGTTGTCCGAGTGTCAAACAGCTTGGATCCGCATGAGACGCCGATGTTTTTAGCTTTTCTGGTAATGAATGTTGTGGACTACTTATTGGGCGAGATTTATATCCATTAGCTTTATTTATTTTTGAGAAAAATAAAATAATCAAAATTCCAGGCTTTTGTCAGAAAAAGAGACCTTAAAGACAAACCACACGATAAATATTGCCTATATTTTCACACATTGTTTCTTAGGCTATTATCTTTCTTCATGAAAAGTTTCATAACACCTTGTATGGAAACTAAGCGCACCTGCGAAGTACCTTAACACCTTTAAAATTTGAATATCTATCGAACTAAAGCTCATAATGGATTTCGGATGTTTCAAATTCTAGGAATTCTTTAAGCAAAGATCAATAGAAAAAAATCGATCAATGTTAAATTATTCTTAACCAAGGGAAATCCGCATGAACAGAGAATGTTTATTCGCGTATCGAAATACTGGCTGAGGCATATCTCATGTAAGTGTTAAATACCCGAAAAATGCGTTTATCAGATTTATTTTATATTTCACCATGTCGCTAAACCTTTAAACAAGTTTCAGGCCTTTTTCTGTGTGGATTTGAATTTCATGAATGAATGGCCCAAATTGTGTTTGAATATTTTATCAAGTTGTCAAAAAAGTACAAGTTTCTAACAAACTAGGTAATAAAGCGACAGAAAGAGACTCATAAACGCCTCAACTCAGTGACTGCCTAAACTCTCGTCCCTCTATGCGAGACTTTGCGAGCATTTTGCAAACAGTTTGAATCCAGATCAGACGCCGCGTAACGCGGCTTATGATCTGGATCCGAACCGTTGCAAACTCGTCTATTGATGTTTTCTTCAATCAAAAATAATTATTCTAAATTTGAAAACAAAAGTTGTGCAAACGACAATATTTAAGCAGACGATAAATTTGAATTGGTAAGGGTAAAAAATAGCTGAGCCCAATTCATTGACTGTCGTCTGCTTTTAAAGTGTCGCCTGTTTAAATTTTTGACGACGTAAATGTCCTTTAGTTTCATCTGAATAATATCTAAACAACGGCTGACCAGTAAAGATCCTAATATAGTTCGCCAAAGAGGTGGTCCAATATGGGTCTGATAATTAACAAAACTGAGGAATTTTGTTTGCCCCTTTCATCCTCATATTTGTAGTATCCTTAGCCCTTCCATCGACTTACAGTGGAGAATCTGTTATTCTGTCCCAATAAACGCGTTTACGCTAAAACTAGTATTTGCAGTGCAAACAGTTTGGAGCCAGATCAGACACCGGGTAACCCGGCGTCTGATCAGGCTCCAAACTGTTTGCCACCAAGATAAACAAGAATTATCAGAATTGTCCAAAAATTGTTCTTTTCTACGTTTTAGTGCTTTGCGTTTGCGTACGTTTGCGTTTAAACGGGAAAGAATAACAGATTCTCCACTGTACATGTATAACATTGTCAGTTTTTATACCCGTTATCTACAAACGAGATTCAAATCCATATCTACGATACTTTTGCTGAAGATATATGACACGAATAGCAAACAGTTTAGATCCTGACCAGGCACCGAGTTTCTGGGGGTCTGATCTGGATCCAATATGTTTGTAAAGGCGAATGGAGTTGCCTATATATGTCTTAGAAAGGATTAACACATTCACCCTAGCGACGAGTATACTCGTCATTTAACAAACAATGTACCTTTAAAGAGTACACTTGTTCTTAATGACCCCTCCGATCAAGGTCTGCACCGTTTGTCAAATGCAATGAATTTCAAAAGCACAACCCTAAATAGTCAAAAATGGGATCAACTTCATTGAAACTAGAATTTTCCATTAAAAGTTTCAGGGGTGACTGGGTTAAAGATGAACATCAAGGCGTTGAACCGCGGTATGCTACAGTGGATAATCTGTTATTCTTTCCCGTTTAAACGCAAACGTACGCAAACGCAAAGCACTAAAACTTAGAAATAACAACTTTTGGACAATTCTGATAATTCTTGTTTATCTTGGTGGCAAACAGTTT
Source organism: Gari tellinella (assembly GCA_922989275.2). Lineage (NCBI taxonomy): Eukaryota > Metazoa > Mollusca > Bivalvia > Cardiida > Psammobiidae > Gari > Gari tellinella. The sequence continues at coordinate 77,187,358 of OV277866.1, forward strand.
GAAGCCTGATCAGACGCCGGGTTATCGGCGTCTTATCTGGCTCCAAACTGTTTGCACTGTAAATAATAGTTTTAGCGTAAACGCGTTTATTGGGAAAGAATAACGTTTTCTCAACTGTATAAGACACTCTTGCATGGTGTAGAAAAGTATCTTATGAAATTCCTTCTGGTTCTCAAAGCGGAAAGAAATATGAATATGCAAATGAATTTAACATTTTACAGTCAAAACTTAATAACTTGAACTAGCTTATATCAAACTCACCAATATTTTTTCATTTGAATTTTGATATGTCGAGCTGGCTAAAGTCGAATATGACATACCCGTATTTTAAAGTTAAAACGTGGCTGAGCCACGTTTTAACTTTGAAATATGGGTATGTTTGACTAAAGCGAGTTTGTGATATGGAGGTAAGACTGTGTACACTTTTAGTTTTTACGGTTTGTTGGGCTTGTAAGGTATATTCAAGCCAAGAACACACTCTTTCTTTTTCAGTATGCTTGAGGATTAAAATATGAAAAGTAAGACAGAGGGTGGGGAAACATGGCAGATTTTCATTGAGTTGAAACTGTCGTCTGCTTCTCTATTAATGTCTTACAAATGGCTTTTAAATACTAGTACGCACTGGTCGATACCTATGACGTATTTGAAAACAGTTTAGACCTAGATGAGACGCCGAGTTACTCGGCGTCTCATCTAGGTCTAAACTGTTTGAAAATTCGGTGATATATTTTCTTAAACAAAATGGCGGGGGGAATCTCATCTGAGAATTGTAGCAGACTATAAAGTTTGCAGACAAAAAATTGAAGTTTAGACTGAAGCAACTGATCGGCCTGCGTCTGTCACAAGAACGTCTCAATCGTTGAGGCAAGCAAGCGTTTGTCCGGTCAAGTTCTTTCTGATCAGGATCCAAACTGTTTGACATAGATTTCAATATTACTTTAAGTCATTTTACCCAACATGAAAATTTGAGATATTACTTAAAGCAGACGACATTTTTTTAAAGCAGATGACGTCATTGTAGTGAAGGGGTTAACCGGCAAAGAATAACATTTCCCCCTAATTGTTTACAGTGGAGAAAACTTTATTCTTTCCCAATAAACGCGTTAACGCTTAAACTATTATTTCCTTTGCAAACAGTTTGGCGGCGTCTGATCAGAGTCTACACTGTTTGCCTATGTCCCATATATGTGATCGTGGGCACAAATGGGTTCAAAACGGGGAAAAAATAACGTCTTCTCCACTGTATCTGCTAAAAGTAATAGGGGCTGTCATGTCAAGTGGTCTCTTCTGCTACACTACCTATCAGTCCCAACAACCCTTTCAACGACGTGAATTTGTCTTCTGCTTCTAAACGTTCGTCTGCTAAACTTACCAAATCTAACAACACTTTGTTACCGTTCACAAAAAGTGATCTAGGTCAGGCGCCTGTATATTTACTGAGGATGTAATCTGGGTCTTTACGTTTTAAAAAATTGAAGATTTTCTGTTGGTATAGCAACGGGCTATTTAGCGATACTGTCAGGTTTAATCCACTCCGGAATAATGGGCTCGAGTTCTGACATATTTTGAAAACAACCCAAGGTGTCTCTTACCTCTTGAAAAACGATAGGGTGCAACAAAGTTACAGGGGAGGTGAAGTTACCCTGGCCCCGTGTGGGCGAAAACTAAACGCAAACGCACTACAATAAAACGGAGAAAATGGTAGCTTCTTGAAAATGTTTAACAAATCATTTTTTATCTCAGTTGCAAACAGTTTGAAGCCTGGTTAGACGCCGGGTTACCCGGCGTCTGATCTGGCTCCAAACTGTGTGCAATGGAAATAATAGTTTTAGTAAAAACGCGGGGTTTTTTTAAGAAAAAAAATCTTCCCCACTGTATGTCCCTTTAACGGCATAGAATGTTAGAGTACCCCTGCACTTGAGACAGTCTGGATTCCGATCAGGCATGAGTTAAGTGGTACCAGGTCGGGTTCCAATCTGTTAAGACAGGTGCTTTACTTCTCCATTTTATCAAGTAAGGTCCACTGATTTTTTTTTAAAAATCCGGAGCTATCTTTTCGGACCACACCATAAGACATGGACAGGGTACTTCAGTCAAAATTGTGTCAAACGGCAACCCGATAAAGAAGAATAAATTGGCATTATATACAGGTGCCTGTCTAATGCAAGCCAAAAGAACAGCAGCTAGCTCCTGGAGGAGTTTTCTGTTGTACGTTTGACCTGCATTAGACAGTCACCTGTCTTAAGATATCACCATGGTAACACGTGCTCGCTTAACACAAGTCGTACAGTAATTCTCATTTGTGTGGTATTTGTTATTACTTATTACGTTACATTTATGACACGTGCGAACCAGGATAAATGTACAATAAAACTTGTCTTAAACGACTCTTAAAATAAGTTTTTATTTTATTCAGTATTTAAGTAAGAAAGATGATAGCGTTATGTAGAATATAAGTAATGCAGAAAGCTATTGGGAATTGTGGCCATGCATTAAACAACGTCTTGCATTTCAGTTGACCATTCTTTTCTGTTGGTTCTTGGTCACAGGGAGGGGTGTATGCTGTCACTTAGAGAATTCCAAGCATCTACAACTGAGTCTTTCTTAAGCGGTCACTCAGAGAAGATTAATAATTTACTATTTGTATCTATAGTCTACATGTAGTTTACATGTAGCATAAACCGAAATTTGGGGAGGTTTAAACGAGCGTGGTTTTAGTTAGAAGCCATTTACGTCAAAAAACAATGTCCCACCCACGTGTTGTAACCCTGTCGTGATATCAACTTCTTCAAAAATATGTTTGGCAAAAAAGTGCAAAACATTTACAGAAGAACGTCGCTATTACGACCACTAAATATTGTGTAAGTTATTAAGTGTTTATGACAGGTGACGGCTCAAAGCAAGGTGACAGTAAAACAAAAAGCTCCTGAAGGAACTTTCTGTTTTACTGCCACCATGCTTTAAGCTGTCACCTGTCTTTTATACATGTACAACCAATTAGCCTTCTTTTTAGTGGTCACAATAGCGAGGTTTTACTGTACTTTGCATGTATCTTTTCACGGAAGTAACTAGAATTCTTATCAGTCTCTGCATGATCTTGACCAAAAATGTTTGCCAATTCATGGACTGGTCAAATATATTAGATACATGTATATGTAAAGACATTTTGACCGCAGAGACATCGACATGGATGTCTTACATATAGAACCCTGGTCACACGACACGTTACCCGGCGTCTGATTTGCACTACAATCTGTCAAAGTTTTCAATGGACATTACAAATATTCTTATACATATGTTATGTACGCGTTTATTGAGAAAGTGTGCCGTCTTCTCTACTGTACAAAATGTGTGGTCTTACACCATTTATAAGGACTAATATCTGGTGACGATAGAGTTACAAGTCTTGAATATACGCCATTACTTGGCTAACACCATGTCTGATTTCCATAACATTTTTGTGGTTATTGAGGGTAACCAATTTCATCATTAACATATAGCATCAACACGATCTCTTAGAGAAAAGTTGAGTTAAACTTAAATGTTGGTGACGCTGTTTTATAGGTGGATAAAGAGGCGACGTAAACTGACTTCGGTTGGCGGAGCAGTTAGATTGGAACAAGTTTTGTATGTGTGTGTGATTTTGTACCATTGTAGACTGAGCAAGGAAATATCAACCCTTGTCTAAATTATACCCCCGAACACACTTAATTGTCCTCATCACGCGAAAACATTCCTCTTTCTCTACCCGAAACCTGTTACAGAAAACATCCCCATTTTCGACCTCTCCAAATACGGCTTTGTTATGGGAATTAGCGACGCTTGACTGCTTAAAGCTGGATGAAAGCAAAGCAGAAAGCTCCTGTAGGAGCTTTCTGCTTTACTTTCATCTTGCTTTAAGCTGCAACAAAATTTAAACAGCATTAGTTTGAGTGCTAGAAATGGTCGTATTGTTGGGCTATATTGTATTGTATAAAACGTCCTCACAGTGGCACAAGGGGTATTTTAGACAAGTCGAATTACACCACTAATAGATGTATGTATGTTTACAGGGCGAACAATGCATGGACCGAAATGATTAAAGCAATGATGATTAGAAAAAAAGATGAGCAACTGACCTTATTTGACCTTTTAAAAGGTCGCTTGAAATGTACACGGTATGCACGCAGGGGGTCATGTTTTCGCGGATTGAATACATGTACCATGATATAGGTGAAAGGGGAGCGATGGAAATGTTTGATTATTGGTACATGAACTTTAGTCTTTTTCATTCTTGTAAGAATTTGTTATCATTTCTGCTATAATTGACCGTTTAAACCATACATGTACTATATGATTAAAAGATGTACATATATTGAACCCTACTTATACCAAGCCGCCAATTAGACAACATCGATGGCATTAAATGTATTGCACTGGAGTAATCAGCTCCTTTATGAGCCCTCTTATCTGGTTCTACACATGCACGGTTTGCTTTTAGACAAGTGTACTCTTCATAGGTACACTGTTCGTATAAGACGAGTTATCTCTTCGCTAGGGTTCAGCGAGTTAAATGTATGGATGTTGTTTTAATTGTCTCTGAAATTATATTTACTCAGCTAATTTTCACTTCGTTATTTGCAATTTATCGTGGAACACTAGTTCAGAAAATAAACGTGCCAACATTAATGAACTAGACTATGTTGGAATTCGCATTGTAATAGTGAATTCGAGAAGGCGAAACTAGACAATTTATATCAAACAGACGACAGACAGAACACTTTTAACTCGAACCTTTCCCCTACCCATCACAAAATTTACAGACAATTCAAATAGTTTAGATTATGATCAGACGCCGGGTTACCCGGCGTCTGATCATGATCCAAACTGTTTGACCTGCATACTTATGGTTTTCTTTGTCAAAATACCTCAAAAATGAAAGTTAAAAAATAAAGCAGACGTAACTCTTTAAAGCAGACGACATTTGATCAGGAAAAGGGGCTAATTGAAGGGGTTTACACTTGTACGTTATTTCTCCATCTGTCCTTATTGTCAAGTCCAAGTGCAGTTTAGGCAAACGCAGTTGGCTAATAAGCACTTCTCATCTTGCTCGATTCATAGGTTATTATGTGGTTCAAAGGAGGGGTTGGGAAAAATTTAAGTAAAATACACCCCTCCCTCACCCTGCAATACCAAACATAATTCGCATTTACAAACACTTTTGATCCAGATCAGACGGCGAGTTACTCGGTGTCTGATCTGGATCAAAATTGTTTGTAACTCATATTCAGGTTAAGAAACGGTAGGAAAAGTATAATTTTGAACTGAATTTTGCAGACGACAATCCAAAGCAGACGATATTATTTGAGGGTTAGGGTTAGATAATGGGTTCTTTGACAGCTTGAGATGTAAGATAATTACAATATGTATGCATACAGTGGAGAATCTGTTATTCTTTCCCGTTTAAACGCAAACGTACGCAAACGCAAAGCACTAAAACGTAGAAAAGAACAACTTTTGGACAATTCTGATATTTCATGTTTATCTTGGTGGCAAACAGTTTGGAGCCTGATCAGACGCCGGGTTACCCGGTGTCTGATCTGGCTCCAAACTGTTTGCACTGTAAATAATAGTTTTAGCGTAAACGCGTTTATTGGGAAAGAATAACACATTCTCCACTGTAGATTATGGTCTTCTAATGTATAGCCGGGATCAATTCAAGTCGAACAACTGCTCTTTTTGGTAAATGAAAAATACAGTATACAGGCGGATTTCTCTTAGCCGCCACTCAAAATAGGACGGCTTAAACCTTTTCTCCCGGAAACTTCAAATGGACAACTCCTGTTCATATTGGGCTAGTGTTTACAATTAGTCCGCCATCAAAACCTAGGGTTAGGAACTTAGGAGTAGGATAAACTTTACAATCTTTCCGCAGGTTCTTTTTGGTATTTTCGTAGAAATTAACTGGCCATCTCTTGTGACATTAACCTGGCCATTTATTGTACCATTAATCTTGCCATTTCTTTTGACATTAACCTGACCATAAAAATGACATGTTTGGGTGGCGGACTAATTGTACATGTAAAATTGATATAATGTTAAAGTCAATCATGAGTAGTCAGAACTGTTCTAGACGACAATAAGGCATTAAACTTGTCCATTAACCCTTTGAACCCTAGTCCCGCTTACAGGCGTCCTTTTCGAACAGTGTACTTGTGAGTAGTACACTTGTCCTGTGCAAACAGTGAAAACCCAGATCAGAGGGCTCCGAAAGGAGCCCTCTGATCAGGGTCTTCACTGTTTGTCATAATGCCAAACATGACAAAAACAACCCTTAAAAGTCAGAAATGGACTATACTAAAATGGAAACTAGAATTTTCCATTTTAAGTTTCAGGGAGGAAAGAGTTAAAGATTAATGCAATTTTCATTTTTTTTCTACTTTCAGCGAAAACACAAACGAGTTGGCTGTGAGTTTACAGAACTTTATTCCACTGATGGAGCATACACGCAGTACGTATCGGCGAACACCAAACAAGCGTGGTCAATTGGGTTTAATGAAAAGGGAAAACCCGTGCGGGGGAACTCAAGAAATAGAGTACCAGAAAAGTGTTTCAATTTTCTCAAAATGGACGATGATAAGAAACCCAAATGCAAGAAGAGTAGCGGCAAATTCTGTGATAGTTTCTTTTTAAAATTCGCCAAGGACTCGCGGACCTTACATATGAGAAAAAACAAGATACGACATAACAAACACCATCGGAGAAGAAGGAAAGGTTGAACACAGTGTATTTAGTTAGTACTAATAAATGGTTCAAATTTCATTTACACACAACTCTCATCATAGAGAGAAAACGGCGATGGCTTTGTGTTAGTCAATGCAGTTATGACGTCATCGTTTGACGCCATGTCTCGTGATCAAAGTTTATCACCGCAGTGTTCAAATTAAAGTGAAGAGCAAAGTTTTGGAAACATTTTTGCATTTAGCGGTCAACTTGTGTTGATAGGGCCAATTTTCGACGAGATGAATCGTTGCTTCGAGATCTCGGCTGGTCCAGGTGTCGAGTTCTCGGCTGGTCCAGTTTTCGACACAAAATTCAGTTGCAAAGGGAGTGAACTGTGGATGCATATTTGGTGGTCCCAGAAGCGGATTCAAGATTTTAGTATGGGAGCTGACCTAGGGGGCGCATTACAAAATCCGAACATGCAAGTTTGTTTGCAGTAGATGTGAGTTACATCAGGTGCACGAGGCTCTGATATATTGCTTACAGTGTAGACTGATATCAACCGCAACGCGGCGTTTGATTGGGATCTACACTATTTGCAACGACCAAGAACATTTTAAGTAGCGCATCGATCTAATGAAATGTAAAGGAGGGGTGTATGCCAGGATTTTAAAGTGTATATCTAGATCCGCACCTGCTGGTCTGACTAGCCTCGTTCTGAACTTCAATTCGGAACGAACGAGGACTTTCGTTGCATTTGCACTCGCCTTAAAGTGTACAGCATTTAAATCCAGCACGTCTTAAATAAAGTACCAGCGTAACCCAAAATACCCAAATATGTGAATTGAGATAGATCTACATGTTAGATTCTCCCCACATAACACCAAAAAGGCAACTTATAAGAAAGCCTAACCCGTTAAATTGGCATTTTGGTATAGATGGGGAATACGTTATTGTTTTCTAATAACTGTGATAGTGACAACCGGTATACTCTTTGCAAATAATTAAGTACAGATCGGATGCCATTTTACCCGGCGTCTGACCAGGCTTAACATAATTGCCAATCATATTTGATAAATTGTCAATCGAATTTTTTAAACAATCTGTATTTTGAACAATTTTTTGCATTATGCGGGCGTTTCGTTTCATTTCAAAATGGAGAACAATAGCGCATTCCCCACTATATGTGCTATAGGGCGTACAGACGTGTGTACGCATAGACAAACTCTGCTAACAGACAACCCCATCTGCGGCCAGTACTTTCGTTTAGGTGACATTGACCTTGACACACCAGTTTATGACATATTTCGAGGTTATATAGCGCATTGTTTTTTCATATTTTCTCGTTACACTAGTCTTGGGTCCAAGGTTATAAAGCTTTTCGGTTGAGTCTAAAGTCGTTCTCAAGCATTTGATTGGTCAGATTTGAGCCTAGGCTCAAATCTGACCAATACAATGCTTGAGAACTCACTCAGATTCAGCTCAAACGCTTTATAACCTTGGGCCCTGGCGTTCATTGTATCTTTGGATTAAATCTACAAACAGTTCAACCTCTCTCATATCACCATGAGTACTCCTTTTTACGCCTCTAATTTATTTCTTCACAGATTTCTACAGACGAATTATCACGTGACCATAAAATGTTTCTATTTTTCTAAATCCGAGCAGATGATAGCTTAAAGCAGACCTTTAGGGGCATTCTGCTTTACTTTCAGTCTGTTTTAAGCAACCGTCTGTCTTCAAAACTAAAAACAGACTATGAAATCACGGGTTAAGCGACAAATAAATATAAAATAAGATGTATCTTTAAAGGCTGTTGGCTGCTTAATACAGGACAGAACTTATCATAATTTCCTGATAGGAATTTCTTCATTGCTTTCGTCCAGTACAGTGGAGAATGTGTTATTCTTTCCCAATAAACGCGTTTACGCTAAAACTAGTATTTGCAGTGCAAACAGTTTGGAGCCAGATCAGACGCCGGGTAACCCGGCGTCTGATCAGGCTCCAAACTGTTTGCCACCAAGATAAAACAAGAATTATCAGAATTGTCCAAAAGTTGTTCTTTTCTACGTTTTAGTGCTTTGCGTTTGCGTACGTTTGCGTTTAAACGGGAAATAATAACAGATTCTCCACTGTACTAAGCCCCTTTCTGTCTTAAATGCAGTCACCTATTTTAGAGTGTTTCTAAGCTCATAGACATTTACTGTACATGTATGGATGTTCACTATTTATATCATTTTTATCATCGATCTAGATCTACATTGTCTTGTGATCGATAACAATCATAACATGACATTAAGTTTTCCATCATTTAACCCATTGCCCAATTCTACAACTGTCTACCATAACGAAGACGTTATTATTTCCCAATAAACGCATTTATGCTAAAGCTATTATTTCCACTGCAAACAGTTTGTAGCCAGATCAGACGCCGGGTAACCCTGCGTCTGATCAGGCTCCAAACTGTTTTCCACACTTGGATAAATAAATCGGCAATATCTTCAAGAACCTAACATTTTTCAAGATGTTATTGAATTGCGTTTCAGCTTAAATTCGTTTAAACGGGAAAAAAGAACATCTCCTCTACCGTTTCAATGACTATACAATGTACACATGACCAAATCATGACAAAACCTCCACTGACAAAGGCGACTGCTACATGTATGGCGATGAAAATATTTTTGATCCAGATTGGACGCCGAGTAACTCGATACCAGATATGGATCCAATTTTTGGACACCGGTATCGGCGTTATCTCAGTCAACTATTTAATTTTCTTTGGCCTACAAATTGGATTTCGCAACTAATTTATTTTTGTTTCTTTTTAAAATGTGTTGAACAACTGCGTGGAATTGACCTAGCCTGGAAGCTGAACGCATTTTAAGGTAGTGCGCCTCTGATGATATATGACCAATATCGGTCAATATCGGTACGCTACGTATACAGGTCTCGGCAAGTCTCGTCAACAGACCGGCTGTACCAAACTATGTTCGAGCATACAGTGGAGAAGACGTTACAGTGGAGAATCTGTTATGATCCCGTTTAAACGCAAACGTACGCAAACGCAAAGCACTAAAACGTAGAAATGAACAACTTTTGGACAATTCTGATATTTCAAGTTTATCTTGGTGGCAAACAGTGTGGAGCCTGATCAGACGCCGGGTTACCCGGCGTCTGATCTGGCTCCAAACTGTTTGTATCGGAAATAATAGTTTTAGCGTAAACGCGTTTATTGGGAAAGAATAACAGATTCTCCACTGTATCCTTTCCCGTTCAAACGCATTTACAACGCATTACAACTTTTTGACAATTCTGACTGTGATTATATATTTCAATCTTTGTGGCAAACAGTTTTAAGCTTGATCAGACACCGGGCTACCCGGCGTCTGATCAGGCTCAAAACTTTTTGCAGTGGACATATATAGTTTTTAACTTTTATGGTTAAAGCGTTTATTGGGAAAGAATAACGATTTCTCCACTATACATGTATTTCGGTTTGGAAGACAAGTGGGCGAGAATGACCGATCGCTGTACATATCGTACCCACATTGACCGGTACTTCCTCAACTCATTAGGGCCGTACTACCTTAATCATTTATTATTTTATTTATTTTTTGTCGGTCCAGAACAGTTTTGTTTATATTTTTCAATGACACTGTATAGATACACATTAGCCAGTATTCCATGTTGCTGAGGATCAAATGTCATTCTTTGGAACTAAAAGCTATGGAGCTCCAAGAACCCGCGTCAATATTATAACAAACACATTAGAGTCTGATCAGGCGCCGAGTAACTCGCCGTCTGATCAAACTCTAAACGGTGTGCCATTATGATTGAAAACAAATCTTCATGTTCAAGGCCCCGTCATTTTTTAACTTATTTCATTGCGTTTTTGTGTAGTTTCGTATAAGATTTGAGAGGAATGACGTCATTTTCACTGTTACATCATTTTGGCAGAAAACAGTATCGTGCATTGCAAATAAAAAACCAAGTGTTGTACAGAGGAGAAAACGTTATTCTTTCTCAATAAACGCGTTAACACTAAAGCTATCATTTCTATTGCAAACAGTTTAGAGCCTGATCAAACGCCGGGTAACCCGGCGTCTGATCAGGCTCTAAACTGTTTGGCAGCATGATAAACATGAAATATCAGAATTGTCCAAAAGTTGCACTTTTCTACGTTTTAGTGTTTTGCGTTTGCGTTTAGTTTCCTTTAAACGGGAAAGAATAACGTGTTCTCCACTGTATGTGAGTTTATAGGCCAGTTGAAGACTTTATGGATTCTTGTTATACAATATATTTCATTAATCCCCGGGATTCTTGTTACATGTATACACTTATAATTTATTCCTGCTACTACATCTACATGTGAGACCACTCGGCTAAAACTAATAAATATTGTAGAAAAACTCGATTTAACCAATTACCAAATATGTTCCCCCGTTTTCATGCCTTTAATTTACTTCTCCACTAACGAATATATTTCTACCACAAACAGTAATGAATATCCACCACAAGAACATTTTCCTGTACCTGCGGCGTCTGCTCATTATCCAAACTGTTTGCAAAGTCGCCTTTTGGCGCCATTGGCAGGGAAAGAGTAAAGTATACATGTATAGTATATGAAACTTTTGACCGATCATGAAAATGGGACGTTACTGTAACGTCACCTACATTTAGGCATTTTATTTTGACAAATGACAGTTTGTATAATAATGCATGATGGAGTTATGCTACAAATATGCGAGGACACACCTCTGTTTTATGCTGGCCTGGTGCACTTTAAGTCTGTACCGGATGTTTCCCTTATATTCGTCTACTGAATAAAATTTCGTATTGAAGAAACCCTTCAGTGCCAGATTATCGTTACCTTTTTGCAAAAATAAATAAAAGATTTCGTCTGCTAGATTAACCTCGGTTTCATTATCAAACTGTTTGGGTTCTTATCAGACGCCGTGTACAGTGGAGAATCTGTTATTCTTTCCCAATAAACGCGTTTACGCTAAAACTATTATTTGCAGTGCAAACAGTTTGGAGCCAGATAAGACGCCGGGTAACCCGGCGTCTGATCAGGCTCCAAACTGTTTGCCACCAAGATAAACAAGAATTATCAGAATTGTCCAAAAGTTGTTCTTTTCTACGTTTTAGTGCTTTGCGTTTGCGTACTTTTGCGTTTAAACGGGAAAGAATAACAGATTCTCCACTGTAACTTGGCGTCTGCTTTGGATCGAAACCGATTGTAAATGACCAAATGCAAGGAACGTTTTTCCATAAGCTGCTTTAAATTATGGCCAGTCTATGGTTAATTGAGGAAACCTGATAAAAAATCAGAATGACCATATTATTAAAGATTAAACTTTGGCGCCAAAACAAACATTTGTATACAAAAACACACTGTCATTGATCTGAAAACGTTAATACAAGTAATCTGCTCACCCCCAATCCCATGGCGCAATGTCAGTTTTAACACAGATGGGTGCTTAAAGCAAGCTGGAAGTAAAACAGAACTTTCCTATTAGGAGATTTCTGTTTTACGTTCAGCCTGCTTTAACATTTCACTGCCTAACCCCGAGTACACGTTATTTGCAAACAGTTTTGATTATGATCAGACGCCGCTTGACGCGGCGTCTGATCAGGACCAAAACTGGTTGCCACTCATTTCAATAGTGCTAAAATTTGAGAAATGAAAGCAGACGACAATTGTTTGAAATTGATGACGTCATGGCGGTGAAGAGGTAACGCGGTCAGAATGTAGAAAAAGTTTCACAGGACGTGGTAGATACATGAAAAATGCATAACTTTGAGGAATAGGTAAATTACGTAGATTCTACATCTATTATTCGTATATAGGTAAAGAACTCCAACATTTTCTAAATGTAAATTTCACTAAATGTTCACTTTTGAGAATCTCATCCATTTCCCCCACCCCCTCATATTTCATACAGTTTTCTCGGTGCCAAATTGTTTCGGTTTTGCACCTGTCGTCTTCATTGCAATTTTCAAATTTAGACATTTGCAATTTTGTCTTAAAAATATTGGAACACGTTTCAAACACTTTCGATTCAGATCAGGAGCCGAGTTACTCGGCGTCCGATCTGGAAAACAAATTGTTTGCAAAATGCCAGCGATGACGTCATTGTCGGTGAGAAGAAAATCCCGTAGATTCATTATCATTGGTTAGTTTCATTTCTTCAAAATACGTCACTTCCTATGTTGTCGCTGCAGCACATTGTAGGGGTGTTCTTCAATGGAACGCAAACGAACTGCAACCGTATGTAGCAAACGATAAAGAGTGGTATATCATTGACGTCCTTGGTAAACACTTTGAAGCCAGATCAGACGCCGAGTAACTCGGCGTCTGATCAGGCTCCAAAGTGTTTGCCACTGAGAGAAATGATTTGTCAACGTTTATTCAAGAAATTGACATTTTGTCATTTTCTATATTTAATTGTATTGAGTTTGTGTTTAAATTAAATTGAAACGGAAGAGTTTGTTTAGGTCTTACCCACTATCATGACAGGATTAATTGAATGCAGAAATCACAAACTGTAGCCTACCTGATAGAAAAACAAACCAGAACATTAATGTGTCTCAATCGGTATACATGTATAAGCTTTGACAGCTTCCTAACCATTGTCATTCCTTAGGAGTTTTAGTCATTTTCAAACTGTATCTTGAACGAACATATTTAATAAATAAATAATATTTAATAAATAAATAATAATAAATAATTTAGAAAAGTCCTAATTTATCGGCACTGACAAACAAACAGTGAAACCAAATGTGGGTCGATTAACAAAATCACAGGGCTGCCATTTCTCCGGATTTTTTTTCTGAATCTTCGGATTTTTTTCTAGTACATGGTAGCTTAAAGCAGGCTGAAAGTAAAGCAGAATGCGCCCTAAGGCGGATTCTGCTTTACTTCCAGTCTGCTTTAAGCAGCCACATGTCAACAAAACTAGAAACAGGCGATGGGGTAGAGGTACGATTCGTTAAAATGGTACTTGAAAAATGCAAATTTGAAATTCATGTCAACTTATGGAAGCCCTGAAAACCGTTTTGATACCGATCAAGCCATGAGTTGCAGTGGAGAAGATGTTTTCCCTCCAAATAAACGTTTTTGTGCTAAAACAGAAGTTCTAATTTCTATTGCAAACAGTTTGGAGTCAGATCAGACGCCGGGTACCCGGCGACTGATCGGGCTCAAACGTGCTTGCCAATCAGATAAAAAGGAATCGTCAGAATTTTTCAAAAAGTGGTCAATTTCTACACTTTATTGTATTGCGTTTAATAGTGTTTTCTTGACTGTTTCTCGTGCAAGAAGCTTTCGACCACCATCGGGATGTTCTTTGAGAATTTCAAACGTATAACAGACATTTACATTATTACTTTAGTCAGTTTTGAAGGCCAGTATAAGTCTTAGTTGACATTACATTGAATAAAAACCTCTTATTGAGAAACGCAGTATGCCTGCTCGCTTTTATGTTGACCCCTAAGAGCATGCATATTGTGACTTTTATGTTAGAAATCATGTCAAGTGTTCAACACACCAGACCCGAAGGTTATATAGCTTTTGAGTTGAGTCTGAGATCGTTCTAAAGCATTTGATTGGTCGGATTTTAGCAAAAGCTCAAATCTGACCACTTAAATGCTTAGAAAAGACTTCAGACTCAACTGAAATACCTTATAACCTTTTACCTTGAACTCTTTTAGCACTGAGTATAGTTCTTTCGTCTACAACAATTGTTGTCTGCTCTATTTCTTTAATTAACCTTCTTTGCATCTAACTTTACAACAATATTAAAAAAGACGCTTTTATGGCTAAAATGGTTAATGGTTTTGGCAATGGATTTTGGCGAGTAAGATTTTACCGTGTCTTTTTGGCATTGACAAAAACATGCCCACCATTTTTAGTCTGTAGTATTTTCGGTTAATGATTTGAATGTGCTCATGAGTGAAATCCTACCAATGTGCGCAAGGATTTTAATATCTAAGCCAGTCAATTGTTAGTAAAACATCATATCACATGCCATGAACATGTTGTTAGTGTTGCATATTTATCTTCATATGTAAAGAGTAAAACCTCTCTATAATGACCACGTAAAAAAAGGCCAATTGACTACACATGGAAGACAGGTGACAGCAGCTTAAAAATGCAAAGTCAAACTAAAACAGAATGCTTCTAAAGGAGTTTTCTGTTTAACGTTCACCTTGCTTTAAGCAACAACCTGCCTTAAAACAAAATGATAACTTAATTTAGTGGCCGTTAAAGACAAGGCTTCCATAAGTTGATAGAAACAATCCTAAGATTTCAAAATTTTCAAATTTTCTAGCGCTGTTTTCCGAGTTGTATCTTTAACCCATAGACTGTTTCTAGTTTTTTAGACACGTGATGCTTAAAGCAGGTTGAAAGTAAAGCAGAATGCGCCATAAGGCGCATTCTGCTTTACTTTCAGCCTGCTTTCAGCTTCCATTTGTTGAAATAAAAATCCGAAGATTTCAGAAAAATCCGGAGAAATGTCAGCCCTGTAAAGAAAGGTTTTACAGTAAATTGGACGCATCAAAGCCCCAGAGCGACAACTTGCCTGCACGCATCTTCGGTTTCAGAGTGATAAGTGTTTTGTGGCACATGTATCAACCTGTACAGTAATCCTTAGATAATCCGACCAATTAAAGACTAGTTTTCGCGGTTGTTTAAAACAAGTTGAATACTTAAAGCAGGGTGAAATTAAAGCAGAAAGTTCCTGAAGGAGTTTTCTGCTTTACTTTAATCCTGATTTAAGCAACCATCTATCGATAACATCGCAAGAACAAATATGTATTTGATTGGTTAAAGTTTACAGGAGTTATTGTTCGTCATATGAAGGTTATATACGCGTACATGTATACTGAAATATTTACAACATGTGCGATTTTAACGAGTCAAAATTAAAAGTACTTTATTCACGGTTAAAGTGCATCAACGTGGCGTTACTTTTGTTGTGAGTTACTGCGAAATGGCATCATTTAGAGGCATACATTTACCAGTGTCCATTATGTAGGCAAACTCTTTTTTCGACATGACTGAAAACACCATATACCATAGCCGCGTTACATGTTTTACCAGGGCTGCCATAAGTTTACATAAAAAATCCTAAGATTTTCAAACTTGCATTTTTCAAGTGCGATTTTACGAATCGTAACTTTACCACATATCCCTTTTCTTGTTCTGTTGACATGCGACTACTTAAAGCAGACTGTTAGTAAAGCAGAATGCGCCTTAGGGCGCATTCTGCTTTACTTTCAGCCTGCTTTAAGCTACCATGTACTGGGGAAAAATCTGGAGATTTAGGAAATATCCGGGAAAATGGCAGCCCTGGTTTAACCCATTGAAGCCTAGAGACGAGTATACGCGTCCTAACAAACTGTGTTCTTTTGAAGAGAACACTTTAGAAGAGTCTCATGTAAACATTTGCGGATCAGAACAGAGGGCCACGGCATGACCCCCTGGTTACTGTCTACACTGTTGTCATTTTGTAATAAAAGATCAATCCTAAATCGACAAACGCATATAGACTTAATTTGAAACCGAAATTTGAAAGTTTCATGGTTCAATTAGTTTAAGAAAGTTATTAAGTTTGAATGATGAGATCTTTACATTTGATTCAATGAAAACAGAATCATTTTTGTGTACGTTTGTGCCATTATATTACATAAAACAGGGTTTTATCTAATTCCAGTCAAACTAGTTGCCACCATTAAAACTGAATGTCTTGTCTTTAAGACATGTTGCAGCTTAATGCAAATCGCAGTTTGTAGCTTAATAAAGAACAAGTCTATAACCATTACTATGCCGGGAAAATAGTATACAGTGAAACTCGCTTATAACGAAATTTGATATAACGAAGTATCGGCTAGAAGGAAACACAATTTATTTCCCATCGGTAATAAACGTATATATAGTAAATTTAGTGTCAAGGCTGCCATTTCCCCGGATTTTTCCTAAGTATTCGGATTTTTATCCTAGCATATCGTAGCTAAAACAGGCTTAAAGTAAAGCAGAATGCGCCTTAAGGCGCATTCTGCTTTACTTTCAACCTGTTTTAAGCAGTCACGTGTCTTCAAAATAAGAAACAGACTATGGGGTAAAGGTACGATTAGTAAAATTTGAAATTTGAAATCTTAGCCTTATGCCAGCCCTGTGGTGTAACATAATAAAATTTGGATTTGACGAAAGAAATCAGACGGTCCGACGGTCCCGACGGTCCCGACGTCTTCGTTATAAGTGAGCTTCACTGTAGGTGTACACTGTATACATGTATGATTGGCAAACAGTGTAAAACTAGTTCAGAGGACTCCATAAGGAGGTCTCAAATCACGATCTGCAATGTTTTCCTACTTTAGATATTGACATCAACTGGTCATTTTTACCTAAAAGCGGAATAGTCCATTTAGAATAGAAATCATCTTAGAGACTATTAAACCCTCCAATGTGTATTCATTTGAAACGTCACTGGTCACGTGATTGGCTGTATTTCATTATTGTTATTGTTACTTTGTTAGCTTCGTATTTTTTTCTGTATAATAAAACTGCAATATCCCATGAATGTAAATATTTATATAAATGTTCTTGTACAGAGGAGCAGACGTTATTCTTACCCCAAAAAACGCGTGTATGCATATAAACCTTATGTTCATTGCACACAGTTTAGAGCCTTATCAGACGCCGAGTTACTCGGCGTCTGATCAGGCTCCAAACTGTTTACCATACAGAATAGAAACTTGATCAAAATAAGTGTTATTGCTCTAATTCTTCAATATTATCAAAAATATGTTTTAAAAACAACCTCTTCTTTTTTCTTCGTCTTATAGCTTTTAAACCCACTTTTTCTACATTGAAATTGCATTTTGCGTTTTGTTTCGTTTAAAGGGGAAAGAATGCTGCCTTGTCCCCTGTGTTAAGTGTAAAGTGTACTGTACATTTCGTTGTATAAGCCAAAGATATATTTATTGAATTAAGGTGTGTATATACGACGCGTCCCCCCAAGTGTACTTATTTATGCACTGTATGCGACACCATGTCGCATAAAAATGAAATGAAAATAAATTGTTATATAATTATTACCATGGAATTTTGTTTTGATATCACATACCTTGTTACTATGACAACACGGATACATAAACATGTATGTAACACACCCTTTTGTCCAGTTTAAAACTGATTTTTAGCTCACCTGAGCCTTAGGCTCAAGGTGAGCTATTGTGATCCCATTCCGTCCGTAGTCCGGCGTCCGTCGTACGTCGTCCGTCGTCCATCCACATTTTCAAACAACATCTCCTCTGAAACCACTGACCCGATTTCAACCAAACTTTATTAGAACCTTCAGTGACAAGGGGGAACGAAATCTTGTTCAAAGTTTTTGGCTAGAGTTATTCCCCTTGCTGTGGGACTAGATTTTCTAACATGACCGTATAGACAACTTTTAATGCATAAGAACATCTTTAAAAATCTTCTTCTCAGAAACCAAAAGACCCAGACCTTTGATACAATGTATTTGGTATGTATCATAACCTAATGATCTTCTATCAAGATTGTTCAAATTTTGACCCTTGGGCCAAAAATTGACCCGCCCTGGGGCATATCAGTTTTTCTTAGGAAACTCTTCTTATCTGAAACTGTTTTGCCTAGATCATTAATATTTGACATGTAGCTTTGCCTTATGGTCCTCTACCAAGATTGTTCAAATTATGACCCCTGGGTCAAATTTGGCCCCGCCCTGGGGCTTATCAGTTTTACATAGACTTATATAGGAAAACCTTTAAGAATCTTTTACTCTGAAACTGTAAGGCCCAGATCTTTAATATTTGACATATAGCTTTGCCTTGTGGTTCTCTAACAAGATTGTTCAAATTATGACCCCTGGGCCAAAAATGGCCCCGCCCTCGGGCTTATCAGTTTTTCATAGGAAAACCTTTAAAAATCTTCTTCTCTTAAACTGTATGGCCTAGATCTTTAATATTTGACATAAAACTTTGCCTTGTGGTCTTCTACCAAGACTGTTCAAATTATGACCCCGGGCCAAAAATTGCCACGCCTTCGGACCTATTACTTTTTTATAGGAAAACCTTTAAAAATCTTCTTCTCTGAAACCGTAAGGCCAAGATCATTTATATTTGACATGTAGCTTTGCCCTATGGTAGGTACTCTACCAAGATTGTTCAAATTATGACCACTTGATCAAATTTGGCCCCGCCCTGGGGCTTATCAGTTTTACATAGACATATATAGGAAAACCTTTAAGAATCTTTTACTCTGAAACTGTAAGGCCCAGATCTTTAATATTTGACATATAGCTTTGCCTTGTGGTTCCCTACCAAGTGTGTTCAAATTATGACACCTGAGCCAAAATTGGCCCCACCCAGGGGCTTACATGTATCAGTTTTTATAGGAAAACCTTAAAAAGTCTTCTTCTCTTAAACCGTAAAGCCCAGATCATTAATATCTGACATGTAGCTTCGCATTGTGGTCCTCTACCAATATCAAATTATGGCACCTGGGTCATAGCTATATCAAAATGTTGTCTTGCCCAGTCAGACTCTATGGTACAATGTCCTCAGGTGAGCGAAATGTGACCCTCTAGGTCTCTTGTTTTAATTCCCGTTTAAAGAAACTGCAATTAAATATTGACAATAACAGTTGCTTGATAGTTTTGGCAATATTTGTATCTGAGAGTCAAACAGATTAGAGGCTACATGTACGTGATTTCGTTAGTGCCATTGCCTACAGTGGAGAAAACGTTATTCTTTCCCAATAAACACGTTTACGCTAAAACTATTTTTTCCAATGCAACCAGTTTGGAGCCAGATCAGACGCCGGGTAACCCGGCGTCTGATCAGGCTCCAAACTGTTTGCCACTCAGATCAACATGAATAGTCAAAAATGTCGAAAAGTTGTCCTTTTCTATGTTTTAGTGCAATGCGTTTGCGTACGTTTGCGTTTAAACGGGAAAGAATAACATATTCTCCACTGTACTATCGTCAATTCGACAGTACGGCGGTGATACTGCGACAGTACGTCGGTGATGCTACAGCAGTACGACGGTGATATTACGGGATTGTGACGGTGATGATAAAACAGTACGACGGCGATAACACGACAGCACGACGGTGATACTACGACAGTACGACGGTGATACTACGACAGTACGCCGGTGATTTACAGCAGTACGACGGTGATATTTCGACAGTACAACGTTGATAACACGACAATACGGTACTACGAAAGTAGGACGGTAATAATGCGACAGTAGGACGGTGATAATTTGACAGTATGACAGTGTTTACGCGAAAGTACGCCTGTAAAACTACGGCAGTACGACGGTGATACTACGACAGTACGACGGAGATAACACGACATTACGACGGTAATAAAACGATTCTGCGTCGGGGATAACACGACAGTACGTCAATGATACTACGACGGTGATAACACGACAGTACGCCAGTGCTACTTCGACAGTACGACGGTGATGACACGACGGTACGCCAGTGATACTACATGTACGACAGTGATAACATGACGGTAGGCCAGAGATACTACGACAGTACGACGGTGATAACACGACGGTACGCCAGTGATACTACGAAAGTACGACGGTGATAACAGTGATACTGGTATATCGACAGTACAACGATGATAACACGACATTACGCCAGTGATACTACGAAAGTACGACGGTGATAACAGTGATACTGGTATATCGACAGTACAACGATGATAACACAACATTACGTCAGTGATACTACGAAAGTACGACGGTGATAACAGTGATACTGGTATATTGACAGTACAACGATGATAACACAACATTACGCCAGTGATAAAACGAAAGTACGACGGTGATAACAGTGATACTGGTATATCGACAGTACAACGATGATAACACGACATTACGCCAGTGATAAAACGAAAGTACGACGGTGATAACAGTGATACTGGTATATCGACAGTACAACGATGATAACACGACATTACGCCAGTGATAAAACGAAAGTACGACGGTGATAACAGTGATACTGGTATATCGACAGTACAACGATGATAACACGACATTACGCCAGTGATAAAACGAAAGTACGACGGTGATAACAGTGATACTGGTATATCGACAGTACAACGATGATAACACGACTTTACGCCAGTGATACTACGAAAGTACGACGGTGATAACAGTGATATTGGTATATCGACAGTACAACGATGATAACACGACATTACGCCAGTGATAAAACGACAGTATGACAGTGATAACAAGACAAAATAAAATAAATTACAAAAAGACAGTGCGTCGAAGATAAAACGATACTACGATGTAAATAACACGACAGTACGCCAGTGATACTACGACAGTTCGACGGTAATACTAAGACAGTACGACAGTGATAACACGACATAACGACGGTGATACTAAGACAGTACGACAGCGATAACACGGCAGAATGTCGGTGATAATACCACAGTTCGCCAGTGTTACTACGACAGTACGACGGTGATACTACGACAGTACTACGGTGAATACAGTGCTTTTGAACGTACAACTTCTATGTAAAAAGAGCGCTATATAAATCGGGTATAATAATAAATAATACACTGATATCACGACTGTACGACGGTGATGACACGACATTACGCCGGCGATATTACGACACCGATAACACGACAGTGAGATGGTTATAACACGACAAAACGACAGTACGACGTTAATAACACGAGAAAATGACTGGACAACGGTGCTACTGCAACAGTACGACGGTGATACTACGACAGTACGACGGTGATAACACGACAGTATGCCTGTAAAAACACGACAGTACGCCGCTGATAATACGACAGTACGACGGTGCTACTAAGACAGTACGACGGTGATAACACGACAGTATGCCTGTAAAAACACGACAGTACGCCGCTGATACTACGACAGTACGACGGTGCTACTAAGACAGTACGACGGTGATAACACGACAGTATGCCTGTAAAAACACGACAGTACGCCGCTTATAATACAACAGTACGACGGTGCTACTATGACAATACGCTGGCGATACCACGACAGTATGCCTGAGATAACACGACAGTACGCTGCTGATACTACGACAGTACGATTGTTATAATACGACAGTACGAGTACGACGGTGATAACATTACAATACGAAAGCACGAAAGTTACTACATGACAGTAAGACAGTGATAACACGGCAGTACGACTGTGATAACACGTAAGTACGACTGTGATACTACGAAGGTACACCGGTAATACTATGGCAGTACGATGGTGATACTATGACAGTACGACGTTAATTTCGCGACAGTGCGACGGTTATAACTAAACACGACAGCACGACAGCACGGTGGTGATACTACAACAGTACGAAGGTGATAACACGACAGTACGACGGTAATAACACGACAGTAAGCTGGTGATACTCCAACAGTTCGACGGTGACATTACGACAATAAGACGTTGCTATTAACACGACTTTACGACGGTTATACACCGACAATACGACAGCACGCCGGTGATACTACGACAGTTTGACGGTGATAACACGACAGTACGATTGTCATAACACGACAGTACGGCATGATACTATAACAGCACGACAAAAATACTACGACAGTACGACGATGATACTACGACGGTGATACTACGACATTACGACGGTGATACACGATAGTTCGACGATGATACTACGACAGTTCGACGGTGATACTACGACGGTGATACTACAACAGTTGGACGGTGATACAACGACAGTTCGAAACTGGTACTACGACAGTTGGACGGCGATACAACGACAGTACGATAGTGATACTACGACAGTACGACGGTGATAACACGACAGTACGGCGCTTATACTACGACAGTACGACTGTGATAACACGACAGTTCGACGTTGATACACGAAAGTTCGACGGTAAAACTACTCCAGTACGACGGTGATACTACGACGGTGATGCTACGGAAATACGACGGTTATACTACGACGGTAATACAACGGCAACATGACGGTGAACTACGACAGTACGCCAGAGATACAACGGCAATACGACGGTGATACACTACAGTTGGACGGTGATACTACGACAGTTCGACGGTGGTACTACGACAGTAAGACGGTGATTCTACAACGATGATACAACAACAGTTCGACGGCGATACTACGACGGTGATACTACGGCAGTACGACGGTGAAACAACGACATTACGACGGTGATACTACGACGTTGATACTACGGCAATACGATGGTGAAACGACGACAGTACGACGGTGATAACACGACAGTACGACGGTGATACTACGGCAGTACGAAAGTGATAACACGCCAGGTCGACGGATATGCACGATAGTTCGACGGTTAAACTACTACAGTAAGACGGTGATACTACGACGGTGATGCTATGGAAATACGACGGTAATACTCCGATGGTGATACTACGGCAGTACGACGGTAATACTACGGCATTACGACGGTGATACGACGGTGATACTACGGCAGTACGACGGTGATACACTACAGATCGACGGTGATACACGACAGTTCGACGGTGATACTACGACAGTACGACGGTGTAAACACGAAAGTACGACGACGGTTTTACACGATAGTTCGACGGTGATACTACGGCAGTACAACGGTGATACACGACAGTTGGATGGTAATACTACGGCAGTACGACTGTGATACACGACAATTCGACGGTGATACTACGACAGTTCGACGGTGATTTTACGGCAATACGGTCGTGAGACTACCACAGTACCACGGTGATAACACGACTGTACAAAGGTGATACGACGGTGATACTACGGCAGTACGACGGTGATACACTACAGATCGACGGTGATACACGACAGTTCGACGGTGATACTACGACAGTACGACGGTGTAAACACGAAAGTACGACGACGGTTTTACACGATAGTTCGACGGTGATACTACGGCAGTACAACGGTGATACACGACAGTTGGATGGTAATACTACGGCAGTACGACTGTGATACACGACAATTCGACGGTGATACTACGACAGTTCGACGGTGATTTTACGGCAATACGGTCGTGAGACTACCACAGTACCACGGTGATAACACGACTGTACAAAGGTGATACATTGTAATACGACAGTACGGAGACTGATCAACTCGCCGGGTTTCCGGCGTCTGCCCTGAAGCCATGTGAATAATTGTTTTAGAACAAACGCGTTTTTTAGGAAAGAATAACGTCTTCTCCGCTGTTAGTTAGATTTTGCTGTAGATTGGGAAAACGTTTCAGGAAAATAAGCTTTCCACCTACACAATTCGATTGATAACATGTGTTACTCTTACGGTAATTGTTTTAACCCTCTCCACGCAAAATGCACCGTCTGCTTTACCCGTTTCACCTCATTACAGTGGAGACGACATTATTCATTCCCAATAAACACGTTTTACGCTAAAACTGTTATTCCCATCAGGAAACCCAGCGTCTGATCCGACTCAAATCAGTTTGTCAAATTAAAATGTCAAATTAAAATGAATCCAGCGCTCGCTCTCTACAACGACACCCAATGGGAGACACAGAGTGTGATTGTTGTTCGGAGGGAACCGTTATAGAAAGGGAAATTAAGACTTGGCTTACAGCTTAAATCAATATCAGACGCTTCATTTTTTCACGCATCTGTACTTCAAAATGTCCACTTATATGTAACTTTGAGAAAAATTGCAGACAAAAAAATGAAGCAGACGATATTGCAGCAGTTGGACATACATGTATTGTTTAGGGAACTGCGACAATCGTTGTTGTACGGAGGGAACTGGTGTTGGGAGGCCCTTGTAGGTAGGAAACACGGAAGTAAGAATAGTCAAAACAGTTTCAGTTTTTTACATTTTATTGCAATGCATTTATAAACATGCAAGGCACTTTGGCAAAAATGAATTTCAAAACAATTTTTAATGCAAAATAGTGTTTGTCCTGATCGGGAGTGTAGTTACTGGGTCTCTGATCTTAATCCAATCCACTTGCACCAGAACTTTATTCGCCAATGTGCGATGAAAGCGTAAAACTGGTTAGTATGTGTACAGTGAAGAATGCGTTATTCGTTCCCGTCTAAACCTAAACGAAACGCAAACGCAAAAGAAGCTCTGTCACAATCCCGTTTAATGTACGTGGTAAACAGTTTGAAGTCTGTGTCAGACGCCAGTTAATGTAACCCGGTGTCTGATCTTGCTCCAAATTCTCTGCAATGGAAATAATGTGAGCGTTAACGCGCTTATTGGGAAATAATTACGTCATCTCCACTATGCGCGATGAAAGAGTAAAATGGTTCTTACAGTGAAGAAAACGTTATTCTTTCCCGTTTAAATGAAACGAAACGCAAACACAAATCACTAAAACGTAGACATTAGGGACTCTTTTTAGCAAAATCACTGGATTGCGTCCCTTAAAGACCTAGTAAAGAAGCCGAAATACGCATTGTGGTTTTCTCCCTTTATTTCAATACATGACAGATTCCCCATGGCAGTTTTATGATACCGCGCAATTAAACGCGCCAGGGGGTCACCCGATGATAATGCTATGGTCGGTAATTTCCGTAGGATTAACGAGTGTAACAGCTTGAAATCATGAAATATAGTGTAATTCAACTTAAAAAATACTGTACAAGACACTAATCTATTTTTCTGAAATTTATATCATTAGAAAGAGCAATGTTTTCTCAATTTACCCATAACGGGGCGGATATTTGATTTTGATAAATAAATTGCTTTTAAGATCCAAGAAAGGTACACCACTCCCACGTTTTTGCATATTCGTATAAGAATATATAGGCAGCACTTTACTGTTTAAATAATCAAAAAAATACTGTTGAAGATGAAATATTATCTTAAAACAAAATATACCATCATAAAGTGTAGATTTAGACCATTCAACTCATAACGGGGCGGATATTGTGATTTGAACAATAATGGTTTTATTGCAGTTACAAAAAAAATTCGTTATATATTCTATGTAACCTAAATTGATGGCTTCTTGCTGGAAAGTCGCTATCGGCTTATTTTTCAAGGGGAGTAACTCCCTCGATTAAGCCAGGCATTTCACTAAAATAGTCCCTATTGAAAGTGAAACCTTTGGGCACTTCTGATAATTCATGTTTATCATGGTGGCAAACAGTTTGGAGCCTGATCAGACGCCGGGTTACCCGGCGTCTGATCTGGCTCCAAACTGTATGCAAAGGAAATAATAGTTTTAGCGTAAACGCGTTTATTGGGAAAGAATAACGTTTTCTCCACTGTAACATACTTTTCTACTTTATTTATACTGTAGCATATTCGCGGTTAATAACAAACATAAATTATGACCAATTTTGCGGATGAAAATTTAATTCTCAAAAGAAACGAGATCTAATTGAAAACTTACAGAATCGGGGGAGCCAAGCTTGTGTTTTAAAATAGAAATTCCCCAGTCTTTAGTCATACAACAGCAATAAGAGGTAGGAGTTGTTGTAAAATTGTATTCAATGAACATTTATTAAAACACATGTGCACCGTGAATACGTCATTATTCTTCCTTGTTTAAACGTACAGTCCTCCCTCATTACAACGTCCCTCCCAACAATGACACCCTCCTTACAGTGGAGAATCTGTTAATGGATGCGTTGTTTGTCGCAATAAAAGCTCTACAGAGCTTATGTTGATTGTTTACAATATGCGACGTTAAATAAAGCTTGCCTTTGCCTATTATTCTTTCCCGTTTAAACGCAACCGTACGCAAACGCAAAGCACTAAAACGTAGAAAAGAACAACTTTTGGACAATTCTGATAATTCTTGTTTATCTTGGTGGCAAACAGTTTGAAGCCTGATCAGACGCCGGGTTACCCGGCGTCTGATCTGGCTCCAAACTGTCTGCACTGCAAATAATAGTTTTAGCGTAAACGCGTTTATTGGGAAAGAATAACAGATTCTCCACTGTACAACGACATTTGCCGCAGTTCCCTAAACAAGACAATTATGTTGAACGCGTTTACTGCTTCAAATTTAAATTGTCGTCTGCTGTTCTTCTCAAGTAACATAATACACATTTTAACCGAAAAAACTTAATGACAAGTGACAAACAACTTGAATCCAGATCAGACGCCGCGTTACGCGGCGTCTGAACTTGATTCAAGCTGTTTGCAAATGTAGCCGATTTCTCTCTCTATAACGACTCTATCCAAACAACGCACATATTTTTTGTTTCCCCATGTGGTGTCGTTGTAGAGAGGGGCGCTATATTTAATACCTCTGCTCCCAGTGGATTCTTCCATGCTCATACATGTATATATGATTTTTCTATTTTAGCTCACCTGAGCACTTAGTGCTCAAGGTGGGCTGTTGTGATCGGTCGCCGCACGTCGTACTTCGGTGTCGGTGTTGGTGTCCGTTTTGGCGTCGTCTGTTTACAATTTGTTTCAAATAACTTCTAAGAAACTAATGACCCAATTGTAACCAAACTTGGTCAGATAGATACTGTGGTTGTGAGCTTTCAAAACTGTTCAAAGAAAGAGGATGGAGTTATCAATCTTGTTACTATGGTAACCATGTATACTATTTTTTTTAAATCTTCTTCTCAAGAACAACTGGTTCGATTTAAATTTGTTTTTCACAAAACTGTTTCTCAATTGATATACTTTTAAACTTGTTAAAAGAATTTTGATCCGTCAAAAAATATGGCCACCAGAGGGCGTCGGTATTTTCCGTATTTACATAATATTGACAACTTAAGTAAAACGTTTTTAAAATTCTTCTTGTCAAATACCATAAGTCCTAGGACAACAAAATTTCTTACGTAGCATCATGTTATGAATCTTAACCAAGATTGTACAAATTATTATCCTGGGTCAAAAATGGCCCACCCCGCGGCTTATCAATTAGCATTGGAACACCTTTAAAGACCTTCTTCTCTGAAACCATTATGCAGATACAGTAAAACCTCGCTATTACGACCACTAAATCGAAGGCTAATTGAATGTATAATAGATAGGTGACAGCTTAAAGCACGGTGGCATTGAAACAGAAAGCTCCAAAAGGAGCTTTCTGTTTCACTGTCACCTTGCTTTAAGCGGTCACCTACAGTAAACACCCTAATAATGAACACAATTTGGTGGTCGTAATAGAGAGGTTTTACTGTACTTTTAGTGTATTATTGTAGTATTGTCTTATGGTGTTCTATACTTAAATTGTTAAAGTTATAACCCTCGGATAAAAATTGCCCCGCCCCCCTTCTTCTCTGAAACCATTATGCAGATACTTTTAGTGTAGTATTGTAGTATTGTCTTATGGTGTTCTATACTTAAATTGTTAAAGTTATGACCCTCGGGTTAAAATTGCCCCGCCCCGGGGCTTATCAGTTTTACAAAGACTTATATAGGAAAACAGTTACAAATCTTCTCTCAAACTGTAAGGCCGATACCTTTTATATTTGACATGTAACTTTGCCTTAAAGTGCTCTACCAAGATTTTCAAATTATGACCCCTGGTCAAAAATGGCCCCGCCATGGAGCTTATCAGTATAACATTTACTTATACATATAGGAACACCTTTAAAAAACACTTCTGCTCTGAAACCATAAGGTCCAGACCTTTGTTATTTTACATGTAGCTGTTGCCTTATGGTCTTCTTCTACGAATGTTCACATTATAAACCCCAGGTGAAAATTGGCCCACCCAAGGGTTATCAGTTTTACATGAACTTATATAGTAAAACCTTTCATAATAATTTGTTCTCTGAAACCACTCGCCAGAATTTAATAACATTTTGCATGAATAGCATTTAGGACTGCTGGTGACCCTTTATTATAGGACTGATCTTATCATGATAGGGTTCTACATGCAACAGACCACATACAGTTAATGACAAACTTTTCATTCAACATATTCATCCCTCTATTATGATCTATTAAAAAATCTTATTTGTCGTTTGCTTGGTTATCACAAACTGTCGTGATGCAAAAATGTTTATATTACTTGCTCCAAACTGTTGGTACTGGAAATTTAAGTTCTAGCGTAAACGCGTTTATTGGGAAAGAGTAACGTTTTCTCCACTGTAACTTTGTCATCTGAGTTCTGTACGTTTAATTTAAAGGATTGACAATGAAATAGAATACATGTTTGGGGTCGAGATATTCGAACGGTTTCCGCAGATATCCGGTTTTCAGGATTCCCGTTGTCATATATTATACCGGATCGTGTGATTTAACCGTGTAAACGTAGATTAAATACGTTTGCCAGCCTCTTTAAAATTCAAAGGAAATCTAAGTCCAACACATTTGTAACACAACTTGTCCGTTTTGAATGTCCGGTGATTTATGGAAATCTAGGGTCAGCTGAGGATAAGGACCCTTTTCGCCACTGTCCATCGCCCCATATGTTTGCCTTGCTCTGTCAACTCCAGGGCCTCTGGAATGTGGGGCCATAACTCATTTCTCCATCATAGCATTAAACACACCACAGTAGAAAGGCTCAATGCCGTTGTCACCTACCGAGATACAAATGGCTTCAAACTGACACTGCGTGGTACAATACGAACGCTTTGTACAGTAGAGGAGATGTTTTGTTTCCCTTTTAAAACGCGGTTGTGCTTAGCACTTTACCCCTAAATACGCATTCAGGGCTCCAGATTAGAGGGAGTAAACGGCACAAATTCAACATTTTCTCACTCATTTCAGGACAAAATTATATGGTGTTACTTCTCATTAGAATCGTCTCGAAGAGACGATTCTAATGAATTGTAACATCATAGGATTTGATGCAGAAAAAAAGATTTTAATTTTTGAAATACTCCCCTAATCTGGGGCCCTGTGTCTTTTTACGCATTCAACTTGTTCCTCCATTGCAGGAAAATAGTTCAACTTTATACAGACATGACTATACATGTAACATGTACACTCTCTCTCTCTCTCTCTCTCTCTCTCTCTCTCTCTCTCTCTCTCTCTCTCTCTCTCTCTCTCTCTCTGTTTCTCCTCTCTCTATCTCTCTGCCTCTCAGAGTCTTTATCTCTGTATGTCTACTGTAAGCAATTGTTCCTATATCCTAGCAGCTGGTAGCATTAACTCTTTCCTCCCTGAAATTTCAAATGGACAATCCCAGTTTCCATTTTAGTCTAGTCTATTTATGAGTTTTAAGGATTGTTTTTGTCAATGTTTTGCATTTTGACAAACAGTGAATACCGAGATCAGAGGGCTCCGTAAGGAGCCCTCAGATCTTGGTCTTCACTGTTTGCATGGGACAAGTGCACTTTTCACATGTATACTGTTTGAAAAGGACGCCTAAATACGGGACTAGGGTTCAAAGGGTTAAGACATATTCTACTTCACTCTCAACCTGCTTCAAGTTTTGTCACTTGCCTTCACAACTAGAAACAGGCTATGAAGAAATGGGTTTAACAAATGTACCAACTGCAAAAAGTTTGGAACCTGATCAGATGCCTTGTTACTCGAAACTGTTTGCAACCGATATTGAAATATATTTTAAAAATTGTCAACATGCGATCTTTTTTATTTAATTACATTGCACTTGTGTTTGATTTCGTTTTGTTTAACCAATTTTTACGCCCAGTGGATTCTGCCATGTTTATATATTGGATTAGTCCATTTTTATCAAAGGGATGCCTGGTCAAATTTTTCATTTTCATTCTGTTTTATATTGAATTTCCTATAAGCAAACAGTGTAGACTCTGACCAGACGCCGCATAATGCGGCGTCTGATCAGAGTCTACACTGTTTGCCTATGTCCCATTTATGGGATCGTGGGCACAAATGGGTTAAACATGAACGAATAATGCCTTCCCAATTATATCGAAACCCAATATACATGTAATAGAATATTCAGCATTTCGTATTTCTGTTGCGCCTAGCTCGTAACATCTTCATTACAGAAAAAAATTGTCCGGTGCATATTTCCTATATTATACATGTATACATGTATGCTAGCGAAATCGATGCTTAAATACATTTTCATCTTGGAATGGTGGAGTGTAGCGTACCATTGTCAGATTAATTGGACATTGACCTTGACTTTTGACCCAAATGTGAGAGTACAATCTTCGGACGGCAAAGTACCACATGCAATTATAAGACCTTTCCCTCAGACCTCTATTATTGAGACAGTTTGTTCCGGGTATATTATTGTACGTGGTCAGTGGAGAAAACGTTATTCTTTCCCGTTTAAACGAAACGAAACGCAAACCACTAAAACGTAGAAAAGTGCAACTTTTGGACAATTCTGATAATTCATGTTTATCTGGGTGACAAACAGTTTGGACCCTGATCAGACGCCGGGTTACCTCGCGTCTGATCTGGCTCCAAACTGTTTGTAATAGAAATAATAGTTTTAGCGTAAACGCGTTTATTGGGAAAGAATAACGTTTTCTCCACTGAAGTTTGTTCTGGGCATATTTTTTACTACATAAGATAAGGAAATCAGCCTCGGTATGTAACTTAGGTACATCTCGGAATGTGAATCGTCGTGTTCTATATTCATGTTACTGTGACCTTGACTCTTGATTTTTGATATCAATTACAGTATTAAAACAAGCATAGTATTGGAAAAACACAACCCCCCCCCCCCCCCCTCCCATCA
The DNA here is from genome assembly GCA_922989275.2 of Gari tellinella. Classification (NCBI taxonomy): domain Eukaryota; kingdom Metazoa; phylum Mollusca; class Bivalvia; order Cardiida; family Psammobiidae; genus Gari; species Gari tellinella. Next base: position 77,218,694 of record OV277866.1, read on the forward strand.
ATCAGTATGTTCGGTAATGTAATGCTTAATTGCAAAAGTAATTTGAAGGTCAAGGCAATGTAATACAGTTTGAAACATTGGTATGGTTGGTATGGAAGCGCTAGACCTATTGGTTCTAATGTTAATATAATGCATTTTAAGAATTTTGCGAAAATAGGTCAAAGGTCAAGGTTACAAGAGCTACATGTTGGCATGGCCTGCGTGGCCTTGACACATGGAAGGCAAATGCCAAGTATGAAAGTCTTTTTGCAGAAACACTGGTATGGTTAGAAAGGTCTTAACACAAGAAATATACAAACCAAGTATGTAAGCTTTAGGCCTTTTGGTTTACATGTTATAAGCATTTAAAGAATTTTACAAAAGTAGGTCAAGGTCAAAAGCACAATGACAAAATTGTCTGCAGGGTTAGAAGGGTTTCGACAAAAGGAAGGCACATTTCAAATATAAAAATTCCATTGCAGTAGTGCAAGAGTAATAGGTATAGCCAAGGTTATCATTTTCGTCAAAGGTTAAGGTCAAATGGTTAAATACATGGCTATGGTTTAATTTCAATTCAATGATAAAAGTATGATGCAAACTGTATAGTTTGTTGCCTGAAATATGGACATCGATTTCACACTCTTTGGGTACGATCACCATAAATATGGGTAGGATCACCACAGAAGTGATCACTGTACCCAATAAGAATGTGATTCAAATATGGATCACTAGCAATCAACCCCACTACGTCATCAATACTTGCGTACAAATGGAATAGACAAGAAATATGGCGACGTCATGTGACATTTAACCGCCATGGACTTTAAATTTATAAGTGTTAACACAAACCATCAGTGTATATGCAGTGACAATATATAAATATGTTGACTTAGCACCTACTGATTAGTTCATTTGGCTTTTATCCTGACACATTACGTATGAAATTCTCCCATCGGCTATATGGTTCATCGATTATAAGGTAAGTCTGTTAACTATTAGCTGTGGCAATCATCATGCTCCTTTCATGTTATGTTCAAACACATGATTTAATATTTCTAATGAAACACTGGGATGTTACAGTATAATAGGCCAATGTGCAATAGTGCAAGAGAAATAGCAAAATTTAAAGTTTTGTATTAAGGTTTGATTAAAAAGGTCAAGGTCAAGGTCGAATGGTAAAACACATTGGTATGGTTGGAAAGGTCCTGACACAAGAAAGATTCATACCGAATATGGAATCTCTGAGCCTATTGTTTCAAATATTATAGGCATTTAAATATTTTCAAAAGTAGGTCATGATGAAAGTTACAAGGGCAAATGCCTGCATGATTGGGAAGGTCTCGACAAAAGGGAGGCACATTTCAAATATAAAAGTTCTATGTGCAATAGTGCAAGAGTTATTCCTATAGCCAAGGTTAAAGTTTTTGGTTAAAGTTTGATTAAACTGGTCAAATGTCAAGGTCAAATGGTAAAATTGTTGTTATGCGTGTAGAGGTCTTGACAAAAAAACTTTGATATCGAAAGTCTTGGCCTATTTGTTCAAACATAACAGGAATTTAAAGATTTGTACAAAATAAGTTCAATGCCAAGGTCAATGTCAGAGCGATAAAAATGTTGGTATCGTTTAAAGGGAGGCACGTGTATAGTACAAAAGGCCCATGTGGAATAGTGTTAGAATTATAGCCAAATGTTAAGGTTTTGGCTTAAAGTTTGACTGATTAGGTCAAAGGTCAATGTCAAATGGTAAAATTCATTGTTACTATTAGAAAGGTCTTGGCACAAGAAAGACATAGTCCAAAGTAATGGATTATAGAAACCCTAAGCCTATGGGTTCACTTTTTACAGACATTTGAAAGAATTTTACAAAATACAAATCTAGCTATCCATTAATCCTTTACTCAATAGCCTGTTTCTTGTTGACCACTTAAGGTAGCTTTATAGTTTCGATACTACAAGCGGATTTTTCTTATTTATCATCATGATTTATAATTTATTCCCCCATTTTATAGCTGAATGGTTTCAGTGGTACACATGTCACCACAAAATGTCTTTTTAAAAAAAATATTTTATATTTTTACGATTTTATAAGACAAATTTAAAAAAAATTCAAACAGCGATTGTAAAGCCGTCTTAATTTGTAACGCCTTTAAAATTGCCCATAATACACTTCAGTAACATATCTAGGGATCCGTGTCTCAGATTTTTAAATTTCCCCTTCCAACTATTATTATGTAACATCAAAGTTATTTTACCGTTTAAAGTCGATTTCTATTACGTAATGCTTTGCTGTAAACAGCTGGAGAACCTCATCAACATTCTGAGACACGGTTCACTAGAGAAGATAATACCCTTTCATCTGCTTTAAACCGCATGAAAATCGGACCCCTACCGCGAACACAATCGTTAATCAAATATGCCGCCTGTTTGAAAATAAGGAGGTGCCGAAAACGTCAATTAACTGATAAGCGTGTCATTTTGACTGTCTGACACAGTGCGAATACCCCGGGGTTCAACTATGTCCTTTTTGTTTCAACCAATAAGAAGACACATATTTCATAAGCGATTTTCCTTAGCTCCACCCTTAATAAAATATACCAATCATAATTCAATAATGATTTTAACATGCGAAACCCATAAATCACGCAACAGCAGCTGGAGAACGCCTCTAGGTGATCACGTGGCTGGACTACGGAGTGCTTAATGAGGTGTGATTTATTGATCAGATAGCCGTGTAATGCGTTTGGTTTGGTTTTGGAGATTTTGGTAAAATGTAGAACAGAATGTCGGCTATCAAAATCGGAAAAAAGGTTAAAAACACAATTTTTGCAGTTTTAAAGCTCTAAAGATACCTTAAGCAGGTTGAACGTTAAGTAGAATTCGCCTTTACCCTTTCATGATCAAATTATTCGAGAGACGTTTACCCCTTCACCGCATTATTGTCGTATGTTTTAGTCTGCAATACACGTTTCAAAGTATAGATTTACGGTTGTACAGTTTCTTTTACTTGGTAACTCATATTATGCTATATTATCGACTGCTTCAAATATATCGTCAATGGAAAAAAATATCAAATTTAGTTTTTTTTTAACGGCTTTGGTCTGAAGAAAAGTTGAATATGAGTGACAAGCAAATTAGATCCAGATCAGACGCCGCGGCGTCTGATTTGGATCCAAACTGTTAGCAAAATGGTGCCATAAGCGTTAAGTTCAACTTGGTTGTACATCGTTCCCTCTCTACAACGACACCCATTGGGAGACAGAACTTTTGTGCGTTGTTCAGAGGGAGTCGTTATAGAGAGGGAACTTGACTTATATTTGCAAACAGCTTGAATCCAGATCAGACGCCGCGTAACGCGGCGTCTGATCTGGATTCAAGCTGTTTGTCACTCGTTATTCAGTTTTTTCTGTCAAAATGTTCGTTATGCAACTTTGAGAAAAATAGCAGATGACAATTTTAAGCAGACGATATTGCAGTCTTGAATAGTTTGGACATCATTTTCTTGTTTAGGGAACAGAGGCAAGTGTCGCTGTAAGGAGGGAGTCGTTGTTGGGAGGGCCGTTGTAGAGAGGGAGCGCTGTATGCACATTTCATTATGTAGTGGAGAAGGTGCTTTTCTTCTAGTTTTTAAACGAAACACAAACGCAAAACAATAAAAAGTACAGCTTCTTGATTATATTGAAAATTTAGTCTTCTTTGAAATAGCTTACAGCTTGGAGTCTGATTGGACGCAGAGTTATCTTCAGAATATGATTAACCGGTGTCTGATCTGGCTCCAAGCTACATGTTTTTGCAATTGGAATAATGAATTTAGTATAAGGGTTTATTGGGAAAGAATAACGTCAACTTCACTGTATACATGTACACACTACATTGCATTGAGACCATCCTAACTGACAGAGAAAGATAAAACTCTGACCACAATTCTTCCGGAATGCAACAACAGGGTGTTGATAGACAAAAACATTTAAATAAAAGGATTTAGTGGAAAGAATGCACGATACGGCCTTGTCAAACACGGACAAATGCATGACAACCGACATATGCCAGACTGCACTTTCCCAAACTACAGCCACTCTTGTATTAATCGACCAATCGAATGCCGTACAGCACAGTTAAACCTCTATACAGTGGAGAATACGTTATTCTGCCCCGTTTAAACGAAACGGAACGCAAACGCAAAATATTGAAACGTAGAAAAGCGCAACTTTTGGACATTTCTGATAATTCATGTTTATCTTGGTGGCAAACAGTTTTGAGCCTGATCAGACGCCGGGTTACCCGGCGTCTAATCTGGCTCCAAACTGTTTGCAATAGAAATAATAGTTTTAGCGTAAACGCATTTATTGGGAAAGAATAACATTTTCTCCACTATATTACGACCAATAAATTTTGTTAATTGTTAGATTTCACTACAGGAGCTTTCTGCTTTACTGTCACCTTTATTCAATCTGTCATTTGTCTAAAAATTATACAATTACAGTCAATCTCTTTATTACGACACTATATTTTTGTAAACCAGAAAGCTCATTTAGGAGCTTGTTATACTGTTCTCTTGCTTTAGTCTGTTACCGTTCCTTAATGGAATTACAGTAAACCCTCTTTATAACGACCACTGTTAAGTATTAGATGCTTACGGCAGGTATAGCTCCCTGTAAAGCAAGCTGACAGTAAAACTGAAAGCGCCTTTATGGGTCTGTTTTACTGTCACCATAATTTAATATGTCACCTCACTTTTATACGACCTTTTACGACCACCAAATTTGCTAAACATTAGTTGTTTGCAGCATAATAAATTCTTTATTTCAGTCTCATTTGTATACATACATGTCAAATTATACATTTATATAACACAAAGCAATGCATACAACCATTCTGAATAGAATTATAACAGACTATGATACATTTTATCACAATAGGTACCACACACGTATTGCACAAACAGTATTAATATATAAACAGATAAGACTAAGTAATAGCTGCTAATCGTTACAGGGAAAACAATTAAAGAAAACATTTTACCTCTTTGATCAGATCAAAATAGCATCGATTAGCAACTTTCACTTGAAAAAGAAAATCGATCATAATATTTAAAATTACATTATTTACATAAAATGATGATCTCCTATTAAGAATAGCCTAAAGCAAGGTGACAGTAAAAAAGAAAACTCCGTTACAACCTACTCGGATTAATCCATTTTTTGCGCCCATGGCTTACCCCGAGTACAATGGTTATTTGCAAACAGTTTGGATCCTGATCAGAAGCCGCTTAACGCAGTGTCTGATCAGAATCTGACCTGTTTGATACTCATTTCAGTTTTTCTTAAATCAAGATTTCTAAACTTTTAAATTTGAGAGATACAGTGGAGAATCTGTTATTCTTTCCCAATAAACGCGTTTACGCTAAAACTATTATTTACAGTGCAAACAGTTTGGAGCCAGATCAGACGCCGGGTAACCCGGCGTCTGATCAGGCTCCAAACTGTTTGCCACCAAGATAAACATGAAATATCAGAATTGTCCAAAAGTTGTTCTTTTCTACGTTTTAGCGCTTTGCGTTTGCGTACGTTTGCGTTTAAACGGGAAAGAATAACAGATTCTCAACTGTAGAAGCACTTGCTTAAAATTGATGACGTCATTGAAAACGGTATTGCAGCAGACGAAGATTTGATTCTAGAAACAATGAAACGCGGAAAAGTCAGACACGTAGAGATATTTATATGCACACTTACCTAGGCCAATCTAGCTCCGACGGCGCCTCTGTCTTACAGCAAGGAAGTACAACGCTCCCTCTCTACATTTACAACGACACCCAATGGGAGACAAACAATATGTGCGTTGTTCGGAGGGTGTCGTTATAGGGAGGAAATTGGTTTACATTTGCAAACAGCATGAATCCAGGATTCAAGCTGTTTGTCACTCGTCATTAAGTTTTATATCAAATGTCTGTTGATAAGTAACTTTGAGAAACACAGCAGACGACAACTTAAAGCAGACGATATTGCAGCAATAAAAACGTAAGACATTATTTTCCTGTTTAGGGAACAGCGGCAACGGCCGTTGAAGGGAGTGAGTCGGTGTCGGGAGGGTCGTTATAGAGAGGGATCACTGTACGGTATTCCTCTCCGCTTAAACTAAACTGAACGCAAACGCGCAAAACGACAAATACAGTGGAGAATCTGTTATTCTTTCCCGTTTAAACGCAAACGTACGCAAACGCAAAGCACTAAATTGTAGAAAAGAACAACTTTTGGACAATTCTGATAATTCTTGTTTATCTTGGTGGCAAACAGTTTGAAGCCTGATCAGACACCGGGTTACCCGGCGTCTGATCTGGCTCCAAACTGTCTGCACTGCAAATACTAGTTTTAGCGTAAACGCGTTAATTGGGAAAGAATAACAGATCCTCCACTGTATAGAAACTAAGAGGAATTTTCAAAATGTTTTCTATTCATTATAATCTCTGACAAGAATGGCAAACATTTTGTAACCTGAACAGACGCTGAGTAATGTTCAATGAACATATTTGTTTAAACATACATGTACATGTCGGGGTTAAAATAAAGAGTTTTTAAACAGCAGTTACACCCATGAGAATGATATCAACACCGTCACGGCCTTATCCAAATTGGAATCTACAATGGTTATTTGCAAACAATGTTTATCCTGATCAGACGCTGTGTAAAGCGGCGTCTAGTCATGGTCCAGATTATTTGACACTCATTATGCTTGAATACATTTATCTAAAATTTGACCCATTACCCAATAGCCTGTTTCTATTTTTGAAGTTAGGTTAAAACTTATAGCAGGTTGAAAATAAAGTAGAATGGGCCTTAAGGCGCATTCTGCTTTACTTTCAGCATGCTTTAAGCTATAATCTGCTAGAAAAGAGAAAATACTTCTGTTGATACATATTCATGACTGTATTAAACAGAACAATTTTCTTCGGTAGAGGAATAAATCAAAGGCACTGTTTGTTACTCGTCATTAAAATAAAATTATGTCAAAATGTCCATATAAAGGAACTTTGAGAAAACAGCGGACGATAAATTTAAGCAGAACATATTGCAGCCGTGAATAGGTTGGACATAATTGTTCTGTTTAGGGAACTGCGGCAATGGCCGTGTAAGGATAAAGTCGTTGTTGGGAGAGTCGTTGTAGGTAGCTGGTATACAATGTTTTATATTTCCGTATGATTTAAATGTAATTATGTACTATACTGCAACAATAAGTATAGCTTATAGTGTTACACGTTATGAAGGCCTCATTGAAAATTGGTTTCACCAAAGGTGTTCCCTCGCTAAATAGAGTCTTGATTATGATTAAGAAAGCAGATCACGGCATGAAGTGGTTGAATTAAGCATATATTATTTTCACCAAAGGGTGATGTTTCATTAAAAGCATATTTGACATAGAACATGTATGTAAAAAACAATATAACAAACGACAGAATTAAGGAAATACTACTTAGAGAAGACATTGTCTGTACAGAAACGAGGACATACGTGTACAGTGCAGAATACCTTATAAGTTGGTCGAATATCGGACAGATAAAGCAGCAACTATATGGTCCCAACCCTCCTTGGAGAGCATAAAAACAACAAAGGAACAAATATGACGTTCTACCATTCGAAGCTCATTTGGACAACAACGTTATTTTGGTATGGTACTTTCAGTTTCGTAACATGTTTTTTTTTTCAGACGGTAGCTGACCGAAAATAATGTGCGTGTTTGCATGTTAATATCCTGAATTATTTTCGTATGGTACAGTAGAGAATCTGTTATTCTTTCCCGTTTAAACGCAAACGAAACGCAAACGCAAAATACTAGAAATGTACAACTTTTGGACAATTCTGATAATTCATTTTTATCTAGGTGGCAAACAGTTTGGAGCCTGATCAGACGCCGGGTTACCCGGCGTCTGATCTGGCTTCAAACTGTTTGTAATGAAATCGAATTGCAAAGTTTTAGCGTAAACGCGTTTATTGGAAAAGAATAACGTTTTCTCCACTGTACTTTCAGTTGCGTAACAAGTTTTGCGGACTAAAAAGCGTGCGTGTTAGCTTAATTTCTACATTTTATCGAATTGTATATGTATTTTGTTTTGTATAAACGGGAAAAATAGTGTTTACTCATATGATATTACGAAGAAAATAAAATTGAAAAATAATTTATTTCCTGTAGAAGTTATTTCTTTCCTATTTTAAAGCTTACCAAATACGAGAAACCAAAGAAAATAAATGTCCGGGTAAACAGATTTTCTTTTCTGTTTGCAAGTCATTTTTGTGTCATTACTAAAGAACATTCTGCGCAAAATACAATGGAGAAGACGTTCCTTTATCCAATTTAACTCTTACACTGTAATCAGCGCCAAAAGGCGACTTTGCAAACAGTCTTTACCCTGAAATTAATGCAGAAAGCCTATACTGCATCATTCTGCTTGTTTTCGCAATGCTTTAAGTAGACACATGCACTGGGTCCAAACCCTTAAAAACCTAACGATAGTATGCTGAAAACTGAAGACTGTCTTTCCTTTTACTAATATCATATTACGCTGTATATAAAACTAAGAAATAAGTAATTTCCTGTTGAAATTATTTCTGCCCTACTATCATTAAAACACATCAAATGCGAGGAACCAGTACCAGGACAAACACATGTTTAGTTGGCTAATTTCTAGAAATAATGTCTGTTCAACCGTACTGTACTTTAACATACAAGTTTGTGTTTCCTCTCCAATACTGCACATCATTATTGTATAATGTCGGTGTGTCCAGCCATGCGTTCAGTAAAGAAATCGATAGCCGTCGATGGACATCGATTGCGAGTTGGCTACCGGTCTGAAAAACAGTGGAGAAAACGTAGTTATTTCGTTAAAACGCAAACGCATTGCAAAGAAAATGACAACTTTTTTACAATTCTGAGTGGCAAACAGTTTGGAGCAAACAATGGTAATTGAACGCGCTACTGAGTTCATGCCTGTAATAAACTCGTGAATGTTAAAACAAAGATGGCTGATCAGGCTCCAAGTGAAGTGTCAGAGTTTCTAAATATTGTCATTTTCTACATTTTATTTCATTATGTTTACCTGCCTCCCGTTTTCGTTTAAACGGAAAATAATGTCGCCTTCTTCGCTGTTAAACATGTCGGAGTGTATGCTACAATGGGGGAAGATATTATCCATTTTAAAAACATCTAGTCGTAATGCAATAACATGTACAATCAGCCAAACTACATCCGTTTCTTCAAGGTGTTTGAAATCTGATTTAATCTGATTTGCAAATCGTTTGAAGCCAAGCCGGACGCTGTGGTACCCGGGTTCTGATCTAGCTCCAAACTATTTGCAAAGGACGTGTTCATTTCGGCATAGATTATGCCTTTTGTTTTGAAGGTAACGTTGTGTTGAAAGCTAAGTAAAAAATACCTGCAAAACAAAAATGCAGGACGAAACTAAAATTTATTTTTTAGAAATCATGTGTCGCCCCCGTACAGCCCAAATTACAACGACCATGAACAATTTCACATACAAGTTGTTAATGTGTGAAGGTTTGGAACACATCTCCCTGATTGTTTAGGAGTAGTAGACTACACACAAGTTTTCCAAATATATTTTATGTACGAATCCAATTCAAAATGACCTCTGTCCAAATTGTTGCATCCCAAAGTGTAACCTCATGAACACCTTTATATACTTAAATAATTAATCTGTGAAAGTTGGAACATATTCTATGTAGGAAACTATTCAAAGGGCTAGAACTTTTGTCAAAACGGTAACAACCCATATACTAAACCATATGAACACCTTTTTATATTAGCAGTTTATCTGTGAAAGTTTGGAGCATATCCCTTAAAAAGAAGCTGCTCAATATTTTCCCTATTATATTCCATGTAGGGAAAAGTTCAAAGGACCGTAACTTTTGTAAAAAGGCTTGCAGCCCAAAATCAAAAACACTCGAAAATCTGCCCATATAGATACGTAATCTGTCAAATTTTGGAGCAAATACATCCTGGAGTTGGTTGCGCAATATTATCCCAATGTAGGAAAACCCTTCAAAGGGTCATACCTTTTGTCAAAAATATCACAGCTCAAATTTTAAATCATTTGAACATCTTCCTTTATAAATTCTATACCTGTGAAATTTTGGAGCAAATCCTTCCAGTAGTGTATGCGAAATTAGCTGAACAAGACTTTTAACAGTCAGATGGACGACCGGACAGACAGACAAAACCACAACATCAATATATCTCCCCTCTATTTAGCATTTTTCCGTCATACTTTAACCCATTTACGTCCAGTGGATTCTTCCTTGTTTTATATTTGATTAGTCCATTTTTTATCAAAGGGATGCCTGGTCTAATTTTTTTATTTTCATTTTGTTTTATATTGAAATTCCTATCAGCAAACAGTATAGACTCTGATCAGAGGCCGCATAATGCGGCGTCTGATCAGAGTCTATACTGTTTGCCTATGTCCCATATATGGGATCGCGGGCACACATGGGTTCAGCAGTCACGCTTCACAATCAGACGCGCTTGGTCCATACTCTATGCAATATGTTTTTACACAGTAGGCCATAGCGGGCTCAAAGTTAAAGATTGTCTGATATATAGTGCTGTTTTATCTTACTCATATAATATTACAACGAAAATAAAATTGAAAAATAATTTGTTGTCTACAAGGAGGATTTTTTTTATGTCCTGTTATAGTTACATGTATGTACAACACACTCTATGAGAGGAACCAATGAGAATATACTGGCAAACTGACGGCATTGATCTGTAATCACCCTTAAACCCTGAACCGTCAAGTTTTTATCGTCTGCTTAACCCTTTTGTGCCAAGCGTCCCTTAAAAGGAACATATGCAAAACAGACTGTGTAATGCGTTTGGACAGAGTCGACTCTGTTTGCTGATAGGAATTTCTTTATAAAACAAAACTAAAATTAAAAGTTGAACCAGGCAATCCTTATATAAAAGTGGAAAATTACAACATAGTAAAATGGAAGATTCCACAGGGCATAAATATGCTAAACCGTTTGCATGTCAAACTAGCGTCTGCTTTCATATTTTTGTCTGTACAGCACTCCCTCCCTACAACGGCCCTCCCAACAACGACTCCCTCTTTTCAACGACCCTTGCCGTTGTTTCCCAAACAATACATTTATGTCCAAGCTTTTTATGGCTGTTTTTCTCAAAGTTACTTATAAGTGGACATTTTGAAAGAATAAATATGATGACGCGTTACGCGGCGTCTGATCTGGATTCAAGCTGTTTGCAAATGTAAGCCAAATCTTAATGTTCCCTCTCTATAACGACTCCCTCCGAACAACGCACACATTCTGTGTCTCCCATTGAGTGTCGTTGCAGAGAGGGAGAACTGTACTATCATTTTAAAGTCAGAAATGGCGAGGCCTGAGACAGGCGTGGTATGATGTCCAATCCCTTTCTTTAATAACATGGTGTTAGTCCGGCAGAAAAATCGGGATTTGGAGGTCCGCCTAGAAGTTTTTTTCTTGATTGATATTGATAGTTCAAAGTATTGTCATTCAGAATTGGCCCGGTGCCATCTTGTCTTGTCTTGTGTTTCTTTGGAGAACCGCACTCCTTGAAGTACGTCGAACTTGGTTGTCTCCCTTCACCACTGTTGTCACGTACTTGTATTGGCGCTCTTAATGCTTAGTATTTTACAAACACAATACTATAGTTTATGTACATTAGTCACTACATTATTATAATACGAGCGCGTGGCCTCATTTATTTCATATATATATACGGGTAATGGGTTTAACAAGGGGGAAGGTTATAAACAGGTTTGTTATAGTCAAGATGTAGTTACTGTCTAGTATGGGCTCCGAGTAGACCGGGCTGTAGACGCTGCTTTCCTCTTCGTCTTTGTGGAACTTGCTGTAGCATGTTAATGCGTGCTCTGTCTAAGCTATATATAAGTCTACTACATTGTCTTTCATATTCCCAGATACCATCTGGGGCGATCCTGTATCTTTGTAGTTGTTGCCAACTGTTGATGATGTATTGGGTTTTGTCTGTCAAGACGAGTTCTTCAAAATCGATATTAGCTATTTTGTGTAGTTCACGTTTGATGTCTGCTAGTATAGGTGTTCGAACACCGTCCAATACCGGGCACATTAATACAAAATGGTCCGCAAAATGGACATCGCTGAGAATTTCTCCTAAGCAGGGAAGGTCGTATTTCCACAGCACTCTCTGCACTTCAACTACCCAGCTTCTACTGTCCACTGGTTTCATATGATATTGACGTTCAAGGATCTGTCTTTCTATACTATTTGGTTTCTGGCTAACTAAGTTATGCAAGAATATAAGGGTTTTGAGCTGTATTTGCGCATCTACGGGCAGCAAGCCTGTGATAAGGTAAATTGCTGGGTTGGCTGTATTATTTGGTAACTGGAGCATTTCTTTCAGTAGTTTCTTCTGGAAGGTTTCAATTTTTTCTGTGTTAGAGTTGTTTGGTAGGATCAGTTCCATACCATACAGCAGCACTGGGGTAATGTAAGTTTTGTATAGGTGAACTAGGGTTTGGATATTAAGGCCTTCATGTCCTCTTAGTCCACTGCCAAACAGGCAATAGGCTGCACGTCTTGCTTTCTTTATGTTCTCTTCTACGTTCTTCTCTTCTGGTTGTTGACTAAAGAGTCGGTGCGTATTATGCCAAGATGTGGTGCACTGGCCACCGAAGGTATTTCACGGTCGTTGATACTGAACGATTGTTTATTATCTTTTCTACGTGAGTTATTAACACCAATATGTACACTCTTAGTTGGTTGTAGGATATACCTTTCCATGTTTGCAAAGTCAGTTGACATACTGGGTAATAACTGGGTTTCTTCATTTCCGTCCGCCGCCAGGCAGATGTCATCTGCACAGGCGCTTGCTGCACAATTTATATTTCCAATTATTTGCCCGTAGGTTGAGGCTTGCAGCCTGGCTAATAGTGGATTAACATAGGTTTTGTATAGATCTGTGCCAAGTATTCCCCCCTGACGAACCCCCTGCTCTATGATATAGTGATCTGCTGTCTGGTTATTCCATTTCACTGCCGCTGTCCCGTCTTTATGAAAGCTCTGGATGAGGTTCCAGTGTACATCGTTGACGCCCATATGGTAAAGTCTTCGGAGAAGATGTTGGTGATCAACGACATCAAATGCTGACTTGGCATCTAAGAGTATCAGGTTCAGAGGTGAATTACTGTCTTTACTGTCTCGGTAGAGCTCTTCTATTATAAAGGCTGAATTAAGCGGTGATACGTTCCTAGTGAAGCCTCTCTGGACATGGCACTGGTGCTCCTCGATCATTGGAGAGATACGTCGTCGCAAAATTGCTTCCACTATCTTCCCAAGCACCGGCAGCACTGTGATTCCTCTATAGTTGGTAGAGACATTGGATAGACCTTTGTTCTTGTATATGGGAGTTAGTAGTCCCTTCTTCAATGTATCAGGAAATTTCCCTGTATGAAATATGTTATTGGCTAATTTCATAAGTTTAGATGTCAGAATTGTCTGTGAATCTAAGTTTAAGCTGTACTTGATGTGTTCAATGGTTATGTTTTATATATCAGGAGATTTTCCAGTATTAATGCTTTGTATTGCTTCCTGTAGTTCATCTTCTGTTACTGGAATCACCGGTCTCTGCGACGCCAAGTGGGCTATATGATCGACCTCCATCTGTACCTGTTTGTGGTAGGTCTGGTCATATATTTGATCCTCACTTTCTTTTGCCAGTGCTGCAAAATGCTTTTCAAAGCCTTGTACTAGCTGTTCCTCGTTAAAGTAGTTGTCTCCAACATGCAAGTCATTGATGAAACTTCGGCCTTTCTTTCGTTGTGAGTTGACCAATCTATGAAATAGCTTTGTGTCTGAACTCCTTGCCTCCAGGATCTTTTGTTTTTCTACTACATCTCTGTTTGCTAATGTCTGTCTATATATCTGTCTAAACTGCTTTTGTGTTTCATTCCTTTGAATAAGGCTTTCGTTATCCATGTGCTGTGGTTTTCCAGCTTTCCCATGCTGTGTAATGATGTTTCATATTTTTATGAGAAGCTTGAATTTCAGAGCTCAAGACTTTAAGTTTAGGTTTGGCTGTATGTTTCTTCTTTGGCCTACTGGCTTCTGTTGCTGCCTCTTGCATTGTGTGACTCAAGGTTGTAAGGATATGGTCCATGTTATGCTCGTCTACTTCAATGTGTACTAAGGTTTTAAGTCTGGTTTCCACACAGGATTAGTATAGGTCAATGTCTACATGCTTCCAACTTATTCTGTTTGTGTTTGGTGTTGTGCCTTTTTTCTTCTGAAGTGTTTTATTACTCCACTTGAGGATGCAGGCGATTGGGTAGTGATCCGAGACATTACCGGGGATGTCATTAAGAATATGTTTGTCCTTTGTCATAAGGCTCTGTGTAATGTTGTGTAGGAAATAGTCAATCTTAGTACAGTCTATTCCTTGCGGCGATACATAAGTCTTTCCTTCTACTTTAAAGTTCAGGTTGAAAGTGTTTAAAAACTCCCTTATGTAAGTAAGTCTCTTCCCTTCTGATTCTTGATGTCATTCATCGTTGAGGTCGCCCCCTATGAGGATAAACGAATCTTCAGAGTACTTAAAACATAGCTCATACATTTGATCAGGTAGGAAGATCTCTTGGGATGAATATGAAAGCACTCTTGTGAACAAATACCATATGTTGAAATAAAACTAGTCAAGAACCAACTGTTAGTTCTGACATTTGAACTTTTTAAATATTTTGAGCATTTCTATTGAAATTTTGGCCGCTATCTTGAATAAACGAAAATGCTCGAAGGTGAAAAGATGTAACCCGCAATATTTAAATAGTTTTAATCATTCCGTCAATAATAAGTATCATTGTGATGAGGTCACACCATTTAAGAATAAGAAATTATGAATGTTGTTGTTTGAACTTATTTTGTTTTAAAGAATTTTGGTCAACGCTTTGGTCGCCATCTCGAATATTTTCAAATGCACAAGGGTGACAAGATGTCATCCACTTAAGTTCAATAACAAGTATCATAATTTCAATAAAGAGCAGTACCATTTTAAATATACGGAAATATTCATGGATGTCACCCGTTATATTTTAATCAATAAACATCATCATTTTAATAGTAAGTATTATGACGTTGACATCGGGTCAGTTCAGAATAAAATATGTATGATTGTTCATTTTTGGACTGTTTATGCTTAACAAATTTCCGTCACCAATTTGGCTATCATCTTGAATATACGAAACGCGCAATGATAAAAAGATGTCACCCGTAACATATCAATTATAAGTATGATCATTTCAAAACGAATGTCAGAATGGTGAGATCTAATCAATTAATAAAAGAAATTATGAACGCTGATTTGTTGACCATTTTGTTTGAAAGCATTTCGATAGCCATTTTAGCCGTCATTTTGAATATACAGATATAGAAAAGATATCATACGTAATTGATCATTATATGTATCATCATTTCAGTAATAACTTTCATGATGGTGGTGTCAAATTAGTTTAGAAAACTAAGCTATGAATGCTGAAGTTTGGAGTATCTTCATGCCTTTGGGTAGCCATTTTAGCCGCCATTTTGAATATACGGAAATGCTGAAGGGTAACAAGATGTCACCGTAAAATTTCTAAAACATGAATTGTCCTATAATAACCCTAATTATGGGGAGGTCAAATCAGTTAAAAACAATGAATGGTGCTTTTTGGACTACATTTGTATTTAGTTTAAAAGCATTTCGGGACCCACTTTAGCTGCCATCTTGAATATACAGAAATGCCCAAGGGTGACAAGATGTACTCCGTAACAGTTCAAAAATATGTATAATCATTTCAGTAAAATTTATCACTATGTTGGTTCAAATCAATTAAGAAAACCAAACCATGAGTGCTGAAGTTTAGAGTAGTTTGTTTCAACGCATTTTGGTAGCCTTTTTAGCCGCCATTTTGAATATACTGAAATTCTTAAGAGTGACAAGATGTCATCCGTAATATTTTAAAAACATGAAACGTCTTTTGAATAATAACTATCATTATGGTGAGGTCAAATCAGTTAAAAAGGGAAAATGGATGCTGATTTTTTTACCATTTTGTTAAAAAGCCTTTCGGCAGCGATTTTGTCCGCCATCTTGAATATACGAAAATGCTCAAGGGTGACAGAGTGGCACCCGGTTGTTTTTCAACAAGTAACATAATTATGTTGAAGTATAATCTGTGGAGAAAAAACTTCGGACGACATTTCCAGGTCCAGTCAGCCCTCTACCGGACTATGTCTAAACTTAAGTAAGAAATGGAGAGGACTGAAAAAGGCTTGGTCAGTTGTCCAATCCCTTTCTTTAATAACATAGTGCCTAACTAAAGTTAGAAATAAGGTACAGTGGAGAATGTGTTATTCTTTCCCAATAAACGCGTTTACGCTAAAACTATTATTTGCAGTGCAAACAGATTGTAGCCAGATCAGACGCCGGGTAACCCGGCGTCTGATCTGGCTCCTAACTGTTTGCCACCAATATAAACATAAATTATCAGAATTGTCCAAAAGTTGTACTTTTCTACGTTTTAGTGCTTTGCGTTTGCGTACGTTTGCGTTTAAACGGGAAAGAATAACAGATTCTCCACTGTAGCATGACTAACTCTTTCACTGCCGAGACCGACTGTTTATGTTTAGTCCATCATTGACTACATGTATTTAGGGCTGATTTTAACAATATATTCCAAAATAACAAAACAGTGTAGACCCTGATCAGGGGACTCCTTAATGTGCCCTCTGTTCAGGATCAACACTGTTTGTATTGGACAAGTGTAATCCTCGCAGGTACACTGTTTTTAAATGACGAGTACTCTCGTCGCTAGGGTTGAATTGTCTTATCCCCTGAAAATGATACGAGACACTACTCCATCCCATAATTGGCTCATCCACTAAATTTGGTTTCCCACGCTAATTTTGTAAATGCCATATGATCCAAACAATCCCATGTTTTAGTTTTTAGTTTTGTCGACGTCACAGTGGCCTAAAAATGGTACGTGGCACTCCGCCATCCAAGGATGGGGACATGGACGAACGGACGGAAACACTAGCAGACCTAGACTGGTGTGGACTAAATTGGAAACTCGAAATATCCATTTGGAAATTCAGGGGTCAACAAGGTTTCAAGATAAATTATATATTCCCAGCTATATCGTGGCTCATTTTTACGCATTTGATTTATTCAGGGCTGCCATTTCTCCGGATTTTTCCTAAGAATTCAGATTTTTATCGTAGCAGATCGTAGCTTAAAACAGGATGAAAGTAAAGCAGAATGCGCCTTAAGGCGCATTCTGCTTTACTTTCAACCTGTTTTAAGCAGTCACGTGCCTTCAAAACAAGAAAAAGACTATGGGGGTAATGGTACGGTTAGTAAAATTTCGTCTGAAAATTTGAAAATTTGAAATCTTAGGATTTTTATTATCAACTTATGGCAGCCCTGTTTATTCCTCCATTGAAGGAAAATAGTTTCAGTTAATACAGTCAAAGATATGTATCGTTAGAAGTAGTTTCTCTATATAGTTTAGATGGTTGCTGTTTAAAGCCTTAAGCATGCTGAAAATAAAGCAGAATGTGCATTTAGGGTGAGGATTAAACAGGTGCATTATAAGGGTTTTGCTAAATATTAACTTACACCTGGTTCGTATCTAGTGCATGATAGCTGTCTAATAATTTGTGAAAAAAACTTCAAATGCACTAGAATACGTACATAAGAATTCCATCTGCACGGACATGCATTTATTTGCATCCTAAATATGAATTTAATAAAGTTTTTAACCCTTTGCCTACCGAGCGCGATTTTCACCAGTACCGTTGGAAAAATAGGATCCAGATCAGAAACAGAGTTATTAGTCGTGTCATATATGGATTTAAACTGTTTAGATATACTGTCTTGTAGATTGATTTCTGCAATATAAGGTTCGATAAATTTAATATTTAATAATTTATTTCAGGCGAATATCTCGACGCAGTTGATGAAAAAACTGGCAAGAAATATGTAGGTTTATTTTAAAATTCTGGTGTGGTTTCTTTTTGTTTTTGTTGGTGTTGTTTTTAGAACTAAACCATCCATTCCCTTGACCCGAATATGACTGAAACTTTTTCGATATGAGTCTCAATCAGTTTGGAACCTTACCAGACGGCAGACTATAGTATAACTCGGAGCATCTGACCAGGTTCTAAACCTTTTTACACTCATAAGTTGTATCAGTCTTAATTCCTAAATACGAGAACAACATACAGTGGAGAATATGTTATTCTTTCCCGTTTAAACGCAAACGTACGAAAACGCAAAGCACTAAAACGTAGAAAAGAACAACTTTTGGACAATTCTGATAATTCTTGTTTATCTTGGTGGCAAACAGTTTGGAGCCTGATCAGACGCCGGGTTACCCGGCGTCTGATCTGGCTCCAAACTGTTTGCACTGCAAATAATAGTTTTAGCGTAAACGCGTTTATTGGGAAAGAATAACACATTCTCCACTGTACGAGTGACTTTTTTTTTAAAACTTATCGTGCTAAGCGCCTCTTGGCGACCTGTCGCAAACAGTTTTGATCCAGATTAGACGCCGCTAAATGCGGCGTCTAATCTGGATCAAAATTATTTGCGCTCATCTTCAATATTTCTTCAGTTTAAATAGTTTTAAATGATTCTGCTTTTTGCAAACGACACATCAGCACGATGATGGCGAGGTTAAGTTGTCCCTTTTGACAATAATGATAACTCATGCAAACTGTTTAAGACCAGATCATATGCCGACAAACTCTGCGTCTCGTCTGGATCAAAACTTTGTGTGTCTCTGATAATATTTTTCTGAACGTAAATGCCTGTAAGTCGACTTACTCTCATTGACGCTTGAAAGCGCGTTTACAAAAAGTTTGGAACCTAATCGCAGCGTCTGATCAAGATCCAAACTGTTTGACACTCGTATCGATATGTCTTGCGTCATACTACATTTAATCTTTATTTGAAACAATTTTGCAAACAACATGGTCATGGAAATTTTGGTAATAAAAGGGTTAAGAAATTTTGCAGAAGATAATTATAAATTATGTTTTAACAGGGTACAGAAAGGTTAATTTTAAAACAGTACTCACGTAAACCAGGAAGTAACAACATGAATTTAAAACACATGTTTGCATTTTCGGAGTACATTAGATTTCATCAGGCCCCTAGATTAGTGCTTTTGAGCTGAGTCTGACACAGTTCTCAAGCATTTGATTGGTCAGATTTGAGCTTTTGTACAGCAAAAGCACAAATCTGACCAATCAAATGCTTGAGAATGATTTCAGACTCAGTTCAAAAGATTTATAATCTTGGACACTAAAATTCGTGTTGAACGAGATGAGTAACACAGATGGATAGCGAAATAGCTCATAAACTTATCGCAGCAATACAAGTAATATACAAATGTTTAAAAAAAAACACGGCATCAGCTTAAGTTCAAAGTACATGCATTGGGTAACTTGACTCAATAAAGTTCTTACAACTTTCATAGAGTGTAGACCCCGATCAGAACTACATTGTAACACTATTTAAAAATCTGTGATATATGTGTAAAAAGTATGTACCGATGCATGCATCTTATAGGCAAACAATGAGTAGGTTAAAACTGATGTAATTCGGTGCAAAATTTAAATAAATGTGCAAACACTATGCCAACTTATAAGGTAGTAGCTTACAAATTATAGGAGGAATTAAGGGGACAAAGTATGTACCGTTGCAAGAACCTTATATGCAAAACATGGCTAAGTTCAACTGACTGTAATTCTATGAAAAGTTAAACTAGATCAAAAAACTTCTTCAGGTGCACATTAATTTTATAGTATATTTGCAAACTCTCTGTTGAATTATAATGCTGTAGCCTTAAAACTGTAGTAGGAGCTAAGCGGACAAAGTATGTACCATTGCATTAACCTTATATGCAAAAAACGGCTCAATTGACTGTTATTCTGTTAAAAGAAATAAAGCATATCAAACCCTTAACCGAGGTGCACATCTGTATTATATGTTGTAGCTTCAAAATTGTAGGAGTTAAACGAACAAAGTATTTGCCTCATATATGGACGGACGAACAGGCTAACGGACGAACAGATAGACGAATGCACAGACGGACAGGCTGGGATAAAACAGTATGCCTGGACTAATTGTAGCGAGGGCATGACAACACCTGTCATTTTCAATATTTAATTTCGTTGAGTTTCGTTAAAGCGGGTAAGGAATAGCATAGTCCCTTTACTACACTGTATCACCATGCAATACAGTAAACTATATACAATGGAGAATCTGTTATTCTTTCCCGTTTAAACGCAAACGTACGCAAACGCAAATCACTAAAACGTAGAAAAGTACAACTTTTGGACAATTCTGATAATTCATCTTTATATTGGTGGCAAACAGTTTGGAGCCTGATCAGACGCCGGGTTACCCGGCGTCTGATCTGGCTCCAAACTGTTTGCAATTGAAATTATAGTTTTAGCGTAAACGCGTTTATTGGGAAAGAATAACAGATTCTCCACTGTAGTACACTACTACGCATTAAGGTACATTCGGCTTTACCTTCAGCCTGATTTCTCCCTTTCACTCTCAATGACGCTGTAAAGCGCGTTTTCAAACAGTTTGGGTCCTGATCAGACGCCGCTGTTTGACACTCTTATAGATATTAATTAAGTCAGGCAACCTAAAATTTAACTTTGAAACGTGTCTTGCAGACAACAATAATGAAGTAGGCGACAATAAAGCGGTGAGTGGGGTAAAACTCTCTCGAATGATATGGTCATGAAAGGGTTAAGCTACCATCTGCCAGGATACATACAGTGGAGAATCTGTTATTCTTTCCCAATAAACGCGTTTATGCTAAAACTATTATTTGCAGTGCAAACAGTTTGGAGCCAGATCAGACGCCGAGTAACCCGGCGTCTGATCAGGCTCAAAACTGTTTGCCACCAAGATAAACAAGAATTATCAGAATTGTCCAAAATTTGTTCTTTTCTACGTTTTAGTGCTTTGCGTTTGCGTACGTTTGCGTTTAAACCGGAAAGAATAACAGATTCTCCACTGTAACTATTTCTTATGATGCTTATTGGTGTTTGTATACAGAATGAAACTATTTTCTTTCTGTGGAGGAAAACATTTAAAGCGTAAAAAGACGTATTAA
This sequence comes from Gari tellinella, assembly GCA_922989275.2. NCBI lineage: Eukaryota > Metazoa > Mollusca > Bivalvia > Cardiida > Psammobiidae > Gari > Gari tellinella. The sequence continues at coordinate 77,239,881 of OV277866.1, forward strand.
TGGAGTACTGGATGAAAAGTTCAACACGTCCACCAAGAACCTGTTGACACATGGTAAAATAATACTCTGCAAACAACTTTTTCTGGTTTATTGTTTTAACTCTTTGCATGCTGGGTATTTTTTTCGTCTGCAACATTTGTTGTCTGTTACTGTTCTAAAATTGATATTTTCAAAATTTCTTTTCAATTCAGGTCAGAATGGCAAACAGTTTGAATCCTGATGAGACGCCGTGTCACGCGGCGTCTCATTTGGATCCAAACTGTTTGCAAAGGCAATCACTGTGGTGGATATATCGGCCGCTAGCATGCAAAGAGTTCAAAAGGTTTGAAATTTAATTCCACATGCTAGTCTTTTAATTCTCCCACGCAGAATCTGTATGCCATTAAGAACGCCAGGTAATTTTCATTTTTTCGTCTGCTTCTTTTCACAGAATTGATCTATCTGGCCTTTCTTCATAAAAAACATCATCAAAAATGACGAAACATTACTCTGCGTCTCATCTGGGTACAATGGAGAAAACGTTATTCTTTCCCGTTTAAACGAAACGAAACGCAAACGCAAAACACTAAAACGTAGAGAAGTGCAACTTTTGGACAATTCTGATAATTCATGGTTTTCTTGGTGACAAACAGTTTGGAGCCTGATCAGACGCCGGGTTACCCGGCGTCTGATCTGGCTCCAAACTGTTTGCAATAGAAATAATAGTTTTAGCGTAAACGCGTTTATTGGGAAAGAATAACGTTTTCTCCACTGTATACGCAATTATTTATTGTATTGGTAATTAGATCTCGGGTGCCAATATATATAAAAGGATTTATTTAAAAAAAAATACATTTCAAAGAACAAAACTGAACTCGGTCAAAATACGCACTTAGATATTACCCTATGCTCTGAAATCTCCACATTGTGCCTGTTTTATCCTCCTTGTATTGTATGTGAATTGTTTAGATAGAAGTTGAAAAAATCGGCCTCAAGACGGAATAGAAAAAGCGATGGAAAAATTTCTTAAAACAATAACGACCAAAAAACCCATCAAAACACACTGACATTCAGTGGTTTTTCTTATGGATGTTTTTACACAGATCGTATTATAATGCCACATTCATGATAATATAACAAATTTCCTTAAATTTGAGGGGTTTTGTGGGTTTATTTTTTTATTTTTTGCAAAAACACCATCTGGTATTCAGTCTCTTTAACACCCCGGTCACACAGAGCCATCGGTGATAGATCGATTGTTTTTTTCGCCAAACTAGGAAGGGGACCGATGACAAGCTATTTACTACCGGCATCACCTATTGGCCACCTGTTTTCCACCTATCAATCGCTATTGGGTAAAGATGAGTTTCGTCGGCGAAAAATCACCGATTGGGATTTTTAAACGTGCTTAAAATTATCGATCGGTGAAAATATTTTACAAATAACCAATTGACAACCTGTCTACTACCGATATCACCGACGAGTCACCGATAAACCACCGATAAAGCACCGATGAACTGATACTTACCACCCATGAAAAGATGAGAATTAAAACGCAGGATCTCGTCGGTTTTCATCGGTTGTTAATGGCAGTTCAATCGGTGATCAGTTGGTGATCAATCGGTTGCCGCCAGCATTTCATCGGTGTTTTATCGGTATTCGTCGATTATTGATAGGTTGTTGGGCGCTTTTAATCGGTGGCCCATAGGAGTTCATGAGTTGCCAATCGGTGGCCAATCGGAGGCGGGATGGCGTTTCACCGATTGAACAATTATTTATCACCGATACCCGGTCACACAGATAGCCTGAAATTAAATCACTTATGACAACCGATCAAAACAGCAAATAATTCGACCGATTGGGTACCGATTTAAGCCCGACCGTCTGTGTGACCGGGGCATAAGGTGTTAACAAAGCTAATGTCTCGTAAATTCATTTGACCTTTGCAGGTTTTGAGGAAGTATGTCGCTGAGAAAAATAATCATTTCTGTACTCAAAGAGAGAGCATCAAGGACTTTCGCGTAAATAAGTTGCTTTTGCTTTTGATTGTTCAAATGTTATACAGTAAAACACGCCTATTACAAACACAAAAAGGGGTAATTGATTGTATGAATGACAAGTGACAGCTTAAAGCAAGATGAAAGTAAACCAGAAAGCTTCTAAAAGAAACACCAAATATTAAACATTATTTAGTGGTCATACTAGAGAGGTCTTCCTGTATTTGAATTATGATTCTGGAACATGTGGTACATCGTTACTTTCGCAACGCTACAGTGGAGAAAATGTTATTCTTTCCCGTTTAAACGAAACGAAACGAAAACGCAAAACACTAAAACGTATAAAAGTGCAACTTTTGGACAATTCTGATAATTAATGTTTATCTTGGTGACAAACAGTTTGGAGCCTGATCAGACGCCGGGTTACCCGGCGTCTGATCTGGCTTCAAACTGTTTGCAAAGGAAGTATTAGTTCTAGCGTAAATGCGTTTATTGGGAAAGAATTGCGTTTTCTCCACTGTATCAATAGTTCATTTTTCAAATTACATTATTTCATGATACCAACCCAGCTTAAGCTTTAATCGGGCTGGGCAAGCAATATCTTATTACGTAATCTAAAATATAAACATTATCCTGCATCCCACCTACATGTAGCAAGGTTTTGAGTGTATTTGTAAATAATTTGGATCATAATCAGACGCCTAGTTACTTCGGCGTCTGACCTGCATCTAAACTATCTTACCATGCTACCGATGGTCAGTGAGTCAAAAAATGAAATCAACAAATGAAGTTAACATTCTTTCGCAGACGACAATTTCAGAAAAGACGATAATTTAGAAGAATATGTGTTAACCATTCGTCTGCTAGTAACAACTTCACAATTTTTAAACAGTATTGATCCAGATCAGACGATGCGAACCGTGACATTTGATCAGGATTCAAACAGTTAGATCCACCTGTTTAAATGTCTTGAGCTTAAATGATTTTAAAACAAAACTGAAAACAAATTGCAGACGACATCTTTGAAGCAGACGATATTGTACCACACGAAGAGTTGACCCCTTCACTCCCTTACCCCGGGTACAATGGTTATTTGCAAACAGTTTGGATCCTGTTCAGACGCCGCGTAGGGCGGCGTCAGAGCAAGATCCATACTGTTTGACATTCATCTCAATATTTTTTTAGTCAAAATACATAAAATTTAAATTTAAGAAATAACTTCAGGCGACAATTGTTTAAGATTGATGACGTCATGACAGTGAAAGCGTTAATGAAGGCTTACTCATTGGCATTTTGCATATTTCAAAGGCAGAACATTATCATCACTGCTGTAATGTCGTTAAAAATGTTAATGTCAAATGAATTCGTATTTCACGTATGTTATTTTTGCGACATTTTTGGATTGTTTTGAACAAATATTTAATCCTTTTCACTGCCAGGCGCTTTAACTCTTAACATATGCAAACAGTTTGAACCCTGATCAGACGCCGCGTGACGCGGCGTCTGGTCATGGTCCAAACTTTTTGACACTCACGTCAATGCTTTTTATGTTAAAAACGCCGAAATTCCATAATGGCAACAAAAAGATAGATTAGAAGATTCTGATAACCAGATGGTTAAATAACGCAAGTGTAAAAAGTTGTGTTACTTTTTGTGTAAAGGGTATTTGAAATTAAGTATTGACAAATGAGATAAACTCTGTTAACCGGGCTCCTGAAATCCGGAAATCCTGACAGACAAAGACCCTTGAAAACCGGAATGAATTTTTCGGCCAAAAAACATTTTTCTACTTGTTCACCAGCGTAGAATCAAGCAACTCTTTACATACCTGCCAGGTATATTTTCGTTTGCAACAATAATTGTTTAGTGTTGTTCTAAGGATATAATTTTCAACATTTAGTTTATAAAAAGGGCCAGTAGGGTCCAAGGTTATAAAGCTTTTTCAATCAAATGCTTGATAACACACTCAGACTCAGCTCAAACACTTTATACCTTTGGACCCGGAGTATCAAACAGCTTTGACACGCATGAGACGCTTCGTAACTCGGCGTCTCACCAGGATCGAAACAGTTTGGAACAAATAACATGTTTCATCATTTCGCTGCTCGCATAAAGAGTTAAGGCAGAACAACAGAGGTACAGAAACTCACTAAAAGAGCTATATTCACTTTATTTGTTATTACCCGTCTTAACCCTTTTACTCTCAATGACGTCATGCAGTAGTTGAAATCCCTACGTTAAAACAAATCACATTGATAAAATGTCGTTCATGTAGAAGGAAGAACTCAATACCATACGAACTTCTCGTGCAAACATAAGTACATTTACCTGTCATCACATACAGTGGAGAAAACGTTATTCTTTCCCAATAAACGCGTTTACGCTTAAACTATTATTTCCATTGCAAACAGTTTGGAGCCAGATCAGACGGCGGGTAACCCGGGGTCTGATCAGGCTCCATACTGTTTGTCACTCAGATTAAAATAAATAGTCAGAATTGTCGAAATGTTATCTTTTTCTACGTTTTATTGCAATGCGTTTGCGTTTATTTTTTTAAACGGGAAAGAATAACGTTTTCTCCACTGTATTGGCCTAATCTGCCATTAGCTATATGCCCAATGCATTAGACTTTTTATAACAGAATATTCGTTCTGTAGAGCTGCCTCGTACTCAACCGATTTATAATTGGAAAGTGTAATAGCAATTGATACAAAACCGATAGAACCGATAATTGGTTGGTCATTTTGGCAACCGATAACTACCACTACTGCAAAGCGTTTCACACACTGGATAGACGTAACGGGGATGCTGCCGTCATTACGGTGATGCTCGAGTCAAGTCAACGTTAATGCTGGTATACAAAGATTGCGCCGCCCATGGAGTTGGACGAGGTAAGCACATAAATTGGTTAGTTGCGAGAGTGTTTCTTTGAAATATTAAAAAAGGAATAGTGTCACGGAATGACCCGGTTCTATCTCAATGTTTCGGTGTTGTCGTCGCGATGGATAAACGCTTGGTCACGAAGTTTAGCCAGAACAAGTTTGGACAGACACATTAAATCTTGAAACAATTGGTGTCTAGAACTCTAAAAAGATGTTTTCTTATTTCTGAATTGCTATGCATACCAAAAGATTCCCTAACGGGCTGTTTTGATAATTTGATACAAAAAGGCCTACTGTAGTACGTAGTAAAACATATTTGGTCAATTTAAGTAGGGAACGCACTCCGCTGCCGAACACAAGGCAACGTTGATACTGTTGGATGAAAAAATGACAATCTCTAAACTGTTTGAATATTGTGGTAGGCATTCTTAAAACTAAAATTGCTAAACTCGTAAATTTTAAAAAGCAATTACAGACGACAACTGTGAAGCAGATTATTTTAACCCTTTACTCCATAGATACCCCTTTTTCGAATTAAAATTATTTCTTCACTGAAGAAAATCATTGATGAATGTGATATTGCGAAATTCGGACTTAACCATTTTTTCTGGATTTTACGGTCCTGTCTACCTATCTTAATGTAGGATGGAAATAACACTGGAAGCTCCATTGGATATTCATTATCAAGTTTTACCTTACATCGAGCAGTCAGTTTACAGTAGAGATTTTTTTGTTACTAAACAGAAACAGAAAAGTTCTAATAGTGGTCGCTAAGAACAAGATTTACTGTGTAATATGAAAGTAATTTCTATTCCCGGCGTTGTATATCCAGTCAGGCAATAACCATTAAAAAGCTATCGTCGTTTCTTATTTCATTAGTCACATAAATCTACTGCAACATACAGTGGAGAATCTGTTATTCTTTCCCGTTTAAACGCAAACGTACGCAAACGCAAAGCGCTAAAACGTAGAAAAGAACAACTTTTGGACAATTCTGATAATTCATGTTTATCTTGGTGGCAAACAGTTTGGAGCCTGATCAGACGCCGGGTTACCCGGCGTCTGATCTGGCTCCAAACTGTTTGCAATGGACATTATAGTTTTAGCGTAAACGCGTTTATTGGGAAAGAATAACAGATTCTCCACTGTAAACAGGTCGAACGCAAACCATTTGTCTGTGGGGCGTTACTTTACCATAGCTCGACAAGTTTAGATTGATTTCCACACTTTCCTGACTGAGTAATGCCTTCCCTTACACAATAAACCTAGTAGAATGTGTGATACAATGGAGAAGACGTTATTCTGTCCCGTTTATATGCAAACGACGAAACGCAAACGCATTGCAATAAAATGCAGAAAATTGTAATTTATTGACAATTCTGGCTATTCATGTTAATTTTAGTGGTAAACAGTTTGGAGCCTGATCAGACGCCGGGTAACCCGGCGTCTGATCAGTCATCAAACTTTTTTGCAATAGAAATAATAGGATTCGTCTAAATGCGTTTGTTGGGAAAGAATAATGTTTTCTCCACTGTAGGAGAGTGTAGGTAATAAATCTTCGCAACGCATAAATTCTTCTAGACCTGACCTTGACCTTTCTCATGACGTAATATTGTCTGCCTTCAATTTGTCTGCAAGGTGTGCTAATATAGTATCTGTATGTTTATAAATCAACAAAACCTAATATCGAGGCCAAAATGTTTGGATTCAGATCCGATGCCAATTTTATGTAATACGTTTTAGTATATTTGACTGAAGAATAACGTACAATATACATGTAGCCTATTCTAAGCAACCGCCGGGAATGAAAAACTGGTATGTTTTAGCCTTCAATCGCCATTGACGAATAAAGTCGACTTTGAAAGGAGTCTGGTTCCTAATGAATGCGTGACACTGTGTCATCCACAGATGTACACGCCCACCAGATATGGTATTCATTGCAGATGTGATATAGAACATACGCACGGGATGAGCCTTTTCTATAATTGAGGACGATGTTCGCGCTCAGTGTCACGGTGACCTGAAAGGAAGCACGACATTGTGTCATTCCAACATGTTCTTGCAAACTTAATTCGGTATTATTTGGAATTCTTTGTTGGTAGGGTGGTTGAACTCGTCTGTCTCGGAAGACATTGAAGTTACAGGAGTTATTCCAGGAACAAAGCTTCGGATTGTTTACTCATCGGGCAATTCATCAGGGGTCCGTTTCATAAAAACTTCGTACGACAAAATGTTGTCGTAAGTATAAAATACTCAATTATTATTTAATTCTCCATCTAATCCTGTCTTTTCAAGACGATTCCAAAGAGATGTCACAATACAGGATTAGATAAAGAAATCAGAAATCAAATGTATTTAAAAGTTTTGACTTACGACCGTTTTATCGTACGAAGTTTTATTAAATGGGCGGATTCATTTGACTGGTCACAAGTAAGTGACAAATAAGTGACTACGTACATTGGGAAACGACCATAATTATAATTATTATAAAATAGAACCTAATATACGTAATATAAGATTCTTGGTTTATCCATTTGACTGTTGATCTGTGTTAGGAGGATTCAGTTGACTGATTCTAAGTCAGCGACAAATACATATGAACCTTGTCATGGCAAAACCAATCTTATTGCATTGCAACAGTGTCCAAACAAATTATCCTTGTCGTCACAGGTTCTGCATCTGAGTTTGGTCTATATGGCTAAATACCGTATGTAATACAATTACAAATGTACATTAAATGCTTTAGATACATGTGGGTGTCAAACTGTGTAGATCAAGACCAGACGCCGCGTCTTCAACAATGTGTGTAGTGCAATAAGTCAGGCTTTTCTCATGACACGGCTCATATGTAAAGCGACAAAGTACATGGTAAAACCAACATCTTACGGTTAAGCTATTTTTGGATATGCGAGTAGAAAAGTATTGTATAAGTTAACATATTAAGCTATCCTGATGAATTTCTTTCGTAATGTTTTATTTGTTTACATCTTCTTGCCTAGTGGAATATGATCTTTTTGTTTTTGACTGGCCCTATGTTATATCTGGCGTCCACTAGAATGCGGACAATATTAGGAAGGTTTGCGGTGTCAAAAATGGCATTTCGGCAAAGCTTCCGCCTCAGGTATGTATAAATGTCCGAGTTTTTTTGCAATCCTGTGAACATCTGCCACTGGGATCTGTGTTCTGTCTGCAGACAAACCGGATACAGTCCTAGGACTTAAACAGGAGTGACAATGAATGTTCACCGACACAGAGCTGCTTTTAGCAAGTTCCGATTTGGCGTTGCACCTTTACGCATAGAGACGGGCAGATTTGAGGGTTTAGAACAGAAAGACATAAAGTGCCCTTTCTGTGATGAGGTTGAAGATGAGGTCCATGTTTTGTTAGATTGTTATTTGTACGATGATCTTCGACAAACCCTTTTCCTTAAAGCCTTCAGTGCAAATGTTAACTTTAATAATATGTCCAAAGCTGAAAAGTTGTATTTTCTTTTTACAGAGTGGACGCCTGGTCTTAGCCTCAACAAATAGACAATAGTACACGGGAAAACATCTCAAAGTGGTTTTAAGAATAGAATCTAACATTTCGTGCTCATATTGTTTTTTTTTATTTATGACGTCTTCTTCCCTGTCGGTTAAATCATTTGATTATAACCACTTCAATGCCATGACGTCATCAACTTAAAAAAATTGTCGTCTGCTTTTTCGGTTTGGTTTGTTTTTAAGCGTCTGTGTCGGCTGTCTTTGGACTAATTGGGCTCCACAGAAAGAGAGAGGGATCGTATACCCTACTCTTACTATCAAATTCTATGTTTATTTCATATAGCAGTGTAAAGCACTAATACATCGGACCTCGGCTTAAAAAAAGCTTGGTCCGGTGGGCATCGTAAGTTGTCGCTAAATACAGGATTGACTTTATTAGAGTGAAGAAAACGTTATTGTTTCCCAAAACCACTCGTTTTTGCTTAACAGTGATGCTTATTGCAAACAGTATGGAGAAAGATCAGTGACCGGGTACCGCTCATTAGAAATGATCACATATGATTAACCCATTTACGCCCAGTAGATTCTTCTGTGTTTATATATTGGATTTGTCCATTTTTTATCAAAAGGAAGCCTGGTCAAAATTTTAAGTTTAATTTTGTTTTATATTGAAATTCCTATCAGCAAATAGTGTAGAGTCTGATCAGACGCCGCATAATGCGGCGTCTGATCAGAGTCTACACTCTTTGCCTATGTTCCATACATGTATGTATATGGGACCTTGCCTATGTTCCATACATGTATGTATATGGGATCTTGCCTATGTTCCATACATGTATGTATATGGGATCTTGCCTATGTTCTATACGTGTATGTATATGGGATCTTGCCTATGTTCCATACGTGTATGTATATGGGATCTTGCCTATGTTCCATACATGTATGTATATGGGATCTTGCCTATGTTCCATGCATGTATGTATATGGGATCTTACCTATGTTCCATACATGTATGTATATGGGATATTGCCTATGTTTCATACATGTATGTATATGGGATCTTGCCTATGTTCCATACATATATGTATATGGGATATTGCCTATGTTTCATACATGTATGTATATGGGATCTTGCCTATGTTCCATACATGTATGTATATGGGATCTTGCCTATGTTCCATGCATGTATGTATATGGGATCTTACCTATGTTCCATACATGTATGTATATGGGATATTGCCTATGTTTCATACATGTATGTATATGGGACCTTGCCTATGTTCCATACGTGTATGTATATGGGATCTTGCCTATGTTCCATACATGTATGTATATGGGATCTTGCCTATGTTCCATGCATGTATGTATATGGGATCTTACCTATGTTCCATACATGTATGTATATGGGATCTTGCCTATGTTTCATACATGTATGTATATGGGATCTTGCCTATGTTCCATACATGTATGTATATGGGATATTGCCTATGTTCCATACATGTATGTATATGGGATCTTGCCTATGTTTCATACATGTATGTATATGGGATCGTGGGCACAACTGGGTTAACGTTGCTCTACCAGGACGAGTTTCTGTTACTCCAACTCGATTGATTTTCCGGTGTCGAGGTCACCTTGTGTTTGGCAGTTTAATAAGTTCAACGTTTTATTTGTCTTTATTCGCTGCACATGAAGTCAAGATTTTCAACTTTTCTGATGATACAGTCGAGATTCGATTTATCAAACTAGCTTTAATCGTACTCACCTTAACTTCGACAACTTGAAATTATTTGAGCATGTGTATATCTAATATTCCAGTGTTCCTAAGTGTCGTAGGGTTGATTTTGCTATGAACTGATAAAATATGAATAAATCAATAAAATACTGTATGTAATCACCTAATTTCTTGTTATTTCGATTTTCCCATTAGAATAATCAGTAGAATTTAGATATTTAGCTGCTAGTTCATACGTTTTGGTCTTGTCAGTCGTTAAGAATATGTACTTTTTGGTCTAGGGGAACTAACTTTCACTAACATTATTTTGACTTACCTTTACATCACGTGATTACGGGTCATCTTTATCCGGTAAATTTAAATGGCAGCCATTATATAGGCATTATTTACGTTCTGGATAGATTATACATTTATGCAGGTAAATACATGTTATTATGTTGTTAAGACTATTTTTATAATTTTGATACTATTAGCTTTCATACCTTAAAGTTAGGATAAGATAACTTTTGTATAACAGTATTTATTTGTAATGTAACAAGTCGGTGTATTTTGTCTAGCTGATACCGAATATACATTTACATGTCTGTTTACAATATATCTGTGTACAATTACTTTGTAGTACGGAGTATCATTACCATATTCTTATTATTGTTCATTATTTGCAGATTCTTCATGACTTTGTCATGATAAGGATAATCCATACTGAAAATAAACATCTGATAGACTTTGATGTGGCAGTTTGATCCTTATTTGAACCCCTGAGCTTGGCCGGAAGGCCAGTGGAACGGCGGTGGAGCCGCAGATCCATTACACTCTACCAAATAAGTTAAAACGTGGCTAAGCTTAACTTTGAAGTACGGGAATGTTTGAATTATCGGGTGATATCGAATAAAGCATTGTGTCGAACTATCGAGACTCACCAATATGTACAAAGAAGAACCTTAATTAATCCATTTATGCCCAGTGGATTCTTCCATGTTCATATATTGGATAAGTCCATTTTTTATCAAAGGGATGTCTGGTCAAATTTTCATTTTCATTTTGTTTTATATTAAAATTCCTATCAGCAAACAGTGTAGACTCTGATCAGACGCCGCATTATGCGGCGTCTGGTCAGAGTCTACACTGTCTGCCTATGTCCCATGTATAGGACCGTGGGCACAAATGGGTTAAGTACTAAATCTGGCATTATCCGCTGATGTCCTTTGCGACCATTTCTTGTCATCACCTAAGCCTGACTACGATCTGTAAATCAGTGATCTAGTTGTTATCATTGTAATAAGACAGATATGCCAAATTAAACCACTATCCTGCTGACCTTTATTGGCTTGATATTTACAAATAAACTGGATCCAGGTCATACACAGTGTTAACTCAGCCTCTGAACTTGATCCAATTAATTTACACTAATGTTTAAGAGTTTGCAGTAGAACGTACCAAAAATTAGTATAGGTTAGACCATGGTTGCAAACGAATAAACGATATAGTTCGAGGGGGCGTTCGAGGACCCTTCGTTTCTGCTTTTTGTTTTAGACGAAAAAGTCATTTTATTTGTAATATTTTACTTAAATCGAAAGGTTATTTCAATGTGTAGTTTGAGACATTAAGCATGCTTTAACACCAACATAGATAACGCTTATTGAAGCTCTATATGTAAGCACAATTCATTATTAATTGCCTTTAAAGTTTAGGTCTCACTGTACATAATATGACGTCATCAAGCGAGTGCAGTTCAGAGGATTGCTAGGGTTGTGACGTCAGATTGCCTTGAGATGACGGAAGTATGGAATAAAGTAACAGTGTGTTAGTTATTTCATGGTTTTGTAAAATAAACGATATATTCACAGGCTTTTGAGGCATCTGATTGGCCGAGAGCTCCAAGCCATGTGCTAAATAACTTTTCATCATTTTTGTCGGCGGTATTTTTCAAGTATGCAACATTATTGAAGGTAGAGTGGAGGAGATGTATAGGTTAGACCATGGTTGCAAGCGAATAAACGATATAGTTCGAGGGGGCTAACCTATTTAGCACTGGCTTGGGCTCGAGGAAAACAAGAAAACCATTCGTTTCTGATTTCTGTTTTAGACGAAAAAGTCATTTTGTTTGTAATATTTTACTAAAATTGAAAGGTTATTTCAAATGATAAGTTTGAGACATTAAGCATGCTTTAACACCAACATAAATAACGCTTATTGAAGCTCTATATGTAAGCACAATTCATTAGTAATTGTCTTTAAAGTCTAGGTCATAAAACGTCATGAAGCGTGTGCAGTTCACCTCTGACCTCAGCTGTTTTTAGAATTGTGACGTCAAATTGCCTTGAGATGACGGAAGCGAGGAATAAGTGAACAGTTTGTTAGTTATTCCATGGTTTGTTGAAATAAACGATATATTCACAGGTTTTTGAGGCATCTGATTGGCCGAGAGCTCCAAGCCATGTGCTAAGATCAGTTAGCACATGGCTTGGAGCTCTTGGCCAATCAGATGCCTCAAAAACCTGCGAATATATCGTTTATTTCAACAAACCATGGAATAACTAACAAACTGTTGACTTATTCCTCGCTTCCGTCATCTCAAGGCAATTTGACGTCACAATTCTAAAAACAGCTGAGGTCAGAGGTGAACTGCACACGCTTCATGACGTTTTATTATGTACAGTGAGACCTAGACTTTAAAGACAATTACTTATGAATTGTGCTTACATACAGAGCTTCAATAAGCGTTATTTATGTTGGTGTTAAAGCATGCTTAATGTCTCAAACTTATCATTTGAAATAACCTTTCAATTTTAGTAAAATATTACAAACAAAATGACTTTTTCGTCTAAAACAGAAATCAGAAACGAATGGTTTTCTTGTTTTCCTCGAGCACAAGCCAGTAATAAATAGGTTAGACCATGGTTGCGCGCGAATAAACGACATAGTTCTCGGGGGCTACGCCCCCTCGAACTATATCGTTTATTCGCTTGCAACCATGGTCTAACCAATACTTATTGTGTAAACAGGATTTGTTCAACAAGAATATTGTATGAATAGTCGACGCCAACCTGCCCCCTGCAGAGAGGAGAAATTTTCACCTTCACCAGTGAAGATGACGTTATACTTTCCCATAAACGAAATTGAACGCAATACAATAAAATAAAGAAAATAAACACTTTTGAAAATTATATTTATTTATTTCTGTGTGATAACCAGGCGTCTGGCCAGGCTGTAAACTGTTTGTCAGCGTCAGATAAAAATGAATAGTCCGGCATTTTTATTGCATAACTGGAAAGAATATCGTCCCGACCGTATCGTACAATATTTCGAAGTGTATATCAAACTCACTTAAAACGTCTAAGATGAAGACGGTACTTGGTCGACACAATTTAGACGCTCAATACATGTAAGAGGTCAGACTCAGTGCTTATAAAGCGTTTGAGCTGAGTCTGAACCAATCAAATGCTTGAGAAGGATTTCAGACTCAACTCAAACGCTTTATAAGCATGTACCCTGGTATTTTCATGGAGAGGCTCACTTGTTATCGGCCGTTTACCCATTACTCCATATTGACCAGTTTTAGCTCACAGTGAGCTTCTGGTATCAGCTTTCGTCCGTCGTTACTATGTTCGTATGTCCGGCCTTCCACAAATGTTTGTTATCACTATAGTTCCTTTAACCATTTACTCCATAGAAGCGCCTTTTAGCACACTTAATTGATTCATCCACTTAAGAAAACAGTTCCAATTTAACAGTCAGTAATATGTATCATAAGATATATCTTCCTATATCATAGCAGATGGTGGATTAAAGCAGACTGAAAATAAAGCAGAATGTGCCTTAAGGCACATTCTGCTTTACTTTCAACCTGCTTTAATTGGTCACCTGTCGTCAAAACAAGAATCAGGCTATGGAGTAAAGGGTTAAGTTTGCAAGGATCTTCATCAACTTTTAGTCACATGTTGTTCTTGGTCAATTTTAGGCAACGTTTGAACATGGGTCATAAGGGATCAAAAGGTAAACATGTATTTCTAAATCAAATCACAGAAAAAACCTTGTGAACACTTCAGAGACTACAGTTTTGGGTCAATCATCATCAATCTTCAGTAATATGATGTTCTTGACCACATCTGGGCCAAGTTTGAATATGGGACATGTCCGTTGAAAATGTAGGTTACTAGGTCAAATTGTAGAAAAAAAAGATCTTTAACAATCAATAGCTTCAAAGAGAGAAGAAAGTTTAAAACAGGACGGAAGTAAAACAGAACTGTCCTTTACCTGTATGCTACTTGAAGCGGGCATCTATTGAATCATAACCAACAATAATTGTTTCACTGATAGCTCAAACTTATCAGTTGAAAACTTTCGGCGAATTCCGATGTCTTTCGGAAATTTACGGAAATCGACGGGACGACCCGATTACTGACAAATATCATCTCATCGTCTCAACATGTATGTTAAAAAAGGTTGGACAGCCCGCTGTAATTCTTTGTATTCTTATTTTACAAGTTAATTCTATACTCCCTTGGTGCATAATTATGATACCTGTACCATTTTCCTGTCAAGCGAAAAGTGACTGCTACCGTGGAGAAAACGTAATTCTTTCCCGTTTAAACGCAAACGAAACGCAAACGCAAAACGCTTAAATGTAGAAAATAACAACTTTTTGACAATTCTGACTTTTCATTTTTATCAGAGTCGCAAACAGTTTGGAGCCTGATCAGACGCCGGATTACCCGGCGTCTGATCAGGCTCCAAACTGTTTGCAATGGAAATAATAGTTTTAGCGTAAACGCGTTTATTGGGAAAGAATAACGTTTTCTCCATTGTACCACTTTCGGGGGGTAAAATACATTCATGCAATATTAAAGTACCAAAACTCAAAAGTAGTTTAGTTTCAAGATTAAGTAAGGCAAATCATTTAGCAACAATGTAAAAGTGAAGCAGATAACCCATGCATAGGCTTTCTGCTTTGCTTTCAATCTGCTTTAAGCTGCCACCTGTCTGTAGCGTTATCATCGCGTTTTCGCTAAATAGCCGAAAAAGAAGGAATTCATTGTATCTGTACCGGTTTTTTGTCAATTGATGAGTGACTGTGCAGTCGCCATCGGTGGGCTTTTACTGTTTAGTTAATATTCATTTCCTCCAATGTACTATTGACAGGTCTCTGGGTACACACATCTGCAATGAAGAAGACTTTAATATTTCCCAAATAAACGCGTTGACGCTAAATTAACATTTCCATTGCAAACAGTTTAGAGCCTGATCAGACGCCGGGTCACCCGGCGTCTGATCAGGCTCTAAACTGTTTGCTACCTATATTGATGTAAACAGTTGGAAAAGTAAAAAAAATTGTCAATGCGTTTGCGTTTCGCTTTTTTGTTTAAATGGGAAAGAATAACGTCTTTTCCACTGTACGTTGGTTTTATAGAAAGATGAAGTGTGAGAAATTTGTATGCAATTAATTACATTCAAGAAATACAGTGGGAAGTACGTTATTTTTTATCGTTTTAACTAATTGAAACGCAAACAAAGTGCAATAAAACAGCAAATACATCGCTAACTCCCTCCCTACAACGCCCCTCCAAACAACGATTCCCTCCTTACAACGACACTTGCCGATCACCGCCAAACAGGACAATTTTATCAAACCTATTCACGGCTGCAATGCCGTCTGCTCAAAATGGTCGTCTGCTGTTTTTTCTCAAAATTACATAACGGACATTTTGACAGAAAAAAACGTAATGACGAGTGACACACAGCTTGAATCCAGATGAGACACCGCGTTGCGCGACTTCTTATCTTGATTCAAGCTGTTTGCAAATATAAGCTAATTTTCCCTCCCTATAACGACTCCTTCCGAACAACGCACACAAATTTTGTCTCCCATTGGGTGTCGTTGTAGAGAAGGGGCGATGTAGACAATAGTATGTTTATGAAAAAGCTGGGGAATAAATTAAAGTCTGTGAGACAAACAATCTACATGTATTCATATCTTAAACTCACACGGTTTTCAAATGCGTTTCTTGGGAGAGAACTGGACCTGGATGCAATCGAATTTCGTTAACTCGAATTCGCTTGAGTCGACTAATCCGTGATATGGTTACCATAGGAGCGTTATACAGTAAAACCTCGCTATTACGACCACTAAAACGAAGACTAATTGATTGTACAATAGAGAGATGGCAGCTTAAAGCAAGGTGACAGTGAAACAGAAAGCTCCTGTAGGAGCTTTCTGTTTCACTGTCACCTCGCTTTAAGCGGTCACCTACCGTAAACACCCTTATACTTAACATAATTTAGTGGTTATAATAGAGAGGTTTTACTGTACATAGTTCTCGCGCAGATGCGCCGTATCTCTACTCGTACTACAGTGGGGAATACGTTATTCTTTCCCGTTTAAACGCAAACGAAACGCAAACGCATTGCATCAGACGCCGGGTAACCCAGCGTCTGATCAGGTCTAAACTGTTTGCCACCAAATTTAACATGACTTATCAGAACCAGATGAGAGCCCGAATATCATAACTTAATGCAACATAGCCGTAAAATCAAAACCATTGCACGTTAAAACAAGACAAGTTATTAGTAACAGATAATTGTTTCTGTTGTTATTAAATCTTAGGAGTCTGAAAATTCCAACATGCCATCAAGTAATCAATATAATAAATAGTCATTTGCATAAGTATTTTGACTGAAGAAATATTGATATGAATGGCAAACAGTTTGGATTCTGATAATACCTCATATTGCCCGGCGTCGGATCAGGATACAATCTATTTGCAAATAACCATTGTCGTCGGGGCAGGGCAGTGCATGGTTAAAACGTGACACATGTTTTTACTCTTTGAACGTTGTTAGATAGTATCGTCTGCAACAACTATCGTCTGTTATTGTTCTAAATTAAGATTTCTAAAGATTTTATTTTTTGTAAAAATGGGGTGAGATCGTCATATAGTTTGGATCCTGATAAAACATCCAGATGCACAACATCTCAAATACATCTGTATTGGTTACCAAGACAGTCATGTTTCCATCGTAAACAAGCAAATAGTTAACACTTAAAGTGTCGAGCGGAACAAGAGTAACATGTACAAACAGTTTTAACCTGATCAGACGCCGCGGGACGCGGTGTCTGGTAAGGGCCAACCCTGTTTGATACTCTTTTAGTTGTTCCTACTGCAAAAATGCATAAAATAACAGCAGACGACCGTTTAAAAGCAGACGATAATACTTTAGTAATGGAATCAAAATTGGCGTTAGATAGAAAAGAAATATCGGATTCTGCAACGTTCCGATATAATTATACTTGCCCTGTAATGGTAGGTGTTGATTAATGCTTTATGATTAAATATCATGTGTGTATGGAATAAACTAACTAGTTCGGGAGTCAAGGCCAATATCCCTTGAGCAGTTTTCAAAATATGCTTAGTTATTAAGTCCGCCATTACTGAAATTTCGTTATTTGGCCATATGTCAATAAGTATGCATCCTACCATAATGAAAATATGTGTCTATAACCAGGTTATCAGGGTCTACGAACATGATAAACCCATCTTTTCAGAAATAAAATGTTTTGGACATATGCAACTTATGCAAATTATGCAAATGAGATCGGTCATTACTTGATTTCCGTTTTTTTCGGCGGAGCTGACTGTTTTCTATTTAGACACACTTTATATTTGGCCACACATTTCAACCAATAATATTTGATAAGAAATTTAGAATTAAGAGCACCTGTTGAAACTGAATAGTCTGATTGGATAGTAGCCAGGGCTCCAGATAAGGGAATTGTTTCAAAACTTAAAATCTTTATTTGTGCATTAAACCCTGTGGTGTCACTATACATATGAATTGTCTCTTCAAGACAATCAAAATGAGTGGTAATACCATAGGGTTTGGTGCTAAAAGAGGTGAAAAAATGTGATTTGTTTAGTTTACTCACTCTTATCTGGAGCCCTGTAGGCTGGTTTATGTCCCATTACAGTTTTACATGATGTGGACTGTGGGTGTAAAATTTAGAGATACAGGCTGGCTGTTTACTACACTGGTCTGATGAATTAGGCCACAGAAGTTTCCACTGTTGACAAAATTATGCTTCTATTTTAAGATATGATCTGAAATCTATTTATAGATATACAGAGGAAGCTAGGTGTTTCGTAATTGTTTACAACCAATTTGTTTTAATTGTTAACTATTTGTACACATTTGCCTAATACATTAAAAGCAATATTTTATATATGAATAGCCTCAAGTGAGTTAAACACAATTGTGTTGTTTCATCATTATTTACAAGAGTGAAGTACAGTAGATTGTTGTATCTGTACATTTGTGTATGCTATAGTTTGTTTCAAGAAACTCTATGAATGGAACAATAGATTAATGTGAGGATCTCTTACCAGTAGCTACGATATGAGTTAAATTATTGTTTTGTTTTGCATTTCTGTACATGATAGTTTTGCATTTTAAATAAAAGTTACTGTTTCAATTGAATACTTGTATTTTTTGCTTTTCAATCCAAGATATATATTCTTTGAAAACCTCAATTTAATTCAATTTTGCACACCCATCTATATAGCCTTAGTTCAACCACTCATTCCGCCGAATATCTTTTTTAAAGATATTTCTTGTTTGTAATAACTCTTTGTAACGACAAGCTACCGAGGGTGGATTCTTACGGTCGTTTATCGACAACGAACAAGAACATAAATGTTAAAAAAAAATAGATTTATTTATAAATATTTACAAATATTAATGGCTTAAACTAAACTACAGCTATACAGTACTGCAGTCAACTGGTCCTCGAATGTAAACATATGTTTCTATATACTATATAGAAAGTAGACCATGCTGTAAGTCTAATAAATACGAAAGACTCAAGCAGGAAACGCAACACAAACAATACACCCACCTCTCAAGCAGAACACACACACATAGTCATACCATAACAAACAAACAAACAAACACACACACACACACACACACACACGCAATCCCATTCCCTTATCTACGCATTAAACAGTCATACCATAACAAACAAACAAACAAACACACACACACACACACACACACACACACACGCACACGCAATCCCATTCCCTCATCTACACAATAAACAGTCATACCATAACAAACAAACACACACACACGCGCGCGCGCGCAATCCCGTGCCCTCATCTACACACTAAATAAAATCAACACGCAAGACAAACATAAAGCAAAGTGAATATAGGAGCCCGCCTTGGTACGGTCAGCAGCAATCAACAATCAATTGTAAATTAATTACGCGCGCAATCCCGTTCCCTCATCTACACACTAAATAGAAAACAACACGCACGACAAACATAATTTTGTGTGTGAAATTTAAAAGTTTAAAACTAAACATTATAAAGAAAAGTGAATATAGGAGCCCGCCTTGGTACGGTCAGCAGCAATCAACAATCAATTATGAATTAATTCTAAGTCTGAATATTATGAATCGGGTTGATGCAGTAAGCAAAGCCGTGGGACAACATCGCAATTCAAGATGGCGTCCAAGATGGCCGCCAAAATACGAAATATTTCTTAGGACTCAATTGTAGGTACAATTTGCCATTAAATAAACTAAACTTGCCTCAAATGTATCGAAACACATTAAATATGAATATTAAATTTTAAATTCATAATAAAAAGGTCTTTTAATGAAGATATCATTCAAAATTGCCGCAAAAGAGGCGTTTTTTCACGATATCATTCAAAATTGTCGCAAAAGTTGCGTTTTTTCACGTAATTACATGTATGCTTAATGTTTTGTTGATAACTATGTAGTTAAGCTTTGTAGTGCAAAAATGGTGCACTTGGTGAAGCAAGCAGGAGACTTGGCATAAAAATTGTTCACCAAGATGTGCTTATCTCATATCATCCGAAAATTCAATATGGTGGCCATTTACCAAGATGGCCGCCGCCGAGGGATAGTTCAAGCTAACCATTGTCACCTCAGAAAAATGGCAGTTATTTCAACCAAACCAAGTCATATGATCTTCCTGATAATCAACGATTTATGTAGAAAAACCAAAATGGCGGCCATTTTCCGAAACGGCCACCAAAACCCGTTCGGCCACCGTAATAATGAATTTCGGGTACATTTTCTATCACAAAACTTTGTCTCCGCAGTAATTCACTTAAGCTGAAGTCAAATGCTTATGCTATGTTTCCCATCTTGGACTGCACAGTTATTTACAGGCAAGTCCATTTTTGTAGCTTTTGCAGTGTCCAATACATTCCTTCTTGCACCCGCACTTTGTCAGCTGTTCGCAGCTCTCTGCTATTGGTGCCATTGAGGTCCAGTGAACCCTCCACATGTTGCTTTGCTTTGTCCATCCCCAATCGGCAGAACCTGCAATTTCCATTAACGGTTCTTAACATTGTCCCCATATGTTTTTTCTGTTTGTTAAGTCGTCCGTTTGATATATTCATGAAGTGCTGCGTGAAACTTCAGGTCCAGCTACCATCAATCTTCTTAACGCAGAAGGTTCTTCTGTCACCATTACAGCCCCTCCTTCTCCTTTGAGTGTAGCATTAGCCTGATCATGGGCCTTCAGAAGTTTGTACAGGGCTAATTCTGTAACTTGTTGAGCTTTGCGGTTTTTTGTCACACTAGAAGCAGTCAAAAACGACTCAGCCGTTCCTGTGGATGGTACTTCTTCCTATGCGAGTGCTCCTGTCCATCTGCTTGAATGGAGAAATGATCCTATGGATTTCAGCACATCCATTTCTACAGTATATGCAGGCCGCCAAACATGATTAAACACTTGCCTTCTCCATACTTTGTGTCAGTTCCATTGATTTTGTTTTCAAGCAGCATATATCGACTTATCTGCGGTGAGGACAGGTGTTTGATCAGGATTTAGGTATGCGACCCTATCCCTGACCGTATCCATAACATGACGTACGGTCGCCACTGAGTGAGCTGCGTTCCGTAGCAGAGGTAGCAGTAAGGTAATACTTACTTCAAATGCAATACCCATTTTCGACGCAGTGTGATATGCTGACCATTGTGAGATTCATATCTTTGGACAGCATTTGAGCAAGGCATACAGTTTTTTGCCATCACAAATCGTTGTTTAGTTGTGTACATGTACTTGTGTACGCCTTTATCAAGGTTGATAGGAACGTATCCCTTGGGAAGTTCAATTTTGCCTTTGATTACTGCAGGGGTTACACATTTGTGAAGGAATCTGAAAGCCCGGGCACTCGGATACACTTGTCCCATGAAACAACGTGCTTGCTGTTGTAGCTGTTGGATTATGGTATATACATGAATTATCATTTGCTGCTATGGTGAATATACCCTTTCTGAGAGCAGATTGACAGATGATTCCTTCAATTGCATATCTTCGGATTGCAGCATCGCCCAACTTGGCTGAGATTTCGATGACTCTGTTGTACGGAATAGAGAGTCCATTTTCTCATGAAGCAATTCTACAAGCGCTCTCCTTCGAGTCTTCCAATAAAAAGATGTTCCAATAAAGAATGAAATGGTGTCTCGAGTTCTTTATCATGTCTGAGCATGGAAGCTCCTTCTCTGTGCTTAGAATGACAGTTGTATTACAGGAGCTGTGCCATTGCGGAATCATTTTTTATAAGCTCCATGTTGCTATCGTTGCTGCCTTACTGAATACCACAGCTTCAGAATAAATAGACGCTTTAGATAGAACTGGGCGAGTAACGCTATTTCCGCTACTGTGGGCTTCCAGGTCAGTTATTTCAGCAAAGAATCTTTCTTTCAATCTTTTTAAGTGAACACCTGTTCTTGATTGGGTTTCAATCTTAAACTGCTCAAGTCGTTGCATAAACATTGTCACAAGAGCAATACTAAGGATGAAATACAAGAGAACCTTTTACGCTAAAGTTGTCTCCATTATAAATGCCACGAGCTCTAAAAACACAAGTAGAAAAAATTCTTTTTCATGTGGGTCCGAACTATCCTGTTCTTAAATCGATGACAAATAAGATAGTTCCTTATTGTACAGTATTGTGAAACATGACTTGTGATACTTCAGCTCTTGTGCCACAGCATCACCACCACTTAGTATAGCCAGGAGCTTACCATCAGTCAGGTTACAGGCATACTTGTTCAGTCATTGGTCTACTCTGTCGAGGCACACCCTGGGTCAATTCGCTATATGAAATGGGAGTTGATTACCTTGAATTGCACAATGTTTGTAGCAATCATTGTATAGCTATCGTTTTCCTGACTTCCAGGCTTTTGGGGGTTTAGAGATTCCTTCTTTTTTGCTGTTTGACAGAGACAACACTTGGCCAAGTCGGTTTCAGCTTTTGAGCTAAATTGATTTGCATTCGCCATATTCATGAATATTCAATAAAAGGCCGAGGGGCTATACATTTACTACCTTTTACCGTGATAAGTGAATATAATAAACACATATCCAAATATGGGTTACAACTAGATTTGGGTCTATACATAACCCTACATCTAGTCCGATCGTTCATACAGAATCATTTAAGTCCCGTGCGCTTTGTACACCATCCAGGTAACATAATAATGCCCCGAGTAAAGTAGTTTCACCATTTGCCATAGCAGCATTACCTCATATGGCATCGTAATCACCTTAACCCTTTTACCTCATAGCCTGTTTACAGTTTTGAATACAGGTGAGCACTTAAAGCAGACTGAAAGTAAAGCAAAATGTGCCTTAAGGCACATTCTGCTTTACTTTCAGTCTGCTTTAAGCTAAAATCTGCTAGGCTATATAAATATTTGTAATGGCAATTGTTCATGAGGGTATTAACTGGAACCATTTTCTTCAGCGGAGGAATAAATTAAATACGCTAAAAGTCGCTTCTATGGGGGAAAGGGTTAAGAATGCAAGTAATACTGTTATCTTATTATTTGAAAGACAGTCTTCGACAATCTAGGAAATCGAATGGACATTTACATTATGACATTAGGTCAAATATTTCAAGCGGTATTCCAAATAAGCCTGATTTCATTAATGATATTAGATCTAATCAGCATGCATGTAATTGATGTAATTAGTCGAGTGCGAGTCATTAAAATGCAAAACTGATTGACTATAATGTTCGTAGACCCCGAAAACATAGGTGTAGACACCTTTTGTAGGAGGTTACCATGTATAATAAATGTGTTCCAGCCAATAAACAGAATTTCAGTAATGGCGGACTTAATTAGCATATTTTGAGAAATGCTCAAGGGATATCACCGAGCACCCTCTTGAATCTTGATAAGGACCCCTAGACTATTGAAAACTGCAGAGGAAAAATACTTCATTCGGCATTTCAAACATTTAACCCTCTGACTCCCGGACTAAACGGGTCAAGATGAACTGGAAATGTTCAATTATGTAATTTTATATTTAACGATGGGTTTGGCTTGGTCACTCCTAATAAGAAACAGAAATTCTAGACACGTATTTCATCTGTACTTATAAATAACTGACCAAAATGGATATGTTGCCATAGTAACGATGATGTAAGCAGCAACAAAAACAATTTATGATATTCGGCCAAATGGTTGAAACTATCCTAGAATAATATAAAACCTTTATTGCCCTACACCGATCGTAATGATTAGTTGCAAGTAGTGTGGAATCTGATCATACACCGAGTAACTTGGCGTCTTATCAAGTTTTAAAATATCGACAGTTTAGAGTTTTTTAATAAATGTTCAACATTATCATTTAACATGAAATTTTTATTCGAGAAAAAAAAGCATGCGGCAATTGTTTAAAGCAGTCGGAAGTGAAGGGGCACAGAGGAGACGTTATTCTTTCCCAACAAACGCGTTTTCGCAAAAACTATTATTTCTAATGCAAACTGTTTGGAGCCAGATCAGACGCCGGGTTACCCGGCGTCTGATCAGGCACCAAACTGTTTAGCACTAAGGTAATCCTGTATTGTCAGAATTGTCAAAAAAAGTTGTAATTTACTACGTTTTAGTGTTTTGCGTTTGCGTTTAAATGGGAAAGAATAACGTTGTTTACACTATACACAGGAATGGTATTCTTCTTCAAAACGCAATAAACGTAGAAAATGACAACATTTGGATAAATTTGATTATCAAGTCTAATCTGACTGTCAAACGTTTACCCGGGTGTCTAATATGGTTCCAACCTGCATGTAATAGTTTAAGCACAAACGCGTTCATCTGCACTGTAACACTTGCCATCCGTTGAAATAATTGGCCGCAAAGAAATAAAATTCTGTCTTTATTGTAGTGGGATCTTAGTACTTAAAACCGTTTCGAATTCCAAACACGTTGGATTCTGATCAGAGGCCTATCAAATCGGCGTCTGATCGGGATCAAAACTATTTTGCAAGTCTAAGTGAGCTTAGCGAAATATCCGTAAAAGCAGGTAACGCAAGTCCTGATAAAGATAAAGTTAATAAGGTGTCATTCTTTCCCAATAAACGCGTTTACCCTAAACTTGTTATTTCCTATGCAAACAGTTTCGAGCCTGATCAATCGCCGGGTTACCCGGCGTCTGATAAGGCACCAAAGTGTTTGCCACTCACAGTGAACTGAAAAGACGGAAATGTAAAAAAAAAATGCCGGTTTTTACATTAAATTGCATTGCGATCGCGTTTCGTTTTTAAAATCGCGAAAGAATAACATCTTCTTCACATTGGCACAAGGGGGGTCATGTTCTTAAAATTCCTTCGTGCTTAAACAAAAAGAGTCCATTTCAAACATTCTGGGGTTATATCTTCCAAGACGCCGAGGAACTCGCCGTCTAATAAGGTTTCAAACTATTGACAGTTTCGATTTTTCTACTTAAAGCCGCATTGTGTTTTTGAGAAACCTGCATAAACGGTTGTTTGGGGTCCCATTTGAACTACGTGGGACGTGATTCTTTCACAAAAACCGGCTTTATCTAAGAAATTCGCTTTTTAATTTTTTTATTTATTTTTTTGTGCGACAATTATAAAGAGCCTCCCTTGTGAATGGAAAGAAGGACAACTCTGTAAATACAGGGCTCCAGATAATGGAAGTATTTCCAAAACTAAAATCTTTATTTCTGCTTTTAAACCCAATGGTGCCATACTCATTAAAAGTGTCTCGAAGAGACGGTTTAATCAGTAGTGACACCATAGCATTCGGTGCTGAAATGAGTGAGAAAATGTTGGATTAGTTCAGATTACTCCCGCTAATCTGGAGCGCTGAAAATGAAGCGGTTAACCCTTATTCTGCTGCACAGACGTCTGCTTTGACAGTGTTGTCTGCAAAATTTGTTCAGTTTAGATTTATGCATCGTTTTAATTAAAAAAAAAACTTAAGACGAGTGTCAAACAGTTTGGATCCAGATGAGACGCCGCGTTACGCGGCGTCTTTCTAGATTCAAACAGTTCGTAAACTCCGTAAAGTTACGACCAGTAGGCACAGGGTTAAACTATGAGATCCAGTCACAACGTGTAAATAATATTCACGGTGGGTAAGCGTGTAAAGAAATATACGGAGAATCTTTACTAAGCTTGCTGACAATGACTGTTTCAGCCTTGTCCGCTCCATCTAACTCAAACACATCTTTTTGGATCTTCACTAAACTTGCTACAAATTTTTATTAGTATAGAATCTAGGTCAGGTTCAATAACTAGCAAAATCGCATGAGGCATGTCTGGGTTATTGCCCTTGAATAATTAAAAATGACTGTGTCAGCATTTTCTGCTCTCTAACACAAACACTTTTTATTGGATCTTCACCAAACTTGCTGACAATGTGAATTGGAATTAAATCTAGGTCAAGAAAAGAATCGAATAAAGTTGAATGAAAAGCCTTCAAGAGGTAAAGGAGAAATGGAGTGGTCATTTATTACTTAACTTATTACCATGTATGTGTTAGAAAGCAAAAAATGCTGAAACATTCATTTTTAGTACTTCAAGGGCAAAAACTCAGACATGCCTTTTGCGATTTTAGTAGTATTCAAACCAAACCTTGATTTTATATAAATAAACATTTTCAGCAAGTTTGGTGAAAATCAATAAAAACAAAAGTATTTGTGTTAGAGAGCAAAAAATGGTGAAACAGTCCTTTTTAATACATAAAGGACAATAACTAAGATAATCCTTATGGGATTTTAGTAATAATCACACTGGACCTAGATTTTATATGAATAAAGAATTTCAGCAAGTTTGGTGAAGATCCGATGAAAACTATTTGTGTTAGAGAGCAAAAAAGGCTGAAACAGCCATATTTTTTAATAATTAAAGGGCTATTACTCCGACATGCCATATGCGATTTTGGTAGGATTCAAAACTTAACCTTGATTTTATATTAATGAAAACGTTCAGCAAGTTTGGTGAAGATTAAAAACAGTATTTGTGTTAGAGAGCAAAACTTGCTGAAAACAGTCATTTTTAATACATAAAGGGCAAAAACTCAGATATGCCACATGCGATTTTTGTAATAATCAAACTAGACCTAAATTTTATATAATTAAACATTTACAGCAAGTTAAGTAAATATCCGATAAAAACTGTATGTGTTAGAGTGCAAAAAATGACTGAAACAGTCATTTTTTATTAATAAACATGCAATAACTCAGATATACCTTATGCGATTTTAGTAGTAATCAAATTAAACCTTGATTTTATATCAATAAACTTTTTCAGCAAGTTTGGTGAAGATCCAATAAAACGAATTTGTGTTAGAGAGCAAAACTTGCTGAAAATAGTCATTTTTTAATACATAAAGGGCAAAAACTCAGATATGCCACATGCGATTTTAGTAATAATCAAACCAGACCTTAATTATTTATGAATAAATATTTTCAGCATGTTTGGTGTTTTAGAGTGTAAAAATGACTGAAACGGTCATTTTTTATTAATTAACAGGCAATAACTCAAAAATACCTTATGCGATTTAGTAGTAATCAAACTAAACCTTGATTTTATATCAATGAACATTTTCAGCAAGTTTGTGGAAGATCGGATAAAAAATATTCGAGTTAGAGAGCGGACAAAAAAGTGTGATAGTCTAACTGACCAATCTGCTTGTCTTTACGTTCTTCCTTCTTTTTTGTAATGATAAAGTCAATGTGATGCCGTAGACGTAGACGTCGTTTCCCGCGTTACGAACACGGCGGCGCTTAATTTGTATTCAAAACATATTTTATAAAAAATAAAAAAACCAACGAGACGTTTCTACAGTCAGGGTTGATAAGCTCGGTAGAAATTCTGTTTCGCGGGTTGACAATTTGAATGTCACGCACACTACCATCTAATATTTATATACTATATATACTTAATAAAACAATTGAAGGGGCAAACGTATAAGTTCAAATATCTTTTTCGAAAGACGTCATTATACAAGGATTATATAGAGGATCTTACATGAGTGCTCATTATTTATCTTTTAATAAACGAATTGACTTAAATAATATGACACGAGCCTTGGCGAGCGTCATATTAATATTAGTAAACGAGTTTATCAAAAATGATAAGTTATTAGCACTGTTGTGAGATTCTATTTATTACATAACAATTTTAAACACCTATTAAGTCAATCGAAGCCGTAGTTTGCAGTCTTCTGCTATAAAGAGTTTCCGCCGAAACCTGGCGTTATTTACGGTAAAGTCATCGCAAATGACGTCAGTTGGTGTCCCGCTCCATTTGCGGACGAAAAGGTTAGGGCGGAGCCCAAAATACGATATTTCACTAGCAGATTACCGTATTTATATAATGGCTTTATTCTGTTCCCAGTCCACGAATTATGTGATAAATGCATTTATATTTATGCTAAAAATAAATTCTAATATCCATGTAACTAGCTAGAAACCAGATCAGACACCTAGTAACCCGGCGTCTGATCAGGGTCCAAACTGTTAGATACTCAGAAAAAAAGAAATCGTCTGGAATATCTTTAAAGAAAAATGTCACTTTTTCTCACTTCATACATGCATATGAGCAAACAATTTCGATTTACCCCTTCGCTGCAATTACATAAGATGCTTTAAACGACTGTCGTCTGCTTTTATTTCTTAAATTTCAAGTTCGCGTTTTTTAATTTCAGAAATATTGAACTGTATGTCAAATAGTTTGGATTCTGATCAGACGCCGCGTAACACCAGTAACCAAACGGTTTGCAAATAATTATTGAATTCATGGTATAAGGCATACTGCAATGTGGTTAAACGGAGAAAATAACGTCTTCTCCACTTTAATTAGATCAAATTACGACTTAGGAATGCTTGGTGATCATCAAGAAACTATTCGCTATGTTCGCCTTTACAAAATAAACTTTTTCAATGGAATATATTTGCATGATTTAAACATTGGGGTCGGACAAATGTGTATTTAATACTGTGTATCGTAGATAAAATGGTAAATGTGGTAAACGAGAGCCCTTTAAAGTCAATTTTGTGATTATACAATATACAGTGCTCTCATTCATCAACAACACCCAATGGGAGACAAATAATTTGTGTGTTGTTTGGAGGGATTTGTTATAGGGAGGGAAGATTGATACCCTTAGAATACATTTGCAAACAGTTTGAACCCAGATCAGACGCCGCGTAACGCGGCGTCTGATCTGGGTTCAAACTGTTAGTCACTCGTCATTATGTTACTTCTGTCAAAATATCTAATATGTTACTTTCAGAAAAAACAGCAGTGGACAATTTTAAGCAATATATATTGCAGCACTGCAAGGTTTAGACGTACATGTACTTACAGTGGAGAATCTGTTATTCTTTCCCGTTTAAACGCAAACGTACGCAAACGCAAAGCACTAAAACGTAGAAAAGTACAACTTTTGGACAATTCTGATAATTCATGTTTATCTTCGTGGCAAACAGTTTGGAGCCTGATCAGACGCCGGGTTACCCGGCGTCTGATCTGGCTCCAAACTGTTTGCAATGGACATTATAGTTTTAGCGTAAACGCGTTTATTGGGAAAGAATAACAGATTCCCCACTGTATCTTGTTTGGGGGACAGCAACAAACATTGTTGAAAGGAGGGAATCGTTGGTCAAAGGGCCTTTGTAGGAAGGGAGAACAGTATATAAAGTAAGTCAAACTGAATCAGTTGAACCCTAGCCACGCATTTTGGCGTACTTTGCAAACAATGTACCTGTGAAAAGAACACGTATTCTATCCGTTTGGCACAAACACAGTTATTTTTGAAAATGAAAGAATAATGCATTTTTTATCGTCTGCTTTAACCTTCTTACCGCGAACATATCGTCTGTATTGGTAGTGTCGTTTGCCATATTTTTAAAGTAGATGACTACTTTCAGCAGGTTGGAAGTAAAGCAGAATGCGACCTGTGGCGCATTCTGCTTTACTTTAAGCCTGCTTTAAGTTACCACCTGCTAGAATTAAGAAAATATTCCTTCAGACACATATTCATGACTGTATAGATCGGTTTTTTTTTCTTCCGCGGAGGATTAAACGAAATGCGTTAAAAGCCGCTTCTTTAAGGTTAAATGAGTGTCTGACAATTTGGACCCTGATCAAAAACTGAGTTTTCAAATGTTTGTTTACAACTTTTCAAATAAATGCCTGTTCCATTGAAATGCATTTTCACGTGTCTACCGTGCACTAATACAGAGGAGGAGACGTAATTCTTTCCCAATAAACGCGTTTACGCTAAAACTATTATTTCCAGAGCACGCCGTTTGGAGACTGATCAGATGCAGGGTGAACCGGAGTCTGATAGGGTTCCAAACTGTGTGTCACTCAGATTAAAATAAATCTAGAGTTGTCAAAATATTTTTATTTTGCCATTTTATTTCAATGAATTTGCGTTTCGTTTTGGGTTTAAACGGGAAAGAATAACGTCGTCTCAACTATATGAAGCCTCGAGAAACTTATTACATCATGACAGATGGATGAGCTAGTAGTAAATGTCTTGTGCATACTGATAGGCCAATAAAAGGTGTAAACGGGAAATATATGTCAGTGCATGTGACATCTAGCCTGAGTTCTTCGATACAGTGCATGGGAAGACGTTATGTTATATGTTATATGCTTTCCCGTTTAGATGCAAACTAAATGAGAACACGTTGCAGTGAAAAGAAAAATATAACAATTTTTGACAATTCTGGGGTTTTCTAATCGGATTGGCAAACAGTTTGGAATAACCCGTCTGATCTGATTGCAAACTGTTTGCAAATAAAATAATAGTTTTTGCGTAAATAACGTCGTCTCTACTCTTTTTAATTTCACAGTGGTGAAGCTTTCTTTCCCAATGAGAACGTTTGTGCTAAAACAAGTATGCTCATTGCAAATAGATAACCACTTTGAATAATATGAATAATCTACATTTCAAAACCCACCATTTTTCTTCAGTTTATTGCATTGCTCTTACCTTAACCCTTTCCCCCATAGAAGCGCCTTTTAGCGGATATGATTTATTCATCCGCTGAAGAAAATAGTTCCAATTTAATCAGTAATGAATATGTATTATAAGGAATATTTTTATATTGTAGTACATGATAGTTTAAAGGAGGCTGGAAGTAAAGCAGAATGCGCCCTAAGGCGCATTCTGCTTTACTTTCAACCTGCTTTAAGTAGTCACCTATCTTAAGTCCTATAAATAGGCTATCAGGTAAAGGGTTAATATTTGAATTAGAGAAAAAAATCTAACCTCTTTCCGCACTGTAAATGACAAAATAGTAACTGGCTTATCATGGGGGGGTTAACTACGTATTACCATCAAACTGTATAGCTACGACAACCTATATAGGTATTATAACAGATTTGTATTGCTACGAAGTCAGTGTATATAGTGAGAAATGTTTGTCTACGAAAACAAAGTTGCCTTCGTAGCTATACAAATTTGTTATAATACCCATATAGGTTGTCGTAGAGTAACATTTCATCGTAATACCTAGTTGGCCCCCAGTGCTTATGATGGCGACACATTTGGCGTAAATTTCAAGACATTTAATTTTGCGGGTTCGCTGTCCTCCCGAATATAGCGAAAATTAGCCATTGCGAGAAAAATCCGTTTTACAATATTTTTAAATTATTAAGAACCTTTCAATTAAAAGCATTTGGTACTTGTATGTATCTCTAAAATTACCAAGGCAAACTTAGCAGTTATAAGTTGTAATTTATATGTCGTTTGCAGCAATTTTTAAAGAGGAATTCTCGGTCATTTCTTATAGAAATATTATCAGAGTGTCAAACAATTTGACTCTAGATTAGACTCCGATTTACTATTCGCAACAACTGTCCCAAATTCAACCACAGCGATGTATTGTTAAATGTATTTCTTATAATACAGGAACCAATACTATTTCAGATATTGTAGATCCAGTTCAGAGGGTACATTCACTGTGAAAAAACCCACTGTTTATCACAATTGTATCTATTTGGGGGACACACCCATCGAGATGCATTGCAAACTAGTCATTTATCAGTTACAGTGGAGAATCTGTTATTCTTTCCCGTTTAAACGCAAACGTACGCAAACGCAAAGCACTAAAACGTAAAGAAGAACAACTTTTGGACAATTCTGATAATTCTTGTTTATCTTGGTGGCAAACAGTTTGGAGCCTGATCAGACGCCGGGTTTACCGGCGTCTGATCTGTCTCCAAACTGTTTGCACTGCAAATAATAGTTTTAGCGTAAACGCGTTTATTGGGAAAGAATAACAGATTATCCACTGTAACTGATCAGTGTATCTAAAAGTTCAGAAAGAAAGTGTGGAGAAGACTTTATAATGATGTTTTTTACCCAGCGTCTGATCCAGTTTAAAATATTTTGCCATTCAGATCTAAATAAACAGTGACCAATTTTGTTTAAAAAATGAATTTTCTGCATTTTAGTACATTTTGCGTTTCGTTTGCGTTTAAACGTGAAAGAGAAAATGTCGTCCCCACTGTACAATGTATTGGATAAGGCAACATATCTTCATCATATGCATGCACAGTGAAACCCCTCTAAACCGGAACCTCTAAAAATAGAATTCTCTATAAATCAGACAAAATAAGTTGATCATGTTTCCAACCCTACTTTATTTTAACCCATTACACCATAGTTATGCATTTTTACTCCTTTTCTCTCCTATTTTCTATATTCTATATATAACAGATGGCAGTTTAAAACAGATTGGAAGTAAAGCAGAATGCGCCTTAAGGCGCATTCTGCTTTACTTTCAACCTGCTTTAAATGATCAGCTATCTTCCATACTAGATAAAAGCTATAGATCTAGGTTAGAACCCTTCTTAACCGGAAACCCGTCTAAGCCGGACATTTAAACTGTCCCAAAACATGTCCGGTTTAGAGGGGTTGCAATGAATATCCTTCCTGGCCAGCTGATCTTTGGTCAGGGAAAGTTGTTTACAGGCTATAGCCATTTATAAAATTATTATAATATGTAATAAACTTTAATAGATGCATACGTTCAAAGCGGACCACACAGTGCGCGTACGGCAAGATGAAAGCTAACTAATGCTTTGCGGTGACATATATTAATTTCGTCGTTCTCAATAAAATGATATTACCCATAAAATATATTTACCGCCGAGCTAATCTTAGATGTACTTTATATAACGATTCCTTATAAGGTTTGCATCGATCGTTTTGGGATATTATGAGAAACATAAATTTTGATAACCGTTTCACCACTAATAATACACTCAACCCTAGCGACGAGTATACTCGTCATTTACAAAAGGTGTACATGTAAAGAGTACACCTGCCTTCTGTAAACAGTGTAAACTGAGCTCTGAATGAGCCCTATGAACAGGGTATGAATTGATTGTCATACAGCAATAGACATGTATAGTTATAATGAATCCGAAATATGCGTTACAATGGAGAATCTGTTATTCTTTCCCGTTTAAACGCAAACGTACGCAAACGCAAAGCACTAAAACGTAGAAAAGAACTTCTTTTGGACAATTCTGATATTTCATGTTTATCTTGGTGGCAAACAGTTTGGAGCCAGATCAGACGCCGGGTTACCCGGCGTCTGATCTGGCTCCAAACTGTTTGTAAAAGAAAAAAAGTTTTAGCGTAAACGCGTTTATCGGGAAAGAATAACAGATTCTCTACTGTACATGTATTTTCAGTGAAATGGTTAGATTTGCTATTTCAAAGATATATAGAAGCTTATATCACATCAAAGTTACAAGGCTGCCATTTTTCCGGATTTTTCCATAATCTTAGAATTTCTATCCTAGTATATAGTAGCTTGAAGCAAACTGAAAGTAAAGCAGAATGCGCAATGAGTCGCATTCTGCTTTACTTCCACCCTGCTTTAAGTAATCGCACTTGAAAAATAGAAAATTTGGAAATCTTAGGATTTTTCAAGATCATCTTATGGCCTCCATGAATTTATGCAAAAGCTCGTATATTATGTTTCTGTTTTACATATACCTTGCTTTAAGCAAACAACTGTCTTAACCCCTTTATTGCCTCAGCCCGGGTACAATGAGTATTTGCAAACAGTTTGGATCCTGATCAGACGCCGCGTAACGCGGCGTCTGATCAGGATTCAAACTGTTTGACACTCATTACATTTGTTATCACTAATTCAGTAAAATAAAGGTTTTGTACTTTAGTAAATTATTTTGCCTGAAAAGATCTTGAATATTTTAATTAACGATGATATTATTTCAACGAAAATAACTCTAATCATCACCCAGATTCTTGAACTTTCCACTGCAAATCGCAAAAAACACCTGCATGAAATGTACAGAGTCAAGGCCCCTAGTAGGCCTATTTCGGCGTCAGATCAGGATCCAAACTTACGATACTAACATTAATGATTCTTTAAATGTCGAAATAATAAATTTGAAGAAAGATTATGCAGGCGACTTTTTAAGCGGACGATACATATCATGGTCTAGAGAAGATTTTAACTTTCACAAGTCGATTGGGTACGATAAAGTCAGACATATTTCTCTAACCGTTAATAATGATTGTAACACACGCGAACAATAAACAGGCGAACTTCGATATCTCGAACTCGCCTAACTCCATTTTTCCCGTATTACTGTTTGGTATTTCATTATTGCTACAATAAACGCGTTTACGCTAAAACTATTATTTGCAGTGCAAACAGTTTGGAGCCAGATCAGACGCCGGGTAACTCGGCGTCTGATCAGGCTCCAAACTGTTTGCCACCAAGATAAACATGTATTATCAGAATTGTCCAAAAGTTGTACTTTTCTACGTTTTAGTGCTTTGCGTTTGCGGACGTTTGCGTTTAAACGGGAAAGAATAACAGATTCTCCACTGTACCTCGCTTAAGTCGACATGTTCTCATTACACTGTCAATCATCACTGCATGACCTGTTTCTACAGTAAAACCTCTCCATAACAGCCACTAAAACGAGGGCTATTTGATTGTATAAATGACAGGTGACAGCTTAAAGCAAGGTGACAGTGAAACAGAAAGCTCCTATAGGAGCTTTCTGTTTCACTGTCACCTTGCTTTAAGCAGTCACCGGTCTTAGACACCCAATAATCAACAAAACTTAGTGGCTGTTATAGAGAGGTTCTACTGTAGTTTTCAAGACATGTGACCACTCGAAGCAGCTTTAAAGTAAAGAAACATTGTATAAATTGCAACTGTTTCCGTTTGTGGAGGAATGATATTAAAAGCGTAAAAAGGCGTATATGTGGAGTAAATGGTAAAACGTGACTCTAGTCTACTTTTCATGTCTACTAAACCTTGCCTAATCCGGAATCCATTCCCGGCGTTTTTAGTTAGGAATGGTCCGTGTTTCGTGGGTTTCTCTGCGCAACCATCCTTGGCCTTTCGTCCTTTTTTGTAGATTTTATTTTAAAAAAGATAATTACTTAAATTGTTGTTGATGCAAATTTGACTAATTACTGCATTAAAAGTACTTTTTTCTGTCGAATGACGATATGAAGTGCACTGACTTTACGTACAGTGGAGAATCTGTTATTCTTTCCCGTTTAAACGCAAACGTACGCAAACGCAAAGCGCTAAAACGTAGAAAAGAACAACTTTTGGACAATTCTGATATTTTATGTTTATCTTGGTGGCAAACAGTTTGGAGCCTGACCAGACGCCGGGTTACCCGGCGTCTGATCTGTCTCCAAACAGTTTGCACTGCAAATAATACTTTTAGCGTAAACGCGTTTATTGGGAAAGAATAACAGATTCTCCACTGTATATTCTAAGCTGCCACTCTTTAATGAAGCATACTGTTCTGTAGATGTACATTGGAGAAGACGTTATTCTTTCTCAATAAGCGCGTTTACTCTTAAACTAGTTTTTCAATTGCGAACATTTTGGAACCAGATCAGACGCCGGGGATTCCATCGTCTGACCAGGTTCCTAAATGTTTGCCACTCAGATTAAAATAAACAGATGTAGTTGTCAAAAAGTTGCAATTTTCTACATTTTATTGCAATGCGTTTGCGTTTCGTTAAATAATAACGTCACCCATCTGCACTGTACAGTTGAGACCCGTTTAATCCAACATACACCAAAACACTATGCATTATATGGAGAATATAAAAGCTGATTAAAAATGTTAACAGTGTACTTCAATCTCAGTAGTAGTATAGGGCCACTTTAACGACAAACAAAGATGGCCGCCGTATTGACCTACTTTTGGTCGCGTGGTTACTATTTTTAGTAGCAAGGGTGGAGCTCATTTGCATATAAAGATTTCACGGGTTTTCGCAGGTGTAGCGGATTGATCTTGATATAACTCGATAAATACTTGCCTTACCAGTCAGACTGACCATGCGTTCGCGCCCATGTATGCCAGGGCATGAACTACAGTTTACATTCCAATGCTTCCGTCCTGTACCTCTACCGCAGTAGTGTTCGGCAATGAAACGCTCCGGTGTTACATAAAGATTCGAATCTAACTAAAGTGTGTCCGCATGGGTTTAACGCGAAAAAAATTCCAGAGTTCATACAAAAACGACATAGTGTTGAATCTAATTCGGTGTCGCTGGGAATACTGACAACGCAACAACTACTACTACTACTACTATTAACAACAACAACACTACTTCTTAGTTGCTTATAATAATTAAAATAAAACGCTACCTCTTCTTCTATGTTTACTCCTTGACGTCTCATGCTTAAATGCGATAACCTCAGTGCGCATGCATGAGTAGAGTGTGTTTAGCTATTATATTATTTAGAAGGAAATCATTTTTTGAATAACATCTGCTTAAATGTCAAACGTCACATTGTTGACTTAAGACAATTAAAAGTATACAACTTGTTCAGTCAACAAACCCTTTGCACTATTGATTTTAGACACAATGCAAAGTACACAAAGGGACAGACTCTGTTCATGGAGGAGGAGGGGGAGATGAGGAGAGAAGAGGAAGAGGTGGGGAGGAGGGAAGAGGTGCAGAGGAGGAGGAGGGAATGCGAAGGAGGAGGAGAAGGGAGAAGAGGGAGGGGCTGAGGAGAGGTTGGAGGAGATGAGAGGGAGTTATGGTGAGGAGATGGGAGAGGAGAAATGAAAAGGAGTGAAAGGGAGAGTGAAGGAGGAGGGGAGGAAGAGAGGAGGTAGATAGGAGAATGAGATGAGAGGAGGAGGGAGGTGGAGAAAAGGAGGGAAGAGTAGGAGGGAGGGGAGGAAAGGGAGATATTGTATGGAGAAGGGAGAGGAGGAGTCATCACTTGCAGAGGTCATAAGAACGTAAGAATGACTTTACATCTTAGTATTTGTAATCATGAAGCGCTGCATTTAATGTTCCCGTACTTTCTCTAGATATGACAATTTGGTGAGACATCAACGTAATGTCCACGGTACCAATACAAACGATGATACACAGTGTACCTACTATGCGACAAAAATAAAAAAGACAAAAATAAAAAAGACAAATAAATTCATTCACAATAAGTATCATACATTATGGAGTTACAAGGAAACATGGAAATTTGTTCAGTATTATCACCAAGATTACAAAATTGTTATAGTTAGCTTGTAAAATCAACTTTAAAATGAGTCAAATTATTAAAAGATCTTTGGCATGATTAAAAAAAGGGATTTTTGTTTGTCTTGTTTGTTTGTTTGTTTAATTGTTTGTTTGTTTTGTTTTGTTTGTTTTAGTGTAGAACCGGTGAGTAGCTCACAAATCGTAAAACGAATGTTTAAAACAATACTCTCCTTGTTGATTGGTTGAGTATTGTTTAATCCATGGCTGAGTATTTTAGCATCAGTTTAAGTCGATAGTTAAGAGTACCTGTTGGATTCCGTTGTATACCTTGTGTTTGTAATAGAAATCTAAAAAAGGGGAGATCCTTTGAAAGCAGTCGAGTGAAAGAAAATATTTTATGCCCCCAGAATCTACGATTCGGGGGCATATATTTTTTGTCATTTCTGTTGGTTTGTCCGTCCGTCTGTCTGTGCCAAAAACCTTAACCTTGGCTATAACTCTTGCATTTTTGTACCTGGACCTTTTATACTTGGCATGTGTCTTCCCTGTATCAAGACCTTTCCAACCATACCAACATATTTGATCATGTGACCTTGACCTTGACCTTTGACCTATTTAATCAAACTTTAACCAAAAACCTTAACCTTGGCTATAACTTTTGCATTTTTAAACCTGGGCCTTTTATACTTGGCATGTGGATTCCTCATGGCAAAACCTTTCCAACCATATAAAACTTTTTGACCTTGTGACCTTGACCTTGACATTTGACCTACTTTTGTAAAAATCTTTAAATGGTTATAACATTTGCACCAGTAGGCCCAGGGCTTTCATATTTTGTATGTATATTTCTTTTGTCAAGACCTTACCAACCATACCAACATCTTTGACCATGTGACCTTGACCTTGACCTTTGACCTATTTAATCAAACTTTAACCGAAAACCTTAACCTTGGCTATAACTTTTGCATTTTTAAACCTGGGCCTTTTATACTTGGCATGTGTATTCCTCATGGCAAGAAGACCTTTCCAACCATATAAAACTTTTTGACCTTGTGACCTTGACCTTGACATTTGAGCTACTTTTGTAAAATTCTTTAAATGGCTATAATATTTGCACCAGAAGGCCCAGGGCTTTTATATTTTGTATGCATATTTCGTTTGTCAAGACCTTTCCAACCATACCAACATCTTTGACCATGTGACCTTGACCTTTGACCTATTTAATCAAACTTTAACAAAAAACCTTAACATTGGCTATAACTTTTGCATTTTTAAACCTGGGCCTTTTATACTTGGCATGTGGATTCCTCATGGCAAGACCTTTCCAACCATATAAAACTTTTTGACCTTGTGACCTTGACCTTGACATTTGACCTACATTTGTAAAAATCTTTAAATGGCTATATAATTTGCACCAGTTGGCCCAGGGCTTTCATATTTTGTATGCATATTTCTTGTGTTAAGACCTTTCCAACTATACCAAAGTCTATGACCATGTGACCTTGACCTCGACCTTTGACCTATATAATCAAACTTTAACCAAAAACCTTAACCTTGGCTATAACTTTAGCATTTTTGCACCTGGGCCTTTTATACATGGCAGGTGTCTTCCCTTGTGGCGAGACCTTTCCAACCATACACAACTTTTTGACATTGTGACCTTGATATTTGACCTACTTTTGTTAAAATCTTTAAATGGCTATAACATTTGCCCCAGTAGGCCTACGGTTTTCATATTTTGTTTATATATTTCTTGTGTCAAGACCTTTCCAACCATACCTACGCTTTTGCCCTTGTGACCTTGAACTTTGACCGGCTTTTGTATAAATCTTTATATGCCTATAACATTTGAACCAGTAGGCCTAGAGCTTCCATACTTTGTATGTACATGTACATTGTATGTTTCTTGTGTTAAGACTTGTTCAACCATGCCAATGTTTCATTTACCATGCGACCATGACTTTTGACCTACTTTTGCAAATAAGCATTACATTACAGAACATGACGCTGGCTGGGGGCATTTGTGTTTCACAAACACATTGCTTTTCATCTGATCTTCACCAAACTTTCTGAAAATGTTTGTTGACAAAAAATGGAGACCAATTTGGATAACCAGCGGCACCAATTTATGCTAGGCCCTTTGGAGTAATGGCCCTTGAAGTCCTCAAAATGGCGTTCCACTACAGTAACAGCTCTTTAACATTTACGTTTGATAGTCTGGATTCCCCTCCCTGTATCATCGGGGGCATTCGTGTAACTGGGACACGCTCTTGTTTTGTAATAGATCTAGATATATGTGTCAAGTACCTGTGGAAGGGACATAGAAGTTAAAGGCATTTTCGAAACCTAAACGCAGATTTTGGCCCCCTTGACATTGACCTTTAACTTAGGGCCCACGTTTAGGTTTCGAAATCTGCGTTGAGGTTTCAAAAAATGCCTATAACTTTTTGGGAAATAGATTTAGATCTATGTGTCAAGTACCTGTTTCCCCTTCCCTTGAGGTATTGCTTTCATAGGTGATATGTGTATTTATAAACATAAGGCCTTTCCAAGCACAGACAAATTTGGACCCTGTGACCTTGAACTAAGGCCCCACGTTTTGGTTTCGAAATCTGCGTTCAGGTTTTGGAAAAAACCTATACCTACTATGTCTCTTGAGGTATTGCTTTTATAGTTGGTATATGTGTGTATATGGACAAAGAATTTCCATGCACAGAAAAGTTTAGACCCCTGTGGCATTTACCTTGTACTTAGGACCGACGTTTAGGTTTGAAATCTGTGTTTAGGTTTCGAAAAATACCTATAACTTCTATGCCCCTTGATGTGTTGCTTTCATAGTTGGCATGTGTATGTACATGTATATGGACAAGACATTTTATGCACAGAAAATTGTTGACCCCTTGACCTTGACCTTTAATTTAGGGCCCGCGTTTACCGTGTGACCGCGTTCCGCCCCTGTGTTATAAGGATTAAGGTCATTCGAGACACTATATCAATTGATTTTCCATTGCATAACTGCAATATAGTTATTTGTGTTACACAGAATTGTATATTCTTACACACAAGGAAGTAATATATTTGCCAGCATTCAACTTATGCGTATTTAAATACCCAAAGCACTGATTTATGTTTCTCTTATTTGGATCAATAACTAATGCATATATTTGTGTATATGAATATGCATTTAGTGTAAGTTTGTCCCTAGTGTTACCAGATCATGTCATTTGTGTTTCAAATGTGTTTGTCATCAGATCATGTCATTTGTGTTACCATTTTGCGAGTCACTGCCTCAAAGAATAGCATCACACGTTTTGTTAATCTTGATACTTGTATAGTGAAACAAATTTAACATTTCTTCTTATCAAACCCAAGTTTGAAATTCATCATGCGTTTCCGAAGAATAAATCAATAAACATCTTTAGATGTCCTTCAACGGACTAAACCTGTCCATGTTGTTACGTAACACAAAGGACAGTAACACCAAGGATATATTCCATCTAAATAAGATTTATTTCATAAAATGATTGGTCCCTAGCAGCACATGTATTTAAAAAAACATCAGCACACTATGATAGTACAGTTATTGCATTTACAGCAACCATAAGTCGCCAAAATGTGTTTGAACATACAGTAACAACATAGACATAGAAAACATATATTTTCTCACATGACTACCCTTGTTTTCTATAGCGAACAACGATGACGAATATCCTTTTCTCACCTCTCGGACAGAGGTATCCCGAAATCTAGGGGTGTGAGATAACCTTTTCTCACTTTTCAGGGGTGCTAGACCACATTTTGTTACTATAAATAGCAGTGCGGCAAACCTTGTCTGGTACGGTATCCTTCCGCCTGATTGGCTAGGAGGTTACTCTTACAGAAATTCCCTAAAACTTAAATGGACCACAAACTACGTTTATAGAGAGAAATGAAACCGATAATTTTACAGTAGACTCTACAGTTGTCTGTGGCTTTCAACAATTCAATGATCCGATGTTTAAACCGTAATTTATGTTGTTGTTGTTGATTGTTTCACATGATCGAGTATACGCGTAAGGTCACGTTCTTATATGACGTCGTTGACGTCGGTTGTTGTTATGGCTTGAAAGTAGAACGCATATAAAGGAAGAAATGGACGTTTTGATAACTTTTACTATTCAAAATCGCTTAGATTCAATAAAAACGTTTGTATTTCTAAGTTGTGATCTAAAATGGGACATGTTTTCTTCTTAAAACGTGTGTACAAATAAATGTTAATGCCAAGCTGAAATAGCGCGACTTTTAAACAGCTGTTTGTTGCTATTGGATATGGAATGTGTGATTCGGATAAAAAGTAGGTATTTGCAATTCCTTTAATTAACTCGTTTTAACGGTAGTTTTAAGCGAGAAAAATAATCAAGCACGGCTTTGGGTAAAAACGGGGGATTCTATACCCTCGGTTTGTCTGTTCCTGTCGGAAACTCGCTAAAGCTCGTTTCCGACTAGGAACAGACAAACCTCGGGTATAGAATTCCCCGTCTTTACCAAAAGCCGTGCTTGATTCTATTAATCTCCAACATGTGTAAGATCACTTTAATGACGTCACTATGTAACGTCACTATTTGCTTAAAAAATAGCTTAAATCGTTGGTAATGTGAGAAAAAGAATTTGTCACTCGTCGATGTTTCAGACAAGTTGATCTCAAACTCGTCTATAATAGAAAAGTTATTAAGCTCGCCAAGGCTCGCATAATAACATTTCAATTCTAGACTCGTTTGAGATCAGCTTGTCATAAACATCGACTCATGACAGATCCTATATATCTTGTTCATACATACTTTTTTATACATATTTTCCAAAATTAAAAGTGCCGTCTCATGGTTAACCTTATTTTGACATCACAAGAAGTGATGTGATAAGGAATGGCTGCTAAAAGATATTTTTGACATAATCATAACTATAACAACTCCTATAGATCAAATGGTAACACCATGGACACGGCGATGAGTTACAAATCTCGAAAGTTTCATTTCAGTGTTTTTTATCGCAGATAAAGCTCAAATAATGATTTTAGCATAAACGTATGACATGAAACATCGTATTGGTGTAGTTAGCAGTAGTATTTAAACTGCATAGAACTGACTTTATTTTCTTGTACAACATAAACACTTGGCAAAACAAACATAATATAGCGGTTTATGAGCTATTTCAATGTTATTTCCATTTACATTAAGGTGTATACAACATGTACTAGTTGCTGGTTTTACTGTATTAGCTAACACTGATAAAATAAAAACATAAAACTTTTTTTGAAAATGGCCCATATAATACTGCTAAATACAATGCTGTATCAGCCGCCGCGTCCTTGACAAAGTCTACTGCACGCGGTGATAAAATTGTTATAACTCATTCAAGCGGTTCGGGTTCATTAAAGACGCCAAGTAACGGGACGTCTCATTGGAACCAAACTGTGTTATATGCTGTCTCTCTCTCTATACAGTGAAACCCACTCTAAACCGGAACCTCTAAATACCGGAATTCTCTCTAATCCGGACAAAACTGTTGGTCCCGTTTCCAACCCTACTTTATTTTTAACACATTACTTCATAAGTATGCATTGTTTACTCCCTTTTACTCCTATTTTCTATATTCTATAGCAGATGACAGTTTTACTGTCAACCTGCTTTTAGTGATCAGCTATCTTCCATACTAGAAACAAGCTAACGGTTAGAACCCCACTAAACCGGAAACCCCTCTAAACGGACATTAATGGTGTCCCCAAACATGTCCGATTTAGAAGGGTTTCACTGTATATATAATTCAGTATTTTTAAGATAATGAATCAATGCATTTGATACGATGCATCCTCGTGATAATAAGTAAATAACTTCGAATAAAAATTTCTGGTTAAAGTTTAGAAGATCTAGATCTGGATTTACACATCAAATTTGACCTTATATCATGTTGTATTGTAAATATTTATATATATGCTGAAAGATTGTTTAAGTCAAATAAACCTTCTTCTTCTTCTTCTTCTTCTTCTTCTTTTACTTACTCTTCTTTTTCTTCTTCTTCTTCTTCTTCTTCTTCTTCTTCTTCATCTTATTATTATTATTATAATTATTATTATTATTATTTTTCTTCTTCTTCTTCTTCTTTTTCTTCTTCTTCTCACCCATCTTCTTCTTTTTCTTCTTCGTATCCGTCTTCTTCTTTTTGATCTACACTTTTTGCAATGAAAGTAGGCGGGTTTTGCCATGACACGACTCATTTGTATTCCTTTTCGATGTATTTCATCCAACCATTCCACTGACTAAACACAATGCAATAAAACATAGAAAATGTAGGGAGTTTTACGATGAATTTTATTCTGAGAGGTAAGCAGTTGTGGGCTCGATCAGATACATGTTTATTAACCCTTTACCTGATAGCCTATTTATAGTACTTAGGATAGGTGACTACTTAAAGCAGGTTGAAAGTAAAGCAGAATGCGCTTTACTTTCAGCCTGCTTTAAGCTATCATGTGCTATAATATAGAAAATATTCCCTATAATACATATTTATTACTGATTAAATTGGAACTATTTTCTTCAGCGGATGAATAAACAAAATACGCTAAAAGTCGCTTCTATGGGGGAAAGGGCGTCTAACTTGGCTCAAAACTGTTTCCGACTGAAGTACCGTAATTGTTTTAACACAAGCGCATTAATTGGTAAAGAATAGTCTCCACCCGCTGTAACATCTAAACATAGACGATGAAGTAGCCTGATAAGGTTTA
This sequence comes from Gari tellinella, assembly GCA_922989275.2. NCBI lineage: Eukaryota > Metazoa > Mollusca > Bivalvia > Cardiida > Psammobiidae > Gari > Gari tellinella. The sequence continues at coordinate 77,283,546 of OV277866.1, forward strand.
ATAAGAAGAAAATGCCAACTCCTTACTTCTAGATAACCCGGAGAGCTCGTGCGGAAACTGGGCAGGCATCTGATTAAAACTGAACTCGAATTCTTGTCACTATAGTTTTGATATACAGGGTGTTAAGAAAGTTCGTTCCTATTTTTGATTACCTTAATTCCATCCCCAAACATTTCCGATCGACGAAATTTTTTCACAGTGTGGTACTATCATTTTTATACACTGAGTACTATCATAGTCAAATACTTAAAAAAAGAACTTAAACCTGCACTCATGAAATCTGCTACTGACGGTAAAATAAGCAGTAGGAAACTTGTCCCAGATTCCAATCGAGCGGTTTTTCAACAAGATGGTGCCCCACCACACACAACCACCAGCACACAGCAATGGTGTCGAGACAATCTAGAGAAATTATTCGACAAAGAAGAATGGCCAGCCAGGGACCTCGCCAGATTTAAATGATATAGAAATATCTGGAGTATTCTGGACACCGAGGCATACAATGACCCACCCCCTAGAACAATGAAAGCCCTATGACGTCGTCTACGTCACGCCTGGGACAGTTTGTCTCCAGATCACCTTACTTCATTGATCCATTATATGCCTAAGCGTCTTAAAAAAAATTTAAAAGGCAAGGGAGGACCCTCTGGGCATTGAGTAAAACAACATTACCAGTTGACAGTGTGATACAGAGTGATGTATTTAGCTCGAGACGATTTGGGCGGAAATAGCCGATCTGATCGGTTGTTTCCGCCAAAAACGTCGAGAGCTAAATGCAACACTCTGTAGCACACTGCCAACTGGTGATGTGTTTATTATATGCCTTGAATACACACCAGAAACAATTAAATAGTTGTTTAAATCATTTTATAGCCAAAATTTATTAGTTATTTGAAGCACAATGAATAACGCGGCACTTGTACACGTACGTAAATGACGTCACGTTAAATCGAAAGCGAGGTCAGAGTAAAATACAAAGTGGCTGATACAAGGTGGCTGATACAGACTCTTGTATTTTACTGTGCAAATACACGCGAAAACACTCGATATCATACAAAGGCATATAATAAAAGGTCGTATCCGTCTTGTAGACATGTGTGCAAAAATAGGAACGAACTTTCTTAACACCCTGTAGTCATACCCGCCTTTCACCCCTTTCACCGCCATAATCGGCTAAAGTCGACTTTGCAAAAAGCGTTGACCCAGATCAGACGCCGCATAACGCATCTTGATCCAAACTGTTAAGCGCTCGTATAAATATTTCTTCATTCAAAAATAAAACTAACGAGTATTTAGCATATACAGTCGACACTCGAGAATTCGACCTTGCGTTATTTCGAACATGCCCATGTTTCTAAGTTTAAACGTGGCTTAACCAATTATGAGTATTATCGACTTAAGCGAGATCGACATATCGAAGTTATACTCATGTAATACTGATATCGGTTCAGTGAGTTCGACGCATCGAGGTTCGACTGTTATTGCAGGTTGACTAAGAGCAACTTCACGTGGAACTATAGTCCGAACCTCTAGTCAGGCAAAAATGGCGACTGGTGCATGCGCATTAAGGTCGGCAAAGGAACACCGTTTGTCGAACCAATGAAAACTGAGGTTCACTGGTCAAATGACGTCACTATAGTCAAACCATCGGTGTTCAGTTGGAACTGTAGTCATTATAGACGGCTATAGACCGGACTATGGTTCCACGTGATTTCGCTCTAAATCTAGCAGACGGGATATTGTCCTCGAAAGGGTTAAAACCAATATTGGGGGAAGCGGTTTCAGCAGGACTACCTTTTCTCCGAATATTTCGGAAATCTTCGATTCTTTCTTTATCTCGCCGGGTCTACAGATTTTTCCCGAAATCTTCGGATTTCTGCTCTTTTTTTTAAATTTTGAAATTTTATGCGCTTTTTGCTTATAGGAAACGCTGATTTATTGGTGTCAAACTGTTAAATTCCTATAAGACCCCGCGTATCTCGGCGTCTGATCTGGCTACAAACTGTTTGCATAGTTGTGTTAGTGCTATAGAGCCAGGCAGCGAAAGAGTTAAAGGTACCATAAATTTCTTAAATCGCGCTTACTGATACAGTGGAGAATCTGTTATTCTTTCCCGTTTAAACGCAAACGAACGCAAAGCGCTAAAACGTAGAAAAAACAACTTTTGGTTAATTCTGATATTTCATGTTTATCTTGGTGGCAAACGCATTTAGCACTAAAACGTAGAAAAGAACAACTTTTGGACAATTCTGATAATTCATGTTTATCTTGGTGGCAAACAGTTTGGAGCCTGATCAGACGCCGGGCTCCAAACTGTTTCCACTGCAAATAATAGTTTTAGCGTAAACGCGTTTATTGGGAAAGAATAACACATTCTCCACTGTATCTCTCATGTTTGAATGCACCATCAATTTACCGAAAAATGGGAGACAAAAATAGTTAGCGTTGTTCGGAGGGAGTCGTTATAAGGTATGAATTTGGCCTAAATTTTCAAACAGTTTAAATCTAGATCAGACTCCGCGTAACGCGGCATCTGCTCTGGATTCAAGCTGTTTGTCACTCGCCATTATTTTTTTAGACAGAATGGCTATTATGTTAATTTGGTAAAACAGCATATTACAATTTTTATAATACGATATTTCAGCTGTGAAAAGGTTGGCCAAAATTGACTTATTTATGGAACTGCGTCAAGGGTCGTTGTAAGGAGGGAGTCGTTGTTGGGAGGGCCGTTGTAAAGAGGGAACACTATAATTATATATATTTTTTTTTTCTACATTTTATTGCAAGGCGTTGGAGTTTCGTATAATTTAAACGATTAAGAATAGTGTCATTCCCACTGTATTCTCTTGTTTATGCACCATGTTACTCCATAAACAAGCTCTCTTTCGACATTGATTTATTCCTCCGCGAAAGAAAATAGTTCCACATAAAACAGTCATGAATACGCATTATAATAAAAAAGAGTTTCTATTTCCTTTCCACGCCCATAACGTATAAAAAACGTATTGACGTTTATGGCACATTTTGGCTTCCGTAGAATGAAAAGTTATGATTTGCACATCGCGTTGGAAGACTTTTCTGAAAGACCAGGTTCAGCACTTCCTATTTCTAGAATAGCAATGGTCACCTGCAAAATGTGACACTTTCAGGCAGCATCGAAATTGGATCCAGACACAAATTTGCAAGATTGGAAAAAAAAATGCGAATGCCAGAGGGGCCGAAACGGTCCATCTTTCTACTTTCGGTTTAAAATGTTCGCACCTTTTTTGTCAAAACCCGTTATAATAGCACTTGTGCTGGAATTCAGTAACACTGAAATGTCAACACAAAGCTCACAAAGCTCAAACTGAGCGCAAACTGAGCTCAGGATCGTCTTATTTTTTAACTAATTCGCGCATTGCGTGAACGCGATTTAAATATAGCGCTGCTTAAAATAGATGTTACAAAAAATGTTACTTTCGGTTTCGTATTGACATGTCGGAGTAGATTTGAGATGTCAGAGTGTAGCGTTTATTCAGAATATGAGCTCCAAATTAGTCCGGTAGTGCCTGTGTTATGTGTACAAAATGGGTCGGGCTTGCTAAGGATATCCTCGCAGATGGTAGCGTATGCCAAGTAGATTATTTCATGCTTATATATTGGATCAATCCAATTTTCATTTAAGGAGTTCTTGGTCTAACTTTTTATTTTCATTTTATTTTCAATAGAAATTGCTGTTAGCAAACAGTGTAGACTCAGTAGTAGACTACTACTACTACTACTACTACTTACCTATATCCCATTGATGGGAACGCTAGGCACAAATCACAGGGGCCTTGACCTTTAACCCGTTACCCCATAAATACGCCTTTTTACGCCTCTAATTTATTCCTCTACTGAAGAAAATAGTTCCCTTTTATACAGTCATGAATATGTATCATAAGAAATATTTTCTATATCCAAGCAGATATTAGCTTAAAGCAGGCTGAAAGTAAAGCAGAATGCGCCTTACGGCGCATTCTGTTTTACTTTCAACCTGTTTTAAGTGGTCACTTATATTCAATACTAGAAACAGGTGATGGGGTAATGAGTTAAAAGAACGCATGTAGTGCTATAGTATATCCATAGTATTGAATACAATTTTTAAAGGTCAAGGTCCCTATGGCTAAAATTTGTTATTATTTCTACATGTTCAAATAAATTGGAGCCTGTCATAAAAATACTTCCATACTTATTGTTAAAAATGACCTGGTTTCGATATTGCTGCGTAATGGTAAACAGAACATTTACAAACTTTACTTCATATTTTGTTTTTAATTAAAGACAGCATTTATTTCGAAAGAGAAAAAAACAGGTTAACCTTTTTACACGCTCTCGGCACATGCACAGTAACTGTTGTAAACAGTTTTGATCCAGATGAGACGCCGGTATCCCGACGTCTCGCCTGGATTCAAACTGTTTGATACACCGGTGTTATTTCCCGAAAGAAAATAAAGATCAAGCAATTCTGAAAACTCGTGCAGACGACAATTACATAGCGTGTTAAGTGTTACAGTGGAGAAAACGTTATTCTTTCCCAATAAACGCGTTTACGCTAAAACTAGTATTTCTATTGCAAACAGTTTGGAGCCAGATCAGACGCCGGGTAACCCGGCGTCTGATCAGGCTCCAAACTGTTTTCCACCAAGAAAAACATGAATTATCAGAATTGTCCAAAAGTTGCACTTTTCTACGTTTTAGTGTTTTGCGTTTGCGTTTCGTTTCGTTTAAACGGGAAAGAATAACGTTTTCTCCATTGTAAAAAGAATTTGTCACACTACATGAGCTAACGAATTAACTCTTTGCAAGCTGAGATTTTTTCTCATCTGTAAAATTTGTCGTCTGCAAATGTTATAAAACTAGAATTTTCAAAATTTCTTTAAAAAAACAACAGGGTCAGACTGTCAAACAATTTGAATCCTGATGAGACGCCGCGTTAAGCGGCGTCTCATCTGGATCCAAACTGATTGAAAAGGTACATGTAATCAATATGACACATATTCGCTGCTAGCATGGTAGAGTTTAAAGAGTATACAAATTTTAAAAAAGCAGAGCCATTAAATAACTGTAATTGAATGACAAAATCAGAACGTCGTTAAAATGATGTTAAACCCTTATTATGCCGTAATATCATCTGCTTTGAAATTGTCGTCTGCAAAAAAAATCAAATATGATTCATACATATTTCAATGTAAAGAAACTTAACGTTGAGTGTCAAATATTGGTACCTGATCAGAGGCCGAGTTACTCGGAGTCTGATCTGGACCCCAACTGTTTGTACATTCAACTTAATTCAGCTGGCCTGTTTAAGGGTTGGGTGTATTTACTTTGTTACAAATGTTATCTTGTTATATTAATATTATTGGCTTTCAAAAATGTCGATGTCAATTTTATATTTTCATTTTTCTAAGATTTAAAGCGACTCGCAACCTGATGGTGTATTTGCAAAAATAGAATAAAATACTCTAATAAAACCAAATGTGTAGCATTATCGTGCATCTGGAATTAGAAAAATCTGATCAGTCTAAAAACACATTCTAGAAAATTATTCAAATCTTAGTTTTTTAGATATTTTCCATCGTTTTATATATGAGCATCGAAAGACGCAATAGAAATTGATAACGGACTAAGATATAAACCCGAACCGAATTATGTACTCTCCATCGCTACACACTGAAGTACGTTAAATCGATCCCAGATATATGAATAGTTCGGTGGCTCAGTGGACTAAATGGTTTCCTTATTTTGCCGTTCTACTCCCCCCCCCCCCCCCCCCCCCCCCCCAATGGCCGGTCCCGGGTTCGAATCCCACCAGAGCTCAATATTTGTATTGATTGAAATGCATTTTTAAACAGAATTTCTTACCCTTAACTAATTTTTACCCATTTATACAAGCGTTTGACATATATTTACAAATTACTTTTTTGAATGCTAAAACTTGTTGCGAGTCTCTTTAATAAAATAATAAAATGCACCTAAAACAAACAAATACTAGTGTCTAGCAGTTTGGATTCTTATCAGACAACGCGTTACCCGTCGTTTAATCTGGATCAAACCTGTTGGGGATATTTAGACCTCACTTACAGTGGAGAATCTGTTATTCTTTCCCGTTTAAACGCAAACGTACGCAAACGTACGCAAACGCAAAGCGCTAAAACGTAGAAAAGAACAACTTTTGGACAATTCTGATAATTCTTGTTTATCTTGGTGGCAAACAGTTTGGAGCCTGATCAGACGCCGGGTTACCCGGCGTCTGATCTGGCTCCAAACTGTTTGCACTGCAAATAATAGTTTTAGCGTAAACGCGTTTATTGGGAAAGAATAACAGATTCTCCACTGTAGGGATAAGGTTAACCCTTCCGGCGCCGTAGTTGCATGAAGTCGGCTTTGCAAACAGTTTGAATCCAGATCAGACGCCGCGTAACGCGGAGTATAATCAGGACCCAAACTGTTTGACACTCTTGTCGATATTTCTTAAAGCGACTCGCGACCAGAAGGTGCATTTGCAAAAATAAAAGAAAATACTCAAATATAACCAAAAGGGTAGCATTATCGTGTATCTGGCATTGGAAAAATATGACCAGTCTAAAAACACCCTCTAGAAATGTCTTCAAATCTCAGTTTTTTAGATATTTTCCATCGTTTTATCCATAGCGTCTACAGTTGCTATAGAAATTGATCACGGGCTAAGATATAAACCCGAGCCGAATTATGCAGTTGTATGTACTCATCATCGCTTCCCACTGAAATACGTTAAATCGATCCCAGATATATGAATAATTCCGTGGCCCATTGGGTCAAGCGGTGTCCTCATTTTGACTTATGTCCGCCATGACCCTAGACCGTAGTTCTCCTTTGTTCCTATCCTTTCCTTTCACTCTCACATTTTCTCTCCTTTAAAACTGTGATATGTTTATGTTGTAATTCCGTGTCTTATTATATGCTTTGTTATAACTGAAAAATAAACGGGCTGGCAATTGCCGGTTCCAAAGAGAAAAAAAAGAAAGAAAAAGGACCCCATCGTCTCGATGGGGGTCCTTTTTCTACGGTCTGGGGTCATTTCTCTACGTAGTATAAAGACCCAGGTCATTTTGCAGATGTGGGTCATTCTACTGCGTTACACCGGGTCACGGGTTCGATTCCCACCAGAGCTCAACATTTGTTTTTATTGAAATGCATTTTTAAAACAGAATTTCTTATCCTAAACTAATTCTTACCCTTTTATACTATAAGCGTTTGTCACATATTTACAAATTACAACTTTTAATGCTATATCTGGTTGCGAGTCTCTTTAAGTACTATAACCTTAAATAAAACTTTGAAACGTTCTTTCAGGCAACAATACTGAAACAAAAGACTATTAAGCGGCGAAGGGGTAAAAATCTCCCGAATAGTTTGGCGCCGATATGGTTAAGACAGCTTCATTATGATGCAATCACTTAATGCCCTAGTTTCTATTGTTTGTGTCCTTGAAATTAGTTGTTACAATGGAGAAAACGTTATTCTTTCCCGTTTAAACGAAACGAAACGCAAACGCAAAACACTAAAACGTAGAAAAGTGCAACTTTTGGACAATTCTGATAATTCATGTTTATCTTGGTGGCAAACAGTTTGGAGCCTGATCTGGCTCCAAACTGTTTGCAATAGAAATAATAGTTTTAGCGTAAACGCGTTTATTGGGAAAGAATAACGTTTTCTCCACTGTAATTACTACTCTAAATACATGTAGTGCAAATGTACTTGGCTATATTGAAAACTGTAATTAGTTACTACAGTGGAGAAGACGGTATTCTTTCCCCCTTTAAACGCAAACGAAACACAAACTTATCGCTCTAAAACGTATAAAATGACAACATGTTGACAATTCTGATAGTTCTGATTATTCAAGTTAATTTGAGCGGCAAACAGTTAAGAGCCTGGATAGACGACGGGTTACCCGGCATTTGCTCTGGCTCAAAGATGTTTGCAATGGAAATTAAAGTTTTAACGTTATTTAGAGCATTTTTGGGAAAAAATAACGTCTCCACTGTATTATTGTACAGCATTGCTTACAAATGCCGCTGGCAATAAAAGATAATTAAATTTTAATTCAACAATTGATTTACAAAATTGTCAAATAGTTTATATCCTGACGAGATTACGAAATCTGATCAGGATCCAAAATATTTTACAATTTCAATGATATACATGTATAATAGCTCAATGTTCTATCTTTAGTCATCTATAAGGTAATGTTACACGATGTACATGTTGTATTTAGAAATAGGACACTGCACAACGATGAAAAAACGCACAAAATTAGTTCAACCTTTTTGCATGCTAGCGGCGGATATATCTGCCACAGTGATTACCTTTGCAAACAGTTTGGATCCAGATGAGACGCCGCGCAACGTTTGGCACTCTGGAATCTTTTTGAAAATAAATTGAGAAATTATTCTTTAGAACAATATTAGACAACAATCGTTGAAGACGACAAACATTACCCAGCATGCAAAGGGTTAATATTTAGTTATTCAGGCAGAAATTGTGTCATGGTTACGAAGAGCAGGTTTTTGATGACTGACATAGAAACATACATAAGAACGGTTTCAAGATGAAATATGGTATATAAAGGTACATACAGTGAAAACGGTATTATTTCCCAATAAACGCGTTTACGCTGAAACTATTAATGTCACTGCAACAAGTTTGGAGCCAGATCAGACGCCGAGTAACCCGGCGTCTGATCAGGCTCAAAACTGTTTGCAACTCAGATAAAATCAAATAGTCGGAGTTGTAAAAAAAAATTGATATTTCTTCATTTTGTTGCATTACGTTTGCGTTAAACGGGTACCTACGTCGAAAAAATGTCCCGGGTACACACAACGGGGGGGGGGGGGCACTTTTCGTCATTACACTAGCGTCTGGGTTTGCTCTAAACTGTTTGCAATGGAAATAATAGTATGAGCGTAACGCGTTTTATTGGAAAATACAATGATTTATATTAGCTATCCATGGTATACAGTGGAGAATCTGTTATTCTTTCCCGTTTAAACGAAACGAAACGCAAACGCAAAACATTAAAACGTAGAAAAGTGCAACCTTTAGACAATTCTGATAATTCATGTTTATCTTGGTGGCAAACAGTTTGGAGCCTGATCAGACGCCGGCTTACCCGGCGTCTGATCTGGCACCAAACTGTTTGAAATATAAATAATAGTTTTAGCGTAAACGCGTTTTCTGAGAAAGAATAACGTATTCTCCTATGTACATGATCTCTGGAAAATATGACTTCTTCTTAACACTTCGCCTACACTACTTCTACTGTTCTACGTGAACACAATGCAATGTCTTAGAGCCACGGTGCTGTTGTTTTTGTTCCTACATGTAAGAAGGATTTACGTCCGTTTCATGTCAAATTTCATTTGTTTTAATAAAATGGGGACAATTTATACATAGATATCAAATCAAATGTTTGAGAATGATCCAAGACTCAACTTAAACGCATTCTAACATTGAATCCTGTTCTTGATCAGACGCCGAACCAGAGATGACGGCATGACTTGGTCTACACTGTAATACAGTCCAATGAATCTTGTTTTTCCATGACACGGCTGATTTTTGTATACAATAATGAAAACGTTATTCTTTCCTAATAAACGCGTTTACGCAAAAAACTATTATTTCCTCTGCAAACAGTTTGGAGCCAGAGCAGATGCCGGGCAACCCGGCGTCTGATCAGGCTCTAAACCTCTAAACAGTTTGCCACTCAGATTAAAATGAATAAGTAGATTTACCAAAATGTTGTCATTTTCACCATTTTAGTGATTTGCGTTTGCATTTCGTTTACGTTTAAACGGAAAAAAACAACGTTTTCTCAAACTGTATAAAACAACAACAAATGACTACCAGGCATAGATCTACATTGGAAAATGTAGTATGTAGATAATAACAAGTTCTTTAAATTATTGACGTTCTACTTTACTCTGAGAGGCAATCAGTTTGGACAAAGATCAGACGCCGAATAACCCGCCGTCTGATCTAGCTCCAAACTGATTCCAAACTCTTCTTGAATATTCATCTGTTGTATGGGACAATTGTACTCTTTATGAAAAAGAAAATTTGGAAAAAATTCAGCATGAAGCTGCAAGAATAGTTACAGGATTAACAAGATCAGTACATCTCTCAAACCTCTATAAAGAAATAGGCCTGAAAAAAAAAAAAAAAAAAAAAAGAAATAGGCTGGCTATCTCTTTCCGATCGTCGAAAATATGAAAAAACTGGTTATTACATATAAAGTTATGACGGGTTCTGTACCTTCATATCTTAATAATCTATTCCCAGAACTTGTTGGTTCAACTAATAATTATAATTTAAGAAATTCACAAGATATTTCTGTCTTACATCGAAGAACTGAGTTATTTGCAAATTCTTTTGTACATTCCTCGATTTCATTATGGAATGAATTACCCTATACTGTCAGGAATGTAGCTTCACTTTTAGAATTTAAAAGATCTCTAAACACAACCATTTTTAAAACGCAAAATATTCCATCGTACTACTTTAAAGGGGAGAGACGTTATTCTCTCATCCACTCTAGAATTCGCAATAAATGCAGTAATCTAAATTCAGATTTGTTTAATAATCACTTAAGACTTGATGAAACATGCGAGTGTGACTTTGAGAAGGAAGATGCTGAACACTATATTTTACATTGTAACAAATACCGAGATGCAAGGCTGAAACTCTTCAGAGTCACACGTTGTTTTCATCCTTTAAATTGTAACAAGCTACTTTTTGGTTCGACTTTCTTGTCAGATACTGATAACACATGTCTATTTGGCGCTGTTCAAACGTTCCTAAGGGATACCAAGCGTTTTTAACATTATAATAGGACTAAAAGAATTACGAACATTATACGTGTATACACTTAATCAGTAGGGTGAGTCAGTAAAATACAGTCGAGCCTCGATGGCGTGAGCTTGCTTGACTTGGAATCGACTGTGGTCAGTTATGTAGATTTGCCTTCCTCTTACTTTCTTCTTTCTTCAAATCTTTACCTTCCTCTATGACTCTTATTATCACACTTTTCTTCTTCGACTTAACCTTTATTACGAACATAGCACTTATATTCTTTGAACAATTCCAGTTGTTAATTCTGTCAACTATACATTATATGGTCGTTCATGTAAGGTCATTTAAATCAGACCATATACGTAACAAAGAAACAAAGTGAATATCAAGAATACATGTAAGGCCAGTAAAATCTGACTATATAACACAGAAACAAAGTGAATATTAACTATACATAAGGTCAATAAAATCAGACTATATTACACAGATATAAAGTGAATATACACTGTACATGTAAGGCCAGTAAACCCAAACTATATAACACAGAAACAAAGTGAATATTAACTATACATAAGGTCAATAAAATCAGACTATATTACACAGATATAAAGTGAATATACACTGTACATGTAAGGCCAGTAAAACCAAACTATATAACACAGAAACAAAGTGAATATGAACTATACATGTGAGGCCAATAAAATCGGACAATATACCACAGAAAGAAAGTGAATATCAACTATACATTATTTGGTCAATAAAACCAGACCATATATATAACACGAAACAAAGTAAATATCCACTATTCATGTAAGGCCAGTAAAATCAGACTATATAACACAAAGTTAATATCAATTATACATTATATGGTAAATAAATGCAGACTATATAACACAGAAACAAAGCGAATATCTTCTATACATATAAGGCACTGGCACTAGAACAACAAAGTTTGTTTTTGGTTTTTTTTATAGAATCCATTTCTAACCGTAAAAGCTACTGTCACATAGACTTTCATATAGATATTGTGTTACTTAAAAAATATATATATGTCTACTGTTTTATAGATCTCACAGTAGATCCTAAATTTGACACAGTAGAATTTATTATTTTAAAAAATTCCAATGTAGATCTATATCTAAGCCTACTGTATAGGCTACTATCATATAGACTTTTCAAACAGTTATAATATGTACATCAAATGTCACTGAAAATGTGATATATAGGTCTTCTGTCAAATAGATATAACTTTAGATCCTCAATCTGACTAAGTAGAAATTCAATAAAAAAAAAAAAAAAAAAAATTTTTTTTTTTTTTTGGCCGTATTGATTGATAGTAGACTATCGCTACTTAGATAAACATGGTGCGGCAGTCCCAGAGCCATCGAATCCACCCCTCGTCGAATAGCGTAATTTTACGATATAAAACGCAGATATACATGAAAGTTACTCTGTTTTATGGAAAGAAAAGACATTAAACTCTGTAGAAACGCAGAGTTATTGACCATTAAGAAACCTCTGTTTAAAAGATTGATTGATTATTTGACGAGATAGTTGAGTTTCAAAAAAACCCGACCTACGTACCGTGCCAACTTCCGGTTTAAATAATTTTCACAAGTGTCGGTTGCAACGCGCGGTTTCATTGGACGAATTATTGGAGGTGTGTCGTCAAGCGTCGTTAGCTACGGGACCGTGACCGATTCCGGTAGAATATTTATCACGTGATACGTCGAGCTGTGAACAAAATGACAGCAAGCTGTTTTATCGAAATCGATGGAGGAAAAACTCAGGAAATCCAATAGCATCATCCATGCGTGAAAGTAAGAATGACCAACGGCGTAACTAACAAACAGAGCGAAAGCTATAAAAGTGGATCATCGAAAGGTTAGTTAGATATCGACTGAATGCTTGAAACGATGCTGATTTTTATCATTAATTTTGCACATAGATTTACATTTTATTTTACAGCGAATTTATCGCTTAATGACGTCGATACTGGCATTTGTCATTTCTCCATGATACTGGCATGGAGAAAGGACAAATTTGTCCTTTCTCCATGATACTGGTGAGGCTAGGTTATTAGTTGTTCTCGTTACAATAAGAAGTATTAATTGTAAGACCTGACAAATGACAATACACTGACTCTCTGATAGGGTCTACACTGTTAGCAAAACAATAAGGCCTGGTTTTATAATGTCGTGGCATGGCTCCTGCATGTATATACACACGTGCTCATTGCAAGTTCTGTCCACCCCACCCCCTGAAAGGCCTGTCCACACACTACATGCATATAATAGACTAGAGAGAGACATAGCATAACCTGTACTATTACGGGTATGTTGGTATTGGGCTTTAATAGCCCATTAAATTGTGCATTAGCAACAATATGCACCCTTTACAAACATTGTACATGTGAAGTGTACACATGTCATATGAAAGCAGTGCAGACCTGACCCAGATTAGAGGGACCATAGAGCTGATTATGCACACTGTATAAAAGAAATTATTGCATAAATTTATATTATTGTTAGATCATATCTTGTTGCATGTGCAGTCTTTTTAAACTGAGACATTATTAAATTAATTCAAAATCAATGAGGTACCCCATACCCGATATAACAGGAAATTAAACCCTCTGAAATATACACACCCACCTAAATAACTTGCCAAATAACTTGTTAACATCTTTCCCAGCATTTTAGTTTTGACATTATGAGGATCCGGATCATCCCTTTGACTTGGGTTTACTTTTTTTGCATAAGAAAAGTATATTCTTCACAGGTACACTGTTATGTGGCACTAGATAAAAGCACTGTTTGCTTACATTTTATTGCAACATGACAAAAAGTGAATACCCTATTCAGAGGGCCTCTATAAGAAGCAATCTGATCTGGGTCTACACTGTTTGCATAGGACATGTGTACTCTCTTCAAAGGTACACTATTTGCTAATGATGTATAATGTGGCAATAGGTTGCAACAATATTTTTACAATTTATGGCAACATAAAACAAGACTGCGCGTTCAATAAACGCTTATGCCCCCGGTGGCATCCTTGACAATATGTTCTTTTCTAAGTCCAAATTAGGTCAAGGTCAGGGTCAAACTGAGCTTGGGTATTACTGGTGAGTTGGTAATGGTCCAAGGCAATAACTGTATTAGTATTGAAGCATTGTAGTTGTAGTAAACAGTGTTGATGCTAGACGAAAAGGTAAAATCTATAAAACCGAGAATGAGCCAATTTAAAATATTCTAAATTCAATTTAGGTCCAGGTCAAGATCAAAATCAAAGTTTGGTGATATTGGTTAATAGGGAATTGTCTAATCATAATGCAACAACTGTATATAAGTATCATAGTAATTAAGTCAGTTGTGTTGATGCTAGAAGAAACGGTAAATTCTAGTTAACCAAGAAATAACCTATTTAAAATATTATAAGTCCGAATTAGGTGACTGTCAAGGTCAAAATCAAAGTTGGGTGATATTGGTGGATAGGAAATGGTACAATGCAACAACTGTATAAGTCTCAAAGCATTTGGGTAAGCGGTGCTGATGCTAGACGAAACGGTAAAATCTACTTAACCTTGTTACGGACGGACGGACAGGATGATTACTGTATGCTCCCGCATCTGTCGATGTCGGGTGCATAAAAACAGTGAAGACCCCAACCAGAGGGCTGCTATATTTGGGTCTACACTGTTTGTATAATGGAAAAGTCAAGTGTTCTCTTTACATCTACACTTTTAATGATGTATATACAGGCGAACTTCAATAACTCGAAGTAGGTTTTGATAAACATACCCGTATTTCACATTTAAAATGTGGCTCAGCCACGTTTTAACTTTGAAATATGTCCGACTTAACGAGCATGAAATAATGCAGTTCATATGTCGAACTATGAGATAGTTCGAGTTAAACAAGTTCAAAATATACCGAAGTTAAACTGTATGTGGCACTAGGTTTCAAAAAGTTTCCTTTGATCTGGGTCTACACTGTTTGCATAGGCTGAAATTAAATATTTCTGCTCATAATCAGCCTCCAGTAAGCTTTCCACACATTACCCATGTGTGTAAATCACCTAATGTAACCCTTTACTACACAGATCCTTTTCATATTGAAGCAGGCTGAATGTAAAAGCTGAATGGTCCTTCAGTATTCTGCTTTACTTTCAGCCTGTTAAGCTACCATCTGCTAGGATATGGACAATATTTCTTATGGTGCATATTTATGACTGCATAAAGTGAAATTATTTTCTTGAGTGGAGAAATAAATTAAAAGCGATAAAATGAGTATTTATGGAGTAAAGGGTTTTAGAGTGTTTAACCCATTACTCTATAGATACACATTTTTACTTTATGTATTTAATTATGTCTGCAATGAATAAAATAGTTCTTATTTAGGCAGCCATAAATATGTTTAATAAGATTTTTTTCTATATTTTAGCAGATGATAGCTTAAAGCAGACTGAAAGTAAAGCAGGTACCCCTAAGGCGCATTATGCAGTTTTACTTTCAACCTGCTGTAAGATGTCACAGTAAATTTCCTGTACATTACAGAGGTATGTTTATGACACTTCTATTCACTGATTATCAATTTATTTTTGGCAGAAACCAGAAAAGACCAGGATGAAACAGATTGCAGGCTATCCTATCCCTTATTGGCTAGAGTTTAAGGTAATTTATGTTAAATCCAAGTTTATCATAAATCATAAAAGGCTTCTTAATAAATAGTTCCTATCAGTGCAAAGTAATGTCTCTGCTTTGAACAGTTGTTTGGCTTGAAATCCCAGTATTCAATGGTCAATCTGCTTCAACAGACAGCAAAATAATTATCTTCTAGCCACTGTTTGCTAACATTTAAATGTATTATTCAGTTTATTTTTTTCTATTTTTTTGAAGAATGAACTGTTTAATTCAAATCAGATACTACCGGTACTCAATCAATTGTATCATTCTGCAAAATCATTTTTTTTTTTTATTTCTCTGTTGTGTTATGGACTACTTTCTATGAAACATGTCCAAATGTAAAGAGTCATTCTATTTTATCCTTTTCTTTAGAAGTTTGAACTGTTTCATTAAGTACAAAATAAAATCATAATTAACACAGCGTTTTCCATTTTTAAGACAGGTAATTATGGAAAACTTAAAGCAGGCTAACAGTAAAGCAGAAACCCTAGCTGCTTAGAAAAAGATATAGAAAATAAATTTTCCTTTGTTCTGCCACAGTGTTTGGTATCGACAGTCGATTACAGTCGAACTTCGATATCTCGAACTCCCTTAATTCGAACTATCCAATTTGTTGACACATGAATTGCATTATTGCATGCCCGGTTAAGTCAAACATACCCATATTTCAAGGTTAAAACGTGGCTTAGCCATGTTTTAACTTTGAAATGCGTGTATGTTCGACCGAACAGAGTTCGAGATATCCAAGTTCAACTGTATTTCACAGCAATACTCCCTAAAATTCTTTTGTACAAGTTAAATTTCAGTTTGCTCAGACAATCAGATTATTGGTAATTTTGCAGAATGATTAGTTGTATTGACTCAATGAGTTAGTGGATGACAGGAATATATATAAATAGAAGATATACATGTAGATAGATAACATTCAAGCAAGATTTTTTCAAAATAGTTTATTATAGTACTGTTGATATAAATAGAATTATTACACAAACACCATTTTCTAAAGAAACCAGCAGGAAATAATGGTCACTGGGATCAAATGCCTGTTTTATGTTAATGTTTGAAACCAAATAAATGTAAATAAACATTTAATCCCCCCCCCCCCCCCCCTCCCCCCTGTAATGGCAGGCCATATTTTGCTACTACTATCAGTCACCATTCAGTTTCTGATTAATTAAATCTTGACAGAATTATGTCCCTTGCACATGGAAAATAATAGTCAATGAGTTATGCCACCATGATTTCAGATCTACATTGTACTAGGGGGCACCCATGTTGCACCGACACATTTCTAGTTCATATCTGTAGTGGTTTTTGTTCTGGATCTGTGCTCTGAATCCTGTAGATGTACAGTTCAAATTTACAAGAAGCCTTTATGTTAAACATGAATGGCATGTTAACCACATAGTTAGAAATTACAACAATTCAGTAACACTATTGCCTACACACACTTAATTCAGAGTGTTTTTCTTTTACACAAAACCCATCAGTTTGGCATGATATTGTCAGTTAAAATAATAGCTTCTATTTTTTTTGGCACTGTAGCATCTGTTATAATGTCAATGCTTTTTGGTATCTCTGAGGGCATAAATTCCATCTACCTTCCCATGGTCTGCTTTCTGAAAGGGGAACATAATATCACTTATAGATATTATTACACAGTGTCAAGGGCCAGAGAGTGACAATGGCCCGGGGGACTTATATCAAGGTAAGGGCCAATATAACTCTCTGGTCCCAGTCACCCATGTAATTATCTGTTTATTATCTACAAAAATTGTCACATTGCTAAAAACTTCCTTATTACTTAATGGATATATTTCATACTTGGGTGCAACACCCCTTGGGAGAATACCTTTCAGCTGATGTATACTTATTTGACCTTGATCCCTTATTGACCTTGAGGATCTAATTTTTCAAACACTTTAACATTGGCCATTAAACAGTTTCCTCATTAGTCAATGGATTCACTTCTTACTTGGTCACAACATCCCTTGTGGCAAAGATCTGTCAGCTGACTAACTTATTTGACCTTGACCCCTCAATAACCTTGACCTTTAGAATCAAATTTGACTTAAAATTGAATCGATTTATTTCGTACTTGGATACAACACCCCTAGGGACAATACCTTTCAGCTCACATATAGATATACTTTTTTTCCCTTGACCCCTCAATGACATCGACCTTTAGAATCAAATTTGATGGAAATCTTTAACATTGCTCATAACTTCCTTATGTAATTTATATAAAAAATATGTCACAGTTCTTGTAATATCTAAATTTGTGATTTCAGGTTACATGAAAAGATTTAGTCAGAGAGTCCTAAAGATTAAGCAGAAAGATATTCATCTTGACCGGGGAGATACATATGGACAGTGCAGTGTCTTGCTAAGTTGCTATAACATTTGAATTCCAGAAACAAATATTGGATGATCTTGATTGGGAATATTAAATGTGAAGACATTAAATCCAAACGTTTGTACCCATGGCCCCATAAATACACCTTTCATTTATTTATTCAATGAAGACAAAACAGTCATGAAATTGTATCATAAAAAAAGTTTTCTTTATTCTAGCAGATGGTCTCTAAAAGGAGGCTGAAAGTACAGCAGAATGCGCCTTGAGGCACATACTGATTTACTTTCAACCTGCATTAAGTGGGTAAATTAAATAAACAACAAAAACAATTGACGAGCTATAATAGGTATGAATTATAAAACATGACAGAATAAAACACATTTTCTATTTTTAAACATGTTAAAAAATGGAAATATTAAATTTGTTACTGATTTTGTTGTTTTACATCTCTATAAACCATTAAATTTGTATTTAAAGAATGGTTCATTTAACATTTAAATAGACACTTATCCTAATATTCTTTCTGTCAAATGTTTAGTGTCATATAATAAGCATATAGAACTACCTCAATATTATCATGGTCTTTAGGAATCTCCTGTGGGTTTGTGATGTC
Organism: Gari tellinella; assembly: GCA_922989275.2. NCBI lineage: Eukaryota > Metazoa > Mollusca > Bivalvia > Cardiida > Psammobiidae > Gari > Gari tellinella. The sequence goes on from OV277866.1 coordinate 77,302,050, forward strand.
TATGAAGGGTATTCATGTTAACCCTTTACCTGATATCCTATTTCTTGTATCGCAGAACAAGTGACCACTTAAAGCAGGTTGAAAGTAAAGCAGAATGCGACTTAAGGCAAATTCTGCTTTACTTTCAGCTAGCTTTAAGCTTCCATGGGCTGGAATATAGAAAATATTACCTATACTATATTTTCATGACTGATTAAATTGGAACTATTTTCTTTAGCGGAGGAATAAATCATATGCGCTAAAAGACGCTTCTATTTGGGAAAGGGTTAAGCCTCTCATACATGGTGAAACTGACCCAGGATCTTGAGCCTGGTATATAGTGCTCTTTTGATGCTGAAATTTAAAAGGAACCAAAACATGTCTGAGTAAATGTGACAAAATACAAAGTGGGTTAGAATTAAGTAAATGAAAAAAGTGTAAACTAGTAAAGGCCTACCCTTTGAATACAGTTTTATGTCTGCAAAACAAGGCTTTGGTGACATATAGGTATCCTACTTTGCATGCTTGTGTGAGGGGAGGGGGGGGGGCTTTTTGTCCAGAGTATATTTCCTTTACCACTTCCGCAAGGGAAATCAAACCAAAACCTTCTCTGGGATTTGTTTTAGTGTATCTCCAATACCTTATGTACCAAATTTTGTGCGCATCGTGGGACCACAGAATTTTTCATACTACATGTATTTTCATGTCACTGACACACTGTGACATTGACCTTTGACCCTCTTTTTGGAGAGCAAAGCTTGTCTGCAGCAAAGTCTATCTAAAGAATTAGACTGAAGCATATTACATTCACCTCATTAGCTAGAGATACCAAATTTGGTGTGTCACTGTGAGTACACCACATATTGGAAAGGTGTCGCATGTTACCATTTTCAGGTCATTGTCACATTGGCCTCTTCATTAGAAAAGACCATTACCAAGTTTATCTCCTAGTATCCTATACCACATTGGACAAGGATACCAAATTTGGTATGTGAGTATCTTGGGATGAGGGCACATTTCATTTTCAAATTATGAAAGCTGTATAGGAGTATTTTTACAGGTATATACAACAATAAAATTCATACATCTCAGCACTTGTCAATACAACTTTGAAACATTTGTCACGTACAGTGGCACAGAACAGTCATACAAAGTGAAAATGGGGAAAAATGTATGCCAACGGAGTCTTTGGTTTGACCTGGCCGGGGATTGAATCCGCAACCTCCTGCACTGCACGCAGACGCTCTACCACTGAGCTACACATTCTAGTCTCATCAATGCACACCTATGATGGAATGATAGAAGAGGGCGGATACAGAGAACCCGGTCTCAATGCCCTACTCTTATTATCGAAAGAGTTCTCTGGTTCTTTTAGATACCAAGTGTAAAGCACTCCTACATCGGACCTCGGTTTATAAAGTCTCATCCGAAGGACTTGGTCCGACGGGGATCAAACTCACAACCCTTGACGTGGTCAGCGGCTGCTTTACCCCTCGACTAGGTCCTCCGGTTTAAATGGTGAGAGAATTGTGTTAGCGAACCGGCCGGTGGCTCAGTTGTTAAAGCACTTGGCCTGTAAGCTGTACAGGGGTCTCAGGTTCGAGTTACGGCTGCATGATTTTCTCACCTAGACTAGTTACACAAACATTGTGGTGAACAAACACAATAACTGAGGAGGAGGGAGAAGGTGTGTGTGGGTGGGTGAAACGTTGGCAAGATTTTCAAAATAATATTTGAAATATAGGGTGATATGGGCGCCAATAACTTAAGTTTGTTGATAAATCTAAAGACTAATATCACACTTCTCGATTGATCTAACTTACAATGTAAGCAGGCATTCTTTTGGTGACAGCACGATATTGATAAATAAACACAATATATGTGCAGATTGAAAATCAACTCGTTTCTTAGCCATGTGTAAGCAGCCGCCGTGTCAGTGTAATCAAAAGTGTCATGTTCGGTGTTGAGACAAAGCTATTTACAAACTCATCGTAAGAAAAGCAGATTGCAAGGCCCTAAAACACGATGAACATTCTTCCGTTCACCTATTAGGTTTTATAGATTCTGAATAAATTGTAAACATTTGGCCAACATAAATAAATAGGAATCTTTCTTTCTCTATCGTTCGATATATGTCCACGTCAACAAGCTGAACAACCCATATCGGAAGTTGTGCACGGTAATCCCCCTTACATACATGTAAATACTACTCTGGTGAAAGATGTACGTGCGCTTTCAAAACTTACGTGTGTACACGGTGCTAAATCAACCTTTCACTGAAAATATCACGAATGAATGTGTTATTCATTCGTGAAGATATGCCCATTTCTTGCATAGCAACCAATCAGACGGCTCGTAACATTTTGTCGGGTCAAACGAGGTCAACCGGAAGTCAGTACGGTATCAAAGATCGGTAAAAACAAACTCTGTGATCTTTCTCTCAAACATCGACTAATATTTAGGACAGAGGGTTGTTACAGGGCTAGAACTTACCGTCTATATACAGTTAAATATGTTTTCTTCCAAACCGCGGAGTAACTTTCGCATTGATAAGCGTTTTATATCGAAAAATTACGTTGATGCGCAACGGGGGTCGAAAAGGCTTGAGCACCATGTTTACTAACTATACGATAGTAGGCTTATATATACAAATTCAATATACAATCATTTTACGTTTCCAGTGTCACCATTATGACCTTTACATACAATAACTATATGATAGTATGTTTATATATATTTATTTTATGTCCATTGTCACATTAGACATTTATGCAGTATTTTTGTATTTCTATATTTCTATAGTGATATTTAGGACAGTAGGCTTATCTATAGACATATACAGACTAGATCTACTCCACACAAATATTTTTTTATTTTTTTTTAATTTTTTTTTCCAATTCCTTGTGTGTCATATTGAGGAGCTGTGAGATCTAAATGTCACTAGACCTTTATATAACTTTTTATATCTATGAAAGTCAATATTATAGAAGCCAATCTATAGGCCTAGATACAGGTAGATCTACTAAAAAAAAAAAAATTGTGTTCCAGTGCCAGTGATATAAGGTCAATGAAATCAGACTAAAGCACACAAACACAAAGTGAATATTAACTATTACATGTAAGCTCAATACAAGCATACTATATAACACAGGAACAAAGTGAATATCAACTAAGAACATGTAAGGTGCATGAAATCAGACTATACGAGGGCTGTCCCAAAACACCGTAGACTTTCCTTATAAAATTGTTCGTTAAAACAGCAGAGGCAAACGGTCGTCAGTATATATAAACATAGGGTTTATGTAAACATGTGTGAAGTTTTAACGCGCTATCTTTAAAACTCACCAGCAAAGAGTAATTTGTAACACACTACCTGTGTAACCCCGGCGCACACTAGATAACGTTATGACGTAATCGACGTTGAACAACGTCACTCCTTTACTTGTAGTGGTGATGGATGCATTTTCGCTGACACACAGCCTCTTAAACAAGCTGGTATCTATACATGAAACTCGCGCAACACTCTCAATGTTCCTTGTTTGAGCTGTCTTCAACGTTTTCAATTTTTGTCGGCGTAATTGAGGCTCAATTTTAGGTATGAATATACTGCAAAATCTAATCGGCTAGGTCAATGGTAGTAGGCGGATGTTTAAGCTTTTGAAACCCCAACACGGCAAGTTCCAAATGTGCATGCTGGGAAATGTGGCACGAAGCGATAACCTTGTGAAATATGTTGCTTTTCAAAGTTGTCAATGAACCCCGGTCACTTCTCTCGTATCGTATGCAATAGATCTGTGTGAAGGGTGTTTGATGAAAAAGTTCTGATCTCTCGAATATCGTCTTAAAAAGAGGGTTGAAACCTGGACACATCATTCTTTTTCTTCTGCTCTTAACAAGCATGGCACCCATATAGCACCGACTCTCGACGTGTTTCATTTCTCACGTAAAAGGTGATGTACAAACCATTTGCTCACCCCGATGAGTTAAGCATTCTATCTCATCGCAAGACGCCGATCACCAATCATGACGCTCCTCACGTTTTCTACAATGAAACCGTCAATTTCTTCCGGCTATCCCATCTTTACATTATTTTCTCAACCCATCCTTCTGAAAATCGCGTATTTTTTTTAACACCAGCAAGCGAGATGCTGATTGATACATTTCTCTTGATTGTAGTTGTTTTAACGTCTGTTTCGGGATCAAATTCAACTCAAAGCAGTATTCTATGACATTCTGCTGCGCCGCCTTTTCCTCTGACGTCGTCATTTCATGCGTCTTCAGAACACAGTATCATTCGTCATAACCTAGATATCTTTTTTTTAAATGACGCTACGTTAACGAATTTTTCAAGGATGACGTCATATATAACAACGTCAACATTCATGACGCCATTTTGCGCAAATTCAAATTCGAAATTGCTTTGTAGGAGGTTGTAAAATGTACCTCTTTAAATCTACCTTTAAGATTTTGGCGTGCGCCGCATAATCTAACCAACAATGAATATTTACAAATAAAATCTGGTCAAGTGTGTTCAGGAACCTTAAAATTTCTCATGCAAATGTGAAAATGTTTGAAATAGCATTGGTAAAAATATCAAAGAAATATTACGTCGGGTTCTTCAAAAATAATATCAGTCCACGGTGTTTTGGGACAGCCCTCGTATAACACAGAAATATAGTGAATATTCACTAAGTACATGTAAGGTCAATAAAATCAGACTATATAACACAGAAATAAAGCGAATATCAACTAAAACATATAAGGTCAATAACATCTGACTATATATCACAGAAATAAAGTAAATATCAACTAAGAACATGTAATATCTATAAAATCAGACTATATAACACAGAAACAACGTGAATATCAGCTTTACATGATATGGTGAACAAAATCAGACCATATGACACAGAAACAAGGTTAATATCTTCTTTATTATGTAAGGTCAATAAAATCAGACTATGTCACACAGAAGCAAAATGAATATCAACTTTACATGTATGGGTACCTGTAGAGTAACATATTTCAACCATGTGTCACTTTCCTCACCAGTCAAGGAATACTGCGGATCTCCAATGGACATATCTTGTGTTTACAATATTGGAACAAAGCACAAGGAACTCTTGGGTTAGTAAACATCCCGATGGTTGCTAACGAAGCTACATTGTACACTAACTTCAAAACAAATATTAAAACTTTAGATTTGGTCTCATTAAAAGAATTAAACACACTGAATATAATCCCCTGTCAAAAAGCTATGGACTGCTTACATGTGTAACCTCTTTACTTCCAAGATACAGGCATCGTCTGCTAAAACATTAAGCGAATGGTTGTTATTTTTTGTTTTTCTTCACAATTTAGATTCTATGCATTTTAACCTCTTCACTGCCATGACGTCATCAATTAAAAAAACATTATTGTCTGCTTTTATTTCTCAAATTTAAATTTTAGGTAATTTGACATAAGAAATATTAAAATGAGCGTCAAACAGATTGGAACCTGGCCAAGGTCAAAACTGTGGGCAATACTCATAACAGGCACTCGGGTAAGGCACTATTGAAGGGGTTAACCCTTTCAACCCTAAATATCTCGTGTGGGTATTTATTATACTTTTGGACCTTCTTGTACAAGAATTTTGAACCAGTCTACTTTTGCATTTTGGTATGACATCAAAACCAATGAAAACATCAAACAGTGCAGACCCTGATAAGAGGGCTCTGTCCTATAGGAGCCCTCTGATCAGGGTCTTCACTGTTTGCATATGTAATCAGTAATCTCTACAGAGGGATGTAGGGTTGAAAGTGTTACCCAAAGAAATATCGATACACGTATGAGTGTCAAGTGAATTCGGGCCAAATCAAGGAAGGGGTCAATGTGCCGATTGAGTTCCGCCATGTCATTCTGCAAGGAGGCATGATTTCATTCTTCCCCAATAAACGCGTTTGAACACAAAATGTTATTTCAGTTGCACGCAGTTTGGACCCTGGTACAGTGGAGAATCTGTTATTCTTTCCCAATAAACGCGTTTACGCTAAAACTATTATTTGCAGTGCAAACAGTTTGGAGCCAGATCAGACGCCGGGTTACCCGGCGTCTGATCAGGCTCCAAACTGTTTGCCACCAAGATAAACAAGAATTATCAGAATTGTCCAAAAGTTGTTCTTTTCTACGTTTTAGTGCTTTGCGTTTGCGTACGTTTGCGTTTAAACGGGAAAGAATAACAGATTCTCCACTGTAAGACGCAGAATAACCCGGTGTCTGGTCAAGCACCAAATTGTTTGCGACTCAAATAAAAAGCTCCATCAATGTTTGGTTGGTTTTTTTTTCAAAAAGGGTTCATGTTCTACATGTTATAGGGAAAGAATAACGTCTTCACTGGTGAAGTTGAATATTTCTCCTCTCTGCAGGGGGCAGGAATGCGTATACTATTCATACAATATTCTTGTTGAACAAATCCTGTTTACACGATAACTGATCATCTCCTCCACTCTACCTTCAAAAATGTTGCATTCTTGAAAATACCGCCAACAAAAATGAACACAATTTATTTATTTTTGGTACGTTCTACTGCAAAATCTTTAACACGAGTGTAAACTCATTCGAATCGGACGCCGAGTTTACTCAGCGACGGATCGGGATCACTTGTATTTGTAAATATCAAGCCAATAAAGTCAGCAGGATAGAGGTTTAAATTTGGCATATCGGTCTTATTACAATGATAACAACTAGATCACTGATTTACAGATCGTAGTCAGGCTTAGGTGCTGACAAGAAATGGCCGTGTTTTGTTCGCAAAGGACATCAGCGGATAATGCCAGATTTAGTACTAATCTTCTACTTTGTACATACAGTCGATCATCGATAGTTCGAAACCCTGCTTATTAGACTTACCCGTTAAATAGAACGTGTCCGTTTTTCAAATTAAAGCGTGGCTGAGCCATGTTTAACTTTGAAATATGGGAATGTTCACATTGCATAATTATGTACAAATATAAGTTCTCGGAATAAACGTAAGTTCGATTAAAGAGAGCGCGGATAATCGAACTTTGACTGTATTGTCAGCAAAGTTGAATCTTGACCTCATGGGTATATAATGGCAAATAAAACGTTGAACTTACCAAACAGCCAAACACAAGGTGACCTTGATACCGCAAAAAGCCTAATATTACACATGTTAAAATATAAGTACATGTTAAGTTATAGGAATAAAGGTAAGTTCGATTCAAGCGAGTTCCAGTTTTCGAAATTCATCCCAGAAGAGCAACATTTAACCCCTTCACTGCCGTGACGTCATCAGTTTTAAACAATTGTCGTCTGTTTTTATTTCTTAAATTTTAATTTTTGCTTTTTTGACTGAAGAAATATTGAAATAAGTGTCGAACAATTTGGATCCTGATCAGACGCCGCGATCTAAACTGTTTGCAAAAAACTGTCGTGCTCGGGGTAAGGCAGTGAAGAGGGTAGATCTAAGCTTTGAAAACTGGTTATTTAAAACAAAATCACTCTCACAGGCTATCATTTGCTTAAATATTGTCGTTTGTTGATAGCTCTTAGATTAACGTGTCTCAGATTAACGTTGACTAAAGAAACATATTATATCTGATGATCAAACAGTTAAGATCGTGATCAGACGCCGAGTTTGTAAATACGAGTGCCTTTGGTTCAAGACAATATAGCGTTGAGTTCGATTGATTGAAATTCAAACGTATATACATGTATCTACATTGTACATGCGGGTGAGTTTGAGTTCAGCGACTTCACTGCCATATCGTCTGCTCACAAACAAATCCTCTGCATTCATTCTTAACCCCATCAATATCATGACGTCATCAAATTTAAACAATTGTCGTCTGTTTCGTTCAGGTAGGGCCTCACTAACTTCAAGCATTTACTATACAGTAAAGCCTCTCTATTATGACCACTAAATTGTTTCTAAAAACAATTTTTAGTTATTTTGACTTAAGAAATATTGAAACGAATGTCAAACAGATTTGATCCTGATCAGACGCCGCGTGACGCGGCGTCTGATCAGGATCCAAACTGTTTGCACATATCTACTGTACTCGGGTTAATGCAGTGAAAGGGTTAAGTTTAGATGGTTTCAATGGCATGAATACAGGTACAGGCTAAAACAAGAAGATATATCACTTCAGCCTCCCTTAATTTACCCATAACCTTATTTATGATAAACTCTATGCTTTGTATCTATTCTCTGTTTTTATGTATTAGATCTCTATGAATTTTTAAAAAAAAAAAAAAGATTTAAAGTTTAATCACAAAATGATTTTCGAGGTAAAAAGCTTGGAACTATTTCACATTGAACTTTTTTGGTATACCGCGTAAGCATTTCCGGTTGTTTAATATCCCTACGCCTGAAAAACATTCCATACCTCTCCTGCTACATGTACCAGGTCAGGAGTCTAAAGAGTGTAAACGTTGACGTCAAACTTATTTAAAAAACATAATTTAACCTACTAAACTGAGATAAAAGAGGGTTAGGTCAATTTAATTGTCACGTATTTTATATCTAAGTGCATGCAATTTTGTGCGAATACTAATGTTACAAAGACATCTTGTTAGCCCCCAAATAGGATAATAATTATGTGTAGTACATGTATATTTAAAACTAGAGTTCAGCGAAAATTTAGTCAGTGTTCATTATAATAATGTTTTTACACATAAAATTGTTCCTAATTATACGGTTAGCATCTTTATCTTTTTATTAACTTATCATTGTCATGGCATCATCTGCTTTTAAAATTGACGTCTGCTTTTTATTTCTCAAATCTAAGTTTTATGTAAATTGGCTAAAGTAATATAGAAATGAGTTTAAAGCTTTTGGGATCCTGATCAGACGCATCGTTTTGAGGATTGAATTGTTTGCAACACCAAATGAGAGACACAGGATATGTGTGTGTTGTTCGGAGGGCGTTGTTATTGGGAGGGAATGAGCATGACTTGGCTTATATATGCAAACAGTTTTAACCCAGATCAGACGCCGCGTCACGCGGCGTCTGATCTGGGTTCAAACTGTTTGTCACTCGTCTTTATGTTTCTTCTGTCGATATGTGCAATACGAAACTTTGAGAAAAAAGAACAGACGACAATTTTAAGCAGATGATATTGCAGCAGTGGAAGCGTCTGTGTTGGTGGACAGTGGTAAGCAATGTTGAAAAGAAAACAATCGTTGTTCGGGGCGTTGTAGGTACTTCACTAGGGTTAGGACACTAAAGGGGTAAACTGTAAGAAACAAAGTAATATATAACCTCGTAAGACGTGGACTTCCAGTCATTGGATTTTTAAATTATACCTGTAGCTATGTGTCCTCTGTAATCAGGTCTTTGCATGCTGGATTTTTAGCCTGCGACTAATCTTATAATGAAGTTCTTACAGTTTACAGTTTAAACATATTTTATTTCCAAAATTTCAACATGGAAATGGGGTTGGGCCACAAGTTCCAAAAACATTAGTTACGGCCCTTCCCCTAGCAATTATTTACACAATATTGATAATGGCAAGTGATTACTATTAACCCATTTATGATCATCTTTCATAGTAGCAAACAGAAAAGATCCGGTCCTAAGGATTTGGGTTAGTCCTTGGGTTTTAATCCTCACTAATTGCTTTTGTCTTGATCCAGATACATGTACATAATATATTCCTTTATTGGGTAACGTTTACATTAACAAACACTGGACCAACAGGAAATAAGATTTTACCAATGTGTTCACTGTAAGAATTTAGACATATTGAAGTTCTTATCTACATGGGATCATAGTGTCAAACAATACTCTGCGTCTCATCAGGTTCCAAACTGTTTGCAAATATTATCATTGTTTCGGTGCATGCGCCTAAGAGTAAATTAGACAATTGGACATTTTGACAGCAAAAAAAACCCATAATGACGACAAATCTGTAGACCTACGCACTAGTCCAGCAGTAAGGACCCGGATGAAATGCTAAAATAGTCTGCACCATTTGTACAATCTTGGTGTTCAACAGTGTCCAATAATAAGGACCCGGATGAAATGTCTAAATATAGTCGGCACCTGGAAGGGATTGCCCAATCGCTTTGAAACCAGTTCTTAGACAGCTTTATCTTTATAAATTAAGGGTGAAACTCAGCCATGGATTATACGATATCCAACGAAACAACACGGAGAATATTGTTTAAAACATTCTTTTTACGATTTGTGAACTAGTATCCGACTCTTCACTGAAACAAACAAACAAACACAACAGCAAAATCACTATTTTAATCATACCGTTGATCTTTAAATTATCTGACTCATTCTAAAGTTGAATTTACAAACTTACTATAACAATCTTATAACCTTGGTAATAATATTGAAATAATTTCCACGTTTCCATATAACTCCATAAAGTATAATGGGTATTGTGAATGTAGTTATTTGTCTTTTCTCGCGTTGTATGTACATTTATATGATTTCATGTGAAGCACTTTTGAACGCACAACTCCTGTGTGAAAAGAGTGTTATATATCGGGCACCATAATAATACTACTAATAATAATAATACCGGTAATATAGTAGAGAAATCTTTTCACAACACAGTGGTGTTCACATTCAGTTGTTGTATTGAATTTTGTAAAGATAAAAATTTAAAATCATCTCTAGAATCTATATATTTTTGTTTAAAGTCCCATTGTGTTTTGTTTTCAGACCTCTTCTTAATGTCTGAAATACAATAACGGTTAATAATAATGTTTGAACATTCTTATGGGCCAAACTGATCTATGAAATTATGAAGACGGACCTAAATCACCAAAAAGGGCGATTTAAAATCATAACAAACAGAAAATAGAACGTCTGACATAAACCTTACCACACGGCTTAGTATCACGTGATACAGCCGGAATCAACTTCACCGTGTGCAACCGTAATTACCTTAGCCCGTTCATCCATCAGTCAGTTAGACTATCACACTTTTTGTCCGCTCTCTAACTCGAATGTTTTTATCTGATCTTCCACAAACTTGCTGAAAATGTTCATTAAAAAAATCAAGGTTTAGTTTGATTACTACTAAAATCGCATAAGGCATTTTGAGTTATTGCCTGTTAATTAATAAAAAATGACTGTTTCAGTCATTTTTGCACTCTAAAACAAACAGTTTTTATCGGATATTCACCAAACATGCTGAAAATATTTATTCAAATAAGATTTAGGTATAGTTTGATTATTACTAAAATCGCATGTGGCATATCTGAGTTTTTGCCCTTTATGTATTAAAAAATGACTGTTTTCAGCAAGGTTTGCTCTCTAACACAAATACGTTTCATTGGATCTTCACCAAACTTGCTGAAAATGTTTATTGATATAAAATCAAGGTTTAGTTTGATTACTACTAAAATCGCATAAGGTATATCTGAGTTATTGCCTGTTTATTAATAAAAAATGACTGTATCAGTCATTTTTGCACTCTAACACATACAGTTTTTATCGGATATTCACTAAACTTGCTGAAAATGTTTAATTATATAAAATTTAGGTATAGTTTGATTATTACAAAAATCGCATGTGGCATGTCTGAGTTTTTGCCCTTTAAGAATTAAAAATGAATGTTTCAGCATTTTTTGCTTTCTAACACATACAGTTTTTATCAGATATTCACCAAACTTGTTGAAAATGTTTATTAATATAAAATCTAGATCAATCATCTTAACTACCAAAATCGCACAAGGCATGTTGGAGTTATTGCCCTTGAATGACTAAAAATTGACTACTTAAGCCTTGTCAGCTTTCTGACTCAAACAGTTTTAATTGGATCTTCACCAAATTTACTGAAAATAATATTTGTATAAAATCTTGGTCCAGTTCTATAAATACCCAAATCGCCGAAGGCATGTTGGAGTTATGGATCTTCAATTTTTAAATTTTTGCTATTTTATCCTTATTTTTGCCCTGTCCACTCTGTAAAAGGACCAGTTTTTATTCTATTTTAGCCAAATAGTTGGTCACTGGTTGCATGTGCTCCATCTTAGCCGTGTTGGTAATAAGTTAAGTAATAAATGACCACTCCATTTCTCCTTTACCTCTTGAAGGATTTTCATTCAACTGTATTCGATTTTTTCTTGACCTAGATTTAATACCAATACACATTGTCAGCAAGTTTGGTGAAGATCCAATTACAAGTGTTTGTGTTAGAGAGCAGAAAATGCTGAAAGAGTCATTTTTTAATTATTCAAGGGCAATAACTCAGACATGCCTCATGCGATTTTGCTAGTTATTGAACCTGACCTAGATTCTATTATATACTAATAAACGTTTGTAGCAAGTTTGGTGAAGATCCAAAAAGAAGTGCTTGGATTAGAAAGCGGATAAGGCTGAAACAGTCATTTTCAGCAAGCTCAAGATTTTGCGTATTGTTTTAATCGCTCAACCCCCAGTGAATATTATTTACACGTTTTGACTGGATCTCATAGTTTAACCCTGTGCCTACTGGTCGTTACTTTACGGAGTTTATAAACTGTGTAAATCTAGAAAGACGCCGCGTGACGCGGCGTCTCATCTCATCCAAACTGTTTGACACTCGTCTTAAGGTTTGTTTAATTCAAACAATGCATAAATCTAAACTGAACAAATTTTGCAGACGACAATGTCAAAGCAGACGTCTGTGCAGCAGAATAAGGGTTTTCAATGATCCAGCTATCTGAACTAATCCAACATTCTAACTCATTTCAGCACCGAATGCTATGGTGTTACTACTGATTAAACCGTCTCTTCGAGACAATTCTAATGAGTATGACACCATTGGGTTTAAAAGCAGAAATAAAGAGTTTAGTTTTCGAAATACTCCCCTTATCTGGAACCCTGTATTTACAAAGTTGTCCTTCTTTCCGTTCACAAGTCAGTTCTTTAATGGAAGTTATATCCATAAATTAAAAGATAAATAAAAAGCGAGTTTCTTAGATAAAGCCGCTTTTTCTGAAAGAATCACGTCCCATGTAGTTCTAATGGGATCCCAAACAACAGTTGTATGCAGGTTTCCCAAAAACACAATGCGGCTTTAAACCATGTAGATCTAGAACTAGCAATTCATATTCATTCAGCCTTGCACAATTCAGGAAATACGTATTTTAAATAGAGAGTCAGGTAATAAATCATGTGTTTGAAAGTCAAAACATTGTCCCTCGGTAGAAAGAAAGACCTTGAGAACCGTTGCCCTTGTCATATTATGATAGTTTTAGTCAGATGTAACTGTATTTGAGAGAAAAGTGAATATTTGTATTTACTTTCGGCTAAGAAATTAATACTTGTATTTACTTCCGGCTATGGTACGAAAAATATGCTCCGGTAAAAAGTTAATTACTAGTTTAAACAATATTTTATTAAGAAGAAAAGGATTGAACAACAGGCAAAGCCTATGTGAGTCCTCTCCAAGTTAATGATTGCGGTATATCGGAATTAAATTATGAAATACTTGTATTTACTTCCGGCTAAGAAATTAATAAAATATGCTCCGGTAAAAAGTTAATGATTAGTTTAAACAACATTTTATTCAGAAAAAAGGATTGGACTACAGGCAAAGCCTATGTGGGTCCTCTCCAAGTTAATGACTGCGGTATATCCGAAATAAGTAATTAAATTATGAAATAACGGTCCTTAGAGAGGTCAGTTATGAAGCAACGCATTTTGGCGTTTACGTTAATTTTTGTTTATAATGAGTCTTGATCTCCGTCTCTGGAGGGAGAACTTAGAAACAAAGCGAGACGATCGTTAGGGTCATGTAGCAATCAGAAGACCGGAGCATGTTTTAGAAAAATTGTTAGACGAATAAAAGTTAAAACGAAGCCTGCTTGTACTTATTCACTACGGCAAATAGTACGACACTCTCCGCCGTTGGCCTAGGGCAACAGTATTAGTTATGGTGTCGGCCTGGTCAGGAATCACTTCCGGGTCGTTGTAGTCTTGCAAGTAGTACCTTGAAAAATACAATTTCAAAGTTTTGCACTGTTTAGTTTTGCCTGTGGGTGAGTTTGAATGGTTGAATGGGATAAAAGTGAAAGTTGTTTACCTTTATTTTGACAGTGACCTTAGCAAATCATTGATAGCAAAAATGTAGACGGCGATTTTATAGGTTTACTGGCCTCAATCAACAGGGAAATGTCTATAGAAGTGAAGGGTATGTCTTTAATAGCCTAGAAATTGTTTTGGATGGAGCTATTGGCTCTGATAGTTAGGCATTTTACTATGGATTATATATGGCGAAATTAGACCAGGCCGACACCTTATACAGTTTCTTCACAGGGTACATGAGGATTTCTTCCCGGCTGAGGAAAATAATTGTTGCCCGAGCCGTTAGGCGAGGGTTACATGATTTTACCAGCCAGGAAGAAATCTTCATGTACCCTGTGAAGAAACTGTATAACGAATTTATTATACTTCAAAGTTTTTATTGTTCAAATGAAATATTTCGGAATTTGTCGTGCACAGCGCTCAAAGTAAACGGTAACAAAATCGCGTCAAAACATATGACGTTGAGCGTAAGTGACGTCATATGTTTATGACGTTGTCATTCAAAAGAAAAATGGACATACTAGTAGACTTCGACTTCAAACTTTCCCAGAAATAATGCAACTGTTGTAAGATCCAAAACACCGATTGGTTCTTAGCCGAGATGCACTTAAAACGGTGGATGCACGATTGAATGCACTCAATCCTGTCGAGCTATCGGCCATCTTATTTTCTGCAAAGCAAGACTCAGGGACCTGTCAGCCAATGAAACAGCTGCATTCCCAAGTACCCTGTCAGCTCACAGGGTACATGGGACCACGTCTAGGGCTCGTTGACCAATGAAAAATAAGGATTTTACTTTGCAGTATAATAATTCTCAAGGTCTTCCCTGCTACATGGTCAATGATTTGACTGTTCCCTCAGTACCTATGAAACAAATGTTTACTGTTTTGTTTTGCATGTTACGTGGAATCTATGATGCAGAAGAGAAACGTTATTCTTTTTGTTTTGAACGCAAACGAAGCACAAACGCAATTTGATAAAATGTAGAAAATTACAACTTTTTGAATTTTCTAGTAATGCATATTATTGGCAAACAGTTTGCAATGGAAAAAATGGTTTTAGCGTAAACACAGCTGTTGCTAACAGTTTGGAACCAGATGAGTGGTCGGTTAATGCGATCCAAACAGGATACAAACTGTTTGATACTGATGATATTTTGAAATACATGTATTTTCTAAAAGAAACTGTAGATAAATCAACTTTGAGAAATACAGTGGAACCCCTCCAAACCGGAACCTCTAAATACCGGAATTCGCTATAAATCGGACAAAAGCTTCGGCCCCGTTTCCAACCGTTCTTTATTTAGACTCATTTCACAATAAATACGCCTTTTTACTCATTTGATTTATTCCTACACTATATAAAATACATGAATATGTACCATCAGATATAGTTTCTATATTGTAGCAGATGATAGCTTAAAGCAGGTTGAGTGGTCTGCTGTTTTTCATACTAGAAACAAGCTTTTTGGTAAACTCCTCTAAAGCGGAAACCCTCTAAATCGGAAATTAATGTTGTCCCAGTATTGAAAGCGACGTGTTTTCCCTTTTTTGTAGACAACTTATTAGCTTGCTGAAGATGTTAACCCATTTACACTTAAAAAAACGTCTTTATTCGAATTTAACCATTTACTCATATCGTGTTCATGTGACCACTAAACGCATGTTCGTTCAGCTTTCTTGAAAATACCATCTGTTAGGTGTACGTGTAGCACACATTTCTAATGGTGATTATGCATGACTTGAAACTTTGGAACTATTTTCTTCATTAAAGGAATTAGTGACGTAAAAAGGTGTATCTATTGGGTATTGGGTCGATTAACCCCATTTATTGATACAAGCAGATTTATCGTAAAACAGAATGCGGCATAAGGTGAATTGTGCTTTGCTTTCTTTTTTTTCTTTTTTTTCTTTCTTTTTTTTGGTGAAGTTTTTCAACTTCTTTCAACTTCTTTTATTATCAATTTTCACATAGTATATACAAACATAATAATACATGATCAATACAATAAGGTTATTAATTAATTAATTTCATATTTTTAGTCAAAATGCTTTGCCTTCAACCGTTTTTAATTGGTCCCCTATCAATACTAGAACAGGCTATGAGGTAATGGATTCAAACTCGCAGACGAAATACTATTTGCCGACAGAGCTATATAGTAGGATTCCGACAGTAGTTTGCCCCCGGATGAACCGGAAGCCTCGAATATGAAACTAGCTTTGTTGTATTAAAATATTAATAACGATAATTGAGAAAGCCAAGTAACAAATCTTTATTGATCATAAGAAATAAAAATTACATTACAACCTATGGGCTTTACAACCAAATTGCCTTCAAGACTGGCGTAACTTTGCGTAAATATTAACCCTTTCACTGCCTCACCTTGAATACAATGGTTATTTGCAAACAGTTTAGATCCTGATCGGGCGCCGCGTTACGCGGCGTCCGACCAGACTCTAAACCGTTTGACACTTATTTCACAATTTCTTAAGTAAAACCCCGTAATATTTAGATTTGAAAGATAAAAGCAGACGATATTTGTTTAAAGCAGATGACGGTACGGTAGTGAAGGGGTTAACCATTAGTCTGCTATGCTATCGTCTGTTTCTTTATTGTCGTCTGCATTATATAAGTTTTCCTGATTTATATATGTGTCGTCTTATTAAAGAATCGTCAAGATAAGTGTCAAAAAGTTTGGATCTAGATCAGACGCCGAGTCACGCGGAGTCTGATCTGGATCCAAATTGTTTTCGAATGTTAATGAAAACCGCTCTCTGCACATTAGGGTTAAGACAGCTCTTTGAAATAAATACTGAACGATGAAAATCGACGCAACTGGATTTATAGTTAATTGGTTGCAGAACACAAAACTGTCTACGATACTCCCCTCTCACTATTTCATACAAGGGTTCTAATTTTGGTTGCATTTTTACGGTTCTCGTTGCAGTTAACGGTTATCTGTCTGGTATGGATGAGTCAGACTAAACATGGCCGGGTCAAGGTCACGTTTCATATTATAGCAGAATAGAATACTAATTGCACAAGGCATAACAATTGTTTCAACACACCTCCACCGACCCGATGTGGTCCCGATTCTACCCAATGTTTTGGTCGTTTCATATTACTTTGTATGTTTGTGTTTTTGTACGTGTTATTTTATGAGTGTTCATAATGTATTGCATATATTAACCGAGTCTTTCACGATATGAACGAGACTTTGTCGAGTTGTTATCGTTTTCAAAAACGATGAGTTTAATAATTCCAATAAATTATGATTACGAATGTAATATTCATTTGATAACATAACATACAAACGTTACTTCCATTTTTCGCTGCCTTGTAAGACAAATGAATAACCCATATAGGGCTCTAGATAAAGGGGAGTAAAGCGAACAAAACCAACATTTTCTCACTTATTTCAGCATCAAATCCTATGGTGTTCCACTCATTAGAATCGTCTTTTCGAGACGAATCTAATGAGTAGTGACACAATTGGGTTTTAAGCAGAAATAAAGATTTTAGTTTTTTATATACTCCCCTAATCTGGAGCTCTGCCCATTCCGAAACAAGAACCCCATGATGGCCCCGAATCAATTACCTGGTAGGCCGTGGCCGCTTTGTATAGAACTTTGACTGAAGCCATTACAAGGAAAACATACCCATCCCCTGTCAATTTAAAATCCTGTAGAGAGTGAGACAATAATTGCCCCCAACCACTGATGGCTAGTTTATCAAGCTACACAAATTATTTCAAGAAATCTGGTACTGCTAACAAATGACTCGTGGATTCATTGAAAGTTGTTTTCAATTCTGACCATTTGTTTCTGACAAAAAGAATATTTAACTTTCTGCTACATACCGCAATATAAGGAAGGCTTGTCCCACCCTCTAGAAGCCATATGTTTTAGCTAGGCAAATGATTCTTAGAAATTTGTTAAGGGTCACCTATGGATCATTCGTGTAAGATAACTTTCAAATCCAATCAGTGGTTTCTGACAGAAAGATGGGTTGGTTTTCACAAGTTTTGGCTATACAGTGAAACCCCTTTAGACATGTGTGGGGACAACAAATAGTTCCGGTTCGAAGGAGTTTCCAGTTTAGAGGGGTTTTAACCCATTACCATATAGCCGGTGTCTAATATGGACGATATCTGACCACTTAAAGCATTTTGAAAGTAAAGCAGAATGCGCATTCAGGCGCATTCTGCTTTACTTTCTACATTCTTTAAGCTATAATCTGCTAGAACTTATAAACTATTTTCATCAGCGTATGAGTAAAGCAAACACGTAAGGGGGGGGGGGTATTTATGGTGCAATGGTTAAAAATAAAGAAGGGTTGGAAACTAGCGGTCATTGGGTGGGGGTGTATAAATGTTAAGATATTTTGCGTTTTAGCTATTTTTGTAGAGGGTTAGCTAATGATTTTCCTATCAAATTCTTTTGAAGTTTGACCATCGGTTTTGAAGGAAAAGAAATTTAAAAATATTACTTTTGGTTGTCATGCCAATCAGACAAAGCAGTGTAGCTTTTTTGAAAGAGGATAACCAGAAAACCATTCTTGGAAAGTGTTATGACATCCAGCCTCGTTATTTCAGAGGAGATGACGTTTGAAATAAAATGTTGACGATGGACACAGGACAGCTATTCGACCATCTCTGGGAAAACCTTAACATGCTTAAATGCGCCGACGTCCATATCCACCTATTTCTGATGATAACCCTTTCCCCAATAGAAGCGCCTTTAGCGCATTTTATTTATTCCTCCAAAGACAATAGTTCCAAGTTATACAGTGATAAACGTGTACCAAAAGAAGTATTTTCTATGGTATAGCAGATGATAGCTTAAAGCAGGCTGAACGTAAAGAAGAATGTGCCTTTAGGCACATTCTGCTTTACTTTCAACCTACTTTAAGAGGTCACATATCTTCAAAACTAGATACAGGCTACGGGGCAATGGGTTCACGACTTCTGTGCAGCATAAATATACTGCAGAAAAGTATGTCACACACAAAACGCATATTTACTCACCAAGCATACAACATTACGATGCTTATACAACACGAGACAAGATAAACTCAGGAATGAACACTCCCTTGCTATAGGCAGTAAGAATGCCAATGTCCTCGAATACACATAGCTCGTGACACTCATGCCGCCTCTGTAATTCGATTCTGCACGTCATAAAATCTTTCTTATTGAAATAAGAGATGTTTACCAGAAATCCCATACATTAATAACAGTTCTAAAAAACAACAGTTCATGTAAGACGTTATTTTAAGGCGGACATTACTCTATACAATTACATACACCTTTTTACGCCTTAATTATTTCTACACTAAGGAAAGTAGTCACACATCCTGGACTAAGCACACGGAAGCTTTTCCAGTATCTTTACAGATGCAGTGCTCCCTCCCTACAACAGCCCTCCGAACAACGACTCCCTCCTTATAACGACATTTGCTGCTGTTCCCAAGACAATTATGTCCACTGCTTGCATTGCTGAAATTTTGTCTGCTTAAAAGTGCTGCTGTTTTTCTTACATAAATGACATTTTGACAGAAATCGCATAATGGCGAGTGACAAACAGGTTGAATCCATATCAGACGCCGCGTTACGCGGCGTTTGATCTGGATTCAACCTGTTTGCCAATGTAAACCATATTCCCTCCGAACAACGCACACACTTTTTGTCTCCTAGTGGATGTCGTTGTATAGAGAGGGAGCGCTGTAATAGCTTCGTGTAGGCTAAAAGAACTTAAAAAGAGAAGAATTCAATAAGCTGAAGCTATCGTTCTAATCATTTTATAAATAAATTGGTATAGTGTATGTATACTGTACATTTTCATAAATAAATATGTTTAAGCTTGGATGGCTGACAGTGAAGCAGAATGCGCTTTATGTCGTCATTGGGAGTGAAAGTATTAACAACGCAAACGTTAACAGTGTGTTTCTTTTGAGTACTGAAGCCTGATAGCTTTACCTTTTTGTTTCACCAATTTCAATAAATCCATTCTTTCTATAGCATGTAATTTTGGACTACAATCTCATAATTCTAGTTTAGTAGAGTACATCAAGGGCAGATAACTAGAGGCTAAACAATACTGAAATGAAGTCTTTTCTAGCATTTCACATCATATCAAGGGCAGATAACTATTGCAACAATTATTAGATTTCAACAACAATTGAACTCCTTCGAGAACTTATAGCTAAATACTTTATGAGCCAGTATAATCAAAATCCATTGAAAACTGTAGTTCCAAAAGTGTAAAAAGGCTGTTACATGTAGATGTGGCATTTTCAGCTATTCAAGGGCAGATAATTCTGAACCTACTGGTCGGATTTCAACAAATAATCGCACGTATTCTAACTCTTATGGTAATATACAATCTGAGAACGTTTGGAAAAGATTAGATAAAAATTGTGGCCGCTAGAGTGTAAACACCCTTAAATATGTCATTTTCAGCAATTCAAAGGTAGATAACTCTCGACCTATTTTTCTGATTTCAACCATAATCAAACTCATCCGAACTCTTATAGTCATATACAATCTGAACAAGTTTGAGATAGATTGGATATAAATTGTGGCCTCTAGAGTGTAAACACTGTTAAATATGGCATTTTCAGCAATTTAAAGGTAGATAACCCTTGATCTATTAGTCAGATTTCAACTATGATTAAAGTCATATGAGTTCTTATTGTAACATACAATCTTGGCAAGTTTGAAATAGAGTTGATAAGTAGTGTGGCCTCTAGAGATTAAATACTGTTAAATATGGCATTTTCAGCAATTTAAAGGTAGATAACTCCTGACCTATTGGTCCGATTTTAACCATAATCGAATTCGTCCGAACCCTTATGGTAATATTAAATCTGAGCAAGTTTGAGATAGATTGAATAAATAGTGTGGCCTAGAGTGTAAACACTGCTAGATGTGGCATTTTCAGCAATTTAAAGGTAGATAACTCCTAACATATTGGTCCGATTTCAACCATAATCGAACTCATTCTAATTCATATGGTATAATGTAATATACAATCTGAGCAAGTTAAGAAAGATTGAATAAATAGTGTGGCCTCCAGAGTGTAAACACTAAACTTGTTGACGACGCACGACGGACGCCAGACATTCAAGGATTGCAAAAGCTCAGCCTGAGCTAGCTCAGGTGAGCTAAAAACTTAAAAAATCTTCATGTCTGAAACCACAGTATCCTGACCTTAGATAGTTGTCACATGGTATCATATACAGGTCCTCTATCAAAGTTGTTCAATTATGTCCCTTGGGTAAAAAATTACCTTGCCCAGAGGGTCACAAATTATATATCGAAATCTACAAACATCTCTGAAACCAATATGACCAGAGCTTTGATATTTAGCATGGTGCCACTTTGAGAGTGCCGTTTTCATTATTGTTCAAATTGTTCCGGTCCGTTGCATATCCAGGTCACAGGAGCTAAAAATTGATTATTTTTTTTCAACAAAAATTCAAAAAATCTTCTTGTCTGAAACCCCATACACTAAGCATAGATATTTGGCACACAAAATCATCGTCAGGTCCTCTATCAAGATTATTCAAGTTATGTCCGTGGGGTAAAACATGACCCTGCCCAGGGGGGGGCACAAATTAACACCGAGTTATATAGTGAAATCTTCAAACATCTTCTTCTCTGAAACTGGCCAGAGATTTTATATTTGGCATGGTGTCACTTCTAGAGGAATTTAACTTTATCAATGTTGTTCAAATGGTTCCTGTCCGTTGCATATCTAGGTCACAGAAGCTAAAAATAGATGTTTTAATTAAATCTTCAAAAATCTTCTTGTCTGAAACCACAGTATTTTGAGCTTAGATATTTGGCGCAAAGCATCATCTACTGATCCTCTGTCAAGAATGATCAAATTATGTCCCTTTGGTCAAAAATGACCCTGCCCCGGGGGTTACAAAACATAGAGCTATAGAGTGAAACTTCAAACTTCTTCTTCTCTAATACTAATATAACCAGAGCTTTGATACTTGGCATGGTGAAACTTCTAAAGGTAATTTACCGATATGTTTAAGTGATTGGGTCCATTGCATATCTAGGTCACATGGATTAAAAATAGATAATTTTCAATGAAACCTACAAAAAATCTTATTGTCATACACCACAGTACCCTGAGCTAAGAATTATGCACAGCTGCGTCATATTAGACAGTACCTTTCCCAGGAAGCTACAAAGACCTTGGTCAATTCTTTGGTCACATCGAAAATTGACTAATGCAACTCACTGCTATAAGGGATTCGCCCAAAACTCATTACGAAAACTAACGCGTGTGCAAAATACAGCAGCCCGCATCATTACCAGGACTCCTCGGTATAATCACATCACTCCAGTTTTGAAGGAGCTTCACTGGCTTCTAGTTCAACACAGAATTGAATTCTGACACTCACATATGAAGCCATGTGCAATGATTCTCCAAGGTACATTGTCAGTGTGCTTCACGTGTATAAACCTCAAAGAGAGTTGCGGTCTGCGAGTAAATCAGTATCGCTCGTTGAACCGAGAAGTTGTTTGGTAAAGTTTGGAGATAGAAGTTTCATGCATGCAGCCCCAAAGCTCTGGAACACTCTACCGTCAGACTTCAGAGATGCGAGCTCAGTTGCAGTCTTCAAAAAACGTCTGAAAACACACTTCTTTAATATTTGTTATTAGAACGCATTAGGAAATGGATGACTGCTACCTATGGGCTATGTTCTTGCTGTTATAGTGTGGGTCTAAATGGGGGTTATGGAGTTGTACCGTTTGCCCGTGCCTGTTTGGTGGATCTTCATGGTAGGGATAGGATTCTGATCTCTTTGAAACCGACTGGCTTCGGGTCTGCGGTATAATTCTAGGACAGCTTCTTATCTTTATGTTTTATAAGTTCAGGGTGTAATTTCAGCCATGGATTATGTAAGTCCGGCGGGTGAGGGTAGGAGGGAGTAGATGAGTTGACTACTACCACAGGGTTGTGCCCATTCTGTTGATGTTATGGGTTTAAGTGGGGTTCTGGGGTTGTACCGTCGACCAATGCCTCCCTGGTGGATCTTGATGGTACATGTAGGGATCTCTGATCTCTTTTGAAACTAGCTGGCGGGAGTCTGTGGTATAATTCTTGGACAGCTTTCACCATTTTTAATAATGTCATTAATCTTTTAAATATTTGACTAATTTTAAAGTTGATTTTACAAACTATTGATAAATTCTTTTAAAGAATATTGATTCGCTTGTTCGGAATTTGTTTCCATGTATCCATAAGGTATCATGTTTATTTTTAGATCTAAATGTAGTTATATGTATTTTCTCGCTTTGCAGGTACATTTAAGTACAATGTAGTTTTATGTGAAGCGCTTTTGAACGCAAAACCCATGTGTAAAAAGAGCGCTTTATAAATCTGGTATAATAATAATAAAAAATATATATAGTCAACGCTGTGGAGTTCTCTCTTTACCACTTCACAGCCTTACCCCGAGTACAATGGTTATTTGCAAACAGCTTGGATCCTGATCTGACGCCGCGTCACGCGGCGTCTGATCAGGATTCAAACTGTTTGACACTTAATTATACATTTTCTAAGTCAATATACCTAACATTTTAGTTTGAGAAATAAAAGCAGACGACAACTGTTTAAAATTGATGACGTCATGGCAGTGAAGGGGATAAAAGTGTCAGGGGTGACTGAGTTAACGCCGAGCTAACTGGCAGGCTTTTCTAATTGTTTATAACAAATGTAGGGTATGATGATCTGAAACTGTAGTCTGAGACTTACAAATAAAACTCTGCATATACTGCAGTTAAATAAAGATGTATGCCTTTGCGCCGCGCATGATGGCAAGTAATGGTCTTGTGTCGTTTCGCTATAGCTACATTTTGAGGTCCTCATAGAAGATTGGTTAAACTATTAACAAATTCGTTCCCTCATTAAAACGTCTACAATATGATTACTATTATTATTATTATATTATACGACTCCTCAAAGTATAACATGTAATATTATATTATTATTATTATTATTATTATTATCATCATCATCATCTTCATCATCATCATCAGCATCAACATTATTATTATTATTATTACTTTTATTACTATAACTACTATTATTATTATTATTATTATTATACGACTCCTTAAGCATTAAAGGTTACGTGACTGGTGAAATAACACAAGAAAATTACTTAGCATGCAAAAAGTCAAAAACAGATAGCGTCAAATAATAACCGAATAGATGTGGTTTAAATAATTTGAATAGTTTGAAATATAAAATACCGCATGGTCGATCGTGCAATGCCGCTGTCCTATACGTGCGTACAGTATCTTCCCATCGTATCAAGCGTCTGTCCGACCATGAAATCGTATTTCACGCTAAAGATTCTGTAATTGAAACGAAATATTTGACATGTCCTTAGCGCAGCTACACATTTCCAAGCAAACTATTCGCTTGTTTTAAAGCGTCTGAACAACTTTTTTGATTGATTTCGGTTAAAAGACGTTTGGATTTGATTTCCTGTGGTTCTTGAAAACAAATTATGTTTATTTTATTTTCATTAAGGTTCAGCAGACGACAGTGGAATAGCAGAAGACAGTGTTCTGTCGCTGTAAGGATGTATATGTATGTATGATATTCGGGTGGAGATATTGCAGATGGATTATGTTTTACTTTTACTATATTAGCGAGGCGTGACCTGAATTTGCAAACAGTTTGGATCCCGATCAGACGCCGATTTACTCGATATCTGATCTGAATCCAAACTATTTGACATTCGTCTTTAGATTACTAAAGACTGAAATAACAATAAAATATCTATATTTGATATTTTTGGGGACGATAATGTCAAAGCAGTCGGTGTACTGACAGTTTAAAGGCAAGGGGCAATGTCTTTTTCCTGTAATACATGTATCGGTATTGGACAAAACGTTCCTTTCACCGTGTGAAATTAATCCAAAATTAATAAAACATATTCGATCCCTAACACCTGGGCTTCCTCTCTAGTGTCAGGTCAGTACCTCTTACAGTGATGAAGAAGTTATTCTTTCGAGTTTTAACGCGTACGAAACGCAAACGCATTGCAATAAAATGTAGAAAATGACAGTTTTTTTGGCAACTCTGACCATTCGTGTTAATTTGAGTGGCAAACAGTTTTGAGCCTGATCAGACGCCGGGTTACCCGGCGTCTGATCTGGCTTCAAACTATTTGCAATGGAAATAATAATTTAAGCGTAAACGCGTTTATTGGGAAAGAATAACCACAGTATGTAAACTCCGGTGTATACCTTCCGGAAGCTGCGATCAGCGAGTCGAGATATTTACCGATAGTTTATCTGACAGATTGACTCCGACCACTTTGACAAGCAAGTTTGCCATAACAGAACACGCTAGCTTATATCAAATACACAATCTACGATGGTGATACAGTTTAAAAACATTCCACGTAGCTCTTCCTACAATGATATGATAAATAAACGTTAAATCTTTGATTGATCATCGCTGCGTATCAAGAAAAAACGAACAGGTGCTTCATAAAGTATCATAAATTCTGTCAATTGAAGCATTTCCGCACCACACATGATAGAAATGGCAAAATGAATGAAATACCTACCTGAAAAGTATCATATTCCATGGAAAAATGTGAATTTTACACGAAAACTTCGTCACAAAAAAATCTGACCTAATTTCATTTACTGTATGACCAGCTGCAATACGACTGTATAACTAGCTGCGATTTATAATGAAAACACTGTATGATTAGCTGAGATCTCTGAATCCGTTACGAAACCAGTTCGTAGTGTTAAATTGTTATATATGTGAATTTATCAAATGATGGCAACGAATATTCATGCAACATGCTCTTTATACATTACAAACCAGATTATGCTGACGATTGTCAAATGTTTAGACCGTGGTCAGACCAGGCACCGTTGTCATGACAGGCTCTGTACATGATTTTGATTTAAGTAGTAGAAACGTTTATCACAACCTCACCACCCGATTGAGTAGGTGGTGGGGTAGTGATAAACTTGGCCTCTAGTGGTGACGACTGGTGCTATACTTGAAGGACCCTAAGAGAGTGACTGATAATGATAACCCTAATTGACCTCTTCTCAGGTGAGGACCTCTTAGGCCATCCGGTCATGCTTTTCATGTACTTGATTGACTCTGAGAGGGGCAGGGCTGCCATTTCTACGGATTTTTTCCTTTGTTTTAACATTCTTTTCTAGAATAGTTCCAACTTGTCCAGTTGCCCTTTGCGTGGGAGGATGATTTCAAGGCCATATAACAATATGGGTGTTACATATGTTCGAAATATGTGCAGGGCTGTCTCCAGGTCTATCACACCAGAGGCGTGAAGCCCCGATGACATAAAACTGTAGACAGTCCTACGTGCTTTTTGGATATTCTGTTCCACATTCACCTCCGTGGTTGTTGCCAGGTTTGTTGCCCTCTTCAGTCCTAGGTGGGTTGAGACTTCCGATTTTGTTACATCTTTATCATATATATGGAATTCTTCTGCCTGAGGTGATTTACTTCTTTTTGAAGGGAGAACTTTTAGAGCTTCAGTCTTCTTGGGCTGTAGTACATATCGTTCTCGGTTAGCGAAGTACTCTGCTATGTTTATGGGTGTCTGTGTGTCTGCAGGGTAATGTCATCGGCGCATGCAGATGCACGGCATTTAATATTTCCTATGTTACAACCCAAGTCTATGTGCTCTAAAAAATTTAACAGTGGATTGACATAAAGCTTATAACAATCAGTACTGAGAATCTCCCCTTGCCTAACGCCTTGGCTTACTATGAAGGGGTCTGACTTGCAATTGAGAAGCTTGACCACACTGCTGGCTCCAAGGTGTAGATCTTCAATGATTGTCCATAACCTATCCTTTACGCCAGCTTGGTATACTCTCCTCATAAGATGGGCGAGGTCAACAACGTTGAAGGCAGCTTTAGCGTCAAGAAATATTAGACTAAATGGCCTCCCTTCCTCCTTGAATTCTCTTGTAACTTCCTCGACTATGAGAGCTGCATGTAATTGAGATGTCTTAGCAGTAAACCCTCTTTGATAGTGACTTTGAGTCTTAAATACTGCGGGTTGGATTCGTTCCTTTATGATAGCTTCAAGGAGCTTTTCAATCACAGGTAGCACAGTGATACCTCTGTAGTTTGTCACTTCACTACGCTCGCCTTTGTTTTTGAAGACTGGTGTTAAGAATCCTGCTTTCAACGAGGGTGGGACTTTTCCTATTTTTAAGATACAGTTTAACAAGTGAAGAATAATTGACCGGAGTACTTTCCCTCCACGAATGATGCTTTCAACAGATATCCCATAAATGTCAGCGGCTTTACCACGATTTAGGGAATTTATTGCGTGTTGTAGTTCTTCCATTTTGACCTCTTCTGCCTCTTCTACACTAGCGATATTCCTAATATGGCCCAGCTCCATGTTAACAATTTGGTGATAGTCATCATCGAAGTTATGGTTTTCAGAGGGTTCAGCCAGTCTACTAAAATGCTTTCTAAATCCTGCGATGATCTCTTCTTGTCCTGAATGCATCACCCCATCGACATTTAGGTCCTCAATCAGGAATGCTTTATTCTTTTTCTGTGGAACAGGGAAGGATCCCTATGTCGAGTGCAGATGATATTCTCCTTGTCGTTTGACCTTCTTCGTGCAACCTCACATCTTATAGAGCTTCTTAGTTGCTTTTTCCGGACTTTGAGGTCGGCTAGTAGAAGACTATCCGGACTAGAAGACATTCCATTATCCCTTCATGTCGTGTATGCTTTTCTCACATCCTTTAGTGCAGTTCCTATTGTCGGGGTCCATACCTTTAGCTTTGGTTTTGATTTATGAATCTTAATCTCTGAGGAGAATTCTCTCACTACTATCTGTACAGTGTCCATTAGTTTCAATGTATAGTCCTCTAGCTGAGGAGTATTTGTAATATTTGCCGTATCTAACCCTAGGATCCTTTTCTGGATTTCTTGTTCATAGAGATCGGTGTTTACTTTTTGCCAGTTAGTCTTATATCTCCTGACGGCTCTGGTAGGCTTACTCTTATCTGTACATTCAGTTCACTTCTTATCAATATTGGGTGATGACCTGAGGTGTTTTCACATAGTCAAGACATCACAGTTTTAGGATGACAGGTTAGTGTCTGTGAATGTTTTACAAGAAAATAGTCAATTTCGGTGCAATCAGCGTCCGACGGTGATATGAAGGTTTTACCAGCATTGTTGTCGCTTAGGTTATATTCACTTATTAGAGAGTGAAGGTGGCTTTCTCTTGTTGTCTTTGGTCCATTTTCAGACAGGTGCGTGTTTAAATCACCACCCACAATAAGATCGTGCGAGACGCTATATTTTTCGAGTATCTCGGAAAGGATGTCAACACACTCTTGGAATTCTTGTAAACGATTAGTTACCTGCGTGCGGTTATTTGTTGTGTAGGACACTGGGCACCAGTCGGTTTATGGAAAATTACTGTCCGTCCAAAAGTACTGACGGTAGTATCTAGTATACACAATCTAATTACGCAGGCCTTATCTAAATCTTTATTCATGCTTGAAGGGCCAAATTATTATGTAAAGTGATACAATTTTTTTATCAACTTTCATCAAATAGATTCAGATTAATGGGATACAAATGCCAAACATAGACTAATTAAGATCTATGCGACCACCTGTTGCGGGACCAGTGGTGTTTGTTTCAGGTGTGTTACTGTATTGCTAAGGTCTCGTTCTCATAATGACATCTCTGGTATGCATACAATATCGGATTAAAATGAAACTTTGACATCCAAAACGTCTAAGATAATCTAGGGCATAATATCTTAATCACAGCTAACATACAGTGAAATCACGGCTGGTTATACAGTAAATTTATATAAATAAGCAGCTAGTCATACACCATTTCAGTTTGTAGAAAACACATTATGTTGTGTTTTTCTGTTTTATGTTTCAATAACAGACACTTCAGGTGCATTAATATATTCTCGCTGCGAGTGATAATTAATAATTTGATAGTAGAAATTTACTAAAGGTGTTACTGAAACAGTTTTAAATCACGCTTCCACGGCGCGTCGGTAAGCGGTGCCAGTGATCAGAAGCTTATTTCAGAGAGATCTTGCTTCAGATTCGGAAGATATTTGGTGAACTGAAAAGAATTTATCATGCAAGTGTACTGGACCATATATTACAATTGTTTGTATACAAAGGGCTGTAAAATAAAGGTAAATCTTACCGGCTTCGCTTGAGTGTGGCTTATTTCGCGACATTTTGTCGACTCGCTGATCGCAGCTTCCGGAAGGTATACACCGGAGTTTACATACTGTGATAACGTCTTCTCCACTGTAAATGGTTCGTTTACAATTTCCCATCCAATAAAGATTTCGACCAGCCAAAGATTTACAACGAAACTTGTTTTGACCAAAATTAGAGAATAATGAAAAAAGTGTATACGTCAACAAAAACAATGGCGGGCGTTTTATTTACGACAGATTATACATTTTAAGCACGTGAAACCACATGGATCCGACACGATTGATTTTTGAAGAGAAAATTCGTCAGATGGAGACAGTGATGTGTCGGCTGTGAACGAACCCCCGTCCCGTTTTGCAAAATTCGTTGATTTCTGTGAGTAAAAATAGTAACTGTTGAAAGTGCATGATTACAGTTGGTTTTATGTTATGTTTTTATGGAAGGGTATTATATAAGCTAGACAGAAATGCAACAAAAGTGTCGGTGAATCAATATTTATTCATGATGTGCCCGGTTTTGTCGAGATAGGGTGAGAGTATATTGACAATAAGTTGTACCCCTTGTCTCTATAAATACCTTCTGACGTTTTTTTCCCTAAAATATCAATCGTGTCGAATCCCTGTGCGTGAAACCACTAAATACGAAAGATCCTAGCTAGGGTAGCAGTAATCCGATCAGTTTCTAAGTTCTCAACTAGTCCTCGTATGATTGTCATTTTACTGTAGTGAGCTTGGTCGGAACTCGAACATGTGAGGAGAAGGCAAAACTAAAAGATAGTCCTCCACTCTAACTATTCGGCTACTGGGCCTTTCTAATAATTATGATGGTCTATTCCACCCAATTTGTATTGTATTCGAAATAATTGCAAAGAAGTTTTTAAAAAAAATATACTCAACAAAAAAAGTGAAGGAATTTTCAGAAAGCCATAGAACAAAAGAACACCAAAACAAACCATTATCCAATTTGTATTTGTTTAATTACATACAGTTATTGGCTTGTAAAAAACGTTGATGTTGCACTGTGTCAAGTAACCTAGGGGCCAAAGTCATTTTTCACACAATTAGTGTCTACAGATAAGTCCCTCTTTTTATGCAAAACCAATTAAAAAGCTGCAAGGTTTCATAACTTGAAATTCAGTTCCTTTGAATGACATATGAAATTAACGTCTCAAGATAGCCTCAAATGTCACGTATAGAAGATGAATATATGAAGATGATATTCAACCAAGAGCACCGCACTCGAGTGTCAACTCTCGTCTTTTTTGAAGATCAGTGTAAAAACCAGTAAAACTAGGGACGATGCCAACGAGGAAGACACCGGAGTGATGACAATAGCTCGTTTTATTATTCGAAAAACCAACGAGCCGGAGATCTCTTCATTAACTAGTGTGTCAGCGGCAAATAAGGACTCGCACCGGCGTCGCATACCCCGAATAATTCTGGCAATTTGGTGCTGAGTGATCAGCCGGCATTACTCACCAGGGCTGCCATAAGTTGACATGAACAATCCTAAGATTTCCAAATTTGCATTTTTCAAGTGCGATTTTAAGAATCGTACCTTTACACCATAGCCTGTTTCTAGTTTTGTTGACATGCGACTACTTAAGGTAATCCAAGACTGCATGAAGAACGCCTTTTTCCGTGTTATCTCGGCATTTTCCGTGTTTAACGGAATATACCGAACACTCCCATATAAAACCTGGACGATATTGTTAGAAATTATCCGAACGTAGCCGAAAATGCTGCAAATCTCGTCTTGTAAATTTGTTTGGCCTTCCCCGCACGGGTTCGAATCCCGGCCGAGCTCAATATATTTTTCTTTGAAATATATATCTTTTTTTAAACAAAACCGTTTCCTAAATCAATGATTAGATGTTTATAAATACGCCTGACATTAACTTGCAAAAATATTTAATTAGAAGCCAAATTTATTGTTCAGTCTTTATAAAGTATTCAAGGTCTCCAACACTTTTTCGAAGACAAAATTAATTTTTTCCAGTTAGGTGCGGCCAAAGGTCTTCATGTTTTGGATTTAGATTAGGTAAGTATTGTATTTGCCCAAGTTATAATTTTTGTACAAACATACAACCTTTTAAGTCATATAATGTAAAATCGTATGGAAAATATTGCCTTTTTTTAAGAGGACGGTTCAGATTTTTTAATTTTTCACATCATATGATGCAAATTTTGGTACAATAATTTTTATTTTGTGATGTTCACGTCTTCTGCATAGGCATACCATAAAAAATATCAGTATCGTAGGTTATAATAGGTAAAAATCACCTTTCCGGAATATTTGTCTGTTAATTTTCTCGCATATTTTCCTACCTGTAAGGCTATATACAATATTTCAAATATTTTCGAGAAGAGATGGCGAAAAACCTTCATAGTTCACACAAGACACGGGATTTATATGTAGTATCCATTCATAATATCATTTTCACATTACAATTGCCCTACCTTCAGTGTTGGAATACCTTAAATCATGCTGTAAGCAAAGTAGAATGCGCCTAAAGGCGCATTCTGCTTTACTTTCAGTCTCCTTTAAGCTACTAAAAACTGGTAAAAAAATCCGAAGATTTAGGAAAAATCCAGAGAACTGGCAGCCCTGCCTCACATGTAGCACCGCAGCAAGTGTTTGGAGGGTTCTTGGTGCGGTACTCTGCTTCGGTTCCCTATCCCAGAATATTCCACACATTTTCAATAGGAGACGATACAACTTGACAGTGGAAGAAACAACTGCGTCATAATACAGGGAGACATTTACACTCATTGTCTCTATTCTTTTCATTGTATTTACTCGTCTTTAACAGATGAGCGTTGGAACTCGCGTGCGGTGCTCTTGTTTGAACACTCTAATCTTTCATACAGGACATTTGAGGATATCGTGAGAATTAGGCCAAGTAAACAATTACCTGCGTTTCCTATTACATGCCAAAAAAAAAAATCGGGACGGTCGGTCGGAAAATCTTTATTTAATTTTTTTTTTTTTTTGGAACACAATCATTTAATTATATACATTTAATTTTATATTTAACATAAGCGCATAAACCCCTTAAAATATCAATTCAAATTGTTGATTTATTTGATAGGTCCCATTACCAAATTCCCTTAAAAATTGAAACTGGTATGATTGTTAACCAATATTGGTATATATACCAAACTGGCAAATTAGTGACTTATATATGATACATGGAATAAATAATTCTGAAATGTATTGTATGCATTTCAAATGTGTCAATAAAATGTGTTGTCTGCAAGTTGAAAGTGTCAATGGTTAGTTAACTATTAGATCATATCTGCAAGGAAGGTACTTTATAACAGATTTAGATCAACTTTCACTTAGATATTTGCTAAATCTTTCTTAAATATCAATTTTTAAAACACTTAAACGACTATAAAGTAGCTGTTTAAACAATTAAGTGGATAATAGCTTCTATTACACGTTCCTCAAGAAACGACTGTTACATGCACCGCAAAATGACGGACATTCGCCGATACATTTTTCGAAAAATGAAAAAAAAAGTTTAGGGTCGGGGGAAAAGCTAGGGTCGGTCGGGTTACCGGAAACAGAGTTTTTTTTTATTTGGCCTTACGTTAATTTCATGTGGCATTCAAAGGAAATGAATTTCAAGTTATGAAAACTTGCAGTTTTTACATGATATTTTGCATAAAATGAGGGACTACTCTGTAGACACTTATTTTGTGAAAAATGACTTTGACCCCTATTTTAATTAAAACAGTGCCACGGCAATCGCACTAAAAGAAACATTTTTACAAGCCAATGAACTGTATTTTATTAAACAAACAAAAATTGGATAATAGTTTGTCTTGGTGTTCTTTTGTTCTACTTTTTTGTTGAGTATATATATTTCGCGTCTTTTGACGGAGTAGAAAATAAAAGATGGACAAAAACTTAAAACAAAGATTAATGTATTTTCTTGAGGGTGATTTTATACCGATCGTATTACCATGACTAGTATTTACGGTAGCCACAAAATTGATTTTATTTGAGTGTGTTCTCTTGTTTGCAAAAACAAATATATTGCATAGTTGCAAATATACCTGACCGAAATAGTAAAATGCATACATCTTTAAATATCCCGAATATCACCCTTGTGAAAGATATGTACAAATATGTACTTTTATGCTGAACATTCTTTTCTCCTTGTTGCGCTTTTATTTTTATAGCATAGCGTGACATGATTACTCTTTAACGCGAAAAATTGTCGTCTGCAACAATTGTCGTCTGCTGCTGTTCTAAAAATATATTTTTAAAAAATATACAACTTTTCATAGTATGATTAGAGTATCAAACAGTTAGGATCCTGATGAGACGCCGCGTCACGCGGTGTCTCATCTGGATCCAAACTGTTTGCAAAGGTCCCCATGGTTTCCCCGTTAAGCATGACATGAGTTAAATAGCAATATATCTTCCTAAAGAAGGAGGCGTGTCGAATGTTATCATCCGTGTAGACTTGATACATATGTGTTAACTTACCCGGTTGCCTGTCATTAATATCTATTTTGTCTATTTCATCTATATGACATACTTAACAATTTTCCTCAACAATGCATGTGTACGCCAGCTATACCTATTCCATAAGTATGGAACTGCCGCTGTTTAATGCCCCCGTCTCTCTGATAAAGATTCATAAGAAAATGTTCTCTACATTGTGGCAGGCGACATTAAAGCAGAAACATCAGAAGTCGATACAGTGGAGAATCTGTTATTCTTTCCCGTTTAAACGCAAACGTACGCAAACGCAAAGCACTAAAACGTAGAAAAGAACAACTTTTGGACAATTCTGATAATTTATGTTAATCTTGATGGCAAACAGTTTGGAGCCTGATCAGACGCCGGGTTACCCGGCGTCTGATCTGGCTCCAAACTGTTTGCACTGCAAATAATAGTTTTAGCGTAAACGCGTTTATTGGGAAAGAATAACACATTCTCCACTGTAGTAAACAAATTATGATATACAGTTAAAGGATGTCATTCTTTCCCAATTGCAAACAGTTTGGAGCTACACCAGACGCGGGGTGGTCATAAATACGCATTCCTTAAGGAGCCCTCTGATCAGGGTTTATACTGTAAAATTGAACCCCAAATAGTCAAGAATAGATTAATATACTAAATTGGACTATCAGGGTACAGTGGAGAAAACGTTATTCTTTCCCAATTAACGCGTTTACGCTGAAATTATTATTTCTATTGCAAACAGTTTGGGGCCAAATCAGACGCCGGGTACCCTGGCGTCTGATCAGGCTCCAAACTGTTTGCCACTCAGATCTACTTGAATTGTAAGAAGTGTCTAAAAGTTGTACTTTTCTACGATTGAGTGCTTTGCGTTTGCGTTTCGTTTGCGTTTAAACGGGAAAGAATAACAGATTCTCCACTGTAGAATGAGTAAATGGACGAATTAATCACATCTTTTCTGTAAGATATCTATATACAGCAATGATGACACCTTCGAACAAGAATAGTTAATATATCCCTTTAAAATATAAAGGCATAAATGTGTTAGCCCATTCATAACGTTTTGTAAGGTAGAAAATACACCATACGTGAATATCATACCCTTATGATAGTTGTATCGTCTGCATTAAATAGTAATCTGCGGATATTTAGGCTATTTCAGATGTTTATATTTTAATTTTTATGATACCTAAAACCGTGTGACAAAAAGTTTGTATCCTGATCAGACGCCGAGTTACTCGGCGTCTGATCTGGATCCAAACTGTTTGCAAATTGAATCAGTTTCGATTGAGATGAATACGGTTAACTAGCTGCTTTTTTATGGAATCAAGAAGTTGTTAATTGCATAAGGTCATACAGTGTCGCGAAGAACCAGCAAATTCACGGCGTGTCGTTTATCTCTTTAACTCTTCTCCTTCCGAAAACTATCGTCTGCTTTGAAATTGTCGTCTGCCAATTTTGTCATTTTTCAGATTAATGCATTTTGTATGGATGAAACCTAAATTCGAGTTAACAAACAGTTTGGATTCAGATCAGACGCCGCGTTATGCGCCGTCTGATCTGGATCCAAACTGTTTGCAAATACAAGTATAGACGCAGTTGACAGACAGAGGATGATCAGATTGTTATCTCTGCTGGTCTTTTTAATTTTCAACTCCCTTCTCTGTTACAATATCGTCTGCTTTAAATCTGTCGTCTGGCATTACTTCTCAAGATTAAGAATTTAGGCATTTGACCTGAGAAACATTGATATTGGTGTCGAACATTTTGTAACCTGACCGGACGCCGTGTAACATTCGTTATCTGATCCGGATCCAAACTGTTTACACATTGCAGTGTGATCGGATTGGGCAGTGAAAGTGGGGTAATAGTGTTTTCATATTATATAACAGATATGTGTCACCATGTTATCCACCTGTATAAATACATGTTAATGAGAAGGGGAAGCTATACAATGTATAATAAAAGGAGAAATAAATACCCAATGGCCATTTCGTAAACTCTAAAACATTAGGGCCTACTCCATAAAATACGCCTGTTTACGCTTTTATTATTTTTTCCTCCACCGAAGAAAATAGTTCCTGTTTATACAGTCATGATTATTCATAAAAAGAAATACTTTATATATCCTAGCAGATGGTAGCTTAAAGCTTTACTTTAAATGCTTTACTTTTAACCTACTTTATGTGGCCACCTTTGTTCAAAATAAGAACACATATTTGGGTAAAGTGTGTCAGAAAAACTCTACGGATATATACATGAACAGTGTTCCCTCTCAACAACGACACCCGTAGTGAGACAGACAATATGTGCGTTGTTCGGAGGGGTCGTTATAGGGAGTGAAATTGGCTTACATTTGCAACAGTTTGAATCCAGACCAGACACCGTGTACCGCGGCGTTTGATCTGGATTCAAGCTGTTTGTCACTCGTCATTATATTTATATATCAAAGTGTTCACGTATATGTAAAACAGCAGACGGTAATTTTAAGCAGCCGATTATTTCAGCAGCAAAAGCGCTAGACATAAGTGTTCAGTTCAGGGACCAGCGGCAATGGTCGTTATAAGGAGGGAGTCGTTGTTGGGAGGGCCGTGGTCATGGAGAAATTACATCTGTAATTACTCCATGCCGTGGTAGAGAGGGAAGGCTGTAGTATCATTATTCATAAATGAACTGTTACTGGCGATATGAACCTCTTTTTACAAAAAGAAATGTTCTTGGTGTGATTTTAACATATAACAGGTATGTGTCACCATGGTATCCACCTGTATAAATACGTATTAATGAGAAGGGGAAGCTATACAACGCATAATAGAGGATAAATAAAGGTCCATGGACATTTCATTGCAATGGGAAAACGTTTATTTTGGGGGTAACGAAACTTTGCCCTTCCGGACTTTTGCCCCGTCCCCAAAAAATGGAAGGCGGTAGATTGCCCTTTTCTGTTTTTACATAGGCGGATTTTTTTTCTTTTTTATATTTATTAATATTATCATTATTATTAATCGAATCACCAATGTTTATCATAAGCGGCCTTTTTATACTTTTTTAATATTATCATTATTACTGAACTAATTAACCCACCCTCCCAAGCACGAAAACCAATAGAACCACCACCACCAGTTTATAAAGACAATTTTAATATGCGTTAAAAAAATTAAAAGAGTTTGCCCCTTCCTGGTGTTTTCATAGGCGGAAAATTGCCCCTTCCACAGCGAAACGTTTCCCCTCTTATATCGAAATGTATTCAGAGTTCTTACTTTGATTCCGATCGTGTGTGGATTTATAAATAATGAGAAAATCGAAAGGCTCCATCGTGTAAGTTGATAGCTCATTTGGTAAGAGCGTATGCATGCAGTGTAGACAACGTTATTCTTTCCCGTTTAAATGCAAACGAAACGCAAAGCACTAAAACGTACAAAAGTACAATATTTGGACAATCATGTTATCTAGGTGGCAAACAGTTTGGAGCCTGAGCAGACGCCGGGTTACCCGGCATCTGATCTGGCTCCAAACTGTTTGCAATGGAAATAAAAGTATTTGGAAGAATAACGTTTTCTCCACTGTAGAAAGCCAAAGGCTCTTAGTTCGAATCACAGGGCCGAGAAAAAAATTGATTGAACCGAACTATCACCAGACTGAGCGCCACGGTCAAACGACTGAGAAGGAATTATTGTTAAACTGAAAGTTTACTACCATACGACTGAAATTTAACCATTATGCGGCTTAATATAGTTCAGACACGTGTTCGAATCCTAAAATCTGTCTTTCGATTGAACAGAACAAACACCAGACCCAAATTTTCCTTTTCATTTATATTGAAATTCCTATCAGCAAACAGTGTAGACTCTGATCAGATGCCGCATTATACGGCATCTGATCAGAGTCTACACTGTTTGCCTATGCCCCATGTATGTGCTAGTGGGCACAAATGGGTTAAACGCAAACACATTGCAACAAAATGTAGAAAAGGACATCCTTTTGACAATTCAGACTATTCATGTTTATTTGAGGGCAAACAATTTGAAAAAATATTTTTAGCGTACACGCGTTTGTTTGGAAAGAAAACGTTTCCTCCGCTGTACCATACATCATACGACTGAAATTTAACCATCATAGCAATGAACACGAAAGAAATCTAAAGGGCAAGGAAAAATATTTTTTGTGACCCATAAACGTGTTTGTGCTAAATAAAATGAGGTCCATTGCAAACATTTCTTTTTTCTTGAGGGGGGTGTACAGTGGAGAATCTGTTATTCTTTCCCGTTTAAACGCAAACGTACGCAAACGCAAAGCACTAAAACGTAGAAAAGAACAGCTTTTGGACAATTCTGATAATTCTTGTTTATCTTGGTGGCAAACAGTTTGGAGCCTGATCAGACGCCGGGTTACCCGGCGTCTGATCTGGCTCCAAATTGTTTGCACTGGAAATAATAGTTTTAGCGTAAACGCGTTTATTGGGAAAGAATAACAGATTCTCCACTGTATTGGTGTTTCTGTTTGTCCGGTTTCTGTTGTTTTGCTGTTTGTTTTTTAGGGGGTATGGGGGATATTAGTTTGTTGATGCTGTGTTGTGTGTTTGTTTGTGGTGTGTTTTTGTTGTTTGTTTTTGTTTGGCTAAATGTATTGTTATTTAATTCCCGGGCTCTAGGAAGTTGAACTCTGAAGTTATAAAATATTAACAGCTCTCTTCAGTGCGCATAGTGCGTGTTGCATGTAGCATGCACAGACTCCTGCTGTTTATTATGCTGCTGGTTATTATGTTTTGTTTATTGTGTTTTTGTACCTCATGTTACATATTTTACATTTACTGAGAGCAACAAATAAACTGTAAAACTGTTTAGTAGGCTTAACCCTTTGAACCCTAATCCCGCATATAGGCGTCCTTTTCAAACAGTGTACATGTGAATAGTATACTTGTCCTGTGCAAACAGTGAAGCCCAAGATCAGAGGGCTCTGAAAGGAGCCCTCTGATCCGGGTCTTCACTGTTTGTCTTAATGCCAAATATTGACAAAAACAACCCTGAAAAGTCAGAAATGGACTAGACTAAAATGAAAACTGGAATTATCCATTTAAAGTTTCAGGAGAGGGGGGGGGTAACCTGTAGCATGCCATGTCTGTATACAGAGGAAGAGTCGATATCCTTTCCCGTTTAAACGCAAACAAAAAGCAAACGCAGAGAATTAAAACACGGAAAAAGAAAAATATTTTCGACAATTCTGACTATTCAAAGTAACAGTTTGGAGCTTGATCAGACGACGGGTTACCCGGCGTCTCATATGGATCCAAACTATGTATATTGCTACCACTATATTGCCGAAATATCGTCTGTTTTATAAGTGTTGTCTGCAAAAAATATTTGATTCAGATTGATACATATCTTAACTAAACTTTAAAGACATGTGTCAAACAGTTTGGATCCAGATCAGACGCCGCGTGACGCGGTGTCTGATCTGGACCTATACTGTTTTCAAATACCAGTTAATTCGCGATCGGCAGGATAAGGGTTAAGCTTGGAATCTTTAGAGAAGCTGCTTGCCTTGAAGAAGCAATAAAAGTGTAAGTAACTAATTGGTTAATTCCACTTTGCCTCTTGTTCCCGTTTTCACCAACCCAGCCTAATTAACCTTCAGTAAATTAACCCCTGCTGTGCTGGATACCAGCCACTACCATAATATCGTCTGCTTCAAAATTGACGTCTGCGGTTTGGGTTGTTGTTGTTGTTGTTTTGTAGGTTTTTGGCATTTTTTACTTAAAACATTGAAACAAGAGCAAACAGTGTTGATCGTGACCAGACGCCAATTTATTCAGCGAATGTTCTGGATCCGAATTGTTTGTCTGGTTTCAATGTAGATTGGTTTGATGGCGTAAGGGGTAATCAAGTTGTCTGCCAAAACTGGTGCTCGCAATAATTCTAAAAGTAGATGTTCCACATTTTCTTCAAGAGAATAGAATATTCTTTTCTTGGGCTGAAAAAAAACCAGTTTGGATATTGTTGTCACGCCGATGTATTCGGCGTCTGATTTGGATCCAATAAGTTTATCAATCCGTCAAAATATTTCTAAAATTTGAAATAGAGCTGTACATTAAAACTTTTTTTGACTGAAATTCAGATTTGACATAAAAGTAAAAAGTTGTTAATGGATGTCAAACGCCTACATGCTGATTGCATATAAACTTAATTTTCCATTTGAAGTTTTAGGGGTGGATGATTTCAAGGTTACCCGAGTGTACTGGTATATTTAAACAGTTTGGACCCTGGCCAGACACCGAGTAACACGGCTTCTACTAAGGGTCCGAACTGGTTGACACTTACAATGTATAACGATATTTCTCCGTTGAAAATGCCTTAAATCTGCATTACATAAAATTCAAACTTAAAGACTGCAGTAGTCATATATATTTAAACATGCTACACGTATATCCTGTAATGGGATAGGGATTTCTCTATACAGTCGAACTTCGATATCTCGAACTCGGTTAAGTCGAACATATCCGTATTTCAAAGTTGAAACGCGGCTAAGCCGCGTTTTAACTTTGAAACACGGGTATGTTCACCTAAACCGAGCTTGAAATAAGGCAAATTCATGTTTCCAAATATCGGATATTTCGAGATCGAGATATCAAAGTTCGACTGTATTAGTATTACTGGCAATGTAAACCCGTTACATTTTTGCACTGGTTATTTTTTGCAATGTTGTGTAATTAGCCCAATTGGTTCAGCTTCTAAATCACCATAAAGCCGTTTCCGAAAATGAAAATAACTTTCGTTGCCATTGGCAGCTCATTGGCTTTCATAATAGTTTAGGTCCAGATCAGACGCCTGGTAACTAATTAACCCATTCAACCCTACCTATAGGAGCCCTCTGGTCTGGATCTACACTGTTTGTAAATGTAGCAAGTATATTTTAAACAGGTCCTTGGTGTTGAAAGAGTTACAGATGTGGGCAGACTGACTGATCAATAAGCCAACAACAGTAAACCGCGATCTTCTATCTCAAGGTTATTACTACATTGTACTAGACAAATTTTGCTAAGTAAGCTAAACCCTTTAAAGTTGAAGAACCGGGACGAGTTCGACACGAAGCTGTGAAGTATGGTTTAAAATTAAATTAAAGCTGTTTAGGAACAAAATTTATCTGTCCCAAAATTAAGACACAAGTTTTCTACGCCAAGTGAGGGCAAGAACCTCAAGTGACATTCGGCAACATGAGATGAACGTGAGCAAGTTTATGTTTGTCTGCAAATATTGTCTAAAGCAATGCCAAAACAAGATTGCTCTGCCATTGTTTTTCAGAAAAAATAGTTTGGATCCTATCTGAGTAACTCGGTGTTTAATCTAGATGAAACCAATTTGCAACAACTACAATGTATCGCTTTTTCACGGAAAACTGCAAGTGTTACAAATTGAGGGTTTTTTTGTGTCAAGGAATATGGTTTACAATTTAATAATATTTACACTTGAACATTGAAAGGGGAAACATTTATTGAATATTCAAAATATGGTGTAATCTCAGAAATTTCTCATTTTGATAATTTCATCAATTTTCGCTTACGGAACCTGAACAAATGGAAAAAATGGAAAAACAATCTTGGCATTAATTTCTCCAATTTTGGATTGGATTTTCGGCATAAACTATGCTTAATGCAGGTAGAGAATGCAGAAAGCTCGAGAAGGAGCTTTCTGTAATAATCATCCGGGCCTCTCTTATG
Organism: Gari tellinella; assembly: GCA_922989275.2. NCBI lineage: Eukaryota > Metazoa > Mollusca > Bivalvia > Cardiida > Psammobiidae > Gari > Gari tellinella. The sequence continues at coordinate 77,343,522 of OV277866.1, forward strand.
GACAAGATAACAAAGCTCATGCTTGTGTTTTCCAGTGCATAGTTATTTTAGCACTTTTACCATTAAACCCGTATTTTTTCCGAAATATTCGGATTTCTATTCTTACTTTTAAAATTTCGATTATATGCCCTTTTATTTAAGAAACATTGATATGGATGCCAATCAGTTTAGATCCAGATCAGACGCCGCGTGATGCAGCAGAGAAATGGTTAATGGAAGTGTTAGGATTTTTATGAGAAAATTATTGTAGTCCTGTTAAAAGTAAGCAGAAAGCTTAGCCCTAAAGTAATATTCCTATTTACTTTTTAAGTCTGCTTTTATCGGAATCATGAACTGAAGGTTTTTTGTACATTGGAGTCGGTAATGCCAAGGGTCAAGGGAATACACCTCATTAGGAACCAATGCATCGAACCCATCGCTATCTCACTTTAAAACTTTCCATAGATTTGTTCAATTTTCAGGAGTTACAGCTAGAGGTTCATTCTACATGTTCTAATGTGACTTGCACATGTAAATGGCATATGAAGGTGCAATGGTTAAGACAAAATCAGGGCTGCCATAAGTTGAAATGAAAAATCCTAAGATTTCCCAATTTGCATTTTTCAAGTGCGATTTTACGAATCGTACATTTACCCCATAGCCTTTTTCTTGTTTTGTTCACATGCGACTACTTAAAGCAGGCAGTAAGTAAAGCAGAATGCGCCCTAGGGCGCATTCTGCTTTACTTTCAGCTTGCTTTAAGCTACCATGTACTTGGAAAAAAATCCGGAGAAATGGCAGCCCTGCAAAATATCACTTTCACAGAAAACTGCAAAAGTTACAAATTGTGTTCGAGTTAATGAACATGCTTTACAATTAAACGTGGACAGATAAAACATTGTTTTTCCAACGAAAAACACCTCTAAGAGTATTAAAATGTAGAATTCAGTGGATTTGAAAATGTTGGTGAAATCTTCGAAATTTCAAATTTTAATAATTTACTCGGGTTTCGCCTACATGGCCTTTTTTAACCAGAATTCATTCTCAGTGTTGTTATACTTTCTGGTCCTTTGGAATCATTGATTTCAGCGCATGTACAGTTGAAAGTTGAATTCCGCTTTAGCTGGTGCTGGGGGCGTGAGCACTGTTGCATATTTAAGTATTGCTCATGAACAGACTCAATTAAACCGAGTCTGCAATTTTCAGTATTTGCTTTGTTTTCTGTGCTTTCAAAGGATCTCCCCTTATTTAGATTATATAATTTACAACAGCAGATGTTAAGTGCTTGTGTGGCGGCTGTAAAAAGTCGCCCCGTACTTCATTCTCAGTGTCGTTATACTTTCTGGTCCTTTGGAATCATTGATTTCAGCGCATTTACAGTTGAAAGTTGAATTCCGCTTTAGCTGGTGCTAGGGGGCGTGAGCACTGCTGCATATTTAAGTATTGCTCATGAACAGACTCAATTAAACCGAGCCTGCAATTTTTAGTATTTGCTTTGTTTTGTGCTTTCAAAGGATCTCCCCTTATTTAGATTACAAAATGTAAATGTTATCACAATACATAAAGTGAACTATTGTCACACATCTCCAAATATTGAAGGAAGTTATGCTGGGAGAAATTATAGGGTCAATCCAATGGAACCTATGAAGGTGTATACCATTAACCCTTAGCAAATGTTTAGTAGTATATTTTTAGTAAAGGCGTTTACGCTAAAGCTATTATTTCTATCGCAAATAGTTATCGTCAGGTAATCCGGGGTCTGACCAGGCTCGAAACCGTTTGCCACAGATTGATATCAACATTCAAAATTGTCAAAAAGTTATTTTCTACATTTTATTGTAATGCGTTTCGTTTAAACGGGAAAGAACAACGTGTTCACTGTTTAACCTAGTTGTAACGGGCCATTGTCACGCTTTAAATATAAATACGGAATATTCAACATTCTTGTATGTACTGTGTAACTTCTATTTTAAGGTTATTTCTAAAGAACATGCAATTTTAATACATATTTTAAAACAAAACTGCCGGTATAGGTGTAATTGAGAGATTTTCAAATATAATTATGTTGCAAGAAGCAAATTTGATATTCGCAACATCATTTTATATAATTTAAGATGTATTTTTGCTATTTATTTTTCTTTAAAATAACCGTTTAAATTCGTAATTGGTAAATTAGACATTGTAATTCAATTCCTATCAATTACAGTGGAGAATCTGTTATTCTTTCCCGTTTAAACACAAACGTACGCAAACGCAAAGCACTAAAACGTAGAAAAGAACAACTTTTGGACAATTGTGATAATTCATGTTTATATTGGTGGCAAACAGTTAGGAACCTGATCAGACGCCGGTTTACCCGGCGTCTGATCTGGCGCCAAACTGTTTGCAATTGAAATAATAGTTTTAGCGTAAACGCGTTTATTGGGAAAGAATAACGGATTCTCCACTGTAAGTAACCCTCTCCCTTCCCCACTAACCCACCCACACCCGAGTCTAAACTATTAGCATAGCGTTTTTATATTTTCTCAATGACGTGTATATGCGTCACTAGGTTTGATGGGTTTTACACTTCATATTTTTCTGCTTTAGGTTCGATTCTTTGCATTTTTTACAACATTGATAGGAGTATTGAACAGTTCTGAATATACCCGACTTATGTCCTTAATTTTCAGATGATTCGCTAACTAGCTGTCAGTGAAAATGTATATATTTTGTCAACAGTTTGATTTAAAATACAGTGGAGAAAATGTTATTCTAACATGACACGCGTTTTGGTCACTATAAAAATAGAAACAAGCTCATCGTGGTATACCTGAAACGTTTTACAACGCTCTTCTCTATCCCGCTACCTCCCGCGGTTATATGACATGAGTTCCTTTCTAATGAATTTCTGTTAATCTGTTAGAATCGAAATAATCTATGTTCTACCGTTGTGTAGAACATAAATTATTTCTTAATTCTTTCCCAATAAAAGCGTTTACGCTCAAACTATTACTATTGTAAACTGTTTGGAGCCAGATCAGACGCCGGGCAACCCGGCGTCTGATCAGGCTCCGAACTGTTTGCCACACAGAAAAACATGAATTTTCAGAATTGTCTTAGAGTTGTACTTTTCTATGTGACTGTTTTGCGTTTGCGTTTCGTTTGCGGTTAAACGGGAAAGAACAACATTTTCTTCACTGTACGTGTATATGCTGGAACTCTGCAAGCATACCGTGGAAAAGATATTCTTTCCCGTTTAAAGACAAACGAAACGTAAACGCTATGCAATGGTATAAATATACAAATTTAATGATTTATAACTTCATTTTAATCTAAATGGTAACGAACCTGGACAGACATCTGATAATCTGGTGTCTGATCTGGCACCAAACTGTTTGCAGTGGACATAAAAGATTAAGTGAAGCATAAATGCGCTTATTGGGAAACCTCTTCTCCACTGTATACCGATTTTATTTAGGAATAACACTTTTGAAGCAGCCTACATTGTGGAGAACTTTTCCCAATAAACATGTTTATGCTAAAATTATTTCCATTGCAGACAGTTTGGAGCCAGATCAGACGCCGGGTAACCTGGCGTCTGATCTGGCTCCAAAATGTTTACCTAGATAAACATGAATTGTCAGAAATGTCTAAATGTACTAAATCTACGTTTAAGTGCTTTGTGTTTCGTTTGCGTTTGCGTTTAATAGGGGAAGAATAACGTTTTCTTCACTCAATGCTCAATAGAGTTTGACAAATCAGGAAAATTGGAAGAAATCTAAAGGCAATTTTTTTGTGAGGTTTTATTGCAGCTTCAACTTAGTTTCCATGAACAGTTATAACAGTGTTTATACAAGGTATGTGCAAGTTCATCTGGCTGGTATAGACAATCATATCAAGCTGCTCACTTCTTGCCCTTCTTTACTGCCTTCTTGCCAGCTTTCCTGGGAGAGGCCTGAAAATACAAATTCACAATTAATTCTACACTCTTTATTTGGCTAGAGCTGCAGATAAGGGGAATTTTCAAACAATTCATTCAACCTCATGGTATCACAACTCATAAGAATTGTCTCTTCGAGACTAAGCTAACGAGTAGTGACACCATATGATAGGATTTGGTTCTGAAACGAGTGATTTTTTTGTTCAGTTTACTCCCTCTTGCCTGAAGTCCTGGTTGACCCTTCATTGTAGATCAGTAACATTTTGGATCCAGATAAGACCTATCAAATATTTGGTCTAACCAGAATCCAAAAGGTTACCGATCCTTTCTGTAAATATACATTAAATAAGGCTCCAGATAAAAGGGAGTAAAATGAATTCAACATTTTCTCACTCACACGCACAAAATCCTATGGTGTAACATAATCGTCTCGAAGAGATGATTCTAATGAGTAGCGACACCCCATAGGGTTTAATGCAGAAATAAAGATTTGTGTTTGAAATACTCCCCTTATCTGGAGCTCCGATTTAATATATGTTTTTGTAAATGTTAAGCGAGGAATTTTCTGTGCAAACAGTTTGGACCCTGATGAGACGCCCTGTTCTCCAAACTGTTCGCAGAAGCTTTCATGGTTTCACTGCGAACATGCTTTGCATGCTGGGTAATTTTTTTCGTCTACAACAATCGTCTGCTTCTGTTCTAAAATTGGATTTTTTCAAAAATTTCTTTAAAATTCTGTATCAGAATAGCAAACAGTTTGGATCCTGATGAGACAGCGCCTTAAGTCACATTCTGCTTTACTTTCAGCCTGCTTTAAGCTACTACCTGCTACAAACTAAATAATATTTCTTATGAAACATAATGTATGTATAAATTTGAACTATTTACATCAGTGGAAGAATTAGGCGTAAAAAGGCTTATTTATGGGGTAATGGGTTAAAGCAAGGTGGCAGTAAAACAGAAAGCTCATGTATGAGCTTTCTGTTTTACTGTCATCTTGCCTTAAGCCGTCGCCTGTCTTTTATACACTCAATTAGCCTTTGTTTTAGTGGTCGTAATAGAGAGATTTTACTGTATATACTGAAAACAAAGTTAGTGAATTCATGCTGCCTATTATCTTAACCCTTTACCCCAATCCCATAAATTCATTTAAGTTTTTAATTACCCACATTTAAAGACTTATAAAAGTAGTCCCAAGCTAGGAATTCCTGAACATGAACTAAGAAGGCATTTCCAGTACAATTCCCAAGAGGGGCCTGTTTAAAGCTGGTTGGAAGTAAAGCAGCATATACTAAAGGAGCATTAAGCTTTGCTTTAAATCTATTTTAAAGACAATCCATTTCCAAAGCTAGATAGGTTAAATATAGACTGTCAAACATAACTGATAGTGTGTGCAGGTTTTTTAGATCTACTGTAAAACAAATGTATTCAGGCAGCACCACCTGTGTCCATTGTTTTCTACTTTATCAAACACAACTTTATCAATGAGCCTACTGTCAAATCTTCAAGCATTCAAAGATTCATTTTCTATTTGTCTGCAACAATTGTCACATGCCACTGTTAAGAAATTTGTGAAATTTGTTCCAAAATATCAATTGGAATACATTGTGGATCATGTCGACTCTCGAGTTAATGTCTTACTTGGATGCAAACTGTTGGCAAAAATAATCCCAATTTAGGCCAATAGCATGCTCACGGTGTATAAACCTGTACGTGTTGTTTGAGCTCCGTACTGGTAGCTGCTGAGCACTGAATCGAGAAATGTCACAATGGCGGACTTGCGAGACCGCTAAGGGGTGAGTAAATCCCATTCTGCAGACATTCAAACATTGATTTCAATGCTGAACATATGACATACCTGTTTAGATATGTTGCAGGTGTGACATTTTCAACGTATCGAGTTGGTGTCTTGAATTTATCTTGTTGAATATTCTCGGATACTGGCGAAGGCTCACCGTGTTTACGATAGCGTTGTCATAAAGACCCAGTAGATTTTGACATCTAAACGACAGTTTCTACATCTTAAACTACACATTCTATTATCAAAATATATTTTATATCTACTGATACGATTCTATGGAAATGATATATTTGAATGTGCAGTTTAAACGCCAGAAATCATGTAAACAATGCGAAGCAAATTGTACGGTCAGCTTTAGAGGAAATGTATCATCAGCTGTGAAAATGAATGAAAACGTTTGTACGGTCAGCTCAAGAGCGTTTTCTTTCTTTTTATGCGAAGCTAGATTTAGCTGTTTTTACTGCGACCAAGTTTTCGACGTTTTCTCTGCAGCCGTCAGTCACCGTGCCAAGAACCATAAAGCAAAAACTCTTTAGGTAAAAATACTTAATTTGGAACATTACCAGGGCAAACAATACACAAAAGACTGTTAAATTAATCTATCTGAATTCGAAAAAGAAAACCAAAAGTGATTCCAAACAACCAAACAGAAAACCATAAATAACACCAAGTCCAGTAAAATACAAAAAAGAATAAAGCTCCACGTCACCCAAATAGCACTAGATATCTTGGCTGCAGACAATTACGGAGATGGTGATAAAGAAGAAGAACTTTCAAAACTTAGTTTGAAAACACCCACAGGCAAACTACTCGGAAGAGGAGAGTCATGGAGAAGTAAGAAATGATAGTAGTACGACTAAAACATTACTTGACTTGTTGCCAATGGTTGTAGAGAACATTTACGAGTGCAGGCATCTAGAAAATAGTCATCCGTCCTTTTTTGAAAACTAAAAACTAAAACAAAAGTTAAGAATTATCATAATACTATAGGGCTAACAAACGCCTAACTGCGCTTTTTAGTACAGAAGTCCAATAAAGGACAATAACTTTGTACTTTTTGGAACCACTCGTATGAAAAATATAACACCCACATATCTATTTAATAATTAATCACCTTCACATGTCCCGTAGTCATGTGATTCATGTCTGCATTCAAGGTCCAAGTCTCGCTGGCATATAGGAATATGGACATGACAAGTGAACGCATCAACCTTATTTTCGAGCTGAGGCTTATATTTCGATCATTCCATATTAATTTTACTTTGCGAGTGCTGCTGTGGTCTGAGCGGCTCTTGCAAGTATCTCGGATTTCGACCCCTTGTCAGAAACTGTCGCACCCATGCAGGTACTTAAAACTATCTACGTAATCAAGCTTTTCCCCATTGACCATGATTTCAGTGCTGATACCAATGATGTTGTTGGTCAGCAGTTTTGTCTTTATTGCGCTGATTTGTTGCCAAAGTCGGTAGATGTCTTGTAAAGGCTTTCAACTAGATTGGATAGCTCCTCTTCCTTCCCTGCTATACCATCTATGTCATGTGCAAAGCGCAAGTTCGTGATTGTCCTCCCACCGATGCTAACCGTTCCTTCGTGGTATGCCAAAGCATCCGACATAATTCTCTCTAGGAATATGCTGAAGAGTGTTGGGGAGAGTAACCAACCCTGTCTCACCCCACTATTATGCAAAGTTTGACGTCAATCGGTAAAGAAATGTAAAGAAGTTGCATCAAAAATATGTGTCAAGGGCAGACCGATGAACGAATTAACCAACAAACTGGCTCCCATACCCTTCTAGAAGTTCGTTTATTGGACATTAAACCGAGATAATTACAGTATACATAACATCTCTTTTGTATAGCAGAATTTATCCACCGGAAAAGAAAGTGCTGCACTGGGGAATGACTGAATGGTATTGATGCATTTCAGTAAATATGTGCAAGACACTTTTAATGATAAAACTTTTCATAAATGAAAATTAATCCTGAACAATGTCAGTCAAACATGGGTTTTATGCAGAACAATAGAAAATGTTTTAAAGGGGGATAACTCAAAGTTATTAACATTGTGCAAGGCACTTTCATTCACCAGCCGCTTTCCATTACTATAGGTATATTTCATATATGGCTATTCAAACTCTGACAAGAATGGATGGGTCCAATGATTTTTAAAATATCTTAGATTTACAGTGATTAATACAGCTGCGAGTTCCGAGACCTATACTCATTAAAATTGCCAAAGACTCACTTGTCAAGACTCATAATAGTTTGGCCATTATATAATATTTAAATCTGAAAAACTAAATGTTTTGCCCAAGGGACTCATTGTTTTACAACTTGTGCACCCCAGGAGGTATTTTTAAATATTTTTAATTGCAAACGACTTAAATTACCACAGAATTAGAAAAATTCTTGAAAAACACTTTAATGTCGTCTACGGAATAATGGATGGTTTTTGACAGTAGATCAATGTATATCTGTTCGAAATAGAATGAAGTGGGAAAAGATTATTTATACGCAATATCTGTGTTTTAATAAATGTATATAATAGTTTGGTACATTTTCTTTATAATGACTTCATGATTTGAAATTTAAGGCATTTTTTAACAAAAGAACACATAAACAGAAAATTCTGATTTTGAGCTGGCGGTACACATATGCTCGCAGCTGATGATACAGTGTCAGCCGTGTTTGAAATAGCTGACCGTACAAAACAGCATCAATTCTTCTGATCAAAAATGCAAATTGCGACCATGCTTTCAAAAAACGAATAAAGCTATCACATCGCATCAATTGGATTTACTCTGGAAAGCATATTTGTTTTGATAAAACAGTATAAACAAGGATAGATGCTGTATAAAACGCAATGTTTTGACGACATCCAAAAGAATTCAGAGTGAGCCAACTGTTGATTTATGCCTCGAAATAGATATGTAGATGTATAGATTGTACCAAAGACGGTCGCGATTGGTTTATCATTCTCTCCGGTATTTGAAAATCATGCTTACCGACAAGACTTTTCATTTAAAGAGAGGAAAATAAATAGGAACGCATGTCACATACCTGTTGTTTTCCTACGTTGCGTCGCTTCGAGGCTCAAAAACAACCAGTACATAGCTCAAAGTATCCGTACAAAGCTCAAAGTACGCATACAGGTTTATACACCGTGATGCTACTAGTTAAATAATTAGGAGAAAAGTGAATGAAATATTTTTTCTCCTGTCTAAATAGAGAAATGTCAACATTGGCAGTGGTGACACTGTTTGCATACCTGTCACTCGTGACCCCCTGTAAGCCAAGGCTTAACCCTTTACCCCATAGTCTCTAGATTTGATGACAAGTCACCACTTAACGCAGGTTGAAAGTAAAGCAGAATGTGCCTAAAGGCTAGACCACTATCAGAGGGACACCTTTGATTAAGATGTGCAGGTTTAATTCTATTTTTCTAATACATGTACAATTTGTATATTTGAAACACTTCAGAAAATGAATAGATCTATTCCATTTTAACATTTAGCATAGGGTTTATCTTCTGCATACTATAGGCAAATTTGAAACCGCTGAATCAAGCAGTAGCTACAGATCCAAATGAAATACCAGCTTGGCATCTCATCTGGATCCAAACCGTTTGACCATTTTTTTTTCTGAATGAAAATGCTAAGAATTTGAATGTCTGCAAAATTGTGTGCAACCATAGAGTGCTACTTTAAAGGTTTCTGAAAGCTGAAATACCGTGATTCATGAATCTGGAGTATTTTTGACATATCTCGTGTACACTCAGCACAAAAAGAAACGCACATTTTTTATCAGAATTTATTTTTATGTAGAAGAAACGTATTTGTGAATTGTTGATAAATCATTGAATTAGTAGCATCACAACCTGTACTAATCGGTGCAATGTTTTAAACAAGCTGTAGTTAATTCTTTTGCTGCCAAATTAATAGTGAGATTTTTACTCCTTCACGGTTTCATTGTCGTCTGCTTCAATTTTGTAGTTTGCAAGATCGTTTCAAAGTAAAATTGAATGTAGAATGACTTAAAGCAAATCCAAACTTTTTGCAAACAATTTTTGGCGTCATTAAAGGGAAATGGTTAAAGGGCAGCACAATGTTTTTTGAGTATTTTTTGCTGAACTTGTTGCAGAATTAAATAAATCTTGAGATATGGTCTTTCTATTCTAATTTTCTTCCAGAGCACGATGTGCGTTTCTTTTTGCACCAAGTGTATATGTAAAATGGCTCTCAATATATTTGAACAATTAAGCTAAACTGATTTTTTGGTCATTAATCCCCCCCCCCCCCTCCCTCCAAATTAAAATGGTCAAATAGGGTTGACAGCTTCATGATGGGGGTAAACCAGAAACTCATTTTATTAAACCTAAAGCTGTAAAATAGCTACAATTGATAAGTATATTGAACCCATTACCCCATAGATAAACATTTAATTACATTGAAGATACAGCGTTCCCTCTCTACAACGACACCCAATGGGAGACAAAACAATATGTGCGTTGTTCGGAGGGAGTCGTTGTAGGGAGGGAAATTGGGTTACATTTGGAAACAGCTTGAATCCAGATCAGACGCCGCGTTATGCGGCGTCTGATCTGGATTCAAGCTGTTTGCCACTCGTCTTTATGTTTTTCTGTCAAAATGGCTCATATGTAAATTTGAGAAAAACAGCAGACGACAATTTTAAGTAGACTATATTGCAGCCGTGAAAAGGTTGGACATAATTATATTGCTTTGGGAACAGCGGCAATCGTCGTTATGAGGGAACCGTTGTTGGGAGGGCCGTTGTAGAGAGGGAACACTAGTTACAATGAAAAAAATATTTAAAATTTATACAGTCCTGAAGATGGACCATATTGGTTTTCCATATCCTACCAGAAAGCTTAAAGCAGGCTGAAAGTAAAGCATTACTTTCAAGTTGCTATAAGTGATCACCTGTTTTTAAAACTAAAGAGACTATGAGGAAATGGTTAAATAGGTACTTGTAATATAAGGGGTTTTGATAAACACTAGTAGAATTGATGCTCAGTTTAAAAAATGACAAGGATTGAGAAACTACACATACCTTGGTCACTTTCTTGCCTTTCGGGGGCTGAAAAAAAAGCATAAAATATATGTAGACAAAATACATTATACAATCAGGTGGGAGGGAATGTTACTGTGTATTTCACGTATTTGTGCTAAAGCAAACATGTCAATGGCAATATTTTGACCACCGTTTGATCAGGTTCCAAACAAATTGCCAAAGATTTAACTATTTACTCCATAGATAGCATTTAAACACATTTAGTTTATTTCTCCATTGGAAATAATATATTAGGGTCATGAGGTAGCTTCAATATATATTATATTCTATATCATAGCCGGTTGTAGTTTAACCCTTTAACCCATAGATAGGCCTCTTATTTATTCCTCCACTGAAGAAAAGTATCTATACAGCCATGAATATGTATAACAAATAGTTTGTATTTTCTAGTAGACGGTAGCTTAAAGCAGGCTGAAAGTAAAGCAGAATGCACCATAAGGCGCATTCTCAGGCTGAAAGTAAAGCAGAATGCACCATAAGGCGCATTCTGCTTTACTTTCAACCTGCTTTAAGCTACCATCTGCTAGAAAATATAAAATAAGTCTTATCATACATAATGCATAACTGTATAAATTGGAGCTATTTTCTTAAGTGGAGGAATAAATTAGAAGCGTAAAAAGGTGGTATTAATGGGGTAATGGGTTAAGCTTTCAGCTGTCTGTAATACCTGCCAAGTGCCAAGTAACACAACTTAGTGGTCGCAATGGAAAGGTTTAACAGTAGTTGAGGACAATTATTTGTTTACTTCAAGATGATGAAACCTACAGACGGTCCTATTTTAATCCCTTGTACTCGACGGCTGACTAATGACCAAGTCTGGTCAGCCAGACTACTCTCCGTATTGTACCCAGCTATTTTGAGTGGTCCATGCATTATATGGTAGTTTGGTAGTCCCTTAGGACGTACATGGAAGGTCAACCAGTTATGTGCCCTTGTAGACAGCCCTAGGGCTGCATCCCGTGGCCAGTGCATTAAGTCATCACACCAATACTCATTTGTTTACTGTCTAATTGGTATGATTACCTTAGGTCACTAAGGTGACTATTCCGACAGGTTGACCACCAAGGAGCTGATTGATGTCATGATTACCCCGAGATGACCATTTAACACTAACTAACAATAGTAAACTCTTAACCCTTACCGAACGGGGTATCTGCAATATTTTCTCTTAACCCTTTACTCAATAAATACACCTTTATGCCTTAATTTAATTTATTTCTCCATTGAAGAAAAAGTTTGAAGCAGGCTAAAAGTTAATACAAACATTTTACCCCATAGTTACAGAAAGCAAACGTGTATATCTTACCATTAACCCAATACCCTGTTTGTAGTTTTTACCCCATAGTTACAGAAAGCAAACGTGTATATCTTACCATTAACCCAATACCCTGTTTGTAGTTTTTACCCCATAGTTACAGAAAGCAAACGTGTATATCTTACCATTAACCCAATACCCTGTTTGTAGTTTGGAAGACAGTCTATCACTTAACCCTTTGAACCCTAGTCCCGCATATAGGCGTCCTTTTCAACCAGTGTACTTGTGAATAGTACACTTGTCCTATGCAAACAGTGAAGACCCAGATCAGAGGGCTCCGAAAGGAGCCCTCTGATCAGGGTCTTCACTGTTTGTCATAATGCCAAACATTGACAAAAACAACCCTTAAAAGTCAGAAATGGACTAGACTTAAATGGACACTGGAATTGTCCATTTAAACTTTCAGGGAGGAAAGAGTTAAAGCAGGCTGAAAGTAGAGCAGAATGCGCCATAATCTGCTTTACTTTCAAGCTGCTTTAAGGTACCATCTGCTAGGATATAGCATATAAATCTTAATGGCGCAACATACACCCGTAGTGGCAAAATCAATGATAAAAAATCCATATGTCAAGCAGTTCAATAGTTATAGGCAAGGTTAAGGTTTTGTATTATGAGCTTGTGTGGTAAGGAACATTTGAATTAAGTTTGAAAGGTAAGAGTTCTAATACAAAGATGAATTGATGGGGATTGACATCGCAGAGACTATACCAAAATACATGTACAATCCTTTTTCATGGGTTTATAATTGTTAGTATTTTCTTCCGTAGAATTAAGAGGTGCAATAAGATTTGTATTTATGGGATAATGGGTTAAAAGCTTGACCTATTTCGGTTTTTCTTTGCATTTTCCCATCTGAACACCAAAGAAATATTTCATTCACAAAGCAAGTGTTTGTTGGAAACAAAGATCTTTAACCAATTAGCCTGCAAACAAGAATGTAAAAAGCACCGGAAAACAGTTGCCTTTTTGTTGTTCTTGTGTACAAATTCCTAATACTAAATGCATTTTATCAAGCCCAGGCCAGATGCTTGGGTAGGCAATAACGCTTGCATTAACCCAGTGTTCAATGTATTTGGCAACTAAGTCCCACTCCTTTGAAACGCAGTCGATTCATTTGGATATTTGTGACAATGTTTTGAGAGTAAAACTATTTCCACAATCCTTGCACAAAGCAAGCCAATAATTTCCGACCAAACTTGTTTGATCTGGGTCTATACTATCAATGTAACAACCCCCTTCATCCAAATATAGTGGAACTTTGATAACTCTAATTCACCTGTATTTAGTCACATTTCACTTTTGAAATACTGGTACGTTTGACAAGTTATTTAAATTTAACTAAGACAAATTTATCTTTAATCCATTATCATAGCCCGTTTCTAATAAAGCAGAATACGTCTTAAGGTTCCACAGTACGGTATCTGCTTGGTATTTTGCCAAACCCTCAAAATGCTGTATTTTTCAAATGATACAGTAAGTTTACATTTGACCAAGAGTGAATCTCCCAAATTGAATATACAGTTGAACTTAGACATCTCTAATTCGGTTTTGTCGAACATACCTTGAAATATGGGTATATTCAACTTAACCGAGCATGAAATAACGCAATTTGTAAGTCAAACTATTGGATAGTTGGAGTTGCATGTAGAAGTATAACTGCAGACCCTAATCATAAAGTAGCCCTGTGATCAGAAAAGAGTCTAGGAATATTGTAATGTGCCCCATGATCAGTGGATACATACTGGTTTCCTGTACATTAACCCTTAGCCCGCCAAATAAATTGTCGTCTGCTATATTTCTCGTCTGCTTCATGTTTCAAAGTGCTTCAAAGTTGCTCAAAATTGCTGAAAATGTTGTCCGAGTGTCAAACAGCTTGGATCCGGATGAGACGCCGAGTTACTCGGCGTCTCATCCGGATCCAAGCTGTTTGCATATGGAGCTATAGTCGTGATTGGCAGGCTAAGGGTTAAGGGATAATGTGCATGTTTGGGGCTGGGCATGCATCAGCGGAAATGGATTTGTTGTAACTATGCAGCCATACACAGCATGCAAACAGCCCTAATATGGTAATGTGGCAGCCTAGTTTGGAGCAATATCCGTCTGTACATCCACACTTCAGATACAGACAAATACTTGGGATGGTTCTCTGGTCATGTACATCATTTGCACTAATTTCAAGTGTAAATCAGAATTTCATTTGTCAAACTATAAGCTTCATGAGGTAAAGACCTAATGGTGATAAAAAGGTGGCATCTTGATGCATGACAAAAAGGCAGAGATTTCTAGTTAACCCATTACCCCATAAATACGCCTTAATTTATTCATCAAGAAAATAGTTTTAATTCATACAGTTATGAATATGTATTGAAAGAAATATATTCTATATTTTAGCATATGGTAGCTTAAAGCAGGCCGATAGTAAAGCAGAATGCGCCTTAAGGCGCATTCTGCTTTACTTTCAACCTGCTTTAAGTGGTCCCCTATTTTCAAAACTAGAAACAAGCTATGTGGGAATATGTTAAGTACTATATATAAATGCTATAGGAGAAAACCGCTTTTCTTCAGTAGTAATCTGCCCTAAAACACTCCTTTTGAGCATTTTTTTTTTGTAATTAATTTCCACCAAATGTACAATGCATAAATACAATACTTATAATTCTAATAGCAGGTAAAATCATAGATTTTAACAGTATACGGAGTAAAGGGTTAAGTTTAAACGACTCCAACAGATTGGGGAAAAAACCAAACGGCTACTCAAAATTCAAGCGTATGTCCCAAGTAATGAAAACTATTTCTAACACCCAAAGTTGTACCGAAACGCTCCTTACGAGAACAAGCATGGAGATAGAGTAAACAGAATTAAAATCAACCAGCCATTTAGTGTGGCGACACAAGCACAGGAAGACAAATTCAGGAGGCAAAGCAAACAGCCCCTTCAAAGTGGAGGGTTAGACTGACAGCGTCTAGAGTCAACAACTGCTCTTCACTCTACCGTAGTATCCCATTTTTCACCCCCAGATAATGATAACAGATAATGAAATAATCCTAAAATTAAAAGCTGGTTGTGTAATCAGTAGACCACACCAAGAGAGGTTAAGCCACCATCGATGGCAAGCCTTTTTGGGGACATTCCTGCACCCGATAATCCGTGAGTGGTCGATGTTGGTGACATCTGAACATGCATTTTAATTATGTACTCAACCCACTGCTATAGCCACATTCTATACATGTAGCTTCCTTTTTTATAAAAAAATGCAATTTTACTCATCTTGCGAGAGGAGCGTGTCATTTTAAAGTATGAATGATTTGCAGGCCCTGAGGCCCTCTTATTCGGGTCTACACTGCAAAATCTGTGTATATCAGGGCTGCCATAAGTTGATCATAAAAATCTTAAGATTTGAAATTTTCAGACGCAATTTTACTAATCGTACCTTTATCCCATCACCTTTTTCTAGTTTTGTTGACAAATGACTGCTTAAAGCAGGCCGGAAGTAAAGCAGAATGCGCCTTCAAGCTACCATGTACAAGAAAAAAATCCGAAGATATAGGAAAAATCAAGACAAATGGCAGCCCTGCTATCATAGCTGATAGTGACATCAAACACGACTTGAATGCAAACCGGCTTCTCAGAAATAATGAGGATGGTATTCTACCCAGGAAGTCTTGGTCATTCAAAATCCCCCGTTACCCTTGGACAGAATTTTTAAAAGGACTCATTTTGTAATGACCAGTACATAATTATGGATATGAAGGATTTTTCAATTGAGAAATTTTGACAAACTGCTGACCTTGCACTTTCAATAGAACTATGATCTGGGTCTACAGTCTTTGCAGTCTATGTGCTGTATGAGTTAGACTTCAAAAACTCAAAAGCTAATATACTGGTAAAGGTCATTTGATAACTTATATTATCTAAGGCAAGCCCATTTGAGTTTCTGCATTTCAGTCTCTAGTCACCTACAGGGGAGAAAACGTTATTCTTTCCCAATAAACGCGTTTACGCTAAAACAATTATTTTCAATGGAAACAGTTTGGAGCCAGATCAGATGCTGGGTAACCCGGCGTCTGATCAGGCTCTAAACTGTTTGCCACTTGGATAAAAATAAAAAGTCAGAATTATCAAAAAGTTGTCCTTTTCAACATTTTAATGTTTTGCGTTTTGTTTGCGTTTAAATGGGAAAGAACAGCATATTCTCCACTGTGTAAGTGAAACACCTTTCCAAACTTTCTCATACAATTCTGCTTTACTTTGGCAGCTACTATTTCTAAACACTTAACAGCTTTAAGGGGCTAAAACCTAATATTTGACATTAAATCCATTTACTAACCTACATATTTGCAAATTAACCTACATCATACAAGTGCTGTAGGCACCATAAAGTGATATCTACAGTAAACACTGCAGTACAGCAAGTGTGTTTATATATAACCTCTGCATTGTCTTTACTATGAACACTAACCAGATGTTCAAGGGGTAGTTTTATTTACAGTTTATTTACTTAACCCTTTCCTCCACAGAGGCGTCTTTAACTCATTGACCCTGTTTGGGTCTTTTAACCCTTAAACCCATAGCCCGTTTCTAGTTTTGAAGAAAGATGGTGACTACTTTAAGCCATCATCTGCTAGGATATAGCAAATATTTCTTGTGATGCATCCTCATGACTATAACTTGGAAATATTCTTTAATGAAATCTTGGTCTACATGGTCAGCTTAACATTGTAAACCCTAGTCACAAATGGACTAGACTTGATTGGAAGTTGGGAATGTTCATTTGAAGTATCAGACCTGAAGGTAAAGCTTATATACCAGTAATATATATTGGATTACTCCATTTGATACAGAGCTCCAGATAAGGGGGGTATTTCAAAAACTAAAATCTTCATTTCTGCTTTAAACCCTTTGGTGTCACTACTCATTAGAATCGTCTCGAAGAGACGATTATAATGAGTAGTAACACCATAGGATTCAATGCTAAAATAAGTGAGAAAATGTTGGATTTGTGTTGTTTACTCCCTCTTATCTGGAGCCCTGTTGATATAAAGGGTGCCTGGACTAAATTCATTTTAGATTTTTATATTGAGATTCCTATCAGTAAACAATGTAGACTGATCAGATGCTGTATTAGATTAGTCTACCTACCGTTCTGTAGGAGGCTAGGCACAAATGATTTATGCTGGCACTTGTATTTCAAACTTTTGATAAGTGATTAACACATTTGGCTAAAGTGGAAAATTTCTATCCTAAGAATATCCGACTTGATTTACCATTTTAACTTGCATGTTTCAATGTAATCAATTACAACCTTATAACCATATTCAATTTTCACAGGACAGCTGCCACTAAATGAAGCCTGAAAGTAGCAGAAACTTTCACTACCCTTTAACCCTTTCCCTCCTAGAAGTGCCTTATAGCGCGCTTTCAATTTATCCCTCCACTGAAGAGAAATAGTTCTAATTTATACAGTCATATGTGTTTTACAAGGAACATATCACAGCAGATGACAGCTTAAAGCAGGATTAAAGTAAAGCAGAATGTGCCTTAATTAATGCGCTTTCTGCTTTACTTTCAACCTGCTTTAACGCATTACCCCGTTTCAAGTAATATAGGTAACCACTTAAAGCAGGTTGAAAGTAAAGCAAAATGTGCCTTAAGGCACATTCTGCTTTACTTTTAGCCTGCTTTAAGCTGCAACCAACTAGATTAAAATATTACTTATACCTATTCATGATTGTATAAATTGGAACTATTTTCTTCAGTGGAGAAATAAAAGACGTGAGAAGCCGTATTTATGGGGTAATGGGTTAGGGTAGTCCCTTATCTTCAATATCATAAGGCTATAAGGTAAAGGGTTAAGCAGCAACCTATCAACAACTATGGCTATAGCGACCATTATCAATGTTGATTCAACGTTGTCATTAGATTTTCTAAATTGAATTTATTGTAATGATAAATCATAGTCGACGTGGTTAAACATTAAACACTGCGATATAATTAATCAGAAATTTCAATTTCAGTATTTTTTAATTTTTTATCTACGACCATTATAAACGTTGATTCAACGTTGTTTCAACGTTGGCAGTAAATTGGCTACCGATGGATGGTCGTCCATGGTTGAAATCAGGTTGATCAACGTTACGATGGAAAATCAACGTCGATTCAACGTTGAAACAACGTTGTGTGCCTGCTGGGATGAGAGTCGTGTAGAAAAGAATTGGGGTTAACTCATTACCCCCTGAAACTTCCAATGGACAATTCCAGTTTTCAATAAAGGCTGGTCCATTTTAGACTAGTGTTTTTGGTAATAAATTGTAAAATGGCAAACACTGTTCAAAGTCTCTGATCAGAGGGCTCCTGTTTGCATAGGACAAGTGTACTCTTCAGATACACTTTTGGTAAAGGACGCATATATGCGTCACTAGGGCTCAATGGGTTAAGGAATGGAAGAAATCCTTAACAAAAGCTTTCTCTGCATCTGTTCAAGATAAACATGTACTTTCAGTCTCGTTTCTCGGCTAGGTAAACATCAGGCCTTTTCATTATTGTATTTATTATAGTTTTATTATGGAGATCAAGGTGTTGTGATCATTAAACTCTTCAAATTGACCTGCTAACTGTGATAGTAGTCTCAAGATATTTACACCTATATTTTAACTTCCATCTACTTAACCCAGAACTCCAGATAAGGTGAGTATTCTAGTTTTGTACATACATGACCACTAAAGCAGGTTGAAAGTAAAGCAGAATGCGCTTTAAGGCGCATTCTGCTTTACTTTCAGCCTGCTTTAAGCTATTATCTGCTAGAATATAGATAACATTTCCTATGATTTTTATTTGTGACAGTATAAATTGAAACTGTTCTTCAGTGGATGAAATAATTAAAGGCGTAAAAAGACGTATTTATAGGATAATGGGTTATATCTTGACATTGTCTTTTGGATGGATAAATAAAGGATGTTATTACATCAGTATCACTTAGCAGCTTTATGTTTTACTTTCATCTTTCTTTTAAGCAATGAATTGCTTCAACCCTTTACCTTATAGCTGGTTTCTAGTATTTATTAACCCTTTGAACCCTAGTCCCGCATATTGGCTTTCTTTGCAAACATTGTACATGTGAATAGTACATTTGTCCTATGCAAACAGTGAAGATCCAGATCAGAGGGCTCCTAGGAGCCCTCTGATCAGGGTCTTCACTGTTTGTCACAATACCAAACATTGACAAAACAACCCTTAAAAGTCAGAAATGGACTGGAGTTAAACGAAAACTGGAATTGTTCATCTAAAGTTTCAGGGAGGAAAGAGTTAAGACAGAAGACCACTTCAATTTGATTTGATTTGTTTTGATTTTACGTCGCTTTCAACAGTATTTCAGTCATATCGCAACGTCCAGCTAATTAAAGGTGGAGGAAGACCCCAGAAGTCCTTTATGCACCGTTTCAGGCACAAATCGACAACTGGGTAGAACCACCGACCTTCCGCAAGCCAGCTGGAAGGCTTCCCCACATGAAAAATCCAAACGACCCTACTGGGATTCGAACTCACAGCGGTGAGGAGCTTAGTGATGTTAGTCACAGTGACTATACCACTAGGCCACGGGGGCCCCCGAAGACCACTTCAAAGCCTCAAACTCATTTGCCCCCAAAACTTTGAATGGACAATTCTGATTTCTAATTAAAGACATTACCCACGTCCATTTAACAATTTAAATATTTTGCCAAATTACAAACAGTGCAGACCCTAATAAGGTGGAGCCCTCTGATCAGGGTCTACGCGGTAAGCATAGGACAAGTGTATTCAACATAGGTACATTGTTAATGACCAGTATACTTGTTACTAGAATCAAACGTGTTAAGCAGTTTTCTGCTAGGATATAGAAAATAGCTTACTGTGCATATTCATGGCGATATTAATTGTTTATTTGTTTTCAGAGTGCAGATGTTATCCTACGAGCCCTAACAATTCTGCGACGTTTACCCATCTTGACAGTCACTGTTAATATTTCAGTCTTGCCCTGCAAAGAAGAGAACTTTATTTGCCACACTTAGTCTTTCTGTTTTATGTAAGGAATACTAGGTTTTATATTTTATACCGAGTAAAACTGTACAAGGGTTTAAAATACCATTTTTAACTTTTTGGCTGAATAAAAACCATGCCCTACACCTTTTGTTACAATACTGATTTTTTTTAAACCTAACCCATTTGAATTTAAGTTGACCACAGTATAAGAAACTGTAGGTCCTGATCAAAGAAATGGATCTTTAACTTTGAAGAGAATGTATATACTTGAACCCCAACTGCTAGGATAAATTATTGACTCTGAATATAATTATCAGTACAAAGTCTTCAGTAATTGTAAAGTTATCAAGACAAACACTCATTCCATAAACTTATAGACTTCAATAGTGGTATGTAAACAAATATAAGACTTTCATGGCAAATAAAGTTCCTTTGCAAAAAGTAAAGGGCGCAATATAACTCAAGGGAAATAACTCATGTCTAACAAATTTCTATCATTAACCCAGAGTTCTGCCCCTTTTATCAATTGAAAAAGTTCCTACCTTTGCTGCCTTCTTTTTCTTTCTGAAAATTGAAAAAAGATTAGAATTATATTAAGATAAATTACACATGTATGAATTACTATTCATTTCATTGGCTGTACTTGATAGAGTACACAAGGGCTGATAAAGCTGCGACTTCTAGGGGAGCATAATTTCCCACTTAATTTATTGAATAAAAATTTACAGCATGGTCACCAGCCAAGAACCATTAAATTAATTGTAACTGAAACTGGTAGAGATCACAGATCGACTACTGCATACTTGTTCCATTGAAAACCTAGACCAACTCATGGGTTACTGCCTAAGCACCCCTATTTGAATAGGCGAGCAATATTATAGTCTTATCTCAGATTGCAGGGCTCCAGATAAGTTTTGGTTTTGTTTGTTAAAGTCTGTTTCTGCCATCTATGGGCTAATTCTCGCAATCCATGACGTTGTAAGCAGGTGCTTTACCCCTCGACTACGTCCGCGGGTGGCTCCAGATAAGGGGAGTATTTCAAAATTTAAAATCTGCATTAAACCCTATGGTGTCACTTACTCATTAGAATTGTCTCTACGAGACAATTCTAATGAGTAGTAACACCATAGGATTTTGTGAGAAATGAGTGAGAAAATGTTGGATTTGTTCAGTTTTCTCCCTCTTATCTGGAGCTGTGTGATTGTATAGAATGTCTTACGATTTCTCTGGACTTGATCCTTCATCCATATCTTCCTCATCATCTTCACTCTCCTCATCATCATCTTCCTCTTCATCCTCCTATAGCAGTAAAATAATAGAGTACACAGGGCTGCCTATAGCAGTAAAATAATAGAGTACACAGGGCTGCCTATAGCAGTAAAATAATAGAGTACACAGGACTGCCTATAGCAGTAAAATAATAGAATACACAGGGCTTCCTATAGCAGTAAAAATAGAGTACACAGGGCTGCCTATAGCAGTAAAATAATAGAGTACACAGGACTGCCTATAGCAGTAAAATAATAGAGTACACAGGGCTGCCTAGAGCAGTAAAATAATAGAGTACACAGGGCTGCCTATAGCAGTAAAATAATAGAGTACACAGGGCTGCCTAGAGCAGTAAAATAATAGAGTACACAGGGCTTCCTATAGCAGTAAAAATAGAGTATACAGGGCTTCCTATAGCAGTAAAAAAATAGAGTACACAGGGCTGCCTATAGCAGTAAAATAATAAGAGTTCAGTGCTGCATATTGCAATAAAACAATAGAGTAGAGGCAAGACATGTTGGCCAGTTTAACACAACATTACTCAATTGATATGCATTTTAACACATTTGATGTTTTTCAAACGTCCTTTTTGTCATCTATGGGCTAATTGGATGCCCTAAAGAGAGGGTCGATACAATAAATGCCCTACTCTGACAGTTCTGGGTTTTTTGGATGCCCAGTGCAAAGCACGATACATCAGACCTGGGTTAATAAAGTCTCATCCAAAGGACCCCTGTTATCGCAGTCGTGTGCGATACTTCTGTAGAAAGTAGTTACACCATGTGTGATCTAGATCCAACCTGTCTGAAAATATTATGGATAAAGTTTTTGTCTTATAGCACTGCAACATATATCCATCCTTTGCACACAGTGTACACCCAGATCAGAGGGCTCCCAAAAGAGCCCAATGTTCTGTGTCTGCATTGTTCTATAGATTAAACTCTATCCCTGTTCTTAGTCATCTATCAAGAAAGTTACAAGTACGTTTAAATCTGCCTTATTTATTTGTTTTGTTTATTTAAATATGTTACACCTGTAGTGCGTTCAAGTACCGTATCGATGCAATCGATTGCAACGGAAAACGGTAACAATTCACCTCTAACAACCGTTACGCTGTTACCGATTGCGAACGACGCGAACGGCCTCAGAGGTAGTTCGCCATCCCCAAGAAGGAAAACAAAATGGCTACCAAATGAATTTAATAAAACCAGCGAACAGTCCCGACTTAATTTCTCATCAATAAACCAACATTTTCCGATACTTAGTGTATCAAACAAAGCAGCTTACATCTGAGCAGCTAAATCTTATTTTTATATGCGGTAAAATTGATGCATTTCAGTTGATTAGTGCACTTTGGCTTGGTTTATTTAGATTCGCACATAAATCGTTCGTACCCTTGAAAGTTAATAAACATTGGGGCGCAATGAGTTATTATTGAAGAGTATCGGTGAACGTTAGATGTCGTACTATATGGGTTGTTTGCATCGGTTAACGTTACTGTTCGCTGATACGGTACTTGAACGCGCTACTGTAGACAAAATAATCTTAATTGTATATTGTTTTAGACTGCAATAAACGGTACTTTGTAATTTTAAATTTCATGTGATATAGATCCATTTGAAACAAGTACAAACTAGGATTACAAATTGTTATTGTAGGGTAATTGTAGGGTCATCCTTTTTCTAGTACTTACCTCATCTTCTACGCTGTCATCGGCACTCGATACGCTTTCCTCCATCTTACTCTTCTGAAACAAATATACAGTAAAACATTTGTAATGGCAATTGTGTTTATGGCTGATGGCTGCTTAACCCTTAGCCCGCCAAATAAATTGTTGTCTGCTATATCTCTCGTCTGCTTCAAGTTTCAAAGTGTTTCAAAGTTGCTCAAAATTGCTGAAAATGTTGTCCGAGTGTCAAACAGCTTGGATCTGGATGAGACGCCGAGTTACTCGGCGTCTCATCCGGATCCAAGCTGTTTGCATATGGAGCTATAGTCGTGAATGGCAGGCTAAGGGTTAACTCTTTTGTCCCTGAAACCTTAAATAGACAATTCCAGTTTCCATTTTAGTCTAGTCCATTTGACTTTTAAGGGTTGTTTGTCAATGTTTGGCATTATGACAAACAGTGAAGACCCTGATCAGAGGGCTCCTTTTGGAGCCCTCTGATCTGGATCTTCACTGTTTGCATAGGACAAGTGTACTATTCACATGTAAACTGTTTGAAAAGGATGCTTTTATGCGGGACTAGGGTTCAAAGGGTTAAAGCTTCATCCTGTCTTTCATACAATCATCATTTAGGCGTATTTTTAGAGGTTGTAATAGAGTGTTTTTACTGTACTGTCAATTATGTGTCAATGAACATGCAACTCTTCAACAGGATAAGCCATTAACCTATAACACCTCGCTTTAACCCTTAGCCCGCCAAATAAATTGTCGTCTGCTATATTTCTCGTCTGGAGCTATAGTCGTGAGTGGCAGGCTATGGGTTAAGTTACAATGTTAATTTCCCATAGATCTAAAGTTAACAGCTTGCATGTTTTACATCTATCCAAAAATATACTGTCACTCTTTATGATATTCTTTTTATGACATCACTCTATATGATATTTCTGTTCTTAAAAATACCGTCAGCTATATGATATTATTTTTGCTTTGGGAATGTAGCAGAACCTTTAAAGTTTTGGCATTTTCTGTACAAGTTGCTTCCCTTTTTCCACTCCCCTAACAAGAACCAAATCGCCTGGACCACTTGATGACGCCTTTTCTGACCTAGATTACTTGTCATCAGACAACGACAAACGATTTACCACCATTTGGGAAGAGGATATTTGCCAACTAGACAATGAAAAGACACTTTCTTCATTCTACTTGTCATAACGTTCTTTTCTTGTAATATAATTATAAACAATGTGACTTAGAATTTGACGTCATTTTCCACGTTACGTGCACGTCCGTGCTAAATTGGTATTCACAACAGATTTTATAAAATACGAATGATACGATTCCAAAGCCAGGGTTGATAAGCTCGGTGTTATGAAATGAATATAAGATGGCAGTTTGCGTGATATTCAAATTGTCAATCCTCTTAACTCTTTCCTCCCTGAAACCTCAAATGGAAAATTCTAATTTTCAATTTAGTCTAGTCCATATTTTGCTTTTAGGGTTGATTTTTACAATATTTGTCAAATTAACAAACAGTGTATACCCTGATCAGAGGGCTCCTTAAGGAGCCCTCTGATCAGGGTATACACTGTTTGCATAGGACAAGTGTACACCTCACAGGAACACTGTTTGCAAATGATGCATATGCGTGACTAGGGCTCAAAAGAGTTAAACAAGAATGTCACCCTTGGCTATGACTCAGGGTGACATTCTGTTTCTCCATTTCACGCAAACTGCCATCTTATATTTATATGATAACATATTTTTACCCATCTAATTCTTTCACTACTTATGAAATTAGTTCCTCTTGATACAGTCAAATTATGCACATAATATTTTCTATATCTTATCAGATAGTAGCTTAAATCAGACTGAAATAAGACTGCTTTACATTTAACCTGCTTTAAGCAGCCTGTATGGTCCTTTAGAAGTGACAAGCTATGGGGGGAAAGGGTTTAGTAACTTTAGTCTAAGACTTCCTAATTATATTCATCTAAATAGTCACTTAATACAAGACAAAATAAAAACTTGGCGGCAATTGAAACTGATCAATAGAACAGATTAACCATAATTGGTTATCTAGACCCAGTGGCTGGAATTAATTATCAATATGCTACCCGTGGAAATACAAACGCACAGAAACTAAAACTGCAAAGTCATGTTGCAGATAAAATATAGTTAGTCAAAGTCTGCTAAGCACCAAGGGTAAAATCTCCATGCCAATGCAATTACCCTGTTACTTCTCATCACATAACTTGCAATTTTTGTTTGATTTCTTACAAATGTGAAGATGTTTTCGTCAAAGGTTTACTTTTGAGATTCTGATAACCATTGAATTCTACCTTTTAATGTTCTTAGATATTATAATGGGTACAATTGAACAGTGAAAGGTAAAACATTGTTTTTACCAATGAATAACATCTATAATATATCTATACTGCTGCAACCCTGGTAGCGAGTATTAGGTACAGATGCACATCAGAATATAGATTAATTCTTTGAACCCTAGTCACACATATGCATCATTTGCAAACGGTGTACCTGTGAGGAGTACACTTGTTTTAGGCAAACAGTGTTGACCCTGATCAGAGGGCTCCTTTTAGGAGCCCTCTGATCAGGGTCTACACTCATTTGAAAAATTGTAAAAATCAACCCTAAAATGTCAAATGGACTAGACTTAGTTGAAAACAGAATTGTCCATTTGAGGTTTCAGGGAGGAAAGGGTTAAGAGGATATGTCTAGAAGAGACTATTCTAATGATTAGTAACACCATAGGATTTAGTGCAAAAATAGTGAGAAAATGTTGGAATTTGTTCAGTTCACTCCCTCTTATTTGTAGCGCTGGATTATATTTGAATATTGAAGAATATTAACTACCTTTGACTTCTTGTCTGCAGGTTTGCCAGCTTTTCGTTTGCCGAGTTTCTTGGGACTTTCCTCCTCTGTAAGTTCATCCTCTGCCGTATCATCAAGGGCAGACTCGTCCTGGCTCATCACCTCATCTGGGGGGAACTCTGAACGAACAGGAAGCTGGGGCTTAACCCTTTACTCCATAGACTATTTCTAATTTCTAAAGTTAAGTGATCTCTTAAAGCAGGCTGAAAGTAAAGCAGAATGTGCCTTAAGGCACATTCTGCTTTACTTTCAGCCTGCTTTAAGCTTCCATCTGCTAAAATATAGATAATATTTCATATGGTACATGTTTAAGACTACTTAAATTGGAACTAGTTTCTGGCGACGAATAAATTTAATGTGCTAAAAGGCGCTTCTATGAGGGAAACGGTTAAGATAATGGAGTCAACTTAAACACCATTTTGTCACTTATGGAATTTAATAGATTTTGAAACTTTCCTAGTATAATCGGGGCGAAAACATTGGCTTGAAGGCGACACAAGTTTTAGTATACACTCTTGGGAGAGAGCAGTTCAGAGATTGTCAATTTCTATAATCAATCCAATCGTGTTCAACCCATTAACCCATAAATACGCCTTTAATTTATTCCTCCACTAAAGAGAAAATGGTTCCAATTTATAAAGAAATGAGTATATATTATAAGAAATATGTTTATATTGTAGCAGATGGTAACCTGCTTTAAGCGGTCACCTATTTTCAAAACTAGAAACACGCTATGGGGTAATGGGTTAATTAAAATATGTAGCAAACGTGACTGATTAACCCATGCATTGCTCCATAGATACCGTAAAAAGCATTTTATTTATTCCTCTGAAGAAAATAGTTGATGAATATCAAATGTTTTCTACATTCTAGCTAATGGTAGTTTAAAGCAGGCCAAAAGAAAATCAGAATGTGCCTGAAGGCGCATTTTGCTTTACTTTAAAGCTGCCTTAAGGTACTTCGCGAGTGCGCTTAGTTTCCATACAAGGTGTTATGAAACTTTTCTTGAAGAAACAATGTGTGAAAATATAGGCAAAATTTATCGTGCAGTTAATCTTGAAGTTCTTTCTGACAAAAACCTGGAATTTTGTTGATTTTATTTTTCTCAAAAGTAAATAAAGCTAATGACTATAAATCTCGCCAAATAAGTAGTCCACAACATTCATTACAAGAAAAGCTAACAAGAGCCGTATACGACCCTAAATCGCTCACCTGGGACCGTTGATGTAAATGTAACATATCTTGGAAAGCAGAGAAATTATGACAAGATTGTGCCAATTACTGATTGGATGATGCTGAGTGCAGAATAGCTAAGCTTAGGGAACTGTAGTTTAAGAAGATTTTTAAGTTTTTATTGAAAAAAAATCTATTTTTAGCTCCTGTGACCTAGATATGCAATGGACCAAAACAATTTGAACAATATTAGTAAAGTACCTCTAGAAGTTACACTATGCCAAATATTAAAGCTCTAGCCATATTAGTTTCAGAGAAGAGGTTTTAAGATTTCACTATATAACTCTTATGTAAATTTTTGACCCCCGGGCGGGGTCATTTTTCACCAAAGGAACATAATTTGAACAATCTTGATAGAGGACCTGAAGATGATGCTTTGTGCAAAATATCTAAGCTCAGGGTACTGTGGTTTCAGACAAGTTTTTTTAAGTTTTCACTGAAACATTCTATTTTAGCTCATGCGACCTAGATATGCAATGGACCGGAAATGTTTGCACAACTTTGAAAGAGGGCCATACAAGGATCATTCCTGCCAAGTTTGGTGAAAATCCATACAGTAGTCTAGGAGGAGAAGTCGTTTGAAGAAATTGTTGACGATGAACGAACGAACTACGACGACGGACACAGCACAATCAAAATAGCTCACCTTGGCACTACGTGCCAGGTGAGCTAAAAACATGTATCTTGATCACTGCGTTATGGATTGACAGGTCAATAAATCGGACACTTAAATATTTGGATCGAATGGGACTCGAACCTATAACCTTTAGTTTGCTAGTCAATCACTCTACCGACTACGCTATGAAGGACTATACTAAAACATTTCCTTTATATAAATTTTTTTGTATAAGCACGTGCGGAAAAAGTCTGTCGTCAAGACGCATTTCCGCTCGCCCGCAAGAGTGACTTCCGTATGCGAAGTACCTTAAGTGGTAACCAATGTTCAATTCAAGAAATAGGCTATGGAGTAATGGGTTAATACTCCAGTCATAGTAACACTAAGTCTTGTTTTGGCACATATTTGAGTGTTATCAAGTACTTACCAACCAACTGTTGGCCTCCCAGAGCCACTGGACCTGCTCCTTCCACCAATCGGAATGTGACGGGAACCTCATGACCAAAACTCACATCTAAGTTACACTGGAATACAAAAATACATCCATGCAGAGAGTACAAGAAACAACTCTCAGATAAGTGAGAGTAAACTAAACACTTTCAACATTTCCTGCATAAGGTCTCAACCTTATGTTTTGACAACTTGTCCCTTAATTTGTAATAAATAGTCATACCTTTGGCATATAATGTAGAGTGACATGGCTGTATTAAATCATACATATTGTTGCTTATTGTTTACCATGTATGTTTTTAATAACAGATTGCCATGTTATTGTACATTTTGTTGTTGAAATAAATCTATCTCTATCTATCTATGATCTTAGGGAGGCATAATTAGATTTAAGATATTCGTGAAGCTCCCAAATAAACTTCATTATGATCATTCAAATGCAAGGCTCGTGTCAGAGGTAATGGGAGGTAGTCATTTAAAGATATGTAAGTAAAAGCAGAAGCTTCCTGTATGAATTTCTTGCCTTTACTTTCATCCTGCTTTAAATTGTCATTTGTGTAACACTCAAGTGTTAGGGCAGAACGTCTCCGCTTAAGGTCAGGGGAGTATTTCAAAAACTAAAATCTTTTATTTCTGCATTTAACCCTATGGTATCGCTGCTCATTAGAATCGTCTCGAAGAGACGATTCTAATGAGTAGGACACCAAAGGATTTGATGCTGAAATAAGTGAGTAAATGCTGAAATCGTTCAGTTTACTCCCTCTTATCTGAATCCCTGTAAAGTGGATATTTTGATGCATGTATTTCCATCTGATTAACACTACTTTAACCCATTACCCTATATAGATACGACTTTTTACACGTTAATTTGTTCCACAACGCAAGAAATTAATTCCCTCAAACGAGCTATACAGGAGTATGTTCAATGTATCTGTGGCGTGTTCAATTAGCATTGTTTGCTGTTTGGGTTAGCAGTTTGTGTCCTGTGTGCAGCGTGTAGAGTACAGTAGAGATAATATTTTCCTTCCAAATAACCCCGGTTACACTTAAGCTATCATTTGCATTGCAAACAGTTTGTAGCCAGATAAGACTCCCGGGTAACCCAGGCCATCCATTTTTTTACTGAACGCATGGCTGATAAAGAGCTGGAGGAAAGTTTTCCTGCAAACTAACATGAAGAGCTGCTTAACACGTCCCCATTCTATATATCCTAACAGATAATAGCTTAAAGCAGGATGAAAGTAAAGCAGCATGCACCTAAAGGTGAATGCTGCTTTACTTTCAACCTTCTGTAAGTGGTAAACTATCTTCAATATTAGAAACAGGCTATGGGGTAATAATGGGTTAAGCCTTAATTTACCCCATAGCATTTTCTAGTTTTGAAAACTGATTAAGTAAATCTAAATGCTCCTGATAGTATTCTCATTTACTTTCAACTTGCTTTAATCTACCATCTGCTAGAATTCTTCAAGTTTCAGAACCTTGATAGTCTTAGTAGAAAAAACATGCAACTTACCATGTCGAATTGCCCCAGTGTTAGGGAAAGGAATGGCTGTTTTAGATCATTCTTGTCAAAGTTTTTTGTTTCTATTTGCACTAGATTTCTCTCCCCTTTCACTGCTGACGCTCCAAGAATTGCATTTTTAAGGAAAAGTGTGTGTAGCATGTAATCGGAGTCCTCCTCTTCCTCTTCAAATGTCCATGTGTAGGTGGGATTCTCTTTAGTTAGCTCAATACCTGAAATACAGACAAACATACGTTAACCCATTACTCCATGAAATATGCCTTTTTCGCAACACGTTTAACCAATTAACCCATAACCTGTTTCTAGTTTTGAAAATAAGTGACCACTTAAAGCAGGTTGAAAGTAAAGCAGAATGCGCCCTAATACAACTGAAAATAATATCCCTCTTTTCATTTGCATTAATAGAAAAAAATAAAAATGTTTTTATAGTGAAAAGAAATTACCTCCAAATTTACCAAACTTAGGCAATTCCACCAACATATGCGGCTAACTAATTCCAAAACTATTTAGGACATCGTAATTTTCAAACTGTTCCTGAGGTGCAAGGAATCCTTATTTTCTCTTTAGAATGTCTATTTGAACACTATAGTCTGACATTATACCCATTGTCACCAAGCATTTCAATTCTCCATATTGGCTAACACATGTAATTGAAATAAGTCCTTTGAAAAGTATGATGGTCAAACATTGTCAAAGTAAAAACATCAAATGAATGCTACATAACAGCAGTATGCTAGTACCTGTACAAACCATTGTGGATTCCAAATGCAACTAGAACACTGACTAAGTCAGAAAGGATCCCACAAAAGGAGGAGTAAGACACAATGAGAAAACTGCTCAAGTTTAATACATAGTATCAACAAGGCCATACGTTACAGTTAAATGAAAATGATTCAAGGGGTAAAGAAGATATGACGTGGTCATTCCGATGATACGTGACCTTACCAGCATTGCAAATACTTAACTACTGTAAACCACAGGGAGCCAGAACGTAGTGGGTATTTGTGGCCTTAAAGCGACTCGCAACCAGATGGTGCATTAAAAATAGTAATTTGTAAATATGTGTCAAACGCTTATATAAATGGTAAAGAATTAGTTTAGGATAAGAAATTCTGTTTAAAAAAATGTATTTCAATAAAAAAAAATATTGGTCTCTGGTGGGATTCGAACCCGGGGCCCCGGCATTGGCGGACAGAAGGCAAAATAGGGGAAACCGCTTAGACCAATGGACCACGGAACTATCCGTTAATCTCGGATCGATTTAACGTATTTCAATGTGTAGCCATCGAAAGTGCATACAACTTCGTAATTCGGCTCGTGTTTATGTCTGAGCCCGTGTAGAGAAGCAACAACAACATCTATACCGTCTACTAGTCGGTATAGAAAAACGATGGAAAATATCTAAAAATCTAAGATTCAGTGACGATTCTTGAGACTTTTTTTGGACTGATCATATTTTTTTAATGTCAGAAGCCAAATAATGCCACACATTTGCTTTTATTTGAGTATTTTATTTTATTTTAACAAGTACACCATCCGGTTGCGAGTCCCTTTAAATGACCAAAAAAAATTTTTTTAAATTTATATGAGTATATATCATAGACAAGGGGTCGAACTGTCAACAGAGCGATTTCACTACGTCCCACGATAAATACGTCATATTTTCTACACCTTTCGATCAATTCAACTAGACTCAACAGTTTCAAGTACCTAAATAGTCACACTAATGATAACCATTATTTTATCCTGCAATTGTACTTGGTCTCGAAAAAAAAAGCAAAATCTGAGCAGAACGATGCCCAATTTGCGAGGTAGGCAGAACTGGTGCAATCCTCATTTTCAAGACTGAACAGCAACATAACGCCATGCAGGGGAGAAACGGGCGCATGCAATCAATAAACGAACATATTACATGCAACTTACCCGCATAAACCGTCCGCGAACCGCTCTCGAATCCACCAATTTCGCTCACTTTCTGTTTGAACACTCAAATATCCAGAGCTGACCGCCATATAAAATCACATGACCGCAGATGCGACCACGTCATTTCATTGGCTCTTGGTATCGACTGACCCAATGAAATGACAGCTTACAAACGAGTAATGTTATTGAATATGGAGGTCAGCTGTTGATGGTTTATGCGGGTAGGGGCCTTAGCCTTTTCATTTGGGAAATTTAAGCGGGATTTTCGACCAAATTGGGAAAAGTAGACAGACTTCCAAAATAATTAAAACCTGAATGGAAGTCTACTTACTTCTACAGGAAATAGAAAGTTTCATTAATTTAAATCCAGAAAATAGTTTAACACTAAAGAGGGACTGGTAATTGAATAGAACAAAATTGTAAAAAAAATAATAATTGGGAAGTCACCGAAAGTCTGCCTTTATTATAGAAGGTGAAAAAGCCCTGGGGAGGTTGCAGGTTCAATACCTGGCTGGGTCAAACCAAAGACTTTAAAATTGCTTGTAATGGTCTAAAAAGTGCCCCTTCTAATAATAATCAGAATATTGATGGTGTAGAAGTAATATATAGAAATAAAGCACATGTCATCTACATGTTAAAAGCAAGAATTTTTTATACCCCAGCTAATTTACATAAAACAGTGAAACAAGAAGATTGCAAAAATATTTTGGAACAGAATGAAATGGAAATGGAAATGGAAATGTCTAAAATTTGTCTATAGAATGAAATGGAAAACTGCTGCAGAAATGTATTAAAAATAAAACTTACCCCAAAAATATTCAGTTGAGTCGGCCATCCTGTTGGTAAACCTTTACTTCTAACTTGTTCTAACGACCACGTTGCCTCTCCCACGCCTGCAGTTGAAATGGCTGTAGCATTTATAGCCGCGGTCTGATATGCACAAGTAAGACACGGGAATCTCGTGCATTTTGCCCGGATATGTGTTAAATTCCCCGCGTAAACAGCAACCATGTGGTTCCGGTACGAATTATTCGACGTCTCATTGGATACAAATTAATATCCTTACAGACATTTCATAATTTTGGCCTGCAATAAAAATGATTATTTTCCTAGAGCATATCATGTTATATTTGTTGTTATTCAGGTGTTATTTGTATGTTTGCCATTTTTTACATATACACCCACGGATTATACACCAATCACAGGCAGCGATTAATTCTGAATGTTTACGATTTTACAGCTGACGTGTGCTTACAGAATTTGAACACATCAGACAAAAAGAATGATGCAAGGTTTGAAAGTGGATAAATGATATAACTTTTCTATTCTATAGCAATAACATTGAGAAGTGTCATTCGTTTAAAGAGCATCTTTAATTTGAAGATTCAAGATACTGAGAGTGAGCGGTTTGTAGTTGTAACCAGTTTTCGCGTCACCGGTAAGTAGATCATTATTTTTTTCACGCCGGGTTGATCTAGATCCTAACTGTGTTGCAGTAGGCACTGTGTTCACAAACTCACATGAATTTACAGAAACATGTTCAAACTGGCAAAGTCTTTTGGACTGTCAAACGGTTTGGATCCTGGTCATGTGTCAATCAATCCAAAATGTTTGCAATAGATCTGTAGCCAGATTGAGTTTAGACGGGTACAGGTCCTTGGTGGAAATAATTTCAGATCTGGTGCCTCTGTAGTCCATTGATGGACATGAGGCCGATTTTGCACGGGTTGACAAAAGACCCCGTCTGTATTGCATGGGCAGACAGGACCCCACCTCGGCCAGTTTGCGCGTGCCAACAGGAGCCCTCTAGATCAGAAGATAATAAGCTAATATTTTGTGATCCCATGCTCTGCTTCCTTACAAATGAAATAAGTTGAAGGAGGAATGAATGAAAGGCATAAAAGGGTGTAACCTTAGGTAGCCTTTAAGCATGGAATTATATAACAATTGAATACAGGCAAGCGTCTGAGCTCTGGCGGCGATGGGATTTTGAGAGATTATGTCTAACTATCTATCTATTTATTACTTCTACGCCATCAATTCTGATGATTATGAAAAGGGGCACTTTTTAGATGCACCATTGGGACTGTACCCGGCCGGTCACTTTATCCTGACACCGACGAACCAGTCATAATGCTAACCCGAAATCCTGAGCGCCAAGGAGGGAAGCCATTACTACCAATTTTCAAGTCTTTAGTTGACCCGGCCGGGGATTGAACCTGCAATCTCCCGCACTGCAAGCGGACGCTCTACCACTGAGCTATACTATAAATAGTTCCATTGTATACTGTCATGAATATGTACTATAAGAAATATTTTCTATATACTAGCAGATATTAACTTAAAGTAGGCTAAAAGTAGGGCACATTCTGATTTACTTTCAGCCTGTTTTAATAGGTCACATATCTTAAATACTAGAAACAGGCTATGGGTTAAAGGGTTAAGAGAAAAGGACTTCAAAAGAACAGAAAACATATCTGAAGGCTGTAGCTCCCGACAAATGGGGCTTCACTTTTGTTATACAAAATGGCTTCCGAGAAACCGGTTACCTACTTTGTAACCGGTTAATCGGCAGTTCATAACCATTAACAGTTACCCGGGTAATTGTTTCAGCACTAATACAGACATTAATCATATTGACTACCAATAGACACTTTATAATCGGTATAAGCACTCAAGTGACATGATCTTATCAAGTCTCACAAAGTCACGTTGGCGCCGGATGAAATTTGAGAGATAGTATGAGGTTGCGATTCCCTGTGTTGTATAATTCCATGCTTTAGCTACCATATGCTAGGATTTAGAATACCGGTATATTTCTTTTGTACATGTTCATGACCGTTTAAATTGAAATTATATTCTGAAATGGAGGAATATAATGAATGCACTAAAAGGCGCTTCTATAGGAGAAAGGGTTTAAATTGAAACTGCTTATATATGTAAATAGAAAACTTATATTTCAGATAAGAAGAGCTATGTCGGGGAGCTGTTTCAAGTTCATTCAGCTGATGAATGTCATGAGTGTGACATTGTTTCTTCTGTGTTGTCTCTATAGCTTACACAGCAAAGCTGAACCCAATGGGGCAGTAACAGTGGTCCAACAGGAAGAAGATGGTAAGCTTTAACCCCTACAGGTCTACAATGCTGGAACTGAATAAATACTTCCTTTACAAACAGTGTAGACCCATTCAGAGGGCTCCTTCAGGAGCCCTCTGAAATGGGTCTACACTGGTTGTCATACTGTGAAATATTTTGGGGACTCACCCTTTGAACGTAAGGTAAACTCATCATTCATCAGAAAAGGGAGAGTGTCCATTTGAGGGTTAACCCATTACTCCATAGCCTCTCTATAGTTTTGAAGACTGGTGACATTTAAAGCAAGTTGAACCTAAAGTAGAATGCATCTTAACCTGCTTTAAATTACTATCTTAGTATCTACTAGGAATAAATAGGATCGTTTCATAGTAGGATATAGACAATATTTCTAATGGTAAATATTTATGACTATATAAAGTAAAACCATTTTCTTCAATGAAGGAATAAATTAGAGATGTAAAAGCCATAGTTATGGGGTCATGGGTTAAAGTGTCAGATAGTGTTTTAGCTAGATCTCTAAAAAGGGGCAAGGGGTGGGGTAGAAAAAGGGCAGGGTGACAAACTCTGTCTTGAAAAGAGCATATACTTTAACATAAAATATATGGAAAGTCCATTTAAACCCAATAAATGTCTTTTAACCCATTACCCCATAGCCTGATTCTAGTATTGAAGATAGTTAACCACTTAAAGCAGGTTGAAAGTAAAGCAGAATGTGCCTAAGGCACATTCTGCTTTACTTTCAGCCTGTTTTAAGCTTTCATCTGTTAGAATATAGAAAATATTTCTTATAATATGAATTCATGACTGCATAAATTGTGAATATACTCTTTGGTTAAGGAATAAATAAAAGGCGTAAAAAGGCACATTTATGGGGTAATGGGTTACAGGGTTATTAAGTTATCACACCATAGGGTTCAGTGCAAAGGAGAAACTGTTGGAAACTTGAGTTTACTACCCCTTAATTGGAGCTCTGGGCATGAGAGTTAGTTCCATGGAATCATTGTTTATGTTACAGGAGGCACCTCAGTGGAAGTTAATGGAGAGACAGAGGCTGAAGTGTCCAGTGAGAAACGGCAGTCATACGATCCCTTCATACCCACACAGGAATGGCAGACCATTCAGGAAGGTACGGATCAGTGAAAAAATTAATGGATGCATGTTATTTATACAGCAGAAGAAATAAATCTTTATTTAGCTGTAACTTACATGTATTTTAAAAAGTGCAAATTGATTGTCTGCTTAAGAAAGATTGGCTGTAAACATTCTTAACTCTTTGTTAACAATGTTAATGGCGGATACATGTGCTACAGTGATTACCTTTGCAAACAGTCTGGATCCAGATCAGATGCTGAGTAAAGCGGCGTCTCATCAGGATCCTAACTTTTTGACTCTCTTACCCTGTTTTGAAAAGAAATTTTGAAAATTGATTTTTAGAACAGTTGCAGACGACATTAATTTTTGTTGCAGACTAAAAAAAAAGCCCAGCATGCAAAGAGTAAAATTATTCACTAGAGAAAAGTTTCAAAGTGAATGTTAGTGTAGACCGTGAAACTGTCCCGTAGATATATTTATTTGCTACTAGCATTGTGCTAAGAACTTTCAAACTAACATATTTGTGCGTTAAAAGATATTAATTTTGCTTTGCTCTTGTTTAGGCCAAGCAATACCCCCAGGACTACATGTACGTATGAGCATGAAGACAGGACTGAAGGAAGCCAAGCTGATGGATGGAGATGATGGGGAGAGGTACAGAAAAATTGATGACAACGGTGAAGGTAAGTTTTCAGAATGCAGGTAAAATATTCTTAAACCTTTTCACCACTAAAATACCTTCTGACACATTTATATTTCTCATAGACAGGACCGGCCTTCTTAACTAGCTAGGTACGTAGAGTATCAGCTTGAGGTATAGAAGGTACATGTACTAGGTTGAATGCTTCAAGTCATGACACCACCAAAGTCATTATACAGTAAAACCTCGCTATTACGACCACTAAATTATGTTAATTATTAGGGTGTTTACGATAGGTGACCGCTTAAAGCAAGGTGACAGTGAAACAGAAAGCTCCTATAGGAGCTTTCTGTTTCACTGTAACCTTGCTTTAAGCTGTCACCTGTCTATTATACACTCAATTAGCCTTCGTTTTAGTGGTCGTAATAGCGAGGTTTTACTGTATTTTGAATTGGAAGCAGATAGCTGCTTTAAACTGCCACCTGTGTTTAATTCAACCTGCTGAGTATATTTACTAAAAGTTCTCCAACGATGAACATTTAAAGTATGAACTATTATATTGGCCAATAAGATAAGGAAACCTTTGCCCAGAAAATAGTGTGGACTCATATCAGACATATCCTTAAATAAAACAGTGCAGCATTTGATCAGAGAGTTCCATCAGCTGCTTTCTGATCTGGGTCTACACTGTTTTCAAAAATCATATATACTTAATATTCTCCAAAATCAGGAGATTGGTTTATCATGTCTACAGACTAACAGGTTGGTTTGCTTTACCTTTGTCAGGCATCAAGCTGATACCTGTATAATTACTATACATGTATTATAGAGTTTAGAGTGACCACTAAGTCGAGGTTGGCTGTATTTCTAATCTTCAGGAGTGGACAAGAAGCAATTCACTGTAGATGAGCTGAAGAAAGCTCTGAAAGACTTTAAGACCACAAAGTTTGACGAGACTGACCTTAAGGTATGTATTATTTTGTTTACATCTTCTGAAAATGACATTCTCAAACAGTGTAGAAACAGTTGGATGCTGCAAAATGGTCTCATAAGGGTCCACTGTTGTGGACGGTGCTCCCACCCCTGCATGTTAATCAAAAATCTGATGATGATGATGATTGTAAAATATTGACATCAATATTTTGATGTGTACAAGGGTTGTTACTTAAATAAACCCATTACCCCGTAAATACGTCTTTTGATTTATTCTTTTTATAAGTCATAAATTTCATTTTCATATTCTAGCAGATAACAGCTTAAAGCAGCTTGAAAATAAAGCAAAATGTGCCTTAAGACACATTCTGCTTTACTTTAAACATTCTTTAAGTGGTAACCTGTTTACAAAAATTAAAAAAAAGAGGCTATGGAGTAATGGGTTAGGTTGTAGATTTATGTCATAACTTTTCTAAATCATCGATTATGTGATATCTACCAGTATAGTATTGATGCATAACATCTTTGTCCAGAAAAATCAACTTTTAAAAAACCAAAAAAAAACAACAGTGCTCCAGATCAGAGTGAGTAAACTCATTAATGTCTCGGGGAAACCCTATGCTCAGTGCTGTGACCACTCATTAGAACTGTCTCTTTGAGACTATTCATATTGAGTGGCTGCAGCATTGGATTTCATGCAGACATACAAAGGTTAGTATTTATCTCTTTATCCCATAGCCTGTTTCTAATTTTGAAGACATATGACCTCTTAAAGCTTTACTTTCAACCTGTATTAACCCATTACCTCATAGCCTGTTTCTAGTTTTGAAGATATGTGACCACTTAAAGCAGGTTGAAAGTAAAGCAGAATGCGCCTTAAGGCGCATTCAGCTTTACTTTCAGCCTGCTTTAAGCTATTATCTGCTAAAATACAGAAAATATTTATGATTTTTTTTTGGTGACAGTATAAATTGGAACTATTTTCTTCAGTGGAGGAATAAATTAAAGGCGTTAAAAAGTGTATTTATGGGGTAATGGGTTAAGCTATCATCTGCTGGGATTTAAAAAACGTTTCTTAAGTTATGGTACATTTCCATGACTGTATAAGTTGGAACTATTTTCTTTGATGGAAGAATAAATTAAATGTGCTAAAAGGCGCTTCTATGGGGGTTATGTGGCTTCTATAGGGTTAAAATACCCTCCTTATCTGGAGCACTGAATTAAACCTATCCATGTAGTAAACATCTTGTTTTTTATCAGCGAGAGGAGGAAGTGAAATCAAAATTCAAAAGCTACGAAGAACTGAAGGCCGACTTCGAGGCAATGAACATGAACATTGAGACAGATGGGGAGGTTGTGACAAGACTGGTGGAAACACTGAAGAAGAAGGCCAACCTGGACAGGGATAAACACCTTGTAGTGTTGAAGGACCTTGAGTACTACCTCCATCAGGTAACAACAGTGGCTATCTGAAATCATTTACTATTGTTCTGCATTAACCCATAGCATATTTCTCGTTTTGTATGGATTTACCACTTAAAACAGGCTGAAAGTAAAGCAGAATGTGCCTTAAGACTTTGGTAGGATACATGAAATATTTGTTATTGTACAGGTTCATTTGAACTATTTTCTTCAGTGGAACAATAAATTAAATGCACTAAAAATGGCCTATTTCTTTAAAAAAATTAAGGGGGGGGGGGGGGGGGGAGTGTTTGTTGAATGAAAACTGAAATAATCCATGTTAAACTCCATTACTCAGCAAGTAACAAGGAACCTGGCTGGTCTCTTAAGATACATGTGTATAGGTAATTTCCTACAGGTGCCTACTGAGGAACTGATTCAGTTGTTTTGAACATGATTCAATGTCATTTCAGATAGACAATGCCGTTTTCTTCAAGGACATCGGCGGCATACCTCTACTGTTGAAGGACATCAACATGACTAAGGATGAGGAGTTACAGATTGAAGCAGCCATGGTGCTGGGTACAGCTTCATCTCTGTAAGCAACTTTCTGTTTGATGTCTAATCCTTTATCTCATTTACCCTTGGAATTACTCAATTACTCCATAGCCTGTTTGTAGTATTGATGATAAATGACCACTTCAAGTAGGCTGAAAGTTAAACAGAATGTGCCATTAGGCAGATTCTGCTTTACTTTCAGCCTGCTTTAAGCTACACTCTGCTAGGGTATAGAAAATATTTCTTATGGTACCTGTTTATGATTGTATAAATTGAAACTATTTTCTTCAGTGGATGAAAAAATTAAATGTGCTAAAAGGTGCTTCTATGGAGGAAAGGGTTAATCTCATTGACCTTTCAAACTTCAAATGGACATTTCAAGTTTCCAATTATGTCTAGTCCATTGTTGACCAATTACAGTTTTTTGTTTGTAATACATTGCAATATGACAAACTGGGCATACTCTGATTAGAGGAAGTCTCTAGGAGTCATCTAATCTGGGTTTGCACTGTTTTATGTTTTCATTCATTTTATTTGTCATACCAAAGATGCAATAATAGACTGATTCAAACTGTTTTATTCAAGAAAAGCCAGATAAAAGATTATTAATACCTAAAAGACATATTTAGGGTTGAAAGGATTAATGAAACTAAATACAAAGAAATTAACAGGTTCTTGAAAATGTTGTTGATTTATTAAAATGCTAGTGGCAAATGGTTTGGAGCCTGTTTGGACACCTGATTTACTCTGCGTCGTAACCTTAGGTGTTGTCACAATGTGTGTGTTAACCATCACCTTTCTGTACAATGATGCTTTTATCATGACATGGTAGGGTACATGATTGTGAACCTGGTGACCTTGGTTTGGACCAAGAATCAATCCCAGGTCTTGGCGAGTATGTTTCTTTATAAGAACACCTGGTTACAATTGGTGCCCAACATGGGACTGTGACTGTATTTGCTCCGGCAATATTACCAGCCTTCCTCATACCAATAGAAAAAATTTGCTGGGGGAGTATATTATTACAGTGTGTAGGTTTATCATCACTTGTATGGCCTTGCTTTACAATCACACTTTTATGGTAAGGTGCATGATTATAAACCTGGCGACCCAGGTTCTATCCTTGGTCTGAGCATGTTTTCTTCTATGACACTGTTGTTTTAGCACAAATGCATTTATTTGGCCTCTTCAATTGTTTAGTTTGATATTTTCAGAAACCCTAAGGTACAGATTGAGGTGTTAGAGGCTGGCGGTTTGCAAGTCCTGCTTCCCATTCTGTCTACATCAGCTTCGGTGGAGGTACAGCGCAAGATGATGTTTGCCGTTTCTGCAGCCTGTAGACATTTCCCGTTTGCCCAGAAACGTTTCTTAGAACTGGGAGGGATGAGTGCTCTAGGAAAACTAGTCAAAGACGGAAGTTCAGACAAGCTCAAGATCAAAACCCTCTCATTCCTTACTGATCTTCTGACAGAAAAGGTAAGCTTTTAGCTTTCTGATAAATGTTGATATCAGAGCTTCATATGAGGAAACTTGAAACTGCTTTTTTTGGTAAAAACTCCTATTATTACGCATAGTATATTCAATATAAATAAATACTAATCAAACCTGAACAATGTATACAACCAATGTGCAGATATTTCAAGAATTGACTTGACTTGATCCGGAGTTTATTTTTCAACTGCTGCAGGTGTCCCAGGAACTGGGATAGGTAGCAGGTGGCTAGAGTGTTAGAGTGTCTAACACTTTATCTCCTTGCTTTCATGTTCTGTGGATTGAAAACACTTTCTTTACCCTTTTGTGCCCCCGATCCAATATATGGGACATAGGCAAACAGTGAAGAATCTTATCAAACGCCGCATTATGTGGCGTCTGATCAGAGTCGACACTGTTTACTGATAGGAATTTCAGTATAAAACAAAATGAAAATTTTGACCAGGCATCCCTTTGATAAAAAATATATAAACATGGAAGAATCTACAGGGCGTAAATGGGTTAACCACACAACTACTCAAAAGTATGAGTGAACATTTCTGAAGAAAATGTGTTTCCAGACTTTTCTTAACCCTTTCCCCAATAGAAGCGCCTTATAGGGGATATGATTTATTCATCCGCTGAAGAAAACAGTTCCAATTTAATCAGTAATGAATATGTATTATGGGGAATATTTTCTATATTATAGCACATGATAGCTTAAAGCAGGCTGATAATAAAGCAGAATGCACCCTAAGGCTTTACTTTCAACCTGCTTTAAGTAGTCACCTATCTTAAGTACTAGTATTAGAAATAGGCTATCAGGTAAAGGGTTAAAAAACGACTACTGATTCAGAACTTTTCACATGTGATGGTAGATTGAAGGAAGAGTAAGTGAAAGCTTTCCACTGAAATTGCGATTATATAAGCATACAAAGGTACTGTATGTCTATAAACAGAAATATGTAATGATGCTTAAAGGCAGGGTTGGTAAACCTTTCCCCATAGTTTGTTTTCAGGATTGTAGACAACTGGCTGCTTAAAGCAGGCTGAATATAAAGCTTAAAGCTATCATCTACATGGATATATAAAATTGATTGTTTATTACATATTTATGACTGTATAAAGTCAAACTATTTTCTTCAATGGAGGGATAAATTAAAGGTGTATCTAATGGAGAGGATAAATATGTTCTATTGTTTTTGCAGCAGGAGGCTGTGGCTAGGACCAATCGAGAGACACCAGCAGAGGTTGAGAAACTAAACCAGTATGAGGCGTAAGTACAGCCTCATCAGTGTCCAGATTGAAGG
This sequence comes from Gari tellinella, assembly GCA_922989275.2. Taxonomy (NCBI): domain Eukaryota; kingdom Metazoa; phylum Mollusca; class Bivalvia; order Cardiida; family Psammobiidae; genus Gari; species Gari tellinella. Next base: position 77,385,720 of record OV277866.1, read on the forward strand.
CAAATTAACCCATTACCCCATAGTCTGTTTCAAGTTTTGAAGACAGTCGACTACTGAAAGCAGGTTGAAAGTAAAGCAGAATGTGCCTTTAGGCACATTCTGCTTTTCTTTCAGCCTGCTTTAAGCTACCAAGTGCTGGGATATAGAAAACATTTCATATGATACATATTTATGACTGTATTAAGTGGATTTTTAATTACATTGGAAAAAATAAATTAAAGATGTAAAGAGGAGTATTTTAAAAAAAACACACTATTTATGGAGTAATGGGTTACATAGAATTTTCAACAATTTGCTCCATTGTGACTGTCAATGCCTATGTTGGGTTCAATTATAAGAATTGTCTCTTTTAAGTATTTCAAATGAGTTGTCACAATATGGGGTTTTGACGAGACAAGGTTTTCAAGTAGTTGCTAAACTTACCCTATCCGAAGCAATGATCTTTATACAGTAAACTCCACTTGTAAAGATATCGCATGTCACGATATATCACTTGTAACGATACAGATCCCATTGTCCCTGCCAGCCTTCTATATAATTTAATGTAGCTAACTCTGTTAATAACGATATCGCTTGTAAAGTAAAAGATAATCTGGATGTAACAATGTTACTTTTCGGTACCCTTGTCTCCAGTATGATCGCATGTAACAATATTTTCACCTGTACAGAGGTGCGAAGACATAAAATTCATCACTACACGATCAGTCTTTGTTTTCATTCACTCGCCCACACGATATTTCATCCTTATATGTAACAGACCTGTAATATGTCTGTGTACGGTCGAAAACACAAAGTGTTGGATTTATAATCCAAATACCAAATCATTCAACAGGTCAATAAAGGACTTAATAATTTATAAGTATGCATTGTCAAACAACTTGATATTTCATACCTTGATTTAACCATGTTCATTTCTGGTTTACTTTCCTGATCCAGTATGTATGAACAATTAGAAGGCCAATACGTCAATCATTTGTAAATAGTGCAATACCTGCACAATAAGTTTATTTGTGCCTGTTGAAACAGAGAAAGAGATAACAACCATGATAGTTTATAACAGGTCAGAATAGTCTTTATTTTGTCAGTCTTAAAATGCACCAAACTTAGTGTAGTAACCATTGTTTCGAATAGCACAAAGTTTAGATACTGTCGTCAAGATTGTAACGATATTGGGATGTAACAATGTTTAATCCACGGTCCCCAGAATATCGTTATAAGCAGAGTTTACTGTATACCATAATATAGCATTAAATGCAAGATACAGATACAATTTTTAGCCGAGTGGTTATGTCATTACAAATAAAGCTTTGAAACATAAGCTATGTGTAGCTTTTGCCCAATATTTCAGCTTTGTTTGAAATGAAAAATGTTACAGATTTTAAACTTGGGATGTAGTTTGGTTGTGTTTATAAGGCACATATGTTGCCTCTATTTGCATGGACAATAAAAAAACACCTCAATCACCCAATATAGTTCTGACATTGAAAAATTGAAGCCATAGCAAAGTTCTGACAATATGCACATTTGTGGTATATGTGTAAACATCCTGTAGAATTATAAGGTTGTAGCTTATACATTTGTCTTGCACAACGCTGTCACTCGTCTATAATTCATCTTCCCCTGGATGGCCTCTTTTGCTGTTTTATAGATTTAAGAATAAGTGTTCTGGTTTGTGTTGCAGGGTACCACTGCAGGATACTATGGTGGAACATGGCTGGTGTGAGCTGGTACCCAGCCTGCTACATGTGTCGGATCACGACAGCCGGGAAAAAGTCCTCAAAGCCATGCACTTACTGGGACCGGCCTGCAAGGGTCAGTTCTCTAGGGCTAAAAGTGTTCTGCACAGTTTAAAGACAGAGTATACATATCTAGCAAAGTCAGAGGCGGAGGATAATGACATTGATGGTTATTTTACAGACCTGTTATCAGTAGTGAGTGAAGTTCTAGGTAATATCAAGAAGGACGAATTGTAATGGATAGGAACTTTAGGAACACATTCTATTAACTCATTGAACTCTAGCAATACATAAACTAATCCTTCACAAACATTGTACCTGTGAAAAATACACAGGTTCTAAGCAAACAGTGTAGGCCCAGATCAGAGGGCTCCTATAGGAGCCCTCTGATCAGGGTCTGCACTGTTTGTCAGTTTACAATAAATTGCAAATACACATAGTCAAAAATGGATTAGACTTAATTGATAACTTGAATTGTCCATTTAAAGTTGTCAGCGAAGGTGAATGGTTTTGTTAAGCAAACAAATAGTGAGAGAAGTATGAAGAATTTTATGAATTGTTGGTTGCTAAATACAGATAATTTACAAGTGGCAGTTCTTGCAAAATACATCTATAAGACAGATGACTGCTTAATGAGGAACAAAAGCATAGATTTCTGCTTAACTTTTGTTCATCAATAAGCTGTCGCTTGTATTAAATATGTCTATTTCTTTGACAGGTAAGTGGTTGCTTAACCCTTTGAACCCTAATCCCGCATATAGGCGTCCTTATCAAACAGTTTACAATAAATTGCAAATACACATAGTCAAAAATGGATTAGACTTAATTGATAACTGGAATTGTCCCTTTAAAGTTGTCAGCGAAGGTAAATGGTTTTGTTAAGCAAACAAATAGTGAGAGAAGTATGAAGAATTTTATGAATTGTTGGTTGCTAAATACAGATACTTTACAAGTGGCAGTTCTTGCAAAATACATCTATAAGACAGATGACTGCTTAATGAGGAACAAAAGCATAGATTTCTGCTTAACTTTTGTTCATCAATAAGCTGTCGCTTGTATTAACCCTTTACCTGATAACCTCTTTCTAGTACTTAAGATAGGTGAATACTTAAAGCAGGTTGAAAGTAAAGCAGAATGCGCCTTGGGGCGCATTCTGCTTTACTTTCAGCCTGCTTTAAGTTACTATCTGCTAGGATATAGAAAATATTGCTTATGGTACATATTCATGACAATATAAAATGGAACTATTTTCTTTGGCGGATGAATAAAATGAATGCGCTAAAAGTCGCTTCTATAAGGGAAAGGGTTAAATATGTCTATTTCTTTGACAGGTTAGTGGTTGCTTAAAACAAGTTGAACTGTAAAGAAAAAAGTCCCTAAAGGAGTTTTCTGCTTTACTTTCTGGATCTGCATTTAGGAGCCTACTGTTGTAATTATTGCCAAAGAATCTTTGACAAAAGATTGGTTCTAATGTTTGTCCGAAGCTTTAAGAACAAATTATTGTTAAATCTTTATTGTATGATTTTCAACACAGAAATGTTGGTTGTTTTATGTAAAGCAATGTAATGCAGAAAGTTTCTTGTAGAGATATCTATAGATAGTGATCTGTCTAAAGGAGTCATGCTGCATTACTTTTATTCTGTTTAAAGCTGCCAATTTGTCATGTTTTAGTTACGTTTTCTTGTCTCGCATGAACCCCATTACTCCATAGATACGCGTTTTGATGCATTTAATTTATTCATTCACTGAATAAAATAATCCAATTTATACAGCTGTGAAAGTGTATCATTAAAAAAAATTCTTTATTCTAGCAGATAGTAGCTTAAAGCAGGCTGAAGGAGTAAAGGGTTACAGTGGAGAATCTGTTATTCTTTCCCGTTTAAACGCAAACGCAAAGCGCTGAAACGTAGAAAAGAACAAGTTTTGGTTAATTCTGATAATTCTTGTTTATCTTGGTGGCAAACAGTTTGGAGCCTGATCAGACGCCGGGTTACCCGGCGTCTGATCTGGCTCCAAACTGTTTGCACTGCAAATAATAGTTTTAGCGTAAACGCATTTATTGGGAAAGAATAACAGATTCTCCACTGTAAGTAACCACATACATTAGATGGTTTATGGTCTCAACGTCCCAATACCTCAACGTACCAGACGGAACGTCCCAATTATATGGATGGAACGTCCCACTTTATAAAAATTATAGAAAATCAGTTTTATTTATACTATTTTTGTATAATTTATTGTTTTTGAGATTATTCACGATATATAATCTGATTGATTTAGGATATCTGTTATTACAAAAATGAACACCCGATCGTAGAAAAAATTGCAAATAGTACACTCCGACGGCCGTGACGGCAGCTAAAGCTAATCTCCTGATAACCTTTTCAAACAGTTTCATCCAGATTAGAGACCAACTCAATTCTCATCATATATTCCAAACTGTTTGTAAATTGGATATTAATAAAGTCACATATAGAGGATATATTGATTTAAGCAGGCGTCATATTTAGCAGAATTCAATTTCTTTGTTTTCATCGACGGGCGACTCGAAATGCAGAGAACACCACAGGAAAAGGGTTTTATGTTGTAATATAGCGTATCTAAAGGTATCTGTGCACCAGTTTATAAGTCATATATGAATTCCCGCTCAAAAAGATACTTTTATTGTCCAAAAATCGGCGACGATATGAAAAATGCCGATCCTACCTAACCTTCGTAAACACCAACTAAAATAAATTTGATGTACTAATATCGTATTTAAAGGCATATACATATTGTTTAAATAACTGTGTCGACACCCCTGTTAAAAAAGGTGGCTTTTCTTGGTTTACCGTGAATCGCCGATAATTTGAAAATACCCACCTTCCTTAACCTATTCATCCCTGAATGGACAATTCCAGTTTCCAGCTAAGTTTTGTCCATTAATGACTATTTAGGATTGAATAAGACAATATATTGCAAACTGACATACGAGCAGACATTGGGCAGAGGAGCCCTCTGATCAGGTTCCTCACTGTATTCGTATGACATGTGTACTCTTCATAGGTACATTATTTGTTAATGACGAGTATACTCGTCGTTAGGGCTGAATGTATAAACCTACGAAAAACGCCCCGAGTTCCCCATTTAAAATAGGGGTTATGCATTAATTCTATTTTTGGACTTTTTTCGACACTCCGATACCGAATACAATATTTAAAATAGGTTTAAGATATAGTCTTGAAACTTATTATATCAATTAAAATTTATAGTATGAACTATGGTCGAACATTGACGACCATATAAAAGTGCCGAGTATCCCGGACATACGAAAATAAAAGCCGAAATCATCATTTAATATGTACATAATATAAGCTCGTTCCCTTGTGAATATTCTTTCCAGACTCCACCCACTGACTAATTAACTAAATTTCCACTCTGTTATATTAATTAACAATCGTTTTTGCTAAACAGTTGTGACAACTCTGATCTATGATAACTCTATAGACAGGTATAGTAGGCCCTGACCTATGTCTGCTCTGTTTGCAGAGGCGTTAAAAGGCTCATTTGGGAAAGGGGTAAAATACCTACAAATTGGTGTTAAAACAAAAATCCCATTCAAAATGATTCTTTTACTGGATTAAATGCGGCTACACTTAAAACTGAATTCTCAATCTGCCGTTAAAATTCGAAAAATCTCATTTATGAAATTTAACTTGGTACTTTTATATTGACACCGATTTTAACAGTCCACAAAGGCATCTTTTTGAAACTTGACTGAAATTAGTCGCAGGTTCGAAAACACATGTAATTTCAAAGAAATCGTAATATCAGTAAAACTTACACATACAGTGAAGAAGACGTTATTCTTTCACGTTTAAACGCAAACGAAATGCAATTGCAATAAAATGTAGGAAATGACAACTAGTGGTCAATTCTGAATATTTATTTTAATTTGAGTGGCAAACATTAAGGAGCCTGATCAGACGCCGGGTTACTCTCCAAAATGTTTGCAATTTCAATAATAAGTTTTAGCAAAAATGCGTTTATTTGGAAAGAATAATATGTTCTCCACTATAATTACCTAACAAATCAATAGTCCAGTCAATATTATCTGTAACAAAACTGATTCGACTCATGCACACAAACACGTAAGGGACGGGTGATTGACAGGACCAGGTCTTTTGAAGTTATAACGACACAGCTTCTTACAGGTTAACCGCTTTCTGATGACATGTACTGTTTCATCTGTTTCTGCAGACTTTATTTTCGGCAGTCGGCTCCACTTCAAAGTCTTTGATGTTGCCGCGCAGAGGGCGATTTTTTTTGTTTTTAAAAATGGACCACCTGATGAGAAGAATCACCAGTCAAATTATCAGAACACACTGTTTAAATGTTATTTAAAAAAATTGTAATAGTTATGCACCCATGCAAACCTGGCCTATTAAACTACCGCTGTACCCAGACCATTTAGCCTTATCTATTTTGTTAAGTAAACAGTGTACACTGCTCAGATGAATCCTTCACGAGTTCTTTGATCAGAATCTGCACTATTTGATGCCCCCGGTATCTATAAATGCGAATGCGTATAGCGTTGTCAAGTCCGTGTGACCGTCCGTTAAGTAGACTTTACCGTTTCCTCCAGCATCAATACCACTTACTCAAATCCCTAGATACTTATACAGTTGTTCAGGGCTCCAGATAAGGGGGGTTTTCAAAAACTAAAATCTTTATTTCTCAATTAAACCCTATCGTGTCACTACTCATTAGAATAGTCTCCATAGGATTTGGTGGTAAAATGAGTTGTTGTCTTTAAGTTGGTTTACGGGTAAAATATTTAACCCTCATCATGTTTTAAAGTGCAACTTGTCTAATAATTGCAAACAGGTTGTTTCCAGATCTGGATCCAAACTATTTGTCACTCATTTCAACTTTTCTTCTTTTTCAAATGCATGGAAAACTAGTTTTCAGCTTATCAGACAATATATTTAAAAAAGACGACAATTCAGCATGAACACGTTAAAAACTCTTTGATCAAATCTTCAAAGTTAGCCGACTTCGCTTCCCCGCTCAACATATTCAACTCACAAGTAGAGTTTGTTGTTTTCTTAAAGTGATTGACAGGGGATTTTACTAATAATTATCCAATTGAAATACACCTTTTGGGAGCATGAAACTTTCCTATTAGGGTCCAGATGTGAAATTAACAAATGGATAACGTTTCTAAATCTTCGAGTTACGATGTTCGTGTGTATGTAATGAGTTTACACGCAGTGATCTGTGAATGATTTTCTGGAATTTTACGAAAAATGCTGAAGATAAAAAATAAACTTGGCGAAAACAAAAGACTTTTCATGGGAGTATAATTATAAGGTAAATCGTTAATTTCATTCAAGTGTCATATATAAACCAATAATTTGCTGTCTAATTATGATCTATTATGATATCAATATCTTTTTTTTTATAATGGCAATTTCGAATTGGAATTGAACGTTTGCTAAATAAATGAAACAAGTTGGAAGTTGGTTTCTGTGTGAATCAATCAGACATTTAAAAACGTTAAGAAACGTTAAGAAAGTCGCAAACATTTGAACAATTTATCAAAGCGTGCCGATGTTCACACCCTCGCGAAAAATATGCTATGCGATTATCAGCGCGTGCCGAATACACAGTCAGTGGCATATTAGACTTGACACGTGTATTTGTTACGCCTCTCGTCTGCAACTTTTCCCTTTCATGTATGCCGACATTTCAAAGAGTGTAATCGTAGACATGAAACATATACACAGTGAAAAGTGGTAGCTACTTGGGTGTGGCATTAGCGAAAGGAAACTTATCTTCTATGAAATACGAAGATTAATGCGATGCTATAAGTGGATAAAACAACCCCGACTAACGGAGGATAATACTCACATAGGAACATCGTATGTACACAGTATGTAAGCAAAAAATATTTCATTTAATCCCAGTTACTCATTTAAATCACTATTTCACGTTTGCATCAATTAATAATTGTCAAATACGAGTGATATATATAATTTTTTAAAAATGGCACGTTGGATCCACAAATGGTACGTTGATGTAGTGGGGCGTTGATGCGATGGGGCGTTGAGACCAGACACCCATTAGATACTGTACATGGGTTTTCTATCCTGTGGTGGTTTAACACATTTCCCTATAAATAGGCCTTTAATTTTATTCATCCACTGAAGAAAATAGTTCTAATTTAAAAAGTTATAAATATGCACTATAAAAAAGTTTTTTTTATCCTAGCAGATCATAGCTTAAAGCAGGCAGAAAGTAAAACAGAATGTGCCCTAGGGCACATTCTGCTTTACTTTCAACCTGCTTTATGTGGTCACCCATCCTTAAACCTAGAAAGAATGCAGGAATGGGTTAACACAATATTAACTGTATATTAAACATGCTAAGCAGTCCTTCAGTGAATACATGGGGAGGACAGAAGTAAAACTCAAAGCTTAGATTTAAGATTATATTTGCTTTGCAGTCACTGGTTTTAACCCATTACACCATAAATATTCCTTTTTATCCCGGCGACGATCACTTGAGGGGCATACTGTTTTACCTGTTTTTCCGTCCCACATACAGTACATAATTACAGTTTGTCAGCCTAACTCCTACAGTTTTCAAGCTACAACCTTATAACTTGGCAAAGTGTTGCAGGGTACACCAGGGCTCCAGATAAGAGGGAGTTTTTTTTTAACAAATCTCACATTTTCTCACTTATTTCAGCACCAAATCCTATGGTGTGACTACTCATTAGAATCGTCTCTTCGAGACGATTCAAATGAGTAGTAACACCATAGGGTTTGATTCAGTAATAAACATTTTAGTTTTTGAAAAACTCCCCTTATCTGGAACCCTGGAACACCATAGATGTGCATGTGAACAGGACTTTGATCTGCTTTAATTTTTTGCAAAGTTACAGGGCATCATATTTGTCTTATAGACAAAGCCATCCCTCTAGTTCTGCCTCTGAGGAAAGTCCCCACCTAGGAAGTCCTGAACATAAAAAATAGATGATGGAAGGTATTTCCAGTAGCATATCCTGATGGCAGCTTAAGGCATGTTGAAATCAAAGCAGAATGCACCATAATGAGCATTCAGTTTTACTTTCAACCTGCTTTAAGTGGTCTCCAGGCTTCTAAACTAGAAACAGGCTATGGTGCAATATGTTAAGAGATCTGCAAGTAATGGCCATTTCAGACAACAATAATAAGAGAGAGGTACATCAGCATTCAGGGTACATTAGACATACAAACTGCATATTTACTCATCCACCATCAAACAGTTGAAAACTTGTAATTATTTCCAATTTAAACACAAATGCCTTGCAATAAAAAGTAGAAAAGTACAGTTTTGAGGAATTTCTAAAGGTGGTCGTATATTGGCGTGGCCCTGTCCGTCCGTCCGTCTGTCCGTCCGAGTGCACGAAAGGTCCTTTGTTGGGTAGGGAGAACAATAGATAACATTCATTCCGTGATTACCCTATTGTTATTGTTGGGTATTTTTGTTGCTGTTGGGTACTTTACAAATGTCCATCTGTGAGGACGTTTGTCCGTCAACATTTTGTTTGTCGGGAGTTTTTCTGGAAAACTATTATAGGGATATTATTGAAACTTCACACAAATATTATATGCATCAAGATCTAAAGCTGAGTCGAGTTTGAAGTTCATTTGAATATTCGTTACAGAGTTATCTGCCCTTGATGTACTCAAATATGCTATAAAAAGCTTGTCCGGAGTTTTCTGGGAAAACAATTTGAGGGATATTATTGAAACTTCACAGAAAGGTTATATGCATCAATATCTAAAGCTGAGTCCAGTTTGAGGTTCATTTGAATTTTCGTTACAGAGTTATCTGCCCTTGGTGTACTCAAATATGCTATAAAAAGCTTGTCCAGAGTTTTCTGGGAAAACTGATGGAGGGATATTTATGAAACTTCACTCAAATGTTATATGCATCAAAATCTAAAGCTGAGTTGAGTTGTAGGTTCATTTAATTTTTGTTACAGAGTTATATGCCCTTGATGTACTTAAAATATGCTATAAAAAGCTTGTCCAGAGTATTTTTGGAAAGCTATTTGAAGGATATTAATGAAACTTCACAGAAAGGTTATATGCATCAAGATCTGAAGCTGATTTAAGTTTCAGATTTATTTGATATTTCGTTACAGAGTTATATGCCCTTGGTGTACTCAAATATTCTATAAAAGGCTTTTATGACAGTGTTAACACACTTAGCAACTACAGTTCTGAATGGATTTTGATTATGTTTGCCCACAGTATTATATATTTATAGAAGTATAAGTTCATGAAAGGGTTGATTATTATTGAAATCGGATCATTGTGTCGAATTATCTACCCTTGGTGTACTCAGATATGCTAGAAAAGGCTTTAATTCTGTATTGATTATGCTGGCAGAGCTCTAAAAGTCTACAAATTAGAATAAATTTTTATAACACTTTTTCTTTGTCAGTGGGCGTATAATGTACCGCTTGCGGTGCTCTCGTTAGCTATTCATTTTAATCTCAGTTGCAAACAGTTTGGAGTGGGATCACGGGATCGGATGCTGGCTTGCTTGGTGCGTCTGATCTGGCTCAAACTATTTGCAATGCAACTAGTAGTTTTAGGAGAAATGTATTTATTGGGAAAGAATAATGTCTTCTCCACTGTACATAGAAGTTTGTCGGTACTGTATACTATTCCAGTGCTACGGCTGTGCTCATTATTATTTTTCTATTTATTTTGTTAATGTCATATCTTTTTGTTATGAATATATTTTTTATCTCATCTATTATTTTAAGAAAAAAAACACCAAAATATTGTTGTCACTCCAGCTTCCTTGTTACTTTCGGTATGCATTTTAATCTTGACAAGTGCTACCCAGATATACAAACATGTTTAACATTTGAACTTTGACCTAATTTTACTTTATTTTTCCCTGACCTTCAAAAAACAGACGAGTGCTTGCACCTGCATGGTGTGTTCTTGTTATCAGGGCTCCAGATAAGAGAGAGTAAACTGAACAAATCCAACATTTTCTCACTGATTTAAACACTAAATCTTCTTTTCGAGACGATTCTAATGGGTAGTGACACCATAGGGTTAAATGCAAAAATAAAGATTTTAATTTTTGAAATACTCCCCTTATCTGGAGCCCTGCTTGTTATGTTATTTACACACAGCTGATTTCTTGATCCATTCTATTTATTTGAAGTATATGTTTATGTCTTAACCCTTTGAACCCTAGTCAAGCCTATAAGCGTCTTTTGCAAACAGTGTACCTGTAAATAATACACTTGTCTACTGCAAACAGTGAAGACCCAGATCAGATCAGATGGCTCCTTTAAGGCTTAAGGAGCCCTCGATATGGGTCTTAACTGTTTGTAATACTGAAGTACATTGACAATAATTACCCCTAAATAACCCAGTTTCAAAATAGAGGGGATTCAATTCAACTGAAGAAATACTGATAAACTCGACAAAACCGTGTTCAAGATATTGAATTCAACTCTATATGATATTTAAGCAATGTATAAAACTTGTATTTGTTTTGTGAAGTAAATGTTGTCAAACTGCTGAAAACTTTTAACTCATTATTTAATTCATGCACACCTGTAGGCTGAAACTTCAAGTGGACAATCCAAGTATCCAATTAAGTCTAGTCCATTTTTGATGAGGTTGTTTTTACAATATACATTAGAACCTCTCTATTACGACCACCAAAAGGAAGGCTATATTGTATTTGATTTATAAAATTTTAATAAAAGACGGGTGACAGTAATACAGAAAGCTCCTTTTGGAGCTTTCTGTATTACTTTCACATTGCTTTAACCCTTTACCCAATAACCCGTTTATAACATTAAATACAGGTACTTACTTAAAGCAGGTTGAAAGTAAAGCAGAATGTGCCTTAAGGCATTCTGCTTTACTTTCAGCCTGCTTTAAACTACCATCTTCTAGGTTATATAAAAATATTTGTTATGGTAATTGTTCATGAGGGTATAAACTGGAACTATCTTCTTCAGCGGAGGAATAAATTAAATACGCTAAAAGTCGCTTCTATGGGAGAAAGGGTTAAGCAGTCATCTGTCAGAAACAAATTATAATCAACAAATTGAGGGATTTACTGTATTGCTATGTTACAAACAGTGAAGACTTTGATCAGAGGGGTCTTCAGGAGCCATATGTTCAGGGGCTACACTGTCTGCATAGAACAAGTGTACTCTAAACTGTTACAGTTTGTAAATGACTGTGTACAGTAAATCCTCTCTATTACAACCTCTGAAAGGACAATTACTTCATGGTATTAAAGATGAGTGACAGCAATGTACAGTAAATCCTCTCTATTACAACCTCTGAAAGGACAATTACTTCATGGTATTAAAGATGAGTGACAGCAATGTACAGTAAAACCTCTCTATTACAACCTCTGAAAGGACAATTACTTCATGGTATTAAAGATGAGTGACAGCAATGTACAGTAAAACCTCTCTATTACAACCTCTGAAAGGACAATTACTTCATGGTATTAAAGATGAGTGACAGCAATGTACAGTAAAACCTCTCTATTACAACCTCTGAAAGGACAATTACTTCATGGTATTAAAGATGAGTGACAGCAATGTACAGTAAAACCTCTCTATTACAACCTCTGAAAGGACAATTACTTCATGGTATTAAAGATGAGTGACAGCAATGTACAGTAAATCCTCTCTATTACAACCTCTGAAAGGACAATTACTTCATGGTATTAAAGATGAGTGACAGCAATGTACAGTAAATCCTCTCTATTACAACCTCTGAAAGGACAATTACTTCATGGTATTAAAGATGAGTGACAGCAAGATGGAAGTAAAGCAGAAAGTTCAAAGTTTTTACTCTTGTGTAAATGCAACAATGTATATTTCCTGATAAAGGGCTTCCAAATGTGTATATACAGTGAAACCCCTCTGAACCGGAGATGTTTGGAGACAGCATAAATGTCCGGTTTAGAGGGGTTTCTGGTTTAGATGGGTTCTAACCCTTAGCTTGCTTTTAGTATGGAAGAAAGCTGATCACTTAAAGCAGGTTGAAAGTAAAGCAGAATGCGCCATAAGGCTTTAAACTGTCATGTCAGAATACAGAAAATAGGAGTTAAAAACTAAAAATGCATACTAATTGTGTAATGGGTTAAAATAAAGTAGGGTTGGAAATGGGGCCAACATTTTTGTCCGGTTTAGAGAGAATTCCGGTATTTAGAGGTTCCGGTTAGAGGGGTTTCACTGTATAGGTAAAATTGGCACAAATGATAATGGCTAGGTAAAATGGTACATGTGAAAAGGCCACAACTGGGAACAAAGGGCAAAAATGTCACAACTGAAATTAATAGTTTATTGAACATAAATATCCCACTGAATATGATGTTGTTAAAGTCGTGGGCTGCAGACAAAAACATGCAGACCGACATGCTTAACAAAACAACGAACAACTATATATGCATTATATCAAGAGCAAAAGAACATGCAACGTTTCATGGATAAGCACAATTTTGTCCCTTCCACTGAAATTAAAGGCCATGCTCCCTCTTGCACATTCCTTACCATCATATCGTCTCTTTTTATTTCTTAACCCTTTGCCTGCTGGTCGCGACTTTATTGATGTTTGCAAACAGTTAAGATCCAGATCAGACACCGCGTAACGCGGTGTCTGATCTGGATCCAAACTGTTTGACACTCTTCTTTAGCTTTCTTTACTTAAAAAATGTATGAATCAAAATTTAACAAACTTTGCAGACGACACTTTCGAAGCAGACGACATCGCCGCAGGATAAGGGTTAAACTTATAATTTTACACTATTTGACTTCAGAAATATATGTAGTTGATACATTTAGTAGTGACAAACAGTGTAGATCGGGGTCCCGTTTCATAAAACTTCGTACGACAAATGTTGTCGTAAGTCAGATTATAAAAATCTAAATTGTTATTTATTTCTCAATCTAATCCTGTCTTGTGACATCTTTGGAATCGTCTTGTCGCAAGACAGGATTAAATAGAGAAATCATAAATTAAATGTATTTGAAAGTTTTGACTTGCGATCGTTTTTGTCATACGAAGTTTTACGAAACGGGCCCCAGGATCGAAACTGTTCACAAATCATTGAAATGTATGTACAATCGGGTAAGACCGGGAATGACTGGTCGAACAGTGTTAGAAATCCGTTGTAAACAGGTCAACAAGTTCTTTCCGTGTGGCCGTGTCTTTGTCGCCTTCCTTTTCAATATCACCGAATATCTCGTCAATCTCTACTTCTGTCAGCTGATCATTTCCCCGCCGCTGGAAAAAAAACAACAGTGATCTATTGCTCGATCTAGTGCCATTTACAATTTAACCGTGCCCCACGATCCCATATATGGGACATAGGCAAACAGTGTAGACTCTGAGCAGACGCCGCATTATGCGGCGTCTGATCAGAGTCTACACTGTTTGCTGATAGGAATTTCAATATAAAACAAAATGAAACTGAAACTTTTGACCAGGCATTCTTAATGGACTAATCCAATATAAAACATAGAAGAATCCACTGGACATAAATGGGTTAATCCATTTAAGCATTGTGTCTAATAACGAGAGCACCGCAAACGGGTGCTGGACGCTCGACTTTCATATACTTGAGACGGCTACATTTTTTAAACTTAAAGAATGTGTATGGGTGTTTAATGCCTTATTGATCATAGAAATTTGTAAGCAACAACAACTCAAACATACTTGGACAGTCTACATTCCATTTAAAGTAAACTATAAGTCAAAACAAGGACAATAACTCTGGAATGGCACATCCCCAGTCACCTTTCTTGTTTGAATGAGTTGCCCTTTTGATAGAACACAAGTATTTAAAGTTTCAAGTTAATACCTTTGACAGTTATTAAGATATTTCAATTTACAAGTTTTAAGTAAATAAATCAAGGGCAATTACTCTGGAATTAGAAATCACAGAGTAACCTACCTTGTTGTAATGAGTTGTCCTTTTGATACTTAACAAGTATTCAAAGTTTCAAGTTAATATCTTTCATAGTATTTTAGATATGTTAATTTATAATTTTTAAGTAAATAAAACAAGGGTAATTACTCTAGATCCACAAACCTCAGGGTTACCTGTCTTGTTGTAATGAGTTGCCCTTTTGATACTGAATAACTATTCAAAGTTTCAAGTTAATATCTTTCATAGTTATTTAGATATGTTAATATACAATTTTGAGGTAAATAAAACAAGGACAATAACTCTGAAATGACAAATCAAAGAGTTACCTGCCTTGTTGTAATTAGTTGCCCTTTTGATATTGAATAACTATTCCAAGTTTCAAGTTAATATCTTTCACAGTTATTTAGATATGTTAATTTACAATTTTGAAGTAAATAAAACAAGGGCAATAACTCTGAAATGACAAATCCCATGGTTACCTGCCTTGTTGTAATGAGTTGCTCTGTTGATACTGAACAGGTATTCAAAGTTTCAAATGGATAACTTTGATAGTTATTGAGATATGTTAATTTATAATTTTTAAGTAAATAAAACAAGGGCAATTACTCTGATATGACAAATCCCAGGGTTACCTGCCTTGTTGTTATGAGTTGCCCTTTTGATACTGAACAAGTATTCAAAGTTTCAAATGGATACCTTTAATAGTTGTTGAGATATGTTAATTTACAATTTTGAAGTAAATAAAACAAGGGCAATAACTCTGAAATGACAAATCCCAGTGTTACCTGCCTTGTTGTAGTGAGTTGCCCTTTTGATACTGAACAAGAATTCCAAGTTTCAAATGGATACCTTTGATAATTATTGAGAAATCAACTCTTACAAAAACCTTAAGCAAAAAACTTAACCGACGCAGACGCTGACGCAGACGACAGGGTGACGACAATAGCTCGACTTTTCGAAAAAGTCGAGCTAAATATGTTATTAGCAAGCAGTGTAATATTTAGTAAATTTGGAGTAAACAGTGTGGACTGTTGATGAGACACCGCGTTACGCGACGTCTCATCAGTGATGACTCTGAACAGTAAAGAACTCGACGGCCGTCGATGGTCATCGGTTGCGAGTGGGCTATCGGTTCGAAATACAGTGGAGAAAACGTTATTCTTCCGTTCAAATACAAACGCATTGCAATGAAATATAGAAAATGTCAACTTTTTGACAATTCTGACTACCAGTTTTAATCTGAGTGGCAAACGGTTTGGAGCCTGCTCAGACGCCGGGTTACCCGGCATCGGATCTGGCTCCAAACTATTTGCAATGAAAATAATAGTTAAAGCGTAACCGGGGTTATTTGGAAAGAATACGCTTTCTCTACTGTACTCTCCACGCTGCACGCGGGGCACAAACCCTAAACAGCAAACAGTGGTAATTTAACACGCTACAAGAGTCTACACTATTTACTCCAAATGTACTAAATATTAAATAATTTCCAGTATGGTTAAACACTGCAGTTTTCTTTAGAACACCTTTGTCTACCTATAATGAAATCTTCCATTCAGCACACATGAAGAATTCATTGCACTATAAAGGCATAAATGGGGTAAACGTATCCCCTCGAAATCCTCTTTTTATCCACATTCCGTATAATGGGGTTTTCAGTGTCCGACATGAATTTAATCAGAACAAATCGAGCATTTGTTCTTACTGTTTTAATTTGGGGAGGGGGTAGTGTTTCAGGTTTTTTTTAAAGTGATCGTAATAGAGGGGCTCTATCGTATACAACAGAAATTCATTGTGTCCACATCCCCTTATTTCCCTTGATTACTGTTATTGACTTTCCATTGGGATGTTCAGGAATTCCTCTCTCTTGATCCGCGCATACATATGATGACTTACCTGAAGAATAATTTTGAGATTGTCTCTGCTTATATTGTCCCCCTCTTTCAGTCCTAGCTCGTCCATTATCACGCCTAAAGCCTCAGTCAACTCCTTCTGTACTTCCTTAACAATATGAACAGAGAAACATTACACCGTTCCCTCTCTACAACGACACCTTATGTAAGACAAACAATATGTGCGTTGTTCGGAGGGAGTCGTTATACAGAGGGAAATTGGCTTACATTTGCAAACAGCTTGAATCCAGACCAGACGCCGCGTTAAGCTGTTTGCCACTTGTCATTAAGTTTTAGTTCTGTCAAAATGTCCATTATGTAACTTTGAGAAAAACAGTAGACGACATTGCAGTCGTGTTTCATGTGAAGTAAAACGTATCAACATGCTAGTCGATTTACAGTAGAACCTCTCTATTACGACCACTAAAAAGAAGGCTAATATTCTGTGTAAAAGACAGGTGACATCTTAAAGCTATGTGAAAGTGAAACAGAAAGCTCCTGTAGGAGCTTTCTGTTTCACTTTTACATTGCTTTAAATAGACACCTGTCTCAAAAGACTAACATTTGACACACTGTAGTGGTCGTAATATAGGGTTTTTACTGTATATGAATGTTTTGCGAGGTCTAGTCCATTACCGACTATCTATGGTTGATTTTACAATAAATCCCCTCTGATCTTGGTCTAAATATTGTTTGTAAAGGAGGTATTTACTCGTAATATGGTTCAATGGGTTAATATTAATAAAGCAATTTTTCACCTTAAAATATCTTTTCTTCTAGAAAAACTGTAGGCACGTGTCTTCGGTGCCTATAAGCAATTACCCCAACTGTTGGGAAATACTCCATAAATACGCCTTTAACTTATTCCCCCGCTATTATATAGAAAAAATCCATTTTATACAGGCATGAATATGCAGCATGGTAATGATTTGCTATATCCTAGCCGATGGTAGCTTAAAAAGGCTGAAATTACTCTCAACCCGCTTTAAGTGGTTACCTCTCTTCAAACTAAAAGCAGTTTATGGGGATAATGGGTTAAAAGTACTACATAATTACTTCATTTGATTTGTAGAGCTTTACGACAAGGTTTGAAAACGTGTCGTAGTTCAGGTCCCCTCTTTTATCGTCGTCAGTTTTCGATGTGTTCTTCACCTCGTCAATCTCATCCGAGGACGGGTTCAATCCGAACAGCTGACACCCCGTCCGAAGTTCTCGCGCGTCTATGGATCCGCACTTGTCAATATCTAGCATCTCAAATATTTCTTTGAGACGAATCTCCTCGTATTCTGTAAGATCTGCCATTGTACAGCATGTACATTAACTCATCGACACCTGCAATTTAAAATAGACTATTCCCATTCTCGTATAACTTTTCTTTCAGAACAAATTATGTAATATTAGCGAATTCACTGTCTTGCCTCAAATGCACTAGCTCCGCCAAGTAACCGCGAGTGCGCTTTTGAACGCACAACTCTTGTGTGAAAAAAGCGCCGAATAAATCGGATATAATAATAATAATAATAATTTTATCAATTTTAGAATTTTTTTTTATAATTATACTGATGAAATCGAACTAGTGATAATGTGAGTGTCAAACAGTTCAGATCCAAATCAGACACCGAGTTACTTAAATTGGTGTCTGATCTGGATCTGAACTGTTTGCAGGTGTCACATTTTGGCAATGAAAAAAAAATTAATAAGTTTTTCTCACTTTTTTTTTCAGCTCATGCACACGTCCCATTCCAATGTCATGTCCGTTTAAATCCGAAACTATTGAGAACTCGGTACGGGTCTCCAAACCACGACAATAGTATAACAAGTTCTTCTTCCGCCAGATTAAATTACAAATCTTGATTGTCTATGATAGCTTTTTAAACCCTTATTTCTGTTTTAATGTCGTCTGCATTATTCAAACTCAATATTTTGCATTTTAACTGAAAAGAAAAACCAACCCACATATACGAGTGTCAGATTATCCTGGTCAGATATCGAAAAGTTCTTGATCTAATCTGCGAGGTTAATGACAGTACAGTAACGACTGACCGTAACAGAATTACCTCCCTAGATGAGCAGATCGCGACCTGATCAACTGCAAACAGTTTGGATCGAGATCAGACGCCGCGTAGTTTGACAGTTTGACACTCGTATCAATGTGTGTTGGGGGTTAAACAATAAAATAAATCAAGCAGGCGAACATTTTAAGTAGCCGATACTGCAGTAATGTACAGTAGCGATGTCCAGAGTTAAGACAATGTTACAGTGGAGAAAACGTTATTCTTTCCCAAAAAACGCGTTTACGCTAAAACTAATATTTGCAGTGCAAACAGTTTGGAGCCAGATCAGACGCCGGGTAACCCGGCGTCTGATCAGGCTCCAAATTGTTTGCCACCAAGATAAACAAGAATTATCAGAATTGTCCAAAAGTTGTTCTTTTCTACGTTTTAGTGCTTTGCGTTTGCGTACGTTTGCGTTTAAACGGGAAAGAATAACAGATTCTCCACTGTATTTATTTCAAAACAAAATTCGTACGCTAGCCTATCAAGTAACACTTGTATTGTTATACAGTTTGTACATGTTAACACTGTGGCATAGTTTTGAAAGAAAATACATTGATCTGCAGGTTACGCCCCGAGACGCGGGCATGTACTCCGGCGATACCCTAACAGGCAAAATTATGGTCTGTCGTCTGCACAAATTTATGATAGGCATATCAAATGTATGTATATTTACTGACTACATATCAGTGCAACGATAACAAAACGTTTTGATACCTGGTATAAGACGATGAGTTATTCTGCGTCTGGGGCCCGTTTCATAAAACTTCGTACGACAAAAACGATCGTAAGTCTAAACTTTAAAATACATCTAATTTCTGATTTCTCCATCTAATCCTGTCCTGTGACATCTCTTTGGAAGCGTCTTGAAAAGACGCTTCCAAAGAGATGTCACAAGACATTATTAGA
This sequence comes from Gari tellinella, assembly GCA_922989275.2. NCBI lineage: Eukaryota > Metazoa > Mollusca > Bivalvia > Cardiida > Psammobiidae > Gari > Gari tellinella. Next base: position 77,405,271 of record OV277866.1, read on the forward strand.
TGGAGAAATAAATAATAATTGATACTTTTATAATCTGACTTATGACAACAATTGTCGTACGAAGTTTTATGAAACGGGCCCCAGAACCCTAGTGACGAGTACATGCATCCTTCACAATCAGACTCAGTGAATCTGTAAATAGTACACTTGTCCTATGCAAACAGTCTAGATCCAGTCCTCTGACCAAGATCTATGCTTTCGTCAAACAATATATTATGGGAGACAAATATTTAGTGTGTTGTTGGGAGGGTGTTTTTATAAGGAGGGAAGAGTACGTTTGCCAACAGATGGAAGCTAGTCTGGTCTGGGTCCAAACTGTTTGTCACTGGTCTTTATTTTTCTTCCATCAAAATGTAACATTGAGAAAAAATGGCAGACGACAATTTTAAGCAGACGATATTGCAGTAGTGAAAGTGTTAGACATGATTTTCTTGTTTAGGGAACAGCGGCAAACGTTGTTGTAAGGAGGGAGACGTCGTTTGGAGGCCCATTGTACATAGGGAGGGAACACTGTTTTAACTGGACACTATCGAATTGTCCATTGCATTTGAAGTTTCAGATGTAAATGAGATAAATGACTGGCAGGGACTATTACATGTATTATTTAAATATCGTCTGCAACCATTTCACCAGATGAATAATCTGCAATTTTCAGGGCTATCATAAGTTGCTCATAAAGAATCCTAAGCCATGATTTTCAAATTTTCTAGCGCGATTTTGGGAATCGTATCTTTAACCCTTTCGCTATCAAGCTCTATAACACTAACCTACAGCGGAGAATCTGTTATTCTTTCCCGTTTAAACGCAAACGTACGCAAACGCAAAGTACTAAAACGTAGAAAAGAACAATTTTTGGACAATTCTGATAATTCATGTTTATCTTGGTGGCAAACAATTTGGAGCCTGATCAGACGCCGGGTTACCTGGCGTCTGATCTGGCTCCAAACTGTTTGCACTGCAAATAATAGTTTTAGCGTAAACGCGTTTATTGGGAAAGAATAACAGATTCTCCACTATAATTATGCAAACTGTTTGTATTCAGATCAGACGCCGCGTAACACGGCGTTTGATTTGGATCTAAACTGTTTGACACCCGTATTGGTTTAAACATAATTTATTATTATATCATTTTAGATATTGTACCTGAACATACTAATGTACATTGATATAATGGAAAAGGATTGGATCAAAAGCTATGCTTATAGAGATCCTTTCCTTTGAAGTATTTGAAATACACTATTGACGTCCATATTAATGTTTCCCTAGTAAAAACGCATAAAATTCCAAATGTTAATGGTAAAAGCAGAAATCCGAAGGTTTCGGAAAACCCCGTAGGACTGGAGAATTTAGAAAAATCCGAAGATTTCGGAAAAATCCGATGAAATGGCGGCCCTGTCGAATTACCCATAGAATTTGAAGTTTCAGAGGTCAATGAATTTAACTATCGTCTGCATCAATATACCAGATGAATTATCTGAAATGTTTGTCAAGAAATAATCACTAATTCCAAAACAGTGTAGATTTAGTTGTAATGCTCAGAGACTCCATGTTTCAGTCGTCACCCATTAGCCAGTAGTGTGCACTGAGAGCTTATTCCGGGCCTTCACGCTGGCCAAAATGTGTACGGACTCTTACAAAGGGGGTCTGGGGCATGATGCCCTTGGACTTTTATTCCTAGATGGTCTCTGGTGAGTTCTAAGGGCGTTTCCAACATTCCTAACAGGTATAATACAAACATAAATCTATGTAACAACAAGACTGCGCGTTCAATAAACGCTTATGCCCCCGGTGGCATCCTTGACAATATGTTCTTTTCTAAGTCCAAATTAGGTCAAGGTCAGGGTCAAACTGAGCTTGGGTATTATTGGTGAGTTGGTAATGGTCCAAGGCAATAACTGTATGAAGCATTGTAGTAAACAGTCAGTGTTGATGCTAGACGAAACGGTAAAATCTAGTTAACCGAGAAATAGCCTATTTAAAATATTCTAAGTCCAAATTAGGTCAAGGTCAAAATCAAAGTTGGGTGATACTGGTGGATAGGGGATGGTCCAAGGCAACAACTGTATAAGTATCAAAGCATTTGGGTAAGCGGTGTTGATGCTAGACGAAACGGTAAAATATACTTAACCTTGTTACGGACGCACACACACACGGACGGACGGACAGGACGATTAATATATGCTCCCGCACCTGTCGATGCCGGGGGCATAAAAATGACCCAAACTATTTAATCTAGGATATCATTTTCGACAGGTTGCTTTCCAACTACATGTATTTAATCTCTTACACCCTACCCTACGGGTCTACTCCTATGAGTGTACGCCAAAAGTGTGTACGGACTCTTACTAGGGGGTTCGGGAACATGCTCCCCCGGAAAATTGTATTCCTATATTTCTGGTGCACTCTTAGGGCGTTTTGCGCATTTAAAACAGGTCAAATACTAATGTTAATCTATGTAAATATTCAGCTTAAAATAACAAATTGTTAATATTATGGGATAATATATAGATGCATTTTGACGTTGTCTTCCGGCTATTAGCCTAAAAAACATACCCACATCCCTTCTGATTAGTGTACATACTGGGTGGTCAGGCTCCTACGGGAAACTTTTCATTTCTAGATGGTCTCTAGTGCGTTCTGCACATTCAAAACAGATAAAATACTAACATTAATCTATGTAAAAAAAATCTGCAGCTAATATTGGCAAAATTATGCCCCCTCCTGTTCTATACAATGTACCCGTAAACAGTATACTTTTCATAATATATGCAAACAATGTAGATACTTTCAACATCTGGTCATTGACCATTGAGCTACATACCTGGGGCCCGTTTCATAAGACAAAAACGATCATAAGTCAAAACTTAAAAATACATTTAATGTCTGATTTCTCTATCTAATCCTGTCTTGTGACATCTCTTTGGAATCGTCTTTTCAAGACGATTCCAAAAAGATGTCACAAGACAGGATTAGATGGAGAAATAAATAATAATTGAAACTTTTATAATTTGACTTACGACAACACTTGTTGTACGAAGTCTTATGAAATAGGCCCCAGGGTCTGGAATCCGACACACCGTTTTATCTGGGAGTATATTTGTGCTAAGTTATTTTATACTGCATCCATAATTGATTGAGTTTGAGCACAGACAAGGCAAAATGTACCCCTTTAGGAATTTTAATCCCGTGACCCTGGGGCCCCGTTTCATAAAACTTCATGTCGTAAGTCAGATTATAGTCTTAATTATTATTTATATCTCCATCTTATCCTATCTTCTGACATCTTTTTGGAATCGTCTTTTCAAGACGATTCCAAAAAGATGTCACAAGACATTTGTCGTAAGAAGCTTTATGAAACGGGCCCCGATCTCCAGAAATTGGTCTTGTGCAGGACGCGTCGTTTTCGCTAGATCATTCGCGCCAAATTATTACACAAGAGGGCCATGGCCCACAAGTCGCTCACCTGAGAACCTTGTACCTCAGCTGACTGGGCAAGACAATATTCTGAATATATATAGCTATAAAAAGATTTTTAAAGGTTTTCCTATATAAGTCTATATAAAACTGATCAGCCACGGGGCGGGGCCAAAATTTGAACAATCTTGGTGGAGGACCATAAGGCAAAGCTACATTTCAAATATAAATGATCTGGGCCATACAGTTTCAGAGAAGAAGATTGTTAAAGGTTTTCCTATGAAAAAAACTGATAAGCCCAAGGGTGGGGCCATTTTTGGCCAAGGGTCATAATTTGAACAATCTTGGTAGAGGACCATAAGGCAAAGCTATATATAGTTTCAGAGAAGATTTTTAAAGGTTTTCCTAAATAAGTCTATGTAAAACTGAAAAGCCCCAGGGCGGGGCAAATTTTGACCCGGGGTCATAATTTGAACAATATAGGTAGAAGTCCATAATGCAAAGCTACATGTCAAATATTATTGATCTAGACCATACAGTTTCAGAGAAGAAGATTTTCAAAAGTTTTCCTATGACAAGAGCCCCATGGGGCATATTTCGCTCACCTGAGAATAGCTGACAAAATGGAGCTGATGTCCAGGACGGGGTCATTTTTTACCCGAGGGGCACAATTTGAACAATCTTGATAGAGGACCTGTAGATGAGTCTATGTGATAAATATCTAAGATCAGGGTACTTGGGTTTTAGACGAGAAGATTTTTGTAAGTTTCCATTGAAAAAATCTTAATTTTAGCTCCTGTGACCTACATATTAAACAGACTGGAACCATTTGAACAAAATAGTTTAAGGAAATCTAGAAGTGTCACCATGCCAAATATCAAAGCTCTGGCCATATTAGTTTCAGAGAAGACATTTGAAAATTTCACTATATAACTATGTAAACTGTGACACCCGGGGCGGGGCTAATTTTGACCCCAGGGACATAATTTGAACAAACTTGATAGAGGACCTGTAGGCGATGCTATGTGCCAAATATCTAAGCTCTGGACCTTGTAGAGGATATTTTAAGATTTCCTTATTTTTTCACTTTGGTTGTGTTCTACATTGTTTTTAATTCTTCAAACCAATTTGAAAGAGGAACATTCCTGTAAAGTTTGGTTGAAATCTGTCAAGCGGTATAGGAGGAGATGTCATTTGAAGCAATTGTTAACGATGACGCACGACGGACACAGGGTCATCCCAATAGCTCAATCTGAGTATTTGGCTCAGATGAGCTAACAAGAGGCCCAGAGGGCCACATTTCGCTCACCTGAGAACATTAGAAGCTGACTGGGCAAGACAACATTTTGATATAGCTATGACCCAGGTGTCATAATTTGATCTAGGTAGAGGACCACAATGCGAAGCTTCATCTCAGATATTGATGATCTGGGCCTAACGGTTTAAGAGAAGAAGATTTTTAAAGGTTTTCCCGTAAAAAAAACCCTGACAAGCCCAGGACGGGGCCAATTTTTGGCCCGGGGTCATAATTTGAACACACCGGGTAGAGAACCACATAGCAAAGCTACGTATATGTCAAATATTAAAGATCTGGGCCTTAAAGTTTTAGAGAAGAAGATTTTTAAAGGTTTTCCTATATAAGTCTATGTAAAACTGATAAGCCCCAGGGCGGGCCAAATTTGATCCAGGGGTCATAATTTGAACAATCTTGGTAGAAGACCATAGGGCAAAGCTACATGTCAAATATAAATGATCTGGGCCTTATGGTTTCAGAGAAGAAGATTTTTAAAGGTTTTCCTATGAAATACTAATAACCCCAAGGGCGGGGCCATTTTTGGCCCGGGGTCATAATTTGAACAATCTTGGTAGAGGACCATAAGGCAAAGCCATGTGCCAAATATTAAAGATCTTGGCCCTATAGTTTCAGAGAAGAAGATTTTTAAAGGTTTTCCTATATAAGTCTATGTAAAACTGATAAGCCCCGGGGCGGGTCCAATTTTGACCTGGGGGTCATAATTTGAACAATCTTGGTAGAGGACCATAAGACAAAGCTACATGTCAAATATTAATGATCTAGGCCATACAGTTTCAGAGAAGAAGATTTTTAAAGGTTTTCTATGAAAAACTAATAAGCCAAAGGGCGGGGCCATTTTTGGCCCGGGGGTCATAATTTGAACAATCGTGGTAGAGGTCCACAAGGCAAAGTTTTGTGCCAAATATTAAAGATCTTGGACTTACAGTTTCAGAGAAGAAGATTTTTAAATGTTTTCCTATATAAGTCTATGTAAAACTGATAAGCCCCAGGGCGTGGCCAATTTTGACCCGGGGGTCATAATTTGAACAATCTTGGTAGAGGACCATAAGACAAAGCTACATGTCAAATATTAATGATCTTGGCCTTACAGTTTGAGAGAAGAAGATTTTTAAAGGTTTTCCTATATAAGTCTATGTAAAACTGATAAGCCCCAGGGCGTGGCCAATTTTGACCCGGGGTCATAATTTGAACAATCTTGGTAGAGGACCATAAGACAAAGCTACATGTCAAATATTAATGATCTAGGCCATACAGTTTCTGAGAAGAAGATTTTTAAAGGTTTTCCTAAGAAAAACTGATAAGCCCTAGGGCGGGGCCATTTTTGGCCCCAGGGTCAAAATTTGAACATTCTTGCTAGGAGATCATTAGGTAATGATACATACCAAATATCAAAGGTCTGGGCCTTTGGGTTTCTGAGAAGAAGATTTTTAAAGATTTTCTTATGCATCAAAAGTTGTCTATACGGTCATGTTAGAAAATCTGGTCCCACAGCAAGGGGAATAACTCTAGCCAAAAACATTGAACAAGATTTCGTTCCCCCTTGCCACTGATGCTAATGACAAAGTTTGGTTGAAATCGGGTCAGTGGATTCTGAGGAGATGTTGTTTGAAAATGTGGACGTACGACGGACACCGGACGACAGACACCGGACGGAATGGTATCACAATAGCTCATCCTGAGACTTCGGCTCAGGTGAGGTAATAAAACTGATAAGCCCCAGGGCGGTGCCATTTTTGGCCCCAGGGTCAAAATTTGAACAATCTTGGTAGAAGATCATTAGGTAATGATACATGCCAAATATCAAAGGTATTGGTCTTTCTGAGAAGATTTTTTAAAGATTTTCTTATGCATTAATAGTTGTCTATATGGTCATGTTAGAAAATCTGGTCCCACAGCAAGGGAAATAACTCTAGCCAAAATCTTTGAACAACATTTCGTTCCCCCTTGTCACTGATGCTTCTGACAAAATTTGGTTGAAATCTGGTCAGTGGTTTCAGAGGAGATGTTTGAAAATGTGAACGGACGATGTACAGAATGTGATCACAATAGCGCATCCTGAGGCGAAGGCTCAGGTGAGCTAAAAATCAATCCATGTATGATGGAGCTAGGACAAGATAAAAGGTCCCCCTTTTTACCTCAGACTATGACATTGACCCTACAGACCTAGTCTTAACCATGGCATATTGAATTCTCTAGGATATTTCTGCTAAATAATTTTATAAGAGCCAAGATGGCTCTATATCGCTCACCTGGTACACAATGTAAATTTTGACCTATAATGACCTAGAAGATTATGACCCTACATAACCAACAATCAACCATGACCTAGATTTAAATGAGGCAAACATTTTGAGCAAGTTACATTCAGATCAAAAGAGATTGTAGCTTCTGGAGTGTTAACTAGGTATTTTTATGATTTGACCTAGTGACCAAGTTATTGAACCGACATGACCAATATTTGAACCATACCTAGATATTAGTGAGGCAAACATTTATTCCAAAATTCACTAAGATCAAATGAAATGTGTGGCCTTTAGTGTATTAAGATATTTCTATGATTTGACCTAGTGACCTAGTTTTTGCCAGTGTTGACCAATATTCAAACAGGAAATAGAGTACATCCAGGGCCATATTCTAACTTATTCACTTAAAGATAAAAGGGAAAATGTGGTCTCTAGAGTATTAACAAGGTTTTTCTATGATTTGGCCTAGTGACGAACCGACATGACAAATATTTAAACATGACCTAGATATCAATGAAACAAACAGTTTGACAAAGTTCCATCAGGATTCAATGAGTTTGTAGCCTCTAGAGTGTTAACTAGATTTTTCTTTGAAATGACAAACATGGTCATCAAACTTCATGAAGATCGGATGAAATTTGTAGCCGCTAGTGGACGATGGACATCCAGCAACCCTAGTAGCTCACCTTTGCACTTTGTTCCAGGTGAGCTAGAAATCCATCCATACATGATGTTATTACAAATGTAAAGCCCAGAATAAACGAAATATCCCTTTGTGACCTTTAATCCCATTTTGACATTAATGTATGGTTCGGAGTTGTGGGGACTACAATGTATATGGAAGCCTCCGAAAGTATCCATATTTATACTTGCAAACGATTTTTACAAACAGGCACTAAGGCCTGTAATGACGCTATAGTTGGGGATCTTGGTCGATACCCATTATATATATGTACGGCTAAAAGACGTATTAAATTTTGGTTAAGACTGTTAAAACTGCCTAGAACTGTGATTGTTAGGTTATGACATGCAAAAATATTATGACAACATTGGTCATATTAATTGGGTTACATATCTGAGACGCAACTTATGCAGTGATGGCTTCGGTTATGTTTGGTATAACCAAAGGGTTGATAATGAAAACTTGTTTATTTTTCAGTATGTTGAAAAGACTTAAAAACCAATATTTCCAGCAATGGTCAAGCAATTGTATTTCTAATAAAAAACTTCTATATTATGAACAGTACAAAAATCTATTAGTATAGAGTCATATGTAAATATAATCAATGTTAGTAAGTTCCGCTCAGCATTAGCAAAGTTTAGAAGCTCATCTCACTGTCTAATGATTGAGAGAGGACGACACTACGGTATCCCTCAAAATCAGAAACACTGCATATACTGTGAAACGGAAATAGAAGATGAACTGCATTTTATCATGGTTTGCCCCTTGTACAAAGATCTACCTTGGATATATATTGCAGAACATTTAGCACGACATTCATGTTTAAACAACTTTATATCTATTATGTCTTCTGAAAATGAGAGTGATATTAAGAATCTAGCTGTGTTCATATACTATGCATTTAAAAGAAGGACAGAATTTCTGATTGGAAACACTTTATAGATGAAATATGTAATATTAATAACTTTTGACCATATTATGTACATATATATGTATGCTCACTGCACTCCTGTTACTATTCACTGCACACATGTACAATTATACAGTAATAAACTATGACATTGGACCTGGGTCTTGTGCACAACACATATTCCTGCCAAGTTATCCATCCATGCATGATGGAAATACAGCTCAGAGACAAAATTTAACTTTAACCCTTTCCCTTATAGAAGCGACTTTTAGCACATTCATTTTATTCATCCGCTGAAGAAAATAGTTCCAAATTATACCGTAATGAATATGTGTCATATTTAATACTTTCCTTATTCTAGCAGTTAATAGCTTAAAGCAGGCTGAAAGTAAAGCAGAATGCGCCTAAGGGCGCATTCTGCTTTACTTTCAACCTGCTTTAAGTAGTCACATATCTTCAATACTAGAAACAATGCTATCAGGTAATGGGTTAATATGAGACAGAGTGACCAAGGCATCATTGATATAAGTATTTGACCAACTGAAGTGATTGATTCCTATACATTATCACCATCCACTGGTGTTACTGACAGTTACAAGTATCTCTCTGCTTTACTTTCATATTGCTTGAAGAAGTCAATCACCACAGTTATTGGTAATTTACAATGTTGGAAAATTGGGTTGAAACTAGACTACAACAAAGAGACTAGACATTTCATAAACCACTCTCTCCAGTGACCTAACTAGACTACAACAAAGAGACTAGACATTTCATAAACCACTCTCTCCACTGACCTAACTAGTTACAGTGGAGAATCGGTTATTCTTTCCCGTTTAAACGCAAACGCAAAGCACTAAAACGTAGAAAAGAACAACTTTTGGACAATTCTGATAATTCTTGTTTATCTTGGTGGCAATCAGTTTGGAGCCTGATCAGACGCCGGGTTACCCGGCGTCTGATCTGGCTCCAAACTGTTTGCACTGCAAATAATAGTTTTAGCGTAAACGCGTTTATTGGGAAAGAATAACAGATTCTCCACTGTAAATGGAATGAAAGACAAACAAAAGCAGCACTAGTATAAACATGTATTTAGTAACATAAAACGTTACATACACTTTAGTAAATATATATTGTTATTATTAGAATAGTTAAGTCCCTCTACTACAACAACTCAATGAAGGCAATGCCGATGGTTATAAAGCATTTGAGACTAGTCTGACATCATTCTCAAGCTTTTGATTGGTCAAATTTGAGCAGAATTATAAAGCATTTGAGATAAGTCTGCTCAAATCTGACCAATCAAAAACTTGAGAATGATCTCACTCATCTCAAACCCTTTATAACCATGGGACCAGATGGCAGCCAATAGCGTAATGCAATTCAAGCAGAAATCTACGAAAGAAACTTCTGTTTTACTTCCACGATGCTTTACACCATAGATATCTTAAGAGACTAGATCGGCCACCTAGCGCTGAGCTCCCATTGGTCGACGGTCAGAGAGACGCCATTTTTGTAGGTGTATCACACACTTTCCCTGACTAAATTCATCAGTTACTCGTAGTAACTATGGAAGGGTTGGAAAGGGCTCTTAGCAACTTCTATAGTTAATGATGCAACGTCAACGTAGAAGGGATTACCTGCGCACAGCATGTAACATCTTTAACTCTTTCCTCCCTGAAACTTTAAATGGACAATTCCAGTTCCCATTTTAGTCTGGTCCATTTCTGACTTTTAAGGGTTGTTTTTGTCAATGTTTGGCATTATGACAAACAGTGAAGACCCTGATCAGAGGGCTCCTTTCGGAGCCCTCTGATCTGGGTCTTTACTGTTTGCTCAGGACAAGTGTACTGTTTATATATACACTGTTTGAAAATGACGCCTATATGCGGGACTAGGGTTCAAAGGGTTAATCTACCGCAATATGACATGCACCAGACCATTGGAAGATGAATAGCATACACACACCAAAATGGCTTCTCCGTTCCATCGCTGATTGACCTATAGTCGATCTAGGTTATTTTAAAACATCTATGCTTTACACAGCCATCTCTATGTAACACTGAAAACAAGATTGACAAGAAGGACTTAATTGTAAAGTTCTTCCGATATATCCTTTAACAATTCATATATGATAAAGCTTAACAATTAATGTATGACCCTTTAACAAAGTTGTAATTCAACTTATCACTCTATAGATAAAGAGTTCCAATTTACAGTCATGAAAATAATAACAAAAAATTCTATATTCTAAGCAGATAGTAGCTTAAATCAATCTGAAAGTAAAGCAGAATGTGCATTACAGAGCATTTTGCTTTAGTTTCAACCTGCTTTAAGTGGCCACCTGTCTTCCAAACTAGTAACAGACAATGGAGTAAAGGGTTAAGCAAAACTATCAGACTGGTTTATACCCCATATAGGCCAAGGGCAAATTACAGTGGAGAAAAACTTAACTACATGTATTATTCATTCCATTGCAAACAGTTTAGGGCAAGATCAGACGCCGGACAACCCAGCGTCTGATCAGGCTCCAAACTGTTTGCCACCAAGATAAACATGAATTTTCAGAATTGTCCAAATATTGTACTTTTCTACCTTTTAGTGCTTTGCGTTTTGCATTTCGTTTGCGTTCAAACGGGAAAGAATAACATTTTCTCCACTGTACCTGTATCTCTTTCAGGCAGGTGCAGCTTAACCCTTTGAACCCTAGTCCCGCATATAGGCGTCTTTTCAAACAGTGTACTTGTGAATACATGTAGTACACTTTTCCTGTGCAAACAGTGAAGGCCCAGATCAGAGAGCTCCGAAAGGAGCCCTCTGATCAGGGTCTTCACTGTTTGTCAGTAATGCCAAAATTGACAAAAACTCTTAAAAGCCAGAAATGGACTAGACAAAAATCGAAACTAGAATTGTCCATTTAAAGTTTCAGGGAGGAAAGAGTTAAAGCAAGATGACAATACAGCAGACAGCCTCTGGAGGAGTTTTCTGCTGTATTTTCATCTCGCTTTAACCCTTAGCCTGCCATTCACGACTATATATCCATATGCAAACAGCTTGGATCAGGATGAGACGCCGAGTAACTCGGCGTCTCATCCGGATCCAAGCTGTTTGACACTCGGACAACATTTTCAGCAATTTTGAGCAACTTTGAAACTTGAAGCAGACGAGAAATATAGCAGACGACAATTTATTTGGCGGGCTATGGGTTAAGCTGCCATCAATATTCAACAACCACGATGAATATTAAATTATGTAGCTTATGAAGAGAACGTAAACACTGACCAAGTCAGAAAGACTGGACACAATGCTGTAGGGAGGAGTAAGGCAGTGCAGTGGAAACTGCAAATAGAGAGAATCAGATTTCTGAGTTAAATTTTATAAATGGTGAAATAACACATAATTAAGCTACAGCTTGGCCATTAACACTTTACTCCATAGCCTGTTTCTAGTATAAAAGACACATGAATGCTTAAAGCAAGTTGAAAGTAAAGCAGAATGAACCTTAATGTACATTCTGCTTTTTTTCAGTCTGCTTTAAGCTACCATCTGCTAGGATATAGAAAGTATTTCTTATGGTACATATTCACGACTGTATAAAGTGGAACTATTTCAACCGGAGGAGGAATAAATTAAAGGTGTTAAAAGGTTTTTATGGAGTAATGGGTAAACACAATTTTGCCTCAGCATGGCCATATATATAACTTATTCTGACTCAATGTTTATTTGTCCTAGACAATCAGACAACCATAACTGCCAAATTCTATTACCTGAATCAATCATTTAAATCTCTTGTTTCTCTTTAATTATCTTTCATCATATGTTTAATTTCAGGCTTCAGCGACATTTTAATTTATCCCATACTCCATACATACACATATACTTTTTTCCTCGACTGATTTATACTGTCATGAATATGTACCGTAAGAAACATTTTCTATATTTTAGCAGATGACAGCTTTAAGCACATTCTGTTTTGCTTTCAACCTGCTTTAACCCTTTACCTCATAGCCTGTTTCTAGTTTTGAAAACAGGTGACCACTTAAAGCAGGTTTAAAGTAAAGCAGAATGTGCCTTAAGGCACATTCTGCTTTACTTTCAGCCAGCTTTAAGCTAAAATCTGCTAGGCTATATAAAAGATTTGTAATGGTAATTGTTCATGAGGGTATAAACTGGAACTATTTTCGTCAGCGGAGGAATATATTAAATACGCTAAAAGTCGCTTCTATGGGGGAAAGGGTTAAGTCACCTATTTTCAATGCTAAAAACAAGTTAGGATAAAGGTTAATTTTATAGCTTATGTGGCATTACAATGTCTAACTTTTGTGAGATTTTCATTTTTTGGCTTTAGCGCCAGTCCTTTTCACCCCTAGTTTAGGTTTCTTTTTGGCGGGTTCTGCAGCTTCTGGTACGTTGTCTACTGGTGGCTCATTCTCCTGTTCACTGTGGTCAGACTCCTCTTGTCTCGACACCTACAAATAGTAATAGCAATCATACCAGGTAATAAATATCAATAGTAACTTCTTTGTGGATTGATAATCTACTGTCATCTGTTTTAACTCATTACCCCATAAATACGCCATGAATCTATTCCTTCACTGTCAGAAGTACATGTAAATAGTTCAAATTTATACAGTCAAGAGTATGCATCATAAGAAATGTTTTCTATATTCTAGCAGATAGTGCTTTAAAGCTGGCTGAAAATAAAGCAGAATGTGCCTTAACTTAAGGCACATTCTGCTTCACTTTCAACCTGCTTTAAGTGGTCACAAGTCTTCAAGATTAGAAACAGGCTAAAGTGTAATGGGTTAAAGTGGATACAGAGGAACTCAAGCCATGCCTCATCATTTTTTGACAGAGCCTTCTGTTTGTTTACATGCCCTGTATAGAGCTCCGATACCTGGTGGGACCTTGGTTTAAAGTTTCATCCAAGAGACCTGGTTCAGTGGGGGATCAAACTCATGACCCCCAGATTGGCAGTCTAATGGATTGCAAATAGCACAGACCCTGATCAGAGAACTCTCTTATCTGGGTCTCCACTATTTGCATAGGACAAGACTTAAGTGTTCTCTTAATAGGTAAACAATTTGTAAACAAGACATAACAAGGGTCCAATGATTTAAAAGTTTAACCCTTTAGCCCATGGCCTGTTTCAAATTTTGAAGATAGGTGATTACTTTCAGCCTGCATTTAGCTACCATCACAGAGCTCCAGATAAGGTGAGTATTTCAAAAACTAAAATCTTTATTTCTGCATTAAACCCGAAGAGACGATTCTAATGAGTAGTAACACCATAGGATTTGGTGCTAAAATGTGTGAGAAAATGTTGGATTTGTTCAGTTTACTCTCTCTTATCTGGAGCCCTGCCATCAGCTAGAATACAGAAAATATGTCTTATGATGAATATTTGTGATTGTATAAATCGGAAAAATTTTCTTCAGTTGCGGAATGAATTAAATGTGCTAAAAGGCGATTCTATGGGAGAAAGGGTTTAGTATATAATTTGATTATTTTTTCTAATGCCAGCAGTGTAGATCCAGCTCTCTGATGGGTGGTTATCTACTGTACCTCTTCCTCTGGTTCTTGTGTCTCCTCGTTCGCATTGTTTTCTACTGGTTCCCCCTCATCACTGCTAGGTTCCCCTTCTGAACTACTGGCCTGGTCTAGTCTCTCAGCCAGTACAGCAACATTGATACGGAAATCTCGTGACGTGCTGTGCTTCATGTGCTCCATCAAGTTTGTCTGAAATAATCGGGGTACAATACAGGGTCCATTTGCGACAAGACGTGAGGTTTTTAATGGTCACAAAATGTTTTATTGTCAACGTCAAATGAGAGCCAGATTTGTTAGATAATACCACAGTATAATGTGACCCGGTGTCAAGGTTAACGAGAGCACCGTAATAGAGTGCCAATCCTCGTCTGTTTTGTTATCCTAGTTATGGCAAATGTTAAATTCTCCCTATTTTACCTCTAAATGACCTTGACCATTGTCAGACATGACCATAGTTGTACTGAGGTCAGGAACTTCTTGAGGTGAGTACACATACAAAATATAAAGTCCATCACATGTAGTTTCAAAGTTATTGCCAATGTTAAGCACAAACGAGGACGCAGACACCGGAGTGATGACAATAGATCGTAGTTTCTTCGAAACAGATGAGCTAAAAAGTGCTGGCGTTGAGTCTGAGATTGTTCTCAAGCATTTGATTGACCAAATAAAAGCTTGAGAACAATTTCAGACTCAATTCAATGCTTTATAACCTTGGGTCCAGTACCAAGGATGCAACCTCCCATTGACAAGGGCTTTAACTGTATCAAAACATATCTGCAATATGACATGGAAATAATTCCTACATTAAGGTGCCAGTAAAATAACATGTACAAGACCAAACAGTTATTGAAACTTAACAAATTAAAAAGACATTTGACTATATACAGTGGAGAAAACGTTATTCTTTCCCGTTTAAATACTTCCGCAAAACGCTAAAATATAGGAAATATTCATTTTTAAACATTTCTATTTTTTTCTTTTTTGTCTAAGTGGCAAACAGTTTGGAACCTAATCAGACGCCGCGTTACCCGGCGTCTGATCAGGCTCCAAACTGTTTACAATGGAAATAATAGTTTTAGCATATACCTGTTTATTGGGAAAGAATAAGGTTTTCTCCACTGTACCTTTGATTTTTTGGAGAGCTGTATCAGGTAGCGCTCATACTGTTCTATGGCAAAGATGAGATTAGGTATTGTCCTGGTCTGCTTTATCACAGTCGCCTGAAAATAGTTCACAGAAATAACAAGAACTGTCAAAAAAGAGATGTTGTTTGAACTCATATTTCGTTTACATTGATTATGAAATAACAACTTATATAGATCATTCTCAATGACTCTAATAGTGAGACATAATTTTTTATGGTAATTTCTCATGGAGGAAACAGGCCCGGCACTTATAAAGCTTTTAGGTCGAGACTGATGCGTTCTCAAACATTCGATTGGTCAGATTTGAGTCTAGGCTCAAATCTGACCAATCAAATGCTTGAGAACGATTTAAGACTCAACCTAACGCTTTATAAGGTTGGACCCTGGAGTTCCCTGAGAAAACCCATGTGTCTGGACAAACAACCAATATATTATATACCCTTTCATATACTGCCCAAACCGAGGATTGAACTTGGGACCGCCTTGGAAAGCAGCTGGTGTGCCAACTACTGCACTATCCAGATAACCTGTTTTTGGAACAGCATAGCTCTCCACTTAACCCATTACACAATTAATATGCATTTTCAAGCCTTCATTTTTCCACTGAAGGAAATAGTTCCTTTTTATACAGTGATAAATATGGAACATAAGAAATATTTCCTCTATCCTAGCAGATGGTAGTTAAACTTAAAGCAGGCTGAAAGCAAAGCAGAATGTGGCTTAATTAAGGCACATTTTACTTTACTTACAGCCTGATTTAAGTGGTCACCTGTCTTCAAATCCAGAAACTCGCTATGGGATAAAGCGCCCATATTTTTCAAAGTGGCAAGCTAAAATGGCTAAACACTAAAAATTTCATCATTATTTTTCTTATCTCCACTCTTCACTAAAACCAATGTTATGATAAATCATTAGAATTGTCTCAAAGAGTAATAGATGAGTGGTGCAAGAGTAATCCAGGGGCCCGTTTCATAAAACTTTGTACGACAAAAACGATCGTAAGTCAGATTATAAAAGTCTCAATAATTAATTATTTCTCTATCTAATCCTGTCTTGTCACATATTTTTGGAATCGTCTTGAAAAGACGATTCCAAAAAAATGTTACAAGACAGGATTAGATAGAGCAATAAAAAATTAAATGTATTTTAAAGTTTTAACTTACGATCGTTTTTGTCGTACGAAGTTTTATGAAACGGGCCCCTGAGCTCTAGATAAGGGGAGTACATGTTTTTCCCAAACTTAAATATTTATATCTGAAGAAAATCTTCTGGTGTCACACAATAGGGTTTGGTGCTGAAACAAGTGGGTAAACCCTCTTATCTAAAACCCTGGTAATCACAACATTAGGTTTGGTGGAGACATTAAGGTTTTAGTATTTCAAAACCCCCTCAGTCTCTGGAGCCTTGAATATCAACAATTGTGCTATGCATCATTATACATAACTCTTGTACAAACACTTTTTAGCCCTGTTTACTATCAACATTTCTTAACAAAACTGTTCTTTGATATCCTCCATTTCAAATTTTCAACAGCAATCATCTCTGAGGAAACATTTCCTAATTTCATTTGATAATTACCTTTTCTGCAGTGTTGCCTGATTTTTTATCATTTTTCTTTTTCTTTCCTTTGTCCGGGGCAGCATGCTGTATTTTTTCAGTCTCAGCTGTCTATAAAAGCAAAATTAAGAACTCTAACGAATTGCCCATAACCCTTTACTCCATAAATACGCCTTTTGAATCCTTTAATTCATTTCTCCCCTAAAAAAATAGTTCTAATTTATACAGTTATGAATATATATGATAAGAATAATTTTTTCTATAAGATTTTTCTATAAGATTGTAGCTTAAAACAGGTTGAAAGTAAAGCAGAATGTGCCTAAAGGCACATTTTGCTTTACTTTTAACCTGTTTTAAGTGGCCACCTATCTTCAATACTAGAAACAGGCTATGGGGTAATGGGTTAATAAATTTTTTCTGGTATCCAATTAGGCTAAAAAATATACAAATTTCCCTGAAATCCTCATAACAAATATTTGAGCACATGATATGCCCCTGAAGGCTTTATCGCTACAATATGTAGTTGAAATGTCACATTTCATGAACTTGTCAGAGACAAATAAGCATGCAACCAAGTGCCATGAAAAGCCAGCTAAAATTGTACTTAGTTTTTGAGAGAGTGAAAGCCCTATGTTCCACTTTCAAATATACAGGTCTGTATAAGAGGGAGTAAACTGAACAAATCCAACATTTTCTCACTCACCTACAGTGCTGCTACTCATTAGAATCGTCTTGAAGAGACAATTCTAATGAGTAGTGACACCATAGGGTGAAATATAGATTTTAGTTTTTGAAATACTCCCCTTTGAGTTTAACCTCTGAAACTTCTCTAACCCTTTACTCCGAAGCTATGCCTTTCATTCTTTCTTACATCTAATATTCATAGTTCCACTTTATACAGTCATGAGAAATAAGAAATATTTTCGATATCTCAGGAGATGGTAGGTTTAAGTAGGACGAAAGTAAAGCAGAATGCGTCTTAACCCTTTCCTCCCTGAAACTGAAATGGACAATTCTAATATTTAATTAAGTCTGGTCCAGTTTTGACCTTAACTCTTTCCTCCCTGAAACTTTAAATGGAAAATTCCAGTTTCCATTTTAGTCTAGTCCATTTCTGAATTTTAAGGGTTGTTTTTATCAATGTTTGGCATTATGACAAACAGTGAAGACCCAGATCAGAGGGCTCCGTAAGGAGCCCTCTGATCTGGGTCTTCACTGTTTGCATAGGACAAGTGTACAATTCACATGTTCGTTGCTTGAAAATGACGCCTATATGCGGGATTAGGGTTCAAAGGGTTAAAAGGTTGATTTTTACAGTATATGTCAAAATGACAAACAGTGCAGACTCTGATCAGAGGGCTCCTTAAGGAGCCCTCTGATCAGAGTCTTCCCTGTTTGCATAGAACAAGTGTACTCTTCACATGTACGCTGTTTGCAAAAGACGCATATATGCGTGACTAGGGTTCAAAGAGATAAGGTGTATTTTGCATATTTTCAACCTGCTTTAAGTAGTCACCTGTTCTAAAAACTATAAACAGGCTATGGTGCAAATGATTAATGAAAATTGAGGGCATTACTTACCTGTATGTATGTGATCATTGCGTAACAATACTGGGTTAGGTGGGTACCAGACAACTTGACCAGCTTCTCAAACCTCACATACATACGGCCATTCTTAGATGCGTACAGGGCCAGATACTGCAGTATACAATACACATGTTAGCAGTTTAACCCTTTCCCTCATAGAAGCGCCTTTTAGCAAATTTAATTTATTCCTCCACTGAAGAAATAGTTTTATATTTATATTGTTATAAACATTTACTGAATGAAATATTTTCTATATCCTAGCAGATGGTGGCTTAAAGCAGGCTGAAAGTAAAGCAGAATGCGCTTAAGGCGCATTCTGCTTTACTTTCAACCTGCTTTAAGCTGACAACTAAATTCAATACTAGAAACATGCTATGTGGGAAAGGATTAAAATCATAAGTAACCACACAATGTCTACACATGTAAGTTAGTGCAAGACAAAAGTAATGTAGAAAGTTCCTTCATAAAGACTGAAAGTTCATATCCAACAGACCTATCACCAAGTGTCAATCATCTCATGCTTTTCAATTAACAAATCAACACTTGACTTTCTCGTATTTAATAGCTCTTAAATAGTTATGCAATTTTTTAAGAAAGTGGAACCCTCCTTTGTCCTGCATTAAGTAGTCATCTGTCTGTAAATATTTCCATGCTTCTTTATAAGGGCTCTTTAACCCTTTTACTATTGAAGCACCTTTTAGCTAATTTAATGTATTCCTTCACTGAAGAAAAAGAGTTCCATTTTAAGTCATGAATATGAACTTAAGAAATATGTTCTACATCCTAGCAGATGATAGCTCAAACCAGGTTGAAAGTAAAGCAGAATGCGCCTTAAGGCGCATTCTGCTTTACTTTCAACCTGCTTTAAGCGCTTCTTGTCTTTCCAATATAAAACAGGCTATTGGGTAAATGTTTAACAAATGCTTATCTATAATGGTAAAACTTGGACAGAGATGGAGCTCAATCAATCTTGGCGATTGGATTAATTAATGACTGCTGTATAGGTAAACAACGAGCAGTGAACTGTGAATGTACTTTACAACTTGGCACTTTCCACGATTTAGGGGTGTTTGTATTTCTGCAGTCCATCTAACTAAGCTGTTAGTATGCTGAAAGCATGCTGACTCCCCCCAAAAGTGGACTGCGTTAAATTTTATGCTCGTTGTTTACTTATACACAGTTTGTACTGTACTTACATATTTGACTATGTTGGTGAGGGTGTTGTAGAGTTTGGTGAGGACTTTCATTAGTAGTTCAGTACACGAGCCAATAGGTAAGGCAGACTGTACCAGCTCATGGAAGGCCCCTATCAGCACTCCTAGTCGTGTACATATAGCCTTCTCATGACCCTCTACCTGGGTCAGTTGAGGAGACTCACCACCTACAGTCAAACAATATATATAGTTCAGTACAGGAGCAAATAGGTAAGGCAGACTGTACCAGCTCATGGAAGGCCCCTATCAGCACTCCTAGTCGGGTACATATAGCCTTCTCATGGCCCTCTACCTGGGTCAGCTGAGGAGACTCACCACCTACAGTCAAACAATATATATAGTTCAGTACACGAGCCAATAGGTAAAGCAGACTGTACCAGCTCATGGAAGGCCCCTATCAGCACTCCTAGTCGGGTACATATAGCCTTCTCATGGCCCTCTACCTGGGTCAGCTGAGGAGACTCACCACCTACAGTCATACAATATATATAGTTCAGTACAGGAGCCAATAGGTAAGGGGGACTGGACCAGCTCATGGAAGGCCCCTATCAGCACTCCTAGTCGGGTACATATAGCTTTCTCATGGCCCTCTACCTGGGTCAGCTGTGGAGACTCACCACCTACAGTCAAACAATATATATAGTTCAGTACAGGAGCCAATAGGTAAGGCTGACTGTACCAGCTGATGGAAGGCCCCTATCAGCACTCCTAGTCGTGTACATATAGCCTTCTCATGGCCCTCTACCTGGGTCAGCTGTGGAGACTCACCACCTACAGTCAAACAATATATATAGTTCAGTACAGGAGCCAATAGGTAAGGCTGACTGTACCAGCTCATGGAAGGCCCCTATCAGCACTCCAAGTCGGGTACATATAGCCTTCTCATGGCCCTCTACCTGGGTCAGTTGAGGAGACTCACCACCTGCAGTCATACAATATATATAGTTCAGTACAGGAGCCAATAGGTAAGGCTGACTGTACCAGCTCATGGAAGGCCCCTATCAGCACTCCTAGTCGTGTACATATAGCCTTCTCATGGCCCTCTACCTGGGTCAGTTGAGGAGACTCACCACCTACAGTCATACAATATATATAGTTCAGTACACGAGCCAATAGGTAAGGCTGACTGTACCAGCTCATGGAAGGCCCCTATCAGCACTCCTAGTCGTGTACATATAGCTTTCTCATGGCCCTCTACCTGGGTCAGCTGTGGAGACTCACCACCTACAGTCAAACAATATATATAGTTCAGTACACGAGCCAATAGGTAAGGCAGACTGTACCAGCTCATGGAAGGCCCCTATCAGCACTCCTAGTCGTGTACATATAGCCTTCTCATGGCCCTCTACCTGGGTCAGTTGAGGAGACTCACCACCTACAGTCAAACAATATATATAGTTCAGTACAGGAGCCAATAGGTAAGGGGGACTGGACCAGCTCATGGAAGGCCCCTATCAGCACTCCTAGTCGTGTACATATAGCCTTCTCATGGCCCTCTACCTGGGTCAGCTGTGGAGACTCACCACCTACAGTCATACAATATATATAGTTCAGTACAGGAGCCAATAGGTAAGGGGGACTGGACCAGCTCATGGAAGGCCCCTATCAGCACTCCTAGTCGTGTACATATAGCCTTCTCATGACCCTCTACCTGGGTCAGCTGTGGGGACTCACCACCTACAGTCAAACAATATATATAGTTCAGTACAGGAGCCAATAGGTAAGGTGGACTGTACCAGCTCATGGAAGGCCCCTATCAGCACTCCTAGTCGGGTACATATAGCCTTCTCATGGCCCTCTACCTGGGTCAGCTGTGGAGACTCACCACCTACAGTCAAACAATATATATAGTTCAGTACAGGAGCCAATAGGTAAGGCTGACTGTACCAGCTCATGGAAGGCCCCTATCAGCACTCCTAGTCGGGTACATATAGCCTTCTCATGGCCCTCTACCTGGGTCAGCTGGGGAGACTCACCACCTACAGTCATACAATATATATAGTTCAGTACAGGAGCCAATAGGTAAGGCTGACTGTACCAGCTCATGGAAGGCCCCTATCAGCACTCCTAGTCGTGTACATATAGCCTTCTCATGACCCTCTACCTGGGTCAGCTGGGGAGACTCACCACCTACAGTCAAACAATATATATTGTTCAGTACAGGAGCCAATAGGTAAGGCAGACTGTACCAGCTCATGGAAGGCCCCTATCAGCACTCCTAGTCGGGTACATATAGCCTTCTCATGACCCTCTACCTGGGTCAGTTGAGGAGACTCACCACCTACAGTCAAACAATATATATAGTTCAGTACAGGAGCCAATAGGTAAAGCAGACTGTACCAGCTCATGGAAGGCCCCTATCAGCACTCCTAGTCGGGTACATATAGCCTTCTCATGGCCCTCTACCTGGGTCAGTTGAGGAGACTCACCACCTACAGTCAAACAATATATATAGTTCAGTACAGGAGCCAATAGGTAAGGCAGACTGTACCAGCTCATGGAAGGCCCCTATCAGCACTCCTAGTCGGGTACATATAGCCTTCTCGTGGCCCTCTACCTGGGTCAGTTGAGGAGACTCACCACCTACAGTCATACAATATATATAGTTCAGTACAGGAGCCAATAGGTAAGGTGGACTGTACCAGCTCATGGAAGGCCCCTATCAGCACTCCTAGTCGGGTACATATAGCCTTCTCATGGCCCTCTACCTGGGTCAGTTGAGGAGACTCACCACCTGCAGAATATGAGTCATTTACAAACTGTGTACCTGTGAAGTCAGAGCACACTTGTCCTATGCAAACAGAGAATACTTAGAACAGAGGGCTTCTTTATGGTCAGCACTGTTTGTTATTTTGAGAAATATTGTAAAAACAAAAACTGTCACTGTAAGATGACAATGTCCCCAAAATGATCTTGTTACATGGGGTGTTGTGTCCAAGCACAAGGTAAATCCATTTACTTATAAGGAGGTTATGGCTAATATTCAGAGTAAAGTCATTGAGGGGTCAAGGTCAAAAAGGTGTTGTCACAAGGAGTGTGTATCCTATGAAGTAAATAAATTCAGTAATAAGGAAGTTATGAGCATTGAGCAATGTTTAAAGTTTTCAGTCAAATTTGATTCTGAAGGTCAAGGTTATTGAGGGGTCATGGTCAAATAATTATGTGTCAGTTGAAAGGTTTAGTCACATGGGGTGTTGTGTCCAAGTAAGAAGTAACTCCATTGACTTGACTAACAAGGAAGTTATGGCTATTCTAAGCTGCTCTAAAATTAAGCACTTTTTAACGGTCATTTTTCAAAAGTGGATTATTCCAGCGTTTTTTTTTCACCCAATTGGGAACGGGTCCGGTACCCCTCAGATTGGGAATTTTTCAAGTCAAATTGGGAAAAATGAGTTTTGAAATGATGACAACGCAGAAATTGGGAATTTAAGTTACTAAACCGTTATAACTGTTTATGATGGTAAACATGGTGTAAAAACTAAATCTACGCTGGGTGTGTTACTCACAGTAGACGCTGTTGCGGCCGAGACAGAGTTGATGACTTGGTAAAATCCAAAATCTTATCTTATTTATCTCTGAATACTGCCAATCAAGCTCGTGAGTGTTAAGGCAGTGATCTAGATCCAAGTTCTTCTTTATCGTCTTTCTCAAAACAATTCTGTAATACTTTGAATTATTACTCATGATTGTTTTAATTGTAGGTTTTCTATTTTATAAATGATGGTAAACAGAGTCAGACTGGGTTTGTAAACTCTTATCAATTTCAGCGGATTTTGAGATCACGCAACATAGTCAGTCTCGATGAAGGGGCATGTTGTTGTTGTTGTTGTGTTTGTAGATTCCTCCGTTGACTTGTCGGAGCACCCAGGATTTGGTAAGTCCTGGTAATTATGGCGTTCTCACTAATAAAGTTCAGAGATGAAGCAAATAAGTTCAAAGAGCCTTATGCCAAGGCTTACGGGTCCGTGTATTAGCGGCCAGAAATCACATGTTAATATTAGCTTCACACACGTCTGCCTTGGCTACGAATTATAGCTGAAAACTAATATTGCATGCACATGTATAGTCTATTCTTAGGGCTCACAAAAGAAACACGTCCGTTCAGCAGGTATGGCAAGAAAACACCTGGAACTAAGTGGAAGTCCTACTTGACTTCTTAAGTCTATTATAGTTCAAAATTAAACAAATAAGTTCAAAGAGCCTTGTGCCAAGGCTTACAGGTCCATGTAATGGCGGCCAGAACGCTCATGTTGATGCTAGCTTCACACATGTCTGTGTCTTAGTCTTAATGCACTACGAATTATAGCTGAAAACTAGCACCGCATGCTAACATGTATAGTCTATTCTTAGGGCTCACAAAAACATGTCCGTTCAGCAGGTATGGCGAGAAGAAACCTGGAACTTAGTGGAAGTCTGTCTTAACTTCTTAAAAATTGCAAAAGTCTTGTCTATTCTTAGGGCTCACAGAAAAACATGTCTGTTCAGCAGGAATGGAGCGAAAATACATGGAGGCGTGGAGCTCAGAGGAAGTCTAACTTAATCTTAGAGAAACAGGTCCGTTCAGCAGGAATGGTGCGAAAATACCTGGAGGCGTGGAGCTCGGAAGTCTAACTTAATCTTCTAAAAATTGTTAAAAATTTCGAGATAAAGGAATTTGCGATAAAATGAGGATATGTAAGAATTATGGAGACTAGTAAGTCTATCTGGATGTGCTCAGCCTTTAGTGTAACGAAACAATAGAGTTTCAGGCAAAAATCGTGAGGCCTCGCAGGTCCGTGTAATGGCGGCACGAATGGAAGAATTCACATGTAGAAGTCCCTTCGTCTGCAGTTTGCCGGAGGTTGCCACAGAAAAACTGTTGCTTCTTTCACCAGAGACCACTTCAAACAAGTAAAGAGTCTGTTCAGAACTTTGCACTACGAGTTGAAACTGCACATGTGTAGTCTATTCTGAGAGCTCACAACGACACGTCCGCTCAGCTCGACATCCTAACATATTGTATAAATCTTCGCCCGGACCATTTCCGAAATTCGGTCGTAATCACTGGTATTGTTTTATACATACTCCCAAAAATGTCAATGGAGTTGCGTAACTTTGTTTACATTCACGAGACCACGGAATTATAAACTGCTGTATATTTCCTTGACGAGACATTCATTGTAGCAAAAGATAAATTGAAATATGGATGGTTTGCTATGATTTAAAGGGAAAAAGTAATTTGACAATAGGGAAATATGTTTATTTTGATTGGGAACGGGTCCGATATTTGATTTCTTTTGATTGGGAAGGGTCCGGTCGCCAAATTGGGAAGGGTCCGCCTCCAATTGGGAACGGGTCCGTTCCACGGTACCGTTCAAAGAAGGAAAAAACCCCGCTGTATTCTATATGAAAACATTAAAAATACAGTCGAACTTCGATATCTCAAACTAACTTAACTCAAACTATCCGATAGTTCGACACATGAACTGCATTATTTCATGCTTGGTTAGGTGGAACATACCCATATTTCAAAGTTAAAACGTGGCTAAGCCACGTTTAAACTTTGAAATACGGGTATGTTCGATTTAACCAAGTTCGAGATATCGTAGTTCGACTGTAGATTTTTTTCTGCTGAATATCAAGTGTAAGAATTGGTGTGTTTCAAGGGGTGTTAGTGTCACCTGTTTGGGCGGCTAGGGAGGCTGTGTTGTCAGCCTTTACTCTTGCTATAGCCCAGTCTGTGTCCTCAAGTTCCCGCTCACAATGCTGAAGTATTATTGTCACTACAGTAGGGGCAGCACTTCGGGCCGTCACTATCTCAAAGTTAGTTCTACCATCCAGCTCAATCTCCTAGAACATAATGATAAAGTCAAAACTGTGCTAACCCATTGCCGCATAGTCAGTTTTGAAGATAGGTGACCACTAAAAGCAGGTTGAAAGTAAAGCAGAATGTGCCTTTTAAGACGGTGGTAGTTTACAACAATCAAACCGAGGATACTTGTTGTTTACCAGCAGTGTAACTGTAAAGAGTACACTTATCCTATCCAAACAGAGTAGCCACTGACCAGAGAGCTCCTACAGGATCCCTCTGATCAGAATTTGCATTGTGTCATTTTGCAATATATTGCTAAAATTAATTCTACATGTATTAAAATGGACTTGTCTTAATTGGAAACTGTAAATTTTTTAGTTAATGCAAGACAACAGTGATTCAGTGATGGAGCTTTCTGTTTAGAGTTTTCTGCATCACTTTTGCCCTGCATTAAATACCCACCTGTCCATAACACATTCACCCCTGAAACTTTAAATGGACACTGCAAGTTTCAAATAGTCTGCACCATATTAAGTAGTAGTAAGTATGGTTGAATTTTTTGTCTAATATATTTCAAAATGACAAACAGTGCAGACCCTGATCAAAGAAGCCCTCTAATCAGGGTCTATCAATGTTTGCATAGAATAATAGTTCCTAGCCAGAAGCATGCCCCTCAGAGGATTGTATAAGTACAATCCTCATAGGTACACTGTTTGTAAATGACTAGTATCAGGGTTGCCATTTCTCCGGATTGTTTCCGAAATCTCCGGATTGTTTCCCAGTTCATGGTAGCTTAAAGCAGGCTGAAAGTAAAGCAAAATGTGCCCTAAGGCACATTCTGCTTTACTTACAGCCTGCTTTAAGTAGTCCCATGTCAACAAAACAAGAAAATGGCTATGGGGTAAAGGTACGATTCGTAAAATCGCACTTGAAAAATGCACATTTGGAAATCTTAGGATTTTTCATATCAACTTATGGCAGCCCTGTAGTATACTTATTGCAAGGCTTGAATTGTTAACCCATAACCCCATAACTACACCTTTTTACGCCTTCCTTCACAGAAGAAAACAGCCCAACTTTATATAGTCATGAATATGTATCATGAGAAATATTTTCTATTTTCTAGCAGATTGCAGCTTAAAGCATTCTGTTTTACTTTCAACCTGCTTGAAGGGGTTCCCTATTTTCAATATTAGAAACAGACTATGGGGTAATGTGTTAAAACTCTGTGCATATTAATTGAATGTTTGGTATTACAGTACTGAACCTTATTAATTTAAATTGATAATCGCAAGCGAATTGCCATCGAATCAGGTGCTTCAAAAGACAAATCTTATGCTTGAATATTTTTACGCAAATTTTCCGAAGTGGTTGTGACAAAAAATTTAATCGAAAATATTAACGAAGGCATTTTTGCTAATATTTGTGAGAAACACCATTCAGACAAACTTACCAGAGGGTAAAGTTGCTATGTTGAATATCAAGGGAATTGCCGTCGAATTGCAAGGAAATCGCAAAAATTGTTAATTTAATAAGGCTCAGTACTGTATTTACCTGGTCTATGTCTCCCAGTTGACTGTGTATGTCCTGAGATAGGTCTCTGGCTAGTAGTGGAGAACTTTTCACTTTCTGGGTCAGCATCAGCAAGTTTACAACCAGGGACTTACACAGGGATAAATCATCTGTAAATACACCATAGTCATGTACCTTGTATGCAAAAGGAAAATGACTCACAGGGCTCCAGATAAGAGGTAGTTATTTCAACACATCAAACATTTTCTCACTCAATTCAGAACCAAATCCTATGGTGTTACTACTCATTAGAATCGTCTCAAAGAGACGATTCTAATGAGTAGTGACACCATAGGGCTTGATTAAGAAACAAAGGTTTTAGTTTTGGAAAAACTACCCTTATCTGGTGCTCTGGACTCACATTGTAACTCTTTGAAAAACTCAAACATGCCGAAGTCCTGACAATAAGCACATGTGTGGAAATGTCATGCAATATCTTAAGTCTGTAGGAGTTGGTAGATGGACTAAGTACAAAATGTACCATCAGGGTTCATACAGACTTTGCATTAAAAAATTCAAGGGCTTTTGAAGGACATGCTCTTAGTTTTTCAAGGACCATCAATAAAGAAAACTTGACTGATAATGGTGTGTAATATCCAAATTATTTCTGATTTAAGCGTACCATTTCTTGAAACAAATTCTCTTACAGGTTTAGTTCAGATACACTGAACAGCAGGTGCCTACTATACGCGAGCAAACTATATCGAAACCTTCGAAAGCGGGTTGGCCAGTTTTACGTTTTATCAAGCCTCGTTTTGGATTTAGTTCATTCGTTCCAACTGCTGTTCATACCTAGGATTTGGGCGACTAGTACCGGTATTTAACTTAACATCATTTCGGGCGAAAATGCGTTGGTGCGAAAGTTACACGGATCGGCTTTGAGTTTTATCGACGATTGTTTAAAAAAAAGTAAAAATTAACACAATGGTTTTCCTTAAAACCTGAAAATGTTCAAATTCAAGTGCTTTTCAAGCTGCCTGTGTGTTTTTCAAGTACTTTTCAAGGCAAAATCGTTATTCAAGGACTTTTCAAGACGGATTCTAAAAATCAAGGGCTTTTCAAGTTTGTGCGAACCCTGACCATGTATGTAGACGGATGGAAAGACATACTAAATGACAGACAAGGAAACATGAAAAGTAACCATTGATTCCAGAGCCGTTTTTAGAAAATATTTAAGAATAAAAATAACAGTATTTTACAAACAGTGCAGTGTTAGAGGGCTCCTCAACACATTCAACCCTACCGACCACTGTACTCGTCATTAACAAACACAGTACTTATGATGCTTACTCTTGTTGTATGCAAACAGTGTAGACCCAGATCAGAGGGCTCCTGCAGGACCACTGTACTCGTCTTTAACAAACAGAGTACTTATGATGCTTACTCTTGTTGTATGCAAACAGTGTAGACCCAGATCAGAGGGCTCCTGCAGGAGCCCTCTGATCAGGGTCTGCACTGTTTGCCATTTTGCAATACATGTATATTACAAAAGTAGTCTTAAATGAACTAATTATCTTGATTGGAAACTGGATTTTTCCATTAAAAGTTTCAGGGGTGAATGAGTTAAGAAGCCCTCTAATTAGGGTCTACACTGTTTGAAAAGGACACATATAAATGATTTTCAGCGTAGTTAGAGTTAACCTCCTAGCAAGTCTCATAGCTCACCAATACTCTGCTCCTTACAAATCCTCTCCAGCCAGGCTAGCTGGTGTTCAGCCTTCTCAAACCTGGGAGACAGGGCCTTACTGAGCTGGAAGATAATACTCAGCAATGACCCGATGTCTTTCATATTCTGGTTGTCTTCATCAGCTGATAGAATATTCATCACCAGTCGCTGAAACAGGCATACAAACATTAGAGAAGTCCTTTCCTTTCCTTCATAGCCAAAAGTATTATTTATACAGTCATTAATATGCACCATAAGATATCTTTCCTATATCCTAGCAGAGGTAGCTTAAAGCAGGCTGAAAGTAAAGCAGAATGTTCCTTAAGGAGAAATCTACTTCAACTTGTTTTAAGTGGTCATCTGTCTAAAACACTGGAAACAGTGTAACACTTGGGGCTTCTCAGCATCTAAACCCAATCTACTTCAAGTACTTGTTATATTAGAATAGTGGGTGGGATAGCACATGTGATCGATTTTGTCTTTGTAATTTCCATAATACATTATGTCATGTTTAAATAGCATAAAGGTCAGATTAAGTACTCACCATAAACTGATGTGAGAAGTTTAAACTGGCTTGGAGTCGTTAATTTTGGGTCCAATCACGTTTTCACTTTGAACTAAGTGGCAATATTTACTATTTCATTATTTCCTGTGTTTCGTAATATTCACTACACTGTAAAGATTACAACCCTTAAAGAGAGTACGGACGGAAATCATTTAAAGTTTTAATATTACTATTCTGATCTCTTCAATCAAATGTAAGATTGAAATATTGGTGGGAATAAGCCACTTTCTATTTTTGTAAACAACTCTCGTCGATATCGAACTTGATGACGTCATTCTAACAGTTGTTTATTTCCATTCTTTTCTTGCTGGTGTTGCTTAGGGACACCAGCGGATTTTGTCCTATTCTTGCTGGTGTTGCTTGGTAACACCAGCATCAGCTGCTTGCTGGTAGATCCTGAGTGGGTATATAAGGCCCTTGAGGTCCACAGTCACGGACTTCTGAGGGGACTCTGTTTTAGACAGGACGGGTCTATGTTGGTGTAGCCCGTGAATTCAATTGACGAGAGTTGTAGAATACATGTTAATAGATTTAGATCTAAGAGATCTAGATCTAGTTGAAATCCGGATCTAGCTCTAGATATATTTTCATTTAAGTGAATTAGAATTTTGTAGTTTGATAGACATTTAGACCAATTGCTGAAATTATTGGTCTAAATAATAAACCTCCCTCGTCAGATTTAAAGTTAACTTAGACTTGTTTTACTTCAATTTCCCAAAGTTAAATCCAGGTGATATCCTGACAAAAATGAACAATCACCTGTCCTCGAATTAAATTATTTAATTCGAGGAATTTACATTGAGATCGACCGCCGGCCCGTTACAACAGCTTATAGAGTAAAGGGTTAAAGCAAGATTAAAAGTAAAACAGAAAGCTACTACAGCGCTCCCTCTCTACAACGACTCCCTCCTTACAACAACCATTAACGCTGTTCCCCAAACAAGACATTTGTGTGCCGTACACTTTCACTTTTGCAATATCGTCTGCTTAAAACTGTCGTCTGCTGTTTTTCTCAAAGTTACATATTATACATTTTGACAGAAAAAACTTAATGACGAGTGACAAACAGCTTGAATCCAGATCAGACGCCGCGTTACGCGGCGTCTGATCTGGATTCAAGCTGTTTGCAAATGTAAGCCAATTCCCTCTCTGTAATGACTCCCTCTGAACGCACATATTTTTTGTTTTCCGTTGGGTGTCGTTGAAGAGAGGGAGCGCTGTATTGTATAAAAGTTAACCCTTTTCCCACCTTTAACGACTCCTCCATAAATGGTAACCCTTAAAGACATTACTTTACCTAGCTTGGGTGGTAACACCTACCCCCGTAAATAGTTTGAGTAAAAGCATGGAGAGCATGCACTTACTCGGGTAGCGTCTAGGCAAAGAATCAACCAGGCGTCTCATGTGAGGCCCGCACCATACCCTTAATAGCTTGGTTAGTAAAACCCATTGAGAACCCCCTTGAGAACTAGTATGTTAGGGCCTCTTTACAAAACTTCAGATGGTTGGGCCATTCCCTGTACAATGTTCTCATGTTTTACCTGTATTTTCACGCCTAGTCAGAGCATTTTTTGGGGGGGGGGATCAATGAATGGACTGGGTTAACGTCTTTAAAAGATCTTTCTGCTTTAATTTCATGTGTGATTTAATTTCATTTGAGATTTTCACTTTGGGCTATGGCAGAAAGGGTTGGCCAGAAAGATGTTAGGCCTTCATTAAGTCTTTCAACTCCTTTTGAGTGACTACTTAATGAGATTTTGTAGTTAGTTGACTGAAACTGATATTAGCTACTGACCTGCACTTTAGTAATATGATAATAGATCCTTTCATCTGCTGTTCTTTCTTCTGTAGCTGGGCCAATTTTTTCTGAGAAAGAAATATGACACTTTTTGTAATCTTTTACTCAACTGATATGCATTTAATCTATTCTTCCAGTGAAGAAACTATTTGCACCATATACAGTCATGAATATGCACCACAAGAAATAGTTCCTATAGCTTAGCAGATGGCAGCTTAAAGCAGGCTGAAAGTAAATCAGAATGCATCTTAACTCTTTCCTCCCTGAAACTTTAAATGGACAATTCCAGTTTCGATTTAAGTCTAGTCCATTTCTGACTTTTAAGGGTTGTTTTTGTCAATGTTTGGCATTATGACAAACAGTGAAGACCCTGATCAGAGGGCTCCTTTTGGAGCCCTCTGATTTGGGTCTCCACTGTTTGCACAGGACAAGTGTACTATTCACATGTACACTGTTTGAAAAGGACGCCTATATGTGGGACTAGGGCTCAAAGGGTTAAGGCGCATTCTGCTTTTAAATACTTTCATCCTGCTTTAAATAATCACCTGTCTTTCGACTAAAAACAAGTTGTGGGGTACTTGGTTAAACGTAGGAATAGTGACTTATCAAAATTTCAATAATGGTTTTCTTTCAATCAGATAAAAAAATATATCTGTTCATAAAGTATCAGTCCAAAATGGTTTACATGCAGCAAAATTGCCAACAGATGAGGTTTTCAATTTAGAAACACTTTTTTTTTTGTAAGGTAGTACATATTATTGCAAGTAAATGCTTCTGAAGTTTTCAAGTAAGGCTTGAACAGGAGCAAAACTATGGTTATTAAATGAGGAATCCAAATTAAAGGAAGTAAAACATTAACTTTCTTCACAATATCTTCCTTTAACCCTTTCCTCCCTGAAACCTCAAATGGACAATTCTAGTTTTCAATTTAGTCTAGTCCATTTTTGACTTTTAAGAGTTGATTTTTACAATACATATGTCAAACTGACAAACAGGGTAGACCCTGATCAGAGGGCTCCTTAAGGAGCCCTCTGATCAGGGTCAACACTGTTTGCATAGGACAAGTGTACTCCCCACAGGTAGACTGTTTGCAAATTACGCATATAAGCGTGACTAGGGTTCAATGAGTTAACCCCTGTGTTGTGACCACTCATTAAAATTCTCTTGAAGACACATTTCTACTATCTAACCAACGGATCGCCAGAAGTGGAGAGAGGAAGACTACGCTCCTCGACAGACAGGTCTCAACCTTTTTAAAGGATTAATCATTCGGCCTGTATAAACTACTAAACAGGATGATGATGATGATGAATGAGTAGTCACAACAGGATTGGTGAAAGGCTAAGAATTCTAGTATTTGATAACTTTTTGATTATCCCCTTATCTGAGCTGTGTATCTTGTGTATAGTATAAAGTCCTTATAGTAGGACTGCCATGTGCCATTCTAATAACTAAGATTACCTAATTCCTGCAGGAACTTCTGTATATTACGGGGATAGTGCTGGGTTACTATGGAGACGAGTGTGACGAGGCCCTCCAATGTCTGGGACAGGATGTGCTTCTCCCTCACTCGCTGTTCCTCATCACTCTTCTGGTTCTCTACATAGTAGGACAGTAACAACCTGCCGGAGAACACAAGATAAGCTGGAGAAAATGCCAACAATATTGCTTCACCATTAACCCTTTCCCTTATAGCCATTACACTGAGTACCTACTTTTAATTCAATTTAGTTTGTTATGATCTTACATGGCTTTTAACAGGGCTGCCATTTCTCCTGATTTTTCTGAAAAATATTTCTAATTTTCTTTGAATATTTATCCTAGCAGATAGTAGCTTAAAGCAGGCTTAAAGAAAAGCAGAATGCGCCTTAAGGCGCATTCTGCTTTACTTTCAACTTACTTTAAGTAATCGTGCTTGAAAAATAGAAAATTTGGAAATCTTAGGATTGTTCATGATCAACTTATGGTAGCCCTGTTTAAACAGTTTTTCAGTCATATCGCAATGTCAAACTAACTACAGAAGGAAGACCCCGGATGCCTTTTATAGACGGTTTCAGGCAAATCAGCAATTGGGTAGAACTACTTTTTTGCATGCCAGCTGAAAGGCTTCTTGACATGAAAAACCTAATTTTGAAGACAAGTTAACACTTAAAGCAGGTTGAAGGAGCATTCTGATTTACTTTCAGCCTGCTTTAAGCTTTTGTCTGAAAAGATACTTGAAATGCCACCTATGATTCATTTCAAAGGGTAATGGGTTAATTCAATAATGTCACTGAAATAAGACAAGCCGAGTACAGTAAAACCTCTCTATTAGGACCACTAAATTGTGTTAATTATTAAGAGTTAAGAACAGGTGATTGCTTAAAGCAAGGTAACAGTAAAACAGAAAGCTCCTTTAGGAGCTTTCTGTTTCACTGTCACCTTGCTTTAAGCAGTCACCCGTCTTTTCATACAATCAATTAGCCTTTGTTTTAGCGGCCGCTATAGAGAGGTTTTACTGTAATTCAATAATGTCACTGAAGTAAGACAGACTGAGTACCTTGCTAGAGTACAGCAGTGGGTAAAACAAGCCTGTTTGTCCTTGCCCTCTGCCCCGTCACACTGGCCCCGCTCCTGGAGCTGCTGTAGTTTCTGTTGGGCAACAGTCAACACATACCGCAAGAAGTCTGCGTTCTGAGACATACCTGCCAGCACACTGTCTTCATCGTCACTAGAGCTTCGGCTGAAACAACAAACAGTTGTTGGAGAAAAGACCAGCTCCCCTCCCGCAAAGATTTGCATCTAAATCATTACACATTCAACCCTAGCAACGAGTATACTTGTCACTTACAAACAGTGTACTTGTGAAGAGTACACATGTCCAATGCAAACAGTGTGGACCCTGATTAGAGGGCTCCTGAAGGACTGTTTGTCATTTTGCAATATACTGTTTAGTCAACCCTAAATAAAAGGTAAAGGCTTTGTTCATTATTTAGTGTAACCCCTAATGAAAGGGCCAGTCAGTTTTAACTTATGAGACACCTATCTTTTGCACACACAATACCTCCAAAATCCTCTCTCTTATTGCAGGGCACCTGACTGAGATCGGCCTACCATTCATTTAACAAGCTGGCAGCTCACCAACCGACCACATCAGTTCCAAAACAGTGTCCATTGCGATTCGAACCTTACATCTCCACATCTGAGGCAGACACACTAAACCCCCAGCCAAGGTCTTCAAGAGCTTTTTGAGTTGAGTACACATTCAAAATATGAACTCTCTATCACATGAAGTTCTTAAGTTATGGCTAATATAACACCAGCTTATTTAACTTGAAGTTTACCTTTATTGGCATATTATTTAAAGATAGATGCTATATGTTTATTACCTGATCATGGCCTCTAGTATCTGTGTGACCACTCTTATAGACAATAGACTGGTAGCGGTCTTGGCGGCTGTCTTGTTCTTCTTCCCGGCAGCTGTGGCTGCCCTCTCTCTCAGAGTGTCACTCAACTTCTTGTAGTTCTCAAACAGCTGTAGTACATGCCTTAGACTGTCATCACTAGAATATATAAGAAAATAGATCATGTGATGACATAAACCTTTTCATAATACAAACATGCCATGTCTCAATCTCAAGAACAGTCACAGAGCTCCAGATAAGAGGGAGTAAACTGTCAGAACAAATCCGACTTTTTCTCACTCATTTCTCACAAAACCCTATGGTGTTACTACTCATTAGAATTGTCTCGTAGAGACAATTCTAATGAGTAGTGATACCATGGGTTTAATGCAGAAGTAAAGACTTTAAAATTTTGAAATACTCCCATTATCTGGAGCCCTGCAGTCAAACTTCTGTTAACCTATTGAGCCCTTAGTGTAACCAATGAACAGCAAATATGTCCTAGGAAAACAGTGAAGACTCTAATCAAA
The DNA here is from genome assembly GCA_922989275.2 of Gari tellinella. Classification (NCBI taxonomy): domain Eukaryota; kingdom Metazoa; phylum Mollusca; class Bivalvia; order Cardiida; family Psammobiidae; genus Gari; species Gari tellinella. The sequence goes on from OV277866.1 coordinate 77,440,190, forward strand.
GGGCTTCTAAAGGAAGCCTCTGATCGGGGTCTGCATGTTTTGCCATTTTGAAATATATTGATAAAACCAACCCTAAATCATCAGAAAGGCACTACACAGCTATTAACTGGCATCGCCCATTAGATAATTCAAGGTTTAAAGAGTTAAGTAGTATTTTATATCTAGCAATACCCTGACCCTTTACTTATTGTTCATTTAACCCTTTACTCCATAGCCCGCTTCTTGTCTTGTAGAGAGGTGGCTGCTTAAAGCAAGTTGAAAGTAAAGCAGAATACACCTTACAAGAATATAGAAAATATTTTTTATGATACATATTCAGTGTTTTCTCTAGAGCCAAAAATTAGGGGGTCAAATTTGACCCCATGTTTAAACAAGAGCCCCATGGGGCATATTTCGCTCACCTGAGAATAGCCGACAAAATGGAGATCATGATTTATGTCCAGGATGGGGTCATTTTTTACCCAAATGGCATGATTTGAACAATCTTGATAGAGGACCTGTACATAATGCTATGTGCTAAATATCTAAGATCAGGGTAGTAGGGTTTTAGACAAGAAGATTTTCTTAAGTTTCCATTTTAAAAAACCTATTTTTAGCTCTGATGGCCTACATATGCAACAGACTGAAACCATTTGAACAAAATAGGTAAAGGACATCTAGAAGTGTCACCATGCCCAATATCAAAGCTCTGGCCATATTAGTTTCAGAGAAGAAAACATTTGAAAATTTCACTATATAACTCTATGTAAAACTGTGACCCCCGGGGCAGGGCCAATTTCGACCCCAGAGGCATAATTTGATCAATCTTGATAGAGGATCTGTAGATGATGCTCTGTGCCAAATAATTAAGCTCTGGCCCTAGTAGTTTTTGACAAGAAGATTTTTTTAAGTTTTTATAGAAAAAAATCTATTTTAGCTCCTGTGACCTAGATATGCAACAGACCGGAACGATTTGAACAAAATAGGTAAAAGATATTTGGAAGTGTCACCATACCAAATATCAAAGCTCTGGCCATATTAGTGTCAGAGAAGAGGACGTTTGAAATTTTCACTATATAACTTTATGTAAAACCGTGAACCCCCCCCCCCCCCCCCCCCCCCCCCCCCCCCCCCCCCCGGGTGGGGCCAATTTTGGCCCCAGGGGCATAATTTGAATAAAGTTGATAGAGGATCTGTAGGCGATGCTATGTGCCAAATATCAAAGCTCTGGCCCTTGTAGTTTCAGACAAGAAGATTTTTTAAGTTTTCATTGAAAAAAATCTATTTTTAGCTCCTGTGACTTAGATATGTAGCCGACCAGAGATATTTGAATGCTATTGGTATAGGACATCTAGAAGTGTCACCATGCCAAATATCAAAGCTCTGGTCATATTAGTTTCAGAGGAGAAGACGTTTGAAAATTTCACTATATAACTCTATGTAAAACTGTGACCCCTGGGGCGGGGCCAATTTCAACCCAAGGGGCACAATTTGAACAAAGTTGATAGAGGACCTGAAGATGATGATATGTGCCAAATATCTAAGCTCTGGCCCTTACAGTTTTTGACAAGAAGATTTTTTAATATTTCCTTATTTTTTCACTTTGGTTGCCATGGCAACCAGAGTTATGCATTGTTTTTCATTCTTTGAACAAATTTGAAAGAGCTTGACCCAAGGAACATTTCTGTAAAGTTTGGTTGAATTCTGTCCAGCGGTATAGGAGAAGATGTCATTTGAAGCAATTGTTAACGACGACGCACATACGCACGACGGACCATCCCAATAGCTCACCTTGAGCCTTTGGCTCAGGTGAGCTAAAAATTGGGGGTCATTTAGTAAAATCAGGGGTCATATATATATTTCTGACTTAAATTATCTTAATTAATGCATATAAGGTGTTACAACTGAATATGCGGATGGTTTGAAGTGTTGACATAACTTGTTCTAAGTTATTGTGATCTATTTGAAAGTAGTGTAGCCTTTACAGCTGTTTGGTAATGGTCTGCTCTGTTAGCAAGGTGCAGAAGACCTTCAAAGGTGTATAGGAGAGGGTTAATCAACTTGAAAATTTAAGTTTTTTTAATACAGGTAATAATCAAAATTCAACAGAAATTCAATGTTCGGCCTGTCTCTCACTTTAAACTTACAGAAAGTTTCAATGAGAGTGAAATTCATAGTAATACTTGTGTTTTTCTTGACTGATACAAATAGTTAAGCTCACATCTACTGAGAGAATATCTGTCTTTTTCTGGATTTTTTCCCGTTTTTGCCACTTTCATACCGTAGCTGAAAGTTTTTCTCAAGCCATTCAGTTTTAAATTTTCGCCATGTTACCGGGTTCCCTGCCGACGCTTGGATGCAGTTTCTTCACTCGTTTGATTCGTTTCTGCCACGAAGCATTGATTTACTACGATCAGCACCGTAATCAGTGGTCTCTTTTTTATTAAAATGCAGTTAGCCTCCGTTGTTTCGAAGCTGACTTAAAGTTTTATTCAACTTGACATATTGCGGGAAGAGGTTCTAATATTGTCCGGGCACTGGAACGTATGTCGGGATTATATTCTGTATCAGTAATAATTCCACAAAATTTGATAATTGAAGATTATTATTTGAGTTGCACGTCTTTATTTATAAGAAACAATCGTATTGGATCGAAGGAAATAAAATATTCAACGTTTACTAGATAACTATTTATTGGTTTGAAAAATTGAAATTGTCGAAGCCGTACCGAGATACGTAACTTAAACTGGAAATTGCACCGTAATTTTAGTCAGGTCCCCGAATGTGATGAAGACAGGGAATCAGACTACGGGAATTGAGGCCAGTAAAGTGCTCACGCATGTGCAGAATAACAGCAACAAGTAAACAGAATCACTGCTTCTCGTCGTCGACTTTCGGTTTAAAAGATGGCAATTTCTTCGAGGTTAAATATGCCATTTAGGGCTGAAATATTGTTGCGTCAAGAAAAACGCAGATTACAAATTTGGTTGCGCCAAACGTGAATTTTCTGCGCCAAAAACGCGCTCTCGAGAAAACACTGCATATTCATGTATAAATTTGATCTATTTTCTTCCGGGTATGAATAGATTAAAATGCGTAAATATGCCTATCTATGAAGTAAAGGGTTAAAACTAGTTAATATTTTTCATAAGTTTACCTTTTTTTCCCTATCATGAAATTATACTCCACCAGTATTTCATACGTCCCCAGCACTAAGATGGCAAAAATGTTGTTCCTAACTCCCACACTGTTTGCCAGAGAAAAATCTGCTGACTTGTCCTGCAATTATTGTGGATTCATAGAAATGAGATCAAATATAAGTGTCAGATTAAGATAGGCATTAAACAGGATTTTGTTCAAATGACACACAACACACATCACACCTAAATCAAGCTCTGAGGTTATAAAGTTTTTAAGCTGAGTCTGAAGTCTAGGCTCAAATCTGACCAATCAAATGCTTGAGAACAGACTCAAATCAAAAGTTTTATAACCTCAGAGCCAGGTGTGTGCAGGGCTCCAGATAAGAGGTAGTTATTTCAACAAATCAAACATTTTCTCACTCATTTCAGCACCAAATTCTATGGTGTTACTACTCATTAGAATCGTCTCTTCGAGACGATTCTAATGAGTAGTGACACCATAGGGTTTAATTCAGAAATAATGATTTTAGTTTTTGAAAAACTACGCTTATCTGGTGCTCTGTGTGTGAGAAAGTGTGTAACAGGTTGTGAGAGAGTTAACTCTACACTATAGCTAGTTTCTAGCTCTGAAGGTGTGACCACTTAACCCTTTCCCACATAGCATATCTCTAGTATTGAATGTAGGTGTCCACCTAAAACAGTTTGAAAGTAAAGCAGAATGCGCTTTAAGCGCATTCTGCTTTACTTTCAGCCTGCTTTAAGCTATCATCTGCTAGAATATAGAAAATATTTTGTATTATACATATTTATGAATGTATAAATTGGAACTATTTTCTTCAGGGCAAGAATAAACTGAATGCGCTAAAAGGCGCTTCTATGGGGGAAAGGGTTAATGCAGATTCAAAGAAAAGCATAATGCGCCCTAAGGTGCATTCTGTTTTACTTTCAGCCTGCTATAAGCTACTAGGATATAGGAAATAGTATTGGTAGATATTCATGGCTGCATAAAGTGGAACTATTTTCTTCAGCTGAAGAATATATCGAAGGCTTAAAAAGGTGTATTTCGGTAGTATTGGGTAAAAGATACAGGAAGAAGGGACTGATAAAGAAAGAAAGAAAGGAGAGAGGTTACGAGAAAGGAAACAAAAACTGTGTGTAAATTTGTGTGAAAAATGAGTTATAGAGTGAGAGATTGAGAAATTCAAGAGAAAGAATGAAGAGGTAACAAGTAAAAGAGGGGGAGTTATACAGATAGGGAAAGAGAGAGATAGAGACAGTAGGGGACTGAATCAGTGCAAGAACGACTGGAGAAGAGAGTGATCAAGATACCAGTTCAAAGTCCTCCATTTCTGATGTGATCATTCTGTTTGTCAAGGACGTGAGGATGTGTTGAAGTTCTGTCTCGGCTGCTGATTTATCCTCCTCCTCTTCATCATCATCAGCTCGTTGTTTGGCAGCTATCTCTTCAGCCTTCACCAGACATAGTTGTACACAGTATAACAAATGAGCCTGCAACATCAAGTCAGTCTTCTGATTATTCAGCTCACAGCTCAGTTATAAAGCACTTAAGTTGAGTCTGAGATGATTATCAAGCATTTCAAAGATCTAAGACTCAACACTTTATAGCCTTGGGACCTGGGCTCCAGATGAGAGGGAGTACACCTCAAGTTTTCTAACATTTTCTCCACTATGTCTACACCAAACCCTATGGTGTGACTACTCACTAGAATTATCTCTAATTCCACACTACAACAATTGAAACCTTAATCATAAGCCTGACTCTATGGCAGGGCTGCCATAAGTTGACATGAAAAATCCTAAGATATCCAAATTTGCATTTTTCAAGTGTGATTTTACGAATCGTACCTTTACCCCATCGCCTGTTTCTGGTTTTGATGACATGTGGCTGCTTAAAGCAGACTGGAAGTAAAGCAGAATGTGCCTTAAGGCGCATTCTGTTTTACTTTCTGCCTGCTTTAAGCTACCATGTACTAGAAAAAAGTCCAAAGATTTAGGAAAAATCCGGAGAAATGGCAGCCCTGCTATGGTACTTTTAAGTTTACCCACCAGTGGTTCAGCCAGGAACACCTGTTCGCCCTGGGCCACAAGACAGGGGTCCAGCTTCAGTGGGGGATTAACCTCCTCATTCTTCTCATAGTAACCTTTCAGCTGTGACAGTAGCACCTCCAGTATGGTGTCCTTTAGCTGGGTGTTCTTGTCCAGCACTTCAAACAAACCCTGAAACACCAAGAACTCTCTGAATATTCAATATAACCATGATTAACCCTTTACCCAATAGCCTGTTTCTAGTTTTGAAAATAGATGACTACCCAGCATGCCCATCAGGTTTTATAATATGGGGTACATGTACCCCATACCTTTGAAAATGTTGGGTACATGATGTAAATTTGGGGTACATGTCAAGAAGACCTTTATTTTGATACTAAATTGCCTCAGTTTTTGTGCATTTTGCATATTTATCTATTTCTTTTTATACTGTCCTGCTAATTCATCATCAGATTATGTCATAAATTGTGTTAAGATATAGTCTAAAGATCTTAACTGGATAAAAAATTAAGTTTCAATAACACCATAAGTATTCACAGATTTATTAAAATACGCATCAATTCAAATGAGTACGTTCAGGCAATGGGATGCTTTGATCATTCTAAGTTTCGACCAACAGCCGGTATGCTTACCTTATTTCGTTTTCAAAACAGTGTATTTCTTGCATATTGTTATATATAATTCTTTATCTTCCTATCAGACCTCTTTAAAAATCCCAAAATGATGCCATACAGGGCTCTTAGATTTTGCTGAAGCTTTCACGAGCGGTTTCGGCCCGGCATTTTGAGTGGTATTAACATTCGGAATGCTCTTGATGTTGTGCTTGGGAAAACGCACCAACAGAATATTACTTGTATTTTACGCCCGTTTTCAATCACTTTGTAACATTTTAATACTCAAACTAGAACTTGTTTTTGAGAAAAAACACATGTCTCCCCCCGGTACCCCACCCCAGCACCCATAAGAGGAATAAATTCACCCCCTGGCAACCTCCACCCTGGCACCTATAAGAGGAATAAATTCATATGTCAAAATACTGACATTGTAAATTGTAAGCAATTTATTTTCAGATCAAAATTGTGTGTATACTTACTGTGTGACTTCTGTCATAATTGTTGCAGCCCATATGCCTATCTACATGACCATCCTCACATATAGCTGGTCTATATGTAAGTTTGAATGAAAACTCTTACATAGTATAGGAGGAGTTAGCTGAACAAGACTTTTTCGCTATATAATCTATATAAGGAAAAATTCCAAAGGGCCATAACTTCTGTCAAAATTGTTGCAGCCAAAATTCCAAACCACATGACCATCCTCACATATAGCTGGTACATGTGTAAAAGTTTGAAGTAAATCCCTCAAATAGTGTAGGAGGAGTTAGCTGCACAAGAATTTTTCACTATATACTCTATATAAGGAAAAACTACAAAGGGCCATAATTTCTGTCAAAATTGTTGCAGCCAAAAATCCAAACCACATGACCATCCTCACATATAGCTGGTACATGTGTAAAAATTTGAAGTAAATCACTCAAATAGTGTAGGAGGAGTTAGCTGCACAAGAATTTTTCGCTATATACTCTATATAAGGAAAAACTACAAAGGGCCATAACTTCTGTTAGAATTGTTGCAGCCAAAATTCCAAACCACATGACCATCCTCACATACAGCTGGTACATGTGTAAAAGTTTGAAGTAAATCCCTCAAATTGTGTAGGAGGAGTTAGCTGCACAAGACTTTTTCGCTATATACTCTATATAAGGAAAAACTACAAAGGGCCATAACTTCTTCTGTTAAAATTGTTGCAGCAAAAATTCCAAACCACATGACCATCCTCACATATAGCTGGTTCATGTGTAAAAGTTTGAAGTAAATCCCTCATAAAGTGTAGGAGGAGTTAGCTGCATAAGAATTTTAACAGACAGACGGACAGACAGCACAACACCAATATGTCTCCCTCCCCTAAAGGGGGGAGACATAATTAAGCTTCAGAAATACAAAAATATCAGTTGAATGTAAGTTGATTCGCGCAAGATTTTACGTAAATGGGCATGCTGCTACCTAAAGGAGGTTAAAAGGGGGAGAGCAATGTAAAGTCCAAAAATTTAATCAGGTTTTCAGCGTTTAACTCTTTGCATGCCAATGATATAATAGTACTACCTTTGAAAACAGTTTTGAGGACCCAGACGAGACGCGGCATAACTTTGACCCTATTTAACAGAAGACAGGTGACTACATAAAGCAAGTTAAAAGTAAAGCAGAATACATATAAAGGCACATTTTGCTTTATTTTCAGTCTGTTTTAAGTAATCATCTGCTGGAATACAGAAAGTTTTTTAATGGTGCATATTCATTACTGTATAAAGTGGAGCTATTTTCTTCTGTGGAGAAATAAATAGAAGTCGCAGAAACATGTAGTTCTGTAGTAATGGGTTAAATGTTATGTGCAATGATAAAGCTTACCTGGTATAGAAGAAGGCGTACATCAGCCTGTTGTGTTAGACATCTACGGAGGTTTCCTAGTATCTCTAGACACAGGGCCTCATTACTGCTGGGGTTATAGGGGATATGTACATCTACTTGTACCTGTAACAAACAGTTCAAACTTCTATTAACCCATTACCCCATAGCCTTTTTTTAGTTTTGAAAACAGGTGACAACTTAAAGCAGGCTGAAAGTAAAACAGAATGCGCCAAGGCGCATTCTGCTTTACTTTCAGCCTGCTTTAAGCTACCATTTGTTAGAATACAGAAATTATTTCTAATGTTAAAGATTTAAATTGTAACTATTTTCTTCAGTGGAGGGATAAATAAAAGGCGTATTTATGGGGCAATGGGTTAACTTTTTTTCCAATTTGGAAGACAGGTGACCACTTTAGGCACATTCTGCTTTACTTTCATTCTGTTTTAAGCTACCATCTGCTAGGTTATAGAAAATGTTGTTACAATGCATATTAATTACTGTATAAAGTGAAAACTTTTTCGACTGTATAAAAGTGCAACTTTCTTTCTACAGTGGAGGAATAAATTTAAGGTATGAAACTTAAAGCAAGTTAAGGCCCATTCTGATTTACTTTCAACCTGCCTTAAGCGGTTACCTGCCGTCAAACTAAAAACAGGCCATGGGGCAATAGGATAAACAGTAATTTGTTATTTCTAAATCACGAAGTTTTTTAAATGTAATATATGTAGTCGAACTTCGATATCTAGAAGTCGGTTTTGTCCAACATACCCGTATTTCAAATTTAAAATGTGGCTAAGCCACGTTTTAACTTTGAAATATAGGTATGTTCAACTTAACCGAGCATGAAATAATGCAGTTCATATGTCTAACTATCGGATAGTTTGAGTTAAATGAGTTTGAGATAACGAAGTTCAACTGTAGTATGTTCAGTCAATGAGCTAGATGACATAAGGTTTACCTGACTGGAAGAGATTGACGACTGACTAGCCTGACTGGAACACAGACCACCAAGAACCTTGAAGTGCTTCAGAATCATGAGGAACCCACTGGCACCAATCTTCCTTGAGTCTAGCTGTCTGTAACATAATCAGAGAGATGTAGTTTACACAGGGATTAGGTGGCAATACCACTGAAGATACCAACTGCAAGAGAGGGATAGATTAACTCTTTCCTCCCCCAAACTTCAAAATGGACAATCCCAGGCTCTAGTTTTGTCTAGTCCATTTCTGACTTTTAAGGGTTGTTTTTGTCAATGTTTTGCATTATGAAAAACAGTGAAGACCCAGATCAGAGGGCTCCATATTCACTGTTTGCATAGGACAAGTGCACTTTTCATATGTATTCTGTTTGCAAAGGATGCCTACCTATATGCAGGACTAGGGCTCAAAGCATTAACATCTTTATATAATATTGACCTAAAGTCACATAATGCAATGTTAACTCTTAGCATGCTAACGGTAAAACCATGATAACCTTTGAAAACAGTTCGGATTCATCCCATCAGGATCCAAACTAATTGACACTCTGACCCTGTTCTGAAAAGAGGATTTTATCATCTTGAGAATAGCAGCAGACAGTAAAAGACAGCATGCAAAGAGTTAAACAACTAGGGTATTGTTAATTAAGTACATGACCTCTCAGCGAATGGTGAACTTTAATTGTTTACGGATGGCATCCAAGCAAACCCATGTGATATCATCTTTACCCACTCTTGCTATCAGCATATATGGACTTTTTTGTTTTTATACAAAGGTATAGACCTAGATCAGACAGCTCCTAAAGGATCTACACTGTTTTCATATAGCATCAGTCTGAAAAAGTCTGTATTCTTTACCCCTGGGGAAAACTATATTCACATTGTTAGCCAATGTAATAGTTCAGATGATATATATTACCACTTCAAGCACATTCTGCTTTACTTTCAGCCTACTTTAAGATAAATAAAACATTTCATATGGTATATATTATTGACTATACAAACTTGAACTATTTTCTTCAGTGGAGGAACAAATTATAGGCCTAAAAAGGCGTATTTCTGGGGGAACGGGTTAATGCACATTCTGCTTTACTTTCAGTCTGTTTCAAGCTACCATCTGCTAGGATATATTTTCTGTGACATATTCCTGACTGTATAAACTGGAACCATTTTCTTCAGTGGTGGAATAAATCAAATGTTAAAATGCACATCTATGGGAGGAAGGGTTAGACATTGTCCATACCTTGAGAACATTGCTTTTCTCAGCACCAGGATGAGAGAGTCTTTCAGAGACATGCTCAACTTTAGTAGGGGTTGGATGGCCCTTAGAAGTCCCTCAGCTGACCCCGGAGACAGGAAGGCCAGGTAGTCGAACATCTCCCTCACTTTACTGATGGAGTCGAGCAACAATTGGGGAGAGGCGTATACAGTGTTCCCTAACAGATCTGAAACAGAGCCAAGTCATCACAAAAATTTAAGGGATATTATTCCAGACTCTGAGGTTATAAAGCGTGTTAGTTGAGTCTGAGTGTGTTCTTAAGCATCTGAAAAATCAAATGCTTGAGAACGACTTTAGACTGAAGTCAAAAGCTTTATAACCTCGGACCCTGAGCTAACTAACTGATATGCCTTAAAAATTCAAACTTGTAGTAAGCAGCCACTAAAAATCTATTCTGGCCAGTCCACTGTTCTATGCAGGATAAAATGAAAGCAGAACACTCATAAGGGAGCTTTCTGCTTAACTTTTGTTCAACAGGATTCTGTCACACGCGTTAAAGACCAACAATTCACATTTTGAGTGACCTCATTACAAAAGTTTGACCTCCATTGTTGGAAAACACTTATCAAAGCATTTGTAAGATAGCTGCCTTGACCCATTCCCCCATAAATACGCCTTTTTACTAGGGATGGGAATTCGAACCCAAATTGCTATTCGAATATTCGCTTAAAGTATTCAAATAATTCGCCTGGAATAAACGCTTTGTCCGATGGGGGGTGGGGGTGTGTTATCCGATCCGAGTATAATTTCATCATCAAATTCAATTATTCAATGTTTGCTTCGTAGAAATACCTATCTTAAATGGACCAAACCCTGAGCAGAATGTGTATTCTGTGACAATCGTCTGATTGACTGGTAAACTTATCAACTTTTGCAACCATTTACTACAGTGAATCTTTGTAGATATGGCGGTCTCCGAATGTAAGGGATGCAACTCGTGTTTAACGCAACATCTATATCTGCATTAAAATTAGTTTCGAATTAAGTCGAGTCAGGTTTTTTTGCGTAAATATTTTGTTGGCTTTACAAATTACATTTAATCTGCTTTTAAAATTAATCTGAACACACACTAGCTCTCAAGTTTCTGCATGCAGATGTTACACTCTGAAACGAACGTAACAAACAAAACAGGTTGCTGATTTCTTGTCGGCAGAACGAGTAAATTCTTTCACACAGGCGAAGCAGTAGCCGGTGGCATAGTTGCGTTTTAGTAAGAATTTGATCGTTTATAGATCTACGTCTTGTGTAAGGTCAATATTAAGCTTTCATGACGTCTTAACTAGAATGTTTGATGATTTTAAATAGTGTTTGCGTGATATTTGGTCGTTTACGAAAAGCGTCATTTGAGCCGCTATGATTGGCGATATTAACAATTATTCGTCTTTTTTTTATTGGATGCTCTTAAATGTCCTGTGCTAAACACACCTCTTTTGTTTGGCAACTAGGGTTCCCCAACATGTCAATTTTTTAACTGCGAGTCCATTGATCCGATGTCAGGGGGTAACGGGTCAAATCGGCCCAAAACCAAATCGGACCCCGAGTCAAATCGGCCCAAAACCAAATCGGACCGGGTCAATTCGGACCGGTGTAACAGCCCAGAATTTCCCCCCAGTCAGTTTTTTCCCCGGGGAAAAAACTGACTAGTCCAGTTTTTCCCCACCCGGTCCAGTTTTTTCCCCCCCCCCCTTCTTACTGAACTTGATGGTGGGGAAATTCTGGGCTAGTCCAGTTTTTCCCCCCTTCCCCATTTTTTTAACCAGGTTTTTCAATGAAAAAAAACACAGGTTAATTTTAATTGTAGGTGTCCAGTTTTTCTTCTCTTTCAAACTTACAACTGTGGAGGGTGGGAAATTCTCGGCTACTTCTGTTTTTCCCCCTAGCAAATTGATAAATGCAGGTTTAACTAGGTTTTTCAAAGAAAAAAACAAGTTTATTTAAATTGTACGTTTTTCTTCTTTCGCGAACTATCTACTGTAATGGTAGAAAATTCTTGGCTACTAGTCCAGTGTTTCTCCCCTTTCAAACAAATTACTGTGGAGGTGGGGAAATTCTGGACTAGTCTATTTCCCCCCCCCCTTTCAATATTTAATTAATGCAGATGTATGCAAAGTCTTAGCCAGTCCAGTTTTTCTCCCCTCTCAAACAAGTAACTGTGAATGTTGGGAAATTCTGAACTAGCCCTCCCAAACTTACTTGTTTGGAGAGTTTGGGAAATTCTGGACTAGTCTAGTTTTTCCCCCTTCACAATTTGATGAATGTTGATGTTGGCAAAGTCTTGACTAGTCCAGTTTTTTCCCCCATCACAATATGAGTAATGCTGAAGGGGGGGGGGGGGGGGGGGGGGGGAATTCTGGGCTAGTCCAGTTTTTCTCCCCTCTCAAACAAATAACTGTGAAGGTTGGGAAATTCTGGACTAGTCTAGTTTTTTCTCTTCACAATTTGAATAATGCTGATGTTGGCAAAGTCTTGGCTTGTCAAGTTTTTCTCCCCTCTCAAAGTAACTACTTCGGAGGTGGAGAAATGCTCGGCTAGTCCAGTTTTGCCCCCTGATTAATGCAGAATTTGGCAAAGTCTTGGCTAGTCCAGTTTTTCTCCCCTATCAAACATATACTTCAGAGGTGGGGAAATTCTGGACTAGTCCAGTTTCCCCCCCCCCCCCCCCTCACAATATGAGTAATGCTGAAGGGGGGGAATTCTGGGCTAGTACATCTGCATTAATCAAATTGTGATGGGGGGAAAAACTAGACTAGTCTAGAATTTCCCCACCTCCATAGTAATTTGTTTGAGAGGGGAGAAAAACTGGACTAGCCAAGACTTTGCGTACATCTGCATTTATCAAATTGTGAAAGGGGAAAAACTAGACTAGTCCAGAATTTCCCCACCCCCACAGAGGTAAGTTTGGAGAGGGGAAATAAGTTAGACTGGTCAAGACTTTGCCAATATCTGCATTAATCAAATTGTGATGGGGGAAAAACTGGACTAGTCCAGAATTTCCCCGACTCAACAGTAGTTTGATTGAGAGGGGAGAAAAACTGGACTAGCGAAGACTTTGCGTACATTTGCATTAACCAAATTGTAAGGGGGGAAAAACTAGACTAGTCCAGAATTCCCCCCCCTCTGAGTTAGTTTTTTTGAGACGAGTGAAAAACTGGACTAGCCAAGACTTTGCGTACATCTGCATAAATGAAATTGTGAGGGGGGAAAAACTTGACTAGCCCAGAATCGAGGGAGAAAAACTGGACTAGCCAAGACTTTGCGTACATCTGCATTAATCAAATTGTGAGGGGGGGGGGGGGGGGGGGGGGGGAAACTAGACTAGTCCAGAATTTCCCCACCCCCACAAAAGTAAGTTTGGAGAGGGGAAATAAGTTATAATGGTCAAGACTTTGCCAATATCTGCATTTATCAAATTATGATGGGGGGAAAACACTGGACTAGTCCAGAATTTCCCCACCTCCAAAGTAATTTGTTAGAGAGGGGAGAAAAACTGGACTAGCCAAGACTTTGCGTACATCTACATTAATCAAATTGTGAGGGGGGAAAAACTAGACTAGTCCAGAATTTCCCCACCTCCACTGTGAGTAGTTAATTTCCTCAACTTCATATAAAATAGTTAGTAAGATAAGGGAAAAAAAAGAACTAGCTGAGAATTTCCTGCCATCACTTCAGTAGTCACATAATGAGGGAGAAAACATTTGATGCAAATATGATGAAGATTTGCCTAAAAGTGTCGCTTTTTAGCACATTTACAAGGTATTTGGCTCGGAGAGCCTGTATCGAATCCTTAAGAAAAAAATTGGTGCGAGTCTAGCTCCCCCTACAAACAAATCCTGTCGTACGGGGTTTACATATGCTATCTAACGGAGCTTCAGTTGGTGGATACGTCACTATCAGATAAACCGTGTAGCAGCACTGAGTTAAACTCAGGATCCTGAGTATGTACCTGTGGTGATTTAAACACCGTATTTACTCCCTTGTAATAAACATTCACCTAGTAGTCATAGCAGACGATGCATAAGACATGCACATTACAAAATTCTTTAGGGTCTTTAAGCGCTGCCGGTTTCGGCTTAATGCATGCCAATGGTAATGCAGAAACTCCATAATTAGCTTTCTGCATTACTTTATTCTACATTAAACTGAAAGTCCGAGCCTGCAGTACTACAGTACTTTGATTGTATGATCTTACCTAGTGCAAATTTTTGACCCAACATGACTCTCTTTTAAATTTGACATAGATTGAATCATGATCAACATTAGGTGCAAATCTGATGAAGATTGGCCCAAAATTGTGGCCTCTAAAATGTTAAAAAGAAACATAGTGGGGGGAAATTTGACAAGTCCAGAAGTTCTCCAGTTCCTACGTAATAAAAAATCATAGGGGGGAAAAACTGGACTAGTCCAGAATTTCTCCCCCTTCATTTAATAAAATAGGGGGGAAAAAACTGACTGGGTGGGGAAAAACTGGACTAGTCAGTTTTTTCCCCGGGGAAGAACTGGACTAGTCAGTTTTTTCCCCGGGGAAAAACTAGACTAGTCCAGTTTTTCCCCGGGGAAAAAACTGACTGGGGAAAAACTGGACTGTTACACCGGGTCAAATCGGCCCATTTTTTTTTTTAATGTCAAAATGGATTTTTTTTATAATTTGTTACGTTATACCAATCTTTAAATGTTGAATGTTTTAATAGTGTTTGTAACATTAATTGGCCCAGTTTTGTGTATTACATTTGAACAATTGCTACATTTCAGTGACAAATGAGAATTAAGAAATAATAATTCGTACCAGTGTATCATGCTATAGAACACAGATAGTATTTGTGATGCGTAGTACTTAATTATATCACGAGTCCATAGAAATTCTCAACGACTGGTATGAATTTTTTATTTCTTAAATAGAAGACAAAACAAAACAGCGTCTTACTTGAATTGATTTAATATAACAATAATTTTCAGAATTTAAGTAAATAGTAATTTATCAAAATAACAAGGCTATGATAAGAAAACAATGATAAATTTTCGTATATACAATAACATTTTGCTAAGAAAAATAATGATGATCAAGTTGAAGGGATAACTGTACAAAACAAAATTGTTTGCCATTGACAATTACTGATAGTAAAACAATAAACGCCTTTAATGTTCTAGTTTATGTGACAAACACATATCGTGTCCAGAGTCGCATTTCATATCTGTTCAGGATCAAAACAATTTTACACACTTATCAATGTTTTCCTCTACAAACTTCATAAATCTCACCAATAACTATAACTAAATCTACAATACTGGGCCGATTTGACCCGGCAATTTTGGGCCGATTTGACCCGGCATATTTTTGGGCCGATTTGACCCGGTCCGAATTGACCCGGGCCGATTTGGTTTTGGGCCGATTTGACCCGGATTCTGTCAGGGAGGGCCGTTGATTACATAACACAGCGGGTAATGTTTGCAAACTGTGTACAACTTGACAGGTGCTATCAAAACACTGACCAGCCGGGGGTGATAATCACCCTACACACGAGGATTAATGGCGAACGATTAGCCTGGTTGGAGAAAATGAAACAGCTAGTCTCTCAAATAAATTGAATAATCCATATTATGATTTTAACAAAAATAAAATTTCAGAGACAACTATTCGAATACTTAAATGGGATTCGAATATTCGGCCCTTATGCGAATATTCGAATATTCGGTCCCACCCCTACTTTTTACGCATTTAATTCACTTCTCATTTTAGGAAAATAGTTCCAATTTATACAGATATGAGCATGTATAATAAGAACTATTTTCTATATTCTAGCAAAGGGTAGCTTAAAGCTGGCTGAAAGTCAAGCAGAATGTGCCTTAAGGCGCATTCTACTTTACTTTCAACCTGCTTTAAGTAGTCACCTATTTTCAAATCTAGAATTAGACTATGGGGTAATGGGTTAACTCTTTCCTCCCTAAAACTTTAAATGGACAATTCCAGTTTCCATTTTAGTCTAGTCCATTTCTGACTTTTAAGGATTGTTTTTGTCAATGTTTGGCATTATGACAAACAGTGAAGACCCAGATCAGAGGGCTCCCTTCGGAGCCCTCTGATCTGGGTCTTCACTGTTTGCATAGGACAAGTGTACTATTGACATTGTCACGGTTTGCAAAGGACGCCTATAGGCGGGACTAGGGTTCAAAGGGTTAAGGCGCATTCTACTTTACTTTCAACCTGCTTTAAGTAGTCACCTATTTTCAAATCTAGAATTAGACTATGGGGTAATGGGTTAAGCTGAAAACCCCACTATATACAGTCATCCTTTTAACTCATTCACCCCTGAAACTTTAAGTGGACAATTCCAATTTCGAATTAAGTCTAGATAGTCAATTTATGAAAATTCAGGGTTGATTTTAAAAATATATTGCAAAATGGCAAACAGTGCAGATCCTGATAAGAGAGCTCCTGCAGGAGTAATCTGATTAGGGTAAACACTGTTTGGACAAGACAAAGAGTACTCTTCACAGATAAATTGTTTGTTAATAACGAGATTTCTTGTCGCTAGGGTTGAATAAGTTGAAACAACGGTCTTAGTTCCCTACATTTGTGACACTAAACTAAATTTGCTCTTATAATGGCTCTTAAGAGGAGTCGAATTTACATTTCACTGTTTCTGAGAGTTTAAATTGTTTTCAGTTTGAAAAGAGAACACCCTTGAATGTTCCTTACCTAAGTAGTGGGTCACAGGCGATGTCGCTTTGGTGACAACTCTGTTAAAAATCTGTTCGAGGATCTCCGTCCGAACCATCTCATGTGCCTGTCAACAGAAAGATAATCAGAGGCTATATTCAGATGATACAAAATGAAATCTTAACTTACAAGATAACCAAATAAATACAAAACTCTTTTCATAATTATTTCACACACTAAGACGAGTAATCCTCATTTAGGAAGTCCTGAACACAGGGCTCCAGATAAGAGGAAGTATTCTGAACAAATCCAACATTTTCTCTCATACAGCACCAAATCCTATGGTGTTACTACTCATTAGAATCGCCTCGAAGAGTAGTAACACCATAGGGTTTAAAGCAGAAATAAAGGTTTTAGTTTTTTTAATACTCCCCTTATCTGGAGCTCTGTGAACATGAAACATTTTTTAAAAGGCATTTCTAATATCTATCCAAATGGGAGCTTAACAGATTCAATCCTTGCAATGAGAAGCCTTATTATAAACAATCTACCTGTGAAGAGATCTGCAGTTTGTCATTTTGCAATATATTGCTAAAATCAACCCTAAATAGTCAAAAATGGTGCATTTTGCTTTACATTCAACCTGCTTTGAGTGGTCACCTATCTTCAAAACTAGAAATAGGTTATGAAGCAAAAGATTAACCAACGCTGTCGGTGAGGTGAGTTCATAAGGTGCCCTATTTCTTCAAACAATTAAGCTAAACCTACATAAAAAGGGTTTTTCATGAAAGATATGACTGAATATCATTCACAATCCATACCTTAAAGGTGTTGAGTAGTAATTTAGAGCCCAGGCTCCAAGGTTATAAAGCCTTTGATTTGAGTCTGAGTGTGTTCTCAAGCATTTGATTGGTCAGATTTGAGCCTAGGCTAAAATCTGACCAATCAAATGCTTGAGAATAACTTGAAAGGCATGGTGAAGAACATTCACAATCCATACCTTAAAGGTGTTGAGTAGTAATTTAGAGCCCAGTTGACAGGCGTGGTGAGCTGGTCCTGTATGGGCAGCAGGTGGGATGTCCATTCGCCCAAACACTGCCTTGGGCCCAAAGGAATCCATCAGTATAAACCCAAGTTGCACCAGTCCTTGTACGACATGATCCCAGCCATAGGTGCTGAAAATATAAATACTCAAACCTGTTACTGTATAAAGCTCAGCTTACTTAACCATTTATCCCATAGTCTGTTTCTAATTTTGAAGAAAGGTTATCACTAAAAGCTGGTTGAAAGTAAGGGATATTGTGCCTTAAGGCCCATTCTATTTTACTTTCAGCTACCATCTTCTAGGATATAAAAAGCATGTATTACGGTGACTGTATAAAATGGAACTTTTTTCTTCAGTGGAGGAATGAACTGAGTATTCTCAAAAGTGCTTCTATGGAGGAAAGGGTTAAATACATTTGGTGAAGGCATAAGAGGGAAAATAAATGGTTTATTTGCTTTTATCTGGCATACTGACACTGCTGTTTTTGGAAGGGCCATAACTAATCGTCTAATGATGGTTAAACCTGTGGCTAACCTCATTTGCTTTTGTACATGTATTATTAAAAACAATGAAGCTTTATATGAAATATTTATTCAATGCATTTGGTTGCACCAACACATAGCATCTAAAAAGTTTGAAGTAAAGTAATTCTCCTATTCGATTTTTAGCCTGCTTTAACCCTTTCCCACATGGAAGCGCTTTTTAGCGCATTTGATTTATTCCTCCGCTGGTGAAAATAGTTCCAATTTATACAGTCATAAATATGTATCATAAGATATGTTTTCTGTATTCTAGAAGATTATAGCTTAAAGCAGGCTGGAAGTAAAGCAGAATGTGCCTAGGCACATTCTGCTTTACTTTCAACCTGCTTTAAGTCGACACCTATATTCAATACTAGCCTGTTTAAGCAATACTCTGTCTTGCATACTGAAAACAAGCTATGAAAGGAATGATTTACACCAATAACTCCATAAACAGGCCTTTTTATACCACCCGTCTCCAGACGGGACATTTTATGGTATGGTGATGTCCCTCCTGGTTTCCACACCTTTCTCAAACATGTTTTTGACATATGAAACTGAACTTTGGTATATGACATTGTCTTGATGAACTGCACATTGAGTTTACGTGTCCATGACCTAAACTGGAACTGTCCATTGACGTTTAAGGAGTCAGTGAGTTAACACTGACCTGTTTTGTACTGTGTCCAGGACAAACTGATCTATATCCCCAGCAGTGCTGACTACCTCCTGTATCCAGTGGGAGTGGTCAAACTTCTCTTTGTCTTTATAACTCTTCAATACCATTGCCTTCAGCAGGTCAAATATCTACAACAAACATAATCAAAGACAATAAAAAATGTCCTACAAGTTATTTTCCTTTTTCAGACAAGCAAAAATCTGTTAAAATCGAGCCCAGGGTCCAAAATATAAAGCTTTTCAGTTCAGTCTTAAGTCGTTCTCAAGCATTTGATTGGTCAGATTTGAGCCCAGGCTCAAATCTGACCAATCAAATGCTTGAGAACACACTCAGACAAGCTCAAAGCTTAAAACGCTTTATAACCTTGGACCCTCTTAACCCATTCAACCCTAGTGACAAGTGTAACAGATGTCTAGCAATAACAATGGATATTGTTCGTAGATTCTTTATACTTTATTAAGGGTTCAAACGGCCTGGAATGATATGAAGAGCAGTATGAATATGAGATAGAATTAAAGGTGTTAGTTCAATCCACTCGAATAGTTTATTAGTCCTAAATGTCCTAAAGCCCTATGGTACGCGTTGGGAGGAACTTACCAAGCAGATACGCTTCTCACATGCGTTATAACTACAACACATGGACGATAAGCTTAGAGATGTTGCTTCTCCAATAGACTGACCAGAAGTGAGAGGGATAGATGAGAGGAGCTCTGTGCAAAGAAGTTACGCATGCGTGAATCGCTCACTCACAATCAATCAACCTTGAACAGCCACGTATAGGTAGGCAGTGCTATACCTGTGTATTGCGTAGAGAAACATGTACACCTGTCATACTGTGTATTATGGTAATGTTTACCCTGGTTACACAAGTATACAAGTCATTTACAAACAGTGTACCTGTGAAGAGTACACTTGTGTTATGAAAACCGTGTTTGTCATTTATTGTTAAAATTAACCCTAAATATGAAACAAGAGCTCCACATGTAGGTGGCTGCCCTTGTCTGTTTTTTAAGATTAGTGAAAAGTACATGTAAATTAAAATTAGGTCAAAGGTCAAGGTCAAGTACAATTGGTAAAATATTTTGGTATGTCTGGATAGGACTTGTTAAGATGAACATGCAGACTGAAGGTTGTAGATGAAAAATTGAAGCAGTTATGGCCAACACTAACATTTCTGACAACAACAATGGATGTCAGAGTGAGGAAAAATCCTTGTTTCTTTTTCGAAAAACAGACAAGCTTCAAATGAACTAGACTTTATTGGGAACTTGAATTGTCCATTTGAAATCTCAGGGGTGATTGAGTTAGGCAACATGTATGTCTTAAAGACAAGTCTTACTGGTCTAAGCCACCTATCTTAACCCTTTACCCCATAGCCTGTTTCTAGTTTTGAAGAAAGGTGACCACTTAAAGCAGGCTGAAAATAAAGCAGAATGTGCCTTAAGGCACATTCTGCTTTACTTTCAACCTGCTTTAATCTACCATCAGCTAGAATATTGAAAATATGTCTTATGATATATATTTGTTACTGTATAAATTGGAACCGTTTTCTTCTATGGAGGAATAAATTAGAGGCGTAAAAAGACATATTTATGGGGAAATGGGTTAAACACTCTTTAATAACAATCTACAAGGGTAAAGACTAACATAACATTGATACTAAAGCTTTACCTGATCTTCAAACCGATGTATCCTGGACAGTGACAAGGCCAGGGCCAGGTTGAAAGGGGACAAAGTCTTGGCTGCACTACACTGCTGCTTGCCCTGAAACACATGTACATAAACGCTTCAATATGAACCTCCAGGAAATAGGCTTAAACCCATTACCCCATAGCTTGTTTCTAGTTTTAAAAATAGGTGACCACTTAAAGCAGGCTGAAAGTAAAGCAGAATGTGCCTTAAGGCACATTCTGCTTTACTTTCAACCCGCTTTAAGCTTCCATCTTGTAGAATATAGAAAGTATTTTTACACTGCATATTGATGACTGTATAAACTGGAGATAATTTCTGCAGTGGAAAAATAACTGAAAAGCGTAAAAAGGGATATTTATGGGGTAATGGGTTATATTCATTGAAGACAGCCTCTTATAATAAACCCCCTGAAAACAAATTTCTTCTACTTTAAACTTGCTCATAAACCTTAAAACATTACCCCATAGCCTGTTTCTAGTTTGAAGACAGGTGACCACTTAAAGCAAGTGAAATTAAAGCAAAATTCACATTTGCACATTATGGCACATTCTGCTTTACTTTCAGCCTGTTTCAGCTACTTGGCATCTGCTAGGATATAGAAAAAACAAATTATGTTGCATATTCATGACTGTATAAATTGGGACTATTTTCTTCAGTGGAGGAATAAATGTGTAAAAATGCATATCTACAGTGTAAAGGGTAAAAGCAGCATTCTGCCTTGACCGACTCATTCTTTATAAACAGTGTACCTGTAACAGGGCTGCCATAAGCTGATCTTGGAAAATCCTAAGATTTCCAAATTTTCTATTTTTCGAGCGTGATTACTTAAAGTAGGATGAAAGTAAAGCAGAATGCGCCTTAAGGCACATTCTGCTTTACTTTCAGCCTGCTTTAAGCCAATATTTGCTAGGATAAAAATATGTAAATGTCGGGAAAAAAAGAGTATAATTATCCTATGTTAACAGTGTAGGTCCAGATAGGAGGGATTCTCAGGGTTTTCACTGTTTGTGATTTTGCAATACATTGCAGAAAACAACCATAAAAAGTCATAAATAAACTGAACTTAATAGGAAACAGGAATTGTCCATTAAAACTTTCAGGGGAGAATGAGTTAAGGCAGTTTGTAGCTATCAGTTATACCTTAAGACATTTGACAAACTCTCTGCCAAGATCCTGGTGCTGCTTCACGGCAAAGCTGATATGTAGTATCACTGTGCCCTCTGTGTGTCTCAGAGTCTCAAGGTCACTGATACTGTCGTCAAGGAGATCCTCACTGTAACCATAGCAACATGTTTTTTAAAATACTATGTGCTAACTGTTGCAGGAGATTGTCACTTTGATTAGGTCCCAAAATTACAAATATTTTGAGTTGAATCTTGAGATCGTTCTCAAGCATTTGAATTGTCAGATTTGAGGGGTTTTTTTGCTGACGAAAATAATTTCACTTTATAATCATAAATAAGAAATATTTTCTACATCCTAGTAGATTGTAGCTTAAAGCAGGCTGAAAGTAAAGCAGAATGTGCCTTAAGGCACTTCTGCTTTACTTTTTACCTGTTTTAGTAGTCGCCTGTCTTCAAAACTAGAAAACTGGCTATGGGGTAATGGGTTAAATGTGAAAATGGACATGCAAAGCAGTTTAACCCTTTGAACCCTAGTCCTGCATATAGGTGACCTTTTAAAACAGTGTACATGTGAATAGAACACTTGTCCCATGCAAACAGTGAAGACCCAGATCAGAGGGCTCCGAAAGTAGCCCTCTGATCAGGGTCTTCACTGTTTGTCATAATGCCAAACATTGACAAAAACAACCCTTAAAAGTCAGAAATGGACAAGACTAAAATGGAAACTGGCATTGTCCATTTAAAGTTTCAGTTTAACCTGAATTCCTGTTCTGCAGTGGAAGGTCTCTGTAAGGAGTCCTGCTCTGTGAAGAATGCTGTGATCCCATCTAGAACCAGCTTCTTATGGCCCTGTGAAAACAACATGGGTTTGTGAAACACTATGACCCTTGATGAGACCATGGCCTCTAAATGACTGTAGCCTTTGTCTGACATAATCTTAGTTGTACAGAGCTCAGGAGCTTCTTGAGTGGACTATAATTATATGCCAAATATAAAGTCTCTATCACATGTACTTCAAAAAGGTATGGCCAAGGCTAAAGTTGTATGTTATGTGGGGGCATAAAAACAGGCCTTTATCATCTGTGCATATGTAAACTATCCACAATGGAAATAAGAGTAATTCTTACTCTTTTTTGTGTTATCCTTGGCATATAATGTTGAATGACATGGCTGTATTAAATCATACATATTGTTGCTTATTGTTTACTGTGTATGTTTTTAATAACAGATTGCCATGTTATTGTACATTTTATGTTGAAATAAATCTATCTATCTATCCAGAAGATGCAGGGCAAAGGCAATGCAGTAGGCTGCAATAAGTATGAAGCTCTCAAATTTTTTATACATATACAGTAAAACCTCGCTATTACGACCACTAAATTATGTTAATTATTAGGGTGTTTACGATAGGTGACCGCTTAAAACAAGGTGACAGTGAAACAGAAAGCTCCTCTAGGAGCTTTCTGTTTCACTGTCACCTTGCTTTAAGCTGTCACCTGTCTATTAAACAATCAATAAGCCTTCGTTTTAGTGGTCGTAATAGCGAGGTTTTACTGTAGTTGTTTATTACAGGTTTGATTGTACCCGTATTGAAGTGTACCTTTGTTGACAACAGCAGTAGCTGATATACCAGGGCAGGTAAGTCTTGTAGTCCCACCTCACTAAACATGCGCACAATCTTCTCCACAACAAATTGTAGCTCATCAGAGGTTAGAGGGACATCACGGAACATAGACGCCAGGTGTATCACCATACCTGCATCCCACCTGACAGAACAAAGCAGGCAATATCAGGGTTGTAGAAAGATTTGACTAATGGGTTAACTGAGAAATAATAAAGTCATTCCCACTATACCCCTATGGTGTGGCGACTATTATCTCAGAGTCAATTCTAATAAATTTTGTCACAAAATAGGGTTATGTACAGACAAGAATTTAGCTTTAAACATACCCCCTCTATCTGAATTCATGAAAGAAATAGTAAAGGAGAGCACCACAAATGGTACATAATACGCCCACGGCAAACAAGCCTTTTATAGCATATCTGAGTACTCTAAGCGCAGATTAATCTCTAACAAAAATTGACCTAAAAACTGACTCAGCTTCAGATCTTGATGCATATAACATTTGTGTGAAATTTCATTAATATCCTTTTGACAGTTTTCCAGAAAAACTCTACAAGCCAAATGTTTATAGACGAACGGACAGGGCCACACCACCATATGACTATATTAGGAGCTATATGATTTTTTTTAAACCTAAACGTGGACCCCAACTTGAAGGTCACTTGGTCAAAAGAATTTGTGTGCATGGAAAGGTCTTGTCCATATACACATGCATATCAAATATAAAAGCAATATATTAAGGGACCTAAACTCGTGCCCTTAATTCAAGGTCACAGGGATAAAAAATGTTCAAGGCATGGAAATATCTTGTCCATATACACACACATACTAACTATGAAACCAATACCTCAAGGGACATAGAAGTTATAGGCATTGTCTTAAAATTGTTTAAGTAGATCACAACGTCGCCACCGGCTACACCAGGGGTATAGCGATAGCTCATCTTGTACTTCGTTCAGGCGAGTTTAAACCCACAGAACATACCTGCAAGAGCACAGGCTGTTTAAGACATGGTTCTTGTAGTCTGTACCCTTCATATGATTTCCTCCATATGTCACGTCTTCTTGGGCTGCGATGGCAGACAATACCTTTGGCAACAGCTCCAAAGCCCTGGTACAATAAAATATTATAAAGATGAAAGCAAAGTAAGTAATAAAATATTTCTGACATCACTCCTTTATGTCTCCACCAAACCCATGTTGTGACTACTCATAAGAATTGTCTCTTAACTTATTATCCCCTGAAACTTTCAATGGACAATTCCAGTTTGCAATAAAGGCTGGTCCATTTTAGACTAATTAGGACTGTTTTTGTAATAAATTGCAAAATGACAAACAGTGAAGTCCCTGATCAGAGGGCCTGCAGGAGCCCTCTGATCAGGGACTTCACTGTTTGCATAAGACAAGTGTATTCTTCACAGGTACACATTTGGTAAATGACGCATATATGCGTCACTAGGGCTCAATGAGTTAAAGATGGTTTGTATGAGTAGTCACAACATAGGGTTTAGTATTTGAAATACAGATCCGAAACTTTGTTACAATCACATAAAGAGAGAAAGGATATCACTATTTCTTGACTCTAATCAGCGACTAAAAACTACTTATTTCCAGCTCTTTTTTTTCTTTAGAGCTTATGTTGTGATTACAACTACTCAGAATTATCTGATAAAAATTTGTTTTTAGCTTTTAATTTCTCAAATTAGAACTCAGCCAATGTGACTGAAGAAAACTCCATTAAGTTGCAAACAGTTTGGCTCCTGATTGGCATTTGAGTAAATGCTAGTAATTCTGGACCATTACAATGCAGCATTATATTTTGGGACCTGTTCCCAATTAAAAACAAGGGCTTTTTTCCCAAAATGAGCATTTTACTGCACAAATTTTCCCCAAAATGAGCCTTTTACGACTTAATTTTTCCCAAAATCAAGTATTTTATGCCGTCTGAGGGAATATTTTCCCCGAATTGAATGGGTACCAACTCATTCTTAAAGTGGTGAAAAAAAAACTCTGCAATGAAGGGGTAAGATGACAAGGGTAAGAAGACAACTTACTTGCCTGACTCATTCTTAAAGCCACTATATTACTCCCACATAAACAGAATCAAACATTTTTCTTACATGAAATTTATGTCACTATCGCAAGCGTTCCATATAAAAAGAAGTAATACGTGGTGATATTTGAAGCAATATTGCTAACGAACAGTGAAATTTGTGGAAACAAGTAATCAAGTTTGTTTATTTTTGAATAGCGACGAAAATTTACGGACATACTCGGTAAAGCTCATTTGCATAATTCTATACAACAAGTCGAGTGCTTTACAACCAAAGAGAGACAACTCCTTTAAGTTTGGCCGTTAAACTGATGCAATGATACACATTGTCGCGGCCGAATCAATCACGTGACCTTTATGCGATCGATCGAGAGTTCTCGGAACCAGCCCGTAATCGTATTTGTAAACAAACCCGCTTATAATGTAAACCACCACGATAAGAATTCGACACATTTAGGTAGGATTCTTTACGAAGTGGGTGCATATGTCAGGCTTCTTACACTCGATTTCACTTAGTTTTAATACATAGAAAATGCACACATATAAGAAATTGCGCGTTTTAAACACCAATTTGAGCGGGATTGTGCCTTTAAAGTGGTGAAAAAAACCTCTGCAATGAAGGGGTAAGATGACAAGGGTAAGAGGACAACTTACTTGCCTGACTGGGCGGCCCCAGGCTTTATACTGTCAACATAAAGCCCTGCTAACTCTGCAATGAAGGGGTAAGATGACAAGGGTAAGAGGACAACTTACTTGCCTCCAGACTTTATACTGTCAACATAAAGCCCTGCTAACTCTGCAATGAAGGGGTAAGATGACAAGGGTAAGAGGACAACTTACTTGCCTGACTGGGCGGCCCCAGACTTTATACTGTCAACATAAAGCCCTGCTAGCTCTGCAATGAAGGGGTAAGATAACAAGGGTAAGAGGACAACTTACTTGCCTGACTGGGCGGCCCCAGACTTTATACTGTCAACATAAAGCCCTGCTAACTCTGCAATGAAGGGGTAAGATAACAAGGGTAAGAGGACAACTTACTTGCCTGACTGGGCGGCCCCAGACTTTATACTGTCAACATAAAGCCCTGCTAACTCTGCAATGAAGGGGTAAGATGACAAGGGTAAGAGGACAACTTACTTGCCTGACTGGGCGGCCCCAGACTTTATACTGTCAACATAAAGCCCTGCTAACTCTGCAATGAAGGGGTAAGATGACAAGGGTAAGAGGACAACTTACTTGCCTGACTGGGCGGCCCCAGACTTTATACTGTCAACATAAAGCCCTGCTAACTCTGCAATGAAGGGGTAAGATGAGAAGGGTAAGAGGACAACTTACTTGCCTGACTGGGCGGCCCCAGACTTTATACTGTCAACATAAAGCCCTGCTAACTCTGCCAGAACAATGCCAGGTAGCATTTCTGTCTGATAAAAGAAAACAAAGAGTTCACATCAAATACAGCTCTAAATGAGAAGAATTTTATTTGGGTTTAACCCTTTGAACCCTAGTGCCGCATATATGCGTCCTTTTTAAACAGAGTACATGTAAATAGTACACTTTTCTTATGCAAACAGTGGAGACCCAGATCAGAGGGCTCCGAAAGGAGCCCTCTGATCAGGGTCTTCACTGTTTGTCATAATGCCAAACATTGACAAAAACAACCATGAAAAGTCAGAAATGGACTAGACTTAAATGGAAACTGGAATTGTCCATTTAAAGTTTCAGGGAGGAAAGAGTCAAAGTGGGATATTTTGACATTGTTAGGGAGGCATTAATGGGGAAATTAGCTTTTTAAGATTTTGAACTTTGTTAAAGAACTGGCTACCGATTTTTCTAACGGATAATTGGATGTTCTAACGATTAACCTTTGACATCCCTAGTAAATTCTCAGAAAATGGGATAGAATTTATTATAAACTGGAATTGTCTTTTTGAAGTTTCAGGGGAGAATGAATTAAATCATAGCTGTCCTTTAAACTGAATAACTGCTAATTTCACAGACTGGTAGATACTCATGTTCACACTGAGAAGTGAACTTTGATATTACCAACTCTAACTTTCTGTATTTCTAGTTGAATTTCATGACTTTGGCCTCGCTTGAGACAAACATATCCTTCTTTCAACTTTGAAATGCGGATATGTTTGATTGAATGGAGTTTGGGATATATTTCCAAGTGAGACTGTACTCTAGTGTTACCTCTAACATCAGTAATCCGACAAGTTCTGAGGCCAGCTTGTTGTTCATCTCATTCTTCTGTAGGATACCAATACACAGCTTATATATGGCACACTTTCTGCTCACACAGTCAAAAGTGCCTGTCGAAGAGCCTATACACACAGATAGAAAACGAAATCAAATTGCATTTGCACATTGAGTGTGTAAAGTTGTGTGACCCCAGCTGCAATACTTTAGTTCACAGCTCACCTATTCACAGAACCTTGAGATGTACGGACCTAAAACAGGGCTTCAGATAAGGGGAGTGTTTCAAAAACTAAAATCTTTATTTTTGCATTAAAACCCATTGTATCACTAGTCATTAGAATTGTCTCTCTGATGAGTGGTATATTTTCTATATCCTTGCAGATGGTAGCTTAAAGCATGGTGAAAGTAAAACAGTATTCTGCTTTACTTTCAACCTACAGTTAGTGGCTATTTGTCTTTAAAACTAGAAACAGGCTCTAATAAGATAATTTATTCAGTGAGATAAACTGTAGCTAATATATTATTTGATACTGATCCAGTCAGTTTTTCACTGAACTCTTTAGTCCATAGTCTGTTTCTAGATTTAGACAGGGCTTCAGATAAGGGGAGTGTTTCAAAAACTAAAATCTTTATTTCTGCATTAAAACCCATTGTATCACTAGTCATTAGAATTGTCTCTCTGATGAGTGGTATATTTTCTATATCCTTGCAGATGGTAGCTTAAAGCATGGTGAAAGTAAAACAGAATGTGCATTCTGCTTTACTTTCAACCTACAGTTAGTGGCTGATTGTCTTTAAAACTAGAAACAGGCTCTAATAGGATAATTTATTCAGTGAGATAAACTGTAGCTAATATATCATTTGATACTGATCCAGTCAGTTTTTCACTGAACTCTTTACTCCATAGTCTGTTTCTAGATTTAGACAGATGACCACTTTCAGCAGGTTGAAAGTTAAGTAGTAAGCAACCATCTGGTAAGAGAAACTCATTACTGGAAATATCCTCTGTGTTTATTAACCTCTACTCAAAAGATACACATTTTTATGCATTTAATCAATTCCTCCACTGAAAAATTAAGTTCCATTATATAGTCATGAATATCATAATATCTACCATAAGAAATATTTTTGTTATATTCTAGCAGATGGTAGCTTAAAGCAGGCTAAAAGTAAAGCTTTACTGTCAACCTGCTTTAACCCTTTGAACCCTAGTCCCGCCTATAGGCGTCCTTTTCAAACAGTGTACATGTGAAAAGAACACTTATCCTATGCAAACAGTGAAGACCCAGATCAGAGGGCTCCTTTAGGAGCCCTCTGATCAGGGTCTTCACTGTTTTTCATAATGCCAAACATTGACAAAAACTACCCTTAAAAGTCAGAAATGGACAAGACTTAAATGGAAACTGGAATTGTCCATTTAAAGTTTCAGGGAGGAAAGAGTTAAGTGGCCACCAGTCTTCAAACGAAGAAACAGTCTATGGAGTAAAGGGTTAATGTTCAGGGGCCCGTTTCATAAAACTTTGTACAACAAATGTTGTCGTAAGTCCAGGGTTGGGTTTTTGCCGGCAAAAACTAGTTTTTTCCTTGCCAGTGGCAAAAACTGGAAAAAACCGGCAAAAACTGGAAAAAACCGGCTAAAATGGCAAAAACCTAAAACAATGAATATATCAGGGTGAAAATGTGAAAAATAAGTCTTGGGATGTTTTCAACTAGCTTAAGTTATTTTCTTCAGATGTTAAAAAAGTTGAAAGAGGTGTAATAGCACAACACATTCACTGGTGGTAAACTTCGTTAATATTTAACTGATCAGTTCTCCAGCTCCACTGAGTCTCTTATAACAGTCTGTAACAAAACATAAGTTTTTTCTGCTTTTTCTATTCCAAGACAGGACTCAGTTGTGTCTGAATATTACTTCAATTTACTAAATGTTAGAAAACACCCTTTCCATAGAAGACTTAGAAGCAGAACTTGCAGGAAATGAACACTTACAGCAGGGTACATTCTGCTTTACTTTCAGCCTGTTTTACTCATTTCCACTGACTTTGGCTGTGTATTGTGCATTCTTCTGACACTTGACACTTATGCATTGGCAGGTCCACAATACACAACCACTGCCCACACACTTAAGTGCATGTGCCTTAAGGGGTATACCAGTAAAGAAGAGTAACCTGCTAAAAGGGTTTATTTAAATTCAGTTTTTGCCACCCAGTTTCTTTAGTTTTTTCCACCCAGTGTCTTAGTTTTTGCCACTCAGAATTTTTAGTTTTTGCCAGTTTTTGCCACCCAATTTTTACCTTGTTGGTTATAATACAATACACAACCACTGCCCACACACTTCAGTGCATGTGCCTTAAGGGGTACACCAGTAAAGAAGAGTAACCTGCTAAAAGGGTTTATTTAAATTCAGTTTTTTGCCACCCAGTTTCTTTTGTTTTTGCCACCCAGTGTCTTTAGTTTTTGCCACTAATATTTTTTAGTTTTTGCCACCCAGTTTTTTCCTTGCCGGTTTTTTCCGGTTTTTTCCATGGTTTTTTCCACCCTTGGCAAAAACTTGCCAACCCTGCGTAAGTCAGATTTAATATATAAAAGTCTTAATTACTATTTATTTCTCTACCCAATCCTGTATTGTAACGTCTCTTTGGAATCGCCTTGAAAAGACAATTCCAAAGAGACATCACAAGACATGATTAGATGGGGAAATCAGAAATTAATGTATTTGAAAGTTTTGACTTACAATCATTTTTGTCGTACGAAGTTTTATGAAACGGGCCCCAGTACCTTATTTGTCATAATGCGAGGACTATTTTTCTTAGAGCCGGAGCTTTCAGTATTTCTCTTATCCTGCAATGAGCTGTCACACTCATTTAACACTGCAAATGCATCTTTTTTTGAGTGGCTGCTATATAGAGGTTCAGGGCTTCAGATGAGGTGAGTATTTCAAAAGAATAAAATGATGATTTCTGCATTAAACCCTACAGTGAGTGTTACTACTCATTAGAATCGTCTCAAAGGATTTGGTTCTAAAATGAGCGAGAAATTGTGTGATTTGACAACCTCTTAATCTTATCTGGAGCCCTCCTGTTCAACTACAGAGGTTGGGGAAGGGTCAATGAGTATATAATACCTAGCATCACTGCCCGCACAATTGTAAAGGCATCACTCCGTCCCTTGTGAAGTTTACGCTCCACCAATTTACATAGCTGAAATGAACAAGAATATATTGATATATTAATTATACATGTATATGTTTGGCATATTCACTTAGATTCTGTTCTATGTCTTTACAGTACATGTATAATATTCTGCTTTACATCAATTCAATCTGTTTTCTTTTAATAAGTCTCAATGAGAATTACTTTTGACAGTTGACATTACAAAACCTTAACCCATTACCCCGTAGCTTGTTTCTAGTTTTGAAGACATTTGAGCACTTAAAGCAGGTTGAAAGTAAAACAGAATGTGCCTTAAGTTAAGGTACTTTCAGTCTGGTTTAAGCTACCAGCAGCTAGAATATAAAAAAAAATTCTTTTAGTACATGCTAAAAGGGGCTTGTATGGGAGGACAGGGTTAAAATGGCTTTTCGTAATCAGTGAATGTAAAAATGTAGAAACAGAACTTAAAGTACTAATTAAAAGTACATTAAATTTTATTTAATTATAGCAATTATTCCAGTTTTCAAAAGAGTCTCATAGTCCATTTTGAATTTTTAAGGTTGTGGTTTTTTTGGACAATGTCAGGGTTATAGATAAGGTTTTGCATTAATTGGGTATTTACTCCCTCTATTTTCTAAGAATTGGGTTTTCTGAATTTCAATTGAGTATCCAAAAAACCGTTACTCCATCAATTTGATATGAATTGCTTTTTTACTCTATTTTTTTTTTCATTTAATACAAAATACAAGCTGAATGTTTGATGTACTGTAGTGTACCCTCGTTTGCCCACACTCGATAATTTCAGTTTCGATCTCATTTCAACACAAATGCAACAGCTCATGTTTGTGTAGGATTCATTAATTTTCAGCCACGGAAACTTTAAAAGCCATTCCAGGATTCCTTTACCGTAACTTTGCTAACTTTAGCACTGTCATAACAACCTCTTTTTTGGCTGTTCAAAATTTCATTCACGACATCGTTACAAATTATTTCTGGTTCGTTCGCGGAAGGCTGAACGTAATTGAATAATGAGTTTTTTTTGTTTGGCAGACGATGTGATTGGTTTACTAATTAAACGAGGCTAACGAAAAGCGGGGCTGCAAAAATCCTATAGGCTATTACTTGAAAATAAATAGCCAGTCTAATCGGTGTATCGATACAATATTCACCTGATGTCGTAGTAAACATCCCGTCATTACACTTGAGAAATGCGACTAATTGCGTACGATACTCGCCTGCTTGAATTCTTTTGCGTAAACCCTTTCAATAATTGATTTTCAGTACGCATGGATTTGAAAGTAATTGCTTTTCTACTGTATTTAATTGCGTATTTACGCAAATACGCGCCTTATCTATAACCCTGCAATGTATTGCAATATAGCAAACAGTGCAAATCCTGATCAGAGGAGCACTCTGATCGGGGTTTACACTGTTTACATAGGACAAGTGTACTTTGCATAGGTGCACTGTTTTTAAAGGATGCCTACACTTGCAACATGTACATGTACTTGGTTTCAACTGGTTAACACACCTCATCATTGCTGACTTCTTTCAGGGCCTCTGTGAGCTCCACAACTTTGTTCTCTTCAACAAGACTGACAAGCTTTTTATCCATTTTCCGTATCTAGATTCCTAGGCTGTTATGTAGTACCTTAAAATTACATAACAATTGTATAAAGGTATAAGAAAACAATGCATTGGTAAACCAGGTTGCTGGATAGTCACAGGACTCAAGAGCAGCTTTGGCTGGTTGTTAAACTTAAATGCCTCAAATCAATGAGAAACCAGCTACGTGGCTGCGTGTCCCCTTGCAATGCGGGAGGTTTCGGGTTCAATCCCGGCCGGGTCAAACAAAAAACTTAATAAAAATTGTTAGTAATGGCTTCCCTCCTTGACCTTGGCGCTCAGGATTTCGGGTTAGCATTACGACTGGTTTGTCAGTGTCAGGATAAAGTGACCGGTCGGATAGAGTCCAATGGTGCACCCTCACTTGTAATTCTTGAAAGGGGTGTATAGCAGTATCTGACAAGAAAACAAAACGAATTTCCCCCAGAAGTCCACTCCCATTCTATTTTCCAGTCATCCGGGTATTTTATGTCAAGTACGCATACTCTATCTATCTATATTTCTTCCGTTAATGTGAAACCCCTTGTGAGGACGTACACATGTCACGCGTCAAACTCTCGGTCCTACTCGGAGAAACTAGGGTGTGTTTTCTCAGAGTGTGCATGCTCTCTAAGTGTAAAATATACTGACGGATGCCGAATGAAGAGGGTATGACATAGGACTTGAAAAGAGAAATTGAATTATAAGAAAACAATACAGACCCTTAAGGCTTATCTGATAGACATGTCACAGCTCCTTTAAGAAACATAAATATGAAACATATTGGGGAGACATCTCTGCTCAGCTTTCCTTGACAGTAAATTATCATGATTTTAAACACCAGCTGTCTGAAATAAAACATAAGACCTTCTGTATACATGCATTTTAGGGCGAAGTTAGCTTGGTGCGCAACCAAACTGAAGATTACTCTTGTGTATTGATGTGCAGTGAACAAATGAAATACCAAATTTATGGGCTCGATCATAACGTTCGATCATAAAGAATGCGGGTGGTCAAATACTTATAGCCTACTTAATGGAGTTTAGATGGAATCATTGCTTCAGAAGTTTCCTTTTATTAAAATACGGCGCGTAAATGACGTTGACAAACGATGCACCAATCAAAATAATCGTTTCAATAACAGGATCAGAAAGAAGGGGTATAAAAGCCGGTCCCGGCCCGAACTTTGCCGAACCGAAACGTAAATTGCCGTACCGAACATTTTTTGGGAGTTTGAATACAAGCATAAACAATTCTTAAATTTGAAAATTCTGGTACGGATTAGTTCTTATACATATTATTTATATCCTGAATAAATATTATAACCATCAGAAGCATGGGCGTTGAGAAAAAGGTGATTTTGTAATTTCAGGGGGTATAAAAGCCGGTCCCGTATATATTGTATTTATCCTGTTTTTTTCTTTAATTACAAAATAATGTTATTATGTCTGTTGATACATTTGATCAAAGTGTGTTTCTTTATTACATTTACCAAAAATTTATTATATATGGTGGAGTATAACTCTTAAAATCACATTTGAAGTGATTTTATAAAAGCCGGACCTGAATATAGCGGTCTCCCGTAATATTTACCTTTCCGTAAGAGTTTCACAATCTGTATTTTCAGTCGTTTGTTTTTTTTAGATATGATTGCAGTATGTTTATAGAATCATATATTGGATATCAAAAGTAAAAAACCAAAAAAAAAAACATTTGATAAGTTTAAAATTGATTTATATTATTAAAAAGTTATTACGAGTGCTTAGAGTGGAGAACATAATACGAAATGTGAACAATCATAGCTTTTTTTCTCAAATACTATTAAAATCTCAATTTAAAAATATAAACGGACTTCAAAATTGCGGACTTGTTCCTGTTAAAAAAAGAGCGTAAATGGAAGTATGGCCTTAAATTGTTATCATTTACAGCACCCTGTTTACAAATTCACCATACAGGTGAGGATCACTGGATCATGTCTTTTCAGCATGAGGACGATGGGACTGTTTTTGTTGTTGATTCAATGTTAAGAAAAAATGAAAAAATAAGCGCTTCTACAGAAATCCAATTACTCCAGTTATATGGAAATGGTAAGAATAAAATTAATGTGTCTCTTCTAAAAGTCCAGCAGCAGGATAACGGTGTCGATTGTGGAATATTTGCAATTGCATTTTGTACTGAATTTTGCTTCAGCGGGAGAGAAGGCGTTATTCAGTCTTCATTTGATAAGTTAAAAATGAGACAACATCTTCTCTCCTGTCTTGATAATTTACAATTTTCGCCATTTCCTAAAATTAAACAAAGAAACACACTCAGAAAAAAGAAATTAAACATACCTATTGACCTGACTATCTCTGTTGACTGTGAATCTAATTGTGGTTTTCCAAATACTTATGAAGACATGATCCAGTGTGAGAACACAGACTGCTGTAAATGGTTCCATTATAAATGTGCAAATGTTAGCACCGTAACAGACAGTTTAATTTGGTTGTGTAAGTTTTGTGCACTGTAAATAAAACGCACCAGGATTAACATGTAAATATGTCATGAGTATAACCATGTACAGTCGAACTTCGATATCTCGAAGTCGTTTAACTCGAACTATCCTATAGTTCGACATATGAACTGCATTATTTCATGCTCAGTCAAGTCGAGCATACCCGTATTTCAAGTTTTTTCAAGTATTTTCAAGTTTGAAACTTTGAAATACGGGTATATTAGACACAACCGACTAATGATGACTTTCTTTGATTTTGTCTGCAATTCATTCACGCGGTAAAATGACATTGATCGGATTGCTCCTTCACTAGCCATATGATCTGGGTCTACACGGATTGCACAGAACACGTTTACTCTACATAGTCGTGCATATAGCAACCACTATTGATTGCCGGTATATGCCTACAGTTTGATAGAAATGAGGCAGAGAACTGCAATAACTTAGTGCTCGCTTGATACAAGATTGACTGTACATGAATGAAATTTAGCCTCACATTCTGTTTAATCTTAATCTGTAAAAAACAAAATGAAACATATATGAATCTCTCCCCCTGCCTTCTTTTTGAGAACATCTGATTCTAAGCCTAATTCTCATATAAAATAGGCATGATTATACAGGTTGTGTAATTCTTACGGAACTGAATATATTACGGGGAACCGTTATAATCTGTTATATTCAGGTTCGGCAATCACTGCAACGGTAAATTTAAGCGCTATTTTGATATTACATGTCTTATTTTTCAAGAACATACCAAAAAACATATTTTGATAAAGTTTATCATCAAGTAACATAATAAAATTCGGTAATTAAGGAAACAAACAGGATAAACTGAAATCTATACGGGACCGGCTTTTATACCCCCTGAAATTACAAAATCACCTTTTTCTCAACGCCCATGCTTCTGATGGTTATAATATTTATTCAGGATATAAATAATATGTATAAGAACTAATCCGTACCAGAATTTTCAAATTTAAGAATTGTTTATGCTTGTATTCAAACTCCCAAAAAATGTTCGGTACGGCAATTTACGTTTCGGTTCGGCAAAGTTCGGGCCGGGACCGGCTTTTATACCCCTTCGATCAGAAATGATTCCCTGCGTACAAATACGTGGGCGACAGGCCGGGAACCAATCCAATAATTGACAACAACAGTTCCTGTTTGTAAATAATCGAGAAATTATCAAGAAAACTCAGCAAATTGTCTCTTATGTGAGTTGTTTCAACGGATGTGAATTATTGTATAGATAATGTAAGTTTACTATTTTCTCATTTAGACAATTGTTAAGTCTTTTTATACTTTACCTTTTTAGCAATAATATTTAGTCATGTGTTTTCGCGTCTAAATCATTTTCCATAGACCTCCATTATAGGTCAGAGACCACTAAATCATTTTCCATAGACCTCCATTATAACGTTCAAGGCTGTGTTGACGATATTAGAACTCGATGAGGGGAACGGAATTTTTCCTTCGAAAGAGCTAACCAAGTCTCATCTAAAAATAAACTGTAAGTGACAGATTGACCACACCAGATTTTTGCTACATCCGCCGAAACAGGATGACCCCCGTTTTGCTGTAAATTTCTTAGACCCAACCCGAAATTTACTGCATATTAAATATCGCTCCAAAAATTAACCAGAGTGCATTTTCGCTTCTCTAAAATACACTGAACTTGTGTGAAAATGTCTATCGCAAGTATAGAAAACATTTTCATTACATTATTTGATTTATTTGCTGAATGGAGGCCGCCATTTGCAATTAGCTGTCAGGAGTCTCTACCGTTTTTTGCTTTGACCAATGAAATCACTCGTTATTTACTGGTCTCTCACCTATAACGTTCAAGGCTGTGTTGACGAAATTCTTCTTCTTCTTCTTCTTCCATATACTGGCCGCCTTCGACTTGCCGAATACTCTGCCAGTTTTGTACGCATGATAACCCCCCTTCCCATTGAAATTTTTGAAGGGTTTGTGTCAGATTTGAACCCGACGAGGGAAACGGTATTTTTCCTTCGAAAGAGACAACCAAGTCTCATCTAAAAATAAACTGTATGTGCCAGGTTGACCATGCCAGATTTTTGCTACATCCGCCGAAACAGGATGATCCCCGTTTTGCTGTAAAGGACAAGGTTCACTTTTTGCTTTTATTCCCTTTTAGCCTGTTAACCTGTGTTTTCGCCACCCTTAGCTATATTTTTCGCGCATGCACTTTTTGATGTAACATTTCTTACTTGTTCACGGATCTAATTCTGAACTGAACCTTCAATAACACGAATATATACAAATAATACTTGTGAAATAAATACAAATGTAAATTACTGTACCGTTTTCGAAGGAGGTCATTGCTCTGGATCATCG
Organism: Gari tellinella; assembly: GCA_922989275.2. NCBI lineage: Eukaryota > Metazoa > Mollusca > Bivalvia > Cardiida > Psammobiidae > Gari > Gari tellinella. Next base: position 77,477,296 of record OV277866.1, read on the forward strand.
GGATGCTTTCTTGTCAATTCGCCACCTCTGATTGGTCGTTCGATAATAAGGTCAATGTAGGCTCTGTCAGTATGTTATAGTTTGTTTCATGAAATTTGAACATTGTTTAATGATTTTGAAATATTTAATTTTTTAAAAGTAAATAATAACTTTTACAACTTTACAATAAAAAAGTAACAACGAGCAAATAGAGATAAAATTACCAACATGTCCTTTGATTTGAAACTTTTTGTGAATTATTGTTATTTTACCTGTTTCTTTCGCATTTTCAGCGCTTGAAATCTTCCTCAGTGTAACTGTCCTAGTATTCGGATATCCTCTGTAGTTTTCGGACATCCTCGGTAGCCTGCTCGTGACGGAATTCTAAGTTTTGCTTAGGTGGCGAATTGACAAGAAAGTGGCGAAATGACAAGAAGCAAGGATAATTCTTGCACTGACGCGCACCTGCCGCTAATAGTAATACTCGAAAGAGGCGTTATGGCAGTATAAATAGATAGATAGATAGATAGCCTCCGATTTGGCCTTGTAAAAAACATTTTTTCCAAAAAAGATTTTTATCTTTTTTTTTCTGTTTATTTGTCAATATCAGATACTAATACTCCATAATATACACACATGTTGAATAGGCGAGCATCTGAGCTCTCGTTGCGGTTGAATTTTGCGAGATTATGTGTCATGTGACAACATCTTCACTTTTTGCCTAGTTGTCCGTCATTTCTGGGGTGAAAATTTACTGGCTCGAGTGTATTTAATAATTTATTGGCATTTTAGTGGATTTAAACGACTTGGTGGACATTAATTCACGGGAATATAAACCCGTGCACAATGCTTCGAAATGGACATTATCTTATCAAGTCTTGCAAAGTCTTGTATGCGCCGCACGAGATTTGCGATATAGCGCGAGGTTGCAATCCGTCAGTGTATAATTCTGTGCTTAAATACACTGAATTTGTGTGACAATGTCTATCGCAAGTATAGAAAGCATTTTCATTACATTATTTGATTTATTTGCTGACTGGAGGCCACCATTTGCAATCAGCTGTCAGGACTCTCTACCGTTTTTGGCTTTGACCAATGAAATCACTCATTATTTACTGGTCTCTCAACTCTACATGGTATGTCGTCACAGTCACACTTGACTTTTACGCGATGGGCTGTTGTCAAAAGAAATTTATATAAGTAAAATGAAGTGATAGACAAGTAGAAAAGTGGGACAGTTAACAGATAGGAAAATAGTAAAGAGTTTCCAACTTCGTTTTTGCCCCTTTAACCTTTTACATATTTGCACTTATGCCTAAACATGCTAAATAGTTCTGATTTTTAGCTCATCCTTGAGTGTCCGGCTTCCGTCGTCCATCTTTCGTCGTCCATCGTCAACAATTTAGTCATTAGTGTTTACCCGTTTACGCTCTAGAGGCCAAAATTTTTATCCAATGACCGTCTCGATAGCTCAGTGGTAGAGCGTCCTCTTTCGAGGCGGGAGGTTGTGGGTTCAATCCCGGGCCGGTTCATACCAAAGACCATTATAAAAACGGTACTAGTAGCTCCCTTGTCTAATGCTCGGCATTAAAAGAGTAGTGCAAGGAAGGTAACTGTAATGCCCAGGAAAGTATGCATGTTAATGGATACCTTGTTTGTCGCAATAAAAGCTCCTTGGAGCTTATGTTGATTGTTTACCATATGCAACGTTAAAATAAAGCTTACCTTTACCTTTTAATGTTTCTCAAACTTGCTCCGATTGTATAAGGCTGTGCTGACCAAATTTGAACCCGAAAAGGGGAACAGTATTTTTCCTGCGAAAGAGCCAACCAAGTCTCATCTAAAAATAAACTGGAGGTGCGGGTCTGACCACACCAGATATTTGCTACATCCACCGAAACAGGATGACCCCTTTTTTGCTGTAAATTTCTAAGACCCAACCCGAAATTCTGCTTCTTATATATTGCTCCATAAAATAACCAGAGTGCATTTTCGCTACTCTAAAATACATTTAACTTGTATGACAATGTCTATCGCAAGTGTAGAAAATATTTTCATGATATTATAACAATAAGTAAGTATTATTTGATTTATTTGCTGACTGGAGGCCACCATTTGCAATTTGTTGTCAGGGCTCTCTGCCGGTTTCGACTTTGACCGATGAAATCACTCGTTATTTACTGGTCTCTCACCTTATGGTTGAAATGGTACCAAAATGTCAAGAGTTATCTATCCTTGAATTGCTGAAAATGCCATATATATTTAACGGTGTTTACACCCTTGAGGCCACACTTTAAATCAAATCTTTCTCAAACTTGCTCATATTGTATATGACTATAAGAAGTTTGATGAGTTCCATTATGGTTGAAATTGGACGAATAGGTCAAGAGTTATCTACCCTTCCCCCTTTGAATTGCTGAAAATGCCATATTTAACAGTGTTAAACTGTTTACACTCTAGAGGCCACAGTGTTTATCCAATCTTTCTCAAACTTACTCAGATTGTTATATATTACCCTAAGAGTTCAGATTTGTTCGATTATAGTTGGAATCAGACCAATAGGTCAAGAGTTATAAATCTGCCCTTGGACTGCTGAAAATGCCATATCTATTCTCATGCATGAATCCTTCTCACGCTTTTTGAAAAGTGTAGACCCAGATGAGACAGTTTCAATAGGATCTGCCAGAAATTAGTCTGTTCTGTATATGGGGAAAAGTTCCCTAGTTTTATTATAACAGTTCAGATGATCAATGTCCTTAGTGGATAGAGTTTTGTTTATGGATATTCAGGGGGAGAAGTGTTGATATACCAGTTGTTAAGATAGTGAGGACTGCATACTTAGTTCTCTTAGTAAATTAGATATGTAGTATTGGGGTCAAAATCTGGTGAACTCTTCATCTAAACAGTTATTTGCTGAACAAAGAAAGAATGAACATGTGAAGTAATATAGCAAGGTATCATACCCCCAACTGTGAAGACCCAGATTGAAATGCTTCTGAAGGATTCCTCTAATCAAGTGTGCACTGCTTGTCATTATTTTAACCCATTACCCCATAATTACGCCTATTTACGCCTTCAGTATATTCCTCCATTAAAGAAAAAAGGCACATTCTGCTTTACTTTCAACCTGCTTTAAGTGGTCATGTGTCTAGAAATTGACAATGGCTTAAAATCACGCTTGAAAAAATTTGGATATCTTAGGATTTTTCATGATCAACTTATGGCAGCCCTGTAATGCCTGTATAAAATTTCTTGAGAAGGCACATTCTGCTTTACTTTCAGCCTGCTTTAAGCTATCACCTGCTAGCTAGGATAAAAATGCGAAGATTTTTTTTAAAATCGGGAGAAATAGCAGCCCTGGCATGAGTATGGTCTAAAATAAACACATATGTATTTCCTATATCCTAACAGATGGTAGCTTAAAGCAGGATGAATGTAAAACAGAATGGTCATTCGATCTGCTTTACCTTCAGTCTGCTTTATGCAACTGTCTGTCTTCGATACTGAAAACATTGAGCTACATGAGAAATGGTTAAAACACAGACAATAATTGGATTTCTGATAATATAAGTGTGAAACAGCTGTAGCCTGTAGCTAGCAATTAAATATTCTCATATATAAATTAACAGCTTGCTTTACATATAGTATAACATAACATAACCTTTATTCGGCATAACATTGCTCAAAGCACATACAATGTACAGTAAAACCCCTCTATTACGACCACTAAAACGAAGGCTAATTGAGTGTATAATAGACAGGTGACAGCTTAAAGCAAGGTGACAGTGAAACAGAAAGCTCCTAAAGGAGCTTTCTGTTTCACTGTCACCTTGCTTTAAGCGGTCACTTATCGTAAACACCCTAATAATTAACATAATTTAGTGGTCGTAATAGAGGGGTTTTACTGTATATAATTTTATGTACATTTAAATTACACAATCTCTTAACCCTTTCACCCATTGCTTGTTGTCAGTATTGGAGACAGATAGTTGCTTAACCCATCCTTCATAAAAACTCGTTTTTTACACCTTTAACTCTTTCCTCCCTAAAACTTTAAATGGACAATACAAGTTTCCATTTTAGTCTAGTCGATTTCTGACTTTTATGGGTTGTTTTTGTCAATGTTTGGCATTATGACAAAGAGTGAAGACCCTGATCAGAGGGCTCCTTTTGGAGCCCTCTGATCTGGGTCTTCACTGTTTGCATAGGACAAGTGTACTATTCACAAGTACACTGTTTGAAAAGGACGCCTATATGCGGGATGAGGGTTCAAAGGGTTAATATATTCCACCACTGAAAGTGGTTTACCCTTACTTTTAACTGTTTAAAGTGGTTAGTGCTGGTTACCTGTCTTATAAACGAAGAAACATACTATGGGGTAATCAGCATTCTCAATAAGAAACTTTACAGTGTGGAAAACAAATATGTGCATCCTTGGCAAACAGTGCGGACATATTTGAGAGGATTTCTGAAGAAGGGGGGCGGGCCTCCATTGCTTAGCGGTTTAATAGTGAGTCACTGTGACTGACAGTCACCTAGCCTCTCACCGCTGTGGGCTCAAATCCCAGTCTTGGCACGAATTGTAACTTAAAGCAGACTGAAAGTTTAGCAGAATGCGTCTGCCTTAAGGCACATTCTGCTTTACTTTCAACCTGTTTTAAGTGGTAACCTATCTTCAATGCTAGAATTTGGCTATGGAGTAAAGGGTTCAGAGTCTTAAGACATTTTTAATAAATAATTAATAGACTTATTTTATTATGATCATTCTAGTCTATTGTCTACCACCGAATGCACCTTAAGGCATATTCTGCTTGACTTTCAGTCAGTTTTAAGCTACAATCTGTTAAAATATTTCTTATGGTACATATTCATTACTGTAATAAAAGAGGAACTATTTTTTCAGTGGATGAATAATATAAAAATGTATTTATGGTGTAAATGGTTAAAGCATGATGAAAATGGGAGCTGTTTTGCTTCACTTTCATCTTGTTTTAAGTTACCACCTTTATTTAACCCTTTCCCCCATAGAAGCGACTTTTAGCGTATTTAATTTATTCCTCCGCTGAAGAAAATAGTTCCAGTTTATACCCTCATGAACAATTACTATTACAACTATTTTATAAAGCCTAGCAGATTTTAGCTTAAAGCAGGCTGAAAGTAAAGCAGAATGTGCCTTAAGGCACATTCTGCTTTACTTTCAACCTGCTTTAAGTGGTCACCTGTCTTTAAAACTAGAAACATGCTATGAGGTAAAGGGTTAACACCATAAGTGAATCCTCCAATTTTTGCATTTATTTGGGAATGGGTAAAAGGCATCCTAAGTTGCTTATCCCTTTCCCTGACAGCCTATTTCTAGTATTGAAGATAGGTGACTACTTAAAGCAGGTTGAAAGTAAAGCAGAATGCACCTTAAGGTGCATTCTGCTTTACTTTCAGCCTGCTTTTAGCTATCATGTGCTAGAATATAGAAACTATTCCCTATAATATATATTCATGACTGATTAAATTGGTACTATTTTCTTCTGCAGAGGAATAAATAATATTCGCTAAAATGCGCTTCTATGGGGGAAAGGGTTATGCATGGTGTGCTACATGTATGGCATTTGTGTGGAGGAGAGGGTTAACTCTTTCAACACTATGTAACTCTTGTGGGTTGTTAGGTTCCCTTTTGGATCATTTTAGTTATCAAAACATGAACCAGTCTACTTGGAATTCTGGGTAGTTTAATAACTACTGCTCTGTATTAGCAAACAAATGTAGGAGCCCTCTTATCTGGGTCTACACTGTTTGCGAATGTAATAAGTATATTTTAAACAGGTCCATGGTATTGAAAGAGTTAAGCTATCACCTGCATGTAACAAAATCAATACATTCATTTGAATGTTTATAATAGTGTTGTCTCACTATAAACATGTATGGTATTCATCCATTAAATTGGACAATCTATAGCATCACACAATAAACACCAAGACAATCAAATACTTATTAGCTCGCCGGACTGTGCTTAGAGCTAATGTTGTCACCCAGTCGTTGGCGTCCGCATTCCCGTTCCCGTTCCCATGTCCGTTCGCGTTAGTAGTTTCAAGTAAATGCTTATAACTCATTTGTCCATTGAGATATATTGCTTTCATATTTGGTATGTGTGTGTATATGGACAAGACCTTTCGATGCACAGAAAAAGTTTTGACCCCTGTGACCTTGACCTTGAACTTAGGGCCTGCATTTAGGTTTGGAAATCTGTGTTTAGGTTTTGAAAAATGCCTATAACTCCTATGTTCATTGAGATATTCCTTTAATAGTTGGCATGCATATGTATATAGACAATACCTGTTTATGCATACAAAAAATTTCAGCCAAGTGACATTGACCTTGAACTAAGGGCCCGCGTTTAGGTTTTGAAATTTGCGTTTAGGTTTCGAAATACTAGGGTATGGGGTAATGGTTAAATGGACTTGACATAGTTGGAAACTTCAATTATCCATGTGAAGTTTCACGGGTAAAAGAGTTGATAGACAATTCCAGTTTTCTATTGAGTCTAGTCCATTTCTAGAAAATGCTTATATAACTCCTATGATCATTGAGATATTGCTTTGATATTTGGTATGTGTGTGTATATTGACAAGACCTTTCCATGCACACAAAAAGTTTGACCCCTGTGACCTTAACCTTAAACTTAGGGCCTGCGTTTAGGTTTCGAAATCTGCGTTTAGGTTTTGAAAACTCCTATAACTCCTATGTTCAGTGAGATATTCCTTTCATATTTGGTATGCATATGTATATGTATGGGCAAGGCTTTTCTATGCATTTTAAAAGTTTGACCCCAGTGACTTTGACCTTGAACTTAGGGCCCATGTTTAGGTTTGGATAAATACTTAAAATTCCTATGTCTCTTACGGTATTACTCTCATATTTGGTTTGTATATGTATATGGACAAGACCTTTCCATGCACTCAAAAAAGTTTACCTGTGACCTTGACGACTGAGTCTGCTTTTAAGTCTCTAAATGTGCCGAAGGGAGCTTTGTTGTCTCTCTGACAACTCTCTTTTGTTTAGCCAGAACTTGTGTTGAATAAACATTGAGTAGATAGATGCATCATATGTATATTCTTTAAGATAGATGGCATTTAACTGCAGAATGACAACAATTTAACTGTAACAAAGCATGCCTGAGCCCTGATCCTCTATTTAACTTATTTCCCAATAGACTGTTTCTAGTTTTGAAGGCAATAACATTGGTGACCACTATTGTCTAAAGCAGGTTGAAGGTAAAGCAGAATGTGTCTCAAAGCACACTCTGGTTAAAGCTACCATCAGTTCTGCTAGTATATATAAAAAAATATTTCTTATGGACTATGGTGTGTATTCATGACTTTTAAGTTTAACTACTTTCTTCAGTGGAGAAATAATTTAAAGGGGTAAAAAGGCATTTTTATGGAGTAATGGTTTAAGCTGTTTGATACCTTGTATTTTGTATTAGACAACTACCAGTTTATAGAGATCTCCATACTTATTCATTGATTTGTTGTAGAAAACAGAGTTTACTGTAATTAATATAATGTGTTAAATTACATAGAGGAAACAGCTTGCTGCTGTTGACATGTAATCAATTGATAGGGAGTGTATTAATCCTTACCCTCATATACGATCTGTTTAAAATATACTCATTACATTTGTAAACAGTGTAGACCCAGATCAGAGGGCTCCTATAGGAGCCCTATGATCAGGGTCTACACTGTTTGCTAATTTTGAGCAGTATTTTGTAAACTACCCAAGTAGACTGGTTCATGTTTGGGTAACTAAAATGACCCACAAGGAAACATAATAACCCACATTAGTTACTTTGTAGTGCTGAAAGAGTTACAGTGACAGTGTTGATGACGGGTGAATCTCCTGTATTAGCGTATATTGACAATTTTGAAAACAGTGTAGACCTAAATCAGACATCTTTTTTACTTTCAGCTTGCAGTAAGCAGTTGCTTGTTTAAAACAATTTATTTTGTTATGAGGGAAAATTGCATGCATCAGACTGAAGATATAGCAGAAATAGTCTTTTAGTAGTGCTCTACTTTTATTTGAGCAATACCGGAATGAGGGAGAAAGTTGAAATTATCTTACTGTTCTATCTTTATTTTGCAGCCATTTTCTGGTGAGTTGAGATGCCAGTGAGAGGATGGCATCTGTTCCAGGGTCTGCAGGGTTTCCGTTACTTGGTGATAGATCATATGAGTTCTACAAGGACCCTATCAAGTTCCAGCAAAAATACATGAAAGAAACCAGGTCTCGAGTGTTCCTCTCTAGATTCCTCAACAAACCTACAGTCTTTGTTGGCTCGAACTCTATACTGAGAGAGATTCTTAATGGTAATTACAGTAGAACCTCTGAGTCTCTATTACGACCACTAAGTTGTGTCAAACATTAGTCGTTTAAGGCAGGTGACTGCTTAAAGCAATGTGAAAATGAAACAGAAAGCTCCTACAGGAGCTTTCTGTTTCACTTTCTCAATGCTTTAAGCTGTCACCTGTCTTTTGTACAGACAATTAGCCTCCCTTTCAGTGGTCGTAAATTGAATCCCAGTCGGGTTGCTCGGATTTATCATGTGGGGAAGCCTTCCAGCTGGCCTATGGAAGTTTGGTGGTTCTACCCAGTTGCGATTTATGTCTGAAACAGTGCAAAAGGGCTTCTGGGATCTTCCTCCACCTGTTATAAGCTGGACGACGGGATATGACTGAAATACTGTTAAGCGACGTAAAATCATAACAAATCAAATCATTTTTTGTTGTCGTAATAGAGAAGTTCTATTGTACAGAAAAATTGATATTGAAATTTTCACAGTCTGTATCTACAGTCAAACCTCTTTATTACGGCCACTTCATGCACTAAGAAGGCTAATTGATTCTATTTAAGTCAGGTGACAGCTTCAAGCAAGGTGACAGTAAAACAGAATGCTCCTAACAGAGCTTTCTGTTTTACTGTCACTTTGCTTTAAGCAGTCATCTCTCTTAAAGCTTAATAATTCACACAATTTAGTAGTTGTAATAAAGAGGTTTCACTGTAATATTGTCTTATAGGGCATAATTCTTACAATGGGAATATTGATAAACCCATTATATTTCCAATAAACGCGTTTAGGCTACAACTATTATCTCCATTGCAAACAGTTTGGAGTCGGATCAGACACCGGGAAACCCAGTGTGTGATCAGGCTGCAAACTAAAATTAGCATGAATAGTCCAGATTTGTCTAACAGTTGTACTTTTCTACATTTTGTTGCAAAGCATTTGTGTTTCATTTGCGTTTAAATGGGGAAGAATAACGTTGTTCTTCTTTATTTTATAGGCCACACAGAGCGTATGGAGTTTGGTTACAAGATATTTATGGGGGAGATTTATGGAGACAATATTCTCTTTATGGATGGTAAGTCAACAGACAGCTTTATGTCTATCAGTAAACCCACTGAACCCTAGTGACACATGCAAACAGTGTACCTGTAAAGAGTACACTTGTCCAATGCAACACTGTAGTCCCAGATCTGAGGCTGCAACAGGAGCCATCTGATTAGGGTCTCCATTGTTTGTCACTTAATATATTTCATAAAATCAACTCTAAATCATCAATAGAGCAGGTTATAAACAAGAAATGTCCTGTTTTAAAGTTTGAGTAAAAAATCATTAGGTATCCATTCATAGAAACTGACGGTAGACTGAGTGTTAGGGCTGTCATTATGTTTAAACTTTTCCTTCATAGACACCAGGGAGAGAAATTTTCCCATTAACCAATAGATACACCTTTTTAGCTCACCTGGCACGTAGTGCCAAGGTGACCTATTTTGATCATCCTCTGTCCGTCGGCGTTCGTCCGTCCGTTCGTCGTCAACAATTTCTTTAAACGACATCTCCTCCGAAACTACTGGATAGATATTTACCAAACTTGGCCTGAATGACCCTTATATGGTCCTCTTTCAAAGTTGTTCAAACATTTCCGGTCCGTTGCATTTCTAGGTCACAGGAGCTAAAAATAGATTTTTTCAATGAAAACTTATGGCCAGAGCTTTGATATTTGGCATGATGATTCTTCTAGAAGCCCTTAACCAATATTGTTAATATGGTTCTGGTCAGTTGCATATCTAGGTCACAGGAGCTAAAAATATATTTTTTCAATGAAATCTTAAAAAATCTTCTTGTCTGAAACCACAGTACCTTGAGCTTAGATATTTGGCACAAAGCATCATCTACAGGTCCTCTATCAAGATTGTTCAAATTGTGTCCCTGGGGTAAAAAATGACCACGCCCTGGGGGTTGTAATTTTACATAGAGTTATATAGTGAAATCTTCAAACATCTTTACCTCTGAAATTAATATGGCCAGAGCTTTGATATTTGGCATGATGACACTTCTAGAAGCCCATAACCAATATTGTAAATATGGTTCCGGTCCGTTGCATATCTAGGTCACAGGAGCTAAAAATATATTTTTTCAATGAAAATTATGTCTCTGGGGTGAAAAGTGATCCCATACCAGGGGTTATGTGACCCTTGTGTTGGTTTTTCCAGGTGAGCGATATTTAGGCCCGCATGGGCCTCTTGTTACTCTTATCAATTGTTTCATCTTTGATGAAAATAGTTCCAGTTTATACAGTCCTGTTTCACCCATTAATTAACCCTTCCCCCCCATAGAAGCACCTTTTAGCGGATATGATTTATTCCTCCGCTTAAGAAAATAGTTCCTATTTAATCAGTCATGAATATATAGTATAGAGAATATTTTCTATATTATAGCACATGGAAACTTAATCCATCTTATTTTAGAAGTGCCTACATACGTACACACACATGCAAACATACCATAGACATTTCAAAAAATAAATTAAAATGAACCATCCGTCTTCAATATTGAAAACAAGCTACTGGTGGGTGGGGGGAATTGTTGTTATGTCAGATGGCTGTTTAAACCCATAACCCCATAATTACACCTTTTTACGCCATTTATTAATTCCCCTACTGAAGAAAATAGTTCAGATTTATACTTTCACAAATAAAAATTATAAGTAATATTTTCTATATTCTAGCAGATAGTAGCTTAAAGCAGGCTGAAAGTTAAGCAGAATGTGCCATAAGGCACATTCTGCTTTACTTTCAACCTGCTTTAAGTGGTCGCCTATTTTTAAAACTAAAATCAGGCTATGGGGTAAAGGGTTAAAGTATGATTGTAGAGTCTTGATTGGCTATGTAACAGTTATCTGTAACTGGTGTGTTTTTAAGGTGAGAGTGCTGTGGGGATGAGAGAGACTCTAGGTCACCTGTTTACTGACGAGGCCATAGCAACCTACCAAGACACCATAGATAGGTAAGAGTTATCTACCTTGTTGAATTAGTATTAAATGTGTTTAAGCCATGAGGCTGCTTAAAGTCAGATGATAATAAAACAGAAGGCTCCTTTCTGCTTTACTTTCATCTTGCTTTAAGCAATGAATTGAGCAGTCACCTGTTAAACACAATCAATGAATAATCATCTTTAATGCTTATGTTTCAGTAATTGCTATAACTGAATATGACTAAATATTTATGTAAGAATTGATCTACATTATTTTTATGCCCCGGCATTGACAGATGCAAAGGCATATAGTGATTGTCCTGTCAGTCCGTTCATGCCTACGAGGTTAACCAAATTTTACCACTTACTAGAATGGTTTGATGCTTATACAGTTATTGTTTTGGACCATTCTCAATTCTCCCATATCACCCAGCCTCAATTTGACCTCTGCGTCTTTTGGACTTAGAATAGTTTAATTGGGCCATTTCTTGTTTGACTAGATTTTATTGTTTCACCTGACATTAAACCACTTACTAGAATGCTTTGCTACTTATACAGTTGTTGCCTTGGTGCATTTCCAATACACCGATATCACCAAACTTCAATTTGACATTGACCATGACCTAATTTAGACTTGAAAATGATTTTGAATATATTGGCAATGATGCCACCTGTGCATAAGCGTGTATTGAACGCAGTCTTGTTTCATACAGTGGTAAATACACTATTCCTACCCATTTACGCGTTAATATATGCATAAGAAATGCATAGTGAACGGTTAATGCCTAAGGATTTTAATGCCTTTAAACGCGTTAATAAATGATTATACCAATGCAGTCTCGGCTAAGGGGTCCGTCGGCTAAGTGATTACTCTTTCATCCGGGCTCTTTTAAACGCGTAAAGAAACGACTAGGAAACGCGTTTAACGAAAGGGATAATAAACGCGTAAAGTGGGTAGGAATAGTGTATTTACCACTGTCACCTTGTTTGTTGGTATTGGTAGCTATGGTAACCATAACTTATCTGACAAAATATGTGTTTTCTCTTTTCACAGAATAGTCTCTAAGTCACTGTCAGAGCTTACCACAGGGTATGTACAAAGTCTTAAATATGTATGTTCTAAAAACAAATGAAAACATGATAGAGCTCATAGCATACAAGTATAAGTATATTGAAGCTTTTGCCAATCTGTTTATATCACCAGTATACTTTATGAAGAGTGATGTGATTATTGATTACTCCATAAATATTAGGGATGGGTATTGCCAGAAATTTTGTATTGCAATATATTGCGATACTCCATCACTGTATTGCAATACGTATTGCAATATATTGCGTGTTATAAGAGTGAACTTAAGCTATGGATCTGGGGTGAATATGTGAAGACAAAGTAGTTGTACCACTTTGAATCTTAACAACCATGTTACATTGCACTGTTTCTAATGATATTGTATAATGAATATGTGCTGCTGTATTTTCAATTCTGAAATGCTCCTAGCCATTCCTTTCGGGATTTTCATAACCAAATTGTCCACCATGATGTTTAACTGACAGGGTATGGCATATAACAGTGCCAGTTGACAGTATCAGACAAAGTTCTAATCACATATTTTAAATGAAGATTTCTTTCTAAAATGACTGACAATGTCGGTAAATTGTATTTGATACATATTTTTTAGAATTTTTATGTTTTTCATTCACGACATTCAGTTATTAAATCTGATATGCACATTGATTAGGCAGCCAATCAGGATAATATACCATGCCCTGTGCTAAAAAACAAACAAAGAGGAAATCCCTCTGCCCTGCAAGCTGCTTATTTAGTTTGAACAAAACAAAATTGTGAATAATTGTAGTTGTGAAACAAAGGGAATTTAATCAATTTATCATAGAGGAAAAAAAAACGTTTTTTCTAGTCTTGTCAATATATTGCAATACAGTCTGAACCGTACCGGTACGTATTGTTTTCAGAACGTATTGCAATATATTGGAAAACCGGTTTTATTGCACATCCCTAATAAATATGCCTTAAAGTTTTTTACGCCTTTCATTTATTCCTCCTGAAAAAAAAGTTAAGAAGCATTCTGCTTACTTTAAGTTTGCTTTAAGCAATTATTTGTCTCAATACTGAAAACCAGTTATAGGGGAAAATGTTAAAATATTTGCTGCTAGTAGTGGGTAGGGTGTGTGTTTATAATTATGCAGGAGCTTTCTGCATTACAAATATTATTAAGCAGTGTTTAGGGCTCCAGATAAGGGGAGTATTTCAAAAACTAAAATCTTTATTTCTGCATTAAACCCTATGGTGTCACTACTCATAAGAATTCTCTCTTTGAGACAATTCTTATGAGTAGTGACTCCATAGGATTTGATGCTGAAATGAGTGAGAAATTGTTGGATTTGTTCAGTTTACTCCCTCTTATCTGGAGCCTTGCTGTTTTATGTAATGCAGGAGTTGATGTGTTGATCTTCAGATCTGATATTTTTCTGTCTTGTGTTTTCAGGAAGCCTTTTTGTGTGTACGAGTTCTTCAAGAGGCTGGCTATAGAAGTGTGCCTAAGTCTGTTCCTTGGCCTCGACTTCAGTCAGACAGAGGCAGAGGTCATCTCAGAGCTCACCACCACACACTGGCATGGTAGGCACTATATTTATATAAAAAATACAGTGAATTCTCTCATTTATTACAATTCAGATTGGATTTGTTGATGGTGTACAAGGCAGGTAGCAGCTTAAAGTAGGATACCCGTAAAGCAGAAAGCTCCTTTACCAGTTTTACCTTAGACATACACCTCATAAACCAATAAAAAAACCTCATACATGTATTTAATGACTGTAAAGAAGTAAGTAAAGCCACAGATACTGAAAGGGCTGTGCTTGTATTTTCCAATATCAAACCTACGGTCATTTCCTTCATTTCCTTAGAAAGGTAATTAAATAAATTACAAGTACTCTGAAACAATGAAGTTTAGAAAAACTTAAAAATTACTAGAAGGGTGTTCATTCGAACACATGTGTCACCTGCCAACAAGCATAAGTTGAATAAGAATTATAGCCAATATGAAAAGAAGTTATTTGCCAGAAGTGTATAAAATAGGAACAACTCTCATGGTAATGATGCAAAGATTATGAACCATGCGCAAGACACTTCCACTCATCAAACACTCCATAAATGAAATTTCATCTGAAAAGCAGTAGTAGAACTGAAGTTATAGGCAGAAAAATAGAAACTGTGGAAAACGGGAATAACTCTAACAGTATTCATGCAAGGGTTATGAACTTCTTGGATATGATCTTATTGTCATTCTGTGTTCAGGTATCATCTCAGTACCAGTGGCCATCAAGTTACCTAACATGAGTGCCTCCACCTACAGCAAAGCCCTTGATGCCAAGGTAGGTAACATACAGAGTAAATGCACTGTAAGAATTGGAACTACAATAAAACCTCGCTATTACGACCACTAAAACGAAGGCTAATTGATTGTTTAATAGACAGGTGACAGCTTAAAGCAAGGTGACAGCAAACAGAAAGCTCCTAAAGGAGCTTTCTGTTTCACTGTCACCTTGCTTTAAGCGGTCACCTATCTTAAACACCCTACTAATTACCATAATTTAGTGTAATAGAGAGGTTTTACTGTATCTTGTTAAGTGGAGGAATACATTAAATGCCTAAAAATGAGTATCCATGAAGAAAAGGGTTAACATGTACATGGTTTGTTAAGTATATGTTTACTCGTCACTAGGGTTCTATGAGTTGGCACAAGTTTGATTTTCTTGTAGGAGAAGTTGCTGTCCATAATAGTTAAGCGACGGGAAGAGAAGAAGCATAGTTTCCCCCAGAAGGTGGAGAAGCTTCCCAATCTAGGGGAGGTGCTGATCAACAACCATCTACTACTGTTCACCTCTGCCCTTGTGCCTAAAGCCCTATCATCCATACTCACATCATTCTTCACAGTCATGGGATCAGAAGAACAAGTAAGGAACATAAGGATACCAAGGAATCCAGATAAGAACTAACCCCCAACCCCATAAATACGCCATTTTAGTTTGCCTGTACAAGACCAGTACAGCTTTCCCTCTCTACAACGACCCTCCCAACAACGGTTCCCTCCTTATAACAATGATTGCCACTGTTCCCAAAACAATATAATTATGTCCAACCTTTTCATGGCTTCAATATAGTCTATTTAAAATTGTCGTCTGCTGTTTTTCTCAAATTTACATATGAGCCATTTTGACAGAAAAAAACATAATGACGAGTGGCAAGCAGCTTGAATCCAGATCAGATGCTGCGTAAGGCGGCGTCTGATCTGGAATCAAGCTGTTTGCAAATGTAAGCCAATTTCCCTCCCTACAACGACTCCCTCATAACAACTCACATATTTCTGTTTCCCATTGGGTGTCGTTTTAGGGAGGGAGCGCTGTAGATGCTATACCCATTGCAAAGTCCTCATCGTCAATGTTGTTGTCATCATCAGCGTAAATGGCGTAAATGACAATTTTCAACTTCTACAACCCATGAGGTATTGTTATCATATTTTGTATACATGACTTTTACATTCTTTCAAAAAGTTTGACCCAGTGACCTTTACCTTGATCTTAATGCCTACATTTAGATTTGGAAATTTGAATATGTAATTAGATTTCGAAAAATACTAATAACTCCTATGTCTCTCTTCCACAACACTAGGCTGGGGTCCAGGGTTTGTTGCTAGAAGATGCTGATCTTATGGAGAGTTTTGTACTGGAAATACTCCGACTATACCCACCTTTCCTAGGAGGAAGAAGAATGATTAAAGAGGTAATCCAACAATCCTCTCAACCCCTAGCTTATTGTCAGGTTTCAAGACTGATGGATGTTTATCCCATTACCCGATAATTACACCCTTTTAAGCCTCTAATTTATTCCTCCACTGAAGAAAATAGTTCAAATTTGCACAGTCATGAATTTACACAATAAGAAATAGTTTCTATATCCGAGCAGATGATAACTTAAACTAGTTTGAAAGTAAAGCAGAATGTGCCATAAGGCACATTCTGCTTTACTTTCAACCTGCTTTAAGAGATCACTTATCTTTAAAACTAGAAACAAGCTATGCGATAGTGGGTTAGTAAAACTGGAGATAAAGCAGGATATTTCTTCTTTTCTTTCAACTTAGTTGAGGATCAACATCAATCAGTCATGATGCTGTTAAGGGCAGGAATTTCTATGTAAAGATGTAAAAATAATGTCTCTATGAAGGACAGAGTTATGCTTTACCCCATACCCTGTTTCTAGTTTTGAAAACAGATGACCACTTAAAGCAGGTTAAAAGTAAAACAAAATGTGCCTTAAGGTGTCTTCTGCTTTACTTTCAGTCTTCTGTAAGATCCCATCAGTTCAGCCTGCTATAAGTTCCCATCTACTAGGGTATAGAAACTGTATGTTACCCTACCACCTGTTTCTTGTTTAGAAAACAGACAATCACTTAAAGCAGGTTGAAAGTAAAGGAGGAAGCATATGATGGATATTAAATGCATTAACCCATTCCCCCATAAATACGCCTTTTTACGCCTATATATTATTCATCCACTAAAGAAAATAATTCCTTTTTATACAGTTATGAATACATACAATAAAAAATATTTTCTATATCCTATTAGATAATAGCTTAAAGCAGGCTGAAAGTAAAGCAGAATGCGCCTTAAGGCGCATTTTGCTTTTCTTTCAACCTGCTTTAAGTGGGCAACTTAAAGCAACTATCTTCAAAACTAGAAACAGGCTATGGGGTAATGTGTTAAAAGGCACTCCTATGCACAGAGGCACCAAAGGAGGTTTCTATATACACCCCACAGAAGTTCCACAAAAGATTATCCTAGATGGTGTTCAATCAATAGTCAATACAGGTCACAGTGAAAGGCAAGGTGACAATAAAGCAAATTTGTTTGTGTGTGTATTGGGGGGGGGGGGGGGGGGATTTGGGGTGTTATACCAAATTAAATAAATTTACAGTTTATTTGTATTCCCTGACTGTTTATTGAAGATTTTCTTAATTCTGTACTTGTAGGATATGCATGTAGATGGTTTGAAGCTGCCAGCAGGGTCAGCCATTGTCTACCTCACCTATGCCTCTCAGAGGGACCCTGACGTGTTTGAGAATGCAGATGAATTCAAACCAGGCAGATGGCAGAGTGTGTAGGTATCATTGGTGGTTGATTGATATGAGTTCTACAGTAAAGCTTGTGTTGCCAGTGACCTGGAAACCCACGCGCCATGCGCCATAGTCACATAAAAATAAAAAATGTCACATAGGATTTCCAACTGGTGCGCCCAGCGTCTCGCCGATTTTATCTTACCATACAACTTAAATTGCCTTTGGCTAGATTCATCCAGTGCTGGGAGATAAGCAATTACGTAATCAAACAGTGTGCATGCCAATATTTTCCAGTTAGAATCACAATTCCTTGAATACACACCTGTCATGATTTCGAGTAAAATCCACCTGGCTACACTGATGATTTCTCTGTTGATATATTACCACAGGGGGCCACGCACAAATTTAAAATGTATCCTGTTACTATGATATAGTCTATTATTATAGTAGGCTGCTGTTCCCCTATTTTTGTGTTCCAGGCCCTTGTGGCCGATATTCTGAAGAAGTCGCGGCGTGTTTGGAACATCAAAGGCAATGAAAATTTGGTGACCGTCTTCAACCCTAGTGACGACTAGAGTTCAAAGGGTTAAGATTTTGGTGACTGTCTACGACTTTTTGTCGATTTCAGTGTCAAACTGCAGCTGCATATTTTGTCCAGTGTCAGATATATATCTAGATAAATATATGTAAGTGAACCCACAGAGCTAGGTCATTGAATCAAAATGGGCGGAGCTCCTCAAATCTGCTTTGATGTTTTAACACCTTGTGTGTAAATCGTGTCTGAGTAACTCAGTATGAAAAGTATCATGTATAGAGAGGATAATTTTGGATGCTATTAGAGGCAAACATTCAAGGTGATTATCTGATATCATTTATTTTAGACTTTTTACTGTCAACTTAATCAAACTTTCAGCGGTTTGGGAAAACATCAGTAGTTAAGAGAGGCTGACGTTCCGCCATATTGGCATAAGTTTTACTAGTAGTGATACGTTTCAACATTGATCTAGATGTTGGACCAAACATTTTCAATTTTTTCTTGGGACACTGATAAAAATAATTATTTTTTGCTGGCCCAAGACTTAGAGACTTAGAAATAGATTTTTATCGAAATCTAAGCATTTTAAAAATTGGCCCATAAAATTTCAAAATGTCACATAGATTTTTGAAATGTCACATAAAAAATTATAGATGATGGGCCATAGTCACATAGAAACAAAATCTTTCCAGGTCACTGTGTTGCCACCACTCAATACCCCCCCCCCCCCCCCCCCCCCCTCCAGCAATCTCAGAAGTTAATGTAAAATGAAAGTACATTCTGTAATGCAGAAAGCCCCAAAGTACAAAAGGCTCAAGATAGCACATTTTCTACATACTAACATCCTCCTAATGTCAAAGAAACTACTTTGATAATGTAAGTAGACACAAAAAAGAATTCAGTTCAAACATGAAGCAAAAGATGTTGGATTATGTTAAGTTTACGCACATGTCCATGGGACCCTAGCCTTGAGGAGCTTTTGCATTACGTTTGGCCTGCAATGGTAAAGTGATTATTTAAAAAAGAAATTTATCATCCACTTAAGATATTTGCTTTTATTCATATTTTTCTTTGAGACATAGGTTGAAATTGAATTGCTCGGACTCGAAAGTTTAACCTCTTTCTCTATAAATATATCTTTTGATGCCTCTAATTGATGCCTCCACTGAAAGAAAATGTTTCAATTTATGCACCATGAGCAATATGTATTATCATATAACAGATGGAAGCTTAAAGCAGACTGAAAGTAAAGCAAAATGTGCCATAAGGCTTATTCTGCTTTACCTTCAGTTTGTTGTAAGGGGTCACCTGGCTATGTGGTAATTGGTTGTTCTGGCCAATCAGGCAACCCTAATGTTGAACTTTGTATTGCTAGGAATAAGGATGACAAGGACAAGCTGTTTTGTTTTGGGTCGGGACCACGGAACTGTCTCGGGCAGAAAATGGTGTGGAACATTATCAATGTAAGTGTCAGGTGCTTACTGTAATTATTGTACAGCACTCCCTCTCTGCAACGGCCCTTCCAGCAACAACTCCCTCCTTACAACGACCCTTGACGAACCCAAGAGGAACATGTATGTCTTACGCTTTCACTGCTGCAATATCGTCTGCTTAAAATTGTCGTCTGCTGTTTGTACTTAAAGTTACATATAAGTGGAGATGTTGATAGAATGTATATAATGACGAGTGACAAACAGCTTGAATTCAGATCAGACGCCGCGTAAAACGACGTCTGATCTGGATTCAAGCTGTTTGCAAATGTAAGCCAAGTCTTAATTTGCCATCTCTATAGCGACTCCCTCCAAACAACACACACAATATTCGTCTCCCATTAGGTGTCGTTGTAGAGAGGGAGCACTGTATTGGAGAGTTCAGGAACTGTGTGTTTAACTTTCACATTGCTTTCAACACTTTCCTGTATTTTACTCCAATAACGAATAATCATTTGTGGCGCTTATTTTGAGGAGTAGGTAACACTCTAAATACATAACCCTTTCCCTAAATTAGTTTTCAGAGTTTTAGACAGGCTGCTTTAACCCTTTACCCTATAGTTATGCATTTTTATTCACTCAATTTATTCCTCCCTTGAAAAAAAAAAGTTTTATACAGATGAAAATGTATCGTAGAAAAATATTTTCTATAATCTAGCAGATGGTAGCTTAAAGTAGGCTGAAAGTAAAGCAGAATGTGCCTTATGGCACATTCTGCTTTACTTTCAACCTGCTTTAAGTGGTCACCAGTCTTCAAAACTAGAAACAGACTTTCAACCTGCTCTAAGTGGTCGACTATCGTCAAAAGCATGATTCAGAATGAGGCCGTTAGTTGACGAAAATGACCAATCTTTGTACATAGAGTACCAAATTTTGTCCAATCTCATTAGCTGTTCTCAACCTTAATAATTGCTGCCTTTTTACCCCTATGATTTATTCTTCCATTGGAGAGGATAGTTCAAATTTATACATGATAAATATGCATCATAAGCAGTATTTTCTATATTCTAGCAGATGGTAGCTTAAAGCAGGTTGAAAGTAAAGCAGAATGTGCCCTAAGGCACATTCTGCTTTTCAACCTGCTTTAAGTGGTCATTTATCTTCAAAACTAGAACCAGGCTATGGGGTAATGGGTTAAGAGACTGCTTTTGTCAAGTCCCCAGTAGTCGCCTAATCCAGGTTTGACTGTATTGGTCCTTGAAAAAGTGGGAGAGGTCATCTTGTCAAAATAGCAGATTGCCGTCACATAGAGTACCGATTTTGGTCCGATCTCATTAGGAGTCCTCAACCTTAATCATTGCTGTTGTTGTTTTCAGACCATCATTACTGCAGTGATGTCACGTTTCAACTTCTCTCTCGAACCAGGACAAGATCTCACACATAAATGGCTGCCGGTGTCTCGTCCACGTGGAAATGTGTTAATGACTTTTCAACCCAGAACGACAGAGAAACCATGACATAACTGACCGTCTTATGAAAGCTGTGATCAATTGTTTTTCCTCCATTATTATGCAATTTTTTCATAGTGTCACTGCCGTATATTTATAATGTTTTTTTATACAGAGGGGAAATGTTAGTCAGTCTCTTTTCACTCATTAACCCCTAGTGCCACATTTTTGTTATCTTTCAAGAATAGTGAACATATAAAATGTACACTTGTCCAAAACAAACAGTGTAGACCCTGATCAGAGGGCTCCTGCAGGAGCCCTCTGATCAGGGCCTGCACTGTTTGTCATTTTGCAATTTATTGCAGAAAATACCCCAAAATAGTTGAACAATGGACTAGACTTTAAATGGAAACTGGAATTGTTCATTTAATGTTTCAGGGGTCGTTGAGTTTAAACTAAATACAATTCAATAAATAAAGAGTGAAAATAGAATCTACTGTCAACTGTTTTCAGCCAGATGACAATTTTATATTAATCGGCATCCGATCAATTTCCAAAATGTTTCCAGAGAAAATCCGTTAAATCATTGGTTATGTGAGAAAAAGAATCTGTCACTTGTAGATGTTTAAGAAAAGTTCATCTCAAAATCTTCTAGAAAAAAAGTTATTAAGCTCGCCAAGGCTCGCTTAATAACATTTCAATTCTAGACTCGTTTGAGATCAGCTTGTCCTAAACATCGACTCATGACAGACCCTATATATCCCAAGCAGCAATACAATTGTTTCTTTAAATTTAATAACTAGTATTGGTACCATTTACTAGTATTGTTTTTAATGATTTTTTTATCAAGCACATAGTGCATAAACATACAGTAAAATCTCTCTATTACGTCCTCTGAAAAGAATGCTAACTGATTGCATAACAGACAGGTGACGGCTTAAATCATGGTGAACATATGATTGAAAGCTTTCTGTTATACAGTCATGTTGTTTAACCCTTTGCACCCTAGTCCCGCATATAGGCGTCCTTTTCAAACAGTGTACATGTGAATAGTACACTTGTCATGTGCAAACAGTGAAGACCCAGATCAGAGGGCTCCGAAAGGAGCCCTCTGATCAGGGTCTTCACTGTTTGTTATAATGCCAAAAATGGACAAAAACAACCCTTAAATGTCAGAAATGGACTAGACTAAAATCGAAACTGGAATTGTCCATTTAAAGTTTCAGGGAGGAAAGAGTTAAACAGCCACCTGCTTCAAACACATAATAATTAACACAAGTAAATAGTTATAATAAAGAGGTTTTACTGTACCTACCAATTAGCTTAAAGCACATATACAAGTCTACTGATTCGCTTAACCCATTACTCCATAGATACACACTTTTATCCATTTAACTTATTCCTCCACTCAAGAAATAGTTCCAATTTATAAAGTCATGAATGTGCACCACAAGAAATATCTTTTTAATATTCTTTATCGTAGCAGGTGGTAGCTTAAAGCAGGCTGAAAGTAAAGCAGAATGCGCCTGAAGGCACATTCTGCTTTACTTTCAACCAGCTTTAAGTAAACACATGTCCTCAAAACTAGAATCAGACTATGGAGTAAAAGGTGGGACTGTTATCTTGATTTTTTTAGGTTTTCTTTGATTTTATCATGTATTATGATAATTATTGGTTTTCATTATGTTTTTAGCAACCCTATGGCACAAAGTGCATGAACTAGCCTACCAATTAGCTTAATCGATTACCCATAAACACATGTATACCTGTTTATGCTTTTAATTTATTCCTCCACTAAAGAAAATGTGCAACAATATACAGTTATGAATATCTTCCATATTTAAGAAATAGTTTCTGTAACCTAGCTTAAATCAGGTTAAAAGGAAAGCAGAAAGTGCCATAATGCACATTCTGCTTTACTTTCAACCTGCTTTAAGTGGTCACCTGTCTTCAAATTTAGAAACAGGCTATGGAGTAATGGCTTAAACTGTTATCTTGATTTTTATATCAATTTTTAGTGGTGTTTTAAACCAATGAGATATTTTGGTACATGTATTTGTTTTCTTTATCTACCTTATTATGTGCCCCACCACAGAGATTGTAATGTTGTTGTTTTTTTCAAGTTGACATATCAATTGACTACTACAATTTAGTTTACACACCCATTATTATTTTGATTGTTCATTTCAATATTTCTGCAT